>CM060912.1:337329497-342329497 GCA_030737875.1 Allium sativum
TTTACAACATATGCTCATTTTTCTAATTAATTACAGATCTAAATATCATATGTTCATTTCTCTAATTAGTTACAGATCTAAATTACAACATACTCTATGCATGCAATATATAAATTACATGTTCATAGTCAAATTTATGCATCCAATCCCAAGTCACATGTCCAATATATTTTATGCTTCAGATCTAAAGTCATACGTTCAATTCAGTCTTGTCAAATTTCGCATTATTCATTAATTGTCCCAAATTTTGCGTTCATACGTTAATCTCTTTATGAGATTGGGCACAGGCTCGTGGTAGCCTGGCTATAGAAACAGAAAAGAAGAAAGGAATACAGAACAGTCACAGAAAACAGATCTAACAGAAGAGAATATATATACAACCTCAAACTTAGATTTAAAAGCATATCAAAATTATAATTAACGTTTTCGTGGTTTAAGAAAGAATAGTAAACTGTTGTTGATGCAGAAATGCTTAATTATTCCTTTTTAATTGTTGTTGTAGATCTACCCTTTGATTTGAGATTTGATTTAGCTTTTACATCAGTCCTAGTTTTAATTCCAGCAGAGCAGCGACGCCATTTTTATTTTTAATTAGAAGAAGAGAGCAATGGAGGCTAGAGAATTGTGTAAGAAACCTAGGTTTAGGTTAGGGATGTATTTATAGGAGGATAGGCTGATTTAGAGCCTTCAGATCAGTCCAGAAGTCATCAGAATCGCACAGCTCGAATACACATCATCCAGCCACTCAAAAGAAGACACGTCACCTCAGAACACTCCAAAATTCGGTGCTGGATTTGTATGGGCGCACTTGGCAGGTGTGCCAGTGTATTTTTGTACTGGCGCACTTCACAAGTGCGCCAGTGTATTCTGGCCTGTCTCCGGTTTTTCCGCCTAACTTCGTTCGTCCATATCTTCTTCATACAGACTCCGATTTACGCAAATTCGGACTCTATTTCGCGTATTTTTCCGAGACGAACACAATGGCGCAACCCGTTTTCCTTATTTCTTCTCCTAAAAATTAATTATACCTTGATTTTTAACTCTTATGTTTACAGAAAATACGGGGTGTTACATTCTCCCCTCCTTAGAGGATTTCGTCCACGAAATCTTCACGTTAAGAAGAATGTGTCCTACCATCCAATCACCCATCTACTCAACCATCATCCACAAGCATCCATTGTCCTTAGAAAACTTCTAATGTTGTATGAACATATGCAAAAGTGTGTGTATATGTTCCTTATCTAATGCAAAGATCAGGCGGTCTACTGATTCAGTTGACCTCCTTAATGCGAATTATGTCAGTTCCATGAGTCCAACATGTATGCAATAGAATTCTAATAATATATATTATTTCTATATGAGTGCACAATTATTCACTCAAATGCAACATCCATGTGTTGAATCAACCATTTTGCATCCACAAGAATTGAAAAATGCTCACACATCCATATGCAGTATGAGAGTGTTTTCGAGCCGATCTAGTGCCTAGTGTGTGTATATGCATCCACGGGCAACCACTAGCAACCACTTGCATCCACTTGTAACCATCAAACATAACATGTCTCAAACACATGTTTACACCCATTAGTTTCTACCTAAAGTTCGAAGATTCGATCGATAGGATATAGTCGAATGATGGAAGCGAGTACAGATAGAACGAAAATTTGGTTCCCATTAGACATGGGTCCTAAGTATCAACCCCAAAGACCGAAACCAACATCAAATTGACACCCAGAGGATTACCTTCTTTAGACAATGTCAAAACTGGAAATCCTATCAAAAGTATTTAGATATTTACAGACTACTGGTACAGATCAGGTTCCCTAATGATTCTTAGGAAGCTAAGCATGATAAAATCATACCCCACGAAAACTCAGAATGTATGCGTCATACTTGACGCCTAACACAGATATCCCTCAAACCCCAATCTCAAACAGATGAGCCATAACCCTTATGGGTCTGAGTCTACAGCGGAATTCAGAAATAATACTAGTATTAAAGTGCAGAGTATCGATTACAAAATCAAAATACCAGAATCAGAAAAAGTCTTAATTCCATAATCAGATAAAGAAATTAAACCTACTATAGAAATTTTCCTATTTCTATCCTAGCCACTAGCCTCAAGAGTGTTCGCCTGCCCCTGTCCTCGTCTCTTCGGGCAGTCCCTAGTGAAGTGTCCCGTCTCCCCATAGTAGAAGCAAGCGCCCTTCCTTTTTCTGCAATCCTTGTTCAGATGAGTCGAGCTCCCACAAGTAAAGCACTTTTTCCCCTTCTTATCTTCAGACTTCTCATCCTTCTTTTGTGTTTCCTTTTTGGGCCCCGCTTTCTTATTCTGTGGTTCTTCCTTCTTTGTTTCTTTCGGGCCCTTGTCTTCCTCGTGCAGTAGTGCCATATCCACCAATTTCTCGTAAGTTGCTCCCATGGGTACATGGGTCATGGCTAGGTTGTGCAGTGGCTCGTTCAATCCTTTAACAAAGCGGAGAGCCTTTTTATGCTGAGTGTTGACTAAATCCAATCCGAACCTAGCCAGTTGGTTGAACTGGTTGACGTATTCCTTGACCGTCATACTTCCTTGCTTAAGAGATAAGAACTTTTCCAATTGTAAACTTCGTTCCGCTTGCGAGAGGAATTTTGTCTCAAACCTTGTTCTGAAATCCATCCATGTCTCAACCGGCCTCTCGGCGTTAGTGACTTCCCACCAGTAGGAAGCTTCGTCTTTGAGCAGCCATACTGCCAACTGTACCTTCTGCCTATCGTCCATCTCGAAGATAACGAATAGATCCTCAGTTTCTTTGAGCCAATTCCTTGCTTCTACGAATGATTCAGTTCCTTTGAAATCCTTCCCACCCATGGCCCTAAAATCTCTACAGATCTTTGAGAAAGCAATTGCACGAGGAGGGGGTGGAGGAGGGGGATCATTTGCTGGACCTGCAGCGGCGGTCCTAGCCTCAAGATATTGACGAAACCAACCGGGTACATGAACACCCTCTGGTATCTCAGATGCTTCAGACATGCTGGAACGAAAAAGGAAAGGTTCAATACAAAAAGGACTGAAAGAAAGATATATGGCTCTTGGGGATCATGTTTTTCAAAATAAGCTTTATTTTTGAAAATACTTCCTTCCAAAACCTTTTTGAAAATAGTTCTCAAAAACTTTACCCAATCTGGTAACCTTCAGCTCTGATACCAAGTGTAACACCCCACCTTCGTTAAGGTCACTCACAAAGGGAATGTCTTAACTTTGGTGGAGCATTTTAGTAAACAGAACAGAAACTTACAAGACAGATAAAACAGTACTTGAAAAATTTTAACTTTATTACAGTAGAAACAGAAATCAATATGGTTACATCCTTTCAAATCTCAGAATTCAAGTACAAATATCAGTCTTGTACAAAAGCCTTCAAAATGCATGTTTTAAAATCATAATCCCCATCGAACGGGAGCTATACAGAGCCAAGCCATACTTTAAGCACTTCAAGCAGAGAGAAATCCGGATCAAGCTAAAGTATTCCCTCCTTGGATAACCTGGGGGGGGAAACGGAAGAAAGGAGGCAAAACAGCAAGGGTCAGACAAAAAGTCTGGCAAGTCCAGTGACTTTCAGCATATGAAAGTCACTGGACTTGCCAGACTTTTTGTCTGACCCTTGCTGTTTTGCCTCCTTTCTTCCGTTTCCCCCCCAGGTTATCCAAGGAGGGAATACTTTAGCTTGATCCGGATTTCTCTCTGCTTGAAGTGCTTAAAGTATGGCTTGGCTCTGTATAGCTCCCGTTCGATGGGGATTATGATTTTGAACCATGCATTTTGAAGGCTTTTGTACAAGACTGATATTTTGTACTTGAACTCTGAGATTTGAAAGGATGTAACCATATTGATTTCTGTTTCCACTGTATTAAAGTTAAATATTTTCAAGTACTATTTTATCTGTCTTGTAAGTTTCTGTTCTGTTTACTAAAATGCTCCACCAAAGTTAAGGCATTCCCTTTGTGAGTGACCTTAACGGAGGTGGGGTGTTACAGGGATAAACCCGGTCTTTCTGAATAACTCGCGTATATAATAAACAAGTGTTACACTGTAACACCCCGTATTTCTATTAATAACAATGTTCACAAATTAAAGAATAACTAATCTCAGACGTGAGAATTGTGGGTAAAGGGTTGCACCATTGTGTTCATCTCGGAATTCTGGTTGAAATAGATTCCGAGTTTGTGTGATTTGGACTTCGTATGAAGGAGATATGGCCATCGGAAGTTTCAGAAAATTCAAAACAGATTTCAGAAAATTTAAAATTCAAAATTCGAAGTCAAACAGGCTAGGCGGGAAATTTTCCGCCCAGCACCCCAGGTCAACTGGGGAGTCGACTGGGCAGTCGACTGGGGAGTCGACTGGGCAGTCGACCTGGGTGTCGACCTGGTCCAGGCGGCTAGGGTTTGACTGAGCCCAATCTTGAGCTGTTGATGTGTCTTTAGGGCTGAGTTGGCAAATTAAATGGTTCAAGTTAGTTCTGAGTTGATCTGACGGCCTAAATAAATCCTAAACTCTATTAATACCTAGGTAGTCTCTCACTCTAATTCACATGAAAAATAGAATAGCCACCGTCATACCGCCGCCATGGAACTCAGTGTAGCTGCCGCCAACTAAGAAGGAAGAAAGCTAATCAAAACCCTAATTCTAGTCAACTCTAAAGCAAATCAAAACTCTATTTCTTCTCTAATTGTGAGTATGATGATTTTAACAAGATTATTGCAAACTAATTAGATTAAGTTGTGATATGGATCATAAGAAAATGATGTGAATTGTCATATATGTTGTTGTAAACCTTATGCTATCATGTATGTTGTAAATCCTATGTTATGTGATGATGATATCCTATATGTTGTAAATCATGCTATGATGATATTGGTTGTAATTTTCTATGCTAAGTTGTGAGAAATCATACATGTTATAAAGTCATGATGTTATTATCTATGCTAATTAGTTCATGTTAATCAAATCATAATGTTTGGGCTATGTTGATCTATATGAAAAATCATGTATGCAAGTTTAGATTGATTAGTAAAGATTATGAACATATGCCATGACATCTATTTAGACCTAGAATTATGACATCTAGAATTATGCTATGATATATGTGAATTCTATGTGTTAGATGCTAGTTCAGACCATCATTATGTCGCCTAAACCACATATGCAAGTCCATACATGAATTTGGATTATGATCATATTATATGAATTGTGACATTTTACCAAACAAGTTGACACCTTTAGATCCATGACATGTGTAGTTTCATGCAAGTTTCACCCCTATTATGATTAGTTCTATTTTATTTGTCTATATGTTGTGATAATTTATCTTTGTGCTATGAGTTAGACTATTCGAGTCTAACGTATATTCTGCGTTGAATAAACGAACATATAACGTAGGGTAGGGGTAATATTAAGGATTTAATATTAAGAAATTGGGGTGCAATTGATATGATTTTGCACACCATAAGTGGAAGGCCATAATTGAGTCAATTATGGACATCATTAAAATTGGAAGTAATTAATGATTTGAATAGGGATATATTTAAAACTGGGCTAAAGGTTATAAGTGATAATCAGTGCTTAGGACACGAGGTTGGACTCATTTGTGACGTAAACCTGCCCGGACCTGACCGGCAAATCCAGTAGTCACAAATGTCAGCCCAATGTGAGAGGTCCTAGGCCCAAACTAAAGCATAACAATTGTAAAGACACGAGGTTAGACTCTTTTAGGGTGTAAGACTGCCCAGACCCTCCCGGCAAATCCAGCTGCCATAAATGCCCGTCTAATGTGGGAGGTCTTTATGAGGTTATGGCCTGAATGAATTAAGAAATACTTAACCAGATAAACATGTAAGGTGGGACTTGGGGGTTAAGTAGGTGCCTTGGGTGGCGTGAGGAATCTAGTGAGTGCCTTTAGTGGCATTTGAAATACGATTAGTAAGACTTAACCAAACACACATTTAAATGAACATGACTAAGAGGGTTAAGTGGGATATACTCGTGGGGACAAGCTTAGGTGGATAGCTTGTGGGGGCCCATTTCAACCAGTAACCCAAACGTATCTTTGTGGGCTCGACCCTAGTCGAGGATGGGACACGCATACTAGGTTTGACTATAAGAGGCCAAACGGGGTAGCGGTGGCAACGTAAGTCCAACGGGTTTCGTATGCGTATGTGAACCCGGGCTGGTAGGTAAGACGTTGTTGCATCGTGTAGGTATAAGCCGTGCATTCTCAAGTTGTATCGGGTTGCCACTTTAGGGGAGTGATACACCCCACTGTGGGGCCAGCATGGGTATCTACGAGTAGGGAGCCAATCGAAAGTGGGTAGTGGGGTACATCTAGTGGAGATAGGGGCAGGCGGCACCTATGTAGTCAGCTAGGGGTACGCAAGGCTATTTATATAATTTCTAAGTGAAGCAAGTGGGATCAACCTTTAGGGTGACTGGTGTGGTGCAGTGTAGTAATTATTCGTTAGTATTAGGTGTGCCTTTAACGTTATCTTTATCTGCTCTTCCATACCCAATAGTTCATAGACATTTCTTTGTTTTCCAGCTTATGCCTCGGTCTAATTATTTTAATAATAGTATTGTTAGAATTATCATGCTCGCCAGACATTATGTCTGACCCCCTCTATTTCTATCTTTTTCCCCCACCAGGTCCTCAGGGTGGGCCCAGCTCTAGCGGAGTTTGATTGGATTGCTTTATCTCTCTCTTGGAAAGCTTGGACCGCTGAAGTAAAGTCCAGCTTGTTATCTTCTTTAATGGCTATTTATGTAATGGGATTATGTATTTTGTTTTATCAAGATGGATATTGTACTTGACTCTGATTTATGGTTTTTATGATGTAACAAACATGTTTAACTTCCGCTGCATTGAAATAAAGTTTTAGGTTTTCAAGTACTACTTATTATCTGTCTTGTTGTAATATTTCTGTTCTATATTCACCTAAAAACCTCCATGGAAGTTAATGCATTCCCTTTATGAGTGACATTAATGGACGTGGGGTGTTACACGTGGTATCAGAGCTTAAGGTTACCAGAACAGATATTTTTTTTAGAAAAACTATTTTTCTAAAGTATTTTTGGAAGAAGTATTTTCAAAAACATGTTTTGATGAGTAATTTAAAGAGGAAAGTTTTTAAGAAAAACATAATCCCTAATAGCCATATATCATTATCTTTCGAATTCTCCATTTTGAATCTTTCCTTTTTCGTTTCAGCATGGCTGAAGATCTTAACGTTCTAGATGGTGTAACGATACCAGGATGGTATAGGAGGTTATTAGAGGCTAGGGCCGCTGCAGGTCCAGCCAATGTTCCTCCACCACCAGTTGCACCCGCTCCTCCTCCTCCTCCTCGCGTAGATACTTTTGCAAAGACGTGCAAAGAATTTAAGGCTATGGGTGGAAAACGTTTTCAAGGGTCAGAAACGTTTGTGGAAGCTAGAGATTGGCTTAAGGAGGTGGAAGAATTGCTAGAAATCTTTGAAGTAGAAGAAGGGAGGAAAGTCAAATTAGCAGCTTGGTTAATGAAGGGAGAGGCCTCGTTTTGGTGGGAGGTCACTAATGGGGAGCGTCCTGTTGATTCTTGGGCGGATTTCAGACGTAGGTTTGAGGCAAAGTTTCTCTTAAGGGCAGAAGAGAATCTATATATGGAAAGGTTCTTGACATTGAAGTAAGGAAGCTCATCAGTGAAAGAGTATGTCAACAAATTTAATCAGTTAGCAAGGTTTGGCTTGGACTTAGTGAACATGTCGGAGAAGAAGGCTCTGAGGTTCGTTAATGGCTTGAATGAGCCGTTGCAAGGGTTGGCTATGACCCACATCCCTATGGGGGCCACCTTTGAGAAGCTAGTAGACATGGCACTCATGGACGAGGAGAAAGGCACTAATGCTAATAAGGCACCCGAGAAGAAATGGGATCAGAAGAAACCACAATAGCAAAACAAGAAGGGTGGAAAAGACAATAGTGGCAAAGGAAAGAAAAGATGCTTTAACTGTGGGACACCAGGCCATCTCAGCAAGGATTGTAGAAAGAAAAAGAAGACCGGCAATTTTCACTATGGTGAAGCGGGACATCTAGTGAAGGACTGCCCAAAGAAAGGGCAGAGGGCAGGGTCTACCTCGGGAGGACAGGTGCATGATCTTACGGCACTAGGGCAGGCAAGGGGACAAGTTCAGGCTCTCGCGGTCCCACCGCTGCAAGAACGAGGTAGAACCATTTCTGTTGAAAGCATAGTTTTTCTGTTTGATCATCCTGTCCGTACCTTATTCGATTCGGGCGCATCGCATTCGTTTATCTCTACATCATTAGTTGAATCACTGCACTTAAACACCAGTTTAGTAGAGGATCCCTTAGTTGTTTCGAATCCAATTGGTGGCTTAGCTTATTTGTCCATGATGTGTTTGGATTTGAAAATTTCTATACTTAGCGTTGAGTTTAGATGTGATGCTTATGTTTTGGGCTTCACGGGCTATGGGCTAATTTTAGGAATGGATTGGTTATCCAGAAATGGGGCCGTTCTTGATTGTGAAAGGAGAGTAGTTAGGCTCATGACTCGCCTTGGCAACGCTCTTGAAATCTTTTGTAATCCCATAAATTCCGTTATGCTAAGTTATTTAGAATCGCTTGACGCGTCGGTGGAAAATTTACGATCTGTTAGAGTAGTTCGAGAATACTCGGATGTGTTTGAGGAGGCGAAGGTCTTATCTCAGAAGCGGGAGATAGATTTTCGAATATATCTTGTGGATAATGCAAAACCCGTATCTTTGCCAGTACGCCACATGGCTCCACATGAAAGGAGGGAACTCAATAAGCAAGTGAAGGAGTTGCTTGAGAAGGGGTTCATAAGAAGAAGTATATCGGAGTGGGGTGCTCCAGTAGTATTTTCCACGAAGGCGGATGGGTCCCTTAGACTGTGTGTGGACTATAGAGAACTTAATAAGCTTATTAAGAAAAACAGACGCCCACTGCCGAGGATTGACGATCTCTTCGATCAGTTAGTTGGCGCCTCAGTGTTTTCACAGTTGGACTTAGCCACTGGATTCCATCAGTTGAGAGTGGCTGAGGATAGCATTGACAAGACTGCCTATAGGACTACGGACGGTTTCTATGAATGGCTAGTGATGCCCTTCGGTTTGACAATCGCCCCCGCATACTTTGTTGATTTGATGAGTAGGGTGTTTAGGGAGTACCTTAATAAATTCGTGGTGGTCTTTGTAGACGACATCTTGATCTTTTCTAAGAATGAAGAAGAGCATGCCCTACATCTAAGGGAAGTGTTGGAGACTCTTCGAGCGCATAGCCTTAAAGCTAAATTTTCCAAATGTCACTTTTCGAGGAAAGAAGTGCGATTCTTAGGGCACGTGGTTTCCAAAGAAAGGATAGCCGTGGATCCCGCGAAGGTGGTGGCCATCCAAGATTGGAAAGTCCCTAAAAATGCTACCGAAGTAAGGAGTTTCTTGTGTTTGGCTGGCTACTATAGGAAGTTTATCAAAGACTTCGCAAAGATAGCATCTCCATTAACACGCCCGACGAAGAAGAACCTAGTCTTCGAGTGGGACGTAGATTGTGATGACGCGTTCCAACGTTTAAAGAGAGCTTTGACTTCAGCCCCAGTTTTAGTATTGCCAGATGGGAGTAAGTCATTTACCGTTTATACTGCCGCTTGTGGGACAGGACTAGGCGCAGTCCTAATGCAAGAGGGAAGGGTAATAGCCTGTGGTGGAAGGCAGTTGAGAGTGCATGAAAGAAATTACGCTACACATGACCTGGAGTTGGCCGCTATTGTTTTCGCGCTTAAGTCTTGGCGTCATTATCTTCTTGGCGAGAAATTCGAATTACTCACTGACCACAAATCTTTAAAATACTTGTTCTCTCAGAAGGACTTGAACTTAAGGCAGCAAAGGTAGATGGAGTTCTTAGCGTCCTACGACTTCGAGATAGCATATACCCCTGGCAAGGGTAACGTGGTGGCAGATGCCTTAAGTAGGAAAAGGTTGTCCTTGAGTCCATTGTTTGTTGAGCGGCGAAACTTAGAATTCATCCACATGTTTGATTTTACACCTTCCATTGACTTCGTACCCGGTTTGCTAGCATCCTTGGAGGTCAGACCTACGCTTTTGGGACGGATTGGCGAGGCACAGCAAGCAGTTGGTTGAGTTAGTAGAAAAGCTCAAAAGAGGGGAGTCATCAAGCCATCTCCGTAGGTATACCCTAGATGATAAGGGTTGGTTACGTAGGGACGGTAGACTTTGTATACCAAAAGACGATGACCTAAGGAAGACCATTCTTGATGAAGCACATCATTCGAAAATGACCATCCATCCCGGCGGGGACAAGATGTACATGGACATGAGACGAGTTTACTGTTGGGTCGGCATGAAGAAAGATGTGGCCGAGTATGTCGCTAGACGCTTGGTGTTCCAACAAGTAAAAGCGGAGCAAAAGAAACGCGGTGGGTTGCTTCACCCATTGGAGGTTCCACTATGGAAGTGGGAAAGTGTCTCGATGGATTTTGTGGATGGATTACCAAGATCAAGGAAGGGTAATACGGGGATTTGGGTTATAGTAGATAGACTTACTAAAAGCGCCCATTTCATTCCCGTGAAGAGTAAGAGGACTGCTCCATGGTTAGCTTCTGTATATGTTCGAGAGATAGTTCGTTTGCATGGTGTTCCTTCTAGCATAGTAAGCGACCGTGATCCTATCTTCACTAGCGAATTTTGGAGGAGCTTACAAGAAGAGGTAGGGACTCAGTTATGTTTGAGCACCGCGTATCATCCTCAGACGGACGGCCAAACTGAGAGGGTGAATCGCATTCTAGAGTATCTTTTGAGGCTATGTATCATAGACTTTGGGGGTACATGGGAAGAGCATCTTCCATTGGTGGAGTTCGCATATAATAATAGCTTTCAATCTAGCATTGGCATGGCACCTTTCGAAGCTCTTTATAGACAACCTTGTCGTTCGTTCACCTACATGTTGGTGGGAATCTACGGATAAGATCTTACTTGGGCCCGATATGATTAGAGAGACTTCGGAGAAGATTGATTTGATTCGAAGGAGGATGAAGACGGCGCAAGATAGGTAGAAATCTTATGCGGATAAGAGGAGGACAGATCTTGAGTTTGACGTTGGGGACATGGTCTTTATCAAAGTGTCTCCATTACGGAACGTTGTTCTCTTTGGGTCCATTGGGAAATTAGCACCAAGGTTTGTAGTGTCGTTTCCTATTAAGGAGAAGATTGGACAGATGGCGTATAGAGTGGAGTTGCCTATGAGACTTAGTGGTGTACATGATGTATTCCATGTGTCACATTTGAGGAAGTGCCTACACGAGACCGCGGAAGTGGTAGAGCCGAACTTGCTTAGAGAGGTGGAGATAGAGCGTGATGCGACGATTCGACGAGCTCTTACATGCATTCTTGGGTCGGAGATCAAGAAGTTGAGGAATCGAGAGGTCAGACTAGTCAAAGTGCAATGGGGAGATGATGAGAGCAACGCTACTTGGGAGACAGAAGCAAAGATGCGTTCGTTGTACCCTTTTCTTTTTGAGGGTATGTCTTTTAATTTCTCCTTTATCGCTTAGCTTGTACTTATCTTACCTTTAGAGTATCCTCTCGCTAGTATCTTTGACCTTTAGTTAGGATAATCCTATGGTTGAAACATGTGTTTGAGACATGTTATGTATGATGGATGCAAAGTGGATGCAAGTGTTTGCTTGTGGTTGCTCGTGGATGCATATACACACACTTTAGGCACTAGATCGGCTCAGTCACTTCATATTGCATATTGCATATATATGGATGTATTTAGTAAAATGGATGTATGATGATTTTTTTTCATATGGATGCTGCATTCAGATGATTATTGTGCACGCATATAGAGATAATATGTAGCATTAAGGAACTTTTGCATACATAATGGACGCATGGCACTATCATGATTTGCATTAAGGAGGTCAATTGAATCAGTGGATCGCCTGATTTTGCATTAGATAAGGAACATATACACACACTTCTTGCATATGTTCATACAGCATTAGAAACTTTATAAGGACAATGGATGCCAGTATTTGATGGTTTAGTAGATGGTTGTTTGGATGTTAGGATATACATTCTCCTTAACTTGGAGATTTCGGGGGCGAAATCCTTTAAGGAGGGGAGAATGTAACACCTCGTATTTCTATTAATAACAATGTTCACAAATTAAAGAATAACTAATCTCAGACGTGAGAATTGTGGGAAACGGGTTGCACCATTGTGTTCGTCTCGGAATTCTGGTTGAAATAGAGTCCGAGTTTGCGTGATTTGGACTTCGTATGAAGGAGATATGGCCATCGGAAGTTTCAGAAAATTCAAAACAGATTTCAGAAAATTCAAAATTCAAAATTTGAAGTCAAACAGGCTAGGCGGGAAATTTCCTGCCCAGTACTCCAGGTCGACTGGGCAGTCGACACCCCCCCCCCCCAGGTCGACTGGGCAGTCGACCTGGGTGTCGACCTGGTCCTGGCGGCTAGGGTTTGACTGAGACCAATCTTGAGCTGCTGATGTGTCTTTAGGGCTGAGTTGGCAAATTAAACGGTTCAAGTTTGTTCTGAGTTGATCTGACGGCCTAAATAAATCCTAAACTCTATAAATACCTAGGTAGTCTCTCAATCTAATTCACATGAAAATAGAATAGCCACCGTCATACCGCCGCAATGGAACTCAGTGTAGCCGCCGCCAACTAAGAAGGAAGAAAGCTAATCAAAACCCTAATTCTACTCAACTCTAAAGCAAATCAAAACTCTCTTTCTTCTCTAATTGTGAGTATGATGATTTTAACAAGATTATTGCAAACTAATTAGATTAAGTTGTGATATGGATCATAAGAAAATGATGTGAATTGTCATATATGTTGTTGTAAACCTTATGCTATCATGTATGTTGTAAATCCTATGTTATGTGATGATGATATCCTATATGTTGTAAATCATGCTATGATGATATTGGTTGTAATTTTCTATGCTAAGTTGTGATAAATCATACATGTTATAAAGTCATGATGTTATTATCTACGCTAATTAGTTCATGTTAATCAAATCATAATGTTTGGGCTATGTTGATCTATATGACAAATCATGTATGCAAGTTTAGATGGATTAGTAAAGATTATGAACATATGCCATGACATTTATTTAGACCTAGAATTATGACATCTAGAATTATGCTATGACATATGTGAATTATATGTGTTAGATGCTAGTTCACACCATCATTATGTCGCCTAAACCACATATGCAAATCCATACATGAATTTGGATTATGATCATATTATGTGAATTGTGACATTTTACCAAACAAGTTGACACCTTTAGATCCATGACATGTGTAGTTTCATGCAAGTTTCACCCCTATTATGATTAGGTCTATTTTATTTGTCTATATGTTGTGATAATTTATCTTTGTGCTATGAGTTAGACTATTCGAGTCTAACGTATATTCTGCGTTGAATAAACGAACATATAACGTGGGGGTAGGGGTAATATTAAGGATTTAATATTAAGAAATTGGGGTGCAATTGATATGATTTTG
Source organism: Allium sativum (assembly GCA_030737875.1). Classification (NCBI taxonomy): domain Eukaryota; kingdom Viridiplantae; phylum Streptophyta; class Magnoliopsida; order Asparagales; family Amaryllidaceae; genus Allium; species Allium sativum. The sequence goes on from CM060912.1 coordinate 337,343,097, forward strand.
CATACCATAAGTGGATGGCCATAATTGAGTCAATTATGGACATCATTAAATTTGGAAGTAATTAATGATTTGAATAGGGATATATTTAAAACTGGGGTAAAGATTTGAATAGGGATATATTTAAAACTAGGGTAAAATATTATAAGTGATAATCAATGCTTAGGACACGAGGTTGGACTCGTTTGTGACGTAAACCTGCCCGGACCCGACCGGCAAATCCAGTAGTCACAAATGTCAGCCCAATGTGAGAGGTCCTAGGCCCAAACTAAAGTATAACAGTTGTAAAGACACAAGGTTAGACTCTTTTATAGTGTAAGACTGCCCTGACCCGCCCGACAAATCCAGCTGCCATAAATGCCAGTCTAATGTGGGAGGTCTTTATGAGGTTATGGCCTGAATGAATTGAGAAATACTTAACCAGATAAACATGTATGGTGGGAAATGGGGGTTAAGTAGGTGCCTTGGGTGGCATGAGGAATCTAGTGAGTGCCTTTAGTGGCATTTGAAATACGATTAGTAAGACTTAACCAAACACACATGTAAATGAACATGACTAAGAGGGTTAAGTGGGATATACTAGTGGGGACAAGCTTAGGTGGATAGCTTGTCGGGGCCCATTTCAACCAGTAACCCAAACGTATCTTTGTGGGCTCGACCCAAGTATAGGACGGGACACGCATACTGGGTTTGACTATAAGAGGCCAAAAGGGGTAGCGGTGGCAACGCAAGTCCAACGGGTTTCATATGCGTGTGTGGACCTGGGCTGGTAGGTAAGACGTTGTTGCATCGTGTAGGTATAAGCCATGCATTCTTAAGTTGTATCGGGTTGCCACTTTAGGGGAGTGATACACCCCACTGTGGGGCCAGCACGGGTATCTACGAGTAGGGAGCCGATCGAAAGTGGGTAGTGGGGTACACCTAGTGGAGATTGGGGCAGGCGGCACCTATGTAGTCAGCTAGGGGTACGCAAGGCTATTTATATAATTTCTAAGTGAAGCAAGTGGGATCAACCTTTAGGGTAACTGGTGTGGTGCAGTGTAGTAATTATTCGTTAGTATTAGGTGTGCCTTTAATGTTATCTTTATCTGCTCTTCCATACCCAATAGTTCATAGACATTTCCTTGTTTTCCAGCTTATGCCTCGGTCTAATTATTTTGATAATAGTATTGTTAGAATTATCATACTCGCCAGACTTTATGTCTGACCCCCTCTATTTCTATCTTTTCCCCCACCAGGTCCTTAGGGTGGGCCCAGCTCTAGTGGAGTTTGATTGGATTGCTTTATCTCTCTTTTGGAAAGCTTGGACCGCTGAAGTAAAGTCCAGCTTGTTATCTTCTTTAATGGCTATTTATGTAATGGGATTATGTATTTTGTTTTATCAAGATGGATATTGTACTTGACTCTGATTTATGGTTTTTATGATGTAACAAACATGTTTAACTCCCGCTACCATGAAATAAAGTTTTAGATTTTCAAGTACTACTTATTATCTGTCTTGTTGTAATTTTTCTGTTCTATATTCACTTAAAAACCTCCATGGAAGTTAATGCATTCCCTTTGTGAGTGACATTAATGGACGTGGGGTGTTACATGGACAAACACAACATACGCCTCATTCCAATTCAGAATATTCTTTTAATAAAATATTCTTATACTTTTTGAAAGGTTCCCATTAATTTTATCAAAGATAAATTCTTTAAATTTATTCTTTAATCTTCTTTTGAATATCAATTCAAACCAAATTATGGTTTATCCAAACTAGTTGGGATTAACGAACCTTACCGAAGTAATCATTTGTAAAATTTCCCAACCCCAACCTATTCATCCCATGACGCAAAACTGGTAATACTTCATATCTAACACCACGGTGTTATCGGTAAATTCAATTACCATTTCACGTTTAAATATAATTAAAGATTTAACTATCGCCTGGAGCAAAACTGGTGATACTCCATTCTCGATCGTTTCAATCTAATTAAAGATTCATTAAAACTCCACTTGGTTTTAATCTTCCCAATAATCACTATTAATGATTATTTAACTTGGGAAATCATATTCTGTCTTTAACTGGGTTAAAGAACCAATGCCATTTAAAACACGGTTCACTATAAACCCAAAATCACATTCCATTAACGATGGAATCTTCACAGAAAACAAATCGATATATATAATCGATATGAACTCCCATATCCGACTAATAATATAAATGGAATAACGGCAACGCATTTTAAATTTCATGTATATTAGCAGTCTTCCTCCACAGAAATTCACTTCGATTATTACCAAATCGAATTCCATTCCATTCCAATTTATTTTATTAAATTGGAAAACTTTACTTTTGAAAATCTCCTTTAAATCTTTACAAAAGATTTATAAATTCCAAATCACATTTCACTGTAAATCGGGTTAAAGAATGAATGTCGTTAAAACACAGTTCACGATAAACCCAATTCACATTCCATTAATCATCGGGTTAAAGAACAAGTGTTATTTAAAATACCGCCCACGATAAACCCAAAAATCAATTCAAATTCAATTCCAATTAAATACCATTTAATTGGTATACTTCATTAAATCTAAATAAAATGATTTAATCTTTTTCTCAACTGGGTTTAAGAACAGTGTTGATGAAGACACCATTCACGACAAACCCAAATCCCATTTGATATTAAATACAAGGCTCTGAATAGAAAATATATTGGCTTATATTCAAAATCAAATTCTACGACCAACAAATATCATATTGGAAATAACGATAAAAATATATCTTTCAAATTTCCATAACAATATATGTATAATCACGAAATCCAACATCGAAATATTCCAAAGACAATTTCGACTCAAATCCATCTCCAATTTATATATTGGAAATTCTGGTTATTTTTAAAACCATTACAAATCCAATTTATTTATTTAAAAATAATTGAATTATAATTCTAGTTCAAAACTAGTTCATTTCGATAAAAAACTATTTTTATCTTTTCAAATATGGAGTTTTTCATCCCCGTTCTTTCCAAATCATTTCTTATGATTTTACACAAATTATTACTATTTTTAACAATTTTATCAAGGCCCGTACAGTCGATTTCCATCAATGGCCATCGAACTGCACTTACAGCGACCTTTTCCAAATTTGATTTGGACATAATTCCAAATCAAACCATTAGATTTCTAATTTCTTGTATTCGTTAGAAAGCTCTTTTCGATACAAACCAAACGGTTTCGGTATTTGGAGAATCCGACTGTCGGATCTCCCGTAATGTCCATTCGAAGTTAATGGTCGAAATTTGCGAACTACCATGGCGCAGCGCATTCTATTCAGGCCATTATATATAATATATATATATATATTATATTTTTCCAATTTCCTTTTAAAACGTATTTTATAAATCATTTTAAATTCGTTTTCAAAACGATTTCAACTTCATATTCAATTTCTAATCAAAATTGAATATTCCATATCATTAATCTATAAATGATAATATTTTCAAAACGTTATATTTTGAAATCACTTCCTTTTCGATATTCATTATAAAAATGAATGAAATCGATATAAATATCGTTCACGTCAAAATGGCGCATACCCAATCAACAAGGCTTTATATTTTTCTATTTCAAGTATTTCTTTTCAAATATTTCTATTTCAAATATTTCTATTTCAAATATTTCTTTTCAAATATTTCTTTTTCAAATATTTCTTTTTAAAACTGGAATGAGGCCCAATCAATTAACATAGATTTTATTTCTATGGATTTTCATACAACACATGTATATATCAATAGTGATAAACAATCATCCATCATCTAGAGTGCACTACTCAACTACATAAGCATTGAATATAAATAATCAACGCTTACAACAGCCTGTCAACCAATCGATCGACATACAACTAAACAATTGGGATTAGTGTACGTTAATATCATCCCAACACCCATGTGGGGTTTCAATCAATCAAACACATATTTTATTTGTGCAGTTGGGCGATGTGTAAAATTTATCGTCCCAATCAATATCAGTCAAATCGGTGTACATAAACAAATCGTTCGATTTGTAAATGAATATTTATTTTACTTCAACACATGAATATATATTTTATTTCAACACATGAATATATATTTTATTTCAACACACGAATATATATTTTACTTCAACATATGAATATATATTTTATTTCAACACATAAATATATATATTTTATTTCAACATATGAATATATATTTTATTTCAACACATGAATATATATTTTATTTCAACACATGAATATATATTTTATTTCAACATCACAATCAATTTTCGCAACACAACACAATCAAACAAGTCGTCCATGGTCTGTGGACGATGGGTGTCGGGTGCTACTAAGCACCGTCTGCATCCTAGTATATATTTCAACTAGAAAATAAAATAAAAGTGAGGAGTTCTCACCAAGAGCTAAACCCAACTCCGCGACTCTTCGTATGTAGGAAATCTTGGTCGTGCTCGCCTTTTGTCACTTTCGTCATCCGTGTTTGCTACATATATAAAAATCACATTTTTATATTCTCTATTATATAAAAGTCATATTTTTATATTCTCTATTATGTAAAAATCATATTTTTAAAACGCTACTATGTATATGAAGATTATATTTTTAGTTCAACTCTACCTAGATAAAATCATATTTTTATTCTCCACATCATATAAAAATTATATTTTTTTATCTCTACATCATATACAAATTATATTTTTAATCTCTACATCATATAAAAATTATATTTTTTTAATCTCTACATCATATAAAAATTATATTTTTAATCTCTACATCATATAAAAATTATATTTTTATTATGTTCAAAACCCCATCTTTCTAATGTTAAAAAATCAAATCTTTATATTTAAAAAAACAATGTTTATATATTTCTTAAAACAATGTTTGTTTATATTTTCAAAACAAAGTATATTTTATATTTTCAAAAACAATTCTAATTTATAAGTTTAAAAATCATGCTATAATATATTTTTAATGCCGTATATATATATTTATATATATATATATATATAAAATGATATATACATTTACAAATCAAGTATTCATAAAATTCTCGCTTTTAAATTTATAAAACCTATTGTTAATTCGCTATTATATATATAAATTCTGATTAAAATGCAATGTAATTAAAGGAAAAACTGCTCACTGTATTGTTTTCAGGTTGCTCAACTCCTAGGGTCGGAGTTTGCCATCGCCGCCGTCATCATGGAGGAGATCGGAGGGCCCCTCGAGCTTCGCCATCACACCAGCTGTCGGCGCCAAACCCCAACGTCAAGCTCGACGTCCATCTGAAGTCGGAATTCGGCCATGAACTCAGCGCCTTTGAGCGCAAAAATAGATGAATCCACTCAACCGTTTTTGATCACTCTTGTTCGAAATCAAAGCTCTCACTTTCTATTTCAATTTCTGTTTTAAAACCTTGGAGAATTTCTGCGAGGATAGGGAGATCGGGGGCATTTGTTTTGGGAGCACGAGGGGCGTCGATTTCCAAGTGGCAGCTGGCCTTATGAGGGTTCTAGGGTTGGGAGCCTTTATAATGTTTATTTAATTAATATAATATTTTAAATTTTCCTTATTTTTAAAATTTCGCTTCCAAACCCCAAATTAAACCCAACGAATGTTGCCCCTAGCCAAATACCCCCATTCCGGACACAATTGGATATGTTCCGTAGGCCCATTCGACAGTTTCAGTCTATTTTCTTCAAATCAAAATATAAAACATTCAATATTTGATTTGAACGTACATTTCAATTTGCCGAGGCCACATACTGATCCCAAAAATTCCAGAAAAATAAATCTAGCTATGTTTTGACGATATGGTCCCAACAAAACTAATTTTGTCGAATTCTGAGACCGTTTGAAAAATGGCCCTTTTCTGGTCGGTCCAATTTAACTAAAATCAACCAAACACATTTTCCTTCGCCACGCTCACATATTAACTTCAAAAATTATGGAATTTGAAAATGTCTCGAATCCAACAAAAGTGGTTTCGTCGAATTCTGAGGTCATTTGCAAAATGTCTATTTTCAAGGGCTATATACACTTTATAGCAACCTTTCTGAAAATTCATTTGGCCATAACTTTTGATTCCCGCTATGAAATTTCGATTTTTCAGATTCGTTAGAAAGATAATCATAAACAGATTTAAATATTTTTGGTTTCATTAAAATCCGGTTTATTTTGAATCTTGTACATTCATTTGAAATTTGAAATCGAATTTTCAAACTACCGCGCCATTTTCAATTCCTTTTATAATTAAAAATAAATAATTATATTCTAACGATGATCTATATAAATATTTCCGTTCTAATTCTATTCAAAATAAATTTCTCGTCGTCATTATTTAAAATAAATCATTTTAAATATTCAAAATTCATCAAAATTGCCAAAATAAAAATTTTAAATTAGCTCAGATTTCTGGGTTATTACAATCTCCCCCACTTAAAACTTTTCGTCCTCGAAAAGGAACGAAGCTGACAGTTGTTTAACTAATCAACTCAACTTCCATTATTTTCATTACGGCTTATGTTCTTCAACTTTTCAGTTTCTAAGAGCTTTTCAAATTTTTCAAAAATTTGGCTAACACCTTAAATTTTCGAAATTTTTTGCCATAACCTCCCCTGCACCGGGAGCTTCGGGATATTTCAAATAGCCTCCCATGGCCCTCACCAATCCAAAAAGAAAAAGAAATAGCCAAGCGGCTAGCCAATCGGCTCATAAAATCATCAAAAATCCAAGAAATACAATAAACATGTACCTATTTGTCGGGCAAACAATTTTATTCCTCTTCTCTAGCCTCCTTGCTATGACTTGTTCAATGTAAGTACATGTATGCATATGCAAATGCGACAAATTTTCAATACAATTCACTATTTGGTAAAATTTGGCTAAATGGTTCAAATTTTAATTAATCAACCATTAATCAAACAACACAATCAGCAATCAATTAGTTCATTAGCTTTTCAAATTCATAACTTTGATATATATTCCAAAAATCAGATTTTTTGATGCCAAACCACAACAACAAACCCTATCTAATTTTGGTTCTCACACCAGTCAATTGGAATCATATAGAAATCCCACTTTCGTCACTCGAACATAAATTCTGATGATGCTTCGAACCACCATCAGAACATCCATGGGCGACTAGAGTGTGATTCTATATCTATTCAGTATATTAAAACTTCAAATACACGCGGATCAAACGTATACGCAAAATCTTTATATACTGCATTGTCCAAATTCAATATAAAATAAATAATCAAATACGAATAATTGATTTAAATTTTCAAAACAAAAATTGTTTTCAATTTTATTTTCAAAATATCACTCTTCACACTCATTCTAGAATACTACTAATCCCATCTCTAACGAGTCATTCTTATTGAATATTACTAATCCAAACTCTGATATATTCTTTCGTTTGGTTCTAACGTGTCTTGTTCTCGAGCTCTGTAATCCAAAGCTCCGATACCACGATATAACGACCCGAAATCCCCCTTATGAGAAATCGCGGATGGTACTGAGGACAAGACGAATCAGAACACAAACAGAAGAAATTTCACTGTTTATTACAACAATTCCATCAGAATACCAGAATATACAGAGTATGAATAAAAATTACACAGAAAATATTAGAGATTTAAATTACATTTAAATACATTGCAACGGAAAAACAATACAAAGTACAACTGAAAACAGATACATGGATACAGAGCTTTCCGAATATCGCTTCAGCTGTAAATCGGGATCCTATGAATATAAATCTGCAAAACCAAAACTACTAGCTGCCCGTGTCAAAATAAGGGCACCCAGAGTTTAGGTTAAAACAATAAACTCCAGGTCAGTCATGTGACTGGTGTGAGAACTAAAACAGTTATTTAAAACTTTACTTTAAAATAAAGTAAATCAAGGGACCACGCCGTATAACACGGAACGGGTTTCCACCCAAGAATACCAGTGCAAATAACAAAACAGCGCAATGCTTTTTGGAAAAATGAAGCTATTATAAGACCCAGGTCCTATCACATAATGCATCGCAAGCCGGGGGATAGGGTTTTCCCTTATAATAGCCAAACATGCTTGGTACGTTTAAAACAAATCATTTGATACTATTATAAGTGCATAGTGTATAAAACAACTTCAAATCATAAGTATCAATGATAGACGACATGGGTACCATATATCATGTCGCCAATAATAGGCTCTACAATCAAAACCGCAAATGTCACATATTGGGAGTTGGATTTCCATCTGTGAACCGAGGCAAAAGATATTCCTCACCGATTCGAGACTCTCTAGCCCGAGCCTCAGGACCCAGACACAGGTGAGCCCTTGGATCGTCAGGGCCGGTCCACCGATGTGGATTAAAATGCCTGAACATTGTGTTTCCCTACCCTTTGGGGCATAAATGAGCCAAATGACTCCATAGGCTCCATATAGTCACCGATATATCCGAGGCGCCTCACAATCCAACAACCACACAGGTGTAAATAATATAAATGTCAGTACTGGTAGGTCACTGACACCACCCTAGTTAGAAGAAAACGCATGCCCTCCCTGAAGTCCTCTCCCGTTTCTGGTTCACAACCGGGGTGTGAGGCTCGCGAATCAACGTTACACAAAGCTATGTTACACAGGCGGTGCTTTGATCATCAACCACAAGACCCTGCTTTTCAACAGAAGCCTTGATCATTTGCCACTTAGGCATGCCACACAGGCAATTCACACAATGCGACTGATGTCTATCGATATACAACCTCTGATCTCGTACGTCTCAAAGAAGGGTGAAGTAAGGGAATGAATTCCCCTTCACCAGGCAGATGTATATTTAATAGAGATCAATCAGCATAGAGCAAAATACAATGTCAGACACACAGTCCATACAAGTTCGTTCTGGGTCTGAACGAAACCGGAGGCACCTTGTATCTCGCATATCCATCGATCTCCAAGTACATATGGACGATCACCAACTGATTCCCTCCTCTTAGGTATACAGCCCAATCAAGATCATTAGTATTATCCAAACGACGTGAAGACCTCCGGTCTTCGACCACCGTCTTCATCCTCGACACATCGTTGAATCAGTTATTCAGAATGGGATTAACCTGGTCTTTCTGAATAACTCGCGTATATAATAAACAAGTGTTACAGAAACACAACATATGCCTCATTCCAATTCAGAATATTGTTTTATTCAAATATTATTAAACTTTGGGAAATGTTCCCATTAATTTTATCAAAGATAAATTCTTTAAATTTATTCTTTAATCTTCTTTTGAATATCAATTCAAACCAAATTATGGTTTATCCAAACTAGTCGGGATTAATGAACCTTACCGAAGTAATCATTTGTCAAATTTCCCAACCACAACCTATTCATCCCATGAAGCAAAACTGGTAATACTTCATATCTAACACCACGGTGTTATCGGTAAATTCAATTACCATTTCACATTCAAATCTAATTAAAGATTTAACTATCGCCTGGAGCAAAACTGGTGATACTCCATTCTCGATCATTTCAATCTATCCACTTGGTTTTAATCTTCCCAATAATCAATATTAATGATTATTTAACTTGGGAAATTATATACTGTCTTTAACTGGGTTAAAGAACCAATGTCATTTAAAACACGGTTCACTATAAACCCAAAATCACATTCCATTAACGATGGAATCTTTACGGAAAACAAATCGATATATATAATTGTTATGAACTCCCATATTCGACTAATAATATAAATGGAATAATGGCAACGCCTTTTAAATTCCAGGTATATTAGCAGTCTTCCTCCATAGAAATTAACTTCGATTCTAAACAAATCAAATTCCATTCGATTCCAATTTATTTTATTAAATTGGTAAACTTTACTTTGGAAAATCTCCTTTAAATATTTACAAAAGATTTATAAATTCCAAATCACATTTCATTGTAAATCGGGTTAAAGAACGGATGTCGTTAATACACAGTTCATGATAAACCCAATTAACATTCCATTGATCATAGGGTTAAAGAACAAGTATTATTTAAAATGCAGTTCACGATAAACCCAAAAATCAATTCAAATTCAATTCCAATTAAATACCATTTAATTGGTATACTTCATTAAATCTAAATAAAAAGATTTAATCTTTTTCTCAACTGGGTTTAATAATTGTGTTAATGAAGACACCATTCACGACAAACCCAAATCCCATTTAATATTAAATACAAGGCTCTGAATAGAAAATATATCAACTTATATTCAATATCAAATTCTATGACCAACAAATATCGTATTGGAAATAACGATAAAAATATATCTTTCAAATTTCCATAACAATATCTGTATAATCACGAAATCGAACATCGAAATATTCCAAAGACAATTTCGATTCAAATCCATTTCCAATTTATATATTGGAAATTCTAGTTATTTTTAAAACCATTACAAATCCAATTTATTTATTTAAAAATAATTGAATTATAATTCTAGTTCAAAACTAGTTCATTTCGATAAAAATCTATTTTTATCTTTTCAAATATGGAGTTTTTCATCCCCGTTATTTCTAAATCATTTCTTATGATTTTACACAAATTATTACTATTTTTAATAATTTTATCAAGGCACGTACAGTCGATTTCCATCAACGTCCATCGAACTGCCCTTACAACGACCTTTTCCAAATTTTATTTGGACATAATTCCAAATCCAACCATTATATTTCTAATTTCTTGTATTCGTTAGAAAGCTCTTTTCGTTACGAACCCAACGGTTCCGGTTTTAGGAGAATCCTGTGGTCGGATCTACCGTAATGTCCATTCGAAGTCAATGGTCGAAATTCGCAAACTACCGCGGCGTGGCGCGTTCTATTCAGGCCATTATATATAATATATATATATATATATATATATATATATATATTATATTTCATTGATTTCCTATTAAAACGTATTTTATAAATCGTTTTAAATTCGTTTTCAAAACGATTTCAACTTCATATTCAATTTCTAATAAAAATTGAATATTCCATATCATTAATCTATAAATGATAATATTTTCAAAACGTTATATTTTGAAATCACTTCCTTTTCGATATTCATTATAAAAATGAATAAAATCGATATAAATATCGTTCACGTCAAAATGGCGCATACCCAATCAACACGGCTTTATATATTTCTGTTTCAAATATTTCTTTTCAAATATTTCTATTTCAAATATTTCTATTTCAAATATTTCTTTTTCAAATATTTCTATTTCAAATATTTATTTTCAAATATTTCTTTTTCAAATATTTCTTTTTAAAACTGGAATGAGGCCCAATCAATTACCATAGATTTTATTTCTATGGATTTACATACAACACATGTATATATCAATAGTGATAAACAATCATCCATCATCCAGAGTGCTCTACTCAACTGCATAAGCATTGAATATAAATAATCAATGCTTACAACAGCCTGTCAACCAATCGATCGACATACAACTAAACAATTCGGATTAGTGTACGTCAATATCATCCAAACACCCGTGTGGGGTTTCAATCAGTCAAACACATATTTTATTTGTGCAGTTGGGCGATGTGTAAAATTTATCGTCCCAATCAATATCAGTCAAATCGATGTACATAAACAAATCGTTCGATTTGTAAATGAATATATATTTTACTTCAACACATGAATATATATTTTATTTCAACACATGAATATATATTTTATTTCAACACATGAATATATATTTTACTTCATCACATGAATATATATTTTGTTTCAACACATGAATATATATTTTATTTCAACACATGAATATATATTTTATTTCAACATCACAATCAATTTTCGCAACACAATACAATCTAACAAGTCGTCCATGGTCTGTGGACGACGGGTGTCGGGTGCTACTAAGCACTGTCTGCATCCTAGTATATATTTCAACTAGAAAATAAAATAAAAGTGAGGAGTTCTCACCAAGAGCTAAACCCAACTACGCGACTCTTCGTATGTAGGAATTCTTCGCCGTGCTCGCCTTTTGTCACTTTCGTCGTCCGTGTTCGCTACATATATAAAAATCACATTTTTATATTTTCTATTATATAAAAATCATATTTTTATATTCTCTACTATATAAAAATCTTATTTTTAAAACGCTACTATATATATGAAGATTATATTTTTAGTTCAACTCCACCTAGATAAAATCATATTTTTATTCTCCACATCATATAATTTTTTTTTTAATCTCTACATCATATAAAAATTATATTTTTAATCTCTACATCATACAAAAATTATATTTTTTTAATCTCTACATCATATAAAAATTATATTTTTAATCTCTACATCATATAAAAATTATATTTTTTTGTCTCTACATCATATAAAAATTATATTTTTAATCTCTTCATTATATAAAAATTATATTTTTAAACTCTACATCATATAAAAATTATATTTTTATTATTATAAAAATCCAATCTTTCTAATGTTAAAAAATCAAATCTTTATATTTAAAAAAACAATGTGCATATATTTCTTAAAACAATGTTTGTTTATATTTTCAAAACAAAGTATATTTTACATTTTCAAAAACAATTCTAATTTATAAGTTTAAAAATCATGCTATAATATATTTTTAATGTCGTATATATATATATATATAATTGATATATACATTTACAAATCAATTATTCATAAAAATCTCGCTTTTATATTTATAAAACCTACTGTTAATTCGCTATTATATATAAAAATTCTGATTAAAATGCAATGTAATTAAAGGAAATACTACTCACTGTATTATTTTTAGGTTGCTCAACTCCTAGGGTTGGAGTTTGCCATCGCCGCCGTCATCATAGAGGAGATCGGAGGGCCCCTCGAGCTTCGCCATCACTCCAGCTGTCGGCGCCAACCCCCAATGTCGAGCTCGACGTCCATCTGAGGCTGGAATTAGACCATGAACTCAGTGCCTTTGAGCGCAAAAATCGATGAATCCTCTCGACCGTTTTTGATCACTCTTGTTCGAAATCAAAGCTCTCACTTTCTATTTCAATTTGTGTTTTAAAACCTTGGAGAATTTCTGCGAGGATAGAGAGATCGGGGGCATTTGTTTTCGGAGAACGAGGGGCATCGATTTCCAAGTGGCGGCTGGCCTTACGAGGGTTCTAGGGTTGGGAGCCTTTATAATGTTTATTTTATTAATATTATATTTTAAGTTTTCCTTATTTTTAAAATTTCGCTTCCAAATCCCAAATTAAACCCAACGAATGTTGCCCCTAGCCAAATACCCCCATTTCGGACACAATGGGATATGTTTCGTAGGCCCATTTGACAATTTCAATCTGTTTTTCTTCAAATTAAAATATAAAACATTCAATATTTGATTTGAACATACATTTCAATTTGCCGGGGCCACATACTGATCCCAAAAATTCCAGAAAAATAAATCTTGCTATGTTTTGACGATACGGTCCCAATAAAACTGATTTTGTCGAATTCTAAGACCGTTTGAAAAATGGCCCTTTTCTAGTCGGTCCATTTTAACTGAAATCAACCAAACACATTTTCCTTCGCCACGCTCACATATTAACTTCAAAAATTATGGAATTTGAAACCTAACAATAATTTGACGTCTTAGATCCAACAAAAGTTGTTTTGTCGAATTCTGAGATCGTTTGCAAAATGTCTATTTTCAAGGGCTATACATACTCTATAGCGACCTTTCTGAAAATTTATTTGGCCATAACTTTTGATACCCGCTATGAAAATTCGATTTTTCAGATTCGTTAGAAAGATAATCATAAACAGATTTAAATATTTTTGGTTTCACTAATATACGGTTTATTTTGAATCGTGTACATTCATTTGAAATTTGAAATCGAATTTTCAAACTACCGTGCCATTTTCAATTCCTTTTATAATTAAAAATAAATAATTGTATTCTAACGACGATCTATATAAATATTTTCGTTCTAGTTCTATTCAAAATAAATTTCTCGTCGTCATTATTTAAAATAATTCATTTTAGATATTCAAAATTCATCAAAATTGCCAGAATAAAATTTTTAAATTGGCTCAGATTTCCGGGTTATTACACAAATGTTGCAAATTAAATAGTTATAATGAAATCTGGAAATGTTTTCCAAGAAACATGAAGGGCTTAACAGACTGAGGGAAATATCTGGGAAGATATGAAAAACTAGAAATTTAATATAAACAAAAAGGGCCAGTGATTGTGTAATGATTATTTGTACATTTGAATGGATGTTTGATTTTACTTCGTAAGTTAAATAACCTACTTTCGAAGTGTTTTGACCATCCTGTCAATACGGAGAGACCGGTTGGATATATTATCCCAAAACCACTCTGTACATGCATAAGCGCTGCGAATTAGATTATGCTGAAGATAATTGAAGACGGAGTGAAATGCAAGGATCGTTCTGTTCCAGAATGGTGTGTTCTGTTTGTCCAGTCCCAGGACAACTTGTATGGACGAGTGTCTGACAGAGTATACCTATCAAATCACTTACGATTGATCTCTTAAAGGTATTACGTCTGGTGGCGGAGGAATTCGTTCCTCTTAGCTTTTTATACCCGTGATATTTTTGGAAATCGATTAGTGAATTGATGGGTTTGACGATGTGGCATTCAAAGTGAATGGTGGACAGATGTTCTGAAAAGATAGAAATAGCCTCAAGCCTCACAACCAGGAAATGACAAAAATCGGGCAGGCAGCATGGCTATGTGGTTCATTCCCACTAGGGTGTATTGTCACCATCAAGAGAAAATTCGTATTTGTTCCTCTTTCATTTCTGTATCTTCAGATAATGGTTATATGGGCCCAACCATAGGTGGCAATATATTCGATACACTCAAGAGAAATGTGTGGTTGGTCATGTGTGGGTCGAGTTGCAAGATGTTCTTGTTAAACCCCAGTGTATGCCCTCTAGAGTACACTGGTCGGAAGGTGGTCCCATACCTTGTCATAGTTGGAATCCAATCTCCAATAAGCGCCATGCGGTTTTTTTTATTTTATACTATATGGAGCGTGAGATGCAAGCGTTCTACTATTTAGTTATTTATTTGATTAGACATTTTTATAATATCATTGGATGTTGATATCAAAATTGTTTTGGTTATAGTAAGGTAAAAACCGTCCATGTTTATGTGTAGGTTAGTCTTACTATTACCCTTTCTTTCAAAAGGATTTTCAAAGTTAAACAATATGGTTGGAGTTTACTCATACCAGTCCCATGACTGACCCAGAGTTTATTTTGTTTGTTTTCCCTAAACTCTTGGGTGCCCAAATTTGTACGGGTAGTCAAGTGTTCAGGCTTTGCCGATTCACTTGGAGGAGCTCAAAGCAGGAAGCTTCACCGCTAGTTATTAGAGATTATTTCCGCTGTGATGTATATTAGTTATATTCTGATATGGTATGTATATACAAATTCAGATTTGTATTTCAAAGTGTAATATAATATATTTTATTCATTCCGCAGTGAGATTCGTGTTTACTCTGATACTGTTTAGATTTTGATGTTCTTCTTCTTCTATTCTATTAGTTCTATCTTATCTTTCTCATCCTCTTATTTCTTTCTATTAAAGATCTGTATTTTCGTGCACTTTGAGCTGAATGTGTAGGATATTAGTCAGCTCAAATTGTTATGGATTTACGGGCCTTTACAGGATCCCTCCAACTGTTCTTCCCTGTATCAATATCGGTTATCTCAAATAGTATTATTCAATTCGGTTTAACTGATTATTTCTATAACACTAAATAATGGCTATTTAACATCACCAATTTATTTAACAAATAATTCAATAATTTAATTAAATCAAACATATTTATAATATAAACATGAACAACAAGGTAAGTTACCTTCATTGGTTCAAATCGTTAAAATAACGATTTGGTTTTCACTGAAATTAAACAACATTTAATTTCATTGGTTCAATCAATATATGAATATATATATATATATATATATATATATATATATAACAAACAATCAATCGTTAGCAACCATGGCATACAAAATAAAAACCTGACTTATATAAAATATAAGTGGGTTGAACTGAGTGTGTTTAACTCACCAAATCTCATTCGTTGCTTGAGCGGTTCAGTTTTAGTTAAATTAAACAGCGTTAATTTAACTAAAATTTTCAGTAGCTTCAGCTTTGTCCCAATCCTTTCCAGAATATGGTGTTCGTCCATACAGTCCCAACGTACATGTTTGGTTTGATTCCATTAACCTATGCACACTTTATTTGCATTACACTTTATCTAAATTTTAATCAAATATATTAACTTTTAATTATAAATTTATAAAACTAATTACATGAATTAGTCAAAATAAGTGCGCCAATTATTGTTCCTTCTTCGTCCTCCTACCAGACTTGTTCCAGTATTCATGCTTCCTTGAACTGCATGAGTTATAAGTTTAGTAATATGATTTAACTAGAATAAATAAGCCCTTAATTATACTAATGAATAATAATTTAAATTTTTATACTATTGTTTAAGGCAAAAACTAGTCGTCCCTTCTTTTGTTTCTTCCTGCTATGCTCTGTTCTGCATCCATCAACCTGGCATGTTAGGATTATCACTTAACAGACCAACTAATTCCACCCTGATGTTTTCGTTTGGCCAAAATCTCTTTCTGACTTCACACTGTACTTTGTACCCATGGTACAATCCTTTCCTTCATTCTACACTACCCATGTTCGACCATTTTATACGCCACCGCCGCCAACTCTGGTCATTGGAGGCTGATCGGCTCCCACCAGAACACTCGCTGAAACCCTCTTGACCTTCGCTGTAACCCTCGACAACCGAAGCTTCCTCATTTGTCGCCTAATCCCTCTAAACCACCATATCTTTTAGGCACAGATCATGCTACCTCGTAGCTCAAATTCCCATCGTGATCGTTTAAATGCGTGAGCTCGATGAGCACGACAATCTTCTATTTGAAAGTATTTGGAAAAAGTTAGAGGTGTCCAAGTGACACGACCCGAACTTCCCAAGTTAGGAAAGCCCGGATTGCGTTGAGGAAAAGACAAAATAGAACTCAGACAGAAGAACATTTCATTGTTTATTACAACAATTCCATCAGAATACAAGAATATACAGAGTATGAATAAAAATACATTCAACAAATATCAGAGATTACAACAAATTACATAGCAGCAGAAAATAATAAAATACACAACTAGAAGAGATATACGGATACAGAGCTTTCCGGATATCATTCCTACTGTAAATCAGGATCCTGTGAATATAAATTTGCAAAACCAAAACCACTAGCTTCCCGTGTGGAAAATATGGGCACCCAAAGTTTAGGTTAAAACAATAAACTCCAGGCCAGTCATGGGACTGGTGTGAGAACTAAAACAGTTATTAATCTTTATTTTAAAGTTCGGTAAATCAAGGGACCATGCCGTATAAGACGGAATGGGTTTCCTCCCAAGAATACCAGTGCATAAAACAAACAGCGCAATGCTAAATAAAGAAAAATGAAGCTATTATAAGACCCAGGTCCCATCACACAACACAACGCAAGCCGGAGGATAGGGTTTTTACCTTATAATAGCCAAAGCATGCTTGATACGTTTAAAACACATTATTTCGATATTACTATAAGTGTATAGTGTCAAAACAATTTCAATCATAAATATCAATCATAGGCGGCATGAATGACCCATACCGCTATGTCGCCATACTAGGTTCTACAAATAAAACCGCAATATCACGTATTGGAAACGGATTTCCGTCATGAGTCGAGGCAAGGGGCAAGCTCCTCTCCGATTCGAGACACTCTAGCAAATGCGTCCGGACCACACTATGATCCTTTGGAACCTCCAAGGCCGGTCCTCTCTTACTTTTGAGGATTAGTTATTCCTGAACACACATTTCCCGGTCCTAACAAACCTAATATCGAGGCGCCTCATCCAACAAACACACAGGTGAAAAGTATATAAATGTCAGCCAGTTTAAGCATTGACACCAGCCATAGCTAGAAAGAAACGTCGTGCACTCCTTGGGTCCTTATCCCGTTTTTGACTCATACCGAGGTGTGAGTTTCGCGAATTCACGCTATACACAAAGCTACGCCACACAGGCCGTGCTTTGATCATCAACCACAAGACTTTGCTTTTCAACAGAAGCCTTGATCAATTGCCACTTACGCGTACCACACTGGCAATTCACTCCATACGACTGATGTCCATCGATATACAACCTCTGAGCTCGTACGTCTCAGAGAAGGGCGTTAAGCAAGAGAATAAATTCTCCACCTCCAAACAGATGTATATTTAATAGAGATCAATCAACACAGAATAAAATCCAATGTCAGACACACAGTTTACAAGTTCGTTCTGGGTCTGAACGAAACCGGAGGCACTTTCCTCGCATATCCATTGATCTCCAAGTACGTCTGGACAATCACCAACTGATTCCCTCATCTTGGGTGTACAGCCCAATCAAGATCATCAGTAATCACCCAAACAATGTGAAGACTTCCGGTCTTCAACCACCGTCTTCATCTTCGACTTATCGCCGAATCGGTTATTCAGAATGGGTATAAACCCGGCCTTTCTAAATAACCCACATATATAATAAACAAATGTTACACAAACACAACAAACGCCTCATTCCAATTAAGAATATTCCTTTATTCAAAAATCACATTCTTAGGGAAGTTTCCCATTAATTTTATCCAAGATAAATTCTTCTAAATTTATTCTTTAATCTTCCTTTGGATATCATTTCAAACTAGTCGGGATTAGCGAACCACACCGAAGTAATTATTTATTTTAGTTCCCAATCCCAACCTATTCATCCCATGGAGCAAAATTGGTGATACTCCATATCTAACACCACGGTGTTATCGGTAAAATTAATTACCATTTCACGTTCAAATCTAATTAAAGATTTAACTATCGCTTTGGAGCAAAACTGGTGGTTCTCCAATCTCGATCACCCTTCAAATTTGATAATTTAAATTATCAATTCACTTTCAATCTAATTAAAGATTCATTAAAACTCCACTTAGTTTTAATCTTTTCAAAAATCAGTCCTGCCTTTAACTGGGTTAAAGAACCAATGTCATCTAAAACACGATTCACGATAAACCCAAAATCACATTCTATTGTTAATCGGGTTTAAGAAAAGGTGTTATTCAAAACACTGCTCACGATAAACCCAAGAACCAATTCAAATTCATTTCCAATTAAATATTATTTAATTGATACACTTCATTAAATCTAAATAGAAATATTTAATCTTTTTCTCTGTTGGGCTTAAGAACAGTGTTAATGAAGACACCATTCACGACAAACCCAAATCACATTTGATATTAAATACAAGGCTCTTAATAGAAAATATACCGGCTTATATTCAATATCAAATTATGAAACCAACAAATATCATATTGGAAATAACGATATAAAATATATCTTTCAAATTCCCATAACAATATCTGCATAGTCACGAAATCCAACATCGAAATATTCCAAAGATAATTTCGATTCAAATCCATTTCCACTTCAATTGTTGGAAATTCTGATTATTTTTAAAACCACTTCAAATTGAATTTATTTAGTTCAAAAATAAATTGATTTCTATTCTAGTTCAAAACTAGTTCATTTTGATAAAAAAAACTAATTTTATCTTTTCAAATATGGAGTTTTTCAGCCCAACTTTTCCCAAATCATTTCTTATGATTTTACACAAATTATAGATATTTTTAATAATTTTATCAAATCCCGTACAGTCGATTTCCACCAATGGCCATCGAACTTTACTTACAGCGACCTTTTCCACATTTGATTTGGACATAATTCCAAATCCAACTGTTAGATTTCTAATTTCTAATTTCAAATATTCGTTAGAAAGCTCTTTTCGATACGAACCCAACGTTTTCGGATTTAGGAGAATCCGACGGTCGGATCTCCCGTAATATCCATTCAAAGTCAATGGTCGAAATTCATGAACTGCCGCAGCGCGGCGCGTTCTATTTAGGCCATTATATATATATATAATATATATATATTATATATTTCGTCGATTTCCTTTTTAAAACGAATTTTATAAATCATTTAAATTCGTTTTCGAAACGATTTCAACATCCCTTTCAATTTCAAATCAAATTGAATTTTCCACATCATCGATATACAAATGATAATATTTTCAAAACATTAAATTTTGAAATCACTTCCTTTTCTATATTCATTATAAAAACGAGTATAATCGATATAAATATCGCTCATGTCAAAATGACGCAACTCTAATCAACACGGCTTTATATATTTCAATAAATTCGTTATTATATTCAACAAATGAATATTTATTCCATTCAACATATGAATCTATATTTCTTCTTACTTACAATCAAAAGGTAAATTTTATTGTATAAATATTTTATTCAACACATGAATACACTTTCAACACATGAATTCTCAACACCTAAACATCGTCAACACATGACTATTTATTCTATTCAACAAATGAATTTTCTTTTATAATATTCATTATTTCCCAATTGGAATGAGGCCCAATCAATCACCATATAATGTTAATTATATGGATTCCATACAACACATGTATATAATCACAACGATAAATAATCAATCATCATCCAAAGTGCACCACACAACTGCATAAGCATTAAATATAAATAATTAACGCTTACAACAGCCTGTCAATCAATCGATCGACATACAACTAATCAATCGGGATGAGTGGACTTCAAATATCACCCCGACACCCGTGTGGGGTTTCAAATCAACAAACACATATTTTTATTCACACACACACACACACACTTTAAACAATATTTTTAACGATAAAATATTTTTAACTATATAAATATTTTATTTCACGTCACACAATCAATTTTCATCACAACAAACAATCAAACATACAAGCCATCCATGGTCTGTGGATGACGGGTGTCGGGTGCTGCTAAGCAACGTCTGCATCCTAGTATATATTTTAACTAGAAAAACAAGATTTAAGGTGAGAAGTTCTCACCAAAGATAATCCAATATCACGAATCCTCCTATGTAGAAATCTTCGCCGTTCTCTCCTTTTGTCACTTTCGTTGCCCGTAGCCACTACATATATAAAAATCACATTTTTATATTGTTGCTATGTATATAAAAATCACATTTTTATACTACTACTATATAGATAAAAATTCTATTTTCACATCGCTACTATAAAGATAAAAATTCTATTTTCACATCGCTACTATATAGATAAAAATTCTATTTTCACAATGGTATTCATATAATAAAGATTATATTTTTATCACGCTATTCCCTATATAAAGATTTCGCCTTTTCAAATATAAAGATTTAATTTTTATTTTATCACTATGAAAAGCACATCTTTATCTCAACATATATATAATAAAAATCAGATTTTTATTTCGCTATATTTATAAAGATGATATTTTTACTATCTTACCCATATAAATATTATATTTTTATACTTCTACAATATAAAAGATTATATTTTTATACTTCACATATGCTAAAATTCATATTTTTATTCATTTTATAACACAAAAATTATATCTTTAACCTTTCTATATAATAAAAATTATATTTTTAACTTCTCTATATTATAAAAATTATATTTTTATCCCTCAACATAACTAAAAATTGTATTTTTATCCCTCTCAATATCATACTATATATAAAACTGATATATTTTTAATTTTAAAACTTAATTACATTATATAAAGAACGAAAATAATAAATAAAGCTTACAGTGTTTGAAGGGGGGTGGAAATCGAAGTTCATCGGAGGTGGAGGGCTTTAGGGGGTCGGAGCTGTGGTGGCGGGATGTGGAGCGACTGGCGGTGGCGGTTTTGGTGGCTCAAGGGTTTAAGGGGCGGCGGATCTTAGAAGAGAGGAGGGTGGTCTAGGGGGAGTTGCGGAGGAGGAAGAAGACGGGGGAGGCGGAAGAAGAAGCAGCAGAGGCGGCAGCAGCGGGAGGAGGCGACGAGGGCTAGGGCTACAGTGGGCGGGTCTTCAGGCATCGCGGGCTTCACGAGGACAGAAGGGGGGGGCGGTGTCTTCTGAGGTGGCGGCGCCGGAGGTGCGCCGCCCCTGGGGACCGCGATGGCGGCGGCTCCCCTCCCACTCGCATTCTTTTTTTTTATTTTGTAATGAATTTGAGCGGGGGGGGGGGGGGGGGGGGGGGTGGGTTGAGGTAAAAGGGAAGAGAGGAGAGAGGTTTTATTTTTATTATTTTAATTTCAAAAAGTTGACTTTTTTTATTGGACCTCTAAACGTGGCCCACCGCATGTTGTCCACAACTAATTACCCTCATTCCGAACACAATGGGATATGTATCTTAGGCTGATTCGACCGTTTCGATCAGTTTTCCTCAAAATCAACATATAACTCTATATATTGAATTTGAACGTGCATTTCAATTTACTAGGCCCACATACGAACTCTAAAAATTCCCAAAAAATATTTTCTAACTTCGTATTGTCGATACGGTCCTAACAAAACTTATTTCGTCGAATTCTGAGACCGTTTGAAAAATGGCCAATTTCCAGTCGATTAAAATCAACTGAAACTGGTCAAACGCGTCTTACCACGCTCACATATTGATTCGAAAAATTATGAAATTTGAAACCTAGCAATAACTTTACATCACGGATCCAACAAAAGTGGTTTCGTCGAAATCCGAAGTCGTTTGCAAAATTTCCATTTTTAATGGCCAGAATTCCATAGCGACTAACCTGAAAATTCATTTGGACATAACTTTTGATTCCCGCTATGAAATTTTGATTTTTCGGATTCGTTGGAAAGATATTCTCAAATAGATTCTATTATTTTTTGTTTCGCTAAATTCCGGTTTGTTTTGCACCCAGTACATTCATTTGAATTTTGAAATCGAATTATCGAACTACCGCGCCATTTTCAATTCCTTTTATAATTATAAATAATTATTTATATTCTAACGATGACGTATATAATATATACGTTCTAATTCTATTTAAAATAAATTTCTAGTCGATATTATTTAAAATAATCATTTTAAATATTCAAAATTCATCAAAATTGCCAAAATATAAATTTTAAATTGGCTCGCATTTTCCGGGTTGTTACAATCTCCCCCACTTAAAACTTTTCGTCTCCGAAAAGGAACGAAGCCGAAAGTTGTTTTACTAATCAACTCAACTTCCACTATTTTCGTTACGGCTTAAGTTCTTCAACTTTTCAGTTTCTAAGAACTTTTCAAATTTTTCAAAAATTTGGCTAACGCCCTAAATTTCCGAAAAATTTCGCCATAACCTCCCCTGCACCGGGGACTTCGGGATATTTCATATAGCCTCCCATGGCCTTCTTCAATCCAAAAGAAAAAGAAAAAGCCAAGCGGCTAGCCAATCGGCTCATAAAATCATCATCACCCAAACAAAACAGTAAATTATGGTAAACATGTACCTATTTGTCGAGCAAACAATTTTATTCTTCTGCTCTAGCCTCCTTGCTATGACCTGTTCAATGTAAGTACATGTATATGCAAGCAAATGCGACCAATTCTCAATACAATTCGATATTTGATTCTATTAGGCATAATGGTTCAATATTTCAAACAAATAAACAAACTACACAACCATCAATCAATTAGTGAATTAACGTTTCCAATTCATAATTCGATACATATACAGAAAATCATGTTTTTGATGCCAAATCACAACAATCTATCTATCTAGTTTTGGTTCTCACACCAGTCTAATGGAAATATATAGAAATCCCACCTTCGTCACTCGAAAATAAATACTGGTGATGGTATACTTCATCATCAGGACCATGTCCGGGCGACTAGAGTGTGATTCTATATCTATCCAGTATATTAAAACTTCGAATATATGTTCATGACGCGTATATGCAAAACCTTTATATACTAGATTGTCCAAATTCAAAATAAATAAATATTCAAATACGTATAAAACGATTTAAATTTTCAAAACAAAATTGTTTTCATTTGAAATATATACTCTTCACACTCGTTCTAGGATACTACTGATCCCATCTCTAACGAGTCATTCTAATTGGATATTACTAATCCAATATCTGATGAATTCTTTCGTTTGGTCCTAATGTGTCTTGTTCTCGAGCTCTGTAAACCAAAGCTCTGATACCAAACTGACACAACCCGAACTTCCCCGGTAAGGAAAGCCCGGATTGCGTTGAGGACAAGACAAAATAGAACTCAGACAGAAGAACATTTCATTGTTTATTACAACAATTCCATCAGAATACAAGAATATACATAGTATGAATAAATATACATTCAACAAATATAAGAGATTACAATAAATTACATAGCAGCGGAAAATAATACAATACACAACTAGAAGAGATATATGGATACAGAGCTTTCCGGATATCATTCCAGCTGTAAATTAGTATCCTGTGAATATAAATCTGCAAAACCAAAACCACTAGCTACCCGTGTGGAAAATAGGGGCACCCAGAGTTTACGTTAAAACAATAAACTCCAGGTCAGTCATGGGACTGGTGTGAGAACTAAAACAGTTATTAATCTTTATTTTAAAGTTCAGTAAATCAAGGGACCACGCCGTATAACACAGAACGGGTTTCCTCCCAAGAATACCAATGCATAAAACAAACAGCGCAATGCTAAATAAAGAAAAATGAAGCTATTATAAGACCCAGGTCCCATCACACAACACAACGCAAGCCGGAGGATAGGGTTTTTACCTTATAATAGCCAAAGCATGCTTGATACGTTTAAAACACATTATTTCGATATTACTATAAGTGTATAGTGTCAAAACAATTTCAATCATAAATATCAATCATAGGCGGCATGAATGACCCATACCGCTATGTCGCCATACTAGGTTCTACAAATAAAACCGCAATATCACGTATTGGAAACTGGATTTCCGTCATGAGTCGAGGTAAGGGGCAAGCTCCTCTCCGATTCGATACACTCTAGCAAATGCCTCCGGAACCCACAATGATCCTTTGGAACCTCCAAGGCTGGTCCTCTCTTGCTTTTGAGGATTAGTTATTCCTGAACACACGTTTCCCGGTCCTAACAGACCTAATATCGAGGCGCCTCATCCAACAACCACACAGGTGAAAAGTATATAAATGTCAGCCAGTTTAAGCACTGACACCGCCCATAGCTAGAAAGAAACGTCGTGCACTCCTTGGGTCCTTATCCCGTTTTTGACTCATACCGAGGTGTGAGGTTCGCGAATTCACGCTATACACAAAGCTATGCCACACAGGCCGTGCTTTGATCATCAACCACAAGACTTTGCTTTTCAACAGAAGCCTTGTTCAATTGCCACTTACGCGTACCACACTGGCAATTCACTCCATGCGACCGATGTCCATCGATATACAACCTCTGAGCTCGTACGTCTCAGAGAAGGGCGTTAAGCAAGAGAATAAATTCTCCGCTGCCAAACAGATGTATATTTAATAGAGATCAATCAACACAGAATAAAATCCAATGTCAGACACACAGTCCATTTACAAGTTCGTTCTGGGTCTGAACGAAACCGGAGGCACTTTCCTCGCATATCCATCGATCTCCAAGTACGTCTGGACGATCACCAACTGATTCCCTCATCTTGGATGTACAGCCCAATCAAGATCAACAGTAATCACCCAAACGATGTAAAGACTTCCGGTCTTCAACCATCGTCTTCATCTTTGACTTATCGCCGAATCGGTTATTCAGAATGGGTATAAACTCGGCCTTTCTGAATAACCCACGTATATAATAAACAAATGTTACACAAACACAACAAACGCCTCATTCCAATTCAGAATATTCTTTTATTCAAAAATCACATTCTTAGGGAAAGGTTTCCATTAATTTTATCCAAGATAATTCGTTCTAAATTTATTCTTTAATCTTCCTTTGGATATCATTTCAAACTAGTCGGGATTAGCGAACCACACCGAAGTAATTATTTATTTTATTTCCCAATCCCAACCTATTCATCCCATGGAGCAAAATTGGTGATACTCCATATCTAACACCACGGTGTTATCAGTAAAATTAATTACCATTTCACGTTCAAATCTAACTAAAGATTTAACTATCGCTTTGGAGCAAAACTGGTGGTACTATAATCTCGATCACCCTTCAAATTTGATAATTTAAATTATCAATTCACTTTCAATCTAATTTAAGATTCATTAAAACTCCACTTAGTTTTAATCTTTTCAAAAATCAATCCTGCCTTTAACTGGGTTAAAGAACCAATGTCATCTAAAACACGATTCACGATAAACCCAAATCACATTCTATTGTTAATCGGGTTAAAGAACAGGTGTTATTCAAAACACCGCTCACGATAAACCCAAGAACCAATTCAAATTCATTTCCAGTTAAATATTATTTAATAGATACACTTCATTAAATCTAAATAGAAATATTTAATATTTTTCTCTATTGGGCTTAAGAACAGTGTTAATGAAGACACCATTCACGACAAACCCAAATCACATTTGATCTTAAATACAAGGCTCTGAATAGAAAATATACCGGCTTATATTCAGTATCAAATTCTGAAACCAACAAATATCGTATTGGAAATAACGATATAAAATATATCTTTCAAATTCCCATAACAATATCTTCATAGTCACGAAATCCAACATCGAAATAGTCCGAAGATAATTTCGATTCAAATCCATTTCCACTTCAATTATTGGAAATTCTGATTATTTTTAAAACCACTTCAAATTCAATTTATTTATTCCAAAAATAAATTGATTTTTATTCTAGTTCAAAACTAGTTCATTTTGATAAAAATCTAATTTTATCTTTTCAAATATGGAGTTTTTCAGCCCAATTTTTTCCAAATCATTTCTTATGATTTTACACAAATTATAGATATTTTTAATAATTTTATCAAAGCCCGTACAGTCGATTTCCACCAATGGCCATCGAACTGCACTTACAGCGACCTTTTCCAAATTTGATTTGGACATAATTCCAAATCCAACCGTTAGATTTCTAATTTCAAATATTCGTTAGAAAGCTCTTTTCGGTACGAACCCAACGGTTCTGGATTTAGGAGAATCCGACGGTCGGATCTCCCGTAATATCCATTCGAAGTCAATGGTCGAAATTCATGAACTGCCGCAGCATGGCGCGTTCTATTCAGGCCATTATATATATAATATATATTTTATATATTTCGTCGATTTCCTTTTTAAAACTAATTTTATAAATCTTTTAAATTCGTTTTCGAAATGATTCCAACTTCCCTTTCAATTTCAAATCAAAATTGAATTTTCCACATCATAGATATACAAATGATAATATTTTCAAAACGTTAAATTTTGAAATCACTTCCTTTTCTATATTCATTATAAAAACGAATATAATCGATATAAATATTGCTCACGTCAAAATGGCGCAACTCTAATCAACACGGCTTTATATATTTCAATAAATTCGTTATTATATTCAACAAATGAATATTTATTCCATTCAACACATGAATCTATATTTCTCCTTACTTACAATAAAAAGGTAAATTTTATTGTGTAAATATTTTATTCAACACATGAATACACTACCAACACATGAATTCTCAACACCTGAACATCGTCAACACATGACTATTTTATTCAACACATGAATTTTCTTTTATAATATTCATTATTTCCCAATTGGAATGAGGCCCAATCAATCACCATATAATGTTAATTATATGGATTCCATACAACACATGTATATAATCACAACGATAAATAATCAATCATCATCCAAAGTGCACCACACAACTGCATAAGCATTAAATATAAATAATTAACGCTTATAACAGCCTATCAATCAATCGATCGACATACAACTAATCAATCGGGATGAGTGGACTTCAAATATCATCCCGACACCCGTGTGGGGTTTCAAATCAACAAACACATATTTTTATTCACACACACACTTTAAACAATATTTTTAACGATAAAATATTTTTAACTATATAAATATTTTATTTCATGTCACACAATCAATTTTCATCACAACAAACAATCAAACATACAAGCCATCCATGGTCTGTGGATGACGGGTGTCGGGTGCTGCTAAGCACCGCTGCATCCTAGTATATATTTTAACTAGAAAAACAAGATTTAAGGTGAGAAGTTCTCAACAAAGCTAATCCAATATCACGACTCCTCCTATGTAGAAATCTTCGTCGTTCTCGCCTTTTGTCACTTTCGTTGCCCGTAGCCACTACATATATAAAAATCACATTTTTATATTGTTGCTATGTATATAAAAATCACATTTTTATGCTACTACTATATATATAAAAATTCTTTTTTCACATCGCTACTATATAGATAAAAATTCTATTTTCACATCGCTACTATATAGATAAAAATTCTATTTTCACAACGGTATTCATATAACAAAGAATAAATTTTTATCACGCTATTCTCTATATAAAGATTTCACCTTTCCAAATATAAAGATTTAATTTTTATTTTATCACTATGAAAATCACATCTTTATCTCAACATATATATAATAAAAAATCAGATTTTTATTTCGCTATGTTTATAAAGATGATATATTTACTATCTTACCCATATAAAAATTATATTTTTATACTCCTAAAATATAAAAGATTATATTATTATGCTTCACATATGCTAAATATCATATTTTTATTCTTTTTATAACATAAAAATTATATCTTTAACCTTTCTATATAATAAAAATTATATTTTTAACTTCTCTATATTATAAAAATTATATTTTTGTGCCTCAACATAATTAAAAATTGTATTTTTATCCCTCTCAATATCATACTATATATAAAACTGATATATTTTTAATTTTAAAACTTATTTACATTATTTAAAGAAAGAAAATAATAAATAAAGCTTACAGCGTTCGAAGGGGAGTGGAAATCGAAGTTCATCGGAGGTGGAGGGCTTCAGGGGGTCGGAGCTGTTGTGGCGGGCTGTGGAGCGACTGGCGGTGGCGGTTTTGGTGGCTCAAGGGTTTAGGAGGGCGGCGGATCTTAGAGGAGAGGAGGGGGGTCGAGGAGGAGTTGCGGAGGAGGAAGAAGATGGGGGAGGCGGAAGAAGAAGCAGCAGAGGTGGCAGCAGCAGGAGGCGACGACGAGGGCTAGGGCTACAGTGGGCGGGTCTTCAGGCATCGCGGGCTTCACGAGGACAGAAGGGGGGGCACGGTGTCTTCTGAGGTGGCGGCGCCGGAGGTGCACCGCCCCTGGGGACCGCGACGGTGGCGGCTCCCCTCCCCCTCGCGCTCTTTTTTTTTATTTATTTAATTTCGAAATGAATTTGAATGGGGGGGGGCTGAGGTAAAAGGGAAGAGAGGAGAGAGGTTTTATTTTTAATTATTTTAATTTCAAAAAGTTGACTTTTTTATTCGACCTCTAAACGAGGCCCACCGCCTATCGTCCATAAATAATTACGCCCATTCCGAACACAATGGGATATGTATCGTAGGCTGATTCGACCGTTTCGATCAGTTTTCCTCAAAATCAACATATAACTCTATATATTGAATTTGAACGTGCATTTCAATTTACTGGGCCCACATACAAACTTTAAAAATTCCTGAAAAATATTTTCTAACTTTGTATTGTCGATACGGTCCTAACAAAACTAATTTCGTCGAATTCTGAGACTGTTTGAAAAATGGCCAATTTCCAGTCGATTAAAATCAACTAATAGTAGTCAAACGCGTCTTACTTCACCACGCTCACATATTGATTCAAAAAATTATGAAATTTGAAATCTAGCAATAACTTTACATCACGGATCCAACAAAAGTGGTTTCGTTGAAATCCGAGGTCGTTTGCAAAATTTCCATTTTTAAGGGCCAGAATTCCATAGCGACTATCCTGAAAATTCATTTGGACATAACTTTTGATTCCCGCTATTAAATTTTGATTTTTTGGATTCATTGGAAAGATATTCTCAAATAGATTCTATTATTTTTTGTTTCGCTAAATTCCGGTTTGTTTTGCACCCGGTACATTCATTTGAATTTTGAAATCGAATTATCGAACTACCGCGCCATTTTAAATTGCTTTTATAATTATAAATAATTATTTATATTCTAACGACGACGTATATAAATATATACATTATAATTCTATTTAAAATAAATTTCTAGTCGATATTATTTAAAATAATCATTTTAAATATTCAAAATTCATCAAAATTGCCAAAATAAAATTTTTAAATTGGCTCTCATTTTCCGGGTTGTTACACCAAGATTCAGGAGGAGGAATTATCGATTTTCGTTGGCCGTTCAATGTTTATGTATAATCGGTTTTAGAGGAAAAAAATAAATGGGATGATGGATCAATTTAAAGAAATATGTTGCTTTCATATGAACAAATTTTGTTGGCAAAAGGGGCGACAAATTTTCCTTTATTATTGGCCAGCATTAATGGTTATGTATATTCATACACATGGGTATACACGTGGTGTAAATGGATATGCACACAGGACTTTTCTTTCTTTCTTTTTTTTTTTTGCGATGGAGTCTTGTTTTTTTGAATGAGCAGGCATGTTATTTAGGCCTTTGAACCATGGTGGGCATGCTAAATTTATTAATTTTATGATATACTAGGTCTGCTATATATATAGGTTACATGAGTTAATAAATAGGTATACATGCTATTGCTTTTCCATGGGTAGGACAGACTGTCCCTTTGATGTACGTTCATTCGCACGGGTTGCTTTTTCTATTACTACGTTTGAAGAAAATGAGGCAGCACAAAGCTTGATAATGAAGGAAATGAAGATATATAGGTGTATTGATTTAAATATTATTATTTAAAACTTCACGATGAAGTAACACACAAAACAACTACATATGTTTTCCAATCAAGACGAAACTCCTAATCCTAGCATAAAAAAAATATTCCGGATCCGATAGGACAGGTTTCGTCAAATTCCGAGGTCGTCTGTGAAAAGTCCTTTATAAATCACAGGCTAAAAATCACGCATTTAAATTTCCCACGATCACAAAATAAATCCAATCAACTTGAAACTTTGAAATTATACTAGGCCTTCTCCTTACAGATCCAATGAAATTTGTTTCATTAAAATCGGAGTTCATTTGGCTAGTCATTTATTCCTTTAGAGTTACCCGTGTTCAAAATGGCCAAAATAATATAAATGATTAAGGTGTTTATCGTTGCCACGATGAAACAATAAGTCCGATCGATACAAAATTTGAAATATTATAATAATTAATTAATACGAACTCAATGGAAAAAGTTTCGTTGCATTCCGAGACTGTTTCCCGGTACGCCATTTTTATACGCACCACAATGCTATTTCGGACACCAAATTAACCGATCTTCAAAAGTTACAAACTATATATCTATTCTGACTCTAATCGCTGGTACGAACTCAACGGAATTGGTTTCATGGCTTAATTCGATCGCCTGCTCCAGTTACACTCAAATATTTCATTATGCGCAACAGAAAATGACTGGGCATTTACGGCTGCCATTGTCACATACGACATCGGTTTTCGATGAAATTTAACATCATAAAATAATTTATTGTTATGGTTCCAATGAAACTAAATTCGTTGAAAATGGAATTTGTTTGCAAAATCACCACTTTTAAGACTGATTAAAATAGTATAAAAATCCAAAATAATCAAATAAAATAATAATAAATTATTATTATTATAAATACCCCATTGGAAATATCATATAGCTTCAAATATAAATTATACAACTCAATATTATCAATTTAAAGTTAAACATTGTCCAAATTATATTAAAACCCTATTATTATATTAAAAAAACTTTATCGTTTATTAACAATTTCCATAGCGACTATTTTAAAATTTTATTTTGATATAACTAACAATCTATAACACGAAATCTGGATTTTTCTCTTTTACATGAAAATTATAATCAACAAGATTCTAATGTTTCTTGTTTTCAAAGAAATCCAACTTAAAAAGGATTCGGTTTATTTAATTAAAGTTCAAAACTCAATATTACGAACTACCGCGCCATTTCGAGCTTGATTTAAATTAAATAAAATTTTACGTTCAAATCTTCATTTAAATAAACGAATTATATATTAAATTGATTAATATACCTATATAATATTTAAAATAAAATTTAAATATTCGAATTCAAATAGCTGAAAAATCCGGGTCGTTACATTCTTCCCCTTTAATAGAATTTCGTCCCCGAATTTACTAAGGTAAGAAAAATGTTACGAACCTATTATATTAAAAAATCCAATTTATTATAAATCGAAAACCAATTCAATACAGTAAATAAATATTTTTTAGAAATATCAAAATTTTTTTGACACTTCATATTCCGGGAAAAATTCGGCAGAGTCTCCTCTGTACGAAGTGACATCTATGATATCACATGAACAAATAATATATATACAATGGCCAACACAGTCAGAAAACAAAATCCAAAACCCAAAAATTATATTTTTGCATAGGCGTACCTTTTACAAGCGCTATTGAGCATACTTGCTCAATTTACGTGCGATACATTAAACCAAAATCAACTCCCACAGCTATCTGGCACCTGTATTTAACTCAATTCAACTTATGAGTAACAGATATATGAAATTCTTAAATAATATTTCACTAATCA
This sequence comes from Allium sativum, assembly GCA_030737875.1. Lineage (NCBI taxonomy): Eukaryota > Viridiplantae > Streptophyta > Magnoliopsida > Asparagales > Amaryllidaceae > Allium > Allium sativum. Next base: position 337,375,765 of record CM060912.1, read on the forward strand.
TCAAGTATAACAACACAAATTGCAAAACTTAACAAATAGCATCAATTCACTTTAAAACAAAGGGTTAAATCATAAATTTCCATTCATATGCATTTCCATTTCAATTTAATTATACTAGAATTTATTCTTTAGTTATAATTCATTTAACTTCGTTAAATTGTTGCTTATTCTATTCAAACAATCTACCATTTAATAATAAATGCTTCACAGTCAACAACCAATACACAACCAAATTAACCAAATTAATTAAATTTACATTCAATATTAATATTTATTTTAGCTTAACCTATTAGAACATCAATCAATTAATATCCGATTGATTTCTATTTAAATATTAGTCATTCAATTTCCAAATTCCAAATCTATTTTATTTAAGTTCAGTATCATTATTAATTTAATTTCAATTAACCAGGTTAAGTTGCAATTCAAATCCTTAATCAAATTTGAATTTTATTCAGATCAACTAAATACATCAACCAATATCTCAAAAATTTAATAAAATTATTTCTATCCTATACAAAAAAATAATTCCTGCAAAATTATTTCATTTACCCTCTTTACAAAATAATATCGTGTCTATTACCTGTTCAATGCTTCTCAAAACTTGAACCGATCAAACAACACAATAAAAAACATTTGTATATAAAATTTATAAATACGCACTCATATATATACACTCAATCTCGATCTAGGGTATTACTAACCCCATCTATATCGGGTTATAACATAGAGAAGGTTATTACTAAACCAATAGCTCTAATACCACTTTAACGGCCAACGAGAATTCGACATCCGAATTCTGACAATAAAACATAAATTCTGTATTACTTGCCACAACTCAAGTACTGAAAACACGGAACGTTACTAGAAAGAAGTCAGAGGGTGAGATAATAAAGAAAGAAATTTAGAATACAAGAAGAAGTACTATTGTAACATAGAGTCTCACATCGCAGCGGAACAAAATATAATATAGAAATTAATCTTTACTGAGGGTTTTAAAAATACTTACAATTATCAAAGTACATCAACGCTGTAATAACCCGGAAAATGTGAACCAATTTAAAAATTTTAAATTTGGTTATTACCAAAGAATTTGAATAGTTAAAATAGCATATTTCAATAAAATCAAGAATTGGGTATAGTATTGCAGTTTGAAATTTTGAATACAAACTTTGTCTGACTGTACCGGGTGGAAAATATAACGGATTTTAGCGAAACTGAAAATATTTAAATCTGTTTATGAATACCTTTCTAATGAATCTGAAGAATCGAAGTTTCATATTGGGAATCAAAAGTTATGGCCAAATGAATTTTCAGAAAGGTCGCTACATAGCATATATAGCCCTTGAAAATTGATATTTTGCATACGACCTCGAAATTCGACGAAACCACTTTTGTTGGGTCCGGGATGTCAAATAATTGCTAAGTTTCAAGTTTCATAATTTTTGAAGCTAGTATGTGAGCGGGGCAAAAGAAAATGTGATTGGTCAATTTCTATTAAAATGGGTCGAACTAAAAATGGTCGTTTTTCAAACGAGCTCAGAATTCGTCGAAACTGGTTTTGTTAGGACCGTATCGTCAAAACAAAGCTAGATTTATTTTTCTGGAATTTTTCGATTCAGTTTGTGGCCTTGGCAAATTGAAATGTACGTTCAAATTAAATATTAAATGTTTTATATTTTAATTTGAAAAATAACTGACTGTAACAGTCGAATTGGCCAACGAAACATATCCCATTGTGTCCGGAATGGGGGTATTTAGCTAGGGGCAATAGTCGTTGGGTTTGATTTCGAGTCTGTTTGAGAAAACACTATTTAAAATTTCCTATAAAGCTCCGACCAATAGGATTTTTTTTCATTAAAAAAAAATAAAAATAAAAATCGGAAAAAACCCTAGCCGCCAGCGATTTGAACGACGCACGAAGCTCGAAGCTTCCCATCGATTTTGTCGCCGCCACAGCCAGTTTCTCCGCCTTCTCCAGTTGAGGATTCTGATCGCCTCCGCCTCCTCTTTAAATCCGACCAAGCCTCGCCTCAAACCATCGACTGTACGCGTCGAATTTCGAGGAGGAAGTCGCCCCCTTTGGAGCGCCGTCGCGACTCGTAGGAGCCACCGAGTTCATCGCCACCATCGTCGATCGGAAGGTGGTTCGTAGCCCTTCGACGCCGTGTAGTCTGATCGAAGCAACAAGGTACGGTTTTGATTTAAAATCAAAACCTAGTTTTGAAGCTTTGAAAACCTTTCTGATTTAAATTTCTGAAATGAAAATAACACTTTTAAGTGTTGCAAAACTTTGAAAAATCATATCTTTTTAGTGTGTTAACGAAATTCGATGAAACAGGAGACACTGTGACCGCAAGGAGGCTCTCTACATTCTAGAAGAAGCCGCGGATTTTTCTGATCTTCCTACGATTTTTAGCACTACAATAACCAATGTGAGGAATCTAAACTAATTGTGTGAATGGAATCGCGTTGTATAAATTATATGAGCGAAGTGTAAATTATATACGCATTGTATACCTCATGTACATGTGTTGTATAAGTTATATTAGCGATGTATAAATTATACAAGCGTTGAATGAAACATATATGCTTTGAATTGTGATGAAATGCAAGTGAACTATAATATATATATATATATATATATATATATATATACTCCCCTCGTCCACAGACCATGGACGATATTTATTGCTTGTGTTTGATGTGATATTATATTGTATGACGAATGGTTGGAAATAATTGTTTGTGGTTGAGATTGTGGATGAAAAATACCCTCTTGTGGTTGAAACAAATTAGAATAGGATTGTGGAATTGAAAATAAAACATGACGCCTGCGTGCGAACTAGATGCATGATCCCCATTGTCAAAAACCACGAGGTTTTAAGGTAGAGCGAGGAGCCGTACTAGGGACGGTCCCGGTTTTAACTACCCTGCCGTTATGCTGTCGAAATTTTCTGAAATATTCATGTATTGAGTTGCAATTCATTCGTTGAGTTGAAATTCATGTGTTGAATATTATTTGAATTTAAACAAATAGCTTTCGCGATAAAAATCACATTTTTATATATATACGAACTATAACCAATATTCATGTGTTGAGTTGCAATTCATTCGTTGAGTTGAAATTCATGTGTTGAATATTATTTGAATTTAAACAAATAGCTTTAGCGATAAAAATCACATTTATATATATACATATATATATATATATATATATATATATACAAACTATAACCAATATTCATGTGCTGAGTTGTAATTCATTCGTTGAGTTGAAATTCATGTGTTGAATATTATTTGAATTTAAACAAATAACTTTAGCGATAAAAATCACATTTTTATATATATACGAACTATATAGAATATTCATGTGTTGAGTTGCAATTCATTCGTTGAGTTGAAATTCATGTGTTGAATATTATTTGAATTTAAACGAATAGCTTTAGCGATAAAAATCACATTTTTATATATATACAAACTATAACCAATATTCATGTGTTGAGTTGCAATTCATTCGTTGAGTTGAAATTCATGTGTTGAATATTATTTGAATTTAAACAAATAGCTTTAGCGATAAAAATCACATTTATATATATATATATATATATATATATATATATATGAACTACATAGAATATTCATGTGTTGAGTTGCAATTCGTTCGTCGATTTGAAATTCATGTGTTGAATGTTATCGTAGTTTAAAATAAAATGAATAGACAATAAAAACTACACCTTTATTGTGAATATGAAGTGTTAAAAACATTCATGTGTTGAATAAATATTTTTGATGCTAAAAATATTTCTTTTATCATGTATACGCTTTGATAAAAATACACACGTGTTGAAATAAATAATAGTTTGCTAGAAATATTATTATTAGCTTTGTTCTGCATATATATACATGTGTTGAACAGGAAAAATGGATTAGCTGTAGAGTAAAGAAATTATTTGCGTGCCCGACAAATAGGTAAACCTTAATGAGTTGGCTGCGCAATTTTATTTTTATATCAACTCATGTGAATGCCATTGGATGCGGAGTGCTGGTTATTCTGTGTGAAATAATAAACATCGCCATAGGATAGTAACAATTAATTTTGAACTAAACTACATGGCATACTTCTTGACGATAGGCATACTTCATCATATTCCACATATGCAATTGGAGCTTGTGTGACGAGGTGGAAGATTTACCATACGAGCGAGAGGCTTGTATGGCGATGACTATATACTACAGGTTGAACTGATGACTGATATGGACTATATAAAATATAACGATAAATTGCCAGATTAATAAAAACCCCACACAGGTCTGGAGTTGACAATAATCATGTAGCTCTAGTTATTAGATAAGGCACATGGACTATTTATTTCCACATGGAAACGGGGTGACGAGAATTTATTCTCTGGAGTGATTATCTATACATGCTCCCCCGTAAACACCAGAATACATCACTATAAATATGTGGATGCTTTTTAGGATTTATTAGGTACCTAACACGGCCCAATAAATTTTCAAACCCCTCCCCGTACAAAGGAGGTTATGGCGAAATTTTTCAAAATATTAAGGCGTTAGTGAAATATTTGAAGTGAAAACAAAGTTGAAAATATAGGATGAACTATAGTTGGAATTATAGAATGAACTATATTTATATATATAAATATAAATATAATTAAAAGGAATCGAAGCCGTGCAGTTCGTGTTTCGGAATCGTAATTTGAAACGATTAGTACGAGAAATCCGACCATCGGATTTTCCCAAAACTGCAACCGCTGGGTTTGCCTTGGAAATATCTTCCCAATGGCACCAACCTTGTAAAAATCCAACGGTTGGATTGTCCGGAATGTTTAATTTAAATCCAAAGAAAAACAACGCCAGAATCGTTTATATTTATATATAAATATAAATATAATTAAATTAAATCGAATAACGACGCTGTAGTTCGAATTTTGAAACCGTAACTTCAAACGACTAGTGTGGGAGATCCGATCGTCGGATTTTCATGAAACTGGAACCGTTGGGTTCACTTTGGGAATATCTTCCCACTGATATAGACTTCGTAGAAATCCAACGGTTAGATTTTCCAATATGTGTAAAACAAATTAGGGGAAAAACAGTGCCAGTGCGACGACACGACCTGAAACGCCGTTTAATTAAATATGGCCATTTTTAAATAAATAAAAAATGGCGAAAAATCATTATAAAATATTATAAGCAACATAGATTGCAAATAAACCAATTGGGCTTGAATTGTTTGATATTTGATGGTTGTATGTGCTTGGCACGAAAATAACTCTAAAGAACTGAATGATGGATGTCGGATAATATAACCATGGAAAGAATCGATTTAAATTCTAATTACGTGGATTATTTGAAAAGGCCGAGCTAACCCTCATTTCAAATAATTTATCGAGCGATTCGAATTGGAAAATGCAAAGATGATTCAAGACCGACGATCTTCGTATCAGTTGGATGGGCGCTGCTGAGGTTCCTGACCGGAGTTGCTACCGTGAAGGGACGGAAGTAGTAGCCGTCTGAACGAGAGTGTTGATTGTACGGATATACGAGGAATTGACGCCTCCGGTTTCGTTCAGACCCAGAACGGACTTGTAAATGGACTGTGTGTCTGACATTGGATTTTGTTCTATACTGATTGATCTCTGTTAAATATATATCTGTTTGGCGGCAGAGAATTTATTCTTTTGCTTAACGCCCTTCTCTGAGACGTACGAGCTTAGAGGTTATATATCGATGGAAATCAATCGTATGGAGTGGACTGCCTATGTGGCAAGCCAAGATGCTATGATCAAGGCTTCTGTTGCAAAGCAAAGTCTTGTGGATGATGATCAAAGCACGGTCTACATGGCCTAGCTTTTTGTATTTCGTAAATTCGCGAGCCTCACACCCCGGTATGAGTCAAAAACGGGATACGGACTGCAGGGAGAGCACGACGTTTCTTTCTAGCTATGGTGGTGTCAGTGACTTACCAGCCCTAACATATATATCTACTTTTCATCTTTGTGGTTGTTGGAATGCGAGGCGCCTCGATTATAGGTCTGTAAGGACTAGGAAACATGTGTTTAGGAATAAATAATCCTCAAACGTAAGAGAGGACCGGCCCTGAAGCATCCAGGGGTTACCCAGAGTGTGTAGTCCCGAGGCATTTGCTAGAATGTCTCGAACCGGAGAGGAGCTTGCCCCTTGCCTCGACTCATGACGGAAATCCAATCTCCAATACGAAATAACTGACTCGATTGCAGAACTAGTATGGCGACATAGTATATGGTAGTTATGCCGCCTATGATTGATATTTATGATGCTATTCTCTTTTGAAACATATATGCACTAGTAATAATATCAAATGATTTTGCTTTATACGTACCAAGCATATTTGGCCATTATAAGGTAAAACTCTATCCTCCGGCTTGCGTTGCATTGTGTGATGGGACCTGAGTCTTATAATGGCTTCATTCTTTTTAAAAGCATTGCGTTATTTTAAAAGAATTTACTTTGTTTTAAATGCACTAGCAATCACTGGAGTAAACCCGTTCCGCGAAAGTGGCGTGGTCCTATGATTTGCTATTACTGTTGTTTAACTGTTAAATAGATTCCTCATACCAGTCCCCATGACTGACTCGTTGTTTGTTTCGCTTTGCAAACGCGGGTGCCCCTATTTTCACACGGGCAGCCTAGTTCGCAGGTGACAGGTTGTTTTTGGCTCTGCACTGTTGCATAGAGTGCATTTTTGGCTCATGGCGAGGCTGACTATACAGAGACGACTTTGACATTTTCCGCCATTATTGTACTTATATTATGATTCCGCCACGGGCGATGCAGACTGATTTACTTTCAGTACTTCTTATTGTATGTATATGTGCCGCCTTCGGTGATGTAGACTAATACCCTTATTATGTCTCACTGCATGTATGTATTCCGCCTCTGGCGATGATGACTGATCACTTCCCTTTTACTTACTAAGTTATATCCTACGCTATGCTATTCTGATGTTATTACATGTTGTGATTCCGCTGTCATATCCATGTAAAACTATTCTATTTATTGTTTCTGCTATTATCCGTACTCTGCTATGATGATTAATGTGTTATATTCCAATGATTATCCTTAATACCGCCCCTCGGATTTTGGGATCATCACAAACGCATTTGGACAGTTATAATAACCTGTCCTCAAATACAACACAGTGGAATAATATAATATCATAGGTCTGAAATCCTCCAGCACGTCTCTTCACAGCATCCGATAACCTAAAACTGTACAACCCAGTTTAACCCAAGCATTACAAACGTCGAATTAGTCTGGTGATCCAGAGTGCGAAAAACCACTAAGTTTAAAGGTATCATCCATCTTGATTTTAAAGTCAAAAACTTTTCGAAAGAAAGGATAATCGTAAGACCAAATCCGCACATAAATACAGACGGTTTTTACCTTATGATAACCCAAGACAATTTTGAAATCAATATCTTTTCTGATATTATAATAGTATCTAAATACAAATAAATATCAATATAGCAGAATGCTTGCATCTCACGCTCTACATGTATAGTATTCAATTAAAACCGCGGGCGCTTATTGGAGAATGGATTTCCATGGCAAGGTATGGGCAACCACCTTTCCGAAAATGTACCTCTAGAGATGAATACATTGGGATTCAACAAGAACATCTTGCAACCCAGGCTAAACATGGTCGGCCCCTCACTTCGCTTGAGAGTACCGAATATAACATTACTACAGTTGGGGTCAGCTAACCGAACCGATAGCATATAAATAAAATAAATGGGACAATTGAAGGCATTTAATTTCTCCAGATTAGGTAATGAATATACCCTTTTGATGTGTGCGACCCACATAGACATGCGACCTACCTAATTTTATCCATTTCCCGGTTGATGAGGCTAGAGGTTAAGCTTATCCTTCAGAACAACATATCTCCATCCACTTTGAATGCCACATTGTCAGTTCCTCTGGATACCACTAATTGAAGTCCACAAAAATACTCTGGGTGTTTAAGCAAAAAGAAAGAATTCCTCCGCCACCAACAAAAATACGTTTGTAGAAATCAATGTACGCGATCTTTTGGAAATACTTTGTCAGACACTCGTCCATACAAGCCATATAGAAAAAGGATGAACCGAAGGCACCCTTCTACCACATCCTAGGTATCACCCTATGGATCAGTAGCAAGTAGTCCTTGCACACCGTCGATTTCAACCATGATAGGATCACCTGTAATAACCCAAGAAATCAAAACCAATTTAAATTTTTTATTTTGGCAATTTTAATGAATTTTGAATATTTAAAATGAATTATTATAAATAATGATGAAAAGAAATTTATTTTGAATAGAATTAGAACATTTATATTTATTTGAATCGACATTAGAATATAAATATTTATTTTAATTATAAAAGGAATTGAAAATGGCGCGGTAGTATGAAAATTCGATTTCAAATGAATGTACAGGATTCAAAATAAACCAGATTTTAGCGAAATCAAAAATATTAGAATCTATTTGAAAATATCTTTCCAACGAATCCGAAAAATCCAAATTTCATAGTGGGAATAAAATGTTATGTGAAAACCCGTAACTTCCCCGGTAAGGAAAAAGCGGATAGTTCGAGAACAAGCCACAATAGAACGCAGACGGAAGAACATTTCATTGTATATTACAATAATTCCATCAAAATACAAAAATATACAGAGTATGAATAAATGAAATACATTCGATAAATATCAGAGATTACAATACATTACAAAGCAGCGGAAAATAATACAAAATACAACTGTAGGAGATACACGGATATAAAGCTTTCCGGATATCGTTCCAGCTGTAAACCAGGATCTTGTGATTATAAATCTGCAAAACCAAAACTACTAGCTGCCCGTGTCAAAATAAGGGAACCCAGAGTTTAGGTTAAAACAATAAACCCCAGGTCAGTCATGGGACTGGTGTGAGAACTAAAACAGTTATTAATCTTTATTTTAAAGTTCGGTAAATCAAGGGACCACGTCGTATAACACGGAATAGGTTTCCTCCCAAGAACACCAGTGTATAAAACAAATAGCGCAATGCTAAATAAAGAAAAATGAAGCTATTATAAGACCCAGGTCCTATCACACAATGCAACGCATGCCGGGGGATAGGGTTTTACCTTATAATAGCCAAAGAATGCTTGATACGTGAAATTTCATGTTTTATTATTACTATAAGTGCATAGTGTCAAAACAATTTCAAATCACAAATATCAATCATTGATGGCATGGGTACCATATATCATGTCGCCATACTAGTTTTACAATTAAAACTGCAAAGTCATGAATTTGGAAATTGGATTTCCATCTACGAACTGAGGCTAGAGATCGTCCTCTACCGATTCGAGACAATCTGGCCCATGTCTCAGGCAAGCGCGCAGACAAGCCTTGGATCGTCAGGGCCGGTCCAGCGATGTGGATTATTATGCCTGAACACTACGTCTCTCCGCTTTATGGGGCGTAAATGAGCCAACGAATGACTCCATCGGTCCTTGATCGACCGATATAACCGAGGCGCCTCGCAACAGCAACAACCACATAAGTCAAACTCGTCAGGGCGTGTAAAACCACTGACGCCACTTCTAGCTAGAAAGAAACGCATGTCCTCCCTGAGGTCCTTCTCCCGTTTTTGATTCACAACTGGGGTGTGAGGCTCGCGAATTCATGTTACACAAAGCTGTGCCACATAGGCTGTGCTTTGATCATCAACCACAAGACTTTGCTTTGCAACAGAAGACTTGATCATTTGCCACTTAGGCATGCCACACAGGCAATTCACTCCATGCGTTTGATATCCATCAATATATAACCCCTGAGCTCGTACATCTCAGAGAAGGGCATTAAGAAAGAGAATAAATTCTCCGCCGCCAAATAGATATATATTTAATAGAAATCAATCACACAGACTAAAACCCAATGTCAGACACACAGTCCATTTACAAGTTCGTTCTGGGTCTGAACGAAACCGAAGGCACCTAGTACCCCGCATATCCATCGATCTCCAAGTACATCTGGACGATCACCAACTGTTTCCATCTTCTTGGGTGTACAGCCCAATCAAGATCATCAGTAATTATCCAGATGACGTGAAGACCTCCGGTCTTCAACCACCGTCTTCATCTTCGACACCACGTCGAATCAGTTATTCAGAATGGGATAAACCCAGTCTTTCTGAACAACTCGCGTATATAATAAACACGTATGACACAAACACAATATACGCCTCAATCCAATTCAGAATATTCTTTTATTCAAATATTCTTATACTTTGGGAAAGGTTCCCATTAATTTTATCAAAGATAAATTCTTTAATCTTCTTTCAATATCAATTCAAACTAGTCGGGACTAGCGAACCACACCGGATTAATCATTTATTTTATTTCCCAATCCCCACCTATTCATCCCCTGAAGTAAAACTGGTAATACTTCATATCTAACACCACGGTGTTATCGGTAAATTCAATTACCATTTCACGTTCAAATCTAATTAAAGATTTAACTATCGCCTGGAGTAAAATTGGTGATACTCCATTCTCGATCTTTTCAATCTAATTAAAGATTCATTAAAACTCCACTTAGTTTTAATCTTTAACTGGGTTAAAGAATCAGTGTCTTTTAAAACACGGTTCACGATAAACTCAAAATCACATTCCATTAATTATCGGGTTAAAGAACAAGTGTTATTTAAAACACTGTTCACGATAAACCCAAAAATCAATACTAATTCAATTCCAATTAAATATTATTTAATTGGTACACTTCATTAAATCAAAATAAAAAGATTTAACCTTTTTCTCAACTGGGTTTAAGAATAGTGTTATTGAAGACACCATTCACGACAAACCCAAATCATATTTGATATTAAATACAAGGCTCTGAATAGAAAATATATCGGCTTATATTCAATATCAAATTCTACGACCAACAAATATCGTATTGGAAATAACGATATATATATATATCTTTCAAATTTCCATAACAATATCTGTATAATCACGAAATCCAACATCGAAATATTCCAAAGACAATTTCGATTCAAATCCATTCCAATGCAATTATTGGAAATTCTGGTTATTTTCAAAACCATTTCAAATCCACTTGATTTATTTTAAAAATAAATAAATTATTATTCTAGTTCAAAACTAGTTCATTTCGATAAATATCTATTTTTATCTTTTCAAATATGGAGTTTTTCATCCCAATTCCTCACAAATCCTTTCTTATGATTTTACACAAATTATTACTATTTTTAATAATTTTATCAAGGCCCGTACAGTCGATTTCCATCAACGGCCATCGAACTGCACTTACAGCGACTATTTCTAAATTAGATTTGGATATAATTCCAAACCAACCGTTAGATTTCAAATATCTAATATTCGTTAGAAAGCTCTTTTCGATACGAACCCTACGGTTCCGGTTTTAGGAGAATCCGACGGTCGGATCTCCCGCAATATCCATTCGAAGTCAATGGTTGAAATTCGCGAACTGCCGCGGCGCGGTGCGTTCTATTTAGGCCATTATATATATATATATACATATATATATTTATATACATATATATATATATATATTATTTCGTCGATTTCCTTTTAAAACGAATTTTATAAATCGTTTAAATTCGTTTTCGAAACGATTTCAACTTCATATTCAATTTCTAATAAAAATTTAATATTCCAATATAAATTCATTTTAATTTCATTTCAAAACGATTTCAATTCAATTTCAATTTAATTCGAATTTCAATTCATTTCAATTTAATTCGAATTCATTTCTATTCAATTCGAATTCAATTCTATTCAAATTCAATTCTTTTCAAATTCAATTCTATTTCAATTCGAATTCATTTCTATTCAATTTCAATTCGAATTCAATTCTTTTCAATTAATTCGAAATTTCGATTATTTTCAATATAATTCAAATTTCGAAATCACTTTCAATATACATTGAAAAATGAATAAAATCGATATAAATATCGCTCACGTCAAAATGGCGTCAATCTAATCAACACGGCTTCATATATTTCTATCTTCAAATATTCTATTTCAAATATTTCTTTTTCAATTATTTCTATTTCAAATATTTCTATTTCAAATATTCCTATTTCAAAACTGGAATGAGGCCCAATCAATTACCATACAATGTTAATTATATGGATTTTCTACAACACATGTATAAAATAACAACGATAAATAATCAACCATCATCCAGAGTGCGTCCTACACTGTATAAGCATCAAATATAAATATTTAACGCTTATAATAGCCTATCAATCAATCGATCGACATACAGCTAATCATTGGGACTAGTGTATGTCATATATCATCCCGATACCCGTGTGGGGTTTCAAACAATCAAACACAGATTCTATTTGTGCAGTTGGGCGATGTGTAAAATTTATCGTCCTAATCAATATGAATCACATCAGTGTATATAAACAAATCTCCGATTTGTTTATAAATATCTATTTCATTTCATATACACGTTAAAAATTTTATTTTTAACTATAAAAATATTTTTTTAACTATATAAATATTTTTATTTCATTTAACATCACATCACACAATCAACTACACATCAAAATCAAACAAACAAGCATACAAGCCGTCCATGGTCAGTGGACGACGGGTGTCGGGTGCTACTAAACACCGTCTGCATCCTAGTATATATTTCAACTAGAAAAAATTAAATTAAAGGTGAGAATTTCTCACAGAGGGTTCCACTCCGCCGTGGTTTGCTTTTGAACTGCTGAACCGCCTAGATCTGCTTGTAATTCCAATGCAGTCTTTACTACGCTGTTCATAATAAAAATTATATGTTTATTGCATCATCTCAATAAATAAAAATCATATTTTTATTTCTACTTCATATATTTTTACAACGCTTATTTCTTTATAAAAATTATATTTTTAACATTCCTATCATATAAAAATCAAAATTTTAATATCTACATTATATAAAAAAACATATTTTTATTTCGCTAAAAATCATATATTTACAATAATAAAGATCGTATCTTTCTACTAATAAAAATCATTTTTTTTCTACTATAAAAATCGAACCTTTTTAATGTTAAAAATCAAATCTTCTTATTTTAAATATATACTATAAAAATCGTATTTTTAATCGCTATAAAAATCCTATCTTTATCCGGTTAAAAATCCAAACTCATTTATATACTTTAAAAGGTAATTTTCTATAATCATTGAAATTGATTTGTAATAAAAGTAACGACTGATTCTCTAAAACTGAAATTAAACTAAAAACTGTTTTAAAATTAAAAGTAAAAACTTATAATGTTGTTGAATGGAGGGGGGGGGGGGGGGAATCTCGCTAGCCAGTCGCAGGAGGGGGGTCGTCGGTTGATCAGAGAAGGGTGGAGGGCGCGGAGGGGAGAGGGGGGTGGCGTACGAGGTGGGGCGTTATGGTTTGGGGGGGCGCGGTCGGTTGAAGAACGAAGGGAAGGAGAAGAACAGGAGGGCGAAAAGGAAGTGGAGGGGAGGACGGCGCCAGGCGCCGACGGTGGGAGGAGCGGCGGCTCCTCCCCCTTCCTTCTCTTTCTTTTTTTTGTTATTTTTTTATTTTTGATTTATAATTGAAATCGGGGGGGGGGGGGTTGAATGGTTAAAGGGGGAGGGAGAATTTTTATTTTTAATTTATTTAATTTCAAAAAGGTACTTTTTATTTTCGAACTCGAAATCGAACCCACCGCCTGTCGTTCATAGCTAATTATCCCATCCCGAACACAATGGGACATGTATCGTAAGCTAATTCGATCGTTTCGCTCAGTTTTCGGCAAAATTAACATATAACTCTATATATTGAATTTGAACACACATTTCAATTTACCAGGGTCACATACTAACTCGAAAAATTTCCGAAAATTATTTTCTAGCTTCGTATTAACGATACGGTCCTAATAAAACTAGTTTCGTCAAATTCCGTGACCGTTTGAAAAATGGCCATTTTTCCAGTCGATTAAAATGAACTGAAACTGGTCAAACGCGTTTTCCTTTGCCACACTCACATATTGATTCGAAAAATTATGAAATTTGAAACCTAGCAATAACTTGACATCGCGGATCCAACAAAAGTGTTTTCATCGAAATCCGAGGTCGTTTGCAAAATTTCCATTTTTAAGGGCCGAAATTCCATAGCGACTATTCTGGAATTTCAACTGGACATATCTTTTGATTCCCGCTATGAAATTCCAATCTTTCGGATTCGTTGGAAAGATATTCACAAATAGATTCTATTATTTTTGGTTTCGCTAAAATCCGGTTTGTTTTGAATCCTGTACATTCATTTGAACTTTGAAATCGAATTATCGAACTATCGCGCCATTTTCAATTCCTTTTATATATATAAATAAATATTTATATTCTAACGACGATCTACATAAATTTATACATTCTAATTCCATTCAAATAAATTTCTCGTCGTTTTTATTTAAAATAATTCATTTTAAATAATCAAAATTCGCTAAAATTGCCAAAATAAAATTTTAAATTGGCCCAGATTTCCGGGTTATTACAATCTCCCCCACTTAAAACTTTTCGTCCCCGAAAAGGAACGAAGACGAAAGTTGTTTAACAAATCAACTCAACTTCCATTATTTTCCCTACGGCTTAAGTTCTTCAACTTTTCAGTGTCTAAGAATTTTTCAAAAATTTGGCTAACACCCTTAATTTCCGAAAAATTTCGCCATAACCTCCCCTACACCGGGGACATCGGGATATTTCATATAGCCTCTGATGGCCTTCTTCAATCCAAAAGAAAAAGAAAAAGCCAATCGGCTCACAAAATCACCCAAAACTCAAGAAATACAATAAACATGTACCTATTTGTCGGGTAAACACTTTTATTCCTCTGCTCTAGCCTCCTTGCTATGACCTGTTCAGTGTAAGTACATGTACATGCAAGCATATGCGACTAGTTTTCAATACAATTTACTATTTGATTCAATTTGGCTAAACGGTTCAACATTTAATTTATTTAAAAAATAATCAAACAACACAACCATCAATCATTTAGTTGATTAGCTTGTCAAACTCATAACTTTAATATATAGTCAAAAATCACATTTTTGGTGCCAAATCACAACAATAGACCCTATCAAATTTTGGTTCTCACACCAGTCAATTGGAAATATATAGAAATCTCACCTTCGAAACACGAAAATAAATTCTAATGATGACGCGTCAATCATTAGAATCATGTCCGAGCGACTAGAGTGTGATTCTATATCTATCGAATATATTTGAGGCTCCAATACACGTGGATCAGAAGTATACTAAAATCTCTATATATTTGATTCTCCAAATCAATATAAATAAATAATCAAATATGTATAATTGATTTAAATTTTCAAAACAAAATTTGTTTTCACTTTAAAAATATACTCTTTACACTCGTTCTAGGATACTACTGATCCCATCTCTAACGAGTCATTCCCATTGGATATTACCAATCCAATATCTGATGAATTCTTTCGCATGGTACTAATGTGTCTTGTTCTCTGAGCTTTGTAAACAAAAGCTCTGATACCAAATGTGAAAACCCATAACTTCCCGGTAAGGAAAGAGCGGATAGTTCGAGAACAAGCCACAATAGAACGCAGACGGAAGAACATTTGTATATTACAACAATTCCATCAGAATACAAGAATATACAGAGTATGAATAAATGAAATACATTCGATAAATATCAGAGATTACAATACATTACAAAGCAGTGGAAAATAATACAAAATACAAATGAAGGAGATATACGGATACAAAGCTTTCCGGATATCGTTCCAGCTGTAAACCAGGATCCTGTGAATATAAATCTGCAAAACAAAAACTACTAGCTGCCCGTGTCAAAATAAGGGCACCCAGAGTTTAGCTTAAAACAATAAACCCCAGGTCAGTCATGGGACTGGCATGGGAACTAAAACAGTTATTAATCTTTATTTTAAAGTTCGGTAAATCAAGGGACCACGCCGTATAACACGGAACGGGTTTCCTCCCAAGAACACCAGTGCATAAAACAAACAGCGCAATGCTAAATAAAGAAAAATGAAGCTATTATAAGACCCAGGTCCTATCACACAATGCAACGCATGCCGGGGGATAGGGTTTTACCTTATAATAGCCAAAGAATGCTTGATACGTGAAATTTCATGTTTTATTATTACTATAAGTGCATAGTGTCAAAACAATTTCAAATCATAAATATCAATCATAGACGGCATGGGTACCATATATCATGTCGCCATACTAGTTTTACAATTAAAACCGCAAAGTCACGTGTTTGGAAATTGGAATTCCGTCTGCAAACTGAGGCTAGGGATCGTCCTCTACCGATTCGAGACAATATAGCCCATGTCTCAGGCAAGCGCGCAGACAAGCCTTGGATCATCAGGGCCGGTCCACCGATGTGGATTATTATGCCCGAACACTACGTCTCTCTGCCCTATGGGGCGTAAATGAGCCAACGAATGACTCCATCGGTCCCGGATCGACCGATATAACAGAGGCGCCTCGCAACAGCAACAACCACATAAGTAAAACTCGTCAGGGCGTGTAAAACCACTGACGCGACTTCTAGCTAGAAAGAAACGCATGTCCTCCCTGAGGTCCTTCTCCCGTTTTTGGTTCACAACCGGGGTGTGAGGCTCGCGAATTCACGTTACACAAAGCTGTGCCATACAGGTTGTGCTTTGATCATCAACCACAAGACTTTGCTTTGCAACAGAAGCCTTGATCATTTGCCACTTAGGCATGCCACACAGGCAATTCACTCCATGCGTTTGATATCCATCAATATATAACCCCTGAGCTCGTACGTCTCAGAGAAGGGCGTTAAGTAAGAGAATAAATTCTCCGCCGCCAAACAGATATATATTTAATAGAAATCAATCACACAGACTAAAACCCAATGTCAGACACAAAGTCCATTTACAAGTTCGTTCTGGGTCTGAACGAAACCGGAGGCACCTAGTACCACACATATCCATCGATCTCCAAGTACGTCTGGACGATCACTAACTTTTTCCATCTTCTTGGGTGTACAGCCCAATCAAGATCATCAGTAATTATCCAGACGACGTGAAGACCTCTGGTCTTCAACCCCCGTCTTCATCTTCGACACCACGTCGAATCAGTTATTCAAAATGGGATAAACCCGGTCTTTCTGAACAACTCGCGTATATAATACACACGTGTGACACAAACACAACATATGCCTCAATCCAATTCAGAATATTCTTTTATTCAAATATTCTTATACTTTGGGAAAGGTTCCCATTAATTTTATCAAAGATAAATTCTTTAAATTTATTCTTTAATCTTCTTTGAATATGAATTCAAACTAGTCGGGATTAGCGAACCACACCGGAGTAATCATTTATTTTATTTCCCAATCCCCACCTATTCATCCCCTGAAGTAAAATAGGTAATACTTCATATCTAACACCACGGTGTTATTGGTAAATCCAATTACCATTTCACGTTCAAGTCTAATTAAAGATTTAACTATCGCTTGGAGTAAAACTGGTGATACTCCATTCTCGATCTTTTCAATCTAATTAAAGATTCATTAAAACTCCACTTAGTTTTAATCTTTAACTGGGTTAAAGAATCAGTGTCTTTTAAAACACGCTTCACGATAAACCCAAAATCACATTCCATTAATTATTGGGTTAAAGAACAAGTTTTATTTAAAACACTGTTCACGATAAACCCAAAAATCAATACCAATTCAATTCCAATTAAATATTATTTAATTGGTACACTTCATTAAATCTAAATAAAAAGATTTAACCTTTTTCTCAACTGGGTTTAAGAACAGTGTTAATGAAGGCACCATTCACGACAAACCCAAATCACATTTGATATTAAATACAAGGCTCTGAATAGAAAATATACCGGCTTATATTCAATATCAAATTCTATGACCAGCAAATATCGTATTGGAAATAACGATATATATATATATATATATATATATATATATATCTTTCAAATTTCCATAACAATATCTGTATAATCACGAAATCCAACATCGAAATAGTCCGAAGACAATTTCGATTCAAATCCATTCCAATGCAATTATTGGAAATCCTGGTTATTTTCAAAACCATTTCAAATCCACTTTATTTATTTTAAAAATAAATAAATTATTATTCTAGTTCAAAACTAGTTCATTTCGATAAATATCTATTTTTATCTTTTCAAATATGGAGTTTTTCATCCCAATTCTTCACAAATTATTTCTTATGATTTTACACAAATTATTACTATTTTTAATAATTTTATCAGGGCCCGTACAGTCGATTTCCATCAACGGCTATTGAACTGCACTTACAACGACCTTTTCTAAATTTGATTTGGACATAATTTCAAATCCAACTGTTAGATTTCAAATTTCTAATATTCATTAGAAAACTCTTTTCGATACGAACCCAACGGTTCTGGTTTTAGGAGAATCCGACGGTCTGATCTCCCGCAATATCCATTCGAAGTCAATGGTCGAAATTCGCGAAATGCCGCGGCGCGGCGCGTTCTATTCAGGCCATTATATATAATATATATATATTATATATTTCGTCGATTTCCTTTTAAAACGAATTTTATAAATCGTTTAAATTCGTTTTCGAAACGATTTCAACTTCATATTCAATTTCTAATCAAAATTGAATATTCCAATATAAATTCGTTTTAATTTCATTTCAAAACGATTTCAATTCAATTTCAATTTAATTCGAATTTCAATTCATTTCAATTTAATTCGAATTCATTTCCATTCAATTTCAATTCGAATTCAATTCTATTCAAATTCAATTCTATTTCAATTCGAATTCATTTCTATTCAATTTCAATTCGAATTCAATTCTTCTCAATTAATTCGAAATTTCGATTATTTTCAATATAATTCAAATTTTGAAATCACTTTCAATATACATTGAAAAATCAATAAAATCGATATAAATATAGTTCACGTCAAAATGGCGTCAATCTAATCAACACGGCTTCATATATTTCTATATTCAAATATTTTATTTCAAATATTTCTTTTTCAAATATTTTTATTTCAAATATTTCTATTTCAAATATTCCTATTTCAAAATTGGAATGAGGCCCAATCAATTACCATATAATCTTAATTATATGGATTTTCTACAACACATGTATAAAATCACAACGATAAATAATCAGCCATCATCCAAAGTGCATCCTACACTGTACAAGCATCAAATATAAATATTTAACGCTTATAACAGCCTGTCAATCAATCGATCGACAAATAGCTAATCATTGGGACTAGTGTATGTTATATATCATCCCGATACCCATGTGGGGTTTCAAACAATCAAACACAGATTCTATTTGTGCAGTTGGGCGATGTGTAAAATTTATCGTCCCAATCAATATCAATCACATCAGTGTATATAAACAAATCTCTGATTTGTTTTTAAATATCTATTTCATTTCTGTAATAACCAGAAAATGCGAGCCAGTTTGAAATTTTTATTTTGGCAATTTTAGCGAATTTTGATTATTTAAAATAGATTATTTTAAATAATAACGACGAGAAATTTATTTTGAATATAATTCGAACGTATATATTATATACGCCATCGTTAGAATATAAATATTTATATATAATTATATAATAGAATTGAAAATGGCGTAGTAGTTCGATAATTCGATTTCAAACTTCAATTGAATGTACCGGGTGCAAAACAATCCGGATTTTAGTGAAACCAAAAACATTAGGATCTATTCGTGAATATCTTTCCAACGAATCCGAAAAATCAAAATTTCATAGCGGGAATTAAAAGATATGTCTAGTTGAAAATTCTGAATAGTCGCTATGGAATTCAGGCCCTTAAAAATGGACATTTTGCAAACGACCTCGGTTTTCGACGAAACCAGTTTTGTTGTATCCGTGATGCCAAATTATTGCTAGATGCCAATTTTCATAATTTTCTGAATTAATATGTGAGCGTGTCGAAGTTAAACGCGTTTGACCAGTTTTAGTTGAATTTAATCGACTGGAAAATGGCCATTTTTCAAAAGGTCTCAGAATTCGACGAAATTAGTTTTGTTAGGACCGTATCGTCAATACAAAGTTAGAAATAATTTTTCGGGAATTTTCGGTGTCAGTATGTGACCCCGGTAATTTGAAATGTACGTTCAAATTGAATATATAAAGATTTATGTTTTAAATTGAACGAAGCTGATCGTAACAAGCGAATTGGGCTACGAAACATATCCCATTGTGTTCGAAATAGGGGTATTTAGCTAGGGGCGACAGTCGTTGGGTTTGATTTGGGATTCAGAATGTTAAACGAATAAGGCGTGGATTAAATATAATATAAAATAGAATATATAACCTAAATAGGAGGTCAAACCCTAGGTTAGAAATTAAAATTCGTGGTCAAACCAGACCCGCCTCCGGGAAAAAGAAATAAAAAAAAACCTAAAAATCGAAAATTCCCAAAATCGTTTCCCTCCAGATCGCGTCAACGACCATCTCCTGCGTCGCCGACCGATCCACCCTTCTCCGTCGAAGGCCTCTCGCACTCGCGACCTCTGGCACCGCTGCCTCCATCGAGTGTCGCTCCATCCATGTATGTTTTCAGGCGGCTCCATACCACCGAGTTCGCCATTGATGATGGTGAAGGAAGGGGCGTCAAGGCGAGGCGGCCTCTGGCTTCAGATTGACTTCCGACCCCCCCCCTCTGGTGGTGGCACGACTGGAGTAATTACCAGTAAGTAACAGTTTTTTTTTTATATAAATTCATATTGATTTTTTTTCTTTTCTTTCTCTCTTTTCATTTTTTTTTAAAAAATAAAAAAAACAGCTTAGAATAAAAATGTAGTTTCTAATAGGATGAATATAGTAGAAAAATATTTTTTTTATATGAAAAGAGTTTTAAAAATCAGAAATTTTATATGTAAAGCATTGTTTATAAAAGAAAATAAGCAATGAAAAATAAAATAGAAATTGTTTTATAAAATAAAATAGAAATTGTTTTATAAAATAAAATAGAATTGTTTTATTAAATAAAATAGAATTGTTTTATAAAATAAAATAGAAATTGTTTTATAAAATAAAATAGAAATTGTTTTATAAAATAAAATAGAATTGTTTTATAAAATAAAATAGAATTGTTTTATAAAATAAAATAGAATTGTTTTATAAAATAAAATAGAATTGTTTTATAAAATAAAATAGAAATTGTTTTATAAAATAAAATAGAATTGTTTTATAAAATAAAATAGAAATGTTTTATAAAATAAAATAGAAATTGTTTGTAAAATGAAATAGCAGATGTTTTATAAACGAATTTGCTATGTTTTTAAAGGTAAAATTTGCTATGTTTTTAAAGACAAAATTTGCTATGTTTTTAAAGATAAAATTTGCTATGTTTTTAAAGATAAAATTTGCTATGTTTTAAAAGATAAAATTTGCTTCGTTTTTAAAGATAAAATTTGTTGTGTTTTTAAAGATAAAATTTGCTTTGTTTTTAAAATAAAATTATCATGGTTTTAGAAATATAAAGGAGTGAAGTTGAAGAAATATAAAGAAGTGAAGTTGAAGAAATATAAAGGAGTGAAGTTGAAAAATATAGAGAAGTGAATTTGAAGAAAAATATATAAAGATATGAATTTCAAAAATATAGAAAGGTTATATTTTTAGAACTAAAAAGATAAGATTTTTTTAATACAAAGATAGGATTCTTCATTATAGGAAGATATGATTTTTCGTTACAGAAAAATATGATTTCTAGTTTGATAAAAATATAATTTTTAACATATACTTCGTGAAACAGACTGCGTTGGAAGAACGATGAAGATTTTCTACATATGAAGAGTCGTGGCGGTTGGTTTAGCTTGGGTGAGAACTTCTCACTCTAAATTCTCCTTTTCTAGTTATATATATATATACTAGGATGCAGACGGTGCTTAGTAGCACCCGACACCCGTCATCCACAGACCATGGATGGCTTGTTTGTTAAATTGTTTGGTTGAGTAGTTGGTTAGTTTGTTGGGTTTGAATTGAATTGTTTGGTGAAATGAATGGATTTGATTGATGTGTGAATGGCGTGGGCCTTCACTAGACCGGGGATAAGGCTAGGCCTTGTTCCGTTTCTAGTATCGTGCCGTTATGCCGCCGAATTTTTCTAAAATATGTTAGAAAAATAAAAATATCAATTTATTGAATAAATGAACTAATAGAAATTCATGTGTTAAAATAAAATGTTTATCGTTAAAAATATAATTTTTAACGTGAAAGTGGATAAATGAATATTTATAAACAAATCGGCCGATTTGTTTATATACACTGATTTGACTGATATCGATTGGGTCGATAAATTTTACACGTCGCCCAACTGCACAAATAAAATCCGTGTTTGATTGTTTGAAACCCCACACGGGTGTTGGGATGAAATTTGAAGTTCACTCATGCTGATTGATTAAATATGTCGATCGATTGATTGACAGGCTGTTATAAGCGTCAGATATCTATATTTGATGCTTATACAGTGTAGTGCACTTTGGTTGATGATTGATTATTTTTCAATGCTATTATATACATGTGTTGTATGGAATCCATATAATTAACATTATATGGTGATTGATTGGGCCTCATTCCAATCAGGAAAACAATGAATATTATAAAAGAAAATTCATGTGTTGAATATAAAAATAGTCATGTGTTGACGATGATCATGTGTTGAAACTATTCATGTGTTGAGTAAAATATTTTAAATAAAATAAATTACATCTTTATCACATTTAAAATTAGAACTACTTCCCAGTAGAAGTCTAATTAAAAATCAAACGATAGATACCATAGTTTTATAAAATATTTTACATAACAAAAATAGTGATGTGTTGACAGTACTCATGTGTTGAGATTAGTCGTGTGTTGAAAGAAATATAGATTCATGTGTTGAATGGGATAAATATTCATTTGTTGGATGGAATATAGAAGTTTTGAAAATATAAATCCGTGTTGATTAGAGATGCGTTATTTTGACGCGAACGATATTTATATCGATTTTATTCGTTGTATAATGAATATTGAAAAGTGATTTCGAAATTAATTAAATTGAAATTGAAATTTAAAATGAACAGAAATTGAATTGAAATCAATTTGAAACGAATTCGAATTGAATCAAATAGAAGGTAAATTCGAATTGAATTGAATTGAAACGAATTTGAATTTGAATTTGATTGAATTGAAATGAACTCGAATTGAATTGAAATCAAATCGATTTGAAATTGAAGATGAAGTTGAAATTGTTTTTGAAACGAATTTAAAACGATTTATAAAATACGTTTTAAAAGGAAATCGATGAAGTATATATAATATATATATATATATATATATATATATATATTATATATATAATGGCCTGAATAGAACGCGCCGCGCCGCGGTAGTTCGTGAATTTCGACCATTGACTTCGAATTGACGTTGCGGGAGATCCGACCGTCGGATTCTCCTAAAACCAGAACCGTTGGGTTCGTATCGAAAAGAGCTTTCCAATGAATATTAGAAATTTGAAATCTAATGGTTGGATTTGGAATTATGTCCAAATCAAATTAGAAAAAGGTCGCTGTAAGTGCAGTTCGATAGCCGTTGATGGAAATCGACTGTACGGGCCTTGATAAAATTATTAAAAATATCAATAATTTGTGTAAAATTATAATATGTGAATTGGAAAGAATTGGGCTGGAAAATTCCACATTAAAGGATAAAAATAGATTTTTATCGAAATGAACTAGTTTTGAACTAGAATTAAAATCAATTTATTTTTGAAATAAATAAATTGAATTTGAAAGTGATTTTGAAAATAATCGATAATTTCCAATACGTGGATTGGACTGGAGCTGAATCGAAATTATCTTCGGGATATTTCGATGTTGGATTTCGTGACTATACAGATATTGTTATGGGGATTTGAAAGATATATTTTATATCGTTATTTCCAATACGATATTTGTTGGTTTCAGAATTTGGTATTGAATATAAGTCGATATATTTTCTATTCAGAGCCTTGTATTTAATATCAAAATGTGATTTGGGTTTATCGTGAATCGTGTTTTAGATGACATTGGTTCTTTAACCCAGTTAAAGACAGGACATTGATTTTTGAAAAGATTAAAGCTAAGTGGAGTTTTAATGAATCTTTAATTAGATTAAAATGTGAATTGATAATTTAAATTACCAAATCTGAAAGGTGACCGAGAATGGAGTACCACCAGTTTTGCTCCAAAGCGATAGTTAAATCTTTAATTAGATTTGAACGTGAAATGGTAATTAATTTTACCGATAACACCGTGGTGTTAGATATGGAGTATCACCAGTTTTGCTCCATGGGATATATAGGTTGGGATTGGGAAATAAAATAAATAATTACTTCAGTGTGGTTCGTTAATCCCGACTAGTTTGAGATGATATCCAAAGGAAGATTAAAGAATAAATTTAGAAGAATTTATCTTTGATAAAATTAATGGGAACCTTTCCCTAAGAATGTGATTTTGTGAATAAAAGAATATTCTGAATTGGAATGAGGCGTTTGTGGTGTTTGTGTAACATTCGTTTATTATATACGTGGGTTATTCAGAAAGGCCAGGTTTATACCCATTCTGAATAACCGATTCGACAAGATGTCGAAGATGAAGACGGTGGTTAAAGACCGGAAGTCTTCACATCGTTTGGGTGATTACTGATGATCTTGATTGGGCTGTACACCCAGGATGAGGGAATCAGTTGGTGATCGTCCAGACGTACTTGGAGATGGATGGATATGCGAGGAAAGTGCCTCCGGTTTCGTTCAGACCCAGAACGAACTTGTAAATGGATTGTGTGTCTGACATTGGATTTTATTCTGTGTTGATTGATCTCTATTAAATATACATCTGTTTGGCGGCGGAGAATTTATTCTCTTGCTTAACGCCCTTCTTTGAGACATACGAGCTCAGAGGTTGTATATCGATGGACATCAGTCACATGGAGTGAATTGCCAGTGTGGCATGCGTAAGTGGCAATTGATCAAGGCTTCTGTTGAAAAGCAAAGTCTTGTGGTTGATGATCAAAGCACAACCTGTGTGGCATAGCTTTGTGTATAACGTGAATTCGCGAGCCTCACACCTTGGTACGAGTCAAAAACGGGAGAAGGACCGCTGGGAGAGCACGACGTTTCTTTCTAGCTAGGGTGGTGTCAGTGACCTACCAGCCCTGACATTTATATACTTTTCACCTGTGTGGTTGTTGGATACGAGGCGCCTCGGATATAGGTCTGTAAGGACCGGGAAACGTGTGTTCAGGAATAACTAATCCTCAAAAGTAAGAGAGGACCGGCCCAGCCGATTCCAAGGATCAAAGTGGGGTCCTGGGACATTTGCTAGAGTGTCTCGAACGCGGAGAGGAGCTTGCCCCTTGCCTCGGCTCATGACGGAATCCAATTTCGAATACGTGATATTGCGGTTTTAATTGTAGAACTAGTATGGCGACATGATAGATGGTACCCATGCCGCCTATGATTGATATTTATGATTGAAATTGTTTTGACACTATACACTTATAATAGTATCAAATGATTTGTTTTAAACGTATCAAGCATGCTTTGGCTGTTATAAGGGAAAACCCTATCCTCCGGCTTGCGTTGCATTGTGTGATGGGACCTGGGTCTTATAACAGCTTCATTTTTCTTTATTTAGCATTGCGCTGTTTGTTCTATGCACTGGTATCCTTGGGAGGAAACCCGTTCCGTGTTATACGGCGTGGTCCCTTGATTTACCGAACTTTAAAATAAAGAATTATAACTGTTTTAGTTCTCACACCAGTCACATGACTGACCTGGAGTTTATTGTTTTAACCTAAACTCTGGGTGCCCCTATTTTCCACACGGGCAGCTAGTAGTTTTGGTTTTGCAGATTTATATTCACAGGGTCCTGATTTACAGCTGGAACGATGCTCGGAAAGCTCTGTATCCGTGTATCACTTCTAGTTGTGATTTTGTATTATTTTCCGCTGCTATGTAATTTATTGTAATCTCTGATATTTATTGTATGTAATTTATTCATTTATACTCTGTATATTCTTGTATCTGATGGAATTGATGTAATAACAATGAAATGTTCTTCCGTATGTGTCCTTTTGTGTATTGTTCTCAAAGTATTCGTGCTTTCCTTCACGGGGAAGTTACGGGTTCTTACAGTTGGTATCAGAGCTTTGGTTTACAGAGCTCGAGAACAAGGCACATTAGAACCATACGAAAGAATTCATCAGATATTGGATTAGTAAAATCCAATTAGAATTACTCGTTAGAGATAGGATCAGTAGTATCCTAGAACGAGTGTGAAGAGTATATTTTTCAAATTAAAACAAATTTTGTTTTAAAATTTGAAACGTTTTATACGTATTTGAATATTTATTTATTTTGAATTTGGACAATCGAGTATATATAGATTTCACGTATACGCGTCATGAACGTATATTCGAAGTTTTAATATACTGGGTAGATATAGAATCACATTCTAGATATCCGGGGATGATTCTGATGATGGTGCATCATCATCAGTATTCATATTCGAATTTCGAAGGTGTGATTTCTATATATTTCCATTAGACTGGTGTGAGAACCAAAACTTATATAGTTAGAACACATTGTTGTGAATTGGCATCAAAAACAAGATTTTCTGTATATATATCAAAATTATGAATTTGAAACTCTAATTCACTAATTGATTGATGTTTGGGTTGTTTGTTTAATTGTTTGCTAATTTTAACCATTTATGCCTAATTGAACCGAATATTGAATTGTATCGGCAATTGGTTGCATTTGCCTGCATATACATATACTTACATTGAACAGGTCATAGCAAGGAGGCTAGAGCCGAAGAATAAAATTTGTTTGCCCGACAAATAGGTACATGTTTACTACATAATTTACTGTTTTGTTTGGGTGATGATGATTTTGTGAGCCTATAGGCTAGCCGCTTGGCTTTTTCTTTTTCTTTTTGAGATCTGAAGGACCGGGGAAGCTATTTGAAATTCCCCGATGCTCCCGGTGCAGGGGAGGTTATGGCGAAATTTTTCGAAAATTTAGGGTGTTAGCCAAATTTTTGAAAAATTTCAAAATTCTCAGAAACTGAAAAGTTGGAGAATGGAAGCCAGATCGAATGTAGAGCTTATTAATCAAACCACTTTCGACTTTGTTCCTTTTCGGGGACGAAAAGTTTTAAGTGGGGGAGATTGTAATAACTCGAAAATGCGAGCCAGTTTGAAAATTTTATTTTGGCAATTTTAGCGAATTTTGATTATTTAAACTAGATTATTTTAAATAATAACGACGAGAAATTTATTTTGAATATAATTCGAACGTATATATTATATACGCCGTCGTTAGAATATAAATATTTATATATAATTATATAATAGAATTGAAAATGGCGCAGTAGTTCGATAATTCGATTTCAAACTTCAATTGAATGTACCGGGTGCAAAACAATCCGGATTTTAGTGAAACCAAAAACATTAGGATCTATTCGTGAATATCTTTCCAACGAATCCGAAAAATCAAAATTTCATAGCGGGAATTAAAAGATATGTCTAGTTGAAAATTCTGAATAGTCGCTATGGAATTCAGGCCCTTAAAAATGGACATTTTGCAAACGACCTCGGTTTTCGATGAAACCAGTTTTGTTGTATCCGTGATGCCAAATTATTGCTAGATGCCAATTTTCATAATTTTCTGAATTAATATGTGAGCGTGGCGAAGTTAAACGCGTTTGACCAGTTTTAGTTGAATTTAATCGACTGGAAAATGGCCATTTTTCAAAAGGTCTCAGAATTCGACGAAATTAGTTTTGTTAGGACCGTATCGTCAATACGAAGTTAGAAATAATTTTTCGGGAATTTTCGGTGTCAGTATGTGACCCCGGTAATTTGAAATGTACGTTCAAATTGAATATATAAAGATTTATGTTTTAAATTGAACGAAGCTGATCGTAACAAGCGAATTGGGCTACGAAACATATCCCATTGTGTTCGAAATGGGGGTATTTAGCTAGGGGCGACAGTCGTTGGGTTTGATTTGGGATTCAGAATGTTAAACGAATAAGGCGTGGATTAAATATAATATAAAATAGAATATATAACCTAAATAGGAGGTCAAACCCTAGGTTAGAAATTAAAATTCGTGGTCAAACCAGACCCGTCTCCAGGAAAAAGAAATAAAAAAAAACCTAAAAATCGAAAATTCCCAAAATCGTTTCCCTCCAGATCGCGTCAACGACCATCTCCTGCGTCGCCGACCGATCGACCCTTCTCCGTCGAAGGCCTCTCGCACTCGCGACCTCTGGCACCGCTGCCTCCATCGAGTGTCGCTCCATCCATGTATGTTTTCAGGCGGCTCCATACCACCGAGTTCGCCATTGATAATGGTGAAGGAAGGGGCGTCAAGGCGAGGCGACCTCCGGCTTCAGATTGACTTCCGACCCCCCCCTCTGGTGGTGGCACGACTGGAGTAATTAACAGTAAGTAACAGTTTTTTTTTATATAAATTCTTATTGATTTTTTTCTTTTCTTTCTCTCTTTTCAGTTTTTTTTTTAAAAAATAAAAAAAAACAGCTTAGAATAAAAATGTAGTTTTTAATAGGATGAATATAGTAGAAAAATATTTTTTTTTTTATATGAAAAGAGTTTTAAAAATCAGAAATTTTATATGTAAAGCATTGTTTATAAAAGAAAATAAGCAATGAAAAATAAAATAGAAATTGTTTTATAAAATAAAATAGAAATTGTTTTATAAAATAAAATATAATTATTTTATAAAATAAAATAGAATTGTTTTATAAAATAAAATAGAAATTGTTTTATAAAATAAAATAGAAATTGTTTTATAAAATAAAATAGAATTGTTTTATAAAATAAAATAGAATTGTTTTATAAAATAAAATAGAATTGTTTTATAAAATAAAATGGAATTATTTTATAAAATAAAATAGAAATTGTTTTATAAAATAAAATAGAATTGTTTTATAAAATAAAATAGAAATGTTTTATAAAATAAAATAGAAATTGTTTGTAAAATGAAATAGCAGATGTTTTATAAACGAATTCGCTATGTTTTTAAAGGTAAAATTTGCTATGTTTTTAAAGATAAAATTTGCTATGTTTTTAAAGATAAAATTTGCTATGTTTTTAAAGATAAAATTTGCTATGTTTTTAAAGATAAAATTTGCTTCGTTTTTAAAGATAAAATTTGTTTTGTTTTTAAAGATAAAATTTGCTTTGTTTTTAAAATAAAATTATCATGGTTTTAGAAATATAAAGGAGTGAAGTTGAAGAAATATAAAGAAGTGAAGTTGAAGAAATATAAAGGAGTGAAGTTGAAAAATATAGAGAAGTGAATTTGAAGAAAAATATATAAAGATATGAATTTCAAAAATATAGAAAGGTTATATTTTTAGAACTAAAAAGATAAGATTTTTATTAATACAAAGATAGGATTCTTCATTATAGGAAGATATGATTTTTCGTTACAGAAAAATATGATTTCTAGTTAGATAAAAATATAATTTTTAACATATACTTCGTGAAACAGACTGCGTTGGAAGAACGATGAAGATTTTCTACATATGAAGAGTCGTGGCGGTTGGTTTAGCTTGGGTGAGAACTTCTCACTCTAAATTCTCTTTTTCTAGTTATATATATATATACTAGGATGCAGACGGTGCTTAGTAGCACCCGACACCCGTCATCCACAGACCATGGATGGCTTGTTTGTTAAATTGTTTGGTTGAGTAGTTGGTTAGTTTGTTGGGTTTGAATTGAATTGTTTGGTGAAATGAATGGATTTGATTGATGTGTGAATGGCGTGGGCCTTCACTAGACCGGGGATAAGGCTAGGCCTTGTTCCGTTTCTAGTATCGTGCCGTTATGCCGCCGAATTTTTCTAAAATATGTTAGAAATTTAAAAATATCAATTTATTGAATAAATGAACTAATAGAAATTCATGTGTTAAAATAAAATGTTTATCGTTAAAAATATAATTTTTAACGTGAAAGTGGATAAATGAATATTTATAAACAAATCGGCCGATTTGTTTATATACACTGATTTGACTGATATCGATTGGGTCGATAAATTTTACACGTCGCCCAACTGCACAAATAAAATCCGTGTTTGATTGTTTGAAACCCCACACGGGTGTTGGGATGAAATTTGAAGTTCACTCATCCTGATTGATTAAATATGTCGATCGATTGATTGACAGGCTGTTATAAGCGTCAGATATCTATATTTGATGCTTATACAGTGTAGTGCACTTTGGTTGATGATTGATTATTTTTCAATGCTATTATATACATGTGTTGTATGGAATCCACATAATTAACATTATATGGTGATTGATTGGGCCTCATTCCAATCAGGAAAACAATGAATATTATAAAAGAAAATTCATGTGTTGAATATAAAAATAGTCATGTGTTGACGATGATCATGTGTTGAAACTATTCATGTGTTGAGTAAAATATTTTAAGTAAAATAAATTACATCTTTATCACATTTAAAATTAGAACTACTTCCCAGTAGAAGTCTAATTAAAAATCAAACGATAGATACCATAGTTTTATAAAATATTTTACATAACAAAAATAGTGATGTGTTGACAGTACTCATGTGTTGAGATTAGTCGTGTGTTGAAAGAAATATAGATTCATGTATTGAATGGGATAAATATTCATTTGTTGGATAGAATATAGAAGTTTTGAAAATATAAATCCGTTTTGATTAGAGATGCGTTATTTTGACGCGAACGATATTCATATCGATTTTATTCGTTGTATAATGAATATTGAAAAGTGATTTCGAAATTAATTAAATTGAAATTGAAATTTAAAATGAACAGAAATTGAATTGAAATCAATTTGAAACGAATTCGAATTGAATCAAATAGAAGGTAAATTCGAATTGAATTGAATTGAAACGAATTTGAATTTGAATTGAATTGAAATGAACTCGAATTGAATTGAAATCAAATCGATTTGAAATTGAAGATGAAGTTGAAATTTGTAACGACCCGCATTCTACGCATCAGAGGATCGTAGAATATTTATTTCTTCTTCATACTAGGTCGTATGGTCATGTAGAGTTGGGAAACGACTATTGGGGTAATTTACCATGTTCATAATTTTTGCCGATTTTTAAATGACTGTTTTGCCCCTAGCTGAGTTTGTTTTGGCCATAACTTTTGATTGGAAAAGAATTTTGACCTGAAACCACTTCCATTGGCTTCAAATGATGGTTTACCTTTCCGTAGAGTGGTCACATGTGGAAAACGGACTTACCGTTTGGGCTGTAGGGCTGAATTAAGTTTCAGAAGTAGAAAAACTGCATAATTGGGCTAAACCGGGTAGTTAGCAATTGGGCCCATAAGGGGATTTCGGGATTGGGGCTATATAAGTGCTGATTAGGGTTAGAAAACATCCTTTTAGTCATTTTTCCAGCCACCACTTCATTTCATAGAACCCTATTAATGGCCTCCAACCTCTAAATCACTCCAAACCACTCCAAACTTGAAGAAAAGAGATTAGCAACGACAAATCAAGGCAAATCAACACCAAATCGGGATTAGAGCTGCTACAACACCTTGTTATCTTCACCAAATCAGAGATTTATTTCAGATCTTGTTTTATTTGTGGCTAAGGTGAGTGATTAGCTTGCTTTTTGCACTAATTATGGTTATTCGGGGTGATTAGTGCTAATTAGCGTTTTTAAACGAAAATAAATTCTGGAAAAACGTTTATAAAATCTTAAATAATGTTTTAGACCTCTGATATGAGTTTGGGTTAATTTGGTTAAGTTTTGCTAATCATGTCATTAGTTATGCTCACATATGCTTAAGGGAAAATATGGGGTTTTGGGCATGTTTGATCTATTTTACCATGTCATATTGTTGTTTTGGTGTTTGAGGTCACTTGTATGCATTGCTATGACTCTTTGGTATGCTTTGTGATTGGTTTCAATAGTTAGAATGGTCGAAAACGCCGTCGAGAGGCGTATAAACACTTGCTGGAAAGTTGCAGGAATTAGTGCAGGAAATCAGATCGGATCGCCCCCTACCCGACCCGAACCGCCCATTTCCCTTCACCACGAACCGAACCGGATCGTTATAGCGAAGCAAGCTGCGCCACGAGCTGAAGGATCCGAACCGATCCGAGAAGTCGCGATTCAAGGCTTGGTGATTGAAGACTCCGACCCGACCCGCCTGGAGTGATAACGACACGATCCGATCTGATCACCTTGAGGACAACGAACCGGAGACTTGAAGGAGGGCGAAGGGCTTGGAGCTATGACCAGGAGGCGTGACCCGAGCCGTGGCGTGGTGGAGAACCCGATCCGATCCAGATGGGACTGGAAGCCACGAACCGATCCAGTGTACCATGAAGGACTCCGATCCGAACCGTCACAAGGGAGAGGCAGGGATCCGACCCGAACCGATGGTGCACTCCGATCCGACCCGAGGTAGCAGTCACGAACCGAGACGATGAAGACCACGATCCCAATGATGATGAAAGGGATCCGAACCGATCTGATGATGATCCATAACCCGAAATGCAAAGGTAGTTCAAGTGGAAGTTCGAGCTCAGGATCCAGACGGGAACCAATGAGTTCACTTCGTGATTGGGCTTTGCTGCGGGACGTGTGCTAAGGAGTTGTCGGTGTCTATGACTTTGGGTCACTATGTGTTAGAGGTGTATGGACAGACTCGGGCTTTGGATATGGTGCGACTAGGGAGCTATCTACCAATGGAGTGGGATCATGGATACGTTGGGCGTGATCCCATAGGTTTGGCGTTGGTGGTAGTAGGAATGGACATAGTCGTACAAAGTCGAGTTCTGTCATTTTCTTGAAGGGTTATGGTGATCAAAGAAGTAGATACTGTATGCTTTACGCACTGAGTGAGAGATGCAAGGATGGTTGCTATGCTTGATTGTTTGACACACACATCCCCACCCCCGTATACTTATATTATGTATTTGTGACATCATAGAGTATTGTACCGTGTAGTACTAACTCTTTGGTTGCAGGTCCAGGTTCAGGTATGACTTAGTATACCTGTTATTATTCTGTTTAAGCTTGCTACCACTCATACCAGACTAATGTCTGACCCAGAGTTTTATGTTTCTTCTTATTACTCTGGGTGCTCACACGAGCAGACTAGAGACAGGGATAGCTGGTAGTGCGCGAGTAGATGGACTGAGGACGAGCAGGAGGCTCCACGTATGCTAGATAGTTATTCTCCCTGTGTCGTGATCGGTATCTACTTTGGGCATTAGTAGCATACCTATTTTGTTTATCTTAGAGACAGTATTTTGAAGTTGTAATAAGCTGTATTCGATTTTCTGCTACTCTGATGATGTTAGTTCAAGTTTTCAGCTTATGCACTGTCTCATCTGTTTTATGTCAAGTATATGTTGGCTATTATATTTTATTCCATGCGCTGTGAGACATATTACAGGTTCTTTATTTGGTTCATCTTCTTTCTTTCTCTTCTTTGGCGACAGTCCCATGCCAATTGGACATGTGTACAGCGCACAATTGGAGTAAATGTCGGTTGGTGCGGGGCGGGCCGTCACATTTGGTATCAGAGCTCTAGGTTGTGTAATTCACCTAGGGAAAGGCACTAGGGAGAGATAGTACGTATATGAGAGCGCGTATTTGTGATTATTTTGGTTTTCAAAAGCTATATCTATATATAGTATTAGTATGTTTAAGAGTGAAGTCGCATTGCACTGCACTAGCACCACTATGGAGATGGTTAATCGTTTTCTCTTAAACAGATTTGACGATGAGCCGAGGAAGAGGTGCTGGTAGAGGGGCTAATAATGGGAATCCCCCTGACATGAGGGCTATGTTTACCAACCTCATGAGAGAGATGCTTGTGGATATTCAGAGGGAGGCTCCTAATGTTGCCAATGCTGGAGGTGCAGCGGTGCAAGCGCCTAGGGTCGATTTCGCCAAGTTGAGTAAGGATTACACTAATCTTGGTGGAAAGCCGTTTCACGGAACAGAGTTGGCCACGGATGTTCAAGATTGGTTGGATAGTTGCGACCGTATCTTCGACGATTTGGGTATCGAGGATGCGATGAAGAGAAGGCTTGCGTCTCGTCAGCTGCAAGGACGAGCGATGAATTGGTGGAATGCTATTAGGGCAGCCACACCAGAAGATCAAGTTACTTGGGATCAGTTTAAAGCTTGCTTTAGCGACAAGTATATCCCAGCTGCCCAGAAGTCGGAATTGTTTAGGAAGTTCTTGGAGCTTAAGCAGAATGGAAGGGCAGTATCGGATTATGTTGCTGAGTTCGACACTTTGTCGAAGTATGGGTTATCTCTAATCGATACTCCCGAAAAGAAAAATGAGAAGTTCATCACTGGTTTGGATGAATACTTAGGGGAGAGGCTGATTAATCACATCGATGAGACGTTTGAGTCGATCGTGGGAAAAGCTTTGAGGTCAGAAAGTCTTTACCCTAAGCCGAAGAATGGGGTTGTTGCTGCATCTGCTGAAGAGTCAAAGCCGCAAGCAAGCGGTGGAGGCAAGAATAACTCTCAGAATAAGAGGAAGCAGAACCAAGCTAAGGATGGCCAGAAGAAAAGCAGGAAAGAAGTCGAGTTCTTCAAATGTGGAAAGAAGGGCCATTATGCAAGAGAATGTAGGACCAAGACAGTGGGAAAGAAGTGCTTTAACTGTGGCCAGGAGGGACATTTTAAGGATAAGTGCCCGCAACCTCTGAAGGAGAATCAGATTGTGAAAGCATATGCCATCAATGCCGCTCCTTCTTCGTCGAATGCCCCAACTGCGGCGGAGAAAGGAAAGGGAGTCGTCATTCAAGGTATGCTTTCCATTTATGATCTTCCTGTTAGAGTTTTGTTCGATAGCGGGGCTTCCCATTCCTTCATATCTAGTGACCTGGTAGATAGGTTGGGATTGGAACCCGAGTTAGTCGATAGACCATTAGCTGTGACGAACCCGATTGGTGGTTCAACAAACCTCAGTATGATCTGTCGTAATGTGGTCTTATCGAGTCATGGATGTATGTTTGTTTGTGATTGCTTTGTTTTGGGCTTTACTGGGTATGGCATTATTTTGGGAGTCGATTGGCTCCAAAGATACGGGGTGGTGGTAGACTGTGAGGGCTTTTTGGTGACAGTTAGGGCGGATGATGGGCGGAGGGTAGTGTTTGGTAATCTACCCTGTGATGGGGTAATGGCTAGTTTTGTAAATTCCCTCGACATTCCGCATGATGAGTTATCAGGTTTGCCCGTGGTTGGCCAGTACCCGGACGTCTTCGAGGAAGTGACCGGACTTCCACCACACCGAGAGATTGAGTTTCGTATTGATTTAGTGAAAGATGCCAGACCTATAGTGATGCCACTTCGTCGTATGGCACCACGAGAACAGCGTGAGCTCGAGGTGCAAGTTAGCGATCTTTTGAAGAAGGGATTTATTAGAAGAAGTGTTTCCGAGTGGGGAGCACCAGTTGTGTTTGCTACTAAGGCAGATGGTTCCCTTCGATTGTGTGTGGACTATCGCGAGTTAAATAAGGTGACGAGGAAGAATAAGTATCCTCTACCACGAATAGATGATTTGTTTGATCAACTGGAAGGAGCGAGAGTGTTCTCCCAGTTGGACCTCGCGACAGGATTTCATCAGCTCCGTGTAGCAGCTGATAGTATAGCTAAAACGGCATTTAGGACGCCGTCTGGGTTTTATGAGTGGTTGGTCATGCCATTCGGGTTGACCAATGCACCAGCATACTTCGTGGATCTTATGAATAGAGTATTCAGAGACCAACTGAATAAGTTTGTTCTTGTGTTCGTAGACGATATCCTTGTTTACTCGAGGACAGAAGAGGAACACAAGGGACATTTGAGAATTGTGTTGGAGGTGTTGAGAAGACACCAACTGAAAGCGAAATTCTCTAAGTGTCATTTTTGGAGGAGAGAAGTGAGATTCTTGGGTCATGTTGTTTCAGAGAATGGTATTGCCGTGGACCCTGCAAAGGTGGCTATGGTACAAGATTGGTCTACGCCCAAGAATGCAACAGACGTAAGAAGTTTCTTGGGGTTAGCTGGATATTATCGTAAGTTTATCAAAGACTTCTCCAAGACAGCGGCACCGTTGACTCAGTTGACTAAGAAGAATCAAGCCTTCGTTTGGGACGGAGGGTGTGAAAATGCATTCAGGAGTCTAAAGGAAAAGTTGACGCGTGCGCCAGTGTTGGTCATTCCTAAGGGAAATGAAGAGATGACGGTATACACGGATGCTTGTGGTGCCGGACTGGGTGCGGTATTGATGCAAGGAGGTAGGGTTGTAGCTTATGCCAGTCGACAGCTAAAGCCACATGAGAAGAAGTATCCTACCCATGATTTGGAATTGGCAGCGATTGTATTTGCGCTGAAGATGTGGAGACATTACCTCTTGGGAGAAAGATTTGAGCTTTTTACCGATCATAAATCGTTAAAGTATCTCTTCTCTCAGAAAGATCTGAATCTCCGTCAGCAGAGATGGTTAGAGTTCTTGGCTTCGTATGATTTTGATATCGCGTATACACCTAGGAAGGGTAATGCGGTAGCCGATGCCTTGAGTAGGAGACATGCCAGCTTAGGGGCAATGTTTCTTGAATGGAAGCAGCTGGAGTATATCGCGGGGTTTGATTTCAGACCAAGGTGCGAATTGGATCCAGTTATGCTAGCTAGCTTGACGATCAGACCCACTTTGATAGAGCGGATTTGTTCTAGCCAGAGGAACGACCCTAACCTGTTAGAAATCATCTCCAAGTTAGAGATGGGTATCGAAGAGGAGATGAATGTGTATGGGCTTGATCGAGATGGATGGCTTCGGAAGAATGGAAGACTAGTTGTGCCCAACGTGAATGGTTTGAGAGATGAAGTGCTTAGAGAATGTCATCACTCAAAACTGACTATACATCCGGGTGGTAATAAGATGTATCGAGACATGAGACAGACTTACTACTGGGAAGGGATGAAAAGAGACGTTGGGAAGTTTATATCCAAATGCATGAATTGCCAGCTAGTTAAAGCCGAGCAAAAGAAGCCTAGTGGGTTGATGCAACCATTAGAAATTCCCGAATGGAAATGGGAACAAGTTTCGATGGATTTCATCGATGGTTTACCGAGGACTAGATCGGGACATGATAGCATTTGGGTAATTGTGGATCGACTGACCAAGAGTGCAAGATTTATACCAGTTAAGTCGA
This sequence comes from Allium sativum, assembly GCA_030737875.1. Classification (NCBI taxonomy): domain Eukaryota; kingdom Viridiplantae; phylum Streptophyta; class Magnoliopsida; order Asparagales; family Amaryllidaceae; genus Allium; species Allium sativum. The sequence goes on from CM060912.1 coordinate 337,413,118, forward strand.
ACAGAACGGCAGCTAAGTTAGCATAACTATATATGAAGTGGGTAGTGAGATTTCATGGAGTACCCAAAGGCATTGTGAGTGACCGAGATCCGTTGTTTACTAGTGGATTTTGGAAGAGCTTACAAGAGGCTTTAGGATCAGAATTACATCTCAGTACCGCATATCATCCTCAAACCGATGGTCAGACAGAGAGGGTGAATCGGATATTGGAAGATCTCTTGAGGGCTTGTATATTGGATTTCGGTGGAGCATGGGATGACCATTTGCATCTAGTGGAGTTTGCGTATAATAATAGCTACCAATCCAGTATCGGTATGGCTCCATATGAAGCTTTGTACGGAAGACCGTGCAACTCACCATCATGTTGGATAGAGACTGGCGAGAAGTTTGTGCTTGGACCAGATGTGGTGAGAGAAACTTCCGATAAGATCAAGATCATTCAGCAACGAATGAAAGCTGCTCAGGATAGGCAGAAAAGCTATGCTGATAAGAGGAGGAGAGACTTGAAGTTCTCCGTGGGTGACTTGGTGTTTGTCAAAATTTCTCCGTTGAAGAGCGTGATTCGGTTTGGAAGGAGAGGCAAGTTAGCACCAAGATTTGTGGGTCCTTTCCAAGTTCTCGAGGAAATTGGGAATTTGGCGTATAGAGTTGACTTACCAGAGAAGATGGCGGGAGTTCACAGCGTGTTTCATGTTTCCCAGTTAAGGAAGTTCGTACACGACCCAGATACGACTATTTCACCAGATCAGTTAGAGGACTTCGAAGTAGAACCCAAGGCGGTTGGTGGTCGCAAGCCGACTCGTATTGTTGGAAATGATACGAGGCAACTTCGAAGGAAGGCGGTGAAGCTAGTCAAGGTTCAGTGGGGCGAAAACGAGAATGACTGTACTTGGGAGACAGAGGAGAGCATTAGGAAGACGCATCCAGAACTCTTTTCCTGGTAAGATTTTTCTTTACGATTTAGTTATTTCTGCATGCTAGGATAGACTTGTTTTGCTTGTTTTGCATGTTTGATTGTTGTTTTATGGCTGATAGGCATGCGGGATCCTTTGTATGTTTTGATTAAGGAATTTCGGGGACGAAATTTCTTAAGGGGGGAAGAATGTAACGACCCGCATTCTACGCATCAGAGGATCGTAGAATATTTATTTCTTCTTCATACTAGGTCGTATGGTCATGTAGAGTTGGGAAACGACTATTGGGGTAATTTACCATGTTCATAATTTTTGCCGATTTTTAAATGACTGTTTTGCCCCTAGCTGAGTTTGTTTTGGCCATAACTTTTGATTGGAAAAGAATTTTGACCTGAAACCACTTCCATTGGCTTCAAATGATGGTTTACCTTTCCGTAGAGTGGTCACATGTGGAAAACGGACTTACCGTTTGGGCTGTAGGGCTGAATTAAGTTTCAGAAGTAGAAAAACTGCATAATTGGGCTAAACCGGGTAGTTAGCAATTGGGCCCATAAGGGGATTTCGGGATTGGGGTTATATAAGGGCTGATTAGGGTTAGAAAACATCCTTTTAGTCATTTTTCCAGCCACCACTTTATTTCATAGAACCCTATTAATGGCCTCCAACCTCTAAATCACTCCAAACCACTCCAAACTTGAAGAAAAGAGATTAGCAACGACAAATCAAGGCAAATCAACACCAAATCGGGATTAGAGCTGCTACAACACCTTGTTATCTTCACCAAATCAGAGATTTATTTCAGATCTTGTTTTATTTGTGGCTAAGGTGAGTGATTAGCTTGCTTTTTGCACTAATTATGGTTATTCGGGGTGATTAGTGCTAATTAGCGTTTTTAAACGAAAATAAATTCTGGAAAAACGTTTATAAAATCTTAAATAATGTTTTAGACCTCTGATATGAGTTTGGGTTAATTTGGTTAAGTTTTGCTAATCATGTCATTAGTTATGCTCACATATGCTTAAGGGAAAATATGGGGTTTTGGGCATGTTTGATCTATTTTACCATGTCATATTGTTGTTTTGGTGTTTGAGGTCACTTGTATGCGTTGCTATGACTCTTTGGTATGCTTTGTGATTGGTTTCAATAGTTAGAATGGTCGAAAACGCCGTCGAGAGGCGTATAAACACTTGCTGGAAAGTTGCAGGAATTAGTGCAGGAAATCGGATCGGATCGCCCCCTACCCGACCCGAACCGCCCATTTCCCTTCACCACGAACCAAACCGGATCGTTATAGCGAAGCAAGCTGCGCCACGAGCTGAAGGATCCGAACCGATCCGAGAAGTCGCGATTCAAGGCTTGGTGACTGAAGACTCCGACCCGACCCGCCTGGAGTGATAACGACACGATCCGATCTGATCACCTTGAGGACAACGAACCGGAGACTTGAAGGAGGGCGAAGGGCTTGGAGCTATGACCAGGAGGCGTGACCCGAGCCGTGGCGTGGTGGAGAACCCGATCCGATCCAGATGGGACTGGAAGCCACGAACCGATCCAGTGTACCATGAAGGACTCGTATCCGAACCGTCACAAGGGAGAGGCAGGGATCCGACCCGAACCGATGGTGCACTCCGATCCGACCCGAGGTAGCAGTCACGAACCGAGACGATGAAGACCACGATCCCAATGATGATGAAAGGGATCCGAACCGATCTGATGATGATCCATAACCCGAAATGCAAAGGTAGTTCAAGTGGAAGTTCGAGCTCAGGATCCAGACGGGAACTAATGAGTTCACTTCGTGATTGGGCTTTGCTGCGGGACGTGTGCTAAGGAGTTGTCGGTGTCTATGACTTTGGGTCACTATGTATTAGAGGTGTATGGACGGACTCGGGCTTTGGATATGGTGCGACTAGGGAGCTATCTACCAATGGAGTGGGATCATGGATACGTTGGGCGTGATCCCATAGGTTTGGCGTTGGTGGTAGTAGGAATGGACATAGTCGTACAAAGTCGAGTTCTGTCGTTTTCTTGAAGGGTTATGGTGATCAAAGAAGTAGATACCGTATGCTTTACGCACTGAGTGAGAGATGCAAGGATGGTTGCTATGCTTGATTGTTTGACACACACATCCCCACCCCCGTATACTTATATTATGTATTTGTGACATCATAGAGTATTGTACCGTGTAGTACTAACTCTTTGGTTGCAGGTCCAGGTTCAGGTATGACTTAGTATACCTGTTATTATTCTGTTTATGCTTGCTACCACTCATACCAGACTAATGTCTGACCCAGAGTTTTATGTTTCTTCTTATTACTCTTGGTGCTCACACGAGCAGACTAGAGACAGGGATAGCTGGTAGTGCACGAGTAGATGGACTGAGGACGAGCAGGAGGCTCCACGTATGCTAGATAGTTATTCTCCCTGTGTCGTGATCGGTATCTACTTTGGGCATTAGTAGCATACCTATTTTGTTTATCTTAGAGACAATATTTTGAAGTTGTAATAAGCTGTATTCGATTTTCTGCTACTCTGATGATGTTAGTTCAAGTTTTCAGCTTATGCACTGTCTCATCTGTTTTATGTCAAGTATATGTTGGCTATTATATTTTATTCCATGCGCTGTGAGACATATTACAGGTTCTTTATTTGGTTCATCTTCTTTCTTTCTCTTCTTTGGCGACCGTCCCATGCCAATTGGACATGTGTACAGCGCACAATTGGAGTAAATGTCGGTTGGTGCGGGGCGGGCCGTCACAAAATTGTTTTTGAAACGAATTTAAAACGATTTATAAAATACGTTTTAAAAGGAAATCGATGAAATATATATAATATATATATATATTATATATATAATGGCCTGAATAGAACGCGCCGCGCCGCGGTAGTTCGTGAATTTCGACCATTGACTTCGAATTGACGTTGCGGGAGATCCGACCGTCGGATTCTCCTAAAACCGGAGCCGTTGGGTTCGTATCGAAAAGAGCTTTCCAATGAATATTAGAAATTTGAAATCTAACGGTTGGATTTGGAATTATGTCCAAATCAAATTAGAAAAAGGTCGCTGTAAGTGCAGTTCGATAGCCGTTGATGGAAATCGACTGTACGGGCCTTGATAAAATTATTAAAAATATCAATAATTTGTGTAAAATTATAATATGTGAATTGGAAAGAATTGGGCTGGAAAATTCCACATTAAAGGATAAAAATAGATTTTTATCGAAATGAACTAGTTTTGAAATAGAATTAAAATCAATTTATTTTTGAAATAAATAAATTGAATTTGAAAGTGATTTTGAAAATAATCGATAATTTCCAATACGTGGATTGGACTGGAGCTGAATCGAAATTATCTTCGGGATATTTCGATGTTGGATTTCGGGACTATACAGATATTGTTATGGGGATTTGAAAGATATATTTTATATCGTTATTTCCAATACGATATTTGTTGGTTTCAGAATTTGGTTTTGAATATAAGTCGATATATTTTCTATTCAGAGCCTTGTATTTAATATCAAAATGTGATTTGGGTTTATCGTGAATCGTGTTTTAGATGACATTGGTTCTTTAACCCAGTTAAAGACAGGATATTGATTTTTGAAAAGATTAAAGCTAAGTGGAGTTTTAATGAATCTTTAATTAGATTAAAATGTGAATTGATAATTTAAATTATCAAATCTGAAAGGTGACCGAGAATGGAGTACCACCAGTTTTGCTCCAAAGCGATAGTTAAATCTTTAATTAGATTTGAACGTGAAATGGTAATTAATTTTACCGATAACACCGTGGTGTTAGATATGGAGTATCACCAGTTTTGCTCCATGGGATATATAGGTTGGGATTGGGAAATAAAATAAATAATTACTTCGGTGTGGTTCGTTAATCCCGACTAGTTTGAGATGATATCCAAAGGAAGATTAAAGAATAAATTTAGAAGAATTTATCTTTGATAAAATTAATGGGAACCTTTCCCTAAGAATGTGATTTTGTGAATAAAAGAATATTCTGAATTGGAATGAGGCGTTTGTGGTGTTTGAGTAACATTCGTTTATTATATACGTGGGTTATTCAGAAAGGCCGGGTTTATACCCATTCTGAATAACCGATTCGACGAGATGTCGAAGATGAAGACGGTGGTTGAAGACCGGAAGTCTTCAAATCGTTTGGGTGATTACTGATGATCTTGATTGGGCTATACACCCAGGATGAGAGAATCAGTTGGTGATCGTCCAGACGTACTTGGAGATGGATGGATATGCGAGGAAAGTGCCTCCGGTTTCGTTCAGACCCAGAACGAACTTGTAAATGGATTGTGTGTCTGACATTGGATTTTATTCTGTGTTGATTGATCTCTATTAAATATACATCTGTTTGGCGGCGGAGAATTTATTCTCTTGCTTAACGCCCTTCTCTGAGACATACGAGCTCAGAGGTTGTATATCGATGGACATCGGTCACATGGAGTGAATTGCCAGTGTGGCATGCGTAAGTGGCAATTGATCAAGGCTTCTGTTGAAAAGCAAAGTCTTGTGGTTGATGATCAAAGCACGGCCTGTGTGGCATAGCTTTGTGTATAACGTGAATTCGCGAGCCTCACACCTCGGTATGAGTCAAAAACGGGAGAAGGACCGCTGGGAGAGCACGACGTTTCTTTCTAGCTAGGGTGGTGTCAGTGACCTACCAGCCCTGACATTTATATACTTTTCACCTGTGTGGTTGTTGGATACGAGGCGCCTCGGATATAGGTCTGTAAGGACCGGGAAACGTGTGTTCAGGAATAACTAATCCTCAAAAGTAAGAGAGGACCGGCCCAGCCGATTCCAAGGATCAAAGTGGGGTCCTGGGACATTTGCTAGAGTGTCTCGAACGCGGAGAGGAGCTTGCCCCTTGCCTCGGCTCATGACGGAATCCAATTTCGAATACGTGATATTGCGGTTTTAATTGTAGAACTAGTATGGCGACATGATAGATGGTACCCATGCCGCCTATGATTGATATTTATGATTGAAATTGTTTTGACACTATACACTTATAATAGTATCAAATGATTTGTTTTAAACGTATCAAGCATGCTTTGGCTGTTATAAGGGAAAACCCTATCCTCCGGCTTGCGTTGCATTGTGTGATGGGACCTGGGTCTTATAACAGCTTCATTTTTCTTTATTTAGCATTGCGCTGTTTGTTCTATGCGCTGGTATCCTTGGGAGGAAACCCGTTCCGTGTTATACGGCGTGGTCCCTTGATTTACCGAACTTTAAAATAAAGAATTATAACTGTTTTAGTTCTCACACCAGTCACATGACTGACCTGGAGTTTATTGTTTTAACCTAAACTCTGGGTGCCCCTATTTTCCACACGGGCAGCTAGTAGTTTTGGTTTTGCAGATTTATATTCACAGGGTCCTGATTTACAGTTGGAACGATGCTCGGAAAGCTCTGTATCCGTGTATCACTTCTAGTTGTGATTTTGTATTATTTTCCGCTGCTATGTAATTTATTGTAATCTCTGATATTTATTGTATGTAATTTATTCATTTATACTCTGTATATTCTTGTATCTGATGGAATTGATGTAATAACAATGAAATGTTCTTCCGTATGTGTCCTTTTGTGTATTGTTCTCAAAGTATTCGTGCTTTCCTTCACGGGGAAGTTACGGGTTCTTACAATTTCATATACACGTTAAAAATTCTATTTTTAACTATAAAAATATTTTTTTAACTATATAAATATTTTTATTTCATTTCACATCACACAATCAACTACACATCAAAATCAAACAAACAAGCATACAAGCCGTCCATGGTCTGTGGACGATGGGTGTCGGGTGCTACTAAACACCGTCTGCATCCTTGTATATATTTCAACTAGAAAAAATTAAATTAAAGGTGAGAAGTTCTCACAGAGGGTTCCACTCCGCCGTGCTTTGCTTTTGAACTGCTGAACCGCTTGGATCTGCTTGTAATTCCAATGCAGTCTTTACTACGCTGTTCATAATAAAAATTATATTTTTATTGCTTCGTTTCAATAAATAAAAATCATATTTTTATTTCTACTTCATATATTTTTACAACGCTTATTTCTTTATAAAAATTATATTTTTAACATTCCTATCATATAAAAGTCAAATTTTTAATATCTACATTATATAAAAAAATATATTTTTATTTCACTAAAAATCATATATTTACAATATTGAAGATCATATCTTTCTACTAATAAAAATCATTTGTTTTCTACTATAAAAATCGAACCTTTTTAATGTTAAAAATCAAATCTTCTTATTTTAAATATATACTATAAAAATCGTATTTTTAATCGCTATAAAAATCCTATCTTTATCAGGTTAAAAATCCAAACTCATTTATATACTTTAAAAGCTAATTTTCTATAATCATTGAAATTGATTTGTAACAAAAGTAATCACTGATTCTCTAAAAATGAAATTAAACTAAAAATTGTTTTAAAATTAAAAGTAAAAACTTACTGTGTTGTTGAATGGAGGGGGGGAATCTCGCTGGCCAGTCGCAGGAGGGGAGGGGGGTCGTCGGTTGATCAGAGAAGGGAGGAGGGCGCGGAGGGGAGAGGGGGGTGGAGTACGAGGTGGGGCGTTACGGTTTGGGAGGCGTGGTCAGTTGAAGAACGAAGGGAAGGAGAAGAAGACGAGGGCGGAGAGGAAGTGGAGGGGAGGACGGCGCCAGGCGCCGACGGTGGAGGAGCGGCGGCTCCTCCCCTTCCTTCTCTTCCTTTTTTTGTTATTTTTGATTTATAATTGAAATCGGGGGGGGGGGGGGGGGCTGAATGGTTAAAGGGGGAGGGAGAATTTTTATTTTTAATTTATTTAATTATTTAATTTCAAAAAGGTACTTTTTATTTTCGAACTCGAAATCGAACCCACCGCCTGTCGTCCATAGCTAATTACCCCCATCCCGAAGACAATGGGACATGTATCGTAAGCTGATTCGATCGTTTCGATCAGTTTTTGTCAAAATCAAAATATAACTCTATATACTGAATTTGAACACGCATTTCAATTTACCGGGGTCACATACTAACTCGAAAAATTCCCGAAAAATATTTTCTAGCTTCGTATTGACGATACGGTCTTAGCAATACTAGTTTCGTCAAATTCCGAGACCGTCTGAAAAATGACCATTTTCCAGTCGATTAAAATCAACTGAAATTGGTCAAACGCGTTTTCCTTTGCCACGCTCACATATTGTATCAAAAAATTATGAAATTTGAAACCAAGCAATAACTTGACATCGCGGATCCAACAAAAGTGGTTTCGTCGATATCCGAGGTCGTTTGCAAAATTTCCATTTTTAAGGGCCGAAATTCCATAGCGACTATTCTGGAATTTCAACTGGACATATCTTTTGATTCCCGCTATGAAATTCCAATCTTTCGGATTCGTTGGAAAGATATTCACAAATAGATTCTATTATTTTTGGTTTCGCTAAAATCCGGTTTGTTTTGAATTCTGTACACTCATTTGAACTTTGAAATCGAATTATCGAACTACCACGCCATTTTCAATTCCTTTTATATATATAAATAAATATTTATATTCTAACGACGATCTACATAAATTTATACAATCTAATTCCATTCAAATAAATTTCTCATCGTTTTTATTTAAAATAATTCATTTTAAATAATCAAAATTTGCTAAAATTGCCAAAATAAAATTTTTAAATTTGCCTAGATTTCTGGGTTATTACAAGTTATGTCCAATTGAAAATTCGGAATAGTCGCTATGAAAATATAGCCCTTAAAAATAGCGATTTTGCAAACGACCTCCGTTTCCGACAAAACCACTTTGGTTGGATCCGTAATGTCAAATTATTGCTAGATTCTAATTTTCAGAATTTTTGGAATCAATATGTGAGCGTGGCAAAGTAAAACATGTTTTGACAGTTTTAGTCAATTTGGATCGACCAGAAAATCACCGTTTTTCAAAAGGTCTCCAAATTCAACGAAATTAGTTTTGTTAGGACCGTATCATCAAAACATAGCCAGATTTATTTTTCTGGAATTTTCGGAGTCAGTATGTGGCCCCGGTAAATTAAAATGTACGTTTAAATCAATTTTGAACGTTATATTAATCTATATTTTAATTTTAATGAAAACTGATCGAAACAGTTGAATTGGCTTACGTGACATATTCCATTGTGTCCGGAATGAGGGTATTTGGTAAGGGATGATATTTTGTGAGTTCGATTTGGAGTCTGAATTAAAAAGTTACTTTTTGGAATTAAAAATTATAAATTATATAAGGTCAAACCTTCTCTCTCCCTCACACACTCTCTTCCGTCGTTCAAAATCAAAAAGAAAAAAAAACACCGATGTGCTCCTCTTCCACCGCTGCTCCTCCTCCCCGTTGGTCGCCGCTCCTCCTTCTCCTCCTCTTCCTCCCTCTCTTCCTCTTCTTCTTCCTCTTCTTTCTCTCTTCATTTCTATGCAATCCCTAAACCCCCAAATCAATTTCCACGTCCACCACCCTCCTCCGTCGGCCGCCCACTACCACCTGCACCGTCCCCCACCCCAGTCAGGCCCCATACCGCTCCCTGGCCACCCAGCTCCAGCAGTGGGCCCTACCAAGTCCAAAAACTCATTTTTCTCCAAAAATCCCGTTTTGCATAAAACACCCTGTCACTATTTCGCAAATAACTCTCAAATCTTGCATTTCTGGCCAAAACTCCACACTACCAAAATCGAAGAGCACGGTTTTCTTTTAGATTTGGTATATGGATGTCCTATTTTGGATTGCGGAGCTGTCCGAAAAACGCGTCCAAAGTCTGTTGTCCAAATACTGTCTTTTCGCGATTTCCGGCAAAATGGTACATTTTCGGAAGGAAGAGCACTGGGCGAAAGTTGTCCAGAATGGTGCGTTTAAGCTTGAAAAGAGATGGTGTGAAGATTGGAGCTAGTTTGCAAATTCTGGAACCAGAACAGCAAATCCGTGCAATAGAAAATATGTGATTTTTATTCGCTTTAAAGCTTCTATAGTTCTTGACGTATGGAGTATGTAAAGTTATGATTTTTATTTATTTAAAGTTATGATTTTTAATTATATAAAGTTATGATTTTTAGTTATGTAAAAATATCATTTTTGATTAGTTAAAAATAGGATTTTTATCGTAGGAAGGAAATATTTTTGGCAAGATTAAAATTATGATTTTTACCTATGTAGTAGCGTTATAAAAACATGATTTTTATGTACATGTAGCGACATTAAAAATATGATTTTTATATATGTTGAGTATTAAAAATATAATTTTTAGTGAAGTAAAAATATAATTTTTAGAATTGAAATAAAAATGTGATTTTTACTATGAACAACGTGAAGAAGATTGCGTTGGAATTTCAGGCAAGTCAGGACTGTTCTGCAATTCAGAAATAAAAATGGCGGAGTGGAAACCAAAGGTGAGAACTCCTCACTATAATTTTCTTTGTACAGTTATTTATTTTATAACTGCATTGTAAAGGCCTGTAAATCCGTACCAATTTGAGCTGACTAATATCCTACACATTCAACTCAAAGTGCACGAAAATACTGTTCTTTAATAGAAAGAAATAAGAGGATGAGAAAGATAAGATAGAACTAATAGAATAGAAGAAGAAGAAGATCACAACTACTACTAAATCAGAGTAAACACGAAACTCACAACGGAACGAATAAAATATGTTACAACATAACTTTGAAATACAAATATGAATTTTGTGCTTACATATCATATCAGAGTATAATTCATATACATCACAGCGGAAATAGTCTCTAAATAACTAGCAGTGAAGCCTCTTGTTTCGAGCTCCTCCAAGTGAATCTGCAAAGCCTGAAACACTTGACTGCACGTACAAATTTGGGCACCCCAGAGTTTAGGGGAAACAAACAAAATAAACTCTGGGTCAGTCATGGGACTGGTGTGAGTAAATTTCAACCATATTGTTTAACTTTGAAAATCCTTTTGAAAGAAAGTGATAATAGTAAGACCAAATCACACATAAACATGGACGGTTTTTACCTTACTATAACCAAAACATTTTGATATCAAAATCCAATGATATTATAATAATGTCTAATCAAATAAATAACCAAATAGCAGAACGCTTGCATCTCACGCTCCACATACATAGTATAAAATTAAAAACCGTAGGGAGCTTATTGGAGATTGGATTCCGACTATGACAAGGTATAAGACCACCTCCCGATCAGTGTACTCTAGAGGGGATACACTGGGGTTCAACAAGAACATCTTGCAACCCGGCCCACACATGACCGACCACTCATTTCTCTTGAGTGTATCGAATATATTGCCACCTACGGTTGGGCCCACATAACTGTTATCCGAAGATACAGAAATGAAAGAAGAACAAATACGAATCTTCTCTAGATGGTGACAATACACCCTAATGGGAATGACCCACATAGCCATGCTGCCAGCCCGATTTTTGTCATTTCCTGGTTGTGAGGCTTGAGGCTATGTCTATCTTTTCAGAACATCTGTCCACCATTCACTTAGAATGCCACATCATCAAACCCATCAATTCACTAATCGATTTCCAAAAATATCACGGGTATAAAAGGTTAAGAGGAACAAATTCCTCAGCTACTAGACGTGATACCTTTAAGAGATCAATCGTATGTGATTTGTTAAGTATACTATGTCAGACACTCGTCCATACAAGTTATCCTGGGACTGGACAAACAGAAAACACCATTCTGGAACAGAACGACCCTTGTACTTCACTCCGTCTTCAATTATCTTCAGCATGCCTATACAGAGTGGTTTTCGGATAATATATCCAACCGGTCTCTCCGTATTGAAAACGATGGTCAAAACACTTCGATAGTCGGTTATTTGACTATCGAAGTAAAAAAAAACATCCATTCAAATGTACAACTAAACAGTACACAATCACTGGCCCTTTTTATTTAACATTAGGTTTTCCAGTTTCCCATATCTTCCAAGATATTTCCCCAAAACCCGTTCAACCCTTCACATTTCTTGGAAAACATTTCTAGTTATTTTAACTCTTCTTTTTCCCTCGTTCAAAATATATGTTATTAACGTTCAAAAACATTCCCCTCTTTCCCACATTCCTTATTTGACTTAAAACCAATGTCGAACGACATAATTTTATCATTATTGTTGCTTTTATTAATTTCCAAACTTTGAATATTTCTATTTACTACGAGGAATATATTAAATCTCAATTATTCGTTTTTGTTCCCAACCCAACATAACACTCCTATATTTCTTTGGACAAACATCGTTACTTATTACTTTAGAATAAGTGGATTTCAAACCAAACTGTTTCCTTTTCCTAAGGAATAGTGCTATATAAAAAAATCACGCTTAAGCTTGGTCAACAATGTAAATTTATCGTCATAGTTTTAACATGCAATACGTTATAATATTCCCTCTTTTTTAGCTAATGCAATACACTGTAATATTCCCCCTTTTTAGCTAATGCAATATGCTGCCATATTCCCCCTTTTATAGCTAATGCAATACACTGCCATACTCCCCTTTTTATAGCTAATGCAATACGCTGCCATATTCCCCATTTTATAATTAATGCCGACGTCTCTGTCCGTTACAAACTACTACAGTCCCTCGATAATAGAGGAGTCGTTCAAGTTGGGGTATTTTATTTACCTCTCAGACCTTGATCGACAACGTTCTTACCTTAGAACAGATATAATTCCGTAACTCTAAACTCCTTATTACTAATAATATCAATTAAACTGTATTTCTTGCTTTATTTTAAATATGGGTTATGACCCTATATCCTTATTTTGAAAACTCTGTTGTTTATAATTGTTTACATTAGTCATTAACTCTTCGCTTCATCTTCCTTATACAAATCCACTTAAACTTCTCTTATCAAACATCAATAACGTTCTTCGTCCTTTGACCATTTCCTTTTTATTCGAATTATTATACCCAATTTCGGTAAACATCTTATCATAAACTCACTATCCCGAAATTCAATAAATAGTGATTAATTTGATCATTTGCTGAAGTAAAACGATTTACTTCATTATTAATGAACAATACTAATTATACTAGTTCAAATAATTATTTAAACTTCATTCATTAAAAAGGTAATTAAATCTTATTAACTTTGATTAATTTATTTCTAAACTATTTTCATTCGATTAATTGAAGACCAATTAATCTAAAAATCAATTTCAAATAAACAGTTGATTTAATCAACTTAAAACCATCAGTTAATTTGTTAACTGATTTTAATTATTTCTCTTTATTTGATTGATATAATTAATCCAATAATATTCTTTAATCGATTGTCTTAAAAATAATTATCCAATATTTACTCGCACGATAATTATAGCTTTATAACTTATCAAATAATCGTTTATATTCACTTTGTAAAAACGAACTATAAAATACCAGTTTATAATAGAACGTCTATTATAATTTAAAACTTCGCTTTAATTATAAAATTATAATTCTTTTAACTTCATTGATTCGCCTACCGGCAAATCAACTTTTCACAAAGAGATGGGTTTACGGTCGGTGCTGCCACTTTCTTAATCGATATCGTCTGTTTGATTTAAATCAAAATAACGTTGAATTTCCATTCAATATCAATATCCACACAGGGTTTCAATGTTATTTGGGTTCAAACAGTGCATATATAAATAATATAAAACAAACAGTACATATAAATATCGAGGAATCCGGTTGGATTCCTCCAACCGGTTCCCTCCATCCACAGATGTTAGTCAACACAATTTACACTAATTCTATACTAGGGAATATTATAATCGGTGGAATAAATATCCAACCAATGATGTGTTCATATGCAATGATATTCAACCAATTAAATTATAATTTACTTAATCTATCATCACACAACATTCTACCATTATTTTAAAATATAATTATAATATTTTAAAATAAAACATAGTTAGTGAATTTACTCACCTTTTCGTGTTAACCGTTAAAAAGGATTTGCGTTGGTTGATTAAACCAGTGTTTTAATCCGTCTAAAATTTGATGAGCTCCAATTCGCTTCAAACTGGTTTCAGCATGTAGTCAGTGACCCCACGATCCAAATGTGTCAAGCTGTTCGTAAAACATTTGTGTTGGTTCATTATTCACTTCGAACCGTATCTCTCCAATCTTTAGTGCGATCTACTAATTCAAATTTCCGAGGTTCCCTTTAGTTTGGTCTTTTATTTCTTTATCTTCCTTTTTTACCTTTTTTGCTAGAACCAATTGGGCTTACCACACAAAGCCCGGCCCGAAACTCCTTTAACTCCAATTCTGCAGCCCCTTTCCCCAGTACTTTCTTCCCCATCAAAAGATGTCGCTACTTGCTACTATTTCAGACACCATGTCGTGTCCTTCTTCTTCCTCTTTTCTTTCCATGCAAACTCCCAGTATTCTCCTTTTCCCATAGCCGATCATACCACTTCCCTTTCAGCTCCAATGTTTTGCTCCATTTGTTTGTCCATTTACTTCAACCCGTACAGTATTCATGAAAGAAAACAGGTCATCAACTTTGATTAATTTTTTTTCCGCACCATTCTGCTAACCGCCCTAGCACCGCCTTCACAATATCATCAGTCCTCACACCACAAGTACTTCCTCTCGCTCAGTTGGTTAGCAAACTCTTCGGTGACCACTACTTTCCTTGCTCATGCATGGACTTCACTACATTAAACGCCCAGTCTAGTGTATCGCACAATCTAATGCCGTCCTACGTTGTATTATATAACCTAGATTTGCAACTCCTTTACTTCTTTATTAACTTAATTCCATCATTCACTTACGGACTTCTCTGCTCCACTTCTATTTTGTCGTCGCTATTAAAAACTATCTGCACTTCCTCCTCCTTCCTCTTTATATGCATAAACGTAGCAATACCCTATTTATACACTCATGGCTCCCAGAGATCCTTGCTGTATTATATTTAAATTTTTGAATGAAGACTCAATATCGGTTTGCGTTTCTGAAGTCAAATGTCCTGCGATTTTGTTTCTTGCAAAATGAATGGGCACGCTGTGTATTCATAATGTTTTCAATCCTTCACGGCCAAGTAATAGGAGGTACCACTATTAACGTATAGTTTTGCAGACCCTTTATTTTTATGATTTTCTTTGATATTGTTTTAGAGAGGACAGGTTAGGCTGGGAAGTGAAAATACATAGCTCGGATTTTTCAAATCATAGACTGTGCAAAAGGAAAGATGCTATGTACGTGATAGATAGGTGGTTAGCTTTATGGCATGCTATACATTTCCTTTATTGCTAGATGACTTCACTGCAAAGGATTAGGGTATATATATTTTCTTGTTAGCTACGGCGTTAAATGGGAAAAGATGGTTACAGTACGGTCATTTGATAAGGTAGTATACTGAGTTTGGCGATTAAGTAGGATATAGGCTTACTCTTTTCAAGTGATGTGGATTTTAATTTACTTACTGTTGTTCGTATGAAGCTAGGCGATTAAGGCACCCATATATATTATTATTATGTTTTACAATTTAATTGTACCATCGTACGTAAAATTATGTTCATGTTCAAGTTGCTGCGGACCGAAGTAAGATTACGGTAATGTCCAGAGGTGTGCCATGATCCCAAAAAGGTAAAAATATCGGTAGTTTAACTTGTATTGTGAAACCCCAAAATAATGATACAGGGTGCAAAATACTCCAAATAAAAAGTTGCGTATTTAATTAATTAAAAATTACAGTAAAATTCTTTAAATTAAATTATCACTACGTCTCAAAAGAACCTTGTCTAAATTCGAAACCGGTATCTGGTTATATCGAATAAACCGTTACGATCGATAAACGATTCTACAACGACTATTTGAATATTTGATTTGGATATATCTTGCATTATATAATCCAAAAAATTCGATTTTTCACTTCCATTGGAAAAATGCAGTTTAACGGATTCCAACGTTTCTTGTTTCGAAGAAGTCCGACTAATAACATGTTCTATACACTCAGTTGAAGTTCAGAACGTTAAATTACGAACTGCCATGATATTACGGGCTCGATCATATTTAATATATATTTTCATATGTTCAACTTCGTTTTAATTAATATATGAATCCACTTATATTACGCATTCAATATTTAATCTGATTTAAATATTCAAATACAAACCGATAAAAATGCGAGACGTTACATGCATATCTGAACAGCTCCCGTCGTCCATAGACCATGGACGACTTGTTTGATTGTTTGGTTGATTTATTTGTTTGAATTGGTTTGGGATGAGAATTGAATTGAATTGATTGATTTGTTATGTGTGTATGGCGCGAGCCAATACCAGGAGAGGGGTAATGCTAGACATTATCCGATTTCGATATCGCGCCGTTACAATGCCGAAATTTTGTGAAATAAAAAGTGTTAGCTAAAAATAACATTTTTATTGAGTGAATGAACTGTTAAAAATAGTAAAGTGTTGAAATAAATATTTTAACGTTAAAAATATAATTTTTAACGTATAAAAGACGGGATAGAATTCTCTTGAATTGAAAATGAATACTCATTTACAAATCAGACGATTTGTTTATGTACACCCATTTGACTGATAAGGATTGGGACGATAAAATTTACACGTTGCCCAACTGCTCAACTAAAATCCGGGTTTGATTGATTGAAACCCCATACGGGTGTTGGGATGATATTTGACGTACACTAATCCCAATTGTTTAGTTGTATGTCGATCGATTGGTTGACATGCTATTGTAAGTGTTAAATATTTATATTTAATGCTTATACAGTGTAGAACGCACTCTGGTTGATGGATGATTATTTATCACTGTTGTCGTATACATGTGTTGTATGAAATCGATATAATTAACATTATATGGTAATTGACTGTGTCTGATTCCAGTCTAGAAAGAAGGAATATTTTAAAATAACAATTATTATAAATAATGAATATTTTAAAATAATATTTAGTAAAAGATCAAAATCTGATTTTGATGTCCAATTTGGGATGGACACAAATATATTTAAATATATGAAGCCATATTGTTTAGATTTGCGTCATTTTAACGCAAATGATATTTATATCGATTTTATTCATTTTCAGAATGAATATTGAAATGGAATTGATTTCAAAATCCAATATTTTGAAAATATCATCATTTATATATTAATGATATGGAATATTCAATTTTGATTTGAAATTGAATATGAAGTTGAAATCGTTTTGAAAATGAATTTAAAACGATTTATAAAATATGTTTTAAATGGAAATCGACGAAATATATATTATATATATAATATAATGGCCTGAATAGAACGCGCCGCGCCGCGGCAGTCGCGAATTACGACCATTGATTTCGAATGGACATTACGGGAGATCCGACCGTCGGATTCTCCTAAAACCAGAACCGTTGGGTTCGTATCGAAAAGAGCTTTCTAACGAATATTTGAGATTTGATCTAACGGTTTGATTTGGAATTATTTCCAAATCAAATTTGGAAAAGGTCGCTGTAAGTGCAGTTTGATGGCCGTTTATGGAAATCGACTGTATGGGCCTTGATAAAATTATTAAAAATATTAGTAATTTGTGTAAAATCATAATAAATGATTTGGAAAGAATTGGGATGAAAAACTCCATAATTGAAAAGATAAAAATACATTTTTATCAAAATGAACTAGTTATGAACTAGAATTATAATCCAATATTTTTAAATAAATAAATTGGATTTGAAATGGTTTTAAAAATAACTAGAATTTCCAATGTATGAATTGGAATGGATTTGAATCGAAATCATCTTCGGAATATTTCGATGTTGGATTTCGTGATTATACAGGTACTGTTATGGAAGTTTGAAAGATATATTTATATCGTTATTTCCAATATGATATTTGTTGGTTTCAGAAATTGATATTGAATAGAAGCCGATATATTTTCTATTCAGAGCCTTGTATTTAATATCAAATGGGGTTTTGGGTTTGTCATGAATGGTGTCTTAAATAACGCTGTTCTTAAACCCAGTTGACAAAAGAATAAATCTTTTAATTAATATTTAGTGAAATTTTCCACTTAATTAATATTTAATTGGAATTGAATTTAAATTGGATTTTTGGGTTTATCGTGAATGGTGTTTTAAATAACACTTAATCTTTAACCCGATTTACAGTGAAATGTGATTAGGAATTTATAAATCTTTTATCAAAATTTAAAGGAAATTTTCCGAAGTAAAGTTTTCCAATTTAACATCTTAAATTGGAATTGAATGGAATTCGATTTGGTAATAACTGAAGTGAGCTTTTGTAGAGGAAGACTGTTAATATATATATGGAATTTAAAAGGCTTTGTTGTTATTCCATTTATATTATCAGTTGGATATGGAAGTTCATATCGATTATATATGTTGATCTGTTTTTCATGAAGATTCCATTGTTAATGGAATGTGATTTTGGGTTTATCGTAAGCTGTGTTTTAAATGACATTAGTTCTTTAACCCAATTAAAGATAAGATTTATTTCTTAACTTTGAATAACCATTAAGTAATGATTTTTGGAAATTAAAACTGAAATAGAGTTTTAATGAATCTTTAAATAGATTGAAAGGTGAATCTGATAACTAAAATTATCAAATTCAAAAAATGATCAAGAATGGAGTACCACCAGTTTTACTCCAGGTGATTGTAAAATCTTTAATTAGATTTGAATGTGAAATGGTAATTGTATTTACCGATAACAACGTGGTGTTAGATATAAAGTATTACCAGTTTTACTTCATGAGATGAATTGGTTGGGATTGGGAAATTAAAACAAATGATTACTTTGGTAAGGTTCGCAAATTCCGACTAGTTTGGTTAAACCATAATTTGGTTTGAATTGATATCCAAAGGAAGATTAAAGAATGAATTTAAAGAATTTATCTTTGATAAAATTAATGGGAACCTTTCCCAAAGTATAAGAATATTTGAATAAAGGAATATTCTGGATTAGAATGAGGCGTATGTTGTGTTTTTATAACACTTGTTTATTATATACGCGAGTTAATCAGAAAGACCGGGTTTATCCCATTCTGAATAACTAATTTGACGATGTGTCGAGGATGAAGACGGTGGTTGAAGATCCGAGGTCTTCACATCAGTTGGATGATTACTGATGTCTTGATTGGGCTGTACACCCAAGACAAGGTCGTAAGTGGTAATCGTCCAAACGTACTTGGAGATCGACCGGATATGCAAGGGCCTCTCTCCTGTATTGTACATACGGAACAAGGAATAAGGTGCCTCCGGTTTCGTTCAGACCCAGAACGAACTTGTAAATGGATGTGTGTCTGATATCGGATTTCATTCTGTGTAATTAATTGACATCAGTTGCTTAGCGTGAATTGCCTGTGTGGCATGCTGATATGCAGATAATCAAGGCTTCTGTTGAAAAGCAGAATCTTGTGGTTGATGACCAAATCATTGCTTTAATATAGCATAGATTTGTGTAGCGTTAATTCGCGAGCCTCACACCCTAGTGTGAACCAGAAATGGGAGAGGACCTCAGGGAGTGCATGCATTTCCTTCTAGCTAGGAGTGGTGTCAGCGTTTTGCAAGCCCTGACATTTTACTTATGTGGATGATGGATAGCGAGGCGCTTCGGTTATATCGGTATCTGTGGAGCCGATGGATGATATGGTCTTTATACTGACAAAATTGACGCCCCATAAGGCTGGAAAACGCATTGTTCAGGCATTTTAATCCCCTCCATGTGGACCGGCCCTGACGATCCAAGGTGCAGTTGCGGCTGCATCCTGAGGGGTGGGCTAGAGCGTCTCAAATTCGGTAAGGACGATCCCTTGCCTTGGTTCACAGATGGAAATCCAACTTCCAATATGTGACATTTGCAGTTTTGATTGTAGAGCCTAGTATTGGCGACATGATATATGGTACCCGTGCCATCTAGGATTGATACATTTACACTTGAAGTTGTTTTATACACTATGCACTTATAATAGTATCAAATGATTTGTTTTAAACATACTAAGCATGTTCGACTATTATAAGGGAAAACCCTATCCTCTGGCTTGCGTTATGGGACCTGGGTCTTATAATAGCTTTATTTTTCCAAAAATCATTGCGCTGTTTTGTTATATGCCCTGGTATTCTTGGGAGGAAACCCGTTCCTTGTTATATGGCGTGGTCCCTTGATTTACTTTATCTTTAAAGTAAAGATTTAATAAATGTTTTAGTTCTCACACCAGTCACATGACTGACCTGGAGTTTATTGTTTTAACCTAAACTCTGGGTGCCCTTATTTTCCACACGGGCAACTAGTAGTTTTGGTTTTGCAGATTTATATTCACAGGATCGTGGTTAACAGCTGGAATGATATTCGGAAAGCTCTGTATCCGTTTATCTCTTTTAGTTGTGTTTTGTATTGTTTTTCCGCTGCTATGTATTTAAATGTTATTTAAAATCTTTGATGTATACTAAATGTGTATTATTTATCCATATCTGTTATATTCTTGTATTCTGATGGAATTTTTGTGATAAGCAATGAAACGTTCTTCTGTTTGTGTTCTGATTTTTCGTGTTCTCAATTCAATCCAGGCTTTCCTTTACGGGGAAGTTCGGGTCGTTATAGTTGGTATCAATGCTTTGGTTTACAGAGCTCGAGAACAAGACACATTAGAACTGAACGAAAGAATTCATCTGAGATTGGATTAGTAATATCCAATGGGAATGACTCGTTAGAGATGGGATCAGTAGTATCATAGAATGAGTCTAAAGAGTGTTGTTTTAAAATAAAAATTAAAAGAAAATTTTGTTTTGAAGAATTAAACCATTTTATACGTATTTGAATATTTATTTTAAATTGTTTTAGACAATCTAGTATATAAAGATTTTGCATATACGTTTGATCCACGGGTATACGAAGTCCCAAATATACTAGATAGATACAGAATCACAATCTAGTCACCCGGAGATGATACTGATGATAGCACGTGCACCATCAGTATTTATGTTTGAGTTTCGAAAGTGGAATATCTATATGTTTCCAATTGACTGGTGTGAGAACCAAAACTAGATAGGGTCTATTGTTGTGATTTGGCACCAAAAATGGATTTTTTGTATATATATCAAAATTATGAATATGAAAATATAATCAACTAATTGATTGCTGATTGTTGATTGTGTTATGTGATTATTATTTAAACCAACATATGTATGGAAGGTAAATTTAGCCAAATTATATCGAAAGTGGAACTGAATTGATTTTTTTTGAAAATTACATGCGTGAACATATATATGTGTGAATAGGTCACAGCAAGGAGGCTGGAGAAGAGGAATAAAATTGTACCCGACAAATAGGTACATGTTTACAAATTTATTGGGTTTGGATGATTTTATGAGCCTATTGGCTAGCCGCTCGGCCTTTTCGTTTTCTTTTTGAGATGAGAAGGCCTGTGTGGCGGTTTGGGGATTTTCCTGTTTCTACCCGTACAAAGGAGGTTATGGCGAAATTTTTCGAAAATTTAGGGTGTTAGCCAAATTTTTGAAAAATTTAGAAATTCTTAGAAACTAAAAAGTTGAAGAATGAAAGCCAAACTGAAAGTTGACTTGGTTAGTTAAACAACTTTCAGCTCCGTTCCTTTTCGAGTACGAAAATATTTTAACTGGGGGAGATTGTAACAACCCGGAAAATCAGAACCAATTTAAATTATATTTTGGCAATTTTTATGAATTTTGAATATTTAAAATGAATTATTTTAAATAATGATGACGAGAAATTTATTTTGAATAGAATTGAAACGTATATATTTTTTTGAATCGACATTAGAATATAAATATTTATTTTAATTATAAAAGGAATTGAAAATGGCGTGGTAGTTTGAAAATTCGATTTCAAATTTCAAATGAATGTACAGGATTCAAAATAAACCGGATTTTAGCGAAACCAAAAACATTAGAATCTTTTTGAAAATATCTTTCCAACGAATTCGAAAAATCCAAATTTCATAGTGGGAATAAAAAGTTATGTCCAATTGAAAATTCGGAATAGTAGCTATGAAAATATAGCCCTTAAAAATAGCGATTTTGCAAACGACCTCCGTTTTCTACGAAACTAATTTGGTTGGATCCGGAATGTCAAATTATTTCTAGATTCCAATTTTCATAATTTTTGGAATCAATATGTGAGCGTGGCAAAGTAAAACGTGTTTTGATAGTTTCAGTCAATTTGGATCGACCAGAAAATGGCCGTTTTTCAAACGGTCTCCAAATTCGACGAAATTAGTTTTATTAGGACCGTATCATCAAAACATAGCCAGATTTATTTTTTTCGAGTCAGTGTGTGGCCCCGGTAATTAAAATGTACGTTGAAATCAATTTTGAACGTTATATTAATTTATATTTTAATTTTAATGAAAATTGATCGAAACGGTTGAATTGGCTTATGGGACATATTCCATTGTGTCCAGAATGGGGGTATTTGGTTGGGAATGACAGTAGGTGAGTTCGATTTGGTGTCCGAATTAAAAAGTTACTTTATGGAATTAAAAATAATAAATTATATAAGGTCAAACCTTCTCTCTCCCTCACACACTCTCTTCCATCGTTCAAAATCAAAAAAGAGAAAAAAAATCAATGTTTCCCTCTTCTGTCACTGGTCTTCCTCCCCGTTGGCAGCTACTCCTCCTTCTCCTCCTCCTCCTCCCTCTCCTCCTCTTCTTCTTCCTCTCTTCATTTCTATGCAATCCCTAAACCCCCAAATCAATTTCCACGTCCACCACCCTCCTCCGCTGGCCACCCACCACCACCTTCACCGTCCCCCACCCCAGTCAATCCCCATGGCACCCTCTGGCCGCCCAGCTCCGACCGTGGGCCCTGTTAAGTCCAAAAACTCATTTTTCTCCAAAAATCCCGTTTTGCATAAAACACGCTGCCACTATTTCGCCAATAACTCTCAAATCTTGCATTTCTAGCCAAAATTCCACAATACCAAAATCGAAGAGCACAGATTTCTCTTCGATTTGGTATACGGAAGTCCTATTTTGGATTGCGGAGCTGTCCGAAAAACGCGTCCTAAGTCTGCTGTCCAAATAGTGTCTGTTCGCGATTTCCGGAGAAATGGCACATTTTCGGAAGGAAGAGCACTCGACGAAAGTTGTCTGGGATGGCGCATTTAAGCTTGACAAAAGATGGTGTGAAGATTGGAGCTCGTTTGCAAATTCTGGAACTAGAACAACAAATCCGGACGATATAAAATATGTGAGTTTTCTCCGCTTTAAAGCTTATATGGTTTTTGACGTATGAAGTATGTAAAGTTATGATTTTTATTTATGTAAAGTTATGATTTTTATTTATATAAAGTTACGATTTTTAATTACATAAAGTTATGATTTTTAATTACATAAATTTATGATTTTTAGTTATGTAAAAATATCATTTTTGGTTAGTTAAAAATAGGATTTTTATCGTCAGAAGGAAATATTTTTGGCAAGATTAAAAATATGATTTTTACCTACGTAGTTGCATTATAAAAATATGATTTTTATGTACATGTAGCGACATTAAAAATATGATTTTTATATATGTAGAGTACTAAAAATATAATTTTTAGCGAAGTAAAAATATAATTTTTAGAATAGAAATAAAAATGTGATTTTTACTATGAACAGCGTAAAGAAGATTGTGTTGGAATTTCAGGCAAATCAGGACTGTTCTGCAATTCAGAAATAAAAATGGCGGAGTGGAAACCAAAGGTGAGAACTCCTCACTATAATTTTCTTTGTACAGTTATTTATTTTATAACTACATATATGAACTGCTCCCGTCGTCCACAGACCATGGACGACTTGTTTGATTGTTTGGTTTGGTTGATTTATTTGTTTGAGTTGGTTTGGGATGAGAATTGAATTGAATTGATTGAGTTGTTATGTATGTATGGCGCGCGCCAATATCAGGAGAGGGGTAATGCTAGACATTACCCGATTTCGATATCGCGCCGTTATAATGCCGAAATTTTCTGGAATAAAAAGTGTTAGTTGATAATAACATTTTTATTGAGTGAATGAACTGTTAGAAATAGTAAAGTGTTGAAATAAATATTTTAACATTAAAAATATATTTTTTAACGTATAAAAGAACGGGATAGAATTATCCTAAATTGGAAATGAATATTCATTTACAAATCAGACGATTTGTTTATGTACACCCATTTGACTGATATGGATTGGGACGATAAAATTTACACGTCACCCAAATGCACAAATAAAATCTGTGTTTGATTGATGGGTTTTGTTCATCTTCTTATCCTCTATCTACCACGAAAAATTCAAGACCTATCGTGGCACGGATTCACCGGGATGTAGCTTGAAAAACTGAAAGCTGATTTCGGTTATTTTTTCGCTGCGGGCCCCACGAAGAGAGATAGGCCGAGCGACTTCAGGCAGTGGTAGAGGGGAAGCATACGGTTCTTTTGTCGGTGGTGGCATGGTCTCAGGTGGCCGGAGTTGGCCGGAATGTCAATTCGATTGGAGGGGTGCTGAAAACAGGACAGTCACAAAATTGAGCAATTTCCCGTCGATCTGTGCATTTTCAGGGGAAGTGACCCAAAGCGAAGTTGTTCGAGAGGTCGAGATCTAGCTACTGACAAAAATTGGTGGCGTTTGGAGTACCGAGGCGACCGCAGCACTGTGACGAACGGAAACTGCACTTTTCCGTTCAACTGCAGATCGTGGGCCCCACGTGGCGAACTAGAGGGGGGGACCACCAGGCGTGGAAAGAAGGCGAGAAGGCGGAGAGAATGGCGCTGGTTTCGTGCAATTCCGACTTATGGTTTGCCGTGGCGAGCATTTTAAGTTCAGGGTGCTGTTGGAAAAAAAGGTTTAAGGGCTTAAACACGAAACATTTATTTAATTTTATGTTCAATGTTTATAACGTGATATCTATCACATACGAGGTCGAAATCTGACGATTTCAGATCCGCTGGAATCGTGGCGACGAGATCTTCGCAATGACACTAACTACGTTCAATTCTGAGCAAGTTGAAAATTTGGGTAATTTTAACAAATTAAATTAATTATTTAACTTGGTCAAACTTTGAAAATTCATATCTTTTGGATACGAACTCAAAATGCACTTGACAGGAATCGATCCAGGCACCACAATCGATCCAAGCACCACAGAGATGCAAGGCTGAAGCCTCAACCACTCAGCCACATCTTTCTATTGTAACTTTGACAATACATACCTTCCCTTTTGAAAACATGGAAACCATCCATTGGTTCCTTTAATTGAATATTGGATTATAATATTCTTTAACTCAAAATTGGAATGAGACTCACACAATTTCCATGTAATTTGATTACACGAATTTCAAACATCGCACTTGTTCCATAATAATGTCAACCATTCACATAACAGCCAAAGTGCAATTTATAACTAAATACAAGGGTGACGTGTATTCAAATATCAACCCAAGACACGTGTGAGGTTTCAACCAACCAAAATTTAGATAATACATTATTAATTGTGCTTTTTGGACGATGTGTGGAAATTGATCATCCAATCAACATAGATAAGTCAGAAAACTTGTTATGGCAGTGTCAACAAATTTTATATATCATAAATGACATAACATTATTCGTCGTACTCACATATTTCAAATGTTAAACAATTCACAATATTCATCCAACTCAATATTCATTCCAAGAAACGATTGTTTAGTTGTATGTCGATCAATTGGTTGACATGATGTTGTAAGCGTTAAATATTTATATTTAATGCTTATACAGTGTAGAACGCACTCTGGTTGATGATGATTATTTATCACTGTTGTCGTATACATGTGTGGTATGAAATCCATATAAATAACATTATATGTTAATTTACTGTGTCTGATTCCAGTCCAGAAAGAAGGAATATTTTAAAATAACGATTATTTTAAAAAAGATCAAAATCTGATTTTGATGTCCGATATGGGATGGACACGAATATATTTAAATATATGAAGCCGTGTTGTTTAGATTTGTGTCATTTTAACGCGAATGATATATATATCGATTTTATTCATTTTCATAATGAATATTGAAAAGGAAATGATTTCAAAATCTAATGTTTTGAAAATATCATCATTTATATATTAATGATATGGAATATTCAATTTTGATTTGAAATTGAATATGAAGTTGAAATCGTTTTGAAAACAAATTTAAAATGATTTATAAAATATGTTTTAAATGTAAATCGACGAAGTATATTATATATATATATAATATAATGGCCTAAATAGAACGCGCCGCGCTGCGGCAGTCGCGAATTTCAACCAATGACTTCGAATGGATATTACGAGAGATCCGACTGTCGGATTCTCCTAAAACCGGAACCATTGGATTCGTACCAAAAAGAGATTTCTAAAGAATATTAGAGATTTGAAATCTAACGGTAGTATTTGGAATTATGTCCAAATCAAATTTGGAAAAGGTCGCTGTAAGTGTAGTTCGATGGCTGTTTATGAAAATCGACTGTACGGGCCTTGATAAAATTACTAAAAATATTAATAATTTGTGTAAAATCATAATAAATGGTTTGGAAAGAATTGGGATGAAAAATTCCATATTTGAGAAGATTAAAATATATTTTTATCATAATGAACTAGTTATGAACTAGAATTAAAATCCAATATTTTTAAATAAATAAATTAGATTTGAAATGGTTTTAAAAATAACCAGAATTTCCAATATATGATTTGGTATGGATTTGAATCGAAATCATCTTCGGAATATTTCGATGTTGGATTTCGTGATTATACAAGTATTGTTATGGAAGTTTGAAAGATATATTTATATCGTTATTTCCAATACGATATTTGTTGGTTTTAGAATTTGATATTGAATAGAAGCCGATATATTTTCTATTCAGAGCCTTGTCTTTAATATCAAATGGGGTTTTGGGTTTGTCGTGAATGGTGTCTTAAATAACACTGTTCTTAAACCAAGTTGAGAAAAGAATAAATCTTTTAATTAAGATTTAGTGAAATTTTACAGTTAATTAATATTTAATTGGAATTGAATTTAAATTGGATTTTTGGGTTTATCGTGAACGGTGTTTTAAATAACACTTGTTCTTTAACCCGATTTACAGTGAAATATGGTTTGGAATTTATAAATATTTTTTCAAGATTTAAAGGAGATTTTCCAAAGTAAAGTTTTCCAATTTAACATATTAAATTGGAATTGATTGGAATTCGATTTTGTAATAATCGAAGTGAGCTTCTGTAGAGGAAGACAGTTAATATATATGGAATTTAAAGGCTTTGTCGTTATTCTATTTATATTATCGGTTTGATATGGAAGTTCATATCGATTATATATACTGATCTGTTTTCCGTGAAGATTCCATTGTTAATGGAATGTGATTTTGGGTTTATCATGAGCTGTGTTTTAAATGACATTAGTTCTTTAACCCGGTTAATGATAAGATTTATTTCTTAACTTTTAATAATCATTAAGTAATGATTTTTGGAAATTAAAACTGAAATAGAGTTTTAATGTATCTTTAAATAGATTGAATGGTGAATTTGATAACTAAAATTATCAAATTCGAAAAATGATCGAGAATGGAGTACTACTAGTTTTACTCCAGGCGATCGTTAAATTTTTAATTAGATTTGAACGTGAAATGGTAATTAAATTTACCGATAACACCGTGGTGTTGGATATAAAGTATTACCAGTTTTACTTCATGGGATGAATAAGTTGGGATTGGGAAATTAAAACAAATGATTACATCGGTAAGGTTCGCTAATTCCGACTAGTCTGGTTAAATAATAATTTGGTTTGAATTGATATCCAAAGAATGATTAAAGAATAAATTTAAAGAATTTATCTTTGATAAAATTAATGGGAACCTTTCCTAAAGTATAAGAATATTTTAATAAAGGAATATTCTGGATTGGAATGAGGCGTATGTTCTGTTTTTATAGCACTTGTTTATTATATACGTGAGTTATTCAGAAAGACCGGGTTTATCCCATTCTGGATAACTGATTCGATGATGTGTCGAGGATGAAGACGGTGGTCAAAGACCAGAGGTCTTCACATCGTTCGGATGACTACTGGTGTCTTGATTGGGCTGTACACCCAAGAGAAGGTAATAAGTGGTGATCGTCCAGACGTACTTGGAGATCGACCGGATATGCAAGGGCCTCTCTCCTGTATTGGACATACGGGACGAGGAATAAGGGGCCTCCGGTTTCGTTCAGACCCAGAACGAACTTGTAAATGGATGTGTGTCTGACATCGGATTTCATTCTATGTGATTAATTGACATCGGTTACAAAGCTGGAATTACCTGTGTGGCATGCTGAGATGCAGATGATCAAGGCTTCTGATGAAAAGCAGAGTCTTGCGGTTGATGATCAAAGCACGGCTTTAATATATCATAGCTTTGTGTAGCGTTAATTCGCGAGCCTCACACCCCGTTATGAACCAGAAACGGGAGAGGACCTCAGGGAGGGCATGTGTTTCCTTCTAGCTAGGAGTGGTGTCAGCGTTTTGCAAGCCCTAACATTTTACTTATGTGGATGATGGATAGCGAGGTGCCTCGGTTATATCGGTCTCTGCGGAGCCGATGGATGATATGGTCTTTATACAGACCAGATTGACGGGTTGGGAAACGCGGTGTTCAGGCATTTTAATCCACTCTGTGTGAACCGGCCTTGACGATCCAAGATGGAGTTGCGGCTATATCCTGACGGGCGGGCTAGAGCATCTCAAATTCTGTAAGGACGATCCCTTGCCTTGGTTCACAGATGGAAATCCAACTTCCAATACGTGACATTTGCGGTTTTGATTGTAGATACTAGTATTGGCGACATGATATATGGTACCCATGCCATCTAGGATTGATACATTTATATTTGAAGTTGTTTTATACACTATGCACTTATAATAGTATCAAATGATTTGTTTTAAACGTACCAAGCATGTTTGGCTATTATAAGGGAAAACCCTATCCTCCGGCTTGCGTTGCATTGTGTGATGGGACCTGGGTCTTATAATAGCTTCATTTTTCCAGAAAGCATTGCACTGTTTTGTTATATGCACTGGTATTCTTGGGAGGAAACCAGTTCCGTGTTATACGACGTGGTCCCCTGATTTACTTTATCTTTAAAGTAAAGATGTAATAACTGTTTTATTTCTTACACCGGTCACATGACTGACCTGGAGTTTATTGTTTTAACCTAAACTCTGGGTGCCCTTATTTTCTACATGAGCAGCTAATAGTTTTGGTTTTGCAGATTTATATTCACAGGATCCTGGTTTGTAGCTGGAATGATATTCGGAAAGCTCTGTATCCGTTTATCTCTTTCAGTTGTGTTTTGTATTATTTTTCCGCTGCTATGTATTTAAATGTGATTTAAAATCTCTGATGTATACTAAAAGTGTATTATTTATCCATACTCTGTTATATTCTTGTATTCCGATGGAATTGTTGTAATAAGCAGTGAAATGTTCTTCTGTTTGTGTTTTGATTTTTTGTGTTCTCAATTCAATCCGAGCTTTCCTTTACGGGGAAGTTCGGGTCATTATATCACCATTAGAATATCTCCGGACGCGACTCCAGAGAATTCGACAAGTAGTCCTTTCGCTTATGAAGATCCATCGTCTTCACTGCTCCATCTTCAATTAGTACCTTCACGTATTTGCTGGTTCGGAATAGTTTTCGAATATAATTCGATCTCAGTCTTTTCGTACCAACAATCATATTGGCCAGATTTGATAGTCGGTTATTTACTCATCAAATAGATAATCATGAGAGTAAAATGAGTTATCTAGTTCAGTACTCGGCATTACTTGGCCTATTTAATTAAAACAGTTAACAAATGATTAATTAAATTTCTAATCTTTCAATATTATTAATCGCAGTATTTATCTCTTATTTCAATTTAAGAGTAATTACAAAAATATATTAGAATTACTTCATATATATATATATCCACTTATGGTTAAAATTTCATGTAAAATATCATTACAACATCTCTTTCGTTTCCTTTCTCGAAAACAATATCTAACAATTTCTCTTTGAATAAACGTATTCAAAACTCATCCTGCAAATTTCTTAAATCTCGAAATTATTGTAATATTTTCTAAAATCTCTTTTTAATTTCGTTACTTCAACATTCATTAGTCACCTAATCGTAAATTGGTGAGCAAATAACTTCCCAAGTATCAACCCTGAAAATCGAAATCAACATCAGATTAACACTCAGAGAATTAGTCAACTCAACCAATCTCTAGTTAGGTTCCATATAACGAACCAAGATCTTCAACGTTTTAAATTATGAAATCGATTTGAATTTGTTGTTTAAGAAATTTTTATTTGTTTATAATTTGGATCAAGTCTATTTTATTTTGGTTTTTTAAAATCGATTTTATAAATTTATTTTTTCTTTTATTTTCGACTTAAATATTTTGTTAAATTTAATATTTGTGGTATTTTAAACTAGTTGTTCTAATATTGTAAACTTTGATTCTAATTTAATTTGACAAACTATGACCTAATTTACTTTATTTGAATTAGATTTTTTTAACTTGGGAATCTTTAGTTGAATCTAAATAAATTTGTTTAGGTTGGTTTTAAATTTGATATAGTTGAATGGAAAAAAAAATTGTTTAAAATTTAAAACTTGAGTTTTATTTATTTTATTCTTGATTTGAATTTGATTTCTATTTTAATTTAAGTTAAGGTTGAAATTTTGTATAAATAAGTTTGTATTGAATATATATAAGTATATACACTTTTTTAAAAAACCATTGTTTTGGGTTTTACACTTGTTCAAGTGTTAAAACAACGTTATACCATGTGTAATTATCTTTTTGAGTTTCACCCCACGTATCATTACCCGTCTTTGTTCCTTTTATTTTTTTCGCTGTAACCATCCTCTTTATTCTTTTCTACAGCCAAAGAATTACTCTATCTCCACCAATTCATTTTTTTCACCAAATCAGAAGTTCCCTCTTTTCCCAAATAATTCATGGCCTTCAACATCGCTCCTTTCCCTTCCCTGAATCGAATCGGCCTCCTCAATAGTCAGAGCAGCCACCGAATTGCTCCAATATCACCCCATTTAGCAAATCTTGGCCTACAAACCGTTAGCCTCCCGAAACCGTCCTTCCTTCATAAGTTGAGCCACCGCCACTCGAGACCAGTCGAAGCCGCATCAGTATCGGTTGAAGCCATCACCTTTTCCGTCCGCCATCGCCAACAGACCTAAAGTCGACCCCTCGCAGCCTCCTCTATTCAGTCCGCAGTTGTCTCGCCCCTTTCCAACATGAAGCCGTGCGCAGTTGAAGGAAGAAAGCATACAGTAGCAGCTCATCTCCGTTCGTCATCACCTAAAGCCAGCCGTGATTGGTCTTCGCATCTCTGTCCTAAGGTGAGTTATCACTCATGATTAATCACAGTCCAAGTAGATTTTAACTGGAATACTATAGTTGATTATGGGTGTGCCTTCTGGGTTGATTGTGCTTGATTGACGGGTTGTGTAAGTTCCCTTGTGTTGGCCTTGATTTAATCTGCCATGAATGGATGATTTTCTCGACAATATTTGTGTGATTGTTGCCCTATACTCACGTGATTTAGGAAATCAAATGGAATTGATTTTTGTCCCAAACATGTTTGCATACTTGGAAAAAAGCTGCATATAAAGCAACATCATATTTGTAGACAGTATTTTCAAAATTTTAATCATTATATCTTGATAGTTTGTTGAACCATTAAGCATATGTTTGAAACTTTGAATATGATAACTTGCCATGGAAATAATAAATACACACGGTTTCCATCAGTAACTTGGATTTGAGCTAAGGCAGGAAATATAAATATATATTTATAATGCCATGTACATGAATAACTTGGCCTTGCTATGCAAACTTGTTGCCAGTTGACTTGAACGCATACTACTATGTTGTAGCCAATTCCTGTTGCAATTCTTTTTCTTTATTTTTTTACATCTTGACATGTCATCTATGCTTGATATTTATACATTACCCCTACCCGGACTTTTATTATATGGAACCATGCACTGTGCTTCACCTGTAGTTTCGTCTTTAGCTTGCTAATCTTTTCATTATTTTCCAATAAGAGTATATATGCACTTGGATATACATGCACTGTGCTTCACCTGCAGTTTCAGAATAATTCACTGAGCTTCACTGTATTTAGCATGATACGCATGCACTGCGGTATATCACATAATGATATTTGTGGACTGCATTTAAATCACGTCCTTTACCATATATATTGCACTGAACCTTATATGTGAATTTGTCTTTGTTTCGACACTCTGTTATACTGTTCTTAGAAACTTGGATAATAGAACATGCATTCAAACTCAAAAGCGCTGAATTTGTTTATCATAGTAGCGCCATTAAATTTGACATATATACACATGGGTATGTAATTTTGATATATTTGGTAAACTACTACCTTGGTACTGTCAGCGTGGGTCATCTACCTTTACCTTGGATGGGAATGTGGAATGCATATACTGGTGCATATATAACTTTGCCGTGTAAATTTGAAACCCCATGTTATGTGTACACATATTTTATACCGGCCAGGATTTTTAGGAAATGGTTGACGCATAGTTGTAAATGGAGTAACTGCATATGAGTATATTTAAGCAATGTGGTGAGTTGAGTGCGTAGTTATAAAAAAATGTGACTACAGACATGTAGGATTAATCATTGTCTTAAATGTATCCTTGTATTTTGGTTTATGCACTGTAGCATGCAATATGGTACTGGTATGTTTTTATTGGTACACTTTTAACTTGGGAAGTATATCCATCCAGCTTTATCTAAACTTGAGGCACCTATGTTATTATTTATATTCGATTCAGAATGCTGAAGCGATGCACGCTTGTACGTTATATACATGCGTGTACTTGCAAACTCTAGAAACCGTTCGTCCTTGGAAATAGATAGAATTGATATGAACTAATACCACCAATGTTTATTTTATATATGACATTGATGTTGGGATTTACTATTATATTTCAGTTTATATTGAAGTTAATTTACTTGAACTATGATTAATCCTGACTCGAGTGTCTTATGTTTTGCATGGAACGCTCGGGTCTGATACGAGCATTGCAGATATTAGATATTTTTAGCTTGCAAGTTAGAGAGGCACGTGAAGACGTATACGCGTGCGCTCTACAAACTGTAACCTTATTTTAAATTCCATGTATGTATTTTATTTTTTTGCAGTGAATTTTTTGTAAACTCTAATATGCATAAAAAAAAATATTCCGCTGCATATGTTTGTGCACTGTGATTCCGTGTTATTTCAATTAAACCTTGTAAGCTAAATAACGATTCACCGTTTTGAGCGTCTGGAGTCGGTTTAAATACCGATTCAAGCGGTCAAAAAGGCTAGTCATTACAGTTGGTATCGGAGCTTTGGTTTGACAGAACTTAGCTTATCTGGTTTAAAAACTCACTAGAGATAGAGTAGTAATACTCTAGAACGAGTGAAGTATTCATAGGAATCACTGTAGAGAGAGCGTATTTTGAAAATATAAATTATTTTGAATTTAATAAATCGTTTTGAAAAGTGTGATTATTTTGAAATATAATATACGATAGGAGTTTTTATGTATTTTATTAACGTCAAGAAATACATGAAACTGTGCAGATGAGTGTTTGAAAATGTTTTGGAAAATTTTAATAAAATGTTTTGATAAATTAATATAATTGGGAATAAAATGTTGAAGCTATGAATTTGTAAAAAAAAAAATTGGGTTTCGTCTCCGATTATTGTATACAAAGATATATTAATAAATGACAACTAAAAGTCGATAAATAAATTGAAGACGTTAAACCATTTAGAAAATGTAACTACCCGGAAAATCAGGACCAATTTAAAAATTTTATTTTAACAAATTTTAATGAAAAATGCGTCCGAATTTAAAATTTTCATTTTTTTTATTAAACTATTGAATGACTTTGTATATAAATTTTATGATTAATGAATGATTTCAAATTTGTTTCTAATAAACAATTATTTGTAATTAGATATGAAATTCTTATATAATTGTGAAATAAGAAACGCGCGTTGCTTCATTCACATCAATATAATTTATTTCATAATATTAGAATTTAAAACGAACAACGTTGCTTATACGCAGTACGCGTTCGCTAAAATATAAAAAGGAAGAATTCTAGTAATACTACAGGCATCAATAGAAATATTTTCAGATGACAAAAGTGAGACAACATTAACGCTAAAAGTTCATTTATTACATTTTCTTATAGAATTGGAAACGTTAGCTAAGTGTATGTCTAAAATCTCTAAGCACTTAACTGACCTATTTCAACATCAAATGAAATACTTTGAATTCCATTTATGCATTAAGTATTGAATCATCACTTCCATTTCAGAAACATAAGGACAACAATAATAATACATGTTGCATTTTTTTTAATATGTCCTTTTGTTTCTTTGATATCTCTCTTTTGCAAACGATTATATAAAAAAATGTTTTAATATGAAGCTTGCGAGGATTAGGGAAGGACAAAAATTAGAAAGAAATTTTGAGAGAATAATCAACTGTGAATATACGTGAGAATAAAAGATGAATGGAAACGTTAGGTAAATTAAACAGATTGTTATAAATGGATACATGTCTTATATGGAAAACACTAATGGCCTAAATGAATATTGGGCAAAAGAAAAGAATGGTTTAAATTTAGAAAATAATGAACATGTAAGGGAAACAATAATATTAAGAGAAGTACGTTGAGCATAAAAAGGTAATCAATGTTTGCACCAACAAAATCAATCGCATGAATTAAGACTATCTTTCCAGAATAAAATAAATATGCCATTTTTTATCCTTTTTTTAAATACAAGAAAGAAAAGATAAGATAAATACCCATTAAATAAAATATTATTTAATATATATATAACCTAAGGTATATATACGGTATAGAATACGAAACCCTAAACACCTTCTTCCAGCCGTCTTCCTTATGAATCAATGGCCGAACTCCTCCGAACTTAATCCCTTATTTTTTTCCCTAAATGTATTGAATTAAAACAAATCTCTAACCACAAATCGATGAACACTTCGAGATCTTGCTAACCAACGGTGATGATTGACGATGGGGGTTTCTAGTGGTCGGAATTGGGTGGAAAGGCGGCGCATTGGGGGCGGATTTCTGGGCAGTGGTGAGGTGCGAGTTGGGGGTCCTTCTGGGCGATGGATGGTGGCTCAATGGTGGTCATTGTGGTGGTCTCGGATCGAGGTCTGATGCCTCGTACGGCGTGCGCAAGTGAGGAGTTGGTAGTCGATATAGGTTTCAATGTACAATAGAAAGGAACGAAGAAGAAAGGGGTTAAGTCCCTTAACCAATGCAATTAATCCTTAATTAACTATTTAATTATTTCATTTTTTGAAATCAAATGTTTATAATACAATAACTTCTTCAAACAGAAACGAAATCAAATGAAACAAAGTTCGTTGAACTCGTATGGACAAGGCTTCGCTATGAAACAGTCCAGAACTGAAATGGAGCAAGTCATGATTTGAGGGAAATTCCAATCTGAACTGATCTGAATGGAAAGCTATTTGTGATATTTTTATTTTATGATTCAAATTAATTATTTACTGAAATGTGAAATTTATATTTATTTCATAAAGTTCACGTGATGTTGTATATCTTTATTGAAATGTTGGTTGTGTTGTGATGTGGCTTGAATTGAAATTTTGTTATGTTTGATTTTGGTTATAATAATGAAAATGAATTGTGATTGTGGTGGAAATATATTTTAGTGTTATGAATAAATTTGTTTATGTTTTAAATAGTAAAACATGAATACATTGGAAACCACATTTAAATGTGAAGTATGTTAATAAAATAGTTCGTGTTAGAAAACTTGTTTTACATTAAAAATTATATTTTAATGTATTAAAAATTCATAAACATTTGTTCGTGTTTAGAAAATAAGTTTTACATTAAAATTATATTTTAATGTATTGAATGTACATAAATATTTGTTCGCATTTAGAAAACAAGTTTCACGTTAAATTATATTTTAATGTTAAGAATGTACATAAGAATTTGTTCATATTAGGAAAACACGTTTCACATTAAATTCACATTTTAATGTTATGAAGGTAAACAAATTTTGTGTGACGATCCCAAAACCCCGTGACACGGTGTTAAGGATAATCATTGGAATATAACACATTAATCATCATTAGAAGATCACAGATAATAGCATAAACAGAAAATAGAATAATATACACACATATGACAGCGGAATCATATAGATATCATCACATCCGAGAAGCACAGTACAGGATACAACTTAGTGCATAATGATACATAATCAGTCACCATCGCCTGAGGCGGAATCATACATAAAGAGTACACAAAATAAATATCAGTCTACATCGCCAATGGCGGAATCATAATATAGATACAATAATGGCGGAGAAAATCCAAGTCAGCTCGGTGTAGTCAAGCCTCGCCATGAGCCAAAAGGTGCGTCAGAAACCTGTAACTAGGCTGCCCGTGTGAAAATGAGGGCACCCGAGTTTGCAAGGTGAAACAAACTACGAGTCAGTCATGGGACTGGTATGAGAAATCTACTTAACTTATTAACAACAATAATAAGGCAAATCAAAGGACCACTCCACTTTCGCGGAACGAGTTTACTCCAATGAGTGTTAGTGCATGAAATAAAGTAAATGATTAAATCATCGCAATGCTTTTTATAAAATGAAGCCATTATAAGACTCAGGTCCCATCACACAATGCAACACAAGCCAGAGGATAGAGTTTTTACCTTATAAGGGCCAAAAATGCTTCATACGAATAAAACAAAAGTGTTTGATATTATTAATAGTGTATATATGTTTCAAAAGAAAATTCAATCATAAATATCAATCCTAGGCGGCATAGCTACCATCTACTATGTCGCCATATTAGTAATACAATCACGTCCGCATATTTCGTATTGGAAATTGGATTCCTTCATGAGTTGAGGCAAGGGGCAAGCTCCTCTCCGTTCGAGACACTCTAGCAAATGTCCCAGGACCCCACTATGATCCTTGGAATCGGCTGGGCCGGTCCTCTATTACTTTTGAGGATTGGAAATTCCTGAACACACGTTTCCCGGTCCTTACAGACCTATAATCATGGTGCCTTGCATTCCAACAACCACACAGGTGAAAAGTATATATAATGTCAGGGCCGGTAGGTCACTGACACCACCATAGCTAGAAAGAAACGTCGTGCTCTCCCAGCGGTCCGTCTCCCGTTTTTGACTCATACCGGGGTGTGAGGCTCGCGAATTCACGTTATACACAAAGCTACGTCACACAGACCATGCTTTGATCATCAACCACAAGACTTTGCTTTGCAACAGAAGCCTTGATCATATGCCACTTAGGCGTGCCACATAGGCAAACCACTCCATGCGACTGATTTCTATCAATACATAACCTCTGAGCTCGTACGTCTCAGAGAAGGGCGTTAAGCAAGAGAATAAATTCTCCGCCGCCAAATAGATATATATTTAACAGAGATCAATCAGCATAGAAAAAAATCCAATGTCAGACACACAGTCCATTTACAAGTCCGTTCTGGGTCTGAACGAAACCGGAGGCACCAATTCCTCGCATATTCGTACAATCAACAGTATGTTTGGATGGTTACTACTTCAGTTCCTTCATGGTAGCTACTCCAATCACGAGCATCAATAGCGCCCATCCATCCAATGTGAAGATCGCCGGTCTTCAACCGTCTTCGACTCTTCGACTTCTCAACGTCGATCGATTATTCGAAATGAGATGAACTCGGCCTTTTCAAATAATCCACGTATATTTAGATTTTCAAATCAATTTATCACATGGTTGGACTATTCAACATTCACATTTCAGTTCTTTAGCTATAATTCTCATGTTAAATACATTCAACCATCACATATCAAGAAAACACAAAGAAATTTGTTTATTTCCACTCTATATCGTCTATAGTATTTTATAACGATATATCGCCATTTTTATTTAATTTAAAACGGCCATATTTAGTTAAACGACGTTTCAGGTCGTGCCGATGCACTGGCGCTGTTTTTCACTAATTTTGTTTTACACATATCTGAAAATCTAACCGTTGGATATTCACAAATTTTATATCATTAGGAAGGTCATTTCAAAACGAATCCAATGGTTTCAGTTTTGCGAAAATCCGATGGTCGGATCTTCCACACTAGCCATTTGAAGTTACGATTTCAATTTACGAACTACAGCGTCGTTATTCGATTTTATTTAATTATATTTATATATATATATATAAATATAATCGTTTCTGGCGATGGTTTTCTTCAGATTTGAATTAAACATTTCAGACAATTCAACCGTCGGGTCTTCACAAAGTTGGTGCCGTTGGAAAGATATTTCCAAGGTGAACCCAACGGTTGCGGTTTCGGGAAAATCCAAGGGTCGTATTTCCCGCACTAGTCGTTTGAAATCACGGTTTCAAAATACGAACTACACGGCCACGTTTCGTTTTAATTTTATTTAAATTTATATATTTATATAAATATAGTTCATTCAAAAATTCCTATATCGTTTTCACTTCAATTATTTCACTAACGCCTTTAAATTTTGGAAAAATTCGCCATAACCTCCTTTGTACGGGAGGGGCTGGGGAAATTCCCAAATAGCCACACGGGCGTCCCATGTCAAAAAGAAAAAGAAAAAGCCAAGCGGCTAGCCAACATGCTCATAAAATCATCACCCAAACAAAACAGTAAATGTGTACATGAGGTATAATTCACTTGCATTTCAACACATATATCAATTATTCTATGCATGTATAATTCATACATCGCTTATATAGCTTACACTACGCATTTACATGAGGTATACAACACGTGTGTAATTTATATTTCGGTAATATAATTTATACACGACATTTTCCATTCAAATTTATTTAATTTAAATTTCTCACATTGGTTTGCGGAGTGCTAAAAATCGTAGATGACTCAGAAAAATCCGCGGCTTCTTCTATGAGGTAGAGAGCTTCCTTGCAGTCCCGATGTTTCCTGTTTCATCGAATTTCGTCAACACACCAAAAAGATATGATTTTTCAAAGTGCAAACATCAAAAAGAACTCACCTTTCACGATGGTTCAAAACTAGGTTTGCGTTTTTCGCGAGAACCGAGGCACGAGGGGATGATCGGCGGGTTGGACGTGGAAGAGGGAGGAGAGGTCTACAGGTGCGCGGCGGTTGGAGGCGACTCGGTGGGGCCCAGAGCTCGCGGTGGCGGCTGAAAGGTCAGGACTTTGGAGGGTGATATCTCGACGTAGGAGCAACGATAGGGGGAGCTCCTTATATGGATTTGAAGAGGGGAAGGAGAACTACAAAAAGTTGAACTGGGGGAGGGGCTGATTCTGGCTGTGGCGATCGGAAATCGCCAGGGAAGGGGAGGAAGCTTTTCGTCATCGATGTCGGGGGGGGGGGGGGGGGGTCGGGGGGTTTTCTGATGTTTTTTATTTATTTATGAACGGAGAAATATGATTGGTCGATGGTTTTATTAAATTTTTAAATAGTGTTTTCTCAAACGAACTCCTTTTCAAACCCAAAGACTGTCGCACCTAGCTAAATACCCCCATCCCGGACACAATGGGATATGTTTCGTTGGCCAATTCGACTGTTACAGTCAGTTAGTTTTCAAATTAATGTATAAAACATTTAATTTTTAACTTTGAACGTACATTTCAATTTGCCAGCGCCACAAACTGATTCGAAAAATTCCAGAAAAATAAATCTAGCTATGTTTTGATGCTACGTTCCCAACAAAACTAGTTTCGTTGAATTCTGAGATCGTTTGAAAAATGGCCATTTTCTGGTCGATCCAATTTAACAGAAATTGACCAAACACATTTTCTTTTGCCACTCTCACATACTAGCTTCAAAAATTATGAAATTTGAAACCTAGCAATAGTTTGACATCCCGGACCCAACAAAAGTGGTTTCGTCGAATTCCGAGGTCGTATGCAAAATATCAATTTTCCAGGGCTATATATTCTATATAGCGACCTTTCTGAAAATTCATTCGGCCATAACTTTTGATTCCCGTTATGAAACATCGATTTTTCAGATTCGTTAGAAAGGTATTGATGAACAGATTTAGATATTTTTGGTTTCCCTAAAATCCGTTATATTCTCCACCCTGCACAATCAGTCAAAGTTTGAATTCAAATTTTCAAGCTGACTCACTATTTCTAATTCACTATTTTATTGAAATATTCTATTTCAATTGTTCAAATTCCTTTGAAATCACCAATTTAAATTTTTTAAATTGGCCCGTATTTTCCGGGTTATTACAATCTCCCCCACTTAAAACTTTTCGTCTTCGAAAAGGAAACAACAGTAAAGTAGGAAGCAAAATGTAAATGCGAAGTATTGTAAAGGTACCTTGCACCGGAGTTAGTCAGAGATATCCACTCTGCATTTGGGGTAAGCTTGCTTAATGCTTTCCTCAGTCTCCCAAGTACAGTCTCTAGGATCACTGCTCCGCTGCACTTTAACTAAATGAACCTTTTTGCATCTTATTTCTCTAGTTTCTTTGCCAACAATTTTTAATGGCTCTCTTCTGAGGGCTAATTCTGGAGTTATGTCTATATCCTGTTGCGTTGCTTCTTCTACAACAAGATCCAGATCATGCACATGTCTTCTATGTTGAGATATGTGAAATACATCATGCACTCCAGGCAACCAATCTGGTAATTGAACCCTATAAGCAAGAGTTCCAATTCGTTCGAGTATAGGAAAGGGACCAATAAATATCGGTGCCAACTTCCCAGTTCTGCCAAATCTGATTACTCCTCTCATCGGAGAAACTTTCAAATAAACATGATCACCAACATCAAATGTCAAATCTCTTCTTCTAGAATCTGCATAACTTTTCTGTCGGCTTTGCGCGGTTCTCAAATGCTTTTTGATGAAGTCGACTTTATCAGGTGCTTCTCTAATCATATCGGGTCCTAACACAAGTCTGTTGCCAGGTTCTACCCAACATGCTGGAGATCTGCAGGGTCTTCCATATAATGCTTCAAATGGCGACATTCCCAAACTTGCTTGATAGCTATTGTTATATGAGAATTCTGCCAAATGCAAATGATCTTCCCATGACCCACCAAATCAATTATACAAGCCCGCAATAAATCTTCAAGAATTCTATTCACCCACTCAGTTTGGCCATCTGTTTATGGGTGATAAGCGGTGCTCATATTCAGTTTCGTTCCCAATTCTGTTTGGAAAG
Organism: Allium sativum; assembly: GCA_030737875.1. NCBI lineage: Eukaryota > Viridiplantae > Streptophyta > Magnoliopsida > Asparagales > Amaryllidaceae > Allium > Allium sativum. Next base: position 337,454,345 of record CM060912.1, read on the forward strand.
CCTCCTATAATTTGCTAGCAAATATCGGGTCTCTATCACTGACTATGCTGATTGGAATTCCATGCAGCTTAACGATTTCTTTGAAATATATCTGCGCTAGACTTTGAGCGGTTCTATTGGATCTGACATGTATAAAATGGGCAGTCTTCGTGAAGCGATCTACGATTATCCAAATGTTGTCATTACCTTTCCTGGTTCGCGGCAAGCCATCTATGAAATCCAAGGAAATCTGTTCCCATTTCCAAGCTGGGACTTCCAACGGTTGCAACAATCCAGCTAGCTTCTGTTGGTCGCTCTTGACCAATTGACAAGTAGGGCATCTGCTAACATACAAAGAAATATCTCTTTTCATTGCCCTCCACCAGAAAGTGCATTTGATATCGTGGTACATCTTACTCACACCAGGATGGATGCAAAATTTATATTTATGGCATTTGTCTAACACTTCTCTTCAAAGGCTTGGAATATTTGGAATGCAAATCCTATTATTTAACCTAAGAACCCCCTTATCGTCAATACGAAAACTTGTGGTTTCACCTTCCTTGACCTCCTGACAGATTCTTTGAATAAATTCATCGTCTTTTTGAAGGGCTGAAATCTTATCAATCAATCCAGGCGTAATTATAAGATTGGCCATGATTGCGGTTTTTCTACTAAGCGCATCCGCTACAACGTTAGCCTTCCCCGGCGTATACAGGATATCAAGATCATACGCTGCAAGAAATTCTAACCAACGCTGCTGTCTCAAATTCAGATCTTTCTGGGTATATAAATACTTCAATGATTGATGATCTGTGTACAGTATAAATTTCTTGCCTCATAAATAATGCCTCCAGATTTTCAAAGCAAAAACAATAGCTAGCAACTCAAGATCATGAGTCACATAATTCTTCTCATGCGGTTTAAGTTGGCAGCTTGCATAAGCGACTACTTGGCCTCTTTGCATTAACACTTCACCAAGACCTCTAATAGAAGCATCTGTCCAAACTGTTAAATCCTGGTTGCCATCAATAATGGTTAACATTGGAGCAGTGGTCAGTTTCGATTTCAATTCCTGGAAAGCTTGTTCACAGTCGGAAGTCCACTTAAATTTCTCATGCTTCTTAGTGAGCTTCGTTAACAGACCGGATATCTTCGAAAAATCCTTAATGAACTTTCGATAATAACTAGCCAACCCCATAAAACTTCTAACCTCTGTGGGAGTAGTGGGTTGTTTCTAGTCTTGAATCGCTGTTATTTTGCATGGGTCTACAGAAATCCCTTTCTCTGACATGACATGGCCAAGAAACTTGACTTCTTCTTGCCAGAAGACACATTTAGAGAATTTGTCTTTGAAGACTTTCTTTCTTAGAATCTCCTATACTTGTTCTAAGTGTTTTTCATGCTCGGGTTTTGATTTGGAGTAGATTAAAACATCATCGATGAATACGAGGACAAATTTATTCAGAACTCCCCTGAACACTCTATTCATTAGATCGAAAAAGTATGTTGGAGCATTGCACAGGCCAAACGGTATTACTAACCATTCATAAAATATGTCCGGACCTCTGAAAGCTGTCAAAGGAACACACTCTTCTACTATCCTCAATTGATGAAAACCTGTAGCTAGGTCCATTCGGGAAAATACTTTTGCCCCATTCAATTGGTCTAGCAAATCATCAATGCGGGTTAATGGATACTTGTTTTTGAGCGTCTGTTTGTTGAGGTCTCGGTAATCAACGCATAATCGAAGAGTACCATCTGACTTTGGGACAAACACAACAGCTGCACCCCAATTAGAAAAACTAGGTCTGATTAGACCCTTCCACAACAGTTGACAAGTTTGATCGCCTAATTCTTCTTTTTCCTTCGAAGTCGTTCTGCGAATTGGATGTACCACTGGTCTGGCATTGGGAATTAGATCGATTCGGAATTCTATTTCTCTTTGCGGAGGTAAGTTTTCTACTTCTTCAAACACATCCGCATAGTTTCTAACAATCAGTATCTTTTCTATGGAAGTGGGGATAAGTTCTAGTGCCGACCAAAATTCTTCTCTATTTGGATTTGAACCATGACAGGGTACCATAATATATCCAAGCTTCGTTCGAATTTTAACGATTCTTTCTGCACAATTTACCTCAGCTTCGTATTTCGTTAACCAATCAAGCCCGAGAATCATATCGAATTCGGGAAAGTCCATGATGTTTGATCAAAGGGAAATTTGTATCGAGAAAAAGAAACAGTTACTTTACAATATGAACTGAGAATGAGAGATCCTCCTATCGGATTATGTACTTCAACCGATTCTTTAAGCTTTCTCTGTTTTAACTTTAATTTGTGCATTGTGCTACTAGCAATAAAACTACGTGATGCACATGTGTCAAACAATACAGAAACAAGAATATTTTTAATGGTAAGGGTACTCCCAAAACATCGGGTTTACCTGCTCCATTAGAAGCAGCTGGCGGGCTCGACCCGTCATATACGTGAGCTACTGTGGCCTTCTTCAGCAAAGGACAGTCTTTGACTAGATGATCGGTCTTGCGGCAATTAAAGCAGGAGCGAGGGTTCTGAGAACCCTGGCTTGAACCTTGTGAATTTGTCTTCTGCCTCTTCGGGGCTGTGCACACATTAGAGTAGTGCCCAGCTTTGCCACAGTTAAAGCAATTTCCTCTCGGCGGCTTGCCACTCTGAGGTTTTGAAGATGCTGCTTGGCTTGACTCGGCTTGATTCGCGGCAGGCTTGCGTTTGTTCCCAGCTTGGCTTCTAGCGCGATGCTACTCCAGATGCCTATGGTCAAGATCTTCGTAGTTGCAGGTCATTTCCACCAGTTCGTTGAATTCCAGCTTGACATGGGCCATGGCTCTATCATGATATTGTCGCCTTAGATCAAGGATAAACCTCTTATTTTTGCACTTTGCAGTGGCGACGAGCTCCGGAACATAGGGCGATAACAGTGTAAATTTATTCAGATAATCCTGCACGGAAAGATCCCCCTGCTGGAGGTTGGCGAAGTCATCGTGCATTCGCTCTAGAGCTTGTTCTGGGACATATTTCTCCTTGAAGAGTTCTTTAAATCCATCCCATGTTCTTCCATCTTCTCTATTCCCGGTGGTGAGAGATTCCCACCATAGTTCGGCTTGTTCCTGCATAAGCCAGGCGCACATAATAGCTTTATCTTCGTCTCCAAGCCTTAGGCCTTCAAGAATTTTCTTGCATGTTTTGAGCCATGCAAGGGCCTCTATTACTTTGCCCGTTCCCGAGAAGGTCTTGCCTCCTAAGTTTTTGTATCTCTTAGCTACACGGTCTAGCTCGAAGTATTGAGCGGCCGGAGGTTGTATCAAAGGTCCTTCTTGAACTGGGGCTTCTCCCCTTCCTCGGCCTCGGCCGGCACGGCCTCCTCTAGCAGCTGCTGCTCTGGTAGACATTTGTCAAATTCTGTATAAGCAAGAAAAGAGTCAGCTAATAGTAATGATAGTTTATTGCATAGTTAAGCAGAAAATTTACGGAAAGATAACGATGGACTGATCAAATTGTTTTTGCTATTCTGCTCGGCTCATTCTAGGGCTTTACTAGTCCTATCTCTAATGAGCGACTCGCCTTAGAATACTACTGATTCTATTTTGACGAAGTGTTTAATGTGTTAGACTCCAGAACTAAGGTTAACCAAAGCTCTGATACCAGCTGTGACGATCCCAAAACCCCGTGACACGGTGCTAAGGATAATCATTGGAATATAACACATTAATCATCATTAGCAGATCACAGATAATAGCATAAACAGAAAATAGAATAATTTACACACATATGACAACAGAATCATATAGATATCATCAAATCAGAGAAGCACAGTACAGGATACAACTTAGTGCATAATGATACATAATCAGTCCCCATCGCCTGAGGCGGAATCATACATAAAGAGTACACAAAATAAATATCAGTCTACATCGCCAATGGCGGAATCATAATATAGATACAATAATGGCGGAGAAAATCCAAGTCAGCTCTGTGTAGTCAAGCCTCGCCATAAGCCAAAATGTGCGTCAGAAACCTGTAACTAGGCTGCCCGTGTGAAAATGAGGGCACCCGAGTTTGCAAGGTGAAACAAACTACGAGTCAGTCATGGGACTGGTATGAGAAATCTACTTAACTTATTAACAACAATAATAAGGCAAATCAAAGGACCACGCCACATTCGCGGAACGGGTTTACTCCAATGTGTGCTAGTGCATGAAATAAAGTAAATGATTAAATCATCGCAATGCTTTTTATAAAATGAAGCCATTATAAGACTCAGGTCTCATCACACAATGCAACGCAAGCCGGAGGATAGAGTTTTTACCTTATAAGGGCCAAAAATGCTTCATACGAATAAAACAAAAGTGTTTGATATTATTACTAGTGTATATATGTTTCAAAAGCAAATTCAATCATAAATATCAACCCTAGGCGGCATAGCTACCATCTGCTATGTCGCCATACTAGTAATACAATCACGTCCGCATATTTCGTATTGGAAATTGGATTCCTTCATGATTCAAGGCAAGGGGCAAGCTCCTCTCCGTTCGAGACACTCTAGCAAATATCCCAGGACCCCCGTATGATCCTTGGAATCGGCTAGGCCGGTCCTCTCTTACTTTTGAGGATGGGCAATTCCTGAACACACGTTTCCCGGTCCTTACAGACCTATAATCGAGGCGCCTCTCATTCCAACAACCACACAGGTGAAAAGTATATATAATGTTAGGGCTGGTAGGTCACTGACACCACCATAGCTAGAAATAAACATAGTGCTCTCCCAGCGGTATGTCTCCCGTTTTTGACTCATACCGGGGTGTGAAGCTCGCGAATTCACGTTATACACAAAGCTACGTCACACAGACCATGCTTTGATCATCAACCACAAGACTTTGCTTTGCAACAGAAGCCTTGATCATATGCCACTTAGGCGTGCGACACAGGCAATCCACTCCATGCGACTGCTTTCTATCAATACATAACCACTGAGCTCGTACGTCTCAGAGAAGGGCTTTAAGCAAGAGAATAAATTCTCCGTTGCCAAACAGATATATATTTAACAGAGATCAATCAGCACTGAACAAAATCCAATGTCAGACACACATTCCAATTACAAGTCCATTCTGGGTCTGAACGAAATTGGAGGCGCCAATTCCTCGCATATCCGTACAATCAACAGTATGTTTGGACGGCTACTACTTAAGTTCCTTCATAGTAGCTACTCCAATCACGAGCATCAATAGCGCCCATCCATCCAATGTGAAGATCGTCGGTCTTCAACCGTCTTCGACTCTTCGACTTCTCAACGTCGATCGATTATTCGAAATGAGATGAACTCGGCCTTTTCAAATAATCCACGTATATTTAGATTTTCAAATCAATTTATCACATGGTTGGACTATTCAACATTCACATTTCAGTTCTTTCGTTATAATTCTCATGTTAAATACATTCAACCATCACATATCAAGCAAACACAACGAAATTGGTTTATTTTCACTCTATATCGTCTATAGTATTTTATAACGATATATCGCCATTTTTATTTAATTTAAAACGGCCATATTTAATTAAACGACGTTTCAGGTCGTGCCGATGCACTGGCGCAGTTTTTCACTAATTTTGTTTTACACATATCTGAAAATCTAACCGTTGGATCTTCACAAATTTTATATCATTAGGAAGGTCATTTCAAAACGAATCCAACGGTTTCAGTTTTTGGAAAATCTGACGGTCGGATCTTCCACACTAGCCATTTGAAGTTACGATTTCAATTTACGAACTACAGTGTTGTTATTCGATTTTATTTAATTATATTTATATATATAAAAATATAATCGTTTCTGGCGCTGTTTTTCTTCAGATTTGAATTAAACATTCCAGACAATCCAACCGTCGGATCTTCACAAAGTTGGTGCCGTTGGAAAGATATTTCCAAGGCGAATCCAACGGTTGCGGTTTCGGGAAAATCCAAGGGTCGGATTTCCCGCACTAGTCGTTTGAAATCACGGTTTCAAAACACGGACTGCACGGCCACGTTTCATTTTAATTTTATTTATATTTATATATTTATATAAATATAGTTCATTCAAATATTCCTATATCGTTTTCACTTCAATTATTTCACTAACACCGTTAAATTTTGGAAAATTTCGCCATAAACTCCTTTGTACGGGAGGGGCTGGGAAAATTCCCAAATAGCCACACGGGCGTCTCATGTCAAAAAGAAAAAGAAAAAGCCAAGCGGCTAGCCAACAGGCTCATAAAATCATCACCCAAACAAAACAGTAAATGTGTACCTATTTGTCGGGCACAAAATTTTATTCCTCTTCTCTAGCCCCTTTGCTATAACCTGTTCAATAAATATGCATGTACATATATACAATTTTTATCACTTATCATTTTCCATTCAACTTCATATTTGATTTACTTTGGTTTAAAAACACCATTCATTCTAATGTTGCATGCATAGGCTAAAATCATATCATTAGCTAATTAATGTATATTTCAACTCATGCACATTTATTTGAACAAGTGGCTATTTTTAACACTTCACATTTCAAAGATGATATATTTGGCGAACTAAAATAGATTTCAACATATGACTATTTTATTTAGTTCCTATGCATGTTAAAAATAATATTTCTTCACCAATATTTATTTCAATGTCCGCATATCTCTAACATATCACATAGATGATAAAAATGATATTTTTATCATTTAAAATATTTATTCGACAAATGGATGTTTTCAACACTTCATAGTTTCAATAAAAATGTAATTTTTATTGTTCGATCTTTTTATTCAACACATGAACTTATCCACTACACACATTTCTCAACACAAGAGCATTTCCACACATGGATATTTTATTTATGTTATTCAAATTAAAAAGATGGAATTTTTATTGTTGAAACTATTTATATATAGGGCGAATATTTTTCATACTTCATATATGTTATAAAAAGGTGATTTTTATTGTTTAAACACTTTATTCATTCACACATGAATTTAATTTTCACACATCACTTTTCAACACATGAACATTCCCACACATGGATATAGTTTCAACATATGGCTTTAATTTCAACGCATGAAGATAATTTCAACATATGAACATTATTTCAACATATGAAAATTATTCTAACACATAAAGATTATTCAAAATTTCGGCAGCATAACGACAGGGTAGCTAAAACCGGCACCGTCCCAAGTACGACTCCTCGCTCTACCTTAAAACCTCACGGTTTTTGACAATGGGGATTCATGCATCTAATTCGCACGCAGGCGGCATGTTTTATTTTTATTTCCACAAATATTTCAAATTCATTTCAATCACCAATGGTATTTTTCAACCACAACCAAACAATATCAACCACAAACAATTATTCAACCATTCGTATTTTTCATCCAATATTTCACACCAATTCACAACAATAAATATCATCCATGGTTTGTGGACGAGGGGAGTGTATATATATATATGTGTATATAATTTTAATATAATTTCTATATTTCACTTGCATTTCAACACATATATCAATTATTCTATGCATGTATAATTCATACTTCGCTTATATAGCCTACACTACGCATATACATGAGGTATACAACACGTGTGTAATTTATATTTCGCTAATATAATTTATACACGATATTTTCCATTCAAATTTATTTAATTTAAATTTCTCACATTGGTTTGTGGAGTGCTAAAAATCGTAGATGACTCAGAAAAATCCGCGGCTTCTTCTATGAGGTAGAGAGCTTCCTTGCGGTCCCGATGTTTCCTTTTTCATCGAATTTCGTCAACACACCAAAAAGATATGATTTTTCAAAGTGAAAACATAAAAAAGAACTCACCTTTCACGATGGTTCAAAACTAGGTTTCCGGTTTTCGCGAGAACCGAGGCATGAGGGGATGATCGGCGGGTTGGACGTGGAAGAGGGAGGAGAGGGCTACAGGCGCGCGGTGGTTGGAGGCGACTCGGTGGGGCCCAGAGCTCGCGGCGGCGGCTGAAAGGTCGGGACTTTGGAGGGAGATATCTCGACGTAGGAGCAACGATAGGGGGAGCTCCTTATATGGATTTGAAGAGGGGAAGGAGAACTACAAAAAGTTGAACTGGGGGAGGGGCTGATTCGGGATGTGGCGATCGGAAATCGCCAGGGAAGGGGAGGAAGCTTTCCGTCGTTGATGTCGGGGGGGGGGGGGGTCGGGGGGTTTTCTGATGTTTTTTTTATTTATGAACGGAGAAATATGATTGGTCGATGGTTTTATTAAATTTTTAAATAGTGTTTTCTCAAACGAACTCCTTTTCAAACCCAACGACTGTCGCCCCTAGCTAAATACCCCCATCTCGCACGCAATGGGATATGGTTTGTTGGCCAATTCAACTGTTACAGTCAGTTATTTTTCAAATTAAAGTATAAAACATTTAATTTTTAACTTTGAACGTACATTTCAATTTGCCAGGGCCACAAACTGATTCGAAAAATTCCATAAAAATAAATCTAGCTATGTCTTGATGCTACGGTCCCAACAAAACTAGTTTCGTCGAATTCTGAGATCGTTTGAAAAATGGCCATTTTCTGATCGATCCAATTTAACAGAAATTGACCAAACACATTTTCTTTTTCCACTCTCACATACTAGCTTCAAATATTATGAAATTTGAAACCTAGCAATAGTTTGACATCGCGGACCCAACAAAAGTGGTTTCGTCGAATTCCGAGGTCGTATGCAAAATATCAATTTTCCAGGGCTATATATTCTATATGGCGACCATTCTGAAAATTCATTCGGCCATAACTTTTGATTCCCGTTATGAAACTTTGATTTTTCTGATTCGTTAGAAAGGTATTGATGAACAGATTTAGATATTTTTGGTTTCGCTAAAATCCATTATATTCTCCACCCTGCACAGTCAGTCAAAGTTTGAATTCAAATTTTCAAACTGACTCACTATTTCTAATTCACTATTTTATTGAAATATTCTATTTCAATTGTTCAAATTCCTTTGAAATCACCAATTTGAATATTTTAAATTGGCCCGTATTTTCCGGGTTATTACGATCTCCCCCACTTAAAACTTTTCGTTCTCGAAAAGGAAACAACAGTAAAGTAGGAAACAAAATGTAAATGCAAAGTATTGTAAAGGTACCTTGCACCGGAGTTAGTCATAGATATCCACTCTGCATTTGGGGTAAGCTTGCTTAATGCTTTCCTCAGTCTCCCAAGTACAGTCTCTAGGATCACTGCTCCACTGCACTTTAGCTAAATGAACCTTTTTGCTTCTTAGTTCTCTAGTTTCTTTGCCAACATTTTTTAATGGCTCTCTTCTGAGGGCTAATTCTGGAGTTATGTCTATATCCTGTTGCGCTGCTTCTTCTACAACAAGATCCGGATCATGCACATGTCTTCTAAGTTGAGATATGTGAAATACATCATGCACTCCAGGAAACCAATCTGGTAATTGAACCCTATAAGAAAGAGTTCCAATTCGTTCGAGTATAGGAAAGGGACCAATAAATCTCGGTGCCAACTTCCCAGTTTTGCCAAATCTGATTACTCCTCTCATCGGAGAAACTTTCAAATAAACATGATCACCAACAGCAAATGTCAAATCTCTTCTTCTAGAATCTGCATAACTTTTCTGTCGGCTTTGCGCGGTTCTCAAATGCTTTTTGATGAAGTCAACTTTATCAGATGCTTCTCTAATCATATCGGGTCCTAACACAAGTTTGTTGCCGGGTTCTACCCAACATGCTGGAGATCTGCAGGGTCTGCCATATAATGCTTCAAATGGCGACATTCCAGAACTTGCTTGATAGCTATTGTTATATGAGAATTCTGCCAAATGAAAATGATCTTCCCATGACCCACCAAAATAAATTATACAAGCCCGCAATAAATCTTCTAGAATTCTATTCACCCGCTCAGTTTGGCCATCTGTTTGTGGGTGATAAGCGGTGCTCATATTCAGTTTCGTTCCCAATTCTTTCTTGAAAGCCTCCTAGAATTTGCTAGCAAATATCGGGTCTCTATCACTGACTATGCTTATGGGAATTCCATGCAGCTTAACGATTTCTTTGAAATATATCTGTGTTAGACTTTGAGCGGTTCTATTGGATCTGACAGGTACAAAATGGGCAGTCTTCGTGAAGCGATCTACGATTACCCAAATGCTGTCATTACCTTTCCTGGTTCGCGGCAAGCCGTCTATGAAATCCATGGCAATCTGTTCCCATTTCCAACCTGGGACTTCCAACGGTTGTAACAATCCAGCTATCTTCTGTTGGTCGCTCTTGACCAATTGACAAGTAGGGCATATGCTAACATACAAAGAAATATCTCTTTTCATTGCCCTCCACCAGAAAGTGCGTTTGATATCGTGGTACATCTTACTCACACCAGGATGGATGCAAAATTTGGATTTATGGCATTCGTCTAACACTTCTCTTCGAAGGCGTGGAATATTTGGAATGCAAATCCTATTATTTAACCTGAGAACCCCCTTATCGTCAATTCGAAAACTCGTGGTTTCACCTTCCTTGACCCCCTAACAGATTCTCTGAATGAATTCATCGTCTTTTTGAAGGGCTGAAAACTTATCAATCAATCCAGGTGTAATTATAAGATTGGCCATGATTGCGGTTTTTCTACTAAGCGCATCCGCTACAACGTTAGCCTTCCCCGGCGTATACAGGATATCAAGATCATATGCTACAAGAAATTCTAGCCAACGCTGCTGTCTCAAATTCAGATATTTCTGGGTATATAAATACTTCAATGATTGATGATCTGTGTACAGTATAAATTTCTCGCCCAATAAATAATGCCTCCAGATTTTCAAAGCAAAAACAATAGCTAGCAACTCAAGATCACGAGTCACATAATTCTTCTCATGCGGTTTAAGTTGGCGGCTTGCATAAGCGACTACTTGGCCTCTTTGCATTAACACTGCACCAAGACCTCTAATAGAAGCATATGTCCAAACCGTTAAATCCTGGTTGCCATCAATAATGGTTAACACTGGAGCAGTGGTCAGTTTCAATTTCAATTCCTGGAAAGCTTCTTCACAGTCGGAAGTCCACTTAAATTTCTCATGCTTCTTAGTGAGCTTCGTTAACGGACTAGATATCTTCGAAAAATCCTTAACGAACTTTCGATAATAACTAGCCAACCCCATAAAACTTCTAACCTCTGTAGGAGTAGTGGGTTGTTTCCAGTCTTGAATCGCTGTTATTTTGCTTGGGTCTACAGAAATCCCTTTCTCTGACACGACTTGGCCAAGGAACTTGACTTCTTCTTGCCAGAAGACACATTTAGAGAATTTGTCTTTGAAGACGTTCTTTCTTAGAATCTCCAATACTTGTTCTAAGTGTTTTTCATGCTCGGGTTTTGATTTGGAGTAGATTAAAACATCATCGATGAATACGAGGACAAATTTATTCAGAACTCCCCTGAACACTCTATTCATTAGATCGACAAAGTATGCTGGAGCATTGCACAAGCCAAACGGCATTACTAACCATTCATAAAATATGTCTGGACCTCTGAAAGCTGTCAAAGGAACACACTCTTCTGCTATCCTCAATTGATGAAAACCTGTAGCTAGGTCCATTCGGGAAAATACTTTTGCCCCATTCAATTGGTCTAGCAAATCATCAATGCGGGGTAATGGATACTTGTTTTTGAGCGTCTGTTTGTTGAGGTCTCGGTAATCAACGCATAATCGAAGAGTATCGTCTGACTTTGGGACAAACACAACAGCTCTACCCCAATTAGAAAAACCAGGTCTGATTAGACCCTTCCACAACAGTTGACGAGTTTGATCGCCTAATTCTTCTTTTTCCTTCGAAGTCATTCTGCGAATTGGATGTACCACTGGTCTGGCACTGGGAATTAGATCGATTCGGAATTCTATTTCTCTTTGCGGAAGTAAGTTTTCAACTTCTTCAAACACATCCGCATTGTTTCTAACAATCAGAATCTTTTCTATGGAAGTGGGGATAAGTTCTAGTGCCGACCAAAATTCTTCTCTATTTGGATTTGAGCCATGACAGGGTACCATAATATATCCAAGCTTCGTTCGAATTTTAACGATTCTTTCTGCACAATTTACCTCAGCTTCGTATTTCGTTAACCAATCAAGCTCGAGAATCATATCGAATTCGGGAAAGTCCACGATGATTAAGTCAAAGGGAAACTTGTATCGAGAAAAAGAAACAGGTACTTTACAATATGAATTGAGAATGAGAGATCCTCCTATCGGATTATGTACTTCAACCGATTCTTTAAGCTTTCTCTGTTTTAACTTTAATTTGTGCATTGTGCTACTAGCAATAAAACTACGTGATGCACCTGTGTCAACCAATACAGAAACAAGAATATTTTTAATGGTAAGGGTACCTCCCAAAACATCGGGTTTACCTGCTCCATCGGAAGCAGCTGGCGGGCTCGACCCATCATATACGTGAGCTACTGTGGCCTTCTTCAGCAAAGGACAGTCTTTGACTAGATGATCGGTCTTGCGGCAATTAAAGCAGGAGCAAGGGTTCTGAAAACCCTGGCTTGAACCTTGTGAATTTGTCTTCTGCCTCTTCGGGGCTATGCACACATTAGAGTAGTGCCTAGCTTTGCCACAGTCAAAGCAATTTCCTCTCGGCGGCTTTCCAGTCTGAGGTTTTGAAGATGCTGCTTGGCTTGACTCGGCTTGATTCGCGGCCGGCTTGCGTTTGTTCTCGGCTTGGCTTCTAGCGCGATCCTGCTCCAGATGCCTATGGTCAAGATCTTCGTAGTTGCAGGTCATTTCCACCAGTTCATTGAATTCCAGCATGACATGGACCATGGATCTATCATGATACTGTCGCCTTAGCCCAAGGATAAACCTCTTATTTTTGGACTTTGCAGTGGCGACGAGCTCCGGAGCATATGGCGATAATAGTTTAAATTTATTCAGATAATCCTGCATGGAAAGATCCCCCTGCTGGAGGTTGGCGAAGTCATCGTGCATTCGCTCTAGAGCTTGTTCTGGGACATATTTCTCCTTGAAGAGTTCTTTAAATCCATCCTATGTTCTTCCAGCTTCTCTATTCCCGGTGGTGAGAGATTCCCACCATAGTTCGGCTTGTTCCTGCATAAGCCAGGCGCCCATAATAGCTTTATCTTCGTCTCCAAGCCTTAGGCCTTCAAGAATTTTCTTGCATGTTTTGAGCCATGCAAGGGCCTCTATTACTGTGCCCGTTCCCGAGAAGATCTTGCCTCCTAAGTTTTTGTATCTCTTAGCTACACGGTCTAGCTCGAAGTATTGAGAGGCCGGAGGTTGTATCAAAGGTCCTTCTTGAATTCGGGCTTCTCCCCTTCCTCGGCCTCGGCCGGCACGGCCTCCTCTAGCGGCTGATGCTCTGGTAGCCATTTTTCAAATTCTGTATAAGCAAGAAAAGAGTCAGCTAACAGAAATGATAGTTTATTGCATAGTTAAGCAGAAAATTTACGAAAAGATAACGATGGACTGATCAAATTGTTTTTGCTATTCTGCTCGGCTCATTCTAGGACTTTACTAGTCCTATCTCTAATGAGAGACTCGCCTTAGAATACTACTGATTCTATTTTGACGAAGTGTTTAATGTGTTAGACTCCAAAACTAAGGTTAACCAAAGCTCTGATACCAGCTGTGACGATCCCAAAACCCCGTGACCAGGTGTTAAGGATAATCATTGGAATATAACACATTAATCATCATTAGCAGATCACAGATAATAGCATAAACAGAAAATAGAATAATTTACACACATATGACAGCGGAATCATATAGATATCATCACATCAGAGAAGCACAGTACAGGATACAACTTAGTGCATAATGATACATAATCAGTCACCATCGCCTGAGGCGGAATCATACATAAAGAGTACACAAAATAAATATCAGTCTACATCGCCAATGGAGGAATCATAATATAGATAAAATAATGGCGGAGAAAATCCAAGTCATCTCGGTGTAGTCAAGCCTCGCCATGAGCCAAAAGGTGCGTCAGAAACCTGTAACTAGGCTGCCCATGTGAAAATGAGGGCACCCGAGTTTGCAAGGTGAAACAAACTACGAGTCAGTCATGGGACTGGTATGAGAAATCTACTTAACTTATTAACAACAATAATAAGGCAAATCAAAGGACCATGCCACTTTCGCGGAACGGGTTTACTCCAATGAGTGCTAGTGCATGAAATAAAGTAAATGATTAAATCATCGCATTACTTTTTATAAAATGAAGCCATTATAAGACTTAGGTCCCATCACACAATGCAACGCAAGCCGGAGGATAGAGTTTTTACCTTATAAGGGCCAAAAATGCTTCATACGAATAAAACAAAAGTGTTTAATATTTTTACTAGTGTATATATGTTTCAAAAGCAAATTCAATCATAAATATCAATCCTAGGCGGCATAGCTACCATCTACTATGTCGCCATACTAGTAATACAATCACGTCCGCATATTTCGTATTGGAAATTGGATTCCTTCATGAGTCGAGGCAAGGGGCAAGCTCCTCTCCGTTCGAGACACTCTAGCAAATGTCCCAGGACCCCACTATGATCCTTGGAATCGGCTAGGCCGGTCCTCTCTTACTTTTGAGGATTGGCAATTCCTGAACACACGTTTCTCGGTCCTTACGAACCTATAATCGAGGCCCCTCGCATTCCAACAACCACACAGGTGAAAAGTATATATAATGTCAGGGCTGGTAGGTCACTGACACCACCATAGCTTGAAAGAAACATCGTGCTCTCCCAAGGGTCCGTCTCCCATTTTTGACTCATACCGGGGTGTGAGGCTCGCGAGTTCACGTTATACACAAAGCTACGTCACACAGACCATGCTTTGATAATCAACCACAAGACTTTGCTTTGCAACAAAAGCCTTGATCATATGCCACTTAGGCGTGCCACATAAGCAATCCACTCCATGCGACTGATTTCTATCAATACATAACCTCTGAGCTCGTACGTCTCAGAGAATGGCATTAAGCAAGAGAATAAATTCTCCGCCGCCAAACAGATATATATTTAACAGAGATCAATCAGCACAGAACAAAATCCAGTGTCAAACACACAGTCCATTTACAAGTCCGTTCTGGGTTTGAACGAAACCGGAGGCACCAATTCCTCGCATATCCGTACAATCAACAGTATGTTTGGATGGCTACTACTTCAGTTCCTTCATGGTAGCTACTCCAATCACGAGCATCAGTAGCGCCCATCCATCCAATGTGAAGATCGTCGGTCTTCAACCGTCTTCGACTCTTTGACTTCTCAACGTCGATCGATTATTCGAAATGAGATGAACTCGGCCTTTTCAAATAATCCACGTATATTTAGATTTTCAAATCAATTTATCACATGGTTGGACTATTCAACATTCACATTTTAGTTCTTTAGTTATAATTCTCATGTTAAATACATTCAACCATCACATATCAAGCAAACACAATGAAATTGGTTTATTTCCACTCTATATCGTCTATAGTATTTTATAACGATATATCGCCATTTTTATTTAATTTAAAACGGCCATATTTAATTAAACGACATTTTAGGTCGTGCCGATGCACTGGCGCTGTTTTTCACTAATTTTGTTTTACACATATCTGAAAATCTAACTGTTGGATCTTCACAAATTTTATATCATTAGGAAGGTCATTTCAAAACGAATCCAACGGTTTCAGTTTTGGGAATATCTGACGGTCGGATCTTCCACACTAGCCATTTGAAGTTACGATTTCAATTTACGAACTGCAGCGTCGTTATTCGATTTTATTTAATTATATTTATATATAAATATAAATATAATCGTTTCTGGCGCTGTTTTTCTTCAGATTTGAATTAAACATTCCAGACAATCCAACCGTCGGATCTTCACAAAGTTGGTGCCGTTGGAAAGATATTTCCAAGGCGAACCCAACGGTTGCGGTTTCGGGAAAATCCAAGGGTCGGATTTCCCGCACTAGTCGTTTGAAATCACGGTTTCAAAACACGAACTGCACGGCCACGTTTCGTTTTAATTTTATTTATATTTATATATTTATATAAATATAGTTCAATCAAAAATTCCTATATCGTTTTCACTTAAATTATTTCACTAACGCCTTTAAATTTTGGAAAATTTCGCCATAACCTCCTTTGTACGGGAGGGGCTGGGAAAATTCCCAAATAGCCACACGGGCGTGTCATGTCAAAAAAAAAAAGCCAAGCGGCTAGCCAACAGGCTCATAAAATCATCACCCAAACAGAACAGTAAATGTGTACCTATTTGTCGGGCACAAAATTTTATTCCTCTTCTCTAGCCCCTTTGCTATAACCTGTTCAATAAATATGCATGTACATATATACAATTTTTATCACTTATCATTTTCCATTCAACTTCATATTTGATTTACTTTGGTTTAAAAACACCATTCATTCTAATGTTGCATGCATAGGCTAAAATCATATCATTAGCTAATTAATGTATATTTCAACTCATGCACATTTATTTGAACAAGAGGCTATTTTTAACACTTCACATTTCAAAGATGATAAATTTGGCGAACTAAAATAGATTTCAACATATGACTATTTTATTTAGTTCCTATGCACGTTAAAAATAATATTTCTTCACCAATATTTATTTCAACGTCCGCATATCTCTAGCATATCACATATATGATAAAAATGATATTTTTATCATTTAAAATATTTATTCGACAAATGGATGTTTTCAACACTTCATAGTTTCAATAAAAATGTAATTTTTATTGTTTGATCTTTTTATTCAATACATGAACTTTTCCACTACACACATTTCTCAACACAAGAGCATTTCCACACATGGATATTTTATTTATGTTATTCATATTAAAAAGATGGAATTTTTATTGTTGAAACTATTTATATATAGGGCGAATATTTTTCATACTTCATATATATTATAAAAAGGTGATTTTTATAGTTTAAACACTTCATTCATTCACACATGAATTTAATTTTCACACATCACTTTTCAACACATGAACATTCCCACACATGGATATAGTTTCAACATATGGCTTTAATTTCAACGCATGAAGATAATTTCAACATATGAACATTATTTAAACATATGAAAATTATTCTAACACATAAAGAATATTCAAAATTTCGGCAGCATAACGGCAGGGTAGTTAAAACCGGCACCGTCCCAAGTACGACTCCTCGCTCTACCTTAAAACCTCGCGGTTTTTGACAATGGGGATTCATGCATCTAATTCTCACGCAGGCGGCATGTTTTATTTTTATTTCCACAAATATTTCAAATTCATTTCAATCACCAATGGGTATTTTTCAACCACAACAAAACAATATCAACCACAAACAATTATTCAACCATTCGTATTTTTCATCCAATATTTCACACCAATTCACAACAATAAATATCGTCCATGGTTTGTGGACGAGGGGAGTATATATATATATATATATATATATATATATATATAATTTTAATATAATTGCAATATTTCACTTGCATTTCAACACATATATCAATTATTCTATGCATGTATAATTCATACTTCGCTTATATAGCTTACACTACACATATACATGAGGTATACAACACGTGTGTAATTTATATTTCGCTAATATAATTTATACACGACATTTTCCATTCAAATTTATTTAATTTAAATTTCTCACATTGGTTTGCGGTGTGCTAAAAATCGTAGATGACTCAGAAAAATCTGCGGCTTCTTCTATGAGGTAGAGGGCTTCCTTGCGGTCCCAATGTTTCCTGTTTCATCGAATTTCGTCAACACACCAAAAAGATATGATTTTTCAAAGTGAAAACATCAAAAAGAACTCACCTTTCACGATGGTTCAAAACTAGGTTTGCGGTTTTCGCGAGAACCGAGGCACGAGGGGATGATCGGCGGGTTGGACGTGGAAGAGGGAGGAGAGGGCTACAGGCGCGCGGCGGTTGGAGGCGATTCGGTGGGGCCCTGAGCTCGCGGCGGCGGTTGAAAGGTCGGGACTTTCGAGGGAGATATCTCGACGTAGGAGCAACGTGTGAAAACCCGTAACTTCCCCGTAAAGGAAAGCGTCAGATAGTTCGAGAACAAGCCACAACAGAACGCATACAGAAGAACGTTTCATTGTATATTACAACAATGCATCAGATTACAAGAATATACAGAGTATAAACGAATATTACACAGAAATATCAGAGATTTAAATTACATTTAAATACATAGCAGCGGAAAATAATACAATACACAACTAGAATGAGATATACGGATACAAAGCTTTCTGGATATCGTTCCAGCTGTAAACCAGGATACTGTGAATATAAATCTGCAAAAACCAAAACTACTAGCTGCCCGTGTCAAAATAAGGGCACCCAGAGTTTAGGTTAAAACAATAAACTCCAGGTCAGTCATGTGACTGGTGTGAGAACTAAAACAGTTATTAATCTTTATTTTAAATCATTAGGTAAATCAAGGGACCACGCCGTATAACACGGAATGGGTTTCCTCCCAAGAATACCAGTGCATGAGACAAACAGCGCAATGCTAAATAAAGGAAAATGAAGCTGTTATAAGACCCAGGTCCTATCACACAATGCAACGCAAGCCGGGGGATAGGGTTTTCCCTTATAACAGCCAAAGAATGCTTGATACGTTTAAAACAAATCATTTGATATTATTATAAGTGCATAGTGTATAAAACAACTTCAAATCATAAGTATCAATCATAGGCGGCATGAATGGCCCATAACACTATGTCGCCATATATAAGTTTACAATCAAAACCGCAAACGTCGTATTGGAAGTTGGGTTATCATTTATGGTATGAACCGAGGCTAGGGGCAAGATCCTCTACCGATTCGAGACGCTCTAGTCCGCCCCTCAGGCAAGTACTCAGTCAAGCCTTTGGATCGTCAGGGCCGGTCCACCGATGTGGATTAAAATTCCTGAACACTGTGTTTCCCCGCCCTTTGGGGCGTAAGCCTGGCCCGTCAGCCGACCAGAAGCATCGGCCGAAACCGATATCACGAGGCGCCTCGCTTTTCAGCAAGTAATAATAAGTAACATCCACATGAGTGATACTCGTCAGCCAGTTCAGGCACTGACGCCACTCCTAACTAGAAAGAAACGCATGTCCTCCCTGATGTCCGTCTCCCGTTTTTGATTCATACCGGGTGTGATACTCGCGAATCAACGTTACACAAAGTTACGCCACAAAGGCCGTGCTTCGATCATCAACCACAAGACTTTGCTTTTCAACAGAAGCCTTGATCATTTGCATCTTAGCATGCCACACAGGCAATTCACTCCATGCGATTGATATCCATCAATATATAACCCCTGAGCTCGTACGTCTCAGAGAAGGGCGTTAAGCAAGAGAATAAATTCTCCGCCGCCAAACAGATATATATTTAACAGAGATCAATCACACGGACTAAAATCCAATGTCAGACACACAGTCCATTTACAAGTCCGTTCTGGGTCTGAACGAAACCGGAGGCACCTAGTACCCCGCATATCCATCGATCTCCAAGTACGTCTGGACGATCACTAACTGTTTCCATCTTCTTGGGTGTACAGCCCAATCAAGATCATCAGTTATCACCCAAACGACGTGAAGACCTCCGGTCTTCGACCATCGTCTTCATCTTCGACTTATCGTCGTATCAGTTATTCAGAATGGGATAAACCCGGTCTTTCCGAATAACTGCGTATATTTTAAATAAGTGTTACACAAACACAACATACGCCTCATTCCAATTCATTAGTCACTAACCGTAAATTAATCAAGAGAATAATTCCCCAAATATTAACCCCGAAGGCCGAAACCAACATCAGATCAATATCCAGAAAACCCTTCTGCTTGGCTAATCGACAGTTAGTTTCTAAATGTCACATTCATAGGGAAAGGTTCCCATTAATTTTATCAAAGATAAATTCTTTAAAATTTATTCTTTAATCTATTTTTTTGAATTTCGATTCAACTAGCCGGGATTAACGAAACTTACCGAAGTAATCATTTGTTTTAATTTCCCAATCCCAACCTATTTATCCCATGAAGTAAAACTGGTAATACTTCATATCTAACACCACCGTGTTATCGGTAAATTCAATTACCATTTCACGTTCAAATCTAATTAAAGATTTAACTATCGCCTGGAGCAAAACTGGTGATACTCCATTTCGATTATTTCAATCTAATTAAAGATTCATTAAAACTCCACTTAGTTTTAATCTTTAATTGGGTTAAAGAATCAGTGTCATTTAAAACACAGTTCACGATAAACCCAAAATCACATTCATTAATTATCGGGTTAAAGAACGAGTGTTATTTAAAAAAAAAAACACCATTCACGATAAACCCAAGAATCAATATCCATTCAATTCCAATTAAATATTGTTTAATTGGTACACTTCATTAAATCTAAATAAAAAGATTTAATCTTTTCTCAACTGGGTTCAAGAACAGTGTTAGTGAAGACACCATTCACGACAAACCCAAATCACATTTGATATTCAATACAAGGCTCTGAATAGAAAATATATCGGCTTATATTCAATATCAAATTCTACGACTAACAAATGTCGTATTGGAAATAACGATATTAATATATATCTTTCAAATTTCCATAACAACATCTGTATAATCACGAATTCCAACATCGAAATATTCCGAAGACAATTTCGATTCAAATCCACTCCAATGCAATCATTGGAAATTTTGGTTATTTTCAAAACCCTTTTCAAATCCAATTTATTTATTTAAAAATAAATAGAATTATATTTCTAGTTCAAAACTAGTTCATTTCGATAAAAATCTATTTTCTTCTTTTCAAATATGGAGTTTTTTCATCTCGAATCTTCACAAATCATTTCTTATGATTTTACACAAATTATTACTATTTTTAATAATTTTATCAAGGCCCGTACAGTCGATTTCCATCAACGGCCATCGAACTGCACTTACAGCGACCTTTTTCAAATTTGATTTGGACATAATTCCAAATACAACCGTTAGATTTCAAATTTCTAATATGCGTTAGAAAGCTCTTTTCGATACGAACCCAACGGTTCCGGTCTTAGGAGAATCCGTCGGTCGGATCTCCCGTAATGTCCGTTTGAAATAAATGGTCGAAATTCACGAACTGCCGCGGCGCGACGCGTTCTATTCAGGCCATTATATTATATATATAATATATATAATATATACTTCGTCGATTTCTATTTAAAACGAATTATATAAATAGTATTGAATTCATTTCAAAAAACTTTTCAACTTCCATTTCAATTCAAATCAAAATTGAATTCCTCTTTATAAATTCATTTTAAAATTCATTTCTATTCAATTCAAATTTCAATTCAATTTGAATTCATTTCAATTCGCTTTTAATTCAATTTGAATTCGTTTTCAATTCAATTCATTTCGAAATCGTTATATTTTCAATTCATTTCGAAATCGTTTTATATTCAATTCATTTCGAAATCGTTTTATATTCAATTCATTTCGAAATCGTTATATATTCAATTCATTTCGAAATCGTTATATATTCAATTCATTTCGAAATCGTTTTATTTTCAATTCATTTCGAAATCGTTTTATTTTCAATTCATTTCGAAATCGTTATATATTCAATTCATTTCGAAATCGTTTTCAATTCAATTCATTTCGAAATCGTTTTCAATTCAATTCATTTCGAAATCGTTTTCAATTCAATTCATATCGAAATCGTTTTCAATTCAATTCATTTCGAAATCGTTATATTTTCAATTCATTTCGAAATCGTTTTATATTCAATTCATTTCGAAATCGTTTTCAATTCAATTCATTTCGAAATTGATATAAATATCGATTCAATTCATTTCGAAATCGTTTTCAATTCAATTCATTTCGAAATCGATATAAATATCGTTCACGTCAAAATGGCGTCAATCTAATCAACACGGCTTCATATATTGATATTTTCACATATTCCATTTCGAATATTTCTATTTCAAATATTTCTATTTTAAAACTGGAATGAGGCCCAATCAATTACCATATAAAGTTAATTATATGGATTTTCATACAACACATGTATAATAGCATTGAAAAATAATCAACCATCAACCAAAGTGCACTACACTGTATAAGCGTCAAATATAGATATCTAACGCTTATAACAGCCTGTCAATCAATCGATCGACATATTTAATCAATCAGGATGAGTGAACTTCAAATTTCATCCCAACACCCGTGTGGGGTTTCAAACAATCAAACACAGATTTTATTTGTGCAGTTGGGCGATGTGTGAAATTTATCGACCCAATCAATATCAGTCAAATCAGTGTATATACAAACAAATCGGCCGATTTGTTTATAACTATTCATTTATTCACATTCACGTTAAAAATTATATTTTTAACGATAAAACATTTTATTTCAACCTATGAATTTCTATTCAATTCATTTACACAATAAAATGATATTTTTATTTTCTAACATATTTTAGAAAATTTCGGCGGCATAACGGCACGATACTAGAAACGGGACAAGGCCTAGCCTTATCCCCGGTCTAGTGAAGGCCCACGCCATTCACACATCAATCAAATTCACCAAACAACCAAATTCAAATCAAATCATATAACTAAGCTATGCAACCAAACAAACAAGTCCATGGTCTGTGGACGATTGTGTCGGGTGCTACTAAGCACCGTCTGCATCCTAGTATATATATATAAATAGAAATGAAATTGAAAGGTGAGAAATTCTCGCGTATAGCTATCCTAGCTCCACGGCACTTCTATTGTAGAGATCTTCGTCGTTCCCGCCTTTTTGTCACCTTCGTTGTCCGCTTTCACTACATATGTAAAAATCGAATTTTTACTTCGCTATTCCATATATAAAAATCGAATTTTTATTTCAAAGTTCAATATATAAAAATCGAATTTTTATTTCAAAGTTCAATATATAAAAATCGAATTTCTATTTCAAAGTTCAATATATAAAAATCGAATTTCTATTTCAAAGTTCAATATATAAAAATCAAATTTTTATTTCAAAGTTCAATATATAAAAATCGAATTTTTATTTCAAAGTTCAATATATAAAAATCGAATTTTTATTTCAAAGTTCAATATATAAAAATCGAATTTTTATTTCAAAGTTCAATATATAAAAATCGAATTTTTATTTCAAAGTTCAATATATAAAAATCGAATTTTTATTTCAAAGTTCAATATATAAAAATCGAATTTTTATTTCAAAGTTCAATATATAAAAATCGAATTTTTATTTCGTAGTTCAACATATAAAAAATCCTATTTTTATTCTGAAGTTCAATATATAAAAATCCTGTTTTTATTCTGAAGTTCAATATATAAAAATCATATTTTTATTTCGCCATTCAATATAAAAAACTAATTTTTATTCTTCGCTTTCATATATAAAGATCTAAATTTTCTTCTATGCAAACAATATAAAGATCATATTTTTATTTCGATTTAAACAATACAAAAATTATATTTTTATTTTCAAATCAAATTCATTTTTAAAAACCATAGTTTTATATTCAAAGCAAATTCATTTTTAAAAACCATAGTTTTATATTCAAAGCAAATTCATTTTTAAAAACCATAGTTTTATATTCAAAGCAAATTCATTTTTAAAAACCATAGTTTTATATTCAAAGCAAATTCATTTTTAAAAACCATAGTTTTATATTCAAAGCAAATTCATTTTTAAAAACCATAGTTTTCATGCTAAGTATATAAACTGATTTTAAAAACTGTTTAAAACTGATTTTAAAAACTTAAGAAGAATAAATAAAAATAATACCTTTTCTCTGTTTAAACCCCCTCTTTAATCATCTTCTATAGTCAATTACTGGAAACCGTTTGAACCCATTCCTTGCCGTCGTTGACCGACCCCCGCTCCTCCCATGACCGCCCTGGCGTCAATCGCCACCCACCACCAGAACTGGCTTCGCGAGCTCCACCGGCGCCACCCCCCTTTGGCCAACTCGAAGTTCCTCTTGGCCCAGAAATTCGCCGCTAACGCCTCCGCTTCTCGAACGAAATCCAGCCCGATTACCCCACTAGTGCCCATCACCACCATTCATTATATTGAGCTCGTGATGCTCTTTCATTTTCTTCCGGACCCACTGATTTTCATTGACTGACGAGGGAGATCGGGAGGGAGGAAGAACGGGGCGATTTGCATCTGGGTTTTTTCTTTTTTCTTTTTTTCATTTTCGATTGAAATGATATTTAGGGGGGGGGGGCAGGGTATGTAGAGAGGAGGAATTTTTTTTTTTTATTTAATTATTCAATTTGAAAAGGTTGACTTTTACATACGACCTCGAAACGAGGCCCACCGCCTATCGTCCATAGCGTTTTACCCCCATTCCGAACACAATGGGATATGTTTCGTATGTTGGTTTGATCGTTTGAATCAGTTTCCATTGAATTTACATTTAAATCACTTTATTGAATTTTAAACGTACATTTCAAATTACCGGGGTCACATACTAACTAGAAAAATTCCAGAAAAATATTTTCTAGCTTCGTATTGACGATACGGTCCTAACAAAACTAGTTTCGTCGAATTCTGAGACCGTTTGAAAAATGGCCAATTTCCAGTCGATTAAAATCAACTGAAACTGGTCAAACGCGTTTTCCTCAGCCACGCTCACATATTAATTCGAAAAATTATGAAATTTGAAACCTAGCAATAACTTGACACTGCGGATCCAACAAAAGTGGTTTCGTCGAAATCCGAGGTCATTTGCAAAAAGTCCATTTTTAAGGGCCTTATATATATAAAAATATATATAAAATCCACAGCGACTATTTCTAATTTTAAACTGGACATATCTTATCATTTCTAAGATGAAAATATACAGATTCAAATATTTCTTGTTTCGTTTAATTCTGACTTATATTGAATTCTGTATATTCATTTGAAATTAGAAATCGAATTTTCGAACTACCGCGCCATTTTCAATTCCTTTTATAATTATATATAATTATTATATATTCTAACGACGACGTATATAATATATACGTTCTAATTATATTCAAAATAAATTTCTCGTCGATATTATTTAAAATAATTCATTTTAAATAATCAAAATTCGATAAAATTGCCAAAATAAAAATTTTAAACTGGCCCAGATTTTCGGGTTATTACACAACGATAGGGGAAGCTCCTTATATGGATTTGAAGAGGGGAAGGAGAACTACAAAAAGTTGAACTGAGGGAGGGGCTGATTCGGGCTGTGGCGATCGGAAATCGCCAGGGAAGGGGAGGAAGCTTTCCGTCGTCGATGTCGGGATGAGGGGTCAGGGGAATTTCTGATGTTTTTTTTATGAACGGAGAAATATGATTGGTCGATGGTTTTATTAAATTTTTAAATAGTGTTTTCTCAAACGAACTCCTTTTCAAACCCAACGACTATCGCCCCTAGCTAAATACCCCCATCCCGGACACAATGGGATATGTTTCGTTGGCCAATTCGACTGTGACAGTCAGTTATTTTTCAAATTAAAGTATAAAACATTTAATTTTTAACTTTGAACGTACATTTCAATTTGCCAGGGCCACAAACTGATTCAAAAAATTCCAAAAAAATAAATCTAGTTATGTTTTGACGCTATGGTCCCAACAAAACTAGTTTCGTCGAATTCTGAGATCGTTTGAAAAATGGCCATTTTCTGGTCGATCCAATTTAACAGAAATTGACCAAACACATTTTATTTTGCCACTCTCACATACTAGCTTCAAAGATTATCAAATTTGAAACCTAGCAATAGTTTGACATCCCAGACCCAACAAAAGTGGTTTCGTCGAATTCCGAGGTCGTATGCAAAATATCAATTTTCCAGGGCTATATATTCTATATAGCGACCATTATGAAAATTCATTCGGCCATAACTTTTGATTCCCATTATGAAACTTCGATTTTTCAGATTCGTTAGAAAGTTATTGATGAACAGACTTAGATATTTTTGGTTTTGCTAAAATCCGTTATATTCTCCACCCTGCACAGTCAGTCAAAGTTTGAATTCAAATTTTCAAACTGACTCACTATTTCTAATTCACTATTTTATTGAAATATTCTATTTCAATTGTTCAAATTCCTTTGAAATCACCAATTTAAAAATTTTAAATTGGCCCGTATTTTCCGGGTTATTACATTTTGTCATAGGAAACATCATTACAAAAACTTTATTTTCAGTGTAATGAATAGATTTACAAAATTGTACATGTTATGAAATGAAACATGTTTTTACACTAAACTTTATTTTTAATAAGATGATCATTTCTAAATAAAAATGTGCACACATTAACTTTACATTTTTAATGTTAATAAGACATTAAAAATAATCATTGTCATGTTAAATTATTTTCACATTGGAATTCATATTTCAACGTAAAAGGATCATTATAAAACATGTATTTTTATTGTCATTTGTTACCATAAAATGGATTAAAACAAAAAGAATGTCTTTTTATCGTCACTTGTTTTACAACATAAAGAATGAAATAAAGAGACTAGGTTTCATTATGTCATTTAACAAAAAGAGTTGAATATTTTAATGTAATGAATGGCGTAATATAAATTGTCCATGTTTTAAACTTATGAAACATGTTTACATTAAAACGTATATTTTAATATAATGAATGGTTTTAACAAAATTTGTTCATGTTTTAAAATGTAAAACATGGTAACATTAAAAACTCTAGTTTAATGCAATATATGAAAAGAACAATTTTTTTTATCATAAACGTTAGTATTAGAATAAAAGAACACTTTTGTCAAAATGCTTAGTTAGAATTAAAACATCGCTTTCGTTAAAAGTGTTTATCTAGAAATAAACTAGTCATTTGTTTAAGATTAGAATTAACATGTCATTTAAATAAAAACATGTTATGTAAAAATATGTTTTCATTTAAAACTTATATTTTAAATGTCGTGAACAGAATATAGAAAAAGTCATGTTTTAAATAAAAACATGTTTACATTCAAAATTTCACATTTTAAATGTAATGTTAGAGTACATAGAAAAGTCACATTTTTATTTTAAAATGTTGCATTTGATTAAAAATGCCTTTTAGTTATAAAATGTTGTATTAATATGTCATTTTGTTAAGAATAGTTAATTAGAATAAAAATATCATTTATGTTAGCATTCAGAGAACAACATTTATGTTATAATTAAAAGAACATTTATGTTAGAAATAAACATTTATGTTGTAATTCAAAAATATGTAACACTGCCATTAACAAGTTTCCTGGATTGTTTATTTTGATTGGGACGATAATTTTTACACATCGCCCAAGTGCACAAATAATTTATTTAATTATTTGTTATATGTTATGTGTTGGTTGAAAACCCCACACGGGTCTTGGGATGATATTCACACATCTCCTTTATGATTAGTTTTAAGCGTTATTTATTTGATGCTTATACAGTATTAATATTCACTTTGGATGTTTGGATCTTATTAATGATTTTTATCATTAGTGTAGAATACAATGCGGTGTTTGAAATCCATATAATTAAATTATATGGTAATTGTTGGGTCCCATTCCAATTTTGAATTAAAAGAATATTTTATTATAATATTCAGTTAAAAGAAATCAAATAATGGTTTTAATCTTTTAAAATTCAAAATATTTATTATATGGGTTAAAAAGGCACAATGGAAAGGGTTGAGTTTAAAATACGAAACGGGTCATGACATGAGGTTAAGCCTAACTTATGGGATAAGTCTGCCCGTAACCAACCGGCATATACAGCATCCATAAGTCACAGGCTTAGTGTGGGAGGTCTGGCCCAGTATAAAATACAAATGAATAAGAAATTGAATTGGCCTATTTAATCTATTTTAAATAGAAACGCCGTTTTAAACCAAACGTGTTTACCGATTTAATGTATTCATTTTAAAATGAATATTAAAAAGAAGTGATTTGTAAACTTAATATTTTAAGAAATATTAATATGTTTAATATGATAACAAAATAAAACATTCAAATTAGACTTTAAATTCAAATAAAGTTAAAACTGTTTTAAGGCGAATTTATAAATATTTTATAAAGTACGTTTTAAATAGAAATCGACGATATAATATATATTTAATGGCCTGAATAAAACGCGCCGCGCAGTGACCTTTCGCGAATTTCGACCATTAACTTTAAATGGAAGTAATGGGAGATCCGACCATCGGATTCTCCTAAAACCGAAACCATTGGGTTCGTATCGAAAAGAGCTTTTCAATGAATATAAGAGTTTCAAAATCTAACGGTTGGATTTGGAATTATGTCCAAATCAAATTTTGAAAAGGTCGCTATGGATGCAGTTCGGTGGCCGTTATTGGAAACCGACTGTACGAGCGAAAATAAAATTATTAAAAATATGGAAATATTATGTAAAATAATAATAAATGATTTAAAAGGAATTCAGATGAAAATTTCCAATAGTGAAGAGATAAAAATATATTTTATCGATATGAACTAGTTATTAACTAGAACAAATCTTATAATTAAGATTTAATAAAGTTTTCCAATAAGTTAATATTTACTTGAAATTAAATAGAATAAATTGGATTTTTGGGTTGTCGTGAATGGTGTCTTAAATAACACTGTTATTAACCCCAGTTGAGAAAAGAATAAATCTTTTAATTAAGATTTTTAGAGTTTCAATCATATTTGATAATTGGAATAAAATGAAATGTAAATTGGATTTATCGTGAACAGTGTTTTAAACGACACTTGTTCTTTAACCCAGTTTGCAGTGAAATATAATTTGGGATTTATGAATCTTTTATTTAGATTTAAAATGGAATATTTTCCAAGAGTAAAGTTTTCTAATTTAATATAATAAATTGGGATTGAATGGAATTTGATTTAATAATATTCGAGATGAGCTTCTGTAAAAGAAGGCCGTTAATATATATGGAATTTAAAAGGCTTTGCCGTTATTCCATTTATATTAATAGCCCAATACAGAAATTCATATCGATTATACATTGGTCTGATTTCTATGAAAATCCCCTATTTAATGGGAGATGAATTTGAGTTTATCGTGAACAATGTTTTAAATGACATTAGTTCTTTAACTCAAATAAGGATAAGATTAATTTCTTAAAGTTAAATAATCATTAAATAATGATTTTGATATTTAAAACCAAATTGGAGTTTTTAATAAATCTTTAAAAGAAAAACTCAAGAAAAAATTTAAAGAATTTATCTTTGATAAAATAATGCGAATATTTTATTAGAAGAATAATTCTGAATTGGAATGAGGCGTTGGATGTGTTTTTATAGTACTTGATTTTTAATTATAAAAATACGCGAGTCATTCGGAAAGACCGGGTTTAACCCATTCTGAATGATCACTACGACGATGAAGAGTCGAAGGTTTGAAGACGGTGGTTGAAGACCGACGATCTTCACATCGAATGGATGTGTTGCTACTGATACCCATGATTGGAGTAGCAACCTTGAGG
Organism: Allium sativum; assembly: GCA_030737875.1. Taxonomy (NCBI): domain Eukaryota; kingdom Viridiplantae; phylum Streptophyta; class Magnoliopsida; order Asparagales; family Amaryllidaceae; genus Allium; species Allium sativum. The sequence goes on from CM060912.1 coordinate 337,483,872, forward strand.
GGGCTTCAGTGGTAACCGTCCGGACTATTGTTGATTGTTTGGATATGCGAGGACCTCTTAGGTGTCTCCGGTTTCGTTCAGACCCAGAACGGACTTGTAAATGGATGTGTGTCGGACATTGGATTTCGTTCCATGTGAATTAAATTGATTGTTATTAATGTATAACTATTGGTGGTGGAGAATTTATTCTCTGCTTAAAACCATGGTATATATTAATAGTGATTGATCGCATGGCGTGAATTGTCAATGTGGCACGCCAAGATGCAATTGATCAAGGCTTTTGTTGAAAAGCAGGGCCTTGTGGGATGATCAAAGTATAGCCTATTTAGGCATAGCTTTGTGTAGTTGACTTCGCGAGCCTCACACCCGGTATGAGTCTAAAACGGGAGAAGGGAACGCAGGGAGTGCACACGTTATCTTTCTAGCTAGAGTAGTGTCAGGGACCTACCAGCGCTGACATTTTACTTATGTGGATGATGGATTATGAGGTACCTCATGTTTTTGTAGGCCGTTAGTGGTCATATTATAGGTCCAAAAGGACCGGGAAATGTGTGTTCAGGCATAACTAATCCACGACCCTTTGGAGTGGACCGACCCTGCAGGATCCAAGGGTTGCCCATAGGTGTGATCCTGAGGTATCTGCTAGAGTGCCTCGAATCGGTAAGGAGCTCCTCCCTAGCCTTGACTTATGATGGAAACCAAATCTCCAATACGACATGTCGGTCTTGATTGTAAACTTATATATGGCGACATGATATATGGTACCCATGTCGTCTATGATTGATATTTATGATTGAAATGTTTTTTTAAAACATATACACACTAATATTAAATCCGTTTTATCGTATCAAGCATCTTTTGACCATTATAAGGTAAAACCCTATCCTCCGGTTTGCGTTGCATTGTGTGATGAGACTTGGGTCTTATAATGGTTTCATTTTTCTAAAAAGCACAGCGTTATTTAAACGATTTACTTTACTTATGCACTGGCAATCCAATGGAATAAACCCATTCCGCGTTAGCGGCGTGGTCCTATGATTTGCCTTATCATTAGATTAGTTAAGTTAGATTTCTCATACCAGTCCCATGACTGACCTATAGTTTGTTTCACTGGCAAACTCGGGTGCCCGTACTTTTCCACACGGGCAGTCGAGTAGCTTGTTTTGCAGATATCTATTCTTTTAGCAGGATCCTGGATTGAAGCTTAAAGTTGTGTCCAGAGCATTTATAGTCTTCCGCTGTGTATTAATTCATTGTAATCTATCTTCCGCTGTATTTTATTTCGATGTACTCTGATATTCTGTACTCTAATGTAACATTATTATGTTTATAAAAGTCTGTTGTTATTGTTCTGATGTATTGTAATGTATGCGAGTTTTGAACGGCCTTGGTCGATTTTGCGATCGATTAGGTCCGGGCAAAATCCGTGTCGTTACAGTTGGTATCAGAGCTCTGGTTTGCTCAAATCTTTTGGGTACAACTCGTTAGAACTGAACAAAGACTCATCAGAGATTGGATTAGTAATATCCAATAAGAATACTCATTAGAGATGGGATCAGTAGTATCCTAGAATGAGTCTGAAGAGTGTTGTTTTTAAAAATAAATAAAATGAGACGACCCGAACTCCCCCGGTCTCCGAAGAGAAGAGAAAGAACGAATTGTTTTGAGAACACGAAAAAATAGAACGCAGACGGAAGAACATTTCATTGTATATTACAACAATACATCAGATTACAAGAATATACAGAGTATAAATGAATATTACACAGAAATAACAGAGATTTAAATTACATTTAAATACATAGAAGTGGAAAATAATACAATACACAACTAGAAGAGATATACGAATACAAAGCTTTTCGGGTATCATTCCAGCTGTAAACCAAGATCCTGTGAATATAAATCTGCAAAACCAAAACTACTAGCTGCCCGTGTCGAAAATGAGGGCACCCAGAGTTTAGGTTAAAACAATAAACTCCAGGTCAGTCATGGGACTGGTGTGAGAACTAAAACAATTATTAATCTTTATTTTTAAAGTTAGGCAAGTCAAGGGACCACGCCGTATAACACGGAACGGGTTTCCTCCCAAGAATACCAGTGCATAAAACAAACAGGGTAATGCTAAATAAAGAAAAATGAAGCTATTATAAGACCCAGGTCCCATCACACAATGCAACGCAAGCCGCAGGATAGGGTTTTACCTTATAATAGCCAAGAATGCTTGATACGTTTAAAAGAAATCATTTGATACTATTATAAGTGTATAGTGTATGAAACAACTTCAAATCATAAGTATCAATCATAGGCGGCATGAATGCCCCATACCACTATGTCGCCATGTATATGTTATACAGTCAAAATCGCAAAGTCACGTATTTGGAAATTGGGTTTCCATCTATGAACCGAGGCAAAAGATAGTCCTCAACCGTTTCGAGACTCTCTAGCCCGAGCCTCAGGACCCAGACTCAGGTGGGCCCTTGGATCATCAGGGCCGGTCCACCGATGTGGATTAAAATTCCTAAACACTGCGTTTCCCCGCCCTTTGGGGCGTAAATGAGCCAATAAATGACTCTATCGGACCCAGATCGTCCGATCTAACCGAGGCGCCTCGCAACAGCAACAACCACACAGGTGAAAGTATATAAATGTCAGGCCTGGTAGGTCACTGACACCACCCTAGCTAGAAAGAAACGCATGCCCTCCCTGAGGTCCTTCTCCCGTTTTTGGTTCACAACCGGGGTGTGAAGCTCGCGAATTCACGTTACACAAAGCAATGCCACACAGGCTGTGCTTTGATCATCACCACAAGACTTTGCTTTTCAACAGAAGCCTTGATCATTTGCCACTTAGGTATGCCACACAGGCAATTCACTCTATGAGTTTGATATCCATCAGTATATAACCCCTGAGCTCGTACGCCTCAGAGAAGGGCGTTAAGCAAGAGAATGAATTCTCCGCCGCCAAACAGATATATATTTAATAGGGATCAATCACACAGACTAAAATCCAATTTCAGACACACAGTCCATTTACAAGTCCGTTCTGGGTTTGAACGAAACCGAAGGCACCTAGTACCCCGCATATCCATCGATCTCCAAGTACGTCTGGACGATCACCAACTGTTTCCATCTTCTTGGGTATACAGCCCAATCAAGATCATCAGTAATAACCCAAACGACGTAAAGACCTCCAGTCTTCGACCATCATCTTCATCCGACTTATCGTCGTATCAGTTATTCAAAATGGGATAAACCCGGTCTTTCCGAATAACTCGCGTATATTTTAAATAAGTGTTACACAAACACAACATACGCCTCATTCCAATTCATCAGTCACTAACCGTAAATTAATCAAGAGAATAATTCCCAAAATATTAACCCCGAAGGCCGAAACCAACATCAGATCAATATCCAGAAAACCATTCTACTTAGCTAACCGACAGTTAGTTTCAAAATTTCACATTCATAGGGAAAGGTTCCCATTAATTTTATCAAAGACAAATTCCTTGACTTTATTCTTTAAACTTCTTTTGAATTTCGATTCAACTAGTCGGGATTAACGAACCTTATCGAAGCAATCATTTGTTTTAATTTCCCAATCCCAACCTATTCATCCCATGAAGTAAAACTGGTAATACTTCATATCTAACACCACAGTGTTATCGGTAAATTCAATTACCATTTCACGTTCAAATCTAATTAAAGATTTAACTATCGCCTGGAGCAAAACTGGTGATACTCCATTCTCGATCATTTCAATCTAATTAAAGATTCATTAAAACTCCACTTAGTTTTAATCTTTAACTGGGTTAAAGAATCAGTGTCATTTAAAACACAGTTCACGATAAACCCAAAATCACATTTCATTAATTATCGGGTTAAAGAACAAGTGTTATTTAAAACACTGTCCACGATAAACCCAAAAATCAATATCAATTCAATTCCGATTAAATATTATTTAATTGGTACACTTCATTAAATCCAAATAAAAAGATTTAATCTTTTCTCAACTGGGTTCAAGAACAGTGTTAGTCAAGACACCATTCACGACAAACCCAAATCACATTTGATATTAAATACAAGGCTCTGAATAGAAAATATATCGGCTTATATTCAATATCATATTCTACGACCAACAGATATCGTATTGGAAATAACGATATATATATCTATATCTTCCAAATTTCCATAACAACATCTGTATAATCACGAAATCCAACATCGAAATACTCCGAAGACAATTTCGATTCAAATCCATTCCAATGCAATCATTGGAAATTCCGGTTATTTTCAAAACCATTTCAAATTCAATTTATTTAATTAAAAATAAATAGAATTATAATTCTAGTTCAAAACTAGTTCATTTCGATAAAAATCTATTTTTATCTCTTCAAATATGGAGTTTTTCATCCCAATTCTTTCTAAATCATTTCTTATGATTTTACATAAATTATTACTATTTTTAATAATTTTATCAAGGCCCGTACAGTCAATTTCCATCAACGGCCATCGAACTGCACTTACAGCGACCTTTTCCAAATTTGATTTGGACATAATTCCAAATCCAACCGTAAGATTTCAAATTTCTAATATTCGTTAGAAAGCTCTTTTCGATACGAACCCAACGGTTCCGGTTTTAGGAGAATCCGACGATCGGATCTCCCGCAATATCCGTTCGAAGTCAATGGTCGAAATTCGCGAACTGCCGCTGCGCGGCGCGTTCTATTCAGGCCATTATATTATATATATAATATTTATAATATATACTTCGTCGATTTCCTTTAAAACGTATTTAATAAATCGTTTTAAATTCGTTTTCAAAACGATTTCAACTTCTTTTTCAAATTCAAATCAAAATTGAATTTTCCCTTACTGATTCGTTTTAAATTCATTTCAAATTGATTTCAATTCAAATTGATTTTTAATTCAATTTCAGTTCGTTTTCAATTAAATTTCGACTCGTATTCAATTCCATTAAATTTCAATTCGAATTCATTTCTATTCAAATTCAAATCATTTCAGTGTATTTCGAATTTCAAATCAATTCAGTTTAATTCGAATTTCAATTCACTTTAAATATCATTCGAATTTCAATTCATTTCAATATAGTTCGAATTTCAAATCTATTCAATTTCAAATCTATTCAATATTCATTGAAGAATGAATAAAATCGATATAAATATCGTTCACATCAAAATGGCGTCAATCTAACCAACACGGCTTCATATGTTTCTATTTTCAAATATTCCATTTCAAATATTTCTATTTCAAATATTCCTCTTCAAATATTTCTATTTCAAATATTTCTATTTCAAATATTTCTTTTTCGAAACTGGAATGAGGCCCAATCAATTACCATATAATGTTAATTATATGGATTTTCTACAACACATGTATATATCAACAATGATGAATAATCAACCATCATCCAAAGTGCATTCTACACTGTATAAGCATCAAATATAAATATTCAACGCTTATAACAGCCTGTCAATCAATCGATCGACATACAACTAAACAATCGGGATTAGTGTACGTAAAATATCATCCCAATACCCGTGTGGGGTTTCAAACAATCAAACACAGATTTTATTTGTGTAGTTAGGCGATGTGTAAAATTTATCGTCCCAATCAATATCAGTTAAATGTGTGTATATAAACAAATCGTCCGATTTGTTTATTTTATTTCATTTTATATACATGTTAAAAATTCTATTTTTAACTATAAAATATTTTAACTATATAAATATTTTATTTTATTTCACATCACATCACACAATCAACTGCACATCAAAATCAAACAAACAAGCATACAAGTCGTCCATGGTCTGTGGACGACGGCTGTCGGTTGCTACTAAACACCGTCTGCATCCTAGTATATATTTTAACTAGAAAATTAAATTAAAGGTGAGAAATTCTCACAGATTAGCTAATCCAATCGCACGACTCTTCTTATGTAGGAATCTTCGCCGTTCTTGCCACTTGTCAATTTTCACTGCCCGTATTCTCTACATATATAAAAATCACATTTTTACTTTGTTATTCAATATATAAAAATCGAATTTTTTACTTTGCTATTCAATATATAAAAATCGAAATTTTACTTTGCTATTCAATATAAAAAAATCTATTTTAACTATGCTATTCAATATATAAAAATCTATTTTTACTATGCTATTCAATATATAAAAATCGTATTTTTACTATGCTATTCAATATATAAAAATCGTATTTTTACTATGCTATTCAATATATAAAAATCGTATTTTTACTATGCTATTCAATATGTAAAAATTGAATTTTTACTATGCTATTCAATATATAAAAATCGTATTTTTACTATGCTATTCAATATATAAAAATTGAATTTTTACTTTGCTATTCAATATATAAAAATCGAATTTTTACTTTATAAAAATTCGATCTTGCTACATCAAAAAATCGTATTTTCACCATGCTAATATACATATAAAAATCGAATTTTTATTTGTTAAAAATCGTATCTTTTATATGTTAAAAATATCGCCTTTTATACTTTAAACATCCAAACTTTCTATATAATAAAAATCCGACCTTCTCTATTTATAATTTTTTTTAACTTCATCATAAAAATAAAAATCAGAAAAATAAAATGAATATGACTTACAATGTTCAGATCGGAGAGGCGGGGGGTGCGCTGCGTTCTCGGTGGTGGGAGGAGGTGTTGCGGCCTTCTGGAGCGGCGGCGCCAGGCGTTGGGGGGGGGGGGGGTCGCGTCGTTCGAGCGTGGCGGTTAGTGATTCGTGGAAGGGGAAGAGGGGTCGGGGGGTGGACTGCTGCGCGGTGCGAGGAGGAGGAAGAAGATGAAGGAGCGGCGGCGGCAGGCGTTGGGCAGGGTCGCGTTGTTCGAATTAGGGTTTTTTTTTCTTTTTTTCTTTTCTGTTTTGATTTCTAATCGGGGGGGGGGGGGGTGCTGAGTGATGTAAGGATAGGTTTTTTTTATTTAGTTTCAAAAAGTTGACTTTTTTATTTGACCTCTAAACGAGGCCCACCGCCTGTCGTCCATAGCGTTTTACCCCCATTCCGAACACAATGGGATATGTGTCGTAAGCTGATTCGATCGTTTCGATCAGTTTCCGTCAAAACCAACATATAACTCTATATATTGAATTTGAACGCGTATTTCAATTTACTAAGGTCACATACTAACTCGAAAAATTCCCGAAAAATATTTTCTAGCTTCGTATTGACGATACGGTCCTAACAAAGCTAGCTTCATCGAATTCTGAGACCGTTTGAAAAATGGCCAATTTCCAGTCGATTAAAATCAACTAAAACTGGTCAAACGCGTTTTCCTTTGCAACGCTCACATATCGAGTCAAAAAATTACGAAATTTGAAACCTAGCAATAAACTGACATCACGGACCCAAAAAAAGTGGTTTCGTTGAAATCCGAGGTCGTTTGCAAAATTTCGATTTTTAAGGGCCTGAATTCTATAGCGACTATTCAGAATTTTCAACTGGACATATCTTTTGATTCCTGCTATGAAATCTCGATTTTTCGGATTCGTTGGAAAGATATTCTCGATTAGATCCCATTATTTTTTTTGTTTCACTAAAATCGGGATTATTTTGCACCCGGTACATTCAATTGAAGTTTGAAATCAAATTATCGAACTACCGCGCCATTTTCAATTCCTTTTATAATTATATATAATTATTTATATTCTAACGACGACGTATATAATATATACATTCTAAATATATTCAAAATAAATTTCTCGTTGTTATTATTTAAAATAATTCATTTTAAATGTTCAAAATTCGCTAAAATTGCCAAAATAAAAATTTTAAACCGGCCCAGATTTTCGGGTTGTTACAATCTCCCCCACTTAAAACATTTCGTCTCTGAAAAGGAACAAAGTCGGAAGTGGTTTGATTAATCAACTCTACGTTCGATCTGGCTTCCATTCTCCAACTTTTCAGTTTCTGAGAATTTTCAAATTCTTCAAAAATTTGGCTAACACCCGGAATTTTTGAAAAATTTCGCCATAACCTCCCCTGCACCGGGAGCCGCGGGAAAATCCCGAAATTGCCATATAGGCCTTCTGATCTCAAAAAGAAAAAGAAAAAGCTAAGCGGCTAGCCAATCGGCTCATAAAATCATCATCACCCAAACAACGCAGTAAATTATAGTAAACATGTACCTATTTGTCGGGCAAACAAATTATATTCTCTACTCTAGCCTCCTTGCTATGACCTGTTCAATGTAAGTACATGTATATGCAAGCAAATGCGACTAATTTTCAATACAATTCAATATTTGGTTTAATTGGGCTATATGGTACAAATTTTAATTAATCAACCAATAATCAACAACACAACCATCAATCAATTAGTTGATTAGCTTTTGAAATTCATAACTTTGGTATATAGTCAAAAATCACATTTTTGATGCCAAATCACAACAATAAATCCTATATAGCTTTGGTTCTCACACCAGTCAATTGGAAATATATAGAAATCCCACTTTCGTCACATGAACATAAATTCTAATGATGGAGCTCCATCATCAAAATCATCTCCGGGCGATTAGAGTGTAATTCTATATCTACCCAGTATATTAAAACTTCAAATACACGTTTGCAAGGCGTATATGCAAAATCTTTATATACTGGACTGTCCAAATTAATACTAATAAATAATCAAATACGAATAATTGATTTAAATTTTCAAAACAAAAAAAATTGTTTTCACTTTCAAAAATATACTCTTCGCACTCGTTTTAGGATACTACTGATCCCATCTCTAACGAGTCATTCTAATTGGATATTACTAATCCAATATCTGATGAATTCTTTCGTATGGTTCTAATGTGTCTTGTTCTCTGAGCTTTGTAAACCAAAGCTCTGATACCACGATGAAACGACCCGAACTCCCCCGGTCTCCGAAGAGAAGAGAAAGAATGAATTGTTTTGAGAACACGACAAAATAGAACGCAGACGGAAGAACATTTCATTTTATATTACAACAATACATCATATTACAAGAATATACAGAGTATAAATGAATATTACACAGAAATAATAGAGATTTAAATTACATTTAAATACATAGAAGCAGAAAATAATACAATACACAACTAGAAGAGATATACGGATACAAAGCTTTCCGGATATCATTCCAGCTGTAAACCAGGATCCTGTGAATATAAATCTGCAAAACCAAAACTACTAGCTGCCCATGTTGAAAATGAGGGCACCCAGAGTTTAGGTTAAAACAATAAACTCCAGGTCAGTCATGGGACTGGTGCGAGAACTAAAACAGTTATTAATCTTTATTTTTAAAGTTAGGCAAGTCAAGGGACCACGCTGTATAACACGGAACGGGTTTCCTCCCAAGAATACCAGTGCATAAAACAAACAGCGTAATGCTAAATAAAGAAAAATGAAGCTATTATAAGACCCAGGTCCCATCACACAATGCAACGCAAGCCAGAGGATAGGGCTTTTACCTTATAATAGCCAAGAATGCTTGATACGTTTAAAAGAAATCATTTGATACTATTATAAGTGTATAGTGTATGAAGCAACTTCAAATCATAAGTATCAATCATAGGCGGCATGAATGCCCCATACCACTATGTCACCATATATAGGTTATACAATCAAAATCGCAAAGTCATGTATTTGGAAATTGGGTTTCCATCTATGAACCGAGGCAAAAGATAGTCCTAAACCGATTCGAGACTCTCTAGCCCAAGCCTCAGGACCCAGACTCAGGTGGGCCCTTGGATCTTCAGGGCCGGTCCACCGATGTGGATTAAAATTCCTAAACACTGCGTTTCCCCGCCCTTTGGGGTGCAAATGAGCCAATAAATGACTCCATCGGACCCGGATCGTCCGATCTAACCGAGGAGCCTCGCAACAGCAACAACCACACAGGTGAAAGTATATAAATGTCAGGGATGGTAGGACACTGACACCACCCTAGCTAGAAAGAAACGCATGCCCTCCCTTAGGTCCTTCTCCTGTTTTTGGTTCACAACCGGGGTGTGAGGCTCGCGAATTCACACTACACAAAGCTGTGCCACATAGGCTGTGCTTTGATCATCACCACAAGACTTTGCTTTTCAACAGAAGACTTGATCATTTGCCACTTAGGCATGCCACACAGGCAATTCACTCTATGAGTTTGATATCCACCAGTATATAAAACCTGAGCTCGTACGCCTCAGAGAAGGGTGTTAAGTAAGAGAATGAATTCTCCGCCGCCAAACAGGTATATTTTTAATAGAGATCAATCACACAGACTAAAATCCAATGTCAGACACACAGTCCATTTACAAGTCCGTTCTGGGTCTAAACGAAACCGGAGGCACCTAGTACCCCGCATATCCATCGATCTCCAAGTACGTCTGGACGATCACCAACTGTTTCCATCTTCTTGGGTGTACAACCCAATCAAGATCATCAGTAATCACCCAAACGACGTAAAGACCTCCGGTCTTCGACCATCGTCTTCATCTTCGACTTATCGTCGTATCAGTTATTCAAAATGGGATAAACCCGGTCTTTCCGAATAACTCGCGTATATTTAAAATAAGTGTTACACAAACACAACATACGCCTCATTCCAATTCATCAGTCACTAACGGTAAATTAATCAAGAGAATAATTCCCTAAATATTAACCCCGAAGGCCGAAACCAACATCAGATCAATATCTAGAAAACCATTCTGCTTAGCTAACCGACAGTTAGTTTCTAAATTTCACATTCATAGGGAAAGGTTCCCATTAATTTTATCAAAGATAAATTCCTTGACTTTATTCTTTAATTTTCTTTTGAATTTCAATTCAACTAGTCGGGATTAACGAACCTTATCGAAGCAATCATTTGTTTTAATTTCCCAATCCCAACCTATTCATCCCATGAAGTAAAACTGGTAATACTTCATATCTAACACCACGGTGTTATCGGTAAATTCAATTACCATTTCACGTTCAAATCTAATTAAAGATTTAACTATCGCCTGGAGCAAAACTGGTGATACTCCATTTTCGATCATTTTAATCTAATTTAAGATTCATTAAAACTCCACTTAGTTTTAATCTTTAACTTGGTTAAAGAATCAGTGTCATTTAAAACACAGTTCACGATAAACCCAAAATCACATTTCATTAATTATCGGGTTAAAGAACAAGTGTTATTTAAAACACTGTCCACGATAACCCCAAAAATCAATATCAATTCAATTCCAATTAAATATTATTTAATTGGTACACTTCATTAAATCCAAATAAAAAGATTTAATCTTTTCTCAACTGGGTTCAAGAACAGTGTTAGTCAAGACACCATTCACGACAAACCCAAATCACATTTGATATTAAATACAAGGCTCTGAATAGAAAATATATCGGATTATATTCAATATCAAATTCTACGACCAACAGATATCGTATTGGAAATAACGATATATATATCTGTATCTTCCAAATTTCCATAACAACATCTGTATAATCACGAAATCCAACATCGAAATACTCCGAAGACAATTTCGATTCAAATCCATTCCAATGCAATCATTGGAAATTTTGGTTATTTTCAAAACCATTTCAAATTCAATTTATTTATATAAAAATAAATAGAATTATAATTCTAGTTCAAAACTAGTTCATTTCGATAAAAATCTATTTTTATCTATTCAAATATGGAGTTTTTCATCCCAATTCTTTCTAAATCATTTCTTATGATTTTACACAAATTATTACTATTTTTAATAATTTTATCAAGGCCCGTACAGTCGATCTCCATCAACGGCCATCGAACTGCACTTACAGTGACCTTTTCCAAATTTGATTTGGACATAATTCCAAATCCAACCGTTAGATTTAAAATTTCTAATATTCATTAGAAAGCTCTTTTCGATACGAACCCAATGGTTCCTGTTTTAGGAGAATCCGACGGTCGGATCTCCCGCAATATCCGTTCGAAGTCAATGGTCGAAATTCGCGAACTGCCGCGGCGCGGCGCGTTCTATTCAGGCCATTATATTATATATATACTTCGTCGATTTCCTTTAAAACGTATTTAATAAATCGTTTTAAATTCGTTTTCAAAACGATTTCAACTTCTTTTTCAAATTCAAATCAAAATTGAATTTTCCCTTACTAATTCGTTTTAAATTCATTTCAAATTGATTTCAATTCAAATTAATTTTTAATTCAATTTCAGTTCGTTTTCAATTAAATTACGACTCGTATTCAATTCTATTAAATTTCAATTCGAATTCATTTCTATTCAAATTCAAATCATTTCAGTGTATTTCGAATTTCAAATCAATTCAGTTTAATTCGAATTTCAATTCACTTTAAATATAATTCGAATTTCAATTCATTTCAATATAGTTCGAATTTCAAATCTATTCAATTTCAAATCTATTCAGTATTCATTGAAGAATGAATAAAATCGATATAAATATCGTTCACATCAAAATGGCGTCAATCCAACCAACACGGCTTCATATGTTTCTATTTTCAAATATTCTATTTCAAATATTTCTATTTCAAATATTGCTCTTCAAATATTTCTATTTCAAATATTTCTATTTCAAATATTTCTTTTTCGAAACTGGAATGAGGCCAATCAATTACCATATAATATTAATTATATGGATTTTCTACAACACATGTATATATCAACAACGATGAATAATCAACCATCGTCCAAAGTGCATTCTACACTGTATAAGCATAAAATATAAATATTCAACGCTTATAACAGCCTGTCAATCAATCGATTGACATACAACTAAACAATCGGGATTAGTGTACGTCAAATATCATCCCAATACCCGTGTGGGGTTTTCAAATCAACAAACACAGATTTTATTTGTGCGGTTGGGCGATGTGTAAAATTTATCGTCCCTATCAATATCAGTCAAATGTGTGTATATAAACAAATCGTCCGATTTGTTTATTTTATTTCATTTTATATACATGTTAAAAATTCTATTTTTAACTATAAAATATTTTAACTATATAAATATTTTATTTTATTTCACATCACATCACACAATCAATTACACATCAAAATTAAACAAACAAGCATACAAGCCGTCCATGGTCTGTGGACGACGGGTGTCGGGTGCTACTAAACACCGTCTGCATCCTAGTATATATTTTAACTAGAAAATTAAATTAAAGGTGAGAAATTCTCATAGATTAGCTAATCCAATCCCACGACTCTTCTTATGTAGGAATCTTCGCCGTTCTTGCCTCTTGTCAATTTTCACTGCCCGTATTCTCTACATATATAAAAATCGCATTTTTACTTTGCTATTCAATATATAAAAATTGAATTTTTACTTTGCTATTCAATATATAAAAATCGAATTTTTACTTTGCTATTCAATACATAAAATTCTATTTTAACTATGCTATTCAATATATAAAAATCTATTTTTACTATGCTATTCAATATATAAAAATCGTATTTTTACTATGCTATTCAATATATAAAAATCGTATTTTTAATATGTTATTCAATATATAAAAATCGTCTTTTTACTTTGCTATTCAATATATAAAAATCGAATTTTTACTATGCTATTCAATATATAAAAATTGTATTCTTACTATGCTATTCAATATATAAAAATCGAATTTTTACTTTGCTATTCAATATATAAAAATCGAATTTTTACTTTATAAAAATTCGATCTTGCTACGTCAAAAAATCGTATTTTCACCATGCTAATATACATATAAAAATCGAATTTTTATTTGTTAAAAATCGTATCTTTTATATGTTAAAAATATCGCCTTTTATACTTTAAACATCCGAACTTTCTATATAATAAAAATCCGACCTTCTCTAGTTATAAAAAATTTTCAACTTCATCATAAAGATAAAAATCAGAAAAATAAAATGAAATTAAAATAAATATAACTTACATTGTTCAGATCGGAGAGGGGGGTGCGCTGCGTTCTCGGTGGTGGGAGGAGGTGCTGCGGCCTTCTGGAGCGGCACCGCCAGGCATTGGGGTGGGGGGTCGCGTCGTTCGAGCGTGGCGGTCAGGGATTCGTGGAAGGGGAAGAGGGGCGGGGGGGTGGACTGCTGCGCGGTGCGAGGGGGATGAAGAAGATGAAGGAGCGGCGGCGGCAGGCGTTGGGGGGGGGGGGGGGTTGCGTCGTTCGAATTAGGTTTTTTTCTTTTCTGTTTTGATTTTTAATCGGGGGGGGGGGGGTGCTGAGTGATGTATGGAGAGGTTTTTTTTATATTTTATTTTATTTAATTTCAAAAAGTTGACTTTTTCATTTGACCTCTAAACGAGGCCCACCGCCTGTCGTCCATAGTGTTTTACCCCCATTCCGAACACAATGGGATATGTGTCGTAAGCTGATTCGATCAGTTTCCGTCAAAACCAACATATAACTCTATATATTGAATTTGAATGCGTATTTCAATTTACTGAGGTCACATACTAACTCAAAAAATTCACGAAAAATATTTTCTAGCTTCGTATTGACGATACGGTCCTAACAAAGCTGGCTTCGTCGAATTCTGAAACCGTTTGAAAAATGGCCAATTTCCAGTCGATTAAAATCAACTAAAACTGGTCAAATGCGTTTTCCTTTACCACGCTCACATATCGAGTCAAAAAATTACGAAATTTTAAAACCTAGCAATAACCTGACATCATGGACCCAACAAAAGTAGTTTCGTCGAAATCCGAGGTCGTTTGCAAAATTTCCATTTTTAAGGGCCTGAATTCTATAGCGACTATTCAGAATTTTCAACTGGACATATCTTTTGATTCCCGCTACGAAATCTCGATTTTTCGGATTCGTTGGAAAGATATTCTCGATTAGATCCCATTATTTTTTGTTTCACTAAAATCGGGATTGTTTTGCACTCGGTACATTCAATTGAAGTTTGAAATCAAATTATCGAACTACCGCGCCATTTTCAATTCCTTTTATAATTATATATAATTATTTATATTCTAACGACGACGTATATAATATATACGTTTTAAATATATTCAAAATAAATTTCTCGTCTTTATTATTTAAAATAATTCATTTTAAATGTTCAAAATTCGCTAAAATTTTCAAAATAAAAATTTTAAACCAGCCCAGATTTTCGGGTTGTTACATAAAAGCGGTAATAAATTTAGTTTTGAAAATTTATCTTAAAATACGTATTTAAGATATTATTATATTTTAGATTTGGACAATCGAGTATATAGAGATTTTAATATATGCCTTGCAAGTGTGTATAAGAAGCTCCAATATATTAGATAGATATAGAGTCACACTCTAATAGCTCGGAGACGATTCTGATGATGAGGCATCATTATCAGTGTTTTTGTTCGAATTCGGAGTGAGAGATCTATATATTTCCAATTGACTGATATGAGAACCAAAACTTAGTTAGAACACATTGTTGTGATTTGCACTAAAAATATGATTTTTAACTATATATGTAAAAGTTATATATATTAGAAAAGTTAATCATCTAATTGATTGCTTTTTGTGATGTTTGATTATTGGATTAACTAATAAAATTATTGAAACCAATAATAAAAATTTAATTAAGTTAGCTAATTAAAAAACTTTTAGCTTCGTTCCTTTTCGAGGATGAAGAGATTTTTAAGTGGGGGAGATCGTAACAACCCGGAAAATCAGGACCAATTTAAAATTTTTATTTTAACAAATTTTAATGAAAAATGCGTCAGAATTTAAATTTTTAATAATTTTTAATTAAACTATTGAATGACTTTGTATATAAATTTTATGATTAATGAATGATTTCAAATTTGTTTGTAATAAACAATTATTTGAAATTAGATATGAAATTCTTCTATAATTGTGAAATAAGAAACGTGCGCTGCTTCGTTCACATTAATATAATTTATTTCGTAATATTAGAATTTAAAACGAACAACGTTGCTTATACGCAGTACGTGTTCGCTAAAATATAAAAAAGAAGAATTCTAGTAATACTACAGGCATCAATAGAAATATTTTCAGGTGACAAAAGTGAGACAACATTAACGCTAAAAGTTCATTTATTACATTTTCTTACATAATTGGAAACGTTAGCTAAATGTATGTCTAAAATCTCAAAGCACTTAACTGACCTATTTCAACATCAAATGAAATACTTTGAATTCCATTTATGCATTAAGTATTGAATCATCACTTCCATATCAGAAACATAAGGACAACAATAATAATACATGTTGCATGCGTTTTTTTAATATGTCCTTTTGTTTCTTTGATATCTCTCTTTTGCAAACGATTATATATAAAAAATGTTTTGATATGAAGCTTGCGAGGATTAGGGAAGGACAAAAATTAGAAAGAAATTTTGAGAGAATAATCAACTGTGAGTATACGTGAGAATAATAGATGAATGGAAATGTTAGGTAAATTAAACAGATTGTTATAAATGGATACAAGTCTTATATGGAAAACACTAATGGCTTAAATGAATATTGGGCAAAAGAAAAGAATGGTTTAAATTTAGAAAATAATGAACATGTAAGGGAAACATTAATATTAAGAGAGGTACGTTGAACATAAAAAGGTAATCAATGTTTGCACAAACAAAATCAATCGCATGAATTAAGACTATCTTTCCAGAATAAAATAAATATGCCATTTTTTAATCCTTTTTTTAAATACAAGAAAGAAAAGACAAGATAAACACCATTAAATTAAATATTATTTAATATATATATAACCTAAGGTATATATACGGTATAGAATACGAAACCCTAAACACCTTCTTCCAGCCGTCTTCCTTATGAATCAATGGCCGAACTCCTCCGAACTTAATCCCTTATTTTTCTCCCTAAATGTCTTGAATTAAAACAAATCTCTAACCACAAATCGAAGAACACTTCGAGATCTTGCTAACCAACGGTTATGATCGACGATGGGGGTTTCTGGTGGCCGGAATTGGGTGGAAAGGCGGCGCAGTGGGGGCGGATTTCTGGGCGGTGGTGAGGTACGAGCTGGGGGTCCTTCTGGGCGATGGATGGTGTCTCGATGGTGGTCAGTGTGGTGGTCTCGGATCGAGGTCTGATGCCTCGTACGGCGTGCGCAAGTGAGGAGTTGGCGGTCGATATGGGTTTCAATGTACAACAGAAAGGAACGAAGAAGAAAGGGGTTAACTCCCTTATCCAATGCAATTAATCCTTAATTAACTATTTAATTATTTCATTTTTTGAAATAAATGTTTATAATACAATAACTTCTTCAAACAGAAACGAAATCGAACGAAACAAAGTTCGTTGAACTCGTATGGACAAGGGCTTCGCTATGAAACAGTCCAGAACTGAAATGGAGCAAGTCATGATTTGAGGGAAATTCCAATCTGAACTGATCTGAATGGAAAGCTATTTGTGAGATTTCTATTTTATGATTCAAATTAATTATTTATTGAAATGTGAAGTTTATATTTATTTCATAAAGTTCACGTGATGTTGTATATCTTTATTGAAATGTTGGTTGTGTTGTGATGTGGCTTGAATTGAAATTTTGGTATGTTTGATTTTGGTTATAATAAAGAAAATGAATTGTGATTGTGGTGGAAATATATTTTAGTGTTATGAATAAATTTGTTTATGTTTTAAATAGTAAAACAAGAATACATTGGAAACCACATTTAAATGTGAAGTATGTTAATAAAATAGTTCGTGTTAGAAAACTTGTTTTACATTAAAAATTATATTTTAATGTATTGAATATACATAAACATTTGTTTGTGTTTAGAAAATAAGTTTTACAATAAAATTATATTTTAATGTATTGAATGTACATAAATATTTGTTCGCATTTAGAAAACAAGTTTCACGTTAAATTATATTTTAATGTTAAAAATGTACATAAGAATTTGTTCATATTAGGAAAACACGTTTCACATTAAATTCACATTTTAATGTTATGAAGGTAAACAAATTTTGTCATAGGAAACATCATTACAAAAACTTTATTTTCAGTGTAATGAATAGATTTACAAAATTGTACATGTTATGAAATGAAACATGTTTTTACACTAAACTTTATTTTTAATAAGATGATCATTTCTAAATAAAAATGTGCACACATTAACTTTACATTTTTAATGTTAATAAGACATTAAAAAGAATCATTGTCATGTTAAATTATTTTCACATTGGAATTCATATTTCAACGTAAAAGGATCATTATAAAACATGTATTTTTATTGTCATTTGTTACCATAAAATGGATTAAAACAAAAAGAATGTCTTTTTATCGTCACTTGTTTTACAACATAAAGAATGAAATAAAGAGACTAGGTTTCATTATGTCATTTAACAAAAAGAGTTGAATATTTTAATGTAATGAATGGCATAATACAAATTCTCCATGTTTTAAACTTATGAAACATGTTTAAATTAAAACGTATATTTTAATATAATGAATGGTTTAACAAAATTTGTTCATGTTTTAAAATGTAAAACATGGTAACATTAAAAACTCTAGTTTAATGCAATATATGAAAAGAACAATTTTTTTGTCATAAACGTTAGTATTAGAATAAAAGAACACTTTTGTCAAAATGCTTAGTTAGAATTAAAACATCGCTTTCGTTAAAAGTGTTTATCTAGAAATAAACTAGTCATTTGTTTAAGGTTAGAATTAACATGTCATTTAAATAAAAACATGTTATGTAAAAACATGTTTTCATTTAAAACTCATATTTTAAATGTCATGAAGAGAATATAGAAAAAGCCATGTTTTAAATAAAAACATGTTTACATTTAAAATTTCACATTTTAAATCTAATGCTAGAGTACATAGAAAAGTCACATTTTTATTTTAAAATGTTGCATTTGATTAAAAATTCCTTTTAGTTATGAAATGTTGTATTAATATGTCATTTTGTTAAGAATAGTAAATTAGAATAAAAATATCATTTATGTTAACATTCAAAGAACGACATTTATGTTATAATTAAAAGAGCATTTATGTTAGAAATAAACATTTATGTTGGAATTCAAAAATATGTTACACTGCCATTAACAAGTTTCCTGACTTGTTTATGTTGATTGGGACGATAATTTTTACACATCGCCCAAGTGCACAAATAATTTATTTAATTATTTGTTATATGTTATGTGTTGGTTGAAAACCCCACACGGGTCTTGGGATGATATTCACACATCTCCCTTATGATTAGTTTTAAGCGTTATTTATTTGACGCTTATACAGTATTAATATTCACTTTGGATGTTTGGATGTTATTAATGATTTTTATCATTAGTGTAGAATACATTGCGGTGTTTGAAATCCATATAATTAAAATATATGGTAATTGTTGGGTCCCATTCCAATTTTGAATTAAAAGAATATTTTATTATAATATTCAGTTAAAAGAAATCAAATAATGGTTTTGATCTTTTAAAGTTCAAAAGAATTTATTATATGGGTTAAAAAGTCACAATGGAAAGGGTTGAGTTAAAAATATGAAACGGGTCATGACACGAGGTTAAGCCCAACTTATGGGATAAGTTTGCCCGGAACCAACCGACATATCCAGCATCCATAAGTCACAAGCTTAATGTGGGAGGTCTGGCCCAGTATAAAATACAAATGAATAAGAAATTGAATTGGCCTATTTAATCTGTTTTAAATAGAAACGCCGTTTTAAACCAAACGTGTTTTCCGATTTAATGTATTCATTTTAAAATGAATATTAAAAAGAAATGATTTGTAAACTTAATATTTTAAGAAATATTAATATGCTTAATATGATAACAAAATAAAACATTCAAATTAGACTTTAAATTAAAATAAAGTTAAAACTGTTTTAAGGCGAATTTATAAATATTTTATAAAGTACGTTTTAAATAGAAATCGACGATATAATATATATTTAATGGCCTGAATAGAACGCACCGCGCAGCGACCATTCGCGAATTTCGACCATTAACTTTAAATGGACGTAACGGGAGATCCGACCGTCGGATTCTCCTAAAACCAGAACCGTTGGGTTCGTATCGAAAAGAGCTTTTCAATGAATATAAGAGTTTTAAAATCTAACGGTTGGATTTGGAATTATGTCCAAATCAAATTTAGAAAAGGTCGCTATGGATGCAGTTCGGTTGCCGTTATTGGAAACCGACTGTACGAGCGAAAATAAAATTATTAAAAATATGGAAATATTATATAAAATCATAATAAATGATTTAAAAGGAACTCAGATGAAAATATCCAATAGTGAAGAGATAAAAATATATTTTATCGATATGAACTAGTTATTAACTAGAACAAATCTTATAATTAAGATTTAATAAAGTTTTCCAATAAGTTAATATTTACTTGAAATTAAATAGAATAAATTGGATTTTTGGGTTGTCGTGAATGGTGTCTTAAATAACACTGTTCTTAACCCCAGTTGAGAAAGGAATAAATCTTTTAATTAAGATTTTTAGAGTTTCAATCATATTTGATAATTGGAATAAAATGAAATGTAAATTGGATTTATCGTGAACAGTGTTTTAAACGACACTTGTTCTTTAACCCAGTTTGCAGTTAAATATAATTTGGGATTTATGAATCATTTATTTAGATGTAAAATGGAATATTTTCCAAGAGTAAAGTTTTCCAATTTAATATATTAAATTGGGATTGAATGGAATTTGATTTAATAATATTCGAGATGAGCTTCTGTAAAAGAAGGCCGTTAATATATATGGAATTTAAAAGGCTTTGCCGTTATTCCATTTATATTAATAGCCCGATATAGAAATTCATGTCGATTATACATTGGTCTGATTTCTATGAAAATCCCCTATTTAATGGGAGATGAACTTGAGTTTATCGTGAAAAATGTTTTAAATGACATTAGTTCTTTAACACAAATAAGGATAAGATTAATTTCTTAAAGTTAAATAATCATTAAATAATGATTTTGATAATTAAAACCAAATTGGAGTTTTTAATAAATCTTTAAAATAAAAGATTTAAGAATAAATTTAAAGAATTTATCTTTGATAAAATAATGCGAATATTTTATTAGAAGAATAATTCTGAATTAGAATGAGGCGTTGGATGTGTTTTTATAGTACTTGATTTTTAATTATAAAAATACGCGAGTCATTCGGAAAGACCGGGTTTAACCCATTCTGAATGATTACTATGACGATGAAGAGTCGAAGGTTTGAAGACGGTGGTTGAAGACCGACGATCTTCACATCGAATGGATGTGTTGCTACTGATAACCATGATTGGAGTAGCTACCTTGAGGGTGCTTCGGTGGTAGCCGTTCGGACTATTGTTGATTGTTCGGATATGCGAGGACCTCTCAGGTGTCTCCGGTTTCGTTCAGACCCAGAAATGACTTGTAAATGGATGTGTGTCTGACATTGGATTTCGTTTCATGTGAATTAAATTGATTTTTATTAATGTATAACTGATTGGTGGTGAAGAATTTATTCTCTTCTTAAAACCCTGGTATATATTAATAGTGATTGATCGCATGGCATGAATTGTCAATGTGGCACGCCAAGATGCAATTGATCAAGGCTTTTGTTGAAAAGCAAGGCTTTGTGGGATGATCAAAGTATAGCCTGTTTAGGCATAGCTTTGTGTAGTTGACTTCGCGAGCCTCACACCCGGTATGAGTCTAAAACGGGAGAAGGGAACGCAGGGAGTGCACACGTTATCTTTCTAGATAGAGTAGTGTCAGGGACCCACCAGCGCTGACATTTTACTTATGTGGATGATGGATTATGAGGTACCTCGTGTTTTTATAGGCCGTTAGTGGTCATATTATAGGTCCAAAAGGACCGGGAAACGTGTGTTCAGGCATAACTAATCCACGACCCTTCGGAGTGGACCGACCCTGTAGGATCCAAGGGTTGCCTATAGGTGTGATCCTGAGGTATCTGCTAGAGTGCCTCGAATCGGTAAGGAGCTCCTCCCTAGCCTTGACTTATGATGGAAACCAAATCTCCAATACGACATGTCGGTCTTGATTGTAAACTTATATATGGCGACATGATATATGGTACCCATGCCGTCTATGATTGATATTTATGATTGAAATGTTTTATTAAAACCTATACACACTAATATTAAATCCGTTTTATCGTATCAAGCATCTTTTGACCAATATAAGGTAAAACCCTATCCTCCGGTTTGCGTTGCATTGTGTGATGGGACTTGGGTCTTATAGTGGTTTCATTTTTCTAAAAAGCATAGCGTTATTTGAACGATTTACTTTACTTATGCACTGGCAATCCAATGGAGTAAACCCGTTCCGCGTTAGCGGCGTGGTCCTGTGAGTAGCCTTATCATTAGATTAGTTAAGTTAGATTTCTCATACCAGTCCCATGACTGACCTGTAGTTTGTTTCACTGGCAAACTCGGGTGCCCATACTTTTCCACACGGGCAGTCGAGTAGCTTATTTTGCAGATATCTATTCTTTTAGCAGGATCCTGGATTGAAGCTTAAAGCTGTGTCCAGAGCATTTATAGTCTTCCGCTGCGTATTAATTCATTGTAATCTATCTTCCGCTGTATTTTATTTCTATGTACTCTGATATTTTGTACTCTGATGTAACATTATTATGTTTATAAAAGTCTGTTGTTATTGTTCTGATGCATTGTATTCCCAAAGTTAACGTATGCGAGTTTCGAACGGTCTTGGTCGATTTTGCGATCGATTAGGTCCGGGCAAAATCCGTGTCGTTACAGAAAATATGAAATGTATACCAGTCGATATATTGATTTAGTTACGACTAAAAGAAATTGTTCGACAGAAACTAGAGAATTTAATTCTAGGAATTTTGAAATGGGTTTCAAATGTTTTGAAATGAAATTATTCCAAGCAATTTAAAAGTGCTAGTAAATTATATAAGTATTTTCGAACGAAAATATTTCGAATTAATTTCAAAATGTTTTGGAAAATATACATTTAAATGAAGAACCCCCTTTGTCACTAGATAATAATGTTGATGATAATTTTACATTTTCGAGATTTATTATAAAGTTTCAAAGTGGGAAGACCATGTTAGAAACATTACTACTAGTTTGTTTGACAAAATGAGTTTGATTTTGGAAATATTTTGAATATACAAATGTATATTTTGGAAAAAAATTGGAATAAGATCCGGAATTGTTTCTCTAGTACGAATTGATGATATAAATCCTATTGTAGCAGGACAAGCTAATACGTGAGTCTTGAATGAATATCTCTAAGGAAATCATTGAATCTAAATTTCCAATAATTGAGTAAAGATCGAATTTCGACTAGTTAAATAAATTTGGAAATGTCAAGTGAAAATTGAAATTTTAAGGTATATCTTTACAAGGTTAAAGGAAATTGAATATGAATGTTGAGTTAATCAATTTGTAAAGTGATTTGGAATAATTAGTTCAATTTGGAACTTAATTGAAATTGAGCCTGGAATTTCAAATTTAATCAAAATTGGAAGATGATAAAGGAAAACTAAAGTAATGAGCAAATGTGAACCTTTGCTTCAACTAGGAATGTAAATGAATTGAGTCTGAAGTTAAATTGAGTTAAATCTCAAAATTGGAATCGACAATAATTAAGATTATGAATTTTGGATAAAAGATTCGGATTGGATTATTTTTGAAAGTAGTATTGATTATACAACTATTTCATTTGAAATTATGGTATTAGATCTATTTATATTATTTAAGTTATTTTGTCATAAGATCAATTATCTTTGTTTTCAAACAAATTTTCAAACTTATTTTTACAAAACCTGTTTATTTATTTCAAACCATTTGCAAAACCTATATAATCTTTTAACCTATTTTCCAATGCTATCTATTTATTTAATTGTATATCAGGCTTGTTATTTTACAAAGCATATCTATTTATTTCAAAACCATTTGCAAAATCTATTTACTTATTCAAGTTAATTTACATTAAGCTCTTATTTTTCCAAAATTATTTTATAAAACTTAGTTATTTTGATAAATATATCTATCCTATTCGAACAAATTAAGATCCAAAATGACTGAATTAAAAGACTCAATTGAATATTGATAATTGTGATGTAAAATCCAAATTGAATGTGGATTTAAATGTTGAAATGATATTGAATACTCAAATCAAGTTGTAAATGCGAACTTAAATTTCGAAATGATAATGAGTATTCGAATCGGTTTAAACCAATTTAATTTGATCTTGAAATGGAAATTTTGAACATTATCGATATATGAATATTTTGATATGAAATTTTGGAAATTTATATATGCGAATTATATAAGTATGAGATTCGAAAACTATGGAACTGATAATCTTATATAATAGATTTATATGAGAATGACCTGTTTGAAAATGAGCTTTGGAAAATTTATGTAAATGGATATTTATATAAATGTGATTTGAAATGAAGTACTATATGTGTAGTACATATGTTTCTGAACTAAGGATATTGAAGTACATTCTACTTGATATTCGCATTGTGGCCAAATCGTGGATTCATTCTATCGAGTCATCTTATCTAGATTACGTTTTCTGGAACTAATACTCGAGTAGTCCTTTGAATTCCGTGGGGTAACCCATGGTTTTATGAACTCGACTACATAGTGAAATTCGTAGGGTGGTGATAGCTTATGGTTACGGATGTTTCTTGTGGGATCCAAGAGAAACCATTGTGTAGCTGCGATCTATGGTCATTTTATGGCGTAATCCACCGGGGCAGTGATTACCCTGAGGTACGGATGTTTCCTGGGGGATCCAGGCGTAACCATTGTGTATCTGCGGTCCACATGGCGTAATTTGAGAGGCAGTGATTGCTTAGGGTCTATGTGTGATAGCGATGTAACCACCAGTGTTACTATAAGTAGACTTCGATCCATGAATGATGTTGGCATAGCGTACTTCGTAGTGCAAAGATTCCTCAAAGGTACAGATGTTTTCTGGGGGATCCAGACAAAATCATTGTGTATTTACGATATATGGTTGTGATAGTGTGTCCAATTCATAGAGCAGAGATTGCCCAAGGGTGTAACAACCCGGAAAATCTGAACTAATTTAAAATTTTTATTTTGGCAATTTTGATGAATTTTGAATATTTAAAATGATTTATTTTAAATAATAACGACAAGAAATACATTTTGAATAGAATTAGAACATATATATTTGTTTGAATCGAAGTTAGAATATAAATATTTATTTTAATTATAAAAGGAATTGAAAATGGCGCGGTAGTTTGAAAATTCGATTTCAAATTTCAAATTAATGTACAAGATTCAAAATAAACCGAATTTTAGTAAAACCAAAAATATTTGAATCTATTTGAAAATATCTTTCCAACGAATTCGAAAAATTGAAATTTCATAGCGGAAATAAAAAGTTACACCCAGTTGAAGATTCAGAATAGTCGCTATGGAAATATAGCCCGAAAAAATAGCCATTTTGCAAACGACCTCCGTTTTCTACGAAACCACTTTTGTTGGATCCGAGATGTCAAATTATTGCTAGATTCCAATTTCCATAATTTTTGGAATCAATATGTGAGGGTGGCACAAGTAAATGTGTTTTAACAGTTTCAGTCAATTTGGATCGACTAGAAAATGACCATTTTTCAAACGATCTCCAAATTTGACGAAATTAGTTTAGTTAGGACCGTATCGTCAATTCAAAGCTAGAAATAATTTTTTTGTAATTTTTAGTGTTCGTATGTGGCCTTGTTGAATTGAAATGTACGTTTAAAATTGAATATATAGATTTATATTCTAATTTAAACGAAAACTGATCGTATTCTTAATATACTGTAACACCCCGTAATTTTAAATAATAATGTTCACAAATTAAAAAATAACTAATCTCAGATGTGAGAATTAAGGGAAACGGGTTGCGTCATTGTGTTCATCTCGGAATTCTGGTTGAGATGGAGTCCGAGTTTACGTATATTGGACTTCGTATGAAGAAGTTATGGCCATCGGAAATTTCAGAAAACTCAAAACAGATTTCAAAATTCAAAATTTCAGAGTCAGATGGGCTAGGCGGGAAATTTCCCGCCAGCGCCAGGTCGACCATAGGGTCGACCTGGGGGTCGACCTACCCTAACCAGGTGACCATAAGGTTGACCTGCCCCCCCCCCTCCCGGGCAGAACTGATTGGTGACCTGTTTATGACCGTATGCTGACTCATTAGGGTTTCTGATCTGCTCTGATTGGATGGGATTAATTCTGGGTTGATCGGACGGCTTAAATTAATCCTAAACTCTATAAAAAGGCATGTAGACTCAAACCCTAAAATCAAATAGAAAATTAGAATCATGGCCCCCATGCCGTCACCTTGCAACCTAGAATAGCCGCCACCAATTAGAGAGGAAGAAAGCTAATCAAAATCAATTCTAATCTAAACCGCAACAACGAATCTACTACAAAGGAAAGATAATTCAACTTCAGAACTCAGATTTCAGAACTCAAGACCTTCTTTGAGTTGTGAGTTCGATTTCTTTAATAATATAATTAACAATTTAATTGGATTGAGTGATGATGCAGATTATATGGTTATGTTGTGAATTATTGACCGCATGTTATCATCTATGTTGTAAAATTGTGATGTTATCATTTATGTTGTAAATTCTATGATGTTATCATCTATGTTGTAAAGTTTTGATGTTATCATCCATGTTGTAATTCTATGATTATGTATTCATAGCGATGTTTCATATGTTAGTTTGGTTATGTTGATTCATATGATAAATCATATGTATGTATACAAGTTTAGATGTTAATTTAGATATGAATCATATGCAAGTTAGTGAAAGTTTTATATAACCTCACATGTTTCATGACATCTATTTTATGTGTAAATTGGATCTAAAGTTATGGTATGACATGTGTGATTTATATGCTAAATTATACATGCTAGTTTACATGTTTAGAGGTAAGTATACACCATCATTATGTTGCATAAATCACATATGCAAATGTATTCATATGTTTGGAATAGGAATCATACCTATGCAAGTTTTCCCCATTATGGTTAGATCCATGACATACATGGTTTATGCAAGTTTGTGGTTATTACAAATGCAAGTTTACACCTTTAGATTTAGGTCTATGATATATGTTGTTTTATGCAAGTTTGTGACTTTGGCCTATGAAAGTTTAGATGTAGAACCTCATTCACACATGCAAGTTCACCCCTTATGATTAGATCTAGTTTTATCTAGTTTTATTTCTATGTACGTTGTTATGATTTCTCTTTATTCCATGAGTTAGACTATTCGAGTCTAACGTATATTTTACGTTAAACGAACGAACGTACAACGTGGGGCAATGGGATAATATTAAAAGATTTAATATTGAGAATTGGCATAAATGCCTTAAATGGCATAAAATAAATTTGTGATGAAAATTGGTATGATTTTGCTTACCATAAATAGATGGACATAATTGAGTCAATTATGGCCATAGTTAAATTTGGAATTGATTGATAATTTGAATAAGGAAATTAATTCAAATTGGGGGATAACTAATTTTGTGTAATTAATCGCCTAAGACACGAGGTTAGGCTCTTTTATGGTGTAAGACTGCCCGGACCCGCCCGACAAATCCATCTTCCACAAATGCCAGTCTAATGTGGGAGGTCTTTGGCATAAATTAAATGCGTAACAGTTGTAAAGACACGAGGTTAGGCTCGTTTTTAGTGTAAGACTGCCCGGACCCGCCCGGCAAATCCAGCTGCCACAAATGCCAGTCTAATATGGGAGGTCTTTATACGGTCTTAATGAATTAAGAAAGACTTAACCAGATAAACATGTAGTGGGACATGAGGGGGTTAAGTGGGTGCCTTGGGTGGCATATGGAATTAAGTGGGTGCCTTGGGTCGGTTTTGAAATACGATTAGAAACACATAACCAAAATTTGAAACATGTAAGTGAACATGAATAAGAAGAGGGTTAAGTGGGATGTACTAGAGGGTACCAAGCTTAGGTGGATAGCTTGTGTCAAGTAATGGGGGGCCCGTTTCAACCAGTAACCCATAAGTATCTTTGTGGGCTCGACTCAATTCGAGGACGGGACACGCGTACTGGGCTTGACTGTAAGAGGCCAAAACGGGTTAGCGTTGGCAACGCAAGACCAACGGGTTCTTGTGCGTGTGTGGGCCCAGGATGGTAGGTAAGACGTTGTTGCATCGTGTAGGTATAAGCCATGCATTGTTGGTGGTATTGGGTTGCCACTTTGGGGAGTGATACACCCTACTGTCGGGCCAGCATGGGTATCTACGTGTTAGGGAGCCGATTGCATGGGGGTAATGGGTACACCTAGTGGAGATAGGGGCAGGCGACACCTATGAAGGCAACTAGGGGTGCACGAAACTACCATTATAATTATTAAGTTCTGTAGGCGGGATCAACCTTAGGGTGACTAGTGGTGGTGCAGTATAGTAATTATATTATAGTGGTTTAGGTGTGCCTTTAACGTTATCTTTGTTCAATCTTATTTCCTTTATTACTCTGTCATACCCAATTGTTCACAGTCATTTCCTTATTTTCCAACCTATGCCTTAGCCTAGTTATTTTGGTAATTATATTGTTAAAGTTATCGCACTCGCTAGACTTTATGTCTGACCCCCTTTGTTTCCACCTCTTTTCTTCCTTTCCCCCCAAGGTGCTCAGGGTGGAACTAGCACCAGTGGAGCTTGATTTTGGACAGCTGTATTTCTTGCTTTTAGAAGTTGCTTGGATCGCCGAAGTAAAAGTTCATCCTATCTTATTTATGGCTATTTTGTATTCGGGTTATGTCTTTCAATTTATGTACTTTGATTTAGTCAAGATGGATATTATGTACTTTGACTCTAGTTTTTGATGATGTAATCAAACTTATGTGTTTACCGCTGCAATGAATAAAGTTTTAAAGTTTTAGTATTGTTTATATCTGTCTTGTTGTTAAGTTTCTGTTCTATACACACTTAAAACGCTCCATAGAAGTTAATGCATTCCCTTTGTGAGTGACATTAATGGACGTGGGGTGTTACACGTGGTATCAGAGCCAGGTTACCAGATAAGATATGAATTTTGAAAAATTGTTTTTCAAAAACACTTTTATAAAGAAGTACCTTCAAAAATATGTTTTAAGGAAAGTATTTTCAAGAGAAAAGCTTATTTTAGAAAGAATAACCCCAAGAGCCATATATCTTTCCTTCGGTTCTTTTGTATTGAATCTTTCCTTTTTCGTTTTAGCATGTCTAGAATTCCCGAGATACCCAAGGGAATACCGATACCAGGATGGTTTAGGAGGTATTTGGAGTCTAGGGCCACCACCGCAGGTCCAGCAAATCCTCCTCCTCCTCGTGTCGATACTTTTGCAAAGATATGTAAGTACTTTCGGGCAATGGATGGAAAACCTTTTCACGGAACGGAGACATTTGTTGAAGCTCGTAATTGGCTGAAGGAGGTGGAAGAATTGTTTGGGATCTTTGAAGTGGAAGATGGAAGAAAGGTCCAGTTAGCTGCCTGGATAACGAAGGATGAGGCCTCGTTTTGGTGGGAGGTCACTAATGGAGAGCGTCCAGTTGATACATGGCCAGACTTCAGTCGGAGGTTTGAGGCAAAGTTTCTCTCATGGAATGAAGAGAATTTATACATGGAAAGGTTTTTGGCGCTGAAGCAAGAGAATCTATCAGTGAAAGAATACGTCAACAAATTCAATCAGTTGGCAAGATTTGGCTTGGACTTGGTGAATACACCAGAAAAGAAGGCCCTGAGATTTGTTAAGGGTTTGAATGAGCCGCTTCATGGGTTAGCTATGACCCACATCCCCATGGGGGCCACCTTTGAGAGACTAGTTGATAAGGCGCTTATGCATGAAGTGGAGAAGGGCGCCAATGTTAATAAGGCACCCGAGAAGAAAGGGGATCAAAAGAAATCGCAACAGCAACAACAGAACAAGAAAGGTGGTAAAGGCAACAATGGTAAGGGAAAGAAAAGATGCTTTAACTGTGGGACACCAGGCTATCTAAGAAAAGATTGTAGGAAGAAAAGGAAGACTGGCTGTTTCCACTGTGGCGAAGCGGGACATTTGATTGAGGACTGCCTAAGGAAAGGGCAGAGGGCAGGGTCTACCTCGGGAGGACAGGTGCAGGCTCTTATGGCACCAGGGCAGGCAAGGGGACAAGTTCAGGCTCTCGTGGTCCCACCGCTGCAAGAACGAGGTAGAGCAATTTCCGTCGAAAGTTTAGTTTTTCTGTTTGATCATCCTGTCCGTACTTTATTCGATTCTGGCGCATCACATTCGTTTATGTCTACATCATTAGTTGAAACACTACACCTAGATACTAGTTTAGTTACTGATCCCTTAGTAGTCTCAAATCCTATTGGTGGTTCGGCTCATCTTTCTATGATTTGTTGGGATTTGAGAGTGTTTATCTTGGGCATTGAGTTTGAATGCAACGACTTTGTTCTTGGCTTCATGGGCTACAGCTTGATTCTAGGTATGGATTGGCTAACTAGATACGGGGCCATCCTAGATTGTGAAAGAAGGGTAGTTAGATTGTTGACTCGTTGTGGAAAGACCCTTGATATTTCTTGTGACCCTAGAGGTCCAGTAATGCTTAGCTACCTAGAATCCCTTGACGCATCCGATGATGATTTACATTCTGTTCGTATAGTCCGTGAATATGTTGATGTCTTCGATGAGGTGAGGGGTTTACCCCCAAAACGTGAGATAGGCTTTCGAATATATCTAGTAGATAATGCAAAGCCAGTTGCATTGCCAGTGAGCCATATGGCTCCAAGAGAGAGGGGAGAACTCAGTAAGCAAGTGAAAGAATTGCTTTAGAAGGGGTTCATCAGACGTAGTATATCGGAGTGGGGTGCTCCAGTATTATTTTCCATGAAGGCAGATGGGTCCCTTAGACTCTGTGTGGACTATAGAGAACTTAATATGCTTACTAATAATAATAGGCACCCACTGCCGAGGATTAACGATCTCTTCGATCAATTAGTCGGCGCCTCAGTTTTTTCGCAGTTGGACTTAGCCACTAGTTTCCATCAGTTGAGAGTGGCTGAGGATAGCATAGACAAGACTGCCTTTAGGACTCCAGATGGTTTCTTCGAGTGGCTTGTGATGCCCTTCGGTTTGACAAACGCCCCCGCATATTTTGTTGACTTGATGAGTAGGGTGTTTAGGGAGTACCTTAATAAATTCATGGTATTCTTTGTGGACGACATCTTGATCTTTTCTAAGAGCGTGGGAGAGCATGCCCTACATCTTAGGGAAATGTTGGAGAACCTTCGAGCGCATAGCCTTAAAGCTAAATTTTCTAAATGTCACTTTTGGAGGAAGGAAGTGCGATTCTTAGGGCACGTGGTTTCCAAAGAAGGGATAGCTGTGTATCCCGCGAAGGTAGTGTTCATCCAAGGTTGGAAGGTCCCTAAAAATGCTACCGAGATGAGGAGTTTCTTAGGGTTGGTTGGCTACTATAGGAAGTTTACCAATGACTTCGCAAAAATATCAGCCCCATTAACACGCTTGACGAAGAAGAACCTAGTTTTCACATGGGACGTAGATTGTGATGATGCGTTCCAACGTTTAAAGAGAGCTTTGACCACAGCCCCAGTCTTAGTGTTGCCAGATGGGAGTAAGCCATTTACCGTTTATACCGATGCTTGTGGGACAGGACTAGGCGCAGTCTTAATGCAAGAGGGAAGGGTAATAGCCTATGTTGGAAGGAAGTTGAGAGTGCATGAGAGAAATTACCCTACACATGACCTAGAGTTGGGCGCTATTGTCTTCGCGCTTAAGTCTTGGCGCCATTATCTTCTTGGTGAGAAATTCGAATTGTTCACTGACCACAAATCGCTAAAATACTTGTTCTCTCAGATGGATTTGAACTTAAGACAGCAAAGGTGGATGGAATTCTTAGCGTCCTACGATTTCGAGATAGCATACACCCCTGGCAAGGGTAACGTGGTGGCAGACGCCTTAAGTAGGAAACGGTTGTCCTTGAGTCCGTTGTTTGTTGAACGGCGAAGCTTAGAGTTCATCTCTACGTTTGACTTTAGACCTTCCATTGACTTTGTACCCGGTTTGCTAGCATTCTTAGAGGTCAAACCTACGCTTTTGGGATGGATTGGTGAGGCACAGCGAGATGACCCACAGTTGGTTGAGTTAGTAGAGAAGCTCAAAGGGGGAGAGTCAACGAGCCATCTCAGTAGGTATACCCTAGATGATAAGGGTTGGTTATGTAGGGACGGTAGACTTTGTGTACCACGGGACGAGAATTTGAGGAAGACCATTCTTGATGATGCACATCGTTCGAAGATGACCATCCATCCCGGCGGGGACAAGATGTACATGGACATGAGACGAGTTTACTTTTGGGCCGGCATGAAGAGGGATGTGGCTGAGTTTGTCGCTAGATGCTTGGTGTGCCAACAAGTAAAAGCAGAGCAAAAGAAGCCCGGTGGATTGCTTCACCCATTGGAGGTCGAACAATGGAAATGGAAAAGTGTCTCAATGGACTTTATTGATGGGTTACCGAGATCGAGGAAGGGTAATACAGGGATTTGGGTCATGGTAGATAGACTTACTAAGAGCGCCCATTTCATTCCCGTAAAGAGTAAGAGGACTGCTCCATGGTTAGCCTTTGTATACATTCGAGAGATAGTTCGTTTACACGATGTTCCTTCTAGCATAGTGAGTGACCGCGATCCTATCTTTACTAGCGAATTTTGGAAGAGCTTGCAAGAGGCGGTAGGGACTTAGTTATGTTTGAGCACCGCATATCATCCTCAGACGGACGGCCAGACCGAGAGGGTGAATCGTATTCTAGAGGACCTATTGAGGTTGTGTGTCTTAGACTTCGGAGGTACATGAGAGGAACATCTTCCATTGGTGGAGTTCGCATATAATAATAGCTTTCAGTCTAGCATTGGCATGGCACCGTTCGAGGCTCTTTATGGACGGCCGTGTCGTTCGCCTACATGTTAGTGGGAATCTATAGATAAGATCTTGCTTGGGCCCGATATGATTAGGGAGACTTCGGAAAAGATCGATTTGATTCGAAGGAGGATGAAGACGGTGCAAGACAGGCAGAAATCTTATGCGGACAAGAGGAGGACAGATCTTGAGTTTGATATTGGGGACATGGTCTTTGTCAAGGTGTCTCCATTATGGAATGTCATTCGCTTTGGGTCCGTTGGGAAGTTAGCACCAAGGTTCATGGGACCGTTTCCTATTAAGGAGAGGATTGGACAGATGGCATAATAGAGTGGAGTTGCCCAAGAGACTTAGTGGTGTACACGATGTATTCCATGTATCACATTTGAGGAAATGCTTGCATGAGACCGCGGAAGTGGTAGAGCCGAGCTTGCTTAGAGAGTTGGAGATAGAGCGCGATGCGACGATTCGACGAGCTCCTACGTGCATTCTTGGGTCGGAGATTAAGAAGTTGAGAAATCGAGAGGTCAGACTAGTCAAAGTGCAATGGGGAGATGATGAGAGCAACACTACTTGGGAGACGAAAGAGAAGATGCGTTCATTATACCCTTTTCTTTTCGAGGGTATGTCTTTTAATTTCTCCTTTATCGCTTAGCTTGTACTTGTTTTATCTTTAGTGTGTCCTCTCGCTAGTATCTTTGACCTTTAGATAGGGTAGTCCTATGGTTGAAACATGTGTTTGAGACATGTTATGTATGATGGATGCATATGGATGCAAGTGGTTGCTAGTGGTTGCTCGTGGATACATATACACACACTTTAGGCACTAGATCGGCCCAGTCACTTCATATTGCATATTGCATATAAATGTGTGTGCATATTTAAGTTAATGGATGTATAATGGTTGTACTATCATATGGATGCTGCATTTTGGTGAATGGTTGTGCACACATGTAGAAATAATATGTATCGATAGGATTCTTTCGCAATCATAATGGACGCATGGCACTATCATGGTTTGCATTAAGGAGGTCAATTGAATCAGTAGACTGCCTGATTTTGCATTAGATAAAGAACATTTACACACACTTCTTGCATATGTTCATACAACGTTAGGAATTTTATAAGGACAATGGATGCCTATGTTTGATGTTTGAGTAGATGGTTGTTTAAATGTTAGGATATGCATTCTCCTTAACTTGGAGATTTCGGGGGCGAAATCCTTTAAGGAGGGGAGAATGTAACACCCCGTAATTTTCAATATTAATGTTCACAAATTAAAGAATAACTAATCTCATATGTGAGAATTAAGGGAAATGGGTTGCGCCATTGTGTTTGTCTCGGAATTCTGGTTGAGATAGAGTCTGAGTTTGCGTAAATTGGACTTCGTATGAAGAAGTTATGGCCATTGGAAGTTTTAGAAAATTCAAAATAGATTTCAAAATTCAAAATTTCAGATTCAGATGGGCTAGGCGGGAAATTTCCCACCAGGGCCAGGTCGACCTGGGGGTCGACCTACCCTAACCAAGTCGACCATAGGGTCGACCTGCTCCCCCCCCCCCCGGCAGAACTGATTGGTGACCTGTTTATGACTGTATGTTGACTCAATAGGGTTTCTGATCTGCTCTGATTGGCTGGGATTAATTCTGGGTTGATCGGACGGCTTAAATTAATCCTAAACTCTATAAAAAGACATGTAGACTCAAACCCTAAAATCAAATAGAAAATTAGAATCATGGCCTCCATGTCGTCACCTTGCAACCTAGAATAGCCGCCACCAATTAGAGAGGAAGAAAGCAAATCAAAATCAATTCTAATCTAAACAGCAACAACGAATCTACTACAAAGTAAAGCTAATTCAACTTCAGAACTCAGATTTCAGAACTCAAGACCTTCTTTGAGTTGTGAGTTCGATTTCTTTAATAAAATAATTAACAATTTAATTGGATTAAGTTATGATGCGGATTATATGGTTATGTTGTGAATTATTGACCGCATGTTATCATCTATGTTGTAAAATTGTGATGTTATCATTTATGTTGTAAATTCTATGATGTTATCATCTATGTTGTAAAGTTGTGGTGTTATCATCCTTATTGTAATTATATGATTATGTTTTCATAGTGATGTTTCATATGCTAGTTTGGTTATGTTGATTCATATGATAAATCATACGTATGTATGCAAGTTTAGATGTTAATTTAGATATGAATCATATGCAAGTTAGTGAAAGTTTTATATAACTTCACATGTTTCATGACATCTATTTTATGTGTAAATTGGATCTAAAGTTAGGCTAAGACATGTGTGAGTTATATGCCAAATTCTACATGCTAGTTTACATGTTTAGATGTAAGTTTACACCATCATTATGTTGCATAAATCACATATGCAAATGTGTGTGTGTGTGTGTATTTGTTTGGAATAGGAATCATGCCTACGCAAGTTTACCCCTTAAGGTTAGATCCATGACATACATGGTTTATGCAAGTTTGTGGTTATTACCTATGCAAGTTTACACCTTTAGATTTAGATCTATGACATATGTTGTTTTATGCAAGTTTGTGGACTTTGGCCTATGAA
This sequence comes from Allium sativum, assembly GCA_030737875.1. NCBI lineage: Eukaryota > Viridiplantae > Streptophyta > Magnoliopsida > Asparagales > Amaryllidaceae > Allium > Allium sativum. The sequence continues at coordinate 337,519,357 of CM060912.1, forward strand.
CGTTTTAGATGTAGAACCTCATTCACACATGCAAGTTTACACCATATGATTAGATCTAGTTTTATCTAGTTTTATTTCTATGTATGTTGTGATGTTTTCTCTTTATTCCATGAGTTAGACTATTCGAGTCTAACGCATATTTTACGTTAAACGAACGAACGTACAACGTGGGGCAATGGGATAATATTTAAAGACTTAATATTGAGAATTGGCATAAATGCATTAAATGGCATAAAATAAATTTGTGATGAAAATTGGTATGATTTTGCATACCATAAATAGATGGACATAACTGAGTCAATTATGGCCATAGTTAAATTTGGAATTGATTGATAATTTGAATAGGGAAATTAATTCAAATTGGGGGATAATTAATTTTGTGTAATTAATCGCCTAAGACCCGAGGTTAGGCTCTTTTGTCGTGTAAGACTGCCCGGACCCGCCCGGCAAATCCAGCTGCCACAAATGCCAGTATAATGTGGGAGGTCTTAGTCATAAATTAAATGCGTAATAGTTTTAAAGACACGAGGTTAGGGTCGTTTGTGGTGTAAGACTGCCCGGACCCGCCCGGCAAATCCAGCTGCCACAAATGCCAGTCTAATGTGGGAGGTCCTTATAAGGTTACGGTCTTAATGAATTAAGAAACACTTAACCAGATAAACATGTAGTGTGACATGAGGAGGTTAAGTGGGTGCCTTGGGTGGCATGTGGAATTAAGTGGGTGCCTTGGGTGGCATTTGAAATACAATTAGAAACACTTAACCAAAATTTGAAACATGTAATTGAACATGAATAAGAAGAGGGTTAAGTGGGATGTACTAGAGGGGACCAAGCTTAGGTGGATAGCTTGTGTCAAGTAATGAGGGGCCCGTTTCAACCAGTAACCCATAAGTATCTTTGTGGGCTCGACCCAAGTCGAGGACGGGACACGCTTATTGGGCTTGACTGTAAGAGGCCAAAACGGGTTAGCGGTGGCAACGCAAGCCCAACGGGTTCATGTGCGCGTGTGGGCCCGGGTTGGTAGGTAAGACGTTGTTGCATCGTGTAGGTATAAACCGTGCATTGTTGGTGGTATTGGGTTGCCACTTTGGTGAGTGATACACTCCACTGTGGGGCCAACACGGGTATCTACGAGTTAGGGAGCCGATCGCATGGGGGTAATGGGTACACCTAGAGGAGATAGGGGCAGGCGACACCTATGAAGGCAACTAGGGGTGCACGAAACTACCATTATCATTATTAAGTTCTGTAGGCGGGATCAACCTTAGGGTGACTAGTGGTGGTGCAGTATAGTAATTATCTTATAGTGGTTTAGGTGCGCCTTTAACGTTATCTTTGTTCAACCTTATTTCCTAGTTTACTCTGTCATACCCAATTGTTCACAGTCATTTCCTTATTTTCCAACTTATGCCGCCTAGTTATTTTGGTAATTATATTGTTAAAGTTATCGCACTCGCCATACTTTATGTCTGACCCCCTTTGTTTCAACCTCTTTTCTTCCTTTCCCCCCCAGGTGCTCAGTGTGGAACTAGCACCAGAGGAGCTTGATTTTGGACAGCTGTATTTCTTGCTTTTAGAAGTTGCTTGGATCGCTGAAGTAAAAGTTCAGCCTATCTTATTTATGGCTATTTTGTATTGGGGTTATGTCTTTCAATTTATGTACTTTGATTTAGTCAAGATGGATATTATGTACTTTGACTATGGTTTTTGATGATATAATCAAACTTATGTGTTTACCGCTGCAATGAATAAAGTTTTAAAGTTTTAGTACTGTTTATATCTATCTTGTTGTTAAGTTTCTGTTCTATACACACTTAAAACGCTCCATAGAAGTTAATGCATTCCCTTTGTGAGTGACATTAATGGACGTGGGGTGTTACATATACTAAAATTACTGCCATTATTGGTATCAAACCAATAACGATTCATACAAGCTAAATCTTCTAATTAAAAATTGGGCCAAAGAAAAAATTTGAATTTCATTGATTTCTGAAATGTTGATAACCTCATTCGATGATATAATAACCTCATGCATATACCTACTATATTGAGCAGATGGAAATGCATTTGAGATAGCTAAAACAGCTGATGAAACATATCCCGTTGTGTTCGGAATGGGGGTAATTAGCTACGGAAGACAGTCGGTGGGTTTGACTTCGAGTTCAAAATAAAAAGGAACTTTTTGAAATTAAAAATGATAAAATATATATTAAATAATTCACTCTCTCTCTCCCTTATCCCTCAGGCAACCCCCCTCCCCGGTCATTTATTCAAAATCGAATAAGAAAATAAAGGGAGCGATGAATGGAAACCACCACCGCAATCGACCTCGTCAGCCGCCGCCACTCCACCTCCGGAGCACCGCCGCCACCCTCCCTACGCCGCAGCAGCCTCCTTCGTCGTCCCTCCTCTCCCCAACGCCCCATTTCAAAACCCTAACCCCTTCTCAGCCTGAACCGCCGCCGCCATGAACTTGCACCGCCTTCTAAAGCCCGCCGCCACCACTGGACTGGCTCCGGCCATCCACAACCCTCCTCCTATCCCCTGCGATTGATGAAGGTCAGTTTTAATTTGTTAAACCAACCTTTAAGTCTGTTTTCATTTCATAGAAGACATAGTGTAGAAATTTAAATTTAATATATATATTATATAGATAATAAAAATATGATTTTTATATAATAGGAATAATAAAAATATGATTTTTATATTATAGGAATAATAAAAATATGATTTTTTAAAATTTTGGAAGAAATGGAAATATTGAAATCGAGCTAATGGCGTCCTCCTCCTCCCCTTCATCTTCTGCTTTCTTTGACTCAGCCTTCCATCCACTTCCATCCCGTCCACCAGAATCTCCTCCCGTCAATTCCACAAATGATCAAACCTTCTCACGTAACCATATAATCTCTAATGTTTCATCCAATCCAAATCTGCAAACAGATCTAGATCTGAACGCTGCCCTTGATCCAAACGACAAACCAAATCAAGCTAGAAACTCTCCATTCAACAAGCTTATCGGTAACACAAATACTTTGCCATCTTATCCTATTAGTAAAACTCTGCCACCAGATCCTATAATTAATTCTCTATCGTCTGTGATTCCTTCTAAAGATTTGTTATCAGATCCTTGCTCTTCCAAAGCAGTGAACGTTTCTGGAAATAAATCTCTATCACAGCCTGTTACTGATCCAATCGATCCTACCAAATCTTCACATCCTGTCCATCCTTTGAGAAACATTTCAACGAATATTTCATCTGCAGCAATAGGATTTACACAAGGCCCTACAGTTAACAATCCTCCTCCATCTAAATCAGATTTTGCTTTGCTCTTCAGGGCATTACCACGTAACGCAGGCAGCTACAAGCCCATTGATTTCGATATTCCAAGAGATGCTGCTAAGAGGAAGATTCCTGAATTAGTTAAACAACAAGGCATTAATTACTGGAGTGAATATGTCGTTGGTTTTTTCCTAGATGAAACGCTGTCATATACTGTTGTTGTAAATTTTTTACGTCGGTACTGGAAGCTGAATGGTGATGTTGACATTAAGTCTGATGGATGTAATTTTCTTTCCAAATTCGCCAATGAACAGGACAAGGCGAAGGTATTACATGCTGATCCCATTTTCATAAGGGGTCGAATGTTCATTATAACTAGATGGGACCCCACAATTGGTAGTTCACAATCTCAAATAAGGAAGGTATCGATATGGATACACTTGCATAGGACACCCTTGATTCTGTGGACGCTTTACGGCATTAACTGGCTTGTATGTCACATTGGTCATCTAATTTGTTTCGATGAGAGCACTGAAAAAATGCAGCGGTTCAGATACGCTAAAGCGTTAGTTGAAATAAATCCGGACTATGAATTGTCGGACTCTATTGTAGTGGACGAGCTTGGTGTAAACTACCCATCGGTTAAAGAATCTTATGATTGGACACCATCAATTTGCACTATATGCAAGGTATTTGGACACAGCACAGTGGAGTTTGAGCATAATGAAAACAAACAGATTGTGGTAGATGAAAAACACTTTAAGCAAAATGAAGGAATATATGGTAATACAGGGGTGAACGAAAATCAATACTGGAGAAATGAAAAAAGCCAAATAATCAGCAAGAATGGAATCATGTTGTTCACAAGAAGAAACAAATGTGGGTTAGCAAAGTTAACATGGAAAATCGTTTTGCTGATGACACTGCGGTGGTTGATAAATCGAATGAGGCGAGAGGAATTAACACAGAGGAAAACTCATGGAAAAAGGAGAATAAAATTCTAATCATTGATAGTCAGGGTACGGTGCATAATCAAACAAATAGTGAGTCTAGTAAAGAGGGTTCTGGATTGGTTAATAAACATTCAACATCAAGAGAGGACAAACACTCTGACGTTGATAAATGCAAGAAGGTTCTAACTGACAATGCAAATGAAAATGGCGCAATACAACTCCATAACAACTTTTCTCTACTTGGAGACCAAACGTCCTTTGAAGATGATTTGGATGTAGCTGTGCTACCTGCTGGAGCGAATGGTGCTTCAACCTCATCATCACCTATCATAACCCAGTCCACTCCTCAAAATTCCTCATTTTTTCAAATACCACCCAACTCCAAAGTTAGCTGTAAACTCACCTCTCCATCCAACTCACCTTATTCACATTTATCATTGCCACCACATATTATACTACCCCCTCCTCCACGCATTGAAGCCCCCTTGGAACCAGATGACTGTACAAAGTCGAAAGGGAGTAAGAAAAAGGCAAACGTGGAAGAAAGAAAAAGATTCAAAGCCCGGATCCTTTAGAGACTGAAGACTTGGACGATGGAAGGAATTTTTCTCCAAAAGAAACTATGCCATTCACATCTCTACAGCAACCTTCAAAACGTCACACTAGAAACCACCCCGCCCCACTCTCTCAACCGCTGTCATTATAATGTCTCCTAAAATTGCCTTTTGGAATGTTAGAGGTTTGCACTTGACCTCTAAACAAAGTGATATAAGGACATTTGTTAGAGAGAATGACATTCATATTATCTGTCTTTCAAAAACAAAGTTAGATAGGAATTTAACAATGAGAGCTGCGGCATTCATATGTCCAGGATGGAATGTTGAACACAACCTTGATCATGCTTCTTATGGACGTTTATTAACCTTGTGGAATCCTCAGTTCTTTCAATTGACCAAAATGTGCTCTACTGATCAGTATATCCACTTTGACTGTCAACACATACCCACTAATACTTCCTTTTTGCTTACAACTGTATATGCTCAAAACTCACCATCTTTAAGACAAGTTTTCCTCAACAATCTTTCTTCTCTGAACTCTACTTCCAAACCATGGATGATTGGCGGTGATTTCAACTGCATGTTCTTCACTCATCAGAAATCTGGTGGGTGCCCGCTCACGCTAAAGGATATAGCTCCCCTTCAGCAAGCTTTAACTCTATCATGTCTTACTCCTTTTAGTTCTTTTGGTTTTTATTTTACTTGGACTAAAAACTACAAATCTGGTCTTCCCACTCGATTCAAGTTGGATCACATTTTTTCAAACATTCATTTCCTTAATCTATGGCCTAATTCATTTTACCAAACTTTGAACTCCTCTCTTTCCGATCATTATCCCTTGCTTTTTCATTGGGGAAAGGATTACGCAATTAGTAACGGTAATTCCACTTTTTAATTTTTTAATTTTTGGACTAATCATGCAGATTTCCATACTATATTGTCGCAGATATGGTCACAACAGTTTACAGGTAATCCTTTGCAGCGACTCTCATGCAAACTTAGATCTCTCAAATTTTCTCTGAAAGCTTGGGATGCTTCTTGTTTCGGTAAAGGAACAAAGCAATCATCGCTGATACGGCAGAAGCTTGCTCTTATACAGAATCAATAGAACAACTACCCATACAGCATTAATCTGCAGCATGACGAAAGAGTCTTACAGAAGAGATTGAAAGAAGCGCTAGATTTGGAACTTCAGGCCTCTAAGCAAAATTCTTTTTTTAAAAGAGAGATTGAAGCGGACAGAAATACTAAATACTTCCATAATTCCATCAGGATTAGGAAAGTAGGCAACAATATTCACATGGATAAAGACATGAATGGAGTAATACAGTCCTCTGAGGGGAAGAATTAATTGAGCTTTTGTTGACTACTTCTCATCTATTCTTGCCTCTCCTAATTCTGCTAAGTTTGATGTGCAACCGCTCTTCAATATAGGTCTTCCCTTTCTAAATGAAACTCAGTCAGCGAATATCATTAGTTCTGTGAGTAGTGAAGAGATCAAGGATGTTGTTTTTAGTCTGGATGCTAACAGCTGTGGAGGACCAGATGGATATAATGCATACTTTGTACAGCAATGTTGGCCGGTTATAGGTGATGACTTTATTTATGCCATTAAAATTTTCTTTCTACATAATCAGTTGCCTGTTAATTTTAATGCCACGGCCATTGCTTTAATACCAAAGATGGACAGTCTTGTTTCTGTTTCTGACTTTAGACCTATTTCATGCTGCAACATTCTGTATAAAATCATTTCAAAGATTTTGGCTACTAGACTGCAAGCTGTTCTTCCTTCTCTCATTTAGGAGAATCAATCTGCCTACATTAAAGGAAGAAGTATAGGAGATAATATTTTGATTACTCAGGAGCTCTTATATGGTTACAACAGGAAAAATATATCACCTCGGTGCATGCTAAAGTTAGACATCAGAAAGGCTTTTGATTCAGTTTCTTGGCATTCCATTTTAGCAATAATGTCACGTATGAATTTTCCATTGCACTTCCTTGCTTGGATTCATACATGCATATCAACACCATATTATTCAGTTTCTCGTAATGGAAGGTTGCATGGCTACTTTAAAGGAACTAGAGGAGTGCGACAGGGGGATCCTATTTCAGCATATCTTTTCATTATTATGATGGAACTGCTAAATTCGTTGCTAGTTGAAAATGTGCAGATAGGAAATCTTGAGTTACATCCGAAATGCAAAAGGCCTATTATCACCCACTTACTCTTTGCCGATGACTTAATCATCTTCACTAAACCATCCATGCAGAATATTCGGTGTATCTTCAATACTCTTGAAACTTTCTACAATATTACTGGTCTCCAAATAAATAAGAGTAAATCACATATTTTGATTGCTGGCTTACCTTTGAGTTTGAAAATGTATATTGTTAGTTGCACAGGTCTTGCTGAACTACCTGCTAATGCCTTCTATCTTGGTCTGCCACTTATTTGTTCAAGAATCACAAAGCAACAATGCCTACCTTTATTTGAGAAGATTATCAAAAAGCTTCATCAATGGCCAGATTCCAAACTATCCCAAGCAGGAAGATTGACTATCATTCAATCAGTGGTCTCATCATTGACTACATACTGGATGAGACATTATATACTGCCCACCAAGCTTATAGATATGATTTCAAGTGCTATGAACAAATTTCTTTGGCATGGAGATCCATTCTCAAAAAAATTAATTCCTTTTGCATTTCATAAACTCTACGATTGTAAGAAGTTTGGAGGACTTGGAATTATTAACCTTTATCAATGGAATCAAGCAGCAATATCTACTTACTATGAGAAATTATTTGCTGTTGAAAAAGGCTTATGGTCCAGATGGGTTCATGCAAACTTAATTGGTGCAAAGAATTTTTGGTCAATGGAAATTCCACAAGTGTGTAGCTGGAGTTGGAGAGCTATCTTAAAGCTGAGAGGTACATTTAGACAATTTATACAATGTAATTATCGCAACATTTCAGACTTATCCTTTTGGCATAGTCCATGGGCTTCTCCTGGTTTTATTCTAAGTGATTTTGTGGATTACAATGTGATGTACAACTCTGGTATTCCGCAAACAGCTGTTGTCAGTGATTATTTTAATGAAGGACAGCTTAATCTTCCATATAGTTCCTCTGCGGTGCTTAGAGAAATATGGAGGAATATTGAGGAAAGCTACTGCTTTGCTAGTGACAACTGTCTTCTTTGGAAGGGGAAGGAGCACTCTATTAAAAGGGTATATAATCTTCTTTTACCATCAAGACATGTTTTTCCCTGGTATTCAAGGATATGGAGCTGTGGAAGTTCAGCAAAAGATAATTTGCTCCTTTGGAAGATAATGGCTAATGCCATAAATACCAAAAGCAAATTGATGTCGTATGGTATCATACATGATGACATCTGTGTTCTTTGTCATAATGCACCTGAGACTAACATCCATCTTTTCTTTGAGTGCTCATATGTTCACAGAATTTGGAAGAGGCTGCTTGCATTTGGAAACTTTCATAGACCTTCTACATCTAGTCAGCTTGAATGGTACACTATTTTCAAGGCAACAAAATGGAAAAGTAAGAAAACTTGTGTATTACTGAAGCTTTTGAAGAAATTTATAGCTGGTGTTTGGCGTGAGACAAACAACCGTGTTTTTGGCATGCCAAGTTTAACAGCTGATCAATTGTGCATGCTGATACACAAAAGTGTACTCAAGTTGTTATCTTTGTAAATCATAGTTTCAGTTGGCTCATTGTAATAAGATATAAACTCATGTAAATTCTTTGTGTAAATAAAGTTTCCTTCTGCCTTTCAAAAAAAATAATAATATGATTTTTATAATATGAATTACAAAATGAAAATATTATTTTTAGTTGGATAAAAATATAAATTTTATCGTATGTATGTAATAATATAAAGATTTGATTTTTATATATGTAGCTTAGGATAAAAATACGATTTTTATATATGAAGTAATGATATAAAAAAGTGATTTTTATCATATATGTAGCAAAGTAAAAATATGATTTTTTTCGTTTGAATGGCAATGTAAAAACATGATTTTTATATATTCATTAGCGATAGAAAGATTCGATTTTTATCTATATAGTAGCGACATAAGAAAATGTAATTTTTATCAATGTATAGTTGTTATAAAAATATGAAATTATTTTTAGAAAGATAAAAATATAATTTTTAGCCTATGTATGTTATTTATAAAATAATCATACAAAGAAATAATTACCGTGACACGACCCGAACTTCCCCGTGAAGGAAAGCCTGGATTGCTTTGAGGACAAGACGAATCAGAACACAAAAAGAAGAACATCTCATTGCTTATTACAATAATTTCATCAGAATACTAGAATATACAGAGTATGAATAAACATTATACATCAGAAAAATATCAGAGATTTACAAATAACAATGCAGCGGAAAATAATACAAAACACAACTAAAAAGAATATACAGATACAGAGCTTTCGGGATATCATTCCAACTATAAACCAGGATCCTGTGAATATAAGTCTGCAAAACCGAAACTACTAGTTGTCCGTGTGGAAAATAGGGGCACCCAGAGTTTAGGTAAAAACAATAAACTCCAGGTTAGTCATGTCACTGGTGTGAGAACTAAAACAGTTATTAATCATTAGTTTAAAGTTAGGTAAACCAAGGGAACACGCCGTATAAATGGAACGGGTTTCCTCCCAAGAATACCAGTGCATAAGACAAATAGCGCAATGCTAAATAAAGAACAATGAAGGTATTATAAGACTCAGGTCCCATCACACAATGCAAAATAAGCCGGAGGATAGCGTTTTTACCTTATAATGGCCAAAAATGCTTGGTACGTGAAATTTCATCTTTTATTGTTATTATAATCGTATAGTGTCAAAACAATTTCAATCATAAGTGTCAATCATAGGCGGCATGAGTGCCCCATCCCACTATGTCGCTATATATCGTTTTACAATTAAAACCGCAAAATGTCGTATCGGAAGTTGGAGTTCCATCTGTGAACCAAGGCAAGGGATCGTCCTTACCGCATCGAGACAATCTAGCCCATGTCTCAGGACCCAAACACAGGTAAGCCCTTGGATCGTCAGGGCCGGTCCAATCGTTATGGATTAAAATACCTGAACACTGCGTTTCCCCGCCCTATGGACGTAAATTTGCCAATTGACTCCATCGGCCTCGGATCGACCGATATAACTGAGGCGCCTCCTATCCATCATCCATATAAGTAAAATGCCAGGGCGTGCAAAACCCTGACACCACTCCTAGCTAGAAAGAAACGCATGCCCTCGCTGATATCCACTCCCATTTCTGGTTCACACCGGGGTGTGAGGCTCGCGAATTAAAGCTACACAAAGCTACACCACAAAGGTCGTGCTTTGATCATCAACCACAAGACTCTGCTTTTCAACAGAAACCTTGACCATTTGCATCTCAGCATGCCACACATGCAATTCACGCTATGCAACCAATGTTTATCAATCACACAGAATGAAATTCGATGTCAGACACGCATCCATTTACAAGTTCGTTCTGGGTCCAAACGAAACTGGAGGCACCTTATTCCTCCCCCATATGTCCAATACAGGGGAGAGGCCCTTTCATATCCGTCGATTTCCAAGTACGTCAGGATGATCACCACTTATTACCACCTCTTGGGTGTACAACCCAATCAAGACATCAGTAATCATCCAAAAGATATGAAGACCTGTAACAACCCTTATTTTGAATAACATGTTATAACATAAAACAAGGCAGAATTAAATATAAAAATCTGAATTAAGGGAAACGGGCTGTGCCATGCGTTCATCTCGGAAAAATACGCGAAATAGAGTCCGAGTTTTCGAAAAATGGAGTCCGTATGACCAAGTTATGGCCCAATGAAGTTTTCAGAAAATTCCAAGCCCAAAAATAGTTCAAATTCAAATTCAGATTCGAATTGCAACCAAGGCAGAATAGGAGGGATTTTTCCCGCCCCAGGCAGGGTCGACACAGGGGTCGACACCCCTGTCGACCCCTCCCCAATGGGTCGACACCCATGTCGACCCAGGGGTCGACACCCATGTCGACCCAGTGGTCGACCCCCCCCCCCCCCGGTCGGACCAGTTTTTCTGGTGCACCATCTTGACAGGTTAGGTCTTGCTCTAGAAGTTTCTGACGGGAGGTGATGGCTCAGATTCGATTTAGGGTTAATCCTATGGCTAAAACTAATCCTAAACTCTATAAATAGACCCTAATACCTAGCCTAAATCATCATAAATCAATCCTACAACTAAACTATGCCAAAATGTCTCTTGATCATGGCTTCCATCCTCTTCAAGAAAATATGAGATATTACTAAGCTTGGTTGAGAGTTTCTAAGCTCGATTTAAGGCCAAAGTTCAATCTTTCTTCATCAAAGCAAGGATCTTTTGCTTGTTTCTCAAGGGTTTTCATTGGAGCTTGTCATTTGGGAGTGTTTAGAGTTGCTAGTGGCTTCGTCTCAATCTTAATTTATATTAATTATAGTCTTCATAACATTGTAAGCCCTATACTACTCTTAGATTCTAACTATGAAGTTAAATGTTACATGTTGCAAGTTAAGTTTGGGCCTAAGTATGATATGTGCTTTGATTCTAACATGTTATGCATATGTTTACCCTATGCAAGTTTGTAAAGCTATCACCTTGACTTTGTGCATAGAAAGCTATGACCTTTGATTTGAAATGTTGCATTATGCAACATGGGAACTCTCATAACCTTTATGATAACTTGCATATAATGTTATATGCGAACTTCTAGTCATCATCCTCTGTCATCTAGGACCATGTATCACCTATTCGCTAAGTTTGAATGTTATGCATGTTTTGAGGCTTATAATGTAATATGCAAGTTTATGATCTCTCATAAGCCTTATGTTATCTTGCATATGATGTTATATGCGAATCACTAGCTATCATCCCATGTCATTTATGATCATGTTTCACCTATTTGCTAAAGTTTGATATCATGCATGTTTTGAGGCTTATAATGTAATATGCAAGTTTATGAACACATTTGCCTCATATGCCACCATGTTTAACTTGTGGCCAAAGCACCCTTATGCTATTATGCATGATTGTGGCCAAATCACCCTTATGCTATTCGATATGTATGAGGCCAAGCCACCTTTTATGCTATCATACATGTTGAGGCCATATGCTAGTATGTTGAACCCCTTTTGGCCTCAAATATCACAATGTTTAGTTTGTGATAGACTTTGCCATCTTATGCCCACCTTGTCGTATGGTTACGTTCCCTCTTTGATCTACTTGCGTTAATGCGAATTTACGTGCGATGGGAATACGTTATGGGTAGTTGGGCAAACTTAAATAACATGACTTGAAAATATGACATGAAAGTTTGACATCTGTTTATGCTTGAAAACATGGACTCGGACATGACTTCTAGAAAACATGAGAATGGCCAACTCGAGGTTGGGTTGAGTTTGTAGCATAAATCTACCCGGAACCGACCGGCTTAACTAGTGGCTACAAGCAATAGGACCCAATGTGAGTAGTTGGTCATGTCGCACTTAAAACCCGAGGTTAGACTAGGTTGTGGTGTAAAGCTACCCGGACCCGCCCGGCTTAACTAGTAACCACAACAAAGTCTAATGTGAGAGGTTGGGGTGCATTATGTTAATAAATGCCACATGATAGGGTTAAATCATGGACCACTTGAATATACTTAACCACATGAACATGATGGGTTGATAGGGTTAAGTCAACATGGACACACTTAACCAACCCAATGCTTAGTTGGATAAGGTTAAGTCGTGAACCTTTTTAGGAATACTTAACCAACTTGATACATGGTTTGGATGGGGTTAACCACACTTAACCCACTAGAAAACCCTAGTTACGCGGTCCTTCTCAGCAGTAACCCACTAGGGAGTATCGGATACCCTAGGGACTAGGCTAGGGTGGGGCACGATTACTGGGCTGGAGTGTAAGCGACCAAAAAGACGGCAAAAGTAGGTGCGCCATAGTAGATTCCGACGGACCATGGTCATGCACATAGTCCGGGGATGAAAGACAGACTTGGGCACCTGTAGGTTTTGACTGTGCGTGCTTGTTTCGTGTCAGTGGTTGACATCCTAGGGCCGGATACACCCTAGGGTCGACCTAGCACAGTCGACTACATTTCATGTTTGGACCGTATGACACCGATACACGACGAGTTAGGCTTATAGGGAGCCGATCGACTAGACCGAGTAGTTGGACCTTGATTTAGGTCATCTCATGGGTTTGGGCCAACATTGGGCTAAGGGATCATTTCTTGTTTATACTTGACATGGATTGGAATACTAGAACACACTTGGTGCAACTTAACCTTGTATATGCGATGCCACACTTGATCTATCTTGTTAACTTTTCACCATGCCAGTTATCACCCCGTATCTCATCCCTGTTTACATGTTCAGTTAACTTTACTAGTTTTTATACTAATAGTCGATAGGACTTACCAGTCTTTTTGATTGACCCGTTTTCTTTCGCCTCTTTTCTTCCGTTTTCCCCCCAGGTTTACAGGGTGGGAACACTGGTACCTAGCTTGGATCTTTAGCTGCTTTTCTGGATAGCTCTTGTACGGTTTGGACTTGAGCACGCCATGGCTTTATTTTACCTTGGGGATAGTTACTTTATGATTTTTTTTCCAGTTTTCTGTTGATGTTTCTAGAATTTGTTTTATGTGAAAATAATGACCAAGTACTTTGATGTTACTTGACTATGGTTTTGAAATGTTAGTTTTATCCGCTGCTTTATTTACTCTGTTTTTACTTATATGTTCTGTCTTGTGATATCTGCATGCATGTTTACCTCGTTTAACGCCCCTCCAAAGCTTGTGTCCTTGCAAGAGTGGCATTGGCGGAGGCGTGGTGTTACATTTGGTATCAGAGCATAAGGTTTACAAGATTGGAGCAAAAAGATTTTTAAAAACTTACCTTTTGAAAAACTATTTTCAAAGCCAATTAAGTATTTTCCAAGGAAAGTCTAGTTTATTTTAAAAGGCTATTCCCCAAAGTCCATTAGCACTATCCTTCGTTTCTTCGTTCTGAATCTATCCATCTTTTTCCTTCGTTTCAGTATGGCCAATAATTTTGCCATCCCGGAGGATGTACCAGTACCTATTTGGTTTAGAAGGTACATGGAGGCAAGGGCGAATGAAGTCGGCCCCGCGGATATTCCTCCTCCTCCTGAGCATACACAAGCGGATTTTGCGGAGCTTTGCAAAGACTTTAAGGCGATGGGTTGCAAGAATTTTGTCGGAACGGAGACTTCCGTGGAGGCAAGAAACTGGTTAAAGGAAACTGAAGACCTCTTTGCTATCTTTGATGTGGAAGATCGTAGGAAAGTTCTGTTGGCGGTATGGCTATTGAAAGGGGAAGCTGCTTATTGGTGGGTGGTCACCACCACTACTAGACCAATTGAGACTTGGGATGAGTTTAGAAGAAGGTTTGGACTAAGGTTTCTATCATCGACAGAAGAGAACCTTCGGATGGAGAGGTTCCTATCTCTAAGGCAAGGGGACATGACAGTTAGGGAATACGTGGATACGTTTAATCAACTTGCTTGGTTCAATCTAGACTTGATTAACACAGCTCAGAAAAAGGCCCTACGCTTTGCTCTAGGATTGAATGAGCCATTGTGCGGTTTAGCCATGTCTCATATACCCATGGGGGCGACCTTCGAAAATTTGGTGAATACGGCCCTACTTCAAGAGGAAGATAAGAGTGACAAGAAGAAGGTCAAGGCAAATAAGTCTCAAGGCAAGAAGATAGACTCCGGGAAAGGAGGAAAGAACGACAACACGTCAAGTAAGAAGAGGAAATGCAAACTTTTGTGGGATCAAGGGGCATCTGGTCAAGGATTGCAGGAAGAAGAAGAGGAAGTTAGGCGAGTGTTTTCATTGTGGAGAGCCTGGACATCTTAGCAAGGATTGCCGCAAGAAGCAAGGACAAGGGCAAGGGCAGAATCAGCGTGCACGACCTTCTGGAGGGCAAGTGCATGCTCTCAACACTGCTCCAGTTCAGGACCGAGGTAGTATTTCTGTAGAATGTCTTGTTTATATTTCTGACTTTCCTATTCGCACTTTATTTGATTCTGGCACATCGCATAGTTTTATTTCTTCTGATCTTGTTTGCACCTTAGTACTAGTCTAGTTGAGGATCCCGTTTGTATTTCTAATCCAATTGGGGGTTTCGCCCATTTATCTATGATTTGTGTGGATTTGAGTATTTCTATCTTTAGCGTAGAATTCATGGGTAATGCTTATGTTCTCGGGTTCATGGGATACGGGTTGATTTGGGCATGCATTGGTTGTCCAGTTATGGAGCCATTCTCGATTGTGAGCATAGGGTGGTGAGGCTCATGACTCGCCTTGGTAATACCCTAAAAATTTCTTGTAACCCTAGGGGTCCTGTCATGTTATGTTATCTTGAATCTCTTGACTCGTCCATCGATGATCTGCAATCTGTAAGGGTGGTCCGAGACTATCCTGATGTCTTTGAAGAAGTTAAGGGGTTACCCCCTAAACGAGAGATAGATTTCCGCATTTATCTAGTCGATAATGCCAAGCCAGTATCATTGCCCGTTAGGCACATGGCCCCATGTGAAAGAAGGGAGCTTAGTAAGCAAATCAAGGAGTTTCTTGAGAAGAATTTTATTAGGCGAAGCATTTCTGAATGGGTTGCTCCGGTGGTATTCGCTACTAAGGCGGATGGTTCGCTTCGCCTATGTGTTGATTATCGAGAGTTGAACAAGCTGACAAAGAAGAATAGGCACCCATTACCGAGGATTGATGATCTCTTTGACCTGCTTGTAGGTGCTTCTGTTTTCTCTCAACTCGATCTAGCCACCGGATTCCGTCAGCTTAGAGTGGCTGAGGATAGTATTGATAAGACTGCGTTTAGGACTTCAGATGGGTTCTTTGAAGGGCTTGTTATGCCATTCGGTTTGACTAATGCACCCGCATACTTCGTGGACTTGATGAGTAGGGTGTTTCGGGAGTTCCTTAACAAGTTTGTGGTCGTTTTCATGGATGATATTCTGATCTTCTCAAAGGATGAGGAAGAGCATGCTGCACATCTCAAGGAAGTTAGGGATATGCTTAGAGCTCATCAGTTGAAAGCCAAGTTCTCCAAATGCCATTTCTGGAGAAGGGAAGTTCGGTTATTGGGCACATAGTTCCTAAGCAAAGTATAGCTGTGGATCCCGCAAAACTGGGTGTAGTTCAAGACTGGAAATCTCCTAGGAACGCAACCGAAGTAAGAAGCTTTCTCGGTCTTGCAAGGTTTTATAGGAAGTTCATCAAGGACTTCGCTAAGATTTCAGCTCCTCTTACTAAGTTGACGAAAAAGGACTTAGCCTTTGAATGGGAATTGGAGTGTGAGCCTGCTTTTCAAAAGCTTAAGAGGACTCTTACCACAGCACCAGTTTTAGCTTTACCCGATGGAGGGAAGATGTTTGCCGTGAACACTAATGCACGTGACATGGGATTAGGCGCGGTCCTGATGTAAGAAGAAAGAGTAATATGTTATGGGGTTGGGCAACTCAAAGTTTATGGGAAGAACTACCCCACGCATGATTTGGAGTCGGCGGCGATTGTCTTTGCGCTTAAATCAGGGCACCATTATCTTTTCGGCAAGAGATTCGAGTTATATACGGATCATAAGTCGCTCAAGTATCTCTTCTCGCAAAAGGATGCCTATGCTAAGTGTTGAGTTCAGAAGTAGGGATTATGTTTTTGGGCTTTGGGTTGATTCTAGGGATAAAGTGGTTATCCAGTAAGGGTACCATCCTCGGTTTTGAAAGGAGGGTAGTTAGACTCTTGACTTGCCTTGGTAATACCCTCGAAGTCTCGTGTAACCTTTAGAGTTTTGTCGGGATTAGTTACCTAGAATCTTTTGACCCATTTATTGGAAATTAATGATCTATTCGATTAGTGTTCGCAGATGGTTCATAGAAATCATGTTAATAAGTGCATTTGGCCACATGGATTGGTATTTATTTACGTGGAATACCTTACAATGAATTTTGGGAAAGCTTGCATGAAGTCATGAGTATACAGTTAAGTTAAGAACCGAGTATGCTAGAAAAAAATAAGTGAAAGTGAAATGAGAAGCGACAGTGAAATGAGTTCCAACTCACATTTCTGAAGAAGGAATTAGGAAGCTACGGAATTGAAAGGTTAAAAACGGTCAAAGCACAATGGAATTAGGTTCAAGGAAATGCGGCTTAGAAGACTAGATAAGTGCATCATATATCTTTTTAGGAGTATATCCTTGATCCCTGTTTTTCCGTGGAGCTTACTTGTATACTACCTTCTCGATCTCTTTTCCTAATTAGCATATCTTTCTTTTGCTATCCATGTTTACCTTGTTTATCTTGTTATCTCGTAATCGTGTCATGAGAACCTTAGGTAGAAACCCTTTGGATGAAACATGTATTTGAAACATGTTATGCTTGATGGTTGCAAGTGGTTGCAAGTGTTTGCAAGTGGATACTCGTGGATGCATGATACACATTAGGCACTAAGATCGGCTCACACACTTTCATGTTGCATATGCATGAGTGCTTATACTTATTCATGGATGAAACTTGTTATGCTATCACGTGGATGCTGCATATGAATGAATGTTATGTGCGCTCATGTAGAGATCATAAATTATGTTAGGAATTTGCATACATATGGACTCAGTTCACTAACATAATTTGCATTAAGGAGGTTTACTGAATCAGTAACCGCCTGATTTTTGCATTAGATAAATACATATACACACACCTTTTTGCATATGATCATACAGCATTTAGAATCCTTTAAGGACAATGACTGCACGTGGATGATGTTTTGAGTAGATGGATGATGGATGGTAGGATACGTTCTTCCTAACTTGAAGATTTCGTGGACGAAATCCTTTAAGGTGGGGAGAATGTAACAACCCGAATTTTGAATAACATGTTATAACATAAAACAAGGCAGAATTAAATATAAAAATCTGAATCAAGGGAAACGGGCTGTGCCATTGCGTTCCTCTCGGAAAAAAACGCGAAATAGAGTACGAGTTTTCGAAAAACGGAGTCCGTATGACCAAGTTATGGCCCAATGAAGTTATCCGAAAATTCCAAGCCCGAAAACAGTTCAAATTCAGATTCGAGTTGCAACCAAGGCAGAATGGGCGGGATTTTTCCTGCCCTAGGCAGGGTCGACACAGGGGTCGACACCCCTGTCGACCCCTCCCCAATGGGTCGACACCCATGTCGACCTAGGGGTCGACACCCATGTCGACCCAGGGGTCGACCCCCCCCCCCCCCCCCGGTCGGACCAGTTTTTCTGGTGCACCATCTTGACAGGTTAGGTCTTGCTCTGGAAGTTTCTGACGGGAGTTGATGACTCAGATTCGATTTAGGGTTAATCCTATGGCTAAAACTAATCCTAAACTCTATAAATAGACCCTAATACCTAGCCTAAATCATCATAAATCAATCCTACAACTAAACTATGCCAAAATGTCTCTTGATCATGGCCTCCATCCTATTCATGAAAATATGAGATATTCCAAAGCTTGGTTGAGAGTTTCTAAGCCCGATTTAAGGCCAAAGTTCAATCTTTCTTCATCAAAGCAAGGATCTTTTGCTTGTTTCTCAAGGGTTTTCATTGGAGCTTGTCATTTGGGAGTGTTTAGAGTTGCTAGTGGCTTCGTCTCAATCTTAATTTATATTAATTATAGTCTTCATAGCATTGTAAGCCCTATACTACTCTTAGATTATAACTATGAAGTTAAATGTTACATGTTGCAAGTTGAGTTTGGGCCTAAGTATGATATGTGCTTTGATTCTAACATGTTATGCATATGTTTACCCTATGCAAGTTTGTAAAGCTATCACCTTGACTTTGTGCATAGAAAGCTATGACCTTTGATTTGAAATGTTGCATTATGCAACATGGGAACTCTCATAACCTTTATGATAACTTGCATATAATGTTATATGCGAACTTCTAGTCATCATCCTATGTCATCTAGGACCATGTATCACCTATTCGCTAAGTTTGAATGTTATGCATGTTTTGAGGCTTATAATGTAATATGCAAGTTTATGATCTCTCATAAGCCTTATGTTATCTTGCATATGATGTTATATGCGAATCACTAGCTATCATCCCATGTCATTTATGATCATGTTTCATCTATTTGCTAAAGTTTGATATCATGCATGTTTTGAGGCTTATAATGTAATATGCAAGTTTATGAACACATTTGCCTCATATGCCACCATGTTTAACTTGTGGCCAAAGCACCCTTATGTATTATGCATGATTGTGGCCAAATCACCCTTATGCTATTCGATATGTATGAGGCCAAGACACCTTTTATGCTATCATACATGTTGAGGCCATATGCTAGTATGTTGAACCCCTTTTGGCCTCAAATATCACCATGTTTAGTTTGTGATAGACTTTGCCATCTTATGCCCACCTTGTCGTATGGTTACGTTCCCTCTTTGATCTACTTGCGTTAATGCGAATTTACGTGCGATGGGAATACGTTATGGGTATTTGGGCAAACTTAAATAACATGAGAACATGACTTGAAAATATGACATGAAAGTTTGACATATGTTTATGCTTGAAAACATGGACTCGGACATGACTTCTAGAAAACATGAGAATGGCCAACTCGAGGTTGGGTTGAGTTTGTAGCATAAATCTACCCGGAACCACCGGCTTAACTAGTGGCTACAAGCAATAGGACCCAATGTGAGTAGTTGGTCATGTCGCACTTAAAACCCAAGGTTAGACTAGGTTGTTGTGTAAAGCTACCCGGACCCGCCCGGCTTAACTAGTAACCACAACAAAGTCTAATGTGAGAGGTTGGGGTGCATTAAGTTAATAAATGCCACATGATAGGGTTAAGTCATGGTCCACTTGAATATACTTAACCACATGAACATGATGGGTTGATAGGGTTAAGTCAACATGGACACACTTAACCAACCCAATGCTTAATTGGATAAGGTTAAGTCGTGAACCTTTTTAAGGAACACTTAACCAACTTGATACATGGTTTAGATGGGGTTAACCACACTTAACCCACTAGAAAACCCTAGTTACGCGGTCCTTCTCAGTAGTAACCCACTAGGGAGTATCGGATACCCTAGGGACTAGGCTAGGGTGGGGCACGATTACTGGGCTGGAGTGTAAGCGACCAAAAAGAGCAAAAGTAGGTGCGCCATAGTAGATTCCGACGGACCATGGTCGTGCACATTGTCCGGGGATGAAAGACAGACTTGGGCACTAGCAGGTTTTGACGGTGCGTGCTTGTTTCGTGTCAGTGGTTGACATCCTAGGGCCGGATACACCCTAGGGTGGACCTAGCACAGTCGACTACATTTCATGTTTGGACCGTATGACACCGATACACGAAGAGTTAGGCTTATAGGGAGCCGATCGACTAGACCGAGTAGTTGGACCTTGATTTAGGTCATCTCATGGGTTTGGGCCAACATTGGGCTAAGGGATCATTTCTTGTTTATACTTGACATGGATTGGAATACTAGTGCACACCTGGTGCAACTTAACCTTGTATATGCGATGCCACACTTGATCTATCTTGTTAACTTTTCACCATGCCAGTTATCACCCCATATCTCATCCCTGTTTACATGTTCAGTTAACTTTACTAGTTTTTATACTAATAGTAGATAGGACTTACCAGTCTTTTTGACTGACCCGTTTTCTTTCGCCCCTTTTCTTCCGTTTCCCCCCCCCCCCCCAGGTTTACAGGGTGGGAACACTGGTACCTAGCTTGGATCTTTAGCTGCTTTTCTGGATAGCTCATGTACGGTTTGGAATTGAGCACGCTATGGCTTTATTTTACCTTGGGGATAGTTACTTTATGATTTTCTTTCCAGTTTTCAGTTGATGTTTCTAGACCTTGTTTTATGGGAAAATAATGACCAAGTACTTTGATGTAACTTGACTATGGTTTTGAAATGTTAGTTTTATCCGCTGCTTTATTTACTCTGTTTTTACTTATATGTTCTGTCTTGTGATATCTGCATGCATGTTTACCTCGTTTAACGCCCCTCCAAAGCTTGTGTCCTTGCAAGAGTGGCATTGGCGGAGGCGGGGTGTTACAAGACCTCCGGTCATCAACCACCATCTTCATTCTTGACACATCGTCGAATCAGTTATTCAGAATCGGATAAACCCGGTCTTTCTGAATAACTCGCGTATATAATAAACAAGTGCTACAAAACACAACATACGCCTTATTCCAATCCAGAATATTCCTTTATTCAAATATTCTTATACGTTGGGAAAGGTTCCCATTAATTTTATCAAAGATAAATTCTTTAAATTTATTCTTTAATTTTCCTTTGGATATCATTTCAATCTAATTAAAGATGCATTAAAACTCCACTTGGTTTTAATCTTCCCAGAAATCAATATTAACAATTGTTTAACTTGGAAAATCATATCCTGTCTTTAACTGGGTTAAAGAACCATTGTCATTTAAAACACAGTTCACTATAAACCCAAAATCACATTTCATTCCATCATCCTCTAACCGTAAATTTGCAAGTGAACAATTCCCTAAGTATTAACCCCGAAGGCCGGAACCAACATCAGATCAATACCCAGGAAACCATTCAACTAAACTAATCTCTAGTTAGTTTCAGATTTTCTTAACTCCATTGGGTCTAAGAATAGTATTATTAAAGATACCATTTACGACAACCCAAATCACATTCCATTAATTATGGAATCTTCATGGAAAAACACATCAATATATAATCGATATCTATTTCCATATCCAACTAATAATATAAATGGAATAATGACAACGCCTTTTTAAATTCCATATGTATTAATAGCCTTCCTCTACAGAAGTTCACATCGATTATTATCAAATCGAATTCCATTCAAATCTAATTTAATATATTAAATTGGAAAATGTTACCTTGGAAAATTCCCGTTAAATCTTAATAAAAAAATTTATAAATCCCAAATCACATTTCACTGTAAATCGGGTTAAAGAACGAATGTCGTTAAAAACACAGTTCACAATAAACCCAATTCACATTAGCCTCTAACCGTAAATTAGTAAGAGAACAATCCCCTAAGTATTAACCCCGAAGGCCGAAACCAACATCAGATCAAACTCCAGGAAACCATTCAACTTAACTAATCTCCAGTCAGTTTCTAATTCTCTTAGCTCCATTGGGTTCAAAAACAGTATTATTAAAGATACCATTCACGACAAACCCAAAATCCAATTTGACATTAAATACAAGGCTCTGAATAGAAAATATATTGGCTTATATTCAATATCAAATTCTGAAATCAACCAATATCGTATTGGAATTATCGATATATATATATATATATATATATATATATATATATATATATATATATATCTTTAAAATTTCCATAACAATATATGTATAATCACGAAATCTAACATCGAAATATTCCGAAGACAATTTCGATTCAAATCCATTTCCAATTTATATATTGGAAATTCTGGTTATTTTTAAAACCATTTCAAATCTAATTTATTTATTTTAAAAATATTGGATTTATTATTCTAATTCAAAACTAGTTCATTTCAATAAAAATCTATTTTTATCTTTTCAAATATGGAATTTTTCATCCCAATTCTTTCCAAATCATTTTTAATGATTTTACACTAATTATTGATATTTTTAATAATTTTATCAACGCCCGTACAGTCGATTTCCATAAACGACCATCGAACTGCACTTACAACGACCTTTTCCAAATTTGATTTGGACATAATTCCAAATCCAACTATTAGATTTCATATCTCTAATATTCGTTGGAAAGCTCTTTTCGATACGAACCCAATGATTCCAGTTTTAGGAGAATCCGACAGTCGGATCTCCCGTAATGTCCGTTCGAAGTCAATGGTCGAAATTCGTGAACTGCCGCAGCACGGCGCGTTCTATTCATGCCATTATATTATATATATAATATATAATATATATTTCATCGATTTCCATTTAAAACGTATTTTATAAATCATTTTAAATTCGTTTTCAAAACGATTTCAACTTCATATTCAATTTCTGATCAAAATTGAATATTCCATATCATCGATATATATATATATATATATATATATATATATATATATATATATATATATGATAATATTTTCAAAACATTAGATTTTGAAATCAGTTCCTTTTCAATATTCATTATAAAAATGAATAAAATTGATATAAATATTGATCACGTCAAAATGGCGTCGATCTAATCAACACGGCTCTATATTTTTAAATATATTCGTTTCCATCCCAAATCGGACATAGAAATCTTATTTTGATTCTTTTCTGAATATTGTTTGAAAATATTCGTTATTTTAAAATAATCGTTATTTTAAAATATTCATTCTTTCTGAACTGGAATCAGACACAGTCAATTACCATATAATTTGACTATATGGATTTCGCACAACAAATGTGTATAACAACAATGAAAACAACAATCCATCATCCAGAGTGCATTCTACACTGTACAAGCGTCAAATATAAATATTTAACGCTTACAACAGCTTGTCAATCAATCAATCGACATACAACTAATTATTGGGATTAGTGTATGTCCAATTTCATCCTAATACTCGTGTGCGGTTTTCAAACAACAGACACAGATTTTATTTGTGTAGTTGGGCGATGTGTGAAATTTATCGTCCCAATCAATATCAGTCAAATGTGTGTACATAAACAAATCGTCCGATTTGTTTATGAATATTTGTTTTATTCATATACACGTAAAAAATTATATTTTTAATGATAAAATATTTATTCAATTAATTTACACAATAAAAATGATATTTTATTGTTCTAACATATGTTATAAAATTTTGGCGGCATAACGGCGCGGTACTAGAAACGGGATCAGGCCTAGCCTTATCCCCAGTCTAATAATGGCCCGCGCCATACACATACCAATTTAATCAATTCCATTTCACCCAAACAACCAAATTCAAACCAATAATCAAATCAACTACACAACCAAAGAAACAAGTCGTCCATGGTCTGTGGATGACGGGGAATAGTTCATATATGCAGTTGCATAATAAATAACTGTATAAAGAAAATTATAGTGATTGATTTCAGTCCGTTCCATCACACGTCTTTTCACGCTGTTCATAGTAAAAATCATATTTTTAATATGATGTTCATATATTAAAAATCATATTTTTACTTCTCTATATATAAAAATTGAATTTTTATTCTATGTTTTCATATATAAAAATCATATTTTTATATGTCATTTAAAGAAATATCTTACCAATTCATTTTTAAAAATCACGTCTTCTTCATTTTAAAAATCACTTCTTTTCATTTCTGAAGATCGTTCCTTTTCTATATTAAAAATCTTATCTTTTCTAATATAAAAATATAAACTTTCTTCATATAAAAATATAAACTTTCTATATGTAAAAATATATTCATTTCATTTCTAAAAGTCTAAGCTTTTTATTTTCTAAAAGTCGCATCTTTTTACTTTCTAAGAATCATATCGTTTCATGTCTAAAAATCTTATCTTTTGATGTCTACTTCACATATAAAAATCCAATCTTTTCAACGCTCACTTCATAATAAAAATCTCGTCTTCTCAACACTCACTTCATAATAAAAATCCCATCTTTTCAATGAACAAAATCATATTTTGATTAGCATATAAAAAATCATTCCTTCGTAATCTAAAAATCTTATTTTTAATAATATAAAAATCTTATTTTTAATAACATAAAAATAAAATAAAAACTAAAGACTTACGGCAGGTTTCGGCGGAGGGGAGGGTTCACCATCACCGGTCAGAGGTGCGTCGGAGCTGTGGGGAGGTGTAGTGGCGGTCGCGGTGGTCGGAGGTGGGTCCCATTGCGGTGGGTCTTGGTTGATTTGGGGCTGGAGGGGGTTTAAACTGGAGGAAGGGAGAGAGGCGCGAGAGGGGAAGAAGAAGGGGAGGTAGAGGCGGCGACGTAGATGAAGAGGCGCGGTGGTTGGCGGAATCGATGAGGAGGCCGCGCGTTTTTTTTTCTCCTTTTTTTTATTTTATCTAAAATTGATTATGACTGGGAAGGAAAAAGGGGGAGTAGGGCTTATATGGAAAATTATATTATATTTTATTTAATTCTCCTAAGAGTTGACTTTCCATCTGAACTCCAATCGAGGCCCAACGACTATCGTCCCTAGCTAATTACCCTCATTCCGAACACAATGGGATATGTTTCATAAGACAATTCGGCTGTTACGATCAGTTTTCGTCAAAATCAAAATATAAATCTATATATTGAATTTGAACGCACATTTCAATTTACCGGGGCAACATACTGACTCTGAAAATTCCAAAAAAATTATTTCTAACTTCATATTGACAATACGTCCCAACAAAACTAATTTCGTCAAATTTGAAGACCGTTTGAAAAATGGCCATTTTCTGGTCGATCCAAATTGACTGAAACTGTCAAAACACGTTTTACTTTGCCACACTCACATATTGATTCAGAAAATTACGAATTTTGGAATCTAGCAATAGGTTAACATCCCGGATCAAATAAAAGTGGTTTCTTCGAAAACGGAGGTCGTTTGCAAAATTTCCATTTTTAAGGGCTATATTCCATAGCGACTATTCTGAATTTTCAACTGGGCATAACTTTTTACTCCCGCTGTGAAATTTCTATTTTTCGGATTCGTTGGAAGATATTCTCAAATATATTCTAATATTTTTGTTTTTGCTAAAATCCGTTTTATTTTGAATCCTGTACATTCATTTGAAATTTGAAATCAAATTTTCAAACTACAGCGCCATTTTCAATTCTTTTTATAATTAAAATATATATTTATATTCTAATGTCAATTCAAACAAATATATACATTCTAATTATATTCAAAATAAATTTGTCTTCATTATTATTTAAAATAAATCATTTTAAATATTCAAAATTCTTCAAAATTGTCAAAATAAAAATTTTAAATTGGTTTAGATTTTCCGGGTTGTTAGAATCTCCCCCACTTAAAATTTTTTCGTCCTAAAAAAGGAACGAAGCTGAAAGTTGTTTAGTAATCAACTCAACTTTATTTATTTTCACTATGGCTTAAGTTCTTCAACTTTTCAGTTTCTAAGGACTTTTCAAATTTTTCAAAAATTTGGCTAACACCCTAAATTTTCGAATTTTTTTGCCACAACCTCCCCTGTATGGGAGCACCGAGAAAATCCCGAAATCGCCATACAGGCCTTTCCAATCCAAAAAGAAAAAGAAACAGCCAATCGGCTCATAAAGTCGTCAAAAACCCCAGGAAATACAATAAACATGTAGCTTTTTGTCGGGCAAACAATTTTATTCCTCTGCTTAGCTTACCTGCTATGACCTGTTCAATATATATGCATGTACATGTATGCAATTTCAAACAATTTTCAATACAATTCAATATTTGGTTCAATTTGGCCCAAATTTACTTTTCTTACATATGTTGGTTTAAATGAATAATCACATAACCCAATCAACAATCAGCAATCAATTAGTTGATTAACGTTTCGAATTCATAATTTTGATAAATATACAGAAAATCATGCTTTTGATGCCAATTCACAACAATAGACCTTATCTAGTTTTGGTTCCCACACGAGTCAGTTGGAAATATATAAATATCTCACTTTCGAAACTCGAATATAAACACTGATGATGAGATCTCAATCATAAGTATCTTCATAGGGCGACTAGAGTGTGATTCTATATCTATCCAGTATATTAAAACTTCAATTACCCGCGGATCAGGCGTATATTCAAAATCTTTATATACTTGATTGTCCAAATCAATATAAAAATAATATTCAAATACGAATAATTGATTTAAATTTTCAAAACAAAAATTGTTTTCATCTTTATTTGAAGACAACTCTCTTCCGACTCATTCTAGGATACTACTGATTCCATCTCTAACGAGTAATTCTCATTGGATATTAATAATCCAATCTCTGATGAATTCTTTCGTTTGGTTCTAACGTGTCTTGTTCTACGAGCCCTGTAAACCAAAGCTCTGATACCAAAATGACACGACCCGAACTTCCCCGTGAAGGAAAGGTCGGATTGCTTTAAGGACAAGACGAATCAGAACACAAACAGAAGAACATCTCATTGCTTATTATAACAATTTCATTAGAATACAAGAATATACAGAGTATGAATAAACATTATACATCATAAAAACATCAGAGATTTACAAATTACAACGCAACGGAAAATAATACAAAACACAACTGAAAAGAATATACGGATACAAAGCTTTTCGGATGTCAATCCAGCTGTAAACCAGGATCCTGTGAATATAAATCTGCAAAACCGAAACTACTAGCTGCCCGTATGGAAAATAGCGGCACCCGAAGTTTAGGTTAAAACAATAAACTCCAGGTCAGTCATGTGACTGGTATGAGAACTAAAACAGTTATTAATCTTTAATTTAAAGTTAGGTAAACCAAGGGACCACGCCGTATTACACGGAACGGGTTTCCTCCTAAGAATCCCAGGGCATAAGACAAACAGTGCAATGCTAAATAAAGAACAATGAAGCTATTATAAGACTCAGGTCCCATCACACAATGCAACGCAAGCCGGAGGATAGAGTTTTTACCTTATAATAGCCCAACATGCTTGGTACGTGAAATTTCATCTTTTATTATTACTATAAGTGTATAGTGTCAAAACAATTTCAATCATAAGTATCAATCATAGACGGCATGAGTTCCCCATCCCACTATGTCACCATATATAGGTTTACAATTAAAACCGCAAAATGTTGTATTGGATGTTGGAGTTCCATCTGTGAACCAAGGAAAGGGATCGTCCTTACCGCTTCGAGACAATCTAGCCTATGTCTTAGGACCCAGACACAGGTGAGCCCTTGGATCATCAGGGCCGGTCCACTCGATGTTGATTAAAATGCCTGAACACTGCGTTTCCCTGCCCTATGGGGCGTAAATGAGCCAAATGACTCCATCGACCCCGGATCGACCGATATAACTGAGGTGCCTCCTATCCATCATCCACATAAGTAAAATGTCAGGGCGTGCAAAACGCTGACACCACTCCTAGCTAGAAAGAAACGCATGCCCTCCCTGATGTCCTCTCTTGTTTCTGGTTCACACCGGGGTGTGAGGCTCACGAATTAATGCTACACAAATCTACACCACAAAGGCCGTGCTTTGATCATCAACCACAAGACTCTGCTTTTCAACAGAAACCTTGACCATTTGCATCTCAGCATGCCACACATGCAATTCACGCTATACAACCAATGTCTATCAATCACACAGAATAAAATCTGATGTTAGACGCGCATCCATTTACAAGTTCGTTATGGGTCTAAAAGAAACTGGAGGCACCTTATTCCTTCCCCACATGTCAAATACAGGGGAGAGGCCCTTGCATATCCATCGATTTCCAAGTACGTCTGGACGATCACCACTTATTACCTCCTCTTGGGTGTACAGCCCAATCAAGACATCAGTAATCATCAAAATGATGTGAAGACCTCCGGTCTTCAACCAACGTCTTCAGCCTCGACACATCGTCGAATCATTTATTCAGAATGGGATAAACTCGGTCTTTCTGAATAACTCACGTATATAATAAACAAGTGCTATAAAGCACAACATATGCCTTATTCCAATCCAGAATATTCCTTTATTCAAATATTCTTATACTTTGGGAAAGGTTCCCATTAATTTTGTCAAAGATTAATTCTTTAAATTTATTCTTTAATCTTCCTTTGGATATCATTTCAACCTAATTAAAGATGCACTAAAACTCCACTTGGTTTTAATCCTCCCAAAAATCAATATTAACGATTGTTTAACTTGGGAAATCACATCCTGTCTTTAACTGGGTTAAAAAACCAACGTCATTTAAAACATGGTTCACTATAAACCCAAAATCACATTCCATTCCATCATCCTCTAACCGTAAATTAGCAAGTGAACAATTCCATAAGTATTAACCCCGAAGGCCGAAACCAACATCAGATCAATACCCAGGAAACCATTCAACTTAACTAATGTCAAGTTAGTTTCTGATTTTCTTAACTCCTTTGGGTCTAAGAATAGTATTATTAAAGATACCATTCACGACAACCCAAATCACATTCCAGTAATTATGGAATCTTCACGGAAAAACACATCAATATATAATCGATATCAATTTCCATATCCGACCAATAATATAAATGAAATAACGACAACGCCTTTTTAAATTCTATATGTAATAACAGCCTTCCTCTACAGAAGTTATTTTCGATTATTATCAAATTGAATTCCATTCAATTCCAATTTAATATTTTAAATTTGAAAATGTTACCTCGGAAAATTCCCGTTAAATCTTAATAAAAAGATTTATAAATCCCAAATCACATTTCACTGTAAATCGGGTTAAAGATCGAATATCGTTAAAAACACAGTTCACAATAAACCCAATTTACATTAGCCTCTAACTATAAATTAGTAAGAGAACAATCCCCTAAGTATTAACCCCGAAGGACGAAACCAACATCAGATCAACACCCAGGAAAGCATTCAACTTAACTAATCTCCAGTCAGTTTCTAATTCTCTCGGCTCCATTGGGTTCAAGAACAATATTATTAAAGATACCATTCACGACAAACCCAAAATCCAATTTGATATTAAATACAAGGCTCTGAATAGAAAATATATCGGCTTATATTCAATATCAAATTCTGAAATCAACCAATATCGTATTGGAAATATCGATATATATATATATATCTTTCAAATTTTCATAACAATATATGTATAATCATGAAATCTAACATCGAAATATTCCGAAGGCAATTTCGATTAAAATAAATTTCCAATTTATATATTGGAAATTCTTGTTATTTTTAAAACCATTTCAAATCTAATTTATTTATTTTAAAAATATTGGATTTATTATTCTAATTCAAAACTAGTTTATTTCGATAAAAATATATTTTTATCTTTTTAAATATGGAATTTTTCATCCTAATTCTTTCCAAATAATTTCTTTTGATTTTACATAAATTACTGATATTTTTAATATTTTTATCAAGGCCCGTACAGTCGATTTCCATAAACGGCCATCGAACTGCACTTACAGCGGCATTTTCCAAATTTGATTTGGACATAATTCCAAATCCAACCATTAGATTTCAAATCTTTAATATTCGTTGGAAATCTCTTTTCGATACGAACCCAACTGTTTTGGTTTTAGGAGAATCTGACAGTCGGATCTCCCGTAATGTCCGTTCGAAGTCAATGGTTGAATTCGCGAACTGCCGCAGCGCGGCGTGTTCTATTCAGGCCATTATATAATATATATAATTTATATTTCATCGATTTCCTTTTAAAACGTATTTTATAAATCGTTTTAAATTCGTTTATAAAACGATTTCAACTTCATATTCAATTTCTGATCAAAATTGAATATTCCATGTCATTGATATATGTATATACACACACACACACATATATATATATATATATATGATAATATTTTCAAAACATTAGATTTTGAAATCAATTCCTTTTCAATATTCATTATAAAAATGAATAAAATCGATATAAATATCGTTCACGTCAAAATGGCGTCGATCTAATAAACACGGCTTTATATTTTTAAATATATTCGTGTCCTTCCCGAATCGGATATCAAAATCATATTTTGATTCTTTTTTGAATATTGTTTGAAAATATTCGTTATTTTAAATTAATTGTTATTTTAAAATATTCATTCTTTCTGAACTGGAATAAGATATAGTCAATTGCCATATAATTTGACTATATGGATTTCGCACAACGAATGTGTATAACAACAATGAATACAGCAATCCATCATCCAGAGTGCATTCTACACTGTATATGCATCAAATATTAATATTTAACGCTTACAACAGCTTGTCAATCAATCAATCGACATACGGCTAATTATTGGGATTAGTGTATGTCCAATTTCATCCCAATACTCATGTGGGGTTTTCAAACAACAGATATAGATTTTATTCGTGCAGTTGGGCGATGTGTGAAATTTATCGTCCCAATCAATATCAGTCAAATGTGTGTACATAAACAGATCGTCCGATTTGTTTATGAATATTTTTTATTCATATACACGTTAAAAATTATATTTTTAACGATAAAATATTTATTCAATTCATTTACACAATAAAAATGATATTTTTATTGTTCTAACATATTTTAGAAAATTTTGGCGGCATAACGGTGCGGAACTAGAAACAGGATAAGGCCCAGCCTGATCCCCAGTCTAATAATGGCCCGCGCCATACACATACCAATTTAATCAGTTCCATTTCACCCAAACAACCAAATTCAAAGCAATAATCGAATCAACTACACAACTAAACAAACAAGTCGTCCATGGTCTGTGGACGACGGGGAATAGTCCATATATGCAGTTACATAATAAATAACTGTATAAAGAAAATTATAGTGAGGAGTTCTCACCTTTGGGTTCCACTCCTCCATTCTTTATTTCTAAACAGTTTGGATTCCGTTTTGATTTCAGTCTGTTCCATCACACTTCTTTTCACGCTGTTCATAGTAAAAATCATATTTTTATTATGATGTTCATATATTAAAAGTCATATTTTTTACTTCGCTATATATAAAAATCGAATTTTTATTCTATGTTTTAATATATAAAAATCATATTTTTATATGTCATTTAAAGAAATATCTTCCCATTTCATTTTCAAAAATCACGTCTTCTTCATTTTAAAAATCACTTCTTTTCATTTCTAAAGATCGTTCCTTTTCTATATTAAAAATCTTGCCTTTTCTAATATAAAAATATAAAATTTCTTCATATAAAAATATAAACTTTCTATTATGTAAAAATATATTCATTTCATTTCTTAAAGTCTAAGCTTTTTATTTTCTAAAAATCTCGTCTTTTTACTTTTTAAAAATTATACCGTTTCATGTCTAAAAATCTTATCTTTTCATGTCTACTTCACATATAAAAATCCAATCTTTTCAACGCTCACTTCATAATAAAAATCTCATCTTCTCAACGCTCACTTCATAATAAAAATCCCATCTTTTCTATGAACAAAATAATATTTTGATTAGCAAAAAAAATCATATCTTCATAATCTAAAAATCATATTTTTAATTATCTAAAAATTTTATTTTTAATAACATAAAAATAAAATAAAAACTAAAGACTTACAGCAGGTTTCAGCGGAGGGGAGGGTTCACCATCGCCGGTCAGAGGTGCGCCAGAGCTGTGGGGAGGTGTAGTGGCGGTCGCGGTGGTCGGAGGTAGGTCCCATTGCGGCAGGTGTTGGTTGCTTTGGGGGTCGGAGTGGGTTTAAACTGGAGGAATGGAGTGAGGCGCGAGAGGGGAAGAAGAAGGGGAGGTAGAGGCGACGGCGACGTAGACGAGGGGGCGCGGTGGTAGGCGGGATCGACGAGGAGGCTGCGCGGTTTTTTTTCTCCCTTTTTTTTATTTTATCTGAAATCGATTATGATGGGGAAGGAAAAAGGGGGAGTAGGGCTTATATGGAAAATTATATTTTATTTAATTCTCCTAAGAGTTAACTTTCCATCTGAACTCCAATCGAGGCCCAACGACTATCGTCCCTAGCTAATTACCCCCATTCTGAACACAATGGGATATGTTTCGTAAGCCAATTCAGGTGTTACAATCTGTGTTCGACAAAATCAAAATATAAATCTATATATTGAATTTGAACGCACATTTCAATTTACCGGGGCCATTTACTGACTCTGAAAATTCTAGAAAAATTATTTCTAACTTCGTAATGATGATACGGTCCCAACAAAATTAATTTCGTCAAATTTGAAGACCATTTCAAAAATGGCCATTTTCTGGTCGATCCAAATTGACTAAAACTGTCAAAACATGTTTTACTTTGCCACACTCACATATTGATTCCGAAAATTACGAATTTTGGAATCTAGAAATAACTTTAAATTCCGGATCCAACAAAAGTGGTTTCGTTTAAAACGGATGTCGTTTGCAAAATTTCCATTTTTAAGGGCTATATTTCCATAGCGACTATTCTGAATTTTCAACGGGGAATAACTTTTTACTCCCGCTATGAAATTTCATGTTTTCAGATTCGTTGGAAAGATATTCTCAAGTAGATTCTAATATTTTTGGTTTCGCTAAAATCCGTTTTATTTTGAACCCAGTACATTTATTTGAAATTTGAAATCGAATTTTCAAACTACCGCGCCATTTTCAATTCCTTTTATAATTAAAATATATATTTATATTCTAACGTCGATTCAAACAAATATATACGTTCTAATTCTATTCAAAATAAATTTCTCGTCATTATTATTTAAAATAAATCATTTTAAATATTCAAAATTCATCAAAATTTCCAATTTTTTTTTTAAATTGGTTCAGATTTTCCGGGTTGTTACATACTGATTGGTAAAAAATATAATTTTTAATGTAGGTATACTACATAGATCGACAATCAAAGCACGACGGAGTGGATCTCCAAGGTGAGAACTTATCATTTTGATTTTATTTTCTAATTAAAATATATACTAGGATGCAAACGGTGCTTAGTAGCACCCGACACCCGTCGTCCATAACCATGGACGACTTGTTTGTTTGTTGTGTTATAAAAATTGATTGTGGGATGTGGAATGGAAATAAATATTTTATAGTTAAAAATATATTTTCTAACATGTATATGAATAAAATAAATATTTATAAACAAATCGAACGATTTGTTTATGTACACACATTTGACTGATATTGATTGGGACGATAAATTTTAAACATCGCCCAACTGCATAAATAAAATTCATTATTTGTTGATTGAAACCCCACACGGGTATTGGGATGCAATTGGACATACACTAATCCCAATATTTAGTTGCATGTCGTTCGATTGATTGACAAGCTGTATAAGCGTTAAATATTTATACTTAATGCTTATGCAGTGTAGAATGCACTATGGATGATGGTTGACTGTTTTTGGTTGTTGTTGTGTACGTGTGTTATATGAAATCGATATAATAACATGATATGGTAATTGGCTATGTCTGATTCCAGTTCAGAAAGAATGAATATTTTAAAATAATATACAGTAATGGATCAAAAATGTGATTTTGATGTCCGATTCGGGATGGACACGAATATATTTAAATATATATAGCCGTGTCGATTAGATAACGCTATTTTGACGTGAACGATAGTTATATCGATTTTATTCATTTTTATAATGAATATCGAAAGGGAATTGATTTCAAAATCTAATGTTTTGAAAATATTGCCATTTATATATCGATGATATGGAATATTCAATTTTGATTTGAAATTGAATATGAAGTTGAAATCGTTTTGAAAACGAATTTAAAATGATTTATAAAATACATTTTAAATGGAAATCGATGAAATATATATTATATATATAATATAATGGCCTGAATAGAAAGCGCCGCGCTGCGGCAGTTCACGAATTTCGACCATTGACTTTGAATGGACATTACGGGAGATCCGACCGTCGGATTCTCCTAAAATCGGAACCGTTGGGTTCGTATCGAATTGAGAATTCTAACGAATATTATTGATTTGTAATCTAATGGTTGGATTTGGAATTATGTACAAATCAAATTTGGAAAAGGTCGGTGTAAGTGTAGTTCGATGGCCGTTTATGGAAATCGACTGTTCGGGCCTTGATAAATTTATCAAAAATATTAATAATTAGTGTAAAATCATAAGAAATGATTTGGAAAGAATTAGAGTGAAAAAATCCCATATTTGAAAAGATAAAAATAGATTTTTGTCGAAATGAACTTGACACGACCCGAACTTCCCCGTGAAGGAAAGCCCGGATTGCGTTGAGGAAAAGACCAATCAGAACGCAAACAACAGAACATTTCACTGTTTATTACAACAATTCCATCAGAATATACAGAATATGGATAAATATTACACAGAAAATATCAGAAATTTAAATTACATTTAAATACATCGCAGCGGAAAAATAATACAAAACACAACTGAAGGTGTTACACGGATACAGAACTTTCCGAGCATCGTTCCAGTTGTAAATCAGGATCCTGTGAATATAAATCTGCAAAACCAAAACTACTAGCTGCACGTGTGGAAAAGGGGCACCCAGAGTTTAGGTTAAAACAATAAACTCCAAGTCAGTCAAGTGATTGGTATGAGAACTAAAATAGTTATTAATCTTTATTTTAAAGTTCGGTAAATCAAGGGACCACGCCGTATAACACGGAATGGGTTTCCTCCCAAGAATACCAGTGCATTTATCAAAACAGCGCAATGATTTTTGAAAAAATGAAGCTATTATAAGACCCAGGTCCCATCACACAATGCAACGCAAGCCGGAGGATAGGGTTTTCCCTTATAATAGCCAAACATGCTTGGTACGTTTAAAAAAAATCATTTGATACTATTATAAGTGTATAGTGTCAAAACAATTTCAATCATAAATGTAGTGACCCGTATTTTAGCAAGATAATAATTTATTAATTTAATTATATAATTGGTGATTTAGAGAAGTTAATGATCGTTTAATTAAATAATATTGAATATTTAATTAATAATTATAATATAATAATATATTATAATGTCAAAATAATCAAAAATATTGGAAATCACGATATTCTGTGAACTGGGTCATCCCTAAGATGTAATTCAGCTTATAGTTGAATTATATTGACGAATATATTCAATCGACGTCAGTTTGAACGTAGAATTTTAATATAATTAAAATAGAGCCTGAAACGACGCGGTAGTTCGCTATATGGCAATTCGAACTTCAACTGAATGTACAGGATTCGTTTTAGGCCGGATTTCAGTGAAACAAGAAACGCGTGGAGCTAGTGGAGTATATTTTTCTAATGGAAGAGAAAAATCTGGATTTCGTCGTGTAGATTTTTATTTATGTCCAAATCAAATATTCAGAAAAACAGCGGTATATTCGTTCGTTGTCATAACGGTTATTTAAGAATATTTGAATATCGGGTTTGAATTTAGACGAGGTTCTTTTGAGGCGTAGTGATAATTTAATCTTTAGAATTTTACTGTAATTTTAAATTAATTAAATAAGCAACTTTTTATTTGAAGTATTTCGCACCCTAAAATCAACAATTTGAAGTTTCAAAAATATGAGTCCATCTACCGATATTATTATATTTTTAGGATCGTGGGACACTGCTCGTCTCAATGGTATTTTTGTTTCTATCGATGGGAGTCCCTAAATGATAAAATTATGTACAGCATTGGAACCCTAAATAAATTTCTAAAATATCTAAACTGTTGTGAACATAAACTATGCCACGCACCCTTGCTTTCAACCGCACAAAAACCCATGATCCTCAAACAAATTTGTGTGGCCTTCAACATATCCACCGAAGCAAATATGTGTATAGCTCCCTTGCCATTAGTTGGAGCAGCAGTTGGTCCCTCCACGTCCCATATATGATGCCCCTATATAATACCCTTTAAACAACACTAAGACCTAATTTCCTCCAGAAAACCAAACGCGAGCCGCCATCTCGTTTTCCGGTAAATCGCACTACATAAATCAAAGAGGAAATATAAAATACAATTCTAAAATAGGATGGAGGGGAGTCGTGAGCTGCTGCTCCTTTCTCCAGTGCCGCTCAAGGCTGTAAATCGACGTCGTGGTGAACCGTGAGTGGAGCGAAAGTGATGGCAGTATGTTAGGGGCGGATGTGGTGTGGTCTGCGTTGAGCAGTGTTGCGGTGATGGGCTGTAGCGTGGGATCCAGGAGGGGAAGTGAGTATGTGAAGGCTGTGGCGAGGTGATCGAGGTAGGAGGAGTAGGGTATTGGGCCTGCGGTTTATAGATGGGCCGGAAAAGAATAGTAAGCCATTTATTTCATTTAAATAAGTATTTGGGCTGAGATTTTTTAGTAGTGAGCCCAATTTTTAAATGGAGGGGCTGGACTTACATTTTTGGAGAGGAAGTGGACTCGGGTCCGCTTGTTTAGCAGGTGGATGGGATGAAATAATGTAAGGTGCAAGGCCCAATCAAAAAGGAAAAGGAAATGAAAAAGATCTTTGTCAATATGTTATCCGAATCCGGTGAAAACAAGATCCGATAGACTCGTATGGACGGGCACAAAAATCTGGAATTGGTTGGAACGGATATGGAGCTCGTCTAAATTTATTACAAAATAAATTGTACGTCTGATCAGAATCGACAAACCGTAAATCGTTTGTTAACGATTATGGACAAAGTGAGTAAAAACTCACTAACTCTCCTCAATTTATATTTTAATATAAATTGTATTTTATTTCTGTATTTGACTGCTAGTTATGTACTGTAAATTTGGACTGTTAAGTTGTATTGTTAAATTGGACTGTAGATTGGACTGTTAAATAATTGATTTGAAAACAGTATGGATATATATATATATATATATCTACATATATATATATATATCGTTATTAAACGGTGATTTTGTTATCAGGGTATTTCATCAGAAATGCAAGTGATGTCATATACGTTGTTTAACATCGGTGGATGCAGGGAAACAGGTTGGAGGAATCCGACTGGATTCCTCAACATTTATTTTACTGTTATTTGTATATTGTGATAAATACTGTGATATATAATCTGTTGTTGATTGTATATGTTTGGATGATATTGGTCATTGACAGTTGGTTGTTTAAAAACAATAGAAAACACTGAAAATGTAGAAAAGGGGATTTTCAATATTTATATTGAAAATGAATCTATTTATAAAATCGAAGGATTTTATAAAAGGATATTTATTTAGAAATAAATAAAATAAAATAAAGGAATATTCATTTAGATTAAATAAATAGAATAAAGGATATTTAATTAGGGATTAAATAATTAGAGATATAAAGGAAAATCTATTTAGGAAAATAAATAGATTATACAAAAGGAAATCTATTTAGGAAATAAATAGAAGTTAAAATAAATAGAAATAAAAGAAAAGTTAGTTAGTCGGATATAAATATTCAAATCAAGTTAGTTAAGTGGTCAAACCAAGCTAGTCGAACCAAACTAGTCAAGCTAGTCGAACCCAACCGAGTCGAGCTGGTCGAGTCGAACCAATCGAGTCAAGATGGTCGAGTCAAACCAACCAAGTCGAGCTGGTCGAGTCGAACAAATCGAGTCAAGCTGGTCAAGTTAGTCGAACCTGGTCAGTCGAGTCGAGTAAATCAAACTTAGTTAATCGAAAGGAGTTTATCGATTTAGTTAATCGATAGGAGTTAATTGATTTAGTCAATCGAGATGAGTTAATCAGTTTTAATGAATCGAGAGGAGTTAGTCGAATATGGTATTCGAACCAAATGGTCAAACCAAGTGGTCGAACCAAGTAGTCAAGCCCAGTGGTCAAACCAAATGGGTCAGGTTAGCCAAACCAGGTCAGTCAAACCAAATGGGTCAGGTTAGCCAAACCTGGTCAGTCAAACCAAATGGGTTAGGTTAGCCAAACCTGGTCAGTCAAACCAAATGGGTTAGGTTAGCCAAACCTGGGCAGTCAAACCAAATGGGTCAGGTTAGCCAAACCTGGTCAGTCAAACAAAATGGGTCAGGTTAGTCAAACCTGGTCGGTCGAACCAAGTAAGTCGAGTAAGTTAGTCGAGCCTAGTTAATCGAATCGAATTGGTCGAACCAAGTAAGTCGAGTTAAGTTAGTCAAGTTAGTCGAGCCTAGTTAATCGAATCGAATTGGTCAAACCAAGTAAGTCGAGTTAGTCGAGTCAAGTTAAGTTAGTCGAGTTAAGTTCGTCGAGTTAAAGTTACCGATGTTAGTTTCATCGAAAGAAGTTATCGATGTTAGTTTCATCGAAAGGAGTTATCGATGTTAGTTTCATCGAAGGGGGTTATCGATTATAGTTTAATCGAAGTGAGATTTTCAAATATGAGATATTTGAAAAGGAAGAGTTATCGAATATAGATTATTCGAAGAAGAGTTAATCAAATAGAGATTTCTCGAAGAGAGTTAATCGGCCAATTCGATTATATCGAATTCGGGAAAGTACTTATACTTTCCAGTGTTTAAATAGAGATTTATTTATTTATAAATAAATAAGTGTTAGGTTAATTATTCACTAATAAGAATAGAAGTTATAATTAAAGTTAGATAATTCGAAAGTAGGGATTATAACGTTATCGTTATAACCAATGTTTTAAATATAGAAGTGGACTAGTAAAATTGAATCCGAGAAAGGCGTAAAGAAGTTGTTAAAGATTAAAAGATAAACTTTGACCATTTCGATGTTATAACGTTGTTCAGTTAAGGTCTGAGAGGTAATTATACCCCAACTTGAGTGACTTCCTTCTTAACTAAGAAATGGTAAGGTTTGATCGTAAAGGAGTTTTGGAAATGTTTTCCAAACGAGAATCAGAAATGTTTTCTGATAGAAGAAAATAAGAATTTAGAATATAGGGAAACAGGAGATAAGTAAATAAATGAACTAAAGAGATTTATGTTAAATGATGTTTGTTCGATATAATTTCCGTTTGGAAATAATATTGTTGTTGCACACTTGGTTTTCTTTGATAGTTAACTCACCGACTATCGAAGTTTTGACCATTTTAACGTTGTTAATATGGAGAGACCGGTTGGATTATTATCCATAGAACCACTCTGTATTGGCATAAGCGTCGCGAATCATATATGCCAAAGATAATTGAAGACGGAGTAAAATGCAAGGGCTATCCTGTTTACAGAATAGTGCCTTCGGTTTGTCCAGTCCCAGGACAACTTGTATGGACGAAGGTCTGACAGAGTATATCTAATAAATCGCGTAAGTTGATCTGTTCAAACGTATTCACGTTTGGTGGCAGAGGAATTCGTTTCTCTTAGCTGTATACCCGTGTTATTTTTGAATAAGTCAATTTGTGATTTGGCGGGTATGACGATGTGACATTTCTAAGTGAATGAAGATGGATGTCTGACATAGTATTTCCAGACGGTCACGTACATTGATTTCTTCAACTATACCAAGAGTGGAAGCGGAGAAGGAAACTTCTTTTAGCTGACACGTAATGTATGGTTGTAGACGTAAATTAGTGATTCTGATGGATCTGACAATGTGGCATTCGAAGTGAATTTGTTGTGATGATAAAGCGTAGCTTCTAGCCTCATCAACCGGTAAATGACAGAAATCGGGCAGGCAGCATGGCTAAGTCGGTCGCACCGAAGTAGGGTGTATAATCACCTATCTAGTGAATATTCATTTGTTTCTTAAATCTATCAATGCTGTCCCATATATATATACGGGAACGGTTGCTGATCCCAACCGTTGGTGATGTACATTCGATACACTCAAGCGAAATGAGTGGTCGGTCATGTGTGGCTGAGTTGCAAGATGTTCTTGTTGAACTCCAGTGTATCGTTCCTAGAGTACACTGATCGGAAGGTGGTTCCATACCTTGTCATAGTTGGAAATCCAATCATCCAATACGTGCTTGCGATTTTGATTGTATACTATATATATAGTAACGTGAGATGCAAGCGGTTCTGCTAGATTGATATTTATTTGTAACTAGACATTATTATAATATCAGAATGATATTGCTTTGAAAAGTTGTTGGATTCTCATAAGGGAAAAACCCGTTCCGTATTCACGGCGTGGTCTTATGAGATATCATATACCTGTTTAAATGATTTGAGTTTATTCGCACCAGTCACATGACTGACCCGGAGTTTATTTTGTTTTCCCTAAACTCTTGGGTGCCTAAATTTATACGGGCAGTCAAGTAGTCGGGATTTACAGGTATACTTGGAGAGCTTGGAGCAGTAGGCTTCAGGATTCTATAGCTATTATTATTTCCGTTGTTGTTGTAAGTGTTGTACTCTGATAAGTGTTATTGTATACATATACTGATGTTATTTCAAAGTTATGTTATGTTATATTTTATTCTTTCCGCTGTGAGATTCGTGTTTACTCTGATGATGATGTTCTTCTTCTTCTGCTATTCTATAAGTTATATCTTATCTATTCTCACCTTCTAATTTCTTTCATTAATTACCGGGATTTTTCGATGTTTTGGTTATCGACGTAGGGCTTACGTCGATAACCAAAGTCGCTCAAAATCCGGGTCACTACAGTTGGTATCAGAGCATTGGTTTAGTTATTACGTTGGATCTGTGGCGTGATTCAGTAGAGATGGGATTAGTAATATCCTAGACTGATTTTAAGTGTATATATACGAGTGAACGTATTTGTTAGTTAATATAAAATGATTTTATATTGTGGAGTTTTGTTGGTTGAGTTGTTTGTGAATTCTGGTCGATCGGTTTGATCGACTGTATCGATGGGGGTTACTGAACACTCGAATACGATGAACCGTCATGGTATGTTTTGAAAGAGGGTAAATGGAATAATTTTACCCGAATATATTTGATATAGTATATTGGTTGTGTTGGTTGTTATTATAATCGAGTAAGATTATAAAAAGGTAAAATGATTATAAATGACTAATCAGAATGCATATAAGTAAAGTATATGAAATAAAATGAAGAAAAATCTAAATTTAAATCAGATTGGAATTAAAATAAGGAAATTTTAAGTTCCTGGGAGATTTTGAAAACGTTTTTCAAACTGAAGGTGATATAGTATTGAACTCACTTCGATAGCTGGAAAATAGATTCTGATGATGAATCGCGACATCATCAGTGTTCATTTTCGAGTTCTAAGTGACGGACTACTACCAAAAGTTTTGTTTTTTAATTGTTTTGAGAAAACAAGTGTTTAGAAATTCAAAGGTTTTGAATTGGCATTGTAATTTCAAATTGATTTGAAATAGACCCAGGAAATTAAGTTTCGGAATTTAATTTCAACTTATGAAGTTAAATAGAATAAGATAGTAGAAATAAATTGAAATATTAACTTGAACTGAGTTAAGAATTTGAAATTTGATATTCGTGTTCGAATGAAATTCGATTTGGTTTTGAGGATATGAACTGATTGGAATTTGATAGAAATAACACTGGTATATGCTGAGTTGATAGCATATGGAAGTGATAGAGTTGATATTCCCGACAAAAAGGTACCAGTTTATATTATATATGGATATGAGATTTATGAGCTGAATTGGCTAGCCGCTTGGCTGTTTGATTTTCTTTTGGCATAAAGAAGGCCCAGAGAGGCGAGTTGGAGTTTGAGATATTGACCAGTACAAAGGAAGTGCTGGCGAAATTTTTTTCCGGAAAGCTAAGGCGTTAGAAAATTTTTAGGATTTTTAAAAATTTAGTTAGTCAGAATAAATTAGTATTTCAGTCGATATTAATTGGTTCAATTGAAACCGGAGATAAGA
Organism: Allium sativum; assembly: GCA_030737875.1. Lineage (NCBI taxonomy): Eukaryota > Viridiplantae > Streptophyta > Magnoliopsida > Asparagales > Amaryllidaceae > Allium > Allium sativum. Next base: position 337,561,543 of record CM060912.1, read on the forward strand.
GGCGAACAGAAAAAAATTTACCCAATAGATAGGGTCGTCCCCTAGCTTAGCAATTTCGAGGACGAAATTTTATTAAGGGGGAAGATTGTAGTGACCCGTATTTTAGCAAGATAATAATTCATTAATTTAATTATATAATTGGTGATTTAGAGAAGTTAATGATCGTTTAATTAAATAATATTGAATATTTAATTAATAATTATAATATAATAATATATTATAATGTCAAAATAATCAAAAATATTGGAAATCACGATATTCTGTGAACTGGGTCATCCCTAAGATGTAATTCAGCTTAGAGTTGAATTATATTGACGAATATATTCAATCGACGTCAGTTTGAACGTAGAATTTTAATATAATTAAAATAGAGCCTGAAACGACGCGGCAGTTCGCTATTTGGCGATTCGAACTTCAACTGAATGTACAGGATTCGTTTTAAGCCGGATTTCAGTGAAACAAGAAACGCGTGGAGCTGGTGGAGTATATTTTTCTAATGGAAGAGAAAAAACTGGATTTCGTCGTGTAGATTTTTATTTATGTCCAAATCAAATATTCAGAAAAACAGCGGTATATTCGTTCGTGGTCATAACGGTTATTTAAGAATATTTGAATATCGGGTTTGAGTTTAGACAAGGTTCTTTTGAGGCGTAGTGATAATTTAATCTTTAGAATTTTACTGTAATTTTAAATTAATTAAATAAGCAACTTTTTATTTGAAGTATTTCGCACCCTGAAATCAACAATTTGAAGTTTCAAAATATGAGTCCATCTACCGATATTATTATATTTTTAGGATCGTGGGACACTGCTCGTCTCAATGGTATTTTTGTTTCTATCGATGGGAGTCCCTAATTGATAAAACTATGTACAGCATTGGTACCATAAATAAATTTCTAAAATATCTAAACTGTTGTGAACATAAACTATGCCACGCACCCTTGCTTTCAACCGCACAAAAACCCTGGATCCTCAAACAAATTTGTGTGGCCTTCAACATATCCACCGAAGCAAATACGTGTATTGCTCCCTTGCCATTAGTTGGAGCGGCAGTTGGTCCCTCCACGTCCCATATACGATGCCCCTATATAATACCCTTTAAACAACACTTAGACCTAATTTCCTCCACAAAACCAAATGCGAGCCGCCATCTCGTTTTCCAGTAAATCGCACTATATAAATCAAAGAGGAAATATAAAATACAATTCTAAAATAGGATGGAGGGGAGTCGTGAGCTGCTGCTCCTTTCTCCAGTGCCGCTCAAGGCTGTAAATCGATGTCGTGGTGAACCGTGAGTGGAGCGAAAGTGATGGCAGTATGTTAGGGGCGGATGTGGTGTGGTCTGCGTTGAGCAGTGTTGCGGTGATGGGCTGTAGCGTGGGATCCAGGAGGGGAAGTGAGTATGTGAAGGCTGTGGCGAGGTGATCGAGGTAGGAGGAGTAGGGTATTGGGCCTGCGGTTTATAGATCGGTCGGAAAAGAATAGTAAGCCATTTATTTCATTTAAATAAGTATTTAGGCTGAGACTTTTTAGTAGTGAGCCCAGTTTTTAAATGGAGGGGCTGGACTTACATTTTTGGAGAGGAAGTGGACTCGGGTCCGGTTGTTTAGCAGGTGGATGGGCTGAAATAATGTAAGGTGCAAGGCCCAATCAAAAAGGAAAAGGAAATGAAAAAGATCTTTGTCAATATGTTATCCGAATCCGGTAAAAACAAGATCCGATAGACTCGTATGGACGGACACAAAAATCTGGAATTGGTTGGAACGGATATGGAGCTCGTCTAAATATATTACAAAATAAATTGTACGTCTGATCAGAATCGACAAACCGTAAATCGTTGGTTAACGATTATGGAAAAAGTGAGTAAAAACTCACTAACTCTCTTCAATTTATATTTTAATATAAATTGTATTTTATTTCTGTATTTGACTGCTAGTTATGTACTGTAAATTTGGACTGTTAAGTTGTATTGTTAAATTGGACTGTAGATTGGACTGTTAAATAATTGATTTGAAAACAGTATGGATATATATATATATATATCTACATATATATATATATCGTTATTAAACGGTGATTTTTTTATCAGGGTATTTCATTAGAAATGCAAGTGATGTTATATACGTTGTTTAACATTGGTGGATGCAGGGAAACAGGTTGGAGGAATCCGATTGGATTCCTCAACATTTATTTTACTGTTATTTGTATATTGTGATATATACTATGATATATAATCTGTTGTTGATTGTATATGTTTGGATGATATTGATCATTGACAGTTGGTTGTTTAAAAACAATAGAAAACACTGAAAATGTAGAAAAGGGGATTTTCAATATTTATATTGAAAATGAATCTATTTATAAAATCGAAGGATTTTATAAAAGGATATTTATTTAGAAATACATAAAATAAAATAAAGGAATATTCATTTAGATTAAATAAATAGAATAAAGGATATTTATTTAGGGATTAAATAATTAGAGATATAAAGGAAAATCTATTTAGGAAAATAAATAGATTATACAAAAGGAAATCTATTTAGGAAATAAATAGAAGTTAAAATAAATAGAAATAAAAGAAAAGTTAGTTAGTCGGATATAAATATTCAAATCAAGTTAGTTAAGTGGTCAAACCAAGCTAGTCGAACCAAACAAGTCAAGCTAGTCGAACCCAACCGAGTCGAGTTGGTCGAGTCGAAACAATCGAGTCAAGATGGTCGAGTCAAACCAACCTAGTCGAGCTGGTCGAGTCGAACAAATCGAGTCAAGCTGGTCAAGTTAGTCGAACCTGGTCAGTCGAGTCGAGTAAATCAAACTTAGTTAATCGAAAGGAGTTTATCGATTTAGTTAATCGATAGGAGTTAATTGATTTAGTCAATCGAGATGAGTTAATCGGTTTTATTGAATCGAGAGGAGTTAGTCGAATATGGTATTCGAACCAAATGGTCAAACCAAGTGGTCGAACCAAGTAGTCAAGCCCAGTGGTCAAACCAAATGGGTCAGGTTAGCCAAACCTGGTCAGTCAAACCAAATGGGTCAGGTTAGCCAAACCTGGTCAGTCAAACCAAATGGGTTAGGCTAGACAAACCTGGTCAGTCAAACCAAATGGGTTAGGTTAGCCAAACCTGGGCAGTCAAACCAAATGGGTCAGGTTAGCCAAACCTGGTCAGTCAAAACAAATGGGTCAGGTTAGTCAAACCTGGTCGGTCGAACCAAGTAAGTCGAGTAAGTTAGTCGAGCCTAGTTAATCGAATCGAATTGGTCGTACCAAGTAAGTCGAGTTAAGTTAGTCAAGTTAGTCGAGCCTAGTTAATCGAATCGAATTGGTCGAACCAAGTAAGTCGAGTTAGTCGAGTCAAGTTAAGTTAGTCGAGTTAAGTTCGTCGAGTTAAAGTTACCGATGTTAGTTTCATCGAAAGGAGTTATCGATGTTAGTTTCATCGAAAGGAGTTATCGATGTTAGTTTCATCGAAGGGGGTTATCGATTATAGTTTAATCAAAGTGAGATTTTCAAATATGAGATATTTGAAAAGGAAGAGTTATCGAATATAGATTATTCGAAGAAGAGTTAATCAAATAGAGATTTCTCGAAGAGAGTTAATCGGCCAATTCGATTATATCGAATTCGGGAAAGTACTTATACTTTCCAGTGTTTAAATAGAGATTTATTTATTTATAAATAAATAAGTGTTAGGTTAATTATTCACTAATAAGAATAGAAGTTATAATTAAAGTTAGATAATTCGAAAGTAGGGATTATAACGTTATCGTTATAACCAATGTTTTAAATATAGAAGTGGACTAGTAAAATTGAATCCGAGAAAGGCGTAAAGAAGTTGTTAAAGATTAAAAGATAAACTTTGACCATTTCGAAGTTATAACGTTGTTCAGTTAAGGTCTGAGAGGTAATTATACCCCAACTTGAGTGACTTCCTTCTTAACTAAGAAATGGTAAGGTTTGATCGTAAAGGAGTTTTGGAAATGTTTTCCAAACGAGAATCAGAAATGTTTTCTGATAATAGAAAATAAGAATTTAGAATATAGGGAAACAGGAGATAAGTAAATAAATGAACTAAAGAGATTTATGTTAAATGATGTTTGTTCGATATAATTTCCATTTGGAAATATTATTGTTGTTGCACACTTGTTTTTCTTTGATAGTTAACTCACCGACTATCGAAGTTTTGACCATTTTAACGTTGTTAATATGGAGAGACCGGTTGGATTATTATCCATAGAACCACTCTGTATTGGCATAAGCGTCGCGAATCATATATGCCAAAGATAATTGAAGACGGAGTAAAATGCAAGGGCTATCCTGTTTACAGAATAGTGCCTTCGGTTTGTCCAGTCCCAGGACAACTTGTATGGACGAAGGTCTGACAGAGTATATCTAATAAATCGCGTAAGTTGATCTGTTAAACATATTCACGTTTGGTGGCGGAGGAATTCGTTTCTCTTAGCTGTATACCCGTGTTATTTTTGAATAATTCAATTTGTGATTTGGCGGGTATGACGATGTGACATTTCTAAGTGAATGAAGATGGATGTCTGACATAGTATTTCCAGACGGTCACGTACATAGATTTCTTCAACTATACCAAGAGTGGAAGCGGAGAAGGAAACTTCTTTTAGCTGACACGTAATGTATGGTTGTAGACGTAAATTAGTGATTCTGATGGATCTGACAATGTGGCATTCGAAGTGAATTTGTTGTGATGATAAAGCGTAGCTTCTAGCCTCATCAACCGGTAAATGACAGAAATCGGGCAGGCAGCATGGCTAAGTCGGTCGCACCGAAGTAGGGTGTATAATCACCTATCTAGTGAATATTCATTTGTTTCTTAAATCTATCAATGCTGTCCCATATATATATAAGGGAACGGTTGCTGATCCCAACCGTTGGTGATGTACATTCGATACACTCAAGCGAAGTGAGTGGTGGTCATGTGTGGCTGAGTTGCAAGATGTTCTTGTTGAACTCCAGTGTATCGTTCCTAGAGTACACTGATCGGAAGGTGGTTCCATACCTTGTCATAGTTGGAAATCCAATCATCCAATACGTGCTTGCGATTTTGATTGTATACTATATATGTAGTAACATGAGATGCAAGCGGTTCTGCTAGATTGATATTTATTTGTACCTAGACATTATTATAATATCAGAATGATATTGCTTTGAAAAGTTGTTGGATTCTCATAAGGGAAAAACCCGTTCCGTATTCACGGCGTGGTCTTATGAGATATCATATACCTGTTTAAATGATTTGAGTTTATTCACACCAGTCACATGACTGACCCGGAGTTTATTTTGTTTTCCCTAAACTCTTGGGTGCCTAAATTTGTACGGGCAGTCAAGTAGTCGGGATTTACAGGTATACTTGGAGAGCTTGGAGCAGGAGGCTTCAGGATTCTATAGCTATTATTATTTCCGTTGTTGTTGTAAGTGTTGTACTCTGATAAGTGTTATTGTATACATATACTGATGTTATTTCAAAGATATGTTATGTTATATTTTATTCTTTCCGCTGTGAGATTCGTGTTTACTCTGATGATGATGTTCTTCTTCTTCTTATATTCTACAAGTTCTATCTTATCTATTCTCACCTTCTAATTTCTTTCATTAATTACCGGGATTTTTCGATGTTTTGGTTATCGACGTCGGGCTTACATCGATAACCAAAGTCACTCAAAATCCGGGTCACTACAATAAATATCAATCATAGGCGGCATGGGTACCATCTATCATGTCGCCATACTAGTTCTACAATTAAAACCGCAATATCACGTATTGGAAATTGGATTTCCGTCATGAGTTGAGGCAAGGGGCATGCTCCTCTCCGATTCGAGACACTCTAGCAAATGTCTCAGGACCCCACTATGATCCTTGGATATTCAGGGCCGGTCCTCTCTTACTTTTGAGGATTAATTATTCCTGAACACACGTTTCCCGGTCCTAACAGACCTATATCTAAGGCGCCTCGTCCAATAACCACACAGGTGAAAAGTATATAAATGTCAGCCAGTTTAAGCACGGACACCACCCATAGCTAGAAAGAAACGTCGTGCTCTCCATGCAGTCACTATCCCGTTTTTGACTCATACCGAGGTGTGAGGCTTGCAAATTCCCGTTATACACAAAGCTGTGCCACACAGGCCGTGCTTTGATCATCAACCATAAGACTTTTCTTTTCAACAGAAGCCTTGATCAATTGCCACTTACGCGTGCCACACTGGCAATTCACTCCATGCGACTGATGTCCATCGATATACAACCTCTAAGCTCGTACGTCTCAGAGAAGGGCGTTAAGCAAGAGAATAAATTCTCCGCCGTCAAACAGATGTATATTTAATAGAGATCAATCAACACAGAATAAAATCCAATGGCAGACACATAGTCCATTTACAAGTTCGTTCTGGGTCTGAACGAAACCGGAGGCACTTTCCTCGCATATCCATCGATCTCCAAGTACGTCTGGACGATCACCAACTGTTTCTCTCCTCTTGGGTGTATAACCCAATCGAGATCATCAGTAATCACCCAAACGATGTGAAGACTTCCGGTCTTCAACCACCGTCTTCATCTTCGACATCTCGTCGAATCGGTTATTCAGAATGGGTATAAACCCGGCCTTTCTGAATAACCCACGTATATAATAAACAAATGTTACACAAACACAACAAACGACTCATTCCAATTTAGAATATTCTTTTATTCACAAAATCACATTCTTAGGGAAAGGTTCCCATTAATTTTATCCAAGATAAATTCTTCTAAATTTACTCTTTAATATTCCTTTGGATATCATTTCAAACCATATTATGGTTTTCCAAACTAGTCGGGATTAGCGAACCACACCGAAGTAATTATTTATTTTATTTCCCAATCCCAACCTATTTATCCCATGGAGAAAAACTGGTAATACTCCATAACTAACACCACTATGTTATCGGTAAATTTAATTACCATTTCACGTTCAGATCTAATTAAAGATTTAACTATCGGTTTGGAGCAAAACTGGTGATACTCCATTCTCGATCACTTTTCAGATTTGATAATTTAAATTCTCAATTCACATTTCAATCTAATTAAAGATTCATTAAAACTCCACTTAGTTTTAATCTTTTCAGAAATCTATATCCTGTCTTTAACTGGGTTAAAGAACCAATGTCATCTAAAACACGGTTCACGATAAACCCAAAATCACATTCAAATTCAATTCCAATTAAACATTATTTAATTGGTACAATTCATTGAATCTAAATAGAAAGATTTAATCTTTTTCTCTATTGGGCTTAAGAATCGGTGTTAATGAAGACACCATTCACGACAAACCCAAATCACATTTGATATTAAATACAAGGCTCTGAATAGAAAATAAACCGGCTTATATTCAATATCAAATTCTGAAACCAACAAATATCGTATTGGAAATAATGATATAAAATATATCTTTCAAATTCCCATAACAATATATGTATAGTCACGAAATCCAACATCGAAATATTCCGAAGATAATTTCGATTCAACTCCAGTCCAATTCACGAATTGGAAATTCTGATTATTTTCAAAACCACTTTCAATATCAATTTATTTATTTCAAAAATAAATTGATTTTAATTCTAGTTCAAAACTAGTTCATTTCGATAAAATTCTATTTTTATCTTTTCAAATGTAGAATTTTTCATCCCAGTTCTTTACAAACGATTTGTTATGATTTTACACAAATTATAGATATTTTTAATAATTTTATCAAGGCCCGTACAGTCGATTTCCATCAACGGCCATCGAACTGCACTTACAGCGACCTTTTCCAAATTTGATTTGGACATAATTCCAAATCCAACCATTAGATTTCAAATTTCAAATATTCATTGGAAAACACTTTTCGATACGAACCCAATGGTTCCGGTTTCAGGATAATCCGACGGTCGGATCTCCCGTAACGTCAATTTGAAGTCAATGGTCGAAATTCGCGAACTGCCGCGACGCGGCGCATTCTATTGAGGCCATTTAATATATATATATATATATATATAATAAATATATTATATATTTCGTCAATTTCAATTCAAAACGTATTTTATAAATCGTTTTAAATTCGTTTTCAAAACAAATTCAACTTCATATTCAATTTCAAATCAAAATTGAATATTTCATATCATTACTATATAAATGATAATATTTTCAAAACGTTATATTTTGAAATCACTTCCTTTTCTATTTTCATTTTAAAAACGAATATAATCGATATAAATATCGCTCACGTCAAAATGGTGCATCTCTAATCAACACGGCTTTATATATTTCAATAAATTCGTTATTCTATTCAATAAATGAATATTTATTCTATTCAACACATGAATATATATATTTCTTTCAACACATGAATATTCTCAACACATGAGCACTGTCAACACATGACTATATATGTTATTTAATATATTTTATAAAATTGTGGTATCTATCGTTTGATTTTTAAATCAGACTCCAACTGTAAAGTAGTAAGAGAATGGTTCCCTAGGTATTAACGCCGAAGGCCGAAACCAATATCAGATCAATACCCTGGAAATCACTCATCTTATCTATTTTCCTGTTAGTTTCTAACTTTTAATATGATAAAGATGTAAATTTTATTGTTAAAATATTTCTTTCAACACATGATAATTTTCAACACATGATTATTTATTCTATTCAACACATGAAAATATACTTCATTCTATTCTTTATTTTCCCAATTGGAATGAGGCCCAATCAATTACCATATAATGTTAATTATATGGATTCCATACGACACATGTATATAATCACAACAATAAATAATCAATCATCATCCAAAGTGCACCACACTGTATAAGCATCAAATATAACTAATTAACGCTTACACAGCCTGTCAATCCAACGACCGACAAATTACTAAATAATTGGGATTAGTGTACGCCAAATATCATCCCAACAGATTTTTGTTCATTCACATACCCGTTAAAAATTATATTTTTACCGATAAAATATTTTTAACTATATAAATATTTAATTTCCTTTCACATCACACAATAAATTTTCACCACAACAAACAATCAATCATACAAGCCATCCATGGTCTGTGGATGACGGGTGTCGGGTGCTCCTAAGCACCGTCTACATCCTAGTATATATTTTTAACTAGAAAAAGATAATTTAAAGTGAGATGTTCTCACCGACTAGCTAATCCAACACCACGACTCTTCATATGTAGGAGATTTTGTCGTGCTCGCCTTTTGTCTATTTCGTCGTCCGTAGCCACTACATATATAAAAATCACATTTTTATATTGTTGCTATGTATATAAAAATCATATTTTTATAATCACTCCATATGGATAAAAATTCTATTTTTACACCGCTACTATATAGATAAAAATTCTATTTTTACACCGCTATTATATAGATAAAAATTATATTTTTATCACGCTATTCTCTATGTAAAGATTTCGCCTTTTCAAATATAAAGATTTCGCCTTTTTAAATATAAAGATTTCTCCTTTTTAGAGCAAATATTTTATTTTTATTTCACTTCATTCTATATAAAAATCTCAATTTATATTTTAAACAAAATCACTTCTTTATATTGTTAATTCGCTACAACACATATAAAGATCGTGTTTTTATAATCTCTACTATATAAAGATAATATTTTTAAACTCTACATCATATAATAAAGATTATATTTTTATATTGCCACTAGTATAAAAAATATATTTTTAACTTCTCTATTATATAAAAATTATATTTTTACAACGCTTTTCTAATGCTACAATATATATATATATATATAAACTGAAATTTTTTCTTGTTTTAAAATATATATAAAAACAGATTTGAGAACCAATGTATATTTTTTTTTATAAAATCAGAAAAGAAGGAAATAAAGGAAATAAATAAATAAATAAAAAGATAAAAACTCACGGTCTTTTTCAACGAGGAAAGGGTGGGTTTGAAGCCTCAGATTGGCGGCCGACTGAGGGGGTGCTGCGCTCGTCGTGGCGACAGATGGTGGTGGGCGGCGCGGTTCAGGAGGTGGCGGGTTTCAATGTGGGGGTTTGAGGGGTTGCGATATTCACGAATTGGAGGGGGTTTGGGTCCCGGAGCTCGCGCGAGAGGGATGGAGTCGGGGAAAGAGGCGCGTTGATGATGGCGGAGGGAAGGAGGGCGACGATCGAACTCGAGGGGGCGACGAGGCTGTGGGTCAACGGGGTAGCGGGTTTCGGGTTTTAATTTCTTTTTTTCTTTTCTATTTCTGTTTTGAAATGATACCCGGGGGGGGGGGGGGCGTTGAGAGGAGATAAGGGGGGAGAGGGAAGAGAGTTTTATTTTTTTAATTATTTAATTTCAAAAATTTGACTTTTTCATTTGACCTCTAAACGAGGCCCACTGCCTGTCGTCCATAGCTAATTACCCCCATTCCGAACACAACGGGATATGTATCGTAAGCCGATTCGACTGTTTCGATCAGTTTTTGCCAAAATAACATATGACTCTATATATTGAATTTGAACGCACATTTCAATTTACCAGGACCACATACTAACTAGAAAAACTCCAGAAAAATATTTTCTAGCTTTGTATTGACGTTACGGTCCTAACAAAACTAGTTTCATCGAATTCTGAGACCGTTTGAAAAATGGCCATTTTCCATTAGTTTAAAATCAGCTAAAACTGGTCAAACGCATTTTCCTTTTACACGCTCACATATTGAATCGAAAAATTACGAAATTTGGAATCTAGCAATAACTTGACATCGTGGATCCAACAAAAGTGGTTTCGTCGAAATCCAAGGTCGTTTGCAAAATGGCTATTTTTAAGGGCCAGAATTCCATAGCGACTATTCTAAATTTTCATTTGGACATAACTTTTTATCCCCGCTATGAAATTTCTATTTTTCGGATTCGTTGGAAAGATATTCTCAATTAGATTCAAATATTTTTGGTTTCGCTAAAATCCGGTTTATTTTGCACCCGGTATGTTCAATTGAAATTTGAAATCGAATTATCGAACTACCACGACATTTTCAATTCCTTTTATATTATATAAATAAATATTTATATTCTAACGACGATCTATATAAATATATACGTTCTAATTCTATTCAAAATAAATTTCTCGTCGATATTATTTAAAATAATTCATTTTAAATATGAAAAATTCGTCAAAATTGCCAAAATAAAAATTTTAAACTGGCTCAGATTTTCCGGGTTGTTACAATCTCCCCCACTTAAAACTTTTCGTCCCCGAAAAGGAACGAAGCCAAAAGTTGTTTAACTAATCAACTCAACTTTCATTATTTTTTCTACGGCTTAAGTTCTTCAACTTTTCAGTTTCTAAGAACTTTTCAAAATTTTCAAAAATTTGGCTAACACCCTAAATTTTCGAAAAATTTCGCCATAACCTCCCATGCACCGGGGACTTCGGGATATTTCATATAGCCTCCCATGGCCTTCTTCAATCCAAAAGAAAAAGAAAAAGCCAAGCGGCTAGCCAATCGGCTCATAAAATCATCATCACCCAAACAAAACAGTATATTATGGTAAACATGTACCTATTTGTCGGGCAAACAATTTTATTCTTCTACTCTAGCCTCCTTGCTATGACCTGTTCAATGTATATATATGCATATGCATGCATTTACGACCAATTTCAATACACTTCAATATTTGATTCTATTAGGCATAATGGTTCAGAATTTCAAACAAATAAACAAACAACACAACCAGCAATCAATTAGTGAATTAACGTTTCAAATTCATAATTTTAATATATATACAGAAAATCATGTTTTTGATGCCAAATCACAACAATAAATCTATGTATGTTTTGGTTCTCACACCAGTCTAATGGAAATATATAGATATCACACCTTCGAAACATGAACATAAATACTGATGATGTGGCCACATCACCAGAATTATCCCCGGGTGTCTAGAATGTAATTCTATGTCTATCCAGTATATTAAAACTTCGAACATACGTTCATGACGCATATATGCAAAATCTTTATATACTGGATTGTCCAAATTCAATATAAATAAATATTCAAATACGTATAAAACGATTTAAATTTCAAAACAAAAATTGTTTTCATTTGAAAAATATACTCTTCCCACTCGTTCTAGGATACTACTGATCCTATCTCTAACGAGTCAATCTAATTGGATATTACTAATCCAATATCTGATGAATTCTTTCGTTCGGTTCTAATGTGTATTTTTCTCGAGCTCTATAAACCAAAGCTCTGATACCAAACTGACACGACCCGAACTTCCCCGTGAAGGAAAGCCCGGATTGCGTTGAGGACAAGACCAATCAGAACTCAAACAAAAGAACATTTCACTGTTTATTACAACAATTTCATCAGAACACAAGAATATATCGAGTATGAATAAATATTACAGAGAAAATATCAGAAATTTAAATTACATTTAAATACATCGCAGCGGAAAAATACTACAAAACACAACTGAAGGTGATACACGGATACAGAGCTTTCCGAGCATCGTTCCAGTTGTAAATCAGGATCCTGTGAATATAAATCTACAAAACCAAAACTACTAGTTGCCCGTGTGGAAAAGGGGCGCCCAGAGTTTAGGTTAAAACAATAAACTCCAGGTCAGTCATGTGACTGGTGTGAGAACTAAAATAGTTATTAATCTTTATTTTAAAGTTTGGTAAGTCAAAGGACCACGCCGTATAACACGGAACGGGTTTCTTCCCAAGAATACCAGTGCATTTATCAAAACAGCGCAATGCTTTTTGGAAAAATGAAGCTATTATAAGACATAGGTCCCATCACACAATGCAACGCAAGCCGGAGAATAGGGTTTTCCCTTATAATAGCCAAAAATGCTTGGTACGTTTAAAACAAATCATTTGATACTATTATAAGTGTATAGTGTCAAAACAATTTCAATCATAAATATCAATCATAGGCGGCATGGGTACCATCTATCATGTCGCCATACTAGTTCTACAATTAAAACCGCAATATCACGTATTGGAAATTGGATTTCCGTCATGAGTCGAGGCAAGGGGCAAGCTCCTCTCCGATTCGAGACACTCTAGCAAATGTCTCAGGACCCCACTATGATCCTGGGATCTTCAGGGCCGGTACTCTCTTACTTTTGAGGATTAATTATTTCTGAACACACGTTTCCCGGTCCTAACAGACCTATATCCGAGGCGCCTCATCCAACAACCACACAGGTGAAAAGTATATAAATGTCAGCCAGTTTAAGCACTGACACCACCCATAGCTTGAAAGAAACGTCGTGCTCTCCCTGTAGTCACTATCCCGTTTTTGACTCATACCGAGGTGTGAGGCTCGCGAATTCACGTTGTACACAAAGCTGCACCACACAGGCCGTGCGTTGATCATCAACCACAAGACTTTGCTTTTCAACAGAAGCCTTGATCAATTGCCACTTACGCGTGACACACTGGCAATTCACTCCATGCGACTGATGTCCATCGATATACAACCTCTGAGCTCGTACGTCTCAGAGAAGGGCGTTAAGCAAGAGAATAAATTCTCCGCTGCCAAACAGATGTATATTTAATAGAGATCAATCAACACAGAATAAAATCCAATGTCAGACACACAGTCCATTTACAAGTTCGTTCTGGGTCTGAACGAAACCGGAGGCACTTTCCTCGCATATCCATCGATCTCCAAGTACGTCTGGACGATCACCAACTGTTTTTCTCCTCTTGGGTGTACAGCCCAATCGAGATCATCAGTAATCACCCAAACGATGTGAAGACTTCCGGTCTTCAACCACCGTCTTCATCTTCGACATCTCGTCGAATCGTTTATTCAGAATGGGTATAAACCCGGCCTTTCTGAATAACCCACGTATATAATAAACAAATGTTACGCAAACACAACAAACGCCTCATTCCAATTCAGAATGTTCTTTTATTCACAAAATCACATTCTTTGGGAAAGGTTCTCTTTAATTTTATCCAAGATAAATTCTTCTAAATTTACTCTTTTAATCTTCCTTTGGATATCATTTCAAACCATATTATGGTTTTCCAAACTAGTCGGGATTAGCAAACCACACCGAAGTAATTATTTATTTTATTTCCCAATCCCAACCTATTTATCCCATGGAGCAAAACTGGTAATACTCCATAACTAACACCATGATGTTATCGGTAAATTTAATTACCATTTCACGTTCAGATCTAATTAAAGATTTAACTATCGGTTTGGAGCAAAACTGGTGATACTCCATTCTCGATCACTTTTCAGATTTGATAATTTAAATTATCAATTCACATTTAAATCTAATTAAACATTCATTAAAACTCCAATTAGTTTTAATCTTTTCAGAAATCAATATCCTGTCTTTAACTGGGTTAAAGAACCAATGTCATCTAAAACATGGTTCACGATAAACCCAAAATCACATTCAAATTCAATTCCAATTAAACATTATTTAATTGGTACACTTCATTAAAATCTAAATAGAAAGATTTAATCTTTTTCTCTATTGGGCTTAAGAATCGGTGTTAATGAAGACACCATTCACGACAAACCCAAATCACATTTGATATTAAATACAAGGCTCTGAATAGAAAATATATCGGCTTATATTCAATATCAAATTCTGATACCAACAAATATCGTATTGGAAATAACGATATAAAATATATCTTTCAAATTCCCATAACAATATCTGTATAGTCACGAAATCCAACATCGAAATATTCCGAAGATAATTTCGATTCAACTCCAGTCCAATTCACATATTGGAAATTCTGATTATTTTCAAAACCACTTTCAAATTCAATTTATTTATTTCAAAAATAAATTGATTTTAATTCTAGTTCAAAACTAGTTCATTTCGATAAAAATCTATTTTTATCTTTTCAAATGTGGAATTTTTCATCCCAGTTCTTCACAAACTATTTCTTATGACTTTACACAAATTCTAGATATTTTTAATAATTTTATCAAGGCCCGTACAGTCGATTTCAATCAACGGCCATCGAACTGCACTTACAACGACCTTTTCCAGATCTGATTTGGACATAATTCCAAATCCAACCGTTAGATTTCAAATTTCAAATATTCATTGGAAAACTCTTTTTGATACGTACCCAACGGTTCCGGTTTCAGGATAATCCGACGGTCGGATCTCCCGTAACGTCAATTCGAAGTCAATGGTCGAAATTCGCAAACTACCGCGGCATGGCGCGTTCTTTTCAGGCCATTTAATATATATATACATATATATAATATATATTATATATTTCATCGATTTCAATTCAAAACGTATTTTATAAATCATTTTAAATTTGTTTTCAAAACAAATTCAACTTCATATTCAGTTTCAAATCAAAATTGAATATTTCATATCATTACTATATAAATGATAATATTTTCAAAACGTTATATTTTGAAATCACTTCCTTTTATATATTCATTTAAAAAAAGAATATAATCGATATAAATATCGCTCACGTCAAAATGGCGCATCTCTAATCAACATGGCTTTATATATTTCAATAAATTCGTTATTCTATTCAACAAATGAATATTTATTCTATTCAACACATGAATATATATATTTCTTTCAACACATGAATATTCTCAACACATGAGCACTGTCAACACATGACTATATTTGTTATTTAATATATTTTATAAAATTGTGGTATCTATCGTGTTAGCCTACTTTGTGAACTAGGCAACACAAAGTCGAGGTGTCAAGCGTTGAAGAACACTTCTTCCTGAAAAGCATCGGATCGGATCGGATCAGAGGGCTACTACCAGACCGGGACAGAACAGAGCAGAATGGTCAAGAGCTCAAGTTCAACACAGGTCGGACCGGATCGGAGGCCCTGATCCGAACCCCTTCTACTTGCCTCTCCGAACCAAACCCAGTGTACCATGTTGCTTCACCCCACGATCTCCTGGATATTCGCAGCGGTTACACCCACTTTCTACCCATGATGACCACTGACCTGGTGCGCTGTCAACACTGAAATCCATCTGAGCCCGAGAATGATGGGATACGAGCCACGTAACCCCGATCCGAACCGGATTCTAAGTGAATTTCCACCTATAAATAGACCCCCAAAGGTCATTTAGAGGGATCTTTTGGCACTTTGAGAATTGAAGTATCTTAGAGAACCGAATTCTAGCACTCCCAAACAATTGAAATCATCATATACAGTGTATTTTGAGATAATTGAGTGAATGTATATGAAAAGTGAGCGATATTAAGCGAATATCTTGTTGCATTTTCATTTATATCATCAAACGAAGTGTTTTAAAGTGGACGTAGGCTCTTTAAAGCCGAACCACTATAAATTTTGTGTCTCTTTTTTGTTTTTGATCTCATTCTATCGAAATTTTAGTCAATTTGGGTGTTAGAACCACTTTTTGGTCTAACATTTTTGGTGCTTTCACTGAGAATTATTTGAATTCTCTGTTTTCTCTGGATTATCGTTCTACTTTTTGGACCGTTGAGTTCGAAGAAGTTAATCCCCACCTTTCGACACTTGTAAGTACTTGTTGGTTGGTTGTTGAAGAATTATGGCGAAAGGAAAAGGCAAAGAAGTTCAAACTAGTCGAGGGAACAAAGTTGGTGAAGATCAGCAAAATCCGGTTGTGACAAGGTCTCATGGGCAGAGTTCGGGAGTGGATCAGACATGAACAGGAAATCCGAACCGGTCGCATAGGGAGAGCTCCGAACCGGATTGAAGATGTTGAAGCAGTGCACTCTCCTAACCCGATCTGATCCGGTCAAATCTCCTTGCTCCGATCCGACCCGACTCTAGGTGATGATGGAACCTCTACTCGAGCCCCTCCAAATGCTCCGACTCCAGCCACCAGGACCAATGACCAGATCAATCCGTCTGCACTTGTCACTCAAGGAGATTTTTCGCGCCTTCTTGACATGCTCGAGAGCACTAGGGAGGCTATGAGAATTCATGAGCGCACTAACCTTATGATGTAAGAGAATATGAGAATCATGAGTAGGGAAATTGGTGAGCTTCGTAGGAAGAGAACCCCTTCCCCAAATCATCATACTGTGATGGATCAATCTTCTTGTTCCGAGGAAGAACGGCCCCGTGAAAGGAGGCCGCTCGAACGACCTCAGAATTTGGAAGAAATGACTTTCGGATCTCTTGGACCCCACGAAGATGTTGCCCGTGAGATCGACCGGGAACGTTGGGAGCAAAGCAGAGAAGAAGCCGCTAGGAGAAGGGGAATGTACCCTGATCAGGAACCTAGAGGAAACCCAAACATCAGAGCCAGGGAGCCTGAACGGCCTTTAACCAATGCTGATGTATGGGCTATGGTGCGCCAAATCATGTATGAGAGTCGAAATTACACCAATGAAGATTATGGTATTGAACGAAGCCATACTCCTTTTACTAAGGACATTCTTAACTTTCAGTTCCCCCGACGTTTTAATCTGCCGCAGATGGACAGATATAACGGGAGAACCGACCCGGGACAACATTTGATGCAATACGCATGGCTTATGAATGCTGCCGCTGCCCGTGACGCTATAAAGTGCAAGGCTTTCCCGATCTATTTAGAAGACGTAGCATTACTATGGTTTACCCGACTTCCTCCTCGATCGATATCAAATTTCAAAGAACTGAGTGAACGTTTTATGACTCAATTCCGACTTCACGATTGAAAGTCTAAGACTGTTATCGAATTATCGAGAATTAAGCAAGCACTGGGTGAGTCCTTGAAGTCGTATCTAGACCGTTTCAATTTAGCTGTAACAGAAGTCAGCGACCCTCATGAGCCTACAATCTTGATGGCATTAATAGAGGGAGTTGATCCTGATTCGGAGTTTGGAGATTATCTTTCTGGGAAGCCACCGCCCACAAGGGAGTTGTTTTATGAGAAGGCCAATATTCAGTTAAGACGGGAGGAAGCAAGGGCAAACAGAAAAAGGAAGTCCGGAGTAGCCTCAAAAGAAGCTGTTCAAAGTAATGTTGCTGTAAAGCAGTCTGGAGAAAGTTCTGGTAAAGTCGAAGTGAACGTTGGAAATAAGAATGGAAACGGGGGCAACAGCAACCGTAATGCGAATGGTAATAGGAGAAATAGGAACCGAGGAAGTAATCCTGACAAAAGACCCCGGTTCCAGACTTGTGAAAATTATTCACCATTGAATGACACTTTGGAGAATATTTATTTGGATACGTACAATGTTTTGCAATAAAAAAAACCACTGCCGCGAGATTCAACAGAAAAAGAAATTGCTACTGGAAAGTTTTGTTTATTTCACGGAACCCACGGACATTCAACGAACGAATGTCGACACTTCAGAGATGTGGTTGAGAAGTTGTTGCGTGAAGGTAAGTTGGATGAGTATAAGGCTGCCCCAAGGGACAGGGGGCAAGGAGGACAGGCCCCAAACCCGAGTCAGCCTGCTCCCAAGCCTACAGCACAACAAAAAGGCAAAGGGATTTTCATTAACACCATAGTAGGTGGGCTCCATCCGGCTATCCATAGTTTCAGGGAAATGGACTAATACGTCAATGCAGTTAAGCACATAAATGTGGACGAGTGCGATGATTTGGAATATATCACCGCTGTGAAACAGCAGAAGACAATGTTCGATGACGTAGTGTTCCGTAACAGAGATGACACCGGAATCCAATCACCTACCGAATATTCATTGGTTATTACCACTACCATTGGGTCGGCACTGGTCCATAAGGTACTAGTAGACAATGGAAGCTCTGTCAACATTTTGTTTAAGAAGTCATTTGATCAGATGAAACTTGAGTCTGGAGATTTAAATACCTGTGAAGGTTGGATCCGAGGCTCCAACGTGGCATCGACAGCTCCAATGGGGTATATAGAATTGCCCGTAACATTGGGATAGGGGGATCGTCGAAGAGTGCGAATGCTTCAGTTTGTAGTGCTAGATATTGATTCTCCCTACAACGCATTTTTGGGAAGGCCCGCCCTTGCAGAGTTCAGGGCTTGTAGCGCACCTTGGTGCTTATTGTTAAAGTTCCCAACTGAAGCCGGAACAGGAGTAATGAGGGGAGATCAAGTCTCCGGGAGAGATTGTATATTTCTGAATTGAAAATGTTGATGAAGTGATTTAACATCGATTCCAAAGGTACTTCACCCCCTCCAAAGGGGAGTTCCGCATAGCAATTAGAGGGATCGGCCCTGAAGGAGTTGCCCAAGGGAATGCCTGAAGTCCTAGATCCTAGAGAAGATGAGGAACCTGAGGATAGAAAAGCAACTCCTAACGAAACGACAGTGGATATACCTGTTGATGAAGCTGATCCAGCAAAAGTTTTGAAAATTGTTTCCCAATTGGATCCGCATCGAGCCAAAGAACTGGCTAATTTTCTGAAGGCAAACCTGGATGTGTTTGCTTGGACCCACGCAGACATGTGTGGGATATCACCATCCATAATGAGTCATTCGCTGAGTATAAACCCAAAACACCCGCCTGTAAAGCAAAGGAGACGTGTGCTGGGCCCAGAGAGGTTGGCAGCTCTGAAAGAAGAAGTGGAGAAGCTGAAAGAGAACGGATTTATTTGAGATTCGACATATCCCGACTGGATATCAAATCCTGTTTTGGTGAAGAAGTCAAACGGAAAGTGGCGAACATGTATTGATTTTTCAGACTTGAACAAAGCCTCTCCGAAAGATAGCTTCCCACTCCCCAGAATAGACAAGCTTGTGGATTCGACGGCGGGACATGAACTTCTTTCTTTCATGGATGCATATTCCGGATACAACCAGATTCCTATGCATGTGCCAGATCAAGAGCACACGAGCTTCATCACAAATTTGGGGTTGTATTGTTATGTGGTCATGCCGTTTGGATTGAAGAATGCTGGAGCTACCTACCAACGCTTGGTGAACAGGATGTTTTATAACCAAATAGGGAAAACTATGGAAGTTTATGTGGATGATATGCTAGTCAAATCGAAACAGTCCTCTAGCCATACGCAAGACTTGGCAGAGATGTTCGGTATCCTGCGAAAGTATCGAATGAATCTAAATCCCTTGAAGTGCTTGTTTGGCGTGGCATTTGGAAAGTTTCTAGGTTTCATCGTGAGCTCTCGAGGAATTGAAATTAATCCCAATCAGATAGCAGCGATAAGGAACATCGAGGAACCACGACGAATCAAGGATGTCCAAAGTCTTGCAGGGAAGGTGGCTGCGTTGAGTAGATTCATCTCCAAAGCAACAGACAGATGCGTCCCATTTTTTGACTTGATAAAAAGGGGAAAGAAAAATTTTGAATGAACTCCGGACTATGCTGAGGCCTTTTGAAATCTGTTGGACTTACTTGAGAGTCCACCGATTTTTTCAATACCAGTAGATCATGAAGAGTTGTTTGTTTATCTAGTAGTATCGGCCCACGCCGTTAGCACCGCCTTGGTCCGAGAAGAAGACAAAGTGCAAATGCCGGTATACTATGTAAGTAAGAAATTGGCAGCTGCAGAGCGAAACTTCCCAAGGATTGAGAAGCTTGCCTACAGCCTTCTGATCGCCTCCCGAAAACTTTGCCATTATTTTCAAGCTCACCCAATAACCATATACACTGATCAATCTCTGAGACAGGTGTTGCAAAGACCCGAAGCATCGGGACGGTTGATCAAGTGGAATATTGAATTAAGTCAGTTTGATTTAAATTTCCAGCCGCGGAGATCGATCAGGGGGCAAGCTCTGGCTGATTTTATAGCAGAGTTCACAATTCCGGAGGAAGAGATGATCAACGACAAGGTGGTCAAATCAGAGGAAGAGTTAGAATTAGGTCCATGGAAGTTATACACAGAAGGAGCCAAGAACGACAGAAGGTCCGGAGCTGGAGTCGTCTTAGTTACTCCTGAAGGACGATCGCTATATTACGCTTTAGGATTAGAATTTTCAGCGACCAACAATGACTCTGAATACGAAGCCCTGATTGTCGGGCTGAAGCTTGCTAAGGAATTCGTAATAAAGGCATTAGATATATTCTACGATTCCAAAATAGTCGTCTGCCAAGTGCGAGAGGAATTTGTGGCCCGGAGACCTCGACTTATTACCTATCTTGGAAAGGTGAAGGAGCTGTTGAGCAACCTGGAACGGTATAACATAACGCATATCTCGAGAGCTGAAAACCAGAAGGCAGACCGGCTAGCGAAGCTGGCTAGCTCCAACAATCCGGAGGACACCGAAATGGTTCAAATTGAGACGTTGGAGTCGCCAAGTTTTGAGTTAATGGAAATTGAATTAGCTCTTGAAGAAGAACCGGAGAGGGAGTCGTGGATGACCCCAATCAAGAATTTCCTTAGAAATGGAATACTCCCGCCAAAAAAGAGTGAAAGGCGGGCCATAGTTCGCAAAGCTACCAGATACATCCTTCAAGATGATGTCTTTTATCGGCAAGGATTTTCTATGCCCCTGTTACGATGTATAGCACATGACGATATCAAGCGTGTACTGAGAGAAGTACATGAAGGTGAGGGCGGAGATCATACGGGAGGTCAAACCTTAGCCAAAAAGGTGTTGCGGTATGGGTATTTCTGGCCCACAATAATTAAAGATGCAGCTGATTACTCACGACGCTGCGACAGATGCCAGAGGTTCGCCAAGATCCCCAGAGCACCACCGACCCAGCTCAAGTCGATGGTGAGTCCGTGGCCGTTTTCCATGTGGGGAATTGACATAATCGGAGTTTTACCAATTGCCAAAGGAGGAGCAAAGTATGCAATAGTCGTCGTGGACTATTTTACGAAATGGGTGGAAGCTGAGCCCTTAACTAAAATCACAGCGAGAAAGGTGATAAGTTTCGTGGTTAGAAATATCATATGCCGATTTGGGATTCCAAGGACCATTATAACTTATAATGGAACCCAGTTCGACGGTGCCGAATTCAGAAATTTCTGCCAGAAATACAAGATCGACAAGCGGTACACTGCAGTCGCCCATCCACAGTCAAATGGGCAAGTAGAAGCAATAAATAAAGTCATAAAGTCCATCCTCAAGAAGCGATTGGAACGTGCTAAAGCAAAATGGGTAGATGAATTACCCTTGGATTTATGGGCATATCGAACAACGTTTAAGACAGCTACCGATCACACTCCTTTCTCTCTTTCCTTTGGTTCAGAGGCAGTAATCCCGGTAGAGCTTGAAGTTCCCTCTCATAGGGTGACATATTATGACCCGATGACGAATCGGGCACTCCTCCTTGAGTCCCTTGACGAGATCGAAGAGAAAAGGGACGAGGCAGACTTGCGTGCATCAAGACATCGACGTCAGATGGCACGCTATCATGACAAAAAATTTCGTTTTAGAACCTTTGAACCGGGAGATTTTGTACTAAAGCGAGTTTTCCCATCCCTTCCTCACCTCGGACCAAAGTGGGAAGGGCCATTCGTCATCCAGCGGAAAATCGAGACAGGAGCCTTCAAGTTAACGACCGTAGATGGCGAAGAAGTGCCTAGGGCTTGGAATGCCCAACACTTGATGTGATATTTGAATTAGGGACATTGTATCTTCTTTTGTTTTTCTAATGAACTCTGTAAAAAGGCACGACTTGCCATAGAAAAGTCTGTTGATGCGAACGAGAAACTATAAAGTGGATGTAGGCTATGACTTAGCCGAACCACTATAAAAATATCGTGTGCCATTTACTTTCCTACATTATTTATATCTTCAACCATTATTCTACTGTGACTGTAGAATACGAGATGTTAAATTGAAATCTGGAAAGTTGGAGATGGCTTATATGCAGGAACAAACACGATGACTGTTTGTGCAATAAAACATAAAGGAATGGGAAGACGACATTCTTAACTCCAACTCTCAAGAATTGAGAGAGAGTATAAAGGACGGGAAGACGACGTCCTCCGAGGCGTGAAGGTGCACCTAGATAAGAGACCGCCTTGGCAAGAACTCTAACCTGAACACAAGACAAGAGAGTATAAAAGATGCCGGAAAA
Organism: Allium sativum; assembly: GCA_030737875.1. Taxonomy (NCBI): domain Eukaryota; kingdom Viridiplantae; phylum Streptophyta; class Magnoliopsida; order Asparagales; family Amaryllidaceae; genus Allium; species Allium sativum. Next base: position 337,584,513 of record CM060912.1, read on the forward strand.
GAACAGGCATCAATGACAAAAGGAATGTGACCCCCGTCAAACAATCGGGGACATTCGGACGTTTTAATTTAATCTTGAATAGTTTTTCAAGACTGATTGGGGGCATATATGTACACACATATTCCTCCCCGCTATGATTTCATTACACAGCTTGAGTAGGACATGCATTTGAATTTTTACATAATTAATGAACTGACGACTAACAGGCATTACAGGAGATGAATTATTTTTATTAACAAATGTATGAATTTGTACAGGAAAACAGGAAAAAAGAATATGCGAAGGCCACACTCGCTGCAACGATTGTGGGCCAATTAAATACTAAGATAAAGCAAAGCACTTTATCACTTAGACTAGGAAGTGGACTTGGACTTCTTAGCAGCTTTTTGAGCATCCTTTGCCTCTCTTTCAGCATCAGTTAAGATGCTCCTTGGTTTTTTCTTCCCCGAGACTGAAGTGCTGGAATCGGCTGATTTCTTTATGGGAGTCGGAACACTGGAATCAAGAGAAGACTTTTTAACAAGTTCTTCTGTGATAGATCTAGTCGAAAGCTTAACAACTAACCTTGATCCAGCATCCACCACTGCGAGAGGCTTAAGGCTTTCAGGGTTTAGATCTTCAACTTTAAGTAGCATGCGTTTGTCTTGTTCGGCTTTCAATGCAGCCAAAGTGATATCATCGGCACTTTTCGACTCCCCAACTATAGCCACCTCAGGGTCTTCCTCGTGTTCCCCGTTGCCGCCATCATCTTTTAAGGCATCTATCGTTTCGTCATCATGAGGAGTATCTTCCTTAGACGGTTCAATTCCTTCTCCCAAATCTATGGTGGCAGCCTTGTCCTTTCCCCCTTTAGCCTTCTCCGTAGATTCTTCTCTAGCGGTGGTTCCCTAGGATACGTCTGTCTTTTCGGACGGTTCAATACCTACAGAGTGAGAAGCAACAGTTATCAACTCAGGAGAAAATAATGGGTTCTTCATCGATTTCCCGATTACGTGACGAAAGGTAGAGATAGCTTTGACGAATTGAGGTGAAAAGGTAGAGATACCTTCCGATGACTTCTCAGCTGGAGTGACCGCTGTCTCCGACGCCGTTTCGGGTATGAGGGATAAAAGAGATGCCCGAGGGATCCCCGGGTTTTCGGGATCATATCCCTCTACTTCAGATGTTTCAGAGGTAGAAGAAGAAGAACCACCCTCAGGAATGTTCTTTTGTTAAGCTCTCCGCTTCTCTTCCTCCATAGTAGCAGCAACAAGGCGGCGTCCCTCGGCTAGGCGTTCTGGTTCATCATCTCTTAGATATTTCTCCATAAGCTTGTCCTCGTCAATGGAATCAACCTTGAGCTCCTCTTTCTCCCATTCAACAATTTGACTCCATACTTGGACCAAGGTAGATGGATAATCTTCAGTCCAAGAGATTTTCCGGCGGCGAATTATATGCACAAAGAATTCAACCATTAATTCGCTGAAACCATGCACCTCTTCCTCAGCTTCCGACAGCTGCTTGCGGGTCTCTTCAGCGGATTTGATAACACCTTCGACGTTACCATCCTCTAGGGCAGCCCTGTTCTCTGCCTCCACCAACTTGGAAGCCAAGTCAGCGTTTTTCTTCTCTAATTCAGCGTTCTTCTTCGCTAACTCGACCTTCTCCCACTCAAGGTCAGCGTAAGAAAGTTGCATTTTGGCAGCATCTGACTTGGCATCTTCGGCTTGCTTTTTTAATTCCGAACGCTCTTGGAAATGGGACTCAAGCAAATCATGGTAGCGTTTTTGTAGATCCACAAATTGTTGCTTAAAGCTAGTAGCATCCCGTTGAGCGACAACGAGTTGGGCCTGTGTATCCTCGAGGTCTTTTCCTTAATTTTTCAGGGCCTTTGCATCGGCTTCTGCGGTCTTCTGCATCGAGTCAGTATTCGTGTTTAGAGTTCGGATGATTCTGGAAAGATTACGCAAATACTTGAACATCTATGAATATTGTTTCTCTACCGCATCAATTTTTTGCTTTGGCCTCATCTGCCCACCTCGAGGAAATAGGCTCAAGAGCAGGTAAAAAAGTCAAGCTTTCGAAGTAGTGTTCGGGAAATTGCTCCTCCAGATACGCCCGCTTAATTGTAGTTTCAGCATCCAATGGGGGAGGTGCAGGGAATGTCAGCTCGGTATCCTTACGTATGGAAGGCTCAATAGCCTCCTCATTGCTCCTAGGCCGTTTAGCAAGAACCTTTTGCTTGCTTCGCGAATCGGTATCTCTCGGAGGGCTCCTTTCCCTACTGCGCTTTTCTTGAGAAAGAATTGGGTCCTTCGACTGCGGCCTGTCATCTTCTCGACGACCTTGGTAGCCCTTATATCGCTCTGAATCTGACCGAATGGGAGAACGAGAGCGAGAGCGCGAGGATCGCGACTGGTAAGAATCATAGGGCCTTCTGTCCTCCCTACCGCGGCTTTCGCGACGATCATGCTCAGGATCAGAAGGGGTTCTAGACATGCTGCGACGAAGTTTCCTGATATCGTAATGGGAGCGGTACATTGTACCTTCACAACAAGGCAAATGAAATTCATAGTCGGTGTTTTCACAAAAGAAAAGTGCTGTGAAATGTGGTGCTATTGTGTTAAGTGCGTCCTAAGTGGTGTTTTCCCCCCGACAAACCCGAGTCCGAAGCCAGACTAGTACGAGCGGGCTCTTTGGCCTTAGCAGGAGTGGTCTCTTCGGAAGAAGTGAAAGCTAAAGGATTTGTCCCAAAATCCTCTGAAGTGTAAATAGTTTCAGGTAAGGGGAGATCCCCCAAACCCTGAAATGTTGGGTCATCAGTACTAGGGGCGTCTCCCTGAGAAGCATCAATCGGCAGCTCTTTAGAAGACGTTGACCTCTCCGGAGAAATGGCATCCTCGGGAACAATATACCCCTCACGGTGCTTTTCGGCTATATTAGCCAATTCATCATCTTGAGTCGAAGATGGAGAAGGTGAAGCCTGAAGCGGCATTGTAGGAGCTTTCGAGCTTTCGCCTGTTTCTGGGATTACGTCCACTGGGGGATATATACATATGGACCCGTCCCGTGACCAATGCTACGGGTAATGGACAGCAACCCATGAAGATGAAGATATTCATCCTTAAGGACTTCATCAATAGTTAAAAACTTTTGATCACCGTTAAGGAGCCGGTGCATCCGACCAAAGAACGCTTGATCCGATATTTGTTTTGGGTTATCAACTGCAAACAAAAAGAAAACGGATTAATGTGGTGGCTTGGACGTACAGAGTCGAGATTTAGAAAACCAGTGCTTTACTTGATTTTGTCCATCTCCTGGCACACCCTGGCTGTTTCCTTACATAAAACCATTCCATCCTGGAATCACCTGCTTTACTGCTGAACGGTGCTGGAATTATTTTCCTCTTTGGGACAGACTCGAAGTAACAGAAAGAAGGAGTTTCTCGAGTCCGGTGCTTGAAGTTATAAAAGAAATGAACATCATCAAAAGTGAGCTCTATGCCTAAGATCTCGCGGTACGCTACATATAGGGTATACAGGTAAGCATATGAATTGGGGTGCAGCTGCATGGGGGCAATCCGCATTTGTCTTAGAAAATCGACGACGAAAGGAGAAAATGGAGGGATAGCCCCAACCATGCACATCAATCGAGTGATTGCCATAAATCCCTCTAGAGGGTTGTGAGGACGATCAGCTTTTGATGGCACCAAGGTATCCTCTTTTGGTATCCCGTACTTTAAGCGTATTCGAATAAGTCTGTCATTGTCGATCGTCGATTCAACAGAATCTTGAGGTGATTCCAGTATGATGGCAGACTCAAATTCGTCAGGAGCTCGATTATCTCCAATCCCTCCTTCCTCTTTACAGCCCAGGGAAAATCCACCCTCAGAAGACACATTATCGCTTTCATGAGTTTCTACCTCGTAGTCTGAGCCCTCATCATCCCATTCTGGATCTGAGGAAGAAGATATGTCTTCAAGAGTGATTTTGTTGGATGTCTTTGGGATCTCTTTCTTTTCTGCTAATCTAGATCAACGTCTGGATGTCATGGTCACTAAACTATTGAAGAAGCAATAGCACAAGTTAGAGTAAATTAGCCCGTATCCCCCCGTGCATGTGTATGAATTAAAGTGTGAACAGTGTATGCAGAAAATGTAAATTCAACGCTCGAAAGTGCAATGCAAAATCTTGGCAAAGTAATAATGTTCAGGGAAGTTATTGATGTTCATGTATGTTCGCAAGGCACTATCCTAACTGTCCATTAAGTTGAAGATTATATCAAGAATTGAAACGGCTACTTAAGCAAGTGCTTATGTGTTGAGTGGGATTTTTTTTCTTCGGTTCGGTTCAGATGTGTGCATTGGTATCGGATCGGAGAATATAGCCTTATCTTGGCTTGGGGATAAACATTGCTGCTCGGGGATCAAATCGGATCGGATTGGACATGGACTTTTGAAATGGTCCGGATCGAATTAGGCAACCACACCATTTTCTTCCTTTGTTCCGATTTTAAGTCCGACCCGACCCGATCAAGGGAGCCCTGCCTCTATGACTTTTTGCTCCGACCCGATCCGGTTTTGCAAATTTCTCTTCCCTTTCTTCTTCTCCATTTTCTACATCCCATCGTCCAAACCGATCCCCTGTAATATCCTTCTTCTTCCTCCTTTTCTAACTTAGAACCCAATTCTGTGCTAATATCCCCAATCAAGACCAAGTTTTTATTTTTTGGTCAAATCGCCTACAGTAGGTCTTAATCCCATCCTCCCAACACCTCGAGGCGGCGACTGAGCCACCAACGACGATGGTAGTGGAGGAGGAGGCTGTGATGACGAACTCGAACCAAAACCGTGTCCAAATCAGTCAAGTCAATCGTAAATCCTAGTTGATATCGATTGTTATCAAGAGAATCGAGTTTAAAACCCACTTACGAGAGCGATTTGACGATTAATAAAGGGGATTTTAGAGTTTCAGAAGGTTAGGGATTCTGTGTTCAATCGGCTGAGAAAAAGCTAATAAAAAGAAAGAGAGGAAGAAAGAAAAGGGTGATCAGCTTATATAGGTTGATGGTGACTACTCGTATTCCCCCTCTTTTTCTCCGCTCGAACCGGGATATAAACCCACGAGGCGTTCCAGCCCACTGACCCAGTGCTAACCAAGAGAGGAAGAAAGGCTGTTCGGGTCGGAGCCCGAACCGAACGTAATTTCGTGCATCAGCTTGGCATCAAAATTGAGTTAAAATTCGAAGAGGAAATAAAAACAAAGAAAAATCAAAAAGAAAATCACCTGGAAGGATAATCGGATGTTAACAAGAGTTCTCCAAGCTGTTTGAAAATAAAGAAAGGGATTTACGTACTATGCGAAGTATATATAATCATCAAGAGATGCAACTTTCTGAAGCAACGTGTCTTTATATGTCAATAGAAACGACTTTTCAGCGATTCAATTTCAGAAAGGCACTGTGTAAATAACATCAAAGCATGCTCCGTATCCAACAGAAGCATCCTTTGAGGGGGCAAAATGTTAGCCTACTTTGTGAACTAGGCAACACAAAGTCGAGGTGTCAAGCATTGAAGAACACTTCTTCCTAAAAAGCATCGGATCGGATCGGAGGGCTACTACTAGACCGGGACGGAACAGAGCAGAATGGACAAGAGCTCAAGTTCAACATAGGTCGGACCGGATGGGAGGCCCCGTTCCGAACCCCTTCTACTTGCCTCTCCGAATCGAACCCAGTGTACCATGTTGCTTCACCCCACGATCTCCTGGATATTCGGAGCGGTTACACCCACTTTCTACCCATGATGACCACTGACCTTGTGCACTGTCAACACTGAAATCCATCTGAGCCCGAGAATGATGGGATACGAGCCACGTAGCCCCGATCCAAACCAGATTCTGAGTGAATTTCCTCCTATAAGTAGACCCCCAAAGGTCATTTAGAGGGATCTTTTGGCACTTTGAGAATTGAAGTATCTTAGAGAACCGAATTCTAGCACTGCCAAACAATTCAAATCATCATATACAGTGTATTTTGAGATAATTGAGTGAATGTATATGAAAAGTGAGCGAGAGTGAGCGAATATCTTGTTGCATTTTCATCTATATCATCAAACGAAGTGTTTTAAAGTGGACGTAGGCTCTTCAAAGCCGAACCACTATAAATTCTGTGTCTCTTTTTTGTTTTTGATCTCATTCTATCGAAATTTTAGTCAATTTGGGTGTTAGAACAACTTTTTGGTCTAACATATTGTTTGATTTTTAAATCAGACTCCAACTGTAAAGTAGTAAGAGAATGGTTCCCTAGGTATTAACGCCGAAGGCCAGAACCAATATCAGATCAATACCCTGGAAATCACTCATCTTATCTATTTTCCAGTTAGTTTCTAACTTTAAATATGATAAAGATGTAAATTTTATTGTTAAAATATTTCTTTCAACACATGATAATTTTCAACACATGATTATTTATTCTATTCAACACATGAATATATACTTCATTCTATTCTTTATTTTCCCAATTGGAATGAGGCCCAATCAATTACCATATAATGTTAATTAGATGTATTCCATACGAAACATGTATATAATCACAACAATAATTAATCGATCATCATCCAAAGTGCACCACACTATATAAGCATCAAATATAACTAATTAACGCTTACACAGCCTGTCAATCCAACGACCGACAAATCACTAAACAATTGGGATTAGTGTACGCTAAATATCATCCCAACCCCCGTGTGGGGTTTCAAATCAACAAACACGGATTTTTGTTCATTCACATACCCGTTAAAAATTATACTTTTAGCGATAAAATATTTTTAACTATATAAATATGTTATTTCCTTTCACATCACACAATCAATTTTCACCACAACAAACAATCAAACATACAAGCCATCCATGGTCTGTGGATGACGAGTGTCGGGTGCTGCTAAGCACCGTCTACATCCTAGTATATATTTTTAACTAGAAAAAGAAAATTTAAAGTGAGAAGTTCTCACCGACTAGCTAATCCAACACCACGACTCTTTATATGTAGGAGATTTTGTCGTGCTCGCCTTTTGTCTATTTCGTCGTCCGTAGCCACTACATATATAAAAATCACATTTTTATATTGCTGCTATGTATATAAAAATCATATTTTTATAATCAATCCATATGGATAAAAATTCTATTTTTACACTGCTACTATATAGATAAAAATTCTATTTTTACACCGCTATTATATAGATAAAAATTATATTTTTATCATGCTATTCTCTATATAAAGATTTCGCGTTTTCAAATATAAAAATTTCGCCTTTTTAAATATAAAGATTTCGCCTTTTTAAATATAAAGATTTCGCCTTTTAAAGCAAATATTTTATTTTTATTTTACTTCATTCTATATAAAAATCTCAATTTATATTTTAAACAAAATCACTTCTTTATATTGTTAATTCGCTACAACACATATAAAGATCGTGTTTTTATAATCTCTACTATATAAAGATAATATTTTTATACTCTACATCATATAATAAAGATTATATTTTTATATTGCCACTAGTATAAAAATTATATTTTTAACTTCTCTATTATATAAAAATTATATTTTTACAACGCTTTTCTAATGCTACAATATATATATATAAAAACTGAAATTTTTTCTTGTTTTAAAATATATATAAAAACAGATTTGAGAACCAATGTATATTTTTTTATAAAATCAGAAAAGAAAGGAAATAAAGGAAATGAATAAATAAATAAAAAGATAAAAACTCACGGTCTTTTTCAATGAGGAAAGGGGGGTTCGAAGCCTCAGACTGGCGGCCGACTGAGGGGGTGCTGCGCTCGTCGTGGCGGCAGATGGTGGTGGGCAGCGCGGTTCAGGAGGTGGCGGGTTTCGATGTGGGGGTTTGAGGGGTTGCGATATTCACGAATTGGAGGGGGTTTGGGTCCCGGAGCTCGCACGAGAGGGATGGAGTCGGGGAAAGAGGCGCGCTGATGATGGTGGAGGGAAGGAGGGCGGCGATCGAACTCGAGGGGGCGACGAGGCTGTGGGTCAACGGGGTAGCGGGTTTCGGGTTTTAATTTCTTTTTTTCTATTTCTGTTTTGAAATGATACCGGGGGGGGGGGGGGGGGGGGCTGAGAGGAGATAAGGGGAGAGAGGGAAGAGAGTTTTATTTATTTAATTTCAAAAAGTTGACTTTTTCATTTGACCTCTAAACGAGGCCCACTGCCTGTCATCCATAGCTAATTACCCCCATTTCGAACACAACGGGATATGTATCGTAAGCCGATTCGACTGTTTCGATCAGTTTTCGTCAAAATCAACATATAACTCTATATATTGAATTTGAACGCACATTTCAATTTACCGGGACCACATACTAACTAGAAAAATTCCAAAAAAATATTTTCTAGCTTCGTATTGACGCTACGGTCCTAACAAAACTAGTTTCGACGAATTCTGAGACAGTTTGAAAAATGGCCATTTTCCAGTCGATTAAAATCAACTGAAACTGGTCAAACGCGTTTTCCCTTGCTACGCTCACATATTGAATCGAAAAATTACGAAATTTGGAATCTAGCAATAACTTGACATTACGGATCCAACAAAAGTGGTTTCGTCAAAATCCGAGGTCGTTTGCAAAATGGCTATTTTTAAGGGCCAGAATTCCATAGCGACTATTCTGAATTTTCATTTGGACATAACTTTTTATCCCCGCTATGAAATTTTGATTTTTTGGATTCGTTGGAAAGATATTCTTAATTTGATTCAAATATTTTTGGTTTCGCTAAAATCCGGGTTATTTTGCACCCGGTATGTTCAATTGAAATTTGAAATCAAATTATCAAACTACCGTGCCCATTTTCAATTCCTTTTATATTATATAAATAAATATTTATATTCTAACGATGATCTATATAAATATATACGTTCTAATTCTATTCAAAATAAATTTCTCGTCGATATTATTTAAAATAATCCATTTTAAATATGAAAAATTCATCAAATTTGCCAAAATAAAAATTTTAAACTGGCTCAGATTTTCCGGGTTGTTACAGAACTAGTTATGAACTAGAATTATAATCCAAATATTTTTAAAATACATAAATTGGATTTGAAATGGTTTTAAAAATAACTAGAATTTCCAATATATAAATTGGAAATGGATTTGAATTGAAATTGTCTTGGGAATATTTCGATGTTGGATTTTGTGATTATATAGATATTGTCATGGAAATTTGGAAGATATATATATTGTTATTTCCAATACGATATTTGTTGATTTCAGAATTTGATATTGAATATAAGCCGATATATTTTCTATTCAGAGCCTTGTATTCAATACCAAATTGGATTTTGGGCTTGTCGTGAATGGTATCTTTAATAATACTGTTCTTAAACCCAATGGAGTAAATAAAATTAGAAACTGAACGGAGATTAGTTAAGTTGAATGGTTTCCTGGGTATTGATCTGATGTTGGTTTCGGCCTTCGGGGTTAACACATAGGTAATTGTTCTCTTACTAATTTACGGTTAGAGACTGATGGAATGTGAATTCGATTTGTTGTGAACTGTATTTTAGCTTCATTCGTTCTTTATCTCGATTTACAGTGAAATGGGATTTGGAATTTTTAAATATTTTGTTAAGATTTAAAGGAGATTTTCCAAAGTAAAGTGTAATGAACTGGGATTTTCGACTCCGATAATCAACATAAAACCCATATTAATTATTCAGGTATCGAACATTCCAGATCATTAATAGAAAGAAGTTAGAGGGTGAGAATAGATAAGATAGAAAATTAGAATAGAAGAAGAAGAAGAACACAATCAGAGTAAACACGAATCTCACAGCGGAACGAATAAAATATAATACATAACATAACTTTGCAATAAAACAGTATAATAACATTATCAGAGTACAACACTTACACACAGCGGAAATAACACTAGATATATAATCCTGAAGCCTCCTGCTTCGAGCTCCTTCAAGTATATCTGTAAAGGCCCGAAATACTTGACTGCCCGTACAAATATGGGCACCCAAGAGTTTAGGGAAAAACAAAACAAAATAAACTCTGGGTCAGTCATAGGACTGGTGTGAGTAAACTCAAATCATTTGTTTAACTTTTCAAAATCCTTTTCAAAAAGAAAAGATAATCGTAAGACCGATCCACACATAAACACGAATGGTTTTTACCTTAAGATAACCAAAACAGTTTTGAAAAAAACCAATACTTTCTGATATTATAATAATGTCTAATCATAAGTAATTAGAATCTAGCAGAACGCTTGCATCTCACGTTCCACATATATAGTATACAAACAAAACCGTGGGCGCTTATTGGAGATTGGATTCCGACTATGACAAGGTATGGGACTACCTGCCGATAGTGTATCTCTAGAGGCAAATACACTGGGTTAAACAAGAACATCTTGCAACCCGGCCCACACATGACCGACCACTCATTTCTGTTGTGTGTATCGAATGTATATCACCAACGGTTGGGAGCTACCCACCGTCTTCCCGAAAATGGATAGCATCGAATATAGATAAAAGAATGAAATGGATTTTCTATAGATAGGTGATGTACACCCTAATAGGAGTGACCCACTTAGCCATGCTGCCTGCCCGATTTCTGTCATTTCTCGGTTGATGAGGCTTGAGGTCAAAATGTATCTTTTGGAATATCTGACCACAATTTACTTTGAATGCCACATCGTCATACCCGTCAACTCACAAATTGATTTCCCCAAAAATACCATGGGTATAAAGCTAAGAGAAACGGATTTCTCCGCCACCAAATGTAAGTACGTTTGAAGAGATCAACTTACACGATCTGTTGGATAGACTCTGTCAGACATTCGTCCATTCACGTTTGTCCTGGGACTGGACAAACCGAAGGCACTATTCAATAACAGGATAGTCCTTGCAAAACTCCATCTTCACTATTTGATCGCAACGCTAACATCCATACAGAGTGGTTTTCTGATAATATATTTGATCCCGGTCTTTCCATATCGACGACGATAAAATGGTCAAACTTTGATAGTCGATGATTTAACTATCAAAGAAAAATAGGTGTGCAACCAACGATATTATTTCATAATGGAAATTCTATCGATCAATCAACATTCAACATTCATCCTTTTAATTTAATTTATCATTAATTCATTCATTTCCCATTTATATATACTCTACCTTTCTTATTTTCTAAATTTAGGAAATATACGTCATTAAACATTGGAAAACATTTCCATCTCTGTTTCACGTATTACTGACATTCCAGTATTCTTTCTCATCAGCATTTCATTTTCTATGATTAGAAAATATCTCTGGTTATATTTGGAAAAACATTTCCAAACTCCTTTCATTTGATTTAAACCGATTGTTTAAATATAACATCGCTATGCGAACTCGGACCATTTCACTCATTAACTAGATTCACTTAACCAACCTTCACTATCGAACCTTAACCATTCCTTAGTTAAAACGAAGTCAATCTAGTTGGGGTATAGTTACCTCTCAGACCTTAATTGAACAACATTTTTAACCTCGAAATAGACAAAGTTCACTTTCTAAAACTTTATACAATTCCCTTGCGAAACTCTCGTATTCTTTTCACGAATCCTCTTCTTTTACAAAAATCTCTTGATTATAACAATAGTGTTATAATCCTTTATTCTAAAATAAAATATTTAAATATAACTTTCTCTACTAGTTTAAATAAAGAAATAATTACTTTATTAGATAAATAAATCTTGATTTAAAAACCGGAAAGAAATAGTACTTTCCCCCATTCGATATAATCGAATCCCAATGTTTAATCCATTCTCGAATAATCACTATTCGATAATTCTCTTTCGAATAAACTATATTCGATTACTTTCTCTTTCCAATAACTCTATTCGATTTAACACTTTTCTGAATAACCATATTCGATTTATCTTTCTTTCAAATAAACTATATTCGATTAACTATCTTCTTCGCATAACTTGTATTCAATTTAACTCACTTCTCGAATAAACTATATGCAATAACTCTACTTCGAATCGGTGATATTCGATTAATTCCTTTTTACTAGCTCTATTCAATTTACTAATACTCAACTAACTCGAACTTGATTAACTCCATTGAATAACTCTAATTCGATTTAACTCCAATCGATTAACTCTAATTGATTAACCATAACTGGTTAACTCTAACTGATTAACTTTAACTGAGTACTCTAATTGAACTAACTCGACTTATTTAACTCAACTCTAACTTGACTAACTCGACTTGATTTACTCCTATTAATTAACTAATATTCGATTTAACTCCATTCGCTTGACTCTAGATCGCAGCGATCACAATGGTTACGCCTGATTCCCTCAGGAAACATCCGACCGCCGTAGGCTATCTGCGGCCCTGCGAATTTCGCTAGCAGTCGTATGAAATGGCAATTCATCTTGAATAACTATATTTTCCTAACTCTATTTCAATTAACTATATTCAATTTTCTCTAATTCGATTAATTCTAACTCTAATCGATTTACTCTAACTGATTAACCATAACTGATTAACTCTACGTTTATTCAGTTTCAAATATCGATGTTGAAATCGATTCGTATTTCTCTATATAAGTTCTGACTTATATATTCTATTTATCCAGTGATAAATATTTCATTTAATTTATAAAATGTTATTTATAAATTTATCTTCTTAATCTATCTGTTAGAATAGCTTCTATTTAAAATCTTTGCTTTAAACCCATATCGTGTTATACCCGTGTGCGAAGCACGGGTCTAAAACTTTCAAGTGTAAAATTCTCCTTTTATACAATTCTAGTCACTTTTTCAAGTATTTCCTTTTATAATCTATTTATTAACAAAATCAATCCCTTTTGATAATTCTATTTATTTTATAAAATATTTTCTATTTATAAAATCTATTGATTTTCTAAGTAATTCCTTTGATAATCTAACTATTCCCTTTACACATATTTCCCCTTTGTATTCTATTTATTTTTCAAATAAATATCCCTTTTCAATTCTATTTGTAAATAGTTTACAAATATTTTCTTCTTCAATTCTATCTATTTGATTAACAAATAAATATTCCTTTTTAATCTATTTATTTTCTACATAAATATTTTTCTTCTTATAAAATCTTTGATTTTATAAATATTTCTTTTTCAATATAACATTGAAAATTTCCTTTTTAACATTCTAGTATTCTTTCTGGTATTTGACATACCATATAACAATGATCGGTATCATTAAAACATACAAAATTAACAACATATTTCATATCACATAATTTAAAACAATATATGAAAAACAGTAAAATAAATGTTGAGGAACCCAGTTGGGTCCCTCCGACCTGTTTCCCTGCATCCACAGATGTTAAACAACAAAATTAACATCAATTTCATTTTACTATGAAATATTCTGCTAAACAGAATCAATATTTGATTAAAGATTTATATCTATATCGTTGTCTATATTTTCAATCAACTGACTAGCAGTTCAACCAAACAACTAACACACAGCAAACAACCATCATTTATCATTTCTAAAAATATTTTAGAAAATTATAACTGAGAAGAGTTAGTGAGTTTACTCATATTTCGCGTTAACCGTTAAATAATGATTTGCGTTAGTTGATTCTGATCAGACAATTTATTTCGCCATAAATTCAAACGAGCTCCAATGGACTTCCAGTCAATTTCATTGTGGAGTGCTCGTCCATACGATCCCAACACAACTTACGGTTCATCAATCTGATATCGTATGAGCCCGATATTAGATTTACAAGTTTAACCATTAATTTAAACTAAAAATGACTTAACTTAAAAGTTGGGCTTTACCACTATGATCGGCCCATCCAAGAATTTAAACACCCAAACCCGTCTTGTACTCCTTCTCCTTCGTTCCTCTATTTCACTCTTCAGTAAACATCACTACACAACAAAGCCGTTACCGATCCTTTAAGCCTCCACCCTCTTCCATTTCTCAAAAATTTCAAAAACTAAAAACATCATCGAACTTCTCTTCTAAATTTCTTCCTTCCCATACACCTCTCAACCAGCTCGCGCCCAACACGTAGATTGCGTTCAACTGTATCACGTAACAGGTAGCGACACTTTTCAGTGCTGAATTCGACCGAAGTTCACCAGTAAGTGCAGTTCGATCCCCTGAATCCAAAACCAACTCCAACTCAAGGATCGAGGCTTCTAACTCTCGCGATATTCAACACTAGTTCGACATTGATATTTGGTGTACTCCTAGAACTGCATCGCACCAAATAAAACCGACATCAGATTGAAGCTCTCTCCCTTGCGAATTCAAACATACCTCTTTTGTAATTTATAACATTTTATTGGAATTGTCTTTGATTTTTCCAACTCACGAAATTACTGTATATTTTTCTTTTTGGTGGCGGCGCTTTTCTTGTTGTGGAGATTAGGTTTAGGATGAAGTTAGGTATTTATAGGATTGAAATAATATTTTTTTATTCGATTATTCTATTTTATTTTAAGCAATCGCCGTTTACATTTGTCTTCTAAAATCCCTGCGATTACATATGATACCCAAAAATTACGAAACTTGACATGCACCTTCAGTTCGACATTACGGTCCCAACGAAACTTGTTTCGTCGAATTCCGAGTCCGTTTGCTCACACAGCGTATTTTTAACCGTCAAAATACTGACTGTTTTCACTCTAAAAATCTGTACGGCCACACACTGACTTCGAAAATCACGAAAATTGAAATCTAACAATAATTTAATATTACGGATCCAATAAAATTAGTTTTGTCGAATTCTTAGGTCATTTGAAAAACTGGCTATTTTAAAAGCTCTAAATAACCCATTTAAATATATAAATATATTTAAAAACATTTAAATATAATATTTATAAATAAATATTATCGTATATATTCAAAATAGAATATCATACTGCTACAATGGGATATATAACTCGATATTTCAAATCCAATGTTACATTGATATTTGATTTATATTTAAAAATCCATTTTAAAATATAAATAAATCGATATAAATTATAAAGGAATTCCATAGCGACTTTTCGAAAATTTATTTGGAAATAACTAAAAATCTACATGACAAAATCTCGATTTTTCTCTTCCACTAGAAAAATATACTTCACCAGCTCCTAACGTTTCTTATTTCGCAGAAATCCGATTTAAAACGAACCATGTACATTCAGTTGAAGTTCAAATCCCCAAATTGCGAACTACCGCGCCATTTCGAGCTCGATTATAATTATATTATAATTATACGTTCAAACTGCCGTTCAAATAATATATTCGTTATTCTAATTTAATTCTAAACTGAATTAAATATCACAGATGATCCAATTCACATTATTTTGTGAATTCCACTATTTCTAACTATTTCAAAAATTAAATATATTATTATATTATTTATTTTAATTAAATACTCAATTTTATTTAATTCTGGTCATTTTAAATAACCAAACCATTATTCAAATAATTAAATAGATTAATTATATCGCTGAAAAATGTAGGTCGTTACATTCTTCCCCCCTTAAAATAATTTCATCCTCGAAATTGCTAAGGTAGAAGACAAATCCTATTAACTGATTTAAAAACTATTCGTTTACTTTTAACTTCAGTTTCATCTGAACCAATTTATTTCCAATTAAAATATTAATTAATTTCGATTAACGAAAATTTTCAAAAATCCTGAAAATTTCCTAACACCCGAAATTTTCCAAAAAATTCGCCAGCACCTCCCATGTACCGGTCAATAGTTCATACCCCAACTCGCCTCTCTAGGCCTTCTTCAACCCAAAAGAAAATCAAATAGCCAAGCAGCCTGCCAATTCGGTTCATAAATCACCAAATCCATAAAAATAAACGTGTACCTTTTTGTCGGGCATATCATTAAATCCTTTCATTCTGCTGCCAATTCAGCATATACCAAAGTCATCCTAATCAATCTCCAATCATCTGTTCTCAAATCCAATCATCATATTTTCAAACCAAATCTCATTCTCAATCTCAAATTCCATTACCAATTTCAACTCTTACTTACCCATCCAATATACTTAACCAAATTCATAACTCCCAAATCCAACTTTATTCGATATCATTCTATTTCAATTTAATTTCCCCTTACTGGTTTTTATTCAATTCCAGTTTGCATTCACAAATTTCAATTTGATTTCCATTTCTGGTTTTAATTCAATTTCAATTTTCTTTCGCCAATTTTCTTTAAATTTGTTTTTAATTCATACTATCTTCCTTGGAATTTTAAACAGTTTAGTTTTTCTAAAATAAATTACTCCCTTTCGGGCTTCAAAACAACTTCCTTTTTCTCAAAACAAATCAAAAACAAAATCTTGGGTAGTAATCCGTCACTTAGAACTCGAAAATGAACTCTGATGATGTGGTCAGTATCATCAGAGTTATTTCCCAGCTATCAAAGTGAATTCAATACTATATCACTTATCAAAACCATATTTAAAACACTTCCATTTTGAAATCATTTCAAAATATCGTTCACAATTCTTTTTAAACAATTTAAAATCTCCCAAGATTTTAAAATTTTCTTATACTTAACTCAAATCCACTTACAAACACTTCTCCCAGTTTTTAGAATTTTAATTCCAAATCTGATTTAATTCAGATTCAATTAATCTGCTTTTATATTATACGAACTCAAATTGATTATTTATATAACCATTTTCATTATAATCAACCAACACATCCAACATACTATAATCATTCGAATATAAATATTTTCTTTATATCGAAATATACTTTAGGTAAAATTATCTCATTTAACCTCTTTTGAAACATACTGTGTCGGTTTATCATATTTGAGTGTTTGGTAGCACCTATCGATACAGTGGATCAAACTGATTGACCAGAATTCACAAACAACTCAACCAATAAATCTCCACAATATAAAACAATTTTTATTCAATCTACAAATATGTTCACTCGTATATAAACTCTCAGACTCAATCTAGGTTATTTCTAACCCCATCTCTATTGAGTCACGCCATAGAGCCAAGGTAATCACTTAACCTTCAGCTCTGATACCACTGTAATGAACTGGGATTTTCGACTCCGAAAATCAACATAAAACCCATGTTAATTATTCAGGTATCGAACATTCCAGATCATTAATAGAAAGAAGTTAGAGGGTGAGAATAGATAAGATAGAAAATTAGAATAGAAGTAGAAGAAGAACGCAATCAGAGAAACACGAATCTCACAGCATAACGAATAAAATATAATACATAACATAACTTTGCAATAAAACAGTATAATAACATTATCAGAGTACAACACTTACACACAATAGAAATAACAATAGCTATATAATCCTGAAGCCTCCTGCTTCGAGCTCCTTCAAGTATATCTGTAAAGGCCTGAACTACTTGACTGCTCGTACAAATTTGGGCACCTAAGAGTTTAGGGAAAAACAAAACAAAATAAACTCTGGGTCTGTTATGGGACTGGTGTGAGTAAATTCAAATCATTTTCAACTTTTCAAAATCCTTTTCAGAAAGAAAAGATAATCGTAAGACCGATCCACACATAAACACGAATGGTTTTTACCTTACAATAACCCAAACAGTTTTGAAAAAAAACCAATACTTTCTGATATTATAATAATATCTAATCACAAGTAATTAGAATCTAGCAGAATGCTTGCATCTCACGTTCCACATATATAGTATACAAACAAAACCGCGAGCGCTTATTGGAGATTGGATTCTGACTATGACAAGGTATGGGACCACCTGCCGATAGTGTATCTCTAGAGGAAAATACACTGGGTTCAACAAGAACATCCTGCAACCCGGCCCACACATGACCGACCACTCATTTCTCTTGAGTGTATCGAATGTATATCACCAACGGTTTGGAGCTTCCCACCGTCTTCCCGAAAAGGGACAGCATCAAAAATAGATAAAATAATGAAATGGATTTTCTCTAGATAGGTGATATACACCCTAATGGGAGCGACCCACTTAGCCATGCTGCCTGCCTGATTCCTATCATTTCCCGGTTGATGAGGCTTGAGGTCAAAACGTATCTTTTGGAATATCTGACCACAATTTACTTTGAATGCCACATCGTCATATTCGTCAAATCACAAATTGATTTCCCCAAAAATACCATGGGTATAAAGCTAAGAGAAACGAATTTCTCCGCCACCAAACGTAAGTACGTTTGAAGAGATCAACTTACGCGATCTATTGGATAGACTCTGTCAGACATTCGTCCATTCACATTTGTCCTCGGACTGGACAAACCGAAGGCACTATTCTGTAATAGGATAGTCCTTGCAAAACTCTGACTTCACTATTTGATCGCAACGCTAACGTCCATACAGAGTGGTTTTCAGATAATATATCTGATCCCGGTCATTCCATATCGACGACGATAAAATGGTCAAACTTCGATAGTCGGTGATTTAACTATCAAAGAAAAACAGGTGGGCAACCAACGATATTATTTCCAGATGGAAATTCTATCGATCAATCAAAAATCATCCTTTTAATTTAATTTATCATTAATTCATTCATTTCCCATTTCTATATACTCTGCATTTCTTATTTTCTAAATTTAGGAAATATACGTCATTAAACATTGGAAAACATTTCCATCTCTGTTTCACGTATTACTGGCATTCCAGTATTCTTTCTCATCAACATTTCATTTTCTATGATTAGAAAATATCTCTGGTTATATTTGGAAAAACATTTCCAAACTCCTTTCATTTGATTTAAACCGATTGTTTAAATATAACATCGCTATGCGAACTCGAACCATTTCACTCATTAACTAGATTCACTTAACCAACCTTCACTATCGAACCTTAACAATTCCTTAGTTAAAACGAAGTCAATCAATTTGGGCTATAGTTACCTCTCAGACCTTAACTAAACAACATTTCTAACCTCGAAATAAACAAAGTTCACTTTCTAAAACTTTAACAAATTCCCTTACGAAACTCTCGTATTCTTTTCACGAATCCTCTTCTTTTGCAAAAATCTCTTGATTATAACAATAGTGCTATAATCCTTTATTCTGAAATAAAATATTTAAATATAACTTTCTCTACTAGTTTAAATAAAGAAATAATTACTTTATTAGATAAATGAATCTTTCTTTGAAAACAGGAAAGAAATAGTACTTTCCCCCATTCGATATAATCGAATCCCAATGTATAATCCATTCTCGATTAATCACTATTTGATCATTCTCTTTCGAATAAACTATATTTGATTACTTTCTCTTTCGAATAACTATATTCGATTTAACTCTTTTCCGAATAACCATATTCAATTTATCTTTCTTTCGAATAAACTATGTTCGATTAACTATCTTCTTCGCATAACTTGTATTCAATTTAACTCAATCATCGAATAAACTATATGCGAATACTCTACTTCGAATCGGTGATATTCGATTAATTCCTTTTTACTAACTCTATTCAATTTACTAATACTCAACTAACTCGAACTTGATTAACTCCATTAAATAACTCTAATTCGATTTAACTCCAATCGATTAACTCTAATTGATTAACCATAACTGGTTAACTCTGACTGATTAACTTTAACTGAGTACTCTAATTGAACTAACTCGACTTATTTAACTCAACACTAACTTGACTAACTCGACTTGATTAACTCCTATTGATTAACTAATATTCGATTTAACTCCATTCGCTTGACTCTAGATCGCAACGATCACAATGGTTACGCCTGATTCCCTCAGGAAACATCCGATAGCCGTAGGCTATCGGCAGCCCTGCGAATTACGCTAGCAGTTGTATGAAATGGCAATTCATCTTGAATAACTATATTTGCCTAACTCTATTTCAATTAACTATATTCAATTTTCTCTAATTCGATTAATTCTAACTCAAATCGATTTACTCTAACTGATTAACCCTAACTGATTAACTCTACGTTTATTCAGTTTCAAATATCGATGTTGAAATCGATTCTTATTTCTCTATATAAGTTCTGACTTATATATTCTATTTATCCAATGATAAATATTTCATTTAATTTATAAAATGTTATTTATAAACTTATCTTCTTAATCTATCTGTTAGAATAGCTTCTATTTAAAATCTTTGCTTTAAACCCATATCATGTTATACCCGTGTGCGAAGCACGGGTCTAAAACTTTCAAGTGTAAAATTCTCCTTTTATACAATTCTAGTCACTTTTTCAAGTATTTCCTTTCATAATCTGTTTATTAACAAAATAAATCCCTTTTGATAATTCTATTTATTTTATAAAATATTTTCTATTTATAAAATCTATTGATTTTCTAAGTAATTCCTTTGATAATCTAACTATTCCCTTTACACATATTTCCCCTTTGTATTCTATTTATTTTTCAAATAAATATCCCTTTTCAATTCTATTTGTAAACAGTTTACAAATATTTTCTTCTTCAATTCTATCTATTTGATTAACAAATAAATATTCCTTTTTAATCTATTTATTTTCTACATAAATATTTTTCTTCTTATAAAATCATTGATTTTATAAATATTTCTTTTTCAATATAACATTGAAAATTTCCTTTTTAACATTCTCGTATTCTTTCTGGTATTTGACATACCATATAACAATGATCGGTATCATTCAAACATACAAAATTAACAACAGATTTCATATCACATAATTTAATACAATATATGAAAAACAGTTAAATAAATGTTGAGGAACCCAGTTGGGTCCCTCCAACCTATTTCCCTGCATCCACAGACGTTAAACAATAAAATTAACATCAATTTCATTTTACTATGAAATATTCTGCTAAACAGAATCAATATTTGATTAAAGATTTATATCTATATCATTGTCTATATTTTCAATCAACTGACTAGCAGTTCAACCAAACAACTAACACACAGAAACTACCATCATTTATCATTTCTAAAAATATTTTAGAAAAATATAACCGAGAAGAGTTAGTGAGTTTACTCACATTTTGCGTTAACCGTTAAATAACGATATGCATTAGTTGATTCTAATCAGACAATTTATTTCGCCATAAATTCAAACAAGCTCCAATGGACTTCCAGTCAATTTCATTGTGGAATGCTCGTCCATACGATCCCAACGCAACTTACGGTTCGTCAATCTGATATCGTATGAGCCCGATATTAGATTTACAATTTAACCATTAATTTAAACTAAAAATGACTTAACTTAAAAGTTGGGCTTTACCACTATGATCGGCCCATCCAAGAATTTAAACACCCAAACCCGTCTTGTACTCCTCCTTCGTTCCTCTATTTTCACTCTTCAGTAAACATCACCACACAACAAAGCCGTTACCGATCCTTTAAGCCTCCACCCTCTTCCATTTCTCAACAATTTCTAAAACTAAAAACATCATCGAACTTCTCTTCTAAATCTCATCCTTCCCATACACCTCTAAACCAGCTCGCGCCCAACATGCAGATTGCGTTCAACCGAATCACGTAACAGGTAAGGACACTTTTCAGTGCGGAATTCCACCGTAGTTCACCAGTAAGTGTAGTTCGATCCCCTGAATCCAAAACTAAACTCGAACTCAAGGATCGAGGCTTTTATCTCTCGCGATATTCAACCCTAGTTCGACATTGATATATGGGGTACTCCTGGAACTGCGTCGCACCAAATAATACCGACATCAGATTGAAGCTCTCTCCCTTGCGAATTCAAACATACCTCTTTTGTAATTTATAACATTTTATTGGAATTGTCTTTGATTTTTCCAACTCACGAAATTACTATATATTTTTCTTTTTGGTGGCGGCGCTTTTCTTGCTGTGGAGATTAGGTTTAGGATGAAGTTAGGTATTTATAGGATAGAAATAATATTTTTTTTATTCGATTATTCTATTTTATTTTAAGCAATCACTGTTTACATTTGTCTTCTAAAATTCCTGTGATTACATACGATACCCAAAAATTACGAAACTGGACATGCACCTTCAGTTCGACATTATGGTCCCAACGAAACTGGTTTCGTCGAATTCCGACTCCGTTTGCTCACACAGCGTATTTTTAACCATCAAAATACTGACTGTTTTTCACTCTAAAAATCCGTACGATCACACACTGACTTCAAAAATCACGGAAATTGAAATCTAACAATAATTTAATATTGCGGATCCAACAAAATTAGTTTCGTTGAATTCTGAGGTCGTTTGAAAAACTGGCTATTTTTAAAGCTCTAAATAACCAATTTAAATATATAAATATATTTAAAAACATTTAAATTTAATATTTAAAAATAAATATTATCGTTGCTACACTGGGATTTATAACTCGATATTTCAAATCCAATGTTACATCGATATTCGATTTATATTTAA
Source organism: Allium sativum (assembly GCA_030737875.1). Lineage (NCBI taxonomy): Eukaryota > Viridiplantae > Streptophyta > Magnoliopsida > Asparagales > Amaryllidaceae > Allium > Allium sativum. The sequence goes on from CM060912.1 coordinate 337,606,870, forward strand.
AAATCCATTTTAAAATATAAATAAATCGATATAAATTATAAAGGAATTCCACAGCGACTTTTCGAAAATTTGATTTGGACATAACTAAAAATCTACACGACGAAATCTCGATTTTTCTCTTCCACTAGAAAAATATACTTCACCAACTCCTAACGTTTCTTATTTCACAGAAATCTGATTTAAAACGAACCCTGTACATTCAGTTGAAGTTCAAATTGCCAAATCGCGAACTACCGCGCCATTTCGAGCTCGATTATAATTATATTATAATTATACGTTCAAACTGCCGTTCATATAATATATCCGTTATTCTAATTTAATTCTAAACTGAATTAAATATCACAGATGATCTAATTCACATTATTTTGTGAATTCCACTATTTCTGACTATTTCAGAAATTAAATATATTATTATATTATTTATTTTAATTAAATATTCAATATTATTTAATTCTGGTCATTTTAAATAACCAAACCATTATTCAAATAATTAAATAGATTAATTATATCGCTGAAAAATACTGGTCGTTACATAAAGTTTTCCAATTTAACGTATTAAATTGGAATTGAATGGAATTCGATTTGGTAATAATCGAAGTAAGATTATGTAGAGGAAGACAATTAATATATATGGAATTTAAAAGACTTTGTCATTATTCCATTGATATTATCGGTTGGATATGGAAGTTTACATCGATTATACATGTCGATTTATTTTCCATGAAGATTGCATTGTTAATGGAATGTGATTTTGGGTTGTTGTGAATGGTATCTTTAATAATACTTTTATTAGATCCAACGGAGTTAAGAAAATCAGAAACTAACTGGAGATTAGTAAAGTTGAATGGTTTCTTGGGTATTGATCTGATGTTGGTTTCGGCCTTCGGGGTTAATACTTAGGGCATTGTTCACTTGCTAATTTACGATTAAAGGCTGATGGAATCGAATGTGATTTTGGGTTTATCGTGAACGGTGTTTTAAAGGACATTGGTTCTTTAACCTCGTTAAAGACAGGATATGATTTCCCAAGTTAAATAATCATTAATATTGATTTTTGGGAAGATTAAAACCAAGTGGAGTTTTAATGAATCTTTAATTAGATTGAAATGATCGAGAATGGAGTACCACCAGTTTTACTCCAGGCGATAGTTAAACCTTTAATTAGATTTGAACGAGAAATGGTAATTGAATTTACCGATAACACCGTGGTGTTAGATATGAAGTATTACCTGTTTTGCTTCATGGGATGAATAGGTTAGGGTTGAAAATTAAACAAATGATTACTTCTGTAAGGTGCGCTGATCCCGACTAGTTTGGAGAAATCATAATTTGGTTTGAATTGATATTTAAAGGAAGATTAAAGAATAAATTTAAAGAATTTATCTTTGATAAAATTAATGGGAACCTTTCCAAAAGTAAAAGAATATTTAGGTAAAGGAATATTCTGGATTGGAATGAGGCGTATGTTGTGTTTTTAAAACAATTGTTTACTATATATGCGAGTTATTCAGAAAGACCGGGTTTATCCCATTCTGAATAACTGATTCGTTGATGTGTCGAGGATGAAGACGGTGGTTGAAGACTGGAGGTCTTCACATCGTTTTGATGATTACTGATGTCTTGATTGGGCTGTACACCCAGGACAAGGTAATAACAGGTGATCGCCTAGACGTACTTGGAGATCGACCAGATATGCGAGGGCCTCTCCCCTGTATTGGACATATGGGGGAGGAATAAGGTGCCTCCGGTTTCGTTTAGAACCAGAATGAATTTGTAAATGGATGTGTATCTGACATCGGATTTCATTCTGTGTGATTGATAGACATCAGTTGCATAGCGTGAATTGCCTGTGTGGCGTGCTGAGATGCAAATGATCAAGGCTTCTGTTGAAAAGCAGAGTCTTGTGGTTGATGATCAAAGCACGGCTTTAATATAGCGTAGCTTTGTGTAGCGTTAATTCGCGAGTCTCACACCTCGGTGTGAACCATAAATGGGAGAGGACTTCAGGGAGGTCATGCGTTTCCTTCTAGCTAGGAGTGGTGTTGTAATGTCCCATATTTTATGGTGGAATAATTTATTTATTTAATTATTTAAAATATGGTTTGGTAATATAAATGGTCGTTTAAATTAAATAACTTTGAATATTTAATTAAAATAATAATTAAATAATATATTTAATTTTGAAATAATCAGAAATAGTGGAATTCGCAATAGAATGTGAACTGGAAATTTTATATTATATAATTCAGTTTAGAGTTGAAATATATTAACGAATATATTATATAAGCGAAGTTTGAACATAGAATTATAATATAATTATAATCGAGCTCGAAATGGCGCGGCAGTTCGTAATTTGGCGATTCGAACTTTAAACGAATATACAGAAGCCATTTTAAATCGGATTTCTGAGAAACAAGAAACGTTGGAATCTGTTAAAGTATATTTTTCTAATGGAAGAGAAAAATCGAGATTTCATCGTGTAGATTTAGATTTATGTCCAAATCAAATTTTAGAAAAAGTCGCTATGGAATTCCTTTATAATTTATAACGATTTATTTATATTTATAAAAGGAATTTCATTATAAATCGAATATCGAGTTAATCGGGATTTGAAATATCGAGTTAGAAATTCATATAGGAATATTGTGGAGTTGTATGATACCGTTTGTGAATATATACGATAATATATATTTATCGATATTTAATTTAATTATATTTAAATATATTTTAATATTTAAATGGTTTATTTAGAGCTTTAAAAATTGCCAGTTTTTCAAATGAACTCGGATTTCGATGAAACTAATTTTGTTGGATCCGCAATGTTAAATTATTGTTATATTTCAGTTTTTGTGATTTTTGAAGTCAGTATGTGGTCGTACGGATTTTTAATGTAAAAAATAGTTAGTATTCTGACGGTTAAAAATACGCTGTGTGAGCAATCAAAGTCGGAATTCTACGAAACCAGTTTCGATGGGACTGTAATGTCGAACTCTAGCTGCATGTCAATTTTCATGATTTTTAGGTTTTATGTGTGTTCGTAGGGATTTTTAGAGTGCAGAAACGAATATAAAATGAATAAAACTAAAATATCCTAAGAGATTGGTGACCATAAACAAAACACACACTCATCGTTTCAGCCACACAAAAAAATCCCGTCCCCCTTATAAAATCATTCTCATAAGCCGCCACCAGTTTTGCTAAAACATTGAAAACATCCTCTTTAGAAAATCAAAAGAAAATCAAACTAAAATCCTAAAATCACAACACTTGTTTCTTTGAATTTCTGAGACAAGGATCTTCACGCTGGTACCCTTCTTGTTGGGTGCGACGTAGGTTTGAGGAAGCTCGAAATTTACAGTGAACCTAGGGTTCACGTTTGGTGCGGGTTTACACGACGATCTTCAATTTGGAGATTGTTATGGAGTTTGTGGTTGGAATAAGGTTCGTCTATGATGAATTGGTGGGTTTCGATGGTGAAAGTCGTCGTTGGTTTCAGTGGAAGCGTGGGTGTCGCGATATGAAGTGGGGGATCAAACTGTGTACTTTGGGTGTTAGGTGAAGGAGATTTAGAAGTGGAGTACAATGGTGGTGGTTTAGGGGTTTAACATGAAGTGATGATGGAGGTATTGGGGATCAAGGATGTGGAAATGTCTGGAGTTGGGATACAGGGAATCGCGAGTGGTGTTTGGGGAAGATGGAGTTGGAAGGGAGCGTGTAACGACCTGGGGTTTTCGAGTCCGAACATCAACACACAACTGCCATGTTGACTATTCGAACATCGAAAATACCTGATCATTAGTAGAAAGAAGTTAGAAGGTGAGAATAGATAAGATAGAAAATTAGAATAGAAGAAGAAGAACAACACAATCAGAGTAATACGAATCTCACAGCGGAACGAATAAAATATAATATACAACATACTTTGAAACGTAAAGCTGTATTTGTACATTAGAATACAACACTTACATCACAGCGGAAATAAACAATAGCTATATAATCCTGAAGCCTCCTGCTCCAAGCTCCTTCTGGTACATCTGGAAATCCTGACTACTTGACTGCCCGTACAAATTTGGGCACCCAAGAGTTTAAGGAAAATAAAACAAAATAAACTCTGGGTCAGTCATGGGACTGGTGTGAGTAAACTCAAATCATCAGTTTAACTTTACAAAACCCTTTTCAAAAGAAAAGATAATCGTAAGACCGATCCACACATAAACACGGATGGTTTTTACCTTACGATAACCCAAAACAGTTTTGGAAATCGATAATTTTCTGATATTATGATAATGTCTAATCACAAGTAATTAGAATCTAGCAGAACGCTTGCATCTCACGTTCCACATATATAATATACAAACAAAAACCGCGGGCTCTTGTTGGAAATTGGATTCCGACCTTGACAAGGTATGGGACCACCTACCGATAGTGTATCTCTAGAGGCAAATACACTGGGTTCAACAAGAACATCTTGCAACCCGGCCCTCACATGACCGACCACTCATTTCGCTTGAGTGTATCGAATGTATATCACCAACGGTTGGGAGCTACCCAACGTCTTCCCGAAAAGGGACAACATCGAAATAAACAATAGAATGAAATGGATTTTCTCTAGATAGGTGATATACACCCTAATGGGTGCGACCCACATAGCCATGCTGCCTGCCCGATTTCTGTCATTTCCCGGTTGATGAGGCTAGAGGTCATTACGTATCTTTTGAAACACTTTACCACCATTCACTTTGAATGCCACATCGTCATACCCGCCAAATCACACATTGATTTCCTCAAAAATACCACGGGTATAAAGCTAAGAGAAACGAATTCCTCCGCCACCAAACGTAAATACGTTTGAAGAGATCAACTTACGCAATCTGTTAGGTATACTCTGTCAGACATTCGTCCATTTACGTTTGTCCTGGGACTAAACAAACCGAAGGCACTATTCTGTAAACAGGATAGCCCTTGCATAACTCCGTCTTCAATATTTGGTCGCAACGCTAACGTCCATACAGAGTGGTTTTCAGATAATGAATCTGATCCCGGTCTCTCCGTATTGATGACGGAAAATGTAACGACCCGCATTCTACGCATCATAGGATCGTAGAATATTTATTTCTGTCACATACAAAGTCGTATGGTCATGTAACTTTGGGAGACGACTATTGTGGTCATTTCCCATGTTCATAATTTTTCCCGATTTTTAAATGACCATTTTACCCCTAGTTATCACTGTTTTGGCCATAACTTTTGACTGGAAAGGAATTTTGACCTGAAACCACTTCCATTGGCTCTGGATGATGGTTTACAATTCCGTAGACTGGTCACATTAGCCAAACGGACTTACCATTTGGGAGATATGGCTGAAACAAGTTTCAGATGGTGAAAAACAGCTTAATTGGGCTTAACCGGGTGATTAGCAGCTAGGCCCAATGGGGAATTTCGGGTTTAGGGGTATATAGGGGCTGATTAGGGTTAGAAAACATTTCTTTAGACATTTTCCAGCCGCCACTTTCATCCTTAGACACTCTAACAATGGCCTCCTACATCTAAAACACCCCAAATCACTTTCTAAATGAAGATTCGGCTTAGCAACATCAAATTAAGAAGAAAAAGCACCAAAGCAAGGTTAGAGCTGCTGTTGGACATCAATATTCGCCCCAAATCAGAGGAGTTTCAGTTCTGAGAATTTTGTTTGTGGCCAAGGTTAGTGGTTAGCATTGTTTTGACACTAATGACAGTTTATCAGGGTGATTAGCGATAATTAGTGAATTCTTATACTTTAAAATTCTGGAAAAATATTCCGAAAATTCGAAATATTATATTAGACCTCTGTTAGAAATTTGGGTTGATTTGATTAAGTTTTGTTAATCCTATGATTAGTTTTGCTTAAACATGCTTAAGGGAAAACATGGGATTTTGGCTATGTTTGATCCGTTTTTTCCTATCACAATTGTGTTTTGATGTTTATGAATGATTATACATGTTTCTATGACTGTATAATATGTTTTGTGATTGTCTAGAAGTGTTAGATTGGTCAAAAACGCCGTCGAATGGCGTAAAAACAGTCGCAGGAAATTGTGCAGAAAACGGTTAGCCCGAGTCCAGCGATCCGGCGATCCGATGAAGTCCAGTGATCCGATGGAGTCCAGCGATCCGATATAGTCCAGCGATCCGATGGAGTCCAGCGATCCGGCGATCCGATGAAGTCCAGCGATCCGATGAAGTCTAGCGATCCGATGGAGTCCAGCGATCTAATATAGTCCAGCGATCCGATGGAGTCCAGCGATCCGATGAAGTACAGCGATCCGACGGAGTCCAGCGTTCCGGCGATCCGATGAAGTCCAGCGATCCGATGGAGTCCAGTGATCCGATGAAGTCCGGCGATCCGGAGAAGACCAAAACCCGAGATGCAAAGGTAGTCCAAATGGAAGTTAGAGCTCAGGATCCAGTTGGGAATCACCGAGTTCACTTCATGAGTTGGGCTTTGCTGCGGGACGTGTGCCAAGGGGCTATCGATGTCTATGACTTTGGATCACTATGCATGGGAAGTACATGAACGGATTCAGGGCTGCAATGGCCTGGGTACAACTAAAAGGGCTATAAACCAATGAAGTGGGGTCATTTGTAAAGATTTGGTCATGACTCCACGTGGTAAGCTTGGTAGTAGCAGTAGTTGTGCAAGTCGAACTCCGTCACTACTTCAATGGGTCTAGCGATTGACAGTGGTGGACATCGTATGCTTTACGCACTGAGTGAGGGATGTGAGGATGGTTGCTATGGTTGATTTGTTTGTTATCACTATGACATGCACACCCCACCCCCGTATTCTTCACACTATTTATTATGGCACCTTAGAGTATTGTACGGTATGTGGTACTAACTCATTGGTTGCAGGTCCAGGTTCAGGTATGGTTTAGTATACCTGTTATTATTCTGTTTAGATGCTTATCGCTCATACTAGGCTTTATGTCTGACCCAGAGTTTTATGTCTCCTCTTATTACTCTGGGTGCTCACACGAGCAGACTAGAGACAGGTTAGCTGGTGATGCATGGGTAGATGATCCGGAGACGAGCAGGAGGCTTCCACGTAATATATATAGTATTCTCCCTGTGTTGTTGAAGATCACTGCTTGGGCATTGGTGGTGTATCCTCTACTTTGGCTTTCTTTTGTTTAGAGACAGTAGATTTTGAAAATTGTAATAAGCTGTATTGGGATTTCCGCTGCTTTGATGTTGATGTTGATTTTAGTTATCAGCTTATGCACTGTCTCACCTGTTTTATGTCAAGTATATTATTATTATTATATTTTATCCCATGCGTTGTGAGACATTCTACAGGTTCCTTGATTAGTTCATTCTCTTCTTTCCTTTCTACTGACGACCGTCCTGTGCTAGTCGGGCATGTGTACAGCGCACTTTTGGAGGAAATGCAGGCTGGTGCGGGGCGTCACAGAAAAAAGGACAAAAACTTCGATAGTCGGTGAGTTAACTATCAAAGAAAAACAGGTGTGCAACCAACGATATTATTTCCAGATGGAAATCCTATCGATCAATCATCATCCACCATTTATCTCTTCATGTTAAATTATCTTTAATTTATACATTTCCTCATTTCTATATATTTGTAAATTCTTATTTCTAAATTTTGAAAATATACATTATAGATCATTAGGGAAACATTACCGTATTTCCTTCCTTTTCTTATTTCCTGTATTGGAAAACATTTCTGATCCTTATTTGGAAAACATGTCCAAATCTCCTTTACTGGATTTAAACAGATGTTTAAATAAAAACATCGTTATGCCAACTTAACCGATTATGGTCATTAACTCAATTTACTTAACCAACTTTCACTATCGAACCTTATCCACTTCTTAGTTAAAATTGAAGTCAATCAAGTTGGGGTATAATTACCTCTCAGACCTTAACTAAACGACATTTCTAACTTCGAAATAGACAATGTTCAAACTTTAATCCTTTAAGTAACTTCCTTGCGAAACTCTCGGATTCTGTTTATGAATCCACTCCCTTTACAAAATCATTTGATTATAACTGTAATGTTATAACCCTATGCTTTCGAAATATATTAGCTTAAATATAGCTTTTATACCTTAATTTGGGTAAATGATAAAAAACTAATTTATTAACAAATAAGTAAAACTTAATTTTGAAACGAAAAGTAAACATTACTTCCCTTAATTCGATATAGTCGAATTCCAATGTATAATTCACTCTCGGATAATCATTATCCCATAACTTTCTTTTTCGAATAACTATATTTGATTCCTCTCGTCCGAATAACTAATATTCGATAATCCTCTTCTTCGAATAACTATATTAAATAATCTCTCTTCGAATAAACCATAATCAATAATTCTCTCCTTCGAATAACTATATTCGATTTAACTCACTCCGAATGAACAATATTCGATTACTCTTCTCGAGTAAACTATATTCGATAACTCTAGCTCGAATAAGCGATATTCGATTACTTCCTTTTTACTAACTCTATTTAATCTACTAATACTTGACTCTCTCGAACTTGATTAGTTCTATTTAAATAACTCTAATTCGATTTAACTCCAATCGATTTACTCTAATTGATTAACCATAACTGGTTAACTCTAACTGATTAACTCTAACTGGTTGACTCTTACTGGTTAATTCTACTGATTTACTATGATCGATTAACTCAAACTCGTCTTATTTAATTCCTATCGATTAACTAATATTCTATTTAACTCCATTCGCTTGACTCTAGATCGCAGCGATCACAATGGTTATGCCTGATTCCCTCAAGAAACATCCGACCGCCGTAGGCTATCTGCAGCCTTGCGAATTTCGCTAGCAGTCGTACACAATGCCAACATATCCTAAATAAATATGTTGACAAACTCTATCTCAAATAACTATATTCGATAAACTTTAATTGAAAAACTAATATTCAATTAATTCTAATTCGATTTATTCTATCTAATTAACTCTACTTTTATTCAGTTTCAAATATCGATGTTGAAATCGATTCTTACTTCTCTATATAAGTCCTTACCTGTATATTTTGTTTATCCAATGATAAACATTTTATTTAATTTATAAATAATATTTATTAATTTATCTCTCCATCTATCTGTTAGAATAGATTTTAATTAAAAACTTCTCTTTAAATCCATAACACGTTACACCCGTGTGCGAAGCACGGGTCTAAACATTTCAAATGCGAAATTCTCCTTTTAAAATCAATCTGGTCACTTTTCAATTATTCCTTTTTAAAATCAATTTGTTTACCAAATAAATCCTTTTTTTGACAATTCTATTTACCTATAAAATATTTGCTATTTATAAAATCTATCGATTTTATAAGTGATTCCTTTTATAATCTAACTATTCCTTTTCTATTCGTTTTACACAAATTTCCTCTTTCTATTCTATTTACTTTCAAATAAATACCCCTTTCAATTCTATTTATAAATAGTTACAAATATATTTTTTCAGTTCTATCTAGTTGATTAACAAATAAATATTCCTTTTTAATCTATTTATTTTCCTAAATAAATAGTTTTCTTTTTATAAAATCTATTGATTTCAAAAATATTTCTTTTTCAATATAACATAGAAAATTTCCTTTTTAACATTCCAGTATTCTTTATGGTATTTAACGTACCATACAACAATGATTGGTATCATTCAAACATACGAAATCAACAACAGATTTCATACCACATCATATAACACAATATATGAAAAACAGTAAAATAAATGTTGAGGAACCCAGTTGGGTCCCTCCAACCTGTTTATCTGCATCCACAGATGTCAGTCAACCTAAATAACATGAAGGTAAAATATTCTGATAAACAGAATCAATATTTCGATACGATTTTATATATCGTTATCGATATTTTTTTCCAACCAATTGTCTAACAATTCAATCAAGCAACCAACACATGGCAAATCAACCAATATTTTCAATTCGAAAAATACTTTATAGAAATATAAATTGATCAGAGTTAGTGAGAGTTACTCACATTGGACGGTGATCGTTAAATAACGATATATCGACCATTAATTTGATTCAGACGTTACATTCCACCTTACATCCAAACGAGCTTCAATTCGCTCCCGGTCAGTTCCATGGTGTAGCCACCGCCCATACGATCCTAATGGATCTGACCGTTCGAAATTCTGATAAAGAATGGTCAAGTTATGACAGTTATAAGTTAAGGTACTATTATAAGTTAAATTTAAACTTGGATTTTTATTTTTAACGGGCCTTTACCCTTAAAATTCCTTGGCCCATCTACTTCTTACTAGCCCATACGGCTTCCTTCTTCTCCCAAAACGCCACGCGAGATTCAGATGTTCACAACACGCCATTACCAGGATTTCACACATCCTTTACCCCTTCATTACTTCAAATACAAATCACCCCAAAAATTCTAAAATTCCTGTAATGATTCCCTCTTCAACTCCATGTATCTAACATCCCACTCGCACCAAAATTTCACCCCTCGTCCTTCCACAAAACCAATGTCACGAAGAAAAACCCAGCGACCCAAAAGCTAACTGAACTCAACCAAACACCTCACCGAGATGCTAAATCACCTCTGAAACCTGAATACGGATTCGAAAATCCCACTCGATGCTTTAAAAACCAATATACCCGAACCCTAGTTTCTACAGCCCTATCGACATCACGGAACCATGATCGAACCAAGTAAAACCCATAGGAAATTGAAGAGAACACCTTCCTTAACTCAAATATATACGCACTAGGATTTTACGATTTTTGTTTGCATTTCTTTTGATTTAATGAAGATGCGATTTGGGTTTTTGCTGAAGAAAGGAGAGGCGGCGCAAGTTTTGACTAGAGGAAAATGTCCGGTTAGGGTTAGGAATGTACATGGTATTTATAGGATGATATATACATTTTCTTATTCGATTATTTTATTTTAATCAATCGCTGCTTCCATTCGTACTCTAAAAATCCCCGTGATCACATACGACACCCAAAAATCACCAAACCGGTCATGCAGCTAGAGTTCGACATTGCGGACCCAACGAAACTGGTTTCGTTAAATTCCGACTCCATTTGCTCATACAGCGTATTTTTAACCATCGAAATATCGACTGTTTTTCACTCTAAAAATCCGTACGACAACACAGTGACTCTAAAAATCACAAAACTTGGAATCTAACAATAATTTAATATTGCGAATCCAACAAAATTATTTTCGTCGAATTCTGAGGTCGTTTACAAAAGTGGCTATTTTTAAAGCTCAAAATAAACCATTTATATATATAAATATATTTAAAAACATTTAAATTTAATATTTTAAAAATAAATATTTTCGTATATATTCACAGTGGAATACCGTACAGCTCCACCGGGATTTATAACTCGATATTTCAAAATTCGCAGTTATATCGATATTCGATTTATATTGAAAATCCTTTTATAATAAAATAAATCAATAGGAATTATAAAGGAATTCCACAACGACTTTTCTAAAATTTGATTTGGACATAAATCAAAATCTACACGACGAAATCCCAATTTTTCTCTTCCTCTAGAAAAATATACTTCACCAGCCCCCAACGTTTCTTGTTCCACAGAAATCCGATTTAAAACGGCTTCTGTATACTCGTTTAAAGTTTGAATCGCCAAATAACGAACTGCCGCGCCATTTCAAGCTCGATTTTAATTATAATATAATTATATATTCAAACTGTCTTTCAAATAATATATTCGTTATTCTATTTCAATTCTAAACTGAATTAAATATCACAAATGATCCAGTTCACACCATATTGTGAATTCCACTATTTATGACTATTTCAGAAATTAAATATATTATTATATTATTTATTTTAATTACATATTCAATATTATTTAATTATGGTCATTTTAAATAACCAAACCATTATTTAAATAATTAAATAAATTAATTATATCGCTAAAAAATGCGGGTCGTTACATTCTTTCCCCCTTAAAATAATTTCGTCCTCGAAATTGCTAAGGTAGAAGACAGACCCTATTAACCGGGTAAAAAATTATTCATTCACTTTCAACTGAATTAATTTCTTTCAATTTAATATTCGTTTATTCCTATTAACGAAAATTTTCAAAAATTCTAAAAATTTTCTAACGCCCAAAATTTTCGAAAATTTCGCCAGCACCTCCTTTGTACCGTTCAATCCCCAACTCGCCTTTCTAGGCCCTTCCCTTTCAAAAAGAAAATCAAAAAGCCAAGCGACTTGCCGATTCGGCGCATAAAACCCCATATGAAAATTTAAACATGTACCTTTTTGTCGGGCATATCATTATGACCCTTCCACTTGCTTCTACACAATACCTGTTGATCATATATCCATCTATACCAGTCGATTTCCAATCGATTTCCAATCAATCAGATCTCAAATCCAGTCAAACCAAACTCATTCTCAATCTCCAAATTCCATTACCAATTCCAACTCTTACTTACAAGCCCAATATACATTCATAACTCGCAATCCCATTTTTATTCGATATCGCTCTATTTCAATTCAATTTAAAGTTAATTGGTTTCAATTCAATTCATATTTGTTTTCACAAATTTCTATTCTATTTTTTTTAATTCATACTATCTTCCTGGGGATTTTAATCAGTTTAGTTTTCAAAAATAATTTATTTCCTTTCGAGATTCAAAATAACTTCCCTTTCCCAAAATAATTCGAAAACAAAATCTTTGGTAGCAATCCGTCACTTAGGACTCGAAAAAGAACACTAATGATGTGGCCAGCATCATCAGAGTTATTTCCCAGCTACTGAAGTGAGTTCAGTACTATATCACTTTAAAACCCATTTTTAAACAATTCCATTTTGAAATCTTTTAAAAATATCATTCACGAAACTTGTAAACAATTTAAAATCTCCCAGGATCTTAAAGTTTCCTTATATTTAACTCAAATCCATTTACGAACACTTTTCCCCTAGTTTCCAGAATTTTAATTCCAATTCTGATTTAATTCAAGTTTAATTAATCTATTTTAATATTATACGAACTCAGATTGGTTATTTCTATAACCATTTCAATTATAATCAACCAACACATCCAATATATGGTAATAATTCCAAGATATACCCTTTCTTTTATACGAAAATATATTTTTGGTAAAATTATTTCATTTACCCTCTTTCTAAACATACTGTGTCGGTTTATCGTATTCAAGTGTTTGGTAATCCCTATCGATACAGTGGATCAAACTGATCGACCAGAATTCACAAACTACTCAACCAATAAATCTCCACAATATATATATACAATATAAAACAATTTTTATTAAATCTACAAATACGTTCACTCATATATATATATATATTCAACTCAATCTAGGGAGTTACTAACCCCATCTCCACTGAGTCACACCACAGAGCCAAGGTAATCACTTAACCTTCAGCTCTGATACCACTGTAATTACCCGGGGTTTTTGTGACGGCCGAGAATTTCGCTCGATCCTAATCAGTCGTTAAACCGATTTAGACCGTTCGAAACCCCTGATCGTTTGAGAACAGGACAAATCAGAACACAAACAGAAGAACATTTCATTGCTATTACAACAATTCCATCAGATACAAGAATATACAGAGTATAAATGAATAAATTACATAGCAGCGGAAAAATAATACGAAGCACAACTGAAGGTGATATATGGATACAGAGCTTTCCGGATATCATTCCAGCTGTAAACCAGGATCCTGTGAATATAAATCTGCAAAACCAAAACTACTAGCTGCCCGTGCGGAAAATAGGGGCATCCAGAGTTTAGGTTAAAACAATAAACTCCAGGTCAGTCATGTGACTGGTGTGAGAACTAAAACAGTTATTTAAACTTTACTTTAAAAGAGAGTAATTCAAGGGACCACGCCGTATAACACGGAACGGGTTTCCTCCCAAGAATACCAGTGCATATCAGTAAACAACGCAATGCTTTTTCGAAAAATGAAGCTATTATAAGACCCAGGTCCCATCACACAATGCAACGCCAGCCGGAGGATAGGGTTTTCCCTTATAATAGCCAAACATGCTTGGTACGTTTAAAACAAATCATTTGATACTATAATAAGTGTATAGTGTCAAACATTTCAATCATAAATATAAATCATAGACGGCATGGGTACCATATATCATGTCGCCGTACTAGTTCTACAATTAAAACCGCAATACACATATTGGAAATTGGATTTCCGTCATGAGTCGAGGCAAGGGATAAGCTCCTCTCCGCGTTCGAGACACTCTAGCAAATGCCTCCGGGTTACGCACTCTGGGCAACTGTAACGACCCGGATTTTTGGCCGTTGAATTCTGAATATTTAAATTTGATTTAAGAATTTTAATTGAATTATATATAGAGAATTTATTTATAAAACGAAGTTTGAACGTTAATTTAGAATATAATTATAAAACGAGCTCGAAAGTCGCGCGGCAGTTCGTAATATAGAGTTTTGAACTTCAACTGAGGATACAGGATCCGATATAAGTCGGATTTCTGTGAAACAAGACACGTTGGAACCGTATTGATGATAATTTTCATATGAAAGAGAAAAATCTAGGTTTCGTGTTATAAATAGAAAGTTACGGCCAAAACAAAATTTGAAATAGTCGCTATGGAAACCGTTAATTAAAATATACGCGTTAAAATAGCCGTTTTATAAAAGGACTCAGATTTCGACGAAATCAGTTTCATTGGGACTGTATCGTTAAATTATTGTACGGTGTTGAAGTGCGTGGAAAACTGATGTCGTATGTGACCACGGTAGCCGTAAACGCTCGTTCAGTGCAATTAAATTAATTCAACTAAATAAAGGGATGTTAGAGTGTAACTTGAACAGACAATCGAATCAGGCCACGAAACCAATTCCGGTGAATTCGTAGCATCGGATATAGCCAGGGTAGGTATATAGTTTGTTATTTTTAGAGATCGGCAAATTTGATGTTCAGAAGGGCAGTGCGGTACGCGCCAAAAATAGCCTACCAGGGAAACAGTCTCAGAATGCGACGAAACTAGTGTCGTTGGGTTCGTATCGAAAAGCTATTGTCGGTGTTCGCAGTTTCAAGTCGTTTTGATTTATCTGGTGACCATGAAAAATTTAAACGCGTGTTGATTTCTGGTTTTATAAAGGGTTTTTTTTTCAAATGACCTCGGATTTCGATGAAACTTGTCCCATTGGGTTCAGAATACCTTTTTACACCAAGATTAGCTTTTTCATCAGTAAATAGAAGTCAACCGTGGCTAGTTTTACTTGATACTTCATCGCGAAGTTTTGCTAAATTATAAAATAATATATTTTCTCTTATATAATTCATTCCTAACCTATTTGCATAGCCGACCACGAACTGTCACTTTCATGCCTAAGCCTTTTAATTACCCTGTATGCAGCAGCTTCAAAAAGAATGGGTACGGTGTCCCCTATATTTCTAAACAGTGGAGACAAAGAAATCTGCACTAGCCAACCTACCCTATACCTCAACTCCGTGTTCCCCAAGCCGCTATCTCTTTTAAATACTGACAATCCCTAAATCCCTTTCCCCGTCCATTTTTCTTCAATTCCCAATCCGATTTCCTTCAGTGAATAAAAACTTAAAAATCTCCACTTCAAATCCAACGAAAAACTATAAATTCCAAAACCAATATTGTCCTAAGGCTCGAACCATGCTCTTCAATTTCCGTGTGCCTATTTTAGGGTTCGCTGTTGGAGTTTCTACCATCGTTCTGATCTAGGCTAGGGGCGTTACTATTGTCAACAGGAAGGGTGGAGGCGGAGCTGTCTTCCTGGTGGGTGCGGCAGCCTCTAACTCACCGTAGGTGGCGGGATTGTGGTGAGGAGCGTGATGTCGAGTTCAGTAGAAGGAGCATCAGTTCGAACCCTTGACAGTGCTGATGCCTTGTCGGAGTAGATGAGGGCTAAACGTTGGTAATGATGTTGGTTGGTTTCGGGTAATGCAGAAGTACAGTTGTGGGAGGAAGTTTGGTGATGATGGAAGAGGGAGTTTGCGGTGGGTTTTATTGGGGGGTAGCCGGAGCAGTATGAAGTGAGGTCACGACAGGTTTAGGGGTTGCGAGCCATCCCTGATGGCACAGAGAAGGTGCGGTGTTAGAAGGGGTAAAAGTGTTCAAGTATATGGGACTGTTCAGGAGGGATGGTTCCATTCGTTTTGAGGAAGTATTTGGGTACTGTTGTGATATTTTTTTTGAACGGAATTCAGAAAAAAGAAAACGGTTGCTAACATGGTGGTTTTGATATCCAAAATGGTGATGGAGTAAAGCAAGGATTGGTGAACCAGGAGGAAGTGAATTCGGTCTGTACGTTAAAGGAGGAAGTGAATTTGGATACATTGAAATTTCGAGGCAGGAAGATAAAAGCTGATTAGCTGGAAATTTTAACCGACACTGGTTTCATTGAAA
Organism: Allium sativum; assembly: GCA_030737875.1. Classification (NCBI taxonomy): domain Eukaryota; kingdom Viridiplantae; phylum Streptophyta; class Magnoliopsida; order Asparagales; family Amaryllidaceae; genus Allium; species Allium sativum. The sequence continues at coordinate 337,623,309 of CM060912.1, forward strand.
TCATGTTGGGGAAGTCTATATTATGGCACTAATGTAGACGAGAGCAAAGCTGCCGAAATTTCGTGAAAAATAATAATATCAAATGCCTGTTGATTATAAACGAAACCAAAGTAGAATCGTCAACTGCAAAACAAGGTGAGTAAACTCACTCGTTTAAAATTATTTTATATTGTGAAATGGTTGCTTGATAAATTGGTTGATATGATCACATCGTTGATTGATTTTTCATTAATGCAATACTTTTGATGTTACTAACATCTGTGGATGCAGGGAAACAGGTTGGAGGGATCCAACTGGATCCCTCAACATTTTATTTACTGTTTTATCTGATGGTGATATATGTTATGCTACATTATCCATGGTTGAATTTGTGTGTTTGATTTACCCTGGCCTTAGGAACCTGGTATTTAGATACCGTAAAATATCATCGAATGTGAAAAAGGAAATTAGAATTTAAAACAGAGTTTATTTCCAAATTAGAAATAATTTCTTTTTTTCATTGAATTGCAAATGGAAACCTATTCCATTGGGTAAACCAAGAAAAATGTTATAAATAAAGATACAAATTGAGTGGATCATTAACCATTGGATAAATTTAAAAGGTGGGTTCAAATATGAATGTATATTTGAAAGTGAGTATCGGTTTTGAAACCAATATTTGGAAATGGATCCGAATTTAGCAAATTACAGAGGAAAGTTTAAAGAAAGATTTTCAAATGCTTAAAGTAAAAGAATAAATAGTTTAAAACAAGGAAATATTTTGCAAATAAAATGTATATAAAAAGGGGATTTATAGAAATCGAATTAAGTGGTTAGAAGAATGTATAGTTTATAAATATGTTTAAAGGAGAACTTGAATTGTTTAAAATAAACAGAGTTTATAAATGAACAACGGAAGCGTGTGCGTCGCACACGGTATTTTATTCAAAACAGCAATCATAACGCTGTTGTTATAAGAAATGCTTTTTAAAATTTTAAACAGCGATTTTAACGCTGTCTTTGTAAGGAATGCTTTTATAAATCTAAACAGCGATTTTAGCGCTGTTGTTATAATAGATGTTGTAAATCTATACAGCAATTTTAGACGCTGCTATTATAATAAATGTTTTGGTAAATTTAAATAGCAATTTTAACACTGCCGTTATAATAACTGTTTTAATAGCAATTTTAATGCTATGGTTATGACAAGTGTTCTATAATGCTAGACAGCGGTTTTAACGCTGTTGTTGAAAGCAATGTTTTATAAACCAAACATTTGAAGACAACAATTATAACGTTATCGTTATAATCAATATTTTTATAAAGAAGGTGTGTTCGTGGATCAAATCCTAGAGTCGTGTAAGCAATGTTTGGTTTGAGGTCGTGAGCTCTGACTAATTCAAAGTTAAGAATGTCGTTCAGTTAACGTCTGAGAGGTAATTATACCCCAACTTGATTGACTTTAGCTTTAACTAAGAAGTGGGTAAGGTTCGAGAATGAAAGTGATTAAGTGGATTTAGTAAATGAGTGAAATGGTGAGTTGGCGTAGCAATGTTTATTCAAACATCTGTTTAAAACAAAAAAAATGAAGGATATTTGGGAACGTTTTCCAAATGAGAGTCAGAAATGTTTTTCTGAATATAGAGGACAGATAATGGAAATGTTTTCCAATGTTAATAGCGTATATTTTCTAAATATATTAAATAAGGAATGTAAATGAAAGTGAAAAGGGAAATGAATAAATGAATGAACTAAAAGGAATAAACGTTGAATGATGTTTGTTCGATAGAATTTCCTTCTGGAAATAATATCATTGTTTGCACACCGACATGTTTTCATTTGATAGTTAAATCACCGACTATCAAAGTTTTGACCGTTTCAACGTTGTTAATATGGAGAGACCGGTTGGATTTTTTTCCAGAGAACCACTCCGTATTGGCATAAGCGTTGCGAATCAAGTATGCTGAATATCTTGAAGACGGAGTGAAGTGCAAGGGCTATTGTATAAGTCTTAGATAACAGTGCCTAAGATGGATGTACTGTATAGTGCCTTCGGTTTGTCCAGACCCAGGACAAACGTGAATGGATGAATGTCTGACAGAGTATATCTAACGGATCGCGTAAGTTGATCTCTTCAAACGTACTTACGTTTGGTGGCGGAGGAATTCGTTTCTCTTAGCTGTATACCCGTGGTATTTTTGGTGAAATCAATTTGTGGTTTGGCGGGTATGACGATGTGGCATTCAAAGTAATGGAGGTGGGATCTGTCAAAAGATATGTTATGACCTCAAGCCTCATCAACCCGGAAGTGGACAAAAATCGGGCAGGCAGCATGGCTATGTGGGTCGCACCCATTAGGATGTATAATCACCTATCTAGAGAAATTCCAATTGCTTCTTAAATCTATCGATGCTGCCCATTCGGGAGACGGTTGCTGATCCCAACCGTTGGTGATATATATTCGATACACTCAAGCGAAATGAGTGGTCGGTCATGTGAGGGCCGGGTTGCAAGATGTTCTTGTTGAACCCAGTGTATTCGCCTCTAGAGATACACGTTCGGAAGGTGGTCCCATACCTTGTCAAGTTGGAATCCAATCTCCAATAAGTGCCTGCGAGTTTGATTGTATAGTATATATGTAGAGCGTGAGATGCAAGCGTTCTACTAGATTTTAATTACTTGTGATTAGACATTATTATAATATCAGATAATATATGATTTCCAAAGTGTTTTGGGTTATCGTAAGGTAAAAACCATCCGTGTTTATGTGTGGATCGGTCTTACGATTATCTTTTCTTTCGAAAGGATTTTGAAAGTTAAACAAATGATTGGAGTTTACTCACACCAGTCCCATGACTGACCCAGAGTTTATTTTGTTTGTTTTCCCTAAACTCTTGGGTGCCCAAATTTGTACGGGCAGTCAAATAGTCGGGATTTTTCAGATTCACCTGGAGAAGATTGAAGCAGGAGGCTTTACCTGTTAGCTATAGACTATCATACTTTCCGCTGTGTATTTTGTTGTATATGGAAACAGGTGTTTATAATCTGTTCCAAAGATAACTGTTGTGCTCTGATGATGGTATGTATATATACAGTTATTGTTTCAAAGGTATGTTATCTAATATATTTTATTCGTTCCGATGTGAGTTGTGATCTTCGTTTTCTTCTATTCTAATATTTCTTTCTTTCTATTTCTTATCCTCTAACCTCTTTCTAAAAATGATGCGTATTTCTGTGCAATTTGAGTTGGACGTGTGGTGTTATTAGTCGGCTCAAAGGGTACGGATTTGCGGGTCGTTTCAGTTGGTATCAGAGCTGAAGGTTAAGTGATTACCTTGGCTCTGTGGCGTGACTCAATAGAGATGGAGTTAGAAATACTCTAGATTGAGTTTGAGTGTATTTGTATGAGCGCGTATTTGTAGATCTGATATAAAATTGTTTTATATTGTGTTGACTAGTTGGTTGAGTGGTTTATGAATTCTGGTCGATACAGGATGTGCAACTGTATCGATAGGTGTTTCTAAACTCTCGAACAAAACAGTTCGACGCAGTATTGTTTTAAAATGGGTAAATGAAATAATTTGCCCAATAGTTATTTTGATATAAAGGGAGATTTTTCTGAAATTATCGAATGTGTTGATTGTTGTTACAATCAAATGGAATTATAAGATATTGAAATGGTTATATAACCAAGATAAACTAGAATTAAATTCAAACCATAAATTGGAATTTAAATCCCGGATATTTTGAAAATATTCCTTGAAGTATTTTAAAGGTGATATATCATTGGTTTGAAGATATTTTTGAATTAGAATGATTTTAAATGGATTTTTAAAGTGATTAAGCACTGAAATCACTTCAGTGGCGTGAAAATAGTACTGATAATGGGTCGCGACATCATCGGTATTCATTTTCGAGTTTCTGAGTGACGGATTGCTACCATAGTAATTTCGGAATGAAAGATTTGTTTGAAAATGACAAGTTATTTTAGAAATTCAAAAGTTTTGAATTGAGTTGATTATAAATATATGTATATAAATATATATGATTTCAAACTAAAACCCGGGAATTTGAAGTCTGAAATTAAAATTTAACCTAAGTTAAATAAATTTGAATTGTAATAGAGATAATCCAGAACGAAATTAAACGAAGAGAAATGCTTGAAATTGGAATTAATAAAGTGAATTCGACTTATGTGTGAAAAGTTGTGGTTGTTTGGAATTAAACCGTGATGGAATTGAACCCAAGTAGGATAAGTAGATTGGTTTTGGAAATAGAAATCAAGTTTGAATTGATAAAATGGACTAATCAGAAGTTGATTAGAGAGTTAAAGACTGGAAGTTGGACTGATTGGAAATCAGTTGGAATGGATATGCTGAGCAAATATTGAAAGGAAGCAAGTGCAAGAGATAGAATTATGCCCGACAAAAAGGTACATGTTTACAATATTGTTTGGGTTGATGATTTTATGAGCCTATGAGGCAAGCCACTTGGCTTTTTGATTTTCTTTTGGATTGGAGAGGCCTAGAAAAGCGAGTTGTGATTGTGCCGATTGAGCCGTGCAGAGGAGATGCTGCCGAAATTTTTCAGAATTTAAAGTATTAGAAAATTTCTAGAATTTCGAAAAGTTTCGTTAAGAAGAATAAATTAATATTTTAATTGAAATAAATTGGTTCAGTTAAGCTGAAAATTAAAAAGTGAAAAAAAAATATTATTGGACCTAGTTAACAGGGTACGTAGCATCTTTTCTTACCTTAGCAATTTCGAGGACGAAATTATTTTAAGGGGGAAGGAATGTAACGACCCGGATTTTTGGCCGTTGAATTCTGAATATTTAAATTTGTTTTAAGAATTTTAATTGAATTATATATAGAGAATTTATTTATAAAACGAAGTTTGAATGTTAATTTAGAATATAATTATAAAACGAGCTCGAAAATCGCGCGGCAGTTCGTAATATAGAGTTTTGAGCTTCAACTGAGGACACAGGATCCGATATAAGTCGGATTTCTGTGAAACAAGTCACGTTGGAACCGTATTGATGATAATTTTCATATGAAAGAGAAAAATCTAGGTTTCGTGTTATAAATAGAAAGTTACGGCCAAAAAAAAATTTGAAATAGTCGCTATGGAATCCGTTAATTAAAATATACGCGTTAAAATAGCCGTTTTATAAAAGGACTCAGATTTCGATGAAATCTGTTTCATTGGGACCGTATCGTTAAATTATTGTACGGTGTTGAATTGCGTGGAAAACCGATGTCGTATGTGACCACGGTAGCCGTAAACGCTCGTTCAGTGCAATTAAATTAATTCAACTAAATAAAGGGATGTTAGAGTGTAACTTGAACAGACAATCGAATCAGGCCACGAAACCAATTCCGGTGAATTCGTACCGTCGGATATAGCCAGGGTAGGTATATAGTTTGTTATTTTTAGAGATCGGCAAATTTGATGTTCAGAAGGGCAGTGCGGTACGCGCCAAAAATAGCCTACCAGGGAAACAGTCTCAGAATGCGACGAAACTAGTGCCGTTGGGTTCGTATCGAAAAGTTATTGTCGGTGTTCGCAGTTTCAAGTCGTTTTGATTTATCTGGTGACCATGAAAAATTTAAACGCGTGTTGATTTCTGGTTTTATAAAGGTTTTTTTCTTTTCAAATGACCTCGGATTTCGATGAAACTTGTCCCATTGGGTTCAGAATACCTTTTTACACCAAGATTAGCTTTTTCATCAGTAAACAGAAGTCAACCGTGGCTAGTTTTACTTGATACTTCATCGCGAAGTTCTGCTAAATTATAAAATAATATATTTTCTCTTATATAATTCATTCCTAACCTATTTGCATAGCCGACCACGTACTGTCACTTTCATGCCTAAGCCTTTTAATTACCCTGTATGCAGCAGCTTCAAAAAGAATGGGTACGGTGTCCCCTATATTTCTAAACCGTGGAGACAAAGAAATCTGCACTAGCCAACCTACCCTATACCTCAACTCCGTGTTCCCCAAGCCGCTATCTCTTTTAAATACTGACAATCCCTAAATCCCTTTCCCCGTCCATTTTTCTTCAATTCCCAATCCGATTTCCTTCAGTGAATAAAAACTTAAAAATCTCCACTTCAAATCCAATGAAAAACTATAAATTCCAAAACCAATATTGTCCTAAGGCTCGAACCATGCTCTTCAATTTCCGTGTGCCTATTTTAGGGTTCGCTGTTGGAGTTTCTACCATCGTTCTGATCTAGGCTAGGGGCCGTTATTATTATCAACAGGAAGGGTGGAGGCGGAGCTGTCTTCCTGGTGGGTGCGGCAGCCTCTAACTCACCGTAGGTGGCGGGATTGTGGTGAGGAGCGTGATGTCGAGTTCAGTAGAAGGAGCATCAGTTCGAACCCTTGACAGTGCTGATGCCTTGTCGGAGTAGATGAGGGCTAAACGTTGGTAATGATGTTGGTTGGTTTCGGGTAATGCAGAAGTACAGTTGTGGGAGGAAGTTTGGTGATGATGGAAGAGGGAGTTTGCGGTGGGTTTTATTGGGGGGTAGCCGGAGCGGTATGAAGTGAGGTCACGACAGGTTTAGGGGTTGCGAGCCATCCCTGATGGCACAGAGAAGGTGCGGTGTTAGAAGGGGTAAAAGTGTTCAAGTATATGGGACTGTTCAGGAGGGATGGTTCCATTCGTTTTGAGGAAGTATTTGGGTACTGTTGTGATATTTTTTTTGAACGGAATTCAGAAAAAAGAAAACGGTTGCTAACATGGTGGTTTTGATATCCAAAATGGTGATGGAGTAAAGCAAGGATTGGTGAACCAGGAGGAAGTGAATTTGGTATGTACGTTAAAGGAGGAAGTGAATTTGGATACATTGAAATTTCGAGGCAGGAAGATAAAAGCTGATTAGCTGGAAATTTTAACCGACACTGGTTTCATTGAAATCATGTTGGGGAAGTCTATATTATGGCACTAATGTGGACGAGAGCAAAGCTGCCGAAATTTCGTGAAAAATAATAATATCAAATGCCTGTTGATTATAAACGAAACCAAAGCAGAATCGTCAACTGCAAAACAAGGTGAGTAAACTCACTCGTTTAAAATTATTTTATATTGTGAAATGGTTGCTTGGTTGAATAGTTGATAAATTGGTTGATATGATCACATCGTTGATTGATTTTTCATTAATGCAATACTTTTGATGTTACTAACATCTGTGGATGCAGGGAAACAGGTTGGAGGGATCCAACTGGATCCCTCAACATTTTATTTACTGTTTTATCTGATGGTGATATATGTTATGCTACATTATCCATGGTTGAATTTGTGTGTTTGATTTACCCTGGCCTTAGGAACCTGGTATTTAGATACCGTAAAATATCATCGAATGTGAAAAAGGAAATTAGAATTTAAAAGCAGAGTTTATTTCCAAATTAGAAATAATTTCTTTTTTTCATTGAATTGCAAATGGAAACCTATTCCATTGGGTAAACCAAGAAAAATGTTATAAATAAAGATACAAATTGAGTGGATCATTAACCATTGGATAAATTTAAAAGGTGGGTTCAAATATGAATGTATATTTGAAAGTGAGTATCGGTTTTGAAACCAATATTTGGAAATGGATCCGAATTTAGCAAAGTACAGAGGAAAGTTTAAAGAAAGATTTTCAAATGCTTAAAGTAAAAGAATAAATAGTTTAAAACAAGGAAATATTTTGCAAATAAAATGTATATAAAAAGGGGATTTATAGAAATCGAATTAAGTGGTTAGAAGAATGTATAGTTTATAAATATGTTTAAAGGAGAACTTGAATTGTTTAAAATAAACAGAGTTTATAAATGAACAACGGAAGCGTGTGCGTCGCACACGGTATTTTATTCAAAACAGCAATCATAACGCTGTTGTTATAAGAAATGCTTTTTAAAATTTTAAACAGCGATTTTAACGCTGTCTTTGTAAGGAATGCTTTTATAAATCTAAACAGCGATTTTAGCGCTGTTGTTATAATAGATGTTGTAAATCTATACAGCAATTTTAGACGCTGCTGTTATAATAAATGTTTTGGTAAATTTAAATAGCAATTTTAACACTGCCGTTATAATAACTGTTTTAATAGCAATTTTAATGCTATTGTTATGACAAGTGTTCTATAATGCTAGACAGCGGTTTTAACGCTGTTGTTGAAAGCAATGTTTTATAAACCAAACATTTGAAGACAACAATTATAACGTTATCGTTATAATCAATATTTCTATAAAGAAGGTGTGTTCGTAGATCAAATCCTAGAGTCGTGTAAGCAATGTTTGGTTTGAGGTCGTGAGCTCTGACTAATTCAAAGTTAAGAATGTCGTTCAGTTAACGTCTGAGAGGTAATTATACCCCAACTTGATTGACTTTAGCTTTAACTAAGAAGTGGGTAAGGTTCGAGAGTGAAAGTGATTAAGTGGATTTAGTAAATGAGTGAAATGGTGAGTTGGCGTAGCAATGTTTATTCAAACATCTGTTTAAAACAAAAAAAATGAAGGAGATTTGGGAACGTTTTCCAAATGAGAGTCAGAAATGTTTTTCTGAATATAGAGGACAGATAATGGAAATGTTTTCCAATGTTAATAGCGTATATTTTCTAAATATATTAAATAAGGAATGTAAATGAAAGTGAAAAGGGAAATGAATAAATGAATGAACTAAAAGGAATAAACGTTGAATGATGTTTGGTCGATAGAATTTCCTTCTGGAAATAATATCATTGTTTGCACACCGACATGTTTTCATTTGATAGTTAAATCACCGACTATCAAAGTTTTGACCGTTTCAACGTTGTTAATATGGAGAGACCGGTTGGATTATTGTCCAGAGAACCACTCCGTATTGGCATAAGCGTTGCGAATCAAGTATGTTGAATATCTTGAATACGGAGTGAAGTGCAAGGGCTATTGTATAAGTCTTAGATAACAGTGCCTAAGATGGATGTACTGTATAGTGCCTTCGGTTTGTCCAGACCCAGGACAAACGTGAATGGACGAATGTCTGACAGAGTATATCTAACGGATCGCGTAAGTTGATCTCTTCAAACGTACTTACGTTTGGTGGCGGAGGAATTCGTTTCTCTTAGCTGTATACCCGTGGTATTTTTGGTGAAATCAATTTGTGGTTTGGCGGGTATGACGATGTGGCATTCAAAGTAATGGAGGTGGGATCTGTCAAAAGATACGTTATGACCTCAAGCCTCATCAACCCGGAAGTGGACAAAAATCGGGCAGGCAGCATGGCTATGTGGGTCGCACCCATTAGGATGTATAATCACCTATCTAGAGAAATTCCAATTGCTTCTTAAATCTATCGATGCTGCCCATTCGGGAGACGGTTGCTGATCCCAACCGTTGGTGATATATATTCGATACACTCAAGCGAAATGAGTGGTCGGTCATGTGAGGGCCGGGTTGCAAGATGTTCTTGTTGAACCCAGTGTATTCGCCTCTAGAGATACACGTTCGGAAGGTGGTCCCATACCTTGTCAAGTTGGAATCCAATCTCCAATAAGTGCCTGCGAGTTTGATTGTATAGTATATATGTAGAGCGTGAGATGCAAGCGTTCAACTAGATTTTAATTACTTGTGATTAGACATTATTATAATATCAGATAATATATGATTTCCAAAGTGTTTTGGGTTATCGTAAGGTAAAAACCATCCGTGTTTATGTGTGGATCGGTCTTACGATTATCTTTTCTTTCAAAAGGATTTTGAAAGTTAAACAAATGATTGGAGTTTACTCACACCAGTCCCATGACTGACCCAGAGTTTATTTTGTTTGTTTTCCCTAAACTCTTGGGTGCCCAAATTTGTACGGGCAGTCAAGTAGTCGGGATTTTTCAGATTCACCTGGAGAAGATTGAAGCAGGAGGCTTTACCTGTTAGCTATAGACTATCATACTTTCCGCTGTGTAATTTGTTGTATCTGGAAACAGGTGTTTATAATCTGTTCCAAAGATAACTGTTGTGCTCTGATGATGGTATGTATATATACAGTTATTGTTTCAAAGATATGTTATCTAATATATTTTATTCGTTCCGATGTGAGTTATGATCTTCGTTTTCTTCTATTCTAATATTTCTTTCTTTCTATTCCTCATCCTCTAACCTCTTTCTAAAAATGATGCGTATTTCTGTGCAATTTGAGTTGGACGTGTGGTGTTATTAGTCAACTCAAAGGGTACGGATTTGCGGGTCGTTTCAGCAACCCCGGATGCGGCTGGGCCGGTCCTCACTTACGTTAGAGGATTGGTTATTCCTGAACACACGTTTCCCGGTCCTTACAGACCTAAAATCGAGGCGCCTCATTCCAACAACCACAAAGGTGAAAGGTATATAAATGTCAGGGCTGGTAAGTCACTGACACCACCAAAGCTAGAAAGAAACGTCGTGCTCTCCCAGCGGTCCGTATCCCGTGTTTAACTCATACCGAGGTGTGAGGCTCGCGAATCCACGCTATACTCAAAGCTACGCCACAAAGGCCGTGCTTTGATCATCAACCACAAGACTTTTCTTTTCAGCAGAAGCATTGATCAATGCAACTCAGCATGCCATACAGGCAATTCATGCCATGCGATTGATATCTATCGATATATAACCTCTAAGCACGTACGTCTCAGAGAAGGGCGTTAAGCAAGAGAATAAATTCTCCGCCGCCAAACAGATATATATTTAACAGAAATCAATCAACACAGAATAAAATCCAATGTCAGACACACAATCCATTTACAAGTCCGTTCTGGGTCTGAACGAAACCGGAGGCACTTTCCTCGCATATCCATTCATCTCCAAGCACGTCTGGACGACCACCAACTATTTCCATCCTCTTGGGTGTACAGCCCAATCAGGATCGTTCCAAACGATGTGAAAACTTCCGGTCTTCGACCACCGTCTTCATCTTCGACATATCGTCGAATCGGTTATTCAGAATGGGTATAAACCCGGATTTTCCGAACAACCCGCGTATATTAAAAACAAATGTTACACAAACTCAACATACGCCTCATTCCAATTCAGAATATTCTTTTTATTTAAATATTCGCATCTTTTGGGAAATGTTCCCATTAATTTTATCCAAGATAAATTCTTTAAAATTTATCCTTTAATCTTCCTTTGGATGTCATTTCAAACCAAATTATGGTTTTCTAAACTAGTCGAGATTAGCGAACCACAACGAAGTAATTATTTATTTTATTTCCCAATCCCAACCTATTCATCCCATGAAGCAAAACTGGTAATACTCCATATCTAATACTATGGTGTTATCGGTAAAATTAATTATAATTTCACGTTCAAATCTAATTAAAGATTTAACTATCGTTTTGGAGCAAAACTGGCGATACCCCATTCTCGCTCATTTCTAAATTGGATAATTTAGCTTATAGATTCACATTTCAATCTAACTACAGATTCATTAAAACTCCTTTTACTGGGTTAAAGAACTAGGTGTTATTTAAAACACAGTTCACGACAAACCCAAATCACAATCTATTTATTTTCGGGTTAAAGAACTTGTGTTATTTAAAACACAGTTCACGATGAACTCACAAATCAATTCTAGTTCAATTTAAATCAAATACATTAGGAATTCCGATTATTTAAAACCCCTTTTTAAATCTAATTTATTTATTTAAAAACAAATCGGGTTTTAAATTTAGTTCAAACTAGTTCATTTCGATAGAAATCTATTTTTATCTTTTCAAATATGGAGTTTTTCATCCCAATTTTTCCCAAATCATTTCTTATGATTTTACATAAATTATTGATATTTTTAATAATTTTATCAAGGCCCGTACAGTCGATTTCCATCAACGGCCATCGAACTGCACTTATAGCGACCTTTCTCAAATTTGATTTGGACATATCTCCAAATCCAACCGTTAGATTTCAAATTTCAAATATTTTTTAGAAAGCTCTTTTCGATACGAACCCAGTGGTTCCGGTTTTAGGAGAATCCGACGGTCGGATCCCCCGTAATGTCCGTTTGAAATAAATGGTCGAAATTCACGAACTGCCGCGGCGCGGCGCGTTCTATTCAGGCCAGTATATTATATATATAATATATATATTATATATCTCGTCGATTACTATTTAAAACGAATTATATAAATATTTTTAAATTCGTTTCAAAAGCAATTTCAACTTCCATTTCAATCCAAAGCAAAATTGAATTCTTCTTTATAAATTCGTTTTAAAATTCATTTCTATTCAATACAAATTTCAATTCAATTTGAATTCATTTCAATTCGCTTTCAATTCAATTCGAATTCAATTCGTTATATATTCAATTCATTTCGAAATCGTTTTATATTCAATACATTTCGAAATCGTTTTATATTCAATTCATTTCGAAATCGTTTTATATTCAATTCATTTCGAAATCGTTTTATATTCAATTCATTTCGAAATCGTTTTTATTCAATTCATTTCGAAATCGTTTTTATTCAATTCATTTCGAAATCGTTTTATATTCAATTCATTTCGAAATCGTTTTTATTCAATTCATTTCGAAATCGTTTTATATTCAATTCATTTCGAAATCGTTTTATATTCAATTCATTTCGAAATCGTTTTATATTCAATTCATTTCGAAATCGTTTTATATTCAATTCATTTCGAAATCGTTTTATATTCAATTCATTTCGAAATCGTTTTATATTCAATTCATTTCGAAATCGTTTTTCAATATTCATTTAAAAATGAATAAAATTGATATAAATATCGTTCACGTCAAAATGGCGTCAGCCCAACCAACACGGCTTCATATATTTCTATTTTCAAATATTCTATTCAACAAATGAATATTTATTTTTGTCAACACACGACTAATCTCAACGAATGAGTACAGTCCACGTGTGACTATTTTTGTTATTTAATATATTTTATAAAAATTAAGGTATCTATCGTTTGATATAAAATTAGACTCCAACTGTAAATTAGTAAGAGAACAATTCCCTGAATATTAACCCCGAAGGTCGAAACCAACATCAGATCAATATCCAAGAGACCACTCATCTCATCTATTTTCCAGTTGATTTCTAATTCTATATATGATAAAGATGTAAATCTTATTATTTAAAATATTTCGTTCAACACATGACTAATCTCAACGGATGAGTGCAGTCAACACATGAACCTTTATTTTATAAAGATAAAGATATAAATTTTATTGTTTAAAATATTTCATTCAACACATGACTAATCTCAACGGATGAGTACAGTCAACACATGAACCTTTATTTTATAATATTCTTTATTTTCTAAATTGGAATGAGGCCTAAACAATCACCATATAATGTTAATTATATGGATTTTCATACATCACACGTATATAATAGCATTGAAAAATAATCAACCATCAACCAAAGTGCACTACACTGTATAAGCATCAGATATAGATATCTAACGCTTATAACAGCCTGTCAATCAATCGATCAACATATTTAATCAATCAGGATAAGTGACCTTCAAATTTCATCCCAACACCCGTGTCAGGTTTCAAACCAACAAACAAATATTTTTATTTGTGCAGTTGGGCGATGTGTAAAATTTATCGACCCAATCTATGTCCTTCAAATAGGTGTACATCAACAAACCGTCCGGTTTGTAAACGAATATTTATTTTATTCACTTTCACTATATTCATATTCACGTTAAAAATTATATTTTTAACGATAAAAAATTTTATTTTAACATATGAATTTCTATTCAGTTCATTCTTTAAATAAAATGATATTTTCATTTTTCTAACTTATTTTAGAAAATTTCGGCGGCATAACGGCACGATACTAGAAACGGGACGAGGCCTAGCCTTATCCCCGGTCTAGTGAAGGCCCACGCCATTCACATATCAATCAAATTTACCAAACAACCAAATTCAAATCAAATCATCTAACTAATTTTTGCAACCAAACAAACAAGTCCATGGTCTGTGGACGATTGTGTCGGGTGCTACTAAGCACCGTCTGCATCCTAGTATATATATATATAACTAGAAAAAGAAATTGAAAGGTGAGAATTTCTCACAGAAAGCTATCCAAACATATTGATTCTTTTTTTGATAGAAATCTTCATCGTTATCGCATCTTCGTCACCTTCGTTGCCCGTATCCACTACATATATAAAAATCACACATTTTTATATTTGATGTTTTTAAAATAAAAATCACATTTTTATTTGTTCACTTTCAATTTGAAAATCATATTTTTATAATCGCATCATACATTTAAAAATCGAATTTTCACTTCGCTATTCAATATATAAAAATCAAATTTTTACTATGCTATTCAATATATAAAAATCGAATTTTTACTTCGACGCTATATGGATAAAAATTCTATTTTATCACGCTATTCTCTATATAAAGTTCCCGCCTTTTCAAAAATAGATCTTTCACCTTTTCTACAATAAAGATTTCGCCTTTTCTAAAATAAAGATTTCATCTTTTCAAATTTAAAGATTTCGCCTTTTCTAAAATAAAGATTTCATCTTTTCAAATTTAAAGATTTCGCCTTTTTATATTTAAAAATATCGCCTTATCATATTTTTATAGTTCCTACTATGCAAAGATCATATTTTTATCTTTCTACAATATAAAAGATTATATTTTTAATTCTTTAAAAATATAAAAATCATATTTTTAATTCTTCTATATAGTAAAGATCATGTTTTTATTTTCGCTACTTCGTTATAAAAGAAATATATTTTTTTCTTCATAAACCGCTATGGAAAAAAAAATCTAATTTTTTTTCTATTACAAAAAACCCTAATTGTTGGTTTTTTTTCTTTTTTTTTTAATTATTTAATTATTATCTGTATTTTAATGAAAATGAAAATACAATAAAATAAAATAAAATAAGAAAATAAAATAAAAATAAAACATACCAGCGAGGGGGGGTGATGGCCAGGCTCAGCGGCAGGAGGAGGAGCAGGGGGTGTGCGGCGGTAGAGGAAAAGGGGAGGGGGGCTCTCGCTGTTGCGGCGCGACTCATCGGGGGGGGGGGGGGGGCTCTCGATCCGACGAGGGGGGGTGTGTCGCTTTGAGGTGGCGGAGGAGAAGAAGAAGGGGAGGGAGGCGAGCTGAGGGAGGGGGTCTGCGTCGATGGTGAGGCGGCGCGGTGGTTTAGGGGGGCGGCGAAATCGATTCGTTTTTTTTTTTTCTATTTTCTGTTCTGAATCGAGAATGAGGGGGGGGGGGCAGAAGATAATAAAGAGGAGGATATTTTTTTTATTTTTTTATTATTTAATTATTTAATTATTTAATTTGGCAAAAAGTTGACTTCCACATACGACCTCGAAACGAGGCCCACCGCCTGTCGTCCATAGCGTTTCACCCCCATTACGAACACAATGGGACATGTATCGCAAGCTGATTTGATCGTTTCGATCAGTTTCCGTTGAATTTACATTTAAATCACTATATTGGATTTTAAACGTACATTTCAAATTACCGGGGTCACATACTAACTCTAAAAATTCCAGAAAAATATTTTCTAGCTTCGTATTGACGATACGGTCCTAACAAAACTAGTTTCGTCAAATTCTGAGATCGTTGGAAAAATGGCCATTTTCCAGTCGAGTAAAATCAACTGAAACTGGTTAAACACGTTTTCCTTTGCCACGCTCACATACTGATTCGAAAAATTATGAAATTTGAAACCTAGCAATAATTTGACACTGCGGATCCAACAAAAGTGGTTTCGTCGAAATCCGAGGTCATTTGCAAAATGTCTATTTTTAAGGGCCTGAATTCCATAGCGACTATTCAGAATCTTCAACCGGACATATCTTTTGATTCCCGTTATGAAATTTTGATTTTTCGGATTCGTTGGAAATATATTATCAAATAGATCCTAACATTTTTGGTTTCACTAAAATCCGAATTGTTTTGCACCCGGCATGTTCAATTGAAGTTTGAAATCGAATTATCGAACTACCGCGCCATTTTCAATTCTATTTATAATTATATATAATTATTTATATTCTAACAACGACGCGTATAAATATATACGTTCGAATTATATTCAAAATAAATTTCTCGTCGATTTTATTTAAAATAATGCATTTTAAATATTCAAAATTCGCTAAAATTGCCAAAATAAAAATTTTAAACTGGTTCAGAATTTCCGGGTTATTACAATCTCCCCCACTTAAAACTTTTCGTCCCCGAAAAGGAACAAAGTCGAAAGGGGTTTGATTAATCAACTCTACGTTCGATATGGCTTCCATTCTCCAACTTTTCAGTTTCTGAGAATTTTCAAAATTTCAAAAATTTGGCTAACACCCTAAATTTTCGAAAAATTTCGCCATAACCTCCCCTGCACCGGGAGCCACAGGAAAATCCCGAAATTGCCATATAGGCCTTCTGATCTCAAAAAGAAAAAGAAAAAGCCAAGCGGCTAGCCAATAGGCTCATAAAATCATCATCACCCAAACAAAACAGTAAATTATGTAGTAAACATGTACCTATATGTCAGGCAAACAAATTTTATTCTCTGCTCTAGCCTCCTTGCTATGACCTGTTCAATGTAAGTATATGTATATGCAAGCAAATGCGACCAATTTTCAATAATATTCAATATTTGATTCAATTAGGCATAATGGTTCAAAATTATCAAACAAATAAACAAACAACACAATCATCAATCAATTAGTGGATTATAGTTTCAAATTCATAATTTTGATATATATACAAAAAATCATGTTTTTGATGCCAATTCACAACAATGTGTTCTAACTACATAAGTTTTGGTTCTCACACCAGTCTGATGGAAATATATAGATATCATACCTTCGTCACTCGAAAATAAATGCTGGTGATGGCGCGCCATCATCAGAATCATGTCCGGGCGACTAGAATGTGATTCTATATCTATCTAATATATTAAAACTTCGAATATACGTTCATGACGCGTATATGCAAAATCTTTATATATTGGATTGTCCATATTCAAAATAAATATTCAAATACGCATAAAATGGTTTAAATTTTCAAAACAAAATTGTTTTCATTGGAAAAATATACTCTTCACACCCGTTCTAGGATACTACTGATCCTATCTCTAACGAGTCATTCTAATTGGATATTACTAATCCAATATCTGATGAATTCTTTCGTAGGGTTCTAATGTGTCTTGTTCTCGAGCTCTATAAACCAAAGCTCTGATACCAAATGTGACGGCCGGGAATTTCGCTCGATCCTAATCAGTCATTAAACCGATTTAGACCGTTGGAAACCCCTGATCGTTTGAGAACAGGACAAATCAGAACACAAACAGAAGAACATTTCATTGCTATTACAACAATTCCATCAGATACAAGAATATACAGAGTATAAATGAATAAATTACATAGCAGCGGAAAAATAATACAAAGCACAACTGAAGGTGATATACGGATATAGAGCTTTCCGGATATCATTCCAGTTGTAAACCAGGATCCTGTGAATATAAATCTGCAAAACCAAAACTACTAGCTGCCCGTGCGGAAAATAGGGGCACCCAGAGTTTAGGTTAAAACAATAAACTCCAGGTCAGTCATGTGACTGGTGTGAGAACTAAAACAGTTATTTAAACTTTACTTTAAAAGAGAGAAATTCAAGGGACCACGCCATATAACACGGAACGGGTTTCCTCCCAAGAATACCAGTGCATATCAGTAAACAACGCAATGCTTTTTCGAAAAATGAAGCTATTATAAGACCCAGGTCCCATCACACAATGCAACGCAAGCCGGAGGATAGGGTTTTCCCTTATAATAGCCAAACATGCTTGGTACGTTTAAAACAAATCATTTGATACTATAATAAGTGTATATTGTCAAACATTTCAATCATAAATATAAATCATAGACGGCATGGGTACCATATATCATGTCGCCGTACTAGTTCTACAATTAAAACCGCAATACACGTATTGGAAATTGGATTTCCGTCATGAGTCGAGGAAAGGGGCAAGCTCCTCTCCGCGTTCGAGACACTCTAGCAAATGCCTCCGGGTTACGCACTCTGGGCAACCCCGGATGCGGCTGGGCCGGTCCTCACTTACGTTAGAGGATTGGTTATTCCTGAACACTAGTTTCCCGGTCCTTACAGACCTAAAATCGAGGCGCCTCGTTCCAACAACCACAAAGGTGAAAGGTATATAAATGTCAGGGCTGGTAAGTCACTGACACCACCAAAGCTAGAAAGAAACGTCGTGCTCTCCCAGCGGTCCGTATCCCGTTTTCAACTCATACCGAGGTGTGAGGCTCGCGAATCCACGCTATACTCAAAGCAACGCCACAAAGGCCGTGCTTTGATCATCAACCACAAGACTTTGCTTTTCAACAGAAGCCTTGATCAATGCAACTCAGCATGCCACACAGGCAATTCATGCCATGCGATTGATATCTATCGATATATAACCTCTAAGCACGTACGTCTCAGAGAAGGGCGTTAAGCAAGAGAATAAATTCTCCGCCGCCAAACAGATATATATTTAACAGAAATCAATCAACACAGAATAAAATCCAATGTCAGACACACAATCCATTTACAAGTCCGTTCTAGGTCTGAACGAAACCGGAGGCACTTTCCTCGCATATCCATTCATCTCCAAGCACGTCTGGACGACCACCAACTATTTCCATCCTCTTGGGTGTACAGCCCAATCAGGATCGTTCCAAACGATGTGAAAACTTCCGGTCTTCGACCACCGTCTTCATCTTCGACATATCGTCGAATCGGTTATTCAGAATGGGTATAAACCCGGATTTTCCGAACAACCCGCGTATATTAAAAACAAATGTTACACAAACTCAACATACGCCTCATTCCAATTCAGAATATTCTTTTTATTTAAATATTCGCATCTTTTGGGAAATGTTCCCATTAATTTTATCCAAGATAAATTCTTTAAAATTTATCCTTTAATCTTCCTTTGGATGTCATTTCAAACCAAATTATGGTTTTCTAAATTAGTCGAGATTTGCGAACCACAACGAAGTAATTATTTATTTTATTTCCTAATCCCAACCTATTCATCCCATGAAGCAAAACTGGTAATACTCCATATCTAATACTATGGTGTTACCGGTAAAATTAATTACCATTTCACGTTCAAATCTAATTAAAGATTTAACTATCGTTTTGGAGCAAAACTGGCGATACCCCATTCTCGCTCATTTCTAAATTGGATAATTTAGATTATAGATTCACATTTCAATCTAATTACAGATTCATTAAAACTCCTTTTACTGGGTTAAAGAACTAGGTGTTATTTAAAACACAAATCACGACAAACCCAAATCACAATCTATTTATTTTCGGGTTAAAGAACTAGTGTTATTTAAAACACAGTTCACGATGAACCCACAAATCAATTCTAGTTAAATTTAAATCAAATACATAAGGAATTCTAATTATTTAAAACCCCTTTTTAAATCTAATTTATTTATTTAAAAACAAATCGGGTTTTAAATTTAGTTCAAACTAGTTCATTTCGATAGAAATCTATTTTTATCTTTTCAAATATGGAGTTTTTCATCCCAATTTTTCCTAAATCATTTATTATGATTTTACATAAATTATTGATATTTTTAATAATTTTATCAAGGCCCGTACAGTCGATTTCCATCAGCGGCCATCGAACTGCACTTATAGCGACCTTTTTCAAATTTGATTTGGACATATCTCCAAATCCAACCGTTAGATTTCAAATTTCAAATATTTGTTAGAAAGCTCTTTTCGATACGAACCAAGCGGTTTCGGTTTTAGGAGAATCCGACGGTCGGATCTCCCGTAATGTCCGTTTGAAATAAATGGTCGAAATTCACGAACTGCCGCGGCGCGGCGAGTTCTATTCAGGCCATTATATTATATATATAATATATATATTATATATCTCGTCGATTACTATTTAAAACGAATTATATAAATAGTTTTAAATTCGTTTCAAAAGCAATTTCAACTTCCATTTCAATCCAAAGCAAAATTGAATTCTTCTTTATAAATTCGTTTTAAAATTCATTTCTATTCAATTCAAATTTCAATTCAATTTCAATTCATTTCAATTCGCTTTCAATTCAATTCAAATTCAATTCGAATTCAATTCGTTATATATTCAATTCATTTCGAAATCGTTTTATATTCAATTCATTTCGAAATCGTTTTATATTCAATTCATTTCGAAATCGTTTTATATTCAATTCATTTCGAAATCGTTTTATATTCAATTCATTTCGAAATCGTTTTATATTCAATTCATTTCGAAATCGTTTTTCAATATTCATTTTAAAATGAATAAAATCGATATAAATATCGTTCACGTCAAAATGGCGTCAATCCAACCAACACGGCTTCATATATTTCTATTTTCAAATATTCTACTCAACAAATGAATATTTATTTTTGTCAACACACGACTAATCTCAACGAATGAGTACAGTCCACGTGTGACTATTTTTGTTATTTAATATATTTTATAAAAATTAAGGTATCTATCGTTTGATATAAAATTAGACTCCAACTGTAAATTAGTAAGAGAACAATTCCCTGAATATTAACCCCGAAGGCCGAAACCAACATCAGATCAATATCCAGGAGACCACTCATCTCATCTATTTTCCAGTTGATTTCTAATTCTATATATGATAAAGATGTAAATCTTATTATTTAAAATATTTCGTTCAACACATGACTAATCTCAACGGATGAGTACAGTCAACACATGAACCTTTATTTTATAAAGATAAAGATATAAATTTTGTTGTTTAAAATATTTCGTTCAACACATGACTAATCTCAACGGATGAGTACAGTCAACACATGAACCTTTATTTTATAATATTCTTTATTTTCTAAATTGGAATGAGGCCCAAACAATCACCATATAATGTTAATTATATGGATTTTCATACATCACACGTATATAATAGCATTGAAAAATAATCAACCATCAACCAAAGTGCACTACACTGTATAAGCATCAAATATAGATATCTAACGCTTATAACAGCCTGTCAATCAATCGATCAACATATTTAATCAATCAGGATGAGTGAACTTCAAATTTCATCCCAACACCCGTGTGGGGTTTCAAACCAACAAACAAAGATTTTTATTTGTGCAGTTGGGCGATGTGTAAAATTTATCGACCCAATCTATGTCCTTCAAATAGGTGTACATCAACAAACCGTCCGGTTTGTAAACGAATATTTATTTTATTCACTTTCACTATATTCATATTCACGTTAAAAATTATATTTTTAACGATAAAACATTTTATTTTAACATATGAATTTCTATTCAGTTCTTTCTTTAAATAAAATGATATTTTCATTTTTCTAACTTATTTTAGAAAATTTTGGCGGCATAACGGCACGATACTAGAAACGGGACGAGGCCTAGCCTTATCCCCGGTCTAGTGAAGGCCCACGCCATTCACATATCAATCAAATTTACCAAACAACCAAATTCAAATCAAATCATCTAACTAATTTTTGCAACCAAACAAACAAGTCCATGGTCTGTGGACGATTGTGTCGGGTGCTACCAAGCACCGTCTGCATCCTAGTATATATATATAACTAAAAAAAGAAATTGAAAGGTGAGAAATTCTCACAGAAAGCTATCCAAACATCTTGACTCTTTTTTTTGATAGAAATCTTCATCGTTATCGCATCTTCGTCACCTTCGTTGCCCGTATCCACTACATATATAAAAATCACACATTTTTATATTTGATGTTTTTAAAATAAAAATCACATTTTTATTTGTTCACTTTCAATTTGAAAATCATATTTTTATAATCGCTTCATACATTTAAAAATCGAATTTTCACTTCGCTATTCGATATATAAAAATCGAATTTTTACTATGCTATTCAATATATAAAAATCGAATTTTTACTTCGACGCTATATGGATAAAAATTCTATTTTATCACGCTATTCTCTATATAAAGTTCCCGCCTTTTCAAAAATAGATCTTTCACCTTATCTACAATAAAGATTTCGCCTTTTCTAAAATAAAGATTTCATCTTTTCAAATTTAAAGATTTCGCCATTTCTAAAATAAAGATTTCATCTTTTCAAATTTAAAGATTTCGCCTTTTTATATTTAAAAATATCGCCTTATCATAATTTTATAGTTCCTACTATCCAAAGATAAAATTTTTATCTTTCTACAATATAAAAGATTATATTTTTAATTCTTTAAAAATATAAAAATCATATTTTTAATTCTTCTATATAGTAAAGATCATGTTTTTATTTTCGCTACTTCGTTACAAAACAAATATATTTTTTCTTCATAAACCGCTATGAAAAAAAAAATCTAATTTTTTTTATTACTAAAAACCCTAATTGTTCTTTTTTTCTTTTTTTTATTATTTAACTATTATCTGTATTTTACTGAAAATGAAAATACAATAAAATAAAATAAGAAAATAAAATAAAAATAAAACATACCAGCGGGGGGGGGGGGGGGGTGATGGCCAGGCTCAGCGGCAGGAGGAGGAGCAGGGGGGTGTGCGGCGGTGGAGGAAAAGGGGAGGGGGGCTCTCGCTGCTGCGGCGCGACTCATCGGGGGGGGGGGCTCTCAATCCGACGAGGGGGGGGGTGTGTCGCTTCGAGGTGGCGGAGGAGAAGAAGAAGAGGAGGGCGGCGAGCTGAGGGCGGGGGTCTGCGTCGATGGTGAGGCGGCGCGGTGGTTTAGGGGGGCGGCGAAATCGATTCGTTTTTTTTTTCTATTTTCTGTTCTGAATCGAGAATGAGGGGGGGACCAGAAGATAATAAAGAGGAGGATTTTTTTTATTTTATTTTTTTATTATTTAATTATTTAATTTGGCAAAAAGTTGACTTCCACATACGACCTCGAAACGAGGCCCACCGCCTGTCGTCCATAGCGTTTCACCCCCATTACGAACACAATGGGACATGTATCGCAAGCTGATTTGATCGTTTCGATCAGTTTCCGTTGAATTTATATTTAAATCACTATATTGGATTTTAAACGTACATTTCAAATTACCGGGGTGACATACTAACTCTAAAAATTCCAGAAAAATATTTTCCAGCTTCGTATTGACGATACGGTCCTAACAAAACTAGTTTCGTCAAATTCTGAGATCGTTGGAAAAATGGCCATTTTCCAGTCAATTAAAATCAACTAAAACTGGTCAACACGTTTTCCTTTGCCACGCTCACATACTGATTCGAAAAATTATGAAATTTGAAACCTAGCAATAATTTGACACTGTGGATCCAACAAAAGTGGTTTCGTCGAAATCCGAGGTCATTTGCAAAATGTCTATTTTTAAGGGCCTGAATTCCATAGCGACTATTCAGAATCTTCAACCAGACATATCTTTTGATTCCCGTTATGAAATTTTGATTTTTCGGATTCGTTGGAAAGATATTATCAAATAGATCCTAACATTTTTGGTTTCACTAAAATCCGGATTGTTTTGCACCCGGCATGTTCAATTGAAGTTTGAAATCGAATTATCGAACTACCGCGCCATTTTCAATTCTATTTATAATTATATATAATTATTTATATTCTAACAACGACGCGTATAAATATATACGTTCGAATTATATTCAAAATAAATTTCTCGTCGATTTTATTTAAAATAATTCATTTTAAATATTCAAAATTCGCTAAAATTGCCAAAATAAAAATTTTAAACTGGTTCAGAATTTCCGGGTTATTACAGTTTTCGACTCCGAACATCAACACACAACTGCCATGTTGACTATTCGAACATCGAAAATACCTGATCATTAATAGAAAGAAGTTAGAAGGTGAGATAGATAAGATAGAAAATTAGAATAGAAGAAGAAGAACAACACAATCAGAGTAATACGAATCTCACAGCGGAACGAATAAAATATAATATACAACATACTTTGAAACGTAAAGCTGTATTTGTACATTAGAATAAAACACTTACATCACAGCGGAAATAAACAATAGCTATAAAATCCTGAAGCCTCCTGCTCCAAGCTCCTTCTGGTACATCTGTAAATCCTGACTACTTGACTGCCCGAACAAATTTGGGCACCCAAGAGTTTAAGGAAAACAAAACAAAATAAACTCTGGGTCAGTCATGGGACTGGTGTGAGTAAACTCAAATCATCGGTTTAACTTTTCAAAACCCTTTTCAAAAGAAAAGATAATCGTAAGACCGATCCACACATAAACACAGATGGTTTTTACCTTACGATAACCCAAAACAGTATTGGAAATCGATACTATTCTGATATTATGATAATGTCTAATCACAAGTAATTAGAATCTAGCAGAACGCTTGCATCTCACGTTCCACATATATAATATACAAACAAAAACCGCGGGCTCTTATTGGAAATTGGATTCCGACCTTGACAAGGTATGGGACCACCTGCCGATAGTGTATCTTTAGAGGCAAATACACTGGGTTTAACAAGACCCTCTCGCAACCCGGCCCTCACATGACCGACCACTCATTTCGCTTGAGTGTATCGAATGTATATCACCAACGGTTGGGAGCTACCCACCGTCTTCCAGGAAAGGGACAACATCGAAATAGACAATAGAATGAAATGGATTTTCTCTAGATAGGTGATATACACCCTAATGGGTGCGACCCACATAGCCATGCAGCCTGCCCGATTTCTGTCATTTCCCGGTTGATGAGGCTTGAGGTCATTACGTATCTTTTGAAACACTTGACCACCATTCACTTTGAGTGCCACATCGTCATACCCGCCAAATCACACATTGATTTCCTCAAAAATACCACGGGTATAAAACTAAGAGAAATGAATTCCTCCTCCACCAAACGTAAAAACGTTTGAAGAGATCAACTTATGCGATCTGTTAGGTACACTCTGTCAGACATTTGTCCATTTACGTTTGTCCTGGGACTGAACAAACCGAAGGCACTATTCTATAAACAGGATAGCCCTTGCATAACTCCGTCTTCAATATTTGATCGCAATGCTAACGTCCATACAGAGTGGTTTACAGATAATGAATCTGATCCCGGTCTCTCCGTATTAACGATGGAAAAATTGTCAAAAACTTTGATAGTCGGTGAGTTAACTATCAAAGAAAAACAGGTGTGCAACCAATGATATTATTTCCAGATGGAAATCCTATCGATCAATCATCATCCACCATTTATCTCTTCATGTTAAATTATCTTTAATTTATACATTTCCTCATTTCTATATATTTGTAAATTCTTATTTCTAAATTTTGAAAATATACTTTATATATCATTAGGGAAACATTACCGTATTTCCTTCCTTTTCTTATTTCCTGTATTGGAAAACATTTCTGATCCTTATTTGGAAAACATGTCCAAATCTACTTTACTGGATTTAAATAGATGTTTAAATAAAAACATCGTTATGCCAACTTAACCCATTACGGTCATTAACTCAATTTACTTAACCAACTTTCGCTATCGAACCTTATCCACTTCTTAGTTAAAACTGAAGTCAATCAAGTTGGGGTATAATTACCTCTCAGACCTTAACTGAACGACATTTCTAACTTCGAAATAGACAATGTTCAAACTTTAATCCTTTAAGTAACTTCCTTGCGAAACTCTCGGATTCTGTTTATGAATCCACTCCCTTTACAAAATCATTTGATTATAACTGTAATGTTATAACCCCATGCTTTCGAAATATATTAGCTTAAATATAGCTTTTATACCTTAATTTGGGTAAATGATAAACAACTAATTTATTAACAAATAAGTAAAACTTAATTTTGAAAGGGAAAGTAAACATTACATCCCTTAATTCAATATAGTCGAATTCTAATGTATAATTCACTCTCGGATAATCACTATCCCATAACTTTCTTTTTCGAATAACTATATTAGATTCCTCTCGTCTGAATAACTAATAGTCGATAATCCTCTTCTTCGAATAACTATATTAAATAATCTCTCTTCGAATAAACCATATTCGATAATTCTCTCCTTCGAATAACTATATTCGATTTAACTCACTCCGAATGAACTATATTTGATTACTCTTCTCGAGTAAACTATACTCGATAAGTCTACTTCGAATAAACGATATCTGATTACTTCCTTTTTACTAACTCTATTTAATCTACTAATACTTGACTATCTCGAACTTGACTAGTTTTATTTAAATAACTCTAATTCGATTTAACTCCAATAGATTTACTCTAATTGATTAACCATAACTGGTTAATTCTAACTGATTAACTCTAACCGATTGACTCTTACCGATTAACTCTACTGATATACTATGATCGATTAACTCAAACTCGACTTATTTAACTCCTATCGATTAACTAATATTTTATTTAACTACATTCGCTTGACTCTAGATCGCAGCGATCATAATGGTTATGCCTTATTCCCTCAGGAAACATCCGACCGCCGTAGGCTATCTGCAGCCTTGCGAATTTCGCTAGCAGTCGTACACAATGGCAACATATCCTAAATAAATATGTTGACTAACTCTATCTCAAATAACTATATTCGATCAACGCTAATTAAAAAACTAATATTCAGTTAATTCTAATTCGATTTACTCTATCTAATTAACTCTACTTTTATTCACTTACAAATATCGAGGTTGAAATCGATTCTTACTTCTCTATATAAGTCCTGACCTATATATTTTGTTTATCCAATGATAAACATTTTATTTAATTTATAAAATAATATTTATAAATTTATCTCTCCATCTATCTATTAGAATAGATTTTATTTAAAAACTTTTCTTTAAATTCATAACACGTTATACCCGTGTGCGAAGCACGGGTCTAAACATTTCGAATGTGAAATTCTCCTTTTAAAATCAATCTGGTCACTTTTCAATTATTCCTTTTTAAAATAAATTTGTTTACCAAATAAATCCCTTTTTGATTATTCTATTTACCTATAAAATATTTGCTATTTATAAAATCTATCGATTTTATAAGTGATTCCGTTTATAATCTAACTATTCCTTTTCTATTCGTTTTACACAAATTTCCTCTTTCTATTCTATTTACTTTCAAATAAATACCCCTTTCAATTCTATTTATAAATAGTTACAAATATTACTTTTTAGTTCTATCTAGTTGATTAACAAATAAATATTCCTTTAATCTATTTATTTTCCTAAATAAATAGTTTTCTTTTTATAAAATCTATTGATTTCAAAAATATTTCTTTTTCAATATAACATTGAAAATTACCTTTTTAACATTCCAGTATTCTTTATGGTATTTAACGTACCATACAACAATGATCGGTATCATTCAAACATACGAAATCAACAACAGATTTCATACCACATCATATAACACAATATATGAAAAACAGTAAAATAAATGTTGAGGAACCCAGTTGGGTCCCCCCAACCTGTTTACCTACATCCACAGATGTCAGTCAACCTAAATAACATGAAGGTAAAATATTCTGATAAACAGAATCAATATTTCAATACGTTTTATATATCTTTGTCGATATTTTTTTCCAACCAATTGACTAACAATTCAATCAAGCAACCAACACACGACAAATCAACCAATATTTTCAATTCGAAAAATACTTTATAGAAAGATAAATTGATCAGAGTTAGTGAGAGTTACTCAAATTGGACGGTGGTCGTTAAATAACGATATATCGTCCATTGATTTGATTCAGACGTTAAATTCCACCATACATCCAAATGAGCTTCAATTCGCTCCCGGTCAGTTCCATGGTGTAGCCACCGCCCATACGATCCCAATGGATCTGACCGTTCGAAATTCTGATAAAGAATGGTCAAGTTATGACAATTATAAGTTAAGGTACTATTATAAGTTAAATTTAAACTTGGATTTTTATTTTTAACGGGCCTTTACCCTTTAAATTCCTTGGCACATCTACTTCTTACTAGCCCATACGGCTTCCTTCTTCTCTCAAAACACCACGCGAGATGCAGATGTTCACAGCACGCCATTACCAGGATTTCACACATCACTTATCCCTTCATTACTTCAACAACAAATCACCCCAAAAGTTCTAAAATTCCTGTAATGACTCCCTCTTCAACTCCATGTATCTAACATCCCACTCGCACCAAAATTTCACCCCTCGTCCTTCCACAAAACCGATGTCACCAGGAAAAACCCACCGACCCAAAAGCTAACCGAACTCCACCAAACACCTCACCGAGATGCTAAATCACCTCTGAAACCTGAATACGGCTTCGAAAATCCCACTCGATGCTTTAAAACCAATATACCTGAACCCTAGTTTCCACAGCCCTACTCGACATCACGGAACCATGATTGAACCAAGTAAAACCCTTAGGAAATTGAAGAGAACACCTTCCTGAACTCAAATATATGCATACTAGGATTTTACGATTTTTGTTTGCATTTCTTTTGATTTAATGAAGATGCGATTTGGGTTTTTGCTGAAGAAAGGAGAGGCGGCGCAAGTTTTGACTAGAGGAAAATGTCCGGTTAGGGTTAGGAATGTACACGGTATTTATAGGATGATATATTTTTTTTATTCGATTATTTTATATTATTTTAATCAATCGCCGCTTCCATTCGTACTCTAAAAATCCCTGTGATCACATGTGACACCCAAAAATCACCAAACCGGTCATGCAGCTATAGTTCGAAATTGCGGACCCAACGAAACTGGTTTCGTCGAATTCCGACTCCATTTGCTCACACAGCGTATTTTTAACCATCGAAATATCGACTGTTTTTCACTCTAAAAATCTGTATGGCCACACAGTGACTCTAAAAATCACCAAACTTGGAATCAAACAATAATTTAATATTGTGAATCAAACAAAATTAGTTTCATCGAATTCTGAGGTCGTTTACAAAAGTGGCTATTTTTAAAGCTCAAAATAAACCATTTAAATATATAAATATATTTAAAAACATTTAAATTTAATATTTTAAAAATAAATATCATCGTATATATTCACAGTGGAATACCATACAACTCCACCGGGATTTATAACTCGATATTTCAAAATTCCCAGTTATATCGATATTCGATTTATATTGAAAATCCTTTTATAATAAAATAAATCGTTAGGAATCATAAAGGAATTCCACAGCGACTTTTCTAAAATTTGATTTGGACATAAATCAAAATCTACACGACGAAATCCCGATTTTTCTCTTCCACTAGAAAAATATACTTCACCAGCCCCCAACGTTTCTTGTTCCACAGAAATCCGATTTGAAACGGCTTCTGTATACTCGTTTAAAGTTCGAATCGCCAAATAACGAACTGCCACGCCATTTCAAGCTCGATTTTAATTATAATATAATTATACATTCAAACTGTCTTTCAAATAATATATTCGTTATTCTAATTCAATTCTAAACTGAATTAAATATCACAAATGATCCCGTTCACACCATATTGTGAATTCCACTATTTATGACTATTTCAGAAATTAAATATATTATTTATTTTAATTACATATTCAATATTATTTAATTCTGGTAATTTTAAATAACCAAATCATTATTTAAATAATTAAATAAATTAACTATATCGCTGAAAAATGCGGGTCGTTACAGAGCGGGTATGGGCCTTTGAAAGGGAGAATGGGTTGATCAATTAAAAGGGGGAAGCCCAATTAAATTAAATCGGTTTATTTTAATTTAAAATATTCACTTAACTTGAATTTGTAATATCTTGGTCATACGATATCCGAGTTTCGAACAGTCGGATCCGTTGGGATCGTATGGATGGTGGCTACACACTGGAACTGACTGGAAGTGATTTCGAGCTCGTTACAATTTATAGCAAAATAAATTGTTCGTCTGAATCAACGGACGCAAATCTTTATATAACGGTTAACGCGAAGTGTGAGTAAAACTCACCAACTCTGAATAGTTATATTTTTATAACGTATTCTTAGAACTGATAATTATCTGTTGATTGCTGTGTGTTAACTATTTGGTTGAATTGCTTATGTATTGGTTGAAATTATAGATAACGATATATATATAAATCGTTAATCAAATATTGATTCTATTTAGCAGAATATTTCATATTGAAATGAAATCGATGTTAATTATATTATTTAACATCTGTGATGCAGGGAAACAGGTTGGAGTGTCCGAACTGGGTTCGTCAATATAGATAAATACTGTTTTGTTTCATATATTGTGATATATGATGTGATATATAATCTATTGTTGATTATGTGTGTTTGAATGATATCGATCATTGTTATTTGGTATTTTAAATACCGTAAGAAATACTAGAATGTAGAAAAGGGGATTTTCAAAGTGTTTATTGAAAATAAAATAGTTATAAAATCAAGGGTTTTATAAAAAGGAAATTTATTTATAAAATCAAAGGATTTTATAAAAAGGGATATTCATTTAAAAAAAATGAATTAGAACGTTTTAAAGAGAAATTATTTATAAAATCAAGGGATTTTATAAAATGGGAATTATTTATAAAATCAAAAGGGATTTATAAAGAGGAATATTTATTGGGATAATAAATAGAAGTATGAAAGGAATTTATTTATTTAGAAAATAAATAGATAAATATAAAGGAAAATGTTTGTAAAACAAATATAAAAAGAGAAAGATTTGTAAAACATTTACAAATAGAATAGAAAGAGAAATATTTGTAAAAACATTTACAAATAAAATAGAAATGGAAATATTTGTAAAACATTTACAAGTAGAATTGAAAAAAAGAATTATTTATTTGGAAAATAAATAAAGATAAAAGGGGAATTATTTGAGAAAATAAATAGAATTATATAAAGGAAATATTTATATGAAATAAATATAGACAAATAGAAAAGGGAGTATTTGTAATCGAATAGAGTTAGTCGATTAGAGTTAACCAATCAGAGTAATCCAGTTAGAGTTAGTCGATTAGAGTTAACCATTTAGAGTTAATCAGTTAGAGTTAACCAAATAGAGTTAATTGAACATAGTTAATCGAATTAGGAATAACTGAATATTAGGTATTCAGTTAGAGTTAAATCGAATATTAGCTATTCGAAATAAAGTTAAACAGACATAGTTATTAGAATATAAGTTAATCGAATATTAGTTATTCGATAGGAGTTAATCAAGTTGAGTTAAATAAGTCGAGTTAATCAAGTTGAGTTAAATAAGTCGAGTTAATCAAGTTGAGTTAAATAAGTCGAGTCAATCAAGTTAAGTTGAATAAGTCGAGTTAATTAAGTTAAGTTAATCAAGATGAGTTAATCAAACCGAGTTAACCTAAATGAGTTAATCCAAAGGAATTAGTCGAATATTAGTTACTTGAATAGAGTTAAAGGAGTATCGAATATAGTTTATTCGAATAGAGTTAAAGGAGTATCAAATATAGTTTATTCGAATAGAGTTAAAGGAGTATCGAATATAGTTTATTCGAATAGAGTTAAAGGAAAGGGTATCGAGTATAGTCAATCGAAAGGAGTTATCGATTATAGTTAATCGAAAGGAGTTAATCGATTATAGTTAATCGAAAGGAGTTAACGATTAGTTTAATCAAAAGGAGTAAATCGAATTTAGTTATTCGAAGTGAGTTAATCGAATATTAGTCATTTGAAGAGAGTTAATCGTCAAATTCGACTATATCGAATTCGGGAAAGTACTTATACTTTCCAGTGTTTAAATCAAGATTTATTTATTTATAAATTAGGTGTTTATTTATTTATTCAAATTAAAGAATAAAAGTTATAATTGAAGTTAGATATTTCGAAAGTAGGGATTATAACATTATCGTTATAACCAATGTTTTTATAAAAAAAGTGGATTCGTGAATAGAATCCGAGAGTTACGTAAGGAAGTTTGTTAAAGGTTTAAAAGATAAACTTTGTCTATTCCGAATTTAAAACGTTGTTCAGTTAAGGTCTGTTAGCCCTCTTTTTGGCACTAATCTTATCGGGCCAAAACCAAAGCCCAAACGCACAACCAAATACAAGTTGCGCTCTAAGAGGCCCATCAGGGGCGCTACATCAAGCAATGGCATATCGGCCCAAATCCAACTCAGTCAGATTGACTGCGCATTACCTGAAAAATCGCTCACCAGGGCGACCGAGTTTCTCACTTTCAGAAGGAACTTGTCGACCGATTATCTCGGACCAGCGTTGAAAATTTCTACAGAGCCAGTCCACTTAATATCCCAACTTCCAAGGAGATAAAGGCGGTCAACCATATGCGGGCAAAGCTCTGCTTTTGATATACCTCTCCACGGATGCCACGTCGGCCACAACTTTCGAATATACTATTTATGAGCAGTGGAATCAGTCTTCTAGCCGCAATTCGAGCAAATGGATGGATTCCACGTATTTGGACCTTCCCGAAATGGCGGGACCATTTCGCAACAGCCCAAGCAGCATTTTCCACCTATAAATACCTCCAAGCTTAAAAAGGACGGAGATGACTTCTCTTGGCCAGACGGCTTCCTTCAAACTTTTCATCTCTACTCTCCTCCATAATCTTAATCTCTAAAAAGGAAGAAAGGAAAATAGTCATTTTCTTTCTTTTCTCCAAACAGAAAAGGCATTGTATTTGTAATCAAAAAAAGAGAGAAATAATATATAAAGTGGACGTAGGCATTGTCTTTGCCGAACCACTATAAAAATTTCGTGTGTGCCCCCCATTCTTTCACTTTTTATTGCATATTTTATCCTTATTCGTGTGTAGATCACACGATTGGGGGTTGATTGTCACTAGTGACCAACTTTTGACGTCAACACTTTGGCGCGCCAGGTAGGGGAGCGCACCGACACCGCCATCGAGCTCCTGCTTATCCCAGGTCATGGCGAACAAACGAAAGAAAGATGCAACATCCTCTCGTCCCGCAAACGCCGATGCAGCTGATGCCGATACTGCAGAAGCAAGCCACGAAGTTTCCTCTCATGACAACATGTCCCGATTCCTTACCCGGGACGACATGGATAAAATCATGGTCGAACTCAGAAACCATATGACATCTCAGGGTAAAGTCCTCGAACGGCAACAGCAATTGATGGATCACCTTCTCGGTCGACTGGAAACAGGGTTGAACGCTTCAACATCAATTCCTCCATCGACCGAAGCTAGGGCAATAACCGATCTTCGATCTGCACGAAATCAGACCACCGATCAGGCTCCACCTTTATTTCATCCTTGTTTGTTTCCACCAACCGATCGATCCCAGCCGAGAATATCGCTTCCAGCGACCAGCGCAGCTACAGCAACAGAACCTAAGGAGGCAGGCGACCAAGATCTAGGTCGTCTGACAAATATGCCTCCACTCTGTAACACCCCACCTCCGTTAAGGTCACTCACAAAGGGAATGCCTTAACTTTGGTGGAGCATTTTAGTAAACAGAACAGAAACTTACAAGACAGATAAAACAGTACTTGAAAAATCTTAACTTTATTACAGCGGAAACAGAAATCAATATGGTTACATCCTTTCAAATCTCAGAATTCAAGTACAAAATATCAGTCTTGTACAAAAGCCTTCAAAATGCATGGTTTAAAATCATAATCCCCATGGAACGGAAGCTATACAGAGCCAAGCCATACTTTAAGCACTTCAAGCAAAGAGAAATCCGGATCAAGCTAAAGTATTCCCTCCTTGGATAACCTGGGGGGAAAATGGAAGAAAGGAGGCGAAACAACAAGGGTCAGACAAAAAGTCTGGCAAGTCTAGTGACTTTCAGCATATGAACAGATAATAATAATATGACATGAACATAAAACTGGATGAGGGATAACTGTAATAGGTGTAGCAGATATAACAGAAGAACAGAATGACATAAACTATTGCTTTACACTTCTCTCACTAATACTAGTATAAAAGAATTAGGTGTCACCCTAATGTCTAAACTGAAGCAGGAACGGGTACAGAATAATTTAACAGAAATAGAGTGCTAATAATGGGCCTTTACTACCCGATCAGAAACAGACAGAAGCAGAAACAGATTAATCCCTACGGAAACAGAATGTAGAATTAGGTGTACACTAGTAATGGGCCTTTACCACCCGAACAGACGGTACCACGCAGAAACAGACAGGTGTTACCACCCAATAGAAACAGACAGGACAAACAGAAACAGACAGAACTAAGTGTACCCTAAAACCCTACCCCAAGCGATCGGCTCCCTAATACATAAATATCCTGTGTCGGCCCCACAGTAGGGTGTATCACTCCCTAAAGTGACAACCAATTGGCACAGACCTATTTACAGATGTCACAGCGTCTTACATCCTCGAGGCAGACCGGGATCCATGCACGCACATGACCCGGTTAGAACGCACCATCAACACCCCTCGCCATTATCAGAATGAACCACTTATAATTAGTTCAGTAAGCGTGCCCGGACCCAACCTACTGTTGGGTCAAAGTTTTGATACCAGAAAGGGTTACTGACTAATATGGGTCCCAAACAACAGATGACACAAGTAATT
The DNA here is from genome assembly GCA_030737875.1 of Allium sativum. Taxonomy (NCBI): domain Eukaryota; kingdom Viridiplantae; phylum Streptophyta; class Magnoliopsida; order Asparagales; family Amaryllidaceae; genus Allium; species Allium sativum. The sequence goes on from CM060912.1 coordinate 337,657,712, forward strand.
CCCCTCCTAACCTTGTGTCCCCAGATTAACAGATTTCAGATTAACTTGTTTACAAGTTCAGACATACAGAATTCAGATTTACTAGTTCACAAATTAAGTTAACAAGTTTTCAGACTAACGGATCAGATGTACAGATTTTTCAGATTTGTCTAACTTTGTATTGGGCCTACAGATTCACGGAACGGGTTTATTAGACTCATTGGTCAATTGGTTTAACCTTACCCAACACGTTTTAGACATCATAATTATCTCAGATTGTCGTTAATTAAATATTAATGCCCAAACCTCTCACATTAGACTGACAGTTTGCGGCTACTGGTTAGGCCGGTTGGTTCCGGGCAGGTTTCTGTCGCAAACTGAGTCTAACCTCGGGTTTCTAGCACATTATGACTAACTTCTCACATTAGAACCTATTGTTTGCGGCCACTGGATTATGACGGGCGGTTCCGGGCAGAATTACGCCGCAAACTCATTCTAACCTCGAGTTAGCCATGTTTATCTTTGCGGCCAATTAATTAACGATTTACCATTTATACCCACGCCTTACATACATGTCAATTATTCATAACTATAGCCAATTCAGATTATGTCAATAGCGGACTAATTATACCAACTCAGCAGATATCGCAGATAACAGATTTCTCAGATTAGGCGACTTAGCATATTAAGCACACTAGCAGATTTAGTATTTTTAACAGACTTAGTAGATAACAGATTTGGTAGATGAACAAATCTAGCAGACTAGGCAATAGAGCAGAACTAGCAGATTAAGCAATATAACAGAACTAACAGATTAGGCAATGTAACACAACTAGCAAATTAGGCAAATATAACAAATTTACTCATTTCTTAAAGTTTCATACCTTACCTAATTATAAATCTTGCCTACGTTCACGTGCATAAATAATAGTCTTGATTCACAATATTATCATATACCCTATGTTTGTATCAAACCTACATAGCACAGATTTTGGTCATAACTTTACCATATATCATATGTTCCAAATTTTTATTTAACTTGCATAGTACAGAAGATCCATATAATTTATACGAAATATAGCCACAGATTACTATGCATGTCAAATATCCCAAAGGTCCCTTACTTATGTGTTTATTTACATTAATAGATATCCTACTATCATGTAAATCTTTATACCTAGGCCATATTCTCTTTATCCTAAATCATGTGTTCAATACAGCCTGTATTTAAATTATATACCTTTTTATGTCATGTCCACAAATCATATGTTCAATACCTTTTTATGTTATAAATATAATATGTCCAATCATATGTCTCAGATTCATGTTCTAGCTGCAGTCCATGTTCTTTCCTCAAATTAGTCACCTATTGGTCATGCCCAATTTATGCATCATTCGTTTTACTGTCCCAAACATTTTAGTGCATGTTAATCTCTTAGGCTCGTAGTAGCCTGGCTATAGAACAGAAAGAGGAAAGAGGTACAGAATAAGACAAATCAAATCAGAACAGAACAAATATAATCCCAGATTCAGATTCACAATTCATGTCAAAATCAGAATTAACGTTTATAGCGGAAAATAACCGTACTTGCCTTGGTTGGATTAAAGAAAGAACTTTAGTTGTTACAGAATTGTTGCAGAAGCTTTTATCTCAAATTTGAATTGAATTGCTTAGGTTGATGTTGATTAGCTTCTAGTTTTGATTCCAGCAGAGTAGCGACGCCATTTTTATTTTTACTAAAACAGAGGCAGAGAAGAATAGAATTGTGTGTAGAGGAGGCTATGTCTTAGAATGTATTTATAGGTGTGTTTAGTTGTTTTAGGCCTTTAGATAAACCCTAAAACAGATCAGAACCGTCAGAATTCGTCACAGGCTCACCAAAACAACCCAAAAAACCATCCAGATGCACCCAGGCCGACCTGGCTCGACTAGCGAGGTCGACCCCCAGGTCGACCCTAGGGTCGACTCCCAAGTCGACCTGGTCCCCTCCAGGTCGACCCCCAGGTCGACCTGGTCTGGGCAGGAATTTTCCCGCCTGGCTCGTTTTCTGCATTTTTGAAATCTGTTTCGTTTTTCTGATTTTTCGTGAAACTTCTGAAGGCCATATCTCGGTCATACTGACTCCGATTTACGAAATTTCGGACTCTATTTCGCGTATTTTTCCGAGACAAACGCAACCGAAAAACCCGTTTCCCTTAATTCTGATTTTATATTTTAATTATACTCAGATTTGTAATTCTTAAGTTCACAGAAAATACGGGGTGTTACATTCTCCCCTCCTTAAAGGATTTCGTACCCGAAATCTTCAAGTTGAGAAGAATGTATCCTACCATCCAATCACTCATCTACTCAGTCATCATCCACAAGCGTCCATTGTCCTTAGAAATTTCTAGTGCCGTATGAACATTTGCAAAAGTGTGTGTATATGTTCCTTATCTAATGCAAAGATCAGGCGGTCTACTGATTCAGTTGACCTCCTTAATGCGAATTATGTCAGTGCCATGAGTCCAATATGTATGCAATTTTCCTATTTGATAAATATCATTTCTATATGAGTGCACAACCATCCACTCATATGCAACATCCATGTGCTGATTCAACCATTTTGCATCCATAAAAATTTAAAATGCTCACACATCCATATGCATTATGAGAGTGTTTTCAAGTCGATCTAGTGCCTAGTGTGTGTATATGCGTCCACGAGCAACCACTAGCAACCACTTGCATCCACTTGCAACCATCAAACATAACATGTCTCAAACACATGTTTACACCCATTAGTTTCTACTTAAAGTTCGAAGATTTGATCGATAGGATACAGTCGAATGATGGAGGCGAGTACAGATAGAACAAAAACTTGGTTCCCATTAGATATGGGTCCTAAGTATCGGCCCCAAAGACAGAAACCAACATCAAATTGACACTCAGAGGATTACCTTCTTTAGATAATGTCAAAACTGGAAATCTTATCAGAAGTATTCAGATATTTACAGGCTACTGGTACAGATCAGGTTCCCTAATGACTCTTAGGAAGTTAAGCATGATAAAATCATACCCCACGAAAACTCAGAATGTATGCGTCATACTTGACTCCTAACACAGATATCCCTCAAACCCCAATCTCAAACAGATGAGCCATAACCCTTATGGGTCTGAGTCTACAGCAGAATTCAGAAATAATACTAGTATTAAAGTGCAGAGTATCGATTACAAAATCAAAATACCAGAATCAGAAAAAGTCTTAACTCCATAATCAGATAAAGAAATTAAACCTACTACAGAAATTTTCCTATTTCTATCCTAGCCACTAGCCTCAAGATTATTCGCCTGCCCTCCTTGTCCTCGTCTCTTCGGGCAGTCCCTAGTGACGTGTCCCATCTCCCTACAGTTGAAGCAAGCACCCTTCCTTTTTCTGCAATCCTTGTTCAGATGAGTCGAGCTTCCACAAGTAAAGCACTTTTTCCCCTTCTTATTTTCAGACTTCTCATCCTTCTTTTGTGTTTCCTTTTTGGACCCCGCTTTCTTATTCTGTGGTTCTTCCTTCTTTGGCTCTTTCGGGCCCTTGTCTTGTGCCATGTCCACCAATTTCTCGTAAGTTGCTCTCATGGGTACATGGGTCATGGCTAGGCTGTGCAGTGGCTCGTTCAATCCTTTAACAAAGCGGAGAGCCTTTTTATGCTGAGTGTTGACTAAATCCAACCCGAACCTAGCTAGTTGGTTGAACTGGTTGACGTATTCCTTGATCGTCATACTTCCTTGCTTAAGAGATAAGAACTTTTCCAGTTGTAAACTCCGTTCAGCTTGCGAGAGAAATTTTGTCTCAAACCTTGTCCTGAAATCCATCCATGTCTCAACCAGCCTCTCGGCGTTAGTGACTTCCCACCAGTAGGAAGCTTCGTCTTTGAGCAGCCATACCGCCAACTGTACCTTCTGCCTATCGTCCACCTCGAAGATAACGAATAGATCCTCAGTTTCTTTGAGCCAATTCCTCTCTTCTATGAATGATTCAGTTCCTTTGAAATCCTTCCCATCCATGGCCCTAAAATCTCTATAGATCTTTGAGAAAGCAATTGCACGAGGAGGGGGTGGGGGAGGGGGATCATTTGCTAGACCTGCAGTGGCGGTCCTAGCCTCAAGATATTGACGAAACCAACCGGGTACATGAACACCCTCTGGTATCTCAGATGCTTCAGACATGCTGAAACGAAAAAGGAAAGGTTCAATACAAAAAGGACTGAAAGAAAGATATATGGCTCTCGGGGATTATGTTTTTCAAAATAAGCTTTATTTTTGAAAATACTTCCTTTTAAAACCTTTTTGGAAATAGCTTTCAAAAACTTTTATCTAATCTGGTAACCTTTAGCTCTGATACCAAGTGTAACACCCCACCTCCGTTAAGGTCACTCACAAAGGGAATGCCTTAACTTTGGTGGAGCATTTTAGTAAACAGAACAGAAACTTACAAGACAGATAAAACAGTACTTGAAATTTTTTAACTTTATTACAGCGGAAAAAGAAATCAATATGGTTACATCCTTTCAAATCTCAGAATTCAAGTACAAAATATCAGTCTTGTACAAAAGCCTTCAAAATGCATGGTTTAAAATCATAATCCCCATGGAACGGAAGCTATACAGAGCCAAGCCATACTTTAAGCGCTTCAAGCAAAGAGAAATATGGATCAAGCTAAAGTATTCCCTCCTTGGATAACCAGGGGGGAAAACGGAAGAAAGGAGGCGAAACAGCAAGGGTCAGACAAAAAGTCTGGCAAGTCCAGTGACTTTCAACATATGAACAGATAATAATAATAATATGACATGAACATAAAACTGGATGAGGGATAACTGTAACAGGTGTAGTAGATATAACAGAAGAACAGAATGACATAAACTATTGCTTTACACTTCTCTGCACTAATACTAGTATAAAAGAATTAGGTGTCACCCTAATGTCTAAACTGAAGCAGGAACGAGTACAGAATAATCTAACAGAAACAGAGTGCTAATAATGGGCCTTTACTACCCGATTAGAAACAGATAGAAGCAGAAACAGATTAATCCCTACGGAAACAAAATGTAGAATTAGGTATACACTAGTAATGGGCCTTTACCACCCGAACAGACGGTACCACGCAGATTCAGACAGGTGTTACCACCCAACAGAAACAGACTGTACCAACAGAAACAGACAGAACTAAGTGTACCCTAAAACCCTACCCCAAGCGATCGGCTCCCTAATACGTAAATATCCTGTGTCGGCCCCACAGTAGGGTGTATCACTCCCTAAAGTGACAACCAATTGGCACAGACCTATTTACAGATGTCACAGCGTCTTACATCCTCAGAGGCAGACCGGGATCCATGCACGCACATGACCCGGTTGGAACGCACCATCAACACCCCTCGCCATTATCAGAATGAACCACTTATAATTAGTTCAGTAAGCGTGCCCGGACCCTACCTACTGTTGGGTCAAAGTTTTGATACCAGAAAGGGTTACTGACTAATATGGGTCCCAAACAACAGATGACACAAGTAATTCTCCTCCTAACCTTGTGTCCCCAGACTAACAGATTTCAGATTAACTTGTTTACAAGTTCAGACATACAGAATTCAGATTTACTAGTTCACAAATTAAGTTAACAAGTTTTCAGACTAACAGATCAGATGTACAGATTTTTCAGATTTGTCTAACTTTATATTGGGCCTACAGATTCACGGAACGGGTTTATTAGACTCATTAGTCAATTGGTTTAACCTTACCCAACACGTTTTAGACATCATAATTATCTCAGATTTTCATTAATTAAATATTAATGCCCAAACCTCTCACATTAGACTGACAGTTTGCGGCTACTGGTTAGGCCGGTTGGTTCCGGGCAGGTTTCTGTCGCAAACTGAGTCTAACCTCGGGTTTCTAGCACATTATGACTAACTTCTCACATTAGAACCTATTGTTTGCGGCCACTGGATTATGCCGGGCGGTTCCGGGCAGAATTACGCCGCAAACTCATTCTAACCTCGAGTTAGCCATGTTTATCTTTGCGGCCAATTAATTGATGATTTACCATTTATACCCACGCCTAACATACATGTCAATTATTCATAACTATAGCCAATTCAGATTATGTCAATAGCGGACTAATTATACCAACTCAACAGATATAGCAGATAACAGATTTCTCAGATTAGGCGACTTAGCAGATTAAGCACACTAGCAAATTTAGTATTTTTAACAGACTTAGTAGATAACAGATTTGGCAGATGAACAAATCTAGCAGACTAGGCAATAGAGCAGAACTAGCAGATTAAGCAATATAACAGAACTAGCAGATTAGGCAATGTAACACAACTAGCAAATTAGGAAAATATAACAAATTTACTCATTTCTTAAAGTTTCATACCTTGCCTAATTATAAATCTTTCCTACGTTCACGTGCATAAATAATAGTCTTGATTCACAATATTATCATATACCCTATGTTTGTATCAAACCTACATAGCACAGATTTTGGTCATAGCTTTACCATATATCATATGTTCCAAATTTTTATTTAACTTGCATAGTACAGAAGATCCATATAATTTATACGAAATATAGCCACAGATTACTATGCATGTCAAATATCCCAAAGGTCCCTTACTTAGGTGTTTATTTACATTAATAGATATCCTACTATCATGTAAATATTTATACCTAGGCCATATTCTCTTTATCCTAAATCATGTGTTCAATACAACCTATATTTAAATTATATACCTTTTTATGTCATGTCCACAAATCATATGTTCAATACCTTTTTATGTTATAAATATAACATGTCCAATCATATGTCTCAGATTCATGTTCTAGCTGCAGTCCATGTTCTTTCCTCAAATTAGTCACCTGTTGGTCATGCCCCATTTATGCATCATTCGTTTTACTGTCCCAAACATTGTAGCGCATGTTAATCTCTTAGGCTCGTAGTAGCCTGGCTATAGAACAGAAAGACGAAAGAGGTACAGAATAAGATAAATCAAATCAGAACAGAACAAATATAATCCCAGATTCAGATTCACAATTCATGTCAAAATCAGAATTAACGTTTATAGCGGAAAATAACTGTACTTGCCTTGGTTGGATTAAAGAAAGAACTTTAGTTGTTACAGAATATTTGTAGAAGCTTTTATCTCAAATTTGAATTGAATTGCTTAGGTTGATGTTGATTAGCTTCTAGTTTTGATTCCAGCAGAGTAGCGACGCCATTTTTATTTTTACTAGAACAGAGGCAGAGAAGAATAGAATTGTGTGTAGAGGAGGCTAGGTCTTAGAATGTATTTATAGGTGTGTTTAGTTGTTTTAGGCCTTTAGATAAACCCTAAAACAGATCAGAACCGTCAGAATTCGTCACAGGTTCACCAAAACAGCCCAAAAACCCATCCTGATGCACCCAGACCGACCTGGCTCGACCAGGGAGGTCGACCCCCAGGTCCACCCAAGGGTCGACTCCCAAGTCGACCTGGTCCCCTCCAGGTCGACCCCCAGGTCGATCCCCAGGTCGACCTGGTCTGGGCGGGAATTTTCCCGCCTGGCTCGTTTTCTGCATTTTTGAAATATGTTTCGTTTTTCTAATTTTTTGTGAAACTTCTGAAGGCCATATCTCGGTCATACTGACTCCGATTTACGAAATTTCGGACTCTATTTCACGTATTTTTCCGAGACGAACGCAACCGCGAAACCCGTTTCCCTTAATTCTGATTTTATATTTTAATTATACTCAGATTTGTAATTCTTAGGTTCACTGGAAAATACGGGGTGTTACACACTCTTTGGAACATCTCGACCTATCGAATCGTTCGAGCTACCCCCAAGTCCCTCAGAATCAACGCCATTCCCATTACAACCCGGGATCTTGCCGCAGACCAGTCTAACCACTCTTCCTCTTCAATGAAGAATTGGAGTAGCCTTCCCTTCGAACGAGGGGAGCCACCCTACCATGCCGGTTCTCACCGTAGCGGAAGAAAGCGCTACCGTAGACCCTCCTAACCTCGCTTCAAACGAGGGCAACCCTGGCACCCGAACATCACATGCTATGCTGGATCAGCCTGGACCTTTAGCTACAAATATGACTCGATCCACAACTCATCAGGTTCCAGAGGGGCCATTCTGCCCAGAACCACCCGCCAGATCTCACCTTCCCTCACACCTTCACTCAACTCTCGGAGGTCGAGACCAGCCAACGGCCACCCTTCCGAGCATGCTTTTGCCGGATCCTCGTGCAGAATCCCCTCAGGATGCAGAGTTAAGTTCATGGCAATGACTCCTCGGAGATGGGAGTCAGCTTGCAATCATCATTCGACATTTCACTCGGGGAAATTCTTCGCAGCAAGACATAGACAATGTCAACCGCAGCCCCTTCACTAGAGAAATCAGAAATTCTCGAAACCCTCCGGACTTTAGGTTCCCTGCCATCGAACCATACAGCGGTCGCACTGACCCGACCATTCATCTTATGCGATACATGCGACATATGGAAGTACTTGGTGCATCGACCAGCTTCATGGCTAAGTGCTTTCCACTCTTTCTCATAGATATAGCCGGTATGTGGTTTCGGTAGCTAACAACGGAGTCGATTAGTTGTTGGAATACTCTAGTCACCCTCTTTATCAAGCAATTTCGAGTGCATATCTCTCGACCGAAAAGTGTCATGTTTCTATCTACCATCAAACAGCGATCCGGAGAGATGCTAAGATCCTTCCTCGAAAGGTTCAACGCAGCCGTAGCATCTGTCGATCGGACCGAGCCATCAATGGTGTTGATGGCAGCCATCGCGGGAGTTCAGAAGAGATCAAAATTCTTGAACTCTTTAACTAGGGATGCTCCCAAAGATATAGATGATTTCTATTCCGAGGCCGAAAGATTCCTCCGACAAGAGGATGCCAGCTTTGAGATGGAGAGCCTTGAAGTTTTAGTAGCCAAACAACAAGGTCCACTCAACGGCAATGGCCAGAATAAAGGAAGAGGAACGACCCCGTAAAAGGATAAACACAATGTACGACCTCGAAATGAAAACAAATATAATCAGTACACCAAGCTCAATTCCTCTTTTCTCGATATCTAACTCGATATGCGCGAGTCCTTCCCCACTCCAAGGCCACCTCAACGAGAACCGACCCAGATGGAACTTGACTTTGGCAAGCATTGTATATTCTACAACGTAGCTGGACATAATACAAATGATTTCCGTCATCTACACGATCTCATCGAAGGGCGAGTCAGAAAAGGGGAACTCGCTGAGTATGTCAAAAATCGCGCCCCAGCCATGCCGCCGCCACCTTCTGCCCAAGCTCCTCAGGCTGGTCCGCAAGCTCCTAGAAATGGAAAGGACCCTGAGACTAGCACTCGCGGCATTATCATTAATTAGATTTTTTATCTTTTCTATCGATGTATTTCTTTCAATAACAGTGACGCTTTGATGCTATGTAATCAATCGCTGTCCTCGTAGATTTTCTTTGTAATAGATGCTTAGCAGTTATGAACTTTACTTTTTGCAAAAGTAGATCGACTGTTGTAAAATTTCTAAGCCGAACCAGATTAGTGTTCGCCATTAAGCCGAGCATGGTTAATGCTCGCCCCCTGTTCTATGTGGTTAGTGCGAAAGCCCACCACTACTTCAAACACCTACTCTTTCAAGTGAGAAAGGTTGCTTTCTCTTAAACACGAGTGTGTATTACACTCTCTTTCTTTACACCACGAGCGTGCATAGCTCGTTAAACTAACTAACACAACATGAGTTGAGCATGAGAAACACTTGCACTAAGCCGAGCATGGTTTATGCTCTCCACCAAGCCGAGTATGGTTTATACCCGCCACTAAGCCGAGTATGGTTTATGCTTGCCACTAAGCCCAGTATGGTTTATGCTCGCCACCAAGCCGAGTATGGTTTTTACTTGCCACTAAGCCGAGTATGGTTTATGCTCGCCACCAAGCCGAGTATGGTTTATGCTCGCCACCCTCTAAAGCCAAGTGGAATAAAATGCTCGACCCATGGTTTGTTTTGTATTTGCAGGAACCAACTTTTGTACTAGTGGCGATCATCACCTCGGCCTTAATACGGTTTCCGATAGTTGTTGGTTTTCTGGCCTTAATACGACCTGGCATGGTCGTCGGATTTCTGGTCTTAATACAACATCGGACCGTCGGTTTTCTAGCCTTGATATGGTCCGGCGTGACCATAGCAGCTCGAGCGTTTGTGCTTCAGTTCAGATTTCAGAATACACCTCCCTTTGTCGATGAAGATATATTCTGAGGGGAAAAGTGTTAGCCCTCTTTTTGGCACTAATCTTATCGGGCCAAAACGAAAGCCCAAACGCACAACCAAATACAAGTTGCGCTCCAAGAGGCCCATCAGGGGCGCTTGTAATGGCGCGTTATAATAATTAAGTTATTTAATTATTTAAATAACGAATATATTAAATAAACGATAGTTGAACGTATAAATTATAATAATAATTATAATCGAGCCGTAACGACGCGGCAGTTCGTTATTTGGCGAGTTGAACTTCAACTGAATATACAAGATTCGTTATAAGTCCGATTTCTGTGAAACAAGAAACGTTTGAATCTGTTAAGCTATATTTTTCTAATGGAAGAGAAAAATGAAGATTTCGTCGTGTAGATTTTTAGTTATGTCCAAATCAAATTTCAGAAAAGTCGCTATGGAATTCGTATATAATTCGTAACGCTTTATATACGTTATAAAAGGGAATTTCAATATAAATTGAAATTCGATTCAATCTGAACTTGGAATATCAAACATATAAGTTTCCTGGAGTTGTATAGCATTCCACTATGAATATATACGGTAATATAAATTTATTTATATTTAATTTAATTTATTTAAATATATTTATATATTTAAATGGATTATCCAAGGGTCTAAAAATAGCCACTTTTACAAACGAAGTCGGAATTCGACGAAACCAGTCTTATTGGATCCGCAATGTCAAATAGTTGTTAGATTTCTAGTTTCGTGATTTTTAGAGTCACCGTGTGGCCGTACGGATTTTTAGAGTAAGAAACAGTCAGTTTTTCGACAGTTAAAAATACGCAGTTTGAGCAAACGGAGGCGGAATTCGACGAAACCAGTTTCATTGGGACCGAAATGGCGAACTCTAGCTACATGTCCAGTTTGGTGATTTTTGGGTATCGTGTGTGATCACACGGATTTTTAGAAGACGAAGACGGATATAAAAGGATAATAAATATCTATAAAAAAATCTATAAATATCTAAAAAGTTTGCTAACTCATCCCAAGGCATAAAAGAGGCCACGCTCACCTCATTTACAACCACACAAGATTTTTCTCCTTTATAAAACCAGCTTCTTCAAGCCGCAACCTCCAAAAAAATAAAACAGTGGAAATCCTCTTTGTAAAATCCAATACAAATCCAAACAAAAATCTAAAAATAGAAATACTTATATATCCATGAATGTTTCTCTTCGATCTGGAGGGGATTTTACAGAGTGCGATACGTTTTTTGGATGCTCGTTTTATGAGCAGTGAATTAGGGTTAAGGGTTCGATCAAAACGAAGGGGTATTGGCTTGATTCGAGTTCGGATTTGGGATCAAGGAGTGTTTTAGCACTTGTAGTTGAATTTTGGTGGGATTCGGCACCTTCTGGAGTGGAGCGACGTGCTGATTCCTACAGGGAAGGCCGAGGTCGCATTCTAGTGATTGAGTTCGATGGGGATGTTTCTGATATGGTTTGGGAGAGGAGCTCGAGAGCAGAGTAGTGGTGTGTTTGGTTTTTAAAACCGTGGGGGATTGAGGTCGGAAGATGGACGGGAATGTTGGGTAATGGCACTGTGTTGCGGTTCCAGCGTGACATGGGATTCAGGGAAGAAGAGAACGTGAGGTGGATTTGGGCTGTGATGAAAATGGGCCGATTAAAAGTGTGGTTAGGCCCAAAACAATCTTTTTAAAAGTGTTTTTTATTCAATTATATGTATTTACTTGTTAATTGAATATCTCAAACATATGAAATCAGAATCATGAACCGTAAGTTGCGTTGGGATCGTATGGACGAGAGCTACACTCTGGAGCAGACTAGGAGTGAATCCGAGCTAGTTACGATTTAGGGCGAAATAAACTGTTTGATTCAAATCAAACAACAGTTTATCGTTCTTTAACGATGAACTGCAAATGTGAGTAAATCTCACTAACTCTGAACAGTTTATAATTTCATGTTGCATTGTTAGAACTGTTAAAATTGTCTGTTTGACTGTGTGTTGATTGGTTGATTGAACTGCTAGTCAGTTAGTTAAATTTCTATATTGATTCTGTTTAACAGAGTATATCATATGGAACTGAAAGTGATGTTATCTATATTGTCTAACATTTGTGATGCAGGGAGACAGGTGGGAGGAATCCGACTGGATTCCTCAACAGTTATTTTATTGTTTTTCATATATTGTTATATGATGTGATATAAAATCTGTGGGCAGTTATATGTGCTTGGACGATATTGAACATCGTGATTTGATATGATTGAATACCATAACATACCGAAATGTTGATAAGGGGATTTTCAATGTTTATATTGAAAATGAATCTTATTTATAAAATCGATAGGATTTTATAAAAGGAAAACATTTATTTAATTAGAAAATAAATAAATGAAAAAGGAAACATTTATTTAGAAAATAAATGAAATAAAATAGAAACATTTATTTAGAAAATAAATGAATTAGAATATAAAGGAATTTTTATTTTAGGAAATAAATAAAGGAACATTTATTTAGATTATAAATAAATGGAATAAAGGAATATTTATTTAGGGAATAAATAAAGGAACACTTGTTCGGAAAATAAATAGAATTATACAAGGATAGATTTAAACACGTGCTGCGCACACGGTATAACACGATATGGATTTAAATGAGATATTTAATAGGAAATCTGTTTCAAACAGATAAATTGAAGTAGATTAATTTATAAATAATGTTTTATAAATTAAATAAATTATTTATCGTTGATAAATGGAATATATATAAGTCTGGACTTATATAGAGAAGTAGAAACGTTATTAAAAGGACATTTATAAAGTGAAGAACCGTTACTGAAAGTAAATCTTTATAAATGGATAAACGTTGTAAAAAGTAAATCTTTATCAATGGATAAACATTGTAAAAAGGAAATCTTTTGAAATGAATAAACATTAATAAAAGAAGTTAATCGAATTTAGTTATTCGAAATGAGTTATTCGAATTAGATATTTGAATAGAGTTAAACCCATTAGAGTGATTCGAATTACTCATTTGAATAGAGTTAAACAAAGTAATTTGTTAGGTTAACCAAAGCAAGTTAGTCGAGTTAATCAAAGTAATTGGTTAAGTTAACCAAAGCGAGTTAGTCGAGTTAATCAAAGTAATTGGTTAAGTTAACCAAAGTAAATTAGTTAAGATAAACTAAGCGGTTAATCGAAGTGAATTAGTTAAGTTAAACTAATTGGTAAATCAAAGTGAATTAGTTGCGTCAAACTAAGTGACTTAGTTAAGATAAACTAATTTGTAAATCAAAGTGAATTAGTTGCGTCAAACTAAGTGAATTAGTCAAGTTAAACTAATTGGTTAATCGAAGTAAATTAGTTGGGTTAATCAAAGTGAATTAGCTAAGTTAAACTAAGTAAATCGGTTAGAGTTAATCAAAGTGAATTAACTAAGTTAAACTAAGTGGATTAGTTCAATTAATCGAGATAAGTAAATCAAGTTAGGTTAAACCATTTGAGTTAACCAGTAAAGTTGACCAGTTAAAGTTGACCAGTTAGAGTTACTCAGTTAGAGTTGACCAGTTAGAGTTATCCAAGTGGAGTTAATCGAGTAGAGTTGCCGAATATCACTTATTCGAAGTAGAGTTATCGAATATAGTATATTCGAGGGGAGAGTAATCGAATATAGTTTATTCGAGTGGAGAAATCAAATGTTATTCATTTGAGAAGAGTTACCGAATATTATTTATTCGAAGAGTAGTTATCGAATATTGGTTATTCGAAGTTAGTTAATCCAAAGGAGTTATTCGAAGTTAGTTAATCCAAAGGAGTTAGTCGAAGAGTTAATCGAATATAGTTATTCGAAAGAAGGTGTTAATCGAATACAGTTATTCGAGTAAAGTTAAAAGAGTTAATCGAATTTAGTTATTCGAAATGAGTTATTCGAATTAGATATTTGAATAGAGTTAAACACATTAGAGTGATTCGAATTACTTATTCGAATAGAGTTAAACACGTAAGAGTTAATTGAATATTAGTTATTCAATTTGAGTTAATCGAATTTAGTTATTCGAGAAGAGTTAAATCGAATTTAGCTATTCGAAAGGAGTTAATCAATTTGAGTTAAGTTAATCGATTTGAATTAAGTTGAATCGAAATGGAGTAAATCGATTAGAATTAAGTTAATCGAGTTAGAGTAAATCGAATATTAGTTATTCGAAGGTAAGTTATTCGAATTAGTTATTCGAAGGAGTTAATCAATTAAGTTATTCGAATGAGTCATTCGAAGGAGTAAATCAAATTAAGTTAATCGATTAGAGTTGAGTTAATCGATTTGGGTTAAGTTAAGTTATCAAGTTAAGCTTTATCGAGTTAAGTAATCGAGTTAAGTAATCGAGTTGAGATAATCGAGTTAAGAAAATCAAGTTAAGTTAATCGAATAAGTTATTCGATAAGAGTAAATCCATTTAAGTTAAATCGGATGTTAGTTATTCGATAAGAATTGACACATTTAAGAAAATCGAATATTTGTTATTCGATAAGAGTTAATGAAATAGAGCCAACCACGAAGAGTTATTCGAATATTAGTTATTCGATAAGAGTTAATCGAAATAGAGTTTATCGAATATAAGTTATTAAAAAGGGAGAGTTAATCGAATAGAGATTACTCGAAAGAGAGTTATACGTCGAATTCGATTATATCAAATTCCGGAAAGTACTATTTACCTTCCGGGTTTTTAATCAAGGTATAGTTATAATCAAACACTGTCATATAAGAAGTGGATTCGTAACCTGAATCCGAGAATTTGCGTAAACAGATGATTGGAAAAAGTGAGTGACGAGCTTCATCTATGAGACGACCCGAACTTCCCCATGAAGGAAAGCACGAATAGAATTGAGAACAACACACAAAAGGACGCATACGGAAGAACATTTCATTGTTATTACAACAATTCCATCAGATGCAAGAATATACAGAATATAAATGAATAAATTACATTCGACAAATATCAGAGATTACAATAAAGTATATAGCAGCGGAAAAATATACAAAACACAACTAGAAGTGATACACGGATACAGAGCTTTCCGAGCATCGTTCCAGCTGTTAATCAGGACCCTGTGAATATAAATCTGCAAAATCAAAACTACTAGCTGCCCGTGTGGAAAATAGGGGCACCCAGAGTTTAGGTTAAAACAATAAACTCCAGATCAGTCATGGGACTGGTGTGAGAACTAAAACAGTTATAATTCTTTATTTTAAAGTTCGGTAAATCAAGAGACCATGCCGTATAACACGGAACGGGTTTCCTCCCAAGAATACCAGTGCATAGAACAAACAGCGCAATGCTAAATAAAGAAAAATTAAGCTGTTATAAGACCCAAGTCCCATCACACAATGCAACGCAAGACGGAGGATAGGGTTTTTACCTTATAACAGCCAAAGCATGCTTGATACGTTTAAAACACATTATTTGATACTGTTATAGGTGTATAGCGTCAAAACAATTTCAATCATAAGTATCAATCATAGGCGGCATAGCTACCATCTACTATGTCGCCATACTAGGCTCTACAAATAAAACCGAAACACACGTATTGGAAATTGGATTCCGTCATGAGCCGAGGCAAGGGGCAAGCTCCTCTCCGCGTTCGAGACACTCTAGCAAATGTCCCAGGACCCGACTATGATCCTTGGATCTTCAGGGCCGGTCCTCTCTTACTTTTGAGGATTAGTTATTCCTGAACACACGTTTCCCGGTCCTTACAGACCTATATCCGAGGCGCCTCGCATTCCAACAACCACACAGGTGAAAAGTATATAAATGTCAGGGCTGGTAGGTCACTGACACCACCCTAGCTAGAAAGAAACGTCGTGCTCTCCCTGCAGTCACTATCCCGTTTTTGACTCATACCGAGGTGTGAGGCTCGCGAATTCACGCTATACACAAAGCTACGCCACACAGGCTGTGCTTTGATCATCAACTACAAGACTTTGCTTTTCAACAGAAGCCTTGATCTATTGCCACTTACGCATGCCACATTGGCAATTCACTCCATGCGACTGATGTCCATCGATATACAACCTCCGAGCTCGTACGTCTCAGAGAAGGGCATTAAGTAAGAGAATAAATTCTCCACCGCCAAACAGATGTATATTTGATAGAGATCAATCAACACAGAATAAAATCCAATGTCAGACACACAATCCATTAACAAGTTCGTTCTGGGTCTGAACGAAACCGGAGGCACTTTCCTCGCATATCCATCCATCTCCAAGTACGTCTGGACGATCACCAACTGATTCCCTCATCTAGGCTGTACAGCCCAATCAAGATCATCAGTAATCACCCAAACGATGTGAAGACTTTCGGTCTTCAACCACCGTCTTCATCTTCGACATCTCGTCGAATCGGTTATTCAGAATGGGTATAAACCCGGCCTTTCTGAATAACCCACATATATAATAAACAAATGTTACACAAACACAACGAACGCCTCATTCCAATTCAGAATATTCTTTTATTCACAAAATCACATTCTTAGGGAAAGGTTCCCATAAATTTTATCAAAGATAAATTCTTCTAAATTTATCCTAAAATCTTCCTTTAGATATCATTTAAAACCATATTATGGTTTTCCAAACTAGTCGGGATTAGCGAACCACACCGAAGTAATTATTTATTTTATTTCCCAATCCCAACCTATATATCCCATGGAGAAAACTGGCAACACTCCACATCTAACACCACGGTGTTATCGGTAAAATTAATTACCATTTCACGTTCAAATCTAATTAAAGATTTAACTATCGCTTTGGAGCAAAACTGGTGGTACTCCATTCTCGATCACCTTTCAGATTTGATAATTTAAATTATCAATTCACATTTTTAATCTAATTAAAGATTCATTAAAACTCCACTTAGTTTTAATCTTCTCAAAAATCAATATTATGTCTTTAAGTGGGTTAAAGCACCAATGTCATCTAAAACACGCTTCACGATAAACTCAAATCACATTTGATATTAAATACAAGGCTCTGAATAGAAAATATATCGACTTATATTCAATACCAAATTCTGAAACCAACAAATATCGTATTGGAAATAACGATATAAAATATATCTTTCAAATTCCCATAACAATATCTGTATAGTCACGAAATCCAACATCGAAATATCCCGAAGATAATTTTGATTCAGCTCCAGTCCAATCCACGTATTGGAAATTATTGATTACTTTTAAAATCACTTTCAAATTCAATTTATTTATTTTAAAAATAAATTGATTTCAATTCTAGTTCAAAACTAGTTCATTTCGATAAAAATCTATTTTTATCTTTTCAAATGTGGAATTTTCCAGCCCAATTCTTTCCAATTCACATATTATAATTTTACACAAATTATCGATATTTTTAATAATTTTATCAAGGCCCGTACAGTCGATTTCCATCAACGGCCATCGAACTGCACTTACAGCGACCTTTTCTGAAATTGATTTGGACATAATTCCAAATCCAACCGTTAGATTTCAAATTTCTAATATTCATTGGAAAGCTCTTTTCGATACGAACCCAACGGTTCCGGTTTTAGGAGAATCCGACGGACGGATCTCCCGCAATGTCCGTTTGAAATAAATGGTCGAAATTCTCGAACTGCCGCGGTGCGGCGCGTTCTATTCAGGTCATTATAATATATATATATATAATATATATAATATATATTTCGTCGATTTCTATTTAAAACGAATTTTATAAATCGTTTTAAATTCGTTTCTAAAACAATTCAACTTCTACATTCAATTTCAAATCGATTTGATTTAAATTCAACTCGAATTCATTTCCATTTTATTTAATTCGAATTCAAATTCGTTTCAATTCAATTCAAATTCAAATTCGTTTCAATTCAAATTGATTTCAATTTAATTTCGATTCGAATTCAATTAAATTTCAGTTCGTTCACAATTCAACTTGAATTTGTTTTATATTCAATTCCATTCGAAGTCCTTTTATATTAAATTCAAATTCGTTTTCTTTTCAATTCGAATTCGCTATAATATTCATTTCAATTTGAATAAAATCGATATAAATATCGTTCACGTCAAAATGGCGCAAATCTAATCAACACGGCTTTATATTTTTCACAACTTCTTTATTCTATTCAACAAATGAATATTTATCCCATTCAACACATGAATCTATATTTCTTTCAACACACGACTAATCTCAACACATGAGTACTGTCAATACATCACTATTTTTGTTATGTAAAATATTTTATAAAACTATGGTATCTATCGTTTGATTTTCAATTAGTCTCCTACTGAGAAGTAGTTCTAATTTTAAATATGATAAAGATGTAAATTTCATTGTATAAAATATTTCACTCAACACCTGGACATCGTCAACACATGACTATTTTTATATTCAACACATGAATTATCTTTTATAATATTCATTATTTTCCCGATTGGAATGAGGCCCAATCAATCACCATATAACGTTAATTATATGGATTCCATACAACACATGTATATAATAGCATTGAAAAATAATCAACCATCAACCAAAGTGCACTACACTGTATAAGCATCAAATATAGATATCTGACGCTTATAACAGCCTGTCAATCGATCGATCGACATATTTAATCAATCAGGATGAGTGAACTTCAAATTTCATCCCAACACCCGTGTGTGGTTTCAAACAATCAAACACAGATTTTATTTGTGCAGTTGGGCGATGTGTAAAATTTATCGTCCCAATCAATGTCCTTCAAATAGGTGTACATAAACAAACCGTCCGGTTTGTAAATGAATATTTTATTTTATTCACTTCCACGTTAAAAATTATATTTTTAACGATAAAATATTCTATTTCAACACATGAATTTCTATTCATTTCATTTACACAATAAAAATGATATTTTTATTTTTCTAACATATTTTAGAAAATTTCGGCGGCATAACGGCACGATACTAGAAATGGGACAAGGCCTAGCCTTATCCCCGGTCTAGTGAAGGCCCACGCCATTCACACATCAATCAAATCCATTCAATTCATCAAACAATTCAATTTCAAATCAAATCTTCTAACTAATCTATGCAACCAAACAAACAAGTCCATGGTCTGTGGACGATTGTGTTGGGTGCTACTAAGCACCGTCTGCATCCTAGTATATATATATATCTAGAAAAAGAAGTTGAAGAGTGAGAAGTTCTCACCGAAAGCTATCCAATACCACGACTCTTCATTTATAGAAATCTTCTTCGTTATCCCATCTTCTTCATCTTCGTTGCCCGTAGTCACTATATATATTAAAATCACGCATTTTTATATTTCGATGTCTTTAAAATAAAAATCACATCTTTATTTATTCACTTTCAATTTAAAAATCATATTTCTATAATCACTTCATATATTTAAAAATCGAATTTTCACTTCGCTATTCAATATATAAAAATAAGCATATTTTCACAACGCTACTATATAGATAAAAATTATATTTTTATCACCTTATTCTTCATATAAAAATTTCCCCCTTTCAAAAATAAAGTTTTTGCCTTTATAAAAATAAAGTTTTCGCCTTTATAAAAATAAAGTTTTTGCCTTTATAAAAATAAAGTTTCGCCTTTTCTATTATTAAAATATCTTCTTTTCACTTTTTTAAAAATAAAGATCTCGCCTTTAATACGTCTATCATGTAAAAATTATATTTTCACATCTTCTACATGGTAAAGATCATATTTTTAATATTTTTAAATATATAAAAATCATATTTTTAATACTCTATAATATAAAAGATTGTATTTTTATTTGCTAAAATTAATTAAACAAAACGAAATAAAAATAAAAAGGAAAAGGGGCTCACAGTGTTCGACTGTAGAGGGGGGGGTTTCACCTTCGTCGGAGGGGGCTTCGGGTGGCTCGAAGGTGGGCTTCGCGGCTCACGGTGGCGCAGGAGCCTCGTCAGGCGGTGGTGGAGCTCGGTGGGCGATGGGTCAGAGGGTGGAGGGGTGCGGTGCTCGAATTGGGGGTTTAGGGTTCGGGTTTGGGTGGGTTCGACGCGGGTTCGGCGAGGAGGAGAAGGGGAGGTGGAGGAAGAGGGGGCCACGCCCTAGTGGCGGCGCGCCAGGGGGGTCGCGGCGGTGCTGCTGGGAGGAGCGCCTCCCTCCCTTCGTTTCTTTCTTTTTTTTTTTTTAAAACTGAATCGGGAAGAATAAGGGGGGAGGGGCTTTTATAAAATTTATATTATTTAATTTATTATTTAATTTTTCACCAAAAAGCAACTTTTATTTTCGACCTCAAAACGAGGCCCACCGCCTGTCGCCCATAGCGTTTTACCCCCATTCCGAACCCAATGGGATATGTATCGCAAGCTGATTCGATCGCTTGAATCAGTTTCCTTTGAATTTACATTTAAATCATTATATTGAATTTTTAACGTACATTTCAAATTACCGGGGTCGCATACGAACTTTAAAAATTCTAGAAAAATATTTTCTAGTTTCGTATTGACGATACGGTCCTAACAAAACTAGTTTCGTCGAATTCTGAGACCGTTGGAAAAATGGTCATTTTCCAGTCGATTAAAATCAACTGAAACTGGTCAAACGCGTTTTCCTATGCCACGCTCACATATTGAATCGAAAAATTTTGAAATTTGAAACCTAGCAATAATTTAACACTGCGGATCCAACAAGAGTGGTTTCGTCGAAATCCGAGGTCATTTGCAAAATTTCCATTTTTAAGGGCCTGAATTCCATAGCGACTATTCAGAATTTTCAACTGGACATATCTTTTGATTCCCGCTATGAAATCTTGATTTGTTGGATTCGTTGGAAAGATCATATCAATTAGATCCTAATGTTTTTGGTTTCACTAAAATCCGGATTTTTTTACACCCGGTACATTCAATTGAAGTTTGAAATCGAATTATCGAACTACCGCGCCATTTTCAATTCCTTTTATAATTATATATAATTATTTATATTCTAACGACGACGCGTATAAATATATACGTCGAATTATATTCCAAATAAATCTCTCGTTGATATTATTTAAAATAATACATTTTAAATATTCAAAATTCGCTAAAATTGCCAAAATAAAAATTTTAAACTGGCCCAGATTTTCCGGGTTATTACAATCTCCCCCACTTAAAACTTTTCGTCCCCGAAAAGGAACAAAGTCGAAAGTGGTTTGATAATAAGCTCTACATTCGATCTGGCTTCCATTCTCCAACTTTTCAGTTTCTGAGAATTTTCAAATTTTCAAAAATTTGGCTAACACCCTAAATTTTCGAAAAATTTCGCCATAACCTCCCCTGCACCGGGAGCATCGGGGAATTTCAAATAGCTTCCCCGGTCCTTTAGATCTTAAAAAGAAAAAGAAAAAGCCAAGCGGCTAGCCAATAGGCTCATAAAATCATCATCACCCAAACAAAACAGTAAATTATGTAGTAAACATGTACCTATTTGTCGGGCAAACAAATTTTATTCTCTGCTCTAGCCTCCTTGCTATGACCTGTTCAATGTAAGTATATGTATATGCAAGCAGTTGCGACCAATTTTCAATACAATTCAATATTTGATACAATTAGGCTAAATGGTTCAAAATTATCAAACAAATAACCAAACAACACAAACATCAATCAATTAGTGGATTAACGTTTCAAATTGATAATTTTTGATATATATACAGAAAATCATGTTTTGATGCCAATTCACAACAATGTGTTCTAGCTATATTAGTTTTGGTTCTCACACCAGTCTAATGGAAATATATAGAAAATCATACCTTCGTCACTCGAAAATAAATACTGGTAACGCTGCAGCATTATCAGAATCATTCCCGGGCAACTAGAATGTGATCCTATATCTGTCTAGTATATTAAAACTTCGACTATACGTTCATGACGCGTATACGCGAAATCCATATATACTCGATTGTCCATATTCAAAATAAATAAATAATTCAAATACGTATAAAACGATTTAAATTTTAAAAACAAAATTGTTTTCTTTTGAAAAATATACTCTTCACACTCGTTCTAGGATACTACTGATCCTATCTCTAACGAGTCATTCTAATTGGATATTACTAACCCAATATCTGATGAATTCTTTCGTATGGTTCTAATGTGTCTTGTTCTCGAGCTCTGTAAACCAAAGCTCTGATACCAAACTGAGACGACCCGAACTTCCCCGTGAAGGAAAGCACGAATAGAATTGAGAACAACACACAAAAGGACGCATACGGAAGAACATTTCTTTGTTATTACAACAATTCCATCAGATGCAAGAATATACAGAGTATAAATGAATAAATTACATTCGACAAATATCAGAGATTAGAATAAAGTACATAGCAGCGGAAAAATATACAAAACACAACTAGAAGTGATACACGGATACAGAGCTTTCCGAGCATCGTTCCAGCTGTTAATCAGGACCCTGTGAATATAAATCTGCAAAATCAAAACTACTAGCTGCCCGTGTGGAAAATAGGGGCCCCCAGAGTTTAGGTTAAAACAATAAACTCCAGATCAGTCATGGGACTGGTGTGAGAACTAAAACAGTTATAATTCTTTATTTTAAAGTTCGGTAAATCAAGAGACCACGCCGTATAACACGGAACGGGTTTCCTCCCAAGAATACCAGTGCATAGAACAAACAGCGCAATGCTAAATAAAGAAAAATGAAGCTGTTATAAGACCCAGGTCCCATCACACAATGCAACGCAAGCCGGAGGATAGGGTTTTTACCTTATAACAGCCAAAGCATGCTTGATACGTTTAAAACACATTATTTGATACTATTATAGGTGTATAGTGTCAAAACAATTTCAATCATAAGTATCAATCATAGGCGGCATAGCTACCATCTACTATGTCGCCATACTAGGCTCTACAAATAAAACCGAAACACACGTATTGGAAATTGGATTCCGTCATGAGCCGAGGCAAGGGGCAAGCTCCTCTCCGCGTTCGAGACACTCTAGCAAATGTCCCAGAACCCCACTATGATCCTTGGATCTTCAGGGCCGGTCCTCTCTTACTTTTGAGGATTAGTTATTCCTGAACACACGTTTCCCGGTCCTTACAGACCTATATCCGAGGCGCCTCGCATTCCAACAACCACACAGGTGAAAAGTATATAAATGTCAGGGCTGGTAGGTCACTGACACCACCCTAGCTAGAAAGAAACGTCGTGCTCTCCCTGCAGTCACTATCCCGTTTTTGACTCATACCGAGGTGTGAGGCTCGCGAATTCACGCTATACACAAAGCTACGCCACACAGGCTGTGCTTTGATCATCAACTACAAGACTTTGCTTTTCAACAGAAGCCTTGATCTATTGCCACTTACGCATGCCACATTGGCAATTCACTCCATGCGACTGATGTCCATCGATATACAACCTCTGAGCTCGTACGTCTCAGAGAAGGGCGTTAAGCAAGAGAATAAATTCTCTGCCGCCAAACAGATGTATATTTGATAGAGATCAATCAACACAGAATAAAATCCAATGTCAGACACACAATCCATTTACAAGTTCGTTCTGGGTCTGAACGAAACCGGAGGCACTTTCCTCGCATATCCATCCATCTCCAAGTACGTCTGGACGATAACCAACCGATTCCCTCATCTAGGGTGTACAGCCCAATCAAGATCATCAGTAATCACCCAAACGATGTGAAGACTTCCGGTCTTCAACCACCGTCTTCATCTTCGACATCTCGTCGAATCGGTTATTCAGAATGGGTATAAACCCGGCCTTTCTGAATAACCCACGTATATAATAAACAAATGTTACACAAACACAACGAACGCCTCATTCCAATTCAGAATATTCTTTTATTCACAAAATCACATTCTTAGGGAAAGGTTCCCATAAATTTTATCAAAGATAAATTCTTCTAAATTTATCCTAAAATCTTCCTTTGGATATCATTTCAAACCATATTATGGTTTTCCAAACTAGTCGGGATTAGCGAACCACACCGAAGTAATTATTTATTTTATTTCCCAATCCCAACCTATATATCCCATGGAGAAAACTGGCAACACTCCACATCTAACACCACGGTGTTATCAGTAAAATTAATTACCATTTCACGTTCAAATCTAATTAAAGATTTAACTATCGCTTTGGAGCAAAACTGGTGGTACTCCATTCTCGATCACCTTTCAGATTTGATAATTTAAATTATCAATTCACATTTTTAATCTAATTAAAGATTCATTAAAACTCCACTTAGTTTTAATCTTCTCAAAAATCAATATTATGTCTTTAACTGGGTTAAAGCACCAATGTCATCTAAAACACGCTTCACGATAAACTCCAATCACATTTGATATTAAATACAAGGCTCTGAATAGAAAATATATCGACTTATATTCAATACCAAATTCTGAAACCAACAAATATCGTATTGGAAATAACGATATAAAATATATCTTTCAAATTCCCATAACAATATCTGTATAGTCACGAAATCCAACATCGAAATATCCCGAAGATAATTTTGATTCAGCTCCAGTCCAATCCACGTATTGGAAATTATCTATTACTTTTAAAATCACTTTCAAATTCAATTTATTTATTTTAAAAATAAATTGATTTCAATTCTAGTTCAAAACTAGTTCATTTCGATAAAAATCTATTTTTATCTTTTCAAATGTGGAATTTTCCTGCCCAATTCTTTCCAATTCACATATTATAATTTTACACAAATTATCGATATTTTTAATAATTTTATCAAGGCCCGTACAGTCGATTTCCATCAACGGCCATCGAACTGCACTTACAGCGACCTTTTCTGAAATTGATTTGGACATAATTCCAAATCCAACCGTTAGATTTCAAATTTCTAATATTCATTGGAAAGCTCTTTTCGATACGAACCCAACGGTTCCGGTTTTAGGAGAATCGGACTGTCGGATCTCCTGCAATGTCCGTTTGAAATAAATGGTCGAAATTCTCGAACTGCCGCGGCGCGGCGCGTTCTATTCAGGTCATTATATTATATATATAATGTATATAATATATATTTCGTCGATTTCTATTTAAAACGAATTTTATAAATCGTTTTAAATTCGTTTCTAAAACAATTCAACTTCTACATTCAATTTCAAATCGATTTGATTTCAATTCAACTTGAATTCATTTCCATTTTATTTAATTCGAATTCAAATTCGTTTCAATTCAATTCAAATTCAAATTCGTTTCAATTCAAATTGATTTCAATTTAATTTCGATTCGAATTCAATTAAATTTCAGTTCGTTTTCAATTCAACTTGAATTTGTTTTATATTCAATTCCATTCGAAGTCCTTTTATATTAAATTCAAATTCGTTTTCTTTTCAATTCGAATTCGCTGTAATATTCATTTCAATTTGAATAAAATCGATATAAATATCATTCACGTCAAAATGGCGCAAATCTAATCAACACGGCTTTATATTTTTCACAACTTCTTTATTCTATTCAACAAATGAATATTTATCCCATTCAACACATGAATCTATATTTCTTTCAACACACGACTAATCTCAACACATGAGTACTGTCAACACATCACTATTTTTGTTATGTAAAATATTTTATAAAACTATGGTATCTATCGTTTGATTTTCAATTAGACTCCTACTGAGAAGTAGTTCTAATTTTAAATATGATAAAGATGTAAATTTCATTGTATAAAATATTTCACTCAACACCTGGACATCGTCAACACATGACTATTTTTATATTCAACACATGAATTATCTTTTATAATATTCATTATTTTCCCGATTGGAATGAGGCCCAATCAATCACCATATAACGTTAATTATATGCATTCCATACAACACATGTATATAATAGCATTGAAAAATAATCAACCATCAACCAAAGTGCACTACACTGTATAAGCATCAAATATAGATATCTGACGCTTATAACAGCCTGTCAATCAATCGATCGACATATTTAATCAATCAGGATGAGTGAACTTCAAATTTCATCCCAACACCCGTGTGGGGTTTCAAACAATCAAACACAGATTTTATTTGTGCAGATGGGCGATGCGTAAAATTTATCGTCCCAATCAATGTCCTTCAAATAGGTGTACATAAACAAACCGCCCGGTTTGTAAATGAATATTTTATTTTATTCACTTCCACGTTAAAAATTATATTTTTAACGATAAAATATTCTATTTCAACACATGAATTTCTATTCATTTCATTTACACAATAAAAATGATATTTTTATTTTTCTAACATATTTTAGAAAATTTCGGCGGCATAACGGCACGATACTAGAAACGGGACAAGGCCTAGCCTTATCCCCGGTCCAATGAAGGCCCACGCCATTCACACATCAATCAAATCCAATCAATTCATCAAACAATTCAATTTCAAATCAAATCTTCTAACTAATCTATGCAACCAAACAAACAAGTCCATGGTCTGTGGACGATTGTGTCGGGTGCTACTAAGCACCGTCTGCATCCTAGTATATATATATATATATCTAGAAAAAGAAGTTGAAGAGTGAGAAGTTCTCACCGAAAGCTATCCAATACCACGACTCTTCATTTATAGAAATCTTCTTCGTTATCCCATCTTCGTCATCTTCGTTGCCCGTAGACACTATATATATAAAAATCACACATTTTTATATTTCGATGTCTTTAAAATAAAAATCACATTTTTATTTATTCACTTTCAATTTAAAAATCATATTTCTATAATCACTTCATATATTTAAAAATCGAATTTTCACTTCGCTATTCAATATATAAAAATAAGCATATTTTCACAACGCTACTATATAGATAAAAATTATATTTTTATCACCTTATTCTTCATATAAAAATTTCCCCCCTTCAAAAATAAAGTTTTCGCCTTTATAAAAATAAAGTTTTCGCCTTTATAAAAATAAAGTTTTCGCCTTTTCTATTATTAAAATATCGTCTTTTCACTTTTTTAAAAATAAAGATCTCGCCTTTAATACGTCTATCATGTAAAAATTATATTTTCACATCTTCTACATGGTAAAGATCATATTTTTAATATTTTTAAAAATATAAAAATCATATTTTTAATACTCTATAATATAAATGATCGTATTTTTATTTGCTAAAATTAATTAAACAAAACGAAATAAAAATAAAAAGGAAAAGGGGCTCACAGTGTTCGACTGCAGAGGGGGGGTTTCACCTTCGTCGGAGGGGGCTTCGGGTGGCTCGAAGGTGGGCTTCGCGGCTCACGGTGGCGCAGGAGCCTCGTCAGGCGGTGGTGGAGCTCGGTGGGCGATGGGTCAGAGGGTGGAGGGGAGCGGTGCTCGAATTGGGGGTTTAGGGTTCGGGTTTGGGTGGGTTCGACGCGGGTTCGGCGAGGAGGAGAAGGGGAGGTGGAGGAAGAGGGGGCCACGCCCTAGTGGCGGCGCGCCAGGGGGGTCGCGGCGGTGCTGCTGGGAGGAGCGCCTCCCTCCCTTCGTTTCTTTCTTTTTTAAAAAAAAAAAAACTAAATCGGGAAGAATAAGGGGGGAGGGGCTTTTATAAAATTTATATTATTTAATTTATTATTTAATTTTTCACCAAAAAGCAACTTTTATTTTCGACCTCAAAACGAGGCCCACCGCCTGTCGTCCATAGCGTTTTACCCCCATTCCGAACCCAATGGGATATGTATCGCAAGCTGATTCGATCGCTTGAATCAGTTTCCTTTGAATTTACATTTAAATCATTATATTGAATTTTTAACGTACATTTCAAATTACCGGGGTCGCATACGAACTTTAAAAATTCTAGAAAAATATTTTCTAGTTTCGTATTGACGATACGGTCCTAACAAAACTAGTTTCGTCGAATTCTGAGACCGTTGGAAAAATGGTCATTTTCCAGTCGATTAAAATCAACTGAAACTGGTCAAACACGTTTTCCTATGCCACGCTCACATATTGAATCGAAAAATTGTGAAATTTGAAACCTAGCAATAATTTAACACTGCGGATCCAACAAAAGTGGTTTCGTCGAAATCCGAGGTCATTTGCAAAATTTCCATTTTTAAGGGCCTGAATTCCATAGCGACTATTCAGAATTTTCAACTGGACATATCTTTTGATTCCCGCTATGAAATCTTGATTTGTTGGATTCGTTGGAAAGATCTTATCAATTAGATCATAATGTTTTTGGTTTCACTAAAATCCGGATTGTTTTGCACCCGGTACATTCAATTGAAGTTTGAAATCGAATTATCGAACTACCGCGCCATTTTCAATTCCTTTTATAATTATATATAATTATTTATATTCTAACGATGACGCGTATAAATATATACGTCGAATTATATTCCAAATAAATCTCTCGTCGATATTATTTAAAATAATACATTTTAAATATTCAAAATTCGCTAAAATTGCCAAAATAAAAATTTTAAACTGGCCCAGATTTTCCGGGTTATTACAATCTATTTCACAGTAAAGGACGTTGTTCAATTAAGGTCTGAGAGGTAATTATACCCCAACTTGATTGACTTCAGAATTGACAAAGGAATAGTTGTGGTTCGATAGAAAAGGTTGATTTGAAATATAGTTAAGTAATAAGCGATTAATGGATTAAGCGTAACGATGTTTTATACAACGTTCATTGGAAATCCGTAAATATGTTTTGGAAACGTTTTCCAAATATAGTCAGATATGTTTTCTAAACATAGAAAATGAAATGTTTTCATGATAAGAATTTAAGAAATAGAGTTAAGCAAATTCATAAACTGACTGGAGAGGGTAAGTTGAACGGTTTTCTAAGTGACGATCTGATGTTGGTTTCGACCTTCCGGATTGATACTTAGAGAATTGTTCTCATACTAGTTACAGTTAGGGACTGATAGTTGCGAAATAATAGTGATGTGAAAATAAGCTATGGAAATGTTTTCCAATGATTAATAACATATATTTCCTAAATATATGAAATAAGGAAATATATGTATATGATGACTGATCGATCGAATTTCCATTTGGAAATAAGATCGTTGTTTGTACACCGACATGTTTTCATTTGATAGTTGAATCACAGACTATCAAAGTTTTGACCATATTTACATTGTAAATATGGAGAGACCGGTTGGATTATTATCCGAAGAACCACTCCGTATTAGCATAAGCGTTGCGAATCAAGTACGCTGAAGATAATTGAAGACGGAGTGAAGTGCAAGGGCTATTGTGAAAAGCCTAGGTAGGATGGATTCACTGAATAGTGCCTTCGGTTTATTCAGTCCCAAAACAACGTATATGGACGAGTGTCTGACAAAGTATTCTTAACGAATCATATATGTTGATCTCTTTAAATGTATTACGTTGGTGGCGGAGAAATTCGTTTCTCTTAGCTTTTATACTCGTGATGCCTTGAGAAATCGATAATGATTTGGTGGGTATGACGATGTGGCATTCAAAGTAATTGAAGAAATAATCTGTCAAAGTGATAAACGTGACCTCAAACCTCACAACCGGGAAATAACAGAAGTTGGGCTAGGCAGCATGGCTAGTTGGGCCATACCCAAGCAGGGAGTATTATCACCATCTAGAGAATATTCAATTGTACTTCTTTATAATCTATTTCAATGCTGTCCCTTATCGGGAAGGATGGTTGCTGATCCCAACCACCGGTGATAATATATTCGTCACACTCAAGCTAAATGAGTGGGCGGTCATGTGTGGCCGGGTTGCAAGACGTTCTTGTTGAACCCTAGTGTATCTCCTCTAGAGTACACTGATCGGAAGGTACTCCCATACATTGTCTGTTGGAATCCAATCTCCAATAAGCACTCACGGTTTTATTTGTATACTATGAATGTGGAACGCGAGATGCAAGCGTTCTGCTAGATTGATATCTATTTGTATTTAGACATTATTATAATATCAGAAAGATATCCTTTATTTAACCAAGTGTTGGAGTTTTATTCACACCAGTCCCATGACTGACCCGGAGTTTATTTTGTTTGTTTTCCCTAAACTCTTGGGTGCCTAAATTTGTACGGGAAGTCAAGTAGTTGGGATTTTACAGATACACTTGGAGAGCTTGGAGCAGGAGACTTCAGGATTATAGCTATTATTATTCCGCTGTGTTGTTAAGTGTTGTACTTTGAAATGGTATGTATATACGAGTACTGATTTGTATTTCAAAGTTATGTTATATTTTATTCGTTCCGCTGTGAGATTCGTGTTTACTCTGATGATGTAAGTTCTTCTTCTTCTTCTATTCTATTAGTTCTATCTTTTCTTCCTCACCCTCTACTTTCTTTCACTAACGTTCCCGGAATTTTCGACTCTCGAGGAGTCGAAAATTTCCAGCCGTTACAGTTGGTATCAGAGCTTAAGTTAAGTGATTACCTTGGCTCTGTGGCATAACTCGATAGAGATGGGATTAGTAATATCCTAAATTGAGTTTGAGTGTATATATATGAGCGCGTAATTGTTATTCAATATAAAATGGTTTTATATTGTGGAGACTCATTGGTTGAGTGGCTTATGAATTCTGGTCGATCAGTTTTGATCCACTGTATCGATAAGGGTTACTAAACACTCGAATACGATGAACCGTCATGGTTTGTTTTGAAAGAGGGTAAATGAAATAATTTTTCCCAAAATATATTTGTTTATAGAAGAAATATATATCTTGAAATTATTATAGTATATTGATTGTATTGGTTGTTATTATAATCGAATGAGATTATAAAAGGGTGAAATGGTTATAAATGACCAATCAGAATTCATATGAATGTAATATATGAAATAGTTTGAATTAAATATGAATTTAAATCAGAATTTGGAATTTAAAATAAGGAAATTTTAAGTTCCTGGGAGATTTTGAAAATGTTTTTCAAATTGAAAATGATATAGTATTGAACTCACTTCAATAGCTGGAAAATAGATTTTGATGATGAATCTAGACATCATCAGTGTTCATTTTCGAGTTCTAAGTGACGGATTACTACCAAAGGTTTTGTTTTTGAATTGTTTTGAGAAAACAAGTTGTTTAGAAATTCAAAGGTTTTGAATTGGCATTATGATTTCAAATTGATTTGAAAGAAACCCAGGAACTTAAGTTCTGGAATTAAAATTTAACTAATGACGTTAAATAAAATGATATGGTAAAAATAAATTGAAATTTAACTTGAACCGAGTTAAATAAAATTGAATTGGATTAGAGATAATCTAGAATGGAACCAAATTGATAAGTCAATAATTTGGAATTTGATATTAGAGTTCGAATGAAATTCGATTTGGATTTGAGGATACAAACTGAGTGGAATGACCATGATATATGCAGAAGTGATAACAGATCAAAAGGATATAATGATACGACCGACAAAAAGGTACAAGTTTATATCATATATGAGTTTGGATTTTATGAGCCGAATTGGCAAGCCGCTTGGCTATTTTGATTTCCTTTTGGATTGGATGAGGCCTAGAGAGGCGAGTTGTGGTTTGTCATATTGACCAATACAAAGGAGGTTATGGCGAAATTTTTCGAAAATTCCAGACGTTAGAACATTCTCATGATTTATGGAAATTCAGTTAGCCATAATGAATTAATAATTTAATTGAAAATTTAATGGTTCAGTTGAAACAGGAGTTGAGAAGTAAACTAAAAGATATTTGAATCTAGTTAGTAAAGTTGGTAGCATTTTCCTAGCTTAGCAATTTCGAGGACGAAATTATTTTAAGGGGGGAAGTCTGTAATGGCGCGTTTTGTAAGGTATAATAATTAAGTTATTTAATTATTTAAATAACGAATATGTTAAATAAACGATAGTTGAACGTATAAATTATAATAATAATTATAATCGAGCCGTAACGACGCGGCAGTTCGTTATTTGGCGAGTTGAACTTCAACTGAATATACAAGATTCGTTATAAGTCGGATTTCTGTGAAACAAGAAACGTTTGAATCTGTTAAGCTATATTTTTCTAATGGAAGAGAAAAATGAAGATTTCGTCGTGTAAATTTTTAGTTATGTCCAAATCAAATTACAGAAAAGTCGCTATGGAATTCGTATATAATTCGTAACGCTTTATATACGTTATAAAAGGGAATTTCAATATAAATTGAAATTCGATTCAATCTGAACTTGGAATATCAAACATATAAGTTTCCTGGAGTTGAATAGTATTCCACTGTGAATATATACGGTAATATAAATTTATTTATATTTAATTTACTTTATTTAAATATATTTATATATTTAAATGGATTATCCAAGGGTCTAAAAATAGCCACTTTTACAAACGAAGTCGGAATTCGACGAAACCAGTCTTGTTGGATCCGCAATGTCAAATAGTTGTTAGATTTCTAGTTTCGTGATTTTTAGAGTCACTGTGTGGCCGTATGGATTTTTAGAGTAAGAAACAGTCAGTTTTTCGACAGTTAAAAATACGCAGTTTGAGCAAACGGAGGCGGAATTCGACGAAACCAGTTTCATTGGGACCGAAATGGCGAACTCTAGCTACATGTCCAGTTTGGTGATTTTTGGGTATCGTGTGTGATCACACGGATTTTTAGAAGACGAAGACGGATATAAAAGGATAATAAATATCTATAAAAAAATCTATAAATATCTAAAAAGGTTGCTAACTCATCCCAAGGCATAAAAGCGGCCACGCTCATCTCATTTACAACCACACAAGATTTTGCTCCTTTATAAAACCAGCTTCTTCAAGCCGCAACCTCCAGAAAAATAAAACCGTGGAAATCCTCTTTGTAAAATCCAATACAAATCCAAACAAAAATCTAAAAATAGAAATACTTATATGTCCATGATCCATGAATGTTTCTCTTCGATCTGGAGGGGATTTTACAGAGTGCGATACGTTTTTTGGATGCTCGTTTTATGAGCAGTGAATTAGGGTTAAGGGTTCGATCAAAACGAAGGGGTATTGGCTTGATTCGAGTTCGGATTTGGGATCAAGGAGTGTTTTAGCACTTGCAGTTGAATTTTGGTGGGATTCGGCACCTTCTGGAGTGGAGCGACGTGCTGATTCGTACAGGGAAGGCCGAGGTGGCATTCTAGTGATTGAGTTCGATGGGGATGTTTCTGATATGGTTTGGGAGAGGAGCTCGAGAGCAGAGTAGTGGTGTGTTTGGTTTTTAAAACCGTGGGGGATTGAGGTCGGAAGATGGACGGGAATGTTGGGTAATGGCACTGTGTTGCGGTTCCAGCGTGACATGGGATTCAGGGAAGAAGATAATGTGAGGTGGATTTGGGCTGTGATGAAAATGGGCCGATCAAAAGTGTGGTGAGGCCCAAAACAATCTTTTTAAAAGTGTTTTTTTATTCAATTATATGTATTTACTTGTTAATTGAATATCTCACACATATGAAATCAGAATCACGAACTGTAAGTTGCGTTGGGATCGTATGGACGAGAGCTAAACTCTGGAGCAGACTAGGAGTGAATCCGAGCTAGTTACGATTTAGGGTGAAATAAACTGTTTGATTCAAATCAAACAACAGTTTATCGTTCTTTAACGATGAACTGCAAATGTGAGTAAATCTCACTAACTCTGAACAGTTTATAATTTCATGTTGCATTGTTAGAACTGTTAAAATTGTCTGTTTGACTGTGTGTTGATTGGTTGATTGAACTGCTAGTCAGTTAGTTAAATTTCTATATTGATTCTGTTTAACAGAATATATCATATGGAACTGAAAGTGATGTTATCTATATTGTCTAACATCTGTGATGCAGGGAGACAGGTGAGAGGAATCCGACTGGATTCCTCAACAGTTATTTTATTGTTTTTCATATATTGTTATATGATGTGATATAAAATCTGTGGGCGGTTATACGTGCTTGGACGATATTGAACATCGTGATTTGATATGATTGAATACCATAACATACCGAAATGTTGATAAGGGGATTTTCAATGATTATATTGAAAATGAATCTTATTTATAAAATCGATAGGATTTATAAAAGGAAAACATTTATTTAATTAGAAAATAAATAAATGAAAAAGGAAACATTTATTTAGAAAATAAATGAAATAAAATAGAAACATTTATTTAGAAAATAAATGAATTAGAATATAAAGGAATTTTTATTTTAGGAAATAAATAAAGGAACATTTATTTAGATTATAAATAAATGGAATAAAGGAATATTTATTTAGGGAATAAATAAAGGAACACTTGTTCGGAAAATAAATAGAATTATACAAGGATAGATTTAAACACGTGCTGCGCACACGGTATAACACGATATGGATTTAAATGAGATATTTAATAGGAAATCTGTTTCAAACAGATAAATTGAAGTAGATTAATTTATAAATAATGTTTTATAAATTAAATAAATTATTTATCGTTGATAAATGGAATATATATAAGTCTGGCCTTATATAGAGAAGTAGAAACGTTATTAAAAGGACATTTATAAAGTGAAGAACCGTTACTGAAAGTAAATCTTTATAAATGGATAAACGTTGTAAAAAGTAAATCTTTATCAATGGATAAACATTGTAAAAAGGAAATCTTTTGAAATGAATAAACGTTAATAAAAGGAGTTAATCGAATTTAGTTAATCGAAATGAGTTATTCGAATTAGATATTTGAATAGAGTTAAACCCATTAGAGTGATTAAATTACTCATTTGAATAGAGTTAAACAAAGTAATTTGTTAGGTTAACCAAAGCAAGTTAGTCGAGTTAATCAAAGTAATTGGTTAAGTTAACCAAAGCGAGTTAGTCGAGTTAATCAAAGTAATTGGTTAAGTTAACCAAAGTAAATTAGTTAAGATAAACTAAGCGGTTAATCGAAGTGAATTAGTTAAGTTAAACTAATTGGTAAATCAAAGTGAATTAGTTGCGTCAAACTAAGTGACTTAGTTAAGATAAACTAATTTGTAAATCAAAGTGAATTAGTTGCGTCAAACTAAGTGAATTAGTCAAGTTAAACTAATTGGTTAATCGAAGTAAATTAGTTGGGTTAATCAAAGTGAATTAGCTGAGTTAAACTAAGTAAATCGGTTAGTGTTAATCAAAGTGAATTAACTAAGTTAAACTAAGTGGATTAGTTCAATTAATCGAGACAAGTAAATCAAGTTAGGTTAAACCATTTGAGTTAACCAGTAAAGTTGACCAGTTAAAGTTGACCAGTTAGAGTTGACCAGTTAGAGTTGACCAGTTAGAGTTATCCAAGTGGAGTTAATCGAGTAGAGTTGCCGAATTTCACTTATTCGAAGTAGAGTTATCGAATATAGTATATTCGAGGGGAGAGTAATCGAATATAGTTTATTCGAGTGGAGAAATCAAATGTTATTCATTTGAGAAGAGTTACCGAATATTATTTATTCGAAGAGTAGTTATCGAATATTGGTTATTCGAAGTTAGTTAATCCAAAGGAGTTATTCGAAGTTAGTTAATCCAAAGGAGTTAGTCGAAGAGTTAATCGAATATAGTTATTCGAAAGAAGGTGTTAATCGAATACAGTTATTCGAGTAAAGTTAAAAGAGTTAATCGAATTTAGTTATTCGAAATGAGTTATTCAAATTAGATATTTGAATAGAGTTAAACACATTAGAGTGATTCGAATTACTTATTCGAATAGAGTTAAACACGTAAGAGTTAATTGAATATTAGCTATTCAATTTGAGTTAATCGAATTTAGTTATTCGAGAAGAGTTAAATCGAATTTAGTTATTCGAAAGGAGTTAATCAATTTGAGTTAAGTTAATCGATTTGAATTAAGTTGAATCGAAATGGAGTAAATCGATTAGAATTAAGTTAATCGAGTTAGAGTAAATCGAATATTAGTTATTCGAAGGTAAGTTATTCGAATTAGTTATTCGAAGGAGTTAATCAATTAAGTTATTCGAATGAGTCATTCGAAGGAGTAAATCAAATTAAGTTAATCGATTAGAGTTGAGTTAATCGATTTGGGTTAAGTTAAGTTATAGAGTTAAGCTTTATCGAGTTAAGTAATCGAGTTAAGTAATCGAGTTGAGATAATCGAGTTAAGAAAATCAAGTTAAGTTAATCGAATAAGTTATTCGATAAGAGTAAATCCATTTAAGTTAAATCGGATGTTAGTTATTCGATAAGAATTGACACATTTAAGAAAATCGAATATTTGTTATTCGATAAGAGTTAATGAAATAGAGCCAACCACGAAGAGTTATTCGAATATTAGTTATTCGATAAGAGTTAATCGAAATAGAGTTTATCGAATATAAGTTATTAAAAAGGGAGAGTTAATCGAATAGAGATTACTCGAAAGAGAGTTATACGTCGAATTCGATTATATCAAATTCGGGAAAGTACTATTTACCTTCCGGGTTTTTAATCAAGGTATAGTTATAATCAAACACTGTCATATAAGAAGTGGATTCGTAACCTGAATCCGAGAATTTGCGTAAACAGATGATTGGAAAAAGTGAGTGACGAGCATCATCTATTTCACAGTAAAGGATGTTATTCAATTAAGGTCTGAGAGGTAATTATACCCCAACTTGATTGACTTCAGAATTGACAAAGGAATAGTTGTGGTTCGATAGAAAAGGTTGATTTGAAATATAGTTAAGTAATAAGCGATTAATGGATTAAGCGTAACGATGTTTTATACAACGTTCATTGGAAATCCGTAAATATGTTTTGGAAACGTTTTCCAAATATAGTCAGATATGTTTTCTAAACATAGAAAATGAAATGTTTTCATGATAAGAATTTAAGAAATAGAGTTAAGCAAATTCAGAAACTGACTGGAGAGGGTAAGTTGAACGGTTTTCTAAGTGACGATCTGATGTTGGTTTCGACCTTCCGGATTGATACTTAGAGAATTGTTCTCATACTAGTTACAGTTAGGGACTGATAGTTGCGAAATAATAGTGATGTGAAAATAAGCTATGGAAATGTTTTCCAATGATTAATAACATATATTTCCTAAATATATGAAATAAGGAAATATATGTATATGATGATTGATCGATCGAATTTCCATTTGGAAATAAGATCGTTGTTTGTACACCGGCATGTTTTCATTTGATAGTTGAATCACAGACTATCAAAGTTTTGACCATATTTACGTTGTAAATATGGAGAGACCGGTTGGATTATTATCCGAAGAACCACTCCGTATTAGCATAAGCGTTGCGAATCAGGTACGCTGAAGATAATTGAAGTCGGAGTGAAGTGCAAGGGCTATTGTGAAAAGCCTAGGTAGGATGGATTCACTGAATAGTGCCTTCGGTTTATTCAGTCCCAAAACAACGTATATGGACGAGTGTCTGACAAAGTATTCTTAACGAATCATATATGTTGATCTCTTTAAATGTATTACGTTGGTGGCGGAGAAATTCGTTTCTCTTAGCTTTTATACTCGTGATGCCTTGAGAAATCGATAATGATTTGGTGGGTATTACGATGTGGCATTCAAAGTAATTGAAGAAATAATCTGTCAAAGTGATAAACGTGACCTCAAACCTCACAACCGGGAAATAACAGAAGTTGGGCTAGGCAGCATGGCTAGTTGGGCCATACCCAAGCAGGGTGTATTATCACCATCTAGAGAACATTCAATTGTACTTCTTTATAATCTATTTCAATGCTGTCCCTTATCGGGAAGGATGGTTGCTGATCCCAACCACCGGTGATAATATATTCGTCACACTCAAGCTAAATGAGTGGACGGTCATGTGTGGCCGGGTTGCAAGACGTTTTTGTTGAACCCTAGTGTATCTCCTCTAGAGTACACTGATCGGAAGGTGCTCCCATACCTTGTCTGTTGGAATCCAATCTCCAATAAGCGCTCACGGTTTTATTTGTATACTATGAATGTGGAACGCGAGATGCAAGCGTTCTGCTAGATTGATATCTATTTGTATTTAGACATTATTATAATATCAGAAAGATATCCTTTATTTAACCAAGTGTTGGAGTTTTATTCACACCAGTCTCATGACTGACCCGGAGTTTATTTTGTTTGTTTTCCCTAAACTCTTGGGTGCCTAAATTTGTACGGGCAGTCAAGTAGTTGGGATTTTACAAATACACTTGGAGAGCTTGGAGCAGGAGACTTCAGGATTATAGCTATTATTATTCCGCTGTGTTGTTAAGTGTTGTACTTTGAAATGGTATGTATATACGAGTACTGATTTGTATTTCAAAGTTATGTTATATTTTATTCGTTCCGCTGTGAGATTCGTGTTTACTCTGATGATGTAAGTTCTTCTTCTTCTTCTATTCTATTAGTTCTATCTTTTCTTCCTCACCCTCTACTTTCTTTCACTAACGTTCCCGGAATTTTCGACTCTCGAGGAGTCGAAAATTTCCAGCCGTTACAGCGCTACATCAAGCAATGGCATATCGGCCCAAATCCAACTGAGTCAGTTTGACTGCGCATTACCTAAAAAATCGCTCACCAGGGCGATCGAGTTTCTCGCTTTCAGAAGGAACTTGTCGATCGATTATCTCGGACCAGCGTGGAAAATTTATACATATCCAGCCCACTTAATATCCCGACTTCCAAGGAGATAAAGGCGGTCAACCATATGCGGGCAAAGATCTGCTTTTGATATACCTCTCCACGGATGCCACGTCGGCCACAACTTTCGATGATACTATTTATGAGCAGTGGAATCAGTCTTCTAGCCGCAATTCGAGCCAATGGATGGATTCCACGTATCTGTACCTTCCCGAAATGGCCGGACCATTTCGCAACAGCCCAAGCAGCATTTTCCACCTATAAATACCTCCAAGCTTAAAGAGGACGGAGACGACTTCTCTTGGCCAGACGGCTTCCTTCAAACTTTTCATCTCTACTCTCCTCCAGAATCTTAATCTCTAAAAGGAAGAAAGGAAAATAGTCATTTTCTTTCTTTTCCCCAAACAGAAAAAGCATTGTATTTGTAATCAAAAAAAGAGAGAAATAATATATAAAGTGGACTTAGGCATTGTCTTTGCCGAACCACTATAAAAATTCTGTGTGTGCTCCCCGTTCTTTCACTTTTTATTGCATATTTTATCTTTATTCGTGTGTAGATCACACGATTGGGAGTTGATTGTCACTAGTGACCAACTTTTGACGTCAACAAGGTCTGAGAGGTAATTATACCCTAACTTGATTGACTTCCTTCTTAACTAAGGAATGGTAAGGTTTGATATTGAATGATGGTAAAGTGAATTTAGTTAATGAGTGAAATGGTTTGAGTTGGCATGGCGATGTTTGATTTAAACATTAGTTTAAATCCAGTGAAGGAGTTTTGGAAATGTTTTCCAAATAAGAATCAGAAATGTTTTCTGATAATAGAAAATAAGAATTTAGAATATATGGAAATAGGAGATAAGTAAATTAATAAAATAAAGAGATAAATGTTAAATGATGATTGATCGATAAAATTTCCATTTGGAAATAATAACGTTGTTTGCACACTTTTTTTTCTTTGATAGTTAAATCACAGACTATCAAAGTTTTGACCATTTTTCCGTTGTCAATACGGAGAGACCAGTTGGATTCCTATACAAAGAACCACTTCGTATGGGCGTTAGCATTTCGAATCAAATAGATCGAAGACAAATTGAAGACGGAGTAAAGTGCAAGGGCTGTTGTATAAGTCCTAGGTAGAGATTACCTAGAATGGATGTACGGAATAGTGTCTTCGGTTTGTCCTGTCCTAGGACAACTTGAATGGACGAATGTTTGACAGAGTATAACTAGTAGATCGCGAAAGTTGATCGTTTCAAATGTATTTACGTTGGTGGCAGAGGAATTCGTTTCTCTTAGCTTATACCCGTGGTATTTTTGGGGAAATCAATTTGTGATTTGACGGGTATGACGATATGGCATTCAAAGTGAATGAATGAGTAATCGGTTAAAAGATACGTTATGACCTCCAGCCTCATCAACTGGGAAATGACAGAAATCGGGCAGGCAGCATGGCTAAGTGGTTCACAACCAATTAGGGTATATTGTCACCGTCTAAAGAATATTCATATTTGTTACTTCTTTCAATTCTGTATCTCCCGGGAATGGTTATGTTAGTTTACCAAGTGTAAGGTGACAATATATTCGATACACTCAAGCGAAATGAGTGGTCAGTCATGTGTGGTCGAGTTGCAAGATGTTCTTGTGGAACTCCAATGTATCGCTTCTAGAGTACACTGAGCGGAAGGTGGATCCATACCTTGTCATAGTTGGAATCCATTCCCCAAATAAGAGCCCGCGGTTTTGATTGTATATTATATATGTAGAACGTTAGATGTTAGCGTTTCTACTAGATTGATATTACTTGAGTTAGACATTATTATAATATCAGAATAATATTGTTTTACTAATGATTTGGGTTATCGTAAGGTAAAAGCCATCCGTATTTATGTGTGGATCGGTCTTATGATTATCCTTTGTTTCAAAAGGATTTTGAAAGTTA
The DNA here is from genome assembly GCA_030737875.1 of Allium sativum. Classification (NCBI taxonomy): domain Eukaryota; kingdom Viridiplantae; phylum Streptophyta; class Magnoliopsida; order Asparagales; family Amaryllidaceae; genus Allium; species Allium sativum. The sequence continues at coordinate 337,698,357 of CM060912.1, forward strand.
AATCAAATAATTTTAGTTTACTCACACCAGTCACATGACTGACCAGGAGTTTATTTTGTTTTGTTTTCCCTAAACTCTTGGGTGCCCAATTTTATAATGGCAGTCAAGTAGTCGGGATTTACAGATACTTGAAGAGCTGGAGCAGGATGCTTCAGAATTATATGGCTATGGTTTTTCCGCTGTGTTGTAAGTGCTGTACTTTGGAAATGATATGTATATTCAAGTACAGATTTATATTTCAAAGTTATGTTATGAAATATATTTATCCGTTCCGCTGTGAGATTCGTGTTTACTCTGATGTTGTATGTTCTTTTTCTTCTTCTATTCTAAGTTTCTATCTTATCGGTCCTCACCCTCTAATTTCTTTCATTAACTACCGGTATTTTCGATCCTTGGATGTTCGATATGTGTTGTATATCGGATAACCAAGATCGACTTTTTCCGGGACATTACAGTTGGTATCAGAGCTTAAGGTTAAGTTATTACCTTGGCTTTGTTGCGTGACTCAGTAGAGATGGGGTTAGTAATACCCTAGATTGAGTTTGTGTGTATATATACAAGTGAACATGTTTGTTATTCAATATAAAAATGGTTTTACATTGTGTAGATTCATTGGTTGAGTTGTGTACGGGTTCTGGTCGATCAGTTTGATCTACTGTATCGGTAGGAGTTTATAAAAACTCGAATACGATGGGTCGACACGATATGTTTTGAAAAGAGGGTAAATGAAAATAATTTTACCCAAGGTATATTTTGATATAGAGAAAATATATATATATTGGAATTATGATATATTGGATATATTGGTTGTTATTATAATCGAGTAAGATTATAAATTGAATGGTTATATAAATAGCTAATCAGGATTGATATAAGTGAAATATATGAAATCAAAATAAATTGAATCTAAAATTTGAATCAGAATTGGAATCAAAACCCTAAAAATTGGAGAAGTGTTTATAAATGGAATTGGATTAAATATATGTGAAATTTAAAATCCTGGGAGATTTTAAATTGGTTAAAGCATTGCAAATGATATTTTGAAATGATTTCAAAATAGAAATGATTAAGAAAATTGATTTTGAAAGTGATATAGTATTTAACTCACTTCGATAGCGGGGAAATAACCCTGATGATGAATCGCGACATCGTTAGTGTTCATTTTCGAGTTTCTAAGTGACGGATTACTACCAAAGACATTGTTTTTTAATTGATTGAGAAAAGCAAGTGTTTGAATCCTGAAAAGGAAAGTTTGATTTTCGATATGGTAAACTGTTTAAAATTCCCAGGGAAAGATTGTTGAATTAAAACCAAATTAAATTGAAAGTTGGAAAAGCAATTGGAATTAAATTGAAATAAATTATGTGAAAATTGAATTGAATTAGAATGATATCGAGACAAATTGGATTTGTGAGATTCGAATTTGAAGCGTAATTTAATAATCAAGTTAAGAGTTTGGAATCAAGAATGAAACTCGAGTTTGAAATGGAATTTGGCTTGGTTAAAAGCAAATGGTTGTGTTAGATATAAAAGTGATTGGAGTTTGATTGGGATAACATTGGTATATGCTGAATTAGCAGCAGATGTAAAGGATATAATGATATGTCCGACAAAAAGGTACAAGTTTATATTATATATGGGTTTGAGATTTGATGAGCCGAATTTGTCCAGCCGCTTGGCTATTTGATTTTCTTTTGGGTTGGAGAATGCCTAGAGAGGCGAGTAGGAGTTTGAGCTATTGACCAGTACAAAGGAGATGCTAGGGAAATTTTTCATAAAGTTAAGACGTTAGAAAATTTTTAGGATTTTTGATTTTTTTTGTTAATAAGAATTAATTAATATTTTATTTGAAATAAAATTGGTTTGGTTAAAAATAGAAATTAAGAAGTGAACAAATAAGTTTCACACAGTCAATAGGGTTTATTTTCTACCTTAGCAATTTCAAGGACGAATTCATTTTAAGTGGGGAAGAATGTAATGTCCTGTATTTTATGGTGGAATAATTATTTTATTTAATTATTTAAAATATGGTTTGGTAATATAAATGGTCGTTTAAATTAAATAACTTTGAATATTTAATTAAAATAATAATTAAATAATATATTTAATTTTGAAATAATCAGAAATAGTGGAATTCACAATAGAATGTGAACTGGAAAATTTATAATATATAATTCAGTTTAGAGATGAAATATATTAACGAATATGTTATACAAACGAAGTTTGAACGTAGAATTATAATATAATTATAATCGAGCTCGAAATGGCGTGGCAGTTCATAATTTGGCGATTCGAACTTTAAACGAATATACAGAAGCTGTTTTAAATTGGATTTCTGAGAAACAAGAAACGTTGGAATCTGTTAAAGTATATTTTTCTAATGGAAGAGAAAATTCGAGTTTCATCGTGTAGATTTTGATTTATGTCCAAATCAAATTTTAGAAAAAGTCGCTATGGAATTCCTTTATAATTTATAACAATTTATTTATATTTAAATTTCATTATAAATCAAATATCGAGTTAATCGGGACTTGAAATATCGAGTTAGAAATTCATATAGGAATATTGTGGAGCTGTATGATATCGTTTGTGAATATATACGATAATATATATTTATTGATATTCAATATAATTATATTTAAATATATTTTTATATTTAAAAGGGTTATTTAGAGCTTTAGAAATAGCCAGTTTTGCAAACGAACTCGGAGTTCGACGAAACTAATTCTGTTGGATCCGCAATGTTAAATTATTGCTATATTTCAGTTTTTGTGATTTTTGAAGTCAGTATGTGGCTGTACGGATTTTTAATGTGAAAAACAATCAGTATTCTAATGGTTAAAAATACGCTGTGTGAGCAAATAGAGTCGGAATTCTACGAAACCAGTTTCGTTGGGACCGTAATGTCGAACTCTAACTACATGTCAATTTTCATGATTTTTAGGTATCGTGAGCGTTCGTAGGGATTTCTAGAGTTGAGAAACGAATATAAAATGAGTAAAACTAAAATATCCTAAGAGATTGGTGACCCTAAACAAGACCCGCACTCATCGTTTCAACTACACAAAAAAATCCTCTCCCCCTTATAATATCATTCTCATAAGCCCCCACTAGTTTTGCTAAAACATTGAAAACATCCTCTTTAGAAAATCAAAAGAAAATCAAACTGAAATCCTAAAATCACAACACTTGTTTCTTTGAATTCCTTAGACAAGGATCTTAACGCTGGTACCCTTCTTGTTGGGTGCGACGCTGGTTTGAGGAAGCCCGAAATTTACAGTGAACCTTGGGTTCACGTTTGGCGCGGATTTACACGACGATCTTCAATTTGGAGATTGTTTTGGAGTTTTTGGTTGGAATAGGGTTCGTCTGTGATGAATTGGTGGGTTTCGGTGGTGAAAGTTGTCGTTGGTTTCAATGGAAGCATGGGTGTCGCGATATGAAGTGGGGGATCGAACTGTGTACTTTGGGTATGAGGTGAAGGAGATTTAGACGAGAAGTACAATGGTGGTGGTTTGGGGGTTTAACGTGAAGTGATGATGGAGGTATTGGGGATCAAGGATGTGGAAATGTCTGGAGTTGGGATACAGGGAATCGCGAGTAGTGTTTGGGCAAGATAGAGTTGGAAGGGAGCGGGTATGGGCCATTGAAACGGAGAATGGGCTGATCAATTAAAAGGTGGAAGCCCAATTAAATTAAATAGCTTTATTTTAATTTAAAATATTAACTTAAATTGTATTTGTATTATCTTGGTCATACGATATCAGAATTTCGAACGGTCAGATACGTTGGGATCGTATGAACGGTGCCTACACACTGGAATTGACTAGAAGTGAATTCGAGCTCGTTACAATTTATAGCAAAATAAATTGTTTGTCTGAATCAACAGATGCAAATCATAATATAACGGTTAACTTGAAATGTGAGTAAAACTCACCAACTCTGAACAGTTATATTTTTATAACATATTCTTAGAACTGATAATTATCTGTTGATTGCTGTGTGTTAACTGTTTGGTTGAATTGTGTAACGACCCGCATTTTTTTGGCAGCCAAATATTTTATTTAATTTATTATTTTCTATATTATATTTGGAATATATATGGATTTTAATATTTAAATCGTTATTTAAAACGAGATCGAACGATATATATTTATATAATGTAAATCGAGTTTGAAAATGGCGTGCAGTTCGCAGTATGGAGTTTTGAACTTCAATCGACTATAGAGGATCCAATATAAGTCGGATTTCTGTGAAACGAGAAACGTTGGAATCATATCGATGATAATTTTCATATGAAAGAGAAAAATTCAGATTTCGTGTTATAGATTTGAAGTTACGGCCAATTTTTTTTAAAATAGTCGCTGTGAAAAATCGTTATTTAAATATCGGCCTTTAAAATGGCCATTTTGCAAATGGACTCAGATTTCGACGAAACTAGTTTCATTAGAACCGTATCATTAAATTATTGTACGGTGTTGAATGGCGTGGCAAACCGATGTCGTATGTGACCACAGCAGCCATAAACGCTCGTTCAATTTCTATAATGCGTATTTAATTTAATAAAGAGATATTCGAGTGTAACTTGAACAGACAATCGAATTAAGGCGCGAAACTAATTCCGTGGAGTTTGTATCGTCGATTAGAGTCAGGATTGGTATATAGTTTGTTATGTTTGGAGACCGGGTAATTTGGTGTCAAAAAGGGCATTGCGGTGCGCGTGATAATAGCCTACCGGGCAAACAGTCTCAGAATGCGATGAAACTAGTGCTGTTGGGTTCGTATCGAAGAATTATTATAGGATTGCAAGGTTTCAAGTTGATTTGACTTACCTGGTGATCGTAAAAAAATTAAACGCATGTTTATTTCTGGTTTTATAAAGGAAATTTTTTCAAACGACCTCGGATTTCGACGAAACTTGTCCCATTGGATCCGGAATATCTTTTTACACCAAGATTAGCATTTTTATCAGTAAACAGAAATCAATTGTGGGTAGTTCTACGCGTTACTTTACCGTGAAGTTTCAATATAATAATTTAATATAAAATGGTCTATAAAAAAATGATCCCTCAAAACCTACTCTAAAAGCTAAACGCAGACTTCCCATCAAACAAAGTAAAGAACGTGCTATGCGCCTACCCTAATAAAATGTGCAGGGCTACTAATATGGGCAGTCTCATCAAATAAAATAAAAGGGCAGGCTTAAATCAAAATCAACCCAGCTAGTTCTTATGAAGTGAAAACTCACAAAGTGGCAGACCTACTCTAATTTGTATCAGTATTTCCTAGACATAGAAATACTTCATTGTCCTGTCTCTTTTCATGAAATAGGAACCAAGCATGTACAGCACTGGCTACGACTTAAAACGTGAAGACCAAGTAAATATAAACAAATACAACCTATCCTACATCCTACGTCTAATTGCTACACGTTCTACTCCTTGCTTGCCAAGGCTTATCACCCATATTTATATACTATACACTTTCGTTCATTTCCAGTAAGCGGAAGTAGGACGGAAAATGGAGTTTGGCTTTCAAATACAAATCAAAATGAGTACTCCCTCAAAAAAAATCACTGAAGCTTTTCTTTTGCTTCGAAACATAAAACCAAAATGGAGTGGAAAGGGAACTCGAAGTGGAAGCCGAAGTCGGCATGGGTGCGTGTAACTTTAGATCGATGGATACACGGAGCACTGGTGTGTGCGGATCAGTGTTATGGCGTAAGTTTAATTGGGAGGAATCGGTGGAGTTTACTTCCGGTGATGGTTGGTGTTGGATCCAGGTGCTGCGGCGCTATTTGGTTGTGGTGGGAGAGGAGCGGGTTCATGGGCTGTTTCGAAGGGGGTGCTGCTGCTCGAGTTTCGAGACGTGGAGGCTGATGGTCAAAGACCGGGAGCAAATGATCGGAGAGGGAGAAGGCCATGGTGCAGTGGTAGAAATGGGTGACGCAGCTTGGAGAATTGGCAGCGTTCTGGTGGTATTATGGAAGTAGAGCGTTGGGTAAAATTCAGTTCAAAGGAAATCTGAAGGGGATGAAGGAGCGTGAGGAAGGGATGTTTGATTCGGCCTAAATCCTGAAATACCAATCGTGATTAGTAGTTGGGTAATTAGTTATTATTATTAACTCTAATTAAATATTGTGTTAACCTATAATTAGAAGTGGAATTCACTGTTAATATCATGACAGGATTAGGGTGGTGAAACGTGAACAAAGCAGCAATATACGAAGAGGAAAGAGGAGCATCGGCTGACCCTTTGTATTGCAAATCCAGTTTAGTAAAATCTTAATTAGTAATTAATTTAAAACCATAATATGATTAATAATTGGTTAAATTAAGGTTATAGATGGGATCATTGCAGCATGCTTGGAAACAAAGGAAGTTTAACGAAACAAATCGGCCCTTGTTTAAAGAAGGAAAGCAAGATTACGGGGGAAGACGACGTTATAATCAGCCAGTGTTGTTTTCTAACTGGTATAATTAATTCAAATGATGATTTACTTAAGTATAAGCATGATTAATAATTAACTAATTAAATCAATGTATTCGGTATTAGTGCAGATGGAATCATAGATTTGGAGGAGAAGTGATCTGAGCCTGTATTGGTTGAACGCGAATTGTATACCAAGGAGCTTGAAACTCAAAAACACATCAGACACTTTTCTTCTAATGAAAATGTAATTAGCTTAATTTAAAACCATAATTAAATTTTAATTAGGGATTAGGAAAATAAATTAATTATTCATTAATTTGTATTAACCTTAACTGATAATAACCTTGTGATATATGATCAGAAATGAACAAACAACGTGCCGATGGAATCGCATTTTCAAACCTGACATCATGAAATTGATCTGGACGTGTTTAGAGACAGCTGGAAAATTACTGTTAAATTGAACAACTGTTTAATTTAACTGTAACCAGACCAATGGTATCAACTCAAGGTGAGTTAAACTCACTCAGTTTTACCCATTTATATTTTATATAAATTGGGTTTTTATTTTGTGTGCTCTGCTTGCCAATGGTTGACTGTTTGCTTGTTGTTTTAACTGATGAAATTAAACCGTCGTTTAATTTCAGTGAAATCCCAAATCGTTATTCTAACGATTGGTTCCAATAAAGGTAACTTACCTTGTTGGTCACGTTTATAAAATAAACGTGTTTAATGGTTTGAATTGTTTGATCTGTTTGAATTGTTTGATCTGTTTGAATTGAACAATCTATTGGGGATAACCATTTGTATATAGGGAAGAACAGGTTGGAGGGATCCAACCGGATTCCTCAAATATATTATTTATTTTCATATTATCATATATGAACCGTCATGAGTGGATAATTGTTTTTATTAGTGATCATTGACTGAAAAGTCAACCTGTGTTGTGTTTTAACCAATGGGCTATATTGGTTGAGTAATCGGCACTGAATGGCCTAAAAGTAAATTTGTTTTGTTTTTATTGATTTACCGTTAGGTGGATTGATGGAACTGAAGCTATAAAAATTTATTTTATAACTGGAAATAGATTTTGAAATGTATTATTTTGATTAAAGGTTATTAAAGAGAAGTAAATAAATATTTTATTTATTTAAGACTTCGAATTATAAAATGGAATTTATTTAAATGAATTATATTATTGGTTAATTTAAAAGGGAAAACCAATTAGAATCGATTAATGGGATAACCGAGTTTGGGTTGACTAAATCGACCGTTTTTAAATTGGAATTAATTATTTAATTAGTGTGCTTAAATAAAATAGTTAAATGGAATTTGATTTGAGTTTGAAATGAAATGTAGGTTTTTGGATTACAGCTCGTATCTGTCTTAAGATATGAACGTCGTTGATTAAGGTCTGAGAGGTAATTAAAATACCCCAACTTGAACGACTTCAGGATTATCTGCGGAGGATATTTGTTGTAATGGTAAGGAGGTTAGTATAAATTATTATTTCAATAGAGAAATAATAACGTAACATTTTTGGTGAAAATATGAAGAATATTTATAACGAGGATTCCAAAGAAAAGGGAAATTGAAAGGGTAAGTCCTTGGATTGAGTTTATTCTAAGAATAAAGATTAGATATTGTTGTGAATAACATTGGTTTACGTGAATGCGTTAAAAACAAGGTTGGGAATATATCAATATATATAATGAACCCTAATGTATTTGGAATAGTTTTGAAATGAATTGGTTTAAAGAGAAATAGTATGATAAATAAGAAGCGACACTATATTTATAAGATCGAAATGTATAAGAGTTTTAAATTACGTTCGTTAAATTAAAAGGGCCAAGTGGTGTTGAATACCAAACCAGTGAACTCATTGGATTGTCATGATTGAAACATTGATTATTTTGATAGTTAAATCACCGACTATCAAATCTGTCCAATACGATTGTTTGTACGGAAACACCGGGAACGAATTTATATTCGAAAACCATTCCGACCAACAAATACATGAAGATATCAGAAGACGGTTGAAATGGAACATTGAAGACCGTTGATCTTCATAAGCGGAAGGATTACTAATAAATCTCTTGTTGGCTCCCAGAGATAAAACTGTGGGTCTATCGTGGTTGAAATCCACGGGTTGCAAGGACTTCTCGCTACAGATCCATGGGGTGATTCCAATATGAGATGCATTAGGAGAGTACATTCGGTTCATCCTGTTCCTGGATGACTTGTATGGACGAGTGTCTGACAGAGTATTTCTAGATGGTCACGTACATTGATTTTCACAAACGTACTTCTGTCAGCTGTAGAGTATTTTTGTGAACGTCAATTAGTGATTTGACGGATCTGACAATGTGGCATTCAAAGTGAATGGTGACCAGATGTTCAAAAGATTTTAACCTCAAGCCTCACAGCCGGGAAATGACAAAAATCGGGCAGGCAGCATGGCTATGTGGGTCGCTCCCATTAGGGTGTATAATCACCTATCTAGAGAAATTCCTTTTACTTCTTTAATCTATCGATGCTGTCCCTTTTCGGGAAACGGTGGTTTGAGCCCAACCGTTGGTGATATACATTCGATACACTCAAGCGAAATGAGTGATCGGTCATGTGTGGGTCGGGTTTCAAGACGTTCTTGTTGAATCCAGTGTATTCGCCTCTAAAAATACACTATCGGCAGGTGGTCCCATACCTTGTCATAGTTGGAATCCAATCTCCAATAAGCGCCCACGGTTTTGTTTGTATACTATATATATGGAGCGTGAGATGCAAGCGTTCCACTAGATTGCTATTTACTTGTATTTAGACATTATTATTATATCAAGAAAGATATTGATTTCAAAAATGTTTTGGGTTATCGTAAGGTAAAAACCATCCGTGTTTATGTGTGGATTTGGTCTTACGATTATCCTTTCCTTCTAAAAAGCCTTTTGAACTTTAAAATCATGTTGGATGATTTACCCTTAATACTGTGCGAGTTTTACTCACTCTGGTTCACCAGACTGACCCGGTGTTTTGTAAATGCTCGGGTTAGCCCGGGGTGTACAGGTTCAGGTTATCGAATGCTGTGAAGAGACGAGCTGGAAGAGTCCAGATGTGTGATATTATATAGCTACTTTTCCGCTGTGTGTTATTTCTGAGGACAGGTTATTATAACTATCCAGATGTGTGATGTACTCTGATGATTGTAAGTATTTTAAAGCTCTCAGTAAAGATTTATTTCTATATTATAATTTGTTCCGCTGCGATATGAGACACTGATTCTGTGTTGTGGTGTTTCTTCTTATTCTTCTATTCTAATATTTCTTTCTTTCTTATCTCACTCTCTAATTTCTATCTAATAACGTCCAGTGTTTTCGGTGTTTGAAAGGTCGGCATAAGTTACGGTAAATGTATTTATGTCGATTTTCAAAGCCGAAAATCCTGGGTCATTACAGTGGTATCAGAGCTATTGGTTTAGTAATAACCTTGGCTCTGTGGTGTAACTCGATAGAGATTGGCTTAGTAATACCCTAGATCGAGATTGAGTGTATATATATGAGAGCGCGTATTTGTAAATTTTATATACAAATGGTTTGTATTGTGTTGTTGATCGGTTCAAGTGTTGAGAAGCATAGAACTGACCAGGGATACAGTATTGTTTTGAGAAGGGGGTAAATGAAATAATTTTACCCAAATTATATTTTTGTATATAAAGAAAATAATTTTATACAATTATTGAGATATAAATATGTTTGATCGATTTGAATGGAATTCAAATCGGATTGAAAATTTGAATTGAAACTTAACCTGATTAAGTGAAATTAAATTAAGAATGATATTGAAATTAAATTAAATTAATTGAAATTTGATGAATAAATAATAATCAAATCTGTGTAACCAAAATAAAATATTAATATTGAATATAAATTCAATTAATTTGGTTGATTTGGTTGTGTATTGGTTGTTGTTTGTGATTGTTTGTTATTGGATGATATTTGTTTGAATGGAAATAATCAACAATTTAATGGAGCCAAATGAATTATAAACTGAAGAATAATTTCCGGTATAATTAAACTGGAATGAAACCACATATGGATTGTAATTTCGGATTCAACTCTGTAGTTGATAATGGATTGATATTATCTGCTTGGTTTTTGAATTAATATGGTTATATTGTTGATTAATAAGATAGTACTTGAAAATTTCACATATTTATTACTAATATGCGAATTAAGTTAAGTACAGGTGCCAGAGAGATAGGCAGATTGATATTGGTTGAGTAAATCGCGTATACACTGAGCAAATATGCTCAATAACACTCGCAAAAAGGTACGCCTACGCGAAAATATATTTTGGGGTTTTTGATTTTTGTTTTCCAACCGTGTTGGTCGATGTATATATATTATTTGTTCCTGCGATATCGCAGATGTCACTCCGTGCAGGGGAGACTCTGCCGAATTTTTCCGGGAATTTAAGGTGTTAGAAAATTTTCGATATTTTTGAAAATTTATATTGATTATAATAAAATGATTTTGATTTAAAATAAATTGGATTTAGAAATTAATGGGTTTGTAACGTTCTTTCTTACCTTAGCAATTTCGAGGACGAAATTATTTTAAGGGGGGAAGAATGTAACGACCCGCATTTTTTTTGGCAGCCAAATATTTTATTTAATTTATTATTTTCTATATTATATTTGGAATATATATGGATTTTAATATTTAAATCGTTATTTAAAACGAGATCGAACGATATATGTTTATATAATGTAAATCGAGTTTGAAAATGGCGTGCAGTTCGCAGTATGGAGTTTTGAACTTCAATCGACTATAGAGGATCCGATATAAGTCAGATTTCTATGAAACGAGAAACGTTGGAACCGTATCGATGATAATTTTCATATGAAAGAGAAAAATTCAGATTTAGTATTATAGATTTGGAGTTATGGCCAAATCAAATTTTAAAATAGTCGCTGTGAAAAATCGTTTTTTAAATATCGGCCTTTAAAATGGCCATTTTGCAAACGGACTCAGATTTCGACGAAACTAGTTTCATTAGAACCATATCGTTAAATTATTGTACGGTGTTGAATGGCGTGGCAAACCAATGTCGTATGTTACCACGGCAGCCATAAATGCTCATTCAATTTCTATAATGCGTATTTAATTTAATAAAGAGATATTCGAGTGTAACTTGAATAGAAAATCAAATTAAGGCGCGAAACCAATTCCGTTGAGTTCGTATCGTCGATTAGTGTAACGACCCGGGAATTTTCGGCCCTGAAAATCGACATAAATACCTTTACCGTAACTCATGCCGACCTTCCAACCACCGAAAACACTGGACGTTATTAGAAAGAAATTAGAGGGTGAGGTAAGAAAGAAAGAAATATTAGAATAGAAGGAGAAGAAGTACCAACACAACACAGAGTCTCATATCGCAGCGGAACAAAATATGATATAGAAATAACTTTATTGAGAGCTTTAAATAAAACTTACAATATCAGAGTACATCACACATCGGGACAGTTATAATAACCTGTCCTCACATACAACACACAGCGGAATAGTAGCTATATAATATCATACGTCTGGATTCTTCTAGCTCGTCCCTTCACAGCATTCGATAACCTGAACCTGTACACGTCGGGCTAACCCGAGCATTTACAAAACACCAGGTCAGTCTGGTGAACCAGAGTGAGATAAACTCGCACAGTTTAAGGGTATCACACAACCTGATTTTTAAGTTAAAATCTTTCTGAAGAAAAGGATAATCGTAAGACCAAATCCACACATAAACATGGATGGTTTTTACCTTACGATAACCCAAAACATTTTTGAAATCAATACCTTTTATGATATTATCATAATGTCTAAATACAAGTAAATAGAATCTAGTAGAACGCTTGCATCTCACGCTCAACATATATAGTATACAATTAAAACCACGGGCGCCTATTGGAGATTAGATTTCCGACCATGACATGGTATGGGACCACCTGCCGCTCGTGTATCTCAAGAGACGAATACACTGGGTTCAACAAGAACGTCTTGCAACCCAGCCCACACATGACCGAACACTCATTTTGCTTGAGTGTATCGAATGTATATCACCAACGGAGGTAGCTAGCCACCGTCTTCCCGAAAAGGGACAACATCAAAATAGATTTAAGAACAAAAGGATTTCATCTGGATAGGTGGTTATACACCCTAATGGGAGCGACCCACATAGCCATGCTGCCTGCCCGATTTTTGTCATTTCCCGGTTGATGAGGCTTGAGGTTTGAAATTCCTTTATAACATCTGGCCACCATTCACTTTGAATGCCACATCGTCAGATCCGCCAGATATCACCAATTGACTTCCACAGAATTACTCTAGTTGGGAGCTAACCAACTATAGCACGTTTGAAGAAATCAACGTAGGTGATCCTTTGGAGATACTCTGTCAGACACTCGTCCATACAAGTCATCCAGGAACATGATGAACCGAAGGTACTCTCCTACTGCATCTCATATAGGAATCACCCCATGGATCAGTAGCGAGAAGTCCTTGCAACCCGTAGATTCCGACCACGACAGAACCATAGTACATCTCTAGCTGCAGACCAGAGATTATTTGTAGTTCTTCCGTTTACGAAAATCCACGGTCTTCAATGCTCCATCTCGATCATCTCTAATATCTTCACGTATTTTCGGTCGGAATGGTTTTCAAATATAAATTCGATCCCGGTCTTTCCGTACCAACAATCGTATTGGGCAGATTTGATAGTCGGTGATTTAACTATCAAAATAAACAGTGTTTCAATCATGACAATCCAGTGAGTTCGCTGGTTCAGTACTCAGCACCACTTGGCCTTTTAATTAAAACAAAAGTATATTTAACTCTTAAATCTTTCGATATTTTAAATATCATTTTTCTTGCTTCCTTATTTAACACAAGATTTTCTATTCTCTTTTTAAATATTTAGGAAAATCTTAAATCATCTCTACTAGTTTCCCTTTCTAACTGTAATAACCCGGAAAAAGTGAACCAGTTTAAAATTTTTAAATTTGGTTATTACCAAAGAATTTGAATAATTGAGATAGCCTATTTCAATAAAATATAGAATTTGGTATGGTATGGTAGTTTGAAATTTTGAATACAAACTTTGTCTGACTATACCGGGTGGAAAATATAACGGATTTTAACGAAACTGAAAATATTTAAATCTGTTTATGAATACCTCTCTAACGAATCTGAAAAATCAAAATTTCATAACGGAAATCAAAAGTTATGGCCAAATGAATTTTCAGAAAGGTCGCTATGTAGTATATATAGCCCTTGAAAATTGAGATTTTGCATACGACCTCGGAATTCGACGAAACCACTTTTGTTGGGTCCAGGATGTCAAATTATTGCTAAGTTTCAAATTTCATAATTTTTGAAGCTAGTATGTGAGCGGGGCAAAAGATAAATGTGATTGGTCAAATTCTGTTAAAATGGGTCGACCTAAAAATGGCCGTTTTTCAAACGAGCTCAGAATTTGATGAAACTGGTTTTTTTAGGACCGTATCGTCAAAACAAAGCTAGATTTATTTTTATGGAATTTTTCGATTCAGTTTGTGGCCCTGGCAAATTGAAATGTACGTTAAAATTAAATATCGAGTGTTTTATATTTTAATTCGAAAAATAACTGACTGTAACAGTCGAAATGGCCAACGAAACATATCCCATTGTGTTCGGAATGGGGGTAATTAGCTAGAGGCGACAGTCGTTGGGTTTGATTTCGAGTTCGTGTGTGGAAGGGGGTATTTTAGGAATTAAATAAATTAAAAATTAAAATAAAAAGGGCGGACCAATCACAATTCTTCTCCTACATCGAAACTCCCTGTCACGACACGGAAAAAGCTCCGAAACTTCTCTCTTCAATTTCTCCACAACCACACAACGAAATCAAGCAAACTCAGATCCATTTTGAAGAGCGTTCAGAGATCTTCAAATCCATACCAATTTAAAGAATTATCGTTGAGTATTGAGGGAGTTATAACGTCGGGAATGTCCGAACTTTGCGCCGCCGCCGTGGGTGCTGGAGACCACCGAGCTGATCATCTCGGGTAGGGTTGGGAAGCTCTTTCCTTCCTCTTCGACGCAGCGCTGGCCGTTCGTCCTATCGCTTCGTGGTTTTGCCGAAAAGTTTAACCCTAGTTTTCGAAATCAAAAAAGGTATACGGCTAAACCTATTTTCAACTGATTTTTACACTATAAAGCGTTGCAAACTTGTAAAAATAGTATCTTTTTGCTATGTTAACGAAATTCGATGAAACAGGAGACACCGTGACCGCAAGGAGGCTCTCTACATTCTAGAAGAAGCCGCGGATTTTTCTGACCTTCCTACGATTTTTAGCACTGCAATAACCAATGTGAGGAATCTAAACTAATTGTGTGAATGAAATCGTGTTGTATAAATTATATAAGCGAAGTGTAAATTATATACGCATTGTATACCTCATGTACATGTGTTGTATAAGTTATATTAGCGATGTATAAATTATACAAGCGTTGAATGAAACATATATGCTTTGAATTGTGATGAAATGCAAGTGAATTATTATATTATATTATATATATATATACACTCCCGTCGTCCACAGACCATGGACGATATATATTGCTTGTGATTGACGTGATATTATATGGTATGACGAATGGTTGGAAATAATTGTTTGTGGTTGATATTATGGTTGAAAAATACCTTTATGGTTGAAAAATACCTTTGTGGTTGGAAAATACCCTCTTGTGGTTGAAAACAAAATAGAATAGGATTTTGGAATTGAAAATAAAACATGCCGCCTGCGTGCGAACTAGATGCATGATCCCCATTGTCAAAAACCGCGAGGTTTTAAGGTAGAGCGAGGAGCCGTACTAGGGACGGTCCCGGTTTTAACTACCCTGCCGTTATGCTGCCGAAATTTTCTGAAATATTTATGTGTTAGAATAATTTCCATTCGTTGAAATAAATTACATATGCTATAGCGTATATTCATGTGTTGAATCGCAATTCGTTCGTCGAGTTGAAATTCATGTGTTGAATATTATTTGAATTTAAACAAATGGCTTTAGCGATAAAAATCACATTTTTATATATATACAAACTATATAGAATATTCATGTGTTGAATTGCAATTTCTTCATCGAATTGAAATTCATGTGTTGAATATTATTTGAATTTAAACAAATGGCTTTAGCGATAAAAATCACATTTTTATATATATACAAACTATATAGAATATTCATGTGTTGAATTGCAATTTGTTCGTCGAATTGAAATTAATGTGTTGAATATTATTTGAATTTAAACAAATGGCTTTAGCGATGAAAATCACATTTTTATATATATACAAAAAATATTGAATATTCATGTGTTGAGTTGCAATTCATTCGTTGAGTTGAAATTCATGTGTTGAATATTATTTGAATTTAAACAAATGGCTTTAGCGATGAAAATCACATTTTTATTTATACAAACTATATAGAATATTCATGTGTTGAATTGCAATTCATTCGTTGAGTTGAAGTTCATGTGTTGAATGTTATCATCTTTTAAAAATAAAATGAATCGACAATGAAAACTATATTTTTATAGTGAATATGAAGTGTTAAAAATACACATGTGTCGAATAAATATTTTTGATGATAAAAATATTTCTTTTATCATGTATACCCTTAGTTATCATGTATACGCTTAGTTAAAAATACACATGTGTCGAATAAATATTTTTGATGATAAAAATATTTCTTTTATCATGTATACACTTAGTTAAAAATACACACGTGTCGAATAAATATTTTGAATGATAAAAATATTTCTTTTATCATGTATACGCTTAGTTAAAAATACACATGTGTTGAAATAAATAATAGTTTGCCAAAAATATTATTATTAGCTTTGTTCTGCATATATATACATGTGTTGAATAGGAAAAATGGATTAGCTGTAGAGTAAAGAAATTATTTGCGTGCCCGACAAATAGGTAAACCTTGATGAGTTGGCTGCGCAATTTTATTTATATATCAACTCCTGTGAATGCCATTGGATGCGGAGTGCTGGTTATTCTGTGTGAAATAATAAATAACGCCATAGGATAGTAACAATTAATTTTGAACTACACTACATGGCATACTTCATGACGATAGGCATACTTCGTCATATTCCACATAAGCAATTGGAGCTTGCGTGACGAGGTGGAAGATTTACCATATAAGCAAGAGGCTTGTATGGCGATGACTATGTACTACAGGTTGAACTGATGACTGATATGGACTATATAAATTATAACGATAAATTGCCAGATTAATAAAAACCCCACACGGGTCTGGAGTTGACAATAATCACGTCGCTCTAGTTATTAGATACGGCACATGAACTATTTATTTCCACACGGAAACGGGGTGACGGGAATTTATTCTCTGGAGTGATTATCAGTACATGCTCCCCCGTAAACACCAGAATATATCACTATAAATATGTGAATGCTTTTTAGGATTTATTGGATACCTAATACGGCCCAATAAATTTCCAAACCCCTCCCCGTACAAAGGAGGTTATGGCGAAATTTTTCGAAATATTAAGGCGTTAGTGAAATATTTGAAGTGAAAACGAAGTTGGAAATATAGAATGAACTATAGTTGAAATTATAGAATGAACTATATTTATATATAAATATAAATATAATTAAAAGGAATAGAGGCCGTGCAGTTCGCGTTTCGGAATCGTAATTTAAAACGATTAGTACGAGAAATCCGACCATCGGATTTTCCCGAAACCGCAACCGCTGGGTTTGCCTTGGAAATATCTTTCCAACGACACCAATCTTGTAAAAATCCAACGGTTGGATTGTCCGGAATGTTTAATTCAAATCTGAAGAAAAACAGCGCCAGAATCGTTTATATTTATATATAAATATAAATATAATTAAATTTAATCGAATAACGACGCTGTAGTTCGAATTTTAAAACCGTAACTTCAAACGACTAGTGTGGAAGATCCGACCGTCGGATTCTCACAAAACTTGAACCGTTGGGTTTGCTTTGGGAATATCTTCCCATTGATATAGACTTTGTAGAAATCCAACGGTTAGATTTTCCGATATGTGTAAAACAAATTAGGGGAAAAACAGCGCCAGTGCCACGGCACGACCTGAAACGTCGTTTAATTAAATATGGCCATTTTTAAATAAATAAAAATGGCGAAAAATCGTTATAAAATATTATAAGCAATATTGATTGAGAATAAACCAAATGGGCTTGAATTGTTTGATATTTGATGGTTGTATGTGTATGACATGAAAATAACACTAAGAACCGAAAGATGGATGTCGAATAATATAACCATAAAATGAGTCGATTTAAATTCTAATGACGTGAATTTTTTGAAAAGGCCGAGCTAACCCTCATTTCAAATAATTTATCGAGCGATTCAAATTGGAAAATGCAAAGACGATTCAAGACCGACGATCTTCGTATCGGTTGGATGGGCGCTACTGAGGTTCCTGACCGGAGTAGCTACCGGAAGGGGACGGAAGTAGTAGCCGTCTTGACGTATGTGTTGATTGTACGGATTTGCGAGGAATTTGACGCCTCCGGTTTCGTTCAGAACCAGAACAGACTTGTAAATGGACTGTGTGTCTGACATTGGATTTTGTTCTATACTGATTGATCTCTGTTAAATATATATCTGTTTGGCGGTGGAGAATTTATTCTTTTGCTTAACGCCCTTCTCTGAGACGTATGAGCTCAGGGGTTATATATCGATGGAAATCAATCGTATGGAGTGGACTGCCTATGTGGCATGCCAAGATGCTGTGATCAAGGCTTCTGTTGCAAAGCACAGTCTTGTGGATGATGATCAAAGCAAGGTCTACGTGGCCTGGCTTTGTGTATTTCGTAGATTCGCGAGCCTCACACCCCGGTATGAGTTAAAAACGGGATACGGACTGTAGGGAGAGCACAACGTTTCTTTCTAGCTATGGTGGTGTCAGTGACTTACCAGCCCTGACATATATATCTACTTTTCACCTTTGTGGTTGTTGGAATGCGAGGCGCCTTGATTATAGGTCTATAAGGACCGGGAAACGTGTGTTCAGGAATTTCCAATCCTCAAACGTAAGAGAGGACCGGCCCTGAAGCATCCAGGGGTTACCCAGAGTGCGTAGTCCCGAGGCATTTGCTAGAGTGTCTCGAAGCGGAGAGGAGCTTGCCCCTTGCCTTGACTCATGACGGAAATCCAATTTCCAATACGAGATAACGGATTCGATTGTAACTTATATATGGCGACATAGTGGCATGGGACGCTCATGTCGCCTATGATTGATATTTATGATGCTATTCGTTTTTGAAACATATATGCACTAGTAATAATATCAAATGATTTTGCTTTATACGTATCAAGCATATTTGGCTATTATAAGGTAAAACTCTATCCTCCGGCTTGCGTTGCATTGTGTGATGGGACCTGAGTCTTATAATGGCTTCATTCTTTCTAAAAGCATTGCGTTGTTTTAAAAGAATTTACTTTGTTTTAAATGCACTAGCAATCACTGGAGTAAACCCGTTCCACGAAAGTGGCGTGGTCCTATGATTTGCTTATTACTGTTGTTTAACTGTTAAATAGATTCCTCATACCAGTCCCCATGACAGACTCGTTGTTTGTTTCACTTTGCAAACGCGGGTGCCCTTATTTTCACACGGGCAGCCTAGTACACATGTGACAGGTTGTTTTGGCTCTGCACTGCTGCATAGGGTGCATTTTTGGCTCATGGCGAGGCTGACTTCACAGAGACGACTTTAACTTTTTCCGCCATTACTTTACTTATATTATGATTCCGCCACTGGCGATGCAGACTGATTTACTTTCCGTATTTCTTACTATATTTATATGTATTCCGCCTTCGGCGATGTAGACTGATACCCTTATTATGTCTCACTGCATGTATGTATTCCGCCTCTGGCGATGATGACTGATCACTTTCCTTTTTATTTACTAAGTTGTATCCCACGCTATGCTATTCTGATATCATTACATGTTGTGATTCCGCTGTCATATCCATGTAAAATTTATCCTATTTATTGTTTCTGCTATTATCTGTTCTTTGCTATGATGATTAATGTGTTATATTCCAATGATTATCCTTAATACCGCCCCTCGGATTTTGGGATTGTCACAGTTGGTATCAGAGCTTTGGTTAACCTTAGTTCCGGGATCTAACACATTAAACACCTCGTCAGAATAGAATCAGTAGTGTTCTAATGCGAGTAGCTCATTAGAGATAGGATTAGTAATGTCCTAGAATGAGCTAAGCAGATTAGCAAAACAATTTGATCAGTACATCATCATTATCTTTCCTTGTATTCCCCTGCTTTATCAATAATGAAAATTATCAAATCTGTGAGCTTGACTCTTTTCTTGCTTATACAGTATTCTCTTAGATGGCTACATGAGGTGCAGCAGCTAGAGGAGGTCGTGGAGGCCGAGGAGATGCAGGAGGAGGACGAGGGAATATCCCCGTAGTATTGGAAGGCCCTATTTTTCAGCCTCCAGCACCAGAAGACTTTGAGCTAGATAAAGTGGCGAAGAGGTACAGGAAACTTGGGGGAAAACCTTTTACTGGCACTGGTACAGTGACCGAGGCTATAGCTTGGTTGAAAACCTGTGAGAAAATCTTTGAAGGCATGGGTATGGGAACCAACAACAAAGCCCGACTTGGTATTTAGCTCCTTCAGGAGGAAGCAGAGCTGTGGTGGGATACCATTACCTCAGAGGATGCAGCTGGTACTGTCAGAACTTGGGAGCAATTCAAAACTATGTTCAATGAGAAGTTTGTACCTGAACAGGCTCTAGAGAGGATGCGAGAGCAGTTTGCTAATCTCCAGCAAGGAGATCTCTCTATTCAGGACTACCTTAATAAGTTCACCCAGTTATCGCGCTATGCTCCAGAGCTGATTACGACCAACAAAGCAAAGAACAAGAGATTCATATTTGGCCTGAAGCGCAAGTACCATGATAGAGCTATGAGCAACATCAAACTCTCCTTTTCAGAATTAGTAGAGATGGCTTGCAATTATGAAGACATGGATGAAAGGCACGGTAGCCAAGACCGCGCCAAAAGCCAAGTTGGAAATAAGCGCAAAGCTTCAACAGATCAACCCGAGTCTAGCATTACCGCGGCCGCTACTCAGAAACCTGCAAAGATCCCCAAAGGAAATTGCTACAACTGCGGGAAGCCAGATCACTTTTCTAATGTTTGCAAAGCTCCGAGGAAGCCAAAGGCAAATGACTCAGCCGAATGCTACAACTGCCATAAGAAGGGGCACTATAGCAGGAATTGTCCTCTGAAGCAGAATGCACAAGTGGCTCATGTGTATGACAGGAAGACCCCGCCAGCTACCACCGATGGATCAGGTAAACCCGACGTCTTGGGAGGTACCCTTACCATTAAAAATATTCCTGTTTCTGTACTTTTTGATACTGGTGCATCACGTAGCTTCATTTCTGGTAACCTTGTTCACAAATTATAATTGAAACGAAGAAAACTTAAGGAACCAATTAAAGTTCGAAACCCAATAGGAGGTTCAGTTAGTCTCAGTTTATGCTGTAGAGTGCCTATCTCTTATTCTTGCTACAAGTTTTCTTTTGATTCGATTGTCATGGACCTTTCCGAATTTGATATTATACTGGGGCTGGACTGGTTGACACAATATAAGGCCGAAGTTAGATGTGTCGAAAGAATCGTTAAAGTCGAAACGAAGCTTGGACCTATATGTATACCATGTCATGGCTCAGAAATCAATAGAACAGAATTATGGTCTTCTTTAGAAGTTACTCCCCCTTCATTAGAAAAGATACCGGTCGTTAAAAACTATGCGGATCTGTTTGAAGAAGTAGAAACTTTACCGCCGCAAAGAGAAATTGAATTTAGAATAGATTTAATTCCTAACGCCCAACCAGTAGTACATCCAATTAGAAGAATGGCCCCGAAAGAAAAAGAAGAGTTAAGTAGTCAAACCCGAGAATTGCTTTGGAAAGGTCTGATCAGACCGAGCTTTTCAACGTGGGGAGCAGCAGCAGTATTTGTCCCGAAATCAGACGATACTCTAAGACTTTGCGTTGATTACCAAGATCTCAATAAACAGACACTGAAGAACAAATTTCCCTTGCCCAGAATAGATGATCTGTTAGATCAATTAAATGGAGCAACAGTATTCTCCAGAATGGACCTAGCTACAGGCTTCCACCAATTACGTATAGCCGAAGACTGTGTTCCTTTAACAGCCTTCAGAGGTCCCGATTTATTCTACGAATGGTTAGTAATGCCGTTCGGCTTGTGTAACGCTCCGGCATACTTCATTGATCTTATGAACAGAGTGTTCCGTGGTGTGTTGAATAAATTTGTTCTAGTCTTCATCGATGACATTTTAATCTACTCCAAGTCGGAAGACGAACATGCAAAACATTTAGATCAAGTGTTGAAAATTCTAAGGAGAAATGTCTTGAAAGCTAAATTTTCTAAATGTGTCTTCGGGCAGAATGAAGTTAAATTCCTAGGCCATGTCGTATCAAAAGAAGGAATTGCTGTAGATCCAAGCAAAATTACAGCGATTCAGTACTAGAAACAACCTACTACACCCACAGAAGTTCGAAGTTTCCTTGGATTGGCTAGTTACTATCGGAAATTCATTCAGGATTTTTCAAAGATATCTGGTGTATTGACAAAGCTTACAAAGAAGCATGAGAAATTCAAATGGACACCCGAATGTGAAGAAGCTTTCCAGGAGCTGAAACTGAAGTTGACAACCGCTCCAGTATTGACAATTATAGATGGTAATCAAGACTTGACTGTATGGACAGATGCTTCTATTAGAGGGCTAGGAGCAGTGCTGATGCAAAAAGGCCAAGTGATCGCTTATGCCAGCCGTCAGCTAAAGCCGCATGAAAGAAACTATGCAACTCATGATCTGGAGTTATTAGCTATCATGTTTGCTTTAAGAATCTGGAGGCATTATTTATTGGGCGAGAAGTTCGAACTATTTACCGATCATCAATCCTTGAAATATCTATTCACTCAGAAAGATCTAAATTTGAGGCAACAGCGTTGGTTAGAATTCCTTGCAGCATACGATTTTGAAATTCTATACACTCCGGGGAAAGCCAATGTTGTCGCAGATGCTCTCAGCAGAAAGAATGAAATCATTGCCAGTTTTATCATTACTTCTTCCTTAGAAGATAAGATTACTATTCTGCAGAAGGACGATGAATTCATTAAAAGGATTAGCCAGCGGATCCGAGAAGGAAAACCCTCAGATATTAGCCTTGATAGTCAAGGGGTCCTAAGATTAAAAGGGCGAATTTGTGTGCCTGGAATTCCAGAGCTTAGAAGAGAAATACTTGATGAATGCCACAAATCCAAATTGAGTATCCATCCCGGTGTGAGCAAAATGTATAACGATATCAAACGCACATTCTGGTGGAAGGCGATGAAAAGAGATATTTCAATACATGTTAGCAGATGCTCCACTTGCCAGCTAGTTAAGAGCGATCAGCAGAAATTGGCTGGATTATTACAACCCTTAGAAATTCCAGGATGGAAGTGGGAACAAATTTCGATGGATTTCATCGATGGTTTGCCTCGAACTAAGAAAGGAAACGACAGTATATGGGTAATCGTAGATCGCTTCACGAAGACTGCCCATTTCATACCTGTCCGATCCAACAGAACGGCTCAAAGTCTAGCACAGATTTACTTCAAAGAAATAGTTAAACTACATGGAGTACCGCTCAATATAGTCAGCGATAGAGATCCCCTATTTACTAGTAAATTCTGGGAAGCATTCCAGACAGAATTGGGAACCAAATTGAATCTAAGCACCGCTGTTCACCCTCAGACAGATGGCCAAACTGAGCGGGTGAATAGAATTCTAGAAGATTTACTACGGGCTTGGGTTATCGATTTTGGAGGCTCATGGGAAGATCACTTACATTTAGCCGAATTCTCTTACAACAATAGCTATCAAGCAAGTTTAGGAATGTCTCCATTTGAAGCATTATACGGTAGACCGTGCAGATCTCCCGCATGTTGGGTAGAACCTGGCAACAGACTTGTGTTAGGGCCCGACATGATTCAAGAAGCATCGGATAAAGTCGATTTCATTAAGAGGAGATTGAAAACCGCACAGAGCCGACAGAAAAGTTATGCTTATGTGAGAAGAAGGGATATATCATTTGCCGTTAGCGATTATGTTTATTTAAGAGTTTCTCCAATGCGAGGGGTAATCAGATTTGGCAAGACTGGGAAGTTGGCACCGAGGTTTATTGGTCCCTTTCCTATACTTGAACGGATTGGAACTCTTGCATATAGGGTTTCATTACCTGATTGGTTGCCTGGTATACATGATGTGTTCCACGTGTCTCAACTCAAAAAACATGTTCATGATCCCGACCTTGTTGTGGAAGAAGCAGCGCAACATGATATTGACATAACTCCTGAATTAGCACTCAAGAGGGAGCCATTAAAAATAGTTGGCAAGGAAACTAGGGAGCTAAGGAGGAAAAAGATTTATCTAGTCAAAGTGCAGTGGAGCAGTGATCCTAGAGACTGTACTTTGGAGACTGAGGAAAACATTAAACAAGCTTATCCCAAATGCAGAGTGGACATCTCTGACTAACTCCGGTGCAAGGTACCCTTACAATACTTTGCATTTACATTTTATTTCCTGCTTAACTGTTATTTCCTTTTCAAGGACGAAAAGTTTTAAGTGGGGGAGATTGTAATAACCCGGAAAAAGTGAACTTGTTTAAAAATTTTAAATTTGGTTATTACCGAAGAATTTGAATAAATGAGATAGCCTATTTCAATAAAATATAGAATTTGGTATGGTATGGCAGTTTGAAATTTTGACTACAAACTTTGTCTGACTGTACCGGGTGGAAAATATAAGGATTTTAACGAAACTGAAAATATTTAAATCTGTTTATGAATACCTTTCTAACGAATCTGAAAAATCGAAATTTCATAACGGAAATCAAAAGTTATGGCCAAATGAATTTTCAGAATGGTCGCTATATAGTATATATAGCCCTTGAAAATTGAGATTTTTCATACGACCTCGAAATTCGACGAAACCACTTTTGTTGGGTCCGGAATGTCAAATTATTGCTAAGTTTCAAATTTCATAATTTTTGAAGTTAGTATGTGAGCGGGGCAAAAGATAAATGTGATTGGTCAAATTCTGTTAAAATGGGTCGACCTAAAAATGGCCGTTTTTCAAACGAGCTCAGAATTCGACGAAACTGGTTTTGTTAGGACCGTATCGTCAAAACAAAGCTTGATTTATTTTTCTGGAATTTTTCGATTCAGTTTGTGGCCCTGGTAAATTGAGATGTACGTTTAAATTAAATATCGAGTGTTTTATATTTTAATTTGAAAAATAACTGACTGTAACAGTCGAAATGGCCAACGAAACATATCCCATTTTGTTCGGAATGGGGGTAATTAGCTAAGGGCGACAGTCGTTGGGTTTGATTTCGAGTTCGTGTGTGGAAGGGGGTATTTTAGGAATTAAATAAATTAAAAATTAAAATAAAAAGGGCGGACCAATCACAATTATTCTCCTACATCGAAACTCCCTGTCGCGACGCGGAAAAAGCTCCGAAACTTCTCTCTTCAATTTCTCCACAACCACACAACGAAATCAAGCAAACTCAGATCCATTTTGAAGAGCGTTCAGAGATCTTCAAATCCATAGCAATTTCAAGAATTATCGTTGAGTATTGAGGGAGTTATAACGTCGGGAAGGTCCGAACTTTGCGCCGCCGCCGTGGGTGCTGGAGACCACCGAGCTGATCATCTCGGGTAGGGTTGGGAAGCTCTTTCCTTCCTCTTCGACGCAGCGCTGGCCGTTCGTCCTATCGCTTCGTGGCTTTGCCGAAAAGTTTAACCCTAGTTTTCGAAATCAAAAAAGGTATACGGCTAAACCTATTTTCAACTGATTTTTACACTATAAAGCGTTGCAAACTTGTAAAAATCATATCTTTTTGCTATGTTAACGAAATTCGATGAAATAGGAGACAACGTGACCGCAAGGAGGCTCTCTATATTCTAGAAGAAGCCGCGGATTTTTCTGACCTTCCTATGATTTTTAGCACTGCAATGACCAATGTGAGGAATCTAAACTAATTGTGTGAATGAAATCGTGTTGTATAAATTATATAAGCGAAGTGTAAATTATATACGCATTCTATACCTCATGTACATGTGTTGTACAAGTTATATTAGCGATGTATAAATTATACAAGCGTTGAATGAAACATATATGCTTTGAATTGTGATGAAATGCAAGTGAATTATTATATTATATATATATATATACTCCCCTCGTCCACAGACCATGGACGATATTTATTGCTTGTGATTGACGTGATATTATATGGTATGACGAATGGTTGGAAATAATTGTTTGTGGTTGATATTATGGTTGAAAAATACCTTTATGGTTGAAAAATACCTTTGTGGTTGGAAAATACCCTCTTGTGGTTGAAAACAAAATATAACAGGATTTTGGAATTGAAAATAAAACATGCCGCCTGCGTGCGAACTAGATGCATGATCCCCATTGTCAAAAACCGCGAGGTTTTAAGGTAGAGCGAGGAGCCGTACTAGGGACGGTCCCGGTTTTAACTACCCTGCCGTTATGCTGCCGAAATTTTCTGAAATATTTATGTGTTAGAATAATTTTCATTCGTTGAAATAAATTACATATGCTATAGCGTATATTCATGTGTTGAATCGCAATTCGTTCGTCGAGTTGAAATTCATGTGTTGAATATTATTTGAATTTAAACAAATGGCTTTAGCGATAAAAATCACATTTTTATATATATACAAACTATATAGAATATTCATGTGTTGAATTGCAATTTGTTCGTCGAATTGAAATTCATGTGTTGAATATTATTTGAATTTAAACAAATGGCGTTAGCGATAAAAATCACATTTTTATATATATATACAAACTATATAGAATATTCATGTGTTGAATTGCAATTTGTTCGTCGAATTGAAATTCATGTGTTGAATATTATTTGAATTTAAACAAATGGCTTTAGCGATGAAAATCACATTTTTATATATATACAAACTATATTGAATATTCATGTGTTGAGTTGCAATTCATTCGTTGAGTTGAAATTCATGTGTTGAATATTATTTGAATTTAAACAAATGGCTTTAGCGATGAAAATCACATTTTTATATATACAAACTATATAGAATATTCATGTGTTGAATTGCAATTCATTCGTTGAGTTGAAGTTCATGTGTTGAATGTTATCATCTTTTAAAAATAAAATGAATCGACAATGAAAACTATATTTTTATAGTGAATATGAAGTGTTAAAAATACACATGTGTCGAATAAATATTTTTGATGATAAAAATATTTCTTTTATCATGTATACACTTAGTTAAAAATACACATGTGTCGAATAAATATTTTTGATGATAAAAATATTTCTTTTATCATGTATACACTTAGTTAAGAATACATACGTGTCGAATAAATATTTTTAATGATAAAAATATTTCTTTTATCATGTATACACTTAGTTAAAAATACACATGTGTCGAATAAATATTTTTGATGATAAAAATATTTCTTTTATCATGTATACACTTAGTTAAAAATACACACGTGTCGAATAAACATTTTTAATGATAAAAATATTTCTTTTATCATGTATACGCTTAGTTAAAAATACACACGTGTTGAAATAAATAATAGTTTGCCAGAAATATTATTATTAGCTTTGTTTTGCATATATATACATGTGTTGAACAGGAAAAATGGATTAGCTGTAGAGTAAAGAAATTATTTGCGTGCCCGACAAATAGGTAAACCTTGATGAGTTGGCTGCGCAATTTTATTTATATATCAACTCCTGTGAATGCCATTGGATGCGGAGTGCTGGTTATTCTGTGTGAAATAATAAATAACACCATAGGATAGTAACAATTAATTATGAACTACACTACATGGCATACTTCATGACGATAGGCATACTTCGTCATATTCCACATAAGCAATTGGAGCTTGCGTGACGAGGTGGAAGATTTACCATATAAGCAAGAGGCTTGTATGGCGATGACTATGTACTACAGGTTGAACTGATGACTGATATGGACTATATAAATTATAACGATAAATTGCCAGATTAATAAAAACCCCACACGGGTCTGGAGTTGACAATAATCACGTCGCTCTAGTTATTAGATACGGCACATGGACTATTTATTTCCACACGGAAACGGGGTGACGGGAATTTATTCTTTGGAGTGATTATCAGTACATGCTCCCCCGTAAACACCAGAATATATCACTATAAATATGTGAATGCTTTTTAGTATTTATTGGGTACCTAATACGGCCCAATAAATTTCCAAACCCCTCCCCGTACAAAGGAGGTTATGGCAAAAAATTTCGAAATATTAAGGCGTTAGTGAAATATTTGAAGTGAAAACGAAGTTCGAAATATAGAATGAACTATAGTTGAAATTATAGAATGAACTATAATTATATATAAATATAAATATAATTAAAAGGAATAGAGGCCGTGCAGTTCGCGTTTCGGAATCGTAATTTGAAACGATTAGTACGAGAAATCCGACCATCGGATTTTCCCGAAACCGCAACCGCTGGGTTCGCCTTGGAAATATCTTTCCAACGGCACCAATCTTGTAAAAATCCAACGGTTGGATTGTCCAGATTGTTTAATTCAAATCTAAAGAAAAACAGCGCCAGAATCGTTTATATTTATATATAAATATAATTAAATTTAATCGAATAACGACGCTGCAGTTCGAATTTTAAAACCGTAACTTCAAACGACTAGTGTGGAAGATCCGACCGTCGGATTCTCACGAAACTGGAACCGTTGGGTTCGCTTTGGGAATATCTTCCCATTGATATAGACTTTGTAGAAATCCAACAGTTAGATTTTCCGATATGTGTAAAACAAATTAGGGGAAAAATAGCGCCAGTGCCACGGCACGACCTGAAACGTCGTTTAATTAAATATGGCCATTTTTAAATAAATAAAAATGGCAAAAAATCGTTATAAAATATTATAAGAAATATTGATTGTGAATAAACCAAATGGGCTTGAATTGTTTGATATTTGATGGTTGTATGTGTATGACATGAAAATAACACTAAAGAACCGAAAGATGGATGTCGAATAATATAACCATAAAATGAATGGATTTAAATTCTAATGACGTGAATTTTTTGAAAAGGCCGAGCTAACCATCATTTCAAATAATTTATCGAGCGATTCGAATTGGAAAATGCAAAGACGATTCAAGACGACGATCTTCGTATCGGTTGGATGGGCGCTACTGAGGTTCCTGACCGGAGTAGCTACCAGAAGGGGACGGAAGTAGTAGCCGTCTGGACGTATGTGTTGATTGTACGGATTTGCGAGGAATTTGACGCCTCCGGTTTCGTTCAGACCCAGAACGGACTTGTAAATGGACTGTGTGTCTGACATTGGATTTTGTTCTATACTGATTGATCTCTGTTAAATATATATCTGTTTGGCGGCGGAGAATTTATTATTTTGCTTAACGCCCTTCTCTGAGACGTATGAGCTCAGGGGTTATATATCGATGGAAATCAATCGTATGGATTGGACTGTCTATGTGGCATGCCAAGATGCTGTGATCAAGGCTTCTGTTGCAAAGCAAAGTCTTGTGGATGATGATCAAAGCAAGGTCTACGTGGCCTGGCTTTGTGTATTTCATAGATTCGCGAGCCTCACACCCCGGTATGAGTTAAAAACGGGATACGGACTGCAGGGAGAGCACGACGTTTCTTTATAGCTATGGTGGTGTCAGTGACTTACCAGCCCTAACATATATATCTACTTTTCACCTTTGTGGTTGTTGGAATGCGAGGCGCCTCGATTATAGGTCTGTAAGGACCGGGAAACGTGTGTTCAGGAATTTCCAATCCTCAAATGTAAGAGAGGACCGGCCCTGAAGCATCCAGGGGTTACCCAGAGTGCGTAGTCCCGAGGCATTTGCTAGAGTGTCTCGAAGCGGAGAGGAGCTTGCCCCTTGCCTTGACTCATGACGGAAATCCAATTTCCAATACGAGATAACGGATTCGATTGTAACTTATATATGGCGACATAGTGGCATGGGACGCTCATGTCGCCTATGATTGATATTTATGATGCTATTCGTTTTTGAAACATATATGCACTAGTAATAATATCAAATGATTTTGCTTTATACGTATCAAGCATATTTGACTATTATAAGGTAAAACTCTATCCTCCGGCTTGCGTTGCATTGTGTGATGGGACATGAGTCTTATAATGGCTTCATTCTTTCTAAAAGCATTGCGTTGTTTTAAAAGAATTTACTTTGTTTTAAATGCACTAGCAATCACTGGAGTAAACCCGTTCCGCGAAAGTGGCGTGGTCCTATGATTTGCTTATCACTGTTGTTTAACTGTTAAATAGATTCCTCATACCAGTCCCCATGACTGACTCGTTGTTTGTTTCACTTTGCAAACGCGGGTGCCCTTATTTTCACATGGGCAGCCTAGTACACATGTGACAGGTTGTTTTGGCTCTGCACTGCTGCATAGGGTGCATTTTTGGCTCATGGCGAGGCTGACTTCACAGAGACGACTTTAACTTTTTCCTCCATTACTATACTTATATTATGATTCCGCCACTGGCGATGCAGACTGATTTACTTTCCGTATTTCTTACTATATGTATATGTATTTCGCCTTCGGCGATGTAGACTGATACCCTTATTATGTCTCACTGCATGTATGTATTCCGCCTCTGGCGATGATGACTGATCATGTAACACCCCACTTTCGCTATGATCACTCGCTAAGGGAATGCCATAACATCGGTGGAGTATTTTAAGTAAATATAGAACAGAAAAATTACAGCAAGACAGATATAAGTAATGCTTGAAAATTTAAAACATCATTTCATTGCAGCGGAAAGTAAAACATGTTTGGTTACATCACAAAACCATAATAAGAGTCAAGTACAAAATATCCATCCTAATAAATAAAAGTACATAATCCCAATACATGAACTGATAGCCATAAAAGAAAAGGGTAAGCTGAGCACTACATCTAGGGTCCAAGCTCCAAGAGAGTAATAAAAGCAGCCTGATCAAAGCCCACTCGTGCTGGGCCCACTCTGAGAACCTGAGGGTTGGAAAAGAAAAAAACAATGGGGTCAGACATAAGTCTGAGCGAGTCCTATAACTTTAACAATACAATCATTAAAGTAATTAGGGTATGATATAACTTGGTACGGTGTGACTGGGGATAAATGACTACACTCAGTAGCCAATCAGACTTAGAATGAACTAAGATAACGATAAAGACGCATCTACCCATCCAAGGATAATTACTACATTGCACCACACCAGTCATTCCTACTTAAAGATTGATCCCTCCCAAGGACTTAGAAAATTTACCCAGTAGTTTTGTGTACCCCTAGCTGACTACATAGGTGCCGTCTGCCCCTAACTCCACTAGGTGTACCCACTACTCCCAAGCGATCGGCTCCCTACCGTAGATACCCGTGCTGGCCCCACAATGGGGTGTATCACTCCCCAAAGTGGCAACCCGATACAACAAATGGTGCACAGCTTATATCTACACGATGCAACAACGTCTTACCTACCAGCCCGGGTCCACACACGCATATGAAACCCGTTGGACTCGCGTTGCCACTGCTACCCCGTTTTGGCCTCTTATAGTCAAGCCCAATATGCGTGTCCCGTCCTCGACTTGATTCGAGCCCACTAAGATACGTTTGGGATATTGGTTGAGATGGGCCCCCACAAGCTACCCACCTAAGCTTGTCATTTCTAGTGTATACCACTTAACCCTTTAATCATGTTTTAATTACATGTTCCACTTTGGTTAAGTATTCTAATCGTATTTTCTATTGCCACCCAAGGCAACCACTAGATTTCCACATGCCACCCAAGGCACCCACTTAACCCCTCATGTCCCTCTACATGCTAATATGGTTAAGTGTTTTTTAATTAATTAATTAAGATCATGACATGATAAAGACCTCTCACATTAGACCACCTTTTATGACTGCTGGATATGCCGGTTGGGTCCGGGCAGACTTCCGTCATAAAAAGGGTCTAACCTCGTGTCTTTACTTTACTCACGTATTTAATTTATGACTAAGACCTCTCACATTGGGCCAATCATTTGTAGCTGCTGGATTGCCGGTCGGTTCTGGGCAGACTTCCGCTACAAAAGGGTCCAACCTCGTGTCTTAGTTGATTAATTACACCTTATTAATCACCCCCATAATTTGTATTAATTATCCCTAATTAATTACACATTTTTAAGAATATGGGTAGACCTAACTCAATAGGTAAATTCCCAATTCCATAGTATGGGTAGACCTAACTTAATAGGTAAATTCCCAACTCCATAATATGGGTAGACCTAACTTAATAGGTAAATTCCCAATTATGTCCATTCATTTTATGTTATGCTTAATCATACCAACTTCACACAATTTTTGTTAACATGCATATCAACCCCATCGTTCCCCACGTAATTCGTTCACACAACATGACATATAAATGGGAAGATTCATCATAATTATAATGGGTTCCACTTATCATAACATTAGCATTAACATGGGTTCAAATGGTGTCAACTTGCATCATAACATTAAACCCAACTAGCATAAATCATTAACCCAAACTTGCATATATTATGCATATCATAAAAAGAGACAAACTTGCATATGAACTTGCATATAAACCCACATATGAACTTGCATAATATGTCATACATAGAGGCAAACTTGCATATGTTACGCATATCATAAAAAGAGACAAACTTGCATATGAACTTGCATATAAACTTGCATATGAACTTGCATAACTAACAAATAGCATAAACTTGCAAACTAATCATCATGCACATATAGCATATGACAACCACAACTTGCATAGATCCACATTTACAACCATAGCCTCATAATATCCTATCCTAATTAGTTTAGCAATTGCTTGCTAAAGGCATAGGAACTCACAAATAACTAATTAGCACTCCAATGAGGAAGATTAAGTTGCTAGAGTGGATTAGAACTTGATTAGAGTTGATTTGAGATGCTAACTTCCTCTCAACTTTGGTGGAGGCTCCATCTAGTTTTAATTTGACGGCATGAGGCCCTTGAATCTATTTTTAGTATGAATTAGGGTAGTCTTAGGGTGTATTTATAGATTAGGCAAGTGTTTTAGGCTATTAGATTAACCCTAAATTAGATTAGGACCATCAGATCTCGGAAGCTTCCAGAAACAGCCCCAAAACACAGCCAAACCCTAAAATGGTGCACCAGGCCAAACTGGCCGAGCACCCCCTGTCGACACCCAAGTCAACAGGGCTGTCGACTTGGTCCTAGCCAAGTCGACTGCCCAGTCGACAGGGCTGTCGACTTGGGTAGTTAGGCGGGAATTTTCCCTCCTATGCCCAATGGCTCCAATTTCGAAATTTGAACCTGAATTTTAAATCTGTTTTGAACTTTGAATTTTCTGTAAATTTCATTGGGCCATAACTGGGCCATACGGACTCCGATTTACAAAATTTCAAACTCTATTTCGCGTATTTTTCCGAGACGAACGTAATGACGCAACCCGTTTCCCCCAATTCTCACATCTGAGATTATTTATTCTGCAATTAGTGAATTTTAGCATTAACTGAAATTCGGGGTGTTTCATTCTCCCCTCCTTAAAGGATTTCGTCCCCGAAATCTCTAAGCTAAGGAAAATGCATATCCTACCATCCAAACAACCATCTACTCAATCCATCAAACACGGGCATCCATTGTCCTTAAAACAATTTCTAATGATGTATGAGTATATGCAAAAAGTGTGTGTATATGTTCCCTATCTAATGTATGAACATATGCAAACCATGATAGTGCCGTGCATCCATTATGTATGCGAGAGAACCCTATCGACACATACAATATCTACACGAGTGCACGATCATTCACCAAAATGCATCATCCATATGATAACACAATCATTATACATCCATAAATATAGCTACCTACACGCAATTATATGCAATATGCAATATGCAATATGAAGTGACTGAGCCGATCTAGTGTCTAGAGTGTGTGTATATGCATCCACGAGCAACCACTAGCAAACACTTGCATCCACATGCATCCATCAACCATAACATGTCTCAAACACATGTTTCAACCATAGGTTTACCCTATCTAAAGGTCAAAAGTACTAACGAGAGGACATACTAAAGATAAGATAAGTACTAGACAAACGATAAAGGAGAAGTTAAAAGACATACCCTCAAAAAGGAATGGGTACAATGAACGCATCTTCGCTTTCGTCTCCCAAGTAGCGTTGCCCTCATCTTCTCCCCATTGTACTTTGACTAGTTGAACCTCTCGATTCCTCAATTTCCTAGTCTCTGACCCAAGGATGCGAGTAGGAGCTCGTCGAATAGTCGCATCACGCTCTACTTCCACTTCTCTAAGCAAGCTCGGCTCTACCACCTCTGCGGTCTCATGTAGGCACTTCCTCCAATTTGACACATGGAATACATCATGTACACCACTAAGTCTGTCGGGCAACTCCACTCTATAGGCCATTTGTCCAATCCTTTCCTTAATAGGAAACGGTCCAACAAACCTTGGTGCTAATTTCCCAATAGATCCAAAGCGAACCACATTCCGTAACGGAGACACTTTGACAAAGACCATGTCCCCAACATCAAACTCAAGATCCGTCCTCCTCTTGTCCACATAAGATTTCTGTCTGTCTTGCGCCGATTTCATCCTTCTTCTAATCAAATCAATCTTTTCCGAAGTCTCTCTAACCATATCGGGCCCAAGAAAGATCTTATCCGTAGATTCCCACCAACATGTAGGTGATCGACAAGGCCTTCCATAAAGAGCTTCGAAAGGAGCCATGCCAATACTAGACTGAAAGCTGTTATTATATGCGAACTCCACCAATGGAAGATGCTCTTCCCATGTACCTCCAAAATCCAAGATACATAGCCTCAAAAGGTCTTCTAAAATACGATTCACCCTCTCAGTCTGGCCGTCCGTCTGAGGATGATATGCGGTGCTCAAACACAACTGAGTCCCGACCGCCTCTTGCAAACTCTTCCAAAACTCGCTAGTGAAGATAGGATCTCGATCGCTCACAATACTGGAAGGTACACCATGCAATCTAACAATCTCTCGAATGTAAACTGAAGCTAGCCATGGAGCAGTCCTCTTACTCTTCACGGGTATGAAATGGGCGCTCTTAGTAAGTCTGTCTACCACAACCCAAATTCCCGTATTACCCTTCCTCGATCTTGGTAACCCATCGACAAAATCCATCGAGACACTATCCCACTTCCATAGAGGAACTTCCAATGGGTGAAGCAACCCTCCGGGTTTCTTTTGCTCCGCTTTCACTTGTTGGCACACCAAGCATCTAGCGACATACTCGGCCACGTCTTTCTTCATACCAGCCCAAAAGAAAACTCGCTTCATGTCTTGGTACATCTTGTCCCCACTGGGATGAATGGTCATCTTTGAACGATGTGCATCATCCAAAATAGCCTTCCTCAAACCTTCGTCTTGCAGTACACAAAGTCTACCGTCTCTACGCAACCACCCCTTATCATCTAGGGTGTACCTACTCAAATGGCTGGACGACTCCCCCCTTATGAGCTTCTCTACTAACTCAACCAACTGTGGGTCGTCTCGCTGTGCCTCACCAATCCGTCCCAAAAGAGTAGGTCTAACTTCCAAGGAAGCTAGCAAACCGGGTACAAAGTCAACGGAAGGTCTAAAATCAAACATCGAGATGAATTCCAAGCTTTGCCATTCCACAAATAATGGACTCAAGGTCAACCTTTTTCTGCTTAAGGCGTCTGCCACCACGTTACCCTTGCCAGGGGTATATGCTATATCAAAATCATAGGACGCTAAGAATTCCATCCACCTTTGCTGCCTCAAATTCAAATCCTTCTGAAAGAATAAGTACTTCAAAGATTTGTGGTCTGTGAACAATTCGAACCTCTCGCCAAGAAGATAATGGCGCCATGACTTAAGCACAAAAACAATAGCGGCCAACTCTAGATCATGGGTAGGGTAATTTTTCTCATGCACTCTCAACTGCCTTCCACCATAGGCTATAACCCTTCCCTCTTGCATTAAGACTGCGCCTAGTCCTGTTCCACAAGCATCGGTGTAAACAACAAATGGCTTACTCCCATCTGGCAGCACTAAAACTGGAGCGGTGGTTAAAGCTCTCTTTAACCGTTGGAACGCATCCTCACAGTCTACGTCCCATGTGAAAACAAGATTCTTCTTCGTCAAGTGGGTTAATGGAGCTGATATCTTCGCGAAGTCTTTGATAAACTTCCTATAGTAGCCCGCCAAACCCAAGAAACTTCTTACTTCGGTAGCATTCTTCGAAACCTTCCAATCTTGAATTGATACTACCTTCGCGGGATCCACAGCTATCCCTTCCTTGGAGACCACGTGCTCCAAGAACCGCACTTCCGTCCTCCAGAAGTGACATTTAGAGAATTTAGCCTTAAGGCTATGTGCTCGAAGAGTCTCCAACACTTCCCTAAGATGTAGGGCATGCTCTTCTTCACTCTTAGAAAATACTAAGATATCATCCACAAAGACCACCACGAACTTATTAAGGAACCCCCTGAACACCCTACTCATCAAATCAACAAAGTATGCAGGGGCGTTCGTCAACCCAAATGGCATCACCAGCCACTCATAGAAACCATCCGGAGTCCAAAAGGCAGTCTTGTCTATGCTATCCTCAGCCACCCTCAACTGATGAAACCCCGTGGCTAAGTCCAACTGAGAAAATACTGAAGCGCCAACCAACCGATCGAAAAGATCATCAATCCTCGGCAATGGGTGTCTATTCTTCTTTGTGAGCTTGTTGAGTTCTCTATAGTCTACACAAAGTCTGAGGGACCCATCCGCCTTTGTAGCAAAAACTACTGGAGCACCCCACTCCGATATACTTCGTCTTATGAACCCCTTCTCAAGCAACTCCCCTACTTGCTTATGGAGTTCCCTCCTCTCACGAGGAGCCATGTGGCGCACTGGTAAAGATACAGGTTTAGCATTATCCACCAGATATATTCGGAAGTCAATCTCCCGCTTCGGAGGTAAGCCCTTCACCTCCTCAAACACATCCGAGTATTCCCGGACCACTCTAACA
The DNA here is from genome assembly GCA_030737875.1 of Allium sativum. NCBI lineage: Eukaryota > Viridiplantae > Streptophyta > Magnoliopsida > Asparagales > Amaryllidaceae > Allium > Allium sativum. Next base: position 337,735,108 of record CM060912.1, read on the forward strand.
GATTGCAAACTCTCGACCGAAGCGTCAAGAGATTCAAGATAACTTAGCATAACAGAATCCATGGGATTACAAGAGATCTCGAGAGTGTTACCCAAGCGGGTCATGAGCCTAACAACTCTCCTTTCGCAATCAAGAACGGCACCATTACTGGATAACCAGTCCATGCCCAAAATCAACCCATAGCCCGTGAAGCCCAAAACAAAAGCATCACATCTAAACTCAATGCTAAGTATAGAAATCTTCAAACCCAAACATATCATGGACAGATAAGTGGAGCCCCCAATTGGGTTAGAAACAACCAAGGGATCATCTACTAGACTGGTGTCTAAGTGCAGTGACTTAACTATTGATGATGAGATAAACGAATGCGATGCGCCAGAATCAAACAATGTACGGACAGGATGATCAAATAGAAAAACCAGACTTTCAACGGAAATAGTTCTACCTCTTTCCTGAATCGGTGGAACCGCGAGAGCCTGTACTTGCCCCCTAGCCTGACCCGGTGCCATAAGAGCTTGCACATGTCCTCCTGAGGTAGATCCCGTCCTTTGCCCCTTCTTAGGGCAATCCTTCACTAAATCCCTGCTTCGCCACAGTGATAGCAGCCAGTCTTCTTCTTCTTTCGACAATCTTTGCTTATGTGGCCTGGTATCCCGCAATTGAAGCACTTCTTCTTCCCCTTGCCACTGTTGCCTTTCCCACCTTTGTTTTGCTGTTGTTGCTGAGGTCTCTTTTGATCTCCCTTCTTCTCGGGTGCCTTATTAGCATTGGTACCCTTCTCTTCTTCATGCATGAGTGCCATGTCAACTAGCTTCTCAAAGGTGGCCCCCATAGGGATATGAGTCATAGCCAATCCATGCATCGGTTCATTCAAGCCTTTCACGAACCTCAAAGCCTTCTTCTCCGGTGTATTCACCATGTCTATGCCAAACCTTGCCAATTGATTAAACTTGTTGACATATTCCTTCACTGAGAGATTTCCTTGCTTTAGAGTCAAGAATCTTTACATATACAAGTTTTCCTCCGCCCTTGAGAGAAACTTTGCCACAAATCTTTGCCTAAAATCCGCCCAAGAGTCAACGGGGCGTTCTCCATTAGTGACCTCCCACCAGAATGAGGCCTCTCCCTTCATTAACCAAGCAGCTAACTTGACTTTCTTTCCTTCTTCCATCTCAAAGATATCTATCAACTCTTCCACCTCCTTAAACCAATCTCTAGCCTCCACAAAAGTTTCAGATCCTTGAAAAGGTTTCCCTCCCATAGCTTTAAATTCCTTGCAAGTCTTAGCAAAAGTATCTGTGCGAGGAGGAGGAGGGGGAGGAGGAAGATCGGGTGCTACGGTTGGTGGAGGAACATTTGCTGGACCCCCAGTGGCGGCCCTAGCCTCCATCAATCTCTTATACCATACTGGTATCATCACACCCTCCGGAAAGTTAAGATCCTCAGCCATGCTGAAACGAAAAAGGAAAGATTCAAAACGGAGAATTCGAAAGATAAAGATATGGCTATTGGGGATTATGCTTTTCTTTCAAAATTTTTCTCTTAAAAGACATGTTTTTGAAAATATCTCTTCCAAAAATGTTTATAGAAAAATAGTTTTCTAAAAATTTTATCTGTTCCGGTAACCTTTGCTCTGATACCACGTGTAACACCCCACTCCCGCTATGATCACTCGCTAAGGGAATGCCATAACATCGGTGGAGTATTTTAAGTGAATATAGAACAGAAAAATTACAGCAAGACAGATATAAGTAATGCTTGAAAATTTAAAACATCATTTCATTGCAGCGGAAAGTAAAACATGTTTGGTTACATCACAAAACCATAATAAGAGTCAAGTACAAAATATCCATCCTGATAAATAAAAATACATAATCCTAATACATGAACTGATAGCCATAAAAGAAAAGGGTAAGCTGAGCTCTACATCTAGGGTCCAAGCTCCAAGAGAGTAATAAAAGCAGCCTGATCAAAGCCCACTCGTGCTGGGCCCACTCTAAGAACCTGAGGGTTGGAAAAAAAATAAAAACAACGGGGTCAGACATAAGTCTGAGCGAGTCTTATAACTTTAACAATACAATCATTAAAGTAATTAGGGTATGATATAACTTGGTACGGTGTGACTGGGGATAAATGACTACACTCAGTAGCCAATCAGACTTAGAATGAACTAAGATAACGATAAAGACGCATCTACCCACCCAAGGATAATTACTACACAGCACCACACCAGTCGTTCCTACTTAAAGATTGATCCCTCCCTAGGACTTAGAAAATTTACCCAGTAGTTTCGTGTACCCCTAGCTGACTACATAGGTGCCGTCTGCCCCTATCTCCACTAGGTGTACCCACTACTCCCAAGCGATCGGCTCCCTACCGTAGATACCCGTGCTGGCCCCACAATGGGGTGTATCACTCCCCAAAGTGGCAACCCGATACAACAAATGGTGCACGGCTTATATCTACACGATGCAACAACGTCTTACCTACCAGCCCGGGTCCACACACGCATATGAAACCCGTTGGACTCGCGTTGCCACCGCTACCCCGTTTTGGCCTCTTATAGTCAAGCCCAATATGCGTGTCCCGTCCTCGACTTGAGTCGAGCCCACTAAGATATGTTTGGGATATTGGTTGAGATGGGCCCCCACAAGCTACCCACCTAAGCTTGTCATTTCTAGTGTATACCACTTAACCCTTTAATCATGTTTTAATTACATGTTCCACTTTGGTTAAGTATTCTAATCGTATTTTCTATTGCCACCCAAGGCAACCACTAGATTTCCACATGCCACCCAAGGCACCCACTTAACCCCTCATGTCCCTCTACATGCTAATATGGTTAAGTGTTTCTTAATTAATTAATTAAGATCATGACCTCATAAAGACCTCTCACATTAGACCACCTTTTATGACTGCTGGATATGCTGGTTGGGTCCGGGCAGACTTCCGTCATAAAAAGGGTCTAACCTCGTGTCTTTACTTTACTCACGTATTTAATTTATGACTAAGACCTCTCACATTGGGCCAATCATTTGTAGCTGCTGGATTGCCGGTTGGTTCCGGGCAGACTTCCGCTACAAAAGGGTCCAACCTCGTGTCTTAGTTGATTAATTACACCTAATTAATCACCACCATAATTTGTATTAATTATCCCTAATTAATTACACATTTTTAAGAATATGGGTAGACCTAACTCAATAGGTAAATTCCCAATTGCATAGTATGGGTAGACCTAACTTTATAGGTAAATTCCCAACTCCATAATATGGGTAGACCTAACTTAATAGGTAAATTCCCAATTATGTCCATTCATTTTATGTTATGCTTAATCATACCATCTTCACACATATTTTGTTAACATGCATATCAACCCCATCGTTCCCCACGTAATTCGTTCACACAACATGACATATATATGGGAAGATTCATCATAATTATAATGGGTTCCACTTATCATAACATTAGCATTAACATGGGTTTAAAAGGTGTCAACTTGCATCATAACATTAAACCCAACTAGCATAAATCATTAACCCAAACTTGCATATATTATGCATATCATAAAAAGAGACAAACTTGCATATGAACTTGCATATAAACCCAAATATGAACTTGCATAATATGTCATACATAGAGGCAAACTTGCATATGTTTTGCATATCATAAAAAGAGACAAACTTGCATATGAACTTGCATATAAACTTGCATATGAACTTGCATAACTAACAAATAGCATAAACTTGCAAACTAATCATCATGCACATATAGCATATGACAACCACAACTTGCATAGATCCACATTTACAACCATAGCCTCATAATATCCTATCCTAATTAGTTTAGCAATTGCTTGCTAAAGGCATAGGAACTCACAAATAACTAATTAGCACTCCAATGAGGAAGATTAAGTTGCTACAGTGGATTAGAACTTGATTTGAGATGCTAGCTTCCTCTCAACTTTGGTGGAGGCTCCTTCTAGTTTTAATTTGACGGCATAAGGCCCTTGAATCTATTTTTAGTATGATTTAGGGTAGTCTTAGGGTGTATTTATAGATTAGGCAAGTGTTTTAGGCCATTAGATTAACCCTAAATTAGATTAGGACCATCAGATCTCGGAAGCTTCCAGAAACAGCCCCAAAACACAGCCAAACCCTAAAATGGTGCACCAGGCCAAACTGGCCGAGCACCCCCTGTCGACACCCAAGTCGACAGGGCTGTCGACTTGGTCCTAGCCAAGTCGACTGCCCAGTCGACAGGGCTGTCGACTTGGGTAGTTAGGCGGGAATTTTCCCTCCTACGCCCAATGGCCCCAATTTCGAAATTTGAACCTGAATTTTAAATCTGTTTTGAACTTTGAATTTTCTGTAAACTTCATTGGGCCATAACTGGGCCATACGTACTCCGATTTACAAAATTTCGGACTCTATTTCGCGTATTTTTCCGAGACGAACGTAATGACGTAGCCCGTTTCTCCCAATTCTCAGATCTGAGATTATTTATTCTGCAATTAGTGAATTTTAGCATTAACTGAAATTCGGGGTGTTACAGATCACTTTCCTTTTTATTTACTAATTTATATCCCACGCTATGCTATTCTGATATCATTACATGTTGTGATTCCGCTGTCATATCCATGTAAAATTTATCCTATTTATTGTTTCTGCTATTATCTGTTCTCTGCTATGATGATTAATGTGTCATATTCCAATGATTATCCTTAATACCGCCCCTCGGATTTTGGGATTGTCACAGTTGGTATCAGAGCTTTGGTTAACCTTAGTTCCGGGATCTAACACATTAAACACCTCGTCAGAATAGAATCAGTAGTGTTCTAATGCGAGTAGCTCATTAAAAATAGGATTAGCAATGTCCTAGAATGAGCTAAGAAGATTAGCAAAACAATTTGATCAGTACATCATCATTATCTTTCCTTGTATTCCCCTGCTTTATCATTAATGAAAATTATCAAATCTGTGAGCTTGACTCTTTTCTTGCTTATACAGTATTCTCTTAGATGGCTACACGAGGGGCAGCAGCTAGAGGAGGTCGTGGAGGCCGAGGAGATGCAGCAGGAGGACGGGGGAATATCCCCGTAGTAGTGGAAGGCCCTATTGTTCAGCCTCCAGCACCAGAAGACTTTGAGCTAGATAAAGTGGTGAAGAGGTACAGGAACCTTGGGGGAAAACCTTTTACTGGCACTGGCACAGTGATCGAGGCTATAGCTTGGTTGAAAACCTGTGAGAAAATCTTTGAAGGCATGGGTATGGGAACCAACAACAAAGCCCGACTTGGTATTTGGCTCCTTCAGGAGGAAGCAGAGCTGTGGTGGGATGCCATTACCTCAGAGGATGCAGCTGGTACTGTCAGAACTTGGGAGCAATTCAAAACTATGTTCAATGAGAAGTTTGTACCTGAACAGGCTCTAGAGAGGATGCGAGAGCTGTTTGCTAATCTCTAGCAAGGAGATCTCTCTATTCAGGACTACCTTAATAAGTTCACCCAGTTATCGTGCTATGCTCGAGAGCTGATTATGACCAACAAAGCAAAGAACAAGAGATTCATATTTGGGCTGAAGCGCAAGTACCATGATAGAGCTATGAGCAACATCAAACTCTCCTTTTAAGAATTAGTAAAGATGGCTTGCAATTATGAAGACATGGATGAAAGGCACGCTAGCCAAGACCGCGCCAAAAGCCTAGTTGGAAATAAGCGCAAAGCTTCAACAGATCAACCCGAGTCTAGCATTACCACGGCCGCTACTCAGAAACCTGCAAAGATCCCCAAAGGAAATTGCTACAACTGCGGGAAGCCAGGTCACTTTTCTAATGTTTGCAAAGCTCCGAGGAAGCCAAAGGCAAATGACTCAGCCGAATGCTACAACTGCCATAAGAAGGGGCACTATAGCAGGAATTGTCCTCTGAAGCAGAATGCACAAGTGGCTCATGTGTATGACGGGAAGACCCCGCCAGCTACCACCGATGGATCAGGTAAACCCGACGTCTTGGGAGGTACCCTTACCATTAAAAATATTCCTGTTTCTGTACTTTTTGATACTGGTGCATCACGTAGCTTCATTTCTGGTAACCGTGTTCACAAATTAAAATTGAAACGAAGAAAACTTAAGGAACCAATTAAAGTTCGAAACCCAATAGGAGGTTCAGTTAGTCTCAGTTTATGTTGTAGAGTGCCTATCTCTTATTCTTGCTACAAGTTTTCTTTTGATTCGATTGTCATGGACCTTTCCGAATTTGATATTATACTGGGGCTGGACTGGTTGACACAATATAAGGCCGAAGTTAGATGTGCCCAAAGAATCGTTAAAGTCGAAACGAAGCTTGGACCTATATATATACCATGTCATGGCTCAGAAATCAATAGAACAGAATTTTGGTCTTCTTTAGAAGTTACTCCCCCTTCATTAGAAAAGATACCGGTCGTTAAAAACTATGCGGATGTGTTTGAAGAAGTAGAAAATTTACCGCCGCAAAGAGAAATTGAATTTAGAATAGATTTAATTCCTAACGCCCGACCAGTAGTACATCCAATTAGAAGAATGGCCCCGAAAGAAAAAGAAGAGTTAAGTAGTCAAACCCGAGAATTGCTTTGGAAAGTTCTGATCAGACCGAGCTTTTCAGCGTGGGGAGCAGCAGTAGTATTTGTCCCGAAATCAGACGGTACTCTAAGACTTTGCGTTGATTACCGAGATCTCAATAAACAGACACTGAAGAACAAATATCCCTTGCCCAGAATAGATGATCTGTTAGATCAATTAAATGGAGCAACAGTATTCTCCAGAATGGACCTAGCTACAGGCTTCCACCAATTACGTATAGCCGAAGACGGTGTTCCTTTAACAGCCTTCATGGGTCCCGATTTATTCTACGAATGGTTAGTAATGTCGTTCGGCTAGTGTAACGCTCCGGCATACTTCGTTGATCTTCTGAACAGAGTGTTCCGTGGTGTGTTGAATAAATTTGTTCTAGTCTTCATCGATGACATTTTAATATACTCCAAGTCGGAAGACGAACGCGCAAAACATTTAGATCAAGTGTTGAAAATTCTAAGGAGAAATGTCTTGAAAGCTAAATTTTCTAAATGTGTCTTTTGGCAGAATGAAGTTAAATTCCTAGGCCATGTCGTATCAAAAGAAGGAATTGATGTAGATCCAAGCAAAATTACAGCGATTCAGAACTGGAAACAACCTACTACACCCACAGAAGTTCGAAGTTTCCTTGGATTGGCTAGTTACTATCGGAAATTCGTTCAGGATTTTTCAAAGATATCTGGTGTATTGACAAAGCTTACAAAGAAGCATGAGAAATTCAAATGGACACCCGAATGTGAAGAAGCTTTCCAGGAGCTGAAACTGAAGTTGACAACCGCTCCAGTATTGACAATTATAGAAGGTAATCAAGACTTGACTGTATGGACAGATGCTTCTATTAGAGGGCTAGGAGCAGTGCTGATGCAAAAAGGCCAAGTGATCGCTTATGCCAGCCGTCAGCTAAAGCCGCATGAAAGAAACTATGCAACTCATGATCTGGAGTTATTAGCTATCGTGTTTGCTTTAAGAATCTAGAGGCATTATTTATTGGGCGAGAAGTTCGAACTATTTACCAATCATCAATCCTTGAAATATCTATTCACTCAGAAAGATCTAAATTTGAGGCAACAGCGTTGGTTAGAATTCCTTGCAGCATACGATTTTGAAATTCTATACACTCCGAGGAAAGCCAATGTTGTCGCAGATGCTCTCATCAGAAAGAATGAAATCATTGCCAGTTTCATCATTACTTCTTCCTTAGAAGATAAGATTACTATTCTGCAGAAGGACGATGAATTCATTAAAAGGATTAGCCAGCGGATCCGAGAAGGAAAACCCTAAGATTTTAGCCTTGATAGTCAAGGGGTCCTAAGATTAAAAGGGCGAATTTGTGTGCCTGGAATTCCAGAGCTTAGAAAAGAAATACTTGATGAATGCCACAAATCCAAATTGAGTATCCATCCCGGTGTGAGCAAAATGTATAACGATATCAAACGCACATTCTGGTGGAAGGCAATGAAAAGAGATATTTCAATATATGTTAGCAGATGCTCCACTTGCCAGTTTGTTAAGAGCGATCAGCAGAAATTGGCTGGATTATTACAACCCTTAGAAATTCAAGGATGGAAGTGGGAACAAATTTCGATGGATTTCATCGATGGCTTGCCTCGAACTAAGAAAGGAAACGACAGTATATGGGTAATCGTAGATCGCTTCACGAAGACTGCCCATTTCATACCTGTCCGATCCAACAGAACGGCTCAAAGTCTAGCACAGATTTACTTCAAAGAAATAGATAAACTACATAGAGTACCGCTCAATATAGTCAGCGATAGAGATCCCCTATTTACTAGTAAATTCTGGGAAGCATTCCAGACAGAATTGGGAACCAAATTGAATCTAAGCACCGCTTATCACCATCAGACAGATGGCCAAACTGAGCGGGTGAATAGAATTCTAGAAGATTTACTGCGGGCTTGCGTTATCGATTTTGGAGGCTCATGGGAAGATCACTTACATTTAGCCGAATTCTCTTACAACAATAGCTATCAAGCAAGTTTGGGAATGTCTCCATTTGAAGCATTATACGGTAGACCGTGCAGATCTCCCGCATGTTGGGTAGAACCTGGCAACAGACTTGTGTTAGGGCCCGACATGATTCTAGAAGCATCGGATAAAGTCGATTTCATTAAGAAGAGATTGAAAACCGCACAGAGCCGACAGAAAAGTTATGCTGATGCGAGAAGAAGGGATATATCGTTTGCCGTTGGCGATTATGTTTATTTAAGAGTTTCTCCAATGCGAGGGGTAATCAGATTTGGCAAGACTGGGAAGTTGGCACCGAGGTTTATTGGTCCCTTTCCTATACTTGAACGGATTGGAACTCTTGCATATAGGGTTTCATTACCTGATTGGTTGCCTGGTATACATGATGTGTTCCACGTGTCTCAACTCAGAAAACATGTTCATGATCCCGACCTTGTTGTGGAAGAAGCAGCGCAACATGATATTGACATAACTCCAGAATTAGCACTCAGGTGGGAGCCATTAAAAATAGTTGGCAAGGAAACTAGGGAGATAAGGAGGAAAAAGATTCATCTAGTCAAAGTGCAGTGGAGCAGTGATCCTAGAGACTGTACTTGGGAGACTGAGGAAAACATTAAACAAGCTTATCCCAAATGCAGAGTGGACATCTCTGACTAACTCCGGTGCAAGGTACCCTTACAATACTTTGCATTTACATTTTATTTCATGCTTAACTGTTATTTCCTTTTCGAGGACGAAAAGTTTTAAGTGGGGGAGATTGTAATAACCCGGAAAAAGTGAACCAGTTTAAAATTTTTAAATTTGGTTATTACCAAAGAATTTGAATAAATGAGATAGCCTATTTCAATAAAATATTGAATTTGGTATGGTATGGCAGTTTGAAATTTTGAATACAAACTTTGTCTGACTGTACCGGGTGGAAAATATAACGGATTTTAACGAAACTGAAAATATTTAAATCCGTTTATGAATACCTTTCTAACGAATCTGAAAAATCGAAATTTCATAACGGAAATCAAAATTATGGCCAAATGAATTTTCAGAAAGGTCGCTATATAGTATATATAGCCCTTGAAAATTGGGATTTTGCATACGACCTCGGAATTCGACGACACCTTTTGTTATAATCTCACGCAACACCTTTTGTTTCCTTTTTACTTTAGAATCCACATTATATATATATATACTCCAAATTTTCAGCAAACGTTGCCTATATTTTTCCCTAAGAAATAATAAATTCCACTAACCTCTTTTACCATTACAACTAATACCATCTTCAGATAATCCCGATGTCGTTCAAGTTGGGGTATTTTAATTACCTCTCAGACCTTGATCGACAACGTTCATATCTAAAGACAAATACGAGTTGTAATACCAAACATATGTCTCATTCTAATATCCATATAAATTTTATTTAACTGGACTATTCATAATACGATTTTAGAAAATCTTCTTACGTTTTGAAAATTTCTCTCTCGGGTATGCCCATTCCCTTCTTAATTCAATAATTAAGCACTTCCATATAAACATCATTAACATATTCTAATTCATTCCCTTTTTAAATTGATCAATTAAATAAAATAAATCCATTTAATATTTTCTTAACAAAATGATTATCCAAATTCAACCATTCGATTTTATTTCTATTCTTGTCCTCATAAATCTGATTAACATCAGAATCGCTTTTATAAAAACAATTAATATTAAACCAAAGCTTTTAATAAATAAAATATTTATTTATTTCTCTTTTATAAACTTTTATTCAAAATAATATATTTCAAAATTTATCTCCAGTTATGAAATAAATTTTATAACTTTATCTATATCGACTCACCTGACAGCGAATCAATATCAAAGAAAACGATTTACTTTTAGGCCGTTTACTGCCGATTACTCAACCAATATAGCCCATTGGTTAAAACACAACACAGGTTGACTTTTTAGTCAATGATCACTACAAATTAATAACCCAATCATGACAGTTCATATATGATAATATGAAAATAAATAGTACATTTGAGGAATCCGGTTGGATCACTCCAACCTGTCCTTCCCTGTATACAAACGGTTATCTCCACACATTTCAAAACAATTCAAACAGATCAAACAATTAAAACAGATCAAACAATCCAAACCATTAAACATGTTAATGATAAACGTTACCAATAAGGTAAGTTACCTTTATTGGAACCAATCGTTAAAATAACGATTTGGTATTTCACTGAAATTAAACAACGGTTTATTTCATCAGTTAAATCAACAAATAAATATATGACTAGCAAACAGTCAACCATCAGCAAACAGAGCAAACAAAATAAAAACCCAATTTATATAAAATATAAATAGGAAAATACTGAGTGAGTTTAACTCACCTTGGATTCGTCCGTTGCTGAAACAATTCGTTCTGACTAGAATTTCCATCGACGTCCAACTCCTCCATCTTGTAGTGCACGTAGATACGGTAATTTCGACTTCACTTGTTTCGTCCGATCTCGTTGCTATACGACACAGATATAACTTAACTCGGTATTTACTTTACACTTTTATATCATTTTAACTAAGTGATAATTTAATCATTAACATAACCTTTGTCAGGTACGTTCGAACTATTTGTTAATTAAATATGCTAAACCGTTAGATACACTAACTGTTATTAATTTGATTACCCGTTAAAAAGAATTTATGCATATTTCAAAATCGGTTAGTCATTCATGAATATAACAGGCCATGATAAATCTATTCAGGCTTCGTTCTATCTACTTTGCTTAGCCAAGGCTTAATCGGTTATCCTTGTTACGGTTAAGCAGAAAAATTACCAATTCTGGCACATATACAATATGGCATGTATAACTCACTACAAGTTACACTTAATTAATCGGTCCATGTTCTAGTATGAATAGGAAATGTAAAGTAATAAATATATTTAAGCAATTACGTACCAAAATATAAGTAGGCTCAAGTAAAAATTTAGGCATTTGTAAATTGTTAAATGAAAAGGACATCTATGGGTGACATATGTAATCAGACATGTTAAGCAAAATACTTAGGAACGTTAAACGTTACATTGGGTATGTTTAAGCATGTTTAATATAACAATTTGTCACATCTAAATCATGGTTATGTTAGAAATAATAGTTAGCTAGGCACGGTTAAATAATCACGTACGTTGATCATAAAACGAGGCACTCTTAACTTTCGGTTTGGCAAAATAAAACACATGCAGGTTTATATACTCATCATTAAACTAAACTTAATTAATAAACTGAAAAGAATACTTATGCATTTTATAAAGGGACTACTGTTCATTCTTCTTACCTCATATGTTTTATTCAAACCCACTTCTTCCTTTTGTTACAATGAAACTGGACGTAACCGCCCTCCGCCAACTCCATTTTCCGACCTTGATCTCCGTCCATTCTCTCCGTCCAACTACCGCAGCGTTCGCATGCCGGTCCTCCTTGGTGCTACATACACATATGCGGTTTCCCCCTCAAATACCCATGCTGATGCAATACTTTACCATTTGCATGCAACCAAGAGCCCCAAGACCTCCCATGATCATCCGTGTAAACCGGCTACACTTTGAACCATGAACCCACGCCCCATATTCACACTATACCCATTCGAACCCCTTAATCATATCAGCTCCTCTTGCTGCATGTGCCACTGCAGTTCCACCTTCCCGGCGTTGCTTCAAAACAGCCAAGCTTCAAAACAAAAGAGCCACTTTTCTCTCTTTCAGAGCCCATGCGCAACGTCCTCTGTCTCACTTACTCATCTTTCCAGCTTCGCAAACAGTATGACGTTCTCCCCTATCATACTGTTCTTTTAACGCCTCATTTTTTTCGTTTGGTTTGCTGAAAAGAAAATGGAACTGTAGGCAGTAATTTATAGATGGAGAAACGTGGAGATGAAGGAACCGTGTATTGCAAGAAAACCGTTGCTTTGGTCACCAAGGCATCGATAGTTTGGTTCTTAAGAAAGCTGATGGTTTGGCTCTTAAGAAAACTGATGGTTTGGCTCTTTGAAAATACAAGACAGAAGAACAGTTCGTATGTAGCATGTGATAAATATTAATGTGAAGAAAAAGCCTAGGCTGTAGCTGTACCTCTTTTTAGAGTAAAAGATGAGTTTGAAATGACAAATCAAGATGGATTAAAATGTTAGGCATTGAAATAAAAATATAGGGTGGCTTATGGTCTGTGCACTTTGTTTTATTTGTACTTAGGGTATGTGATATTTTTATTATATTGTTAATGAAACTTCGTGGTAAAGTAACGCGATAAAACCTGTGAAGACCCGCAACTTCCCCGTAGAGGAAAGCGTTGGATAGTTCGAGAACAAACCACAACAGAACGCATATAGAAGAACATTTCATTGTATATAACAACAATGCATCAGATTACAAGAATATACAGAGTATAAATGAATATTACACAGAAATATCAGAGATTTAAATTACATTTAAATACATAGCAGCGGAAAATAATACAATACACAACTAGAATGAGATATACGGATACAAAGCTTTCCGGATATCGTTCCAGCTGTAAACCAGGATCCAGTGAATATAAATCTGCAAAACCAAAACTACTAGCTGCCCGTGTCGAAAATAAGGGCACCCAGAGTTTAGGTTAAAACAATAAACTCCAGGTCAGTCATGGGACTGGTGTGAGAACTAAAACAGTTAATCTTTATTCTTAAAGCTAGGGAAATCAAGGGACCACGCCGTATAACACGGAACGGGTTTCCTCCCAAGAATACCAGTGCATAAAACAAACAGCGCAATGCTAAATAAAGAAAAATGAAGCTGTTATAAGACCCAGGTCCTATCACACAATGCAAACGCAAGCAGGGGGATAGGGTTTTCCCTTATAACAGCCAAAGAATGCTGGATACGTTTAAAACAAATCATTTGATACTATTATAAGTGCATAGTGTATAAAACAACTTCAAATCATAAGTATCAATCATAGGCGGCATGGGTACCATATATCATGTCGCCATATATAGGTTTACAAATAAAACCGCAAAGTCACGTATTTGGAAATTGGATTTCCTTCTATGAACCGAGGCAAAAGATAGTCCTCAACCGATTCGAGACTGTCTAGCCCGAGCCTCAGGACCCAGACTCAGGTGGGCCCTTGGATCCTCAGGGCCGGTCCACCGATGTGGATTAAAATGCCTGAACATGCGTCTCCCCACCCTATGGGGTGTAAGTCTGGTCCGTCAGCCGACCAGAATGCATTCGGCCGAAACCGATATAACCGAGGCGCCTCGCAACAGCAACAACCACATAAGTCAAACTCGTCAGGGCGTGTAAAACCACTGACGCCACTTCTAGCTAGAAAGAAACGCATGCCCTCCCTGACGTCCGTCTCCCGTTTTTGGTTCATACCTGGTGTGAAACACGCGAGGTAAACGTTACACAAAGCTACGCCACAAAGGCCGTGCTTTGATCATCACCACAAGACTTTGCTTTTCAACAGAAGCCTCGATCAATTGCCACTTAGGCATGCCACACAGGCAATTCACTCCATACGTTTGATATCCATCAATATATAACCCCTGAGCTCGTACGTCTCAGAGAAGGGCGTTAAGCAAGAGAATAAATTCTCCGCCGCCAAACAGGTATATATTTAATAGAGATCAATCACACAGACTAAAATCCAGTGTCAGACACACAGTCCATTCACAAGTCCGTTCTGGGTCTGAACGAAACCGGAGGCACCTAGTACCCCGCATATCCATCGATCTCCAAGTACGTCTGGACGATCACCAACTGTTTCCATCTTCTTGGGTGTACAGCCCAATCAAGATCATCAGTTATCACCCAAACGACGTGAAGACCTCCGGTCTTCGACCATCGTCTTCATCTTCGACTTATCGTCGTATCAGTTATTCAGAATGGGATAAACCCGGTCTTTCCGAATAACTCGCGTATATTTTAAATAAGTGTTACACAAACACAACATACGCCTCATTCCAATTCATTAGTCACTAACCGTAAATTAATCAAGAGAATAATTCCCCAAATATTAACCCCGAAGGCCGAAACCAACATCAGATCAATATCCAGAAAACCCTTCTGCTTGGCTAACCGACAGTTAGTTTCTAAATTTCACATTCATAGGGAAAGGTTCCCATTAACTTTATCCAAGATAAATTCCTTGAATTTATTCTTAGATCTATTTTTGAATATCAATTCAAACTAGTCGGGATTAACGAAACTTACCGAAGTAATCACTTGTTTTAATTTCCCAATCCCAACCTATTCATCCCATGAAGTAAAACTGGTAATACTTCATATCTAACACCACAGTGTTATCGGTAAATTCAATTACCATTTCACGTTCAAATCTAATTAAAGATTTAACTATCGCCTGGAGCAAAACTGGTGATACTCCATTTTCGATCATTTCAATCTAATTAAAGATTCATTAAAACTCCACTTAGTTTTAATCGTTAACTGGGTTAAAGAATCAGTGTCATTTAAAACACGGTTCACGATAAACCCAAAATCACATTCATCAATTATCGGGTTAAAGAACAAGTGTTATTTAAAACACTGTTCACGATAAACCCAAAATTCAATATCAATTCAATTCCAATTAAATATTATTTAATTGGTGCTCTTCATTAAATCTAAATAAAAAGATTTAATCTTTTCTCAACAGGGTTCAAGAACAGTGTTAGTGAAGACACCATTCACGACAAACCCAAATCACATTCGATATTCAATACAAGGCTCTGAATAGAAAATATATCGGCTTATATTCAATATCGAATTCTACGACTAACAAATGTCGTATTGGAAATAACGATATAAATATATATCTTTCAAATTTCCATAACAACACCTGTATAATCACGAATTCCAACATCGAAATATTCCGAAGACAATTTCGATTCAAATCCACTCCAATGCAATCATTGGAAATTTTGGTTATTTTTAAAACCCTTTTCGAATTCAATTTATTTATTTAAAAATAAATAGAATTATAATTCAAGTTCAAAACTAGTTCATTTCGATAAAAATCTATTTTTATCTTTTCAAATATGGAGTTTTTCATCCCAAACTTTCACAAATCATTTCTTATGATTTTACACAAATTATTACTATTTTTAATAATTTTATCAAGGCCCGTACAGTCGATTTCCAACAACGGCCATCGAACTGCACTTACAGCGACCTTTTTCGAATTTGATTTGGACGTATCTCCAAATCCAACCGTTAGATTTCAAATTTCTAACATTCATTAGAAAGCTCTTTTCGATACGAACCCAACGGTTCCGGTTTTAGGAGAATCCGACGGTCGGATCTCCCGCAATGTCCGTTTGAAATAAATGGTCGAAATTCACGAACTGCCGCGACGCGGCGCGTTCTATTCAGGCCATTATATTATATATATATAATATATATAATATATACTTCATCGATTTCTATTTAAAACGAATTATATAAATAGTTTTAAATTCGTTTCAAAAGCAATTTCAACCTCCTTTTCAATTCAAATCAAAATTGAATTCTTCTTTATAAATTCGTTTCAAAATTCATTTCTATTCAATTCAAATTTCAATTCAATTTGAATTCATTTCAATTCGTTTTCAATTCAATTCATTTCGAAATCGTTTTCAATTCAATTCATTTCGAAATCGTTTTCAATTCAATTCATTTCGAAATCGTTTTCAATTCAATTAATTTCGAAATCGTTTTCAATTCAATTCATTTCGAAATCGTTTTCAATTCAATTCATTTCGAAATCGTTTTCAATTCAATTCAAAATATTCGATTTCGAAATCACTTTTCAATATTCATTTTTAAGATGAATAAAATCGATATAAATATCGTTCACGTCAAAATGGCGTCAATCTAATCAACACGGCTTCATAAATTTCTATTTTCAAATATTCTATTTCAAATATTTCTTTTTCAAAATAGTTGTTATTATCAAAATATTTCGTTCAACACATGACCAATCTCAATGAATGAGTACTGTCAACACATGAACTTTTATTTTATAATATTCTTTATTTTTCAAATTGGATTGAGGCCCAATCAATCACCATATAAAGTTAATTATATGGATTTTCATACAACACATGTATATAATAACATTGAAAATAATCAACCATCAACCAAAGTGCACTACACTGTAAAAGCATCAAATATAGATATTCAACGCTTATAACAGCCTGTCAATCAATCGATCGACATATTTAATCAATCAGGATGAGTGAACTGCAAATTTCATCCCAACACCCGCGTGGGGTTTCAAACAATCAAACAAATATTTTATTCGTGCAGTTGGGCGATGTGTAAAATTTATCGTCCCAATCAATGTCATTCAAATAGGTGTACATAAACAAACCGTCTGGTTTGTAAATGAATATTCTATTTTATTCACTTCACGTTAAAAATTATATTTTTAACGATAAAACATTTTATTCCAACATATGAATTTCTATTCAGTTCATTCTTTAAATAAAATGATATTTTTATTTTTTTCTAACACATTTTAGAAAATTTCGGCGGCATAACGGCACGATACTAGAAACGGGACAAGGCCTCGCCTTATCCCCGGTCTAGTGAAGGCCCACGCCATTCACACATCAATCATATTCAATTCGTTATGCAAACCACAAGATTTTGGAGTAAGAGTCTAACCTAGCCTTACTCCTTCGCCTTATAACGGCGCACGTCTAATCCTAACCAATTTATCGATTCGATTTTTCACACCACAAACCACATTCAAACCAATATCGCAATCAATCACCAAACGGCCAAACAAACAAGTCCATGGTCTGTGGACGATTGTGTCGGGTGCTACTAAGCACCGTCTGCATCCTAGTATATATATAAAACTAGAAAAGAAATTGAAAGGTGAGAAATTCTCACATATAGCTATCCTAGCTCCACGGCACTTCATATTGCAGAAGTCTTCGTCGTTTCGCCTTTTTGTCAGCTTCGTCGCCCGTATTCTCTACATAGGTAAAAATCGAATTTTTACTATGCTATTCAATATATAAAATCACATTTTTACTTTGCTTTTCAATATATAAAAATCATATTTTTATTTTGCTTCTCAATATATAAAAATCGAATTTTTACTTTGCTTTTCAATATATAAAAATCATATTTTTATTTTGCTTCTCAATATATAAAAATCGAATTTTTACTTTGCTTTTCAATATATAAAAATCATATTTTTATTTTGCTTCTCAATATATAAAAATCGAATTTTTACTTTGCTTTTCAATATATAAAAATCATATTTTTATTTTGCTTCTCAATATATAAAAATCGAATTTTTACTTTGCTTTTCAATATATAAAAATCATATTTTTATTTTGCTTCTCAATATATAAAAATCGAATTTTTACACTACTATGTTGTATAGATAAAAATTATATTTCTATCACGCTATTTTCCATATAAAGATTTCGCCTTTTCTAATAAAAAGTTTTCCTCTTTTCTAATAAAGATCAAATCTTTTTCCTTTTAAAGTTAAAACCTTTTTTTTCTTATTTTAAACCTTAAGATAAAATCAGTTTTTATTTTCTTTATAGATCAGTTTTTAAAATAAAAATCGAAATTAGTTTTAAACTTAAAAAAAATAAAAACAGTTTTAAACTCTATATAAAATCAGTTTTAAACTTTTATATAAAATCAGTTTTAAACTTTTATATAAAATCAGTTTTAAACTTTATATAAAGTCAGTTTTAAACTTTATATAAAATCAGTTTTAAACTTTAACCATTTTCAGTTTTTATTACATTTAAAAATATCAGTTTTAAAATGTTTTGAAAAACCAGTCTTAAGAATTAAAATAAAAATAAAATAAAGAAGAAGAAAAAACTTACTGCATCACGAAGAAAACAAAAGGGCGTCGATGTCGGCGGCTTTGGCGTGGAGGGCGGACCTGCTCGCGGTGGCGCGAGTCCAGTGGTGGAGGTTTTGCGCGGATCCGGGGTGCTTTGGGGAAAACTGGGGCTCGTGGGGGGGGGGGGGTCTGCGTCGGGTTCGAGTGGAGAGAGGGAAGTAGCGGTGGAGAGGAGGGGGTAGGGGGGTCAGCCGGCGGTGGGGTGCGCTCGTCGATTGGGGGGGGGGGAAGGCGATGCTGATCGCCGACGGGAGGTCTCCGCGATTTTTTTTTTTCCTTTCTTTTTTTTTTCTTAAATCAAATCGGGGGGGGGGGGGGGGCTGGTCGTATAGGGGAGGAGAGGGTTTAGTTTTTTTTTTTTTATTTAATTTAATTATTTTATTATTTGAAAAAGTTGACTTTTACATACGACCTCTAAACGAGGCCCACCGCCTGTCGCCCATAGCGTTTCACCCCCATTCCGAACACAATGGGATATGTACCGCAAGCTGACTCGACCGTTTCGATCAGTTTCCGTTGCATTTACATTTAAATCATTATATTGAATTTTAAACGCACATTTCAAATTACAGGGGCCACATACTAACTAGAAAAATTCCCAAAAAATATCTTCTAGCTTCGTATTGACGATACGGTCCTAACAAAACTAATTTCGCCGAATTCTGAGACCGTTTGAAAAATGGCCAATTTCCAGTCGATTAAAATCAACTGAAACTGGTCAAACGCGTTTTCTTTTGCCACGCTCACATATTGATTCGAAAAATTATGAAACTTTAAACCTAGCAATAACTTTACATCCCGGACCCAACAAAACTGGTTTCGTCGAAATCCGAGGTCGTTTGCAAAATGGCTATTTTTAAGGGCTATATATTATATTAAAATATATATAAATTCCACAGCGACTATTTCTAATTTTCAACTGGACATATCTCATCATTTATAAAGTGAAATCTCAGTTTCTCAACTTCGTTGGAAAGATATCATCAATTAGATCCTAATGTTTTTGGTTTCACAAAAATCCGGATTGTTTTGCACCCGGCACATTCAATTGAAGTTTGAAATCGAATTATCGAACTACCGCGCCATTTTCAATTCCATTTATAATTATATATAAATATTTATATTCTAACGACGACGTATATAATATAAACGTTCAAATTATATTCAAAATAAATTTCTCGTCGATATTATTTAAAATAATTCATTTTAAATAATCAAAATTCGATAAAATTGCCAAAATAAAAATTTTAAACTGGCCCAGATTTTCGGGTTGTTACAATCTCCCCCACTTAAAACTTTTCGTCCCCGAAAAGGAACAAAGTCGAAAGTGGTTTGATTATTCAGCTCTACGATCGATCTGGCTTCCATTCTCCAACTTTCCAGTTTCTGAGAATTTTCTAAAATTTCAAAAATTTGGCTAACACCCTAAATTTTCGAAAAATTTCGCCATAACCTCCCCTGCACCGGGAGCATCGGGGAATTTCAAATAGCTTCCCCGGTCCTTCAGATCTCAAAAAGAAAAAGAAAAAGCCAAGCGGCTAGCCAATAGGCTCACAAAATCATCATCACCCAAACAAAACAGTAAATTATGTAGTAAACATGTACCTATTTGTCGGGCAAACAAATTATATTCTCTGCTCTAGCCTCCTTGCTATGACCAGTTCAATGATATATATGCATATGCAAGCAAATGCAACCAATTTTCAATATAATCCAATATTCGGTTCAATTAGGCTAAATGGCTAAAAATTAGCAAACAAATAAACCAACAACACAAACATCAATCAATTAGTTGATTAGCTTTTCAAATTCATAATTTTACTACATATAAAGAAAATCATGTTTTTGATGCCAATTCACAACAATGTATTCTAACTATATAAGTTTTGGTTCTCACACCAGTCTAATGGAAATATATAGATATCACACCTTCGAAACACGAAAATAATTACTAATGATGACGCGTCAATCATCAGAATCATGTCCGGGCGACTAGAGTGTGACTCTATATCTATCCAGTATATTAAAATTTCGAATACACGCGGATCAGACGTATACGCAAAATCTATATATACTGGATTGTCCACATCAATATAAATAGATAATCCACTACGAATAATTGATTTAAATTTTCAAAACAAAATTTGTTTTCACTTTAAAAATATACTCTTCACACTCGTTCTAGGATACTACTGATCCCATCTCTAACGAGTCATTCTAATTGGATATTACTAATCCAATATCTGATGAATTCTTTCGTATGGTTCTAATGTGCCTCGTTCTCTAAGCTTTGTAAACCAAAGCTCTGATACCAACTGTGAAGACCCGCAACTTCCCCGTAGAGGAAAGCGTCGGATAGTTCGAGAACAAACCACAACAGAACGCATATAGAAGAACATTTCATTGTATATAACAACAATGCATCAGATTACAAGAATATACAGAGTATAAATGAATATTACACAGAAATATCAGAGATTTAAATTACATTTAAATACATAGCAGCGGAAAATAATACAATACACAACTAGAATGAGATATACGGATACAAAGCTTTCCGGATATCGTTCCAGCTGTAAACCAGGATCCTGTGAATATAAATCTGCAAAACCAAAACTACTAGCTGCCCGTGTCGAAAATAAGGGCACCCAGAGTTTAGGTTAAAACAATAAACTCCAGGTCAGTCATGGGACTGGTGTGAGAACTAAAACAGTTAATCTTTATTCTTAAAGCTAGGGAAATCAAGGGACCACGCCGTATAACACGGAACGGGTTTCCTCCCAAGAATACCAGTGCATAAAACAAACTGCGCAATGCTAAATAAAGAAAAATGAAGCTGTTATAAGACCCAGGTCCTATCACACAATGCAAACGCAAGCCGGGGGATAGGGTTTTCCCTTATAACAGCCAAAGAATGCTGGATACGTTTAAAACAAATCATTTGATACTATTATAAGTGCATAGTGTATAAAACAACTTCAAATCATAAGTATCAATCATAGGCGGCATGGGTACCATATATCATGTCGCCATATATAGGTTTACAAATAAAACCGCAAAGTCACGTATTTGGAAATTGGATTTCCTTCTATGAACCGAGGCAAAAGATAGTCCTCAACCGATTCGAGACTGTCTAGCCCGAGCCTCAGGACCCAGACTCAGGTGGGCCCTTGGATCCTCAGGGCCGGTCCACCGATGTGGATTAAAATGCCTGAACATGCGTCTCCCCACCCTATGGGGTGTAAGTCTGGTCCGTCAGCCGACCAGAATGCATTCGGCCGAAACCGATATAACCGAGGCGCCTCGCAACAGCAACAACCACATAAGTCAAACTCGTCAGGGCGTGTAAAACCACTGACGCCACTTCTAGCTAGAAAGAAACGCATGCCCTCCCTGACGTCCGTCTCCCATTTTTGGTTCATACCTGGTGTGAAACACGCGAGGTAAACGTTACACAAAGCTACGCCACAAAGGCCGTGCTTTGATCATCACCACAAGACTTTGCTTTTCAACAGAAGCCTCGATCAATTGCCACTTAGGCATGCCACACAGGCAATTCACTCCATACGTTTGATATCCATCAATATATAACCCCTGAGCTCGTACGTCTCAGAGAAGGGCGTTAAGCAAGAGAATAAATTCTCCGCCGCCAAACAGGTATATATTTAATAGAGATCAATCACACAGACTAAAATCCAGTGTCAGACACACAGTCCATTCACAAGTCCGTTCTGGGTCTGAACGAAACCGGAGGCACCTAGTACCCCGCATATCCATCGATCTCCAAGTACGTCTGGACGATCACCAACTGTTTCCATCTTCTTGGGTGTACAGCCCAATCAAGATCATCAGTTATCACCCAAACGACGTGAAGACCTCCGGTCTTCGACCATCGTCTTCATCTTCGACTTATCGTCGTATCAGTTATTCAGAATGGGATAAACTCGGTCTTTCCGAATAACTCGCGTATATTTTAAATAAGTGTTACACAAACACAACATACGCCTCATTCCAATTCATTAGTCACTAACCGTAAATTAATCAAGAGAATAATTCCCCAAATATTAACCCCGAAGGCCGAAACCAACATCAGATCAATATCCAGAAAACCCTTCTGCTTGGCTAACCGACAGTTAGTTTCTAAATTTCACATTCATAGGGAAAGGTTCCCATTAACTTTATCCAAGATAAATTCCTTGAATTTATTCTTAGATCTATTTTTGAATATCAATTCAAACTAGTCGGGATTAACGAAACTTACCGAAGTAATCACTTGTTTTAATTTCCCAATCCCAACCTATTCATCCCATGAAGTAAAACTGGTAATACTTCATATCTAACACCATAGTGTTATCGGTAAATTCAATTACCATTTCACGTTCAAATCTAATTAAAGATTTAACTATCGCCTGGAGCAAAACTGGTGATACTCCATTTTCGATCATTTCAATCTAATTAAAGATTCATTAAAACTCCACTTAGTTTTAATCGTTAACTGGGTTAAAGAATCAGTGTCATTTAAAACACGGTTCACGATAAACCCAAAATCACATTCATCAATTATCGGGTTAAAGAACAAGTGTTATTTAAAACACTGTTCACGATAAACCCAAAATTCAATATCAATTCAATTCCAATTAAATATTATTTAATTGGTGCTCTTCATTAAATCTAAATAAAAAGATTTAATCTTTTCTCAACAGGGTTCAAGAACAGTGTTAGTGAAGACACCATTCACGACAAACCCAAATCACATTCGATATTCAATACAAGGCTCTGAATAGAAAATATATCGGCTTATATTCAATATCGAATTCTACGACTAACAAATGTCGTATTGGAAATAACGATATAAATATATATCTTTCAAATTTCCATAACAACACCTGTATAATCACGAATTCCAACATCGAAATATTCCGAAGACAATTTCGATTCAAATCCACTCCAATGCAATCATTGGAAATTTTGGTTATTTTTAAAACCCTTTTCGAATTCAATTTATTTATTTAAAAATAAATAGAATTATAATTCAAGTTCAAAACTAGTTCATTTCGATAAAAATCTATTTTTATCTTTTCAAATATGGAGTTTTTCATCCCAAACTTTCACAAATCATTTCTTATGATTTTACACAAATTATTACTATTTTTAATAATTTTATCAAGGCCCGTACAGTCGATTTCCAACAACGGCCATCGAACTGCACTTACAGCGACCTTTTTCGAATTTGATTTGGACGTATCTCCAAATCCAACCGTTAGATTTCAAATTTCTAACATTCATTAGAAAGCTCTTTTCGATACGAACCCAACGGTTCCGGTTTTAGGAGAATCCGACGGTCGGATCTCCCGCAATGTCCGTTTGAAATAAATGGTCGAAATTCACGAACTGCCGCGGCGCGGCGCGTTCTATTCAGGCCATTATATTATATATATATAATATATATAATATATACTTCGTCGATTTCTATTTAAAACGAATTATATAAATAGTTTTAAATTCGTTTCAAAAGCAATTTCAACCTCCTTTTCAATTCAAATCAAAATTGAATTCTTCTTTATAAATTCGTTTCAAAATTCATTTCTATTCAATTCAAATTTCAATTCAATTTGAATTCATTTCAATTCGTTTTCAATTCAATTCATTTCGAAATCGTTTTCAATTCAATTCATTTCGAAATCGTTTTCAATTCAATTCATTTCGAAATCGTTTTCAATTCAATTCATTTCGAAATCGTTTTCAATTCAATTCATTTCGAAATCGTTTTCAATTCAATTCAAAATATTCGATTTCGAAATCACTTTTCAATATTCATTTTTAAGATGAATAAAATCGATATAAATATCGTTCACGTCAAAATGGCGTCAATCTAATCAACACGGCTTCATAAATTTCTATTTTCAAATATTCTATTTCAAATATTTCTTTTTCAAAATAGTTGTTATTATCAAAATATTTCGTTCAACACATGACCAATCTCAATGAATGAGTACTGGCAACACATGAACTTTTATTTTATAATATTCTTTATTTTTCAAATTGGATTGAGGCCCAATCAATCACCATATAAAGTTAATTATATGGATTTTCATACAACACATGTATATAATAACATTGAAAATAATCAACCATCAACCAAAGTGCACTACACTGTAAAAGCATCAAATATAGATATTCAACGCTTATAACAGCCTGTCAATCAATCGATCGACATATTTAATCAATCAGGATGAGTGAACTGCAAATTTCATCCCAACACCCGTGTGGGGTTTCAAACAATCAAACAAATATTTTATTCGTGCAGTTGGGCGATGTGTAAAATTTATCGTCCCAATCAATGTCATTCAAATAGGTGTACATAAACAAACCGTCTGGTTTGTAAATGAATATTCTATTTTATTCACTTCACGTTAAAAATTATATTTTTAACGATAAAACATTTTATTCCAACATATGAATTTCTATTCAGTTCATTCTTTAAATAAAATGATATTTTTATTTTTTTCTAACACATTTTAGAAAATTTCGGCGGCATAACGGCACGATACTAGAAACGGGACAAGGCCTCGCCTTATCCCCGGTCTAGTGAAGGCCCACGCCATTCACACATCAATCATATTCAATTCGTTATGCAAACCACAAGATTTTGGAGTAAGAGTCTAACCTAGCCTTACTCCTTCGCCTTATAACGGCGCACGTCTAATCCTAACCAATTTATCGATTCGATTTTTCACACCACAAACCACATTCAAACCAATATCGCAATCAATCACCAAACGGCCAAACAAACAAGTCCATGGTCTGTGGACGATTGTGTCGGGTGCTACTAAGCACCGTCTGCATCCTAGTATATATATAAAACTAGAAAAGAAATTGAAAGGTGAGAAATTCTCACATATAGCTATCCTAGCTCCACGGCACTTCATATTGCAGAAGTCTTCGTCGTTTCGCCTTTTTGTCAGCTTCGTCGCCCGTATTCTCTACATAGGTAAAAATCGAATTTTTACTATGCTATTCAATATATAAAATCACATTTTTACTTTGCTTTTCAATATATAAAAATCATATTTTTATTTTGCTTCTCAATATATAAAAATCGAATTTTTACTTTGCTTTTCAATATATAAAAATCATATTTTTATTTTGCTTCTCAATATATAAAAATCGAATTTTTACTTTGCTTTTCAATATATAAAAATCATATTTTTATTTTGCTTCTCAATATATAAAAATCGAATTTTTACTTTGCTTTTCAATATATAAAAATCATATTTTTATTTTGCTTCTCAATATATAAAAATCGAATTTTTACTTTGCTTTTCAATATATAAAAATCATATTTTTATTTTGCTTCTCAATATATAAAAATCGAATTTTTACACTACTATGTTGTATAGATAAAAATTATATTTCTATCACGCTATTTTCCATATAAAGATTTCGCCTTTTCTAATAAAAAGTTTTCCTCTTTTCTAATAAAGATCAAATCTTTTTCCTTTTAAAGTTAAAACCTTTTTTTTCTTATTTTAAACCTTAAGATAAAATCAGTTTTTATTTTCTTTATAGATCAGTTTTTAAAATAAAAATCGAAATTAGTTTTAAACTTAAAAAAAATAAAAACAGTTTTAAACTCTATATAAAATCAGTTTTAAACTTTTATATAAAATCAGTTTTAAACTTTTATATAAAATCAGTTTTAAACTTTATATAAAGTCAGTTTTAAACTTTATATAAAATCAGTTTTAAACTTTAACCATTTTCAGTTTTTATTACATTTAAAAATATCAGTTTTAAAATGTTTTGAAAAACCAGTCTTAAGAATTAAAATAAAAATAAAATAAAGAAGAAGAAAAAACTTACTGCATCACGAAGAAAACAAAAGGGCGTCGATGTCGGCGGCTTTGGCGTGGAGGGCGGACCTGCTCGCGGTGGCGCGAGTCCAGTGGTGGAGGTTTTGCGCGGATCCGGGGTGCTTTGGGGAAAACTGGGGCTCGTGGGGGGGGGTCTGCGTCGGGTTCGAGTGGAGAGAGGGAAGTAGCGGTGGAGAGGAGGGGGTAGGGGGGGTCAGCCGGCGGTGGGGTGCGCTCGTCGATTGGGGGGGGGGGGGGGGAAGGCGATGCTGATCGCCGACGGGAGGTCTCCGCGATTTTTTTTTCCTTTCTTTTTTTTTCTTAAATCAAATCGGGGGGGGGGGGGGCCTGGTCGTATAGGGGAGGAGAGGGTTTAGTTTTTTTTTTTATTTATTTAATTATTTTATTATTTGAAAAAGTTGACTTTTACATACGACCTCTAAACGAGGCCCACCGCCTGTCGCCCATAGCGTTTCACCCCCATTCCGAACACAATGGGATATGTACCGCAAGCTGACTCGACCGTTTCGATCAGTTTCCGTTGCATTTACATTTAAATCATTATATTGAATTTTAAACGCACATTTCAAATTACAGGGGCCACATACTAACTAGAAAAATTCCCAAAAAATATCTTCTAGCTTCGTATTGACGATACGGTCCTAACAAAACTAATTTCGCCGAATTCTGAGACCGTTTGAAAAATGGCCAATTTCCAGTCGATTAAAATCAACTGAAACTGGTCAAACGCGTTTTCTTTTGCCACGCTCACATATTGATTCGAAAAATTATGAAACTTGAAACCTAGCAATAACTTTACATCCCGGACCCAACAAAACTGGTTTCGTCGAAATCCGAGGTCGTTTGCAAAATGGCTATTTTTAAGGGCTATATATTATATTAAAATATATATAAATTCCACAGCGACTATTTCTAATTTTCAACTGGACATATCTCATCATTTATAAAGTGAAATCTCAGTTTCTCAACTTCGTTGGAAAGATATCATCAATTAGATCCTAATGTTTTTGGTTTCACAAAAATCCGGATTGTTTTGCACCCGGCACATTCAATTGAAGTTTGAAATCGAATTATCGAACTACCGCGCCATTTTCAATTCCATTTATAATTATATATAAATATTTATATTCCAACGACGACGTATATAATATAAACGTTCAAATTATATTCAAAATAAATTTCTCGTCGATATTATTTAAAATAATTCATTTTAAATAATCAAAATTCGATAAAATTGCCAAAATAAAAATTTTAAACTGGCCCAGATTTTCGGGTTGTTACAAAACCACTACAACAAACTTCTGTCTTCTGATAAAAAAGCTAATCTTAGTGTAAGAAAGTATTCCAGATCCAATGGGACAAGTTTCGTTGAAATCTGACTTCATTTGAAAAAATTTCCTTTATAAAACCAGAAATAAACACGCGTTTAAATTTTTTCCCGATCACCAGATAAGTCAAATCAACTTGAAACCTTGCAATCCCATAATAATTTTTCAATACGAACCCAACGACACCAGTTTCGTCGCATTCTGAGACTGTTTCACCGGTAGGCTATTTTCACGGGCACCACAACGCCCTTTTGGACACCAAATTTCACGGTCTCCAAAAATAACAAACTATATATCTATCCTGACTTTAATCGACGATACGAATTCAATGGATGTGGTTCCATGGCTAAATTCGATCGTCTGTTCAAGTTATTCCCAAATAACCCTTTATTAAATTAATTACGCGCTATAGAAATTGAACAGACGTTTATGGCTACCGTGGCCACATACGACATCGGTTTGCCCCGCCATTCAACACCGTACAATAATTTAACGATACGATTCTAATGAAACTGTTTTCATTGAAATCCGAGTCCTTTGCAAAACGACCATTTTAATGGCTTATATTTAAATAACGATTTTCCATAGCGACTATTTTAAATTTTGATTTGGCCATAAATAACAAATTATAACACGAAATCTAGATTTTTCTCTTTCATATGAAAATTATCGTCAATACGGTTTCAACTTTTATTGTTTCACAGAAATCCGACTTATATCGAATCATGTATTCTCTGTTAAAGTTCAAAACCAAATATTTCGAACTGCAGCGCCATTTCGAGCTCGTTTTAAATTATAAAATAAAATTAACGTTAAAACTTCATTTTAAATACCGAATTAAATATTAAAACCCATTAATATACCAAATATAATATTTAATATAATAGATTAAATTAAATATTTGACGGCCAAAATACAGGTCGTTACATTCTACCCCCTTAAAATAATTTCGTCCTCGAAATTTCTAAGGTAAGAAAGAACGTCATAAACCCATTCATTCTACAAAAATAAATTTAAAACTCGATTTTTAATTTCCAAAACTAATCTCTTTGGTTGTGAACCAATTTAATTCAAATAAAAGAATTTTCCAAAAATCTTCAAAAAAAAATTCAAACACATCAAATTTTGGAAAAAATTTGGCAGAGTCTCCCCTGTACGGAGGACATCTACAAAATCGCAGGTTCAAGAGATATATATCCATCGACCAATAGGGTCGGAAAAATTCAAAAAGCAAACTCAAAACCCAAATAAAAACCAAAATTTCATATTCTGCATAGGCGTACCTTTTTGTGAGCGTTATTACATGTTAAACGATATTTTATATTCGAGCTTGCTTAGCGATTATGCAGCTCTATTCAAACTGGTTTCAATTAACTCCAGAATTTTCTCTTAAATGGGTTCTAAAGCTGAATTGGTACTTCTGCACCTGTTTTCAACTCAACTAAATTTCATTAGTCCCCAAAACAACATTAATTAGGTTCAAATATCCATATCACACGATCCAACCAGTTCTACACACAATCTAATCCATATGAGATTATAACTATATATAACCACTTCATTTAATTCTTTAATTATCCATTCAGGTTTGTTAATCTGGAATTATTTATCAAACTTATTTATTTCACATTGGTTTCAAACCAAGTCTACCATTTCAGATTTATATCCAAGCAATCAACATCACAACCCAAACATATCATTCAAAGCAACATTAACAAATCAATCAATTTATAATATAATAAATTGAGAAAATCATCACTTTTATTATAAAAAAATTGGGCAAAAATAATTTCAAAAATAATTTTAGATCAAATTACAAATACACGCTCTCATATAATATAACCAACTCAATCTAGGGTATTACTAACCCCATCTCTATCGAGTTACGCTACAGAGCCAAGGTTATCACTAAACCAATAACTCTGATAACACTGTAACGACCCGGGGATTTTCGGCCCTAAAAATCGACATAAATACCTTTACCGTAACTCATGCCGACCTTCCAACCACCGAAAACACTGGACGTTATTAGAAAGAAATTAGAGGGTGAGGTAAGAAAGAAAGAAATATTAGAATAGAAGGAGAAGAAGTACCAACACAACACAGAGTCTTATATCGCAGCGGAACAAAATATGATATTGAAATAACTTTATTGAGAGCTTTAAATAAAACTTACAATATCAGAGTACATCACACATCGGGACAGTTATAATAACATGTCCTCACATACAACACACAACGGAATAGTAGCTATATAATATCATATGTCTGGATTCTTCTAGCTCGTCCCTTCACAACATTCGATAACCTGAACCTGTACACGTCGGGCTAACCCGAGCATTTACAAAACACCAGGTCAGTCTGGTGAACCAGAGTGAGATAAACTCGCACAGTTTAAGGGTATCACACAACCTGATTTTTAAGTAAAAATCTTTCTGAAGAAAAGGATAATCGTGAGACCAAATCCATACATTAACACGGACGGTTTTTACCTAACAATAACCCAATACATTTTTGAAATCAATACCTTTTCTGATATTATCATAATGTCTAAATACAAGTAAATAGAATCTAGTAGAGCGCTTGCATCTCACGCTCTACATATATAGTATACAATTAAAACCGCGGGCGCCTATTGGAGATTGGATTTCCAACTATGACAAGGTATGGGACCACCTGTGCTCATGTATCTCTAGAGACAAATACACTGGGTTCAACAAGAACATCTTGCAATCCGACCCACACATGACCGACCAATCATTTTGCTTGAGTGTATCGAAGGTATATCACCAATGGAGGTAGCTAGCCACCGTCTTCCCGAAAAGGGACAGCATCGAAATAGATTTAAGAACAAAAGGATTTCATCTAGATAGGTGGTTATACACCCTAATGGGAGCGACCCACATAGCCATGCTGCCTGCCCGATTTTTGTCATTTCCCGGTTGATGAGGCTTGAGGTTTGAAATTCCTTTATAACATCTGTCCACCATTCACTTTGAATGCCACATCGTCATATCCGCCAGATATCACCAATTGACGTCCACAAAATTACTCTACTTGGGAGCAAACCAACTATAGCACGTTTGAAGAAATCAACGTAGGTGATCCTTTGGAAATACTTTGTCACACACTCGTCCATACAAGTCATCCAGGAACAGGATGAACCGAAGGTACTCTCCTACTGCATCTCATATAGGAATCACCCCATGGATCAGTAGCGAGAAGTCCTTGCGACCCGTAGATTCCGACCACGACAGAACCACAGTACATCTCTAGCTGCAGACCAGAGATTATTAGCAGTTCTTCTATTTACAAAAATCCACGGTCTTCAATGCTCCATCTCGATCATCTCTAATATCTTCACGTATTTGTTGGTCGGAATGGTTTTCAAATATAAATTCGATCCCGGTCTTTCCGTACCAAAAATCGTATTGGGCAGATTTGATAGTCGGTGATTTAACTATCAAAATAAACAGTGTTTCAATCATGACAATCCAGTGAGTTCACTGGTTCAGTACTCAGCACCACTTGGCCTTTTAATTAAAACAAAAGTATATTTAACTCTTAAATCTTTCGATATTTTAAATATCATTTTTCTTGCTTCCTTATTTAAGATAAGATTTTCTATTCTCTTTTTAAATATTTAGGAAAATCTTATATCATCTCTACTAGTTTACCTTTCTAACTTTCAAAAATATTAGCCACATTCTTTATATAATGTTGGAAAATTCATTTAACCTGTTACTCGTAAACAACGTTACGAGATATCTTTAATCCATTATATGAAAACAATACTCCACGCTTACTCTCATAGAAGAAAGCTTATCTTTTACATTTCCCTTGATAAAACTTGAAAATGTCGTTATAATCTCATGCAACACCTTTTGTTTCCTTTTTACTTTAGAATCCACATTATATATATACTCCAAATTTTCAGCAAACGTTGCCTATATTTTTCCCTAAGGAAATAATAAATTCCACTAACCTCTTTTACCATTACAACTAATACCATCTTCAGATAATCCCAGTGTCATTCAAGTTGGGGTATTTTAATTACCTCTCAGACCTTGATCGACAACGTTCATATCTAAAGACAAATACGAGTTGTAATACCAAACATATATCTCATTCTAATATCCATATAAATTTTATTTAACTGAACTATTCAAAATACG
Source organism: Allium sativum (assembly GCA_030737875.1). Lineage (NCBI taxonomy): Eukaryota > Viridiplantae > Streptophyta > Magnoliopsida > Asparagales > Amaryllidaceae > Allium > Allium sativum. The sequence continues at coordinate 337,766,962 of CM060912.1, forward strand.
GTTTTTGAAAATCTTCTTACGTTTTGAAAATTTCTCTCTCGGGTATGCCCGTTCCTTTCTTAATTCAATAATTAAGCACTTCCTTATAAATACCATTAACAGATTCTAATTCATTCCCTTTTTAAATTGATCAATTAAATAAAATAAATCTATTTAATCTTTTCTTAACAAAACGATTATCCAAATTCAACCATTCGATTTTATTTCTATTCTTGTCCTCATAAATCTGATTAACATCAGAATCGCTTTTATGAAATCAATTATTATTAAACCAAAACTTTTAATAAATAAAATATTTATTTATTTCTCTTTTATAAACTTTTATTCAAAATAATATATTTCAAAATCTATCTCCAGTTATAAAATAAATTTTATAACTTTATCTATATCGACTCACCTGACAGTGAATCAATATCAAACAAAACGATTTACTTTTAGGTCGTTTACTGCCGATTACTCAACCAATATAGCCCATTGGTTAAAACACAACACAGGTTGACTTTTTAGTCAATGATCACTACTAAATTAATAACCCTATCATGACAGTTCATATATGATAATATGAAAATAAATAGTACATTTGAGGAATCCGGTTGGATCCCTCCAACCTGTCCTTCCCTGTATACAAACGGTTATCTCCACACAGTTCAAAACAATTCAAACAGATCAAACAATTAGAACAGATCAAACAATCCAAACCATTAAACATGTTTATGATAAACGTGACCAATAAGGTAAGTTACCTTTATTGGAACCAATCGTTAAAATGACGATTTGGTATATCACTGAAATTAAACAACGGTTTATTTCATCAGTTAAATCAACAAATAAATATATGTCTAGCAAATAGTCAACCATCAGCAAACAGAGCAAACAAAATAAAAACCTAATTTATATAAAATATAAATGGGAAAATACTGAGTGAGTTTAACTCACCTTGGATTCGTCCGTTGCTGAAACTATTCGTCTGACTAGAATTTCCAACGACGTCCAACTCCTCCATCTTGTAGTGCACGTAAATATGGTAATTTCGACTTCACTTGTTTCATCTGATCTCGTTGCTATACGACACAGATATAACTTAACTCGGTATTTACTTTACACTTTTATATCATTTTAACTAAGTGATAATTTAATCGTTAACATAACCTTTGTCAGGTACGTTCGAACTATTTGTTAATTAAATATGATAAACCGTTAGATACACTAACTGTTATTAATTTGATTACCCGTTAAAAAGAATTTATGCATATTTCAAAATCGGTTAGTCATTCATGAATATAACAGGCCATGCTAAATCTATTCAGGCTTCGATCTATCTACTTTGCTTAGGCAAGGCTTAATCGGTTATCCTTGTTACGGTTAAGCAGAAAAATTACCAATTCTGGAACATATACAATATGGCATGTATAACTCACCACACGTTACAATTAATTAATCGGTCCATGTTCTAGTATGAATAGGCAATGTAAAGTAATAAATATATTTAAGCAATTACGTACCAAAATATAACTAGGCTCGAGTAAAAATTTAGGCATTTGTAAATTGTTAAGAGAAAAGGACAGCTACGGGTGACATATGTAATCAGACATGTTAAGCAAAATACTTAGGCACGTTAAACGTTACATTGGGTATGTTTAAGCATGTTTAATATAACTATTTGTCTCAACTAAATCATGGTTATGTTAGAAATAATAGTTAGCCAGGCACGGTTAAATAATCACTTACGTTGATCATAAAACGAGGCACTCTTAACTTTCAGTTTGGAAAAATAAAACACATGTAGGTTTATATACTCATCATTAAACTAAACTTAATTAATAAACTGAAAAGAATACTTATGCGTTTTATAAAGGGACTACTGTTCATTCTACTTACCTCATATGTTTTATTCAAACCCACTTCTTCCTTTTGTTACATTGAAACTGGACGTAACCCCCCTCCGCCAATTCCATTTTCCGACCTTGATCTCCATCCATTCTCTCCGTCCAACTACCGCAGCGTTCGCATGCCGGTCCTCCTTGCTGCTACATATACATATGCGGTTTCCCCATGCTGATGCAATACTTTACCATTTGCATGCAACCAAGAGCCCCAAGACCTCCCATGATCATCCGTGTAAACCGGCTACAGTTTGAACCAGGAACCCACGCCCCATATTCACACTATGCCCATTCGAACCCCATAATCATATCAGCTCCTCTTGCTGCATGTTCAACCGCAGTTCCACCTTCCTGGCGTTGCTTCAAAACAGCCAAGCTTCAAAACAAAAGAGCCACTTTTCTCTCTTTCAGATCCCATGCGCAACGTCCTCCGTCTCACTTACTCATCTTTCCAGCTTCGCAAACAGTATGACGTTCTCCCCTATCATACTGTTCTTTTAACGCCTCATTTTTTTTTCGTTTGGTTTGCTGAAAAGAAAATGGGACTGTAGGCAGTAATTTATAGATGGAGAAATGTGGAGATGAAGGAACTGTGTATTGCAGGAAAACCATTGCTTTGGTCACCAAGGCATCGATAGTTTGGTTCTCAAGAAAGCTAATGGTTTGGCTCTTAAGAAAACTGATGGTTTGGCTCTTTTAAAATACAAGACAGAAGAACAGTTCGTATGTAGCATGTGATAAATATTAATGTGAAGAGAAAGCCTAGGCTGTAGCTATACCTCTTTTTAGAGTAAAAGATGAGTTTGAAATGACAAATCAAGATGGATTAAAATGTTAGGCATTGAAATAAAAATATAGGGTGGCTAATGGTCTGTGCGCTTTGTTTTATTTGTACTTAGGGTAGGTGATATTTTTATTATATTGTTAATGAAACTTTGTGGTAAAGTAACGCGATAAAACCACTACAACAAACTTCTGTCTTCTGATAAAAAACTAATCTTAGTGTAAGAAAGTATTCCAGATCCAATGGGACAAGTTTCGTTGAAATCTGACTTCATTTGAAAAAAATTCCTTTATAAAACCAGAAATAAACACGCGTTTAAATTTTTTCATGATCACCAGATAATTCAAATCAACTTGAAACCTTGCAATCCAATAATAATTTTTCAATACGAACCCAACGGCACCAGTTTCGTCGCATTCTAAGACTGTTTCCCCAGTAGGCAATTTTCACGGGCACCGCAATGCCCTTTTGGACACCAAATTTCACGGTCTCCAAAAATAACAAACTATATATTTATCCTGACTTTAATCGACGATACGAATTCAATGGAAGTGGTTCCATCGCTAAATTTGATCGTCTGTTCAAGTTATGGCCAAATAACCCTTTATTAAATTAATTACGCGCTATAGAAATCGAACAGACGTTTATGGCTACCGTGGAAACATACGACATCGGTTTGCCCCGCCATTCAACACCGTACAATAATTTAACGATATGGTTCTAATGAAACTGTTTTCATCGAAATCTGAGTCCTTTGCAAAACGGCCATTTTAACGGCCTATATTTAAATAACGATTTTCCATAGCGACTATTTCAAAATTTGATTTGGCTATAAATAACAAATTATAACACGAAATCTAGATTTTTCTCTTTCATATGAAAATTATCGTCAATTCGGTTTCAACTTTTATTGTTTCACAGAAATCCGACTTATATCGAATCCTGTATTCTCAGTTAAAGTTCAAAACCTAATATTTCGAACTACAGCGCCATTTCAAGCTCATTTTAAATTATAAAATAAAATTAACGTTAAAACTTCGTTTTAAATACCGAATTAAATATTAAAACCCATTAATATACCAAATATAATATTTAATATAATAGATTAAATTAAATATTTGATGGCCAAAATACAGGTCGTTACATTCTTCCCCCCTTAAAATAATTTCGTCCTCGAAATTGCTAAGGTAATAAAGAAAATCAAAAACCCATTCATTCTACAAAAATAAATTTAAAACTCGATTTGTAATTTTCAAAACTAATCTATTTGGTTGTGAACCAATTTAATTCAAATAAAAGAATTTTCCAAAAATCTTCAAAAAAAAATTCTAACACATCAAATTTTGTAAAAAAATTTGGCAGAGTCTCCCCTGTACGGAAGACATCTGCAAAATCACAGGTTCAAGACATAGAAATACTTCATTGTCCTGTCTCTTTTCATGAAATAGGAACCAAGCATGTACAGCACTGGCTACGGCTTAAAACGTGAAGACCAATTAAATATAAACAAATACAACCTATCCTACATCCTACGTCTAATTGCTACACGTTCTACTCCTTGCTTGCCAAGGCTTATCACCCATATTTATATACTATAAACTTTTGTTCATTTTCAGTAAGCGGTAGCAGGACGGAAAATGGAGTTTGGCTTTCAAATACAAATCAAAACGAGTAATCCCTCAAAAAAAAATCAATGAAGCTTTTCTTTTGCTTCGAAACATAAAACCAAAATGGAGTGGAAAGGGAACTCGAAGTGGAAGCCGAAGTCGGCATTGGTGCGTGTAACTTTAGATCGATAGATACGCGGAGCACTGGTGTGTGCGGATCAGTGTTGTGGCGTAAGTTTAATGGGGAGGAATCGGTGGAGTTTTCTTCCGGTGATGGTTGGTGGTGGATCCAGGTGCTGCGGCGCTGTTTCGAAGGGGGTGCTGCTGCTCGAGTTTCGAGACGTGGAGGCCGATGGTCGGAGACTGGGAGCTGAATGATCGGAGAGGGAGAAGGCCATAGTGCGGTGGTAGAAATGGGTGATGCGGTTTGGAGAATTGGCAGCGTTCTGGTGGTATTAAGGAAGTAGAGCGTTGGGCAAAATTCAGTTCAAAGGAAATCTGAAGGGGATGAAGGAGCGTGAGGAAGGGATGTTTGAGGCGGCCTAAATCCTGAAATACCAATCATGATTAGTAGTTGGGTAATTAGTTATTACTATTAACTCTAATTAAATATTGTGTTAACCTATAATTAGAAGTGGAATTCACTGTTAATATCATGACATGATTAGGGTGGTGAAACGTGAACAAAGCAACAGTATACGAAGAGGAAAGAGGACCATCGGCTGACCCTTTGTATTGCAAATCCAGTTTAGTAAAATCTTAATTAGTAATTAATTTAAAAACATAATATGATTAATAATTGGTTAAATTAAGGTTATAGATGGGATCGTTGCAGCATGCTTGGAAACAAAGGAAGGTTAACGAAACAAATCGGCCCTTGTTTGAAGAAGGAAAGCAAGATTACGGGGGAAGACGAGGTTGTAATCAGCCATTGTTGTATTCTAACTAGTATAATTAATTCAAACGATGATTTATTTAAGTATATGCATGATTAATAATTAACTAATTAAATCAATGTATTCGGTATTAGTGCAGATGGAATCATAGATTTGCAGGAGAAGTGGTCTGAGCCTGTATTGGTTGAACGCGAATTGTATACCAAGGAGCTTGAAACTTAAAAACACATCGGACACTTTTCTTCTAATGAAAATGTAATTAGTTTAATTTAAAACCATAATTAAATTTTAATTAGGGATTAGGAAAATAAATTAATTATTCATTAATTTGTATTAACCTTAACTGATAATAACCTTGTGATATATGATCAGAAATGAACAAACAACGTGCCGATGGAATCGCATTTTCAAACCTGACATCATGAAATTGATCTGGATGTGTTTAGAGACAGCCGGAAAATTACTGTTAAATTGAACAACTGTTTAATTTAACTGTAACCGGACCAACGGTATCAACTCAAGGTGAGTTAAACTCACTCAGTTTTACCCATTTATATTTTATATAAATTGGGTTTTTATTTTGTGTGCTCTGCTTGCCAATGGTTGACTGTTTGCTTGTTGTTTTAACTGATGAAATTAAACCGTCGTTTAATTTCAGTGAAATCCCTAATCGTTATTCTAACGATTTGTTCCAATAAAGGTAACTTACCTTGTTGGTCACATTTATAAAATAAACGTGTTTAATGGTTTGAATTGTTTGATCTGTTTGAATTTAACAATCTGTTTGGGATAACCATTTGTATACATAGAAGAACAGGTTGGAGGGATCCAAATGGATTCCTCAAATATATTATTTATTTTCATATTATCATATGTGAACCGTCATGAGTGGATAATTATTTTTAGTAGTGATCATTGACTGAAAAGTCAACCTGTGTTGTGTTTTAACCAATGGGCTATATTGGTTGAGTAATCGGCAGTGAAAGGCCTAAAAGTAAATTTGTTTTGTTTTTATTGATTTACCGTTAGGTGGATTGATAAAACTGAAGCTATAAAAATTTATTTTATAACTGGAAATAGATTTTGAAATGTATTATTTTGAATAAAGGTTATTAAAGAGAAGTAAATAAATATTTTATTTATTTAAAACTTCGAATTATAAAATGGAATTTATTTAAATGAATTATATTATTGGTTAATTTAAAAGGGAAAACCAATTAGAATCGATTAATGGGATAACCGAGTTTGGGTTGACTAAATCGACCGTTTTTAAATTGGAATTAATTATTTAATTAGTGTGCTTAAATAAAATAGTTAAATGTAATTTGATTTGAGTTTGAAATGAAATGTTGGTTTTTGGATTACAGCTCGTATCTATCTTAAGATATGAATGTTGTTGATCAAGGTCTGAGAGGTAATTAAAGTACCCCAACTTGAACGACTTCAGGATTATCTGCGGAGGATATTTGTTGTAATGGTAAGGAGGTTAGTATAAATTATTATTTCAATAGAGAAATAATAACGTAACATTTTTGTTGAAAATCTGAAGAATATTTATAATGAGGATTCCAAAGAAAAGGGAAATAGAAAGGGTAAGTCCTTGGATTGAGTTTATTCTAAGAATAAAGATTAGATATTTGTAAAAACCCGCAACTTCCCCGTAAAGGAAAGCGTCGGATAGTTCGAGAACAAACCACAACAGAACACATATAAAAGAACGTTTCATTGTATATCACAACAATGCATCAGATTACAAGAATATGCAGAGTATAAATGAATATTACACAGAAATATCAGAGATTAACAATAAGTTACATAGCAGCGGAAAAATAATACAATACACAACTAGAAGAGATATACGGATACAAAGCTTTCCGGATATCGTTCCAACTGTAAACCAGGATCCTGTGAATATAAATCTGCAAAACCAAAACTACTAGCTGCCCGTGTCAAAATAAGGGCACCCAGAGTTTAGGTTAAAACAATAAACTCCAGGTCAGTCATGTGACTGGTGTGAGAACTAAAACAGTTATTAATCTTTATTTTAAATCATTAGGTAAATCAAGGGACCACGCCGTATAACACGGAACGGGTTTCCTCCCAAGAATACCGGTGCATAAAACAAACAGCGCAATGCTAAATAAAGAAAAATGAAGCTGTTATAAGACCCAGGTCCTATCACACAATGCAACGCAAGCCGGGGGATAGGGTTTTCCCTTATAACAGCCAAAGAATGCTTGATACGTTTAAATCAAATCATTTGATACTATCATAAGTGCATAGCATATAAAACAACTTCAAATCATAAGTATCAATCATAGGCGGCATGGGTACCATATATCATGTCGCCATATATAGGTTTACAAATAAAACCGCAAATGTCACGTATTTGGAAATTGGATTTCCGTCTATGAACCGAGGCAAAAGATAGTCCTCAACCGATTCGAGACTGCCTAGCCCGAGTCTCAGGCAAGCGCGCAGGCAAGCCTTGGAGCGACAGGGCCGGTCCACCGACGTGGATTATTATACCTGAGCACTACGTTTCGCCGCCCTTTGGGGCGTAAGCGAGCCAACGAATGACTCCATCGGACCCGGATCGTCCGATCTAACCGAGGCGCCTCGCAACAGCAACAACCACATAAGTCAAACTCGTCAGGGCGTGTAAAACCACTGACGCCACTTCTAGCTAGGAGGAAACGCAGGCCCTCCCTGAGGTCCGTCTCCCGTTTTTGGTTCATACCTGGTGTGAAACACGCGAGGTAAACGTTACACAAAGCTACGCCACAAAGGCCGTGCTTTGATCATCACCACAAGACTTTGCTTTTCAACAGAAGCCTTGATCATTTGCATCTTAGCATGCCACACAGGCAAACCATTCTATGCAACCGATATCAGTCACACAGAATGAAATCCGATGTCAGACACACAGTCCATTTACAAGTCCGTCCTGGGTCTGAACGAAACCGGAGGCACCTAGTACCCCGCATATCCATCGATCTCCAAGTACGTCTGGACGATCACCAACTGTTTCCATCTTCTTGGGTGCACAGCCCAATCAAGATCATCAGTTACCACCCAAACGACGTGAAGACTTCCGGTCTTCGACCATCGTCTTCATCTTCGACTTATCGTCGTATCAGTTATTCAGAATGGGATAAACCCGGTCTTCCCGAATAACTCGCGTATATTTTATAAAAGTGTTACACAAACACAACATACGCCTCATTCCAATTCATTAGTCACTAACCGTAAATTAATCAAGAGAATAATTCCCCAAATATTAACCCCGAAGGCCGAAACCAACATCAGATCAATATCCAGAAAACCATTCTGCTTGGCTAACCGACAGTTAGTTTCTAAATTTCACATTCATAGGGAAAGATTCCCATTAATTTTATCAAAGATAAATTCCTTGAATTTATTCTTTAATCCATTTTTGAATATCAATTCAAACTAGTCGGGATTAGCGAACCTTACCGAAGTAATCATTTGTTTTAATTTCCCAATCCCAACCTATTCATCCCATGAAGTAAAACTGGTAATACTTCATATCTAACACCACAGTGTTATCGGTAAATTCAATTACCATTTCACGTTCAAATCTAATTAAAGATTTAACTATCGCCTGGAGCAAAACTGGTGATACTCCACTTTCGATCATTTCAATCTAATTAAAGATTCATTAAAACTCCACTTAGTTTTAATCTTCGACTGGGTTAAAGAATCAGTGTCATTTAAAACACGGTTCACGATAAACCCAAAATCACATTCATTAATTATCGGGTTAAAGAACGAGTGTTATTTAAAACACTGCTCACGATAAACCCAAAAATCAATATCAATTCAATTCCAATTAAATATTATTTAATTGGTACACTTCATTAAATCTAATTAAAAGATTTAATCTTTTCTCAACTGGGTTCAAGAACAGTGTTAGTGAAGACACCATTCACGACAAACCCAAATCACATTAGATATTCAATACAAGGCTCTGAATAGAAAATATACCGGCTTATATTCAATATCAAATTCCACGACTAACAGATATCGTATTGGAAATAACGATATAAATATATATCTTTCAAATTTCCATATCAACATCCGTATAATCACGAATTCCAACATCGAAATATTCCGAAGACAATTTCGATTCAAATCCACTCCAATGCGATCATTGGAACTTTGGTTACTTTTAAAACCCTTTTCGAATTCAATTTATTTATTTAAAAATAAATAGAATTATAATTCTAGTTCAAAACTAGTTCATTTCGATAAAAATCTACTTTTATCTTTTCAAATATGGAGTTTTTCATCCCAATTCTTCCTAAATCATTTCTTATGATTTTACACAAATTATTACTATTTTTAATAATTTTATCAAGGCCCGTACAGTCGATTTCCAACAATGGCCATCGAACTGCACTTACAGCGACCTTTTTCGAATTTGATTTGGACGTATCTCCAAATCCAACCGTTAGATTTCAAATTTCTAACATTCATTAGAAAGCTCTTTTCGATACGAACCCAACGGTTCCGGTTTTAGGAGAATCCGACGGTCGGATCTCCCGCAATGTCCGTTTGAAATAAATGATCGAAATTCACGAACTGCCGCGGCGCGGCGCGTTCTATTCAGGCCATTATATTATATATATAATATATATAATATATACTTCGTCGATTTCTATTTAAAACGAATTATATAAATAGTTTTGAATTCGTTTCAAAAACAATTCCAACTTCCTTTTCAATTCAAATCAAAATCGAATTCTTCCTTATAAATTCGTTTTAAAATTCATCTCTATTCAATTCAAATTTCAATTCAATTTGAATTCATTTCAATTCACTTTCAATTCAATTCGAATTCATTTTCAATTCATTTCGAAATCGTTTTCAATTCATTTCGAAATCGTTTTCAATTCAATTCATTTCGAAATCGTTTTCAATTCAATTCATTTCGAAATCGTTTTCAATTCAATTCATTTCGAAATCGTTTTCAATTCAATTCATTTCGAAATCGTTTTCAATTCAATTCATTTCGAAATCGTTTTCAATTCAATTCATTTCGAAATCGTTTTCAAAATCGATATAAATATCGTTCACGTCAAAATGGCGTCAAACTAATAAACACGACTTCATAAATTTCTATTCTCAAATATTCTATTTCAAATATTTCTATTTCCAATATTTCTTTTTCAAAACTGGAATGAGGCCCAATCAATTACCATATAAAATTAATTATATGGATTTTCATACAACACATGTATATAATAGCATTGAAAATAATCAACCATCAACCAAAGTGCACTACACTGTATAAGCATCAAATATAGATATTCAACGCTTATAAAAGCCTGTCAATCAATCGATCGACATATTTAATCAATCAGGACGAGTGAACTTCAAATTTCATCCCAACACCCGTGTGGGGTTTCAAACAATCAAACACAGATTTTATTTGTGCAATTGGGCGATGTGTAAAATTTATCGACCCCATCAATGTCCTTCAAATAGGTGTACATAAACAAACCGTCCGGTTCGTAAATGAATATTTATTTATTCACATTCACGTCAAAAATTATATTTTAACGATAAAACATTTTATTTCAACACATGAATTTCTATTCAGTTCATTTCTTCAATAAAATGATATTTTATTTTTCTAACATATTTTAGAAAATTTCGGCGGCATAACGGCACGATACTAGAAACGGGATAAGGCCTAGCCTTATCCCCGGTCTAGTGAAGGCCCACGCCATTCACACATCAATCAAATCAATTTCATCTCACCAAACAATTCAATTCAAACAAATAATTCAACTAATCTATGCAACCAAACAAACAAGTCCATGGTCTGTGGACGATTGTGTCGGGTGCTACTAAGCACCGTCTGCATCTAGTATATATATAATTAGAAAAGAAATTGAAAGGTGAGAAATTCTCACAGAAAGCTATCCAAGCTCCACGGCACTTCATCGATAGAAATCTTCATCGCTATCGCATCTTCGTCATCTTCGTTGCCTGGATCCTCTACATATGTAAAAATCGAATTTTGACTTCGTTATTCAATATATAAAAATCGAATTTTTAGTTCGCTATTCAATATATAAAAATCGAATTTTTAGTTCGCTATTCAATATATAAAAATCGAATTTTTAGTTCGCTATTCAATATATAAAAATCGAATTTTTAGTCCGCTATTCAATATATAAAAATCGAATTTTTAGTTCGCTATTCAATATATAAAAATCGAATTTTTAGTTCGCTATTCAATATATAAAAATCGAATTTTTATCTCAAAGTTCAATATATAAAAATCGAATCTTTACTTTTGCTTTTAAAATCAGTTTATTATTTGCTTATAAAAATCAGTTTCTATTCTTTTAAAAAAATTCAGTTTTAAAGTTTATAAAGATTTCTGTTCTAACTTTTTTTTTAAAAAAAAATTCAGTTTTAAAGTTTTAACAAATCGGTTTTACTCTCATAAATAAATCAGTTTTAACTTTCAGTTTTTAAACTTTAAAAATCAGTTTTTAATATTCAACCAAATCAGTTTTTATTCCTTAAAACTTCAGTTTTGATTTCCTTTTAAAATTCAGTTTTGATTTCCTTTTAAAATTCAGTTTTGATTTCCTTTTAAAATTCAGTTTTGATTTCCTTTTAAAATTCAGTTTTGATTTCTAAAACAAAATCAGTTCTGAATTCTAATTAAAATCAGTTTTATAACTTCTTAAAAAAAAAAAAAAAATCTAAAATCAGTTTAAACCTTTTTTTAAAAAATCTCAGTTTATATATAAAATAAAAATAAAAATAAATAAAAATAAAATACAATTTAAAACTTACAGAGGGGGCTCGAGGTTCGAACGGGGAGGCGGCTGAAGGCGGCAAGGCGTCGCTGCCTCGGGGTTGCGCTCGATGCCTTCAGGGCTCGAACGGGGGGGGGTTGCTTCGTCGGTGCGGTCTCGAGCTTGGATTCGCGTGTCGGTCCGAAGGGGGGTGTGCGGTTTGGAGAGAGGGGGGGTCCAGAGATGAACGGAGGAGGGGAGGAGAGGCGCGCGGTTGCGGGAGGGGTCTGGTCGGAGGGGGGGGGGGGTTCGGCGATCGGTGGTGGCGCCTGGCTAGGGTTCGTCGCCCGATTCCTTTTTTTTTTTGTTTTTCTTTTTCTTTTCCTGAATGAGGAACGGGGGGGGGGGGGGGGCAGAGGTATTAGGGAGAGATAAAAATTTTTTTATTAATTAAATTATTTAATTAATTTATTTTAATTCAAAAAGTCAACCTTTTCAAACGACCTCTAAACGAGATCCACCGCCTGTCGTCCATAGCGTTTCACCCCCATTCCGAACACAATGGGATATGTACCGCAAGCTGATTCGACTGTTTGAATCAATTTCCGTTTAATTTGCATTTAAATCACTATATTGAATTTTAAACGTACATTTCAAATTACCGGGGTCACATACTAACTAGAAAAATTCCAGAAAAATATTTTCTAGCTTCGTATTGACGATACGGTCCTAACAAAACTAGTTTCTTCGAATTCTGAGACCGTTAGAAAAATGGCCAATTTCCAGTCGATTAAAATCAACTGAAATGGTCAAAACGCGTTTTCCTTTGCCACGCTCACATATTGATTCGAAAAATTATGAAATTTGAAACCTAGCTATAACTTGACACTGCGGATCCAACAAAACTGGTTTCGTCGAAATCCGAAGTCGTTTGCAAAATGTCCATTTTTAAGGGCCTTATATATATAAAAATATATATAAATTCCACAGCGACTATTTCTAATTTTCAACTGGACATATCTTTTGATTCCTGATATGAAATCTTGATTTTTCGGATTCGTTGGAAAGATATTATCTAGATCCTAATGTCTTTGGTTTCACTAAAATCCGGATTGTTTTGCACCCGGTACATTCAATTGAAGTTTGAAATCGAATTATCGAACTACCGCGCCATTTTCAATTCTATTTTAATTATATATAAATATTTATATTCTAACGACGACGCGTATATAACATATACGTTCGAATTCTATTCAAAATAAATTTTTGTCGATATTATTTAAAATAATTCATTTTAAATATCAAAATTCGATAAAATTGCCAAAATAAAAAATTTCAAACTGGCTCGCATTTTCGGGTTGTTACAATCTCCCCCACTTAAAACTTTTCGTCCCCGAAAAGGAACAAAGTCGAAAGTGGTTTGATAATTCAACTCTATGTTCGGTCTGGCTTCCATTCTCCAACTTTTCAGTTTCTGAGAATTTTCAAATTTTCAAAAATTTGGCTAACACCCTAAATTTTCGAAAAATTTCGCCATAACCTCCCCTGCACCGGGAGCATCGGGGAATTTCAAATAGCTTCCCCGGTCCTTCAGATCTCAAAAAGAAAAAGAAAAAGCCAAGCGGCTAGCCAATAGGCTCACAAAATCATCATCACCCAAACAAAACAGGAAATTATGTAGTAAACATGTACCTATTTGTCGGGCAAACAAATTTTATTCTCTGGCTCTAGCCTCCTTGCTATGACCTGTTCAATGATATATATGCATATGCTAACAAATGCAACCAATTCTCAATATAGTTCAATATTCGGTTCAATTAGACTAAATGGTTCAAAATTAGCAAACAAATAAACAAACAACACAAACATCAATCAATTAGTGAATTTAACGTTTCAAATTCATAATTTTGATATATATAAAGAAAATCATGTTTTGATGCCAATTCACAACAATGTATTCTAGCTATATATAAGTTTTGGTTCTCACACCAGCCTAATGGAAATATATAGATGTCACACCTTCGAAACACGAATACCAATTCTGATGATGTTCGAACTATCATCAGAATCATCTTCGGGCGACTAGGGTGTGATTCTATATCTATCCAGTATATTAAAATTTCAAATACACGTGGATCAGACGTATACGCAAAATCTTTATATACTGGACTGTCCACATCAATACAAATAGATAATCAAATACGAATAATTGATTCAAATTTCAAAACCAATTTGTTTTCATTTGAAAAATATACTCTTCACACTCGTTCTAGGATACTACTGATCCTATCTCTAACGAGTCATCCCCATTGGATATTACTAACCCAATATCTGATGAGTTCTTTCGTATGGTTCTAATGTGCCTTGTTCTCTGAGCTTTGTAAACCAAAGCTCTGATACCAAATGTAAAAACCCGCAACTTCCCCGTAAAGGAAAGCGTCGGATAGTTCGAGAACAAACCACAACAGAACACATATAAAAGAACGTTTCATTGTATATCACAACAATGCATCAGATTACAAGAATATGCAGAGTATAAATGAATATTACACAGAAATATCAGAGATTAACAATAAGTTACATAGCAGCGGAAAAATAATACAATACACAACTAGAAGAGATATACGGATACAAAGCTTTCCGGATATCGTTCCAACTGTAAACCAGGATCCTGTGAATATAAATCTGCAAAACCAAAACTACTAGCTGCCCGTGTCAAAATAAGGGCACCCAGAGTTTAGGTTAAAACAATAAACTCCAGGTCAGTCATGTGACTGGTGTGAGAACTAAAACAGTTATTAATCTTTATTTTAAATCATTAGGTAAATCAAGGGACCACGCCGTATAACACGGAACGGGTTTCCTCCCAAGAATACCGGTGCATAAAACAAACAGCGCAATGCTAAATAAAGAAAAATGAAGCTGTTATAAGACCCAGGTCCTATCACACAATGCAACGCAAGCCGGGGGATAGGGTTTTCCCTTATAACAGCCAAAGAATGCTTGATACGTTTAAATCAAATCATTTGATACTATCATAAGTGCATAGCATATAAAACAACTTCAAATCATAAGTATCAATCATAGGCGGCATGGGTACCATATATCATGTCGCCATATATAGGTTTACAAATAAAACCGCAAATGTCACGTATTTGGAAATTGGATTTCCGTCTATGAACCGAGGCAAAAGATAGTCCTCAACCGATTCGAGACTGCCTAGCCCGAGTCTCAGGCAAGCGCGCAGGCAAGCCTTGGAGCGACAGGGCCGGTCCACCGACGTGGATTATTATACCTGAGCACTACGTTTCGCCGCCCTTTGGGGCGTAAGCGAGCCAACGAATGACTCCATCGGACCCGGATCGTCCGATCTAACCGAGGCGCCTCGCAACAGCAACAACCACATAAGTCAAACTCGTCAGGGCGTGTAAAACCACTGACGCCACTTCTAGCTAGGAGGAAACGCAGGCCCTCCCTGAGGTCCGTCTCCCGTTTTTGGTTCATACCTGGTGTGAAACACGCGAGGTAAACGTTACACAAAGCTACGCCACAAAGGCCGTGCTTTGATCATCACCACAAGACTTTGCTTTTCAACAGAAGCCTTGATCATTTGCATCTTAGCATGCCACACAGGCAAACCATTCTATGCAACCGATATCAGTCACACAGAATGAAATCCGATGTCAGACACACAGTCCATTTACAAGTCCGTCCTGGGTCTGAACGAAACCGGAGGCACCTAGTACCCCGCATATCCATCGATCTCCAAGTACGTCTGGACGATCACCAACTGTTTCCATCTTCTTGGGTGTACAGCCCAATCAAGATCATCAGTTACCACCCAAACGACGTGAAGACTTCCGGTCTTCGACCATCGTCTTCATCTTCGACTTATCGTCGTATCAGTTATTCAGAATGGGATAAACCCGGTCTTCCCGAATAACTCGCGTATATTTTATAAAAGTGTTACACAAACACAACATACGCCTCATTCCAATTCATTAGTCACTAACCGTAAATTAATCAAGAGAATAATTCCCCAAATATTAACCCCGAAGGCCGAAACCAACATCAGATCAATATCCAGAAAACCATTCTGCTTGGCTAACCGACAGTTAGTTTCTAAATTTCACATTCATAGGGAAAGATTCCCATTAATTTTATCAAAGATAAATTCCTTGAATTTATTCTTTAATCCATTTTTGAATATCAATTCAAACTAGTCGGGATTAGCGAACCTTACCGAAGTAATCATTTGTTTTAATTTCCCAATCCCAACCTATTCATCCCATGAAGTAAAACTGGTAATACTTCATATCTAACACCACAGTGTTATCGGTAAATTCAATTACCATTTCACGTTCAAATCTAATTAAAGATTTAACTATCGCCTGGAGCAAAACTGGTGATACTCCACTTTCGATCATTTCAATCTAATTAAAGATTCATTAAAACTCCACTTAGTTTTAATCTTCGACTGGGTTAAAGAATCAGTGTCATTTAAAACACGGTTCACGATAAACCCAAAATCACATTCATTAATTATCGGGTTAAAGAACGAGTGTTATTTAAAACACTGCTCACGATAAACCCAAAAATCAATATCAATTCAATTCCAATTAAATATTATTTAATTGGTACACTTCATTAAATCTAATTAAAAGATTTAATCTTTTCTCAACTGGGTTCAAGAACAGTGTTAGTGAAGACACCATTCACGACAAACCCAAATCACATTTGATATTCAATACAAGGCTCTGAATAGAAAATATACCGACTTATATTCAATATCAAATTCCACGACTAACAGATATCGTATTGGAAATAACGATATAAATATATATCTTTCAAATTTCCATATCAACATCCGTATAATCACGAATTCCAACATCGAAATATTCCGAAGACAATTTCGATTCAAATCCACTCCAATGCGATCATTGGAATTTTGGTTACTTTTAAAACCCTTTTCGAATTCAATTTATTTATTTAAAAATAAATAGAATTATAATTCTAGTTCAAAACTAGTTCATTTCGATAAAAATCTACTTTTATCTTTTCAAATATGGAGTTTTTCATCCCAATTCTTTCTAAATCATTTCTTATGATTTTACACAAATTATTACTATTTTTAATAATTTTATCAAGGCCCGTACAGTCGATTTCCAACAATGGCCATCGAACTGCACTTACAGCGACCTTTTTCGAATTTGATTTGGACGTATCTCCAAATCCAACCGTTAGATTTCAAATTTCTAACATTCATTAGAAAGCTCTTTTCGATACGAACCCAACGGTTCCGGTTTTAGGAGAATCCGACGGTCGGATCTCCCGCAATGTCCGTTTGAAATAAATGGTCGAAATTCACGAACTGCCGCGGCGCGGCGCGTTCTATTCAGGCCATTATATTATATATATAATATATATAATATATACTTCGTCGATTTCTATTTAAAACGAATTATATAAATAGTTTTGAATTCGTTTCAAAAACAATTCCAACTTCCTTTTCAATTCAAATCAAAATCGAATTCTTCCTTATAAATTCGTTTTAAAATTCATTTCTATTCAATTCAAATTTCAATTCAATTTGAATTCATTTCAATTCACTTTCAATTCAATTCGAATTCGTTTTCAATTCATTTCGAAATCGTTTTCAATTCATTTCGAAATCGTTTTCAATTCAATTCATTTCGAAATCGTTTTCAATTCAATTCATTTCGAAATCGTTTTCAATTCAATTCATTTCGAAATCGTTTTCAATTCAATTCATTTCGAAATCGTTTTCAATTCAATTCATTTCGAAATCGTTTTCAATTCAATTCATTTCGAAATCGTTTTCAAAATCGATATAAATATCGTTCACGTCAAAATGGCGTCAAACTAATAAACACGACTTCATAAATTTCTATTCTCAAATATTCTATTTCAAATATTTCTATTTCCAATATTTCTTTTTCAAAACTGGAATGAGGCCCAATCAATTACCATATAAAATTAATTATATGGATTTTCATACAACACATGTATATAATAGCATTGAAAATAATCAACCATCAACCAAAATGCACTACACTGTATAAGCATCAAATATAGATATTCAACGCTTATAACAGCCTGTCAATCAATCGATCGACATATTTAATCAATCAGGATGAGTGAACTTCAAATTTCATCCCAACACCCGTGTGGGGTTTCAAACAATCAAACACAGATTTTATTTGTGCAATTGGGCGATGTGTAAAATTTATCGACCCCATCAATGTCCTTCAAATAGGTGTACATAAACAAACCGTCCGGTTCGTAAATGAATATTTATTTATTCACATTCACGTCAAAAATTATATTTTAACGATAAAACATTTTATTTCAACACATGAATTTCTATTCAGTTCATTTCTTCAATAAAATGATATTTTATTTTTCTAACATATTTTAGAAAATTTCGGCGGCATAACGGCACGATACTAGAAACGGGATAAGGCCTAGCCTTATCCCCGGTCTAGTGAAGGCCCACGCCATTCACACATCAATCAAATCAATTTCATCTCACCAAACAATTCAATTCAAACAAATAATTCAACTAATCTATGCAACCAAACAAACAAGTTCATGGTCTGTGGACGATTGTGTCGGGTGCTACTAAGCACCGTCTGCATCCTAGTATATATATAATTAGAAAAGAAATTGAAAGGTGAGAAATTCTCACAGAAAGCTATCCAAGCTCCACGGCACTTCATCGATAGAAATCTTCATCGCTATCGCATCTTCGTCATCTTCGTTGCCTGGATCCTCTACATATGTAAAAATCGAATTTTGACTTCGTTATTCAATATATAAAAATCGAATTTTTAGTTCGCTATTCAATATATAAAAATCGAATTTTTAGTTCGCTATTCAATATATAAAAATCGAATTTTTAGTTCGCTATTCAATATATAAAAATCGAATTTTTAGTCCGCTATTCAATATATAAAAATCGAATTTTTAGTTCGCTATTCAATATATAAAAATCGAATTTTTAGTTCGCTATTCAATATATAAAAATCGAATTTTTATCTCAAAGTTCAATATATAAAAATCGAATCTTTACTTTTGCTTTTAAAATCAGTTTATTATTTGCTTATAAAAATCAGTTTCTATTCTTTTAAAAAAATTCAGTTTTAAAGTTTATAAAGATTTCTGTTCTAACTTTTTTTTTAAAAAAAAAATTCAGTTTTAAAGTTTTAACAAATCGGTTTTACTCTCATAAATAAATCAGTTTTAACTTTCAGTTTTTAAACTTTAAAAATCAATTTTTAATATTCAACCAAATCAGTTTTTAATATTCAACCAAATCAGTTTTTATTCCTTAAAACTTCAGTTTTGATTTCCTTTTAAAATTCAGTTTTGATTTCTAAAACAAAATCAGTTCTGAATTCTAATTAAAATCAGTTTTATAACTTCTTAAAAAAAAAAATCTAAAATCAGTTTAAACCTTTTTTTAAAAAATCTCAGTTTATATATAAAATAAAAATAAAAATAAATAAAAATAAAATACAATTTAAAACTTACAGAGGGGGCTCGAGGTTCGAACGGGGAGGCGGCTGAAGGCGGCAAGGCGTCGCTGCCTCGGGGTTGCGCTCGATGCCTTCAGGGCTCGAACGGGGGGGGTTGCTTTGTCGGTGCGGTCTCGAGCTTGGATTCGCGTGTCGGTCCGAAGGGGGGTGTGCGGTTTGGAGAGAGGGGGGGTCCAGAGATGAACGGAGGAGGGGAGGAGAGGCGCGCGGTTGCGGGAGGGGTCTGGTCGGAGGGGGGGGGGTTCGGCGATCGGTGGTGGCGCCTGGCTAGGGTTCGTCGCCCGATTCCTTTTTTTTGTTTTTTTTTGTTTTCCTGAATGAGGAACGGGGGGGGGGGGCAGAGGTATTAGGGAGAGATAAAAAAATTTTTATTAATTTAATTATTTAATTAATTTATTTTAATTCAAAAAGTCAACCTTTTCAAACGACCTCTAAACGAGGTCCACCGCCTGTCGTCCATAGCGTTTCACCCCCATTCCGAACACAATGGGATATGTACCGCAAGCTGATTCGACTGTTTGAATCAATTTCCGTTTAATTTGCATTTAAATCACTATATTGAATTTTAAACGTACATTTCAAATTACCGGGGTCACATACTAACTAGAAAAATTCCAGAAAAATATTTTCTAGCTTCGTATTGACGATACGGTCCTAACAAAACTAGTTTCTTCGAATTCTGAGACCGTTAGAAAAATGGCCAATTTCCAGTCGATTAAAATCAACAGAAATGGTCAAAACGCGTTTTCCTTTGCCACGCTCACATATTGATTCGAAAAATTATGAAATTTGAAACCTAGCAATAACTTGACACTGCGGATCCAACAAAACTGGTTTCGTCGAAATCCGAAGTCGTTTGCAAAATGTCCATTTTTAAGGGCCTTATATATATAAAAATATATATAAATTCCACAGCGACTATTTCTAATTTTCAACTGGACATATCTTTTGATTCCTGATATGAAATCTTGATTTTTCGGATTCGTTGGAAAGATATTATCAATTAGATCCTAATGTCTTTGGTTTCACTAAAATCCGGATTGTTTTGCACCCGGTACATTCAATTGAAGTTTGAAATCGAATTATCGAACTACCGCGCCATTTTCAATTCTATTTTAATTATATATAAATATTTATATTCTAACGACGACGCGTATATAACATATACGTTCGAATTCTATTCAAAATAAATTTTCGTCGATATTATTTAAAATAATTCATTTTAAATATCAAAATTCGATAAAATTGCCAAAATAAAAAATTTCAAACTGGCTCGCATTTTCGGGTTGTTACAATATTGTTGTGAATAACAATGGTTTACGTGAATGCGTTAAAAACAAGGTTAGGAATATATCTATATATATATATATAATGAACCCTAATGTATTTGGAATAGTTTTGAAATGAATTGGTTTAAAGAGAAATCTTATGATAAATAAGAAGCGACACTATATTTATAAGATCGAAATATATAAGAGTTTTAAATTACGTTCGTTAAATTAAAAGGGCCAAGTGGTGTTGAATACCAAACCAGTGAACTCATTGGATTGTCATGATTGAAACACTGATTATTTTGATAGTTAAATCACCGACCATCAAATCTGTCCAATACGATTGTTGGTACGGAAAGATCGGGATCGAATTTATATTCGAAAACCATTCCGACCAACAAATACGTGAAGATATCAAAAGACGGTTGAAATGGAGCATTGAAGACCGTGAATCTTCATAAGCAGAAGGATTACTAATAAATCTCTGGTTGGCTCCCAGAGATAAAACTGTGGGTCTGTCGTGGTTGGAATCCACGGGTTGCAAGGACTTCTCGCTACTGATCCATGGGGTGATTCCTATATGAGATGCAGTAGGAGAGTACCTTCGGTTCATTCTGTTACTGGATGACTTGTATGGACGAGTGTCTGACAGAGTATTTCTAGATGGTCACGTGCATTGATTTTCACAAACGTACTTCTGTCAGCGGTAGAGTATTTTTGTGAACGTCAATTAGTGATTTGACGGATCTGACAATGTGGCATTCAAAGTGAATGGTGACCAGATGTTCAAAAGATTTTAAACTCAAGCCTCACAGCCGGGAAATGACAAAAATCGGGCAGACAGCATGCCTATGTGGGTCGCTCCCATTAGGGTGTATAATCACCTATCTAGAGAAATTCCTTTTGCTTCTTTAATCTATCGATGGTGTCCCTTTTCGGGAAACGTTGGTTTGAGCCCAACCGTTGGTGATATACATTTGATACACTCAAGCGAAATGAGTGGTCGGTCATGTGTGGGCCGGGTTGCAAGACGTTCTTGTTGAACCCAGTGTATTCGCCTCTAGAGATACACTATCGGCAGGTGGTCCCATACCTTGTCATAGTTGGAATCCAATCTCCAATAAGTGCTCGCGGTTTTTTTGTATACTATATATGTGGAGCGTGAGATGCAAGCGTTCCACTAGATTGCTATTTACTTGTATTTAGACATTATTATAATATCAGAAAAGATATTGATTTCAAAAATGTTTTGGGTTATCGTAAGGTAAAAACCGTCCGTGTTTATGTGTAGATTTGGTCTTACGATTAACCTTTCCTTCTAAAAAGACTTTTGAACTTTAAAATCATGTTGGATGATTTACCCTTAATACTGTGCGAGTTTTACTCACTCTGGTTCACCAGACTGACCCGGTGTTTTGTAAATGCTCGGGTTAGCCCGGGGTGTACAGGTTCAGGTTATCGAATGCTATGAAGAGACGAGCTGGAAGAGTCCAGACGTGTGATATTATATAGCTACTTTTCTGCTGTGTGTTATACCTGAGGACAGTTTATTATAACTATCCAGATGTGTGATGTACTCTGATGATTGTAATTATTTTAAAGCTCTCAGTAAAGATTTATTTCTATATTATAATTTGTTCCGCTGCGATGTGAGACTCTGATTCTATGTTGTGGTGTTTCTTCTTCTTCTTCTATTCTAATCTTTGTTTCTTTCTTATCTCACCCTCTAATTTTTTTCTAATAACGTCCAGTGTTTTCGGTGTTTGGAAGGTCGACATAAGTTACAGTAAATGTATTTATGTCGATTTTCGAAGCCGAAAATCCTGGGTCGTTACAAATTGCTTATGTATTAGTTGAAATTATAGATAACGATATATATATATATATATATATATCATTAATCAAGTATTGATTCTGTTTAGCAGAATATTTCATATTGAAATGAAATCAATGCTAATTATATTGATTAACATCTGTGATGCAGGGAAACAAGTTAGGGAGACCCAACTGGGTTCCTCAATACAGATAAATACTGTTTTGTTTCATATATTGTGATATATGATGTGATATATAGTCTATTGTTGATTATGTGTATTTGAATGATATCGATCATTGTTATTTGGTATTTTAAATACCGTAAGAAATACTGGAATGTAGAAAAGGGGATTTTCAAAGTGTCTTTTAAAAATAAAATAGTTATAAAATCAAGGGTTTTATAAAAAGGAAATTTATTTATAAAATCAAAGGATTTTATAAAAGGGGATATTCATTTAAAAAAAATGAATTAGAATGTATTAAAGAGAAATTATTTATAAAATCAAGGGATTTTATAAAAAGGGAATTATTTATAAAATCAAAAGGGCTTTATAAAGAAGAATATTTATTGGGATAATAAATAGAAGTATGAAATGAATTTATTTATTTAGAAAATAAATAGATAAATATAAAAGGAAAATATTTGTAAAACAAATATAGAAAGAGAAAGATTTGTAAAACATTTACAAATAGAATAGAAAGAGAAATATTTGTAAAAACATTTACAAATAAAATAGAAACGGAAATATTTGTAAATCATTTACAAATAGAATAGAAAAAAGAATTGTTTATTTAGTAAATAAATAAAGATAAAAGGGGAATTATTTGAGAAAATAAATAGAATTATATAAAGGAAATATTTATATGAAATAAATATAGACAAATAGAAAAGGGAGTATTTGTAATCGAATAGAGTTAGTCGATTAGAGTTAACCAATTAGAGTTAACCAGTTAGAGTTAGTCGATTAGAGATAACCAGTTAGAGTTAATCAGTTAGAGTTAACCTGATAGAGTTAATTGAACATAGTTAATCGAATTAGGACTAATTGAACATTAGTTATTCAATTAGAGTTAAATCAAATATTAGCTATTCGAAATAAAGTTAAAACAAACATAGTTATTCGAATATAAGTTAATCGAATATTAGTTATTCGATAGGAGTTAATCAAGTTGAGTTAAATAAGTCGAGTTAACCAAGTTGAGTTAAATAAGTCGAGTTAATCAAGTTGAGTTAAATAAGTCGAGTTAACCAAGTTGAGTTAAATAAGTCGAGTTAATCAAGTTGAGTTAAATAAGTCGAGTTAATTAAGTTAAGTTAGTCAAGACGAGTTAATCAAACCGAGTTAATCCAAATGAGTTAATCCAAAGGAATTAGTCGAATATTAGTTATTCAAATAGAGTTAAAGGAGTATCGAATATAGTTTATTTGAATAGGGTTAAAGGAGTATCGAATATAGTTTATTCGAATAGAGTTAAAGGAGTATCGAATAGAGTTAAAGGAATGGGTATTGATTATAGTTAATCAAAAGGAGTTAATCGATTATAGTTAATCGAAAGGAGTTATCGATTAGTTTAATCGAAAGGAGTAAATCGAATTTAGTTATTCGAAGTGAGTTAATCGGATATTAGTTATTCGAAGAGAGTTAATCGTCAAATTTGATTATATCGAATAAGGTAAAGTACTTATACTTTCTGGTGTTTAAATCAAGATTTATTTATTTATAAATTAGGTGTTTATTTATTTATTCAAATTAAAGAATAAAAGTTATATTTGAAGTTAGATATTTCGAAAGTAGGGATTCTAACGTTATCGTTATAACTAATGTTTTTATAAAAGAAGTGGATTCATGAATAAAATCCGTGAGTTACGTAAGGAAGTTTGTTAAAGGTTTAAAAGATAAACTTTGTCTATTCCGAAGTTAAAGCGTTGTTCAGTTAAGGTCTGAGAGGTAATTATACCCCAACTTGATTGACTTCCTTCTTAACTAAGGAATGGTAAGGTTTGATAGTGAATGATAGTAAAGTGAATTTAGTTAATGAGTGAAATTGTTTGAGTTGGCATGGAAATGTTTGATTCAAACATCAGTTTAAATCCAGTGAAGCAGTTTTGGAAATGTTTTCCAAATAAGAATCAGAAATGTTTTCTTGTAATAGAAAATAAGAATTTAGAATATATGGAAACAGGAGATAAGTAAATTAATGAGATAAATAGATAAATGTTAAATGATGATTGATCGATAAAATTTCCATCTGGAAATTATATCGTTGTTTGCACACGTTTTTTTTCTTTGATAGTTAAATCACAGACTATCAAAGTTTTGACCATTTTTCCGTCGTCAATACGGAGAGACCGGTTGGATTCTTATCCAAAGAACCACTCCGTATGGGCGTTAGCATTTCGAATCAAATATATCGAAGACAAATTGAAGACGGAGTAAAATGCAAGGGTTGTTGTATAAGTCCTAGGTAGAGATTGCCTAGGATGGATGTACGGAATAGTACCTTCGATTTGTCCAGTCCTAGGACAACTTGAATGGACGAATGTTTGACAGAGTATATCTGGTAGATCGCGTAAGTTGATCGTTTCAAACGCATTTACGTTGGTGGCGGAGGAATTCGTTTCTCTTAGCTTATAGACATGGTATTTTTGGGGAAATCAATTTGTGATTTGACGGGTATGATGATGTGGCATTTAAAGTGAATGAATGAGTAATCTGTTGAAAGATACGTTTTGACCTCCAGCCTCATCAACTGGAAAATGACAGAAATCGGGCAGGCAGCATGGCTAAGTGGTTCGCAACCAATTAGGGTATATTGTCACCATCTAGAGAATATTCATATTTGTAACTTCTTTCAATTCTGTATCTCCCGGGAATGCTTATGTTGGTTTACCAACTGTAAGGTGAAAATATATTCGATACACTCAAGCGAAATGAGTGGTCGGTCATGTGTGGCCGAGTTGGAAGATGTTCTTGTTGAACTCCAGTGTATCGCTTCTAGAGTACACTGAGCGGAAGGTGGAACCATACCTTGTCATAGTTGGAATCCATTCCCCAAATAAGTGCCCACGGTTTTGATTGTATATTATATACGTAGAACGTTAGATGCAAGCGTTTCTACTAGATTGATATTACTTGTGTTAGACATTATTATAATATCAAAATAATATTGTTTTACTAATGATTTGGGTTATCGTAAGGTAAAAGCCATCCGTGTTTATGTGTGGATCGGTCTTATGATTATCCTTTGTTTCAAAAGGATTTTGAAAGTAAAATCAAATAATTTGAGTTTACTCACACCAATCACATGATTGACCCAGAGTTTATTTTGTTTTGTTTTCCCTAAACTCTTGGTTGCCCAATTTTGTATGGGCAATCAAGTAGTCGGGATTTACATATACTTGATGAACTGGAGCAAGAGGCTTCAGAATTATATAGCTATGGTTTTTCCACTGTGTTGTAAGTGCTATACTTTGGAAATGATATTTATATTCAAGTATAGATTTATATTTCAAAGTTATGTTATGAAATATATTTATTCGTTCGGCTATGAGATTCGTGTTTACTCTGATGTTGTATGTTCTTCTTCTTCTTCTTCTATTCTAAGTTTCTATCTTATCTATTCTCACCCTCTAATTTCTTTCATTAACTACCGGTATTTTTGATCCTTGGATGTTCGATATGTGTTGTATATCGAATAACCAAGACCGACTTTTTCCGGGACGTTACAGGTGTCAGCGTTTTGCATGCCCTGACATTTTACTTATGGGCATGATGGATTGCGAGGCGCCTCGATTATATCGGTCGTTTCGAGGCCGATAGTTTGGTCAGGATATGACCAGTTTACACCCCATAGGGCGGGGAAAAGCATTTTTCAGGCATTTTAATCCACTCCGCGTGGACCGGCCCTGACAATCCAAGGTGCAGTTTCGACTGTTCCTGAGGCTCGGGCTAGAAAGTCTCGAACCGGTAAGGACGATCCCTTGCCTTGGTTCACAGACGGAAATCCAACTTCCAGTACGTGACAATTGCGGTTTTGATTGTAGAGCCTAGTATTGGCGACATGATATATGGTACCCATGTCGTCTAGGATTAATACATTTATATTTGAAGTTGTTTTATACACTATGCACTTATAATAGTATCAAATGATTTGTTTTAACTTACCAAGCATGTTTGGATATTATAAGGGAAAACCCTATCCCTCGGCTTGCGTTGCATTGTGTGATAGGACCTGGGTCTTATAATAGCTTCATTTTTCCAAAAAGCATTGCGTTGTTTTGTTATATGCACTGGTATTCTTGGGAGGGAACCCGTTCCTGTTATACAGCGTGGTCCCTTGATATATCTGATTTAAAGTAAAGTTTTAAATAACTGTTTTAGTTCTCACACCAGTCACATGACTGACCTTGAGTTTATTGTTTTAACTTAAACTCTGGGTGCCCCTATTTTCCACACGGGCAGCTAGTAGTTTTGGTTTTACAGATTTATATTCATAGGATCCTGGTTTACAACTGGAATGATATTCAGAAGGCTTTGTATCCATGTATTCTTTTCAATTGTGTTTTGTATTATTTTCCGCTGCATTGTAACTTGTAAATCTCTGATGTTTAGTAAATGTGTAATGTTTATTCATACTCTGTATATTCTTGTATTGTTATGAAATTGTTGTAATAAGCAATGAAATATTCTACTGTTTGTGTTCCGATGTGTCTTGTCCTAAATACAATCCGTGATTTCCCGTAAGGGGTATTTCGGGTCATGTCAAAGGGTACGGATGTTATCTTGGTGAACCAGTTGTAACCATTATGTATCTGCGATCCATGGTTCGATTTGTTTAGATTGTACTTTCCATATCCATTGTAAAATACAAAGAAAATGTTTTAAAATTTTCACTGGGAGTTGAAGCAAGTATATTGCGTGCTTAGAGACGTTTTTGTCATGCGTCAGTACCACGCGTGTTCAAAACTTCTATGAGAACATAAATAGACTTGCTGAACTTCAAGTTATTAAGTATTTTTTTAACTTTATACAACAAATCAATAATGTAACAACCCATATTTTTCAGTATATTTAAATTTAGATTTAAAATAAATAGATGGAATAATATTAGACAAGAATCAAATTTTGTTGATTTTAATGCTGGCGTTTGTTTGAATTGAGTATAAATAGATTTTCAAATTTAGTTTTCTTTAGAAACGTTTTAATTTGGGATTTAATATTTAAATGATTAAATGGAATTTAAGTTGTTTAAGCTAAATTTGAAATTCAAATTTAAATTAAAATAATCAAATTTGGGAACTTTAAAATTTATGAAATCGATTTGTAAAATTTATCTAAGTCATAATTAGATTTAAATGAATTTAATGAATATTTAAATTGAATTAAAAACAGTTAAATGAATAATTGAATATTTTATTAAATAATTAACTGTGAAATTTAGCTGTTTTGGTGACTGTCTCAAAATTCGACGAAATCAGTTTCATCGAATCTGGAACGATGAATTATTGTAGAGTTTCAAAATTCGTTATGATCGGACTTGTTATTTGACCGTACGGAATAAAGCGACAAAGGAATCAATGTAATATGATAATTGTGTGTTTCTCTTATGGGACCTTCTATATTTATAAATAAAATTTGGTTCAACCTCAACAGCTCATTTCTCATTCATGTATTTTTTTATTCCATCGGTCTATTTCTTCCTCTAATGGCAGAAAAACAAATTTCCAACCGTAGCTGAAATTAAAATTCAAATCCCATCAAACCCAAACAAATTATTTATCATTTCGAAGCTCTCGACAATACGAAGCTACTGGTACCAATTTTTCTGACATGTAGAGCATCGTTTGGCCAGAATTCACAGTCAAAGACGCTATTTTTCAAAACCCCAAAGGAAAAATTGGGGTTTTTTGATTCTGTACTTATTCGCGAATTTGAGCACCTGGGTATTGTTCGGATCATGGTCGGGATCGTAACACGCTTGGTCTCATCTCGTTTAACATCAAGTAGATCATCAGGAATTTGCATTTTAGAGCTCGTTTTCCTAGAACTAGGGATGGCGGCGGATGACGTTTTGGTCAACCGGAGGTGGTAGCACCACCTTGGTTGGATGCGGAGGTCGGAGACCTTCCATTCGCTAGTGGTCGGAGGTTCTCAGGCGGATGGGGCATAGAGCAATCATCGATTAAAATTTCGAGCGGATGGGTTTTTCTGCGCATTGATGGTCTGCAGTGGGATTTTGAAGCAGCGGGAGAACGAGAAGTAGGGTGCTGACGTGTCCATCTGGGATTGGGTGAGATCTATTTTATTAATTTATATATATTCAAAAATTCAAATGAAGAAATGCTAATAACTTTTACATATTAACTCCGATTTGGACACGGTTGGGTGCGTTGGAATCGTGGAGGAATTGCGGACGATCAGAGACTGGTTTGGCTGCGTTTGGAGATAGAAAAATTTTGGGCTTTGTTTGGATGTTCGATCTACTGAATACCCAAAGGTGAGTGATTTTCTCACTCACAACTAACTAAATTATTCCCATATTTATTAAATTAAATTGTAAAATAAGTTTGGTTGCATGATTGTGTTGACTGATGATTTGTTTGCTTAAAACTGACATGCAAGTATGTAATCTACAGATTAGGGTGATAACTAGTTATTGTAGTTAATTCCTGATATTTGTTGACCAGTGAAATGATTTAATATTTACCATGGAATAAAATGGTTGTGATGGATGCCTTGGTAGATTTGATTACTGAATTGATATTGCTTGAAATGTTCCTTTATTCATTATATGGATGTTGTATGTTCACTTTGACGATAAATCCCATTTTCACCCTTAATGTTACGGGCATCGAATAAACCCAGGATTTATCGATTTAAAATATATTAAGAACACAGATTGAAATGATAAATATTTGTGACCCTGATTTGGATTGAAATGATATACATCCATCCCTAAAATATCGAAAAATTAAAAATCACATGGCCATAGGATAGCAAATTATATATGGACATCGGTTGGTTAAATGGTTTTTTTTTTAAATATTCGAAATCCTATTCGATGAAAATTCTCATTTAAAGGAAAGGTATCGATTTTCGATAAATTTTATTTTCCTTTAACCCTGAACCTTGATTGATTATGAATTTGGCAGGGGAACTATCCAAACAAATTGAGATTTGTAAAATGGGATTTTTGGGTATATCTTGAAGTCTCAAATTTATAGTAAATGTGAAATGAAAGGACCTGTAACTTCCCCGTTAAGGAAAGAGCGGACACTTTGAGGATAAGACACAAAGAACACAAAAGGAAGAACACTTAATTGTATATTACAACAATTTCATCAGAATACAAGAATATACAAAGTAATGAATGAATAAAATACATTCGATAAATATCAGAGATTTAAATTACATTACATTACATAGCAGCGGAAAATAATACAAAACACAACTGAAGGAGATATACGGATACAAAGCTTTCCGAACATCATTCCAGCTGTAAACCAGGACCCTGTGAATATAAATCTGCAAAACCAAAATTACTAGCTACCCGTGTCGAAAATAAGGGCACCCAGAGTTTAGGTTAAAACAATAAACTCCAAGTCAGTCATGTGACTGGTGTGAAAATTAAAACAGTTATTAATTTTTATTTTAAAGTTAGGTAAATCAAGGGACCACGTCGTATAACACGGAATGGGTTTCCTCCCAAGAACACCAGTGGATAAAACAAATAGCACAATGCTAAATAAAGCAAAATGAAGCTATTATAAGACCTAGGTCCCGTCACACAATGCAACGCAAGCCGGAGGATAGGGTTTTAACCTTATAATAGCCAAAGAATGCTTGATACGTTTAAAACAGATTATTTAATACTATTAATAGTGCATAGTGTCAAAACAATTTCAAATCATAAGTATCAATCATAGGCGGCATGAATGCCCCATAACACTATGTCGCCATATATAGGTTTACAATTAAAACCGCAAAGTCACGTATTGGAAGTTGGATTTCCATCTACGAACCGACGCAAAGGATAGTCCTCTACCGAATTCGAGACTGCCTAGCCCGAGCCCCAGGAACAGCCGCAACTTCCCCTTGGAGCGACAGGGCCGGTCCACCGATGTGTATTAAAATTCCTGAACACTGCGTTTCCCCGCCCTTTGGGGCGTAAATGAGTCCACTGACTCCATCGGTTCGAGAACGACCGATGTACCCGAGGCGCCTCGCAACAGCAACAACCGCACAGGTGAAAAGTATATAAATGTCGGGCAGTTTAAGCATTGACACCACGTAGCTAGGAGAAAACTCATGTCCTCATTAAGGTCCTCGTCCTGTTTTTGGTTCATATCGGGGTGTGAGGATCGCGAATTAACGCTACACAAATCTACGCCACAAAGGCCGTGCTTTGATCATCAACCACAAGACTTTTCTTTTCAACAGAAGCCTTGTTCATTTGCATCTTAGCATGCCACATAGGAAATTCACGCTATGCAACTGATATCAATCACACAGAATGAAATCCGATGTCCGGCACACAGTCCATACAAGTCCGTTCTGGGTCTGAACGAAACCGGAGGCACTTTATACCTTGCATATCCATTGATCTCCAAATACGTCTGGACGATCACCAACTGATTCCCTCCTCTTGGGTGTACAGCCCAATCAAGATCATCAGTAATTATCCAAACGATGTGAAGACCTCCGGTCTTGGACCACCGTCTTCATCCTCGACACCACGTCGAATCAGTTATTCAGAATGGGATAAACCCGATCTTTCTGAATAACTCGCGTATATAATAAATAAGTGTTACACAAACACAACATACGCCTCATTCCAATTCAGAATATATTTTTATTCAAATATTCTTATACTTTGGGAAAGGTTCCCATTAATTTTATCAAAGATAAATTCTTTAAATTTATTCTTTAATCTTCTTTTGAATATCAATTCAAACTAGTCGGGATTAGCGAACCACACTGAAGTAATCATTTATTTTATTTCCCAATCCCAACCTATTCATCCTATGAAGTAAAACTGGTCATACTTCATATCTAACACCACGGTGTTATCGGTAAATTCAATTACCATTTCACGTTCAAATCTAGTTAAATATTTAACTATCGCCTGGAGCAAAACTGGTGATACTCCATTCTCGATCATTTCAATCTAATTTAAGATTCATTAAAACTCCACTTAGTTTTAATCTTTAACTGGGTTAAAGAACCAATGTCATTTAAAACACGGTTCAAGATAAACCCAGAATCGTATTTCATTTCTACCAGCTTTTAACTGTAAATTAGCAAGTGAACAATTCCCTAAGTAATAACCCCGAAGGCCGAAACCAATATCAGATCAATACCCAAGAATCCGTTCAACTTAACTAATCTTTAGTTAATTTCTGATTTTTTTAACTCCATTGGGTTTAAGAACAACATTATAAAAAATACCATTCACGACAACCCAAAATCACATTCCATTAATTATCGGGTTAAAGAACAAATGTTATTTAAAACACCGTTCATGATAAAACCAAAAATCAATTCCAATTCAATTCCAATTAAATATTATTTAATTGGTACCCTACATTAAATCTAAACAAAAAGATTTAATCTTTTTCACAACTGGGTTAAAGAACAACGTTAATGAAGACGCTATTCACGACAAACCCAAATCCCATTTGATATTAAATACAAGGCTCTGAATAGAAAATATATCGGCTTATATTCAATATCAAATTCTACGACCAACAAATATCGTATTGGAAATAACGATATAAATATATCTTTAAAATTTCCATAACAATATCTGTATAATCACAAAATCCCACATCGAAATATTCCGAAGACAATTTCGATTGGAATCCATTTCCAATCTATATATTGGAAATCCTGGTTATTTTTAAAACACTTTAAAGTCCAATTTATTTATTTTAAAAATAAATAAATTATTATTCTAGTTCAAAACTAGTTCATTTCGATAAAAATCTATTTTTATCTTTTCAAACATGGAGTCTTTCATCCCAATTCTTTCCAAATCATTTCTTATGATTTTACATTAATTATTACTATTTTTAATGATTTTATCAAGGCCCGTATAGTCGATTTCCATCAACGGCCATCGAACTGCACTTACAGCGACCTTTTCTAAATTTGATTTGGACATTATTCCAAATCAAACTGTTAGATTTCTAATTTCCAATATTCGTTAGAAAGCTCTTTCCGATACGAACCCAACGGTTCCAGTTTTAGGAGAATCCGACGGTCGGATCTCCCGTAATATCCATTCGAAGTCAATGGTCGAAATTCACGAACTACCGCAGCGCGGCGCGTTCTATTCAGGCTATTATATATATATATTATATATATTTCGTCGATTTCAATTCAAAATAATTTTAACTTCCATCTAAAATTCAAATCAAAATTGAATTTTCTAATATAAATTCGTTTTAAATTCATTTCAAATCGATTTCAATTCTATTTCAATTTAATTCGAATTTCAATGCAATTCAATTTAATTCGAATTTCAAGTCACTTTAATTTAATTCGAATTTCAAATCACTTCAATTTAATTCGAATTTCAAATCACTTCAATCTAATTCAAATTTCAATTCACTTCAATCTAATTCGAAATTCAATTCACTTCAAAATATCAGATTTTGAAACCACTTCCTTTTCTATATTCATTTTAAAAACGAATATAATCGATATAAATATCGTTCACGTCAAAATGGCGTCAATCTAATCAACACGGCTTTTATTCAACACATGAATATATATTTCTATTTTTTGTTTTCCAAATTAGAATGAGACCCAATCAATTACCATATAATGTTAATTATATGGATTTTCTACAACACATGTATATAATAGCAACGATAAATAATCAACCATCATCCAGAGTGCACCACACGACTGTATAAGCATTAAATATAAATAATTAACGCTTACACAGTCTGTCAATCCATCGATTGACATACAACTAAACAATCGGGATTAGTGTACGTCAAATCTCATCCCAATACCCGTGTGGGGTTTTAAATCAACAAACACATATTTTATTTGTGTGGTTGGGCGATGTGTAAAATTTATCGTCCCAATCAATATCAGTCAAATGTGTGTATATAAACAAATCGTCCGATTTGTTTATAAATATTTATTTTATATACACGTTAAAAATTTTAATTTTTAACTATAAAATATTTTCCACTATAAGATATTTTATTTCATTCCACATCACACAATCACATTTCACAACACAACAATCAAACAAACAAGTCATCCATGGTTTTTGGACGACGGGTGTCGGGTGCTACTAAACACCGTCTGCATCCTAGTATATATTTTAGACTAGAAAATAAATAAAAGTGAGGAGTTCTCACCGAGGGATCCACTCCTCCATAGAAATTTCTGAAATTCAGAACAGTTTGGATTTTCCCGTACTTCCAACGTAGTCTTCTCCGCGCTATTCATATTAAAATCACATTTTTAATATGATATTCTATACATTAAAAATCATGTATTTAATACTCTACCAATATAAAAATCATATTTTTATTCTTTCTATAATATAAAAATCATATTTTTATTCTTTCTATAATATAAAAATTATATTTTTATTCTTTCTATAATATAAAAATTATATTTTTATTCTTTATATAATATAAAAATTATATTTTTAACCTTTCTATATTATAAAAATCATATTTTTAATGCTTCTACTTTATAAAAATTATATTTGTATATTTCACATATGATAAAAAATCATATTTTTATTCTTTTTATAATTTAAAAATCATATTTTTCCCTACTACGAAGATATAATCTTTTCGCTAATTTTTTTTTAAAAACACATTTAAAAACAATGACATCTTATCTTTAAAAACAATTGTATTTACATTTTTAAAACCCTATTCTTATTTTTAAAACAATTTTATTTATAATTTCAAAGCAATGTCAATTTCAGTTTAAAAAACAATGTTATTTAAATATTAATTTAGAATTTTTTCTGACAAAATTAATTAGAGTAATTACATAAATAAAGCAAATAAATAAATAAAAATATAAACTTAATCCTCCGTTTAAATTTTTCTGTCTCGCCTTTGAATGCTCCAGCCCTAGGGCTTCAAATTCCAGCCACCACCCATGCTGCGCCGACGATTGGAGATCCCCACACCCCCTGCCTTCAAGCGCTCCACCATCGCCCAAAAATCAGCCCAGCTCGGTGGAACGAGGCTTCAGAAATCACGGAAGAAGAAGAAGGAGAGGGGAGAGAGGAAGGGAGGAGGGCGAGGCTGAGGAGGCGCGACTTTTCTGGTGGGTGGCGGCGGTTGGGTGAGGGCGACGGGGGAGGGGGGAAAATCGGGTCTGGGAGGGAGCGGTTTGGTTTTTTTTTTGGGAGCGTTGACTGAATGAGGGAAAAGTGGGGAGAAACTATAATATATATATATATATATATATATATATATATATATATTAAATAGTTAATTCTATAAAGCAACTTTTTCTTTCGAACTCAAAATCGAGCCTACCGACTGTCATCCCTAGCGCATTACCCCTACTCCGAACACAATGGGATACGCCAAGTAAGCCAGTTTGGCCGTTTCGATTAGTTTTCGTCGAAATAAAAATATAACTCTATATATTGAATTTGAACGCGCATTTCACTTTACCGGGGCCACATACTAACTAGAAAAATTCCCGAAAAATATTTTCTAGCTTCGTATTGACGATACGGTCCTAACAAAACTAGTTTCGTCGAATTCTGAGACCGTTTGAAAAATGGTCATTTTCCAGTCGATTAAAATCAACTGAAACTGGTCAAACGCGTTTTACTTCGCCACGCTCACATATTGATTCGAAAAATTACGAAAATTGGAATCTAGCAATAACTTGACATCACGGATCCAACAAAAGTGGTTTCGTCAAAAATCGTGGTCGTTTGCAAAATGGCCATTTTTAAGGGCCGAAATTCCATGGCGACTATTCTGCATTTTCAACTGGACATATCTTTTGATTCCCACTATGAAATTTTGATTTTTCGGATTCGCTGGAAATATTTTCTCAATTAGATCCTAATATTTTTGGTTTCGTTAAAATCCGGTTTATTTTGAATCATGTACATTCATTTGAAGTTTGAAATTGAATTATCGAACTACCGCGCCATTTTCAATTCCTTTTACAATTTAAAATAAATATTTATATTCTAACGTCGATCTATATTAATATATACGTTTGAATTCTATTCAAAATAAATTTCTCGTCGTTATTATTTAAAATAATTCATTTTAGATATTCAAAATTCATCGAAGTTGCCAAAATAAAAATTTTAAATTGGCTCGGATTTTCGGGTTGTTACAATCTCGCCCACTTAAAACTTTTCGTCCCCGAAAAGGAACGAAGCCAAAAGTTGTTTTACAAACCAAATCAACTTTCATTATTTTCATTATTGCTTAAGTTCTTCAACTTTTCAGTTTCTAAGAACTTTTCATATTTTTAAAAAATTTGGCTAACACCCTAAATTATCGAAAAATTTCGCCATAACCTCCCCTGCACCGGGGACTTCGGGATATTTCATATAGCCTCCCATGGCCTTCTTCAATCCAAAAGAAAAAGAAAAAGCCAATCGGCTCACAAAATCACCCAAAACTCAAGAAATACAATAAACATGTACCTATTTGTCGGGAAACAAATTTATTCCTCTTCTCTAGCCTCCTTTCTATGACCTGTTCAATGGATACACAAGCATTTCCAAACAATTTACAATACAGTTCAATATTGGGTTCAATTTGGCCTAAATTCACCATTCATTCACATAATGGTTTAAATGAATAAACATACAACACAATCATCAATCAATTGGTGAATTAACGTTTCAAACTCATAATTTTGATATATAGTCAAAAATCACATTTTTGGTGCCAATTCACAACAATAATGTATCCTATCTAGTTTTGGTTCTCACACCAGTCAATTGGAAATATATAAATATCACACCTTCGAAACTCGAATATAAATACGGATGATGTCATGACAATCACCTGTATCATCTCTGGGAGTCTAGAGTGTAATTCTATATCTATCCAGTATATTAAAACTTCGAATACACGTGGATCAGACGTATACGCAAAATCTTTATATATTGGATTGTCCAAATTCAATACAAATAAATATTCAAATACGTTGAATAATTCATTTAGATTTTCAAAACAAAAATTGTTTTTAATTTTAAAATATACTCTTCACACTCTTTCTAGGATGCTACTGATCCCATCTCTAACGAGTCATTCTTATTGGATATTACTAATCCAATTTCTGATGAATTCTTTCATATGGTTCTAATGTGTCTTGTTCTCTGAGCTTTGTAAACCAAAGCTCTGATACCAAATGAAAGGGCCCGTAACTTCCCCGTTAAGGAAAGAGCGGACACTTTGAGGACAAGACACAAAAGAACACAAACGGAAGAACATTTCATTGTATATTACAACAATTTCATCAGAATACAAGAGTATACAGAGTAATGAATGAATAAAATACATTCGATAAATATCAGAGATTTAAATTACATTACATTACATGGTAGCGGAATATAATACAAAACACAACTGAAGGAGATATACGGATACAAAGCTTTCCGAACATCATTCCAGCTGTAAACCAGGACCTTGTGAATATAAATCTGCAAAACCAAAACTACTAGCTGCCCGTGTCGAAAATAAGGGCACCCAGAGTTTAGGTTAAAACAATAAACTCCAGGTCAGTCATGTGACTAGTGTGAGAACTAAAACAATTATTAATCTTTATTTTAAAGTTAGGAAAATCTAGGGACCACGCCGTATAACACGGAACGGGTTTCCTCCCAAGAACACCAGTGCATAAAACAAATAGCACAATGCTAAATAAAGAAAAATGAAGCTATTATAAGACCCAGGTCCCATCACACAATGCAACGCAAGCCGGAGGATAAGGTTTTTACCTTATAATAGTAAAAGAATGCTTGATACGTTTAAAATAGATTATTTAATACTATTATAAGTGCATAGTTTCAAAACAATTTCAAATCATAAGTATAAATCATAGGCGACATGAATGCCCCATAACACTATGTCGCCATATATAGGTTTACATTTAAAACCGCAAAGTCACGTATTCGAAGTTGGATTTCCATCTATGAACCGAGGCAAAAGATAGTCCTCTACCGAATTCGAGACTGCATAGCCTGAGCCTCAGGAACAGCCGCAACTGCCCCTTGGAGCGACAGGGCCGGTCCACCGATGTGTATTAAAATTCCTGAACACTGCGTTTCCCTGCCCTTTGGGGCGTAAATGAGTCCACTGACTCCATCGGTTCGAGAACGACCGATGTATCCGAGGCGCCTCGCAACAACAACAACCACACAGGTGAAAAGTATATAAATCTCAGCCAGTTTAAGCGCTGACACCACCTAGCTAGGAGAAAACGCATGTCCTCCCTGAGGTCCTCGTCCTGTTTTTGGTTCATACCGGGGTGTGAGGCTCGCGAATTAACGCTACACAAAGCTACGCCACAAAGGCCGTGCTTTGATCATCAACCACAAGACTTTGCTTTTCAACAGAAACCTTGTTCATTTGCATCTTAGCATGCCACACAGGCAATTCACGCTATGCAACTGATATCAATTACACAGAATGAAATCCGATGTCAGACACACAGTCCATACAAGTCCGTTCTGGGTCTGAACGAAACCGGAGGCTCTTTATACCTCGCATATACGTTGATCTCCAAATACGTCTGGACGATCACCAACTGATTCCCTCCTCTTGGGTTTACAGCCCAATCAAGATCATCAGTAATTATCCAAACGATGTGAAGACCTTCGGTCTTCGACCACCGTCTTCATCCTCGACAACACATCGAATCAGTTATTCAGAATGGGATAAACCCGGTCTTTCTGAATAACTCACGTATATAATAAATAAGTGTTACACAAACACAACATACGCCTCATTCCAATTCAGAATATTCTTTTATTCAAATATTCTTATACTTTGGGAAAGGTTCCAATTAATTTTATCAAAGATAAATTCTTTAAATTTATTCTTTAATCTTCTTTTGAATATCAATTCAAACTAGTCGGGATTAGCGAACCACCCCGAAGTAATCATTTATTTTATTTCCCAATCCCACCCTATTCATCCCATGAAGTAAAACTGGTCATACTTCATATCTAACACCACGGTGTTATTGGTAAATTCAATTACCATTTCACGTTCAAATCTAATTAAAGATTTAACTGTCGCCTGGAGC
Source organism: Allium sativum (assembly GCA_030737875.1). Taxonomy (NCBI): domain Eukaryota; kingdom Viridiplantae; phylum Streptophyta; class Magnoliopsida; order Asparagales; family Amaryllidaceae; genus Allium; species Allium sativum. The sequence goes on from CM060912.1 coordinate 337,805,842, forward strand.
AAAACTGGTGATACTCCATTCTCGATCATTTCAATCTAATTAAAAATTCATTAAAACTCCACTTAGTTTTAATCTTTAACTGGGTTAAAGAACCAATGTCATCTAAAACATGGTTCAAGATAAACCCAGAATCGTATTTCATTTCTACCAGCTTTTAACCGTAAATTAGCAAGTGAACAATTCCCTAAGTAATAACCCCGAAGACCGAAACCAACATCAGATCAATACCCAAGAAACCGTTCAACTTAACTAATCTTTAGTTAATTTCAGTTTTTTTTAACTCCATTGGGTCTAAGAACTGCATTATTAAAGATACCGTTCACGACAACCCAAAATCACATTCCATTAATTATTGGGTTAAAGAACAAATGTTATTTAAAACACCATTCACGATAAACCCAAAAATTAATTCCAATTCAATTCCAATTAAATATTATTTAATTGGTACCCTTCATTAAATCTAAACGAAAAGATTTAATCTTTTTCACAACTGGGCTTAAGAACAGCGTTAATGAAGACGCTATTCACGACAAACACAAATCCCATTTGATATTAAACACAAGGATCTGAATAGAAAATATATCGTCTTGTATTCAATATCAAATTCTACGACCAACAAATATCGTATTGGAAATAACGATATAAATATATCTTTCAAATTTCCATAACAATATCTGTATAATCACAAAATCCCACATCGAAATATTCCGAAGACAATTTCGATTCGAATCCATTTCCAATCTATATATTGGAAATCCTGGTTATTTTTAAAACCCTTTCAAATCCAATTTATTTATTTTAAAAATAAATAAATTATTATTCTAGTTCAAAACTAGTTCATTTCGATAAAAATCTATTTTTATCTTTTCAAACATGGAGTTTTTCATCTAAATTCTTTCCAAATCATTTCTTATGATTTTACATTAATTTTTACTATTTTTAATAATTTTATCAAGGCCCGTACAGTCGATTTCCATCAACGGCCATCGAACTGCACTTACAGCGACCTTTTCTAAATTTGATTTGGACATTATTCCAAATCCAACCGTTAGATTTCTAATTTCCAATATTCGTTAGAAATCTCTTTCCGATATGAACCCAATGGTTCCGGTTTTAGGAGAATCCGACGGTCGGATCTCCCGTAATATCCGCTCGAAGTCAATGGTCGAAATTCACGAACTACCGTAGCGCGGCGCGTTCTATTTAGGCCATTATATATATATTATATATATTTCGTCGATTTCAATTCAGAACAATTTTAACTTCCATCTCAAATTCAAATCAAAATTGAATTTTCTAATATAAATTCGTTTTAAATTCATTTCAAATCGATTTCAATTCTATTTAAATTTAATTCGAATTTCAATGCTATTCAATTTAATTCGAATTTCAAATCACTTTAATTTAATTCGAATTTCAAATCACTTCAAATTAATTCAAATTTCAAATCACTTTAATCTAATTCGAATTTCAATTCACTTCAATCTAATTCGAATTTCAATTCACTTCAAAATACCAGATTTTGAAATCACTTCCTTTTCTATATTCATTTTAAAAACGAATATAATCGATATAAATATCGTTCACGTCAAAATGGCGTCAATCTAATCAACACGGCTTTTATTCAACACATGAATATATATTTCTATTCTTTATTTTCCAAATTAGAATGAGGCCCAATCAATTACCATATAATGTTAATTATATGGATTTTCTACATCAAATGTATATAATAGCAACGATAAATAATCAACCATCATCCAGAGTGCACCACACAACTGTATAAGCATTAAATATAAATAATTAATGCTTACACAGTCCGTCAATCCGTCGATTGACATACAACTAAACAATCGGGATTAGTGTGCGTCAAATCTCATCCCAATACCCGTGTGGGGTTTCAAATCAACAAACACAGATTTTATTTGTGCGGTTGGGCGATGTGTAAAATTTATCATCCCAATCAATATCAGTCAAATGTGTGTATATAAACAAATCGTCCGATTTGTTTATAAATATTTATTTTATATACTCGTTAAAAATTATAATTTTTAACTATAAAATATTTTTCACGATAAGATATTTTATTTCATTCCACATCACACAATCACATTTCACAACACAGCAATCAAACAAACAAGTCATCCATGGTTTGTGGAAGACGGGTGTCGGGTGCTACTAAACACCGTCTGCATCCTAGTATATATTTCAGACTAGAAAATAAATAAAAGTGAGGAGTTCTCTTCGAGGGATCCATCCTCCATAGAAATTTCTGAATTCAGAACAGTCTGGATTTGCCCGTACTTCCAACGTAGTCTTCTCCGCGCTGTTCATATTAAATCACATTTTTAATCTAATATTCTATACATTAAAAATCATATTTTTAATACTCTACCAATATAAAAATCATATTTTTATTCTTTCTATAATATAAAAATCATAATTTTATTCTTTTTATAATATAAAAATTATATTTTTGTACTTTCTATAATATAAAAATTATATTTTTAACTTTTCTATATTATAAAAATCATATTTTTAATACTTCTACTTTATAAAAATTATATTTTAATATTTCACAAATGATAAAAAATCATATTTTTATTCTTTTTATAATATAAAAATCATATTGTTCCCTACTACGAAGATATAATCTTTTCGCTATTTTTTTTTTAAAACACATTTAAAAAGAATAACATCTTATCTTTAAAAACAATTGTATTTACATTTTTAAAACCCTATTCCTATTTTTAAAACAATTTTATTTATAATTTCAAAGCAATGTCAATTTCAGTTTAAAAAACAATGTTATTTAAATATTAATTCAGATTTTTTTCAGACAAAATTAATTAGAGTAATTACACAAATAAAGCAAATAAATAAATAAAAATATAACCTTAATCCTCCGTTTAAATTTTTCTGTCTCGCCTTCGAATGCTTCAGCTCTAGGACTTCAAATTCCAGCCCCCACCCATGCTGCGCCGACGTTCGGAGATCCCCACACCCCCTGCCTTCAAGTGCTCCACTATCGCCTAAAAATCCGCCCAGCTCGGTGGTACGAGGCTTCAGAAATCGCGGAAGAAGAAGAAGGTAAGGGGAGGGAGGAAGGAGGGCGAGGCTGAGGAGGCGCGGCTTTTCTGGTGGGTGGCGGCGGTTGGGTGGGGGGGAGGGGGGAAAACGGGTCTGGGAGGGAGCGGTTTGGTTTTTTTTATTTGGGAGCGTTGACTGAATGAGGGAAAAGTGGGGAGAAACTATAATATATATTAATTAATTAATTAATTAATTAATTCTGTAAAGCAACTTTTTCTTTCGAACTCAAAATCGAGCCCACCGACTGTCATCCCTAGCGCATTTCCCCTATTCCGAATACAATGGGATATGCCGTGTAAGCCAGTTTGGCCGTTTCGATTAGTTTTCGTCAAAATCAAAATATAACTCTATATATTGAATTTGAAGGCGCATTTCACTTTACCGGGGCCACATACTAACTAGAAAATTTCCCGAAAAATATTTTCTAGCTTCCTATTGACGATACGGTCCTAACAAAACTAGTTTCGTCGAATTCTGAGACAGTTTGAAAAATGGCCATTTTCGAGTCGATTAAAATCAACTGAAACTGGTCAAACGTGTTTTACTTCGCTACGCTCACATATTGATTCGAAAAATTACGAAAATTGGAATCTAGCAATAACTTGACATCACGGATCCAACAAAAGTGGTTTCGTCGAAAACCGAGGTCGTTTGCAAAATGGCCATTTTTAAGGGCCGAAATTCCATAGCGACTATTCTGCATTTTCGACTGGACATATCTTTTGATTCCCGCTATGAAATTTTGATTTTTCGGATTCGCTGGAAAGATATTCTCAATTAGATCCTAATATTTTTGGTTTTGGTAAAATCCGGTTTATTTAGAATCCTGTACATTCATTTTAAGTTTGAAATCGAATTATCGAACTACCGCGCCATTTTCAATTCCTTTTACAATTTAAAATAAATATTTATATTCTAATGTCGATCTATATTAATATATACGTTTGAATTCTATTCAAAATAAATTTCTTGTCGTTATTGTTTAAAATAATTCATTTTAAATATTCAAAATTCATCGAAGTTGCCAAAATAAAAATTTTAAATTGGCTCGGATTTTCGGGTTGTTACATGAAATTTATAAATTCTCCATAAATTAAGTTGGGAAATGAAAGCTATTTGAGGGTACGTGAAAATTACCTCGAATTTGGCATGAATATGAATTTGAATCCCTCAAGTCAAATGGTTGGTTTTAAATGGTGTTTGAAAAGGATATTGAGCTATGTAAACTCCATTGAGACGGGAGTATAGGTTCAAGTATTTGAAATTCGGAAGGAAGGAGCAATTATGATTTAAAGAATTTTTTTATAAATATAAATATATATATATATATATATATATATATATATATATATACACTGTTGACTCAAAATAAACTATTTCTTTTCTTAAAATTTACTTATAAAACTTTTTACTTATAACTATTTTGTTATAGCTAAATTCATCCTTATATTTTATTATTACTTAAACTAATTAGTAAAACTTTTATTTTATATATACATAGTTATCTAAATTATCTTATCTTATTCTAACCATTATATTCTTTATATATGTAATAACCCGGAAATCCGAGTCAATTTAAAATTTTTATTTTTGCAATTTTAATGAATTTTTAATATTTAAAATGAATTATTTTAAATAATAACGACTAGAAATTTATTTTGAATAAAATTCGAATGTATATATTTATTTGAATCAGCGTTGGAATATAAATAATTATTTATAATTATAAAAGAAATTGAAAATGGCACGGTAGTTTGAAATTTCAATTTCAAAATTCAAATGAATGTACATGATTCAAAATAAACCGGATTTTAGCAAAACCAAAAATGTTAGAATCTATTTATGAATATCTTTCCAACGAATCCGAAAAATCAATATTTCATAGCGGGAATAAAAAGTTATGCCCAGTTGAGAATTCAGAATAGTCGCTATGGAATTCTGGCCCTTAAAAATGGAAATTTTGCAAACGACCTCTATTATCGACGAAACCACTTTTGTTGGATCCGGGATGTCAAGCTATTTCTAGATTCCAAAATTGGTAATGTTTCGAATCAATATGTGGGCGTAGGGAAGTAAAACGTGTTTTGACAGTTATAGTGAATTTCGATCGACCAAAAAATAGCCATTTTTCAAACGGTCTCAGAATTTGATGAAATTAGTTTTGTTAGGACCGTACCGTCAATACGAGGCTAGAAAATATTTTTCGGGAATTTTTAGAGTCCGTATGAGGCCCCGGTAAATTGAAATGTGCATTCAAATTCAATTTATAGATTTATATTTTAAATTTAACGAAAACTGATCGTAACGTTCGAATTGGCTTGTGAAACATATCGCATTGTGTTCGGAATGGGGGTAAAGTGCTAGTGACGACAGTCGGTGGGTTCGAATTGGGGTTCAAAAGAAATATGTACTTTTTATGGAAATAAAATATTAAAATTATAATATATATACTTTGCCCCCCTCTCTCTTCACATTACACGGTCAACTCTCTGTTGTTAAAAAAAAGCAAAAACCCGTCGATCCCCAATCGAGCCCCCCTCCTTCGCCCTATCCCTTCAGCCGCCATGTCAGAGGATCGCAGCCGCCATCTCTGGCAACCCCCCTCCCTCGCGCCTCTCTTCTTCTCCTTCTTTACCTTTCTCGAACCCAACGTGAACCTACCCTCAGCCAAATCGAGGCTCCACTGACACAGCCACCTTCTGAAACTCCGACCACCGTCCTCCGAGCATCGGCAGCTCCCAGCACCGCCTCCCCAAGACCATGGCTTCGACTGCAGACCCTCCTCCCTTTCCATAATTGAAATGTGAGTTTTTTTATTTCGTTTTATTTAGTTAATTAATGTAAAACATATGATTTTTATTAATATAAACAAAATCTGGGTTTTTATGATATGAAGTTATAATTTTTATCAATATAAAAATTCGATTTTTGTATAGAAAGAAAAGATATGATTTTTAAACTTCAAAAGATATGATTTTTAAACTTCAAAAGATATGATTTTTAAACATCAAAAGATATGATTTTTAACTTCGTAAAGATTTGGTTTTTATAATGTTTTCATAGAGATGAAAATTCGATTTTTACACATATGAAGTAGAGATAAAAATTCGATTTTTACATATATGAGGTAGAGATTAAAATTCGATTTTTAATATATAAACATCGTATCTAAAAATGTGATTTTTTATATATGACTAACGTGGAAAAGACTGCGTTGAATTTCGAGCAAATCCAGACCGTTCAGAAATATAGAATGGCGAAGTGGAACTTCAAGGTGAGAACTCCTCACTTTTATTTTAATTTCTAGTTTGAAATATATACTAGGATGCAGACGGTGCTTAACAGCACCCGACACCCGTCGTCCACAGACCATGGATGACTTGTTTGTTTGATTGTTGTGTTGTAAAATTTGATTGTGTAATGTGGAATGAAATAAAATATTTTATCATTATAAATATTTTATAGTTAAAAATATAATTATTAACGTGTATATAAAATAAATATTTATAAACAAATCAGATGATTTTTTATGTACACCCATTTGACTGATATTGATTGGGACGATAAATTTTACACATCGCCCAACTGCACAAATAAAAATATGTATTTGTTGATTTGAAACCCCACACGGGTATTGGGATGATATTTGACGTACACTAATCCCGATTGTTTAGTTGTATGTCAATCGATGGGTTGACAGACTGTGTAAGCGTTAATTATTTATATTTAATGCTTATGCAGTTGTGTCGTGCACTTTGGATGACGGTTGATTATTTATCACTGCTATTATATACATGTGTTGTATAGAATCCATATAAATAACATTATATGGTAATTGATTGGGCCTCATTCCAGTTTGGAAAATAAGGAATATTATAAAAGAAAATTCATGTGTTGAATAGAATAAGAAAATTCATGTGTTGAATAGAATAAAAATTCATGTGTTGAATAAAAGATATATTCATGTGTTGAATAGAAGAAAATTCATGTTTTGAATAAAATATATATATTCATGTGTTGAATAAAAGGAAATTTATATGTTGAAGAATATAATCATTTGTTGAATAGAATAATGAAGTTATTAAAAAATATAAAGCCGTGTTGATTAGATATGCGCCATTTATACGCAAACGATATCTATATCGATTATATTCGTTTTTATAATGAATATAGAAAAGGAAGTGATTTCAAAATACGACGTTTTGAAAATATTATCATTTGTATATCGATGATGTGGAATATTCAATTTTGATTTGAAATTGAATATGAAGTTGAAATCGTTTCGAAGACGAATTTAAAACGATTTATAAAATACGTTTTAAAAGGAAATCGACGAAATACATATAATATATATATTATATGTATTAAATGGCCTGAATAGAACACGCCGCGGCAGTTCGCGAATTTCGACCATTGACTTCGAATGCATATTGCGGGAGATGTCGGATTCTCCTAAAACCAGAACCGTTGGGTTCGTATCGAAAAGAGCTTTCTAACGAATATAAGAAATTAGAAATCCAATGGTTGGATTTGGAATTATGTCCAAATCAAATTTGGAAAAGGTCGTTGTAAGTGCAGTTCGATGGCCGTTGATGGAAATCGACTGTACGGGGCTTGATAAAATTATTAAAAATAGTAATAAATTGTGTAAAATCATAAGAAATGATTTGGAAAGAATTGGGATGAAAATTTACATATTTGAAAAGATAAAAATAGATTTTTATCGAAATGAACAAGTTTTGAACTAGAATTATAATCCCATTTATTTTTAAAATAAAAAAAGTGGATCTGAAATGGTTTTGAAAATAACCAGAATTTCCAATATATAAAGTGGAAATGGATTTGAATCGAAATTGTCTTTGGAATATTTCGATGTTGGATTTCGTGGTTATGCAGATATTGTTATGGCAATTTGAAAGATATATTTATATCGTTACTTCCAATACGATATTTGTTGGTCATAGAATTTGATATTGAATATAAGCCGATATATTTTCCATTTAGAGCCTTGTGTTTGATATCAAATGGGATTTGGGTTTATCATGAATGGCGTTTTAAATAACATTTGTTCTTTAACCCGAGTATTAATGGAATGTGAATTGGATTTATCGTTAACTGTGTTTTCATAACATTCGTTCTTTAACCTGATTTACAGTGAAATGTGATTTGGAATTTATAAATCTTTTGTTAGGATTTAAAGGAGATTTTCCAAAGTAAGTTTTCCAATTTAATAAAATAAATTGGAATGGAATGGAATTCGATTTGGTAATAATCGAAGTGAATTTCTAAGGAGGAAGACAACTAATATATCTGGAATTTAAAAGGCTTTGTCGTTATTTCATTTATAGTATTAGTCGGATATGGAAGTTTATATCGATTATATATATCAATTTGTTTTCCATGAAGATTCCATTGTAAATGGAATGTGACTTTGGGTTTATCGTGAACCGTGTTTTAAACGCATTGGTTCTTTAACCCAGTTAAAGACAGGATATGATTTCCCAAGTTAAACTGAAACGGCCCAAAATCCCCCTTACGGGAATCCCGGATTGAGTTGAGAACAACACACAAAAGAACGCAGACAGAAGAACATTTCATTGTTTATTACAACAATTCATCAGAATACAAGAATATACAGAGTATAAATAAATATTACACAGAAAATATCAGTGATTTAAATTACGTTTAAATACATCGCAGCGAAAAATAATGGAAAACACAACTAGAAGGAGATATACAGATACAAAGCTTTCCGGATATCGTTCCAGCAGAACATCAGGATCCTGTGAATATAAATCTGCAAAACCAAAACTACTAGCTACCCATGTCAAAATAAGGGCACCCAGAGTTTAGTAAAAACAATAAACTCCAGGTCAGTCATGTGACTGGTGTGAGAACTAAAACAATTATTAATCTTTATTTTAAAGTTCGGTAAATCAAGGGACCACACCGTATAACACGAAACGAGTTTCATCCCAAGAATACCAGTGCATAAATCAACAGCGCAATGCTAAATAAAGAAAAATGAAGCTATTATAAGACCCAGGTCCCATCACACAATGCAACGCAAGCCGGAGGATAGGGTTTTTACCTTATAATAGCCAAAGCATGCTTGATACGTCAAAAACACATTATTTGATATTACTATAAGTGCATAGTGTATAAAACAACTTCAAATCATAAGTATCAATCATAGACGGCATAAGCGCCCCATCCCACTATGTCGCCATACTAGGCTCTACAAATAAAACCGCAAGGTCACGTATTGCAAGTTGGATTTCCATCTGCGAACCGAGGCAAAAGATAGTCCTCACCGACTTTGAGACTCTCTAGCCCGAGCCTCAGGGTCAGAGCGCGTCGACCCTTGGATCGTCAGGACCGGTCCACCGATGTGGATTAAAATTCCTGAACACTGCGTTTCCCTGCCCTTTGGGGCGTAAATGAGCCAACAAATGACTCCGTCGGCTTCACATAGTCACCGATATATCCGAGGCTCCTCGCAACAGCAACAACCACATAAGTCAAACTCGTCAGGGCGTGTAAAACTACTGATGCCACTTCTAACTAGAAGGAAACGCATGCCCTCCCTGAAGTCCTCCCCCGTTTTTGGTTCACAACCGGGGTGTGAGGCTCGCGAATCAACGTTACACAAAGCTATGCCACACAGGCCGTGCTTTGATCATCAACCACAAGACTTTGCTTTTCAACAGAAGCCTTGATCAATTGCCACTTAGGCATGCCACACAGACAATTCACACCATGCGTTTGATATCCATCAATATATAACCCCTGAGCTCGTACGTCTCAGAGAAGGGCGTAAGCAAGAGAATATATTCTCCGCCGCCAAACAGATATATATTTAATAGAAATCTATCATACAGACTAAAATCCAATGTCAGACACACAGTCCATTTACAAGTTCGTTCTAGGTCTGAACGAAACCTGAGGCACCTAGTACCCCGCATATCCATCGATCTCCAAGTACGTCTGGACGACCACCAACTGATTCCCTCCTCTTGGGTGTACGGCCCAATCAAGATCATCAGTAATTATCCAAACGACGTTAAGACCTCCGGTCTTCAACCACCGTCTTCATCTTCGACACCACGTCGAATCAGTTATTCAGAATGGGATAAACCCGGTCTTTCCGAATAAATCGCGTATATAATAAACAAGTGTTACACAAACACAACATACGCCTCATTCCAATTCAGAATATTCTTTTATTCAAATATTCATACACTTTGGGAAAGTTTCCCATTAATTTTATCAAAGATAAATTCTTTAAATTTATTCTTTAATCTCCTTTCAATATCAATTCAAACTAGTCGGGATTAGCGAACCACACCGAAGTAATCATTTATTTTATTTCCCAATCCCAACCTATTCACCCCATGAAGTAAAACTGGTAATACTTCAAATCTAACACCATGGCGTTATCGGTAAATTCAATTACCATTTCACGTTCAAATCTAATTAAAGATTTAACTATCGCCTAGAGTAAAACTGGTGATACTCCATTCTCGATCTTTTCAATCTAATTAAAGATTCATTAAAACTCCACTTAGTTTTAATCTTTAACTGGGTTAAAGAATCAGTTTCATTTAAAACACGGTTCACGATAAACCCAAAATCACATTCCATTAATTATCGGGTTAAAGAACAAGTGTTATTTAAAACACTGTTCACGATAAACACAAAAATCAATTCAAATTCAATTCCAATTAAATACCATTTAATTGGTACACTTCATTAAATCAAAACAAAAAGATTTAATCTTTTTCTCAACTGGGTTTAAGAAAAGTGTTAATGAAGACACCATTCACGACAAACCCAAATCACATTTGATATTAAATACAAGACTCTGAATAGAAAATATATTGGCTTATATTCAATATCAAATTCTACGACCAACGAATATTGTATTGGAAATAACGATATATATATATCTTTCAAATTCCCATAACAATATCTGTATCATCACGAAATCCAACATCGAAGTATTCCGAAGACAATTTCGATTCAAATCCATTCCAATATAATTATTGGAAATTCTGGTTATTTTCAAAACCACTTCAAATCCAATTTATTTATTTAAAAATAAATAGAATTATAATTCTAGTTCAAAACTAGTTCATTTCGATAAAAAACTATTTTTATCCTTTCAAATATGGAGTTTTTCATCCCAATTCTTCCCTAATCATTTCTTATGATTTTACACAAATTATTGATATTTTCAATAATTTTATCAAGGCCCGTACAGTCGATTTCCATCAATGGCCATCGAACTGCACTTACAGCGACCTTTTCCAAATTTAATTTGGACATAATTCCAAATCCAACCGTTAGATTTCAAATTTCTAATATTCGTTAGAAAGCTCTTTTCGATACGAACCCAACGGTTCCAGTTTCAGGAGAATCCGATGGTCGGATCTCCCGCAATATCCATTCGAAGTCAATGGTCGAAATTCACGAACTGCCGTGGCGCGACGCGTTCTATTCAGGTCATTATATTATATATATAATATATACTTCGTCGATTACCTTTTACAACGTATTTTATAAATCGTTTTAAATTCGTTTTCAAAACGATTTCAATTTCTTTTTCAAATTCAAATCAAAATTGAATTTTCCCTTTTAAATTCGTTTTAAATTCATTTCAAATTGATTTCAATTCAAATCGATTTTCAGTTCAATTTCAATATGTAACAACCCGTAAATTCTGGGCCAGTTTAAAATTTTTATTTTGGCAATTTTAGTGAATATTTAACATTTAAAATGAATTATTTTAAATAATATCGGCGAATATTTTGAATAGAATTCGAATGTATATATTATACACGTCGTCGTTAGAATATAAATAATTATATATAATTATAAAAGGAATTGAAAATGGCGCGGTAGTTCGATAATTTGATTTCAAACTTCAAATGAATGTACCGGGTGCAAAATAAACCGGATTTTAGCGAAACCAAAAATAATAGGATCTAATTGATGATATCTTTCCAACGAATCCGAAAGATTGAAATTTCATAGCGGGAATCAAAAGATATGTCCAGTTGAAAATTCTGAATAGTCGCTATGAAATCCAGGCCCTTGAAAATAGCCATTTTGCAAACGACCTCGGATTTCGACGAAACCACTTTTGTTGGATCCGTGATGTCAAGTTATTGCTAGGTTTCAAATTTCGTAATTTTTCAAATCAATATGTGAGCGTGGCAAAGGAAAACGTGTTTGACCAGTTTTAGTTGATTTTAATCGACTGGAAAATGGCCATTTTTCAAACGGTCTCAGAATTTGATGAAATTAGTTTTGTTAGGACCGTATCGTCAATACGAAGCTAGAAATATTTTTTGTGGAATTTTTCGTGTTCGTATGTGGCCCCGGTAAATTGAAATACGCGTTCAAATTCAATAAATAGAGTTATATGTTGATTTTGATGGAAACTGATCGAAACGATCGAAGCAGCCTACGATACATATCCCATTGTTTTTGGAATGGGGGAAATTAGCTATGGACGACAGGCGGTGGGCCTCGTTTAGAGGTCAAATGAAAAAGTTACTTTTTGAAATAAAATAATTAACTATAAATATATAAATTAAATAAAACCCCCTTTTTTCTCCTTTACATCAGTCAAAGCCCACCCCCCCCCCCCCCCCCAATTTCCCCTAACCCGATCCGAAAGAAAGAAAAAAAGAGCAGCAACTGCTGCTGCGCTGCCGACCGTCGCCGCCGAGGCGCGGTTCCCCCACCGCACCCCCTCCTCTTCGCGCCCTCCTCCTCCTCTTCTCTCCTCTTCCATTCTGAACATCCCCCCCCCCCCCCCCCCCCGTGAACCCCAACCGACGTCGAGCGCCCACCCCCCTGCCGCCACTACCCTGGCCCACCGCGAACCCAAAACAGCCACCGCCTCCACGCCTTGATGCCTGCTCCGACCCTCAGACCACCATGAACCCCCAACCCTCCCCCATCAGTAAACGCAAACTGTAAGTGTTTTAATTGGGTTCTTTATGTATTTTACATGGTTAAAACTATAATTTCTGGATGAGATGTCATAAGATGAGGACCATAGGATTTTTACCATATTCAAAGTTTGCATTTTTTACAGTAGATGAAGTTAATATTTTTATGATGTTAAAATTTAGATTTTTACAATAGAAAAGATGCGGTTTTTACAATAGAAAAGATTCGATTTTTAAAATGGAAAAAAATTCAATATTTATATATAGAATAGCAAAGTAAAAATTCGATTTTTATATATTGAATAGTGAAGTAAAAAATTCGATTTTTATATATTGAATAGCGAAGTAAAAATTCGATTTTTATATATTGAATAACGAAGTAAAAATTCGATTTTTATATATTGAATGGCAAAGTAAAAATTCGATTTTTATATATAGAATAGCAAAGTAAAAATTCGATTTTTATATATAAAATAGCAAAGTAAAAATTCGATTTTTATATATAGAATAGCAAAGTAAAAATTCGATTTTTATATATTGAATAGCAAAGTAAAAATTCGATTTTTATATATTGAATAGCGAAGTAAAAATTCGATTTTTATATCTTGAATGGCAAAGTAAAAATTCGATTTTTATATATAGAATAACAAAGTAAAAATTCGATTTATATATATATAATAGCAAAGTAAAAATTCGATTTTTATATATAGAATAGCAAAGTAAAAATTCGATTTTTATATATAGAATAGCAAAGTAAAAATTCGATTTTTATAAATAGAATAGCAAAATAAAAATTCGATTTTTATATTTGTAGAGAATACGGGCAGTGAAAATTGACAAGAGGCAAGAACGGCGAAGACTTCTAGATATGAAGAGTCGTGGGATTGGATTTGCTAATCTGTGAGAACTTCTAACCTTTTAATTTGATTATCTAGTTGAAATATATACTAGGATGCAGACGGTGTTTAGTAGCACCCGACACCCGTCGTCCACAGACCATGGACGGCTTGTATGCTTGTTTGTTTGATTTTGATGTGTAGTTGATTGTGTGATGTGGTGTGAAATGAAATAAAATATTTATATAGCTAAAATATTTTATAGTTAAAAATATAATTTTTAACGTGTATAAGAAGTGAAATAAAAATAAACAAATCGAACGATTTGTTTGTAAACACACATTTGACTGATATTGATTGGGACGATAAATTTTACACATCTCCCAACTGCACAAATAAAATCTGTGTTTGGTTGTTTGAAACCCCACACGGGTATTTGGATGATATTTGACGTACACTAATCCCGATTGTTTAGTTGTATGTCAATCGATTGATTGACAGGCTGTTATAAGCGTTGAATATTTGATGCTTATACGGTGTAGAATGCACTTTGGATGATGGTTGATTATTCATCGTTGTTATTGTATACATGTTTTGTAGAAAATCCATATAATTAACATTATATGGTAATTGATTGGGCCTCATTCCAGTTTTGAAAAAGAAATGTTTGAAAAAGAAATGTTTGAAATAGAAATATTTGAAAATAGAAATATTTGAAAAAGAAATATTCGAAATAGAATATTTGAAAATAGAAATATTTGAAAAAGAAATATTTGAAATAGAATATTTGAAAATCGAAATATATGAAGCCGTGTTGATAGATTGACGCCATTTTGACGTGAACGATATTTATATCGATTTTATTCAAATTGAAGTGAATATTAAAGTGAATTGAAATTCGAATTTAATTAAATTGATTTGAAATTCGAAATATACTGAAATGGTTTGAAATTCGAATAGAATTGAAATCGTTTTGAAATTAATTCGAATTAAATTGAAATAGAATTGAAATCGTTTTGAAATGAATTCGAAATGAAATTGAATAGAAATGAATTTGAATTGAAATTGAATTAATTTGAAATTCAAATTGAATTGAAAACGAATTGAAATTGAATTAAAAATCGTTTTGAAAAGGAAATCGACGAAGAATATATTATATATATAATATAATGGCCTGAATAGAACGCGCCACGCCGCGGCAGTTCGCGAATTTCGACCATTGACTTCGAACAGATATTACGGGAGATCCGACCGTCGGATTCTCCTGAAACCGGAACCGTTAGGTTCGTATCAAAAAGAGCTTTCTAACGAATATTAGAAATTTGAAATCGAACGGTTGGATTTGGAATTATGTCCAAATAATATTTGGAAAACGTCGCTGTAAGTGCAGTTCAATGGCCATTGATGGAAATCGACTGTACGGGCCTTGATAAAATTATTAAAAATACCAATAATTTGTGTAAAATCATAAGAAATGATTTGGGAAGAATTGGGATGGAAAACTCCATATTTGAAAGGATAAAAATAGATTTTTATCGAAATGAACTAGTTTTGAACTAGAATTATAATTCTATTTATTTTTAAATAAATAAATTGGATTTGAAGTGGTTTTGAAAATAACCAGAATTTCCAATAATTATATTGGAATGGATTTGAATCGAAATTGTCTTTGGAATATTTCGATGTTGGACTTCGTGATGATACAGATATTGTTATGGGAATTTGAAATATATATATATATATATATATATATATATCGTTAATTCCAATATGATATTTGTTGGTCGTAGAATTTGATATTGAATATAGGCCGATATATTTTTTATTCAGAGCCTAGTATTTAATATCAAATGTGATTTGGGTTTGTCGTGAATGGTGTCTTTATTAACACTATTCTTGAACCCAGTTGAGAAAAAGATTAAATCTTTTTATTTAGATTTAATGAGGTGTACCAATTTAATAATATTTGATTGGAATGGAATTGGGATTGATTTTTGGGTTTATTGTGAACAGTGTTTTAAATAACACTTGTTTTTTAACCCGATAATTAATGAATGTGATTTTGGGTTTATTGTGGGCCGAGTTTTAAATGGCATTGGTTCTTTAACCCAGTTAAAGACAGGATAATGATTTCTGTGAAGATTAAAACTAAGTGGAGTTTTAATGAATCTCTAATTAGATTGAAATGATCGAGAATGGAGTATCACCAGTTTTACTCCAGGCGATAGTTAAATCTTTAATTAGATTTGAACGTGAAATGGTAATTGAATTTACCGATAACACCGTGGTGTTAAATATGAAGTATTACCAGTTTTACTTCATGGGATGAATAGGTGGGGATTGGGAAATTAAAAATAAATGATTACTTCGATGTGGTTCGCTAATCTCGACTAGTTTGAATTGATATTCAAAAGAAGATTAAAGAGTAAATTTAAAAGAATTTATCTTTGATAAAATTAATGGGAACGTTTCCCAAAATATAAGAATATTTGAATAAAAGAATATTCTAAATTGGAAAGAGGCGTATGTTGTGTTTGTGTAACACGTGTTTATTATATATATACGCGAGTTGTTCAGAAAGACCGGGTTTATCCCATTCTGAATAACTGATTCGACGTGGTGTCGAAAATGAAGACGGTGGTTGAATACCGGAGGTCTTCACGTCGTTTGGGTAATTACTGATGATCCTGATTGGGCTGTACACCCAAGAAGATGGAAACAGTTGGTGATCGTCCAGACGTACTTGGAGATCGACGGATATGTGGGGTACTAGTTGCCTCCGGTTTCATTCAGACCCAGAACGGGCTTGTAAATGGACTATGTGTCTGACATTGGATTTCAGTCTGTGTGGTTGGCTTCTATTAAATATATATCTTTTTGGCGGTGGAGAATTTATTCTCTTACTTAACGCCCTTCTCTAAGACGTACGAGCTCAGGGGTTATATACTGATGGATATCAAACGCATAGAGTGAATTGCCTGGGTGGCATGCCTAAGTGGCAAATGATCAAGGCTTCTGTTGAAAAGCAAAGTCTTGTGGTGATGATCAAAGCACAGCCTGTGTGGCACAGCTTTGTGTAACGTGAATTCGCGAGCCTCACACCCCGGTTGTGAACCAAAAACGGGAGAAGGACCTCAGGGAGGGCATGCGTTTCTTTCTAGTTAGAAGTGGCATCAGTGGCTTTACATGCTCTGACGAGTTTGACTTATGTGGTTGTTGCTGTTGCGAGGCGCCTCGGTTAGATCGGATGATCCGGGTCCGATGGAGCCATTCGTTGGCTCATTTACACCCAAAAGGGCAGAGAAACGCAGTGTTCAGGCATTTTAATCCACATCGGTGGACCGGCCCTGACGATCCAAGGGTCGATGCGCTCTGACCCTAAGGCTCGGGCTAGAGAGTCTCGAAGTCAGTGAGGACTATCTTTTGCCTCGGTTCACAGACGGAAATCCAATTTCCAAATACATGACATTTGCGGTTTTATTTGTAGAGCCTAGTATGGCGACATAGTGGGATGGGGCGCTTATGCCGTCTATGATTGATACTTATGATTTGAAGTTGTTTTATACACTATGCACTTATAATAGTATCAAATGATTTGTTTTAAACGTACCAAGCATTCTTGGCTATTATAAGGTAAAAACCCTATCCTCCGGCTTGCGTTGCATTGTGTGATGGGAACTGGGTCTTATAATAGCTTCATTTTTCTTTATTTAGCATTGCGCTGTTTTTTTTATGCATTGGTATTCTTGGGAGGAAACCCGTTCCGTGTTATACGGCGTGGTCCCTTGATTTACCTAACTTTAAAATAAAGATTAATAACTGTTTTAGTTCTCCCACCAGTCCCATGACTGACCTGGAGTTTATTGTTTTAACCTAAACTCTGGGTGCCCTTATTTTGACGGGCAGCTAGTAGTTTTGGTTTTGCAGATTTATATTCACAGGATCCTGGTTTACAGCTGGAACGATATCCGGAAAGCTTTGTATCTATATATCTCCTTCAGTTGTGTATTGTATTATTTTCTGCTGCTATGTATTTAAATGTAATTTAAATCTCTGATATTTCTGTGTAATATTCATTTATACTCTGTATATTCTTGTATTATGATGCATTATTGTAATAAGCAATGAAATGTTCTTCCGTCTGAGTTCTATTTTGTCTTGTTCTCGAAACAATCAGGCGTTTCGAACGGTCTGGGTCGGTCTAGCGACTGATTCGGATCGAGTGAAATTCCTTGTCGTTACACAATACGTTTTAAACTCAATTCAAAATGATTTCAATTCTATTTCAATCTAATTCAAATTTCAATTCTATTCAGTTTAATTCGAATTTTAGTTCTTTTCAATATAATTCGAAATTCAAAATCACTTTCGATATTCATTGAAAAATGAATAAAATCGATATAAATATTGTTCACGTCAAAATGGCGTCAATCTAATCAACACGGCTTCATATATTTCTATTTTCAAATATTTCTATTTCAAATATTTCTTTTTCAAATATTTCTCTTTCAAATAATTCTTTTTCAAATATTTCTCTTTCAAATATTTCTTTTTTAAAATATTTCTTTTTCAAATATTTCTTTTTAAAACTGGAATGAGGCCCAATCAATTTCCATAGATTTTATTTCTATGAATTTCCATACAATGCATGTATATATCAACAATGACAAATAATCAACCATCATCCAAAGTGCATTCTACACTGTATAAGCATCACATATAAATATTTAACGCTTATAACAGCCTGTCAATCAATCGATCGACATACAACTAATTATTGGGAATAGTGTACGTCATATATCATCCCAATACCCATGTGGGGTTTCAAACAATCAAACACAGATTTTATTTATGCAGTTGGGCGATGTGTAAAATTTATCGTCCCAATCAATATCAGTCAATTGTGTGTATAAAAATAAATCGTTCGATTTGTTTATATTAATTTATTTCATTTCATATACATGTCAAAATTCTATTTTTAACTATAAAATATTTTCCAGTATAAAATATTTTATTTCGTTTCACATCACATCACACAATCAACTACACATCAAAATCAAACAAACAAGCATACAAGCCGTCCATGGTCTGTGGACGACGGGTGTCGGGTGCTACTAAACACCGTCTTCATCCTAATATATATTTCAAACTAGAAATAAATTAAAGTGGGGGGTTCTCACCGAGGATTCCACTCCGCCGGTTTTATTTCTGAATTTCTGAACATTTGGATTTGCCCGTACTCCCAACATAATCTTGACACGCTGTTCACATTGAAGATCACATTCTTATTCCAACGCTATATAGATAAAATCACATTTTTATATCACTATACGTATAATAAAAATTAGATTTTTATTTCGTTATATATATAAATCGTATTTTTGTAATCTCTACCTTATAAAAATTATATTTTTATAATATCCACAATATAAAAGTCATATTTTTAATCCGCTGCATATATAAAAATCGAATTTTTATTTTGCTACTACATATATAAAAATCATATCTTTATATTCTCTATCTTATAAAAATCATATTTTTATAATCTCTGCTTCATAAAAATTATATTTTTAATATCTATATAATATAAAGATCATATTTTTTTTAAAACTCTGCAAATATAGGAAATATTATATTTTCATATAATTAAAAATCACCTCTTTCCTACATCGAAAATTCGATCTTTCATACATTTAAAAATATCGCCTTTCACTCATCAAAAATCATTTCTTTTTATAACTAAAAATCCTTTCTTTTTCTAACTAAAAATCCCAACTTTTATCTTACAAAAATCAGATTTTTTATTTGCATCAATAAATAAAATAACAATTTAAAACTTACGATGTTAATCGGAGGAAGGGGGCGCTTCAGGTGGTCGCGGCGTCGATGTAGGTGCTCGGTGCCCTTGCTGGTGGCGTTTGGTAGAGATTCAATTGGAGTTTGGGTGGTTTTTGGGTTCGGTTTTGGGGAGGAGGGGCTTTCCTAGGGGCGGCGCTAGACTTGGGTGGTGGCAGGGGAGGTGGAATGGCGGCTCAGGGAGTGGCACGGCGAGGCCTGAGGCGTGGATTATGCTAGGGTTCACTTTGGGGGAAAGAGGAGGCCAGAGGAGCGGAGGGGGGATGCGCCACCAAACGGCGGCGGCTGGGTGTGGCGATGGCGACGAACGCCAGGCCTGGCGCAGCGACGAGGTTGCGTGGTTTTTTTTTCTTTCTTTTTTTTCATCTGAATCGGATAAGGAAGTAAGGGAGAAGAAAGAAAAAGGGAGGCCATATGTAAATATAAATATTTTATTATTTTATTAATTTCAGAAAGGTAACTTTTTATTTCGAAATCAAAATCGAACCCACCGACTGTCGTCTCTAGGGTAATACCCCCATTTCGAACACAATGGGATATGTATCGCATGCCAATTTGACAGTTACAATCAGTTTCCGTTGAATTTAAAATATAAATCAGTTTATATTGAATTTGAACGCGCATTTCAATTTACCGGGCCCACATACTAACTAGAAAAATTCCTGAAAATATTTTCTAGCTTCTTATTGACGATACGGTCCTAACAAAACTGATTTCATTGAATTCTGAGACCGTTTGAAAAACGACCACTTTCCAGTTGATTAAAATCAACTAAAACTGGTCAAACGCGTTTTCCTTTGCCACGCTCACATATTGATTCGAAAAATTATGAAATTTGAAACCTAGGAATAACTTGACATCACGGATCCAACAAAAGTGGTTTCGTCAATATCCGAGGTTGTTTGCAAAATTCCCATTTTTAAGGGCCAGAATTCCAAAGCGACTATTCTAGATTTTCAACTGGACATATCTTTTGATTACCGCTATGAAATTTTGATTTTTCGGATTCGTTGGAAAGATATCCACAAATAGATTCCAATATTTTTGGTTTCACTAAAATCCGGTTTATTTTGCACCCAGTACATTCACTTGAATTTTGAAATCGAATTATCGAACTACTGCGCCATTTTCAATTCCTTTTATAATTATAAATAATTATTTATATTCTAACATCGAGCTATATAAATATTCGAATTCTATTCGAAATAAATTTCTCGTCGATATTATTTAAAATAATCATTTTAAATATTCAAAATTCGCTAAAATTGCCAAAATAAAAATTTTAAATTGGCTCGGATTTTCGGGTTATTACAATCTCCCCCACTTAAAACTTTTTGTCCCCGAAAAGAAACGAAGCCGAAAGTTGTTTAACAAATCAACTCAACTTTCACTATTTTCTTTACGGCATAAGTTCTTTAACTTTTCAGTTTCGCAGAACTTTTCAAATTTTTCAAAAATTTGGCTAACACCCTAAATTTTCGAAAAATTTCGCCATAACCTCCCCTGCATCGGGGACTTCGGGATATTTCATATAGCCTCCCATGGCCTTCTTCAATCCAAAAGAAAAAGTCAAGCGGCTAGCCAATCGGCTCATAAAATCATCATCACCCAAACAAAACAGTAAATTATGGTAAACATGTACCTATTTGTCGGGCAAACAATTTTATTCTTCTGCTCTAGCTTCCTTGCTATGACCTGTTCAGTGTAGGTACATGTATATGCAAGCAAATGCGATAAATTTTCAATACAATTCACTTTTTGGTACAATTTGACTAAATGGTCCAAATTTTAATTAATCAAACAACACTACCATCAATTAATTAGTTGATTAGCATTTCAAACACATAATTTTGTTATATAGTCAAAAATCACATTTTTGATGCCAAATCACCACAATAGGCCCTATCTAATTTTGGTTCTCACACCAGTCAATAGGAAATATATAAATATCACACATTCGACACTCGAACACTAATTCTGATGATGAAGCTTCAATCTTCAGAACCATCTCCGGGCGACTAGAGTGTGATTCTATATCTATCCAGTATATTAAAATCTCGAATACCCGTGGATCAGACATGTATGCAAAATCTTTATATACTGGATTGTCCAAATCAATATAAATAAATAATCAAATACGAATAATTGATTTAAATTTTCAAAACAAAAATTGATTTCATTTTAAAAATATACTCTTCACACTCGTTCTAGCATACTACTGATCCTATCTCTAACGAGTCATTCTCGTTGGATATTACTAATCCAATTTCTGATGAATTCTTTCGTATGGTTCTAATGTGTCTTATTCTCTGAGCTTCGTAAACCGAAGCTCAGATATCAACTGAAACGGCCCGAAATCCCCCTAACGGGAATTTCGAATTGAGTTGAGAACAACACACAAAGGAACGTAGACAGAAGAACATTTCATTGTTTATTACAACAATTCATCAGAATACAAGAATATACAGAGTATAAATAAACATTACACAGAAAATATCAAAGATTTAAATTACATTTAAATACATCGCAGTGGAAAATAATGCAAAACACAACTAGAAGGAGATATACGGATACAAAGCTTTCCGTATATCGTTCCAGCTATACATCAGGATCCTGTGAATATAAATCTGCAAAACCAAAACTACTAGCTGCCCGTGTCAAAATAAGGGCACCCAGAGTTTAGGTTAAAACAATAAACTCCAGGTCAGTCATGTGACTAGTGTGAGAACTAAAACAGTTATTAATCTTTATTTTAAAGTTCGATAAATCAAGGGACCATGCCGTATAACACGGAACGGGTTTCCTCCTAAGAATATCAGTGCATAAAACAACAGCGCAATGCTAAATGAAGAAAAACGAAGCTATTATAAGACCCAGGTCCCATCACACAATGCAACGCAAGCCGGAGGATAGGGTTTTTACCTTATAATAGCCAAAGCATGCTTGATACGTCAAAAACACATAATTTGATATTACTATAAGTGTATAGTGTATAAAACAACTTCAAATCATAAGTATCAATCATAGACGGCATAAGCGCCCCATCCCACTATGTCGCAATACTAGGCTCTACAAATAAAACCGCAAGGTCACATATTGGAAGTTGGATTTCCATCTGCGAACCGAGGCAAAAGATAGTCCTCACCGACTTCGAGACTCTCTAGCCCGAGCCTCAGGGTCAGAGCGCATCGACCCTTGGATTGTCAGGGCCGGTCCACAGATGTGGATTAAAATTCCTGAACACTGCGTTTCCCTGCCCATTGGGGCGTAAATGACCCAACAAATTACTCCATCGGTGTAACACCCCACCTCCGCTAAGGTCACTCACAAAGGGAATGCCCTAGTTTTGGAGAAGAATTATCGAGATAACATCACAGAATTATCACAAGACAGAACATAAATAAATAATTAAGTAAACAACGGAAGAATTTCCGAGCGAAACAGAACTTCATTTCATTCCAAAATAAACCATGTCTTTTACAAACATTTCAAGTAACTTCATTACAACTGTCTTGTAATAATAGCCAAAGAAGCAGTAACTTAAAAACTATAAAACGGCTTATTCCCCAAGTGCAGTAAAAAGAAGCAGCCATAGCAAACCGTACATGCTGGGCCAAAGCAAGTGATATCCAAGCTAAGAGCTAGTTATTCCTCCCTGAGAACCTAGGGGGGGCAACGAAAGAAAAAGAGGCAAAAGGAAAAGGGTTAGTCATAAAGACTGAGTAAGTTCTAGTGACTTTCAGTGTAGAAACGGTTAAAACAACCTATCATGTATGAACTGGAACTAAACTTAAGAATGGTGTCAAGGTGAACAAGATAGACTAAGGTGATCAGGATAAGTCAAGAAAAGTCAAGTAAAGCATCACATGTTCGAGATTCGTTGCATCGACTGTACTAGTATACTAAGCCCATATCACAAATTAATCACGAAATAAATCCCACGGCCCAATGTCATGAAATGACCCTAAAACGGGGTTTGACCCAAGTACGGGGTCCTACGGAGCGATTATCTAGTCGATCGGCTCCCTACAAGTTCTAGCTCGTCAAGTGTCCGTGTCATACGGCTAATCACGAATGTAGTCACCTGTGCTGGGTCCACCTTCGGGTGTATCAGCCCTAGGGTGTCAACCCCTGACACGGTTCAAGATGCACAGATAAATCTACGGATACCCAGTGTCTGCCCTGGATACGTGCACGATCGTAGTCCACCGAACCTACACTGGCATACCCCACTGCCGTCGTTCACCTCTTACAATTAGCCCAGTAATCGTGCCCCACCCGGCCTAGCCACAGGGTACCTTGATACATCTAGAGGGTTACTGCTGAAAGGGGTCATGTCTAGGGTTTCGCTTAATAGATTAGGTCATGTAATTCGTGACCTAACCCGCCTAACAGATTAAGTCATGTAATTCGTGACTTAACCCTTTTCCAGTCTAGTCATGTCAAGATGGTTAAGTATGTCATTTCAGTTCGCGACTTAACCCGCCTACGTGTCATGTCAAGTTGGCTAAGTGTTGTCATTTTCAAGTTCATGACTTAGCCCTACAAACCGTGTTCAAGTTGGATAAGTTGTCTTTTCATGTTCATGACTTAACCCTAATTGGCATTAATTGATTTGTTAATGCACCGAACCACTCACATTGGATCCTGTTGTTCGTAGCCACTGGATTTGCCGGGCGGTTCCGGGCAGGTTTACGCTACGAACTCAACCCAACCTCGGGTTTCAAGCGATATGTGACCAACTACCCACATTGGATCCTATTGTTTGTAGCAACTGGATTTGCCAGGCGGTTCCGGGCAGATTTACACTACAAACTCAACCCAACCTCGAGTTGGCCACCTTCTTGTTTTCTAAAGTCATGCCCATGTTCTTATCAGATTTTGCTATTTCCACATCATGTTCATATGTCAACTTCGTGCCCAACTAAGGCATGTTTAAAGGTCAAGTTATGGCATGTTCAAGTCAAGTTTTCGTGCCATATTTCATGTTCTACTTATGCCAAATTTCACAGTTTATGCTTATAATTAATTCAAGTTTTGCCTATTCTACCCAATCGTATCCCCAACGTATATAAACGCACTTCGTTCACAAGCATAAACAATTCAAGAGATAAAGGGGAATAACACCAAACATGTGATAGGCATATGTGACAATTCCAACATCACTTGCATAATAAACAGGCTATAACATATCACATGGTTGCAATACTAGTATGATGATAACTTGGCATAGTAATGATTCCAACTTAATTTAACATGATGATTTCAACTTTACATCATAGGCATAATAATCATTGCGGGCATAATAATAATTTTATTATAAACATGAAACATTAAAGGCATATTAATCCTAATAGGCATAGTGGATTCCAATTTAGCATTTTTAACATAATAATTCTCATAAACATAATGATTCCAATTTATCATAATGATTCTCATCTAACATTATAAACATAATGGTTCCAACTTAGCATTTTTAACATAATGATCCTCAACTAACATTATAGACATAATGATTCCAATTTAGCATTTTTAGCATAATGATTCTCAACTAACATTATAAACATAATGGTTCCAATTTAGCATTTTAACATAACGATTCTCAACTAACATTATAGACATAATGATTCCAATTTAGCGTTTTTAACATAATGATTCTCAATTAACATTATAGACATAATGATTCCAATTTAGCATTTTTAACATATTGATTCTCAATTAACATTATAGACATAATGATTCCAATTTAGCATTTTTAACATATCTAACATTATAAACATAATAATTCCAACTTTTCATCATAACCTAGCAATACCCAATTTTTCATTAATCATGATGGATATATTAACATCACAAGCATAATTCCATCAATAGTCATAACCATGGTTTAATTAGCATCAAAGGAACGGTTTAATCAACATAAAGATTTCAATGAACATAGTGATTCCATGGACATGTATTAGTCCAACTTGCCAAACAATTAAGCCCAAGTGATTCATAACATCATCAAAATCATGACAAGTTTAACTTGCAACGTTGCCATAGCAATATCCCCAAATTATAATTCAAAGACAAACAATATAAACAATGGATTAACAATAGTTCCTAAATCCGGTTTCAATTCATGGCATGTCCATATTGTTTTAGCGTTTTTGCCTAAAAAGTAACACAGAACTTACAATATGAAGCAAATAACCCAAATAAAAAATCCCAAATCAAATAGTCCCAAATTCGTTGTCTAAGGCGTCGTAGTTGTTGTAGCTTCTAGTTGTAGCCTTCAAGAATCGTCCTCTATCTTCTATAATTTTATTCTTTGTATTTTTAATTCAGAGCTCTAGGTTTAATGGCGGCGGCCTGAGGCTAAAATGAGATAGTATGATTTAGGCTAGGTCTTAGGTCCTTTTTATAATGTTTGTGAGTTGTTTTATACCGTCGATGGAGCTTGGATCAATAATAGCCGTTCGTTTGAAGGAGAGACCAACCAGGAGCTGACACCTAGCCCTAGTGACAAGGCAAGGCTCAGAAAATCGACCAAACACAGACCAGGCCAGCCAGGGTGGGCTGGGTTCGACCTGGCTCTGGGGCCAGGTCGACAACCCAGTCGACACCGTGTCGACTTGGCAGTCGACACGGGTGTCGACAGCCCTGTCGACCTCTAGCCCAGGTCGATTGCCAAGTCGACCTGGGTGCCTTAGGCGGGAATTTTCCCGCCCTGGCCAATTGGGCCCGATTTTGAATTTTAAACTTGTTTTTCTGAGCTGCTTTCGTCTGTTTGAATTTTAAACTGAATTCTGAAACTTCCGGGGGCCATATCTTGGTCATACGGACTCCGATTTTCGAAAACTCGGACTCTATTTCGCGTATTTTTTCGAGACGAACACAATAGCGTATGCCGTTTCCCTTAATTCTTTGATTTGAAATTAATTATACTTTAATTTGTGAATTTCACTGTTATAGAATACACGGGGTGTTACATTCTCCCCCACTTAAAAGGATTTCGTCCCCGAAATCTTCAAGTTTAGGAAAAATATATATCCTAACATCCAAACATCCATCTACTCATCCATCAAACACGAGTATCCATTGTCCTTAAAAGACTTCTAATGCTTTATGATCATATGCGAAGTGTGTGTATATGTTCCTTAGCTAATGCTAATGATCAGGCCTGATTGATCTTCTAAATGCAAAATATGTTTAGTGAAATGAATCCAATATGTATGCAAATTTTTCCTATTATAATTCATAATTTCTACATGAGTGCTCGAACATTCAATCATATGCAACAACCAAATGATAGCACAATCAAGTTTCCAAAATAAACACTCATGCATATGCAACATGAAAATATGTCTGAGCCGATCTAGTGCCTAATGTGTATTCATGCATCCACGAGCAACCACTTGCGACCACTTGCAACCATTTCGCAATCATAACATGTTTCAACTACATGTTTACATCCAAAAAGATTCTGCTTATGGTTCTTAAGATAGGATCGAGGAGATAACAAAACAAACATGGATAGCAAGAGAAATGTATGTAAACCTATAGGAAAATAGATCTAGAATGTACCCTAAAAAGAAATGGGTATAGCGCGCTTATCTTTTCTTAAATTTCCCAAGTTGCGTCTTCTAGGGCTTCACCCCACTAGCTTGACTTCTTGATTCCTTAGCTCCTAGATCTCCGTTCCTAAGACACGAATCAGAACTCGCCTCAATGTTTCCACTTTTACGCCTTCAAGGATGCTTGGCTCAATCACTCCGGAAGACTCATCCGCCTTATCTTTATCCTTACCACTCATACTTATCCTATATAACATGTTAACAAGCCTCACGAAAACTATCTCCATCATATGGGAAAACCCTCTACGAAGCTAGAAAGAAGATTAGCCGCAGGTAAAGCTACTGTGACTACAGATGGAGAAAAGAAAGGGAAAGAGATTCAAACAAGGAAACAAAGGATAGTGCTAATGGCTTTTGGGGAATAGCCTTTAAAAACTTTTTCTTGGAAAATGCTTCTTTGTAAATGGTTTTGAAAAAAAAAATCAAAAGGTTTTCAAAACTTTTGCCCAGTCTTGGTAACCTTCTGCTCTGATACCAAGTGTAACACCCCACCTCCGCTAAGGTCACTCACAAAGGGAATGCCCTAGTTTTGGAGAGGTATTATCGAGATAACATCACAGAATTATCACAAGATAGAACATAAATAAATAATTAAGTAAACAACGGAAGAATTTCTGAGCAAAACAGAACTTCATTTCATTCCAAAATAAACCATGTCTTTTACAAACATTTCAAGTAACTTCATTACAACTGTCTTGTAATAATAGCCAAAGAAGCAGTAACTTAAAAACTATAAAACGGCTTATTCCCCAAGTGCAGTAAAAAGAAGCAGCCATAGAAAACCGTACATGCTGAGCCAAAGCAAGTGATATCCAAGCTAAGAGCTAGTTATTCCTCCCTGAGAACCTGGGGGGGGGGGGGAAACGAAAGAAAAAGAGGCGAAAGGAAAAGGGTCAGTCATAAAGACTGAGTTAGTTCTAGTGACTTTCAGTGTAGAAACGGTTAAAACAACCTGTCATGTATGAACTGGAACTAAACTTAAGAATGGTGTCAAGGTGAACAAGATAGACTAAGGTGATCAAGTCAAGTAAAGCATCACATGTTCGAGGTTCGTTGCATCGACTGTACTAGTATACTAAGCCCATATCACAAATTAATCACGAAATAAATCCCACGGCCCAATGTCATGAAATGACCCTAAAACGGGGTCTGACCCAAGTACGGGGTCCTACGGAGCGATTATCTAGTCGATCGGCTCCCTACAAGTTCTAGCTCGTCAAGTGTCCGTGTCATACGGCTAATCACGAATGTAGTCACCTGTGCTGGGTCCACCTTCGGGTGTATCAGCCCTAGGGTGTCAACCCCTGACACGGTTCAAGATGCACAGATAAATCTATGGATACCTAGTGTCTTCCCTGGATACGTGCACGATCGTAGTCCACCGAACCTACACTGGCGTACCCCACTGCCGTCGTTCACCTCTTACAATCAGCCCAGTAATCGTGCCCCACCCGGCCTAGCCCCAGGGTACCTTGATACATCTAGAGGGTTACTGCTGAAAGGGGTCGTGTCTAGGGTTTCGCTTAATAGATTAGGTCATGTAATTCGTGACCTAACCCGCCTAACAGATTAAGTCATGTAATTCGTGACTTAACCCTTTTCCAGTCTAGTCATGTCAAGATGGTTAAGTATGTCATTTCAGTTCGCGACTTAACCCGCCTACGTGTCATGTCAAGTTGGCTAAGTGTTGTCGTTTTCAAGTTCATGACTTAGCCCTACAAACCGTGTTCAAGTTGGTTAAGTTGTCTTTTCATGTTCATGACTTAACCCTAATTGGCATTAATTGATTTGTTAATGCACCGAACCACTCACATTGGATCCTGTTGTTCGTAGCCACTGGATTTGCCGGGCGGTTCCGGGCAGGTTTACGCTACGAACTCAACCCAACCTCGGGTTTCAAGCGATATGTGACCAACTACCCACATTGGATCCTATTGTTTGTAGCAACTGGATTTGCCAGGCGGTTCCGGGCAGATTTACACTACAAACTCAACCCAACCTCGAGTTGGCCACCTTCTTGTTTTCTAAAGTCATGCCCATGTTCTTATCAGATTTTGCTATTTCCACATCATGTTCATATGTCAACTTCGTGCCCAACTAAGGCATGTTTAAAGGTCAAGTTATGGCATGTTCAAGTCAAGTTTTCGTGCCATATTTCATGTTCTACTTATGCCAAATTTCACAGTTTATGCTTATAATTAATTCAAGTTTTGCCTATTCTACCCAATCGTATCCCCAACGTATATAAACGCACTTCGTTCACAAGCATAAACAATTCAAGAGATAAAGGGGAATAACACCAAACATGTGATAGGCATATGTGACAATTCCAACATCACTTGCATAATAAACAGGCTATAACATATCACATGGTTGCAATACTAGTATGATGATAACTTGGCATAGTAATGATTCCAACTTAATTTAACATGATGATTTCAACTTTACATCATAGGCATAATAATCATTGCGGGCATAATAATAATTTTATTATAAACATGAAACATTAAAGGCATATTAATCCTAATAGGCATAGTGGATTCCAATTTAGCATTTTTAACATAATAATTCTCATAAACATAATGATTCCAATTTATCATAATGATTCTCATCTAACATTATAAACATAATGGTTCCAACTTAGCATTTTTAACATAATGATCCTCAACTAACATTATAGACATAATGATTCCAATTTAGCATTTTTAGCATAATGATTCTCAACTAACATTATAAACATAATGGTTCCAATTTAGCATTTTAACATAACGATTCTCAACTAACATTATAGACATAATGATTCCAATTTAGCGTTTTTAACATAATGATTCTCAATTAACATTATAGACATAATGATTCCAATTTAGAATTTTTAACATATTGATTCTCAATTAACATTATAGACATAATGATTCCAATTTAGCATTTTTAACATATCTAACATTATAAACATAATAATTCCAACTTTTCATCATAACCTAGCAATACCCAATTTTTCATTAATCATGATGGGTATATTAACATCACAGGCATAATTCCATCAATAGTCATAACCATGGTTTAATTAGCATCAAAGGCACGGTTTAATCAACATAAAGATTTCAATAAACATAGTGATTCCATGGACATGTATTAGTCCAACTTGCCAAACAATTAAGCCCAAGTGATTCATAACATCATCAAAATCATGACAAGTTTAACTTGCAACGTTGCCATAGCAATATCCCCAAATTATAATTCAAAGATAAACAATATAAACAATGGATTAACAATAGTTCCTAAATCCGGTTTCAATTCATGGCATGTCCATATTGTTTTAGCGTTTTTGCCTAAAAAGTAACATAGAACTTACAATATGAAGCAAATAACCCAAATAAAAAATCCCAAATCAAATAGTCCTAAATTCGTTGTCTAAGGCGTCGTAGTTGTTGTAGCTTCTAGTTGTAGCCTTCAAGAATCGTCCTCTATCTTCTATAATTTTATTCTTTGTATTTTTAATTCAGAGCTCTAGGTTTAATGGCGGCGGCCTGAGGCTAAAATGAGATAGTATGATTTAGGCTAGGTCTTAGGTCCTTTTTATAATGTTTGTGAGTTGTTTTAGACCGTCGATGGAGCTTGATCCAATAATAGCCGTTCGTTTGAAGGAGAGACCAACCAGGAGCTGACACCTAGCCCTAGTGACAAGGCAAGGCTCAGAAAATCGACCAAACACAGACCAGGCCAGCCAGGGTGGGCTGGGTTCGACCTGGCCCTGGGGCCAGGTCGACAACCCAGTCGACACCGTGTCGACTTGGCAGTCGAC
The DNA here is from genome assembly GCA_030737875.1 of Allium sativum. Taxonomy (NCBI): domain Eukaryota; kingdom Viridiplantae; phylum Streptophyta; class Magnoliopsida; order Asparagales; family Amaryllidaceae; genus Allium; species Allium sativum. The sequence goes on from CM060912.1 coordinate 337,837,007, forward strand.
ACGGGTTTCGACAGCCCTATCGACCTCTAGGCCAGGTCGACTGCCAAGTCGACCTGGGTGCCTTTGGCGGGAATTTTCCCGCCCTGGCCAATTGGGCCCGATTTTGAATTTTAAACTTGTTTTTCTGAGTTGCTTTCGTCTGTTTGAATTTTAAACTGAATTCTGAAACTTCCGGGGGCCATATCTTGGTCATACGGACTCCGATTTTCGAAAACTCGGACTCTATTTCGCGTATTTTTTCGAGACGAACACAATGGCGTATCCCGTTTCCCTTAATTCTTTGATTTGAAATTAATTAAACTTTAATTTGTGAATTTCACTGTTATAGAATACACGGGGTGTTACAATCGGCTTCACATAGTCACCGATATATACGAGGCGCCTCGCAACATCAACAACCACATAAGTCAAAATCATCAGGCCATGTAAAACCACTGACGCCACTCCTAACTAGAAGGAAACGCATGCCCTCCCTAAGGTCATCTCCCGTTTTTGGTTCACAACCAGGGTGTGAGGCTCGCGAATCAACGTTACACAAAGCTATGCCACACAGGCCGTGCTTTGATCATCAACCACAAGACTTTGCTTTTCAACAGAAGCCTTGATCAATTGCCACTTAGGCATGCCACACAGGCAATTCACTCCATGCGTTTGATATCCATCAATATATAACCCCTGAGCTCGTACGTCTCAGAGAAGGGCGTTAAGCAAGAGAATAAATTCTCCACCGCCAAACAGATATATATTTAATAGAAATCAATCACACAGACTAAAATCCAATGTCAGACACACAGTCCATTTACAAGTTCGTTCTGGGTCTGAACGAAACCGGAGGCACCTAGTACCCCGCATATCCATCGATCTCCAAGTACATCTGGACGACCACCAACTGATTCCCTCCTCTTGGGTGTACGACCCAATCAAGATCATCAGTAATTATCCAACGACGTGAAGATCTTCGGTCTTCAACCACCGTCTTCATCTTCGACACCACGTCGAATCATTTATTCATAATGGGATAAACCCGGTCTTTCCGAATAACTCGCGTATATAATAAACAAGTCTTACACAAACACAACATATGCCTCATTCCAATTTAGAATATTCTTTTATTCAAATATTCATACACTTTGGGAAAGGTTCCCATTAATTTTATCAAAGATAAATTCTTTAAATTTATTCTTTAATCTCCTTTTAATATCAATTCAAACTAGTCGGGATTTGTGAACCACACCGAAGTAATCATTTATTTTATTTCCCAATCCCAACCTATTCACCCCATGAAGTAAAACTGGTAATACTTCAAAACTAACACCACGGTGTTATCAGTAAATTCAATTACCATTTCACATTCAAATCTAATTAAAGATTTAACTATCGCCTGGAGTAAAACTGGTGATACTCCATTCTCGATCTTTTCAATCTAATTAAAGATTCATTTAAACTCCACTTAGTTTCAATCTTTAACTGGGTTAAAGAATCAGTGTCATTTAAAACACAGTTCACGATAAACCCAAAATCACATTCCATTAATTATCGGGTTAAAGAACAAGTGTTATTTGAAACACTGTTCACGATAAACCAAAATCAATTCAAATTCAATTCCAATTAAATACCATTTAATTGGTACACTTCATTAAATCAAAACAAAAAGATTTAATCTTTTTCCCAACTGGGTTTAAGAACAGTGTTAATGAAGACACCATTCACGACAAACCCAAATCACATTTGATATTAAATACAAGGCTATGAATAGAAAATATATCGGCTTATATTCAATATCAAATTCTACGACCAACAAATATTGTATTGGAAATAACGATATATATATATATATATATATATATGTAACAACCCGTATTTTTAATAACATGTTATAATGTAAATCAAGGCAGAATTAAATGTTAAATTCGGAATCAAGGGAAACAGGCTGTGCCATTGCGTTCATCTCGGAAAAATACGCGAAATAGAGTCCGAGTTTTCGAAAATCGGAGTCCGTATGACCAAGTTATGGCCCAATGAAGTTTTCAGAAAATTCTAAGCCCGAAAACAGTTCAAATTCGAATTCAGAATCGAATTTCAGCCAAAACAGACTGGGCGGGAATTTTCCCGCCCAGGCAGGGTCGATATAGGTGTCGACCACCCCAATGGGTCGACACCCATGTCGACCCAGGGGTCGACCCCCCCCACCCCCCGGTGGGACCAATTTTTCTGGTGCACCATTTTGGCATGTTGGGCCCTCTTTTGTTGGTTTCTGACGGGAGTTAATGGTTCAGATTCGTTTTAGGGTTAATCCTATGGTCTAAACTACCCCTAATCTCTATAAAAAGACCCCTAGACCTAGCCTAAATCTTCATTAATCATTCCTACAACTAAATGCTGCCCAAATGTTCAATAATCATGGCCTCCACCTTCTTCATGAGAGCATGAGTGTCTCAAATCAATCTATGTCATAAAGGAGCCATCTTTCTTAAGTAAAAGAGCCATCTTTCTTTGTCTTTGGGGTTATTCCTTCTTGTTCTCAAGTCTTGAAGTGGAGTTTATCATCTTTGGTTGCGGATTTGCTAGTGTGGCTTCGTCTCAATCTTATTTTATATTTATTCTAGTCTTCATAGCATTGTAAGCCCTATACTACTCTTAGATTCTAACTATGAAGTTAAATATGACATGTTGCAAGTTCGAGTTTGGGCCTAAGTATGATATGTGCTTTGATTCTATCATGTTATGCATAGATTTATTCTATGCATGTTTGTAAAGCTATCACCTTGACCTTGTGGGCTAAAAGCTATAAGCTTTATGTTGAAATGTTGCATTATGCAACATGAGAACTCTCATAACCTTTATGATAACTTGCATATAATGTTATATGCGAACTTCTAGTCATCATTCTATGTCATCTAGGACCATGTATCACCTATTCGCTAAGTTTGAATGTTATGCATGTTTTGAGGCTTATAATGTAATATGCAAGTTTATGATCTCTCATAAACCTTATGTTATCTTGCATATGATGTTATATGCGAATCACTAGCTATCATCCTATGTCATTTATGATCATGTTTCACCTATTTACTAAAGTTTGATATCATGCATGTTTTGAGGCTTATAATGTAATATGCAAGTTTATGAACACATTTGCCTCATATGCCACCATGTTTAACTTGTGGCCAAAGCACCCTTATGCTATTATGCATGCTTGTGGCCAAATCACCCTTATGCTATTTGATATGTATGAGGCCAAGTCACCTTTTTATGCCATCATACATGTTGAGGCCATATGCTAGTATGTTGAACACCTTTACCTCAAATGTCACCATGTTTAATTTGTGATAGACTTTACCACCTTACGCCCACCTTGTCATACCGTTATGTTCCCTCTTTAATCTATTTGCGTTGATGTGAATTTACGTACGATGGGAATACGTTATGGGTAGTTGGGCAAACTTAAATAACATGAAAGCATGACTTGAAAATATGACATGAAAGTTTGACATGTGTTTATGCTTGAAACATGAACGTGGACATGACACGTAGAAAACATGAAAGTGGCCAACTCGAGGTTGAGTTGAGTTTGTAGCATAAATCTATCCGGAACCGACCGGCTTAACTAGTGGCTACAAATAATAGGACTCAATGTGAGTAGTTGGTCATATCGCACTTAAAACCCGAGGTTAGACTAGGTTGTGGTGTAAAGCTACCCGGACCCGCCCGGCTTAACTAGTAACCACAACAAAGTCTAATGTGAGAGGTTGGGGTGCATTAAGTTAATTAATGCCACATGGTAGGGTTAAGTCATGGACTACTTGAATACTTAACCCATTAAACATGATGGATTGGTAGGGTTAAGTCATGGACTACTTGAATATACTTAACCAGTTGAACACGATGTATTGATAGGGTTAAGTCATGAACTGCTTGGACACACTTGACCGACTCAATACATGGTTAGGATAGGGTTAACCACACTTAACCCATTTAAAACCCTAGTTACGTGGTCCTTTTCAGCAGTAACCAACTCGGGAGTATCTGGATACCATGGACTAGGCTAGGGTGGGGCACGATTACTGACTGATTGTAAGAGACCAAAAGAGATGGCTGAATGGTGCACCGGTTGTTCAGGCGGACCATGGTCGTGCACATTAAGTCCGGAGTTGAACATGGGCACCGGTAGGTTTAGACTGTGCATACATGAATTGTGTCTGTGGTTTACACCTTAGGGCAGGATACACCCTAGGGTGGACCTTGCACAGTTAACTACATTCCATGATTAAGCCGTATGACACCGATACACGACGAGTTAGGCTTATAGGGAGCCGATCGACTAGACCGAGTAGTTGGACCTTGATTTAGGTCATCTCATGGGTTTGGGCCAACATTGGGCTAAGGGATCATTTCTTGTTTATACTTGACATGGATTGGAATACTAGTACACACCTGGTGCAACTTAACCTTGAATATGCGATGCCACACTTGATCTATCTTGTTAACTTTTCACCAAGCCAGTTATCACCCTATGTTTCATCTCTGCTTTACATGTCCAGTTAACTTTATTAGTTTTTATACTGATAGTAGATAGGACTTACCAGTCTTTTGACTGACCCGTTTTCTTTCGCCTCTTTTCTTCCGTCCCCCCCCCTAGGTTTACAGGGTGGGAACACTGGTACCTAGCTTGGATCTTTAGCTGCTTTTCTGGATATCTCATGTACGGTTTGGACTTGAGCTCGCCATGGCTTTATTCTACCTTGGGGATAGTTACTTTATGTTATTTCCAGTTTTCAGTTTATGTTTCTAGACTATGTTTTGTGGAAAATAATGACCAAGTACTTTGATGTAACTTGACTATGGTTTTGAAATGTTAGTTTTATCCGCTGCTTTATTTACTCTGTTTTACTTATATGTTCTGTCTTGTGATATCTGCATGCATGTTTACCCGGTTAAACGCCCCTCCAAAGCCAGTGTACTTGCAAGAGTGACCCTGGCGGAGATGGGGTGTTACAATATATATCTTTCAAATTCCCATAACAATATCTGTATCATCACGAAATCCAACATCGAAATATTCCGAAGACAATTTCGATTCAAATCTATTCCAATTCAATTCCTGGAATTTCTGGTTATTTTCAAAACCATTTCAAATCCAATTTATTTATTTAAAAATAAATAGAATTATAATTCTAGTTCAAAAATAGTTCATTTCGATAAAAATCTATTTTTATCTTTTCAAATATGTAGTTTTTCATCCCAATTCTTCACAAATCATTTCTTATGATTTTACACAAATTATTGATATTTTTAATAATTTTATCAAGGCCCGTACAGTCGATTTCCATCACGGCCATCGAACTGCACTTACAGCGACCTTTTTCAAAATTGATTTGGACATAATTCCAAATCCAACCATTAGATTTCAAATTTCTAATATTCGTTAGAAAGCTCTTTTCGATACGAACCCAAAGGTTCCGGTTTGAGGAGAATCCGACGGTCGATCTCCCGCAAAATCCATTCGAAGTCAATGGTCGAAATTCACGAACTGCCGCGGCGCGGTGCGTTCTATTCAGGCCATTATATTATATATATAATATATACTTCGTCGATTTCTTTTTAAAACGTATTTTATAAATCGTTTTAAATTCGTTTTCAAAACGATTTCAACTTCTTTTTCAAATTCAAATCAAAAATGAATTTTCCCTTTTAAATTCGTTTTAAATTCATTTCAAATTGATTTCAATTCAAATCGATTTTCAGTTCAATTTCAATACGTTTTAAACTCAATTCAAAATGATTTCAATTCTATTTCAATCTAATTTGAATTTCAATTCTATTCAGTTTAATTCGAATTTCAATTCTTTTCAATATAATTTGAATTTCAAAATCACTTTCGATATTCATTGAAAAGTGAATAAAATCGATATAAATATCGTTCATGTCAAAATGGCGTCAATCTAATCAACACGGCTTCATATATTTCTATTTTCAAATATTTCTATTTCAAATATTTCTTTTTCAAATATTTCTCTTTTAAATATTTCTTTTTCAAATATTTCTCTTTCAAATATTTCTTTTTCAAATATTTCTTTTTAAAACTGGAACGAGGCCCAATAAATTTCCATAGATTTTTGAATTTCCATACAACGCATTTATATATCAACAATGACAAATAATCTACCATCATCCAAAGTGCATTCTACACTGTATAAGCATCACATATAAGTATTTAACGCTTATAACAGCCTGTCAATCAATCGATCGACATACAACTAATTATTGGGAATAGTGTACGTCATATATCATCCCAATACCCATGTGGGGTTTCAAACAATCAAACACGGATTTTATTTGTGCAGTCGGCGATGTGTAAAATTTATCGTCCCAATCAATATCAGTTAAATGTGTGTATATAAACAAATCGTTCGATTTGTTTATATTAATTTATTTCATTTCATATACACGTTAAAAATTCTATTTTTAACTATAAAATATTTTATTTCGTTTCACATCACACAATCAACTACACATCAAAATCAAACAAACAAGCATACAAGCCGTCCATGGTCTGTGGACGACGGGTGTCGGGTGCTACTACACACCGTTTGCATCCTAGCATATATTTCAAACTAGAAATAAATTAAAGTGAGGAGTTCTCACTAAGGGTTCCACTCCGCCGGTTTTATTTTTGAATTTCTGAACATCTGGATTTGCCCGTACTCCCAACATAATCTTGACAAGCTGTTCACATTGAAGATCACATTCTTATTCCAACGCTATATAGATAAAAATCACATTTTTATATCACTATACGTACAATAAAAATCAGATTTTTATTTTGATATATATATAAATCGTATTTTTATAATCTCTACCTTATAAAAATTATATTTTTATAATCTCCACTATATAAAAATCATATTTTTAATCCGCTGCATATACAAAAATCGAATTTTTATTTTGCTACTACATATATAAAAATCGTATCTTTATATTCTCTATCTTATAAAAATCATATTTTTATAATCTCTGCTTCATAAAAATTATATTTTTAATATCTATATAATATAAAGATCATTTTTTTAAAACGCTGCGAATATAGGAAAGATTATATTTTCATATAATTAAAAATCACCTCTTTCGTACATCGAAAATTCGATCTTTCATACATTTAAAAATATCGCCTTTCACTCATCCAAAATCATTTCTTTTTATAACTAAAAATCCTTTCTTTTTCTAACTAAAAATCCCCGCTTTTATCTTACAAAAATCAGATTTTTTATTTGCACGAATAAATAAAATAAGAATTTAAAACTTACGGTGTTAATCGGAGGAAGGGGGCGCTTCAGGTGGTCGCGGCATCGATGTAGGTGCTCGGCGCCCTTGCTGGTGGCGTCTGGTGGAGATTCAATTGGAGTTTGGGTGGTTTTTGGGTTCGGTTTTGGGGAGGAGGGAGGAGGGGCTTTCCTAGGGGCGGCGCCAGACTTGGGTGGTGGCAGGGGAGGTGGAATGGCGACTCAGAGAGTGGCACGGCGAGGCCTGAGGCGTGGATTAGACTAGGGTTCACTTTGGGGGAAAGAGGAGGCCGGAGGAGCAGAGGGGGGATGCGCCATCAACCGGCGGCGGCTGGGTGTGGCGATGGCGACGAACGCCAGGACTGACGCCGCGACGAGGTCGCGTGGTTTTTTTTTCATATGAATCAGATAAGGAAGGAAGGGAGAAGAAAGAAAAAGGGGGGCCATATGTAAATATAAATATTTTATTATTTTATTAATTTCAAAAAGGTAACTTTTTATTTCGAAATCAAAATCAAACCCACCGACTATCGTCGCTAGGCTAATACCCCCATTCCGAACACAATGGGATATGTATCGCAGGCCAATTTGACCATTACAATCATTTTCCGTTGAATTTAAAATATAAATCAGTTTATATTGAATTTGAACGCGCATTTCGATTTACCGGGCCCACATACTAACTAGAAAAATTCCCGAAAATATTTTCTAGCTTCGTATTGATGACACGGTCCTAACAAAACTAATTTCATCGAATTCTGAGACCATTTGAAAAACGGCCACTTTCCAGTCGATTAAAATCAACTAAAACTGGTCAAACGCGTTTTCCTTTTCCACACTCACATATTGATTCGAAAAATTATGAAATTTGAAACCTAGCAATAACTTGACATCACGGATCCAACAAAAGTGGTATCGTCGAAATCCGAGGTCGTTTGCAAAATTCCCATTTTTAAGGGCCAGAATTCCATAGCGACTATTCTGGATTTTCAACTGGACATATCTTTTGATTCCCGCTATGAAATTTTGATTTTCGGATTCGTTGGAAAGATATCCACAAATAGATTCTAATATTTTTTGTTTCACTAAAATTCGGTTTATTTTGCACCCGGTACACTCATGTGAATTTTAAAATCGAATTATCGAACTACCACGCCATTTTAAATTCCTTTTATAATTATAAATAATTATTTATATTCTAACGTCGAGCTATATAAATATATACGTTCGAATTCTATTCAAAATAAATTTCTCATCGATATTATTTAAAATAATCATTTTAAATATTCAAAATTCGATAAAATTGCCAAAATAAAATTTTTAAATTGGTTCGGATTTTCGGGTTATTACATAAACAATCATTAAAATTGATTTTTCGGAAGATTAAAACCAAGTGGAGTTTTAATGAATCTTTAATTAGATTGAAATAATCGAGAATGGAGTATCACTAGTTTTGCTCCAGGCTATAGTTAAATCTTTAATTAGATTTGAACGTGAAATGGTAATTGAATTTACCGATAACACCGTGGTGTTAGATATGAAGTATGACCAGTTTTACTTCATGGAATGAATTGGTTGGGATTGGGAAATAAAATAAATGATTACTTCGATGTGGTTCGCTAGTACCGACTAATTTGAATTGATATTCAAAAGAAGATTAAAGAATAAATTTAAAGAATTTATCTTTGATAAAATTAATGGGAACTTTTCCCAAAGTATAAGAATATTTGAATAAAAGAATATTCTGAATTGGAATGAGGCGTATGTTGTGTTTGTGTAACACTTGTTTATTATATACGCGAGTTATGCAGAAAGTCCGGTATTATCCAATTCTGAATAACTGATACGACGATTAGTCGAAGATGAAGATGGTGGTTGAAGATAGGAGGTCTTTACGTCGTTTGGATAATTACTGATGATCTTGATTGGGCCGTACACCCAAGAGGAGGGAATTAGTTAGTGATCGTCCAGACGTACTTGGAGATCGATGGATATGCGAGGTACAAGGTGCCTCCGGTTTCGTTCAGACCCAGAACGGACTTGTAAATGGGCTGTGTGTCTGACATTGGATATCATTCTGTGTGATTGATGGATATCGATTGCATGGAGTGGTCTTCCGGTGTTTCATGCTAAGATGCAAAAAATCAAGGCTTCTGTTGAAAAGCAGAGTCTTGTGGTTGATGATCAAAGCACAGCCTGTGTGGCACAGCTTTGTGTAGCGTTAATTCGCGAGCCTCACACCTCGGTGTGAACCAGAAATGGGAGAAGGACCTTAGGGAGGACATGCATTTCCTTCTAGATAGAAGTGGCATCAGTGGTTTTACACGCCCTGACGAGTTTGACTTATGTGGTTGTTGGATTGCGAGGCGCATCGGATATATCGGTCGATCCGGGACTGATGGGGTCATTGGACTCATTGATACCCCATAGGGTGGGGAAACACAGTGTTCAATCATTTTAATCCACATCGGTGGACCGACCCTGATGATCCAAAGGTCACTCGAGCTCTGACCTGAGGGGCAGGCTAGAGCGTCTCGAAGCGGTAAGGATGATCCCTTGCCTTGGTTCACAGATGGAAATCCAACTTCCAATACGTGACTTTGCGGTTTTGATTGTAGAACCTATATATGGTGACATAGTGGTATGGGGCACTTATGCTGTCTATGATTGATACTTATGATTGAAATTGTTTTGACACTATACACTTATAGTAATAATAAAAGATGAAATTTAGCGTATCAAGCATTCTTTGGCTATTATAGGGTAAAACCCTATCCTCCGGCTTGTGTTGCATTGTGTGATGGGACCTGGGTCTTATAATAGCTTAATTATTCTTTATTTTAGCATTGCGCTGTTGTTTTATGCACTGGTATTCTTGGGAGGAAATCCGTTCTGTGTTATACGACGTGGTCCCTTGATTTACCTAACTTTAAAATAAAAATTAACAACTGTTTTAGTTCTCATACCAGTCACATGACTGATCCGGAGTTTATTGTTTTAACCTAAACTCTGGGTGCCCCTATTTTCCACACGGGGAGCTAGTTGTTTTGGTTTTGCAGATTTATATTCACGGGAACCTGGTTTACAGCTGGAATGATATCCAGAAAGCTCTGTATCCGTATATTTCTTTCAGTTGTGTATTGTATTATTTTTCCACTGCTATGTAATGCATTGTAAATCTCTGATATTTATTGAATGTATTTTATTTATTCATACACTGTATATTCTTGTTTTCTGATGTAATTGTTGTAATAAGAAATGTAATGTTCTTCTGTTTGTGTTCTGATTCGTCTTGTCCTCAATTCAATTCGTGCTTTCCTTCACGTGGATGTTCAGGTCGTCTCAGCTGGTATCAGAGCTTTGGTTTACAAAGCTCGAGAACAAGACATATTAGAACCAAACGAAAGAACTCATCAGAGATTGGATTAGTAATATCCAATGAGAATGACTCGTTAGAGATAGGATTAGTAGTATCCAAGAATGAGTGTGAAGGGTGATGTTTTTAAAATAAAATTGAAAACAAATTTTGTTTTGAAAATTTAAACTTTATTATTCGTATTTGAATATTATTTTTATATTGATTTGGACAATTCAATATATAAAGATTTTGCATATACGTCTGATCCACGTGTATTTGAAGTTTTAATATATTGGATAGATATAGAATCACACTCTAGTCGCCCGGGGATAATTCTGGTGATGGTGCACCATCGCCAGTATTTACGTTTGAGTTTCGAAAGTGGGATTTCTATATATTTCCAATTGACTGGTGTGAGAACCGAAATATAGTTAGAACATATTGTTGTGACTTGGCATCAAAAACATGCTTTTCAGTATATATATCAAAATTATGAATTTGAAACGTTAATCAACTAATTGATTGCTGATTGTGTTGTTTGATTATCGTTGTGATTAATTAGAATTTGAACCATTTAGCCAAATTATATCAAATGTTGGACTGAATTGAAAATTGTTTGAAATTGCGTGCATATACATGTACTTACATTGAACAGGTCATAGCAAGGAGGCTAGAGCAGAAGAATAAAATTGTTTGCCCAAAAAATAGGTACATTTTTAGAAATTTATTGGGTTTTTGATGATTTTATGAGCCGATTAGCTAGCCGCTTGGCTGTTTCTTTTTCTTCTTGGATTGGTGAGGGCCATAGGAGGCTATTTGAAATATCCCGAGGCTCCCGGTGCAGGGGAGGTTATGGCGAAATTTTTCGAAAATTTAGGGTGTTAGCCAAATTTTTGAAAAATTTGAAATGTTCTTAGAAACTGAAAACTTGAAGAACTTAAGACATAAAGAAAATAATGGAAGTTGAGTTGATTTGTAAAACAACTTTCAGCTTCGTTCCTTTTCGGGGACGAAAAGTTTTAAGTGGGGGAGATTGTAATAACCCGGAAATCTGAGCCAATTTAAATTTTTTATTTTGGTAATTTTAATGAATTTTTAATATTTAAAATGAATTATTTTAAATAATAACGATGAGAAATTTATTTTGAATAGAATTCGAACATATATATTTATTTGAATCGTCGTTGGAATATAAATAATTATTTATAATTGTAAAAGAAATTGAAAATGGCGCCGTAGTTTTAAATTTCGATTTCAAAGTTCAAATGAATGTACATAATTCAAAATAAACCAGATTTTAGCGAAACCAAAAGTGTTAGAATCTATTTGTGAATATCTTTCCAACGAATCCAAAAAATCATAATTTCATAGCGGGAATAAGAAGTTATGCCCAGTTGAAAATTCAGAATAGTCGCTATGAAATTCTGGCCCTTAAAAATGGAAATTTTGCAAACGACCTCTGTTTTCGACAAAACCACTTTTGTTGGATCCGGGATGTCAAGTTATTGCTAGATTCCAAAATTCGTAATTTTTCGAATCAATATGTGAGCATGGTGAAGTAAAACGTGTTTTGACAGTTATAGTGAATTTCGATCGATCAGAAAATGGCCATTTTTCAAACGGTCTCAGAATTTGACGAAATTAGTTTTGTTAGGACCGTATCGTCAATAAGAAGCAAGAAAATATTTTTCGGGAAATTTTAGAGTCCGTACGAGGCCCCGGTAAATTGAAATGTGCGTTCAAATTCAATTTATAGATTTATATTTTAAATTTAACGGAAACTGATCGTACCATTCAAATTGGCTTGTGAAACATATTCCATTGTGTTTGGAATGGGGGTAATGTGCAAGGGACGACAGTCGGTGGGTTCGAATTGGGGTTCAAAAGAAATATGTACTTTTTATGGAAATAAAATATTAAAATTATAATATATATCCTTTGCCCCCCCCCTCTCTCTGCATATTACCCAGTCAACTCTCTGTTATTAAAAAAAAAAACCATCGATCCCCAATCGAGCACCCCTCCGTCGCCCCATCCCTTCAGCCGCCATGTCAGAGGATCGCAACCGCCATCTCCGACAACCACCCCTCCCTCGCGCCGCTCTTCTTCTCCTTCTTTCCCCTTCTCAAACCCAACGTGAACCCACCCTCAACCAAATCGAGGCGCCACTGATGCAGCCACCCTCTGAAACTCCGACCACGGTCCTACGAGCATCGGCAGCTCCCAGCACCGCCTCCCCAAGACCATGGCTTCGACTTCAGACCCTCCTCCCTTTTCATAATTGAAATGTGAGTTTTTTTTATTTCGTTTTTATATAGTTAATTAATGTAAAAAATCTTATTTTTATTAATATAAACAAAATCTGGTTTTTTCTGATATGAAGTTATAATTTTTATCAATATAAAAATTAGTTTTTTATATAGAAAAAAAGATATGATTTTTAAACTTCAAAAGATATGATTTTTAAACTTCAAAATATATGATTTTTAAACTTCCAAAGATATGATTTTTAACTTCATAAAGATTTGATTTTTACGATGTTTTCATAGAGATGAAAATTCGATTTTTACATATATGAAGTTGAGATAAAAATTCTATTTTTACCTATATGAAGTAGAGATAAAAATTCGATTTTTAATATATAAACATCGTATCCAAAAATGTAATTTTTTATATATGAACAGCATGGAAAAGACTGGGTTGAATTTCGAGAAAATCCAGACCGTTCAGAAATATAGAATGGCGGAGTGGAACTCCAAGGTGAGAACTCCCCACTTTTATTTTAATTTCTAGTTTGAAATATATACTAGGATGCAGACGGTGCTTAGCAGCACCGGACATCCGTCGTCCACAGACCATGGATGACTTGTTTGTTTTATTGTTGAGTTGTGAAATTTGATTATGTAATGTGGAATGAAATAAAATATTTTATCGTTATAAATATTTTATAGTTTAAAATATAATTTTTAACGTGTATATAAAACAAATATTTATAAAAAAATCAGAAGATTTGTTTATGTACACCCATTTGACTGATATTGATTGGGACGATAAATTTTACACATCGCCCAACTGCATAAAGAAAAATCTGTGTTTATTGATTTGAAACCCCACACGGGTATTGGGATGATATTTGACATACACTAATCCTGATTGTTTAGTTGTATGTCAGTCGATGGTGCACTTTTGATGATGGTTGGTTATTTATCACTACTATTATATACATGTGTTGTATAGAATCCATATAAATAACATTATATGGTAATTGATTGGGCCTTATTCCAATTTGGAAAATAAGGAATATTATAAAAGAAAATTCATGTGTTGAATAAAATAAGAAAATTCATGTGTTGAATAGAATAAAAATTTATGTGTTGAATAAAATATATGTTCATGTGTTGAATAAAATATATATTCATGTGTTAAATAAAAGGAAATTTATATGTTGAAGATAATATTCATTTGTTGAATAGAATAATAAAGTTATTGAAAAATATAAAGCCGTGTTGATTAGATATGCGCCATTCAGACGCGAACGATATTTATATAAATTATATTCGTTTTTATAATGAATATAGAAAAGGAAGTGATTTCAAAATATAACGTTTTGAAAATATTATCATTTGTATATCGATGATGTGGAATATTCAATTTTGATTCGAAATTGAATATGAAGTTGAAATCGTTTCGAAAACAAATTTAAAACGATTTATAATATACGTTTTAATAGGAAATCGACGAAATATATATAATATATATATTATATATATTAAATGGCCTGAATAGAACGCGCCGCGGCAGTTCGCGAATTTCGACCATTGACTTCGAATGGATATTGCTGGAGATCCGACCGTCGGATTATCCTAAAACCGGAACCGCTGGGTTCGTATCGAAAAGAGCTTTCTAAAGAATACAAAGAATTAGAAATCTAACGGTTGGATATGGAATTATGTCCAAATCAAATTTGGAAAAGGTCGTTGTAAGTGCAGTTTGATGGTCGTTGATGGAAATCGACTAAACGGGCCTTGATAAAATTATTAAAAATAGTAATAATTTGTGTAAAATCATAAGAAATGATTTGGAAAGAATTGGGATGACTATTTTCATATTTGAAAATATAAAAATAGATTTTTATCGAAATGAACTAGTTTTGAACTAGAATTATAATCCTATTTATTTTTAAAATAAATAAAGTGGATTTGAAATGGTTTTAAAAATAACCAGAATTTCGAATATATAAAGTGGAAATGGATTTGAATCAAAATTGTCTTTGGAATATTTTGATGTTGGATTTCGTGGTTATGCAGATATTGTTATGGAAATTTGAAAGATATATTTATATAGCTATTTCAAATACGATATTTGTTGGTCGTAGAATTTGATATTGAATATAAGCCGGTATATTTTCTATTCAGAGCCTTGTGTTTAATATCAAATGGGATTTGGGTTTATCGTGAATGGTGTTTTAAATAAATTAACCCGATAATTAATGGAATGTGAATTGGGTTTATCGTGAACTGTGTTTTAATGACATTCATTCTTTAACCCGATTTACAGTGAAATGTGATTTGGAATTTATAAATTTTTTGTTAAGATTTAAAGGAGATTTTCCAAAGTAAAGTTTTCCAATTTAATAAAATAAATTGGAATGGAATGGAATTCGATTTGGTAATAATCGAAGTCAATTTCTGTGGAGGAAGACAACTAATATATCTGGAATTTAAAAGGCTTTGCCGTTATTTTATTTATATTATTAGTCGGATATGGAAGTTCATATTGATTATATATATCGATTTGTTTTCCATGAAGATTCCATTGTAAATGGAATGTGATTTTGGGATTATCGTGAACCGTGTTTTAAATAACACTGGTTCTTTAACCCAGTTAAAGACAAGATATGATTTCCCAAGTTAAACAATCATTAAAATTGATTTTTGGGAAGATTAAAACCAAGTGGAGTTTTAATGAATCTTTATTTAGATTGAAAAAATCGAGAATGGAGTATCACTAGTTGTGCTCCAGGAGATAGTTAAATCTTTAATTATATTTGAACGTGAAATGGTAATTGAATTTACCGATAACACCATGGTGTTAGATATGAAGTATGACCAGTTTTACTTCATTGGATGAATAGGTTGGGATTGGGAAATAAAATAAATGATTACTTCGGTGTGGTTCGCTAATCCCGACTAATTTGAATTGATATTCAAAAGAAGATTAAAGAATAAATTTAAAAAATTTATCTTTAATAAAATTAATGGGAACCTTTCCCAAAGTATAAGAATATTTGAATAAAAAAATATTCTGAATTGGAATGAGGCGTATTTTGTGTTTGTGTAACACTTGTTTATTATATACGCGAGTAATTCAGAAAGTCCGGGTTTATCCCATTCTGAATAACTAATACGACGATTAGTCGAAGATGAAGACGGTGGTTAAAGACTAGAGGTCTTCACGACGTTTGGATAATTACTGATGATCTTGGTAGGGCTGTACACCAAAGAGGAGGGAATCAGTTAGTGATCGTCCAGACATACTTGGAGATCGATGGATATGCGAGGTACAAGGTGCCTCCGGTTTCGTTCAGACCCAGAACGGACTTGTAAATGGACCGTGTGTCTGACATTGGATATCATTCTGCGTGATTGATGGATATCGGTTGCATGGAGTGGTCTGCCTATGTGGCATGCTAAGATGCAAACGATCATGGCTTCTGTTGAAAAGCAGAGTCTTGTGGTTGATGATCAAAGCACAGCCTGTGTGGCACAGCTTTGTGTAGCGTTAATTCGCAAGCCTCACACCTCGGTGTGAACCAGAAACGGGAGAAGGACCTCTGGGAGGACATGCGTTTCCTTCTATATAGAAGTGGCGTCAATGGTTTTACACGCCCTGACGAGTTTGACTTATGTGGTTGTTGGATTGCGAGGCGCCTCGGATATATCGGTCGATCCGGGACCGATGGAGTCATTGGACTCATTGACACCCCATAGGGTGGGGAAACGCAGTGTTCAGGCATTTTAATCCACATCGGTGGACCAGACTTGACGATCCAAAGGTCACTCGAGCTCTGACCTGAGGGGCGGGCTAGAGCGTCTCGAAGCGGTAAGGACGATCCCTTGCCTTGGTTCACAGATGGAAATCCAGCTTCCAATACGTGACTTTGCGGTTTTGATTGTAGAACCTATATATGGAGACATAGTGGTATGGGGCATTTATGCCATCTATGATTGATACTTATGATTGAAATTGTTTTGACACTATACACTTATAGTAATAATAAAAGATGAACTTTAGCGTATCAAGCATTCTTTGGCTATTATAAGGTAAAACCCTATCCTCCGGCTTGTGTTGCATTGTGTGATGGGACCTGGGTCTTATAATAGCTTCATTGTTCTTTATTTTAGCATTGCGTTGTTGTTTTATGCACTGGTATTCTTGGGAGGAAATCCGTTCCGTGTTATACGGCGTGGTCCCTTCATTTACCAAACTTTAAAATAAAAATTATTAACTGTTTTAGTTCTCACACCAGTCACATGACTGATCCGGAGTTTATTGTTTTAACCTAAACTCTGGGTGCACCTATTTTCCACACGGGCAGCTAGTAGTTTTGGTTTTGCAAATTTATATTCACAGGAACCTGGTTTACAGCTAGAATGATATCCGGAAAGCTCTGTATCCGTATATCTCTTTCAGTTGTGTATTGTATTATTTTTCCGTTGCTATGTAATGTATTGTAAATCTCTTATATTTATTGAATGTATTTTATTCATCCATACTTTGTATATTCTTGTATTCTGATGTAATTGTTATAATAAGCAATGTAATGTTCTTCTGTTTGTGTTTTGATTTGTCTTGTCCTCATTTCAATCCGTGCTTTCCTTCACGGGGAAGCTCGGGTCGTCTCAATATGTATATATATATATATATATATATATATATATATATATATATGTATGTATACATATATATTTTTTTTTATATAAAGATTTTTCTCTTAAGCATCTATTTTTCAAAATTATATTTTGTGAATTATAAATTTCTTCCAAATGGAAAGTGTTTGTATTAAAACCGTTGGCTCAATGGAGTTAGAATAAAGCTATTTGAATAAGAATCGATTTTTAAACCGACATTAATATAGAAATGTAAATTATATTCTACTCGAATATAAATGGATCTCCTAAGGGATTGAAATGAGTGCATTGAAATATATATATATATTCTATTTGAATATGAATTGATTTCGAACATAAATTGAATTGAAATAATTATAATCTTTGATATGAAGTATATTCAACTTGAATATAAATCGATTTTGTGAAATATTATATGATTATAATATAATGAAATGAAATATATTCTGGTTTAGAATATAATCGATTTTGAATGATTATGATATTTTGATATGAAATTTTATTATATTTTGAATATAAAATTTGGGTTCGAAACAAACGTGATACTTTAGATATGAAAGCGAACCTTTGTGAAATGTAAAAGAACCAACCGATGTGGAAAATATAAATGTTAGTTGTTAAAGAGACCGGAGTCGGTAAGTGGCATACTCTCTGTCAGTGCCGATACCATTTTAACAACAGTGCACATGTTGAAGTATCCGGAACGAAGCATAATGACTTGGAGGCAACGATTGAATCGAGGAATGCGAATGATGACGAAATAGCCCTGACCTTCGGGTCAGAATTAAAATGACTAAAACAAGAGCTATACCGTGACTAATAGAGGTAGCACCTCTGATCGGACGCACTTCTCCGGTACTATTTCTATGACTATGATGACGATTAGGGCCCTTTTGATTTAGGAGAGTGTTACGAGGTGGGCGATAGTGGCTGTTATGCGTTACCACCAGTCCGGGAGTGCAATTGGTAGAATCCTACCCTGGGCATTGTGTAACACCCCGAATTTTTGAATAACCAAATTAACTAAATTAAAGAATAATTAATCTCAGACGTGAGAATTAAGGGGAACGGGTTGCACGATTGTGTTCTTCTCGTAATTCTGGTTGAGATAGAGTCCGAGTTTGCGGGAAACGGATATCGGATGAGGGAGATATTGATGAACGAAGTTAGGCGGAAAAACCAGAAGAAGAAGAAAAAAATAATAACAATTGCACTGGCGCACTTGGAAAGTGCGGCAGTACAAAAATACACTGGCGCACTTCCCAAGTGCGCCCAGGCCGAGCAGAAAGCCTGCAGAGCTTTCTGGTGCAATCTGATCCATATTGTGACTCATTGCTGAGTCCTTTCTGACTCCCTGCTGAGTCATTAGGGCTGAGGTGTCACCCTATCCCAACTGAATGGTTTTGATTAACCCTAAGATCATCCGAGGGCTATAATTAAATTAAAATTCTATATAAACATGGGTAGACTCAAACCCTAAAATCAAATAAAAATCTGAATCATAGCCGTCATTCTGTCATCTTGTAACCTAGAGTAGCCGTCACCAACTAGAGGGAAATCAAAGCTAATCAATTCAGTTCTATTCAACTCTAATCTAAACAATAACGAATTGTAATGACCCAGAAAATCTGAACCAATTAAAATTTTTTAAATTGGCTAAAATAACGGATTTTAAATATTTAAAATAAATATTTTAAATTATAACGATGAAAAGTGAGTTTGAATCGACAATTGAAAACGAATATAATTAATTATAATTATAAACAAGGCCTGAAATGGCGCGGTAGTTTCAAAAATTGAATTCGAACTTTGTCGGACTGTACAGGGTGCAAAACAAAATGGATTTGAGTGAAACCAAAAATATTTAAATCTGTTAGTGAATACCTTTCTAACGAATCTGAAAAATCGAATGTTCATAGCGGAAAGCAAAAGTTACGGCCAAATGAATTTTCAGAAAGGTCACTATGGAATTTATAAAGCCCGTGAAATTGGCCATTTTGCAAATGACCTCGGAATTCGACGAAACCGCTTTCATAATTTTTGAAGCTAGTATGTGAGCGTGGCAAAGGAAAATGTGTTTTGGTCAATTACAGTTAAATTGGATCGACCAGAAATGGGCCATTTTTCAAATGGTCTCGGTATTCGACGAAACTAGTTTTGTTGGGACCGTATCGTCAAAACATAGCTAGATTTATTTTTCTGGAATTTTTCGAATTAGTTTGTGGCTTTGGAAAAATGAAATGTACGTTCAAATCAAATATTGAATGTTATATATTTTAATTTGAAGGAAAACTGATTGAAACAGTTGAACGGGCCTACGAAACATATCCCATTGTGTTCGGAATGGGGGTAAAACGCTAGGCACGATAGTCGTTGGGTTTAGATTGGTGGTCGTGTCAGAAAACCCCTTTAAAACTCCAACGGCCAATCATATTTTTTTAGAATAAAAAAAATCTTTGTTTCTCTCTCCCCGTCGAATGCGGAAATACGTTCAGACCTTCCCCCTCATTTTCTGATCAATCCACGCTGAATTAGCTCATGCCACAGTTGATCTTTTTGAAGATCTTCTCGAGATCTTCAAATCCATATAAAGTTTGGAATTTTTCGTGGCCTGTAGTGGGAGAATCGGGCTCGGGAAGTTTCTCCGTTCGCGCCTTGATTCCGCCGCCTGGGGACAACCGAGTTCGACCCCCTCCCTGGCGCACCTGCGCCTCTCCTAGCCTGATGAGCTGGCGCTGGCCGATCGAAGCAACAATCAATGGATTTGAAGAAAATCGAAAACCTAGTTTTGAACCTTTCAGCTGAGGTACGACTTGTTTTATTTTCAACTGTTTTAACACCTTTAAACCGTTGCAAACTTTGAAAAATCATATCTTTTTGCTATATGGTCGAAATTCAGTGAAACAAGAGACAGTAGACTCGTGTGGATGTCTTCTACCTTCTAGAAGAGACTGCATATTTTTCTGAGCCTTCTGCTATTTTTAGTGGAGTGGAACCCAATGTGAGATTTCTAATTTATAAACGATATGGAAAACGACGATGTATAAATTATATATTCGATGTATGAGTTATATAAGCGTTGTACACCTTATGTATAAGCGTTGTATAAGTTGTATGTTCGATGTATAAGTTATATATGCGTTGTAAAAATTATATATGTGTTGAAATAAAAATGAATTGCTATATATATATATATATATATATATATATATATATACGCCCCTCGTCCACAAACCATGGACGATATTCATTGGTTGTGATTGGTGTGAAAATTGATTGATAGCGAATGGTTGATTGGCATTGTTTGTGGTTGATATTGATTGATTGTGGTTGAAAAATACCCATTTGTGGTTGAGAAATATTTGGTTGAAACCACATAGGATTAGTTTGTGGAAATGAAATAAATATACATGCCGCCTGCGTGCGAACTAGATGCATGATTCCCCATTGTCAAAAACCGCGAGGTTTTAAGGTAGAGCGAGGAGCCTTACTAGGGACGGTCCCGGTTTTAACTACCCTGCCGTTATGCTGCCGAAATTTTGAATAATATTCATGTGTCTGAATTATTTTCATTTGTTGAAACTATATTTATTCGTTGAATAGAAAACCTCCATGTGTGGAAACGTTGTTAAGTTGAAATTCATGTGTTGAATGGTGTTCATATTTTGAAATAAATTGTTTTATAATAAAAATCCCATTTTTATCGTCTATACGAACTATATAAAATAACATTGTTTTGAAATGAATTGTTTTACAACAAAAATCGCATTTTTATTATATAAATGAATTGTTAAAAATAGTGAAGTGTTGAAATAGAAGGCAGTTAGATGAAAATATCATTTTTATCAAAAGTGTGAAATTCATATGGTTTTGAAATCGAAGAATCGATATATATATTTAAATAGAATTGAAATATATCGAATAACGACGCTGCAGTTGGAATTTTGAAATCGTGATTTCAAACGATTAGTACGGGAGATCCGACCATCGGATTTTCCTGAAATCGCAACCGTTGGGTTCGCTTTGGGAAAATCTTTCCAACGGCACCAACTTTATAAAAATCCAACAGTTGGATTGTCTGGAATGTTTAATTCAAATCTGAAGAAAAACAGCGCCAGAATCGATTATATTTATATATATATATATATAATTATATTTAATCGAATAACGACGCTGCAGTTCGTATTTTGAAATCGAAACTTCAAACGATGAGACCGGGAGATTCGACCGTCCGATTTTCCCGAAACTGGAACCGTTGGATTCGTTTTGAAAAGATCTTTCCAATGATATAAATTTTGTGAAGATCCAACGGTTAGATTTTCAGATATGTGTAAATCAAATCTGAAGAAAAACAGCGCCACGGCCGCGTTATGGCCCGAAGCGTCGATTTGAATAAATTGGCTATTTTAAAATAAATAAAAATAGCGATAAATCGTTATAAAATATTATAAATGATATGGAATGGAAATAAACTGAATTTTCTCGATTTATGTGATATTTGATGGTTAAATGTGTTTGGTGTGAAAATTACATTGAAGAAAAAAATTGGTGTTGTGTAATGATATTAACCATTGAAATAAATTGATTTGAAATTCTAAATGTACGTGAATTATTTGAAAAGGCCGAGTTAACTCTCATTTCAAATAATTGACCGACGATTGAAAGTCGAAGATGAAGACGGTGGTCGAAGACCGGAGATCTTCACCTCGTTTGGGTGGTAACCGAGGTCCTGATTGGGAGGCATCCCGAAATATGGATAATGAGTGGTGATCGTCCAGACGTACGTGGTGATCGATGGGTTTGCGAGGTATTTAGTGCCTCCGGTTTCGTTCAGACCCAGAACGGACTTGTGAATGGACTATGTGTCAGACATTGGATTTTATTCTGTGTTGATTGATCTCTGTTAAATATACATATGTTTGGCGGTGGAGAATTTATTCTTTTGCTTAACGCCCTTCTCTGAAACGCATGAGCTCAGAGGTTGTATATCGATGGACATCAGTCGCATGGCATGAATTGCTAGTGTGGCATGCCTAAGTGGCAAATGATCAGGGCTTCTGTTGAAAAGCAAAGTCTTGTGGTGATGATCAAAGCACCGCCTGTGTGGCGTAGCTTTGTGTATAACGTGAATTCGCGAGCCTCACACCCCGGTATGAACCAGAAACGGGAGCAGGACCTCATGGGGGACGTGCGTTTTCTTTCTAGCTAAAAGTGGCGTCAGTGGTTTTACATGCCCTGACGAGTTTGGCTTTTCTGGTTGTTGTTGTTGCGAGGCGCATTGGATCGATCGGACGATCTGGGTCCGATGGAGTCATTCGTTGACTCATTTACGCCCCAAAGGGCGGAGAAACGCATTGTTCAGGCATTATAATCCACTTCGTGTGGACCGGCCCTGACGATCCAAGGTACGGTTGCGGCTGTGCCTGAGGGGCGGGCGGGCTAGAGCGTCTTGAATTCGGTAAGGACTTTCTTTTGCCTTGGTTCATGACGGAAATCGAATTTCCAAATACGTGACTGTGTGGTTTTGATTGTATATATATATATATGGCGACATGATATATGGTACCCATGTCGTCTATGATTGATAGTTATGATTGAAATTGTTTTGGAAACATATAAACACTAGCAATAATATCAAATGCTTTTGTTTTATTCGTATCAAGCATAATTTGGCCGTTATAAGGTAAAAACTCTATCCTTCGGTTTGCGTTGCATTTTGTGATGGGAAATGAGTCTTATAATGTCTTCATTTTTATAAAAAGCATTGCGATGTTTAATAGAAATATTTGTTTTAGAGCACTGGTGATCCAATGGAGTAAACCTGTTCCACGAAAGTGGCGTGGTCCTGTGATTAGCCATATGTTAAATGTGTTGAGTAGATTTCTCATACCAGTCCCATGACTGACTCATAGTTTGTTTCACTTTCAAACTCGGATGCCCCTTTTTCTACATGGGCAGCCTTGTATTCAGGTTTAGCTGGTTCTTTCTGGATAGCTGGAGCTGAAGATGGATTCTATCATTTATCTCTTTTTATGCTGTTCAGCTCCTATTGTACATTATGTTTATTTTCCGCTGTAGACATATATGTATAGTTGAACTGTATTTGTACTAAGTATGATCCTGTAAACTGTGTAACTCTGATGATTACTTTTATCCAGTATATTCTATTGTTCATTATCTGGTGTATTTATTTAATTCTATTCTGCCATTATCTGTTTCTGTGTTATATTCCTAAGATTACCCTTGTCTCCGTCAGTACGGGATTTGGGGCCATCACATCGTGGTAACAAAGCTTTGGTTAGGCTTAGTTCTGGAATATAACATTTGAACGAACTCATCAGAAATAGAACCAGTAGTGTTCTAGGATGGGTAACTCTATACAGATAGGATCAACAATATCCTAGTATGAGTAAAGCAGAATGAAATTACACCTCGATAGACACATTTACATTTGAAGTATGTGTTTCTATATTTTAAATTATCTTTTCTGTGACCTGACACTTGATCTGCTAATTGCAGAAGTGCTAGAAAAATGAGTGTCAGAAACAGGAGAAATACAGAACCCGATCTAGAGGCTATATTAAAGAGATATCGAAATCTGAACGGAGCACAGTTCTCGGGTAATGAATCTATAATTCAGACTCAAGCTTGGATAAGTTCTGTCGAAAGAATTTTTGAGCATATCCAGCTGAGAGATGACCAAAAAAGGTTAGTAGCGTCTTGGGTGCTCAAAGAAGAAGCTTTAATCTGGTGGGAAACAATCATCAAAGATAATCCAGAAGGTGATATCACCTGGGACAGATTCAAAGAGATTTTCCTAGAAAGATTTACTCCTCCTGAAGTGACTAAGCGATTATGCGATGAATTCTCTTATCTGATACAGGGTGATACGACCATCCCAGAATACCATAAGAAATTCAACGAACTTGCTCACTTTGCTCCTCATCTGATTCAAGATCCAAAGAGGAGAAATCTGAGATTTATTCATGGCCTGCAAAGGAGATATCAGAATAGTGTAATGAGGAGTGTGAAGCTTCCTTTTTCAGAGATGATATACATGGCTTATTAGTATGAAGATCTCCATAAGAAAGGAATGTGGCGCGACGAAGAAGAAGTCGGTTCTAGTGACAAAGAAAAGTCGGAAACTGATATTCCTGAAGCCAGTATGAGGTCTGAGGGTAATAAAAAGCCCAGTGCCAAGAGGAAAAAGGGCCAGATCTGGGAAAGAACCAACAACGACCGCCACGTGCTCAAGCTGCAATAGAAAAGGACATTTGGCGATAAGTTGCAAATCTTGGAACCAACGAAGAAAGAGTGGGTCTAAATCCAAGAAGGATCTTCAAGGAAAGAAACGGTGAAATCAATGCTATCAGTTTGGTCATGTAAAGCAAAATTGCCGGCTGTTAAAAACGAACAAAGAAGCTCAGGTAAATAAAGTGGCAGAAGTGCCTGCATCTTCGTCTGCTCAGGAAAGGTCTGATGTTTTAGAAGGCACCCTACCTGTCAAAGACATTCCCGTCAAAGTATTGTTTGACACAGGCGCGTCACGAAGCTTCATTGCAAAGGATGCAGCTAAGAAACTGGAATTGAATTTGAAAAAGCTTAAGGAACCAATGACTGTCCAGAATCCAATTGGGGGTTCCATTGATCTCAGTTGGGTTTGTGGAGTGCTGATTTCTTTCTCTCGTTATCGGCTTCCTACCGTCGCAGTCGTCATGAGTTTTAAAGAGTTTGATCTCATCTTGGGGTTAGACTGGTTGACCAAATATGAAGCAGAGGTTAGGTGCGCCGAGAGAGTTGTTAGGGCTAGGATTAAATCAGGAAGTTATATAACCATTCCCTGTGAAGGTCAGAATGCTAATAGAAAAGACTTCTGGGCAGCTTTGAATGTTTCTCCAGCCAAATAGAAAATGTCATTGAAGTCACAGAGAATATTCCCGATCTAGTGAAAGATATTCCTGTCGTCAAGAACTATGCAGATGTGTTCAAGGAAGTTGTTCGCTTACCTCCGAAGAGAGAAATAGATTTCAAGATTGCTTTGATTCTGAATGCAAGGCCAGTAGTTCACGCTATTCGAAGAATGTCCTTGAAAGAAAAAGAGGAATTAGACAATCAAACATGACAGCTAGTATGGAAGGGTCTGATTAGGCCTAGTTTCTCTGATTTGGGTGCAGCAGTGGTGTTTGTCCCGAAATCTGACGGTACTCTACGTCTATGTGTGGATTATCGTGATTTGAACAAGCAGACGATAAAGAACAAATATCCATTGCCGTGGATCGATGATTTATTGGATCGTCGGAATGGAGCACAAGTGTTCTCAAGGATGGACCTAGCTACAGGCTTCCATCAACTTCGAATTGCTGAAGAGTGTGTTCCAATGACAGCACTCAGAGGTCCCGACCTATTCTACGAGTGGTTAGTAATGTCGTTCGGCTTATGTAACGCTCCAGCTTACTTCGTCGATCTGATGAATAGAGTGTTCAGAGGGGTTTTGAATAAATTTGTTCTGGTTTTTATTGAAGATATTCTAATCTTCTCTAAATCGAAGGCCGAACAAGAAAAGCATTTGGAACAGGTTCTGGAAATCCTCAGAAGGAATGTATTAAAAGCCAAACTATCCAAATGTATATTCTGGTAGGATGAAGTGAAATTTCTGGGTCATGTCGTATCAAAAGAAGGAATTGCTGTGGATCCAAGTAAAATCACAGCTATTCAAAACTGGAAACAGCCTAGTACTCCTACAGAAGTCCGCAGTTTTCTCAGATTGGCTAGCTATTACCGGAAATTCGTTAAAGACTTTTCGAAGATATCTGGTCACTTAACGAAGCTTACAAAGAAGCATTCTAAATTCAAGTGGACTCCAGAATGTGAAGAGGCTTTTGAAGAGCTAAAGTTAAGATTAATGACAGCTCCAGTGTTAACCATCATCAATGGCAATCAGGATTTGAAAGTCTGGACTGATGCTTCTAGAGAAGGCCTTGGCGCAGTGTTAATGCAGAGGGGCCAAGTGATTGCTTATGCTAGCCGTCAACTGAAGCAGCACGAGAAAAACTATGTAACTCATGATCTTGAGTTGTTGGCTATCGTATTCTCTTTGAAAATCTGGAGACACTATCCTCTGGGTGAGAGATTTGAACTGTTTACAGATCACCAGTCGTTAAAATATTTGTTCACCCAGAAATACTTGAATCTGAGGCAGCAACGTTGGCTGGAGTTTCTTGCAGCATATGACTTTGAGATTATATACACTCCAGGTAAAGCCAATGTCGTGGCGGATGCATTAAGCCGAAAGAATGAAATGATCGCCAGTTTTATTATCACGACTTCACTGATAGATAAAATATCTGCTCTTCAGAAGGATGATCACTTCATTCAGAAGATCAGGGAGATAATTCAGAAAGGCGAACCCTCGAGTTTTCAAGTTGATAATGATGAGATTCTAAGGCTGAAGGGTCGAATCTGTGTCCCTAACATTGCTGAGCTCCGCAAGGAAGTACTGGATGAATGCCACAAGTCAAAACTTAGTATCCATCCGGGAGTAAGCAAAATGTATAACGACATCAAATGCACTTTCTGGTGGAAGTCGATGAAAAGGGACATTTCCTTATATGTTATCTAATGCCCTACTTGCTAGCTAGTCAAAAGCGACCAACAGAAACTTGCTGGACTGTTACAACCGCTAGACATTCCTGATTGGAAGTGGGAACGTATTTCTATGGATTTCATTGATGGTCTGCCCAGAACCGGAAAAGGGAATGATGGTATTTGGGTGATCGTAGATCGCTTCACAAAGACCGCCCATTTCATACCTGTCAGATCAAACAAAACTGCTCAGAGTCTGGCGCAGATATACATCAGGGAAATTGTTAGACTACATGGAGTGCCGCTCAGTATAGTCAGTGATAGAGATACAATATTTACTAGTGAATTCTGGGAGGCATTTCAAGTCGAGCTGGGAACGAAGTTGAACTTGAGCACCGCTTATCATCCTCAGACAGATGGTCAAACTTAGAGGGTGAATTGTATCTTAGAAGATCTATTGCGGGCTTGTGTTCTAGATTTTGGTGGATCGTGGGAAGACCATCTGCATTTGGCTGAATTCTATTATAACAACAGCTACCAGGCGAGCCTGACAATGTCGCCATTCGAAGCATTATATGGTAGACCGTGCCGATCTCCTGCTTGTTGGGTCGAACTCGGTAATAGACTTCTGTTGGGGCCTGATATGATTCGAGAAGCTGCCGACAAAGTCGATTTTATTAAGAAACGATTACTGGCCGCTCAAAGCCGACAAAAGAGTTACGCCGATAAGAGAAGAAGAGATATATCATTTGCTGTTGACGACTATGTATATTTGAAAGTATCACCGATGAGAGGAGTTATCCGGTTCGGTAAAACTGGAAAGTTGGCACCCAAATTCATTGGTCCATTTCCTATTCTGGAACGGATCGGAACTCTCGCTTATAGGGTTAAATTGCCTGATTGACTGCCTGGAGTTCATGATGTATTTCATATATCTCAACTCCGAAAGCACGTTCATGATCCAGACTTGATCTTGGAAGAAGCAACTCAACAGGACATTGAAATTACCCTAGAATTAGCTATGAGAAGAGAGCCGCTAAAGATCATCGGCAAAGAAACCAAAGAGCTGAGGAACAAAAAGGTTCACTTAGTCAAAGTGCAATGGGGTGGAGATCCATGAGATTGTAGTTGGGAAACTGAGGAGAACATTCAGAAAGCCTATCCTAGATGCCAAGTGGATATCTCTGATTGACTCCGGTGCAAGGTACATTTACCATACTTTGCATTACCAATTAGTTCTCCACTCAGTTGTTATTTTCTTTCCATGGATGTGCACTTTTAATTCTATAGTCTAAATGATTTTAAAAGAATATAGAAATTGATTGGTATGATTTTGAAAAGTTAAAAACAGTTTGATTGTTGTTTGTGTTGTGTGATAGTAGATTTGATTAATTAAGATTATTGAAACGATAGTTAATTAAATTAATAAGAGAATAATGGTAGGATTTATTCGATTAACTCACACATTGAATTGATTAGAAAATAGATAGAAATATATACATGTGCATTTTATATATTTGAACTGGTAAATGGATTAGCTGTTGAGTAAAGATTTTATTTGCGTGCCCGACAAATAGGTAAACCTTAATGAGTTGGATGCTAAATATTATTATATCAACTCTTGTGAATGCCATTGGATGCAGAGTGTTGGTTTTTCTGTGTGAAAAAAATAAACGTCGCCATAGGATAGTAACAATTAATTTTGAACTACATTACATGGCATACTTCAGAAGATAGGCATACTTCATTATATACCACATAAGCATTTGAAGCTTGTGTGACGTGGTGGAAGATTTACCATACGAGCGAGAGGCTTGTATGGCGATGACTATATTTTAGAGGTTGAACTGATGACTGATATGGACTATTTAAATTGTAAAGATTAAATTGCCAGATTAATAAAAACCCCACACGGGTCTGGAGTTGACAATAATCACGTCTCTCTAGTTATTGGATACGGCACATAGACTATTTATTTCCCACACGGGACGAGGTGACGAGGATTTATCCTCTGGAGCATTTAAAATACACACTCCCTCAGGCTTTGACAGGGTGACGAGAATTTATTCTTTGGAGTTATTATCAATACATGCTCCCCTGTAAACACCAGAATATATCACTATAAATATGTGTATGCTTATTAGGATTTACTAGGTACCTAATACGGCCCAATAAATTTCCAAACCTCTCTCCGTACAAAGGAGGTTATGGCAAAAAAATTCGAAAATTCCGTGTGTTAGCCAAGTTTTTGAAGTATTTGAAAATTCTCAGAAACTGAAAAGTTGGAGAATTGAAGCCAGATCGAACGTAGAGTTGATTAATCAAAAGACTTTGTTCCTTTTCGGGGACGAAAAGTTTTAAGTGGGGGAGATTGTAACGACCCAGAAAATCTGAACCAGTTTAAAAAATTTAAATTAGCTAAAATAATGGATTTTAAATATTTAAAATAAATATTTTAAATTATAACGATGAAAAGTGAGTTTGAATCTACAATTGAAACCGAATATAATTAATTATAATGATAAACAAGGCCTGAAATGGCGCGGTAGTTTCAAAAATTGAATTCAAACTTTGTCGGACTGTACCGGGAGCAAAACAAAACGGATTTGAGTGAAACAAAAATATTTAAATCTGTTAGTGAATACCTTTCTAACGAATCTGAAAAATCGAATTTTCATAGCGGAAAGCAAAAGTTATGGCCAAATGAATTTTCAGAAAGGTCGCTATGGAATTTATAAAGCCCGTGAAATTGGCCGTTTTGAAAACGACCTCTGAATTTGACGAAACCACTTTTGTTGGATCTGGGATGTGAAGTTATTGCTAGGTTTAAAATTTCATAATTTTTGAAGCTAGTATGTGAGCGTGGCAAAGGAAAATGTGTTTTGGTCAATTACATTTAAATTGGATTGACCAGAAATGGGCCATTTTGCAAATGGTCTCAAAATTCGACGAAACTAGTTTTGTTGGGACCGTATCGTCAAAACATAGCTAGATTTATTTTTCTGGAATTTTTCGAATCAGTTTGTGGCCCTGGAAAAATGAAATGTACGTTCAAATCAAATATTGAATGTTATATATTTTATTTGAAGGAAAACTGACTGAAACAGTCGAACGGGCCTACGAAACATATCCCATTGTGTTCGGAATGGGGGTAAAACGCTAGGGACGACAGTCGTTGGGTTTAGATTGGTGGTCGTGTCAGAAAACCCCTTTAAAACTCCCCCGGCCAATCATATTTTTTTTAAAATAAAAAAAAAGAAAATCTTTATTTCTCTCTCCCCGTCGAAGGCGGAAATACGTTCAGACCTTCCCCCTCATTTTCCAATCAATCCACGCCGAATTAGCTCGTGCCACAGTTGAACTTTTTGAAGATCTTCTCGAGATCTTCAAATCCATATAAAGTTTGGAATTTTTCGTGGCCTGTAGTGGGAGAATCGGGCTCGGGAAGTTTCGCCGTTCGCGCCTGGATTCCGCTGCCTGGGGACCACCGAGTTCGACCCCCTCCCTGGCGCACGTGCGCCTCTCCTAGCCTGACGAGGTGGCGCTGGCCGATCGAAGCAACAATCAACGGATTTGAAGAAAATCGAAAACCTAGTTTTGAACCTTTCTGCTGAGGTACGGCTTGTTTTATTTTCAACTTTTTTAACCCCTTTAAACCGTTGCAAACTTTGAAAAATCATATCTTTTTGCTATATGGTCGAAATTCAGTGAAACAAGAGACAGTAGACTCGTGTAGACGTCTTCTACCTTCCAGAAGAGACCGCATATTTTTCTGAGCCTTCTGCTATTTTTGGTGGAGTGGAACCCAATGTGAGATTTCTAATTTATAAACGATATGGAAAACGATGATGTATAAATTATATAGTCGATGTATGAGTTATATAAGCGTTGTACACCTCATATATAAGCATTGTATAAGTTGTACGTTCGATGTATAAGTTATATATGCGTTGTAAAAATTATATATGTGTTAAAATAGAAGTGAATTGCTATATATATATATGTATGTATGTATGTATATACACGCCCCTCGTCCACAAACCATGGACGATATTCATTGGTTGTGATTGGTGTGAAAATTGATTGATAGCGAATGGTTGATTGGCATTGTTTGTGGTTGATATTGATTGATTGTGGTTAAAAAATACCCATTTGTGGTTGAGAAATATTTGGTTGAAATCACATAGGATTAGTTTGTGGAAATGAAATAACATGCCGCCTGCGTGCGAACTAGATGCATGATTCCCCATTGTCAAAAACCACGAGGTTTTAAGGTAGAGCTAGGAGCCGTACTTGGGACGGTCCGGGTTTTAACTACCCTGCCGTTATGCTGCCGAAATTTTGAATAATATTCATGTATTTGAATTATTTTCATTTGTTGAAACTATATTTATTCGTTGAATAGAAAACCTCCATGTGTGGAAACGTTGTAAAGTTGAAATTCATGTGTTGAATGGTGTTCATATTTTGAAATAAATTTTTTATAATAAAAATCCCATTTTTATCATCTATACGAACTATATAAAATAACAGGGTTTTGAAATGAATTGTTTTACAATAAAAATCACATTTTTATTATATAAATGAATTGTTAAAAATAGTGAAGTGTTGAAATAGAAGGCAGTTAGATGAAAATATCATTTTTATCAAAAGTGTGAAATTTATATGGTTTTGAAATTGAAGAATCGATATATATATTTATATAGAATTGAAATATATCGAATAATGACGCTGCAGTTGGTATTTTGAAATCGTGATTTCAAACGATTAGTACGGGAGATCCGACCATCGGATTTTCCTGAAATCACAACCGTTGGGTTCGCTTTGGGAAAATCTTTCCAATGGCACCAACTATACAAAAATCCAACAGTTGGATTGTCTGGAATGTTTAATTCAAATCTGAAGAAAAACAGCGCCAGAATCGATTATATATATATATATAATTATATTTAATCGAATAACAACGCTGCAGTTCGTATTTTGAAATCGAAACTTCAAACGATGTTACCGGGATATCCGACCGTCGGATTTTCCCGAAACTGGAACCGTTGGATTCGTTTTGAAAAGATCTTTCCAATGATATAAATTTTGTGAAGATCCAACAGTTATATTTTCAGATATGTGTAAATCAAATCTGAAGAAAAACAGCGCCACGACCGCATTATGGCCCGAAGTGTCATTTTGAATAAATTGGCTATTTTAAAATAAATAAAAATACCGATAAATCATTATAAAATATTATAAACGATATGGAATGGAAATAAACTGAATTTGCTTGATTTATGTGATAATTGATGGTTGAATGTGTTTGGTGTGAAAATTACATTGAAGAACAAAATTGGTGTTGTGGAATGATATTAACCATTGAAATAAATTGATTTGAAATTCTAAATGTACGTGAATTATTTGAAAAGGCCGAGTTAACTCTCATTTCAAATAATTGATCGACGATTGAAAGTCGAAGATGAAGACAGTGGTCGAAGACCGGAGATCTTCACCTCGTTTGGGTGGTAACCGAGGTCCTGATTGGGAGGCATCCCGAAATATGGATAATGAGTGGTGATCGTCCAGACGTACGTGGTGATCGATGGGTTTGCGAGGTATTTAGTGCCTCCGGTTTCGTTCAGACCTAGAACGGACTTGTGAATGGACCATGTGTCTGACATCGGATTTTATTCTGTGTTGATTGATCTCTATTAAATATACATCTGTTTGGCGGCGGAGAATTTATTCTTTTGCTTAACGCCCTTCTCTGAAACGCATGAGCTCAGAGGTTGTATATCGATGGACATCAGTCGCATGGCATGAATTGCTAGTGTGGCATGCCTAAGGGGCAAATGATCAGGGCTTCTGTTGAAAAGCAAAATCTTGTGGTGATGATCAAAGCACCGCCTGTGTGGCGTAGCTTTGTGTATAACGTGAATTCGCGAGCCTCACACCCCGGTATGAACCAGAAATGGGAGCAGGACCTCAGGGGGGACGTGCGTTTTCTTTCTAACTAAAAGTGGCGTCAGTGATTTTACACGCCCTGACGAGTTTGACTTATGTGGTTGTTGCTGTTGCAAGGCGCCTCGGTTAGATCGGACGATCCGGGTCCGATGGAGTCATTCGTTGACTCATTTACGCCCCAAAGGGTGGAGAAACGCATTGTTCAGGCATTATAATCCACTTCGTGTAGACCGGCCCTGACGATCCAAGGTACGGTTGCGGCTATGCCTGAGGGGCGGGCTAAAGCGTCTCGAATTCGGTAAGTACTATCTTTTGCCTTGGTTCATGACGGAAATCCAATTTCCAAATACATGACTGTGCGGTTTTGATTGTATATATATATATGGCGACATGATATATGGTACCCATGCCGTCTATGATTGATAGTTATGATCGAAATTGTTTTTGACACATATAAACACTAGAAATAATATCAAATGCTTTTGTTTTATTCGTATCAAGCATAATATGGCCGTTATAAGGTAAAAACTCTATCCTCCGGTTTGCGTTGCATTGTGTGATGGGAACTGAGTCTTATAATGGCTTCATTTTTATAAAAAGCATTGCGATGTTTAAAAGAAATATTTTTTTTAAGAGCACTGGTGATCCAATGGAGTAAACCCGTTCCACGAAAGTGGCGTGGTCCTGTGATTAGCCATATGTTAAATGTGTTGAGTAGATTTCTCATACCAGTCCCATGACTGACTCGTAGTTTGTTTCACTTTCAAACTCAGGTGCCCCTTTTTCTACACGGGCAGCCTTGTATTCAGGTTTAGCTGTTTCTTTCTGGATAGCTGGAGCTGAAGATGGATTCTATCATTTATCTCTTTTTATGTTGTTCAGCTCCTATTGTACATTATGTTTATTTTCCGCTGTAGACATATATGTATAGTTGAACTGTATTTGTACTATCCTGTAACTGTGTAACTCTGAAGATTACTTTTATCCAGTATATTCTATTGTTCATTATCTGGTGTATTTATTTAATTCTGTTCTGCCATTATCTGTTTCTGTGTTATATTCCTAAGATTACCCTTGTCTCCGTCAGTACGAGATTTGGGGCCGTCACACGAATCTACTACAAAGGCGAACTAAATCAATTTCAGAACTCAGATTTCAGAACGCAAGACCTTCTTTTTGTGAGTTCGATTTCTTTAATAAGATAATTAACAATTTAATTGGGTTGAGTTATGATTGGGATTATATGGTTATGTTGTGAATCATTGACCGTTATGTTATCATCTATGTTGTAAATCTATGATGTTATTATCTATGTTGTAAAGCTGTGATTTTATCATCTATGTTGTAAATCTATGTTAATTGTTGGCTTATGTACAATCAAATTCATAATGATGTTTCATATGCTAGTTTGGTTATGTTGTTAGAACTGATTCATATGTTAAATCATATGTATGTATGCAAGTTCAGATGTTAATTTAGATATGAATCATATGCAAGTTAGTGAGAATCATATATACAACCTTACATGTTTCATGACGTCTATTTTATGTGTAAATTGGATCTAAAGTTAGGCTATGACATGTGTGAGTTTAGATGCAAGTTTACACTACAATTTATGTTGCATAAATCACATATGCAAGTATATACATACATATATATATATATATATATATATATATATATATATATATTGGAGTGTGAATCATGTAATGTAAGATTGTAACTATTCCCTATGCAAGTTTACACCTTATAATTAGATCTATGACACCCATTGTCTATGCAAGTTTAGATGAAACACCTTGTTCACACATGCTAGTTCACCCCTTATATTTAGATCTATATGCCAAATTATGTTATGACTTTTTGTTCATAAGTTAGATTTAATTTATATTCTATGCATGTAGTGATGCTTTCTCTTTATTCCATAAGTTAGACTATTCGAGTCTAACGTATATTTCACGTTAAACGAACGAACGTACAACGTGGGGCAATGGGATAATATTAAATGATTCAATAATGAGAATTGGCATAAATGGCTTTAATGTGATGTTAATTGGTATAATTTTATATACCATAAATAGATGGACATAATTGAGTCAATTATGGACATAGTTAAATTTGTAATTGATTGACAATTTGAATAGGAAATTAATTCAAATTGGGGGTAATTAATTATGTGTAATTAATCGCATAAGACACGAGGTTAGACTCTTTTGTGGTGTAAGACTGCCCGGACCCACCCGGCAAATCCAGCTGCCACAACTGCCAGACTAATGTGAGAGGTCTTAGGCATAAATTAAATGCGTAACGATTGTAAAGACACGAGGTTAGGCTCGTTTGTGGTGTAAGACTGCCCGGACCCACCCGGCAAATCTAGCTGCCACAAATGCCAGTCTAATGTGGGAGGTCTTTATAAGGTTACGGTCTTAATGAATTAAGAAACACTTAACCATAAAAACATGTAGTGGGAGATGAGGGGTTATGTGGGTGCCTTGGGAGGCATGTGAAATTAAGTGGGTGCCTTGGGTGGCATGTGGAATTAAGTGGGTGCTTTTGGTGGCATGTGACATACGATTAGGTGTCTCAATAATTAATTAATGCTGATTAAAGACAAAAATGGATGACAAACAGAAGTTCGGTTGTGTTAGTGATTCTTTAAGTAATGATCTGATGTTGATCTCGGTCTTCGGGGATGGTACTTAGGGAGTTATTCTCTTAACCAATGTATCTGTGGACTAAGAAGTACATAATCATAAACTAACTAAAAGGGTTAAGACCAGCTTAACCAATAATTTGATAAGTGGGTAGGGTTAAGATAAACTTAACCAATAATTTGATAAGTGGGTAGGTTTAAGACAAACTTAACGAATAACACATGTTGATTTGTTGAGTAAGTAACATGGGTGACATGTGGGATATAATTTTAAACACTTAACCAAGTTGAAACATGTAAGAAGACATGAATAAGAGGGGTTAAGTGGGAAATTCTAGTGGGGACCAAGCATAGGGGGGAAGCTTATGTGGGGACCCTTTTCAAACCAGTAATCCATTTAGTATCTTTGTGGGCTCGACCCAAGTCGAGGACGGGACACGCGTACTGGATTTGATTGTAAGAGGTCAAAACGGGTCAGCGGTGGCAACGCAAGTCCAACGGGTTCATATGCGTATGTGGGTCCCGGCTGGTAGGTAAGACGTTGTTGCATCGTGTAGATATAAGACGTGCATTTTTGGTTGTATCGGATTGCCACTTTGGGGAGTGATACACCCTACTGTGGGGCCAGCACGGGTATCTACGAGTTAAGGAGCCGATCGAATGGGGAAGGTAGTGGGTACACCTAATGGAGATAGGAGCAGACGGCACCTATGAAGACATCTAGGAGTATAACTACCATATTATGAATAAATATTATAATTAGAATGGGGAAGGTAGTGGGTACACCTGGTGGAGATAGGAGCAGACGACACCTATGAAGACAACTAGGAGTATAACTACCATATTATGAAGAAATATTATAATTAGAATGGGGAGGGTAGTGGGTACACCTAGTGGAGATAGGAGCAGACGGCACCTATGAAGACAACTAGGAGTATAACTACCATATTATGAATAAATAGTGTAATTAGAATGGGGAGGGTAGTGGGTACACCTAGTGGAGATAGGGGCAGACGACACCTATGAAGGCAACTAGGGGTGCACAAACTGCCAGTATCATTATTAAGTTTTGTAAGCGGGATCAACCTTTAGGGTAACTAGTGGTGGTGCAGTATAGTAATTATCCTATAGTGATTAGGGGCACCTTTAACGTTATCTTTGATCACCTTATTTCCTTGTTTGCTCTGTCATACCCAATTTTTCACAGTCATTATCCTTATTTTCCAGCTTATGCCTTATCCTAGTTATTTTGATAATTCTATTGTTAAAGTTATCGCACTTGGCAGACTTTATGTCTGACCCCCTTTTCATTCCACCTCTTTTCTTCCTTTCCCCCCTCAAGTTTGCAAGCAGGGAATACTACATCTTAGTGCCGATTTCTTTCAGTTGCTTGGAGAGAGAAGATGATCGCTTTGGACTCTCTCATCTTTATGGCTTTGCTTATGCTCAGTGGGGATTTATGCATTTATGTTATCTAAGTATTTGCTTCTTTATGTACTTTGAAGTTTTTGGAAAAGACTATTGATCCTGTTGTAATGGTTTTGGAGACAACTTACGTAAACTTGTTTTTGAGTTATGAAGCAATAAAATAAGTTTTAACTTCCGCTGTGTTTATTTATTCTTGTAATTTATCTGTTCTATACAACAATAACGCTTCATGGACATTGATGCATTCCCTTTGTGAGTGACATTAATGGACATGGGGTGTTACACGTGGTATCAGAGCTATGGCTACAAGAACAGATAAAAAGTTTTGAAAGGTGTTTTCAAAAGTATTATTTTCCAGAAAGTATTTTCAAAAACTTGTTTTAAAGAAGCCATTTTCAAGAGAAAGGTTTATTTTAAAAACATAATCCCCAAGAGCCATATATCTTTCCTTCGATTCTCCGTTTTGAATCTCTTCCTCTTTCACTTTTTGAATCTCTTCCTCCGCATAGAGATGCTTTTTCCTAAGATATATGAGGACTTCCATACGATAGGCGGAAAACCGCTTCATGGGACTTAGACATTTGTCGGGGCTAGGAGTTGGATCAAGAAAGTGGAGGACTTGTCGGTATCTTTGAGATAGATGAAGGGAGGAAGGTTCGACTAGCTGCTTGGTTGATGAAGGACAAAGTTTCTTGTAGGTCGAAGGTCACGAATGGAGAACGTATAGTGGAGGCATGGATAGGGAACATGGTAAGAAAGTAAAATCTATGAAGGGTGCAAAGAATAATAAACCCCATGACAGGAGGAATTGTCTTTATCGTGGAACATCGGGCCATCTGAGCAAGGACTGTAGGAAGAAAAAGAAGAATGGTTGTTTCCACTGTGGTGAGGCAGGACACCTGATCAAAGATTAAAAACTACCAAGGAAAAGGGCAGAGGACAGGGTCTACTTCTGGAGGGCAGGTTCAGGCTCTCATGGAACCAGGACAGGAGAGAGGTAGAAACATATCCGTTGAGAGATTAGTTTTTCTGTTTGATCATCCTGTCCGTACTTTATTCGATTCTGGCGCATCACATTCGTTTATCTCTACATCATTAGTTGAAACACTGCACCTAAATACTAGTCTAGTTTCGGATCCCATAGTAGTCTCAAATCCTATTGGTGGTTCGGCTCATCTATATATGATTTGTCGGGATTTGAGAGTGTCTATCTTGGGCGTTGGGTTTGAATGCAATGCCTTTGCTCTTGGCTTCATGGGCTACGGCTTGATTCTAGGTATGGATTGGCTAACTAGATATGGTACCATCCTAGATTATGAGAGAAGGGTAGGTAGATTTTTGACTCGTTGTGGAAAGACCCTTGATATTTCTTGTGACACTAGAGAATCGGTGATGCTTAGTTATCTTGAGTCACTTGACGCATCTAATGATGATTTACATTCTGTTCGTATAGTCCGTGAATATGTTGATGTCTTCGATGAGGTGAGAGGTTTACCCCCGAGGCGTGAGATATATTTTCGTATTTATCTTGTAGACAATGCAAAACCAGTATCTCTGCCAGTACGCTACATGGCTCCTCGTGAGAGGAGGGAGCTCAATAAGCAAGTAGGGGAGTTGCTTGAGAAGGGGTTCATAAGACGTAGTATATCGGAGTGGGGTGCTCAATTGTTTGGTTGCTTTGCTAGTATCATCTCACGTAGATTGTCCGAATTCGGAGGAGATATTCCTTGGTGCTTGTCTGATATTGGTTTAGGCCTTTGGGGCTTGTGCTTGGGGAATGTCGAGTTCTACTAGGATGGTTTGTGTGAGATAAATAGCTATGGCGATTTTCATTGCATGATATCTTGGTTTTCTCGAGAAGTGATGTGCATCCGTGACGTGATAAGACTATTCGATGGTATGGGCTGCCCCGAGTTAGATTCAATAGGGTTATGAGATGACTCGAGTGGGATGTGAAGTAATGGATTGTTTAGGACCCTATGTTGATGCCATTTTTTTGAGGAAGAAGGCAGGATTCTTAGGACATGTGGTCTCTAAGGAAGGGATAGTTGTGGATCCCGTGAAGGTGGCGGCAATCCAAGAGTTGAAGGTTCCAAGAAAAGCAACGGAAATAAGAAGTTTTCTAGGAGAGGATTGGGCAGATGGCGTATAGAGTAGAGTTGCCCTAGAGACTTCGTTGTGTACACGACGTATTCCATGTATCACATTTGAGGAAATGCTTGCACGAGACCGCGAAAGTGGTAGAGCTGAGATTGCTTAGAGAGGTGGAGATAGAGCGTGATGCGACGATTCGAAGAGCTCCTACATGCATTCTTGGGTCGGAGATTAAGAATTTGAGGAATCGAGAGGTCAAGCTAGTCAAAGTGCAATGGGGAGATGATGAGAACGACACTACTTGGGAGACGGAAGAGAAGATGCGTTCATAGTACCCTTTTCTTTTCGATGGTATGTCTTTAATTTCTCCTTTATCGCCTAGCTTGTACTTATTCTATCTTTAGTATGTCCTCTCGCTAGTATCTTTGACCTTTAGATAGGGTAGTCCTATGGTTGAAACATGTGTTTGAGACATGTTATGTATGATGGATGCATGTGGATGCAAGTGTTTGCTAGTGGTTGCTCGTGGATGCACATACACACACTTTAGGCACTAGATCAGCTCAGTCACTTTCATATTGCATATTGCATATAAATGGATGTATTTAGTAAAATGAATGTACATTGAATGTGTGTTATCATATGGATGCTGCATTTTGATGAATGGTTGTGCACACATGAAGAAATAATATGTATCGATAGGATTCTTTCGCATACATAATGGACGCATGGCACTATCATGGTTTGCATTAAGGAGGTCAACTGAATCAGTAGATCGCCTGATTTTTCATTAGATAAGGAACATATACACACACTGTAATGACCCGGGTTTTTGGCGATCTTGGTTCTCCGATATACAACACATATCGAACATTCAAGGATCGAAAATACCGGTCATTAATGAAAGAAATTAGAGGGTGAGGAAAGATAAGATAGAAACTTAGAATAGAAGAAGAAGAAGAACACAACATCAGAGTAACACGAACCTCACAGCGGAACGAATAACATATATAATATATATATATATAACATAACTTGAAATATACATCTGTACTTGAATATACATCATTATCAAAGTATAACACTTACAACACAGCGGAAATAACTATAGCTATATAATCCTGAAGCCTCCTTCTCCAAGCTCTTCCAGTATATCTGTAAATCCTGACTACTTGACTACCCGTACAAAATTGGGCACCCAAGAGTTTAGGGAAAACAAAACAAAATAAACTCCGGGTCAGTCATGGGACTGGTATGAGTAAAACAGTTTTAAACGGTTTGAACAAGTAAATGATATCTCATAAGACCACGCCGTATAACGGAACGGGATTTTCCCTTATGAGAATCCAAAATATCTTTATATCAAAAACCTTTAGATATTATAATAATGTCTATCAACCACAGTATAATAATCATCTAGCAGAAACGCTTTCATCTCACGTTCTACATATATAGTATACAATCAAAACCGCATGCACGTATTGGGTAATGGATTTCCAACTATGATAAGGTATGGAACCACCTTCCGATCAGTGTACTCTAGGAATGATACACTGGAGTTCAATAAGAACATCTTGCAACTTAGCCACACATGACCAACCACTCATTTCGCTTGAGTTTATCGAATGTATATCACCAACGGTTGGGATCAGCAACCGTTTCCCAAATGGGACAATATCAACAATAGATTTTTAGAAATAAATGAAACCCTAGATCAGGTGATTATACACCCTAATAGGTGCGACCTACATAGCCATGCTACCTGCCCGATTTCTGTCATTTACCGGAAGTGAGGCTAGAAGCTAGGCTTTATCATCACACCAGATTCACTTCGTATGTCACATTGTCAAATCCATCAAATCACCGATTGACGTCTACAACCATACATTACGTGTCAGCTAAAAGAAGTTTCCTTCTCCGCTTCCAATCTTGGTACGGTTAAAGAAATCAATGTACGTGACCTTTCTGGAAATACTCTGTTAGACATTCATCCAGGAACAGGATGAACCGAAGCTACTATTCAGTATATCCATCTTAGACACTGTTATCTAAGACTTATACAATAGCCCTTGCACTTTACTACGTCTTCAATTTTCTTTGGCATATAAGATTCGCAACGCTTATGCCAATACAGAGTGGTTCTTTGGATAATAATCCAACCGGTCTCTCCATATTAACAACGTTAAAATGGTCAAAATTTCGATAATCTGTGATTTAACCATCAAAGAAAAACACGTGTGCAAACAACGATATTATTTCCAGATGGAAATTCTATCAATCAATCATCAATCATATGTATATATATATATATATATATTCCTATTTCCTTATTTTCTATGTTTAGAAAATATACGTTAACACTGGAAATCATTTCCATTTCTAATCCATATTTCCAATTTCAATATTTGATTATGTTTCTGATTCTATTGGGAAAACATTTCCAAATCTTCTTTACTTGGATTTAAACAGATGTTTAGATCAACATCGCGACGACAACTCAAACCACTATACTTATTTACTAAATTCAACTAACCACTTTCACTCTCGAACCTTAACCATTTCTAAATTAAAAACGCAGTCAATCAAGTTGGGGGTATAGCTACCTCTCAGACCTTAACTGAACAACATTTCAAATCTCGAAATAAGGTAAGTTCATCTTTTAACTCTTTAACACTTCCTTACGTAACTCTCATTCGAATAAATCTCTATTCGATAACTCCTCCCTTCGAATAACTATATTTGATAATATCTCTTACGAATAACTAGATTTGAAAACCTTTCTTCGAATATACTAAATTCGATTAACTCTATTTATTTAACCCTAATCGATTTACTCTTTTTACTTAACTCCTTTCGAATAACTAATTTGATAACTCCTTTTGATTAAACTATAATCGATAACTCCTTTCGAATAACTAATTCGATAACTCATTTCGATTAAACTATAACCGATAACCCCTTTCGATTAACTCATACAATAACTCTTATGTGTTTAACTCTATTTGAATAACTAATTCGAACAACTCTTATTTATTTAAGTCTATTGGACTAACGCTATTGGATTAACTCTATTTGATTTAACCCTAGTCCATAACTCCTTTAACTCTATTCAAATAAACCATATTCGATTTTCTCCTTTCGAATAACTAGATTTGATAACTCCTTTCTATTAAACTATAATCGATACCTCCTTTTAACTTTATTTGACTCTATTCGAAACTAATGTTCGATAATTCCTTTTGATTAACTCTATTCAACTAACTCGACTCGACTAACCCCTTTCGAATCACATATTCGATTTACTAACTTTCGAATACCCTTTTCGATTAACTAACTTTCGAACACCATAATCGATTTGACTCCCTTCGAATAACTATATTCGATTAACTCCTTTTCGAATAAACTATTCATTTATAAAGATTTACTTTTAGTAACGGTTCTTCACTTTACAAATGATTTCCATTTTTTTGTAACGTTTTCCATTTTATAACGTTTTCCTTTTTATAACATCTTATTCAATTTTAGACAAATTTCCTTTTTAATTCTATTTGTAAATGGTTTTACAAATATCTCCTTTTCGATTTCATTTGTAAAGGTTTTACAAATATTCCTCTTTCGAATTCATTTGTAAAGGTTTTACAAATATTCCCTATTCAATCTCATTTGTAAATGGTTTACAAACATTTCTCTTTCTGATTTATTTGTAAATGGTTTACAAACATTTCTCTTTCTATTTGGTTTTTTAATGGTTTACAAACATTTCTCTTTCTAATCTATTTGCAAATGGTTTGCAAATAATTCCTTTAGGGTTTTGTTTCTAAGTATTTTCTATTTATAAATAATCCATTTATAAATAAATTTCTATTTATAAATATTCCATTTATAAATAATTTCTTTTATAAAATCTCCTTTGATTGTTATAAATAAATCTATTTCAAAATTCGTTTTGAAATTTTCCTTTTCACCATTCCGGTATGATATGGTATTTAACACATCAAATCACGATGACCAATATCGTTTAACACACATACTCAACACAGATTATAAATCACATTATATATCACAATATATAAAAACAAATTAATAACTGTTGAGGAATCCAGTCAGATTCCTCCAACCTGTTTCCCCTGCATCCACAGATGTTACACAGTGTAATCAACATCACTTTCTGTTCAATATGAATCATTCTGATAAACAGAATCAATATAGAAATTCAACTAACTGACTAGCAGTTCAATCAAACAGTCAACAAACAGTCAATCAGCCAATATTTAACAGTTCTAAAAATACAACATGAATTTATAAACTGTTCAGAGTTAGTGAGATTTACTCACTTTGGCAGTTCATCGTTAAAGAACGATAAACTGTTTGTTTGATTTGGATCAAACAATTTATTTTGCCATAAATTCACGTGAGCCCCAATCCACTTCCAGTCAACTTCATTTTGAAGCTCTTGTCCATAAGGTCCCAAAGCAACTTGTTTCGTGAGATTCTGACATCGTATGATCGAGTTATACACATTTGAAGTTAGTATATTTAATTTAAAACTAAAAAAAGGAAAATAGTTAGTTGGGTTTTACTCTTTTTCTTGGCCCACTCCCATACATGAATACCCTAAGCCCAAACCCGCTCAAACCCCAATACTTCTTCCTGCACCAAATTCTATCGCGACCTGCTCTCGTCATTACCATACTTCGACGACAATGATCTTCCTCCTCATTACCATTCTACCTGAAATCAGCACCACTAAAATCTCCTTCCTCCGCACTTCACCTTTCTATCGATACCCAAATGGAGGAGTTCGATCAACTTCGCCCTGCACCCCATCGCGACAGAACGGTGATCCTGCGTCAATTTTAGTGATCGAATCCTACCAAAAATTCACGGAAGATGCCACTCTCCCTCACAAGCATGAATCCAACATCCTTTTCATGAATCGATGTTTGAAAACCCCACAAACATGAACCCTACCCTTGCTGGAGCTCGCGTCTGGGATTTGAGCGACACAAAAAGGAGTTCGAACTCTCAGAAATGGACTTGGAAAGGTAGAGAAACTCTTTAGGAATCCAAGCACATTCATCTCCAGATTTATGGAATTTTATATGAATTGATATTGATTTTTGATTGAGGAGGTTTTCATGTTTTCTATTTTTGGGTGACGGCGGAAAAATATTTGACTGGGGAAAATGTTTC
This sequence comes from Allium sativum, assembly GCA_030737875.1. Lineage (NCBI taxonomy): Eukaryota > Viridiplantae > Streptophyta > Magnoliopsida > Asparagales > Amaryllidaceae > Allium > Allium sativum. Next base: position 337,881,455 of record CM060912.1, read on the forward strand.
TAGGGTTTAAGGGTTTTGTTAGGGTATTTATAGGTAGATAAAAATAAATTTTATATTTATTTATTATCATACGCTCTTGTATTTATCCTTCTAAAATTTCTACGGTCACGTATTATACACAAAAATCACAAAACTGGACATGCAGCTATAGTTTGACATTACGGTCCCAACGAAACTGGTTTCGTCGAATTCCGACTTCGTATGCTCACACAGCGTATTTTTAAAGAAAAAAATACTAACTGTTTTTCACATTAAAAACCCGTATGACCACACAGTGACTCTAAAAATCACGAAACTGGAAATCTAACAACTATTTGACATTGCGGATCCAACAAAATTAGTTTCGTCAAATTCCGACTTCGTTTGCAGAAGTGCCTATTTTTAAAGTCCTAAATAACCCATTTAAATATATAAATATATTTAAATATAATTAAATTTAATATTTATAAATAAATAATATCGTATATATTCACAGTGGAATACCATACAGCTCTAGAATATTCTTATATGAATTTCTAACTTGATATTCACTTCTGGGTCAACCTGATATTCGATTTATATAAAAATTCCTTTTTAAAATATAAATGATTCCTTTATAAATTATAAAGGAAATCCACAACGACTTTTCTAAAATTTGATTTGGACGTAAATCAAAATCTACCCAACGAAATCTAGTTTTTTCTCTTCCACTAGAAAGATATACTCCACCAGCTCCACACATTTCTTGTTTCATAGAAATCCGGCTTAAAACGAATCCTGTACATTCAGTTGAAGTTTGAATCACCAAATTACAAACTGCAGCGCCATTTCAAGCTCGATTTTAATTATATTATAATTCTATGTTCAAACTATCATTTATATAATATATTCGTTATTGAAATTCAATTCTAAGCTTAATTAAATATCACAGATGATCTGGTTCACACCACAACGTCATTTCAGCCAATTCTGATTATTTCAGAATTAAATATATTATTTAGTTTATTATTTTAATTAAATATTCATCATTATTTAATTCCACGACCATTAAATCCTTTTAATCACCTTTTAAATAATTAAATAAATTAATTATTATACGGCTGAAAGTGTGGGTCATTACATTCTTCTCAACTTAAAATAATTTCGTCCTCGAAATTGCTAAGGTAGAGAACGACCCTATCGACTCGTTAGAACATATTTGTTCACTTCTTAACTTCAGTTTTAACTGAACCAATTTAATTTCAATTAAATTATTAATTAATTCTTATCAACGAAAATTTTCAAAAATCCTGATAATTTTCTAACACCTTAACTTTTTGAAAAAAATCGACAACACCTCCTTTGTACTGGTCAATCGGTCAAACTACAACTCGCCTCTCTGGGCCATCTCCAACCCAAAAGAAAATCAAACAGCCAAGCGGCTAGCCGATTCGGCTCATAAATCATATATCCAATAGAAGTATAAACTTGTACCTTTTGTCGACATATCAACTCGATCACTGCCATATGCTATCAACTCAGCATATACCAATGTTATCCCAATCAAATTTCAATCTGCTTTTATCCACAACACCACCATTCACTTATTTCCGAGCCAAATATCATTTTAACTCGAGTTTCTTCTCGATTCCCAACTCTCAACTTGATTATCCCATTACACTTCAAATTTGAATCTCACAATCCAATTTGTCTTGATATCATTCTAATTCAACCTCAGTTACCACTTTACTGGCTTTACTTTAATTCAATTTTGCTTTCACAAATTTCTGTTAATTTTTTTTAATTCAAACAGTCTTTCCCTGGGAGTTTTTAAACAGTTTACTCTTTTCAAAAATCAAAATTTCCTTTTGAACATGTCAATGAGCCCTTAATTAATATTCCTTTAGTTAAATCACTTCTCTATTTCTTTATCAATATTTGTTAACTAAATATTTCAATAACCATATTGGCCTTTTATGTTATTTGGAAAACATTTCTGAATATCACCTTCCTTTATTTTCTAAACTTTAGAAAATATATGCTATTTATAATTGGAAAATATTCCAATTACTTATCTCTTTTCCCATCCCGTTTATTTCTATACTTTGGAAATATTCTTTATTATATTTCCAAGCTTACACTTATTTGGGTTGAAAGGGATGCTGTGTAAAACATCGTTACGACAACCCAAATACTATATTCAACTTAATCTTATTCAACATTGATCTTCAAGCCTGAAATCTTACTATTTATTTGTTAATAATGAAATCAATCAAGTTGGGGTATAACTACCTCTCAGACCTTGACTGAATAACATTTATAACGTCAAAACAGATATGACTACTTACTCGAATAATCAATACCATACAACTACTTATTCACTTTTAAACACGTATACGCTTCCTCTTTCTATTCTTACTAGATTTTATTCTTAGTCTTCCTTTTTGATTTTACTATTCTATTTCTAAGTTCGTTTCCTTATCGACTTCTATATATATATATATATATATATATATATATATATATATATATATCGATACGTTGATTTCTAACTATCAAATTATCTTAAAAATATTCTAACTCCTTAAATTCCCGGAAAAATTCGCCATAACCTCCTTTGTACCAGGAGCGTCGGGATATTTCAAATAGCCTCCCATGGCCCTCACCAATCCAAAAGAAAAAGAAAAAGCAAAGCGGCTAGCCGATACGGCGCATAAAATCTCATATATGAATTAAATACATACCTTTTCGTCGAGCATTATATTTATATACCTTCATACCTTATCCATAACTATCTCATGTATATTTATACCTGCCCAATCTATTTTAACTATACCTGATCGTTTTAACTCAATTCGTTAATTAATTTGTTAATTAACTCTTTAGTCTATTTCACTTTTATATTTGAACATGACATGTTCAAATATATTTTAACTTGCTTATTAACAAATTTGAATCCAAATTTCAAATTTAAGTTCTATATTCGATTTCGAATATCCATTTACAAATCCAATTCACCTTTCAAAGTTCAACTTCAAATTCAAAACTCGATTAACTAATTCCTCTTCGACTTAGTTAATTCTATTCAATTTCTATTCAAATTTTATATCACTTTGTAGTGACCCGAAAATCCGGTCCAATTTGAGCTGACCAAATAACACAAGTACAACCCCAAATTGCACTAGAAATTCAAGAAGCTAATAGAAAGAAAACAGAGGGTGAGGAAAGATAAGGTAGAACTTATAGAATAGAAGAAGAACATCATCATCAGAGTAAACACGAATCTCACAGCGGAACGAATAAAATATAACATAACTTTTGAAATACAAACAGTATATGTATACAATAGCACTTATCAGTGTACAACAATTACAAAACAGCGGAATTAATAATAGCTACAGAATCTTGAAACCTCCTGCTCCAAGCTTTCCAAGTGTATCTGTAAAATCCTGACTACTTGACTGCCCGTACAAAATTAGGCACCCAAGAGTTTAGGGAAAACAAAACAAAATAAACTCTGAGTCAGTCATGGGACTGGTATGAGTAAAACATTTTTAAAACAGCTCGAACAATTAAACGATATCTCATAAGACCACGCTGTATAACGGAACGGGTTTTTCGCTTATGAGAATCCAAATAATCTTTATATCAAAATCCTTTTTGATATTATAATAATGTCTATCAACCACAGTATAATAATCATCTAGCAGAAAGGCTTTCATCTCATGCTCTACATATATAGCATACAATCAAAACCGCAAGCACGTATTGGGTAATGGATTTCCATCTATGACAAGGTATGGAACCACCTTCCGATCAGTGTACTCTAGGAACGATACACTGGAGTTCAACAAGAACATCTTGCAACTCAGCCACACATGACCGACCACTCATTTCCCTTTAATGTATCGAATGTATATCACCAATGGTTGGTATCAGCAACCGTTCCCGTATATATATGGGACAGCATTGATAGATTAAAGAAGCAAATGAATATTCTCTAGATAGGTGATTATACACCCTACTTCGGTGCGACCGACTTAGCCATGCTGCCTGCCCGATTTTTGTCATTTCCTGGTTGTAGAGGCCAGAGGCGATGACTACTTTCCATTCATTGATAACACGATCACTTTGAATGCCACATTGTCAGATCCGTTAATCACCAATTGATTTGCACAAATATTCTGGATGTTATGCTAAGGGAATAAATCTGTTGCAACCATATATATTTATATAGACCAACCCATTCGATCATTGGAAATACTTTGTCAGACATTCGTCCATTTACGTTCGTTCTGGGATTGAACGAAACCAAAGGCACTATTCAGTACATCCATCATAGTCACTGTTATCTAAGACTTATACAATAGCCCTTGCACTTTACTCCGTCTTCAATTTCCTTTGGCATATTCGCAACGCTTATGCCAATACAGAGTGGTTCTTTGGATAAGAATCCAACCGGTCTCTCCATATTAACAACGTTAAAATGGTAAAAACTTCGATAGTCGGTGAGTTAACTATCAAAGAAAAACATGTCGGTGTTCACACAACGATCTTAATTCCAAATGGAACTATCGATCCAACCATCAAATATATATATACACATATATATATATAATTTTCCTCTTTTTCTATGTTTAGAAAATATACGTTATTAACACTGGAAAACGTTTCCATCTGCTTATTTACAAATCACTATTCTTCCACAACTATCAGTCCCTAACTATAAACTAACAAGAGAACAATTTCCTAAGTATAAACCCCGAAGGCCGAAACCAACATCAGATCAATACTCAGGAAACCATTCAACTTATTAGTCTCTAGTCAGTTTCTAATTTTTGTTTAACTCTATATCTTTAACTCTATTTGATTAACTCTGTTTGGATAACTCTAACTGATTAATTCTAACTGATTTGACCCTAACTGATTAACTCTAACTGGTTAATTTACTCTATTTGATTAACTCTAATTAATTAACTCTAATTAATTAACCCTATTTCCTTTTATAATATCGTATTTATTTTCTGAATAAATATTCCCATTATAATCCTATTTATTTTCTAAATGGAAAATCCTTTTCTCTATTTATTTTCTAAATAAATAATCCTTTATTCTATTTATTTATTCCTTAAATAAATAACCCTTTTTCCTTTTTATGTATACAAAATCCAGTGATTTTATATAAATAAATTATTTTCAAATTATACTTTGAAAATCTCCTTTCTATATCCTAGTATTTCTTATAGTATTTAACATACCATATAACAACGATAAATATCGTCCAAAAACACAAAATCAACGGCAGATTATATATCACACCATATATCAAAATATGAGAATAACAGTAAAATAAATGTTGAGGAATCCAGCTGGATTCCTCCTACCTGTTTCCCTGCATCACAGATGTTATACAATAAAAATCAACATCAATTTCAGTTCAGTATGAATTATTCTGATAAACAAAATCAATATATATATATAACGGTATATATGTATATATATATTTATATATATAATTTCAACTAACTGACTAGCAGTTCAATCAACCAAATCAACACACAACAGTCAACAGATAATTATCAGTTCTAAGCATACGTTATAAAAATATAACAGTTCAGAGTTGGTGAGTTTTACTCACATTGTCCGTAATCGTTAAATAACGCGTTACGGTCGATGGTTCGAATTTTGACGTTTTATTTCGTCATAATTCCAGACAAGCTCTGAATCACTCCCACCTCGTTCCAGTGTGTATTGTCCGCCCATACGATCCCATCGGATCTGACCATTCATGTTGTCCACGGTTTATTCTACTCACTACTCTTCTCCTACAGGCCCAGTCCGGCCTTCTTCCCCGTATCATCAAAAACCCGTGCTCCCCTTTCAAGCCATTCAGCAAAACACATCCCTTTCCAACTTCGTTAAATTCAAAACAGGATTCACCAAAACTCTCTCCACCTCATTCTCCATATTTTCCTCACCGTGACATAAAACCCTCAGCTCCTCATTGAACGTGACTTCATCACCCTCAAGATCAAGATCAGTACACTGTCTCTTTTATCTCGAGCTTTCATTTCTGTTGATGCCAAAAATATTTCCATTCATCAGTGAAATCATTTAACTTATCACCTTATTAAATCACCAATAATTTATTCACGTGTTAATCATCTTAACACTACTTACTTTTCTTCTTCCAGTTCACAAGAATACACCTCCTGTACAATGGTCATGGCTTCTCCAACCTGTACCTTCATTCTCTCACATATTCTGTACGAAAAACATCACCTCACCTCCTACATCGCGTTGACCCCCTGCTACATACAAATCTCGCACAATAAAACACCTCCCACTAAACAAAGTACCGTGATGAATAGTGTTCATCTCCCCCAAATGAAATACCAGTTCCAGACATTTACACAGTCCATTTCCGCCAGTATTCAAACCCAACAGCCTCCCTCCCTGAACCACCGATCTCAACCAGAATTCCACCACCGAACTCCCCTTCGTTTCCTCCTTCCACGCATACTCATGAAGATGAACTCGCTTCAGCCATTTACAACTCGTCGCACTTCATCTCCGGTCGCGAGCACCACTGCACCATTCGAAGGACCTCTGCCATCGTTTATCCTATACTGTGTGGAAGCCTAGTTGCCGAGAAGAGAACGAATGGTCATGCGTCGAAAGAGGAATTCAGGTATCGTGGCTTCTTTGTCTACTGAGGATTAAAAGAAAAATATGGACCCCTTTCGCGTTTTTGGTTTTAGAAAGGAAACGGAGGACTTCTTGCGTGTGTTATATATATAGTATGCTTTTACTTTGGTGTTAATGAAGCTGAATCTTTGTTTAATAGAGAGATTGACATGAATTGATGGCTGTTCGATCTTAGGCTACAGTTGATTTGAAAACTTAGGAAGCAACCGACGCGAAGTAACAGGGTGGAAGAAATTGGTATGCAGTCCTATCTCTTAGCATGTGCGTGATACTTCTATGTTAAGCATACACTTAGTATTATTATTATATTTATTTTTTTATTATATTTTGGCCACCGTGGAAAAATGAGGAAGTATACTCCACGCTAATTTGATGTCGTGCTATATCAATGTTATGTTTGTTAATGTTGACGGGTGGGTGGCGGTGCCTTAACCACGTTTTGATGCACAAAAGGGATGATGAGGTAAATATATAAGGTTTGGAATGTTTTAATATTATTTTAATATACATGGGACTGCAATGAGAAATTCGCCCCAAAATACCTACATACGATCTTTGTTTTTGACAAAACAAGTTAATCCTAACATAGAAAAATATTCCGGACCCAATGGGACATGTTTCGTCGAATCCCGATACCGTTTGTGAAAATCCTTTAGAAAATATCGATGAAAAACACCGAGCATTAATTCCTTAAAATTACAGAAAAATCCTAAAAATATGAGGCCTTGACGTTTCACTAGACCTCTTCCTAAGGTTTCGTATGAAACTTGTTTCGTTGAATTTCGAGTTCGTTTGACCAGTTAACCATTCAGTTTAGTTTGTTTTAAGTTAAAAACATAGTGTACTGTAATATGAAATATTCTGTTCACGTAGGGACTGTTATGGACAGAAACAAATATACCATTGATATGATTGATGTGCTCTGGTCCACAAAATGTAATAATACCGGTAGATGAACTCATATTGTGAAACCCTAAAACGTCGATACAGGTTGCCAAATACTCCAAATAAAAAGTTGCTTATTTAATTAATTAAAAATTACCATAAAATTCTAAAAATTAAATTATCACTACGTCTCAAAAGAACCTTGTCTAGATTCAAACCCGATCTCTAGTTATATCGAATAAACCGTTATGGTCGATAAACGATTCTATAGCGACTATTTTAAAATTTGATTTGGACATATCTCAAAATCTACACGACGAAATCTTGATTTTTCTCTTCCACTAGAAAAATATACTTCACCAGCTCCATACGTTTCTTGTTTCACAGAAATCCAATTTAAAACGGCTTCTGTATATTAAGTTGAAGTTCGAATCGCCAATTTACGAACTACAGCGCCATTTCGAGCTCGATTATAATTATATTATAATTTAAATAATTAAATAATTTAATTATTACACTGTCAAAAATACGGGTCATTACACACTTCTATTTTTCAAATCTATATATCAAATTCTATTCAAATTCTATGTTATAAATCCCATTTGAATTTCTATATTCAAATTCTACATATTCAAATTCTATATTATAAATCCCATTTTGAAATTCAACACAACTTGTCTTTCCCAAAACAAATTCAAAACAGTATCTCTGGTAGTAATTCGTCACTTACAACTCGAAAATGAATACTGATGATGCAGTTGTCATCATCGGAATCTATTCCAGCGATCGAAGTGAGTTCAATACTATGAAACCATTTCTAAACATTTCCACTTTGAAATTCATTTCAAAATATAATTCATAATGCTTGTAAAACAATTTAAAATCTCCCTGGATCTTAAATTTTCCTTATTTTTAATCCAAATCCATTTACAAACACATCCAACTCTCCAGAGTTTTAACTCAATTTCTGGTTTAAAATTTCAGATTTAACTCATCTGATTTCACGTATTTCACTTATATGAATTCTGATTGGTTATTTACATAACCATTTAATTTTATAATCTTACTCGATTATAATAACAACCAATATATCCACTATATTATAATTTTGATATATATGTATACATATATATATATATATATATATATATATATATATATATCTTCTCTATATCAAGATATACCTTGGGTAAACTTATTTTAATTTACCCTCTTTTCAAAACATACCACGACGGTTCATCGTATTCAAGTGTTCACAAAATCCCTACCGATACAGTGGATCAAACTGATCGACCAGAACTCATGAACGACTCAACCAATAAATCTCCACAATATAAAACAAATTTTTATATCAATAACAAATACGTTCACTTGTATATATACACTCAACTTAATCTAGGGTACTACTAACCCTATCTCTACCGAGTCACACCACAGAGCCAAGGTAATTCACTTAACCTTATGCTTTGATACCAACTGTAATGACTCGGGTTTTTGGCGATCTTGGTTCTCCGATATACAACACATATCGAACATCCAAGGATCGAAAATATCGGTCATTAATGAAAGAAATTAGAGGGTGAGGAAAGATAAGATAGAAACTTAGAATAGAAGAAGAAGAACACAACATCAGAGTAACACGAACCTCACAGTGGAACGAATAACATATAATATATATAACATAACTTGAAATATACATCTGTACTTGAATATACATCATTATCAAAGTACAAAACTTACAATACAGCGGAAATAACTATAACTATATAATCCCGAAGCCTCCTGCTCTAAGATCTTCCAATATATCTATAAATCCTGACTACTTGACTACCCGTACAAAATTGCGCACCCAAGAGTTTAGGGAAAACAAAACAAAATAAACTCCGGGTCAGTCATGGGATTGGTATGAGTAAAACAGTTTTAAACGGTTTGAACAAGTCAATGATATCTCATAAGACCACGCCGTATAATGAAATGGATTTTTCCCTTATGAGAATCCAAAATATCTTTATATCAAAAACCTTTTGATATTATAATAATGTCTATCAACCACAATATAATAATCATCTAGCAGAAACGCTTTCATCTCACGTTCTACATATATAGTATACAATCAAAACCGCAAGCACGTATTGGGTAATGGATTTCCAACTATGACAAGGTATGGAACCACCTTCCGATCAGTGTACTCTAGGAACGATCCAATGGACTTCAACAAGAACATCTTGCAACTCAGCCACACATGACCGACCACTCATTTCGCTTGAGTGTATCGAATTTATATCACCAACGGTTGGGATCGGCAACCATTTCCCGAATGGGACAGTATCAACAATATATTTTTAGAAATAAATGAAACTCTAGATCAGGTGTTTATACACCCTAATAGGTGCGACCTAAATAGCCATCCTACCTGCCCGATTTCTGTCATTTACTGGATGTGAGGCTAGAAGTTACGCTTTATCATCACACCAGATTCACTTCGAATGTCACATTGTGAAATCCATCAAATCACCGATTGAACAACCATACATTACGTGTCAGCTAAAAGAAGTTTCCTTCTCCTCTTCCACACTTGGTACGGTTGAAAAAATCAATATACGTGACCTTTTTGGAAATACTCTGTCAGACATTCATCCATACAAGTCATCCATATAGCCCTTGCACTTTACTCCGTCTTCAATTTTCTTTGGCATATATGGTTCGCAACACTTATGCCAATACAGAGTGGTTCTTTGGATAATAATCCAATCGGTCTCTCCATATTAACAACATTAAAATGGTCAAAACTTCGATAGTCTGTGATTTAACCATCAAAGAAAAACACATGTGCAAACAACGATATTATTTCCAGATGGAAATTCTATCATTCAATCATCAATCATATATATATCTATATATATATTCCTATTTCCTTATTTTTTATGTTTAGAAAATATACGTTAACACTGGAAAACATTTCCATTTCTAATCCATATTTCCAATTTCAATATTTGATTATGTTTCTGATTCTATTGGGAAAACATTTCCAAATCTTCTTTACTTGGATTTAAACAGATGTTTAAATCAACATTGCGACGACAACTCGAACCACTATACTTATTTACTAAATTCACTTAACAACTTTCACTCTCGAACCTTAACCATTTCTAAATTAAAAACGCAGTCAATCAAGTTGGGGTATAGCTACCTCTCAGACCTTAACTGAACAACATTTCAAATCTTAAAATAAGGTAAGTTCATCTTTTAACTCTTTAACACTTCCTTACGTAACTCTCGTTCGAATAAATCTCTATTCGATAACTCCTCCCTTCGAATAACTATATTTGATAATCTCTCTTACGAATAAGTAGATTCGAAAACCTTTCTTCGAATAAACTAAATTCGATTAACTCTATTTATTTAACCCTAATCGATTTACTCTTTTTACTTAACTCCTTTCGAATAACTAATTCGATAACTCCTTTCGATTAAACTATAATCGATAACTCCTTTCGAATAACTAATTCGATAACTCCTTTCGATTAAACTATAATCGGTAACCCCTTTCAATTAACTCATTCAATAACTCTTATGTGTTTAACTCTATTCGAATAACTAATTCGAATAACTCTTATTTATTTAACTCCATTGGACTAATGCTATTGGATTAACTCTATTTGATTTAACTCTAGTCGATAACTCCTTTAACTCTATTCAAATAAACCATATTCGATTTTCTCCTTTCGAATAACTAGATTTGATAACTCCTTTCGATTAAACTATAATCGATACCTCCTTTAACTTTATTAAACTCTATTCGAAACTAATGTTCGATAACTCCTTTTGATTAACTCTATCCAACTAACTCGACTCGACAAACCCCTTTCGAATAGCGTATTCAATTTACTAACTTTCCAATACCATATTCGATTAACTAACTTTCGAACACCATATTCGATTTGACTCCCTTCGAATAACTATATTCGATTAACTCCTTTTTGAATAAACTACACATTTATAAAGATTTACATTTAGTAACGGCTCTTCACTTTACAAATGTTTTCCTTTTTTTGTAACGTTTTCCTTTTTAAAACGTTTTCCTTTTTATAACATCTTATTCAGTTATAGACAAATTTCCTTTTTAATTCTATTTGTAAACGGTTTTACAAATATCTCCTTTTCGATTTCATTTGTAAAGGTTTTACAAATATTCCTCTTTCGAATTCATTTGTAAAGGTTTTACAAATATTCCCTATTCAATCTCATTTGTAAATGGTTTACAAACATTTCTCTTTCTGATTTATTTGTAAATGGTTTACAAACATTTCTCTTTCTATTTGGTTTTTAAATGGTTTACAAAAATTTCTCTTTCTAATCTATTTGCAAATGGTTTGCAAATAATTCCTTTAGGGTTTTGTTTCTAAGTATTTTCTGTTTATAAATAATCCATTTATAAATAAATTTCTATTTATAAATATTCCATTTATAAATAATTTCTTTTATAAAATCTCCTTTGATTGTTATAAATATTATCTCCTTTATAAAATCCTTTGATTGTTATAAATAAATCTATTTCAATATTCGTTTTGAAAATTTCCTTTTCACCATTCCGGTATGTTATGGTATTTAACACATCAAATCACGATGTCTAATATCGTTCAACACACATACTCAACACAGATTATAAATCAAATTATATATCACAATATATAAAAACAAATTAATAACTGTTGAGGAATCCAGTCGGATTCCTCCAACCTGTTTCCCCTACATCCACAGATGTTACACAGTGTAATCAACATCACTTTCAGTTCAATATGAATTATTCTGATAAATAGAATCAATATAGAAATTCAACTAACTGACTAGCCGTTCAATCAAACAGTCAACACACAGTCAATCAGCCAGTATTTAACAGTTCTAAAAATACAACATGAATTTATAAACTGTTCAGAGTTAGTGAGATTTACTCACTTTGGCAGTTCATCTTTAAAGAACGATAAACTGTTTGTTTGATTTAGATCAAACAATTTATTTCGCCATAAATTCACATGAGCCCCAATCCACTTCCAGTCAACTTCATTTTGAAGCTCTCATCCATACGGTCCCAATGCAACTTGTTTCGTGAGATTCTGACATCGTATGATCGAGTTATACACATTTGAAGTTAGTACATTTAATTTAAAACTAAAAAAAAGGACAATAGTTATTTGGGCTTTACTCTTTTTCTTGGCCCACTCTCATATGTGAATACCCTAAGCCCAAACCCGCTCAGACCCCAATCCTTCTTCCTGCTCCGAATTCTATCGCGACCTGCTCTCATCATTACCATACTTTGACGACAATGATCTTCCTCCTCATCACCGTTCTACCTGAAATCAACACCACTAAATTCTCCTTCCTCCGCACTTCACCTTTCTATCGATACCCAAATGGAAGAGTTCGATCAACTTCGCCCTGCACCCCATCGCGATAGAACGGTGATCCTACGTCAATTTTAGTGATTGAATCCAACCAAAAATTCATGGAAGATGCCACTCTCTCTCACTAGCATGAATCCAACATCCTTTTCATGAATCGATGTTTGAAAACCCCACAAACATGAACCCTACCCTTGCTGGAGCTCGTATCTGAGATTTGAGCGACACAAAAAGGAGTTCGAACTCTCAGAAATGAACATGGAAACGTAGAGAAACTCTTTAGGAATCCAAGCATGTTCATCTCCGGATTTATGGAATTTTATATAAATTGATATTGATTTTTGATTGAGGAGGTTTTCATGTTTTCTATTTCTGGGTGACGGCGGAAAAATATTTGACAGGAGAAAAATGTTTCTAGGGTTTAAGGGATTTGTTAGGCTATTTATAGGTAGATAAAAATAATTTTTTTATTTGTTTATTATCATACGCTCTTGTATTTATCCTTCTAAAAATTTCTACGGTCACGTATTATACTCAAAAATCATGAAACTGGACATGCAGCTACAGTTCGACATTACGGTCCCAACGAAACTGGTTTCGTCGAATTCTGACTTCGTATGCTCACACAGCGTATTTTTAAAGATAAAAATACTGACTGTTTTTCACATTAAAAACACGTACGACCACACAGTGACTCTAAAAATCACGAAACTAGAAATCTAACAACTATTTGACTTTGCGGATCCAACAAAATTAGTTTCGTCAAATTCCGACTTCGTTTGCAGAAGTGACTATTTTTAAAGTCCTAAATAACACATTTAAATATATAAATATATTTAAATATAATTAAATTTAATATTTATAAATAAATATTATCGTATATATTCACAGTGGAATACCATACAGCTCTAGAATATTCCTATATGAATTTCCAACTTGATATTCACTTTTGGGTCACCCGATATTCGATTTATATTGAAATTCCTTTTTAAAATATAAATAATTCCTTTATAAATTATAAAGGAATTCCACAACGACTTTTCTAAATTTTGATTTGGATGTAAATCAAAATCTACCCAACGAAATCCGGAATTTTTTCTTCCACTAGAAAGAAATACTCCACCAGCTCCACACGTTTCTTGTTTCACAGAAATCCGGCTTAAAACGAATCTTGTACATTCAGTTGAAGTTCGAGTCGCCAAATTATGAACTGCAGTGCCATTTCAAGCTCGATTTTAATTATATTATAATTCTATGTTCAAACTATTGTTTATATAATATATTCGTTATTCAAATTCAATTCCAAGCTGAATTAAATATCACAGATGATCTGGTTCACACCATATCGTCATTTCAACCAATTCTGATTATTTCATAATTAAATATATTATTTAATTTATTATTTTAATTAAATATTCATCAATATTTAATTCCACGACCATTAAATCCTTTTAATCACCTTTTAAATAATTAAATAAATTAATTATTATACCGCTGAAAGTGCGGGTGTAACACCCCGTATTTTCTATGAACGTATAGGTAACAAATTAAAGTATACATAATTTTTAGGAGAAGAATTAAGGGAAACGGGTTACGCCATTGCGTTCGTCTCGAAATTCTGCTTGAGATAGAGTCCAAGTTTGCATAAAACGGATACTGTATGAAGGAGATATGGACGAACGAAGTTAGTCAGAAAAACCGGAAACAGGCCAGAAATGCACCGGCGCACTTGTGTAGTGCGCCAGCACAAAAATACACTGGCGCACTTGGGAAGTGCGCCCATGTCGAGCCAGAAACCTGCACAGGGTTCTAGAGAGTTCTAATGATGATTTTTGATGTGCTGGACAGACCTGATGGCTTCTAGGGTGATCTAATGGTTCTGAAACACACTCTACACCTGTAAATATGTGATTAACCTAACCCTAATTCATAGAATATATTGTCTATGACACCATTATGCTACCAAACTCTCTCTTAAACCCTAGCCGCCGCCTCTAAATCTAATCTCAAGTGTTCATTCACAATTCAAATTAAAATTTAGAGCTGCAACAACAATCGAAGAAGATTAATCAGCGTTTCTGCATCAAATATGATTTATAATCCTTTTCTTTAGCCACGAAAGGCAAGTACAGTTATTTTTCGATATAAACGTTAGTTATGATTGTGGCATGAATTGTAAATCTGAATCTGAGGTTATGTCTATTCTGTTCTGTTTAGATCTATCTTATTCTGTATCTCTTTCTTCTTTTTGTTCTATAGCCAGGCTACTACGAGCCTGTGCCGAATCTCATAAGAGATTAATGCACAAACACTAAATTTTGGGACAAATAATGAATAATGCATAATTGGATATGAAACTATTGCCTAAGACTAAGATTCATGAGACTATTGCCTATGACTATGATTCATGAGACTATTGCCATGACAACGATTCATGCCTATGGGACTATTGCCTATGACTATGATTCATGAGACTATTGCCTATGACTAAGATTCATGAGACTATTGCCTATGACTATGATTCACGCCTATGAGACTATTGCCTATGACATTGAATAAGAAACTATTGTGATTAGTCGCCCATGACAATTGTGGTTAGTTGCCCATAACTATTGTAGCTAGTTTCTTATGCCAATTCCCTTAATGATGTTGGATCTCATATTTAGTATGTAACCTTTCTAGTTTATTCCCATTCACTGTTATGTACATCGAGCCTAATAGGGCCATTATCATTGTATGTGGTTCATTATTGCATGCCTATAATGACCCGCATTGTCAGAGGTATTATAATTAATTAATTTAATTATATAAATGGTGATTTAGGGAATTAAATCGTCGTTAATTAAATTATAGTGAATATTTAATTAATTAAGTAATATATTTAATTCAGAAAAAAAAAATATTGGGAATCACAATATTCTGTGAACGGGGTCGTCCCTTAGATTTAATTCAGCTTAGAGTTGTATTATATTGACGAATATATTCAATCGACGACAGTTTGAACGTAGAGTTATAATATAATTAAAATCGAGCTTGAAATGGTGCTGCAGTTCGTAAATTGGCGATTCGAACTTCAACTGAATGTACAGGATTCATTTTAAGCCGGATTTCTGTGAAACAAGAAACGTGTGGAGCTGGTGGAGTATATCTTTCTAGTGAAAGAGAAAAATCGGGATTTCGTCGTGTAGCTTGTAAGTTATGTCCAAATCAAATTTCAGAAAAGTCGCTGTGAATTTCCTTTATAATTTGCAACGCTTTATTTACGTTATAAAAGGATTTTCGATATAAACTGAATATCGATAAATCTAAAATCTGAAATATCAAACTGTAAATTCTGATATGATATTCTGGAGCTGTACGATATCATATGTGAAGATATACGACAATATAAATTTATTTATATTTAATTTAATAATATTTAAATATATTTATATATTTAAATGGGTCATCCAGTGCGTTAAAAATAGCCACTTTTGCAAACGAAGTCGGAATCCGATGAAACTAATTTTGTTGGATCCGCAGTGTCAAATAGTTGTTAGATTTTCAGTTTCGTGATTTTTAGAGTCACTGTGTGGCCGTACGGATTTTTAGAGTGTAAAACAGTCAGTATTTTGACAGTTAAAAAAACGCTGTGTGAGCGTACTGAGTCGGAATTCGACGAAACCAGTTTCGTTGGGACCATAATGTCGAACTCTAGCTGCATGTCCAGTTTCGTGATTTTTAGGTAGCGTGTGTGAGCACACGGATTTTTAGAAGACAGATTAACAAAAGAATATTCCGAGAATATTCCTTACCTTAAAATATCTAAGATATTTATGTCCTCTATAAATACACCTAACTCCTTCCTTAACCTAAATTCAACTCCTCTCTGGTCAAACACTTTTCAAGCCGCCACTTTCTTCTGGAAATCAAAACGAGAGAGAGTAAAATCAAAGGAAATACGAAGAAAATTCCTTAAATCACTACATATATGTATTGGTAATCCTTATCAAACCCTCTTCAAACTGATGAGCATTTCAATGAGCTCGACACCTTCTTTGTCGCTGTATCCTAAGAGCCGCGGTGACTTAGGCTTTGTTGTTCCAAGAATTTGAAGTATCGATACTTGAATTGGAGTTTGGTATTGTGTTTGTGGTAGTTTGTAGAGTGGGTTGTGAATTTCTGGAAGGGTTCGGTATCAGAAAAGTTCGCTGGTTCCTGTACAGTGCGGATTGGACACTGTTCGACGAGATGGTGGAAACTGTGTGCGAGCCCGTCAGTTTTGGGATGGTTAGAAAGAGGGAAGAAAGAGGAGTTCTTGGGTATGATCGGTTTTGAAATTAGTGGAGAGATGGAGGAGATTTGAATGGTGAAAGCTTGGAGGAAACGGGCATGAGCGTGACTGAAGCTTCTGTGTCGCGATGGGGAAGAAGCTTTACCGTGGTGGGCTTTTTAAATTGGTGATGGGCCGGGTATTTAAGAGGGGTGAGGCCCATTCAAAAATAAAGTGTTAAGTTTATTTAATTTTAAATATAGTGTAAGCTTTAAAATTGTATAACTTGATCATACGATATCAGATTGACGAACCGCAAGTTGCATTGGGATCGTATGGACGGTGACTACACCGTGGAGCTGACTGGGAGTGAATCGAAGCTCGTTACAATTTATGGTGAAATAAATTGTCCGACTGAATCAAATAACGCAAACTGTTATTTAACGGCTAACGCGAAACTGTGAGTAAAACTCACCAACTCTGAATAGTTTAATTTTTACAACGTATTCTCAGAACTGTTAATCATCTGTTGATTGTTGTGTGTTGGTTGATTGAACTGCTAGTCAGTTAGTGAAAATTATATATATATATATATATATATGTAATTATATATATATATATATATATATATATATAAAAACCGTTAAATATTTTAATATTGATTCTGCTATCAGAATAATTTATATTGAACTGAAAGTGATGATAATCGTATTGTGTAACATCTGTGGATGCAGGGAAACAAGTTGGAGGAATCCGACTGGATTCCTCAACAGTTATTTTATTGTTTTTCATATATTGTTATATGGGGTGATATAAAATTTGTGGGCGATTATATGTACTTGGATGATATTGAACAACGTGATTTGATATGACTGAATACCATAACATACCGAAAAGTTGATAAGGGGATTTTCAGAGTGATATTGAAAATAGAATATTTATAAAATGGGATATTTATAAACAAGAGATATTTATAAAGTGGAATATTTATAAATAAGAAATGTTTATAAATTGGAATATTTATAAATAGGAGATATTCAAAAAGGAAATAATTACAAACCATTTTCTTTTTGAATGGAAAGGCCTATGTGGCGGGTTTGGGGATTTTCCCGATGCTCCCGTTACAAAGGAGGTTATGGCGAATTTTTCAGAGAATTTAAGGAGTTAGAATATTTCAAGAATAAATTTGAAAAGGAAATATTTGTAAACCATTTACAAATAGAATTGAAAAGGAAACGTTATAAAAAGGAAATCATTTTTAAAGTGTAGAACCGTTATTTAAAAGTAAATCTTTTCAAATGAATAAAACGTTGTTAAAAAGGAAATCTTTATAAAGTGAATAAAGTAAATCGAATATGGTATTCGAAAGGAGGTAAATCGAATATGGTATTCGAAGGGAGTAAATCGAATATGGTATTCGAAATTTAGTAAAACAAATATGCTATTCGAAAGGGGTTAGTCGAGTCGAGTTAGTTGAATAGAGTTAACAAGTTCAGTAGAGTTAACCAGTTCAGTAGAGTTAACCAGTTCAGTAGAGTTAACCATTTCAGTAGAGATAACCAGTTCAGCAGAGTTAACTAGTTCAATAGAGTTAACCAGTTGGGTTAAGTAAGTCAAGTTAACCAGTGAGTTAAGTAAGTCAAGTTAACCAGTTGGGTAAAGTAAGTCAAGTTAACCAGTGAGTTAAGAAAGTCAAGTTAACCAGTCGGTTAAGTAAGTCAAGTTAACCAGTTGAGTTAAGTAAGTCGAGTTAATCAAGTCGAGTTGGTCGAGTTAGAGTTACTCAGTTAGAGTTAATCGATTAGAGTTAAAACGAACTAGAGTTAATCAAATATAGTTATTTGAGACAGAGTTAGTCAAACATAGTATTCAGGGTAAGTTGCCATCTCGTACGACTGCTAGCGTAATTCGCAGGGCTGTAAATAGCCTACGGTGGTCGGATGTTTCCTGAGGGAGTCAGGCGTAACCATTGTGATCGCTACGATCTAGAGTCAAGCGAATGGAGTTAAATCGAATATAGTTTATTCGATAGGAGTTAAGTTCCTGAGTTAGATTATCGAGATAAGTTAATCGAGTTAAGTTCGTTGAGTTAAATTAATCGATGTTAGTTCATCGAAAGGAGTTAATCGTTGTTAATTTCATCGAAATGAGTAACGATGTTAGTTTCATCGAAGGGAGTTATCGATTATAGTTTAATCGAAAGGAGTTATCGATTAGTTAAATCGAAAGGAGTTGTCAAATTTAGTTATTCGAAAAGGAGTTATCGATTTGTTAAATCGAAAGGGAAGGTTATCGAATATCGTTTATTCGAGAGGAGATTATCGAATGTAGTTTATTCGAAGGAGTTATCGATTATTAGTTAATCGAAGTGAGTTATAGAATATTAGTTAAATCAAAGGAGTTAATCGAATATAGGTTATTCGAATAGAGTAAATGAGTTAATCGAATATAGTTTATTCAAGTAGAGTTAGAGGCGTTATCGAATATAGTTTATTCGACAGGAGTTAAGTGAATTAGTTAAGTTAAACTAAGTGAATTAGTTAAGTGAATTGGTTAAGTTAACCAAAGTGAATTTGTCGAGTTAATCAAAGTGATTAGTTCAGTTAATCGAGATAAGTAAATCAAGTTAGGTTAATCGAGTTAAATTAATCAGTCGAGTTAATAAATTGAGTTAGTCAAACCAAGTAAAACCAGTTAGAGTTAATTAATTAAGGTTAACCAGTTAGAGTTGATCGGTTAGAATTAACCAGTTAGAGTTAATCAATCAGAGTTAATCAAATAGAGTTAAGTAAAATTAGAACTGACTAGAGATTAGTAAATTGAATGGTTTTCTAAGTGCCTATCGGATGTTGGTTTCGGACTTCGGGATTTATACTTAGGGAATTGTTCTCATACTAGTTCACAGTCAGGGACTGATAGTTGGGGAAGAGTAGTGATTTGTAAATAAGCAAATGGAAAACGTTTTCCAATGTTAATAACATATATTTTCTAAACATAGAAAATAAGGCAATGTGAATATATATATATATATATATATATATATATATAGATATATGTTGATGATTTACCGATATAATTTCCATCTGGAAATAATATCGTTGTTTGCACACTTGTTTTTCTTTGATGGTTAAATCTCAGACTATCGAAGTTTTGACCACTTTAACGTTGTTAATATGGAGAGACCGGTTGGATTATTGTCCAAAGAACCACTCTGTATTGGCATAAGCGTTGCGAATCATATATGCCAAAGATAATTGAAGACGGAGAAAAATGCAAGTACTGTTGTATAAGTCTTAGATAACAGTGACTAAGATGGATATACTGAATAGTGCCTTCGGTTTGTCCAGTCCCGGGACAACTTGTATGGACGAAGGTCTGACAGAGTATATCCAATGGATCGCGTAAGTTGATCTGTTCAAATATATTCACGTTTGGTGGCGGAGGAATTCGTTTCTCTTAGCTGTATACCCGTGTTAATTTTGGATAAATCAATTTGTGATTAGGCGGGTATGACGGTGTGACATTCTAAGTGAATGAGGATGACTTGTGTGGATGAATGTCTGACAGGGTATTTCCAGAAAGGTCACGTACTTTTATTTCTTCAACCGTACCAAGAGTGGAAGCGGAGAAGGAAACTTCTTTTAGCTGACACGTAATGTAATGTTGTAGACGTCAATTAGTGATGTTCGATGGATCTGACAATGTGGCATTCGAAGTGAATCTGATGTGATGATAAAGCGTAACTTCTAGCCTCATCAACCGGTAAATGACAGAAATCGGTCAAGCAGCATGGCTAAGTCAGTCGCACCGAAATAGGGTGTATAATCACCTATCTAGAGATTATTTGTTTGTTTCTTAAATCTATCAATGTTGTCCCATATATATACGGGAACGGTTGCTGATCCCAACCGTTGGTGATATACATTCGATACACTCAAGCGAAATGAGTGGTCGGTCATGTGCGGTTGAGTTGCAAGATGTTCTTGTTGAACTCCAGTGTATCGTTCCTAGAGTACACTGATCGGATGATGGTTCCATACCTTGTCATAGTTGGAAATCCAATTACCCAATACGTGCTTGCGGTTTTGATTGTATACTATATATGTAGAACGTGAGATGAAAGCGTTTCTGCTAGTTGATATCTATTTGTACATAGACATTATTATAATATCAAAAGGTTTTTGATATAAAGATATTTTGGATTCTCATGAGGGAAAAACCCGTTCCGTTCTGCGGCGTGGTCTTATGAGATATCGTTTACTTGTTCATATACCTGTTTAAACAGTTTTACTCACACCCGTCCCAATGATTGACCCGAAGTTTACTTTGTTGTTTTCCCTAAACTCTTGGGTGCCTAAATTTGTACGGGCAGTCAAGTAGTCGGATTTTACTGATACACTTGGAGAGCTTGGAGCAGGAGGCTTCAGGATTCTATAGCTATTATTATTTCCGCTGTTGTTGTAATGTTGTACTCTGATAAGTGATATTGTATATATAACTGTTTGTTTTTCAAAAGTTATGTTATATTTTATTCGTTCCGCTGTGAGATTCGTGTTACTCTGATGGTGATGTTCTTCTTCTTCTATTCTAAGTTTCTATCTTATCTATCCTGACCCTCTAATTTCTTTCATTAATTACCAGGATTTTTCGATGTTTTGGTTATCGACATCGAGCTTATTTCGATAAACAAAGTCGCCGAAAATCCGGGTCGTTACAGTTGGTATCAGAGCTTAAGTTAAGAATTTCTTGGCTCTATGGCGTGACTCGGTAGAGATAGGGTTAGTAATACCCTAGATTGAGTTTGAGTGTATATATACGAGTGAACGTATTTGTATTTGATATAAAAATTTGTTTTATATTGTGGAGATTCATTGGCTGAGTTGTTTATGAGTTCTGGTCGATCAGTTTGATCCACTGTATCGGTAGGAGTAAATAAACACTTGAATACGATGGACCGACACAGTATGGATATGTGATACACTATCATCTATAGGATGTGTTAGTAGTGATTTTAATCAGATGAGATTATAAAGTGAAATGGTTATGTATAACCAATCATAATCATATAAGTAAAGTATATGAAATAAGATGAATTAAATATGAATTTAAATCAGATTTGGAATTAAAATAAGGAAATTTTAAGTTCCTGGGAGATTTTGAGATGTTTTCAAAATGGATGTATTTAGTAAGGGTTTTGAAACGATATAGTATTGAAATCACTTGGGTCGCTGGAAAATAATTCCGATGATGACTGCGCAGTATCATCGGTGTGATTTTCGAGTTCTAAGTGGTGGATTACTAGCAGAGATTTTGATTTGAATTATTTTGAGAAAACAAGTTGTTTAGAAATTCAAAGGTTTTGAATTGGTATTATGATTTCAAATTTGATTTGAAATAAAACCGGGAATTTAAGTTCTAGAAATTAAAATTTAACTTGTGAAGTTAATTCGAATGGGATGGTAAAAGTAAATAATAAACCAGAATTTAACTTGAGATGATAGGTTAAGAAAAACTGAAGTGATTAGAGAATACTCTAGATTTGAAATGATAAGTTGAGAGTTTGGAATTTGAAACTCGAATTTGAAATTAAAATTCGGCTTGAATGAGAAAATGGTTGTGTTAAGAATAACTTGGTTGGAGTTGATTGGGATGGCATTTGTATATGCCGAGTTGATAACAGATGGTAGGGATATAATGATATGCCCAACAAAAAGGTACAAGTTTATATTTTATATGAGTTTGGAATTTATAAGCCGAATTGGCAAGCCGTTTGGCGTTTTGATTTTCTTTTGGGTTGAAGAAGGCCCAGAGAGGCGAGTTGGAGTTTGAGCTATTGACCAGTACAAAGGAGGTGCTGGCGAAATTTTTCGAAAGTTTAAAGTGTTAGGAATTTTTCAGAATTTTTGAAAATTTTAGTTAGTCGGAATGAATAAATATTTTAGTCGATATTGATTGGTTCAGTTAAAATCAGAAATAAGGGGTAAACAAATCTTAGGAATTCCAATAGGTGGGGTCGTCCTTTAACTTAGCAATTTCGAGGACGAAATTATTTTAAGTGGGGAAGAATGTAATGACCCGCATTGTCAGAGGTATTATAATTAATTTATTTAATTATATAAATGGTGATTTAGGGAATTAAATCATCGTTAATTAAATTATAGTGAATATTTAACTAATTAAATAATATATTTAATTCAGAAATAATAATAAAAAAATATTGGGAATCACAATATTCTGTGAACGGGGTCGTCCCTTAGATTTAATTCAGCTTAGAGTTGAATTATATTGACGAATATATTCAATCGATGACAGTTTGAACGTAGAGTTATAATATAGTTAAAATCGAGCTTGAAATGGCGCTGCAGTTCGTATATTGGCGATTCGAACTTCAACTGAATGTACAGGATTCATTTTAAGCCGGATTTCTGTGAAACAAGAAACATGTGGAGCTGGTGGAGTATATCTTTCTAGTGAAAGAGAAAAATCGGGATTTCGTCGTGTAGATTGTAAGTTATGTCCAAATCAAATTTCAGAAAAGTCGCTGTGAATTTCCTTTATAATTTTCAATGCTTTATTTACGTTATAAAAGGATTTTCGATATAAACTGAGTATTGATAAATCTAAAATCTGAAATATCAAACTGTAAATTCTGATATGATATTCTGGAGCTGTACGATATCATATGTGAAGATATACGATAATATAAATTTATTTATATTTAATTTAATATTATTTGAATATATTTATATATTTAAATGGGTCATCAAGAGCGTTAAAAATAGCCACTTTTGCAAACAAAGTCGGAATCCGACGAAACTAATTTTGTTGGATCCGCAGTGTCAAATTGTTGTTAGATTTTCAGTTTCGTGATTTTTAGAGTCACTGTGTGGCCGTACGGAATTTTAGAGTGTAAAACAGTCAGTATTTTGATAGTTAAAAATACGCTATGTGAGCGTACGGAGTCGGAATTCGACGAAACCAGTTTCGTTGGGACCATAATGTCGAACTCTAGCTGCATGTCCAGTTTCGTGATTTTTAGGTAGCGTGTGTGAGCACACGGATTTTTAGAAGACGGATTAACAAAAGAATATTCCGAGAATATTCCTTACCTTAAAATATCTAAGATATTTATGTCCTCTATAAATACACCTAACTCCTTCATTAACCTAAATTCAACTCCTCTCTGGTCAAAAACTTTTCAAGCCTCCACTTTCTTCTGGAAATCAAAATGAGAGAGAGTAAAATCAAAGGAAATACAAAAAAAATTCCTTAAATCACTACATATATGTATTGGTAATCCTTATCAAACCCTCTTCAAACTGATGAGCATTTCAATGAGCTCGACACCATCTTTGTCGCTGTATCCTAAGAGCCGCCGTGACCTAGGGTTTGTAGTTCCAAGAATTTGAAGTATCGATACTTGAATTGGAGTTTGGAATTGTGTTTGTGGTAGTTTGTAGAGTGGGTTGTGAATTTCTGGAAGGGTTCAGTATCAGAAAAGTTCGCTGGTTCCTGTACAGTGCGGATTGGACACTGTTCGACGAGATGGTGGAAACTGTATGTGAGCCCATCAGTTTTGGGATTGTTAGAAAGAGGGAAGAAAGAGGAGTTCTTGGGTATGATCGATTTTGAAATTAGTGGAGAGATGGAGGAGATTTGAATGGTGAAAGCTTGTTGGAAACGGGCATGAGCGTGACTGAAGCTTCTGTGTCGCGATGGGGAAGAAGCTTTACCGTGGTGGGCTTTTTAAATTGGTGATGGGCCGGGGATTTAAGAGGGGTGAGGCCCATTCAAAAATAAAGTATTAAGTTTATTTAATTTTAAATATAGTGTAAGCTTTAAAATTGTATAACTTGATCATACGATATCAGATTGACGAACCGCAAGTTGCGTTGGGATCGTATGGACGATGACTACACATGGAGCTGACTGGGAGTGAATCGAAGCTCGTTACAATTTATGGTGAAATAAATTGTCCGACTGAATCAAATAACGCAAACTGTTATTTAACGGCTAACGCGCAACTATGAGTAAAACTCACCAACTCTGAACAGTTCTATTTTTACAACGTATTCTTAGAACTGTTAATCATCTGTTGATTGTTGTGTGTTGGTTGATTGATTGAGCTGCTAGTCAGTTAGTGAAAATTATACATATATATATATATATATATGTAATTATATATATATAAACCGTTAAATATTTATATATTGATTTTGCTATCAGAATAATTTATATTGAACTGAAAGTGATGACAATCATATTTTGTAACATCTGTGGATGCAGGGAAACAGGTTGGAGGAATCCGACTGGATTCCTCAACAGTTATTTTATTGTTTTTGTTATATGATGTGATATAAAATCTATAGGCGATTATATGTAATTGGACAATATTGAACATCGTGATTTGATATGATTGAATACCATAACATACCGAAATGTTGATAAGGGGATTTTCAAAGTGATATTGAAAATAGAATATTTATAAAATGGGATATTTATAAATAAGAGAGATTTATAAAGTGGAATATTTATAAATAAGAAATGTTTATAAATTGGAATATTTATAAATAGGAGATATTCAAAAAGGAAATAATTACAAACCATTTTCTTTTTGAATGGAAAGGCCTGTGTGGCGGGTTTGGGGATTTTCCCGATGCTCCCATTACAAAGGAAGTTATGGCGAATTTTTCAGAGAATTTAAGGAGTTAGAATATTTCAAGAATAAATTTGAAAAGGAAATATTTGTAAACCATTTACAAATAGAATTGAAAAGGAAACGTTATAAAAAGGAAATCATTTTTAAAGTATAGAACCGTTATTTAAAAGTAAATCTTTTCAAATGAATAAAACATTGTTAAAAAGGAAATCTTTATAAAGTGAATAAAGTAAATCGAATATGGTATTCGAAAGGAGTTAAATCGAATACGGTATTTGAAGGGAGTAAATCGAATACGGTATTCGAAAGTTAGTAAAACGAATATGTTATTCGAAAGGGGTTAGTCGAGTTAGTTGAATAGAGTTAATTAGTTCAGTAGAGTTAACCAGTTCAGTAGAGTTAACCAGTTCAGTAGATTTAACTAGTTCAGTAGAGTTAACCAGTTCAGACGAGTTAACCAGTTCAATAGAGTTAACCAATTGGGTTAACTAAGTCAAGTTAACCAGTGAGTTAAGTAAGTCAAGTTAACCAGTCGGGTAAAGTAAGTCAAGTTAACCAGTGAGTTAAGCAAGTCAAGTTAACCAGTCGGTTAAGTAAGTCAAGTTAACCAGTTGAGTTAAGTAAGTCGAGTTAATCAAGTCGAGTTGGTCGAGTTAGAGTTACTCGGTTAGAGTTAATCGATTAGAGTTAAAACGAACTCGAGTTAATCAAATATAGTTATTTGAGACAGAGTTAGTCAAACATAGTATTCAGGGTAAGTTGCCATCTCGTACGACTGCTAGCGTAATTCGCAGGGCTGTAAATAGCCTATGGCGGTCGGATGTTTCCTGAGGGAGTCAGGCGTAACCATTGTGATCGCTGCGATCTAGAGTCAAGCGAATGGAGTTAAATCGAATATAGTTTATTCGATAGGAGTTAAGTTCCTTAGTTAGATTATCGAAATAAGTTAATCGAGTTAAGTTCGTCGAGTTAAATTAATCGATGTTAGTTCATCGAAAGGAGTTAATCGATGTTAATTTCATCGAAATGAGTATCGATGTTAGTTTCATCGAAGGGAGTTATCGATTATAGTTTAATCGAAAGGGGTTATCGATTAGTTAAATCGAAAGGAGTTGTCAAATTTAGTTATTCGAAAAGGAGTTAACGATTTGTTAAATCGAAAGGGAAGATTATCGAATATCGTTTATTGGAGAGGAGATTATCGAATGTAGTTTATTCGAAGGAGTTATCGAATATTAGTTAATCGAAGTGAGTTATAGAATATTAGTTAAATTAAAGGAGTTAATCGAATATAGGTTATTCGAATAGAGTAAATGAGTTAATCGAATATAGTTTATTCAAATAGAGTTAGAGGCGTTATCGAATATAGTTTATTCGACAGAGTTAAGTGAACTAGTTAAGTTAAACTAAGTGAATTGGTTAAGTTAACCAAAGTGAATTACTCGAGTTAATCAAAGTGTTTAGTTCAGTTAATCGAGATAAGTAAATCAAGTTAGGTTAATCGAGTTGAATTAGTCCGTCGAGTTAATAAATTGAGTTAGTCAAACCAAGTAAAACCAGTTAGAGTTAATTAATTAAGGTTGACCAGTTAGAGTTGATCAGTTAGAATTAACCAGTTAGAGTTGATCAATCAGAGTTAATCAAATAGAGTTAAGTAAAATTAGAACTGACTAGAGATTAGTAAATTTAATGGTTTTCTAAGTGCCTATCGGATGTTGGTTTCGGCCTTCGGGATTTATACTTAGGGAATTGTTCTCATACTAGTTCACAGTCAGGGACTGATAGTTGGGGAAGAGTAGTGATTTGTAAATAAGCAAATGGAAAACGTTTTCCAGGTTTAATAACATATATTTTCTAAACATAGAAAATAAGGCAATTTGAATATATATATATATATATAGATATATGTTGATGATTTACCGATATAATTTCCATCTGGAAATAATATCGTTGTTTGCACACTTGTTTTTCTTTGATGGTTAAATCACAGACTATAGAAGTATTGACCATTTTAACGTTGTTAATATGGAGAGACCAGTTGGATTATTATCCAAAGAACCACTATGTATTGACATAAGCGTTGCGAATCATATATGCCAAAGATAATTGAAGACGGAGAAAAATGCAAGGGTAGTTATATAAGTCTTAGATAACAGTGACTAAGATGGATATACTGAATAGTGCCTTCGGTTTGTCCAGTCCCAGGACAACTTGTATGGACGAAGGTCTGACAGAGTATATCCAATGGATCGCGTAAGTTGATCTGTTCAAACGTATTCACGTTTGGTGGCGGAGTAATTTGTTTCTCTTAGCTATATACCCATGTTATTTTTGGATAAATCAATTTGTGATTTGGCGGGTATGACGGTGTGACATTCTAAGTGAATGAGGATGACTTGTGTGGATGAATGTCTGACAGGGTATTTCCAGAAAGGTCACGTACTTTGATTTCTTCAACCGTACCAAGAGTGGAAGCGGAGAAGGAAACTTCTTTTAGCTGACACGTAATGTACTGTTGTAGACGTCAATTAGTGATGTTCGCCGGATCTGACAATGTGGCATTTGAAGTGAATCTGATGTGATGATAAAGCGTAGCTTCTAGCCTCATCAACCGGTAAATGACAGAAATCGGGCAGGCAGCATGGCTAAGTCGGTCGCACCGAAGTAGGGTGTATAATCACCTATATAGAGAATATTCGTTTGTTTCTTAAATCTATCAATGTTGTCTCATATATATACGGGAACGGTTGCTGATCCCAACCGTTGGTGATATACATTCGATACACTCAAGCGAAATGAGTGGTGGTCATGTGTGGCTGAGTTGCAAGATGTTCTTGTTGAACTCCAGTGTATCGTTCCTAGAGTACACTGATCGGAAGGTGGTTACATACCTTGTCATAGTTGGAAATCCAATTACCCAATACGTGCTTGCGGTTTTGATTGTATACTATATATGTAGAACGTGAGATGAAAGTGTTTCTGCTAGTTGATATCTATTTGTACATAGACATTATTATAATATCAAAAGGTTTTTGATATAAAGATATTTTGGATTCTCATAAGGGAAAAACCCGTTCCGTTCTGCGGCGTGGTCTTATGAGATATCGTTTACTTGTTCATATACCTGTTTAAACTGTTTTACTCACACCAGTCCCATGACTGACCCGGAGTTTACTTTGTTGTTTTCCCTAAACTCTTGGGTCCCTAAATTTGTACGGGCAGTCAATTAGTCGGGATTTTACAGATACACTTGGAGAGCTTGGAGCAGGAGGCTTCTGGATTCTATATATATTATTATTTCCATTGTTGTTGTAAGTGTTATACTCTGATAAGTGCTATTGTATATATAACTGTTTGTATTTCAAAAGTTATGTTATAATTTATTCGTTCCGCTGTGACATTCGTGTTACTCTGATGATGATGTTCTTCTTCTTCTTCTATTCTAAGTTTCTATCTTATCTATCCTCACCCTCTAATTTCTTTCATTAATTACCAGGATTTTTCGATGTTTTGGTTATCGACATCGAGCTTATGTCGATAACCAAAGTCGCCGAAAATCCGGGTCGTTACAATGCCTATTCTTTCTTGTGTTTATCCCCTATTCCTTTTGCTAGGGCCATTTCATGAGTATTTAGAGAACTTGTGGAAATATGTTATACAGGGGTTGGGCATAGCTTAATTAAGTTAATTTGGCATAACAATATGTTGGCATAATCTGAATTGGCTATAATAGAGAATGATTTACATGTGTATTAGTCTTGGACAAAAATGGTAGACTAGAATATTAAATCTAGTTTTGACATGAACTGTAAATAGGAATATTAAGGCTAAGATTTGGGGCGTATATTGTATTATGACCTTGATTTGGGCATATAAGTTTAGGCTAAATTTATGATTAGGCAAGATAGGTAAATAGAGTTTTAGATATATATAATCTGCTAAATCTGTTGTCTGCCAAATCTGTTATATTGCCTAATCTGCTAGTTCTGTTATATTGCCTAAACTGCTAATTAGATTGAATTGCCTAATCTACTAATTATGTTAAATTGCCTTATCTGTTAAATCTGCTAAATAGCCTAATCTGCAAGATCTGTTATCTGTTGAATGACATAATCTGTTGGAACTGAAATGATGAAATTTGAAGTAAGTGAATCTGTAGGCTCGATTTAAAATTGAGAAAAACTTGTTAATAGAACCTCGAATAATCTGCTGTAACTTGTACAGAAGTTTAATATGTTAAATAAACAGAATTAGTCGGATATCTGAAAAATCTGTATTAGAATGAATTACCTATGACACGAGGTTAGACTCAGTTTGCGGTAGAAGCCTGCCCGGAACCAACCGGCTTAACCAGCGACCGTAAAACCGTCAGTCTAATGTGAGAGGTCGTAGGCATAACTAAAATATGCTTAGACACGAGGTTAGGTCTGGCTTGTGGCAGAAGTCTGCCCGGAACCGCCCGGCATATCCAGCGGCCACAAGCTACCGACCTAATGTGAGAGGTCTGTGCATTAATATTTAGTTAATGCAAATCTAGGATAAATATGATGTCTAAAACGTGTTGGGTGGATAGGGTTGAACCAATTGGACTAATGAATTTAACAAACACGTTTCATGAATCTGTAGGCCCAATTACAAAGTTAGACAAATCTGTAAGTCTGTTAAATCCGTATATCTGATCCGTTAGTCTGAAAACTTGTCTGATCTATGAACTAGTTGATCTGAACTCTTTATGTCTGAACTTGTAAACAAATTAATCTGGAGTTTGTTAGTTTGGGGACACAAGGTTAAGAGGGGAATTACTTGTGTCATCTGTTGCTTGGGACCCATATTAGTCAGTAACCCTTTTTGGTATCAAAACTTTGACCCAACAGTAGGTAGGGTCCGGGCATGCTTACTGAACTAATTACAAGCGGTTCATTCTGATAATGGCCAGGGGTGTTGATGGTGCGTTCCAACCGGGTCATGTGCGTGCATGGATCCCGGTCTGCCTCTGAGGGTGTAAGACGCCGTGACATCTGTAAATAGGCCTGTGCCAATTGGTTGTCACTTTAGGGAGTGATACACCCTATTGTGGAGCCGACACAGGGTATTTATGTTTAGGGAGCCGATCGCTTGGGGTAGGGTTTTAGGGTACACTAAGTTCTGTCTGTTTCTGTTGGTACCGTTTGTTTCTATTGGTACCGTTTGTTTCTATTGGGTGGCAACTCCTATCTGCGTGGTACCGTCTGTTCCGGAGGTAAAGGCCCATTTACTAGTGTACACCTAATTCTAACATTCTGTTTCCGTAGGGATTATTCTGTTTCCGTTTCTGTCTCTGTTCGGGTGCTAAAGGCCCATTACTGGCATTCTGTTTTTGTACTTTCTGTTCGGGTAGTAAAGGCCCATTATTAGCATTATGTTTCTGTACCTTCTGTTAGGGTGGTAAAGGCCCATTATTCTGTTTCTGTTTTTATTTAGACATTAGGGTAACACCTAATCCTGTTATACTAGTATTAGTGCAGAGAAGTGAAAAGTAATATCATCATGTTTTCTTCTGTTTAACCTAAGTATATCTATTATTCCTATTTCCTGTTATCTCTCGTCCAGTTTTATTTGCATGCCATGACATTATTATCTGTTCATAACTGAAAGTCACTGGACTTGCCAGACTTTATGTCTGACCCTTGTTGTTTCGCCTCTTTTCTTCCGTTCCCCCCTCCCCAGGTTTTCAAGGAGGGAATACTCTAGCTTGATCCAGATCTTTTTTCCTTCTTGGAGTGCTTGAAGTGCTTAAAGTATGGCTTGTCTTTTTTTGGCATCTTTGGTGGGGATTATGATTTTAAAGTTTTGTACTCTGATGGCTTTTGAACAAGGCTGATATATATGTACTAGAGTTGTTGATAAAGTTGTAACCAAATTGATTTCTGTTCGCTGCAATAACGTTATAAAGTTTTTCAAGTATTATTTTTATATCTGTCTTGTAATATTCTGTTCTGTTTACTAAAATTCTCCATTAAAGTTAAGGCATTCCCTTTGTGAGTGACCTTAACGGAGGTGGAGTGTTACTCTTGGTATCAGAGCTGAAGGTTACCAGATTTGGGTAAAGATTTTTTTGGAAAATATTTTCAAAAAGGTTTTGAAAGGAAATATTTTCAAAAATAAAGCTTATTTTGAAAAACATAATCCCCGAGAGCCATATATCTTTCCTTCGGTCCTTTTTGTATTGAATCTTTCCTTTTTCGTTTCAGCATGTCTGAAGCATCTGAGATACCAGAGGGTGTTCATGTACCTGGTTGGTTTCGTCAATACCATGAGGCTAGGAGCGCCACCGCAGGTCCAGCAAATGATCCCCCTCCTCCGCCCCCTCCTTGTGCAATTGCTTTCTCAAAGATCTATAAAGACTTTAGGGCCATGGGTGGAAAGGATTTCAAGGGAACTGAATCATTCGTAGAAGCGAGGAACTAGCTTAAAGAAACTGAGGATCTGTTCGTTATCTTCGAGGTGGACGATAGGAAAAAGGTACAGTTGGCGGTATGGTTGCTCAAAGACGAAGCTTCCTACTGGTGGGAAGTCACTAACGCCGAGAGGCTGGTTGAAACATGGATGGATTTCAGAACAAGGCTTGAGACGAAATTTCACTCGCAAGTCGAACGAAGTCTACAATTGGAAAAGTTCTTATTTCTTAAGCAAGGAAGTATGACGGTCAAGGAATACGTCAACCAGTTCAACCAACTGGCTAGGTTCGGACTGGATTTAGTCAACACTCAGCATAAAAAGGCTCTCCGCTTTGTTAAAGGATTGAACGAGCCACTACACAGCCTAGCCATGACCCATGTACCCATGGGAGCGACTTACGAGAAATTGGTGGACATGGCACTACTGCACGAGGAAGACAAGGGCTAGAAAGAGACAAAGAAGGAAGAACCACAGTATAAGAAAGCATGGCCCAAAAAGGAAACACAAAAGAAGGATGAGAAGTCTGAAGATAAGAAGGAGAAAAAGTGCTTTACTTATGGAAGCTCGACTCATCTGAATAAGGATTGCAGAAAAAGGAAGGGCACTTGCTTCAACTGTGGTGAGATGGGACACTTCACTAGGGACTTCCCGAAGAAACGAGGGCAAAGGCAGAGGGCAGAACCCACTTCTGGAAGACAGGCGAATGCTCAAGTGACTGGTAGATAGGGTAGAAATAAGAAAATTTATGTAGAAGGTTTAATTTTCTTATCTGGTTTTTGAGTTAAAACTCTTTCTGATTCTAGCATTTTGATTCTGTAATCAATACTCTGCACTTTAATACTAGTATTGTTTCTGATTCCGCTGTAGCGTCAAACCCCTAAGGGTTAGGACTCATCTGTTTGTGATAGATTGGGGATTGAGAGATATATGTGTTAGGCATCAAGTAGGACGCATACATTCTGGTTTTTATCATGCTTAGTTCGGTAATCTGATCTGTACCAGTAATCTGTAAATGTCTGAATATTTCTGATAATGTTAAGATTTCCAGTTTTGACATTGTCTAAAGAGGGTAATCCTCTGGGTGTCAATCTGATGTTGGTTTCGGTCTTCGGGGCCGATACTTAGGGAAATTATTCCCTCAACCATGGTCTAATGGAAACCAAGTTTTTGTTTCATCTTTACTCGCTTCCATCATTCGACTGTATCCTATCGATCGAATCTTCGAACTTTAGATAGAAACCAATGGGTGTAAACATGTGTTTGAGACATGTTATGTTTGATGGTTTCCAGTGGATGCAAGTGGTTGCTATTGGTTGATCATGGATGCATATACACACACTAGGCACTAGATCGGCTCGAAAACACTCTCATACTGCATATGGATGTGTGTGCATTTTCAATTTTGTGGATGCAAAATGATTGATTCATCACATGGATGCAGCATTTGGATGAATGATTGCGCACACATATAGAAATGATGTGTATCAAATAGGATTTCTTGCATACATAATTGGACTCATGGCACCAACATGGTTCGCATCAAGGAGGTCAACTGAATCAGTAGACCGCCTAATCTTTGCATTAGATAAGAGACATATACACACACTTTTGCATATGTTCATACAACATTAGAAGTTTTCTAAGGAAAATGGATGCTTGTGGATGATGGTTGAGTAGATGGATGATTGGATGGTAGGACACATTCTTCTTAACTTGAAGATTTCCGGGACGAAATCCTTTAAGGAGGGGAGAATGTAACACCCCGTATTTTCTATGAACGTATAAGTAACAAATTAAAGTATACTTAATTTTTCGGAGAGGAATTAAGGGAAACGGGTTGCGCCACTGCGTTCGTCTTGAAATTCTGCTTGAGATAGAGTCCGAGTTTGCGTAAAACGGATACTGTATGAAGGAGATATGGACGAACGAAGTTAAGCAGAAAAACCGGAAACAGGCCAGAAATGCACGGCGCACTTGTGAAGTGCGCCAGCACAAAAATACACTGGCGCACTTGGGAAGTGTGCCCATGTCGAGCCAGAAACCTGCACAGGGTTCTAGAGAGTTCTAATGACGATTTTTGATGTGCTGGACGGACCTGATGGCTTCTAGGGTGATCTAATGGTTCTGAAACACTCTCTACACCTATAAATATGTGATTAACCTAACACTAATTAATAGAATATTGTCTATGACACCATTATGCTACCAAAATCTCTCTTAAACCCTAGCCGCCGCCTAATCTCAAGTGTTCATTCACAATTCAAATTAAAGTTTAGAGCTGCAACAACAATCGAAGAAGATTAATCAGCGTTTCTGCATCAAATTCGATTTATAATCCTTTTCTTTAGCCACGAAAGGCAAGTACAGTTATTTTCCGATATAAACGTTAATTATGATTGTGGCATGAATTGTAAATCTGAATCTGAGGTTATGTCTGTTCTATTCTGTTTAGATCTATCTTATTATGTATCTCTTTCTTCTTTCTGTTCTATAGCCAGGCTACTACGAGCCTGCGCCAAATCTCATAAGAGATTAACGCACAAACGCTAAATTTTGGGACAAATACTGAATAATGCATAATTGGATATGAAACTATTGCCTATGACTAAGATTCATGAGACTATTGCCTATGACTATGATTCATGAGACTATTGCCTATGACTATGATTCATGCCTCTGGACTATTGCCTATGACTATGATTCATGAGACTATTGCCTATGACTAAGATTCATGAGACTATTGCCTATGACTATGATTCACGCCTATGAGACTATTGCCTATGACATTGAATAAGAAACTATTATGATTAGTCGCCCATGACTATTGTGGTTAGTTGCCTATAACTATTGTAGCTAGTTTCTTATGCCTATTCCCTAAATGATGTTGGATCTCATATTTAGTATGTAACCTTGCTAGTTTATTCCCATTCATTGTTATGTACATCGAGCCTAATAGGGCCATTATCATTGTATGTGGTTCATTATTGCATGCCTATTCTTTCTTGTGTTTATCCCCTATTCCTTTTGCTAGGGCCATTTCATGAGTATTTAGAGAATTGTGGAAATATGTTATACGGGGGTTGGGCATTGCTTAATTAAGTTAATTGGGCATAACAATATGTTGGCATAATCTGAATTGGCTATAATGGAGAATGATTTACATGTGTATTAGCCTTGGACAAAAATGGTAAACTAGAATATTGAATCTAGTTTTGACATGAACTGTAAATGGGAATATTAAGGCTAAGATTTGGGCATATATTGTATTATGACCTTGATTTGGGCATATAAGTTTAGGCTAAATTTATGATTAGGCAAGATAGGTAAATAGAGTTTTAGATATATATAATCTGCTAAATCTGTTGTCTGCTAAATCTGTTATATTGCCTAATCTGCTAGTTCTGTTATATTGCCTAAACTGCTAATTAGATTGAATTTCCTAATCTGTTAATTATGTTAAATTGCCTTATTTGTTAAATCTGCTAAATAGCCTAATCTGCAAGATCTGTTATCTGTTGAATGACGTAATCTGTTGGAACTGAAATGCTGAAATTTGAAGTAAGTGAATTTGTAGGCTCGATTTAAAATTGAGCAAAACTTGTTAATAGAACCTCGAATAATCTGCTGTAACTAGTACAGAAGTTTAATCTGTTAAATAAACAGAATTAGTCGGATATCAGAAAAAATCTGTATTAGAATGAATTACCTATGACACGAGGTTAGACTCAGTTTGCGGTAGAAGCCTGCCCGGAACCATCCGGCTTAACCAACGACCGCAAAACTGTCAGTCTAATGTGAGAGGTCGTAGGCATAACTAAAATATGTTTGGACACAAGGTTAGGTCTGGCTTGTGGCAGAAGTCTGCCCGGAACCGCCCGGCATATCCAGCGGCCACAAGCTACCGACCTAATGTGAGAGGTCTGTGCATTAATATTTAATTAATGCAAATCTGTGATAAATACGATGTCTAAAACGTGTTGGATGGATAGGGTTGAACCAATTGGACTAATGAATTTAACAAACCTGTTTCGTGATTCTGTAGGCCCAATTACAAAGTTAGACAAATATGTAAATCTGTTAAATTCGTATATCTGATCCATTAGTCTGAAAACTTGTCTGATCTGTGAACTAGTTGATCTGAACTCTGTATGTCTGAACTTGTAAACAAATTAATTTGGAGTCTGTTAGTCTGGGGACACAAGGTTAGGAGGGGAATTACTTGTGTCATCTGTTGTTTGGGTCCCATATTAGTCAGTAACCCTTTCTGGTATCAAAACTTTGACCCAACAGTAGGTAGGGTCCGGGCACGCTTACTGAACTAATTATAAGCGGTTCATTCTGATAATGGCGAGGGGTGTTGATGGTGCGTTCCAACCGGGTCATGTGCGTGCATGGATCCTGGTCTGCCTCTGAGGATGTAAGACGCCGTGACATCTGTAAATAGGCCTGTGCCAATTGGTTGTCACTTTAGGGAGTGATACACCCTATTGTGGAGCCGACACAGGGTATTTATGTTTAGGGAGCCGATCGCTTGGGGTAGGGTTTTAGGGTACACTAAGTTCTGTCTGTTTCTGTTGGTACTGTTTGTTTCTGTTGGGTGGCAACACCTATCTGCATGGTACCGTCTATTCAGGAGGTAAAGGCCCATTTACTAGTGTACACCTAATTCTAACATTCTGTTTCCATAGGGATTATTCTGTTTCCGTTTTTTCTCTGTTCGGGTGGTAAAGGCCCATTACTAGCATTCTATTTCTGTACTTTCTGTTCGGGTGGTAAAGGCCCATTATTAGCATTATGTTTATGTACCTTCTGTTAGGGTGGTAAAGGCCCATTATTCTTTTTTTGTTTCTGTTTAGACATTAGGGTAACACCTAAACCTGTTATACTAGTATTAGTGCAGAGAAGTGAAAGCAATATCATCATGTTTTCTTCTGTTTAACCTAAGTATATCTGTTATTCCTATTTCTTGTTATCTCTCGTCCTGTTTTATTTGCATTCCATGACATTATTATCTGTTCATAACTGAAAGTCACTGGACTTGCCAGACTTTATGTCTGACCCTTGTTGTTTCGCCTCTTTTTTTCCGTCCCCCCCCCCCCCCCCCCCCAAGGTTTTCAAGGAGGGAACACTCTTGCTTGATCCGGATCTTTCTTCCTGCTTGGAGTGCTTGAAGTGCTTAAAGTAAGGCTTGTCTTTTTCTGGCATCTTTGGTGGGGATTATGATTTTAAAGTTTTGTACTCTGATGGCTTTTGAACAAGGCTGATATATATGTACTAGAGTTTTTGATAAAGTTGTAACCAAATTGATTTCTGTCCGTTGCAACGAAGTTATAAAGTTTTTCAAGTATTATTTTTATATCTGTCTTGTAATATTCTGTTATGTTTACTAAAGTGGGTCATTACACACACTATGCATATGTACATGAAGAGCATTAGAAATCTTTTAAGGACCATGGTTGCTAATGGTTAATGGTTGAGTAGATGGATGATTGGATGGTAGGATACGTTCTTCTTGACTTAGAGATTTCGAGGACGAAATCCATTAAGTAAGGGAGAATGTAACACCCCAAATTTTTGAATAATCGAATTAACTAAATTAAATAATAATTAATCTCAGACGTGAGAATTAAGGGGAACAAGTTGCGCCATTATGTTCATCTCGGAATTCTGGTTGAGATAGAGTCCGAGTTTGCGGGAAACGGATATCGGATGAAGGAGATATGGACGAACGAAGTTAGGCGGAAAAACCAGAAGAAGAAGAGAAAAAAATTGCACTGGCGCACTTGGGAAGTGCGCTAGTACAAAAATACACTGGCACACTTCCCAAGTGCGCCTAGGCCGAGCAGAAAGCCTGCACAGCTTTCTGGTGCAATCTGATCCATATTGTGACTCATTGCTGAGTCCTTTCTGACTACTTGCTGAGTCATTAGTGCTGAGGTGTCACCCTATCCCGATTGAATGGTTTTGATTAACCCTAAGATCATCCGAGGGTTGTAATTAAATTAAAATTCTATATAAACGTGGGTAGACTCAAACCCTAAAATCAAATAAAAATCTGAATCATGGTCGTCACGCTGTCATCTTGTAACCTAGAGTAGCCGTCATCAACTAGAGGGAAATCAAAGCTAATCAATTCAGTTCTATTCAACTCTAATCTAAACAATAACGAATCTACTACAAAGGCGAGCTAAATCAATTTCAGAACTCAGATTTCAGAACGCAAGACCTTCTTTTTGTGAGTTCGATTTCTTTAATAAGATAATTAACAATTTAATTGGGTTGAGTTATGAATTGGATTATATGGTTATGTTGTGAATCATTGACCGTTATGTTATCATCTATGTTGTAAATCTATGATGTTATTATCTATGTTGTAAAGTTGTGATGTTATCATCTATGTTGTAAATCTATGTTAATTGTTGTCTTATGTACAATCAAATTCATAATGATGTTTCATATGCTAGTTTGGTTATGTTGTTAGAACTGATTCATATGTTAAATCATATGTATGTATGCAAGTTTAGATGTTAATTTAGATATGAATCATATGCAAGTTAGTGAGAATCATATATACAACCTTACAAGTTTCATGACATCTATTTTATGTGTAAATTGGATATAAAGTTAGGCTATGACATGTGTGAGTTTAGATGCAAGTTTACACTACAGTTTATGTTGCATAAATCACATATGCAAGTATATATATATATATATATATATATATATATATATATATATATATATATATTGTAGTGTGAATCATGTAATGTAAGATTGTAACTATTGCCTTTGCAAGTTTACACCTTATGATTAGATCTATGACACCCATTGTCTATACAAGTTTAGATGAAACACCTTGTTCACACATGCAAGTTCACCCCTTATGTTTAGATCTATATGCCAATTTATGTTATGACTTTTTTCATAAGTTAGATCTAATTTATATTCTATGCATGTTGTGATGTTTTCTCTTTATTCCATAAGTTAGACTATTCGAGTCTAACGTATATTTCACGTTAAACGAACGAACGTACAACATGGGGCAATAGGATAATATTAAAAGATTTAATATTGAGAATTGGCATAAATGCCTTAAATGTGATGTTAAATGGTATAATTTTATATACCATAAATAGATGGAAATAATTGAGTCAATTATGGACATAGTTAAATTTGTAATTGATTGACAATTTGAATAGGGAAATTAATTCAAATTGGGGGTAATTAATTATGTGTAATTAATCGCATAAGACACGAGGTTAGACTCTTTTGTGGTGTAAGACTGCCCGGACCGGCCCGGCAAATCCAGCTGCCACAAATGCCAGTCTAATGTGAGAGGTCTTAGGCATAAATTAAATGCGTAACAATTGTAAAGACACGAGGTTAGGCTCGTTTGTGTGTAAGACTTCCCGGACCCGCCCGGCAAATCCAGCTTCCAAAAATGCCAGTCTAATGTGGGAGGTCTTTATAAGGTTACGGTCTTAATTAATTAAGAAACACTTAACCAGATAAACATGTAGTGGGACATGAGGGGTTAAGTGGGTGCCTTGGGTGGCACGTGAAATTAAGTGGGTGCCTTGGGTGGCATGTGGAATTAAGTGGGTGCCTTGGGTGGCATGTGAAATACGATTAGGTGTCTCAATAATTAATTAATGCTGATTAAAGACAAATATGGATGACAAACAGAAGTTTGGTTGAGTGAGTGATTCTCTGAGTAACGATCTGATGTTGATCTCGGTCTTCGGGGTTGGTACTAGGGAGTTATTCTCTTAACCAATGTATCTATGGACTAAGAAGTACCTAATCATAAACTAAGTGAAAGGGTTAAGACCAGCTTAACCAATAATTTGATAAGAGGGTAGGGTTAAGACAAACTTGACCAATAATTTGATAAGTGGGTAGGGTGTAGACAAACTTAACCAATAACACATGTTGATTTGTTGAGTAAGTAACATGGGTGACATGTGGGATGTAAATATAAACACTTAACAAAGTTGAAACATGTAAGAAGACATGAATAAGAGGGCTTAGTGGGAAATTCTAGTGGGGACCAAGCATAGGGGGAAAGCTTGTGTGGGGACCCTTTTCAAACCAGTAACCCATTTAGTATCTTTGTGGGATCAACCCAAGTCGAGGGCGGGACACGCGTACTGGATTTGTCAAAACGGGTCAGCGGTGGCAACGCAAGTCCAACGGGTTCATATGCGTGTGTGGGCCCTGGCTGGTAGGTAAGACGTTGTTGCATCGTGCAGATATAAGCCGTGCATTTTTTGTTGTATCAGGTTGCCACTTTGGGGAGTGATACACCCCACTGTGGGGCCAGCACGGGTATCTACGAGTTAGGGAGCCGATCGAATGGGGGAGGTAGTGGGTACACCTAGTGGAGATAGGAGCAGACGACACCTATGAAGACAGCTAGGACTATAACTACCATATTATGAATAAATATTATAATTAGAATGGGGAAGGTAGTGGGTACACCTAGTGGAGATAGGAGCAGACGGCACCTATGAAGACAACTAGGAGTATAACTATCATATTATGAATAAATATTATAATTAGAATGGGGAGGGTAGTGGGTACACCTAGTGGAGATAGGAGCAGACGGCACCTATGAAGAGAACTAGGAGTATAACTACCATATTATGAATAAATATTGTAATTAGAATGGGGAGGGTAGTGGGTACACCTAGTGGAGATAGGGGCAGGCGGCACCTATGAAGGCAGCTAGGGGCACACGAACTGCCAGTATCATTATTAAGTTTTGTAGGCGGGATCTACCTTTAGGGTAACTAGTGGTGGTGCAGTATAGTAATTATTCTATAGTGATTAGGGGCGCCTTTAATGTTATCTTTGATCGTCTTATTTCCTTGTTTGCTCTGTCATACCCAATTTTTCACAGTCATTATCCTTATTTTCTAGCTTATGCCTTATCCTTGTTATTTTGATAATTGTATTGTTAAAGTTATCGCACTCGCCAAACTTTATGTCTGACCCCCTTTTCTTTCCACCTCTTTTCTTCCTTTCCCCCCTCAGGTTTGCAAGGAGGGAATACTACAGCTTAGTGCCGATTTCTTTCAGTTGCTTGGAGAGAGATAATGTATCGCTTTGGACTCTCTCATCTTTATTGCTTTGCTTATGCTCAGTGGGGATTTATGCATTTATGTTATCTAAGTATTTTCTTCTTTATGTACTTTGAAGTTTTTGGAAAAGACTATTGATCCTGTTGTAATGGTTTTGGAGACAACTTATGTAAACTCGTTTTTG
The DNA here is from genome assembly GCA_030737875.1 of Allium sativum. Lineage (NCBI taxonomy): Eukaryota > Viridiplantae > Streptophyta > Magnoliopsida > Asparagales > Amaryllidaceae > Allium > Allium sativum. Next base: position 337,923,024 of record CM060912.1, read on the forward strand.
AGTTATGAAGCAATAAAATAAGTTTTAACTTCCGCTGTGTTTATTTATTCTTTTAATTTATCTGTTCTATACAACAATAACGCTTCATGGACATTGATGCATTCCCTTTGTGAGTGACTTTAATGGACATGGGGTGTTACATATTGCCTCAAGTGCCTTGTCATATTTATCCTTATCAAGCCCCATACGATTTTGATTTGTATCGTACCTACGGAGTGCCCTCTGATGCGATCCGTTACGGTGGTATTATGGTACTGTATAGACTACGTATTATAAACGGTGTATGGGTAAAAATGTAATCCCACGTACGCTACATTCATTATGTTTACTCTACTGAATAGACCTTACAATAATAGTATATTATACTATGTATGTATTAGTTTAACGGATCCTTGAGAGAAGGAAAATCCCGTAACGTCTCTTGAGTTACAGTACCCATGACACTCAGGTTATTTCATATTTTAATTTGACTAATATGAGAATGATTGAGTGCTGATCCAAGTGTTTGTTGTGTTTTCTTTTTATGCAATACGCTGGGGTCAGCAGAAGTTGCAGTTAGCGAAGATTGCAATAGCTTGGAGGATGGAATCGAGGATTTGGTATATATATTAATTATAAGTATTTCTGCCACACTTTAATTCCGCTGCATTACTGTATATACTTGTATTAGTGTACCTCTGATGACTGGAAAATGTAACTCGAATGTATATATTTTTTTAAATGCTTTTGAACCATTATTTGTTTATTATATGTTGTCCTTCCGCCGTGAGATTCTGTGATTGTTTTCTCTTCTTTCTCCTTTCTTCTTTTTCCCAATAACTACCTGTGTTGTTATTTGTTTAGGTCGACATGTGTGGTTTATTGTCGATTTGAATGGTCAAAAATATAGGTCGTTACAAATAATTTGAAACTAAATTTATACAACTTCAACATTATAGACGAAGAAATAAAATTTTAACTGTTTTAAATTTGAATTTATGTTTTGATTTTAGAATCGTATTTTCAAATTTAATTTTGTTATAATAATTAAAGTTTTAATGAAAAGAAAATCAATTTTATTGTTGATTGAAAAAAAATGAATATTAGTAACTGCATCAGAAATAAATTAACTAAATGGAAAGGAGACGAAAAGTATATGAACTACAATGGAATTCATGATTTAAATTAATTCAAATAAAAAGTGGTTGAAAGAAAATGAAAGTTGAATAAAAATAAATAGAAATGAATGAATTGCGAGCAATGTAGGTATATTAAACGAACAATATTGAGATCAACAAATTATGTGTGGACAAATAAGTGTGATACATGAACTGAAAATAAATAAATTAAAATGAAAAAGTTTTGCCAATGAAGGGAAACACGTATATAGAATGAATGTTAACAAAATGAATACTTATAGTGAATGTGTGCATTGATGTAATGTGGAATCAAAGTAAAGTAAATTCGTATAACATAAGGGCAAGTAAATTGAATGTGAATAAGAAAATTTGTTTATTTGTATGTAATCGCTAATTTTGTGAATGGATTTAGCTTTATACATTTTTTTGTTACCATCAGGACAAGTATACATTACTTGTTTGTCGTTATGCCATGTATTTGTTACTTATGTTATATATGTTAAGTATGATGCGTATATACTCGATTCTTATATGTTAGTTAAGTATTTAGTAGGTTGCAAAGGCGTGCGCTTCAGTTTGGAGCTTGCTTTTGCGCTCGTTCGCCAAAATATAAGAAAATTTGCTTAAAATGCTAATAAAAGGTACGTATTTCAGATTTAATATTGTAATTGGGTTTACATTCGTTGTTTCCCCTGATTTGGGATGCCTCATCGTAAAGATGAGATGTATATTTTGTGTTTTGTTGTTTTTGCGCACGGGAAAATTTTCCTGGTCGAACTTTGCAGGGGAGATGCTGCGAAAATTTTCCGTAAATCCGGGCATTAGAAAAATTTTCATGTCCTAAAATTTTGTAACTTATTTTGTTCTAATAAGTCGTACTAAGGTATACCTTGAATAAAATTAGAAGAAGTAATGAATGTTTTGAAATATAATTTTTGCCGCTTCATGTGTCGTGTGCCTTGAACCATCGTCATCGTTTATTCGATATATTCATGCTTGAATTTCTGGAATCGCCTGAATCTTATCCCAATCTTTTGCAACCATAGAAAATTCGACGACTTGAATCCCAAGTGTTTGAAATGTTTAGAAAAATCAATAATACTATTTGAAAGTATGGGTAAAAGTATTATTGTGAAATAATTTATAACTTCGTGATATGAAACTAAATAATTTGTTACTAAGATTCGAGTAACACGTGACTAAAGAAAGGTTATGACGTGGGTGTAAGCCTTTGATGGTCTGCTACGGGGTTCGAGGAGAGATCATTTATATATCGATGCGAGCGTTGACTGTGCCTAGTGGCCTTGTCATTGGGAGAAACCTCTCGACTTGGGACATAAATGTTTTATGTCATTTATCGTAAATTATTTGAAATTTCGAAAATGATTTTGGTTTTACAAAAAAATACCGAAGCGAGTATAATTCGATATGAAAAGAAAATTTAGTGTTCTATTGATTTGAAGAAAAAATCGGGATCTTAAGTCGAAGAAATTATTTCATACTTTGATTTCAAATTTACAATCTCTCCTTTTCGAGGATGAAAAGCTTTAAGGGGGAGAGTATAACGAACCAAGATTTTCAATGTTTTAAATTATGAAATTGATTTGAGTTTGGTATTTAATAAATTTATATTTGTTTATAATTTGGATCTAGTCTATTTTATTTTGGTTTTTTAAAACCGATTTTATAAATTTAATTGTTCTTTTATATTCGACTTAAATATTTTGTTAAATTTAACATTTGTGGTATTTTAAACTAGTTGTTCTAATACTGTAAACTTTAATTCTAATCTAATTTGACAAACTATAACCTAGTTTATTTTATTTGGAATTAGATTTTTTTTTTTAACTTGAGAATCTTTAACTGAATTTAAATAAATTTTTTTAGATTGGTTTTATATTTGATATAGTTGAATGGAAATTTTTTGATTTAAAATATAAAACTTGAGTTTTATTTATTTATTTTTGATTTGAATTTGATTTCTATTTTAATTTAAGTTGAGGTTGAAATTTGTATAAATAAGTTTGTATTGAATATACATAAGTATATACACTTGAAGAAAAAAAGAAACCATTGTTTTGGGTTTTACACTTGTTCATCTGTTAAAACAACGTTATACCATGTGTAATTATCTTTCTGAGTTTCGCACCACTTATCATTACCCGTCTTTGTTCCTTTTATTTTTTTCGCTGAACCCAACCTGTAGTGTCCCGAAATTCCAGTATCATTTGAGCTGACCAAATAACACAAGTCCTACCAAAATTGCACTGGAACCCAGAAAACTAATAGAAAGAAAACACAGGGTGAGAACATATAAGATAGAAACTTAGAACAGAAGAAGAAGAAGAACATACATCATCATCATCAGAGTAACAAGAAACTCACAGCGGAATGAACAATATATAATAGATACATAACTTTGAAATAAAACTAGTATATATATATATATACAGTAACATTATTAGAGTACAACACTTACAACACAGAGGAAATAACAATAGCTATATAATCCTGAAGCCTCCTACTCCAACTCTTCAAGTATCTGTAAAACCTGACTACTTAACAGCCCGTACAAATTTGGGCACCCAAGAGTTTAGGTAAAACAAAACAAAATAAACTCTAGTCAATCATGTGACTGGTGTGAGTAAACTCAAATCATTTGATTTAACTTTCAAAAATCTTTTTGAACAAAGGATAATCATAAGACCGATCCACACATAAACACGGACGGTTTTTACCTTACGATAACCCAAAATAATTTTCTAAAACGATACTTGTCTGATATTATAATAATGTCTAGATCAAGTAAATAGAAATCCAGCAGAAACGCTTTCATCTCACGTTCTACATATATAATATACAATCAAAACCGCGGGCTCTTATTGGGGTATGGATTCCAACTATTACAAGGTATGGATCCACCTTCCGATCAGTATACTCTAGAAGCGATACACTGGAGTTCAACAAGAACATCTTGTATCTCGGCCATTCATTTCACTTGAATGTTCCGAACATATTATCACCTTACGGTTGATATACCAACATAACCATTCCTGTGAGATACAGAATCCAAAGAAGTAACAAATATGAATATTCTCTAGATGGTGACAATATACCCTACTTGGGGGCGATCCACTTAGCCATGTTGCCAGCCCGATTTCTGTCATTTCCCAGTTGATGAGGCTTGAGGTCATAACGTATCTTTTAATAGATCACTCCTTCATTTACTTTGAATGCCACATCGTCATACCCGTTAAATCACAAATTAATTTCCCCAAAAATACCACGGGTATAAGCTAAGAGAAATGAATTCCTCCACCACCAACGTAAATACGTTTGAAACGATCAACTTACGCAATCTACCTGATATACTCTATCAGACTTTCGTCCATTCAAGTTGTCTTAGGACTGGACAATCCGTAGGAATTATTCTGTAAATCCATATTAGGCAATTTCTACCTAGGATTTATTGAACAGCCCTTGCATAACTCCGTCTTCAATTATCTTCATCATATTTGATTCGCAATGCTAATGCCATACGGAGTGGTTTTCAGATAATATATCTGATCCCGGTCTCTCCGTATTGACAACGGAAATGGTCAAAATCTTCGATAGTCAGTGATTTAACTATCAAAGGAAAACATGTGTACAAACAATGATATTATTTCCAGATGGAAATTCTACCAATCAATCATCAATCAACATTTATTCATTTCCCCATTTCTCGTTTCCATATATTCATCAAATCCTTATTTTCTAATTTTAGAAAATATACGTTATTAACTTTGGAAAACGTTTCCATTTCTGATTCATGCATCAATATCTTCCCACCTCTAACTGTAAACTAGTAAGAGAACAACCCCCTATGTATTAACCCCGAAGGCCGAAACCAACATCAGATCGATACCCAGAAAGTCATTCAATTCAGTATGCCCAGAAAGTCAGAAAGTCATTCAATTCAGTAATTTACATTCAGTTCTAATTTTAGTAATTCCATTTGAATTCCTAATTCAAACCCCAAATTCCTTTATAATATTTTATTTGCAAAATATTTACTTTAAATCAATATCATGTTACACCCGTGTCGAAGCACGGGTCTAAACCTTCCTAATGTAAAATTCTCTTTTTATAAAACTCTATTCATTTTCCAAATATTTCCCTTTTATAATTCTATTTACTTTCTAAATCAATATTACTTTTATAATTCTATTTATTTTATAAATATTTCCTTTTATAAAATTCTATTTATTTTAAATAAATCCTTTTATATAATTCTATTCATTTCCCAATTTTCCATTATTATATTTTCCAATGTTTCTTTTTCAAATATTACCTTTTCTATTCAGTATCCACCTTGAAATTCCTTTTTATAAAATCATTTGATTTTATATAAATATATTTTAATTTCAATGTACACATTGAAAATTCCCATTTTAAACTCTAGTATTGTATATGGTATTTAAAATACCAAATAGCAATGATCGATATCATTCAATACACATAATCAACCACATATTATATACACATCATATATTAAAATATATGAAAAACAGTAAAATAAATGTTGAGGAATCCAGTTGGATTACTCCGACCTGTTTCCCTGCATCCACAGATGTTAAACAATATAATAACATCAATTTCATTTTGACATGAAATATTCTGATAAACAGAATCAACATTTGATTAACGATTTATATATATATATATATATATATATATATATATATATATATATATCGTTATCTATAATTTCAACCAATACATCAGCAATTCAACCAACCAATCAACACACAGCAATCAATTATCATTTATCATTACTAGATTATATTTATAAAAATATAAATTGATCAGATTTAGGGAGATTTACTCACATTGGCAGTTCATAGTTAAATAACGATAAACTGTTGGTTGATTTAGACTGACAATTTATTTTGCTATAAATTGTAACGAGCTCCAATCCACTCCCAGCCAGTTCCATTGTGTAGCATTTGTCGAGGCGGTTCCAACGTCTCTTGCATCATTAGATTCTAATACTGTGGGGAAAAATTATTCCCTCTACAAGTTTATACAAATAGGATGATCATTAATTATTAAAAATAATTTAGTTAATTACTTTTTAAATCCTAATCACCCCATTAATTACCGTGTTCATCCTTCCTTCCGCGACTCATCTTCACGCCGCAGGTTATACAATATCATGCCATTTCAAAAGGCTTCCCTTTTCTCTGCCTGGGCCTTAAAACTAAATTACGATATCATTGGAAATCCACGTTTTGCAAATATAATTGGTTTCAAAAAGAGGCTTCACCATTTATGTGGGAACTGGCCCATTTGCGTTGGTATCCAGACCCGCTATCACTAAACCATCTTCCCCGATCGAACTGCTCACTCCATCATGTTTCAGTAAAGCCATTTTCACAATTTACTTCCATTTGTTCAACCTCTATTTTCTTCACTAAATTAAAATCGAAAAATACCATAATATACTTAATCAAAAACCACATCACTTCATATCCATTTCACATATCTCGATTTAACATTCTGATTTCCATTCAACAGTTAAGTCTCTCAAGGCCGCGCAATAATTTCATCCAGAAATTCCTCAAAGTTTGTGGAGCCGCTCCTCTTCGAACCCGAAAACCAGAGCAAGGTTGCGAGCACTTATTTCACCAAGTATCCCCTTCGAATCCTCTACATAACTACACATCTTGCATCCAAAAAGTACCTATGAACCTTACCGGAAGACCCGCGAACAAAAACATCATAGTACCTTTCCACAGTTTGCAAACAAGAATGGCTTTACCCCATAAACCCAATATAATACCCACTCTAACAATTGATGCTCCGAATTTCTGCTCTCGCGAGCCTAGGTCTTACTGTACAAATAATGAATAGCGCAACACTATTCGCGAGCCACCAATTGACATAGAAATATAGATTTTTAGTTTCCGAGTTCACATAAACAAGCCTCACAATTTTAGGTATTTTATAGAAATTTATTTTGATTTTTGAAAATCTTGTTTTTGCTGGAAGATTATGTAATAACCCGGAATTATGGGCCAATTTAAAATTTTTATTTTGGCAATTTTATTGAATTTTGAATATTTAAAATGAATTATTTTAAATAATAACGACGAGAAATTTATTTTGAACAGAATTCGAACGTATATATCATATACGCGTCGTCGTTAGAATATAAAATTTTATTTATATATATAAAAGGAATTGAAAATGGCGCGGTAGTTCGATAATTCAATTTCAAATTTCAATTGAACATACCGGGTGCAAGATAAACCGGATTTTAGTGAAACCAAAAATATTGGAATCTAATTGATAATATCTTTCCAACGAATCCGAAAAATCGAAATTTCATAGTGGGGATAAAAAGATATGTCCAGTTGAAATTTCAGAATAGTTGCTATGGAATTCTGGCCCTTAAAAATAGTCATTTTGCAAACGACCTCGGATTTTGACGAAACCAATTTTGTTGGATCCGTGATGTCAAGTTATTGCTAGATTCCAATTTTCAATTTTTCGAATTAATATGTGAGCGTGGCAAAGGAAAACGTGTTTGTACAGTTTCAGTTGACTTTAATCGACTGGAAAATGGCCATTTTTCAAACGGTCTCAGAATTCGACGAAACTAGTTTTGTTAGAACCGTATCGTCAATAAGAAGCTAGAAAATATTTTTCAGGAATTTTTCGAGTTGGTATGTGACCCCGATAAATTGAAATGCATGTTCAAATTCAATATATAGAGTTATATGTTGATTTTGACGAAAACTGATCGAAAGGATCGAATCAGCCTACGATACATATCCCATTGTGTTCGGAATGGGGGTAATTAGCTAGGGACAACAGTCGGTGGGCTTGATTTCGACTTTGAAATAAAAAGTTACTTTTAGGTGGATTAAATTAAATTAAATATTTATAATATAACCCCTCACCCTCACATCTCCCTCTCTCTCTCTCTCCTATTCGATCTGTAAACTAAAAAAAACCCGACCCAAATTGTTCACGCCGTCGTCGCCCTGTGGGGGCCCATCGCCGTGCCGCACCTCCTCAGGCCCCTCCGACCAACCCCCTTTCCTTCTCCACCTCCCCTCCCTCTTTCCTCGACCACCAAGCGAGCCCCGCACCTCCACTGACCCAAATCGCTCGGAGTGCCGCCTCTGGTCAACCCCGCCACCACCAGGCCATCGGCGACCACCCTGCGCATCCATCCCTTCCCCCTACGACCACCCTTTCTTCCGCGTCCTTCCTCCTCTTTCTTCTACAGCTCCAAGACCGTCAAAACACCAAACGCACCACCAACTGCGTCTCCCGGACCACCTACAGCCTCAAGCACTCCGTCCCCACCCCCTTATCAGCCCGGTGAGTCTCTATTTTATTTTTATTTATTTAATTAGATAAAAAAATCGGATGTTTACCATATGTAAAACGATATAAAGAATGTTTTTTTTTCATACGAGAAGCGTTATAAAACTAGGATTTTTATTCAAACAAAGATGGGATTTTTTAAAAGTATGAGAAAATGATTTTTATCGCTATAAAGGAATGATTTTTATCACTATGAAAGATAGGATTTTTAAAACATATAAAGCTATGATTTTTCTGTATGAAGAGCGATAGAAAAGATTTGATTTTTATCTAAAAAGAATTGATTTAACGGGAGAAAGGCGAGATTTTTAATTCATGAAAGGTGAGATTTATAAATAAGAAAAGATATAATTTTTATATGATGTAGAGAATAAAAATATAATTTTTATATACATAGCGAATTAAAAATATAGTTTTTATTATAAACAGCGTAAAGAGAACTGCATTGGAAATGCAAGCAGATCGAAAAGGATCAACAGTTCAACAGCAAAGCATGACGGAGTGGAACCCTCTGTGAGAACTTCTCACCTTTTAATTTTGTTTTCTAGTTAAAAAATATATACTAGGATGCAGACGGTGTTTAGTAGCACCCGACACCCGTCGTCCACAGACCATGGACGACTTGTATGCATATTTGTTTGATTTTGATGTGTAGTTGATTGTGTGATGTGATGTGAAATGAAATAAAATATTTTATAGTGGAAAATATTTTATAGTTAAAAATAGAATTTTTAACGTGTATTTAAAATAAATATTTATAAACAAATCGGATATTTGTTTATATACACTGATTTGACTGATATTGATTGGGACGATAAATTTTACACATCGCCCAACTGCACAAATAAAATATGTGTTTGATTGTTTGAAAACCCCACACGAGTATTGGGATGATATATGACATACACTAATCCCAATAATTAGTTGTATGTCGATCGATTGATTGACAGGCTGTTATAAGCGTTAAATATTTATATTTGATGCTTATATAGTGTAGAACGCACCCTGGATGATGGTTGATTATTTATCGTTGTTATTTTGTACATGTGTTGTAGAAAATCCATATAATTAACATTATATGGTAACTGATTAGGCCTCATTCCAGTTTTGAAATATAAATATTTGAAAAAGAAATATTTGAAATAAAATATTTGAAAATAGAAATATATGAAGCCGGGTTGATTAGATTGACGCCATTTTGACGTGAACGATATTTATATCGATTTTATTCATTTTTAAAATGAATATAGAAAAGGAAGTGATTTCAAATTCTGATATTTTGAAACGAATTGAATTCGAATTCAAAATGAATAGAATTGAATTAGAATTAAAATTGAATAGAATAGAATTCGAATTGAAATTGAATAGAACTGAATTCGAATTGAAAGTGAATAGAAAAGAATTCGAATTGAAATTGAATTGAAATCAATTTGAAATGAATTTAAATCGAATTTATAAGGAAAAATTCAATTTTGATTTGAATTTGAAAAGAAGTTGAAATCGTTTTGAAAACGAATTTAAAACGATTTATATAGCACGTTTTGAATTGAAATCGACGAAGTATATATTTTATATATTATATATATAATATAATGGCCTGAATAGAACACGTCGCGCCGCGGCAGTTCACGAATTTCGAACATTGACTTTGAGCAGACATTGCGGGAGATCCGACCGTCGGATTCTCCTAAAACCGGAACCATTGGGTTCGTATCAAAAAGAGCTTTCTAACGAATATTAGAAATTTGATATCTAATGGTTGGATTTGGAATTATGTCCAAATCAAATTTGGAAAAGGTCGCTGTAAGTGCAGTTCGATGGCCGTTGATGGAAATCGACTGTACGGGCCTTGATAAAATTATTAAAAATAATAATAATTTGTGTAAAATCATAAGAAATGATTTGTGAAGATTTGGGATGAAAACCTCCATATTTGAAAAGATAAAAATAGATTTTTATCGAAATGAACTAGTTTTGAACTAGAATTATAATTTATTTATTTTTAAAGTAAATAAATTGAATTTGAAAATGGTTTTAAAAGTAACCGGAATTTTGAATAATTGAATTGGAATGGATTTGAATCGAAATTGTCTTTGGATTATTTCGATGTTGGATTTCAGGATTATATAGATGTTGTTATGGAAATTTGAAAGATATATATTTATATCGTTATTTCCAATACGACATTTTTTAGTCGTAGAATTTGATATTGAATATAAGCCGATATATTTTCTATTCAGAGCCTTGTATTTAATATCAAATGTGATTTGGGTTCGTCGTGAATGGTGTCTTTATTAACACTGTTCTTGAGCCCAGTTGAGAAAAGATTAAATCTTTTTATTTAGATTTAATGAAGTGTACCAATTAAATAATATTTAATTGGAATTGAGTTCGTATTGATTTTTGGGTTTATCGTGAACAGTGTTTTAAATAACACTTGTTCTTTAACCCGATAATTAATGGAATGTGATTTTGGGTTTATCGTGAACCGGGTTTTAAAATGACACTAATTCTTTAACCCAGTTAAAGATTAAAACTAAGTGGAGTTTTTATGAATCTTTAATTAGATTGAAAAGATCGAGAATGGAGTATCACCAGTTTTGCTCCAGGCGATAGTTAAATCTTTAATTAAATTTGAACGTGAAATGGTAATTGAATTTACCGATAACACTGTGGTATTAGATATGAAGTATAACCCGTTTTACTTCATGGGATGAATAGGTGTGGATTGGAAAATTAAAAGTAAATGATTACTTCTGTGTGGTTCGCTAATCCCGACTAGTTTGAATTGATATTCAAAAGAAGATTAAAGAGTAAATTTCAAAGAATTTATCTTTGATAAAATTAATGGGAACCTTTGCCAAAGTTTAAGAATATTTAAATAAAAGAATATTCTGAATTGGAATGAGGCATATGTTGTGTTTGTGTAACACTTATTTATTATATACGCGAGTTATTCAGAAAGACAGGGTTTATCCTATTCTGAATAACTAATTCGACGTGGTGTCGAAGATGAAGACGGTGGTTGAAGACCGGAGGTCTTCACGTCTTTTGGATAATTATTGATGATCTTGAATGGGCCGTACACCCAAGAAGATGGAAACAGTTGGTGATTGTCCAGGCGTACTTGGAGATCGATGGATATGCGGGGTACCAGGTGCCTCCGGTTTCGTTCAGACCCAGAACGAACTTGTAGATGGACTGTGTGTCTGACATTGGATTTTAGTCTGTGTGATTGATTTTTATTAAATATATATCTGTTTGGCGGCGGAGAATTTATTCTCTTGCTTAACGCTCTTCTCTGAGACGTACGAGCTCAGGGGTTATATACTGATGGATATCAAACGCATAGAGTGAATTGCTTGTGTGGCATGCCTAAGTGGCAAATGATCAAGGCTTCTGTTGAAAAGAAAAATCTTGTGGTTGATGATCGAAGCACGGCCTTTGTGGCATAGCTTTGTGTAACGTTTACTTCGTGAGTTTCACACCCGGTATGAACCAAAAACGGGATACGGACCTCAGGGAGGGCATGCGTTTCCTTCTAGCTAAAAAGTGGGGTCAGTTGTTTTACACACCCTGACGAGTTTGACTTATGTGGTTGTTGCTATTGCGAGGCGCCTCGGTTTGATCGGACGATCCGGGTCCGATGGAGTCATTTGTTGGCTCATTTACGCCCCAAAGGGTGGGGAAACGCAGTGTTCAGGAATTTTAATCCACATCGGTGGACCGGCCCTGACGCTCTAAGGGTCACTCGAGCTCTGATCCTGAGACATAGGCTAGATTGTCTCGAATCGGTAGAGGACTATCTTTTGCCTCTGTTCATAGATGGAAATCCAATTTCCAAATACATGACTTTGCGGTTTTATTTGTAAACCTATATATGGCGACATAGTGGCATGGGACGCTCATGTCGCCTATGATTGATACTTATGATTTGAAGTTGTTTTATGCACTATACACTTATTATAGTATCAAAAGATTTGTTTTAAACGTATCAAGCATTCTTGGCTGTTATAAGGTAAAAACCCTATCCCCCGGCTTGCGTTGCATTGTGTGATAGGACCTGGGTCTTATAATAGCTTCATTTTTCTTTATTTAGCATTGCGCTGTTGTTTTATGCACTGGTGTTCTTGGGAGGAAACCCATTCCGTGTTATATACGGCGTGGTCCCTTGATATACCGAACTTTAAAACAAAGAATAATAACTGTTTTTGTTCTCACACCAGTCCCATGACTGACCTGGAGTTTATTGTTTTAACCTAAACTCTGGGTGTGACGATCCCAAAACCCCGTGGCACGGTGTTAAGGATAATCATTGGAATATAACACATTAATCATCATTAGCAGATCACAGATAATAGCATAAACAGAAATTAGAATAATTTACACACATATGACAGCGGAATCATATAGATAACATCACATCAGAGAAGCACAGTACAGGATACAACTTAGTGCATAATGATACATAATCAGTCACCATCGCCTGAGGCGGAATCATACATAAAGAGTACACAAAAGGAATACCAGTCTACATCGCCAGTGGCGGAATCATAATATAGATACAATAATGGCGGAGAAAATCCAAGTCAGCACGGTGTAGTCAAGCCTCGCCATGAGCCAAAAGGTGCGTCAGAAACCTGTAACTAGGCTGCCCGTGTGAAAATGAGGGCACTCGAGTTTGCAAGGTGAAACAAACTACGAGTCAGTCATGGGACTGGTATGAGAAATCTATTCAACTTATTAACAACAATAATGAGGCAAATCAAAGGACCACGCCGCTTTCGCGGAATGGGTTTACTCCAATGAGTGCTAGTGCATGAAATAAAACAAACGATTAAATCAACGCAATGCTTTTTATAAAATGAAGCCATTATAAGACTCAGGTCCCATCACACAATGCAACGCAAGCCGGAGGATAGAGTTTTTACCTTATAATGGCCAAAGATGCTTCATACGAACAAACAAAGGTGTTTGATATTATTACTAGTGCATATATGTCTCAAAAGCAGATTCAATCATAAATATCAATCCTAGGCGGCATAGCTACTACCATCTACTATGTCGCCGTGCTAGTAATACAATCACAACCGCACATATCGTATTGGAAATTGGATTCCTTCATGAGTCGAGGCAAGGGGCAAGCTCCTCTCCGTTCGAGACACTCTAGCAAATGTCCCAGGACCCCACTATGATCCTTGGAATCGGCTGGGCCGGTCCTCTCTTACTTTTGAGGATTGGCAATTCCTGAACACACGTTTCCCGGTCCTTACAGACCTATAATCGAGGCGCCTCGCATTCCAACAACCACACAGGTGAAAAGTATATATAATGTCAGGGCTGGTAGGTCATTGACACCACCATAGCTAGAAAGAAACGTCGTGCACACCCAGCGGTCCGTCTCCCGTTTTTGACTCATACCGAGGTGTGAGTCTCACGAATTCACGTTATACACAAAGCTACGTCACACAGACTATGCTTTGATCATCAACCACAAGACTTTGCTTTGCAACAGAAGCCTTGATCATATGCCACTTAGGCGTGCCACACAGGCAATCCACTCCATGCGACTGATTTCTATCAATACATAACCTCTGAGCTCGTACGTCTCAGAGAAGGGCGTTAAGCAAGAGAATAAATTCTCCGCCGCCAAACAGATATATATTTAATAGAGATCAATCAACACAGAACAAAATCCAATGTCAGACACACAGTCCATTTACAAGTCCGTTCTGGGTCTGAACGAAACCGGAGGCACCAATTCCTCGCATATCCGTACAATCAACACTATGTTTGGACGGCTACTACTTCAATTCCTTCATGGTAGCTACTCCAATCACGAGCATCAGTAGCGCCCATCCATCCAACGTGGAGATCGTCGGTCTTCAGTCGTCTTCGACTCTTCGACTCTTCGACTTCTCAACGTCGATCGATTATTTGAAATGAGATAAACTCGGCCTTTTCAAATAACCCACGTATATTTAGATTTTCAAACCAATTAATCACAGGGTTGAACTATTCAACATTCACATTTCAGTTGTTTAATTATAATTTTCACGTCAAATACATTCAACCATCACATATCAAGCAAACACAACAAAATTGGTTTATTTTCACTCTATATCGTCTATAGCACTTAATAACGATATATCGCCATTTTTATTTAATTTAAAACGGCCATATTTAATTAAACGACGTTTCAGGTCGTGTCGATGCACTGGCGCTGCTTTCCACTAATTTTGTTTTACACATATAGGAAAATCTAACCGTTGGATCTTCACAAATTTTACATCATTAGGAAGGTCTTTTCAAAACGAACCCAACGGTTCCAGTTTTGGGAAAATCCGACGGTCGGATCTTCCACACTAACCATTTGAAGTTACGATTTCAATTTACGAACTGCAGCGTCGTTATTCGATTTAATTTAATTATATTTATATATATATAAATATAATCGTTTCTAGCGCTGTTTTTCACTAATTTTGAATTAAACATTCCAGACAATCCAACCGTCGGATCTTCACAAAGTTGGTGCCGTTGGAAAGATATTTCCAAGGCGAACCCAACGGTTGAGGTTTCGGGAAAATCCAATGGTCGGATCTTCCGCACCAGTCGTTTGAAATCACGGTTTCAAAATATGAACTGCACGGCCACGTTTCGTTTTAATTATATTTATATTTATATATTTATATAAATATAGTTCATTCAATAATTTCTATATCGTTTTCACTTCAAATATTTTTCTAACACCCTAAAATTTTGGAAAATTTCGCCATAACCTCCCCTGTACCGGGGGCGTCGGGAAATCGCAAATAGCGTTCCCGGTCCTTCTAATCTCAAAAAGAAAAAGAAAAAGCCAAGCGGCTAGCCAATAGGCTCATAAAATCATCACCCAAACAAACAGTAAATGTGTACCTATTTGTCGGGCACAAAATTTTATTCCTCTTCTCTAGCCCCTTTTTGCTTTAACCTGTTCAATAGATATGCATGCACATATATACAATTTCTAACATTTATCATTTTCTATTCAACTTCATATTTGATTTGCTTTGGTTTAAAAACACCACTCATTCTAATATCGCATGCATAGGCTAAAATCATAACATTAGCTAGTTAATGTATATTTCAACTCATGCACGTTTATTTGAACAAGTGGCTATTTTTAACACTTCACATTTCAAAGATGATAATTTTGGCGAACTAAAATAGATTTCAACACATGACTATTTTATTTAGTTCCTATGCATGTTAGAAACAATATTTCTATCACAAATATTTGTTTCAACGTCTGCATATCTTTAGCATATCACACATATGATAAAAATGATATTTTTATCATTTAAAATATTTATTCAATCAACGTATGGTTTCAACACTTCATAGTTTCAATAAAAATGTAATTTTTATCGTTCAATCTTTTTATTCAACACATGCACCTTTCCACTACACACATTTCTCAACAAATGAGTTTTTCCACACATGGACAATTTATTTATGTTGTTCATATTAGAAAGATGAAATTTTTATGATTGAAATTATTTATATAAGGCGAATATTTTTCATACTTCATATATATATAAAAAATGTGATTCTTATTGTTTATACACTTCATTCATTCACAAATGAATTTTATTTTCACACAACACTTTTCAACACATGAATATTTCCACACATGGACATAGTTTCAATATATGACTTTAATTTCTATGCATGCAAATAATTTCAACATATGAAAATAATTCTAACACACAAAGATTATTCAAAATTTCGGCAGCATAACGGCAGGGTAGTTAAACCGGCACCGTCCCTAGTACGGCTCCTCGCTCTACCTTAAAACCTCGCGGTTTTTGACAATGGGGATCATGCATCTAATTCGCACGCAGGCGGCATGTTTATATTTATTTCATTACCACAAACTAATCCTATGTGGTTTCAACCAAATATTTTCCAATCACAAACGGGTATTTTTCAACCTCGATCAATTCAATACCAACCACAAACAATCCCAAACAACAATTTGCCGTCAACCAAATTTCACAACAATTTCAACCAATAAATATCGTCCATGGTTTGTGGACGAGGGGGCGTATATATATATATATATAAATATTTATATATAGCAATTCACTTTTATTTCCACACATGTATATATATACAAAGAAATTAAAGAGTGAGAATTTCTCACCAGTAGCTATCCAATAACACGACTCTTCCTTTATGGAAATCTTCGTCTATTTCGTCTTCTTGTCGCTTTCGTTTCCCGTATTCTCTACATAAGTAAAAATCGAATTTTTACTATGTTATTCAATATATAAAGATCATATTTTAAAAACAAAGATTATATTTTTAATATTCCTATGATGTAAAAATTATATTTTTATTGCTTTAAAAATATAAGAATCATATCTTACTTCTTCTACTTAACAAAAATTCTGTCTTTTCTCTTTTTAAAAATATGATCTTTATTTTTGCAAGTTCAAATCTTTTTCTACTAAAAGATTAAACCTTTTTTCTATTTCAAAGTTTAAATCTTTTTTCTTCTATTTCAAAGTTTAAATCTTTTTTCTTTAAAAATTCTGTTTTTAAATCTTTTCAAAAATTCTGTTTTTACATTCTTTTAAAAAAAAAGAAACAGTTTTTACATTTTTTTTTTTCAAATCAGTTTTTACATTCTTTAAAAATTCAGTTTTCTATATTCTTTTAAAAATTCAGTTTTCTATATTCTTTTTAAAAAAAACAGTTTTTAAAATTCTTAAAAATTCAGTTTTAAAAATTCCTAAAAATCAGTTTATGCAACTTTAAAAAAACAGTTTTTTACATTGTTTAAAAATTCAGTTTATAAAACTAAAAAAAACAGTTTTCAAATCTTAAAAAAAAATACAGTAATTAGTTTTAAATCGGTTTTATAAATCAAAAATAAAAATAAAATAACTTAAATTGCTTACCGAGGTATGCGAAGGGGAGGAGGGAAGAAGAAGAGGGCGGCTTGTTGGTGGCGGCGCTCGGTGGTGTCGCAGCAGGGTGGTGGGGTGTTGCTTCGAGGTGTCGGCGACTTCGAGATGTGCTCGATGGTGTCGGCGATGTCTGGAGGGAGGAGGTCTGACGGAGGGGTGCGGCGAAGGGTTCGTCGGCGGGTTCGAGGGTCAGGGGGGCGGCGCGATTTAAAATTAGGTTTTCTTCTTTTTTTTTATTTTGTTTTCTGGTAAATGATCGGGGGGGGGGGGGCAATGAAGAAGAAAAAGGGGGGAAATATTTTTTTTTTATTATTTAATTATTTAAATTTGCACAAGGGTTGACTTTTATATCCGACCTCGAAACGAAGCCCACCGCCTGTGGTCCATAGCGTTTTACCCCCATTCCGAACACAATGGGATATGTATCGTAAGCTGGTTTGATCGTTACAATCAGTTTCCGTTGAATTTACATTTTAAATCCTTATATTGAATTTTAAACGTACATTTCAAATTACCGGGGTCACATACTAACTAGAAAAATTCCAGAAAAATATTTTCTAGTTTCGTATTGACGATACGGTCCTAACAAAACTAGTTTCGTCGAATTCTAAGACCGTTTGAAAAATGGCCAATTTCCAGTCGATTAAATTCAATAGAAACTGGTCAAACGCGTTTTCTTTTGCCACGCTCACATATTGATTCGAAAAATTATGAAATTTGAAACCTAACAATAGTTTGACATCCCGTACCCAACAAAAGTGGTTTCGTCGAATTCCGAGGCCGTTTGCAAAATATCAATTTTCCACCCTGCACAGTCGTTCAAAGTTCGAATTCAAATTTTCAAACTGACTTACTATTTCTAATTCACTAATTTATTGAAATATTCTATTTCAATGGTTCAAATTGCTTTGAAATGATCAATTTAAAAATTTTAAATTGGCTCGTATTTTTCCGGGTTATTACAATCTCCCCTACTTAAAACTTTTCGTCCTCGAAAAGGAAACAACAATAAAGTAGGAAATAAAATGTAAATGCAAAGTATGGTAAAGGTACCTTGCACCGGAGTTAGTCAGAGATATCCACTCTGCATTTGGGATAAGCTTGCTTAATGCTTTCCTCAGTTTCCCAAGTACAGTCTCTAGGATCACTGCTCCACTGCACTTTAACTAAATGAACCTTTTTGCTTCTAAGTTCTCTAGTTTCTTTGCCAACAATTTTTAATGGCTCTCTTCTGAGTGCTAATTCTGGAGTTATCTCCACATCCTGTTGCGCTGCTTCTTCTACAACAAGATCCGGATCATGCACATGTCTCCTAAGTTGAGATACGTGAAATACATTGTGCACTCCAGGCAACCAATCTGGCAATTGAACCCTATAAGCAAGAGTTCCAATTCGCTCAAGTATAGGAAAGGGACCAATAAATCTCGGTGCCAACTTCCCAGTCTTACCAAATCTGATTACTCCTCTCATCGGAGAAACTCTTAAATAAACTTGATCACCAACAGCAAATGTCAAATCTCTCCTTCTAGAGTCTGCATAACTTTTCTGTCGGCTTTGGGCGGTTTTCAATCGCTTCTTGATGAAGTCCACTTTATCAGATGCTTCCCTAATCATATCGGGTCCTAGTACAAGTCTGTTGCCAGGTTCTACCCAACATGCCGGAGATCTGCAGGGTCTGCCATATAATGCCTCAAATGGTGACATCCTCAAACTTGCTTGATAGCTATTGTTATATGAGAATTCTGCCAAATGCAAATGATCTTCCCATGACCCACCAAAATCGATTATACAAGCCCGCAATAAATCTTCCAGAATTCTATTCACCCGCTCAGTTTGGCCATCTGTTTGGGGGTGATAAGCGGTGCTCATATTCAATTTTGTCCCCAATTCAGTTTGGAAAGCCTCCCAGAATTTGCTAGTAAATAGGGGATCCTATCACTAACTATGCTGATGGGAATTCCATGCAGCTTAACAATTTCTTTGAAATATATCTGTGCTAGACTTTGGGCAGTTCGATTGGACCTGACAGGTATAAAATGGGCGGTCTTCGTGAAGCGATCTACGATTACCCAAATACTGTCATTACCTTTCTTGGTTCGCGGCAAACCATCTATGAAATCCATGGAAATCTGTTCCCATTTCCAGCCTGGGACTTCCAACGGTTGCAACAGTCCAGCTAGCTTCTGTTGGTCACTCTTGACCAATTGACAAGTAGGGCATCTGCTAACATACAAAGAAATATCTCTTTTCATTGCCTTCCACCAGAAAGTGCGTTTGATATCGTTGTACATTTTACTCACCCCAGGATGGATGCAAAATTTGGATTTATGGCATTCATCTAGCACTTCTCTTCGAAGGCCTGGAATATTTGGGATGCAAATTCTGTTATTTAACCTGAGAACCCCCTTATTGTCAATACGGAAGCTCGTGGTTTCACCTTCCTGGACTCTCTTACTGATTCTCTGAATGAATTCATCTTCCTTCTGAAGGGCTGAAATCCTATCAATCAATCCAGGTGTAATTATAAGATGAGCAACAATTGCGGTTTTCCTACTAAGTGCATCTGCTACTACGTTAGCTTTCCCCGGCGTATACAGGATATCAAGATCATACGCTGCAAGAAATTCTAGCCAACGCTGCTGTCTCAGATTCAGATCTTTCTGGGTGTATAAATACTTCAATGATTGGTGATCTGTGTACAATATAAATTTCTCGCCCAATAAGTAATGCCTCCAGATTTTCAAGGCAAATACGATGGCTAGCAACTCAAGATCATGAGTCACATAATTCTTCTCATGCGGTTTCAATTGGCGGCTTGCATAAGCGACTACTTGGCCTCTCTGCATTAACACTGCACCAAGACCTCTAATAGAAGCATCGGTCCAAACCGTTAAATCTTGATTGCCATCAATAATAGTTAACACTGGAGCGGTGGTCAGCTTCGATTTCAATTCCTGGAAAGCTTCCTCACAGTCGGAAGTCCACTTAAACTTCTCATGTTTCTTTGTGAGCTTCGTTAACGGACCGGATATCTTCGAAAAATCCTTAACGAACTTCCGATAATAACTAGCCAACCCCATAAAACTTCTAACTTCTGTAGGAGTAGTGGGTTGTTTCCAGTCTTGAATCGCTGTTATCTTGCTTGGGTCAACAGAAATTCCTTTCCCTGACACGACATGGCCAAGAAATTTAAATTCTTCTTGCCAGAAGACACATTTAGAGAATTTGGCTTTGAAGACGTTCTTCCTTAGAATCTCCAATACTTGTTCTAAGTGTTTTTCATGCTCGGGTTTTGATTTGGAGTAGATTAAAATATCATCGATGAATACGAGGACAAATTTATTCAGAACTCCCCTGAACACTCTATTCATTAGATCGACAACGTATGCTGGAGCGTTGCATAGGCCAAACGGCATTACTAACCATTCATAAAATATGTCTGGACCTCTGAAAGCGGTCAAAGGAACACACTCTTCTGCTATTCTCAATTGGTGAAAACCTGTAGCTAGGTCCATTCGGGAAAATACTTTCGCCCCATTCAATTGGTCTAGCAAATCATCAATGCGGGGTAATGGATATTTATTTTTAAGCGTCTGTTTGTTGAGGTCTCGGTAATCAACACATAATCTAAGAGTACCGTCTGACTTTGGGACAAACGCGACAGCTGCACCCCAATTAGAAAAACTCGGTCTAATTAGACCTTTCCACAACAGTTGACGAGTTTGATCACCTAATTCTTCTTTTTCTTTCGGAGTCATTCTACGGATTGGATGCACCACTGGTCTGGCATTAGGAATTAGATCGATTCGGAATTCTATTTCTCTTTGCGGAGGTAAGTTTTCAACTTCTTCAAACACATCCGCATAGTTGCTAACAATTGGAATCTTTTCTATGGAAGTGGGGATAAGTTCTAATGCTGCCCAAAATTCTTCTCTATTCGGATTCGAACCATGGCAGGGAACCGTAATATATCCAAGCTTCGTTCGAATTTTAACGATTCTTTCCGCACACTTCACTTCGGCTTCATGTTTCGTTAACCAATCCAGCCCGAGAATAATATCGAATTCGGGAAAATCCATAACGATTAAATCAAAAGGAAACTTGTATCGAGAAAAAGAAATAGGTACTTTACAATATGAACCGAGAGTAACAGGACCCCCTATCGGGTTATGAACTTCAACCGATTCTTTAAGCTTTCGCTGTTTTAACTTTAGTTTGTGCACTCTGTTTTTAGCAATAAAACTTCGCGATGCACCTGTGTCAAACAATACAGAAACAGGAATATTTTTAATTGTAAGGGTACCTCCCAAAACATCGGGTTTACCTGCTCCATTGGAAGCAGCTGGCGGGCTAGACCCGTCATAGACATGAGCTACAGTAGCTTTCTTCAGCAAAGGACAGTCTCTGACCAGATGGTCGGTCTTGCGACAGTTGAAGCACGAGCGAGGGTTCTGAGAGCCTTGGCTCGAGCCTTGAGAGTTTGTTTTCTGCCTCTTCGGAGCTGTGCAGACATTTGAGTAGTGCCCCGGCTTACCACAGTTAAAGCAATTTCCTCGTGGCGGATTGCCAGTCTGAGGCTTTGAAGATGCTGCTTGGCTTGATTCGCCTTGATTTACAGTAGGCTTGCGCTTGTTTCCTGCTTGACTTCTAGCGCGATCCTGATCCAGATGCCTTTGATCAAGGTCTTCATAGTTGCATGTCATCTCCACTAGCTCGTTGAAATCCAGCTTGACATGGGCCATTGCTCTATCATGATATTGACGTCTTAGTCCAAAGATAAATCTCTTATTTTTGGATTTCGCGGTAGCAACAAGTTCGGGAGCATAGGGCGACAGCATTGTGAATTTGTTTAGATAATCTTGCACGGAAAGATCCCCTTGCTGGAGATTGGCGAAGTCATCGTGCATTATTTCTAAATCTTGTTCTGGGACATATTTCTCCTTGAAGAGTTCTTTGAATCCATCCCATGTTCTTCCGGCTTCTCTATTCCCGGCGGTAAGAGAGTCCCACCATAATTCGGCTTGTTCCTGCATAAGCCAGGCGCCCATAGTAGCTTTGTCTTCGCTTCCTAGCCTTAGGCCTTCAAGAATTTTCTCGCATGTTTTGAGCCATGCAAGGGCCTCTATTACGGTGCCAGTCCCCGAGAAGGTCTTGCCTCCTAAGTTCTTATATCTCTTAGCTACACGGTCGAGCTCGAAGTATTGAGCTGCCGGAGGTTGTATCAAAGGTCCTTCTTGAGCTGGGATTTCTCCCCTTCCTCGGCCTCGGCCGGCACGGCCTCCTCTAGCAGCGGCTCCTCTGGTAGCCATTTGTCAAATTCTGTATAAGTAACGAAAAAGTCAGTTAACAGAAATGATAGTCTATTGCATAGTTAAGCAGAAATTCCTACGGAAAGATAACGATGGACTGATCAATTGTTTTTGCTATTCTGCTCAGCTCATTCTAGGACTTTACTAGTCCTATCTCTAATGAGCGACTCGCCTTAGAATACTACTGATTCTATCTTGACGAAGTGTTTAATGTGTTAGACTCCAGAACTAAGGTTAACCAAAGCTCTGATACCAGCTGTGACGATCCCAAAACCCCATGGCACGGTGTTAAGGATAATCATTGGAATATAACACATTAATCATCATTAGCAGATCACAGATAATAGCATAAACAGAAATTAGAATAATTTACACACATATGACAGCGGAATCATATAGATAACATCACATCAGAGAAGCACAGTACAGGATACAACTTAGTGCACAATGATACATAATCAGTCACCATCGCCTGAGGCGGAATCATACATAAAGAGTACACAAAAGGAATATCAGTCTACATCGCCAGTGGCGAAATCATAATATAGATACAATAATGGCGGAGAAAATCCAAGTCAGCACGGTGTAGTCAAGCCTCGCCATGAGCCAAAAGGTGCGTCAGAAACCTGTAACTAGGCTGCCCGTGTGAAAATGAGGGCACCCGAGTTTGCAAGGTGAAACAAACTACGAGTCAGTCATGGGACTGGAATGAGAAATCTATTCAACTTATTAACAACAATAATGAGGCAAATCAAAGGACCACGCCGCTTTCGCGGAACGGGTTTACTCCAATGAGTGCTAGTGCATGAAATAAAACAAACGATTAAATCAACGCAATGCTTTTTATAAAATGAAGCCATTATAAGACTCAGGTCCCATCACACAATGCAACGCAAGCCGGAGGATAGAGTTTTTACCTTATAATGGCCAAAGATGCTTCATACGAATAAACAAAGGTGTTTGATATTATTACTAGTGCATATATGTCTCAAAAGCAGATTCAATCATAAATATCAATCCTAGGCGGCATAGCTACCATCTACTATGTCGCCGTACTAGTAATACAATCACAACCGCACATATCGTATTGGAAATTGGATTCCTTCATGAGTCGAGGCAAGGGGCAAGCTCCTCTCCGTTCGAGACACTCTAGCAAATGTCCCAGGACCCCACTATGATCCTTGGAATCGGCTGGGCCGGTCCTCTCTTACTTTTGAGGATTGGCAATTCCTGAACACACGTTTCCCGGTCCTTACAGACCTATAATCGAGGCGCCTCGCATTCCAACAACCACACAGGTGAAAAGTAAATATAATGTCAGGGCTGGTAGGTCATTGACACCACCATAGCTAGAAAGAAACGTCGTGCACTCCCAGCGGTCCGTCTCCCGTTTTTGACTCATACCGAGGTGTGAGGCTCACGAATTCACGTTATACACAAAGCTACGTCACACAGACTATGCTTTGATCATCAACCACAAGACTTTGCTTTGCAACAGAAGCCTTGATCATATGCCACTTAGGCGTGCCACACAGGCAATCCACTCCATGCGACTGATTTCTGTCAATACATAACCTCTGAGCTCGTACGTCTCAGAGAAGGGCGTTAAGCAAGAGAATAAATTCTCCGCCGCCAAACAGATATATATTTAACAGAGATCAATCAACACAGAACAAAATCCAATGTCAGACACACAGTCCATTTACAAGTCCGTTCTGGGTCTGAACGAAACCGGAGGCACCAATTCCTCGCATATCCGTACAATCAACACTATGTTTGGACGGCTACTACTTCAATTCCTTCAAGGTAGCTACTCCAATCACGAGCATCAGTAGCGCCCATCCATCCAACGTGGAGATCGTCGGTCTTCAGTCGTCTTCGACTTTTCGACTTCTCAACGTCGATCGATTATTTGAAATGAGATAAACTCGGCCTTTTCAAATAACCCAAGTATATTTAGATTTTCAAACCAATTAATCACAGGGTTGAACTATTCAACATTCACATTTCAGTTGTTTAATTATAATTTTCACGTCAAATACATTCAACCATCACATATCAAGCAAACACAACAAAATTGGTTTATTTTCACTCTATATCGTCTATAGCACTTAATAACGATATATCGCCATTTTTATTTAATTTAAAACGGCCATATTTAATTAAACGACGTTTCAGGTCGTGTCGATGCACTGGCGCTGCTTTCCACTAATTTTGTTTTACACATATAGGAAAATCTAACCGTTGGATCTTCACAAATTTTACATCATTAGGAAGGTCTTTTCAAAACGAACCCAACGGTTCCAGTTTTGGGAAAATCCGACGGTCGGATTTTCCACACTAACCATTTGAAGTTACGATTTCAATTTACGAACTGCAGCGTCGTTATTCGATTTAATTTAATTATATTTATATATATATATAAATATAATCGTTTCTGGCGCTGTTTTTCACTAATTTTGAATTAAACATTCCAGACAATCCAACCGTCGGATCTTCACAAAGTTGGTGCCGTTGGAAAGATATTTCCAAGGCGAACCCAACGGTTGAGGTTTCGGGAAAATCCAATGGTCGGATCTTCCGCACCAGTCGTTTGAAATCACGGTTTCAAAATATGAACTGCACGGCCACGTTTCGTTTTAATTATATTTATATTTATATATTTATATAAATATAGTTCATTCAATAATTTCTATATCGTTTTCACTTCAAATATTTTTCTAACACCCTAAAATTTTGGAAAATTTCGCCATAACCTCCCCTGTACCGGGGGCGTCGGGAAATCGCAAATAGCGTTCCCGGTCCTTCTAATATCAAAAAGAAAAAGAAAAAGCCAAGCGGCTAGCCAATAGGCTCATAAAATCATCACCCAAACAAACAGTAAATGTGTACCTATTTGTCGGGCACAAAATTTTATTCCTCTTCTCTAGCCCCTTTTTGCTTTAACCTGTTCAATAGATATGCATGCACATATATACAATTTCTAACATTTATCATTTTCTATTCAACTTCATATTTGATTTGCTTTGGTTTAAAAACACCACTCATTCTAATATCGCATGCATAGGCTAAAATCATAACATTAGCTAGTTAATGTATATTTCAACTCATGCACGTTTATTTGAACAAGTGGCTATTTTTAACACTTCACATTTCAAAGATGATAATTTTGGCGAACTAAAATAGATTTCAACACATGACTATTTTATTTAGTTCCTATGCATGTTAGAAATAATATTTCTATCACAAATATTTGTTTCAACGTCTGCATATCTTTAGCATATCACACATATGATAAAAATGATATTTTTATCATTTAAAATATTTATTCAATCAACGTATGGTTTCAACACTTCATAGTTTCAATAAAAATGTAATTTTTATCGTTCAATCTTTTTATTCAACACATGCACCTTTCCACTACACACATTTCTCAACAAATGAGTTTTTCCACACATGGACAATTTATTTATGTTGTTCATATTAGAAAGATGAAATTTTTATGATTGAAATTATTTATATAAGGCGAATATTTTTCATACTTCATATATATATAAAAAATGTGATTCTTATTGTTTATACACTTCATTCATTCACAAATGAATTTTATTTTCACACAACACTTTTCAACACTTGAATATTTCCACACATGGACATAGTTTCAATATATGACTTTAATTTCTGTGCATGCAAATAATTTCAACATATGAAAATAATTCTAACACACAAAGATTATTCAAAATTTCGGCAGCATAACGGCAGGGTAGTTAAACCGGCACCGTCCCTAGTACGGCTCCTCGCTCTACCTTAAAACCTCGCGGTTTTTGACAATGGGGATCATGCATCTAATTCGCACGCAGGCGGCATGTTTATATTTATTTCATTACCACAAACTAATCCTATGTGGTTTCAACCAAATATTTTCCAATCACAAACGGGTATTTTTCAACCTCGATCAATTCAATACCAACCACAAACAATCCCAAACAACAATTTGCCGTCAACCAAATTTCACAACAATTTCAACCAATAAATATCGTCCATGGTTTGTGGACGAGGGGGCGTATATATATATATATATATATATATTTATATATAGCAATTCACTTTTATATCCACACATGTATATATATACAAAGAAATGGAAGAGTGAGAATTTCTCACCAGTAGCTATCCAATAACACGGCTCTTCCTTTATGGAAATCTTCGTCTATTTCGTCTTCTTGTCGCTTTCGTTTCCCGTATTCTCTACATAAGTAAAAATCGAATTTTTACTATGTTATTCAATATATAAAGATCATATTTTAAAAACAAAGATTATATTTTTAATATTCCTATGATGTAAAAATTATATTTTTATTGCTTTAAAAATATAAGAATCATATCTTACTTCTTCTACTTAACAAAAATTCTGTCTTTTCTCTTTTTAAAAATATGATCTTTATTTTTGCAAGTTCAAATCTTTTTCTACTAAAAGATTAAACCTTTTTTCTATTTCAAAGTTTAAATCTTTTTTCTTCTATTTCAAAGTTTAAATCTTTTTTCTTTAAAAATTCTGTTTTTAAATCTTTTCAAAAATTCTGTTTTTACATTCTTTTAAAAAAAAAAGAAACAGTTTTTACATTTTTTTTTTTTCAAATCAGTTTTTACATTCTTTAAAAATTCAGTTTTCTATATTCTTTTAAAAATTCAGTTTTCTATATTCTTTTTTAAAAAAACAGTTTTTAAAATTCTTAAAAATTCAGTTTTAAAAATTCCTAAAAATCAGTTTATGCAACTTTAAAAAAACAGTTTTTTTACATTGTTTAAAAATTCAGTTTATAAAACTAAAAAAACAGTTTTCAAATCTTAAAAAAAAATACAGTAATTAGTTTTAAATCAGTTTTATAAATCAAAAATAAAAATAAAATAACTTAAATTGCTTACCGAGGTATGCGAAGGGGAGGAGGGAAGAAGAACAGGGCGGCTTGTTGGTGGCGGCGCTCGGTGGTGTCGCGGCAGGGTGGTGGAGTGTTGCTTCGGGGTGTCGGCGACTTCGAGATGTGTTCGATGGTGTCGGCGATGTCTGGGGGGAGGAGGTCTGACGGAGGGGTGCGGCGAAGGGTTCGTCGGCGGGTTCGAGGGTCAGGGGGGCGGCGCGATTTAAAATTAGGTATTCTTCTTTTCTTTTTTTTATTTTGTTTTCTGGTAAATGATCAGGGGGGGGGGCAATGAAGAAGAAAAAGGGGGGAAATATATTTTTTTTATTATTTAATTGTTTAAATTTGCACAAGGGTTGACTTTTATATCCGACCTCGAAACGAGGCCCACCGCCTGTCGTCCATAGCGTTTTACCCCCATTCCGAACACAATGGGATATGTATCGTAAGCTGGTTTGATCGTTACAATCAGTTTCCGTTGAATTTACATTTTAAATCCTTATATTGAATTTTAAACGTACATTTCAAATTACCGGGGTCACATACTAACTAGAAAAATTCCAGAAAAATATTTTCTAGTTTCGTATTGACGATACGGTCCTAACAAAACTAGTTTCGTCGAATTCTAAGACCGTTTGAAAAATGGCCAATTTCCAGTCGATTAAATTCAATAGAAACTGGTCAAACGCGTTTTCTTTTGCCACGCTCACATATTGATTCGAAAAATTATGAAATTTGAAACCTAACAATAGTTTGACATCCCGGACCCAACAAAAGTGGTTTCGTCGAATTCCGAGGCCGTTTGCAAAATATCAATTTTCCACCCTGCACAGTCGGTCAAAGTTTGAATTCAAATTTTCAAACTGACTTACTATTTCTAATTCACTAATTTATTGAAATATTCTATTTCAATGGTTCAAATTGCTTTGAAATAATCAATTTAAAAATTTTAAATTGGCTCGTATTTTTCCGGGTTATTACACTGGGTGCCCTTATTTTAACATGGGCAGCTAGTAGTTTTGGTTTTGCAGATTTATATTCACAGGATCCTGGTTTACAGCTGGAATGATATCCGGAAAGCTTTGTATCCATATATCTCCTTCAGTTGTGTATTGTATAATTTTCCGCTACTAAATGTAATTTAAATCTCTGATATTTCTGTGTAATATTGATTCATTTATACACTGTATATTCTGATGGAATTGTTGTAATATACAATGAAATGTTCTTCCGTCTGCGTTCTGATGTGGCTTGTTCTCGAACTATCCGCGCTTTCCCCACTGGGGAAGTTGCGGGTCTTGACAGTTGGTATCAAAGCTTTAGTTTACAAAGCTCAGAGAACAAGACACATTAGAACCATACGAAAGAATTCATCAAATATTGGATTATTAATATCCAATGGAATGACTCGTTAGAGATGGGATCAGTAGTATCCTAGAACGAGTGTGAAGAGTATATTTTTGAAAATGAAAACAACTTTGTTTTGAAATTTTAAACCATGTACGTATTTGAATAGTTATTTACATTGAATTTGGACAATCCGATATATAAAGATTTTGCATATGCGTCTTGCAAACGTGTATTCGAAGTTTTAATATATTGGATAGTTATAGAATCATACTCTAGTTGCCCGGGGATAATTCTGATGATGGGGCACCGTCGTCAGTATTTATTTTCGAGTAACGAATGTGATATTTCTATATTTCCATTAGACTGGTGTGAGAACCAAAATTAGATAGGGCTTATCGTTGTGATTTGGCATCAAAAACATGATTTTCTGTATATATATCAAAGTTATGAATTTCAAAAGCTAATCAACTAATTGATTGATGGTCGTGTTGTTGATTATTGGTTGATTACTTAAATTTTGTACCCTATAGCCAAATTGATCAAAAAGTGAATTGTATTTAAATTTGGTCGCATTTGTTTGCATATACATATACTTACATTGAACAGGTCATAGCAAAGAGGCAAGAGCAGAAGAATAAAATTGTTTGCCCGACAAATAGGTACATGTTTATCATAATTTACTGTTTTGTTTGGGTGATGATGATTTTATGAGCCGACTGGCTATCCGCTTGGCTTTTTCTTTTTCTTTTTGAGATCAGAAGGCCTGTATGGCAATTTCGGGATTTTCCCACGCTCCGGTGCAGGGGAGGTTATGGCGAAATTTTTCAAAAATTTAGGGTGTTAGCCAAATTTTTGAAATATTTGAAAAGTTCTTAGAAACTGAAAAGTTGAAAAACTTAAGCCGTAACGAAAATAATGAAAGTTGAGTTGATTTGTTAAACAACTTTCGGCTTCGTTCCTTTTCGGGGACGAAAAGTTTTAAGTGGGGGAGATTGTAATAACCCGGAATTATGGGCCAATTTAAAAATTTTATTTTGGCAATTTTATTGAATTTTGAATATTTAAAATGAATTATTTTAAATAATAACGACGAGAAATTTATTTTGAATAGAATTCGAACGTATATATCATATACGCGTCGTCATTAGAATATAAAAATTTATTTATATGTATAAAAGGAATTGAAAATGGCGCGGTAGTTCGATAATTCGATTTCAAATTTCAATTGAACATACCGGGTGCAAGATAAACCGGATTTTAGTGAAACCAAAAATATTGGAATCTAATTGATAATATCTTTCCAACGAATCCGAAAAATCGAAATTTCATAGCGGGAATAAAAAGATATGTCCAGTTGAAATTTCAGAATAGTCGCTATGGAATTCTGCCCCTTAAAAATAGCCATTTTGCAAATGACCTCGGATTTTGACGAAACTACTTTTGTTGGATCCGTGATGTCAAGTTATTGCTAGATTCCAATATTCATAATTTTTCTAATTAATATGTGAGCGTGGCAAAGGAAAACGTGTTTGACCAGTTTCAGTTGATTTTAATCGACTGGAAAATGGCTATTTTTCAAACGGTCTCAGAATTCGACGAAACTAGTTTTGTTAGGACCATATCATCAATACGAAGCTAGAAAATATTTTTCGGGAATTTTTCGAGTTGGTATGTGACCCCGATAAATTGAAATGCGCGTTCAAATTCAATATATAGAGTTATATGTTGATTTTGATGAAAAATGATCGAAAGGATCGAATCAGCCTACGATACATATCCCATTGTGTTCGGAATGGGGATAATTAGCTAGGGACGACAGTCGGTGGGCTTGATTTCGACTTCAAAATAAAAAGTTACTTTTAGGTGGATTAAATTAAATTAAATATTTATAATATAACCCCTCACCCTCACATCTCCCTCTCTCCTATTCGATCTGTAAACTAAAAAAACGATCCAAATTGTTTACGCCGCCTTCGCCCTAGGGGGGCCATCGCCGTGCCGCACCTCCTCAGGTCCCTCCGACCAACCCCCTTTCCTTCTCCACCTCCCCTCCCTCTTTCCTCGACTACCAAGCGGGCCCCGCACACCCACTGACCCAAATTGCTCGAAGTGCCGCCTCTGGCCAACCCTGCCACCACCAAGCCATCGGTGACCACCCTACGCACCCATCCCTTCCCCCTCCGACCACCCTTTCTTCCCCGTCCTTCCTCCTCTTTCTTCTACGGCTCCAAGACCGCCAAAACCCCAAACGCACCACCAACCGCATCTCCCGGACCACCTTAAGCCTCAGGCACTCCGTCCCCACCCCATTATCAGCCCGGTGAGTCTCTATTTTATTTTTATTTATGTAATTAGATAAAAAAATCGGATGTTTACCATATGTAAAACGGTATAAAGATAGGTTTTTTTTCATACGAGAAGCATTATAAAACTAGGATTTTTATTCGAACAAAGATGGGATTTTTTAAAAGTATGAGAAAATGATTTTTATCGCTATAAAGGAATGATTTTTATCACTATGAAAGATAGGATTTTTAAAACGTATAAAGCTACGATTTTTCTATATGAAGAGCGATAGAAAAGATTTGATTTTTATCTAAAAAGAATTGATTTAACGGGAGAAAGGCGAGATTTTTAATTCATGAAAGGTGAGATTTTTAAACAAGAAAAGATATAATTTTTATATGATGTAGAGAATAAAAATATAATTTTTATATACATAGCGAATTAAAAATATAGTTCTTATTATAAACAGCGTGAAGAGAACTGCATTGGAATTGCAAGCAGATCGAAAAGGATCAACAGTTCAACAACAAAGCACGACGGAGTGGAACCCTCTGTGAGAACTTCTCACCTTTTAATTTTGTTTTCTAGTTAATAAAATATATACTAGGATGCAGACGGTGTTTAGTAGCACCCGACACCCGTCGTCCACAGACCATGGACGGCTTGTATGCTTGTTTGTTTGATTTTGATGCGTAGGTGATTGTGTGATGTGATGTGAAATGAAATAAAATATTTTATAGTTAAAAATAGAATTTTTAACGTGTATTAAAATAAATATTTATAAACAAATCGGATATTTGTTTATATACACTGATTTGACTGATATTGATTAGGAAGATAAATTTTACACATCGCCCAACTGCACAAATAAAATATGTGTTTGATTGTTTGAAAACCCCACACGGGTATTGGGATGATATATGACATACACTAATCCCAATAATTAGTTGTATGTCGATCGATTGATTGACAAGCTGTTATAAGCGTTAAATATTTATATTTGATGCTTATACAGTGTAGAACGCACTCTGGATGACGGTTGATTATTTATCGTTGTTATTTTGTACATGTGTTGTTGAAAATCCATATAATTAACATTATATGGTAATTGATAAGGCCTAATTCCAGTTTTGAAATAGAAATATTTGAAAAAGAAATATTTGAAATAAAATATTTGAAAATAGAAATATATGAAGCCGGGTTGATTAGATTGACACCATTTTGACGTGAACGATATTTATATCAATTTTATTCATTTTTAAAATGAATATAGAAAAGGAAGTGATTTCAAATTCTGATATTTTGAAACGAATTGAATTCGAATTCAAAATGAATAGAATTGAATTAGAATTATAATTGAATAGAATTGAATTCGAATTGAAATTGAATAGAATTGAATTCGAATTGAAAGTGAATAGAAAAGAATTCGAATTGAAATTGAATTGAAATCAATTTGAAATGAATTTAAATCGAATTTATAAGGAAAAATTCAATTTTGATTTGAATTTGAAAAGAAGTTGAAATCGTTTTGAAAACGAATTTAAAACGATTTATATAGCACGTTTTGAATTGAAATCGACGAAGTATATATTTTATATATTATATATAATATAATGGCCTGAATAGAACGCGCCGCGCCGCGGCAGTTCGCGAATTTCGACATTGACTTCGAAAAGAGCTTTCTATTAGAAATTTGAAATCTAATGGTTGGATTTGGAATTATGTCCAAATCAAATTTATAAAAGGTCGCTGTAAGTGCAGTTCGATGGCCGTTGATGGAAATCGACTGTACGGGCCATGATAAAATTATTAAAAATAATAATAATTTGTGTAAAATCATAAGAAATGATTTGTGAAGATTTGGGATGAAAAACTCCATATTTGAAAAGATAAAAATATATTTTTATCGAAATGAACTAGTTTTGAACTAGAATTATAATTTATTTTTAAAGTAAATAAATTGAATTTGAAAAGGGTTTTAAAAGTAACCTGAATTTCCAATAATTGAATTGGAATGGATTTGAATCGAAATTGTCTTTGGATTATTTCGATGTTGGATTTCAGGATTATACAGATGTTGTTATGGAAATTTGAAAGATATATATTTATATCGTTATTTCCAATATGACATTTATTAGTCGTAGAATTTGATATTGAATATAAGCCGATATATTTTCTATTCAGAGCCTTGTATTTAATATCAAATGTGATTTGGGTTCGTCGTGAATGGTGTCTTTATTAACACTGTTCTTGAACCGAGTTGAGAAAAGATTAAATCTTTTTATTTAGATTTAATGAAGTGTACCAATTAAATAATATTTAATTGGAATTGAGTTGGTATTGATTTTTGGGTTTATCGTGAACAGTGTTTTAAATAACACTTGTTCTTTAACCCGATAATTAATGGAATGTGATTTTGGGTTTATCGTGAACCGGGTTTTAAAATGACACTGATTCTTTAACCCAGTTAAAGATTAAAACTAAGTGGAGTTTTTATGAATCTTTAATTAGATTGAAAAGATCGAGAACGGAGTATCACCAGTTTTGCTCCAGGCGATAGTTAAATCTTTAATTAGATTTGAACGTGAAATGGTAATTGAATTTACCGATAACACTGTGGTGTTAGATATGAAGTATAACCAGTTTTACTTCGTGGGACGAATAGGTGGGGATTGGAAAATTAAAAGTAAATGATTACTTCGGTGTGGTTCGCTAATCCCGACTAGTTTGAATTGATGTTCAAAAGAAGATTAAAGAGTAAATTTCAATGAATTTATCTTTGATAAAATTAATGGGAACCTTTGCCAAAGTATAAGAATATTTGAATAAAAGAATATTATGAATTGGAATGGGGCATATGTTGTGTTGTGTAACACTTGTTTATTATATACGCGAGTTATTCAGAAAGACAGGGTTTATCCCATTCTGAATAACTAATTCGACGTGGTGTCGAAGATGAAGACGGTGGTTGAAGACCGGAGGTCTTCACGTCGTTTGGACAATTACTGATGATCTTGATTGGGCCGTACACCCAAGAAGATGGAAACTGTTGGTGATCGTCCAGGCGTACTTGGAGATCGATGGATATGCGGGGTACTAGGAGCCTCCGGTTTCGTTCAGACCCAGAACGAACTTGTAGATGGACTGTGTGTCTGACATTGGATTTTAGTCTGTGTGATTGATTTCTATTAAATATATATGTGTTTGGCGGAGGAGAATTTAATCTCTTGCTTAATGCTCTTCTCTGAGACGTACGAGCTCAAGGGTTATATACTGATGGATATCAAACGCATAGAGTGAATTGCCTGTGTGGCATGCCTAAGTGGCAAATGATCAAGGCTTCTGTTGAAAAGCAAAGTCTTGTGGTTGATGATCGAAGCACGGCCATTGTGGCGTAGCTTTGTGTAACGTTTACTTCGCGAGTTTCACACCCGGTATGAACCAAAAACGGGAGACGGACCTCAGGGAGGGCATGCGTTTCCTTCTAGCTAAAAAGTGGCGTCGGTGGTTTTACACGCCCTGACGAGTTTGACTTATGTGGTTGTTGCTGTTGCGAGGCGCCTTGGTTTGATCGGACGATCGGGGTCCGATGGAGTCATTTGTTGGCTCACTTACGCCCCAAAGGGCGGGGAAACACAGTGTTCAGGAATTTTAATCCACATCGGTGGACCGGCCCTATCGCTCCAAGGGTCACTCGAGCTCTCATCCTGAGACATGGGCTAGATTGTCTCGAATCGGTAGAGGACTATCTTTTGCCTCGGTTCATAGATGGAAATCCAATTTCCAAATACGTGACTTTGCGGTTTTATTTGTAAACCTATATATGGCGACATAGCGGCATGGGACGCTCATGTCGCCTATGACTGATACTTATGATTTGAAGTTGTTTTATGCACTATACACTTATTATAGTATCAAAAGATTTGTTTTAAACGTATCAAGCATTCTTGGCTATTATAAGGTAAAAACCCTATCCCCCGGCTTGCGTTGCATTGTGTGATAGGACCTGGGTCTTATAATAGCTTCATTTTTCTTTATTTAGCATTGCGCTGTTGTTTTATGCACTGGTGTTCTTGGGAGGAAACCCGTTCCGTGTTATATACGGCGTGGTCCCTTGATTTACCGAACTTTAAAACAAAGAATAATAACTGTTTTTGTTCTCACACCAGTCCCATGACTGACCTGGAGTTTATTGTTTTAACCTAAACTCTGGGTGCCCTTATTTTGACACGGGCAGCTAGTAGTTTTGGTTTTGCAGATTTACATTCATAGGATCCTGGTTTACAGCTGGAATGATATCCGGAAAGCTTTGTATCCGTATATCTCCTTCAGTTGTATATTTTATAATTTTCCGCTGCTATGTGTTTAAATGTAATTTAAATCTCTGATATTTCTGTGTAATATTGATTCATTTATACTCTGTATATTCTTGTATTTTGATGGAATTGCTGTAATATACAATGAAATGTTCTTCCGTCTGCGTTCTGATGTGGCTTGTTCTCGAACTATCCGCGCTTTCCCCACCGGGGAAGTTGCGGGTCTTGATAGATTAAGAAGAAGTGGCGGCTACGGAATTTTGACCAGAGAAAAAATCCTTAGGTTAGAAAGATTAGGATGTATTTATAGGTAAATTTTATATTATTTTATTATGTTATTATATTGATTTTTATTCAATCCTTGTGAGTTTTATCGTTTTAAAAATATGCATAGTCACATATGATACCCAAAAATCACGAAAGTGGGCATGAAGCTACAGTTCGACATTACGGACCCAACGAAACTTGTTTCGTCAAATTCCGACTTTGTTTGCTCACATAGCATATTTTTAAAGTCAAATAATTGACTTTTTTCACATTAAAATTCCGTACGGCCACATACTGACTTCATAAATCACAAAAATTGAAATCTAACAATAATTTAATATTACGGACCCAACAAAATTAGTTTCATCAAAAACGGAGGTCGCTGCAAAACTGGCTATTTTTAAAGCTCTAAATAAACCCTTTTAAATATTAATATATTTAAAAATAATTAAATTTAATATTATAAATAAGTATTATCGTATATATCCACACTAGAATATCATACAACTCTAATTGGATTTATAACTCGATATTTCAAAATTCCCAGTATATCGATATTCGATTTATATTTAAAATCCTTTTATAATATAATATATATTTATAAATTTCAAAGGAATTCCATAGCGACTATTTGAAAATTTGACTTGGACATAACTCAAAATCTACACAACGAAATCTCTATTTTTCTCTACCATTAGAAAAATATACTTCACCAGCTCTGAACGTTTCTTGTTTCACAGAAATCCAGCTTAAAACGGAATCTGTATATTCGTTTAAAGTTCGAATCGCCAAATAGCGAACTACCACGCCATTTCGAGCTCGATTATAATTATAATATAATTATACGTTCAACTATCGCTCAAATAATATATTTGTTATCGTAATACAATTTTAAACTGAATTATATTAGTTAAATCATCTGATTCACACAACATAGCGAATTCCACTATTTTCGACAATTCAGAAATTAAATATATTATTCTATTTAATAATTTAATTAAATATTCACTATTATTTAATTCAAAGACCATTTAATTCTCTAAATCACAATTTATATAATTAAATTAATTAATTATTCTATCGTAAAAATACGGGACATTACATTCTTCCCACCTTAAAATAATTTCTTCCTCGAAACTGCTAAGATAGAAAGCAAACCCTATTGACTAGTCAGAACTTATTTGTTCACTTCTTACCTTCAATTTCAACTGAACCAATTTAATTTCAATTAAATATTTATTCATTTCTAATAACAAAAGTTTTCAAAAATCCTGAAAATTTTCTAACACCTTAACTTTTGAAAAATTTCGCTAGAACCTCCTTTGTACTGGTCAATAGCTCAAACTCCAACTCGCCTCTCTAGGCCTACTTCAACCCAAAAGAAAAGCAATAGCCAAGCGGCTTGCCAATTCGGCTCATCAAAATCTCAAACCCAAATGTAATATAATCTGGTACCTTTTTGTCGGGCATATCAATATATCCTTTCCATCTGTTACCAATTCTGCATATATCAATGTCATCCCAATCAAACTCAAATCACTTTTATCTCCAACACAACCATTCGTTTATCCAACCTAAATTCCATTATCAATCTCAACTACCATTCTTGATTTTCAATTTAGTTTCACAAATTTCCATCTAATTTGTTTTAATTCAAACAGTCCGTTTCTGGGAGTTTCTAATCAACTTTGCTTTTCAAAGATCAAATTTCATTTCAGAATATCAAAACAACTCTTTTTCCCAAAATAATTGGAAAACAATATCTTTGGCAGTAATCTGTCACTTGGCAACTCGAAAATGAACACTGATGATGTCATGATCATCATCGGAATCTAATTTCCAGCTATCGAAATGAGTTCAATACTATATCACTTTCAAAACCATATCTAAACACTTTCATTTTGAAATCCATTTGTAACACCCCACGTCCGTTAGTGTCACTCACAAAGGGAATGCACTAAGTTCTGTGGAGCATTTAGGGTAAAAGATGCAGATAAATTACAAGATAGACAGAAATTAAACAGCGGAAAATAAAACTTTGCTTTATTGATAAAATAGTTTGTACAATGATTTCTTTACAATATCAGAGTATCATCTGTCTTACAAAATAAAGAAGCATAAAACAACATTTATATTCCCCAATTTCAGCAAGAGCCAGCCATAGCATCTGAAAAGAGAATCCAAGCAAAACTTCGACAAATCTTCAAGCTGGGAAAGAGTGACAGTCCATCTTAACCTGAGCTATACTATTCCCTCCTTTACTACCTGGGGGGGGAGGGGAACGGAAGAAAAGAAGACGAAAGAAAAACAGAGTCAGACATAAAGCCTGAGTAAGTTCGGTAACTTCTAGCATATGAACATGGAAAAACAAATGACATGAATTAACTGAATACAAGATAACACCATGATGATAGGGTCAGCAAGATTAGACAAGATAAGCACAAGATATGCTAAGCTAAGATAAACTGGATATACTCTAATACTTTCGCCACTTCGCCATTTCCTTGTTATACGGATTTCTATTATCTCTGCACCACCTAACTAATGTCCCAACTCGTAACGCTGACGTGATCCCAATCCCTGTATTTTCCATTGCCTTTAGGGATCCATTTATTAGATATTACCGAGATCTAATCTATGGTTTTGTATCAAGTGCTTTCTAGATTCAACTAGAGTTTACGCTATCTGCTGAATGCTTCTCGGATTTAGGATTTATGCCACCTGGTTCAACTAGGGATTATGCTACCTGTCGAACGATGCCCCCAAGTCTTGGATACACTACCTAAAGTGGTATATGTTCCTATACTTCCCCACACATGTATCGCGAATCGTTATCACTTGTCTAGATGCACATGTCCTGTAATGTGCGACCCGAGCCCTGCGTTAGGGCAAATCAAGGAATACAGAACTCGGTCGGGAGCTTTCAGATATCTGTCGATGCAGATGCTAAGGTCTGTTTTAATTCCAGTGGTTATGGTCCCCCTTGACCCCTCCCTCAACTAATGAAAGGCACACCTTGTAAAATGAGAACTATACGCCGGCCCCCGGTGCCCCTTTATCCTATGGCCATCCTCACCCATAACTAGATAGCAAGTATATGGTCTTTTGGAGTTCTCCGCCTTTCCGCTTCACGTATCTCGATTGACTCAAGATGGATGGTAGACGACGAGTCGCTATCACAGGGCTACCGTTTGCTCGCTGAATCACGCCGGTCCATCCTAGTCTTTAGGTTGCCATATATTGCAACCAAGGCATACCCCTGGTTCTTCTACGCAGACCTTAACCTCTGTGAGCCCAGGAGGATCATCTGCAGCCTCACAGAGGGATACCAAGAGTACCCTCACGTCCCCTCGAAGCCTCGGGCTTCGTAACCCAATTCGTTGGAGCCTTCTTTCTACTCAGACGGACATTCGCTCCTTCCCGTGTTATACTAAGAATTACTACTTAGTTTTACTAAATAAGATTTACCACTTAGTTTCCAGAATCGTTGTTTTCTTAACTAAGGTTTACTACTTAGTTCTCTTTCTCGTCAATTCGGATTGGTTAAGTGTCATTAGTCAACTTAACCCTCTTCATTCATCCTGTTAAACTGGTTAAGTGTTGTTAGTAATTCATGATGACTTAACCCTACCACAAACCAAGTTATATTGGTTAAGTATTTCTTATTACTTAACCCTACCCATTCATCCTGTATTGGTTAAGTGTTCCTTGTCCGTCTGTTTTAACTGACATGTTATTATTAATGGTTAAGTATTATCCCTTCATGTTTTAGACTTAACCCTATTCCTTTATCACAATCTGATGGTTAAGTGTTCAAGCTTACTTAACCCTACGGTCTAGCCCAGCTAATCATATCAGATTGGCTAAGTGTATTTACTTAACCCCAAACTCTAGTCTAGTTAACATGTTAATTTGGCTAAGTGTATTAACTTTAATTAACCCCACCTTCTAGTCTAGTTAACATGTTAATTTGGCTAAGTGTATTAACTTTACTTAACCCCACCTTCTAGTCTAGTTAACATGTTAATTTGGCTAAGTGTATCAACTTTACTTAACCCCACCATCTAGTCTAGTTAACATGTTAGTTTGGCTAAGTGTTTTCTTAGTTTCTTAACCCCAACAAATATGGTCTTGTTACCATAAGTTTGGTTAAGTGTCCTTATGGACTTAGCCTTCCCATTCTAGCTCGACTGTGTTAAGATGGTTAAGTGTTCCTATGGACTTAACCCTCCCATTCTTGCTTAACTGTATGGCCCTAACCCCACCACCAGTCTGGTTATCATGTTGAATTGGTTAAGTGTCTTAGTGAACTTAACCCTACCATTCTTGTTCTAGCTTTAATTAAATAGATTAAAGCCACGACCACTCACATTAGACAGATATTGTTGCGATTACTGGATGTGCCGGTTGGTTCCAGGCAGATTTACATCGCAACTCAGTCTAAACTCGGGTTAGGCCTATGCGTGTTTTCTAGTTCAAAGGGTTTTGATTAATTTTCAAATCAGGTTTTGAAAGTAACCATCTCGTCCGTCGGATCAGTTAGGGATAGCCAGGGAGAGCAGGAAACTTGTATTTTCCAAACTCAAACCTAGACACTATCCTCTCTGCCACCCTAGAACATTCTGGCTTATTATTAAAAAGATGTCGTTAATAAACCTTTAATTTGTCTAAATTCACATTTCCTCATTTATGCCAGATTCTATAGGTAAATTATTCCCAATTTACTTATTTCCCAATTACTCTTTTAATGTAAATTGTCTACATTTATTTCTATGGCCCACTTCCCTTCCTAAATCATATTTATGCTTTTTGGTATGTAAACTATACCAAATTAAGTGTCACTAACCATGATTTTTCTAAACCTGACAGTTATTCCCAATTATGGCCAATTTCACATTTATGCCAATATACTTACCGTGCCAAATTAGCTAATCCAATTCCGATTCAACATTCTAATTCACGTCAAACTAGACTTATTACTCTAGTTCACTATTCATGTAAATGCTAGATTTACACGTCAATACTAGATTCAAATTACACATCTTATAATTCATGTCAAATTTATCCAATTTTCATTTCCATGAACATGCCATAATACATGTTCCCAATTTATGCCAATTTCCAAGTTAAACTACATTTTTAGTAAATTTCATATTTTGCCCAAACCGTATTCCCACCGTTCGTATAATCGTGATTCAGTCTAGATTATAAATAAAGCTAGGTTCGTAGAAAATAGGGAATGAACCAAAGATGCTACGCAAAAGATAAACATTCTAACTGGCATAAAAAGGGTTGAATAACGACGTCGGTTCAAGAACATGGGTAGACCTAACTTAATAGGTAAAATCCCAAGGTCTAAAACCAAGAATAGATAGAATAAAGACGTAGGTTCGAGAACATGGGTAGACCTAACTTAATAGGTAAATTCCCAAGGTCTAAAACCGAAGAAAACAAAGAACAGACAAAATAGATAATCGGGTTTAGACCCAATTTCACAGTCACAAAACTTAAACAACACTTTCCTAGTTATGAACCATAGGTGCTTAATCACAGTTGTCCCATTTATGTCATAGACAATAGTTTATGCTTCCTAATCAAAGGTATAGGCTTGTGTTCATAGTCATGGAAATAATTCTCATAGTCACAGTCACAGTCAAAGGCAATGTCCATAGTCATAGGCAAAGTTCATAGTCATAGGCAAATGTTCATAGTCATAGGCAAATGTTCATAGTCATAGGCATATGGTTTTAAGGTCCATAGTTTCATAGTCACGGTCTTATTTGTCCTCGAATCATAACAGTTCTTAATTAGGTTCAAGAGTATAGGCACTGATTCGAATAGAGAGAGAGAGAGAGAGATTTGGCATATTCTTTTATTCCTTTAATTTCATGTCACGAACAGTGAAAAACGTTCAAATCAAAAAATAACTGACTTACAGAAATTTAGATTAGAAAAGAAAGATGGCGTTGCTACGATTCGTGCGACGTCAGCCTTTGATCCTTATCTTGAAGCTTTAAACTTGATTCGAATCTCTTCTTGAAAGTCTTTGAGCAGCATCTCCTCGTCTTGATTTATTATATATATATTATTCTATTTATTATTTATTTTAAGTGGAGGAGAAGAAGCCATGTTCACTAAGAATCTTTGCAGCATAAGTG
Source organism: Allium sativum (assembly GCA_030737875.1). Classification (NCBI taxonomy): domain Eukaryota; kingdom Viridiplantae; phylum Streptophyta; class Magnoliopsida; order Asparagales; family Amaryllidaceae; genus Allium; species Allium sativum. The sequence continues at coordinate 337,965,081 of CM060912.1, forward strand.
TAGAAAAGAATTGTGAATAGAGAAGAAGACCAGGGCTGTTTATATAGTATTAGGCGACGAATCTGGTCAGAATGGCGTCTAGATATAGAAGAACGAACTAGGTGCAGAAAACTGGATTTCGGGACCCAGGTCGACTACCCAGTCGACCTGGTCAGGGGGGTCGACCCCCAGGTCGACTACCCAGTCGACCAGGGTGCCCCAGGTCGACTTCCCAGTCGACCTGGGTGCCTTGGGCGGGAGAATTCCCGCCCAGCCCATCCTGGGTCTGATTTCGAATTTGAATTTGCTTTTCTGACCTGTTTCGAAATTCGAACTTCGCTGAATCTTCCGGAGGCCATATCTTCCTCATACGGACTCCGATTTACGCAAACTCGTACTCATTTTCATGCAGAATTCTGAGACGAACGCAATGGCATAGCCCGTTTTCCTTGATTTTGATTTTTAACTTTTAATTCTGCCTTGATTTGCAAATCTTAGTGTTACAGAATTACGGGGTGTTACATTCTCCCCCACTTAAAAGGATTTCATCCCCGAAATCTTCAAGTTAGGAAGAATGTGTCCTGCCATCCAATCACCCACCTACTCAACCATTCAATCACAAGCATTCACTGTCCTTAAAAGATTTCTAATGCTTTCATGTTTATATGCATAGTGTGTTTATATGTCTTTATCTAATGCAAAATCAGGCGGTCTACTGATTCAGTTAACCTCCTTAATGCGGATCATGTCAGTGCCATGCGTCCAACCATGTATGCAAGCATCCCCAGTTATGTAAATACTACATGCATGCACAACCATTCATCCATATGCAACATCCATATGATAACATATCAATTTCAACTTACAAACAAATACATATCTGTAAATGCAAGATGAAAGCGTCTGAACTGATCTAGTGCCTAATACGTATGCATATGCATTCACAAGCAACCATTAGCAACCACTTGCAACCATCAACCATAACATGTTTAAAATACATGTTTACATCCATTGGCTTCTACCTAAGGATCGAAGATACGACGTAGGTGATATACTTTGGAAAGAGAGAAACAATTATGAGTAAAGCTCCTAAACAAAGAAATCAAGGATGCACCCTTAAGAAAAAAGGGTATGACGCTAGTATCTAGCTTTCTTGAGCTTTACTCCACTATATCTTAACTAATTTAACTTCACGATTGTGAAATTCCTGATCTCCATTTCCAAAATAAACAGATGTCAATCACGGCACCAAGTGTATGTACTAAGATGATTAGAGGTCTCCCTCTTATCCACCATGCCATAACTATAAGGGTCGAAAGGTTACTACGTGCTTTTTAGAGTGCCTGTCACAACTATTCATCTCTCACGCAAACCATCCTAGTCGAACTCGACATTTCTCAAGTACAAGCCCCAAAGGCCTAAACCAATATCAGACAAGCACCCAAGGAATATCTCCTCCGAATTTAGACGATCTACGTGAGATGATATAAGCAAATTCGATAGCTATTCTCAAATCCCTACTAACCAAAAATAAACTGGTCGGACCACCAATTAGATTTGAGACTCTAGTGGGATCTTTCTACTATACAAGTACTATGGTGTAGAGACTCAACTATGGAAGTGGATATGAACAAATGCGAAGCGCTAAAACGAACAACAAAACTAGACTTTTCCAACATAACTTTACTACCTTTCTCCTAGGTACGCTTGGTGGTGAAAGTATGTACTTGCCATTCTGAAAATCTTGTTCCTCGTTCTTGCCCTTGTCCTTAATTATATGCCCTATCATACCCTAGTAAAGATACTTCCTCTTGTCTTAGGTTTTATAATTCCTTCCTCCTTTGTTAGCTAAATCTACATCCATGAATTCCTCATCCTAGGGTTGTGCTCCTTAGCCAAACACCTCATCCTCTTTTGGGTGTACTCATGTTGACAAATCTCTTGAAAGCTGCCTCCATCGTACGGATAACCCTATAAGCTTGAAAGAAAAATGGCCGTAGGTGAAACAACCGCAGCCATAGATGGAAGTCGGGCACTACTTCGCCCTTCGATGAGGTTACATCCCAGAAAGCCAGGAGCCCCAGAGACTCAAGAAAGAAGGAGATAAGAATTCAAACAGAGGAAGAGAAGATAGTGCGTATGGCTTTTTGGGGAATATGCCTTTAAAACAAATCTTTTCTTTTGAAAATGCTTCTTTTAAAACCGTTTTGAAAATAATTTTTTTCAAATCCTTTATCTAATCTGGTAACCTTCAACTCTGATACCACATGTAACACCCCACGTCCGTTAGTGTCACTCACAAAGGGAATGCACTAAGTTCTGTGGAGCACTTAGGGTAAAAGATGCAGATAAATTACAAGACAGACAGAAATTAAACAGCGGAAAATAAAACTTTGCTTTATTGATAAAATAGTTTGTACAATGATTTCATTACAATATCAGAGTATCGTCTGTCTTACAAAATAAAGAAGCATAAAACAACATTTATATTCCCCAATTTCAGCAAGAGCCAGCCATAGCATCTGAAATGAGAATCCAAGCAAAACTTCGACAAATCTTCTAGCTGGGAAAGAGTGACAGTCCAACTTAACTTGAGCTATACTATTCCCTCCTTTACTACCTGGGGGGGGGGAACGGAAGAAAAGAAGACGAAAGAAAAACAGAGTCAGACATAAAGCCTGAGTAAGTTCAGTAAATTCTAGCATATGAACATGGAAAAACAAACGACATGAATTAACTGAATACAAGATAACACCATGATGATAGGGTCTGCAAGATTAGACAAGATAAGCACAAGATATGCTAAGCTAAGATAAACTGGATATACTCTAATACTTTCGCCGCTTCGCCATTTCCTTGTTATACGGATTTCTATTATCTCTGCACCACCTAACAAATGTCCCAACTCGTAACGCTGACGTGATCCCAATCCCTGTATTTTCCATCGCCTTCAGGCATCCATTTATTAGATATTACCCAGATCTAATCTATGGTTTTCTATCAAGTGCTTTCTAGATTCAACTAGAGTTTACGCTATATGCTGAACGCTTCTCGGATTCAGGATTTATGCCACCTAGTTCAACTAGGGATTATGCTACTTGTCGAACGATGCCCCCAAGTCTAGGATACACTACCTAAAGTGGTATATGTTCCTATACTTCCCCACGAATGTATCGCGAATCGTTATCGCTTGTCTAGATGCACATGTCCTGTAATGTGCGACCCGAGTCCTGCGGCAGGGCAAATCAAGGAATACAGAACTCGGTCGGGAGCTTTCAGATATCTGCCGACGCAGATGCTAAGGTCTGTTTTTATTCTAGTGGTTATGGTCCCACTTGACCCCTCCCTCAACTAATGAAAGGCACACCTTGTAAAATGAGAACTATACGCCGGCCCCCGGTGCCCCTCTATCCTATGGCCATCCTCACCCATAACTAGATAGCAAGTATATGGTCTTTTGGAGTTCTCCGCCTTTCCGCTTCACGTATCTCGATTGACTCAAGATGGATGGTAGACGACGAGTCGCTATCACAGGGCTACCGTTTGCTCGCCGAATCACGCCGGTCCATCCTAGTCTTTAGGTTGCCATATATTGCAACCAAGGCATACCCTTGGTTCTTCTACGCAGACCTTAACCTCTGTGAGCCCAGGAGGATCATCTGCAGCCTCACATAGGGATACCAAGAGTACCCTCACGTCCCCTTGAAGCCTCGGGCTTCATAACCCAATTCGTTGGAGCCTTCTTTCTACTCAGACGGACATTCGCTCCTTCCCGTGTTATACTAAGAATTACTACTTAGTTTTACTAACTAAGATTTACCACTTAGTTTCCAGAATCGTTGTTTTCTTAACTAAGGTTTACTTCTTAGTTCTCTTTCTCGTCAATTCGGATTGGTTAAGTGTCATTAGTCAACTTAACCCTCTTCATTCATCCTGTTAAACTGGTTAAGTGTTGTCAGTAATTCATGATGACTTAACCCTACCACAAACCAAGTTATATTGGTTAAGTATTTCTTATTACTTAACCCTACCCATTCATCCTGTATTGGTTAAGTGTTCCTTGTCCGTCTGTTTTAACTGACATGTTATTATTAATGGTTAATTATTATCCCTTCATGTTTTAGACTTAACCCTATTCCTTTATCACAATCCGATGGTTAAGTGTTCAAGCTTACTTAACCCTACGGTCTAGCCCAGCTAATCATATCAGATTGGCTAAGTGTATTTACTTAACCCCAACCTCTAGTCTAGTTAACATGTTAATTTGGCTAAGTGTATTAACTTTACTTAACCCCACCTTCTTGTCTAGTTAACATGTTAATTTGGCTAAGTGTATTAACTTTACTTAACCCCACCTTCTAGTCTAGTTAACATGTTAATTTGGCTTAGTGTATCAACTTTACTTAACCCCACCTTCTAGTCTAGTTAACATGTTAGTTTGGCTAAGTGTTTTCTTAGTTACTTAACCCCTACAAATCTGGTCTTGTTACCATAAGTTTGGTTAAGTGTCCTTATGGACTTAGCCTTCCCATTCTAGCTCGACTGTGTTAAGTTGGTTAAGTGTTCCTATGGACTTAACCCTCCCATTCTAGCTTAACTTTATGGCCCTAACCCCACCCACCAGTCTGGTTATCATGTTGAATTGGTTAAGTGTCTTAGTGAACTTAACCCTACCATTCTTGTTCTAGCTTTAATTAAATAGATTAAAGCCATGACCACTCACATTAGACAGATATTGTTGCAATTACTGGATGTGCCGGTTGGTTCCGGGCAGATTTACATCGCAACTTAGTCTAACCTCGAGTTAGCCATATTCGCGTTTTCTAGTTCAAAGGGTTTTGATTAATTTTCAAATCAGGTTTTGAAAGTAACCATCTCGTCCGTCGGATCAGTTAGGGATAGCCAGGGAGAGCAGGAAACTTGTATTTTCCAAACTCAAGCCTAGACACTATCCTCTCTGTCACCCTAGAACTTTCTGGCTTATTATTAAAAGAGATGTCGTTAATAAACCTTTAATTTGTCTAAATTCACATTTCCTCATTTAGGCCAGATTCTATAGGTAAATTATTCCTAATTTACTTATTTCCCAATTACTCTTTTAATGTAAATTGTCTACATTTATTTCTATGGCCCACTTCCCTTCCTAAATCATATTTATGCTTTTTGGTATGCAAACTATACCAAATTAAGTGTCACTAACCATGATTTTTCTAAACCTGACAGTTATTCCCAATTATGGCCAATTTCACATTTATGCCAATATACTTACCGTGCCAAATTAGCTAATCCAATTCCGATTCAACATTCTAATTCACGTCAAACTAGACTTATTACTCTAGTTCACTATTCATGTAAATGCTAGATTTACACGTCAATACTAGATTCAAATTACACATCTTATAATTCATGTCAAATTTATCCAATTTTCATTTCTATGAACATGCCATAATACATGTTCCCAATTTATGCCAATTTCCAAGTTAAACTACATTTTTAGTAAATTTCATATTTTGCCCAAACCGTATTCCCACCATTCGTATAATCGTGATTCAGTCTAGATTGCAAATAAAGCTAGGTTCGTAGAAAATTGGGAATGAACCAAAGATGCTATGCAAAAGATAGACATTCTAACTGGCATAAAAATGGTTTAATAACGACGTCGGTTCAAGAACATGGGTATACCTAACTTAATAAGTAAATTCCCAAGGGCTAAAACCAAGAATAGACAGAATAAAGATGTAGGTTCGAGAACATGGGTAGACCTAACTTAATAGGTAAATTCCGAAGGTCTAAAACCGAAGAAAACAAAGAACAGACAGAATAGATAATCGGGTTTAGACCCAATTTAACAGTCACAAAACTTAAACAACACTTTCCTAGTCATGAACCATAGGTGCTTAATCACAGTTGTCCCATTTATGTCATAGACAATAGTATATGCTTCCTAATCAAAGGTATAGGCTTGTGTTCATAGTCATGGAAATAATTCTCATAGTCACAGTCACAGTCAAAGGCAATGTCCGTAGTCATAGGCAATGATCATAGTCATAGGCAAATGTTCATAGTCATAGGCAAATGTTCATAGTCATAGGCATATGGTTTTAAGGTCCATAGTTTCATAGTCACGGTCTTATTTGTCCTCGAATCATAACAGTTTTTAATTAGGTTCAAGAGTATGGGCACTGATTCGAATAGATAGAGAGAGAGAGATTTGGCATTTTCTTTTATTCCTTTAATTTCATGTCACGAAGAGTGAAAAACGTTCAAATCTAAAAATAACTGACTTACAGAAATTTAGATTAGAAAAGAAAGATGGCGTTGCTATGATTCGTGCGACGTCAGCCTTTGATCCTTATCTTGAAGCTTTAATCTTGATTCGAATCTCTTCTTGAAAGTTTTTGAGCAGCATCTCCTCGTCTTGATTTATTTTATATATATTATTCTATTTATTATTTATTTTAAGTGGAGGAGAAGAAGCCATGTTCACTAAGAATCTTTGCATCATAAGGGTAGAAAAGAATTGTGAATAGAGAAGAAGACCAGGGCTGTTTATATAGTGTTAGGCGGACGAATCTGGTCAGAATGGCGTCTAGATATAGAAGAATGAACTAGGTGCAGAAAACAGGATTTCGCTACCCAGGTCGACTACCCAGTCGACCTGGTCAGGGGGTCGACCCCAAGGTCGACTACCCAGTCGACCTGGGTGCCTTGGGCGGGAGAATTCCCGTCCAGCCCATCCTGGGTCTGATTTCGAATTTGAATTCGCTTTTCTGACCTATTTCAAAATTCGAACTTCGCTTAATCTTCCGAAGGCCATATCTTCCTCATACGGACTCCGATTTACGAAACTCGGACTCGTTTTCATGCAGAATTCCGAGACGAACGCAATGGCGCAGCCCGTTTCCCTTGATTTTGATATTTAACTTTTAATTCTGCCTTGATTTGCGAATCTTAGTGTTACAGAATTACGGGGTGTTACACCATTTCATAATATCCTTTTCAATGCTTGTAACAAATTTAAAATCTCCCAGGATTTTAAAATTCACATATATTTAACCCAGATTCATTTACAAACACTTTTATAACCTTCCAGGGTTTAAATTCGAATTCTGATTTAAATTTAGATTTAATTCACCTAATTTCACGTATTTCACTTATATGAATTCTGATTGGTTATTTACATAACCTTTTCACATTTTATAATCCTATTCGATTAAGATCACAACCAACACATCCAATATACTATAATACTTCAAATACCTATACTTTGTTTATATCAAAATATAATTTAGGTAAATTTATTTCATTTACCCTCTTTTCAAAACATATTGTGTCAGTTCATCGTATTCGAGTGTTTATAAACCCCTACCGATACAGTGGATCAAACTGATCGACCAGAACCCATAAACAACTCAATCAGTAAATATCCACAATATAAAATCATTTTATATTGAACAACAAATATGCTGTAACGTCCCGCATTTTTATCGGTTGGTATTTGAATATTTAAATCAGTTTAAAGATCTTTTTTCGTAATATAAGTGGATTTATATATTAATTAGATACGAAGTGGAACGTATAAAAATATATATTAAATATAACCGAGCCCGTAATATCGCTGAATTTCGTAATTTAACGTTATGAACTTCAATGGAACGTACATGATCCGTTATTAGTCGGATTTCTTCGAAACAAGAAATGTTGGAATCCGTTGATCTGTATTTTTCTAATGGAAGTGAAAAACCAAGATTTCGTGTTATAGATTGTGAGTTACGCCGAAATTTAATATTCAGAAAAACAGCGGTATATTCGTTCGTGGCCATAACAGTTATTTAAATATATTTGAACATCGGATTCGAATTTGGACAAGGTTCTTTTGAGACGTAGTGATAATTTAATTTTTATAATTTTACTGTAATTTTTAATTAATTAAATACACAACTTTTTATTTGGAGTATTTTGCACCATATATCAGTATTTCGGGGTTTCACAATATGAGTTAACCTACCGATATTATTATATTTCTGGGATCGTGGCTCATTGCTGGACACGATCATATTCTTATTTATGTCTGTATCTGCGTGGACGTGAACAGAATTCTACATAACATGGTACACTACTATTACAAACAAGTGTAAACAAACAATAAGATTTATTTTAAACAACAAGGACAGATCCTTGTTTTCCGACATGCCTTATAAGAAACAAACAGACCAAAAAGAAACCCTACCATCTAAGAAATTTTGAACCATACTCTATTACCTACTGCGTTCCCTTTAAGCAAACAAACCCATACGCATAAAGACCTACCCTATCCCTACAGCTTAACAATTAAGCTTTCTTTTACCTTATATATATACCCCGCAAGGCTGCCATTCTCAGAACAGAAATCAAAAGTTTTAGGAAATATAAACTAAACTAAAATTAGCGAAATCAAATGGAAGAGGGACGGTAGTTTAGCAGGGAGAATACAGTGCGTGGAAAATAAATAATGAGACAGCATGGGGCACGTTGAACACAAGAAAGTGGAAGGTGGGTTGCCTGTAATTGGAAGCAACGGGTGGGAGGGTGTTGTGTAAATGGCGTTAGCAATACAGTAAGAAGATAAGGTGGTGGCGGCATTTAAATAAAGAAAATAGGAAGAAACTAGGAAGAAACTAATGAGTCGTTGTGGACAAAAAGAAATGCATGAAGAAGTGAAGGTCTTGAGCAAATGTTAAAATGAGTGGGATGGTCCTTTGGGCATTTAAATAAAGAAAATAGGAAGAAACTAATGAGTTCGGTGCATTCATACTGGACGGGTTAAGGATATGTGTTTACTGGAAGGCCAGTAGCTGGTTGACAGTAAAAAGCTTGTGTGTGGAAGGTGAGGAGAAGCATGTTGACGCGTGTCTCGTGAAGAGGTGGTGATGGCGGGATGCTGCTCACGTGGATTAATATATAAGTGAGAAAGGGCTTCATGAAGTTTTGTGTTGAGTGATGAAACTGGAAATGTGAGGGTACATTTCAACACAGAAGGCGTGAGCATATATTCTAGAGGAGGAGTATAGTTAGTGATTATGGGTTGTGCAGAATAGAAACAGAGGGAATAAGAGAAAAGGCAGAACGTAAGTTGGGTGGTGAATCATTCGGATGAGCTGACGTGGAAGGCTTAGAATATATGCGGAAAGGGAATGACATTAGTAAAGAAACAAGGCTGTTTGATCAGTTCGTATAAAAGAGAGCGTACTGGAGTTTAAGCCAAGAAGGAAGGGTGTGCATTGAAACATTTGATGAACATGGGGCCGATTGTAACGACCCAGAAAATCTGAACCAATTTAAAAATTTTAAATTGGCTAAAATAATGGATTTTAAATATTTAAAATAAATATTTTAAATAATAGAAATGAAAACGGAGTTTGAATCGACAATTGAAAACAACTATAATTATAAACAAGGCCAGAAAAGGCGCTGCAGTTTCAAAATTTGAATTCAAACTTTGTCGGACTGTACCAGGTGCAAAATAAAACTGATTTGAGTGAAACCAAAAATATTTAAATCTGTTAGTGAGTACCTTCCTAACGAATCTGAAAAATCGAATTTTCATAACGGAAAGAAAAAGTTATGACCAAATGAATTTTCAGAAAGGTCGCTATGGAATTTATATAGCCCGTGAAATTGGGCATTTTGCATACGACCTCGGAATTCGACGAAACCACTTTTGTTGGATCCGGGATGTGAAGTTATTGCTAGGTTTCAAATTTCATAATTTTTGAAGCTAGTATGTGAGTGTGGCAAAGGAAAACGTGTTTTGGTCAATTACAGTTAAATTGGATCGACCAGAAATGGGCCTTTTTGCAAACGGTCTAAGAATTCGACGAAACTAGTTTTGTTGGGACCGTATCATCAAAACAGAGCCAGATTTATTTTTCTGGAATTTTTCGAATCAGTTTGTGGCTCTGGCAAATTGAAATGTACGTTCAAATTAAATATTGAATGTTTTATATTTAAATTTGAGAAATAACTGACTATAACAGTCGAATTGGCCAACGAAACATATCCCATTGTGTTCGGAATAGGGGTATTTAGCTAGGGGCGACAGTTATTGGGTTAGGATTGGAGTTCGTATGAGATAGAGGGTATTTTCGGATTTTTGAAATTAATAAATATAAAAAAATGGGCCGGCCAATCACTTTCTGCCAATTCATCGTCTCTCTCCCCGATCCCTCCATCGCGTAAGGTGGAAAAGGCTTGCCAACTTCTCTCCTCTCTCACTCCTCTGTTCCTCCACGAAACCCGCCGCCGCCGGTCACGTTTTGAAGCCCTCCTCACCACCTTCGAATCCATACCCTCCTCGCCCATAACCGTTGACCCTCTCTCGAGTTTCGTGCCCTCAAAGGTTGGAACTTCCAACCGTCGCCGCCGTGTTAGTTCGCCACCAAACTGAGCAAGACCACAGCGCGCCGAAAGCCCTCACCTTCCCCTACGACGTCGTGAAGCCTGATTTTCCACTCGCTACACGGATTTGGCAAAAATCGCAAACCCTAGTTCGAACTAAAACTGAAAGGTACGGTGATTTTATTTTAAATGGGTTTCAACAGTTTAAAACCGTCGCGAATTAAGGTTAACATATAAAAAATCATATCATTTTCATGTGTGGTTGAAATCCAGTGAAACAAGAGACAACGAGATCGTGTGGACGTCTTCTACATTTTAGAAGAGACCGCGTATTTTTATGAGCCTTCTACTATTTTTGGTGGAGTGGAACCCAATGTGAGATTTCTAATTTATAAACGATATGGAAAACGACGATGTATAAATTATATAGTCGATGTATGAGTTATATAAGTGTTGTACAGCTTTTGTATAAGCGTTGTATAAGTTGTACGTTCGATGTATAAGTTATATATGCTTTGTAAAAATTATATATGTGTTGAAATAGAAGTGAATTGCTATATATATATACGCCCCTCGTCCACAAACCATGGACGATATTTATTGGTTGTGATTGGTGTGAAAACTGATTGATAGCGAATGGTTGTTTGGGAATGTTCGTGGTTGATATTGATTGATTGTGGTTGAAAAATACCCGTTTGTGGTTGAGAAATATTTGGTTGAAACCACATAGGATTAGTTTGTGGAAATGAAATAAACATATACATGCCGCCTGCGTGCGAACTAGATGCATGATCCCCATTGTCAAAAACCGCGAGGTTTTAAGGTAGAGCGAGGAGCCGTACTAGGGACGGTCCCGGTTTTAACTACCCTGCCGTTATGCTGCCGAAATTTTGAATAATATTCATGTGTTTGAATTATTTTCATTTGCTGAAACTTTATTTATTCGTTGAATAGAAAACCTTCATGTGTTGAATCGATATTCATTCGTTGATTAGAAATTCATGTGTTGAATGGTATTCGTGTTTTAAATATAAAAATCACATTTTTATCTATATATATAAACTATAGAAAACCTTCATGTGTTGAATCGATATTCATTCGTTGAATTGAAATTCATGTGTTGAAAGGTATTCATATTTTGAAAGAAATTGTTTTATAATAAAAATCCCATTTTTAACATCAATATGAAATGTATAAAATAACCCTGTTTGAAATAAATTGTTTTACAATAAAAATCCTATTTTTATCCCCTATATTAACTATACGAAATAATATTGTTTTGAAATGAATTGTTTTACAATAAAAATCACATTTTTATTATATAAACGAATTGTTAAAAATAGTGAAGTGTTGAAATAGAAGACAGTTAGATAAAAATATCATTTTTATCAAATGTATGAAAAGAATGTAGCTTTGAAATCGCAGAATCGATATATATAAATAAATAGAATTAAAATATATCGAATAACGACGCTGCAGTTCGTATTTTGAAACCGTGATTTCAAACGATTATACCGGGAGATCCGACCATCGGATTTTCCTGAAACCGCAACCGTTGGGTTCGCTTTGGAAAAATCTTTCCAACGGTACCAACTTTGTAAAAATCCAACGGTTGGATTGTCTGGAATGTTTAATTCAAATCTGAACAAAAACAGTGCCAGAATCAATTATATATATATAATTATATTTAATCGAATAAAGACGCTGCAGTTCGTATTTTGAAATCGAAACTTCAAACGATTATACCGGGAGATCCGACCGTCGGATTTTCCCGAAACTGGAACCGTTGGATTCGTTTTGAAAAGGTCTTTCTAATGATGTAAATTTTGTGAAGATCCAACGGTTAAATTTTCAGATATGTGTGAAACAAATCTAAAGAAAAACAGCGCCACGGCCGCGTTATGGCCCGAAGCGTCGTTTTGAATAAAATGGCTATTTTAAAATAAATAAAAATGGCGATAAATCGTTATAAATATTATAAACGATATGGATGTGATTTAGAAATTAACTGAACGTTGGCTAAGTCAAATGGTTTCCTGGGTGTTGATCTGATGTTGGTTTCGGCCTTCGGGGTTAATATTTGGTAGATCGTTCTCTTACTGATTGACGGTTAGTGACTAATGAATTGAAATGATGCATGTATATGTTAGTGTTGCACTTGTTTATTATATACGTGAGTTGCTCAGAAAGCCCGGGTTTATCCCATTCTGAATAACTGAATCGACAATAAGGAATCGAAGATGAAGACGTTGGTCGAAGACCGGAGATCTTCACCTCGTTTGGATGGTAACCGAGGTCCTGATTGGGAGGCATCCCGAAATATGGATAATGAGTGGTGATCGTCCAGACGTACGTGGTGATCGATGGGTTTGCGAGGTATATAGTGCCTACGGTTTCGTTCAGACCCAGAACGCACTTGAAAATGGACTGTGTGTCTGACATTGGACTTTATTCTGTGTTGATTGATCTCTGTTAAATATACATCTGTTTGGCGGTGGAGAATTTATTCTTTTGCTTAACGCCCTTCTCTGAAACGCACGAGTTCAGAGGTTGTATATCGATGGACATCAGTCGCATGGCGTGAATTGCTAGTGTGGCATGCCTAAGTGGCAAATGATCAAGGCTTCTGTTGAAAAGCAAAGTCTTGTGGTGATTATCAAAGCCCCTCCTGTGTGGCGTAGCTTTGTGTATAATGTGAATTCGCGAGCCTCACACCCCGGTATGAACCAGAAACAGGAGAAGGACCTCAGGGAGGGCATGCGTTTCTTTCTAGCTAGGGTGGTGTCAGTGACCTACCAGCCCTGACATTTATATACTTTTCACCTGTGTGGTTGTTGCTGTTGCGAGGCGCCTCGGTTTGATCGGACGATCCGGGTCCGATGGAGTCATTCGTTGGCTCATTTACGCCCCAAAGGGCGGAGAAACATATTGTTCACGCACTATAATCCACTCCATGTGGACCGGCCCTGTCGCTCCAAGGGACAGTTGCGGCTGTTCCGGAGACATGGGCTAGATTGTATCAAAGTCTGTAAGGACTATCTTTTGCCTTGGTTCATGACGGAAATCCAATTTCCAAATACGTGACTGTGCGGTTTTGATTGTATACCTATATATGGCGACATAGTGGTATGGGGAATTAATGCCGTCTATGATTGATAGTTATGATTCAATTGTTTTTGAAACATACAAACACTAGTAATAATATCAAATGCTTTTGTTTTATTCGTATCAATCATATTTTGGCCATTATAAGGAAAAACTCTATCCTCCGATTTGCGTTGCATTGTGTGATGGGAACCGAGTCTTATAGTGGCTTCATTTTTATTAAATGCATTGCGTTGTTTAAAAGAAAGATTTGTTTTAAAGCACTGGCAATCCGATGGAGTAAACCCGTTCCACCAAAGTGGCATGGTCCTGTGATTAGCCATATTATAAATGTGTTGAGTAGATTTCTCATACCAGTCCCATGACTGACTCGTAGTTTATTTCACTTTCAAACTCGGGTGCCCCTTTTTCTACACGGGCAGCCATGTATTCAGGATTAGCTGGTTCTTTCTGGATAGCCGGAGCTGAAGATGGATTCTATCATTTATCTCTTTTTATGCCGTTCAGCTCCTTTTGTACATTATGTTTGTTTTCCGCTATAGACATACATGTATAGTTGAAATGTAATTGTACTAAGTAAGATCCTGTATACTGTGTAACTCTGATGATTACTTTTACCCAGTATATTCTATTATTCATTATCTGGTGTATTTATTTAATTCTGTTCTGCTATTATGTAAAAACCCGTAACTTCCCCGGTGAGGAAAGAGCGGATAGTTCGAGAACAAGCCACAAAAGAACGCAGACGGGAGAACATTTCATTGTTAATTACAACAATTCCATCAGAATACAAGAATATACAGATTATGAATAAATAATATACATCACAAATTATCAGAGATTACAATAAATTACATAGCAGCGGAAAATAATACAATACACAACTAGAAGAGATATACGGATACAAAGCTTTCCAGATATCATTCCAGCTGTAAACCATGATCCTGTGAATATAAATCTGCAAAACCAAAACTACTAGCTGCCCGTGTCGAAAATAAGGGCACCCAGAGTTTAGGTTAAAACAGTAAACTCCAGGTCAGTCATGGGACTGGTGTGAGAACTAAAACAGTTGTAAATCTTTATTTTAAAGTTGGGTAAATCAAGGGACCACGCCGTATAACACAGAACAGGTTTCCTCCCAAGAATACCAGTGCATATAACAAAACAGCGCAATGCTAAATAAAGAAAAATGAAGCTATTATAAGACCCAGGTCCCATCACACAATGCAACGCAAGCCGGAGGATAGGGTTTTTACCTTATAATAGCCAAGAATGCTTGATACGTTTAAAACAAATCATTTGATACTATTATAAGTGCATATTGTATAAAACATCTTCAAATCATAAGTATCAATCATAGACGGCATAAGTGCCCTCATCCCACTATGTCGCCATACTAGGCTCTACAAATAAAACCGGAATACACGTATTGGAAATTGGATTTCCATCATGGTGACTCCTGATTCGAAAGATCGATCGCGTAATGCAATTCCCCACGGCTTACGTCCCAACAAGAGAAAACACCGTCTGCACATCCGCACTTTTGGGACCATAGTATCACCACGGCTTACGTCCCAGCGAGAGAAAAAACCGCTTACTCTATATATCCCTCAGCACTAAGCTCATCTCGGTCGAACGAATCCACGACACCACTATGGTGCCTATCCACTAAAATCATACTAATCAAACCATCAGTTTACCACCATACCGGGGTGTGAGGCTCGCGAATCAACGCTATACACAAAGCCATGCTATATCAAAGCTGCGCTTCGATCATCATCCACCAAACTTTGCTTTTCAACAAAAGTCTGGATCACTGCATCTCAGCATGCCACACTATCAATCCATATCGTACCACTGATTTCTGCCAATATATAACCTCTGAGCTCGTATGTCTTAGAGAAGGGCGTTAAGCAAGAGAATAAATTCCCCGCCGCCAAACAGATATATATTTAGCAGAGATCAACGAATACAATATAAAGGAATACAATGTCAGACACACCATACATTTACAAGTCCGTTCTAGGTCTAAACGAAACCGGAGGCACTTTCCTCGCATATCCATCGATCTCCAAGTACGTCTGGACGACCACCGACTGATTCCCTCATCTTGGGTGTACAGCCCAATCAAAATCATCAGTAATCACCCAAACGATGTGAAGACTTCCGGTCTTCGACCACCGTCATCATCTTCGACTTATCGTCGAATCGATTATTCAGAATGGGTATAAACCCGGCCTTTCCGAACAACCCGCATATATAGTAAACAAATGTTACACAATCACAACATACGCCTCATTCCAATTCATCAGTCACTAACCGTAAATTAGCAAGAGAACAATTCCCCAAATACTAACCCCGAAGGCCGAAACCAACATCAGATCAATACCCAGGAAACCATCCTTCTTAGCTAACCTACAGTTAGTTTCTAAATTTCACGTTCTTAGGGAAAGCTCCCATTAATTTTATCAAAGATAAATTCTTTAAAATTTATTCTTTAATCTTCCTTTGGATATCATTTCAAACCAAATTATGGTTTTTCAAACTAGTCGGGATTAGCGAACCACACCGAAGTAATTATTTATTTTATTTCCCAATCCCAACCTATTCATCCCATGAAGCAAAACTGGTAATACTCCATATCCAATACCACGGTGTTATCGGTAAATTCGATTACCATTTCACGTTCAAATCTAATTAAAGATTTAACTATCGCTTTGGAGCAAACTGGTGATACTCCATTATCGATCTTTTCAATCTAATTAAAGATTCATTAAAACTCCACTTAGTTTTAATCTTTAACTGGGTTAAAGAATCAGTGTCATTTAAAACACGGTTCACTATAAACCCAAAATCACATTACATTTCAATCAGACCCTAGCCATAAATTAGCAAGTGAGAAATTCCCTAAGTATTAACCCCGAAGGCCGAAACCAACATCAGATCAATACCCCAGAAACCATTCAACTTAACTAACCTCCAGTTAGTTTCTGATTTTCTTAACTCCTTCGGATCTAAGAACAGTATTATTGAAGATACCGTTCACGACAACCCAAAATCACATTCTATTAATTATCGGGTTAAAGAACAAGTGTTATTTAAAACACTGTTCATGATAAACCCAAAAATCAATACCAATTCAATTCCAATTAAATATTATTTAATTGGTGCACTGCATTAAATCTAAATGAAAAGATTTAATCTTTTCCTCAATTGGGTTTAAGAACAGCGTTAATGAAGACGCCATTCACGACAAACCCAAAATCCCATTTGATATTAAATACAAGGCTCTGAATAGAAAATATATCGGCTTATATTCAATATCAAATTCTACGACCAACAAAAATCGTATTGGAAATAACGATATAAATATATCTTTCAAATTTCCATAACAATATCTGTATTATCACGAAATCCAACATCGAAATAATCCAAAGACAATTTCGATTCAAATCCATCCCAATTCAATTATTGGAAATCCTGGTTACCTTTAAAACCCTTTCAAATCAAATTTATTTATTTAAAAATAAATAGAATTTTAATTCTAGTTCAAAACTAGTTCATTTCGATAAAAATCTATTTCTATCTTTTCAAATATGGAGTTTTTTCATCCCAATTTTTCCCAAATCATTTCTTATGATTTTACACAAATTATTACTATTTTTAATAATTTTATCAAGGCCCGAACAATCGATTTCCATTAATGGCCATCGAACTGCACTTACAACGACCTTTTCCAAATTTGATTTGGACATAATTCCAAATCCAACCGTTAGATTTCAAATTTCTAATATTCATTAGAAATCTCTTTTCGATACAGCCCAACGGTTCCAGTTTTAGGAGAATCCGACGGTCGGATCTCCCGCAATGTCCTTTCGAAGTCAATGGTCGAAATTCACAAACTGCCGCGGCGCGACGCGTTCTATTCAGGCCATTATATATATAATATATATATTCCATCGATTTCCTTTTTTAAACGAATTTTATAAATCATTACAAATTTGTTTCAAAAACAATTTCAACCTTTATTTCAAATTCAAATCAAAATTGAATTTACCCTTATAAATTCTTTTTATATTCACTTCTATTTGATTTCAATTCAAATCGATTTCAATTCTATTTCAATTCATTTTCAATTGAATTCAATTCAATTCAGATTTGTTTTCTATTCGATTCAATTCAAATTCGTTTTCAATTCAATTCAATTCAAATTCGTTTTCTATTAAATTCAATTCGAATTCGTTTTTTTTTAAATTCAATTCAAATTCGTTTTCTATTCAATTCAATTCAATTCGAATTCGTTATCTATTAAATTCAATTCAAATTCGTTTTCTATTCAATTCAATTCGAATTCGTTTTCTATTAAATTCAATTCAAATTCGTTTTCTATTCAATTCAATTCGAATTCGTTTTCTATTAAATTCAATTCAAATTCGTTTTCTATTAAATTCAATTCAAATTCGTTTTCTATTAAATTCAATTCGATTCGAATTCGTTTTCTATTAAATTCAATTCAAATTCGTTTTCTATTAAATTCAATTTGAATTCAGTTTGAATTTCAATTCTTTTCAAAATATCAGATTTTGAAATCACTTTCGATATTCATTATAAAATGAATAAAATCGATATTCATTATAAAATGAATAAAATCGATATAAATATCGTTCACGTAAAAATGGCGTCAATAATCAACACGGCTTCATATATTTCTATTTTCAAATATTCTATTTCAAATATTTCTTTCTCAACTATTTCTATTCAAATATTTATTTTTTCAAATATTTCCATTCAAATATTTCTATTTCGAATATTGAATGAAGCCCAATCAATTACCATATAATGTTAATTATATGGATTTTCTACAACACATGTATACAATAACAACGATGAATAATCAACCATCATCCAAAGTGCACTCTACAATGTATAAGCATCGAATATAAATATTTAACGCTTATAACAGTCTGTCAATCAATCGATCGACGTACAACTAAACAATCGGGAATAGTGTACATCAAATATCATCCCAATACCCGTGTGGGGTTTCAAACAAGCAAATACAGATTTTATTTGTGCAGTTGGGCGATGTGTAATTATCGTCCCAATCAATATCAGTCAAATGTGTGTATATAAACAAATCGTCCTATTTGTTTTTTATTTCATTTCACATACACGTTAAAAATTCTATTTTTAACTATAAAATATTTTATTTCATTTCACATCACATCACACAATCAACTACACATCAAAATTAAACAAACAAGCATACAAGCCGTCCATGGTCTGTGGACGACGGGTGTCGGGTGCTACTAAACACCGTCTGCATCCTAGTATATATTTCAACTAGAAATAAAATTAAAAAGTGAGAAATTCTCACCGACTAGCTAAACCAACGCCACGACTCTTCATATGTAGAAAATCTCCGCCGTTTCTTCTTTTGTCACCTTCGTCATCCGTATTCACTACATATATAAAAATCACATTTTTATATTGTTGCTTATTTATATAAAAATAACATTTTTATATTGTTGCTTATATAGATAAAAATTCTATTTTTACTTCGCTATCCCATATGTAAAAATTCTATTTTTAATCTATTCTAAATATTATTTCATATATACGATAAAATTTATATTTTTACTTAACTAAAAATAATATTTTTATATCCACTATTTCATTTTCTCTTTTAAAACTGAAAAGAAACAATGCAATTTTTATTTTTCAAAACAATGTATATTTTCATTTTAAAAGCAATGTCGAATTTCCATTTCAAAACCTATTCATAAAAATGATATTGTTTTAGCAATGTTTATAGTATAAAACTCATATTTTTATATTAATAAAAATCACACCTTTATATTTTTCAAAGTCGCATCTTTTACTTTTAAAAACAACATTCTTATCTATGCTATTATATTTTATAAAAATCACATTCTAACTAATGTCATTCAAAATAATAATAAAAAAAACCGAGTATTAAATTCAATGTTATTTAAATTAAAAACTGAAATTAAAACAATTTTATTTAATTCAAAATCTGAACTTAAAATTCAATGTGAATTATGTTTAAAAATCTGAATTCAACTATGTTATTATCATAAAGAAAAATAAAATAAAATAAATAAATAAAAACAAAAGAAAGCTCACTGGAAACAAGGCCACCGTTCTCTAAAATAGCTCAGCCCCTAGGGCGCGATTTTGCCGTCGCCACGATTGACCTGAAACCGATCGGAGTTCGCCGCCTTGTCACCCTTCGAGGCAGCTCTGCGCGCCTGCCACAGCGTCGACTTCGACGCTCCCCTTTCACCAGAAACCCATGACAAACGCGATGCCTTCTAGGTCGGAATCCGATCGCCTGAGCTTGCCAGGGGTCCAGCGCCACCTTCTGGAGAGAGCCCTCCCTTCGACGGACCGCTTTACTTCATCGACCATCGCCAGTAGTAGCGTCAGCTAGGAGTCCGGGGGAGCCAATCAAGGGTGAACGAGATCCTTTCGTTTTAAAGAGAGGGAGGCGATTTTATTTTATTTTATTTCAGTGTTAACCAGGGAATTCGTTTGACCTAGGGTTATAGAATTTCTAGGGTATATAGGTTAGGAATTTAATATTATTTAATTCGAGTATTCTTATTATCAAAAATAATCATCCAAACGCTATTCAAAACCCAACGACTGTCGTCCATATCTAATTACCCCCATTCCAAACACAATGGGATATGTATCGCAGGCTGATTCGACTGTTTGAATCAGTTTCCGTGGAATTTACATTTAAATCATTATATTGAATTTTAAACGTACATTTCATTTTACAGGGGTCACATACTAACCCGAAAAATTCCAGAAAAATTATTTCTAGCTTCGTATTGACGATGCGGTCCTAACAAAACTAATTCTGTCAATTTCTGAGACCGTTTGAAAAATGGCCATTTTCCAGTCGATCAAAATCAATTGAAACTGGTCAAACGCATTTTCCTTTGCCACGCTCACATATTGAATCGAAAAATTATAAAATTTGAAACCTAGCAATAACTTTACATCACGGATCCAACAAAAGTGGTTTCGTCGAAATCCGAGGTCGTTTGCAAAATTTCCATTTTTAAGGGCCTGAATTCCATAGCGACTATTCAGAAATTTCAACTGGACATATCTTTTGATCCCCGCTATGAAATTTTAATTTTTCGGATTCGTCGGAAGGATATTCACAATTAGATTCTATTATTTTTGGTTTCACTAAAATCCAGTTTATTTTGCACCCGGTACATTCAATTGAAGTTTTAAATCGAATTATCGAACTACCGCGCCATTTTCAATTCCTTTTATAATTATAAATAAATATTTATATTTCTAACGACGATCTATATAATATATACGTTCGAATTCTATTCAAAATAAATTTCTCGTCGATATTATTTAAAATAATTCATTTTAAATAATCAAAATTCGCTAAAATTGCCAAAATAAAAATTTTAAATTGGCCCAGATTTCCGGGTTATTACATATTATATGTTTCTGTGTTATATTCCAAGGATTACGCTTGCCACCGTCAGTACGGGGTATGGGGTCGTCTCACCGATAGGTGGTTACAGCAAGAAGGGGGTCAAGAAGTAGTAGCTGCTGTCGAGTTAAACGTGTTCTGCATGGTGTTAGGGAGTCGTGCAAATGTATGGTAGCGGTTAAGCAAATGATGAACTAGGCTATGTAGGCGCAGAAGGACGACGATGAGAAGCAATATTCAAAATCATGGATAGGAAGAAACTGGGCTATACGGGTTTTCAAAAGGGAATCGACTGACGCAAATCGTATTTAACGGTTAACGCGCGAAGGTGAGTAAATTCACTAACTCTGATCTATTTTAAAATATTATAATTTTATTTTAATGTTATTTGAATGCTGTGCGATGGTCGATTAGGTAGATTACAATTAAATTGGTTGAATATTATATATCGTTGCATATGTACACATCACCGGTTGGATACTAATTCCATCGATTATAATATTCCCTAGTATGGAAACAGCGACAAATGTTTGACTAACACCTGTGGATGCGGAAACCGATTGAAGGAATCCAACCGAATTCCACAATATTTATATTGTAACAACCTGAAATTCTGAACCAGTTTAAAATTTTTATTTTGGCAATTTTAGCGAATTTTGCACATTTAAAATAGATTATTTTAAATAATATCGATGAGAAATTTATTTTGAATATATTTAGAACGTATATATTATATACGTAGTCGTTAGAATATAAATAATTATTTATAATTAAAATAGAATTGAAAATGGCGCGGTAGTTCGATAATTCAATTTCAAACTTCAATTGGATGTACCGGGTGCAAAACAATCCGGATTTTAGTGAAACCAAAAACAATGGAATGATATCCGAAAAGCTCTGTATCCGTATGTCACCTTCAGTTGTGCTTTGTATTATTTTCCGCTGCTATGTAATTTATTGTAATCTCTGATATTTATCGAATGTATATTTATTCATTTATACTCTGTATATTCTTGTATCTGATGGAATTGTTGTAATAACAATGAAATGTTCTTCTGTTTATGTTTTGATTTGTCCTGTTCTCAAACGATCAGGGGTTTCGAACGGTTTTTGTCGGTTTAACGACTGATTAAGATCGAGCGAAATTCCCGGCCGTCACATTTGGTATCAGAGCTTTGGTTTACAGAGCTCGAGAACAAGACACATTAGAACCATACGAAACAATTCATCAGATATTGGATTAGTAATATCCAATTAGAATGACTCATTAGAGATAGGATCAGTAGTATCCTAGAACGAGTGTGAAGAGTATATTTTTCAAATGAAAACAATTTTGTTTTGAAATCTAAACCATTTTAAAACGTATTTGATTATTTTTTTATTTTGAATTTGGGCAATCGTGTATATAAAGGTTTCGCGTATACGGGTCATGAACGTATATTCGAAGTTTTAATATACTGGATAGATATAGAATCGCACTCTAGTAGCCCGGGGATGATTCCACTGATGACGTACGGCATCAGTGGTTTATTTTCGTGTTTAGAAGGTATGATTTCTATATATTTCCATTAGACTGGTGTGAGAACCAAAACTAATATAGCTAGAATACATTGTTGTGAATTAGCATCAAAAATGTGATTTTTGTATATGTATCAAAATTATGAATTTGAAACAATAATTCACTAATTGATTGATGTTTGTGTTGTTTGTTTATTTGTTTGATAATTTTTAACCATTAAGCCTAATTGAATAAAATATTGGACTGTATTGAAAATTAGTTGCATTTGCTTGCATATACATGTGCTTACATTGAACAGGTCATAGCAAGGAGCCTAGAGCCGAAGAATAAAATTTGTTTTCCCGACAAATAGGTACATGTTTACTATAATTTAGTGTTTTGTTTGGGTGATGATGATTTTATGAGCCTATTGGCTAGCCGCTTGGCTTTTTCTTTTTCTTTTTGAGATCAGAAGGCCTATATGGCAATTTCGGGATTTTCCTGTGGCTCCCGGTGCAGGGGAGGTTATGGCGAAATTTTTCGAAAATTTAGAGTGTTAGCCAAATTTTTGAAGAATTTGTAAATTCTCAAAGACTGAAAAGTTGGATAATGGAAGCCAGATCGAACGTAGAGTTGATTAATCAAACCACTTTCGACTTTGTTCTTTTTCGGGGACGAAAAATTTTAAGTGGGGGAGATTGTAACAACCCGAAATTCTGAACCAGTTTAAAATTTTTATTTTGGCAATTTTAGCGAATTTGGCACATTTAAAATATATTATTTTAAATAATATCGACGAGAAATTTATTTTGAATATATTTAGAACGTATATATTATATACGTAGTCGTTAAAATATAAATAATTATTTAAAATTAAAATAGAATTGAAAATGGCGCGGTAGTTCGATATTTCGATTTCAAACTTCAATTGGATGTACCGGGTGCAAAACAATCCGGATTTTAGTGAAACCAAAAACAATGGAATGATATCTGGAAAGCTCTGTATCCGTATATCACCTTCAGTTGTGCTTTGTATTATTTTCCGCTGCTATGTAATTTATTGTAATCTCTGATATTTATCGAATGTATATTTATTCATTTATACTCTATATATTCTTGTATCTTATGGAATTGTTGTAATAACAATGAAATGTTCTTCTATTTATGTTCTGATTTGTCCTGTTCTCAAACGATCAGGGGTTTCGAACGGTTTTTGTCGGTTTAACGACTGATTAAGATTGGGCGAAATTCCAGGCCGTCACATATATGTACTGTTTGTTTTATGTTTATTCACTGTTTGAACCCAAATGACGGTGAAACCCCATGTGAATATTGATGTTGAATGGAAATTCAACATTTGTTCTGATTAAATAAATAAACGATATCGATTAAGAAGGTGACATCAGTCGACCATAAAACCCATCGTTTTGTTAAGGAGTTGATTGGCCGTCAGGCAAACCAACGAAGATAATTATAAAAAATTATATTTTTATATTTAAAGCGAAGTTTTAAATTATAATAGAAGTTTTATTATAAACCAGTATTTTAGAGTTCGTTTTTAGAAAGTAAATAAAAAAGATTATTGACATTTAAATAAGTTTATATAGCAGAAATTATCTGTAACATCCCATATTTTCTGTATATTTTAAATTTCGATTTAAAATAAATAAAATGAATAATATTGGGGGAAAATCAAATTTTGTTGATTTTTATGATGATGATTATTTGTAGTGAGTAAATAGATTTTTCTTTCAAATTTAGTTTATTTAGAAAGGTTGTAATTTGAAATTTAATATTTAAATAATTAATTAAATTTGAGATGTTTAGTTTAAATTGAGAATTCAAATTAAATTTGAAATGGAGAATTCTGAGTTGTTATTTATAATTTAAAACTCAAATCAAAATTTCAAATAATCAAATTTGGGATCTTGAATGTGTAAAATTTATTTATAAAATTTGTTTAAGTCATAATTGGATCAAATAGAAATTTTTAAATATTTAAAATTGAATTAAAACAGTTAATCGAATATTTGATTTTTTTTTTAATTAACTGTGAAAATTTAACCATTTCGACAACTGTCTCGGAATCCGATGAAACCAGTTCCATCGGATTCGAAACGGTGAGTTTTTGTTGAGTTCCAAATTTCGTTGTAATTGGACTTTTTGTTTGGTCGTACAGGAGAAAATGCGAATGGAATCAATGGAATATGATAATTGTTGTTTCTCTTATTAAACTTAGCCCATGAATATAAATTTCTTACTAACCCCATCAGCCTATTCATTGTACATATAATTCTTCCATCAGAAAATTTTCTCTAATGGCAGAACCAATATTTACAAACCCTAGTTCAAATAAAATTTCAACTTAAAAATCAAATCTCCTTAAAACCCATCGAATTATATATCAAATCGAAGCTCTCAACTGGTAGAACTCAGATCTACGGTTTGTTGTCGCATGCAGTACGTTGTTTGGTCAGAAATAGATGGTCAAACTTGCAGTTTTGAAACCCTAAGGTGTAAATTTGTGGGTTTTTGATTCTGGTCTTAATTAGAGAATCAGGGATATGGGTTTTGAAGAGACCGTCGATACGAGTGCGATGGTGGTGGTCATTCGATTTATAAGCTAAGGAGTCATCGGGAATTTGGGTTTTAGGGTTCGAAACCCGTTTTGGGTTTCGATCTGGCGGTGGAGATTGGTGCCACTGGAAGTGATGGTGGCGGTAGTGCTAGGTGCGGGTTTCGATGTGCTTCAGTTCGGCGGTGGTCTCGTCCCTTCCGTTCGCGGGAGCTCAGAGAAAACGGTGGTCAAAATTGGCCTTTGATGGGTTTGTGCGTGCGCTACTGTAGAACGGGAGAATGATGAACGGGAAGGAGAAAGGTGGCCTGCTGACATGGCAGCTCCGGAGTGGTGGGGTTTTTATTTTATAATTTTATATATATTTTAAAATTCAAATCGTAAAATGCTCATAACTTCTTCACACGACCTCGGATTGACACGCGGTTTGTTGCGTTAGGATCGTAGCAAAATTGCGGACGTTTGGGTACTGGTTTGGCTGCATTTAGAGACTGTGAAATTTTAGGCTTTGGTTGGACGTTTGATCCACTAAAGACACAAAGGTGAGTGATTCTTCGCTCACGAAATATTGAATCATTCCCATATTTATCGAATTAAATTATGAAATAGTTTGGTTGCATGGTTGTGATTGGCTGTTGCATTTGGTTGCTTAAATTTGATATACCAATGTGTTAACATGCAAATTAGATTGATGATTAGTTATTTTGATTTAAATTTAAATTTCTAGTTGAAAATTCTAATCCTTATAAATCCTGAAAACAGTTGAAAATAATCAGTTGAATGGAATGGTTGTGATGGATGTTTGGTTGAAATTTATTACTGAATTGAGATAGACACAGTTAATGCTTTGTATTCAGTATAGTGTATTTGCATGTTCTTTGTGACGATAAATCCCATTTACCCTTGATGTTACGGGCATCTAATAACCTCGGGATTTATCGATAAAATAAATTAAGAACACAGAGTGAAATGATAAATCTCTGTGACCCTGATTTGGATTGAAATGATAGATCCATCCCTGAAATATCGAGAAATTAGACTTAAGAATCACTTGGCCATAGGATAGAAATTTTTATACAGACATCGGTTGGTTAAATAATTTTTTTTATATTCGAAATTCTTTCGAAGGAAATTTTATTTAAAGAAATGTGTCGATACTCGATAAATATTTTTCTTTAAAGATCCAACCCTTGAATCTATGTTGAAATGGTTAAGGACATTTTCCCAAAACAAATCGAAAATTTTAAATAGGGATTTGAATATGATTGAAATTATTCGATTTGAATATGATTTGGAGTTATTCAAATAAGTGACATAGATTTGAATGTAATAAATTCTCACCGAGTTTAATTTTTGGAATAAAGGTAATTGATGATACTCGGAGTTGTTTTAACTCTATATGAACATGGAATTGAATCTTCTTAATCGAAGGTTGGTTTGAAAGGTGTTTGAAAACGAGATATGGAAATTGAATGAATTTCATGTAGACTAGAATATAGATTTCGCGTTGTTGTGATTCGGAAGGAGAAACAATTTATGGTTTAAAATTTTATTTTATTTTATTTTATTTTTATTTTTATTTTATTTTATTTTATAAACTATATATCTACTTTGTTATAAGTGAAGTTTGCTTATATATATTATTATCATTCAAAAAAATTATTTAGTAAAGCCTTTATTTTATGTGTATATATATATATATATAGTGATTTAAATTATCTTAGTATACTCTAATGATTTTATATAAGTAAATTTTATATATAAAGTTTTATTTTTAAGTATCTGTTTTCAAAATTTTATTTTATGAATTGTAATTTTCTTCTGAATGTAAAGTGTTTGGATTTAAATCGTTGGTTCAAATGGAGTTGAGATAAGGTTATATTCTATTTGAATATGAATTGATTTTTAACCGATTTTATATGGAAAGGTAGATTTTATTCTACTTGAATATGAATGGGATTTCCAAGGATTGAAATGAATAGATATGGGAAATATATATTCTATTTAAATATGAATGGGTTTCGGATGTAAATCGATTTGGAATAACTGAAATATTTTGAGATGAAGTACATTCTATGTGAATATAGATCGATTTGTAATAATATATGAGTATAATATAATGATATGAGAATATATCCTGGTTTGAAATATCATCGGTTTGGGATATTTTGATATGAATTTTTTCTATTTTGAGTATAAAAAATGGGTTCGAAACAAAATATGATATTTTGATATGAAACCGAACCTTTGTGAAATGTAAAAGAATCGACCGATATGGAAAATGTAATCGTTGATTGTTAAAGAGACCGGAGTCGACA
This sequence comes from Allium sativum, assembly GCA_030737875.1. Classification (NCBI taxonomy): domain Eukaryota; kingdom Viridiplantae; phylum Streptophyta; class Magnoliopsida; order Asparagales; family Amaryllidaceae; genus Allium; species Allium sativum. The sequence goes on from CM060912.1 coordinate 337,992,425, forward strand.
TAAGGCATACTCTCTGTCAGTGTCGATACCACTTTGACAACTGTGAACGTTATGACGTATCCAGAATGAGTATGATGGCTTGGAGGCGATTATTGAATCGAAGGAGATGAACGATGACGAAATAGCCCTGACCTTCGGGTCAGAATTGAAATGACTAAAACGGGAGCTATACCGTGACTAATTGAGGTAGCACCTTTGATCGGACACACTTCTTCGATACTATTTCTATGACTATGACGATGGTGATGATTTGGGCCCATTTATGACTTTGGGAGTGTGTTCCGAGGTGGGCGGTAGTGGCTGCTATGCGTTACCACCGGTCCGGGAGTGCAGTTGGTAGAATCCTACCCTGGGCATCGCCTCGAGTGCCTTGTCATATTATCCTTATCGATCCCCATACGATTTTGATTTGTATCGTACCTATGGAGTGCCCTCTGATGCCATCGTTTACGGTGGGTTTACGGTACTGTATAGACTACGGTATTATAAACGGTGTAAGGGTAAAAATGTAATCCCGCTTACGCTATTTTCAGTATTTATACTTTGCTGTGTAGACACTATCATAATAACGTATTATACTATCTATGTATTAGTTTAACGGATCCGTGAGAGATGGAAAAATCCCGTAACATATCTTGAGTTACTGCACCCATGACACTGATGTTATTTCATATTTTGATTTGACTAATATGAGAATGATTTAGTGCTGATCTGAGTGTTTGTTGTGTTTCTTTTTATGCAATACGCTCGGGTCAGTAGATGTTGCAGTTAGCGAAGATTTCACCAGCTTGGAGTATGAAGACGAAGTTTTGGTATATATCTACTATATATAAGTATTTCCGCTGCTTTTATTTCCGTTGTGCTATGTAGAGATCTACATATGTAACTCTGATAATTGTTGTAAGGTATGGACAAATGTATGTATTTCAACTGTTTAAACTGTTAGTTATTTATTATATGTTATCCTTCCGCTGTGAGAACTCTGTTATTATTCTTCTCTTCTTTCTTGTTTTTCTTCTTTTCCCAATAACTGCCTATATTTGTGATTTGTTCGGGTCGACATATGTGGTTTATTGTTGATTTGAACGGTCAAAAATATGGGTCATTACATTTGGTATCAGAGCCCGGTTAGCGATAACCTTGGCTCTGTTGGGAATTAACTCATTAGAGATGAGGTTAGAAACGTCCTAGAATGAGTTTGAGTGTTATGAGAGAGCGTACTTGTATTTTGATATAGATTGGTTTATATTATGTTGAGTATTTATGGATTCTGGTCGATATTTGGGACGCCATAGAATCGATAGGGATTTCTAAATAATCGAACAGAATGATCGAGATAATATGGTTTTCGATTATATTTTAAAATATATTAAAAATATATTATTATTGGTTTTAAGTGTATAATCATTGGTCGTTGGTAGGTAATAATATTAATTTAATACCTATTACAGTTGATTCGATAATAAAGTTAATAAGGAAACTTAAATGGTCTAAGAAATATTCGAAAATGAAATGATACCTTTAAGTATCACTAGGTGAGAAAGGTTTGTGATTAAAATAGAAGTGAACTTGAACTTGATCCTGGGGTGTTTTTGAAAATAGTTTGCTAATGTTCGAAATAATATCGTATGATAAAAAATAATTTTGGAAATGGTTTTCAAATGGTTTCAACGAAATGAGTGTGAAACCTCTACTTAGACCTTAGGAATGACTTTGGTAATGAGTGCACGCATAATTGATGTTTATTCTGAAGAGTTTAAGTGAGGGAGATGTAATGACCCGCATTGGCAGAGGTATTATAATTAATTTATTTAATTATATAAATAGTGATATAGTAAATTTAATGGTCGTGGAATTAAATAATGGTGAGTATTTAATTAAAATAATAATTAAATAATATATTTAATTCTGAAATAATCAAAATTGGCTGAAATGGCGATATGGTGTGAACTGGATCATCTGTGATATTTAATTCATCTTGGAATTGAATTTGAATAATGAATATATTATATAAACGACAGTTTGAACATATAACTAAATTATAATTAAAATTGAGCTTGAAATGGCGCTGCAGTTCGCGATTTGGCGATTCGAACTTTAAACGAGTATACAGGAGCCATTTTAAATCGGATTTCTGTGAAACAAGAAACGTTAGGAGCTGGTGGAGTATATTTTTCTAGTGGAAGAGAAAAATCGGGATTTCGTCGTGTAGATTTTGATTTACGTCCAAATAAAAATTTAGAAAAGTCGTTGTGGAATTCCTTTATAATTTATTTATATTTTAAAAAGGAATTTCAATATAAATCGAATATCGGGTTGACCCAAATTTAAAATATCATGTTAGAAATTCATATAGGATTATTCTAGAGCTGTATGGTATTCCACTTGGAATATATATACGATAATATAAATTTATTTATATTTAATTTATTTATATTGAAATATATTTATATATTTAAATGGGTCAGCCAAAGCTTTAAAAATAGCCAATTTTGCAAACGAAGTCGGAATTCGACGAAACTAATTTTGTTGGATCCGCAACATCAAATTATTGCTAGATTCCAAGCTCCGTGATTTTTAGAGTCAGTATGTGGCCGTACCGATTTTTAATGTGAGAAACGGTCGATATTTTGATGGTCAAAAATACGCTGTGTGAGTAAACGGAGTCGGAATTCGACGAAACCAGTTTCGTTGGGACCGTAAGGTCGAACTCTAGCTGCATGTCAATTTTCATGATTTTTAGGCATTGTGTGTGGTCAAACGGATTTTTAGAGTGCAGAGAGTAAATATAAATGAATATAAAAATGGAAATTATCCTAGGAAAATATCTTCAAAAATATCTAGCCTATAAATACACTTCAAAAGCTACCTACACCTAATTTTCCCTTCGATAGTCAACGATATCGCGCCACCATTTTTCATTTTTTCAAACGAAAATCCGACAGCTTCATAAAATCAAAACAATGAAAATAAAAATCCTAAATTGTTGAAACGAGTTGTTTTGAACTCAGGGAAGAAGGGGCTTCACACTGATGTCCTCGGTTTCGTTTGCAATCAGTTTTTGTGAGGGCCAGAAATTGTACAGTCGAGTTAGGGTTCGACTTTCCATGAGATTGGGGCACCAATGTTCAATTTTGAGGTTGTATTCGAGTTCATGAGGGTGTTTAACATCTCGTTGAGGAGTTTGGTGTTGTTCGGAGAGGATTGATGTCGCAGGTTTACTATAGGGAGCATTTTGGGCGTGCCGTCGGATCCTGGAATGATGAGGCAAGTTGTATGAATTTGGTATGAGGAGGAGCGGTTTGTGAAGGAGATTCAAATAGTGGTTTTAGTTTTCGGTTTTGTGTGGTGTAGAGGGGGTTCGTAGGGATGAAACCGACGGAAATGGCCATGAGCATGTAAAGGGAGCTCATGGGTTGGTTTGGGAAGAAGATTGATGTCGGGTCCGGGTTTGTAAAGGGTAGTTGGCATTGGAAAATGGTGAAAGCCCAATGTAAATTTAAATTCAAAATTTTATTTTAACACAAAAGTGTATTAACTTCGTAATGTTATAACTTGGTCATACGAGGTCAGAATCGAGAATCGTAAGTTGCGTTGGGATCGTATGGACGGGAGCAACGCAATGAGACTGACTGGAAGTCCATCGGAGCTCGTTACAATTTGTTGCAAAATAAATTGTCCATCGACATCAAGCGACAATTATCGTTACTTAACGATGATAGTCCAAAGTGTGTAAACCTCACTAACTCTGAACAGTTTATAATTTCATGTTGTATTTTTAGAACTGTTAAATATTGGCTGATTGACTGTGTGTTGACTGATTGATTGAACTGCTAGTCAGTTATTGGAAATTATATATATAAACCGTTAAATATTTAGATATTGATTCTACTATCAGAATATATCATACCAAACTGAAAGTGATGTTGATTTTTATTATGTAACATCTGTGGATGCAGGGAAACAGGTTGGAGGAATCCGACTGGATTCCTCAACAGTTATTTTATTGTTTTTCATATAATGTGATATATGATGTGATTTATAATCTGTTGTGGATTATATGTGTTTGAACGATATTGGTCATCGTGATTTGATGTGTTAAGTACCATAGAAATACCGGAATGGGAAAAAGAGATTTTCAAAGAATATTTTGAAAATAATTTACTTATATAAAATCACTGGATTTTATATATAAAAGGAAAAAGGATTTTTAGAAAAGGAAATAAGTATAAGAATCAAAAGGGTTAAAAGAATATATTTGTCAAACAAATATAAAGGAAATGGTTTGGTAAAACAAATAAAAATGAAATATTTGTAAATCATTTACAAATAGAACTGATAGGAAATATTTAGAAAAATAAATAGAGTTATAAAAAGGAAATTTGTTTATAACCGAGTAGGATGTTATAAAAAGGAAAACGTTATAAAAAGGAAAACGTTATAAAAAGGAAAACGTTACTAAAAGGGAAATCATTTGTAAAGTGAAGAACCGTTAATAAAAAGTAAATCTTTATAAATGAATAGTTTATTAGAAAAGGAGTTAATCGAATATTAGTTATTTGAATATTAGTTATTCCAATAGAGTTAAAAGGAATTATCGATTATTAGTTAATTGAAGGGAGTTATCGATTATTAGTTAATCGAAGGAGTTATCGATTATAGTTTAATCGAAAAGAGTTATCGATTTGTTTAATCGAAGCGAGTTATAGAATATTGGTTATTCGAAGGAGTTATCGAATTTAGTTATTCGAAGGAGTTATCGAATTTAGTTATTCGATGGAGTTAATCGATTTGAGTTAAAATAAAGGAATTAATCGAAAATAGTTTATTCGAATAGAATCAATAGAGTAATCGAATATAGTTTATTCGAATAGAATCAATAGAGTAATCAAATTTAGTTTACTCGAATAGAATCAATAGAGTTATCGAATATTAGTTATTCGAATAAGAGTTAAATAGAGTTTTCGAATATTAGTTATTCGAATAGAGTTAAAATAAAGGAGTTAATCGAATATAGTTTATTCGAATAGAATCAATAGAGTTATCGAATATTAGTTATTCGAATAAGAGTTAAATAGAGTTATCGAATATTAGTTATTCGAATAGAGTTAAAGGAGTTATCGAATATTAGTTATTCGAATAGAGTTAAAGGAGTAATCGAATATAGTTTATTCGAATAGAGTTAAAGGAGTAATCGAATATAGTTTATTCGAATAGAGTTAAAGGAGTTATCGAATATAGTTTATTCGAATAGAGTTAAAGGAGTTATCGAATATAGTTTATTCGAATAGAGTTGAAGGAGTTATCGAATATAGTTTATTCGAATAGAGTTAAAGGAGTTATCGAATAGAGTAAATTGAATAGAGTTATCGAATATACCTTATTCGAAGGAAAGAATTATCGAATAGAGATGATTCGAAAGAGAGTTACCTAAGGAAGTTTGTTAAAGAATTAAAAGGTGAACTTTGTCTATTTCAAGGTTAGAAACGTTGTTCAGTCAAGGTCTGAGAGGTAGTATTACCCCAACTTGATTGACTTCATTTTTAACTAAGGAATGGTTAAGGTTCGATAGTGAAGGTGGGTGAAAGGAATTTAGTTAATAAGCGTAATGGTTTGAGTTGGCATCGCGATAGTTTGTTTAAACATCTGTCTAAGTCCAATGAAGGAGTTTTGGAAATGTTTTCCAAATAAGAACCAGAAATGTTTTCTGATATAGGAAACAAGAAATTGAAATGTTTTCTAATGGTAATAACATATATTTTCTAAATTTAGAAAATAAGAAATGTTGAATATAGGGAAACAGGAGATGAAAAATGAACTAAGGAGATAAATGTTAAATGATGTTTGATCGATATAATTTCCATCTGGAAATAATATCGTTGTTTGCACACGTATTTTTCTTCGATAGTTAAATCACAGAACAACGAAGTTTTGACCATTTTAACATTGTTAATATGGAGAGACCGGTTGGATTATTACCCAAAGAACCACTCTGTGTTGGCATAATCGTTGCGAATCATATATGCCAAAGATAATTGAAGACGGAGTAAAAGTGCAAGGGCTATTGTATAAGTCTTAGATAACAGTGTCTAAGATGGATATGCTGAATAGTACCTTCGGTTCATCCTGTTCTTGAATGACTTGTATGGACGGATGTCTGACAGAGTATTTCCAGACGATCACATATATTGATTTCTCCAACCATACCAAGAGTGGAAGCGGAGAAGGAAACTTCTTTTAGCTAACACATAATGTATTGTTGAGGACGTCAATCGGTGATTTGATGGATTTGACGATGTGACACTCGAAGTGAATCTAGTGTGATGATAAAGCGTAGCTTCTAGCCTCACATCCGGTAAATGACAGAAATCGGGCAGGAAGCATGGCTAAGTCGGTCGCTCTGAAGTAGGGTGTATAATCACTTGATCTAGAGTTTCATTTATTTCTAAAAATCTATTGTCGATACTGAAACGACCCGAACTTCCCCGGTCTCCGAAGAGATGAGAAAGAACGAATTACTGTGAGGACAAGACAAATCAGAACGCAGACGAAAGAACATTTCATTGTATATTACAACAATTCCATCAGATACAAGAATATATAGAGTATGAATGAATATTACACAGAAATATCAGAGATTTAAATTACATTTAAATACATAGCAGCGAAAAATAATGCAACACACAACTAGAAGAGATATACGGATACAAAGCTTTCCGGATATCGTTCCAGCTGTGAACCAGGATCTTGTGAATATAAATCTGCAAAACCAAAACTACTAGCTTCCCGTGCCAAAATAAGGGCACCTAGAGTTTAGGTTAAAACAATAACTCCAGGTCAGTCATGGGACTAGTGTGAGAACTAAAACAGTTATTAATCTTTATTTTAAAGTTAGGTAAATCAAGGGACCACGCCGTATAACACGGAATGGGTTTCCTCCCAAGAATACCAGTGCATAAAACAACAGAGCAATTGTAAATAAAGGACAATGAAGCTATTATAAGACCCAGTTCCCATCACACAATGCAACGCAAGCCGGAGGATAGGGTTTTCCGTTATAACAGCCAAAGAATGCTTGATACGTTTTAAAACAAATCATTCGATACTATTATCAGTGCATAGTGTATAAAACAATTTCAAATCATAAGTATCAATCATAGGCGGCATGGGTACCATATATTATGTCGCCATACTAGTTCTACAATTAAAATCGCAAATGTCACGTATTTGGAAATTGGATTTCCGTCTATGAACCGAGGCAAAAGATAGTCCTCAACCGATTCGAGACGCTCTAGCCCGTGTCTCAGGATCAGAGCTCGAGTGACCCTTAGGACCTACAGGGCCGTTCCACCGATGTGGATTAAAATTCCTGAACACTACGTTTCCCCACCCTTAGGGGTGTCAATGAGTCCAATGACTCCATCGGTCCTGGATCGACCGATACATCTGAGGCGCCTCGCAACAGCAACAACCACAGAGGTGAAAATAATATAAATGTCAGGGCTGGTAGGTCAGTGACACCACCCTAGCTAGAAAGAAATGCATGCCCTCCCTGGATCCTTCTCCCGTTTTTAGTTCACAACCGGGGTGTGAAACTCGTGAAGTAAATGTTACATAAAGCTACGCCACACATGCCGTGCTTTGATCATCCACCAAAAGACTTTGCTTTTCAACAGAAGCCTTGATCATTCGCCACTTAGGCATGCTACACAGGCAATTCACTCTATGCGTTTGATATCCATCAGTATATAACCCCTGAGCTCGTACGTCCCAGAGAAGGGCGTTAAGCAAGAGAATAAATTCTCCACCGCCAAACAGATATATATTTAATAGAAATCAATCACACAGACTGAAATCGAATGTCAGACACACAGTCCATTTACAAGCTTGTCCTGGGTCTGAACGAAACTGGAGGCACCTAGTACCCCGCATATCCATCAATCTCCAAGTACGTCTGGATGATCACCAACTGTTTCCATCTTCTTGGGTGTACAGCCCAATCAAATCATCAGTAATTACCCAAACGACGTGAAGACCTCCGGTCTTCAACCACCGTCTTCATCTTCGACACCACGTCGAATCAGTTATTCAGAATGGGATAAACCCGGTCTTTCTGAACAACTCGCGTATATATATAATAAACACGTGTTACACAAATACAACATACGCCTCATTCCAATTCAGAGTATTCTTTTATTCAAATATTCTTATATTTTGGGAAAGGTTCCCATTATTTTATCAAAGATAAATTCTTTAAATTTATTCTTTAATCTCCTTTGAATATCAATTCAAACTAGTCGGGATTAGCGAACCACACCGAAGTAATCATTTATTTTAATTTCCCAATCCCAACCTATTCATCCCATGAAGTAAAACTGGTGATACTTAATATCTAACACCACGGTGTTATCGGTAAATTTAATTACCATTTCACGTTCAAATCTAATTAAAGATTTATCTATCGCCTGGAGTAAAACTGGTGATACTCCATTCTCGATCTTTTCAATTTAATTAAAGATTCATTAAAACTCCACTTAGTTTTAATATTTAACTGGGTTAAAGAATCAGTGTCATTTAAAACACGGTTCACGATAAACCCAAAATCACATTCCATTAATTATCGGGTTAAAGAACAAGTGTTATTTAAAACACTGTTCACGATAAACCCAAAAATCAATACCAATTCAATTCCAATTAAATATTACTTAATTGGTACACTTCATTATATCTAAATAAAAAGATTTAATCTTTTTTCCCAACTAGGCTTAAGAACAGCGTTAATGAAGACACCATTCACGACAAACCCAAATCACATTTGATATTAAATACAGGGCTCTGAATAGAAAATATACCGGCTTATATTCAATATCAAATTCTACGACCAACAAATATCGTATTGGAAATAATGATATTAATATATCTTTCAAATTTCCCAAACAATATCTGTATAATCACGAAATCCAACACCGAAATATTCCAAAGACAATTTCGATTCAAATCCATTCCAATTCAATTATTGGAAATTCTGGTTATATTTCAAAACCATTTCAAACTCACTTTATTTATTTTAAAAATAAATAAATTACTATTCTAGTTCAAAACTAGTTCATTTCGATAAAAAACTATTTTTATCTTTTCAAATATGGAGTTTTTCATCCGAATTCTTCACAAATCATTTCTTATGATTTTACACAAATTATTACTATTTTTAATAATTTTATCAAGGCCTGTACAGTCGATTTCCATCAATGGCCATCGAACTGCACTAACATCGACCTTTTCCAAATTTGATTTGGACGTAACTCCAAATCCGACCGTTAAATTTCAAATTTCTAATATTCATCAGAAAGCTCTTTTCGAACCCAACGGTTCTGGTTTTAGGAGATTCCGACGGTCGGATCTCCCGCAATATCCGTTCGAAGTCAATGGTCGAAATTCGCGAACTGCCGTGGCGCGGCGCATTCTTTTCAGGCCATTTTATTATATATATAATATATATAATATATACTTCATCGATTTCATTTCAAAACATGCTTTATAAATCGTTTTAAATTCATATCTCCCCCACTTAAAACTTTTCGTCCCCGAAAAGGAACGAAGCCGAAAGTTGTTGCACAAATCAACTCAACTTCCAGTGTTTTCACTACGGCTTAAGATTTTCAACTTTTCAGTTTCTAAGAACTTTTCAAATTTTTAAAAATTTTGGCTAACACCCTAAATTTTCGAAAAATTTCGCCATAACCTCCCCTGCACCGGGAGCACGGGAAAATCCCGAAATTGCCATACATGCCTTCTGATCTCAAAAAGAAAAAGAAAAGGCCAATCGGCTCATAAAATCATCATCACCCAAACAAAACAGAAATTATAGTAAACATGTACCTATTTGTCGGGCAAACAAATTTTATTCTCTGCTCTATCCTCCTTGCTATGACCTGTTTAATGTAAGTACAAGTATATGCAAGCAAATGCGACCAAATTTCAATACAATTCACTTTTTGATTCAATTTGACTAAATGGTTCAAATTTTAATTAATCCAACAATAATCAAACAACATAACCATCCATCAATTAGTTGATTAGCATTTCAAACACATAATTTTGATACATAGTCAAAAATCAGATTTTTTATGCCAAATCACAACAATAGGCCCTATCTAATTTTGGTTCTCACACCAGTCAATAGGAGATATATAAATATCACACCTTCGACACTCGAACACTAATTCTGATGATGTAGCTACAATCATCAGAATCATCTCCGGGCGACTAGAGTGTGAATCTATATCTATCCAGTATATTAAAACTTCAAATACACGTTTGCAAGGTGTATATGCAAAATCTTTATATACTGGACTGTACAAATCAATATAAAATAAATAATCAAATACGAATAATTGATTTAAATTTTCAAAACAAAATTTGGTTTTTTCTTTCTAAAATATACCCTTCACACTCGTTCTAGGATACTACTTATCCCATCTCTAACGAGTCATCCCTATTGGATATTACTAATCCAATTATCTGATGAATTTTTTCGTATGGTTCTAATGTGCCTTGTTCTCTGAGCTTTGTAAACCAATAACTCTGATACCACGATGAAACGACCCGAACTTCCCCGGTCTCCGAAGAGATGAGAAAGAACGAATTACTGTGAGGACAAGACAAATCAGAACGCAGACGAAAGAACATTTCATTGTATATTACAACAATTCCATCAGATACAAGAATATACAGAGTATGAATGAATATTACACAGAAATATCAGAGATTTAAATTACATTTAAATACATAGCAGCGGAAAATAATACAATACACAACTAGAAGAGATATACGGATACAAAGCTTTCCGGATATCGTTCCAGCTGTGAGCCAGGATCCTGTGAATATAAATCTGCAAAACCAAAACTACTAGCTGCCCGTGCCAAAATAAGGGCACCTAGAGTTTAGGTTAAAACAATAAACTCCAGGTCAGTCATGGGATTGGTGTGAGAACTAAAACAGTTATTAATCTTTATTTTAAAGTTAGGTAAATCAAGGGACCACGCCGTATAATACGGAACGGGTTTCCTCCCAAGAATACCAGTGTATAAAACAACAGCGCAATGCTAAATAAAGAACAGTGAAGCTATTATAAGACCCAGTTCCCATCACACAATGCAACGCAAGCCGAAGGATAAGGTTTTCCCTTATAACAGCCAAAGAATGCTTGATACGTTTTAAAACAAATCATTTGATACTATTATCAGTGCATAGTGTATAAAACAATTTCAAATCATAAGTATCAATCATAGGCGGCATGGGTACCATATATCATGTCGCCATACTAGTTCTACAATTAAAACCGCAAATGTCACGTATTTGGAAATTGGATTTCCGTCCATGAACCGAGGCAAAAGATAATCCTCAACCGATTCGAGATGCTCTAGCCCGTGTCTCAGGATCAGAGCTCGAGTGACCCTTAGGAGCTACAGGGCCGGTCCACCGATGTGGATTAAAATTCCTGAACACTACGTTTCCTTACCCTTTGGGGTGTCAATGAGTCTAACGACTCCATCGGTCTCGGATCGACCGATATATCCGAGGCGCCTCGCAACATCAACAACCACACAGGTGAAAAAAATATAAATGTCAGGGCTGGTAGGTCACTGACACCACCCTAGCTAGAAAGAAATGCATGCCCTCCCCGGATCCTTCTCCTGTTTTTAGTTCACAACCGGGGTGTGAAACTTGCGAAGTAAACGTTACACAAAGCCACGCCACACAGGCCGTGCTTTGGTCATCCACCACAAGACTTTGCTTTTCAATAGAAGCCTTGATCATTCGCCACTTAAGCATGCCACACAGGCAATTCACTCTATGCGTTTGATATCCATCAGTATATAACCCCTGAGCTCGTACGTCTCAGAGAAGGGCGTTAAGCAAGAGAATAAATTCTCCGCCGCCAAACAGATATATATTTAATAGAAATCAATCACACAGACTGAAATCCAATGTCAGACACACAGTCCATTTACAAGTTCGTCCTGGGTCTGAACGAAACGGGAGGCACCTAGTACCCCGGATATCCATCGATCTCCAAGTACGTCTGGACGATCACCAACTGTTTCCATCTTCTTGGGTGTACAGCCCAATCAAGATCATCAGTAATTACCCAAACGACGTGAAGACCTCCGGTCTTCAACCACCGTCTTCATCTTCGACACCACGTCGAATCAGTTATTCAGAATGAGATAAACCCGGTCTTTTTGAACAACTCGCGTATATATATAATAAACACGTGTTACACAAACACAACATACGCCTCATTCCAATTCAGAATATTCTTTTATTCAAATATTCTTATATTTTGGGAAAGGTTCCCATTAATTTTATCAAAGATAAATTCTTTAAATTTATTCTTTAATCTCCTTTGAATATCAATTCAAACTAGTCGGGACTAGCGAACCACACCAAAGTAATCATTTATTTTAATTTCCCAATCCCAACCTATTCATCCCATGAAGTAAAACTGGTCATACTTCATATGTAACACCACGGTGTTATCGGTAAATTCAATTACCACTTCACGTTCAAATCTAATTAAAGATTTAACTATCGCCTGGAGTAAAACTGGTGATACTCCATTCTCGATCTTTTCAATTTAATTAAAGATTCATTAAAACTCCACTTAGTTTTAATCTTTAACTGGGTTAAAGAATCAGTGTCATTTAAAACACGGTTCACGATAAACACAAAATCACATTCCATTAATTATCGGGTTAAAGAAAAAGTGTTATTTAAAACACTGTTCACGATAAACCCAAAAATCAATACCAATTCAATTCCAATTAAATATTACTTAATTGGTACACTTCATTATATCTAAATAAAAAGATTTAATCTTTTTTCCCAACTGGGCTTAAGAACGGTGTTAATGAAGACACCATTCACGACAAACCCAAATCACATTTGATATTAAATACAAGGCTCTAAATAGAAAATATACCGGCTTATATTCAATATCAAATTCTACGACCAACAAATATCGTATTGGAAAAAACGATATTAATATATCTTTCAAATTTCCCAAACAATATCTGTATAATCACGAAATCCAACACCGAAATATTCCAAAGACAATTTAGATTCAAATCCATTCCAATTCAATTATTGGAAATTCTGGTTATATTTCAAAACCATTACAAACTCACTTTATTTATTTTAAAAATAAATAAATTACTATTCTAGTTCAAAACTAGTTCATTTCGATAAAAATCTATTTTTATCTTTTCAAATATGGAGTTTTTCATCCCAATTCTTCACAAATCATTTCTTATGATTTTACACAAATTATTACTATTTTTAATAATTTTATCAAGGCCTGTACAGTCGATTTCCATCAATGGCCATCGAACTGCACTTACAGCGACCTTTCCAAATTTATTTGGACGTAACTCCAAATCCAACCGTTAGATTTCAAATTTCTAATATTCATCAGAAAGCTCTTTTCGATACGAACCCAACGGTTCTGGTTTTACAAGAATCCGAAGGTCGGATCTCCCGCAATATCCGTTCGAAGTCAATGGTCGAAATTCGCGAACTGCCGCGGCGCGGCGCTTTCTATTCAGGCCATTATATTATATATATAATATATATAATATATACTTCGTCGATTTCAATTCAAAACATGCTTTATAAATCGTTTTAAATTCATTTTCAAAACGGTTTCAACTTCATATTCAATTTCAAATCAAAATTGAATATTCCAATATACATTCGTTTTAAATTAATTTCAAATCGATTTCAATTCAAATTGATTTCTAATTCAATTTCAGTTCCTTTTCAATTCAATTCAATTCCAATTCGAATTCATTTATATTCAATTTCAATTCGAATTCATTTATATTCAATTTCATTTTGAATTCATTTCTATTCAATTTCAATTCGAATTCATTTCTTTTCAATTTCAATTCGAATTCATTTCTTTTCAATTTCAGTTTGAATTCATTTCTTTTCAAAATATCAGATTTTGAAATCACTTTCGATATTCATTATAAAATGAGTATAATCGATATAAATATCGTTCATGTCAAAATGGCGTCAATCTAATCAACACGGCTTCATATATTCCTATTTTCAAATATTCTATTTCGAATATTTCTATTTCAAATATTTCTTTTTCAAATATTTCTTTTTCAAATATGGAATGAGGCCCAATCAATTACCATATAATGTTAATTATATGGATTTTCTACAATACATGTATACAATAACAACGAGGAATAATCAACCATCATCCAAAGAGCATTCTACACTATATAAGCACCGAATATAAATATTTAACGCTTATAACAGTCTGTCAATCAATCGATCGACATACAGCTAATTATTGGGACTAGTGTATGTCATATATCACCGCAATACCCATGTGGGGTTTTTAAACAATCAAACACAGATTTTATTTGTGCAGTTGGGCGATGTGTAAAATTTATCGTCCCAATCAATATCAGTCAAATGTGTGTATATAAACAAATCGTCCGATTTGTTTATTTATATTTCATTTCATATAAACGTTAAAAATTCTATTTTTAAATATAAAATATTTTCCACTATAAAATATTTTATTTCAACTATATAAATATTTTATTTCATTTCACATCACATCACACAATCAACTACACATCAAAATCAAACAAACAAGCATACAAGCCGTCCATGGTCTGTGGACGACGGGTGTCGGGTGCTACTAAACACCGTCTGCATCCTAGAATATATTTAAATAGAAAAAGAGATTGAAGAGTGAGAAATTCCCACCAAAGCTATCCCAACTCCACGACACTTCAAATGTAGGAAATCTTCACCTTTTCCCCTTTTGTCACTTTCGTTGTCCGCTTTCACTACATATATAAAAATCACATTTTTATACCGCTATTCAACATATAAAAATCGAATTTTTACTTTGCTATTCAATATATAAAAATCGAATTTTTACTTTGCTATTCAATATATAAAAATCGAATTTTTTATTTCTCTATTCAATATATAAAAATCGAATTTTTACTTCGCTATTCAATATATAAAAATCGAAATTTTACTTCGATGCAATATGGATAAAAATCACATTTTTATACCGCTATTCAATATATAAAAATTGAATTTTTACTTCGATGCTATATGGATAAAAATCACATTTTTATACCGCTATTCAATATATAAAAATCAAATTTTTACTTTGCTATTCAATATATAAAAATCGAATTTTTACTTCGGTATTCAATATATAAAAGTCAAATCTTTATATGTTTAAAAACCATATCTTTTCGCTAACACAAAATCATAACTTTATTATGTAAAAATCTAAACTTTCAAACATAAGCATAAATGTAAAAACCAATTTTTTCATCAGTATTTAAAATCAGTTTTTATCACTTTTAAAATATAAATAAAAAAAGAAGAAAAGGAATAAAATAATTAAATAAGAAAAAAAACTTACTGCGTTGTAGGGGGGAGGTAGTGGTTGTCTCCTGAGTGGTGGCTGGGCATCGAACGAAGGGAGGAAGAGGAGGGGAGGGTTGGGTGCTGCGAGGTCGGAGCGGGGTTCAGAAGGTTGGGGGCTCGCGTGGGTGGCGGCCCTGGCCGGCGGCGCGACTGGCAGAGGAAGGGGGTCCCATGCTAGGGCACGGCGCTCTCTTCGATGGTCGGGGGTCTTTGGGGTCTCGTTGATCGCAGGGGCAGGCGAAAGGGGGAGAAAGCAAGGCAGAGAAGAAGGAGGAGGGGGTGCGGTGGACGTTGGGGTCAGGCGGAGGGCGTGGGGGTGCTGAACGGGGGAGGAGCGGATGTCATTTGGGGGATCGGGTTTTATTTGTGGTGTTGACTGAAGTAAAGAAGAGAGAGAAGAGGGAAGGGGGTATATATATTTATTTAAATAATATTTAATTCACTTAAAACTCAATATCGTCACGAACTCTAAATCGAACCCAACAATTGTCGTCGCCGGCTAATTACCCCATTCCGAACACAATGGGATATGTTTCGCAAGCCAATTCGGTTGTTATGATAGGATTTTATCAAAATTAAAATATAAACCAGTATATATTTAATTTTAACGCACATTTTAATTTACCGAGGCCACATACAGACTCTAAAAATCCCGAAAAATATTTTCTAGCTTCGTATTGACGATACGGTCCTAACAAAACTAGTTTTCATCAAATTCCGAAACTGTTTGAAAAATGGCCATTTTCCAGTCGATTAAAATCAACTGAAACTAGTCAAATGCGTTTTCCTTTGCCACGCTCACATATTGATTCGAAAAATTATGAAATTTGAAACCTAGCAATAACTTGACATCACGGATCCAACAAAAGTGGTTTCGTCAAAAACCGAGGTCGTTTGCAAAATGGCTATTTATAAGGGCCTGAATTCCATAGCGACTATTCAGAATTTTCAACTGGACATATCTTTTGATCCCCGCTATGAAATTTCGATTTTTCGGATTCGTTGGAAAGATAGTCACAATTAGATTCTATTATTTTTGGTTTCACTAAAATCCAGTTTATTTTGCATCCAGTACATTCAATTAAAGTTAGAAATCGAATTATCGAACTACCGCGCCATTTTCAATTCCTTTTATAAATATAAATAACTATTTATATTCTGACGGCGAACTATATAATATATACGTTCGAATTCTATTCAAAATAAATTTCTCGTCGATATTATTTACAATAATTCATTTTAAATATTCAAAATTTGCTAAAATTGCCAAAATAAAATTTTTAAATTGGCCCAGATTTTCGGGTTATTACAGATACTGTCCCATTCGGGAAACGGTTGTTGATCCCAACCGTTGGTGATATACGTTCGATACACTCAAGCAAAATGAGTGGTTGGTCATGTGTGGCCGGGTTGCAAGATGTTCTTGTTGAACCCAGTGTATTCCTCTCTAGAGGTACACTAGTGAAAGGTGGTTCCATACCTTGTCATAGTTGGAAATCCATTACCCAATACGTGCTTGCGGTTTTGATTGTATACTATATATGTAGAACGTGAGATGAAAGTGTTTCTGCTAGATGATTATTATATTGTGGTCGATAGACATTATTATAATATCAAAAGGTTTTTGATAAAAAGATAATTTGGATTCTCATAAGGGAAAAACCCGATCCGTTATACGACGTGGTCTCATGAGATATCGTTTACCTGTTCGAACCGTTTTAAATTGTTTTACTCATACTAGTCCCATGACTGACCCGGTGTTTATTTTGTTTTGTTTTCCCTAAACTCTTGGGTGCCTAAATTTGTACGGGCAATCAAGTAGTCGGGATTCACAGATATACTAGAAGAGCTTGGAGCAGGAGGCTTCAGGATTATATAGCTATAGTTATTTCCACTGTGTTGTAAGTGTTGTACTTTGATAATGATGTATATTCAAGTACAGATGTATATTTGAAGTTATGTTATATATATTATATGTTATTCGTTCCGCTGTGAGGTTTGTGTCACTCTGATGTTGTGTTCTTCTTCTTCTTCTTCTATTCTAAGTTTTTATCTTATCTTTCCTCACCCTCTATCTTCTTTCTATTAGTGTTCTGATTTTCCAGTGTAATTGGGGTTGGACTTGTGTTATTTAGTCAGCTCAAATTGGACCGGATTTTCGGGTCATTACTGCTGGTATCAGAGCTTAAGTTAAGTGAATTACCTTGGCTCTGTGGCGTGACTCAGTAGAGATGAGGTTAGTAATACCCTAGATTTAGTTTGAGTATATATATACGAGTGAACGTATTTGTTATTGATATAAAATTTGTTTTATATTATGGAGATTTATTGGTTGAGTCGTTTATGAGTTCTGGTCGATCAGTTTGATCCACTGTATCGGTAGGAGTTTATAAACACTCGAATACGATGGATCGACATGATATGTTTTGAAAAGAGGGTAAATGAATTTTTTTTACCCAAATTATATTTTGATATAAAAGATTTATATTGGAATAAATATAATATAGTGGATATATTGGATGTTATTATAATCGAGTAAGATTATTAATTAAATGGTTATGTAAATAACTAATCAGAATTCATATAAGTGAAATACGTGAAATCAGATGAGTTAAATCTGAAATTTAAACCAGAAATTGAGTTAAAACTCTGGAGAATTGGATAAGTGTTTGTAAATGGATTTGGATTAAAAATAAGGAAAATTTAAGATCTTGGGAGATTTCAAATTGTTTTACAAGCAGTGTGAGTTCTATTTTGAAATGAATTTCAAAGTGGAAATATTTAGAAATGGTTTTATAGTATTGAACTCACTTCCATCGCTGGAAAATAGATTCCGATGTTGACAGCTGCATCATCAGTATTCATTTTCGAGTTGTAAGTGACGAATTACTCCCAGAGATACTGTTTTGAATTTGTTTTGGGAAAGACAAGTTGTGTTGAATTTCAAAATGGGATCTGATATATAGAATTTGAATAATAGAAATGAAATAGATTTGAATAATAGAAGGGATATAAAATTTGAATAGAAATTGAATAGAATTAACTATGTCGAAGAGGAATTAGTTAATCGAGTTTTGAATTTGAAGTTGAACTTTGAAAGGTGAATTAGATTGGTAAATGGGTATTCGAAATCGAATATAGGACTTAAATTTGAAATTTGGATTCAAATTAGTTAATAAGCAAGTTAAAATATATTTTAACATGTCATGTTCAAATATAAAAGTGAAATAGACTAAAGAGTTCATTTACAAATTAATTAACGAATTAAGTTAAAACGATCAGGTATAGTTAAAATAGATGGGGCAGGTATAAATATACATGAGATAGGTATGGATAAGGTATGAAGGTATATAAATAGAATGCTCGACAAAAAGGTATGTATTTAATTTATATATGAGATTTTATGCGCCGTATAGGCTAGCCGCTTGGCTTTCTCTTTATTTTGGATTGGTGAGGGCCATGGGAGGCTATTTGAAATATCCCGATGCTCCTAGTACAAAGGAGGTTATGGCGAATTTTTCCGGGAATTTAAGGAGTTAGAATATTTTTATGATAATTTGATAGTTAGAAATTAACATATCGATATATATATATATATATATATATATATAAGTCGATAAGGAAACAAACTTAGAAATAGAATAGTAAAATCAAAAAGGAAGACTAAGAATAAAATCTAGTAAGAATAGAAAGAGGAAGCGTATACGTGTTTAAAAGTGAATAAGTAGTTGTATGGTATTGATTATTCGAGTAAGTAGTCATATCTGTTTTGACGTTATAAATGTTATTCAGTCAAGGTCTGAGAGGTAGTTATACCCCAACTTGATTGATTTCATTATTAAAAAAAATAGTAAGATTTCAGGCTCGAAGATCAATGTTGAATAAGAGTTAGTTGAATATAGTAATTGGGTTGTCGTAACGATGTTTTACACAACATCCGTTTTAACCCAAATAAGTGTAAGCTTAGAAATATAATAAAGAATATTTCCTAAGTATAGAAATAAACGAGATCGGAAAAGAGATAAGTAATTGGAATATTTTCCAATTTTAAATAGCATATATTTTCTAAAGTTTAGAAAATAAAGGAAGGCGATGTTCGGAAATGTTTTCCAAATAACATAAAAGGCCAATATGGTTATTGAAAATATTTGGTTAACAAATATTGATAAAGAAATAGAGAAGTGATTAAACTAATGGAATATTAATTAAGGGCTCAGTGACATGTCAAAAAGGAAAATTTGATTTTTTTGGAAAGAGTAAACTGTTTAAAAACTCCCAGGGAAAGACTGTTTGAATTAAAAACAAATTTAACAGAAATTTGTGAAAGCAAAATTGAATTAAAGTAAAGCCAGTAAAGTGGTAACTGATGTTGAATTAGAATGATATCAAGACAAATTGGATTGGGGGATTCAAGTTTGAAGTGTAATGTAATAATCAAGTTAAGAGTTGGGAATCGAGAAGAAACTCGAGTTGAAAAGATATTTGGCTCGGATATAAGCGAATGGTTGTGTTGTAGATAAAAGCAGATTGGAATTTTATTGGGATGACTCTTGTATCCGCTGAATTGATAACAGGTGGAAAGGATATAATGATATGCCGACAAAAGGTACAAGTTTATATTTCAATTGGATATAAGATTTATGAGCCGAATTGGCAAGCCGCTTGGCTGTTTCATTTTCTTTTGGGTTGGAGATGGCCCAGAGAGGCGAGTTGGAGTTTGACCTATTGACCAGTACAAAGGAGGTGCTGGCGAAATATTTTGAAGAGTTAAGGAGTTAGAAACTTTTTAGGATTTTTGGAAATTTTCTTTGATAAGAATTAATGAATAATTTAATTGAAATTAAATTGGTTCAGTTGAAACTGAAGTTAAGAAGTGAACAAATATGTTCTAACCAGTCGATAGGGTCGTTCTCTACCTTAGCAATTTCGAGGACGAAATTATTTTAAGTGGGGAAGATTGTAATGACCCACATTGGCAGAGGTATTATAATTAATTTATTTAATTATATAAATAGTGATATAGTGAATTTAATGGTCGTAGAATTAAATAATGGTGAATATTTAATTAAAATAATAATTATATAATATACTTAATTCTGAAATAATCAGAATTGGCTGAAATGGCGATATGGTGTGAACTGGATCATCTGTGATATTTAATTCAGCTTGGAATTGAATTTGAATAACGAACATATTATATAAACGACAGTTTGAATGTATAATTATATTATAATTAAAATTGAGCTTGAAATGGCGCTGCAGTTCGCGATTTGGCGATTCGAACTTTAAACGAGTATACAGGAGCCATTTTAAATCGGATTTCTGTGAAACAAGAAACGTTAAGAGCTGGTGGAGTTTATTTTTCTAGTGGAAGAGAAAAATCGGGATTTCGTCGTGTAGATTTTGATTTACGTCTAAATCAAAATTTAGAAAAGTCGCTGTGGAATTCCTTTATAATTTATCTATATTTTAAAAAGGAATTTCAATATAAATCGAATATCGGGTTGACCCAGATTTAAAATATCAAGTTAGAAATTCATATAGGAATATTCTAGAGCTGTATGGTATTCCATTGTGAATATATATACGATAATATAAATTTATTTATATTTAATTTAATTATATTTAAATATATTTATATATTTAAATGGGTCATTCAGAGCTTTAAAAATATGTAACAACCCGGAAATCTGGGCCAGTTTAAATTTTTTATTTTGGAAATTTTAGCGAATTTTGATTATTTAAAATGAATTATTTTAAATAATATCGACGAGAAAATTTCTTTTGAATAAAATTCAATCGAATATATTTATATAGATCGACGTTAGAATATAAATAATTATATATAATTATAAAAGGAATTGAAAATGGCGCGGTAGTTCGATAATTCGATTTCAAATTTCATTTGAATGTACCGAGTGCAAAATAAACCGGATTTTAGTGAAACCAAAAACATTGGGATCTATTTGAGAATATCCTTCCAATGAATCAGAAAAATCAAAATTTCATAGCGGGAATCAAAAGATATGTCCAGTTGAAAATTATGAATAGTCGCTATGGAATTCAGGCCCTTAAAAATGGAGATTTTGCAAACGACCTCGGATTTCGACGAAACCACTTTTGTTGGGTCCGTTATGTAAAGTTATTGCTAGATTCCAAATTTCATAATTTTTCGAATCAATATGTGAGCGTGGCAAAGGAAAACGCGTTTGACCAGTTTTAGTTGATTTTAATCGACTGGAAAATGGCCATTTTTCCAATGGTCTCAGAATTCGGCGAAACTAGTTTTATTAGGACCCTATCGTCAATACGAAGCTAGAAAATATTTTTCGGGAATTTTTCTAGTTAGTATGTGGCCTCGGTAAATTGAAATGCGCGTTCAAATTCAATATATAGAGTTATATGTTGATTTTGACGAAAACTGATCGAAACGAGCGAATCAGCCTTCGATACATATGCCATTGTGTTCGGAATGGGGGTAAAACGCTATGCACGACAAGCGGTGGGCCTCGTTTAGAGGTCGTATGTAAAAGTCAACTTTTTGAAATAATAATAATAAATAATTAACTATATATATTCCTTTTCCCACTTAACCCCCTCCCTCCTTTTCATTTCACGAACGAGCTCAGAAAAAAAAAGAAGGGGAAAGCGCTCGACCGAGGACCGTCGCCCCCATCGCAAGCGATCCTGGCGCCGCCACCGGAGGCCGACCTCCCCCTCTTCCACTCCGACGACGACGAGACCCACCCAGCTCCTCCTCCTCCGCTGAAAACCACGGCTGAACCGAAATCGATGCACCCCATCGTCGACGTCCTCGAGCCCTCTGACCCCGTACGCTGCCTCCCTCTTCATCTTCGTCGATGTAAAACCCCGCTTCCTCTCGATTAAAGATTATAAGCTTTTATTTTTTTTTTCCTTTTCTTTTTAGCTGTTCAATGTATACATAAAATCAGGGAATTAGTTTATTAGAGAACAATATAGGATTTTTATGTTGTTTTTAAATAAAGATTATATTTTTTTAAAAAAGGCGAAAAGGTTAGATATTTAAAGGCAAAAAGGGTAGATTTTGAAAGGCGAAGAGCTATGATTTTTGTATAGGAAAGGGCGGTGATTGTGTATAGAAAAGTTCATATTTTTAATATAGAAAAGTTTACATTTTTAAAACGAAGTAAAAATTCGATTTTTCTATATTGAATATCATAGTAAAAATTCGATTTTTATATATTGAATAGCAAAGTAAAAATTCGATTTTTAATATATTGAATAGCATAGTAAAAATTAGATTTTTTATATATTGAATAGCAAAGTAAAAATTCGATTTTTATATATTGAATAGCAAAGTAAAAATTCAATTTTTACATATGTAGTGAATACCGGCAACGAAAGTGAAAAAAAGGCGAGAAGGATGAAGATTTCTCTAAACGAAGAGTCGTGGTATTGGATAGCATTCGGTGAGAACTTCTCACCTTTCAATTTAATTATTCTAGTTATAAATATATACTAGGATGCAGACGGTGTTTAGTAGCACCCGACACCCGTCATCCACAGACCATGGATGGCTTGTTTGTTTAATTGTTTGGTTGTGTAGTTGGTTAGATTATTTGGTTTGAATTGAATTGTTTGGTGAAATGAAATTGATTGGATTGATGTGTGAATGGCGTGGGCCTTCACTAGACCTGGGATAAGGCTAGGCCTTGTCCCGTTTCTAGTATCGTGCCGTTATGCCGCCGAAATTTTCTAAAATAAGTTAGAAAAATAAAAATATCATTTTTATTTGGTAAATGAACTGAATAAAAATTCATGTGTTAAAATAAAATATTTGATCGTTAAAAATATAATTTTTAACGTGAATGTGAATAAATAAATATTCATTTACAAACCGGACGGTTTGTTTATGTACACCTATTTGAAGGACATTGATTGGGACGATAAATTTTACACATCGCCCAACTGCACAAATAAAAATCTGTGTTTGATTGCTTGAAACCCCACACGGGTATTGGGATGATATTTGACGTACACTAATCCCGATTGTTTAGTTATATGTCGATCGATTGATTGACAGGCTGTTATAAGCGTTGAATATTTATATTTGATGTTTATACAGTGTAGAATGCACTTTGGATGATGGTTGATTATTCATCGTTGTTGATATATACATGTGTTGTAGAAAATCCATATAATTAACATTATATGGTAATTGATTGGGCCTCATTCCAGTTTTGAAAAAGAAATATTTAGAAATATTTGAAAAAGAAATATTTGAAAAAGAAATATTTGAAATAGAAATATTTGAAATAGAATATTTGAAAATAGGAATATATGAAGCCGTGCTGATTAGATTGACACCATTTTGACGTGAACGATATTTATATCAATTTTATTCATTTTTTCAACGAATATTGAAATAGATTTGAAATTCGAATTAAATGAATTGAATTAGAACTGAAATTGAATTAGAAATCAATTTGAATTAAAATCGATTTGAAATGAATTTAAAACAAATTTATATTGGAATATTCAATTTTGATTTGAAATTGAATATGAAGTTGGAACCGCTTTGAAAATGAATTGAAAACGATTTATAAAGCATGTTTTAAATTGAAATCGACGAAGAATATATTATATATATTATATATATAATATAATGACCTGAATAGAACGCGCCGCGCCACGGCAGTTCGCGAATTTCGACCATTGACTTCGAACGGATATTGCGGGAGATCCGACCGTCGAATTCTCCTAAAACCGGAACCGTTGGGTTCGCATCGAAAAGAACTTTCTAACGAATGTGAGAAATTAGAAATATAACGGTTGGATTTGGAATTATGTCCAAATCAAATTTGAAAAAGGTCAGTGTAAGTGCAGTTCGATGGCCATTGATGGAAATCGACTGTACGGCCTTGATAAAATTATTAAAAATGGTAATAATTTGTGTAAAATCATAAGAAATGATATAGAAAGGATTGGGATGAAAAAACTCCATATTTGAAAAGATAAAAATAGATTTTTATCGAGATGAACTAGCTTTGAACTAGAATTATAATTCTATTTATTTTTAAATAAACAAATGGAACTAGAAAAGGGTTTTAAAAATAACCAGAATTTGCAATGATTGCATTGGAGTGGATTTGAATCGAAATTGTCTTCGGAATATTTCGATATTGGAATTCGGGATTATACAGATGTTGTGATGGAAATTTGAAAGATATAAATTTATATCGTTATTTCCAACACGACATTTGTTAATCGTAGAATTTGATATTGAATATAAGCCAATATATTTTCTATTTAGAGCCTTGTATTGAATATCAAATGTGATTCGGGTTTGTCGTGAATGGTGTCTTCACTAACACTGTTCTTGAACCCAGTTGAGAAAAGATTAAATCTTTTTATTTAGATTTAATGAAGTGTACCAATTGAATAATATTTAATTGGAATTGAATCGATATTGATTTTTGGGTTTATCGTGGACGGTGTTTTAAATAACACTCGTTCTTTAACCCAATAATTAATGAATGTGATTTTGGGTCTATCGTGAACCATGTTTTAAATGACACTGATTCTTTAACCCAGTTAACGATTAAAACTAAGTGGAGTTTTAATGAATCTTTAATTAGATTGAAATAATCGAGAATGGAGTATCACCAGTTTTGCTCCAGGCATTAGTTAAATCTTTAATTAGATTTGAACGTGAAATGGTAATTGAATTTACCGATAACACCGTGGTGTTAGATATGAAGTAAGACCCGTTTTACTTCATGGGATGAATAGGTTGGGATTGGGAAATTAAAACCAATGATTACTTCGGTAAGGTTCGTTAATCTCGACTAGTTGAGTCGAAATTCAAAAGGAGATTAGAGAATAAATTCAAGGAATTTATCTTGGATAAAATTAATGGGAACCTTTCCCTATGAATGTGAAATTTAGGAACTAACTGTCGGTTAGCCAAGCAGAATGGTTTTCTGGATATTGATCTGATGTTGGTTTCGGCCCTCGGGGTTAATATTTGGGGAATTGTTCTCTTGATTAATTTACGGTTAGTGACTGATGAATTGGAATGAAGCGTATGTTGTGTTTGTGTAACACTTATTTAAAATATACGCGAGTTATTTGGAAAGTCCGGGTTTATCCCATTCTGAATAACTGATACGACGATAAGTCGAAGATGAAGACGATGGTCGAAGACCGGAGGTCTTCACGTCGTTTGGGTGATTACTGATGATCTTGATTGGGCTGTACACCCAAGAAGATGGAAACAGTTGGTGATCGTCCAGATGTGCTGGGAGATCGAAGGATATGCGAGGAAAGTGCCTCCGGTTTCGTTCAGACCCAGAACGGACTTGTAAATGGACTATGTGTCTGACATCGGATTTCATTCTCTGTGACTGATATCGGTTGCATAGAATGGTTTGCCTGTGTGGCATGCTAAGATGCAAATGATCAATGCTTCTGTTGAAAAGCAAAGTCTTGTGGTTGATGATCAAAGCACAGCCTGTGTGGCACAGCTTTGTGTAACGTGAATTCGCGAGCCTCACACCCCGGTATGAACCAAAAACTGGAGACGGACATAAGGGATATGGACATATGCTGGTTTCTAGTTAGGAGCGGCGTCAGCGCTTAAACTGGCTGACGAGTTTGACTCATGTGGTTTTTGGAATTGGAGGCGCCTCGGTTATATTGGTCGTTCTCGAACCGATGGAGTCATTGGACTCATTTATGCCCCATAGGGCAGACTAGCATATAGTTCAGGCATTTTAATCCACTCCGTGTGGACCAGCCCTGACGATCCAAGGGTCACTCGAGCTCTGATCCTGAGGCTCGGGCTAGAGAGTCTCGAATCGGTTGAGGACTATCTTTTGCCTCGGTTCATAGATGGAAACCCAATTTCCAAATACGTGACTTTGCGGATTTATTTGTAAACCTATATATGGCGACATAGTGGCATGGGACGCTCATGTCGCCTATGATTGATATTTATGATTTGAAGTTGTTTTATATAGTATGCACTTATAATAGTATCAAATGATTTGTTTTAAACGTATCAAGCATTCTTTGGCTGTTATAAGGGAAAACCCTATCCCCCGGCTTGCGTTGCATTGTGTGATAGGACCAGGGTCTTATAACAGCTTCATTTTTCTTTATTTAGCATTGAGCTGTTTGTTTTATGCACTGGTATTCTTGGGAGGAAACCCGTTCCGTGTTATACGGCGTGGTCCCTTGATTTACCTAACTTTTAAAATAAAGAATAATAACTGTTTTAGTTCTCACACCAGTCACCTGACTGACCTGGAGTTTATTGTTTTAACCTAAACTCTGGGTGCCCTTATTTTGACATGGGCAGCTAGTAGTTTTGGTTTTGCAGATTTATATTCACAGGATCCTGGTTTACAGCTGGAACGATATCTGGAAAGCTTTGTATCCGTATATCTCCTTCTAGTTGTGTATTGTATTATTTTTCGCTGCTATGTAATTTATTGTAATCTCTGATATTTCTGTGTAATATATGTTTGTTTATACTCTGTATATTCTTGTAATCTGATGCATTGTTGTAATATACAATGAAATGTTCTTTCGTCTAAGTTTTGTTGTGGCTTGTTCTCGAACTATCCGCGCTTTCCTCACCAGGGAAGTTACGGGTTTTCACAGTTGGTATCAGAGCTTTGGTTTACAAAGCTCAGAGAACAAGGCACATTAGAACCATACGAAAGAATTCATCCGATATTGGATTAGCAATATCCAATGAGAATGACTCGTTAGAGATGGGATCAGTAGTATCCTAGAACGAGTGTGAAGAGTATATTTTTAAAATTGTAAACCAATTTTGTTTTGAAAATTTAAATCAATTATTCGTAGTTGATTATTTATTTGTATTGATTTGGACAGTCCAGTATATAAAGAATTTGCATATACGCCTTGCAAACGTATATTCAAAGTTTTAATATATTGGATAGATATAGCATCACACTCTAGTCGCCTGGAGATGATATTGATGATAGTGATCGCATCATCAACATTTATGTTCGAGTTTCGAAGGTGGGCTTTCTATATTTTTCCTATTGACTGGTGTGAGAACCAAAACTAGATAGCACTTATTGTTGTGATTTGGCATCAAAAATGTGATTTTTGACTATATATCAAAGTTATGCATTTGAAAAGCTAATCAACTAATTGATTGATGGTTGTATTGTCTGATTATTGGTTGAATAATTAAAATTTGAACCATTTAGTTCATTTGAATCAAATATTGAATTATATTGAAATTAGTCGCATTTGCTTGCATATACATGTACTTACATTGAACAGGTCATAGCAAGGAGGCTAGAGCATAGAATAAAATTTGTTTGCCCGACAAATAGGTAAATGTTTACTATATAATTTACTGTTTTGTTTGGGTGATGATGATTTTATGAGCCTATTGGCTAGCCGCTTGGCTTTTTCTTTTTCTTTTTGAGATCAGAAGGCCTGTATGGCAATTTCGGGATTTTCCCGTGGCTCCCGGTGCAGGGGAGGTTATGGCGAAATTTTTCGAAAATTTAGGGTGTTAGCCAAATTTTTGAAGAATTTGAAAATTCTCAGAAACTGAAAAGTTGGAGAATGGAAGCCAGACCGAACGTAGAGTTGTTTGATCAAACCACTTTCGACTTTGTTCCTTTTCAGGGACGAAAAGTTTTAAGTGGGGGAGATTGTAACAACCCGGAAATCTGGGCCAGTTTAAAATTTTTATTTTGGCAATTTTAGCGTATTTTGATTATTTAAAATGAATTATTTTAAATAATATCGACGAGAAAATTTCTTTTGAATAAAATTCAATCGAATATATTTATATACATCGACGTTAGAATATAAATAATTATATATAATTATAAAAGGAATTGAAAATGGCGCGGTAGTTCGATAATTCGATTTCAAATTTCATTTGAATGTACCGGGTGCAAAATAAACCGGATTTTAGTGAAACCAAAAACATTGGGATCGATTTGAGAATATCTTTACAACGAATCAGAAAAATCAAAATTTCATTGCGGGAATCAAAAGATATGTCCAGTTGAAAATTCTGAATAGTCGCTATGGAATTCAGGCCCTTAAAAATGGAGATTTTGCAAATGACCTCGGATTTCGACGAAACCACTTTTGTTGGGTCCGTGATGTAAAGTTATTGCTAGATTCCAAATTTCATAATTTTTCGAATCAATATGTGAGCGTGGCAAAGGAAAACGCGTTTGACCAGTTTTAGTTGATTTTAATCGACTGGAAAATGGCCATTTTTCCAACGGTCTCAGAATTCGGCGAAACTAGTTTTATTAGGACTGTATCGTCAATACGAAGCTAGAAAATATTTTTCGGGAATTTTTCTAGTTAGTATGTGGCCCCGGTAAATTGAAATGCGCGTTCAAATTCAATATATAGAGTTATATGTTGATTTTGACGAAAACTGATAGAAACGAGCGAATCAGCCTTCGATACATATGCCATTGTGTTCGGAATGGGGGTAAAACGCTATGGACGATAGGCAGTGGGCCTCGTTTAGAGGTCGTATGTAAAAGTCAACTTTTTGAAATAATAATAATAAATAATTAACTATATATATTCCTTTTCCCACTTAACCCCCCTCCCTCCTTTTCATTTCACGAACGAGCTCAGAAAAAAAAAGGGAAAGCGCTAGACGAAGGACCGTCGCCCCCATCGCAAGCGATCCTGGCGCCGCCACCGGAGGCGGACCTCCCCCTCTTCCACTCCGACGACGACGAGACCCCCCCCCCCCAGCTCCTCCTCCTCCACCGAAAACCACGGCTGAACTGAAATCGATGCACCCCATCGTCGACGTCCTTGAGCCCTCTGACCCCGTACGCCGCCTCCCTCTTCATCTTCGTCGATGTAAAACCCCCCTTCCTCTTGATTAAAGATTGTAAGCTTTTATTATTTTTTTATTTTTTTCCTTTTCTTTTTAGTTGTTCAATGTATACATAAAATCAGGGAATTAGTTTATTAGAGAACAATATAGGATTTTTATGTTGTTTTTAAATAAAGATTATATTTTAAAAAAAAAGGCGAAAAGGTTAGATATTTAAAGGCAAAAAGGGTAGATTTTGAAAGGCGAAGAGCTATGATTTTTTTATAGGAAAGGGCAGTGATTGTGTATAGAAAAGTTCTTATTTTTAATATAGAAAAGTTTACATTTTTATAGCGAAGTAAAAATTCGATTTTTCTATATTGAATAACATAGTAAAAATTCGATTTTTATATATTGAATAGCAAAGTAAAAATTCGATTTTTTATATATTGAATAGCATAGTAAAAATTCAATTTTTTATTTATTGAATAGCAAAGTAAAAATTCGATTTTTATATATTGAATAGCAAAGTAAAAATTCAATTTTTACATATGTGTTGAATACGGGCAACGAAAGTGAAAAAAAGGCGAGAAGGATGAAGATTTCTCTAAACGAAGAGTTGTAACACCCCGTGTATTTTATAACTGTGAAATTCATAAATTAAACTATAACTAATTTTAAATCAAAGAATTAAGGGAAACGGGATACGCCATTGCGTTCGTCTCGGAATTCTGCTTGAGATAGAGTCTGAGTTTGCGTAAAACGGATATCGTATGAAGAAGATATGGACGAACGAAGTTGGGCGAAAAACCGGAAAACGGGTCAGAATGCACTGGCGCAATTGGCAAGTGCGCCAGAACAAAAATGCACTGGCTCACTTGGGAAGTGCGCCAGTACATTTTTGACCTGGCGCACCTGCCAAGTGCGCCCAGGTCAAAAATGACCTGCTGGCCAGGTCTGGTCAAGTCCTGGCTGGCCAGGTCTGTGTTTGGTCGATTTTCTGAGCCTTGCCTTGTCACTAGGGCTAGGTGTCAGCTCCTGGTTGGTCTCTCCTTCAAACGAACGGCTATCATTGAACCAAGCTTCATCGATGGTCTAAATCAACTCACAAACTCTATAAAAAGGACCTAAGACTAACCCTAATTCACATAAACTAAAATGGAGATGAGACCGTCATGCTGCTGAGGAGAGACTGAAGATAGCCGTCAGAAATAGAGAGACAACTAGGAGATAATTCAAAGCTTAAAGCAACATTAATCAAATCAAAGCAACGCCTACAACAAAGGATAGCATCTCCAAATTCAGAATTCAGATTTCTGAATTGAAGATTCGCCATACGCTGTAAGTAGAGTGCTATTCCGATATGAATTAAATAATTGTGTTGATTTGTGTAATGTAAGAAATGGAATTGTGGCGATAATAATCTATATTTGTATGTTGCTTTGATGCAAAACGATTTCGGAATATTATGGTATACGATTGGATATTTGCAAGTACGCGATTTGCGTTGGAAACGAAATGGAATTGTGGCGATAATGACTTATATTTGTATGTTATTTTGATTCTAAATGATTTGGCAATGCTATGGTTTGATTCATACAAGTATGTGGCTTATGTTGACAACCACATGTTATGGAATTTTGATTGGGACTTATGCAAGCATATGATTCATATTGAAAACTACATGTTTGTGGTAGTTATTTACATCACCCATTTGGTAAATGCAAGTATAAGATTCATGTTGAAACAACAACTATATGTTGTAATAGTTTATTTTGAAATTCATGCAAGTCTATGATCTATTGTTATGACAACATGATGTAAAATTCTATGGTAATCTTTAGTGTAATTTGATTCACCTAAGTATTATGATTCATATGAAGGTTATGTTGAAATTGGCATCATAGTTCAAGTATAAAAATCATGATTTTGTGATAGTGACAAAAGCAAGCGTCGTTGTAAGCTTGTATTAATTTTATGAACATGTCTAAGCTATGTTTGTTATTATGCCTAGTTAAAAACATGTTTTCTAAGCTTATGTTGTTATCTTAATCATATGATAATATATTTTTGGCACATAAGTTACATTAGAAATTTACACTAGAATTGCATCCCCTTACAAGTTACATAGATTGGACAAAAACCCATGATTATATGAATAATAGGATTCATAATCAATTATGTTTATGCCATGACCATATAAGGACTCATGTTCAATTATGATTATGCCATAATTATATGATTAGAGTGGTTCATGTTTAAGTACTATTTATGCCAAGACTACATGTTTCGTTTACACCATGATTTTGTGAATAGAATGATTCATGTTTAAGTATTGCTTATATTATATGTTGTTACAATTGCAAGTTCACATATGCCTATCTTATGATAATTAGATCGTATGTTGCAAGTTCATGCGTTCACACTCCCCTTTTTATGTCACCTTATAAACACCATGTTATAGCCTCCCCTTTTCATATGGCTAAATTGGGTTTAAGTATTAAACCCAACACACCTTACATTGGAACGAACGAATAAAACGGGGGAAATGACGTTTGGGTTAAAAATATAGAACATATGTGTTGGCTTGTTTGACGCACGCTAATAACTTTGAAAAAACAATTAAGTGGCATAAATAAATCTTAACCAATAAAGATGAATTTGAATAATGGGCCGCAAATATTTACATATAAAAAGAAGAAAGACAAAATATGTAAATGTAGAAAATACGATGTGTTTAACCCGAGGTTGGATTGAGTTGTGATGTAAACCTGCCCGGAACCGCCCGGATGTCCAGTAGTCACAATAATACCTATCCAATGTGGGTGGTTAAACATAGAGCCCAATAAGGACCCGAGGTTAGACTGAGTTGTGGCGTAAGACTGCCCGGACCCAACCGGCAACAGGCAGCCACAACAGTACCTGTCTAATGTGAGAGGTCAAGGCTTTAATAAGACAATTAAGGCTGAGTCAGGATTGATAGGATTAAGTAAATTATATTAATACTTAATCAAGATGGAACATGCTAAACTAAACAGACTGATTGGGGGTTAGGTTTATAAAACACTTAACCAACTTAGCATGTTGGCTAGAAATAGAAAAACCTAGTAGCGGGGGACCCTTTTCAGCAGTAACCCTATAAGGTATCATGATACCCTGAAACTAGGCAGGGTGGGGCACGATCACTGGGCTGACTGTAAGAGGTCAAATCGACGGCGGTGGTGCAGCAGTGTAGGTTCTAACGGGGTGCGGGCCTGCACACACTCCAGCGCAGTAAAATAAGGCACTGGGCACCAGTAGCATACCTGTGCATTCTAGGATTGTGTCGGGCCGCCACCATGGGACTTGATACACCCCATGGTGGGACCAACATAGGTAACTACAACATCGGGGGCCGTAAGACACATGTAACTATGCGTGTAGGAGCCGATCATCATAAAATGGATCACTTCACCCTGATTATGGGGTGCCTATTGGGAACTAGTTTATATGGGTACAGAGATTAATATGGGGTACGATAGTATATTCGACCCTAGACAACTTAACTAAGTTTATGGTGCTTTCCCATTTCTAGTTTATACTTATCATACCCAGTTCTTTATTCATAGACTGAATAGTCCTAGACTTACTCAGGCTTTATGTCTGACTCTACTTTTCTTTCGTCTTCTTTTCTTCCGTTCCCCCCCCCCCCCCCCAGGTCCATAGGGAGGGAATACCGCAGCTTGACCAGCCTTCATATCCAGCTTGAAGAGAAAGAATGTATTGCTTGGATCTTTTCGTTTTGGACTATGGCTTTGGACAACAACTATGGGACTATTGCAGTTTATTTATGTTTTCTTTATGCTTCTTTAAATAATGTAATCAAGACAATTATGAAGATGTTATGTTTTTGGAAGTATATTGTAAGACAATTATGGTATGGTTGGTGTAACACGTATTTTATTGAAATAAAAGTTGTTGTTTTCCGATGTTCAAAAATATGTGTTCTTATATATGTCTTGTATATCTGTGACTTATACTTATAAACCTCCACCAAAATTAGGGCATTCCCTTTGAGAGTGACCCTAACGGAGGTGGGGTGTTTCACTTGGTATCAGAGCATAGGTTTACCAGATAAGATAAAAAGTTTTGAAAATTTATTTTCAAAAAAGAAATTTAAAGAAGCATTTTTAAAAGTAAAATATTATTTTATTTTAAAAAAGGCAAAGTCCCCCCAAAGCCATAGGTACTATCTCTTATCCTTCGTTTTGAATCTATCCTTTTTGTTTTAGCATGTCCGAAGAACTTAACTTGCCAGAGGGTGTACCAATACCTGGTTGGTTTAGACGGTTCTTAGAAGCAAGGGCCACTCAGCCAGGTCCTACCGTTCCTCCTCCCCCAGCTGCAGGAAATCATCCAGCTGCAGCAGCACCTCTTCCTCCACCTCCTCCATGGGGAAACACGTTTGCTAAGATATGTAAAGATTTTAAAGCTATGGGAGGAAAGGATTTTCATGGAACTGAGTCCTTCGTGGCAGCTAGAAATTGGCTGAAAGAAACCGAGGACTTATTCATCATCTTTGAGGTAGAAGATAGACAGAAAGTACAACTGGCAGTATGGCTACTAAAGGGCGAGGCTTCCTACTGGTGGGAAGTCACTAATGCAGAAAGACCAGTGGAGACATGGGAGGACTTTAGGGCAAGGTTTGAGGCTAAATTTCTCTCAGATGCGGAAAGGAGTTTGCAGTTGGAAAAATTCTTATTTCTTAAGCAAGGGAACAAGACAGTCAAAGAGTATGTTAATCAGTTCGATGAACTGGCTAGGTTTGGGCTGGACCTAGTCAACACCCCGCACAAGAAGGCTCTCCGTTTTGTCAAAGGGTTGAATGAGCCATTACACAGTTTGGCCATGACCCATATACCCATGGGAGCTACGTATGAAAGGTTGGTACAGATGGCGTTGCTGAACGAAGAGGATAAGGGCAAGAAGGAGACAAAGGCAGAAAGCTCTCAAGGGAAGAAAGAGGGTTTGCAGCCTAAGAAGACAGACTTTAAGAAGGGCGGGAAAGGCAACAAAGAGAAGAGGAAGTGTAATTTCTGTGGCAAAGTGGGGCACTTAGTGAAAGATTGCCGGAAAAAGAAGGCCAAGGAGAATGGTGGGTGCTTTTCTTGCGGTGAGACAGGCCACAGAGCTAAGGACTGCCCAAAGAAACGAGGACAGGGGCAGAGGGCTGGATCCACCTCAGGGGCACAAGTTCATGTGCTAGAAGCGCCACCTTTGCAACAGCGAGGTATAAATACTTCTGTAGAAAGTGTAGTTTATCTTTATGATCACCCAGTTCGCACTTTATTCGATTCTGGCGCATCACACTCCTTTATCTCGTATGCTTTACTAGAATCTCTGCACCTAAAAACTAGTATGGTAGAGGACCCCTTAATTGTTTCAAACCCAATTGGGGGCCCAGCTCATTTGTATATGATCTGTTTGGGATTGAAAATTTCTATTCTAAGCGTAGAATTTCAATGTAGTGCCTTTGTTTTGGGCTTTTCGGGATATGGTTTGATTTTGGGCATGGATTGGCTATCCAGTAATGGGGCCATCCTTGATTGTGAGAAAAGGGTTGTTAGGCTCCTAACCCAGCTCGGTAATACTTTGGAAATTTCTTGTAATCCCTCGTATGCGGTTATGCTTAGTTACCTTGAATCGCTAGATGCCTCTGTTGAAAATTTGCAATTAGTTAGAGTGTTCCGGGAATATCCGGATGTCTTCGAAGAGGTGAAGGGCTTGCCTCTGAAGCGGGAGATAGACTTCCGCATATACCTTGTAGATAATGCAAAGCCCGTTGCGTTGACCGTTAGACACATGGCTCCACGGGAAAGGAAAGAGCTCAGTAAACTGATTAAAGAGCTTCTAGAAAAGGGGTTCATTAGGAGGAGCATTTCAGAATGGGGCGCTCCAGTGGTGTTCGCTACAAAGGCAGATGGTTCACTCCGTCTATGTGTTGACTATAGGGAGCTCAACAAGCTAACGAAAAAGAATAGGCACCCTCTCCCCAGAATTGACGATTTGTTTGATCAGCTTGTAGGAGCGTCTGTTTTCTCCCAACTCGATTTAGCGACCGGTTTTCATCAGCTAAGGGTGGCTGAAGATAGTATCGATAAAACGACATTCAGAACCCCAGACGGCTTCTTTGAATGGCTTGTCATGCCTTTCGGCTTGACAAATGCACCTGCTTACTTCGTGGACCTGATGAGTAGGGTATTCAGAGATTTCCTCAATAAGTTCGTAGTGGTCTTCGTAGACGATATCCTTATCTTCTCAAAGAGTGAAGAGGAACATGCTCAGCACTTAAGGGCAATCATGGAAACTCTGCGAGTCCATCAGCTAAAAGCCAAATTTTCCAAATGCCACTTTTGGAGAGAAGAGGTGAGGTTCCTTGGGCACATAGTATCCAAACAAGGGTTAGCAGTGGACCCTGCTAAGGTAGTGGCGGTACAGGATTGGAAGACACCAAGGAATGCAACTGAGGTCCGAAGTTTTCTAGGACTAGCAGGTTTCTATCGAAAGTTCATAAAGGATTTTTCGAAAATCTCAGCTCCGCTCACGAAATTGACCAAGAAGAATCTAGCGTTCAATTGGGACATGGATTGCGAGTTTGCTTTCCAGCGACTAAAAAGGGCTCTTACAACAGCCCCAGTTTTGACGTTGCCAGATGGAAGCAAGATGTTCACTGTTTATACAGATGCATGTGGGACAGGGCTAGGCGCCGTCTTAATGCAAGAAGGAAGGGTAGTAGCTTATGGCGGGAGGCAGTTGAAAGTGCACGAAAAGAACTACCCGACCCACGATCTTGAGTTAGCTGCCATCGTCTTTGCACTCAAGTCTTGGCGACACTATCTCCTAGGTGAGAAGTTCGAACTTTACACTGACCATAAATCGTTGAAATATCTTTTCTCGCAGAAAGATCTTAACTTGAGGCAACAAAGATGGATGGAGTTTCTTGCCTCGTACGATTTCGAGATCTCCTACCCTCCGGGCAAAGGCAACGTAGTGGCAGACGTGTTGAGCCTGAAGAAATTGACCCTAAGCCCGCTGTTTGTTGAAAGACAAAGCCTAGAGTTTATAGCCAGCTTCGACTTTAGGCCTTCCTCCGATTTTGTACCGGGCTTGCTAGCATCTCTCGAAGTGCGCCCGACTTTAGTGGACTCAATAGGGACAGCACAACGCGAAGACCCTCAACTTGTGGAAACGATTGATAGGCTAATTAGGGGTGAGACTTCAAGTCACCTCAACAGATACTCCATCGACGATAAGGGTTGGCTAAGGCGAGACGGAAGACTATGCGTCCCACAGACAAGGGATTTAGTAAAGAGTGTTCTCGAGGAAGCACATCACTCCAAGATGACGATACACCCAGGCGGAGATAAAATGTACAAGGACATAAAAAGAACTTTCTTCTGGAACGGCATGAAAAAGGACGTGGCAGAATTCGTTTCTAAGTGTATGGTGTGCCAACAGGTTAAGGCGGAACAGAAAAAGCCTGGCGGTCTGCTACATCCTCTAGAGGTCCCGCAGTGGAAGTGGGATAGCATCTCAATGGACTTCATCGATGGGTTGCCTAGGTCTAGGAGAGGCAACACTAGCATTTGGGTAATAGTGGATAGGCTTACTAAAAGCGCCCACTTTTTACCTGTCAAAAGTAAAAGAACTGCCTCATCCCTAGAATCTCTTTACCTCAAGGAAATCGTTCGACTCCATGGAATACCATCCAGCATTGTTAGTGACCGAGACCCTATCTTCACCAGTGAGTTTTGGCGGAGTCTGCAAGAAGCAGTAGGAACGCAGTTATGCTTGAGCACAGCCTATCATCCCCAAACCGACGGCCTAACAGAAAGAGTGAACAGAGTTTTGGAGGACCTTTTAAGACTGTGCGTCCTTGACTTCGGAGGGACATGGGAAGACCATCTTCCTTTGGTGGAATTTGCCTACAATAACAGCTATCAAGCAACCATCGGGATGGCGCCCTTCGAAGCTTTATATGGAAGACCGTGCCGATCGCCCACTTATTGGTGGGAGTCTACTGATAAACTCATACTTGGACCAGATATGATCTGAGAGACTTCAGAAAAAGTAGACTTAATACGAAGAAGGATGAAGACGGCCCAAGACAGACAAAAGTCCTACGCCAACAAGAGGAGGACCGACCTTGAATTTGAGGTTGGAGACAGAGTTTTTCTTAAGGTATCTCCGCTAAGGAACGTTGTTCGTTTTGGAACCACAGGAAAGCTAGCACCAAGGTTCGTAGGGCCATTCCCTATCATCGAGAAGATTGGGAAAATGGCCTATAGATTAGAGCTACCCGAAAAGCTGGCCGGAGTTCACAACGTTTTTCATGTTTCACATCTCCGAAAATGTCTACATGAGTCTGCTGAAGTGGTAGAGCCAAATATCCTAGAAGAAGCTGAAGTGGAACGCGAAGCAACCATAAGAAAAGTTCCAACCCGCATATTAGGAATGGAAGTGAAAAAGCTACGCAACCGCGAAGTCAAGCTCATCAAAGTTCAGTGGGGCGACGCCGAAGGAGATGCAACTTGGGAAACTGAAGCAAGAATACGCGCTGCCTACCCTTTTCTTTTCGAGGGTACATCTTTGATCCTTCCTTTTCCTTAAGTTGCGCTTTTATCTATCTTTTTTTAGGTATATCTCCTCGACCCTATCTTTTAGGTAGAAACTCTTTGGATGAAAACATGTAGTTGAAACATGTTATGGATGATGGTTGCAAGTGGTTACAAGTGATTGCTAGTGGTTGCTCGTGGTTGCATATACACACACAATCTAGGCTTTAGATCGGCTCAGTCACTTCATTTTGCATATGCATATATGTTTGCATTCGTATATGGTTGAACTTTAATGTGTTGTCATATGGATGTTGCATGTGTATGAATGATTGTGCACTCATGTAGAATCATGAATAGGGGGATTTGCATTCATAATGGATTCATAGCACTTACATAATTCGCATTAAGGAGGTCAACTAAATCAGTAGACCGCCTGATTTTGCATTAGATAAGTACATGTACACACACACTTCGCATATGATCATGACGCATTAGAAGTCTTTTAAGGACAATGGATGCTCGTGTTTGATGGATGAGTAGATGGATGTTTGTACGTTAGGATGTACATTCTTCCTGAACTTGAAGATTTCAGGGACGAAATCCTTTTATGTGGGGGAGAATGTAACACCCCGTGTATTTAATAACTGTGAAATTCATAAATTAAACTATAACTAATTTTAAATCAAAGAATTAAGGGAAACGGGATACGCCATTGCGTTCGTCTCGGAATTCTGCTTGAGATAGAGTCCGAGTTTGCGTAAAACGGATATCGTATGAAGAAGATATGGACGAACGAAGATGGGCGAAAAACCGGAAAACGGGTCAGAATGCACTGGCGCACTTGGGAAGTGCGCCAGAACAAAAATGCACTGGCGCACTTGGGAAGTGCGCCAGTACATTTTTGACCTGGCGCACCTGCCAAGTGCGCCCAGGTCAAAAATGACCTGCTGGCCAGGTCTGGTCAAGTCCTGGCTGGCCAGGTCTGTGTTTGGTCGATTTTCAGAGCCTTGCCTTGTCGCTAGGGCTAGGTGTCAGCTCCTGGTTGGTCTCTCCTTCAAACGAACGGCTATCATTGAACCAAGCTTCATCGATGGTCTAAATCAACTCACGAACTCTACAAAAAGGACCTAAGACTAACCCTAATTCACATAAACTAAAATGGAGATGAGACCGTCATGCTGCTGAGGAGAGACTGAAGATAGCCGTCAGAAATAGAGAGACAACTAGGAGATAATTCAAAGCTTAAAGCAACGTTAATCAAATCAAAGCAACGCCTACAACAAAGGATAACATCTCCAAATTCAGAATTCCGATTTCTGAATTGAAGATTCGCCATACGCTGTAAGTAGAGTGCTATTCCTATATGAATTAAATAATTGTGTTGATTTGTGTAATGTAAGAAATGGAATTGCGGCGATAATAATCTATATTTGTATGTTGCTTTAATGCAAAACGATTTGGGAATATTATGGTATACGATTGGATATTTGCAAGTACGCGATTTGCGTTGGAAACGAAATGGAATTATGGCGATAATGACTTATATTTGTATGTTATTTTGATTATAACGATTTGGCAATGCTATGGTTTGATTCATACAAGTATGTGGCTTATGTTGACAACCACATGTTGTGGAATTTTGATTGGGACTTATGCAAGCATATGATTCATATTGAAAACTACATTTTTGTGGTAGTTATTTACAACACCCATTTGGTAAATGCAAGTATAAGATTCATGTTGAAACAACAACTATATGTTGTAATAGTTTATTTTGAAATTCATGCAAGTCTATGATCTATTGTTATGACAACATGATGTAAAATTCTATGGTCATCTTTAGTGTAATTTGATTCACCTAAGTATTATGATTCATATGAAGGTTATGTTGAAATTGGCATCATAGTTCAAGTATAAAAATCATGATTTTGTGATAGTGACAAAAGCAAGCGTCGTTGTAAGCTTGTATTAATTTTATGAACATGTCTAAGCTATGTTTGTTATTATGCCTAGTTAAAAACATGTTTTCTAAGCTTATGTTGTTATCTTAATCATATGATAATATATTTTTGGCACATAAGTTACATTAGAAATTTACACTAGAATTGCATCCCCTTACAAGTTACATAGATTGGACAAAAACCCATGATTATATGAATAATAGGATTCATAATCAATTATGTTTATGCCATGAACATATAAGGACTCATGTTCAATTATGATTATGCCATAATTATATGATTAGAGTGGTTCATGTTTAAGTACTATTTATGCCAAGACTACATGTTTCGTTTACACCATGATTTTGTGAATAGAATGATTCATGTTAAATTATTGCTTATATTATATGTTGTTACAATTGCAAGTTCACATATGCCTATCTTATGATA
Organism: Allium sativum; assembly: GCA_030737875.1. Lineage (NCBI taxonomy): Eukaryota > Viridiplantae > Streptophyta > Magnoliopsida > Asparagales > Amaryllidaceae > Allium > Allium sativum. The sequence continues at coordinate 338,032,723 of CM060912.1, forward strand.
ATTAGATCGTATGTTGCAAGTTCATGCGTTCACACTCCCCTTTTTATGTCACCTTATAAACACCATGTTATAGCCTCCCCTTTTCATATGGCTAAATTGGGTTTAAGTATTAAACCCAACACACCTTACATTGGAACGAACGAATAAAACAGGGGAAATGACGTTTGGGTTAAAAATATAGAACATATGTGTTAGCTTGTTTGACGCATGCCAATAACTTTGAAAAAACAATTAAGTGGCATAAATAAATCTTAACCAATAAAGATGAATTTGAATAATGGGCCGCAAATATTTACATATAAAAAGAAGAAAGACAAAATATGTAAATGTAGAAAATACGATGTGTTTAACCCGAGGTTGGATTGAGCTGTGATGTAAACCTGCCCGGAACCGCCCGGCTGTCCAGTAGTCACAACAATACCTATCCAATGGGGGTGCTTAAACATGGAGCCCAATAAGGACCCGAGGTTATACTGAGTTGTGGCGTAAGACTGCCCGGACCCAACCGGCAACAGGCAGCCACAACAATACCTGTCTAATGTGAGAGGTCAAGGCTTTAATAAGACAATTAAGGTTGAGTCAGGATTGATAGAATTAAGTAAATTATATTAATACTTAATCAAGATGGAACATGCTAAACTAAACAGACTGATTCGGGGTTAGGTTTATAAAACACTTAACCAACTTAGCATGTTGGCTAGAAATAGAAAAACCTAGTAGCGGGGGACCCTTTTCAGCAGTAACCCTATAAGGTATCATGATACCCTGAAACTAGGCAGGGTGGGGCACGATTACTGGGCTGACTGTAAGAGGTCAAATCGACGGCGGTGGTGCAGTAGTGTAGGTTCTAACGGGGTGCGGGCGTGCACACACTCCGGCGCAGAAAAATAAGGCACTGGGCACCAGTAGCATACCGGTGTATTCTAGGATTGTGTCGGGCCGCCACCATGGGACTTGATACACCCCATGGTGGGACCAGCATAGTTAACTACAACATCGGGGGCCGTAAGACACATGTAACTATGCGAGTAGGAGCCGATCATCATAAAATGGATCACTTCACCCTGATTATGGGGTGCCTGTTGGGAACTAGTTTATATGGGTACAGAGATTAATATGGGGTACGATAGTATATTCGACCCTGGACAACTTAACTAAGTTTATGGTGCTTTCCCATTTCTAGTTTATACTTATCATACCCAGTTCTTTATTCATAGACTGAATAGTCTTAGACTTACTCAGGCTTTATGTATGACTCTACTTTTCTTTCGTCTTCTTTTCTTCCGTTCCCCCCCCCCCCAGGTCCACAGGGAGGGAATACCGCAGCTTGACCAGCCTTCATATCCAGCTTGAAGAGAAAGAATGTATTGCTTGGATCTTTTAGTTTTGGACTATGGCTTTGGACAGGAACTATGGGACTATTGCAGTTTATTTATGTTTTCTTTATGCTTCTTTAAATAATGTAATCAAGACAGTTATGAAGATGTAATGTTTTTGTAAGTATTGTAAGACAATTATGGTATGGTTGGTGTAACAGGAATTTTATTGAAATAAAAGTTGTTGTTTTCCGCTATTCAAAAATATGTGTTCTTATATCTGTCTTGTATATCTGTGACTTATACTTATAAACCTCCACCAAAATTAGGGCATTCCCTTTGAGAGTGACCCTAACGGAGGTGGGGTGTTTCAAGAGTCGCGGTATTGGATAGCTTTCGGTGAGAACTTCTCACCTTTCAATTCAATTATTCTAGTTATAAATATATACTAGGATGCAGACGGTGTTTAGTAGCACCCGACACCCGTCATCCACAGACCATGGATGGCTTGTTTGTTTAATTGTTTGGTTGTGTAGTTGGTTAGATTATTTGGTTTGAATTGAATTGTTTGGTGAAATGAAATTGATTGGATTGATGTGTGAATGGCGTGGGCCTTCACTAGACCGGGGATAAGGCTAGGCCTTGTCCCGTTTCTAGTATCGTGCCGTTATGCCGCCGAAATTTTCTAAAATAAGTTAGAAAAATAAAAATATCATTTTTATTTGGTAAATGAACTGAATAAAAATTCATGTGTTAAAATAAAATATTTGATCGTTAAAAATATAATTTTTAACGTGAATGTGAATAAATAAATATTCATTTACTAACCGGACGGTTTGTTTATGTACACCTATTTGAAGGACATTGATTGGGACGATAAATTTTACACATCGCCCAACTGCACAAATAAAAATCTGTGTTTGATTGCTTGAAACCCCACATGGGTATTGGGATGATATTTGACGTACACTAATCCCGATTGTTTAGTTATATGTCGATTGATTGATTGACAGGCTGTTATAAGCGTTGAATATTTATATTTGATGCTTATATATTGTAGAATGCACTTTGGATGATGGTTGATTATTCATCGTTGTTGATATATACATGTGTTGTAGAAAATCCATATAATTAACATTATATGGTAATTGATTGGGCCTCATTCCAGTTTTGAAAAAGAAATATTTAGAAATATTTGAAAAAGAAATATTTGAAAAAGAAATATTTGAAATAGAAATATTTGAAATAGAATATTTGAAAATAGGAATATATGAAGCCGTGTTGATTAGACTGACGCCATTTTGACGTGAACGATATTTATATCGATTTTATTCATTTTTTCAATGAATATTGAAATAGATTTGAAATTCGAATTAAATTGAATTGAATTGAATTAGAACTGAAATTGAATTAGAAATCAATTTGAATTAAAATCGATTTGAAATGAATTTAAAACAAATTTATATTGGAATATTAAATTTTGATTTGAAATTGAATATGAAGTTGAAACCGCTTTGAAAATGAATTGAAAACTATTTGTAAAGCACGTTTTAAATTGAAATCGACGAAGAATATATTATATATATAATATAATGGCCTGAATAGAACGCACCGCGCCACGGCAGTTCGCGAATTTCGACCATTGACTTCGAACGGATATTGCGGGAGATCCGACCGTCGGATTCTCCTAAAACCGGAACCGTTGGGTTCGCATCGAAAAGAACTTTCTAACGAATGTGAGAAATTAGAAATATAACGGTTATATTTGGAATTATGTCCAAATCCAATTTGAAAAAGGTCGCTGTAAGCGCAGTTCGATTGCCATTGATGGAAATCGACTGTACGGCCTTGATAAAATTATTAAAAATGGTAATAATTTGTGTAAAATCATAAGAAATGATTTAGAAAGGATTGTGATGAAAAAACTCCATATTTGAAAAGATAAAAATAGATTTTTATCGAAATGAACTAGTTTTGAACTAGAATTATAATTCTATTTATTTTTAAATAAACAAATGGAATTAGAAAAGGTTTTTAAAAATAACCAGAATTTCCAATGATTGCATTGGAGTGGATTTGAATCGAAATTGTCTTCGGAATATTTCGATATTGGAATTCGGGATTATACAGATGTTGTGATGGAAATTTGAAAGATATAAATTTATATCGTTATTTCCACCACGACATTTGTTAATCGTAGAATTTGATATTGAATATAAGCCGATATATTTTCTATTCAGAGCCTTGTATTGAATATCAAATGTGATTTGGGTTTGTCGTGAATGGTGTCTTCACTAACACTGTTCTTGAACCCAGTTGAGAAAAGATTAAATCTTTTTATTTAGATTTAATGAAGTGTACCAATTAAATAACATTTAATTGGAATTGAATCGATATTGATTTTTGGGTTTATCGTGGACGGTGTTTTAATTAACACTCGTTCTTTAACCCGATAATTAATGAATGTGATTTTGGGTCTATCGTGAACCTTGTTTTAAATGACACTGATTCTTTAACCCAGTTAACGATTAAAACTAAATGGAGTTTTAATGAATCTTTAATTAGATTGAAATAATCGAGAATGGAGTATCACCAGTTTTTCTCCAGGCGTTAGTTAAATCTTTAATTAGATTTGAACGTGAAATGGTAATTGAATTTACCGATAACACCGTGGTGTTAGATATGAAGTAAGACCTGTTTTACTTCATGGGATGAATAGGTTGGGATTGGGAAATTAAAACCAATGATTACTTCGGTAAGGTTCGTTAATCTCGACTAGTTGAGTCTAAATTCAAAAGGAGATTAGAGAATAAATTCAAGGAATTTATCTTGGATAAAATTAATGGGAACCTTTCCCTATGAATGTGAAATTTAGGAACTAACTGTCGGTTAGCCAAGCAGAATGGTTTTCTGGATATTGATCTAATGTTGGTTTCGGCCTTCGGGGTTAATATTTGGGGAATTGTTCTCTTGATTAATTTACGGTTAGTGACTGATGAATTGGATTGAAGCGTATGTTCTGTTTGTGTAACACTTAGTTAAAATATACGCGAGTTATTCGGAAAGTCCGGGTTTATCCCATTCTGAATAACTGATACGACGATAAGTCGAAGATGAAGACGATGGTCGAAGACCGGAGGTCTTCACGTCGTTTGGGTGATTACTGATGATCTTGATTGGGCTGTACAGCCAAGAAGATGGAAATAGTTGGTGATCGTCCAGATGTGCTGGGAGATCGAAGGATATACGAGGAAAGTGCCTCCGGTTTCGTTCAGACCCAGAACAGACTTGTAAATGGACTGTGTGTCTGACATCAGATTTCGTTCTCTGTGACTGATATTTGTTGCATAGAATGGTTTGCCTGTGTGGCATGCTAAGATGCAAATGATCAAGGCTTCTGTTGAAAAGCAAAGTCTTGTGGTTGATGATCAAAGCACAGCCTGTGTGGCATAGCTTTGTGTAACGTGAATTCGCGAGCCTCACACCCCGGTATGAACCAAAAACTGGAGACGGACATCAGGGATATGGACATATGCTGGTTTCTAGTTAGGAGTGGCGTCAGCGCTTGAACTGGCTGACGAGTTTGACTCATGTGGTTGTTGGAATTGGAGGCGCCTCGGTTATATCGGTCGTTCTCGAACCGATGGAGTCATTGGACTCATTTATGCCCCATAGGGCAGACTAGCATATAGTTCAGGCATTTTAATCCACTCCGTGTGGACCGGCCCTGACGATCCAAGCGTCACTCGAGCTCTGATCCTGAGGCTCGGGCTAGAGAGCCTCGAATCGGTTGAGGACTATCTTTTGCCTCGGTTCATAGATGGAAACCCAATTTCCAAATACGTGACTTTGCGGTTTTATTTGTAAACCTATATATGGTGACATAGTGGCATGGGACGCTCATGTCGCCTATGATTGATATTTATGATTTGAAGTTGTTTTATATAGTATGCACTTATAATTGTATCAAATGATTTGTTTTAAACGTATCAAGCATTCTTTGGTTGTTATAAGGGAAAACCCTATCCCCCGGCTTGCTTTGCATTGTGTGATAGGACCTGGGTCTTATAACAGCTTCATTTTTCTTTATTTAGCATTGCACTGTTTGTTTTATGCACTGGTATTCTTGGGAGGAAACCCGTTCCGTGTTATACGGCGTGGTCCCTTGATTTACCTAACTTTTAAAATAAAGAATAATAACTGTTTTAGTTCTCACACCAGTCACATGACTGACCTAGAGTTTATTGTTTTAACCTAAACTCTGGGTGCCCTTATTTTGACACGGGCAGCTAGTAGTTTTGGTTTTGCAGATTTATATTCACAGGATCCTGGTTTACAGCTGGAACGATATCCGGAAAGCTTTGTATCCGTATATCTCCTTCTAGTTGTGTATTGTATTATTTTCCGCTGCTATGTAATTTATTGTAATCTCTGATATTTCTGTGTAATATATGTTTGTTTATACTCTGTATATTCTTGTAATCTGATGCATTGTTGTAATATACAATGAAATGTTCTTTCGTCTAAGTTTTGTTGTGGCTTGTTCTCGAACTATCCGCGCTTTCCTCACCGGGGAAGTTACGGGTTTTCACAAAATAGCCAGTTTTGTAAACGAAGTCGGAATTCGACGAAACTAATTTTGTTGGATCCGCAACATCAAATTATTGCTAGATTCCAAGCTCCGTGATTTTTAGAGTTAGTATGTGGCCGTACCGATTTTTAATGATAGAAACAGTCGATATTTTGACGGTTAAAAATACCTGTGTGAGCAAACGGTGTCGGAATTCAACGAAACCAGTTTCGTCGGGACCGTAAGGTCGAACTCTAGCTGCATGTCAATTTTCATGATTTTTAGGCATTGTGTGTGGTCACACGGATTTTTAGAGCGCAGAGAATAAATATAAATGAATATAAAAATGGAAAATATCCTAGGAAAATATCTTCAAAAATATCTAGCCTATAAATACACTTCAAAACCTTCCTAAACATAATTTTCCGTTCTGTAGTCAACGATATCGCGCCTCCATTTTTCATTTTTCCAAACGAAAATCCGACAGCTTCATAAAATCAAAACATTGAAAATAAAAATCCTAAATTGTTGAAACGAGTTGTTTTGAACTCAGGGAAGAAGGGGCTTCACACTGATGTCCTCGGTTTCATCCGCGATCAGTTTTTGTGAGGGGCAGAAATTGTACAATCAAGTTAGGGTTCGACTTTCCATGAGATTGAGGCACCAATGTTCGATTTTGAGGTTGTATTCGAGTTCATGAGGGTGTTTAACATCTCGTTGAGGAGTTTGTGGTTGTTCGGAGAGGATTGATGTCGCAGGTTTACTGTAGGGAGCATTTTGGGCATGGCGTCGAATCCTGGAATGATGAGGCGAGTTGTATGAAATTGTTATGAGGAGGAGCGGTTTGTGAATGAGATCAAAATGGTGGTTTTAGTTTTCGGTTTTGTGTGGTGTAGAGGGGCTTCGTAGGGATGAAACCGGTGGAAATGGCCATGAGCGTGTACAGGGACCTCACGGGTTGGTTTGGGAAGAAGATTGATGTCGGGTCCGGGTTTGTAAAGGGAGTGGGCCTTGGAAAAAGGTGAAAGCCCAATGTAAATTTAAATTCAAGTTTTTATTTTAACACAAAAGTGTATTAACTTCGTAATGTTATAACTTGGTCATATGAGGTCATAATCAAGAATCGTAAGTTGCGTTGGGATCGTATGGACGGGAGCAACGCAATGAGACTGACTGGAAGTCCATCGGAGCTCGTTACAATTTATTGCAAAATAAATTGTCCATCGAAATCAAGCGACAATTATCGTTATTTAACGATGATGGTCCAAAGTGAGTAAACCTCACTAATTATGAACAGTTTATAATTTCATGTTGTATTTTTAGAACTATTAAATATTGGCTGATTGACTGTGTGTTGACTGATTGATTGAACTGCTAGTCAGTTAGTGGGAATTATATATATAAACCGTTAAATATTTAGATATTGATTCTACTATCAGAATATATCATACCGAACTGAAAGTGATGTTCATTTTTATTGTGTAACATCTGTGGATGCAGGGAAATAGGTTGCAGGAATCCGACTGGATTCCTCAACAGTTAGTTTATTGTTTTTCATATAACGTGATATATGATGTGATTTATAATCTGTTGTCAATTATACGTGTTTGAATGATATTGGTAATCGTGATTTGATGTGTTAAGTACCATAGAAATACCGGAATGGGAAAAAGAGATTTTCAAAGAATATTTTGAAAATAATTTACTTATATAAAATCACTGGATTTTATACATAAAAGGAAAAAGGATTTTTAGAAAAGGAAATAAGTATAAGAATCAAAAGGGTTAAAAGAATATATTTGTCAAACAAATATAAAGAAAATGGTTTGGTAAAACAAATAAAAAGGAAATATTTGTAAATCATTTACAAATAGAACTGAGAGGAAATATTTAGAAAAATAAATAGAGTTATAAAAAGGAAATTTGTTTATAACCGAATAGGATGTTATAAAAAGGAAAACGTTATAAAAAGGAAAACGTTACTAAAAGGGAAACCATTTGTAAAGTAAAGAACCGTTACTAAAAAGTAAATCTTTATAAATGAATAGTTTATTCGAAAAGGAGTTAATCGAATATTAGTTATTCGAATATTAGTTATTCAAATAGAGTTAAAGGAATTATCGATTATTAGTTAATCGAAGGGAGTTATAGATTATTAGTTAATCGAAGGAGTTATCGATTATAGTTTAATCGAAAAGAGTTATCGATTTGTTTAATCAAAGCGAGTTATAGAATATTGGTTATTCGAAGGAGTTATCGAATTTAGTTATTCGAAGGAGTTATCGAATTTAGTTATTCGATGGTGTTAATCGATTTGATTTAAAATAAAGGGGTTAATCGAATATAGTTTATTCGAGTAGAATCAATAGAGTAATCGAATATAGTTTATTCGAATAGAATCAATAGAGTAATCGAATTTAGTTTATTCGAATAGAATCAATAGAGTTATCGAATATTAGTTATTCGAATAAGAGTTAAATAGAGTTATCGAATATTAGTTATTCGAATAGAGTTAAAATAAAGGAGTTAATTGAATATAGTTTATTCGAATAGAATCAATAGAGTTATCGAATATTAGTTATTCGAATAAGAGTTAAATAGAGTTATCGAATATTAGTTTTTCGAACAGAGTTAAAGGAGTTATCGAATGTTAGTTATTCGAATAGAGTTAAAGGAGTTATCGAATATAGTTTATTCGAATAGAGTTAAAGGAGTTATCGAATATAGTTTATTCGTATAGAGCTAAAGAAGTTATCGAATATAGTTTATTCGAATAGAGTTAAAGGAGTTAATCGAATATAGTTTATTCGAATAGAGTTAAAGGAGTTATCGAATATAGTTTATTCGAATAGAGTTAAAGGAGTTATCGAATAGAGTAAATTGAATAGAGTTATCGAATATACCTTATTCGATAGAAAGAATTATCGAATAGAGATGATTCGAAAGAGAGTTACGTAAGGAAGTTTGTTAAAGAATTAAAAGGTGAACTTTGTCTATTTCAAGGTTAGAAACGTTGTTCAGTTAAGGTCTTCGAGGTAGTATTACCCCAACATGATTGACTTCATTTTTAACTAAGGAATGGTTAAGGTTCGATAGTGAAGGTGGGTGAAAGGAATTTAGTTAATAAGCGTAAAGGTTTGAGTTGGCATCGCGATAGTTTGTTTAAACATCTGTCTAAGTCCAATGAATGAGTTTTGGAAATGTTTTCCAAATAAGAACCAGAAATGTTTTCTGATATAGGAAACAAGAAATGGAAATGTTTTCTAATGGTAATAACATATATTTTCTAAATTTAGAAAATAAGAAATGTTGAATATAAGGAAACAGGAGATGAAAAATGAACTAAGGAGATAAATGTTAAATGATGTTTGATCGATATAATTTCCATCTGGAAATAATATCTTTGTTTGCACACGTATTTTTCTTCGATAGTTAAATCACAGACCATCGAAGTTTTGACCATTTTAACGTTGTTAATATGGAGAGACCGGTTGGATTATTATCCAAAGAACCACTCTGTATTGGCATAAGCGCTGCGAATCATATATGCCAAAGATAATTGAAGATGGAGTAAAAGTGCAAGGGCTATTGTATAAATCTTAGATAACAGTGTCTAAGATGGATATACTGAATAGTACCTTCGGTTCATCCTGTTCCCCGATGACTTGTATGGACGGATATCTGACAGAGTATTTCCAGACGATCACGTATATTGATTTCTCCAACCGTACCAAGAGTGGAAGCAAAGAAGGAAACTTCTTTTAGCTAATACATAATGTATTGTTGAGGACGTCAATCGGTGATTTGATGGATTTGACGATGTGACACTCGAAGTGAATCTAGTGTGATGATAAAGCGTAGCTTTTAGCCTCACATCCGGTAAATGACAGAAATCGGGCAGGCAGCATGGCTAAGTCGGTCGCTCCGAAGTAGGGTGTATAATCACCTGATCTAGAGTTTCATTTATTTCTAAAAATATATTGTCGATACTGTCCCATTCGGGAAACGTTTGCTGATCCCAACCATTGGTGATATACATTCGATACACTCAAGCGAAATGAGTGGTCGGTCATGTGTGGCCGGGTTGCAAGATGTTCTTGTTGAACCCAGTGTATTCCTCTCTAGAAGTACACTAGCGAAAGGTGGTTCCATACCTTGTCTTAGTTGGAAATCCATTACCCAATACGTGCTTACGGTTTTGATTGTATACTATATATGTAGAACGTGAGATGAAAGTGTTTCTGCTAGATGATTATTATATTGTGGTTGATAGACATTATTATAATATCAAAAGGTTTTTGATATAAAGATAATTTGGATTCTCATAAGGGGAAAACCCGTTCCGTTATACGGCGTGGTCTTATGAGATATCGTTTACCAGTTCGAACCGTTTTAAATTGTTTTACTCATACCAGTCCCATGACTGACCCGGAGTTTATTTTGTTTTGTTTTCCCTGAACTCTTGGGTGCCTAAATTTGTACGGGCAGTCAAGTAGTCGGGATTTACAGATATACTGGAAGATCATGGAGCAGGAGGCTTCAGGATTATATAGCTATAGTTATTTCCACTGTGTTGTAAGTGTTGTACTTTGATAATGATGTATATTCAAGTACAGATGTATATTTCAAGTTATGTTATATATATTATATGTTATTCGTTCCGCTGTGAGGTTCGTGTCACTCTGATGTTGTGTTCTTCTTCTTCTTCTATTCTAAGTTTCTATCTTATCTTTCCTCACCCTCTATCTTCTTTCTATTAGTGTTCTAATTTTCCAGTGTAATTGGGGTTGGACTTGTGTTATTTAGTCAGCTCAAATTGGACCGGATTTTCGGGTCATTACAGGAGACTACTTGATGGTTATTATAACTTGTTTTACAGAGGACTTTGAGTTTAATTCCATATGATACAATTTTTTTTATAAAGGTATTAGTATACGATATTTAAAGTTGAATTTATATTAAAACCAGGATTTAAATTTCTTTCTTAAATTAAAAGTGTGGATTTGAAATTTCATATGGTAAGGTTTATAGAATAATATAAGTATATATGTATATTATTTTAAACTTGGATTATAAAACCCGGAATCAAGCCCCTTGAGTTGTCTTAACTAATGATATAGGATTTAGTACTCGATTCATTGGAATTTTGACTTTGGAACTAGGAAATTAAATTAAGTATTAAGAGAAGATAAATGAGCATTGGGGTACTTGAGACTGAGTAATAATAGAGTTTAAGAGAATTCCAAATTTAGTCGATATAAGTGTTCGATAAAGTTGAAATTAACCATGAAACGAAATCCAACGAATGTAAAATAAATTGAAAAGTTTTGCTATGCAAATAAATTTGCTAATTAATAAGGATATTAAGTTAGTCAAGTTAAATAAGGTTAGATTAGGAAATCGAAAAAATGGTTTGAAAACTAAGTGTAGAAACTTGAATGATAAACAATCCTTAATTAAATTCATGATGGAGGAGCCAAGAAAATAAATTTGGTTAAAGAAAAAAAAATACTTAGTCGAGTAAAGGAATTGAGTAGAATAAATTTAACTTAGCAATCGAATAGTAAGAGTTGAGGAACATTTGAGCTATACATAAACCATCCTTAACTCGATTCAGGATTTTAGAGTCGAATAAATAACTTGAATTAGGAGAATAAACTTAAGTGGGAATAGAATCTAATTGGATGAATAAATGGTAAGAACAATATCGAGTGTAGAAAGGAAATGAGGTTTAATGTAATTTGAGCTTAACGAATGAAACCAAATCGAGCTAGTTCGAAAACCATAAATAGATTTGAATTAGTATTAATATAGAAGGAGTTTGATGTTCGGTAATGATTCTCGAAATGTGGAACTTAATAAGTGAAATGAAAAATTTTAAATTAATAAAGTGGAATTATAGAAAGAAGAAAAAGGGGAGTTTAAGCAAACCCTATGTTAATGAAATTAAATAAGAATTTGGATAAAGCTGAATTTGGTAAGTGGGATATTTGAAGGAACTTGGATTTAAGGTAACTTAATGTAGGTTAATAAACAAAGCCGAATGGAAACGAACTTAAGGGAAATTGGCTTGAGTCAATTCGGAATTAAAGATAAGAGTATGAAATAAAGTGAGAATGAACATATAATTAGAACGAAAAATAGAAATTTACTCAAGTGGAAAGGGCTAATCAAATATGGATATAATGAATGATATCCAATACATACGGATGAATAAACAAGAATAATAAATTAAAACTTGGTAATCGACCAAGTTTAATGAATTCATGATTGAATATAGTTGAGTTAGTTGGAAAAGTTAATGTGAATCCAAGTCTTAATGGTGATTTAAACTTGAAATTAAACAAGTAGCGAATGGAAATTATATTAGATAAAGTAAGCGATTGAATGAAAAATTTCATTCCTGGGATTATGAAGTAAATGTATATGTAAATGATTCAATGAGCGAATAAGAACAACTGAAAATGAATAAGTTGAAATGAACTTGAGTAAGATAGACGATGGCATAATATGAATAGATGAAATGAAATTTGTTTAATACAAGTGAAATAAACATGAGTATACTTAAGCGATAAAGGGTAAACAATACTCGAATATAATGGAATGATAATTTATTTAGATATTTAATCTTGGCTTAAATTTTCGAATCGGAAAGTTTGAACTTGAAATGGAATTAATCAATGTTTATGCCAAAATCTGAAATATCCGATAAGCTGAAGTAAAATAGTCGTAACTTTTGAATGGACGATCGGAATTCAATGATTTCGAACTTTTCGGAAACCTTAGAATCTAAACTAAGACATTTGTATATAGCGACACGTCGAAATTCTCATGTTATTAGGTCGAAATCCATGTTTTAGACGTAGTGCCATGTGCAGGAAATTAAAAACCGAAGCATATACGCATATTGTTTTGACCATAACTTCCTAACCGAGCGTCGGATTTTGATGTGCGAGTACAATTCGGAAAGGCCAGAATGTAAACTAAAACTATTTCTTGATACACCGAGTCAAATTCTAATGTTTAGAGGGCTAAAAAGTGGATACAACATTTCAGACCTGCATTCTCAGTGTTCGGGCTGAAGCGTTCGCCTTCGCTAAAACAGTCATAACTTTCAAACAGATTTTCCGAATTCGACGAATCCAGACAATTCGGAAAGCCTGAAACAAATGCTACAAGTTTTACCCAGTGTCGTTTAGTCAAATTCCATCATTTATTGGGTGATAATTGTTAATTTGTTTGCTGTCATGTTGTTAACATGTTGGTTTTATAGTTGAAATGGTCAGTATATGTTGTCTAAGTTGTATACAATTGCTATATATTGTATATATGTTTGACTCTCATGTATATGTGAGTATGTGGCAGGTGTAGGGAAGTCGCGCTACTTCTCGGAGCTCGCTTGCGCTAAATACTAAGCTAAATAAATCCGCAAATAAATGCTAAAGGAGGTACGTAATAGGGTTATATAGTTGTGTAGTTGCGTATGTATGTGTTTTCCCCATTTTTGGGATGCCTCATCGTGTTATGGGATGTATAATTGAGTTTTTATATGCGTTGTGATTTTCCGGACCTCTCCGTACAAAGGAGATGCTGCCGAAATTTTCCGTGATTTTGGGAGTTAGAAAATTTCTGAGATTTTTCAATCATATCTTATTTTATAAATACTATTTTATAGGTATGGATTTGAAAGTATGATTTGTCTGATACCCTATTTCGTTCTCTTTTCGGGGACGAAAAGATTTTTAAGTGGGGGAGAATGTAACATCCCATATTTTCTGTATATTTTAAATTTCGATTTAAAATAAATAAAATGAATATATTGGGGGAAAATCAAATTTTGTTGATTTTTATGATGATGATTGTTTATAGTGAGTAAATAGATTTTTTTCAAATTTAGTTTATTTAGAAAGGCTGTAATTTGAAATTTAATATTTAAATAATTAAATAAATTTGAGATGTTTAGTTTAAATTGAGAATTCAAATTAAATTTGAAATGGAGAATTCTAAGTTGTTATTTATAATTTAAAACTCAAATCAAAATTTCAAATAATCAAATTTTGGATCTTGAATGTGTAAAATTTATTTATAAAATTTGTTTAAGTCATAATTGGATCAAATAGAAATTTTTAAATATTTAAAATTGAATTAAAACAGTTAATCAAATATTTGATTTTTTTTAATTAACTGTGAAAATTTAACCATTTCGACAATTGTCTCGGAATCCGATGAAACCAGTTCCATCGGATTCGAAACGGTGAGTTTTTGTTGGGTTCCAAATTTCGTTGTAATTGGACTTGTCGTTTGGCCGTACAGGAGAAAATGCGAATGGAATCAATGGAATATGATAATTGTTGTTTCTCTTATTAAACTTAGCCCATGAATATAAATTTCTTACTAACCCCATCAGCCCATTCATTATACGTATAATTCTTCCATCAGAAAATTTTCTCTAATGGCAGAACCAATATTTACAAACCCTAGTTCAAATAAAATTTCAACTTCAAAATCAAATCTCCTTAAAACCCATCGAATTATATATCAAATCAAAGCTCTCAACAAGTAGAACTCAGATCTACGGTTTGTTATCGCATGCAGTACATTGTTTAGTCAGAAATAGATGGTCAAACTTGCAGTTTCGAAACCCTAAGGTGTAAATTTGGGGGTTTTCGATTCTGGGCTTAATTAGAGAATCAGGGATATGGATTTTGAAGAGACCGTCGATACGAGTGCGATGGTGGTGGTCGTTTGATTTATAAGCTAAGGAGTCATCGGGAATTTGGGTTTTAGGGTTCGAAACCTGTTTTGGGTTTCGATCTGGCGGCGGAGATTGGTGCCACCGAAAGTGATGGTGGCGGTTGTAACACCCCGTGTATTCTATAACTGTGAAATTAACAAATTAAAGTATAATTAATTTGAAATCAAAGAACTAAGGGAAACAGGATACGCCATTGCGTTCGTCTTGGAAAAATACGCGAAATAGAGTCCGAGTTTTCGAAAAACGGAGTCCGTATGAAGAAGATATAGCCTCCGGAAGTTTCTGAATTAAGTTTAAAATTCGAACAGCTCAGAAAAACAAGTTTAAAATTAAAAATCGGGCCCAATTGGCCAGGGCGGGAAAATTCCCGCCTAAGACACCCAGGTCGACTGGGCTGTCGACCTGGTCTAGCCAGGTCGACAGGGCTGTCGACAGGGCTGTCGACAGGGCTGTCGACCTGGTCCAGACCCAGGTCGAACCCAGTCCACCCTGGCTGGCCTAGTCTATGTTGGTCGATTTTCAGAAGCATGCTTTGTCATTAGGGCTAGGTGGCAGGCTCTAATTGGTCTTTCTTTCGAATGAATGGCTACGATCAATCCAAGCAACATCGATGGTCCTAATCAGTTCATAAACTCTATAAAAATGACCCTAGACTCAACCTAATCTATTCATTCAAAAATAAGAACAAAGCCATCATGCTGCTGAGGAACGACTAGGAGTAGCCACCAATTTGGGAGAAGACTAGGAGGAAAATTCTAAAGCATAAAGCAACTTAAACAAATCAAATCAACAAGGAATCGCATCTCCAAATCCCTAAATTGGAGAATTCGCCACACAATTGTAAGTAGAGTATTATTTTGGTATGAACAAATAATTGTGTTGGTTTGTATACTTGATTTGTGGCGATAAAGTAATTCATATTTGTGCGTTACTATGATTCTTATCGATTTGGAATATTGTATACGTTTGGATATTCTCAAATTATGTTATTCATTATAAAAACTACATGTTTGCGGTAGTTTTATGCAAGTATACGTTTGGATATTCGCAAAGCATGTTATTCATTATAAAAACTACATGTTTGCGGTAGTTTTATGCAAGTATACGTTTGGAATATTCGCAAATTATGTAATTCATGTTGAAGCTACATGTATGTAGTTGTTTAATTGAAATTCATGCAAGTTTGGGGTTTTGCTACTATGTCATCATAATGTGTATTTTTATACAAAAATCATTTCGTGAGTAATTGGAGCAAATTTGGGTTATTATAATTCATATGAAATTATGTTGAAAATTTGGCATCATGGTCTATGTATTAAGCCATACTTTTGTACTAGAAAACCTCTTTGCGAACTTATGAATATGACTAGGCTATGATTGATATTTTGCATAATTGAAAACCATGTTAGGTCTACATTGTTAATAAGAATTATATGATGACATATGTGGTACATAGCTAGGTTAGATTCAAAATCCCATTTGCAAGTTTGCATGACTAAAGTAAAAATCATGATTTCATGTTTAGAAATATTTATGCCATAAGTATATGTGCGCCATGGTTATGTGAATAGATTTAAAATCATGATTAAGTTGGAATAATTCAAGTTGAACTATGCTTTTGTATTAGTAACAAAAGTAAACCCCTTTGTAAACATGTAGGAATCTTATGAACATGATTTGCCTATGTTTGACATTATGCCTAAATAAAAACATAGGTTTATGTTGTAGTTAAGACTATGTGTCAATAATGATATCCAATTTAGATTCTTATCTCAACTACAATTTTACATGCTTTGATTCATGTCACTTATGCTTTATGACCAAAGTATACATTACTACTATGCAAGTACACCAGTTTCTATTTTGTAGTCCCAACGTTATGTTGCAAGTTCATGCGTTCACATTCCCCTTCTTGTGTATGTAATCATGGCCTCCCCTTTTCACGTGGCTAAGTTGGGCTTAAAAAGGCTAAGCCCAACATATATATATAATAAACGAGCGAATTAAACGGGGGTAAATAGCGTTGGGCCAAATTAATTAATAAATGAAAATATAAAGTAAAGGGGCCCAAATTCAAGTATGGGTTGGGCCCAGGATTGGTGTAACCTTCACACCATTGATTTTTAATAATGGGCCGCAAATATTTACATATAAGAAAATAAAGAAGAAAGAAAAAATATGTAAATGTAGAACATACGATGTGTTTAACCCGAGGTTGGATTGAGTTGTGATGTAAACCTGCCCGGAACCGCCCGGCTGTCCAGTAGTCACAACAATACCTATCCAATGTGGGTGGTTAAACATGGAGCCCAATAAGGACCCGAGGTTAGGCTGAGTTGTGGCGTAAGACTGCCCGGAACCAACCAGCAACAGGCAGCCACAACAATACCTGTCTAATGTGAGAGGTCAAGGCTTTAATAAGACAATTAAGGCTGAGTCAGGATTGTTAGGATTAAGTGAACTAAAGACTTAATCAAAAATGAGACATGCTAAACTAAACAGACTGATTGGGGGTTAGGTTCATAAAACACTTAACCAACTTAGCATGTTGGCTAGAAGTAGAAAACCTAGTAGCGGGGGACCCTTTTCAGCAGTAACCCTATAAGGTGTATCATGATACCCTGAAACTAGGCAGGGTGGGGCACGATTACTGGGCTGATTGTAAGAGGTCAAATCGACGGCGGTGGTGTAGCAGTGTAGGTTCTAACGGGGTGCGGTTATGCACACACTCCGGCGCAGAAAAATAAAGCACTGGGCACCAGTAGCATACCTGTGCATTCTAAGGTTGTGTCGGGCCGCTGCCATGGGACTTGATACACCCCATGGTGGGACCAGCATAGGTAACTACAACATCGGGGGCCGTAAGACACATGTAACTATGCGAGTAGGACCCGATCATCATAGAATGGATCACTTCACCCTGATTATGGGGTGCCAGTTGGAAACTAGTTTATATGGGTTCAGAGATTAACATGGGGTACGATAGTGTATTCGACCCTAGACAACTTAACCAAGTTTATAGTGCTTTCCCACTTCTTGTTTATACTTATCATACCCAGTTCTTTATTCATAGGCAGAATAGTCCTAGACTTACTCAGGCTTTATGTCTGACTCTACTTTTCTTTCGTCTTCTTTTCTTCCGTTCCCCCCCCCCCCCCAGGTCCACAGGGAGGGAACACTGCAGCTTGACCAGCCTTAATATCCAGCTTGAAGAGGAGAAATGTATTGCTTGGACTTTTTCCGTTTTGAACTATGGCTTTGGACAACCACTATGGGGCTTTTGCAGTTTATTTATGTTTTCTTTATGCTTCTTTAAATAATGTAATCAAAGACAGATTGAAGGAGTTATGTTTTTTTTTTTGAAAGGATGTAAGACAATCATGGTGATGTTGCTGTAACACGTATTTGCTTTTATGAAATAAAAGTTGTTGTTTTTCCGCTGTTTACAAATATGTGTTCTTATATCTGTCTTGTATATCTGTGACTTATACTTATAAACCTCCACCAAAATTAGGGCATTCCCTTTGAGAGTGACCCTAACAGAGGTGGGGTGTTTCAGCGGTAATGCTAGGTGCAGGTTTCGATGTGCTTCAGTTCGGTGGTGGTCTCGTCCCTTCCGGTGGCCGGAGCTCAGAGAAAACGGCGGTCAAAATTGGCCTTTGATGGGTTTGTGCATGCGCTACTGTAGCACGGGAGAATGATGAGCGGGAAGGAGAAAGGTGGACTGCTGATGTGGCAGCTCCGGAGTTGTGGGGTTTTTATTTTATAATTTTATATATATTTTAAAATTCAAATCGTAAAATGCTCATAACTTCTTCACACAACCTCGGATTGACACGCGGTTTGTTGCGTTAGGATCGTGGAGAAATTGCGGACGTTTGGGTACTGTATTGGATGCATTTAGAGACTGTGAAATTTTGGGCTTTGGTTGGACGTTTGATCCACTAAAGACGCAAAGGTCAGTGATTCTTCGCTCACGAAATATTGAATCATTCCCATATTTATCGAATTAAATTATGAAATAGTTTGGTTGCATGGTTGTGATTGGCGGTTGAATTTGGTTGCTTAAATTTGATATACCAGTGTGTTAACATGCAATTTAGATCGATGATTAATTATTTGATTTAAATTTAAATTTCTAGTTGAAAATTCTAATCCTTATAAATCCTGAAAACAGTTGAAACTGATCAGTTGAATGGAATGGTTGTGATGGATGTTTGGTTGAAATTTATTACTGAATTGAGATTGACACGGTTAATGCTCTGTATTCAGTATAGTGTATTTGCGTGTTCTTTGTGACGATAAATCCCATTTACCCTTGATGTTACGGGCATCTAATAAACCCGGGATTTATCGATAAAATAAATTAAGAACACAGCGTGAAATGATAAATCTCTGTGACCCTGATTTGGATTGAAATGATAGATCCATCCCTGAAATATCGAGAAATTAGACTTAAGAATCACTTGGCCATAGGATAGAAATTTTTATACAGACATCGGTTGGTTAAATAATTTTTTTTTATATTCGAAATTCTTTCGAAGGAAATTTTATTTAAAGAAATGTGTCGATACTCGATAAATATTTTCTTTAAAGATCCAACCCTTGAATGTGTATTGAAATGGTTAAGGAAATTTTCCCAAAACAAATCGAAAATTTTAAATTGGGATTTGAATATGATTTGGAGTTATTCAAATAAATGACATAGATTTGAATGTAATAAATTCTCACTGAATTTAATTTTTGGAATAAAGGTAATTGATGATACTCGGAGTTGTTTTAACTCTATATGAAAATGGAATTGAATCTTCTTAATCGAAGGTTGGTTTGAATGGTGTTTGAAAACGAGATATGGAAATTGGATGAATTTCATGTAGATTGGAATATAGATTTCGCGTTGTTGTAATTCGGAAGGTGAAACAATTTATGGTTTAAAATTTTATTTTATTTTTATTTTATTTTTATTTTATAAATATATATCTACTTTGTTATAAGTGAAGTTTGCTTATATATATTATTATCATTCAAAAAAATTATTTAGTAAAGCCTTTATTTTATGTGTATATATATATATATAGTGATTTAAATTATCTTAGTTTACTCTAATGATTTTATATAAGTAAATTTTATATATAAAGTTTTATTTATAAGTATCTATTTCCAAAATTTTATTTTATGAATTGTAATTTTCTTCCGAATGGAAAGTGTTTGGATTTAAACCGTTGGTGCAAATGGAGTTGAGATAAAGTTATATTCTATTTGAATATGAATTGATTTTTAACCGATTTTATGTGGAAAGGTAGATTTTATTCTACTTGAATATGAATGGGATTTCCAAGGATTGAAATGAATAGATACGGGAAATATATATTCTATTTAAATATGAATGGGTTTCGGATGTAAATTGATTTGGAATAACTGAAATATTTTAAGATAAAGTACATTCTATGTGAATATAGATCGATTTGTAATATTATATGAGTATAATATAATGATATGAGAATATATCCTGGTTTGAAATATCATCGATTTGGGATATTTTGATATGAATTTTTTTCTATTTTGAGTATAAAAAATGGGTTCGAAACAAAATATGATATTTTGATATGAAAGCAAACCTTTGTGAAATGTAAAAGAACCGACCGATGTGGAAAATGTAATCGTTGGTTGTTAAAGAGACCGGAGTCGACATAAGGCATACTCTCTATCAGTGTCGATACCACTTTGACAACTGTGAATGTTATGACGTATCCAGAATGAGTATGATGGCTTGGAGGCGATTATTGAATCGAAGGAGATGAACGATGACGAAATAGCCCTGACCTTCGGGTCAGAGTTGAAATGACTAAAATAGGAGCTATACCGTGACTAATTGAGGTAGCACCTTTGATCGTACACACTTCTTCGATACTATTTCTATGACTAGGATGATGATAATGATGATTTGGGCCCATTTATGACTTTGGGAGTGTGTTCCGAGGTGGGCGGTAGTGGCTGTTATGCGTTACCACCGGTCCGGGAGTGCAGTTGGTAGAATCCTACCCTGGGCATCGCCTCGAGTGCCTTGTCATATTATCCTTATTGATCCCCATACGATTTTGATTTGTATCGTACCTATGGAGTGCCCTCTGATGCCATCGTTTACGGTGGGTTTACAGTAATGTATAGACTACGGTATTATAAACGGTGTAAGGGTAAAAATGTAATCCCGCTTACGCTATTTTCAGTATTTATACTTTACCAAGTAGACACTATCATAATAGCGTATTATACTATCTATGTATTAGTTTAACGGATCCGTGATTGATGGAAAAATCCCGTAACATCTCTTGAGTTACTGCACCCATGAGACTGATGTTATTTCGTATTTTGATTAGACTAATATGAGAATGATTTAGTGCTGATCCGAGTGTTTGTTGTGTTTCTTTTTATGCAATACGCTCGGGTCAGCAGATGTTGCAGTTACCGAAGATTTCAACATCTTGGAGGATGAAGACGAAGTTTTGGTATATATCTACTATATATAAGTATTTCCGCTGCTTTTATTTCCGCTGTGCTATGTAGAGATCTACATATGTAACTCTGATAATAGTTGTAAGGTATGGACAAATGTATGTATTTCAACTGTTTAAACTGTTAGTTATTTATTATATGTTATCCTTTCGCTGTGAGAACTCTATTATTGTTCATCTCTTCTTTCTTCTTTTTCTTCTTTTCCCAATAACTGCCTATATTTGAGATTTGTTCAGGTCGACATATGTGGTTTATTGTCGATTTGAACGGTCAAAAATATGGGTCGTTACATTATCCTACGATTAAATATTTGGATAATTATTTTAAGACAAACAATTTAGAAATATTATTAGATTAAATATATTAATCTAATGGTAAGAAGTAATTAAATCAGTTAATGAATTTACTGATGGAATGAAGTTGATTTAAATCAACTATTAAATTGAAAAATAATTATTAGATTAAGTGGGTCCTCAATTAATCTAATGATAATAATTTGATAGTTAATTGTTTAACATAAATAAGATTTCTCATAATTATCTTTTTAATTAATGGAGTTTAAATGATGATTGAACTAATATAATTAGTATAAAATGAGCAACTAATCTATTTAGATTAATGATGAAGTGAACTGTTTACTTCAGAAATGATAAAGTAAATATTATTTAATTAAACAATTGTTGATAAATGGATTCCATTTAAGCGGATATTGAATTTATAATAAGATGTTACTTGAATTAAGTATAATGTTTCAAATAAAAGTAAACCGTCAGAAGACAAAGAACGTCAATAGATCTTGGTAAAGAAGTTATAAATAGAACTGTGAAATAAAGTTAAAGTTAATATTTAATATAGATAGTCATTAGCAACCGAGTTTCAAAATAGGGATATGGGGTTGTAAAACCATAATTCAAATTAAACAAGAAAATACAGTCTGATAGATGCCATAAGTAATAAGGGATTAGAGTACAGAATTATATCTGTTCTAAGGTAAGAACGTTGTCGATCAAGGTTTGAGAGGTAAATAAAATACCCCAACTTGAACGGCTTCACTATTATCGAGGAACGATATCAGTTTGTAACGAAAAGAGATGTCAAGATTAGTATAAAGGGAATATGGCAGCGTATTGCAAGTCTTAGAACTATAGCGATAAAATAACGTTGTTGACTAGGCTTAAGCGTGACTGTTATGTCGAGATTAGTTATAAAGAAGAATATTACAGCGTATGACAAGTTTTGAACTGTAGCAATAAATTAATGCTGTTAACCAAACTTAAGCGTGATTTTTATATATAGCAGCACTTCCTAGGGATTGAAAATAGTTGGGTTTGAAATCCACTTAGTCTAAAGCAATAAGTAACG
Source organism: Allium sativum (assembly GCA_030737875.1). Lineage (NCBI taxonomy): Eukaryota > Viridiplantae > Streptophyta > Magnoliopsida > Asparagales > Amaryllidaceae > Allium > Allium sativum. The sequence continues at coordinate 338,055,239 of CM060912.1, forward strand.
ACGATGGTTCAAAGAAAAATGAGAATGAGTTAGAAAGAGAACTAGAAAATCGTTTCAGAAAACATTAACATCATGTCGATGTTTGGAATATGATTAGAAATAAGTCACACTATTTCGAATTGGAACCATAATTCGACAATGTTGAATGAATTATTTTTAGGAATTATAATCCGATAGAATGGTTAATATTTAGTTTAAACCAACGAATTATAATAGGATATGAAATCAATATTTAGTTTTAAACTAGATATTGATTCAACAATAAGGTGACTTAGAAATAGAGTTTATAAAGTGGAATGGGATTATAAATTATGAAAGAGATTTCAGAAAACAAGATAACGGTATTTACTATTTGAATAATGAGTTATTTGATAAAGGTGTAATAACCCGAAAATCTGGGCCAGTTTAAAATTTTTATTTTGGCAATTTTAGCGAATTTTGAATATTTAAAATAGATTATTTTAAAATAACATCGACGAGAAATTTATTTTGTATATATTTTGAACGTATATATTATACGCGTCGTCGTTAGAATATAAATAATTATATATAATTATAAATAGAATTGAAAATGGCGCGGTAGTTCGATAATTCGATTTCAAACTTCAATTGAATGTACCGGGTGCAAAATAAACCGGATTTTAGTGAAACCAAAAACATTAGGATCTAATTGATAATATCTTTCCAACGAATCCGAAAAATCAAAATTTCATAGCGGGAATCAAAAGATATGTCCAGTTGAAAATTCTGAATAGTCGCTATGGAATTCAGGCCCTTAAAAATAGACATTTTGCAAACGACCTCGGATTCCGACGAAACCAGTTTTGTTGGGTCCGCAGTGTTAAGTTATTGCTAGATTCCAAATTTCATAATTTTTCAAATCAATATGTGAGCGTGGCGAAGGAAAACGCGTTTGACCAGTTTCAGTTGATTTTAATCGACTGGAAAATGGCCATTTTTCAAACGGTCCCAGAATTCGACGAAACTAGTTTTGTTAGGACCGTATCGTCAATACGAAGCTAGAAAGTATTTTTCGGGAATTTTTAAAGTTCGTATGCGACCCCGGTAATTCGAAATGTACGTTTAAAATTCAATATAATGATTTAAATGTAAATTCAACGGAAACCAATCGAAACGGTCAAATCAGTTTGCGATACATATCCCATTGTGTTCGGAATGGGGGTGAAACGCTATGGACGACAGGCGGTGGGCCTTGTTTAGAGGTCGTATGTAAAAGTCAACCTATTGGGATTAAATAAATAATTAAAAAAAATCTTCTCCTATACCTTGCCCCCCCCCTCTCTTTTCTTTCAGAACAGAAAGCGAAATGAAAAAAAAAAGAAAAAAACCTAAAATCGCCGCTTCGATGCCAGGGCCGCCACCGCGGCAGGCGCCGCCGCCTCCACTTCAGCACCCCGAGCTCCTCCCTCCTCTTTCCTCACACGCTTCCCCTTCCTTCGATCGAAGAACCCAAACCCCCCCAACAGAAAACACGTCGCCACCCCCCCTGGCCACTGCAGGCTCCAACGCCGAGACCCCCTCCGCCTCCTCCAGCCTCGCGCAACCACTTCGACTCCACCCCTTCGCTGAATAAAAAAAAATGTAAGTTCTAATATTTGAATTTATTTATTTAATTATTTTTGTTTACTTTCTATGTAGTTAGTTTTATAAGTCTAGAGAAAAATCTGTTTTTCTTTATATATAAAATTCTGATTTTCTTGTATGTTCTTTGAAATGAATTTCTATGTTTGCTTTGAAGTGATTTTTAAGTTATAAAAAAAAAGGGATAATTTCTTACATAAGAAAAATTGGATTTTTAGATAGGAAAAAATAATAATTTCTTACATAAGAAGAATTGGATTTTTCTACATATGATGGCAAGATAAAAATACGATCTCTACTTACAAAAAAAGTGTAATTTTTCATTACAAGAAAAGATATAGTTTTCATCTTTATTTGATAGGAAAGTATAAAGATATAATTTTTATATCGTGGAAAGAATAAAGATATAATTTTTATATAAGGAGGATAATGAAAATATGATTTTTATATTTTTGAAGTATTAAAAATATAATCTTTACTATATAGAAGATGTAAAAATATTGGTTAGGTAGAGAATTAAAAATATAATTTTTACATGATAGGAATATTAAAAATATCATCTTTATATGTGTAGAAAAATAAAAATGAGATTTTTATAAAGATGAAATCTTTAAATTTGAAAGGGCGAAGTCTATGTTTTTATAAAGGAGAAATCTTTATATGGAAAATAGCGTGATAAAAATATAATTTTTATCTATATAACATAGCATAGTAAAAATTCGATTTTTATATATTGAATAGCATAGTAAAAATTCGATTTTTATATATTGAATAGCATAGTAAAAATTCGATTTTTATATATTGAATAGCATAGTAAAAATTCGATTTTTGTATATTGAATAGCAAAGTGAAAATGTGATTTTTATATATTGAACATCAAAGAAAAAATGTGATTTTTACATATGTAGTGGCTACGGTCAACGAAGGTGACAAAAAGGCAAGAACGACGAAGACTTCTGCAAAAGAAAAGTCGAGATGGTTGGTGTGACGAGAAGGAATTTCGCTCGATCCGAATCAGTCGCTAAACCGACCCAGACCGTTCGAAAACGCCCTATCGTTTGAGAACACGACAAAATAGAACGCATACAGAAGAACATTTCATTGTATATTACAACAATGCATCAGATTACAAGAATATACAGAGTATAAATGAATATTACACAGAAATATCAGAGATTTAAATTACATTTAAATACATAGCAGTGGAAAATAATACAATACACAACTGAAGGAGATGTACGGATACAAAGCTTTCCGGATATCGTTCCAGCTGTAAACCAGGATCCTGTGAATATAAATCTGCAAAACCAAAACTACTAGCTGCCCGTGTCAAAATAGGGGCACCCAGAGTTTAGGTTAAAACAATAAACTCCAGGTCAGTCATGGGACTGGTGTGAGAACTAAAACAGTTAATAATCTTTATTTTAAAAGTTAGGTAAATCAAGGGACCACGCCGTATAACACGGAACGGGTTACCTCCCAAGAATACCAGTGCATAAAACAAACAGCGCAATGCTAAATAAAGAAAAATGAAGCTGTTATAAGACCCAGGTCCCATCACACAATGCAACGCAGCCGAGGATAGGGTTTTCCCTTATAACAGCCAAAGAATGCTTGATACGTTTAAAACAAATCGTTTGATACTATTGTAAGTGCATAGTGTATAAAACAACTTCAAATCATAAGTATCAATCATAGGCGGCATGAGCATCACATGCCACTATGTCGCCATATATAGGTTTACAAATAAAACCGCAAAGTCACGTATTTGGAAATTGGATTTCCATCTATGAACCGAGGCAAAAGATAGTCCTCAACCGATTCGAGACTGTCTAGCCCGAGCCTCAGGACCCAGACTCAGGTGGGCCCTTGGATCGTCAGGGCCGGTCCACCGATGTGGATTAAAATGCCTGAGCATGTGTTTCCTCGCCCTTTGGGGCGTAAATGAGCCAACGAATGGCTCCATCGGACCCGGATCGTCCGATATAACCGAGGCGCCTCGCAACAGCAACAACCACATAAGTCAAACTCGTCAGGGCGTGTAAAACCACTGACGCCACTTCTAACTAGAAAGAAACGCATGCCCTCCCTGAGGTCAGTCTCCCGTTTTGGTTCATACCAGGTGTGAAACTCGCGAAGTAGACGTTACACAAAGCTACACCACAAAGGCCGTGCTTTGATCATCACCGCAAGACTTTGCTTTTCAACAGAAGCCTCGATCAATTGCCACTTAGGTATGCCACACAGGCAATTCACTCCATGCGTTTGATATCCATCAATATATAACCCCTGAGCTCGTACGTCTCAGAGAAGGGCGTTAAGCAAGAAAATAAATTCTCCGCCGCCAAACAGATATATATTTAATAGAGATCAATCACACGGACTAAAATCCAATGTCAGACACACAGTCCATTTACAAGTCCGTTCTGGGTCTGAACGAAACCGGAGGCACCTAGTACCCCGCATATCCATCGATCTCCAAGTACGTCTGGACGATCACCAACTGTTTCCATCTTCTTGGGTGTACAGCCCAATCAAGATCATCAGTAATTACCCAAACGACGTGAAGACTTCCGGTCTTCGACCATCGTCTTCATCTTCGACTTATCGTCGTATCAGTTATTCAGAATGGGATAAACCCGGTCTTTCCGAATAACTCGCGTATATTTAAATAAGTGTTACACAAACACAACATACACCTCATTCCAATTCATCAGTCACTAACCGTAAATTAATCAAGAGAATGATTCCCCAAATATTAACCCCGAAGGCCGAAACCAACATCAGATCAATATCCAGAAAACCATTCTGCTTAGCTAACCGACAGTTAGTTTCTGATTTCACATTCATAGGGAAAAGTTCCCATTAATTTTATCCAAGATAAATTCCTGAATTTATTCTTTAATCTATTTTTGAATATCAATTCAAACTAGTCGGGATTAGCGAACCTTACCGAAGTAATCATTTGTTTTAATTTCCCAATCCCAACCTATTCATCCCATGAAGTAAAACTGGTTATACTTCATATCTAACACCACGGTGTTATCGGTAAATTCAATTACCATTTCACGTTCAAATCTAATTAAAGATTTAACTATCGCCTGGAGCAAAACTGGTGATACCCCATTCTCGATTATTTCAATCTAATTAAAGATTCATTAAAACTCCACTTAGTTTTAATCGTTAACTGGGTTAAAGAATCCGTGTCATTTAAAACACGGTTCACGATAAACCTAAAGTCACATTCCATTGATTATCGGGTTAAAGAACGAGTGTTATTTAAAACACTGTTCACGATAAACCCAAAATCAATATCAATTCAATTTCAATTAAATATTAATTAATTGGTACACTTCATTAAATCTAAATAAAAAGATTTAATCTTTTCTCGACTGGGTTCAAGAACAGTGTTAGTGAAGACACCATTCACGACAAACCCAAATCACATTTGATATTCAATACAAGGCTCTGAATAGAAAATATACCGGCTTATATTCAATATCAAATTCCACGACTAACAAATATCGTATTGGAATTAACGATATAAATATATATCTTTCAAATTTCCGTAACAACATCCGTATAATCACGAATTCCAACATCGAAATATTCCGAAGACAATTTCGATTCAAATCCACTCCAATGCAATCATTGGAAATTCTGGTTATTTTTAAAACCCTTTTTAAAATTCAATTTATTTATTTAAAAATAAATAGAATTATAATTCTAGTTCAAAACTAGTTTACTTCGATAAAAATCTATTTTTATCTTTTCAAATATGGGGTTTTTCATCCCAATTCTTCTCAAATCATTTCTTATGATTTTACACAAATTATTACTATTTTTAATAATTTTATCAAGGCCCATACAGTCGATTTCCATCAATGGCCATCGAACTGCACGTATAGCGACCTTTTTCAAATTTGATTTGGACATATCTCCAAATCCAACCGTTAGATTTCTAATTTCTAATATTCTTTAGAAAGCTCTTTTCGATACGAACCCAACGGTTCCGGTTTCAGGAGAATCCGACGGTCGGATCTCCCATAATGTCCGTTTGAAATAAATGGTCGAAATTCACGAACTACCGCGGCGCGGCGCGTTCTGTTCAGGCCATTATATTATATATATAATATATATTTCGTCGATTTCTATTTAAAACGAATTATATAAATAGTTTTAAATTCGTTTCAAAAGCAATTTCAACTTCCTTTTCAATTCAAATCAAAATTGAGTTCTTCTTTATAAATTCGTTTTAAAATTCATTTCAATTCAATTCAAATTTCAATTCAATTTGAATTCATTTCAATTCGCTTTCAATTCAATTTGAATTCGTTTTCAATTCAATTCATTTCGAAATCGTTTTCAATTCAATTCATTTCGAAATCGTTTTTAATTCAATTCATTTCGAAATCGTTTTCAATTCAATTCATTTCGAAATCGTTTTCAATTCAATTCATTTCGAAATCGTTTTCAATTCAATTCATTTCGAAATCGTTTTCAATTCAATTCATTTCGAAATCGTTTTCAATTCAATTCATTTCGAAATCGTTTTCAATTCAATTCATTTCGAAATCGTTTTCAATTCATTTCGAAATCGTTTTCAATTCAATTCATTTCGAAATCGTTTTCAATTCAATTCATTTCGAAATCGTTTTTAATTCAATTCATTTCGAAATCGTTTTCAATTCAATTTATTTCGAAATCGTTTTCAATTCAATTCATTTCGAAATCGTTTTCAATTCAATTCATTTCGAAATCATTTTTAATTCAATTCATTTCGAAATCGTTTTCAATTCAATTCATTTCGAAATCGTTTTTAATTCAATTCATTTCGAAATCGTTTTCAATTCAATTCATTTCGAAATCGTTTTTAATTCAATTCATTTCGAAATCGTTTTCAATTCAATTCATTTCGAAATCGTTTTCAATTCAATTCATTTCGAAATCGTTTTCAATTCAATTCATTTCGAAATCGTTTTCAATTCAATTCATTTCAAAATGAATAAAATCGATATAAATATCGTTCACGTCAAAATGGCGTCAATCTAATCAACACGGCTTCATAAATTTCTATTTTCAAATATTCTATTTCAAACATTTCTTTTTCAAAATAGTTGTTATTATCAAAATATTTCGTTCAACACATGACCAATCTCAATGGATGAGTACTGTCAACACATGAACCTTTATTTTATATTGATAAAGATGTAAATTTTATTACTAAAATATTTCGTTCAACACATGACCAATCTCAATGGATGAGTACTGTCAACACATGAACCTTTATTTTATATTGATAAAGATGTAAATTTTATTACTAAAATATTTCGTTCAACACATGACCAATCTCAATGGATGAGTACTGTCAACACATGAACCTTTATTTTATATTATTCTTTATTTTCTAAATTGGAATGAGGCCCAATCAATCACCATATAATGTTAATTATATGGATTTTCATACAACACATGTATAATAGCATTGAAAAATAATCAACCATCAACCAAAGTGCACTACACTGTATAAGCATCAAATATAGATATCTAACGCTTATAACAGCCTGTCAATCAATCGATCGACATATTTAATCAATCAGGATGAGTGAACTTCAAATTTCATTCCAACACCCATGTGGGGTTTCAAATCCACAAACACAGATTTTATTTGTGCAGTTGGGCGATGTGTAAAATTTATCGACCCAATCAATGTCCTTCAAATAGGTGTACATAAACAAACCGTCTGGTTTGTAAATGATTATTTATTTATTCAGATTCACGTTAAAAATTATATTTTTAACGATAAAACATTTTATTCCAACATATGAATTTCTATTCAGTTCATTCTTTAAATAAAATGGTATTTTTATTTTCTAACTTATTTTAGAAAATTTCGGCGGCATAACGGCACGATACTAGAAACGGGACAAGGCCTAGCCTTATCCCCGGTCTAGTGAAGGCCCACGCCATTCACACATCAATCAAATCCATTCAATTCACCAAACAATTCAATTTCAAATCATCTAACTAATTTTTGCAATCAAACAAACAAGTCCATGGTCTGTGGACGATTGTGTCGGGTGCTACTAAACACCGTCTGCATCCTAGTATATATATATAACTAGAAAATGAAATTGAAAGGTGAGAAATTCTCACCAATAGCTATCCAATACCACGACTCTTCCTTTATTGAAATTTTCGCCAACCTCGCCTTTCTGTCGCTTTCGCCCGTACTCTCTACATATGAAAAAAATCGAATTTTTTTTACGATGTTATTCAATATATAAAAATATGATTTTTTACTTCAACTTTCAATATATAAAAATCTGATTTTTACTTTTAAAGTTCAAATCCTTTCCTTTTTAAAGTTTAAATCTTTTTCTTTTTAAATCTCTTTTATTCAAAACAACATTTCAAACAAACTTATTTTTTTATTTATTTATTTTAAATCATGCTACTTATAAATAAATAAATAAATAAATAAATATACTTTTAATTTGCAAAGCTTTATATTTTCAAAAACAATACTATTTTTATTTCTAAAAACCATGGTATTTTCTATTTTAAACTTATATATTTAAATCACTGTAATTTATATTGTTCAAAATAAATGCTATTTTATTTTTCAAAATAAACAATGTTTTACATAAGTTTTTATTTTTAAAACTGATTTTAAACTGTTTTTATATATTTTTAAAACTATACTAATTTATATATAAAAAAACTGAAAATTTAACAATGAAAATTCACTCACTTAAACATTCTTCTTCCTCCTTGAAAATCGCTCCAGGCTTCACCGAACAAGCGTACCCGACCTCCCATGTTAGGGTTCCACCCCGCCTCCGCTGCGCTTGACCGGAGCACCATCAGAGGGGCCCCCACGACGCGCCTTGGCGAGAGCCTCCCCCACCGTGACTGGCATCTGCTTCGGAGGTCCTTGGAGCTCGAAAAGCGAGCTCGAACTCGGCGGCCTTAAGCCCCGATTTCATCCCAATCAATCAACGAGAATTCGTATTCTTGGCATGGATTTGTAGATCTCCCATATCTCTTCAATTTCGTATATTGAGTTCTTGAAATTATTTACTGGATTGGACGAAAAAATTAAAGGAAATCTCGAACGATTTCCGTCGTTCATTATAACTGGCGCTCCATTTGGGAATTCGGGTTCTGATTGGGGGAGGGGGGTATTTAAAGAAAATATATATTAAAATTTATTATTTTAAATTTCCTAAAGGCAACTTTTTATTTTTAACTCGAAATCAAACCCACCGACAATCGTCCCTAGCGTTTTACCCCCATTCCGAACACAATGGGATATGTATCGCAGGCCAATTCGACCGTTACGATCATTTTTCGCCAAAATCAACATATAACTCTATATATTGAATTTGAACGAGCATTTCAATTTACTGGGGTCACATACTAACTCTATAAATCCCAGAAAAATATTTTCTAGCTTCATATTGACGATACGGTCCTAACAAAACTAATTTCGTCGAATTCTGAGGCCGTTAGAAAAATGGCCATTTTCCAGTTGATTAAAATCAACTTAAACCGGTCAAACGCGTTTTCCTTTCCCACGCTCACATATTGATTCGAAAAATTATGAAATTTGAAACCTAGCAATAACTTTACATCACGGACCCAACAAAACTGGTTTCGTCGAAATCCGAGGTCGTTTGCAAAATGTCCATTTTTAAGGGCCTGAATTCCATAGCGACTATTCAGAATTTTCAACTGGACATATCATTTGATTCCCGCTATGAAATCTTGATTGGTCGGATTCGTTGGAAAGATATTATCAATTAGATCCTAATGTTTTTGGTTTCACTAAAATCTGGATTGTTTTGCACCCGGTACATTCAATTGAAGTTTGAAATCGAATTATCGAACTACCACGCCATTTTCAATTCCTTTTATAATTATATATAAATATTTATATTCTAACGACGACGCGTATAATATATACGTTCAAATTCTATTCAAAATAAATTTCTCGTCGATATTATTTAAAATAATTCATTTTAAATAATCAAAATTCGCTAAAATTGCAAAAATAAAAATTTTAAACTGGCCCAGATTTTCGGGTTGTTACAATCTCCCCCACTTAAAACTTTTCGTCCCCGAAAAGGAACAAAGTCGAAAGTGGTTTGATTAATCAACTCTACGTTCGATCTGGCTTTCATTCTCCAACTTTTCAGTTTCTGAGAATTTTCAAAATTTCAAAAATTTCGCTAACACCCTAAATTTTCGAAAAATTTCGCCATAACCTCCCCTGCACCGGTTGCATCGGGGAATTTCAAATAGCTTCCCCGGTCCTTCAGATCTCAAAAAGTAAAAGAAAAAGCCAAGCGGCTAGCCAATAGGCTCATAAAATCATCATCGCCCAAACAAAACAGTAAATTATGTAGTAAACATGTACCTATTTGTCGGGCAAACAAATTTTATTCTCTGCTCTAGCCTCCTTGCTATGATCTGTTCAATGCAAGTACATGTATATGCAAGCAAATGCGACTAATTTTCAATACAGTTCAATATTTGATTCAGTTAGGCATAATGGTTCAAAATTATCAAATAATTAAACAAACAACACAAACATCAATCAATTAGTGAATTATCATTTGAAATTCATAACTTTGATACATAGTCAAAAATCAGATTTTTGATGCCAAATCACAACAATAGGCCCTATCTAATTTTGGTTCTCACACCAGTCAATAGGAAATATATAGAAATCTCACTTTCGTCGATCGAAAATAAATACTGGCGATGGTGCCCCGTCACCAGAATTATTCCCGGGCACTAGAGGGATTCTATATCTACCCAATATATTAAAACTTCGAACACACGTTTGCAAGACATATATGCAAAATCTTTATATATCGGATTGTCCCGATCAATATAGAATCAATAATCAAATACGAATAGTTGATTTGAATTTTCAAAACTAAATTTGTTTTCACTTCAAAAATTTACTCTTCACACCCGTTCTAGGATACTACTGATCCCATCTCTAACGAGTCATTCTAATTGGATATTACTAATCCAATGTCTGATGAATTCTTTCGTACGGTTCTAATGTGTCTTGTTCTCGAGCTCTGTAAACCAAAGCTCTGATACCAAATGTGACGAGAAGGAATTTCGCTCGATCCGAATCAGTCGCTAAACCGACCCAGACCGTTCGAAAACGCCCTATCGTTTGAGAACACGACAAAATAGAACGCATACAGAAGAACATTTCATTGTATATTACAACAATGCATCAGATTACAAGAATATACAGAGTATAAATGAATATTACACAGAAATATCAGAGATTTAAATTACATTTAACTACATAGCAGCGGAAAATAATACAATACACAACTGAAGGAGATGTACGGATACAAAGCTTTTCGGATATCGTTCCAGCTGTAAACCAGGATCCTGTGAATATAAATCTGCAAAACCAAAACTACTAGCTTCCCATGCCAAAATAGGGGCACCCAGAGTTTAGGTTAAAACAATAAACTCCAGGTCAGTCATGGGACTGGTGTGAGAACTAAAAATGTTAATAATCTTTATTTTAAAAGTTAGGTAAATCAAGGGACCACGCCGTATAACACGGAACGGGTTTCCTCCCAAGAATACCAGTGCATAAAACAAACAGCGCAATGCTAAATAAAGAAAAATGAAGCTGTTATAAGACCCAGGTCCCATCACACAATGCAACGCAGCCGAGGATAGGGTTTTCCCTTATAACAGCCAAAGAATGCTTGATACGTTTAAAACAAATCGTTTGATACTATTGTAAGTGCATAGTGTATAAAACAACTTCAAATCATAAGTATCAATCATAGGCAGCATGAGCGTCCCATGCCACTATGTCGCCATATATAGGTTTACAAATAAAACCGCAAAGTCACGTATTTGGAAATTGGATTTCCATCTATGAACCGAGGCAAAAGATAGTCCTCAACCGATTCGAGACTGTCTAGCCCGAGCCTCAGGACCCAGACTCAGGTGGGCCCTTGGATCGTCAGGGCCGGTCCACCGATGTGGATTAAAATGCCTGAACATGCGTTTCGCCGCCCTTTGGGGCGTAAATGAGCCAACGAATGGCTCCATCGGACCCGGATCGTCCGATATAACCGAGGCGCCTCGCAACAGCAACAACCACATAAGTCAAACTCGTCAGGGCGTGTAAAACCACTGAAGCCACTTCTAACTAGAAAGAAACGCATGCCCTCCCTGAGGTCCGTCTCCCGTTTTTGGTTCATACCGGGTGTGAAACTCGCGAAGTAGACGTTACACAAAGCTACGCCACAAAGGCCGTGCTTTGATCATCACCACAAGACTTTGCTTTTCAACAGAAGCCTCGATCAATTGCCACTTAGGTATGCCACACAGGAAATTCACTCCATGCGTTTGATATCCATCAATATATAACCCCTGAGCTCGTACGTCTCAAAGAAGGGCGTTAAGCAAGAAAATAAATTCTCCTCCGCCAAACAGATAAATATTTAATAGAGATCAATCACACGGACTAAAATCCAATGTTAGACACACAGTCCATTTACAAGTCCGTTCTGGGTCTGAACGAAACCGGAGGCACCTAGTACCCCGCATATCCATCGATCTCCAAGTACGTCTGGACGATCACCAACTGTTTCCATCTTCTTGGGTGTACAGCCCAATCAAGATCATCAGTAATTACCCAAACGACGTGAAGAATTCCGGTCTTCGACCATCGTCTTCATCTTCGACTTATCGTCGTATCAGTTATTCAGAATGGGATAAACCTGGTCTTTCCGAATAACTCGCGTATATTTAAATAAGTGTTACACAAACACAACATACGCCTCATTCCAATTCATCAGTCACTAACCGTAAATTAATCAAGAGAATAATTCCCCAAATATTAACCCCGAAGGCCGAAACCAACATCAGATCAATATCCAGAAAACCATTCTGCTTAGCTAACCGACACTTAGTTTCTGATTTCACATTCATAGGGAAAAGTTCCCATTAATTTTATCCAAGATAAATTCCTGAATTTATTCTTTAATCTATTTTTGAATAACAATTCAAACTAGTCGGGATTAGCGAACCTTACCGAAGTAATCATTTGTTTTAATTTCCCAATCCCAACCTATTCATCCCATGAAGTAAAACTGGTTATACTTCATATCTAACACCACGGTGTTATCGGTAAATTCAATTACCATTTCACGTTCAAATGTAATTAAAGATTTAACTATCGCCTGGAGAAAAACTGGTGATACCCCATTCTCGATTATTTCAATCTAATTAAAGATTCATTAAAACTCCACTTAGTTTTAATCGTTAACTGGGTTAAAGAATCCGTGTCATTTAAAACACGGTTCACGATAAACCCAAAGTCACATTCCATTGATTATCGGGTTAAAGAACGAGTGTTATTTAAAACACTGTTCACGATAAACCCAAAATCAATATCAATTCAATTTCAATTAAATATTAATTAATTGGTACACTTCATTAAATCTAAATAAAAAGATTTAATCTTTTCTCGACTGGGTTCAAGAACAGTGTTAGTGAAGACACCATTCACGACAAACCCAAATCACATTTGATATTCAATACAAGGCTCTGAATAGAAAATATACCGGCTTATATTCAATATCAAATTCCACGACTAACAAATATCGTATTGGAAATAACGATATAAATATATATCTTTCAAATTTCCGTAACAACATCCGTATAATCACGAATTCCAACATCGAAATATTCCGAAGACAATTTCGATTCAAATCCACTCCAATGCAATCATTGGAAATTCTGGTTATTTTTAAAACCCTTTTTAAAATTCAATTTATTTATTTAAAAATAAATAGAATTATAATTCTAGTTCAAAACTAGTTTACTTCGATAAAAATCTATTTTTATCTTTTCAAATATGGGGTTTTTCATCCCAATTCTTCTCAAATCATTTCTTATGATTTTACACAAATTATTACTATTTTTAATAATTTTATCAAGGCCCATACAGTCGATTTCCATCAATGGCCATCGAACTGCACGTATAGCGACCTTTTTCAAATTTGATTTGGACATATCTCCAAATCCAACCGTTAGATTTCTAATTTCTAATATTCTTTAGAAAGCTCTTTTCGATACGAACCCAACGGTTCCGGTTTCAGGAGAATCCGACGGACGGATCTCCCATAATGTCCGTTTGAAATAAATGGTCGAAATTCACGAACTACCGCGGTGCGGCGCGTTCTATTCAGGCCATTATATTATATATATAATATATATAATATATATTTCGTTGATTTCTATTTAAAACGAATTATATAAATAGTTTTAAATTCGTTTCAAAAGCAATTTCAACTTCCTTTTCAATTCAAATCAAAATTGAGTTCTTCTTTATAAATTCGTTTTAAAATTCATTTCTATTCAATTCAAATTTCAATTCAATTTGAATTCATTTCAATTCGCTTTCAATTCAATTTGAATTCGTTTTCAATTCAATTCATTTCGAAATCGTTTTCAATTCAATTCATTTCGAAATCGTTTTTAATTCAATTCATTTCGAAATCGTTTTCAATTCAATTCATTTCGAAATCGTTTTCAATTCAATTCATTTCGAAATCGTTTTCAATTCAATTCATTTCGAAATCGTTTTCAATTCAATTCATTTCGAAATCGTTTTCAATTCAATTCATTTCTAAATCGTTTTCAATTCAATTCATTTCGAAATCGTTTTTAATTCAATTCATTTCGAAATCGTTTTCAATTCAATTCATTTCGAAATCGTTTTTAATTCAATTCATTTCGAAATCGTTTTCAATTCAATTCATTTCGAAATCGTTTTCAATTCAATTCATTTCGAAATCGTTTTCAATTCAATTCATTTCAAAATGAATAAAATCGATATAAATATCGTTCACGTCAAAATGGCGTCAATCTAATCAACACGGCTTCATAAATTTCTATTTTCAAATATTCTATTTCAAACATTTCTTTTTCAAAATAGTTGTTATTATCAAAATATTTCGTTCAACACATGACCAATCTCAATGGATGAGTACTGTCAACACATGAACCTTTATTTTATATTGATAAAGATGTAAATTTTATTACTAAAATATTTCGTTCAACACATGACCAATCTCAATGGATGAGTACTGTCAACACATGAACCTTTATTTTATATTGATAAAGATGTAAATTTTATTACTAAAATATTTCGTTCAACACATGACCAATCTCAATGGATGAGTACTGTCAACACATGAACCTTTATTTTATATTATTCTTTATTTTCTAAATTGGAATGAGGCCCAATCAATCACCATATAATGTTAATTATATGGATTTTCATACAACACATGTATAATAGCATTGAAAAATAATCAACCATCAACCAAAGTGCACTACACTGTATAAGCATCAAATATAGATATCTAACGCTTATAACAGCCTGTCAATCAATTGATCGACATATTTAATCAATCAGGATGAGTGAACTTCAAATTTCATCCCAACACCCGTGTGGGGTTTCAAATCCACAAACACAGATTTTATTTGTGCAGTTGGGCGATGTGTAAAATTTATCGACCCAATCAATGTCCTTCAAATAGGTGTACATAAACAAACCGTCTGGTTTGTAAATGAATATTTATTTATTCACATTCACGTTAAAAATTATATTTTTAACGATAAAACATTTTATTCCAACATATGAATTTCTATTCAGTTCATTCTTTAAATAAAATGGTATTTTTATTTTCTAACTTATTTTAGAAAATTTCGGCGGCATAACGGCACGATACTAGAAACGGGACAATGCCTAGCCTTATCCCCGGTCTAGTGAAGGCCCACGCCATTCACACATCAATCAAATCCATTCAACTCACCAAACAATTCAATTTCAAATCATCTAACTAATTTTTGCAATCAAACAAACAAGTCCATGGTCTGTGGACGATTGTGTCGGGTGCTACTAAACACCGTCTGCATCCTAGTATATATATATAACTAGAAAATGAAATTGAAAGGTGAGAAATTCTCACCAATAGCTATCCAATACCACGACTCTTCCTTTATTGAAATTTTCGCCAACCTCGCCTTTTTGTCGCTTTCGCCCGTATTCTCTACATATGAAAAAAATCGAATTTTTTTTTTACGATGCTATTCAATATATAAAAATATGATTTTTACTTCGACTTTCAATATATAAAAATCTGATTTTTACTTTTAAAGTTCAAATCCTTTCCTTTTTAAAGTTTAAATTTTTTCTTTTAAAATTTCTTTTATTCAAAACAACATTTCAAACAAACTTATTTATTTATTTATTTATTTTAAATCATGCTACTTATAAATAAATAAATAAATAAAAAATACTTTTAATTTGCAAAGCTTTATATTTTCAAAAACAATACTATTTTTATTTCTAAAAACCATGCTATTTTCTATTTTAAACTTATATATTTAAATCACTGTAATTTATATTGTTCAAAATAAATGCTATTTTATTTTTCAAAATAAACAATGTTTTACATAAGTTTTTATTTTTAAAACTGATTTTAAACTGTTTTTATATATTTTTAAAACTATACTAATTTATATATAAAAAAAAACTGAAAATTTAACAATGAAAATTCACTCACTTAAACGTTCTTCTTCCTCCTTGAAAATCGCTCCAGGCTTCACCGAACAATCGTACCCGACCTCCCATGTTAGGGTTCCACCCCGCCTCCGCTGCGCTTGACCGGAGCACCATCAGAGGGGCCCCCACGACGCGCCTTGGCGAGAGCCTCCCCCACCGTGACTGGCATCTGCTTCGGAGGTCCCTGGAGCTCGAAAAGCGAGCTCGAACTCGGCGGCCTTAAGCCCCGATTTCATCCCAATCAATCAACGAGAATTCGTATTCTTGGCATGGATTTGTAGATCTCCCATATCTCTTCGATTTCGTATATTGAGTTCTTGAAATTATTTACTGGATTGGACGAAAAATTTAAAGGAAATCTCGAACGATTTCCGTCGTTCATTATAACTGGCGCTCCATTTGGGAATTCGGGTTCTGATTGGGGGAGGGGGGTATTTAAAGAAAATATATATTAAAATTTATTATTTTAAATTTCCTAAAGGCAACTTTTTATTTTTAACTCGAAATCAAACCCACCGACTATCGTCCCTAGCGTTTTACCCCCATTCCGAACACAATGGGATATGTATCGCAGGCCAATTCGACCGTTACGATCATTTTTCGTCAAAATCAACATATAACTCTATATATTGAATTTGAACGAGCATTTCAATTTACTGGGGTCACATACTAACTCTATAAATCCCAGAAAAATATTTTCTAGCTTCATATTGACGATACGGTCCTAACAAAACTAATTTCGTCGAATTCTGAGGCCGTTAGAAAAATGGCCATTTTCCAGTTGATTAAAATCAACTGAAACCGGTCAAATGCGTTTTCCTTTCCCACGCTCACATATTGATTCGAAAAATTATGAAATTTGAAACCTAGCAATAACTTTACATCACGGACCCAACAAAACTGGTTTCGTCGAAATCCGAGGTCGTTTGCAAAATGTCCATTTTTAAGGGCCTGAATTCCATAGCGACTATTCAGAATTTTCAACTGGACATATCATTTGATTCCCGCTATGAAATCTTGATTGGTCGGATTCGTTGGAAAGATATTATCAATTAGATCCTAATGTTTTTGGTTTCACTAAAATCCGGATTGTTTTGCACCCGATACATTCAATTGAAGTTTGAAATCGAATTATCGAACTACCGTGCCATTTTCAATTCCTTTTATAATTATATATAAATATTTATATTCTAACGACGACGCGTATAATATATACGTTCGAATTCTATTCAAAATAAATTTCTCGTCGATATTATTTAAAATAATTCATTTTAAATAATCAAAATTCGCTAAAATTGCAAAAATAAAAATTTTAAACTGGCCCAGATTTTCGGGTTGTTACAGTTGGATAGCTATCTGTGAGAACTTCTCACTCAAAATTTCTTTCTCTAGTTATATATATATACTAGGATGCAGACGGTGCTTAGTAGCACCCGACACAATCGTCCACAGACCATGGACTTGTTTGTTTGGTTGCATAGATTAGTTAGATGATTTGATTTGAAATTGAATTGTTTGGTGAAATGAAATGGATTTGATTGATGTGTGAATGGCGTGGGCCTTCACAAGACCGGGGAAAAGGCTAGGCCTTGTCCCGTTTCTAGTATCGTGTCGTTATGCCGCCGAAATTTTCTAGAATAAGTTAGAAAAATAAAAATACCATTTTATTTGAAGAATGAACTGAATAGAAATTCATATGTTAAAAATAAAATGTTTTATCGTTAAAAATATAGTTTTAACGTGAAGTGAATAAAATAAAATATTCATTTACAAACCAGACGGTTTGTTTATGTACACGGATTTGACTGACATGGATTGGGATGATAAATTTTACACATCGCCCAACTGCACAAATAAAATATGTGTTTGATTGTTTGAAACCCCACACAGGTGTTGGGATGAAATTTGAAGTTCACTCATCCTGATTGATTAAATATGTCGATCGATTAATTGACAGGCTGTTATAAGCGTTAGATATCTATATTTGATGTTTATACAGTGTAGTGCACTTTGGTTGATGGTTGATTATTTTTCTATGCTATTATATACGTGTGATGTATGAAAATCCATATAATTAATGTTATATGGTGATTGATTGGGCCTCATTCCAATTTAGAAAATAAAGAATAATATAGAATAAAGGTTCATGTGTTGACAGTACTCATCCATTGAGATTGGTCATGTGTTGAACGAAATATTTTAGTTATAAAATTTACATCTTTATCAATATAAAATAAAGGTTCATGTGTTGACAGTACTCATCCATTGAGATTGGTCATGTGTTGAACGAAATATTTTAGTAATAAAATTTTCATCTTTATCAATATAAAATAAAGGTTCATGTGTTGACAGTACTCATCCATTGAGATTGGTCATGTGTTGAACGAAATATTTTAGTAATAAAATTTACATCTTTATCAATATAAAATAAAGGTTCATGTGTTGACAGTACTCATCCATTGAGATTGGTCATGTGTTGAGCGAAATATTTTGATAATAACAACTATTTTGAAAAAGAAATATTTGAAATAGAATATTTGAAAATAGAAATTTATGAAGCCGTGTTGATTAGATTGACGCCATTTTGACGTAAACGATATTTATATCAATTTTATTCATTTTGAAATGAATTGAATTGAAAACGATTTCGAAATGAATTGAATTGAAAACGATTTCGAAATGAATTGAATTGAAAACGATTTCGAAATGAATTGAATTGAAAACGATTTCGAAATGAATTGAATTGAAAACGATTTCGAAATGAATTGAATTGAAAACGATTTCGAAATGAATTGAATTGAAAACGATTTAGAAATGAATTGAATTGAAAACGATTTCGAAATGAATTGAATTGAAAACGATTTCGAAATGAATTGAATTGAAAACGATTTCGAAATGAATTGAATTGAAAACGATTTCGAAATGAATTGAATTGAAAACGATTTCGAATTGAATTGAATTGAAAACGATTTTGAATTGAATTGAATTGAAAACGATTTCGAAATGAATTGAATTGAAAACGATTTCGAAATGAATTGAATTGAAAACGATTTCGAATTGAATTGAATTGAAAACGATTTCGAATTGAATTGAATTGAAAACGATTTCGAAATGAATTGAATTGAAAACGATTTCGAAATGAATTGAATTGAAAACGATTTCGAAATGAATTGAATTGAAAACGATTTCGAAATGAATTGAATTGAAAACGATTTCGAAATGAATTGAATTGAAAACGATTTCGAAATGAATTGAATTGAAAACGATTTCGAAATGAATTGAATTGAAAACGATTTCGAATTGAATTGAATTGAAAATGAATTCAAATTGAATTGAAAAGGAAGTTGAAATTGCCTTTGAAACGAATTTAAAACTATTTATAAAATTCGTTTTAAATAGAAATCGACGATATATATATTATATATATAATATAATGGCCTGAATAGAACGCGCCGCGCCGCGGCAGTTCGTGAATTTCGACCATTTATTTCAAACGGACATTACGGGAGATCCGACCGTCGGATTCTCCTAAAACCGGAACCGTTGGGTTCGTATCGAAAAGAGCTTTCTAACGAATGTGATAAATTAGAAATCTAACGGTTGGATTTGGAATTATGTACAAATCAAATTTGAAAAAGGTCGCTATACGTGCAGTTCGATGGCCATTGGTGGAAATCGACTGTACGGGCCTTGATAAAATTATTAAAAATATTAATAATTTGTGTATAATCATAAGAAATGATTTAGAAAGGAATTGGGATGAAAAACTCCCTATTTGAAAAGATAAAAATAGATTTTTATCGAAATGAACTAGTTTTGAACTAGAATTATAATTCTATTTATTTTTAAATAAATAAATTGGATTTGAAATGGTTTTGAAAATAACAAGAATTTCCAATGACTGCATTGGAATGGAATTGAATCGAAATTGTCTTCGGAATATTTCGATGTTGGATTTCGTGACTATACAGATGTTGTTATGGAAATTTGAAAGATAGATATATATATCGTTATTTCCAATACGATATTTGTTGGTCGTAGAATTTGATATTGAATATAAGCCGGGATATTTTCTATTCAGAGCCTTGTATTGAATATCAAATGTGATTTGGGTTTGTCGTGAATGGTGTCTTCACTAACACTGTTCTTAAGCCCATTTGAGAAAAGATTAAATCTTTTTATTTAGATTTAATGAGGTGTACCAATTAAATAATATTTAATTGAAATTGAATTGATATTGATTTTTGGGTTTATCATGAACAGTGTTTTAAATAACACTTGTTCTTTAACCCGATAATTAATGAATGTGACTTTGGGTTTATCATGAACCGTGTTTTAAATGACACGGATTCTTTAACCCAGTTAACGATTAAAACTAAGTGGAGTTTTAATGAATCTTTAATTAGATTGAAATGATCGAGAATGGAGTATCACCAGTTTTGCTCCAGGCGTTAGTTAAATCTTTAATTAGATTTGAACGTGAAATGGTAATTGAATTTACCGATAACACCGTGGTGTTAGATATGAAGTATAACCAGTTTTACTTCATGGGATGAATAGGTTGGGATTGGGAAATTAAAACAAATGATTACTTCGGTAAAGTTCGTTAATCCCGACTAGTTTGACTTGATATTCTAAAATAGATTAAAGAATAAATTCAAGGAATTTATCTTCGATAAAATTAATGGGAACCTTTCCCTATGAATGTGAAATTTAGAAACTAACTGTCTTTTAGCCAAGCAGAATGGTTTTCTGGATATTGATCTGATGTTGGTTTCGGCCTTCGGGGTTAATATTTAGGAAATTATTCTCTTGATTAATTTACGGTTAGTGACTGATGAATTGGAATGAGGCATATGTTGTGTTTGTGTAACACTTATTTAAAATATACGCGAGTTATTCGGAAAGACCGGGTTTATCCCATTCTGAATAACTGATATGACGATTAGTCGAAGATGAAGGCGATGGTCGAAGACCGGAAGTCTTCACGTCGTTTGGGTGATTGCTGATGATCTTTATTGGGCTGTACACCCAAGAAGATGGAAACAGTTGGTGATCGTCCAGACGTGCTTGGAGATCGATGGATATGCGGGGTACTAGGTGCCTCCGGTTTCGTTCAGACCCAGAACGGACTTGTAAATGGACTGTGTGTCTGACATTGGATTTTAGTCCGTATGATTGATCTCTATTAAATATATATCTGTTTGGCGGCGGAGAATTTATTCTCTTGCTTAACGCCCTTCTCTGAGACGTACGAGCTCAGGGGTTGTATATTGATGGATATCAATCGCATGGAGTGAATTGCCTGTGTGGCATGCCTAAGTGGCAAATGATCAAGGCTTCTGTTGAAAAGCAAAGTCTTGTGGCTGATGATCAAAGCATGGCCTTTGTGGCGTAGCTTTGTGTAACGTTTACTTCGCGAGTTTCACACCGGGTATGAACCAAAAACGGGAGACGGACCTCAGGGAGGGCATGCGTTTCCTTCTAGCTAAAAAGTGGCGTCAGTGGTTTTACACGCCCTGACGAGTTTGACTTATGTGGTTGTTGCTATTGCGAGGCGCCTCGGATTGATCGGTCGTTCTCGAACCGATGGAGTCATTTAGTTGGCTCATTTACGCCCCAAAGGGCGGGGAAACGTAGTGTTCAGGCATTTTAATCCACATCGGTGGACCGGCCCTGTCGCTCCAAGGCTTGACTGAGTACTTGCCTGAGACATGGTCTAGATTGTCTCGAATCGGTTGAGGACTATCTTTTGCCTCGGTTCATAGACGGAAATCCAATTTCCAAATACGTGACATTTGCGGTTTTATTTGTAGAGCCTAGTATGGCGACATAGTGGGATGGGGCACTTATGCCGCCTATGATTGATACTTATGATTTGAAGTTGTTTTATACACTATGCACTTATAGTAGTATCAAATGATTTGTTTTAAACGTATTAAGCATGTTTGGCTATTATAAGGGAAAACCCTATCCTCGGCTGCGTTGCATTGTGTGATGGGACCTTGGTCTTATAATAGCTTCATTTTTAGAAAAGCATTGCGTTGTTTACTTATATGCACTGGTATTCTTGGGAGAAAACCCATTCCGTGTTATACGGCGTGGTCCCTTGATTTACCTATCTTTAAAAATAAAGATTAACTGTTTTAGTTCTCACACCAGTCACATGACTGACCTGGAGTTTATTGTTTTAACCTAAACTCTAAGTGCCCTTATTTTGACACGGGCAGCTAGTAGTTTTGGTTTTGCAGATTTATATTCACAGGATCCTGGTTTACAGCTGGAACGATGTCCGGAAAGCTTTGTATCCGTATATCTCATTCTAGTTGTGTATTGTATTATTTTCCGCTGCTATGTATTTAAATGTAATTTAAATCTCTGATATTTCTGTGTAATATTCATTTATACTCTGTATATTCTTGTAATCTGATGCATTGTTGTAATATACAATGAAATGTTCTTTTGTATGCGTTCTGTTGTGGCTTGTTCTCGAACTATCCGCCACTTTCCTTTACGGGGAAGTTACGGGTTTTCACAGTTGGTATCAGAGCTTTGGTTTACAGAGCTCGAGAACAAGACACATTAGAACCATACGAAAGAATTCATCAGATATTGGATTAGTAGTATCCAACGAGAATGACTCGTTAGAGATGGGATCAGTAGTATCCTAGAACGAGTGTGAAGAGTATATTTTCCAAATGAAAACAATTTTGTTTTGAAAAATTTAAATCGTTTTAAACGTATTTAATTATTTATTTATTTTGAATATGGGCAATCCAGTATATAAAGGTTTTGCATATACGCGTCATGAACGTATATTCGAAGTTTTAATATATTGGATAGATATAGAATCACACTCTAGTCGCCCGGAGATGGTACTGATGATAGCACGTGCATCATCAGTATTTATGTTCGTGTTTCGACGGTGTGTTTTCTATATATTTCCATTAGACTGGTGTGAGAACCAAAACTAATATAGTTAGAACACATTGTTGTGAATTGGCATCAAAAACAGGATTTTCTGTATATGTATCAAATTTATGAATTTGAAACTCTAATTCGCTAATTGATTGATGTTTGTGTTGTTCGTTCATTTGTTTGATAATTTTGAACCATTTAGCCTAATTGAATCAAATATTGAATTATATTGAAAATTGGTTGCATTTGCTTGCATATACATATACTTACATTGATCAGGTCATAGCAAGGAGGCTAGAGCAGAGAATAAAATTTGTTTGCCCGACAAATAGGTACATGTTTACTACATAATTTACTATTTTGTTTGGGTGATGATGATTTTATGAGCCTATTGGCTAGCCGCTTGGCTTTTTCTTTTTCTTTTTGAGATCTGAAGGACCGGGGAAGCTATTTGAAATTCCCCGATGCTCCCGGTGCAGGGGAGGTTATGGCGAAATTTTTCGAAAATTTAGGGTGTTAGCCAAATTTTTGAAGAATTTGAAAATTCTCAGAAACTGAAAGGTTGGAGAATGAATGCCAGATCGAATGTAGAGTTGATTAATCAAACCACTTTCGACTTTGTTCCTTTTCGGGGACGAAAAGTTTTAAGTGGGGGAGATTGTAATAACCCGAAAATCTGGGCCAGTTTAAAATTTTTATTTTGGCAATTTTAGCGAATTTTGAATATTTAAAATAATTTATTTTAATATAACATCGACGAGAAATTTATTTTGTATATATTTCGAACGTATATATTATACGCGTCGTCGTTAGAATATAAATAATTATATATAATTATAAATAGAATTGAAAATGGCGCGGTAGTTCGATAATTCGATTTCAAACTTCAATTGAATGTACCGGGTGCAAAATAAACCGGATTTTAGTGAAACCAAAAA
Source organism: Allium sativum (assembly GCA_030737875.1). Lineage (NCBI taxonomy): Eukaryota > Viridiplantae > Streptophyta > Magnoliopsida > Asparagales > Amaryllidaceae > Allium > Allium sativum. The sequence continues at coordinate 338,079,335 of CM060912.1, forward strand.
CATTAGGATCTAATTGATAATATCTTTCCAACGAATCCGAAAAATCAAAATTTCATAGCGGGAATCAAAAGATATGTCCAGTTGAAAATTCTGAATAGTCGCTATGGAATTCAGGCCCTTAAAAATAGACATTTTTCAAACGACCTCGGATTCCGACGAAACCAGTTTTGTTGGGTCCGCAGTGTTAAGTTATTGCTAGATTCCAAATTTCATAATTTTTCGAATCAATATGTGAGCGTGGCGAAGGAAAACGCGTTTGACCAGTTTTAGTTAATTTTAATCGACTGGAAAATGGCCATTTTTCAAACGGTCCCAGAATTCGACGAAACTAGTTTTGTTAGCACCGTATCGTCAATACGAAGCTAGAAAGTATTTTTCGGGAATTTTTAAAGTTCGTATGCGACCCCGATAATTCGAAATGTACGTTTAAAATTCAATATAATGCTTTAAATGTAAATTCAACGGAAACCAATCGAAACGGTCAAATCAGTTTGCGATACATATCCCATTGTGTTCGGAATGGGGGTGAAACGCTATGGACGACAGGCGGTGGGCCTCGTTTAGAGGTCGTATGTAAAAGTCAACCTATTGGGATTAAATAAATAATTAAAAAAATATATATATCTTCTCCTATACCTTGGCCCCCCCCCCCCCCCTCTCTTTTCTTTCAGAACAGAAAATGAAATGAAAAAAAAAAGAAAAAAACCTAAAATCGCCGCTTCGATGCCAGGGCCGCCACCGCGGTAGGCGCCGCTGCCTCCACTTCAGCACTCCGAGCTCCTCCCTCCTCTTTCCTCACGCGCTTCCCCTTCCTTCGATCGAAGAACCCAAACCCCCCAACAGAAAACCCGTCGCCACCCCCCCTGGCCACTGCAGGCTCCAACGCCGAGACCCCCTCCGCCTCCTCCAGCCTCGCGCAACCACTTCGACTCCATCCCTTCGCTGAATAAAAAAAACTGTAAGTTCTAATATTTGAATTTATTTATTTAATTATTTTTGTTTACTTTCTATGTAGTTAGTTTTATAAGTCTAGAGAAAAATCTGTTTTTCTTTATATATAAAATTCTGATTTTCTTGTATGTTCTTTGAAATGAATTTCTATGTTTGCTTTGAAGTGATTTTTAAGTTATAAAAAAAAGGAATAATTTCTTACATAAGAAAAATAGGATTTTTAGATAGGAAAAAAAATATAATTTCTTACATAAGAAGAATTGGATTTTTCTACATATGATGGCAAGATAAAAATACGATCTCTGCTTACAAAAAAAGTATAATTTTTCATTACAAGAAAAGATATAGTTTTCATTTTTATTTGATAGGAAAGTATAAAGATATAATTTTTATATCGTGGAAAGAATAAAGATATAATTTTTATATAAGGAGGATAATGAAAATATTATTTTTATATTTTTAAAGTAATAAAAATATGATTTTTATATTTTTAAAGTATTAAAAATATAATCTTTACTATATAGAAGATGTAAAAATATGATTTTTGGTTAGGTAGAGAATTAAAAATATAATTTTTTCATGATAGGAATATTAAAAATATCATCTTTATATGTGTAGAAAAATAAAAATGAGATTTTTATAAAGATGAAATCTTTAAATTTGAAAGGGCGAAGTCTATGTTTTTATAAAGGCGAAATCTTTATATGGAAAATAGCGTGATAAAAATATAATTTTCATCTATATAACATAGCATAGTAAAAATTCGATTTTTATATATTGAATAGCATAGTAAAAATTCGATTTTTATATATTGAATAGCATAGTAAAAATTCGATTTTTATATATTGAATAGCATAGTAAAAATTCGATTTTTGTATATTGAATAGCAAAGTGAAAATGTGATTTTTATATATTGAACATCAAAGAAAAAATGTGATTTTTACATATGTAGTGGCTACGGTCAACGAAGGTGACAAAAAGGCAAGAACGACGAAGACTTCTGCAAAAGAAAAGTCGAGATGGTTGGATAGCTATCTGTGAGAACTTCTCACTCAAAATTTCTTTCTCTAGTTACAAATGTATATACTAGGATGCAGACGGTGCTTAGTAGCACCCGACACAATCGTCCACAGACCATGGACTTGTTTGTTTGGTTGCATAGATTAGTTAGATGATTTGATTTGAAATTGAATTGTTTGGTGAAATGAAATGGATTTGATTGATGTGTGAATGGCGTGGGCCTTCACTAGACCGGGGATAAGGCTAGGCCTTGTCCTGTTTCTAGTATCGTGCCGTTATGCCGCCGAAATTTTCTAGAATAAGTTAGAAAAATAAAAATACCATTTTATTTGAAGAATGAACTGAATAGAAATTCATATGTTAAAAATAAAATGTTTTATCGTTAAAAATATAGTTTTAACGTGAAGTGAATAAAATAAAATATTCATTTACAAACTAGACGGTTTGTTTATGTACACTGATTTGACTGACATGGATTGGGATGATAAATTTTACACATCGCCCAACTGCACAAATAAAATATGTGTTTGATTGTTTGAAACCCCACACGGGTGTTGGGATGAAATTTGAAGTTCACTCATCCTGATTGATTAAATATGTCGATCGATTGATTGACAGGCTGTTATAAGCGTTAGATATCTATATTTGATGCTTATACGGTGTAGTGCACTTTGGTTGATGGTTGATTATTTTTCAATGCTATTATATACGTGTGATGTATGAAAATCCATATAATTAATGTTATATGGTGATTGATTAGGCCTCATTCCAATTTAGAAAATAAAGAATAATATAGAATAAAGGTTCATGTGTTGACAGTACTCATCCATTGAGATTGGTCATGTGTTGAACGAAATATTTTAGTAATAAAATTTACATCTTTATCAATATAAAATAAAGGTTCATGTGTTGACAGTACTCATCCATTGAGATTGGTCATGTGTTGAACGAAATATTTTAGTAATAAAATTTACATCTTTATCAATATAAAATAAAGGTTCATGTGTTGACAGTACTCATCCATTGAGATTGGTCATGTGTTGAACGAAATATTTTGATAATAACAACTATTTTGAAAAAGAAATATTTGAAATAGAATATTTGAAAATAGAAATTTATGAAGCCGTGTTTATTAGATTGATGTCATTTTGACGTAAACGATATTTATATCAATTTTATTCATTTTGAAATGAATTGAATTGAAAATGATTTCGAAATGAATTGAATTGAAAACGATTTCGAAATGAATTGAATTGAAAACGATTTCGAAATGAATTGAATTGAAAACGATTTCGAAATGAATTGAAAACGATTTCGAAATGAATTGAATTGAAAACGATTTCGAAATGAATTGAATTGAAAACGATTTCGAAATGAATTGAATTGAAAACGATTTCGAAATGAATTGAATTGAAAACGATTTCGAATTGAATTGAATTGAAAACGATTTCGAATTGAATTGAATTGAAAACGATTTCGAAATGAATTGAATTGAAAACGATTTCGAATTGAATTGAATTGAAAACGATTTCGAATTGAATTGAATTGAAAACGATTTCGAATTGAATTGAATTGAAAACGATTTCGAAATGAATTGAATTGAAAACGATTTCGAAATGAATTGAAATGAAAACGATTTCGAAATGAATTGAATTGAAAACGATTTCGAAATGAATTGAATTGAAAACGATTTCGAAATGAATTGAATTGAAAACGATTTTGAAATGAATTGAATTGAAAACGATTTCGAAATGAATTGAATTGAAAACGATTTCGAATTGAATTGAATTGAAAATGAATTCAAATTGAATTGAAAAGGAAGTTGAAATTGCCTTTGAAACGAATTTAAAACTATTTATATAATTCGTTTTAAATAGAAATCGACGATATATATATTATATATATAATATAATGGCCTGAATAGAACGCGCCGCGCCGCGGCAGTTCGTGAATTTCGACCATTTATTTCAAACGGACATTACGGGAGATCCGACCGTCGGATTCTCCTAAAACCGGAACCGTTGGGTTCGTATCGAAAAGAGCTTTCTAACGAATGTGATAAATTAGAAATCTAACGGTTGGATTTGGAATTATGTCAAATCAAATTTGAAAAAGGTCGCTATACGTGCAGTTCGATGGCCATTGGTGGAAATCGACTGTACGGGCCTTGATAAAATTATTAAAAATATTAATAATTTGTGTAAAATCATAAGAAATGATTTAGAAAGGAATTGGGATGAAAAACTCCCTATTTGAAAAGATAAAAATAGATTTTTATCGAAATGAACTAGTTTTGAACTAGAATTATAATTCTATTTATTTTTAAATAAATAAATTGGATTTGAAATGGTTTTGAAAATAACAAGAATTTCCAATGACTGCATTGGAATGGATTTGAATCGAAATTGTCTTCGGAATATTTCGATGTTGGATTTCGTGACTATACAGATGTTGTTATGGAAATTTGAAAGATATATATATATATATATATCGTTATTTCCAATACGATATTTGTTGGTCGTAGAATTTGATATTGAATATAAGCCGGGATATTTTCTATTCAGAGCCTTGTATTGAATATCAAATGTGATTTGGGTTTGTCGTGAATGGTGTCTTCACTAACACTATTCTTAAGCCCATTTGAGAAAAGATTAAATCTTTTTATTTAGATTTAATGAAGTGTACCAATTAAATAATATTTAATTGAAATTGAATTGATATTGATTTTTGGGTTTATCGTGAACAGTGTTTTAAATAACACTTGTTCTTTAACCCGATAATTAATGAATGTGACTTTGGGTTTATCGTGAACCGTGTTTTAAATGACACGGATTCTTTAACCTAGTTAACGATTAAAACTAAGTGGAGTTTTAATGAATCTTTAATTAGATTGAAATGATCGAGAATGGAGTATCACCAGTTTTGCTCCAGGCGTTAGTTAAATCTTTAATTAGATTTGAACGTGAAATGGTAATTGAATTTACCGATAACACCGTGGTGTTAGATATGAAGTATAACCAGTTTTACTTCATGGGATGAATAGGTTGGGATTGGGAAATTAAAACAAATGATTACTTCGGTAAAGTTCGTTAATCCCGACTAGTTTGAATTGATATTCAAAAATAGATTAAAGAATAAATTCAAGGAATTTATCTTGGATAAAATTAATGGGAACCTTTCCCTATGAATGTGAAATTTAGAAACTAACTGTCGGTTAGCCAAGCAGAATGGTTTTCTGGATATTGATCTGATGTTGGTTTCGGCCTTCGGGGTTAATATTTAGGAAATTATTCTCTTGATTAATTTACGGTTAGTGACTGATGAATTGGAATGAGGCGTATGTTGTGTTTGTGTAACACTTATTTAAATATACGCGAGTTATTCGGAAAGACCGGGTTTATCCCATTCTGAATAACTGATACGACGATAAGTCGAAGATGAAGACGATGGTCGAAAACCGGAAGTCTTCACGTCGTTTGGGTGATTGCTGATGATCTTGATTGGGCTGTACACCCAAGAATATGGAAACAGTTGGTGATCGTCCAGACGTGCTTGGAGATCGATGGATATGCGGGGTACTAGGTGCCTCCGGTTTCGTTCAGACCCAGAACGGACTTGTAAATGGACTGTGTGTCTGACATTGGATTTTAGTCCGTGTGATTGATCTCTATTAAATATATATCTGTTTGGCGGCGGAGAATTTATTCTCTTGTTTAACGCCCTTGTCTGAGACGTACGAGCTCAGGGGTTGTATATTGATGGATATCAATCGCATGGAGTGAATTGCCTGTGTGGCATGCCTAAGTGGCAAATGATCAAGGCTTCTATTGAAAAGCAAAGTCTTGTGGCTGATGATCGAAGCATGGCCTTTGTGGCGTAGCTTTGTGTAACGTTTACTTCGCGAGTTTCACACCCGGTATGAACCAAAAACGGGAGACGGACCTCAGGGAGGGCATGCGTTTCCTTCTAGCTAAAAAGTGGCGTCAGTGGTTTTACACGCCCTGACGAGTTTGACTTATGTGGTTGTTGCTGTTGCGAGGCGCCTCGGATTGATCGGTTGTTCTCGAACCGATGGAGTCATTTAGTTGGCTCATTTATGCCCCAAAGGGTGGGGAAACGTAGTGTTCAGGCATTTTAATCCACATCGGTGGACCGGCCCTGTCGCTCCAAGGCTTGACTGAGTACTTGCCTGAGACATGGGCTAGATTGTCTCGAATCGGTTGAGGACTATCTTTTGCCTCGGTTCATAGACGGAAATCCAATTTCCAAATACGTGACATTTGCGGTTTTATTTGTAGAGCCTAGTATGGCGACATAGTGGGATGGGGCACTTATGCCGCCTATGATTGATACTTATGATTTGAAGTTGTTTTATACACTATGCACTTACAATAGTATCAAACGATTTGTTTTAAACGTATCAAGCATTCTTTGGCTATTATAAGGGAAAACCCTATCCTCGGCTGCGTTGCATTGTGTGATGGGACCTGGGTCTTATAACAGCTTCATTTTTCTTTATTTAGCATTGCGCTGTTTGTTTTATGCACTGGTATTCTTGGGAGGAAACCCGTTCCGTGTTATACGGCGTGGTCCCTTGATTTACCTAACTTTTAAAATAAAGATTATTAACTGTTTTAGTTCTCACACCAGTCCCATGACTGACCTGGAGTTTATTGTTTTAACCTAAACTCTGGGTGCCCCTATTTTGGCACGGGAAGCTAGTAGTTTTGGTTTTGCAGATTTATATTCACAGGATCCTGGTTTATAGCTGGAACGATGTCCGGAAAGCTTTGTATCCGTATATCTCATTCTAATTGTGTATTGTATTATTTTCCGCTGCTATGTATTTAAATGTAATTTAAATCTCTGATATTTCTGTGTAATATTCATTTATACTCTGTATATTCTTGTAATCTGATGCATTGTTGTAATATACAATGAAATGTTCTTTTGTATGCGTTCTGTTGTGGCTTGTTCTCGAACTATCCGCCACTTTCCTTTACGGGGAAGTTACGGGTTTTCACAAAAGGTGATCAGACTTTTATAATAGAAATGATATTCACATTTTAAAGTGAATAATGTTTTAAAGTGAATGCTTGGAATATTAAAATGAAATTGGAAATATTTTCCAATATAGATAGGGTATATTATCCAAGTGTAGAAAATAAAGAACGTGAAAAGAATGGAAATATTTCGAACGTTAATAATGTATGTTTTCTGGAACATGAGAGAATAAGAGTTTATAATAACTAGAAATGTTTTCCAAGAAGTGTAAAAAGGCTAAAACGGGATTTGAGAAATATCTGGTAAGATATGGGAATTCGAATAATAAAAACTAATGTTAAATAAAAAGTACCCGTGTTTATGTGATGTCTAGTTATACATTTGAATGAATGTTTGTTTTTACTTCGATGGTTAAATAACCAACTATCGAAGTGTTTTGACCATCGTTATCAATACGCAGAGACCGGTTGGATATATTATCCGAAGAGCACTCCGTATAGGCATAAGCGCTGCGAATTATATTATACCGAAGACAATTGAAGACAGAGTGAAATGCAAAGGTCGTCCAGTTCCAGAATAGTGCTTTCTGTTTGTCCAGTCCCCGGACAACTTGTATGGACGAATGTCTGACAAAGTATTTCCAACGGTCATGCCGATGATTTTTACGAGTATACCAAGTAGGTGGGGAGAAGGTAACTTCTCTTTATTCTACACCCAGTGTGCATTTGTGTAATCAATATGTGATTATGGATTTGACGATGTGGCATTCAAAGTGAATGGTGATCAGATGTTCTGAAGATAGACATAACCTCTAGCCTCACAACTAGGAAGTAAAAAAAGTTAGGCTAGGCAGCATGGCTAGTTGGGTCATCCCCAAGTAGGGTGTATTGTCACCGATCTAGAGAAAAATTCATATTTATACTTCTTTTCGATTCTGTATCTTCGGATTACTGTTGGATGGCCAACAACTGTGGGTGGCAATATATTCGTGACACTCAAGTTAAATGAGGGAGCGGTCATGTGTGGCCGGATTGCAAGACGTTCTTGTTGAACCCAGGTGTATACCCTCTAGAGTACACTGATCGGTAGGTGCTCACATACCTTGTCTGTTGGAATCCATTCTCCAATAAGCGCCCTGCGGTTTATGATTTTATACTATATATATTTGTGGAGCGTGAGATGCAAGCGTTCTGCTACTTGGATATTTATTTGCTTAGACATTATTATAATATCACTGGATTTGATATCAAAGATATTGTAAGAACCCGTAACTTCCCGGTGAAGGAAAGCCCGGATGATCTAGAGAACAAGCCACAACTGAACGCAGACGGAAGAACTTTTCATTGTATATTACAACAATTCCATCAGAATACAAGAATATACATAGTATAAACAAATAAAATACATTCGATAAATATCAAAGATTACAATACATTACATAGCAGCGGAAAATAATACAATACACAACTAGAAGGGATATACGGATACAAAGCTTTCCGGATATCATTCCAGCTGTAAACCAGGATCCTGTGAATATAAATCTACAAAACCAAAACTACTAGCTGCCCGTGTCAAAATAAGAGCACCCAGAGTTTAGGTTAAAACAATAAACTCCAGGTCAGTCATGGGACTGCTGTGAGAACTTGTTATAACCCGCAAAATCTGGGCCAGTTTAAAATTTTTATTTTGGCAATTTTAGCGAGTTTTGATTATTTAAAATGAATTATTTTAAATAATATCGACGAGAAATTTATTTTGAATTGAATTCGACGTATATGTTTATACGCGTCGTCGTTAGAATATAAATATTTATATATATATAATTATAAATAGAATTGAAAATGGCGCGGTAGTTCGATAATTCGATTTCAAACTTCAATTGAACGTACCGGGTGCAAAACAATCCGGATTTTAGTGAAACCAAAAATGATAGGATCTAATTGATAATATCTTTCTATCAAATCCGAATAATCGGGATTTCATAGCGGGAATCAAAAGATATGCCCAGTTGAAGATTTTCAATAGTCGCTATGGAATTCAGGCCCTTAAAAATGGACATTTTGCAAGCGACCTCGGATTTCGACCAAACCAGTTTTGTTGGATCCGCAGAGTCAAATTATTGCTAGGTTTCAAATTTCATAATTTTTCGAATCAATATGTGAGCGTGGCATAGGAAAACGCGTTTGACCAGTTTTAGTTGATTTTAATCGACTGGAAAATGGCCATTTTTCCAACGGCCTCAGAATTCGACGAAACTAGTTTTGTTAGGACCGTATCGTCAATACGAAGCTAGAAAATATTTTTCGGGAATTTTTCTAGTTAGTATGTGACCCCGGTAATTTGAAATGTACGTTTAAAATTCAATATAGTGATTTAAGTGAAAATTCAACGGAAACTGATCGAAACGATCAGATCAGAGTGCGATACATATCCCATCGGGTTCGGAATGGGGGTGAAACGCTATGGGCGACAGGCGGTGGACCTCGTTTAGAGGTCGTATGTGAAAGTCAACTTTTTAATTAAATAAAATATATATATATATATATATTTTTCTCCCCTTAACTACCAGGCCCCCCCGACTAAAATCATTTAAATCAGAAAAAAAAAAAGAAAAAAAGGGGGGCGGAGCCCCGCCCCGTCGTCGATCTCGACGCCGACCACCACGCCGAGGCGCCCCACCGCATCTCCTCCTCCAGCCTCCACCTCGCGCCCTCCGATCCACCGCAACCCCAAAACCCACCCACCGCGAGAACAACCGAATCGCCACATCCCCCTTCAGATCCAGGCGCCACCTCCTGAGCAACCCTCCTCCTCTGGCGAACCAGTCCCCCCCCCCCCCCCGCGCAGCTTCCAGGCCCCACAGCAGTGTTCGGAAAGGTGATTTTATTTTATTATAAAACCTAGTTTTTAAAATCAGTTTTTTTTTATGTTAAACATAGTTTAAATCTGAGTATATTTTAAATAAAACATGTTGGAAAAATCAGTTTTAATTATGTATAACTTGAAGAAAGAATTGATTTTTAACATTTAAAAGTTAAGCTTTTTTTTTCATATATATGAAAGCAAAGAAAAAAAATCAGATTTTTTTTTTATTTTTTTATATATGAATGGCAAAAATCAAAATGTAAATTTTCTATGTATTACATTAGAAAAGCAAAATAGGATTTTTATATGTTGAACTTCGAAATAAAAATAGGATTTTTATATATAGAATAGAAAAGTAAAAATAGGATTTTTATATATAGAATAGAAAAGTAAAAATTCGATTTTTATATATAGAATAGAAAAGTAAAAATTCGATTTTTACATATGTAGAGAATACGGGCGAAGAAAGTGATAAGAGACGAGAACAGCGAAGATTTCCTGCAAATGAAGAGCCGTGGAGCTAGGATAGCTATCGGTGAGAATTTCTCACCTTTCAATTTATTTTTCTAGTTATATATATATATACTAGGATGCAGACGGTGCTTAGTAGCACCCGACACAATCGTCCACAGACCATGGACTTGTTTGTTTGGCTGTGTTGTTAGTTAGATTGTTTGAGTTGATTTGAATTGTTTGGTGAAATGAAATTGATATGATTGATGTGTGAATGGCGTGGGCCTTCACTAGACCGGGGATAAGGCTAGGCCTCGTCCCGTTTCTAGTATCGTGACGTTATGCCGCCGAAATTTTCTAAAATATGTTAGAAAAATAAAAATATCATTTTTATTGAATAAATGAATTGAATAGAAATTCATATGTTGGAATAAAATGTTTTATCGTTAAAAATATAATTTTAGCCGTGAATGTGAATAAATAAATATTCATTTACAAACCAGACGGTTTGTTTATGTACACTTATTTGAATGACATTGATTGGGACGATAAATTTTACACATCGCCCAACTGCACAACTAAAATCTGTGTTTGATTGTTTGAAACCCCACACGGGTGTTGGGATGAAATATGAATTTCACTCATCCTGATTGATTAAATATGTCGATCGATTGATTGACAGGCTGTTATAAGCGTTGAATATCTATATTTGATTCTTATACAGTGTAGTGCACTTTGGTTGATGGTTGATTATTTTTCAATGCTATTATATACATGTGTTGTATGGAAATCCATATAATTAATTTTATATGGTAATTGATTGGGCCTCATTCCAATTTGAAAAATAAAGAAAATTTGAAAATAGAAATTTATGAAGCCGTGTTGATTAGATTGACGCCATTTTGACGTGAACGATATTTATATCGACTTTATTCATTTTAAAATGAATATTGAAAAGTGATTTCGAAATCGACGATTTCGAAATGAATTGAAAACGATTTCGAAATGAATTGAATTGAAAACGATTTCGAAATGAATTGAAAATGATTTTGAAATGAATTGAATTGAAAACGATTTTGAAATGAATTGAATTGAAAACGATTTCGAAATGAAGTGAATTGAAAACGATTTCGAAATGAATTGAATTGAAAACGAATTCAAAGTGAATTGAAAACGATTTCAAAGTGAATTGAAAACGATTTCGAAATGAAGTGAATTGAAAACGATTTCGAAATGAAGTGAATTGAAAACGATTTCGAAATGAAGTGAATTGAAAACGATTTCGAAATGAATTGAATTGAAAACGAATTCAAATTGAATTGAAATTTGAATTGAATAGAAATGAATTTTAAAACGAATCTATAAAGAAGAATTCAATTGTGATTTGAATTGAAAAGGAAGTTGAAATTGCTTTTGAAACGAATTTTAAAACTATTTATATAATTCGTTTTAAATAGAAATCGACGAAGTATATATTATATATATTATATATATAATATAATGGCATGAATAGAACGCGCCGCGCCGCGGCAGTTCGTGAATTTCGACCATTTATTTCAAACGGACATTGCGGGAGATCCGACCGTCGGATTCTCCTAAAACCGGAACCGTTGGGTTCGTATCGAAAAGAGCTTTCTAACGAATATTAGAAATTAGAAATCTAACGGTTGGAATTGGAATTATGTCCAAATCAAATTTGAAAAAGGTCGCTATAAGTGCAGTTCGATGGCCATTGATGGAAATCGACTGTACGGGCCTTGATAAAATTATTAAAAATAGTAATAATTTGTGTAAAATCATAAGAAATGATTTGTGAAGACTTGGGATGAAAAACTCCATATTTGAAAAGATAAAAATAGATTTTTATCGAAATGAACTAGTTTTGAACTAGAATTATAATTCTATTTATTTTTAAATAAATAAATTGAATTTGAAAAGGGTTTTGAAAATAACCAAAATTTCCAATGATTGCATTGGAGTGGATTTGAATCGAAATTGTCTTCGGAATATTTCGATGTTGGAATTCGTGATTATACAGATGTTGTTATGGAAATTTGAAAGATATATATTTATATCGTTATTTCCAATACGACATTTGTTAGTCGTAGAATTTGATATTGAATATAAGACGATATATTTTCTATTCAGAGCCTTGTATTGAATATCAAATGTGATTTGGGTTTGTCGCGAATGGTGTCTTCACTAACACTGTTCTTGAACCTAGTTGTGAAAAGATTAAATCTTTTTATTTAGATTTAATGAAGTGTACCAATTAAACGATATTTAATTGGAATTGAATTGGTATTGATTTTTGGGTTTATCGTGAACAGTGTTTTAAATAACACTTGTTCTTTAACCCGATAATTAATGGAATGTGATTTTGGGTTTATCGTGAACCGTGTTTTAAATGACACCGATTCTTTAACCCAGTTAAAGATTAAAACTAAGTGGAGTTTTAATGAATCTTTAATTAGATTGAGATGATCGAAAATGGAGTATCACCAGTTTTGCTCCAGGCGATGGTTAAATCTTTAATTAGATTTGAACGTGAAATGGTAATTGAATTTACCGATAACACTGTGGTGTTAGATATGAAGTATTACCAGTTTTACTTCATGGGATGAATAGGTTGGGATTGGGAAATAAAATAAATGATTACTTCGGTGTGGTTCGCTAATCCCGACTAGTTTGAATTGATATTCAAAGGAGATTAAAGAATAAATTTAAAGAATTTATCTTGGATAAAATTAATGGGAACTTTTCCCAAAGTATAGGAATATTTGAATAAAAGAATATTCTGAATTGGAATGAGGCGTATGTTGTGTTTGTGTAACACTTTTATAATATATACGCAAGTTATTCAGAAAGACCGGGTTTATCCCATTCTGAATAACTGATTCGACGTGGTGTCGAAGATGAAGACGGTGGTCGAAGACCGGAAGTCTTCACGTCGTTTGGGTGATAACTGATGATCTTGATTGGGCTGTACACCCAAGAAGATGGAAACAGTTGGTGATCGTCCAGACGTACTTGGAGATCGATGGATATGCGGGGTACTAGGTGCCTCCGGTTTCGTTCAGACCCAGAACGGACTTGTAAATGGACTGTGTGTCTGACATTGGATTTTAGTCTGTGTGATTGATCTCTATTAAATATATATCTGTTTGGCGGCGGAGAATTTATTCTCTTGCTTAACGCCCTTCTCTGAGACGTACGAGCTCAGGGGTTATATATTGATGGATATCAAACGCATGGAGTGAATTGCCTGTGTGGCATGCCTAAGTGGCAATTGATCGAGGCTTCTGTTGAAAAGCAAAGTCTTGTGGTGATGATCAAAGCACGGCCTTTGTGGCGTAGTGATCGACGCTAGTCTATGAATTAGAAAAGCGCGACATTTGTAATAAATTCTGCAAGCATACAGGTGTGTAGCATACAGGTCGAACACAGGGAGGAAAGTTAAATTTTATTATTTATATGTTTCGTGGGCGTGTTAGACAGAACTTTGGGGGTTGTTTTCAATGTTGTTGAAATAATGTTATTGAAATCGCTACAAATCTGAATCTAATCAGACGTATATCAAATTCAACAACAGGAAAGAAAATAACAAGTACTAGCAAAAACAACAAAAGTAAATAATAACTGGAACAATAACAGAGAATTAAAAATAGAGTTGCTGTTGAAACTAATCAAACAGTCAACACTAGTATGCAGTAACAAAGACAATAACAATATGTGTTCTACCGAATCTAATCGTGTAGATACACAAATTGTTTTAAAGAAAAGTAAATAACTAGAACAAGAAAATTTTATTAAACTAATGGCAGTACAGAATTATGAGATGCTTTTTACAATGGTTACAATCACATATTTATAGATGAGAAGGGGAAAACCCTAACTAGGTCTATGAATAAATGGCCCTCCTTATTCATGAATATTTCTTGCCTTCCTTGACCACCTGATTGGAGAAAATCTGGGCATATCATGGAAAATATTTTCCATATCTTTCAATTTTCCCATGTGGCTTGATTGATAGAAGATTGCATCCAATTAACTCTTCCAAACAAGGACGCTTATCAGACTCCAAAGGCAATATAAGATAAAATCTTCAAAATTGGTTTTTCTTCTTGGCAGCAATTCAATCAGAAATTCTTCTAATTGCAATTGAATGATTTGAATTTACTTCCATGATGAGAATATGGCTATTGCTGAGATGTTAATTGGTGCACATCATAAATATATACACATGAATTTGTGTATGTATATATATAACATAACACTAATCCAGATATTTCTCAAAGCAAAGGGGCCAGTGTGAACGCGCTCCGTTTCTTTGGCAAAAAGTGAGCTTGACGGGGTTCGAACTCAGGTCTCTCAGCACCAATTCCTATGCCTTTACCAGTGAGCTACTACTTCTTTTGCAATTGAAATGAATTTGATGTGAGGAAGTAGCTCTTTCTTGTAGTTGGCCTTTGATTTGAATTGAAGGAGGCATTTTTTGACATCCTGTAACAACATACAAAAGTAACTAATGTATCATTTATTTATTTACAAAAGATAAAGCATAAGAGTAATAAAATAAACACTTTTCAGTGTCAATCAAATACCCCCACACTTATCTTTTACTCGTCCTCGAGTAAAACAAAAAATGAAAAACTAAACTAGATAGGTCACACTTTCGTAGGAAACACGATTGCATTGAGCGTATGCAACAAGCCGTTAAACCTCTAGGTGTCCCTAGTAGGACGAGTGGTGTCTCGTGAGGGTTTTCAGCGGATACTACCCACAAAATCCAAATGCAGTATGTTATAATTCTAATGAAACTACATGAATGCAATGGACATATGCAAAAAATAAAAGTGAAAAATGACAACACGACTTATTTCAGGAAAGTGGTACAACAAGTTAAGTTAATAATTTCTAACCAGTTGATTTTATTTTAGATACCTCGACTTGTCACAAATTTTCAATATAAATCAAGTTTTCAAATGTTAAATTCCAGTTTGGCCAGTCAGTTCGGTCGATAACATAGTGCAGCCATGAAATAAATTCTTAGTTTGCTTGGCACAGTTTGTAAAGTGGTATTCTAATTTTCTCATGTATGGCTAGTCAAATCAATAAGGTCAAGAAGTGTTTGGGTATCATCGCTTATTCTTTATTCTATAAAATTTTAAGATTTATGATTAAGTACATACACCTAAAAAGACCAAGGTTTACCACCCATGCACTGCCTCGCGGACTAACGGAGAGTGGGTAAAGAGCTTGGCGGATTGTGCAGGCCGACTTTGACTTTGTCAACAACGTGTCGGTAATCCTTAGGTGTCCAATCCCATTAAATGAGACCAAGATATTCCAACTTTGACTTTGTCAACAACGTGTCGGATAGAGCTTGGCGGGTTTGCACACCAACGCTCGATATACAAGCAATGTTGGATACCCTTGGAATACTATTATTATTATTATCGAAAATATAAGCACAAAAGAGAGTTATGCGAATTCAACTTAACACAACTTAGTTTTAAAGATTTGAAAAGCCAATATAAGTATTTTAAGTCCTCCACTTATTTAAACAAAGTCTACAATATAGAATAGATTTCATGGCCATCACCTAAGAATCTCCCTATGTACCGGTTACACTATTATCCCTCAAAATTAAACTTTTCATTATATTTCAAATTCGATCTAAGTTGAGAGAGAAAAATACTATCAACTGGCTAAAAATTGTAAACTTATTTTGTTGTATCAATTGAAAATGAGTCGTATTTTCCAAAAAAAAAAAAAAATTATGGTATGTTACTACAATCTAAAATGTATGAAGGTCCTACTCAAATGGCTGAAAATAAAAAGAAATAAAAACAAAGAAAAATGAAAATGGATGAAATGCAGACTCCCCCCCACACTTGATTCAGACAGTGTCCCAACTGTCTAAGGCAGAAAAACAAAAATAAACTGAAAAAACTGAAAAAGAAAAGTAAAAGAAAAAGAACGTGTACCACCTGATTTCATGGTGGATGATCATGCAGATCGATAGAGTCATCTTCGTCATATTGCTCGAAATCCAAAAATGGTTTCAGTCGTTGACCGTTTACTTTGAAGACTCTTCCATCCCTAGGATTTTCAATTTCAACCGCTCCATGAGGGTATACTGTTTTCACGACATAAGGTCCAGTCCATCGAGATCTGAGTTTTCCTGGAAACAAGTGAAGTCTAGAGTCGTATAAAAGAACTTTTTGACCTACGTTGAATTCCTTACGAAGTATGTTTTTGTCGTGTTGGGCTTTGGTTCTTTCTTTGTAGATTTTCGCATTTTCATACGCCTCATTTCTTAATTCCTCCAATTCAGAAATTTGTAACTTCCTATGTGAGCCGGCCTTTTCTAAGTCAAAGTTCAAAAATTTTATGGCCTAAAGAGCGCGATGCTCTAATTCAAGAGGTAAGTGACAGTCCTTTCCAAAGACTAATCGATATGGTGACATCCCTAGATTGGTTTTATAAGCAGTGCGAAAAGCCCAAAGTGCATCAATCAGTTTTACGGACCAATCTTTTCTGTTGGAATTCACGGTTTTCTCAAGAATTTGTTTGATTTGTCTATTGGAAACTTCTACTTGCCCACTCGTTTGTGGATGGTAGGGGGTCGACAACTTGTGTGTGATTGAGTATTTCTTGAGTAAGGACTCAAAAGCACGATTACAGAAATGAGTGCCATTATCGCTAATGATAGCTCGAGGTGTGCCAAAGCGTGAAAAGATGTTTTCATTGAGGAATTTGACAACAACCTTGTTGTCATTGGTTTTGGTCGGAATGGCTTCAACCCATTTTGAGACATAATCTACCGCAAGTAAGATGTAAAGATTCCCAAATGAATTAGGGAATGGTCCCATGAAATCGATGCCCCAAACATCGAATAACTCAATCACTAAAATGGGGTTGAGAGGCATCATGTTTCGCTTAGAGATTCGACCCGTTCTTTGACATCGCTCACATTTAGAGCAAAATTCGAAAGCGTCACGGAAGAGTGTGGGCCAATAAAAACCACTTTGCAAAACCTTTGCAGCAGTTTTTCTTGCACCAAAATGACCGCCACAAGCATGGTCATGTGAGAAAGAGAGAATACTTTGGTGTTCATGATCAGGCACACACCTTCGAATGATTTGGTCGGGACAGTATTTGAAAAGATATGGTTCGTCCCAATAGAAGTTTCGAACTTTCGAGAGAAATTTTTGTTTATCTTGTTTCGACCATTCAGCGGGCATTTGCTGTGTGACAAGATAAGGGACAAGTAAAGGTGGTCTTATGTTGATCCTCTAAAGCAACAGGGATTTGGTTATAGCCAGAGTATCCATCGAGAAAACAGTAGTACTCATGTCCCGCTAAGCGTTCGAGCATTTGGTCAATAAAAGGCAAGGGAAAATGGTCTTTTCGTGTGGCTGAGTTAAGCTTCCGATAATCGATACACACACGCCATTTGGGTTTGATTTTTGTTGGGACGAGTTCATTACTGTCGTTTTTGATCACTGTGACTCCCGACTTCTTTGGTACAACTTGTACCGGACTCACCCAAGTGCTGTCAGAGATGGGATAAATGATGTTATTGTCTAGACATTTGATTATCTCCTCCTTGACCACTTCTCTCATGTTTGGGTTTAATCGCCTTTGAGCCTCACGGGTGGGTTTAGCCTCATCAACTAAATGTATGCGATGTTCCACGATTGATGGGCTAATTCCTTTTATATCGCTCAGCTCCCATCCCAAGGCGTCCTTATTTTCCCGTAACGTTTCCAAAACTTTTTCTTCTTGGTCTTCGGTAAGATCAGAGGCCAAGATTACGGGGAAAGTTTCTGAGGAGTCTAGGTAGGCATACTTAAGGTCTGGTGGCAAGGGTTTGAGGTCAAACTTAGGAAGTTCTTGTGTAACAACATTGGTCAATATTCCTCGGGTAGATTCAGATGACGAAGTGTCGGAGTCAAGAATTTTGTTTAGTTCAGAAATGTATTCGAGTTCATCGAAATCGGAGTCGAAATGGTCAAGACACATTTTCAAGGCTTCAGAAGTGTCACTAGAGGTTTCATCAACTGTGGTTTGAATCATGTTAATTTCATCGATCTCAAAATCCCTAGGTTGTTTGTTGAGATTAAAGATGTTTAGCTCAATGGTTAGGTGCCCGAAGGAAAGTCGAAGTTGACCATTCCTACAATTAATGACAGCATTCGAGGTCGCTAAGAAGGGGCGTCCTAAGATCAATGGTATTTGAACGTTGGGATTTGAGACAGGCTCTGTTTCTAGAACTATAAAATCGACAGGGAAGTAGAACTGTTCGATCTGTATCAAGACGTCTTCGATAATTCCCAATGGTTTTTTGACAGATCGATCGGCAAGTTGAAGTGTGATGTTTGTTGGTTTAATCTCCCCTAGTCCAAGTTGATGATAGACAGTATAAGGGAGAAGGTTGACACTGGCACCAAGGTCGAGTAGGGCACGAGAGATGTGAGTGTTCCCTATTTTACAATCAATCGTAGGGCAGCCAGGGTCTTTATACTTGACTGGGGCAAGATTCGAAAGAACAGAGCTTGTATTCGCAGTTAGAAAAGCGGTTTTTGGAACATTGGTCGCACGTTTTTGTGTACACAATTCCTTAAGACATTTAGCATATTGAGGAATTTGTTCAATGGTGTCTAAAAGAGAAATGTTCACACGGACTTGTTTGAAAATTTCCAGAATTTTATCGAAATTTGCTGCTTTCTTCTTATTATTGAGTCTATGGGGAAAAGGAGCAACTGGTTTTTCGACTCTACGATCAGTTTCATCATTCGAAGAAGAAGGTGGTAGGGGTGTAGAAGATGAAATGTTGGGATTGCCAACATTGGTTGTCAAAGGTGGATTGGGTTTGCCGACACAAGGAGAAGAACTGTTGGGATTGCCAACATTTAAGGGAATTTGAGGTTCAGAAGAATTGGCATTCGAAGCCAATGGATGATCATCAAGATTAGGGATTGGGGTCGAGTTAGAAGGTTCGCCAGGGTTGCCCACGTTATTATCAATCCTCTTTCCAGATCGAAGGGTTGTAATAGCGTTGACTGGATTATGGTTTTCGTCCTCACAAGAATTTACAGTACGAGAGTTATATTTTGGATTCACCTCAGGTTGACTAGGCAACTTTCCTTTCTCATTATTTTTCGCCATTTCCTTTATCATATGCATTAGTTGGTCGATTTTAGCGTCTTGATTTTTTTTTTTTTCTAATCGAACAATATCTTATGATGGTTGAGAAGATTGAGAGGATTGGTTTGATGATTGAAAATTGGGGTGCCTATACGGTTGTTTGGATTGAGGTGCAGCTTGAGAGGTTTGAGAATTGGGGGGTGGAGCTTGGTAATTCGGATTGGGAATAAAGGGTTGCATGTGAGATGGGTTTGCCGAATTATTGGGGTTTGACCAAGAAAAGTTTGGGTGGTTCCTCCAACCAGGATTGTACGTGGCTGAGTAAGGGTTATTTTGAGCTATAGCATTGGCTTGGTCCTGAGAGTAGTAGTGGGGTAACCCTTCTCCGGCTTGAGGAGTTTGATTTTCTACGGGAATTTGATTTGGGTCCACGACATGCACTCCTCTAGTAGAAGTACGATTGGGAACGCGAATTGATTCCCATTGCATGTCCTTTTCAGAATAATCTTCTAAGAACCGCCAAGCTTCATCGGCTGTTTTAGACATAAAATCTCCTCCACACATTGATTCTAGTTGAGTTTTAGACTGATAGTTAAGCCCTTCATATACAATTTGACACAAGTTGTCTTTTAGAATTCCATGATGAGGACAGCTATACAGTAGTTGGTTGAATCTCTCAAAATATTTTGAAAAAGTTTCCCCCTCATTTTGACAAAATTGATTTATCTCAGTTCGGATTTTGAGAGTTTTATGGAAAGGGAAAAACTTTTTCAAAAATGCAGTGACAAATTCATCCCAACTTCTTATGGAATGTTTTGGAAGAGAATTTAGCCATCTTTTAGCGCTTTCAAGTAGTGCAAATGGGATTAGCCTTAGCTTGATCGATTCGTTAGATAATTGTTGCCATTTTGTTGTGGACGCATACAATTCAAATTCACTTAGAAATTCATAAGCATTTTCAGACCCAGTAAATTTTGGTACCCCTTGAATAAAAGAATGTTTCAACTCAAAATTGTTTCCTTCAGCTGGTGGAAAAATGATGACAGGGGGTTGGACGGTCCTAGTTGGATAACATCGTTCACGAAGAGACAGGGGTCTATCCATTTGGATATTGAGGTTCTGAAAATTTTGATTTATTTGGTTTTGATCCCCAAAGTTTGGAAAGTTTTGATTCACTCGATTTTGATCCAATTCGGTTGGAAAATTTTGGTTGATTCGAGAACCCCTAGGAGAATTTTGTTGGCTAACACTTTTTTCACTCATTGTTGTTAACTGCAAGCACAGAAATTAGCTACAATGAAGTTTTCTGTCCTTATTGGCTCCTAACCCAAAATTATAAAGTGACACGTTTGATTACTTAGATCAAAAGATTTCTCAGCCAGTTAACGGACAGGAGTTATCGGTGCACCAGGAATCACCCTAGCAATGCAGCCGAAGGTTTAAGTACCTTCAGAGTAACAACCGATATAATATTTACGAATCACCGAAATATTTATAAACGGTTATTTCTCTGCCGTAGTCTAGACACCGAGAAATAATTTGTTCCAAATGAATCAACTATCACAATATAATTAAGCCCTATATGAGCCCGTGACTCCCTTAAGTCCAACGTCTAACCGTTATTATTAGTCAGATTCTATGATGAAATGCAATTTGTGGGCTAAGGAAAGGGTGATGAAATCCCTCACCTTATGTGAATTGGGGTATTGCCCTTAACAGAATGAATAAAGATGCAGAAATAACAACAATCACGCAAAATAATTGCAAAAAAAAAAAAAAAAAATTGTACATTCAAAGCCGCTGCCCCTGCAGAAAATTTTTACAACAATTTCTATATTTTTTCTTTGCAGCAAAGCACCTGTAGAGTTTAGAAAATATTACAGCGCTGTATGGCAATCTGTCCAGAAAAATTGAGCAGTATTAATGATTGAAATCCATTATTTGCAAATCCGTTGACCTTTGAATCCTTGTTCGTTGCTTGAATTCGTTCCTTCCTTTGGCCTTTGATTTGAATTTCACCCCTTCTTCTTCTTCATTTTTGAGAGAGAGAGAGAGAAAGGTAGCAAAATCAACAAAAGAAATAAAAGAGAGAAAAGAAAAAAAAATTATGAAGGAGAGAGCTGGAAAGAAATAAATGAAATAATGGACAAAGAGATTGTAGGAGGTGAATGAGAAATGCAATTGGAAAGAAATAAAAAAAAGAAAAGAATGCAGTTTTTTTTTTATTATTATTTTTTGAAAATTTGAACAAGAAGAAAGGGAAAGAAATGAATGAGAAAAGAAAAACAAAAAAGGGAAAAAAAATGAAAAAAAGGAAGGTAATAAGGAAAAAAAAACAAGGTTTTTTTGAGTAGAGAGGAAGGGTAGAAGGAATGGAGGAAAGAAATAAAAACAAGAAAAAAATCAACGTAGACAGAGAAGAAAATGCAAAAGTTTTTTTTTTTTAGAAAATTGTAGACAAAAGATGGAAACAAATAAAAAGAAAAGGAAAGAGAAAAGAAAAATGTGAAAATCAACAAGGTGGTAGAAAGATGGAAAGAAAGATTAGAGGAAGTGAGAGAGAGTTGTAATTAGAAAGCAATCGATTAAAAAATGCAAGTTTTTTTTTTTTTTTTTTGGTTATTGTTGTAAAAGAATGGAAACCAGTGTATTGACAATTGGAAAGAAGTAAAAGGAAGGAAGGAATAAATGGAAACCAATTAAAGAAAATTTGGCAAATTAAATGTACAACAATAATGAACAATAAAAATAAAGTAAAAATTGGAAAGAAGGAATATATGAAGAGGGAAAGAAAAAAAAATACAAAAGGAAAAACAAAAATGAAAAGGAAAAAAAAAATCAAGAGAATTTGGCAAGTTCTATTTTTTATTATTATTATTATTTGTCTAAAGTAGGAATGAATTTGCAAGAGGGAAACAAATAAATGAAAGAAAGGGGAAAGGGGAAAGAGGTTGAAAATAGGAAAGAAACAAAAGAAAAATGGCAAGTTTTTTTTTTTTGAACTTGTAAAAGAAGAATGAGAAGGAATTGTATTGAAAATTGGAAAGGAGGAATAAAGAGGAAAGAAATCAAAGTGGATTTTTTTTTTTGAAAAGAAAGGAAATTTGTAAGAGAAGAAAAGAAATCAAATGTATTGAGAACAAGAAGGACAAAAGAAGAAAGGAAAAAAAATTTCAAAAGAGAAATCTTTTTTTTTTTTTGAAATTTGTAAAAATAAAAAGAATGCAGATGATTGGAAAGATGGAACGAATAAAGGAAAATTGAAAGTTGTTTTTTTTTTTTTTTTTTTTGAGAGTTGTACAGAAGAAGAGAAAAATGTACAAGGAAAGGAAAGAAATAGATGGGAGAAGGGGAAACAAACTAAACAAAAATTGGCATGATTTTTTTTTTTCTTGATTTAGATGATTACAGTATATAATACCAAATCAATCAGTCAAGATTTTTTTTCCTATATCTATACACAAGAAAACAAATAAAAACTTTTTTTTATTTGGTAATTTTTTTTTTTATTAAAAAAAATGTATTGAAAACAGAGAAGGTGATAGAGAAAGGAGAAATAGATGAGAGAGAAAAAAGAAAGAATTTAAACAGAATTTGACAAGATTTTTTTTGTTTGTTTTTTAGGGAAAGAAATCAAATTGTAAAAAGAAGGTCAGGAGGGAAAGAAATTTGACAATTAAGGCAGAGGAAAGATAGAAAGAAATTTGAGAAAAAAATGGTAATTTTTTCTCTTGCTTAATGGATGATAACACCAATAGAAATGATATACCAAATCATTAATCAAGATTTTTTATATATACATAGAAGAAAATAAAATAAAAAATAAAATAAAAGCTAACACGAATCTAAAATTAAATAAATAATAAAATTTAATCGTTACCTCCCCGGCAACGGCGCCAAAAACTTGATCGACGCTAGTCTATGAATTAGAAAAGCGCGACATTTGTAATAAATTCTGCAAGCATACAGGTGTGTAGCATACAGGTCGAACACAGGGAGGAAAGTTAAATTTTATTATTTATATGTTTCGTGGGCGTGTTAGACAGAACTTTGGGGGTTGTTTTCAATGTTGTTGAAATAATGTTATTGAAATCGCTACAAATCTGAATCTACTCAGACGTATATCAAATTCAACAACAGGAAAGAAAATAACAAGTACTAGCAAAAACAACAAAAGTAAATAATAACTGGAACAATAACAGAGAATTAAAAATAGAGTTGCTGTTGAAACTAATCAAACAGTCAACACTAGTATGCAGTAACAAAGACAATAACAATATGTGTTCTACCGAATCTAATCGTGTAGATACACAAATTGTTTTAAAGAAAAGTAAATAACTAGAACAAGAAAATTTTATTAAACTAATGGCAGTACAGAATTATGAGATGCTTTTTACAATGGTTACAATCACATATTTATAGATGAGAAGGGGAAAACCCTAACTAGGTCTATGAATAAATGGCCCTCCTTATTCATGAATATTTCTTGCCTTCCTTGACCACCTGATTGGAGAAAATCTGGACATATCATGGAAAATATTTTCCATATCTTTCAATTTTCCCATGTGGCTTGATTGATAGAAGATTGCATCCAATTAACTCTTCCAAACAAGGACGCTTATCAGACTCCAAAGGCAATATAAGATAAAATCTTCAAAATTGGTTTTTCTTCTTGGCAGCAATTCAATCAGAAATTCTTCTAATTGCAATTGAATGATTTGAATTTACTTCCATGATGAGAATATGGCTATTGCTGAGATGTTAATTGGTGCACATCATAAATATATACACATGAATATGTGTATGTATATATATAACATAACACTAATCCAGATATTTCTCAAAGCAAAGGGGCCAGTGTGAACGCGCTCCGTTTCTTTGGCAAAAAGTGAGCTTGACGGGGTTCGAACTCAGGTCTCTCAGCACCAATTCCTATGCCTTTACCAGTGAGCTACTACTTAATTTGCAATTGAAATGAATTTGATGTGAGGAAGTAGCTCTTTCTTGTAGTTGGCCTTTGATTTGAATTGAAGGAGGCATTTTTTGACATCCTGTAACAACATACAAAAGTAACCAATGTATCATTTATTTATTTACAAAAGATAAAGCATAAGAGTAATAAAATAAACACTTTTCAGTGTCAATCACGTAGCTTTGTGTAACGTTTACCTCGCGTGTTTCACACCCGGTATGAACCAAAAACGGGAGAGGACCACAGGGAGGGCATGCGTTTCCTTCTAGCTAAAAAGTGGCGTCAGTGGTTTTACACGCCCTGACGAGTTTGACTTATGTGGTTGTTGCTGTTGCGAGGCGCCTCGGATTGATCGGTCGTTCTCGAACCGATGGAGTCATTTAGTTGGCTCGTTTACGCCCCATAGGGCGGGGAAACGCATGTTCAGGGTTTAAGTTTAATCCACATCGGTGGACTGGCCCTGACGATCCAAGGGTCACTCGAGCTCTGATCCTGAGACATGGGCTAGATTGTCTCGAATCGGTTGAGGACTATCTTTTGCCTCGGTTCATAGATGGAAATCCAATTTCCAAATACGTGACTTTTGCGGTTTTATTTGTAGAGCCTAGTATGGCGACATAGTGGGATGGGGCACTTATGCCGCCTATGATTGATACTTATGATTTGAAGTTGTTTTATATACTATGCACTTACAATAGTATCAAATGATTTGTTTTAAACGTATCAAGCATTCTTGGCTATTATAAGGTAAAAACCCTATCCTCCGGCTTGCGTTGCATTGTGTGATAGGAACTGGGTCTTATAATAGCTTCATTTTTCTTTATTTAGCATTGCGCTGTTTGTTTTATGCACTGGTATTCTTGGGAGGAAACCCGTTCCGTGTTATACGGCGTGGTCCCTTGATTTACCTAACTTTTAAAATAAAGAATAATAACTGTTTTAGTTCTCACACCAGTCACATGACTGACCTGGAGTTTATTGTTTTAACCTAAACTCTGGGTGCCCCTATTTTGACACGGGCAGCTAGTAGTTTTGGTTTTGCAGATTTATATTCACAGGATCCTGGTTTACAGCTGGAACGATATCCGGAAAGCTTTGTATCCGTATATCTCATTCTAGTTGTGTATTGTATTTATTTTCCGCTGCGATGTATTTAAATGTAATTTAAATCTCTGATATTTCTGTGTAATATTCATTTTTACTCTGTATATTCTTGTAATCTGATGCATTGTTGTAATATACAATGAAATGTTCTTTTGTATGCGTTCTATTTTGTCGTGTCTCAAACGATAGGGCATTTCGAACGGCCTGGATCGGTTTAGCGACTAGTTCGGACCGAGCGAAATTCCTTGCCGTCACATTTGGTATCAGAGCTTTGGTTTACAAAGCTAGAGAACAAGACACATTAGAACCCAACGAAAGAATTCATCAGATATTGGATTAGTAATATCCAATTAGAATGACTCGTTAGAGATAGGATCAGTAGTATCCTAGAACGAGTGTGAAGAGTATATTTTTGAAAATGAAAACAAATTTTGTTTTGAAAATTTAAATCAATTATTCGTATTTGATTATTTATTTATATTGATATGGACAGTCCAGTATATAAATATTTTGCGTATACGTCTGATCCACGTGTATTTGAAATTTTAATATATTGGATAGATATAGCATCACACTCTAGTCGCCCGAAGATGATATTGATGATGGTGCATCATCATCAGCATTTATATTCGAGTGTCGAAGGTGTGATATCTATATATTTCCTATTGACTGGTGTGAGAACCAAAAACTATATAGGATCTATTGTTGTGATTTGGCACCAAAAATCTGATTTTTGTATATGTATCAAAATTATGAATTTGAAACTCTAATTCACTAATTGATTGATGTTTGTGTTGCTTGTTTATTTGTTTGATAATTTTGAACCATTTAGCCTAATTGAATCAAATATTGAATTATATTGAAAATTGGTTGCATTTGCTTGCATATACATATACTTACATTGATCAGGTCATAGCAAGGAGGCTAGAGCAGAGAATAAAATTTGTTTGCCCGACAAATAGGTACATGTTTACTACATAATTTACTATTTTGTTTGGGTGATGATGATTTTATGAGCCTATTGGCTAGCCGCTTGGCTTTTTCTTTTTCTTTTTGAGATCTGAAGGACCGGGGAAGCTATTTGAAATTCCCCGATGCTCCCGGTGCAGGGGAGGTTATGGCGAAATTTTTCGAAAATTTAGGGTGTTAGCCAAATTTTTGAAGAATTTGAAAATTCTCAGAAACTGAAAGGTTGGAGAATGAAAGCCAGATCGAACGTAGAGTTGATTAATCAAACCACTTTCGACTTTGTTCCTTTTCGGGGACGAAAAGTTTTAAGTGGGGGAGATTGTAATAACCCGAAAATCTGGGCCAGTTTAAAATTTTTATTTTGGCAATTTTAGCGAGTTTTGATTATTTAAAATGAATTATTTTAAATAATATCGACGAGAAATTTATTTTGAATTGAATTCGACGTATATATTTATACGCGTCGTCGTTAGAATATAAATATTTATATATATAATTATAAATAGAATTGAAAATGGCGCGGTAGTTCGATAATTCGATTTCAAACTTCAATTGAACGTACCGGGTGCAAAACAATCCGGATTTTAGTGAAACCAAAAATGATAGGATCTAATTGATAATATCTTTCTATCAAATCCGAATAATCGGGATTTCATAGCGGGAATCAAAAGATATGCACGGTTGAAGATTTTCAATAGTCGCTATGGAATTCAGGCCCTTAAAAATGGACATTTTGCAAGCGACCTCGGATTTCGACGAAACCAGTTTTGTTGGATCCGCAAAGTCAAATTATTGCTAGGTTTCAAATTTCATAATTTTTTGAATCAATATGTGAGCGTGGCATAGGAAAACGCGTTTGACCAGTTTCAGTTGATTTTAATCGATTGGAAAATGGCCATTTTTCCAACGGCCTCAGAATTCGACGAAACTAGTTTTGTTAGGACCGTATCGTCAATACGAAGCTAGAAAATATTTTTCGGGAATTTTTCTAGTTAGTATGTGACCCCGGTAATTTGAAATGTACGTTTAAAATTCAATATAGTGATTTAAATGAAAATTCACCGGAAACTGATAGAAACGATCAGATCAGAGTGCGATACATATCCCATTGGTTTCGGAATGGGGGTGAAACGCTATGGGCGACAGGCGGTGGACCTCGTTTAGAGGTCGTATGTGAAAGTCAACTTTTTAGTTAAATAAAAATATATATATATATATATATATATATATATCCCCTTAACTACCAGGCCCCCCCCCCCCCCGACTAAAATCATTTAAATCAGAAAAAAAAGAAAAAAAGGGGGGCGGAGCCCCGCCCCGTCGTCGATCTCGACGCCGACCACCACGCCGAGGCGCCCCACCGCATCTCCTCCTCCAGCCTCCACCTCGCGCCCTCCGATCCACCGCAACCCCAAAACCCACCCACCGCGAGAACAACCGAATCGCCACATCCCCCTTCAGATCCAGGCGCCACCTCCTGAGCAAACCTCCTCCTCTAGCGAACCAGTCCCCCCCCCCCCCCCGCGCAGCTTCCAGGCCCCACAGCAGTGTTCGGAAAGGTGATTTTATTTTATTATAAAACCTAGTTTTTAAAATCAGTTTTTTTTATGTTAAACATAGTTTAAATCTGAGTATATTTTAAATAAAACATGTTGGAAAAATCAGTTTTAATTATGTATAACTTGAAGAAAGAATTGATTTTTAACATTTAAAAGTTAAGCTTTTTTTTTTCATATATATGAAAGCAAAGAAAAAAAATCAGATTTTTTTTTTTTTTTTATATATGATTGGCAAAAATCAAAATGTAAATTTTCTATGTATTACATTAGCAAAGCAAAATAGGATTTTTATATGTTGAACTTCGAAATAAAAATAGGATTTTTATATATAGAATAGAAAAGTAAAAATAGGATTTTTATATATAGAATAGAAAAGTAAAAATTTGATTTTTATATATAGAATAGAAAAGTAAAAATTCGATTTTTACATATGTAGAGAATACGGGCGAAGAAAGTGATAAGAGACGAGAACAGCGAAGATTTCCTGCAAATGAAGAGCCGTGGAGCTAGGATAGCTATCGGTGAGAATTTCTCACCTTTCAATTTATTTTTCTAGTTATATATATATACTAGGATGCAGACGGTGCTTAGTAGCACCCGACACAATCGTCCACAGACCATGGACTTGTTTGTTTGGCTGTGTTGTTAGTTAGATTGTTTGAGTTGATTTGAATTGTTTGGTGAAAATTGATATGATTGATGTGTGAATGGCGTGGGCCTTCACTAGACCGGGGATAAGGCTAGGCCTCGTCCCGTTTCTAGTATCGTGCCGTTATGCCGCCGAAATTTTCTAAAATATGTTAGAAAAATAAAAATATCATTTTTATTGAATAAATGAATTGAATAGAAATTCATATGTTGGAATAAAATGTTTTATCGTTAAAAATATAATTTTTAACGTGAATGTGAATAAATAAATATTCATTTACAAACCAGACGGTTTGTTTATGTACACTTATTTGAATGACATTGATTGGGACGATAAATTTTACACATCGCCCAACTGCACAACTAAAATCTGTGTTTGATTGTTTGAAACCCCACACGGGTGTTGGGATGAAATATGAATTTCACTCATCCTGATTGATTAAATATGTCGATCGATTGATTGACAGGCTGTTATAAGCGCTGAATATCTATATTTGATTCTTATACAGTGTATTGCACTTTGGTTGATGGTTGATTATTTTTCAATGCTATTATATACATGTGTTGTATGGAAATCCATATAATTAATTTTATATGGTAATTGATTGGGCCTCATTCCAATTTGAAAAATAAAGAAAATTTGAAAATAGAAATTTATGAAGCCGTGTTGATTAGATTGACGCCATTTTGACGTGAACGATATTTATATCAACTTTATTCATTTTAAAATGAATATTGAAAAGTGATTTCGAAATCGACGATTTCGAAATGAATTCAAAACGATTTCGAAATGAATTGAATTGAAAACGATTTCGAAATGAATTGAAAACAATTTCGAAATGAATTGAATTGAAAACGATTTCGAAATGAATTGAATTGAAAACGATTTCGAAATGAAGTGAATTGAAAACGATTTCGAAATGAATTGAATTGAAAACGAATTCAAAGTGAATTGAAAACGATTTCAAAGTGAATGGAAAACGATTTCGAAATGAAGTGAATTGAAAACGATTTCGAAATGAAGTGAATTGAAAACGATTTCGAAATGAAGTGAATTGAAAACGATTTCGAAATGAATTGAATTGAAAACGAATTCAAATTGAATTGAAATTTGAATTGAATAGAAATGAATTTTAAAACGAATCTATAAAGAAGAATTCAATTGTGATTTGAATTGAAAAGGAAGTTGAAATTGCTTTTGAAACGAATTTTAAAACTATTTATATAATTCGTTTTAAATAGAAATCGACGAAGTATATATCATATATATTATATATATAATATAATGGCCTGAATAGAACGCGCCGCGCCGCGGCAGTTCGTGAATTTCGACCATTTATTTCAAACGGACATTGCGGGAGATCCGACCGTCGGATTCTCCTAAAACCGGAACCGTTGGGTTCGTATCGAAAAGAGCTTTCTAACGAATATTAGAAATTAGAAATCTAACGGTTGGATTTGGAATTATGTCCAAATCAAATTTGAAAAAGGTCGCTATAAGTGCAGTTCGATGGCCATTGATGGAAATCGACTGTACGGGCCTTGATAAAATTATTAAAAATAGTAATAATTTGTGTAAAATCATAAGAAATGATTTGTGAAGATTTGGGATGAAAAACTCCATATTTGAAAAGATAAAAATAGATTTTTATCGAAATGAACTAGTTTTGAACTAGAATTATAATTCTATTTAATTTTAAATAAATAAATTGAATTTGAAAGGGGTTTTGAAAATAACCAAAATTTCCAATGATTGCATTGGAGTGGATTTGAATCGAAATTGTCTTCGGAATATTTCGATGTTGGAATTCGTGATTATACAGATGTTGTTATGGAAATTTGAAAGATATACATTTATATCGTTATTTCCAATACGACATTTGTTAGTCGTAGAATTTGATATTGAATATAAGCCGATATATTTTCTATTCAGAGCCTTGTATTGAATATCAAATGTGATTTGGGTTTGTCGCGAATGGTGTCTTCACTAACACTGTTCTTGAACCTAGTTGTGAAAAGATTAAATCTTTTTATTTAGATTTAATGAAGTGTACCAATTAAACGATATTTAATTGGAATTGAATTGGTATTGATTTTTGGGTTTATCGTGAACAGTGTTTTAAATAACACTTGTTCTTTAACCCGATAATTAATGGAATGTGATTTTGGGTTTATCGTGAACCGTGTTTTAAATGACACCGATTCTTTAACCCAGTTAAAGATTAAAACTAAGTGGAGTTTTAATGAATCTTTAATTAGATTGAGATGATCGAAAATGGAGTATCACCAGTTTTGCTCCAGGCGATGGTTAAATCTTTAATTAGATTTGAACGTGAAATGGTAATTGAATTTACCGATAACACTGTGGTGTTAGATATGAAGTGTTACCAGTTTTACTTCATGGGATGAATAGGTTGGGATTGGGAAATAAAATAAATGATTACTTCGGTGTGGTTCGCTAATCCCGACTAGTTTGAATTGATATTCAAAGGAGATTAAAGAATAAATTTAAAGAATTTATCTTGGATAAAATTAATGGGAACTTTTCCCAAAGTATAGGAATATTTGAATAAAAGAATATTCTGAATTGGAATGAGGCGTATGTTGTGTTTGTGTAACACTTTTATAATATATACGCGAGTTATTCAGAAAGACCGGGTTTATCCCATTCTGAATAACTGATTCGACGTGGTGTCGAAGATGAAGACGGTGGTCGAAGACCGGAAGTCTTCACGTCGTTTGGGTGATAACTGATGATCTTGATTGGGCTGTACACCCAAGAAGATGGAAACAGTTGGTGATCGTCCAGACGTACTTGGAGATCGATGGATATGCGGGGTACTAGGTGCCTCCGGTTTCGTTCAGACCCAGAACGGACTTGTAAATGGACTGTGTGTCTGACATTGGATTTTAGTCTGTGTGATTGATATCTATTAAATATATATCTGTTTGGCGGCGGAGAATTTATTCTCTTGCTTAACGCCCTTCTCTGAGACGTACGAGCTCAGGGGTTATATATTGATGGATATCAAACGCATGGAGTGAATTGCCTGTGTGGCATGCCTAAGTGGCAATTGATCGAGGCTTCTGTTGAAAAGCAAAGTCTTGTGGTGATGATCAAAGCACGGCCTTTGTGGCGTAGCTTTGTGTAACGTTTGCCTCGCGTGTTTCACACCCGGTATGAACCAAAAACGGGAGAGGACCTCAGGGAGGGCATGCGTTTCCTTCTAGCTAAAAAGTGGCGTCAGTGGTTTTACACGCCCTGACGAGTTTGACTTATGTGGTTGTTGCTGTTGCGAGGCGCCTCGGATTGATCGGTCGTTCTCGAACGATGGAGTCATTTAGTTGGCTCGTTTACGCCCCATAGGGCGGGGAAACGCATGTTCAGGGTTTAAGTTTAATCCACATCGGTGGACTGGCCCTGACGATCCAAGGGTGTAACGACCCAGATTTTTGAACAATTTATTTTAAATATTTAGTATGGTTTTAAATATTGAATTTAAAATATAGATGGTATTTTATTGGGTTATTGTTTAAATAATCGAAATACGATTTATTTTGATAATTATCGAAATACGAGAAGTTGAAATAATTCAATTTGAAGATAAAACTGAACGATGATAATAGAAATTCATTGATGAAGAATTTATTTTGAATTTAAAATGATTTAATATGGTTATTTTAATATACGTTCAAATCTAATTGTATAATCTATTTCATTGAATTCAGAATAGTGAATAACGTTGGAAACATCGGTCGTCACGGTTGAATAGTGGTTCGGGATTACTAGTTAAGGACCGCGAAATATTTTAATTATTTAATTAAAATAAAATCAATATAAATAA
Source organism: Allium sativum (assembly GCA_030737875.1). NCBI lineage: Eukaryota > Viridiplantae > Streptophyta > Magnoliopsida > Asparagales > Amaryllidaceae > Allium > Allium sativum. The sequence goes on from CM060912.1 coordinate 338,111,881, forward strand.
TCAAATCAAAGGAATTAAATCAGCCGACCTACATATGAAAATCTCGCAGCCTATTTCCTTTCTCGAGCAAAAATTCTTGTCTCCCTCTTTCAGTATCAACGAAACAGCAAATTAATGGCTCGTACCATTTGTTCCCCAATCCACACCTATATAAACCCTCGTTAGTTCCTTTTCTAAACCACGGAAACCAAAAGTTCGATTCATTTCCTCCTTGCAGTCAAAATTTAAACCGTAAGCCCTCTTTCTCCAATTCGAAAACAAAAGTTGATTTAGAAAAATTCAAAGAAAAGGGTGCGGCGCGAGTTCAAGGGGAGGGAGTCGCGACTATCTAAGGCACATCAATTTCAGAGGAGCACCTCGATGTCAGAAGGTGCGATGCGTGATAATCTAAATTGGTGCCAGGCGATGACAGTTTGTACTGATAATGAGGGACGAAGTGCAAGGTTGATCGATGATGTGGGGAGGGCACGTTGTTGAAATCGACGGTGAAGTCGAGGGCGATGTTGGTCACGGGATGCGGCTCGGTGGGTGTTCTGACCATCTTAAAGGAGGTACGATGATGGGATTCAAGGGTTCGGTGGGGATTTCAACCTTAGATGGGGAGTACGACTGACAGGGGAGTTCGTTCTCTGAATTGGGAAGTTTGGGAAGATGGCGGATTGTGGTGAGGATAGCAGATGGCTCGCGGGGGTTTCAGGCTATTTTGGGGGAAAAAGGATTTGCTGAAAATGGTCGGAAATCAAAGTAAGGTAATTTACTAATTTAATTTAGTATTTTAAATTATATAATGACATTTTTTTATAAAAATGGTACCAAGTTTATAAATACATAAATATATATGTAAAGTCATGCTAACTGAGAATGTGATATTAAGGTATACTTTTTACTGGAAATTTTAGGAATACACAACATAAATAATTTAATTATGATTGTGGTTGATTTAAATTAATAATCATTTAATCGTCAGATAAAATAAAATATCGTAGGAATAAATTCATTCAAGACAATTCGAGATGATTTGTGGCTGGGACGAGTTGAATCAAATTGGATATTTGGCAAAGGAAAATCACGGTGAGTAAATCTCACTCACCTTTAGAATTATTTTTATTTCATTAAAAATAATTGTTTGTTGCTTGTGTGAATATTTTCTGGTTGCTTTATATATATTAGTTATTTAGGCTACTATATATATATATTGGGTTGATTGATTGGTTGGATTCCCGCAGTCTCATTAGCGGATGCCCGCAGTTTCATAGCGGATGATTACCCTATACGCCCCACGCTATGATTAGTGGATGACCTTCTATACCGCGATATTCTGCCATGAAGCAGAATGGGTATTATTTATGTGCTAACATCTGTGGATGCAGGAAAACAGGTTGGAGGAATCCAACAGGATTCCTCAAAAATATATTATCTGTTTGTTTATTTGTTTGCATATATATTGTTATATATGATGTGTTAGAAAAATAAATAATTCATCGCTTTGTGTGTTTAAATATCACTGGGCTTAAGTAATGATATTTAAAATATCGTGAAAGGATATTTGAGATTTTAAAAGGAAAAATTCTATTTTTAAATAGAATTTGAATTTTAAATGGAATAAAAATATAAACTTGTTTTGAAAAATAAAACAAGTAGTTTCTTTATAAGCGAAGTTTATAAATAGTTCTTTTATAACGAAATTTAAAAATAGTTCTTTTATAACAAAGTTATAAATGAAGTGAAAAGAATTATCATTTGATAATTCAGAAATAGAAACACCAGCGTGAAGTTGGAATTTGAAATGAAATTTCAAATAGGATGTGAAAATGGAATTTTTAAATATATAACTCAAATGAAATGTGAGCATAACATTTGAATTTTAAAAGGAGTTTAAATATTTGAATTTTAAAAGGAAATTGAATATTAGAAATTCAAATAGAAGTTCAAATAGAATTTGAATAGTCGAAATTAGAATGGAAAATAGAATTTGAATTCAAGGAATTAAAATAAAATTAGAATTCAAAGGAATTCGAATAAAGAAATTCAAATAGAGATTTGAATGTAGAATTTCAAAAATAGAATTTGAAATATAAAAATTCAAGGAAGAATTGAATAGAATTTGAAATATAGTATTTCAAAGAAGAATTGAAATATGAAATTTGAATAGAAATTTGAAATAGAAATTCAAGTGTTGAATTTGAACATGGAATTGAACATAGAAATTCAAGTAGAAATTTGAATATGAGATTTCAAAATAGAATTTGAAATAAACTTTGAAAATAGAATTTCAAAGTAGAATGGGAAATGGAATTTCAAATAGGATTTCAAATAGGAAATCCAAAGGGTTTTGGAATGGAATTTGAATTCAAGGAAATTAAAATGAATTTGAATATTAGAAATTCAAATGAGGTCGGAAATGGAAAATGGAATTTGAATATAAGAGATTCAAATTGAATTCAAATAGGATTTGATCTATGGGATTTGAATATGAAATTCAAATGGGTTTTAAATTATGGAATTCTGAATATAGAATTTAAAAAGGAGTTGAATATTTGAATTTCAAATAGAATTCAAATATAGAAATTGGAATATAGAAGTTAAAATGGAATGTAAAAATAGAGTTTGAATAAAAGAATTCAAATGAATTCAGGTATTGAATTTGAATTGAAATAAGGATTCAAATATTGAATTTGAATACCAAATGGAAAAGGAATTGGAATTTGAATTTAGAATTCAAATAAAAGTGAGATTTGAATTTGAATCAAGCAGAGTTAAATGGAGTTGAATTTATATTTAAAGAAGTTTAGAAGTTTAAAAGTTTATATATATTTTTATAAATATAATTAAAACGAACTCGCCGCAGCGCTGCAGTTCGTAAAATAGCGATTCGAGCTTCAATCGAGTATACAGGACTCAATTGAAGTCGGAATTCTTCGAAACAAGAAACGTCAGGACCGGTTTGATAATAGTTTTCTAATGAAAGAGGAAAATCTGGATTTCGTCGTATAGATTTTGAGTTATGTCAAAAGCAAATTTTCAGAAAAACAGCGCCAGAATCGTTTTAAAACCATAATGGTTTATTTAATATTATAAAAGGATTTTTAAGCAAATAAAATCCGAAGATCGATTCAGAAAATTTCAGACTTGAGTTATAAAATATATGCGAATTCAAGTTGTGTAAATGAATATGATTTTTGAAACAGAAACCAGATTTTTATTTATTGAATAGAATTAACTAAACTTAATAGAAATTAGTTAATGAGTTTTCGAATGGATATTGGGGTTTGAATAAGTAAATTCGATTTGATAATTTATATTCGAAATCAAAAGGGAAACTAGAATTGAAATTGAAATTCAATTCGGTTGTGAGCAAGTTAAACATTTTATTTGAACATTTTATTTGAACATGTTATGTTCAACAAAGAAGTGAAATAGGCAAAAAGGCTAATTAAAGAATAATTGAGCGAAACTGAATTCAAACGATTCAAAATTGAATTCAAACGAATGGATTGAGTTGAATTGAAATGGAAACAGGTGAACAGGTGTTAAACAGATATGGGATGAAGTATATGAAGATTTTAATTTATGTGCCCGACAAAAAGGTACGTTTTAATTCATATATGAGATTTATGCGCCGTATCGGCAAGCCGCTTGGCTTTTCCTTTTCCTTTTTGATTGAGGAAGATACCGGGAAGCTATTTGAAATTTCCCGATGCTCCCGATACAGGGGAGGTTATGGCGAAATTTTCCGGAAATTTAAGGAGTTAGAATATTTTTAAGATATTTTGGATAATTTGAAATCATTGTATCGACGTATTGAATTCGATAGTAAAGTGCATATAAAAATCGAATGTTGTAAACAAAAAGGGATAGAGACAAGTGGTTGAAATTGTTTCTAATTGCAAATAGAGATTTTTCTAATATATAGAAAATAAAAGAAGTTAATATTGGGAAACGCTTTCCAAATGGCATAAGAGCCAAGAATGATTATTGAAAATATTTGGCTAACAAATATTGATAGAGAAAATGGAGAAGTGATTTAATTAATGAATATTAATTAAAGAGCCCAGTGATTTGGTTGATATGTTGATTGAACACTTGTTTTTATTCGATAGTTAAAACACAGACTATCGAAGTTTTTGACCATCGTTGTCAATATGGAGAGACCGGTTGGATTATTATCCGAAGAACCACTCCGTATCGGCATAAGCGTTGCGAACCAAGTATGCTGAATATATTGAAGACGGAGTGAAGTGCAAGGGCTTTTCTAGTAATAGAAATAGTGCCTTCGGTTTCGTTCAGTCCCAGGACGAACGTATATGGACGAATGTCTGACAGAGTATTTCCAATGATCAAATGGGTTGGTCTGTATGAATATATATGGTTGCAACGGATTTATCCCTTAGCATAATATCCAGAATATTTGTGCAAACTCAACTAGTGATTAACGGATCTGACGATGTGGCATTCAAAGTGATTGTGTTATCGATGAATGGTAAGTATGCGTAGCCTCAGGCCTCAACAACCGGGAAAGGACAAAAATCGGGCAGGCAGCATGGCTATGTGGGTCGCACCCATTAGGGTGTATAATCACCTATCTAGAGAAATTCCTTTTGTTTCTAAATCTATCGATTCTGCCCATTCGGGAAACGGTGGTTTGAGTCCAACCGTTGGTGATATACATTCGATACACTCAAGCGAAATGAGTGGTCGGTCATGTGTGGGCCGGGTTACAAGATGTTCTTGTTGAACCCAGGTGTATTCGCCTCTAGAGATACATCATCGGAAGGTGGTCCCATACCTTGTCATGTTGGAAATCCAATCTCCAATAAGCGCCATGCGGTTTTTGATTTTATACTATATATGTGGAGCGTGAGATGCAAACGTTCTGCTATTTGGTTATTTACTTGATGTAGACATTATTATAATATCACTGGATTTTCGTATCAAAGTGTTTTGGGTTATAGTAAGGTAAAAACCGTCCGTGTTTATGTGTGGACTGGTCTTACTATTATCTTTTCTTTCGAAAGGATTTTGAAAGTTAAACAAGTGGTTGGAGTTTACTCACACCAGTCCCATGACTGACCCAGAGTTTGTTTTGTTTTGTTTTCCCTAAACTCTTGGGTGCCCAAATTTGTACGGGCAGTCAAGTGTTTCAGGCTTTTACAGATACACTTGGAGGAGCTTGAAGCAGGAGGCTTCAATGTTAGATATTTAGAGTTACTTCCGCTGAATCAAATGTTATGTGTACTCTGATGATGGTATGTATATATGTACCAAACAGATTTGTATTTCAAAAGTTATGTTATAGAATATATTTTATTCGTTCCGCTGTGAGCTGTGATCTTCGTTTTTCTTCTATTCTAATATTTCTTTCCTTCTATTTCTCACCCTCTATCTTCTTTCTAATAATGAGTCGTATTTCTGTGTTATTTGGGTTAGACGTGTGTTGTATTTAGTCAACTTAGATAGCACGGATTTGCGGGTCGTTTCAGTTGGTATCAGAGCTTAGGTTGAGCGAACACCTAGGCTTGTGTGGTATGTACTCATTAGAGATAGGGTCAGTAGTACCCTAGAATGAGTTGAGCGTAAATATACGAGAGAGCGTATTTGTTAATTGATATAAAAGTTGTTTTATATTGTGTTGACTAGTCTGTGAGTGGTTTATGAATTCTGGTCGAATCGTGGGACGCCACGAAGTCGATAGGAATTTCTAAACACCTGAACAGAAAATACGACATGATATTGTTTTCAAGTGGGTAAATGAAATAATTTTACCCAAAAATTTCTATTTTAATATAGAAAGAATAATTTTTTGAAATTATTATATTATATGGATATGTTGGATGTTGACTTTATAATCCAACGAGATTATAAAATTGAAATGGTTATTTATAACCAAACTAAACTTGTATATGAATAAGATATACAATTGAGATGAATCAAAATTGAATTCAGAACCAGAATTGAGAATTCAAAATCCTGGGAAGTTGAAATTTATTTTTCAAAGTATATTAAATTAATATAGATTTGTTTTAGAAGGATTTGAAAGAAAATCATTTTAAATGGATTTTGAAATAATAAAGAACTGAACTCACTTCAGTGGCTGGGAAATAATTCTGATGATGATTGCAACATCATCAGTGTTCATTTCCGAGTTTCTAAGTGATGAATTGCTGCCTTAGAAAAAGTTTTGATGGAAATTTGTTTGAAAGAAAACAAATTGGTTTGAATATTCAAATGTTTTGAATTTGAATATGTGATTTCAAAAGGATTTGAAATGAAAACCCTGGAATTTGAATTCTGGAATTAAAAATTTAATTTAAAGCAAGTTAAATGAATCAAAGGGGATAAATTGATTTAGAATCAATTTGAATAGGTTTAATGGAATATAGATTGGATATAAATGGATTGATCGTAGATCATTCGAATTAAAGGGGTGAAGACCAAAAGTTTTGGTTGGAACTAAATTGTTGAAATATGAGGAGTTGAGTCTCAGCATAAGTGAGGTTTTGAAAAGTAATGAGTTTGTACCATTTTTCCTACCTTAGCAATTTCGAGGACGAAATTATTTTAAGGGGGGAAGAATGTAACGACCCAGATTTTTGAACAATTTATTTTAAATATTTAGTATGGTTTTAAATATTGAATTTAAAATATAGATGGTATTTTATTGGGTTATTGTTTAAATAATCGAAATACGATTTATTTTGATAATTATCGAAATACGAGAAGTTGAAATAATTCAATTTGAAGATAAAACTGAACGATGATAATAGAAATTCATTGATGAAGAATTTATTTTGAATTTAAAATGATTTAATATGGTTATTTTAATATACGTTCAAATCTAATTGTATAATCTATTTCATTGAATTCAGAATAGTGAATAACGTTGGAAACATCGGTCGTCACGGTTGAATAGTGGTTCGGGATTACTAGTTAAGGACCGCGAAATATTTTAATTATTTAATTAAAATAAAATCAATATAAATAATCAAATCAAAGGAATTAAATCAGCCGACCTACATATGAAAATCTCGCAGCCTATTTCCTTTCTCGAGCAAAAATTCTTGTCTCCCTCTTTCAGTATCAACGAAACAGCAAATTAATGGCTCGTACCATTTGTTCCCCAATCCACACCTATATAAACCCTCGTTAGTTCCTTTTCTAAACCACGGAAACCAAAAGTTCGATTCATTTCCTCCTTGCAGTCAAAATTTAAACCGTAAGCCCTCTTTCTCCAATTCGAAAACAAAAGTTGATTTAGAAAAATTCAAAGAAAAGGGTGCGGCGCGAGTTCAAGGGGAGGGAGTCGCGACTATCTAAGGCACATCAATTTCAGAGGAGCACCTCGATGTCAGAAGGTGCGATGCGTGATAATCTAAATTGGTGCCAGGCGATGACAGTTTGTACTGATAATGAGGGACGAAGTGCAAGGTTGATCGATGATGTGGGGAGGGCACGTTGTTGAAATCGACGGTGAAGTCGAGGGCGATGTTGGTCACGGGATGCGGCTCGGTGGGTGTTCTGACCATCTTAAAGGAGGTACGATGATGGGATTCAAGGGTTCGGTGGGGATTTCAACCTTAGATGGGGAGTACGACTGACAGGGGAGTTCGTTCTCTGAATTGGGAAGTTTGGGAAGATGGCGGATTGTGGTGAGGATAGCAGATGGCTCGCGGGGGTTTCAGGCTATTTTGGGGGAAAAAGGATTTGCTGAAAATGGTCGGAAATCAAAGTAAGGTAATTTACTAATTTAATTTAGTATTTTAAATTATATAATGACATTTTTTTATAAAAATGGTACCAAGTTTATAAATACATAAATATATATGTAAAGTCATGCTAACTGAGAATGTGATATTAAGGTATACTTTTTACTGGAAATTTTAGGAATACACAACATAAATAATTTAATTATGATTGTGGTTGATTTAAATTAATAATCATTTAATCGTCAGATAAAATAAAATATCGTAGGAATAAATTCATTCAAGACAATTCGAGATGATTTGTGGCTGGGACGAGTTGAATCAAATTGGATATTTGGCAAAGGAAAATCACGGTGAGTAAATCTCACTCACCTTTAGAATTATTTTTATTTCATTAAAAATAATTGTTTGTTGCTTGTGTGAATATTTTCTGGTTGCTTTATATATATTAGTTATTTAGGCTACTATATATATATATTGGGTTGATTGATTGGTTGGATTCCCGCAGTCTCATTAGCGGATGCCCGCAGTTTCATAGCGGATGATTACCCTATACGCCCCACGCTATGATTAGTGGATGACCTTCTATACCGCGATATTCTGCCACGAAGCAGAATGGGTATTATTTATGTGCTAACATCTGTGGATGCAGGAAAACAGGTTGGAGGAATCCAACAGGATTCCTCAAAAATATATTATCTGTTTGTTTATTTGTTTGCATATATATTGTTATATATGATGTGTTAGAAAAATAAATAATTCATCGCTTTGTGTGTTTAAATATCACTGGGCTTAAGTAATGATATTTAAAATATCGTGAAAGGATATTTGAGATTTTAAAAGGAAAAATTCTATTTTTAAATAGAATTTGAATTTTAAATGGAATAAAAATATAAACTTGTTTTGAAAAATAAAACAAGTAGTTTCTTTATAAGCGAAGTTTATAAATAGTTCTTTTATAACGAAATTTAAAAATAGTTCTTTTATAACAAAGTTATAAATGAAGTGAAAAGAATTATCATTTGATAATTCAGAAATAGAAACACCAGCGTGAAGTTGGAATTTGAAATGAAATTTCAAATAGGATGTGAAAATGGAATTTTTAAATATATAACTCAAATGAAATGTGAGCATAACATTTGAATTTTAAAAGGAGTTTAAATATTTGAATTTTAAAAGGAAATTGAATATTAGAAATTCAAATAGAAGTTCAAATAGAATTTGAATAGTCGAAATTAGAATGGAAAATAGAATTTGAATTCAAGGAATTAAAATAAAATTTGAATTCAAAGGAATTCGAATAAAGAAATTCAAATAGAGATTTGAATGTAGAATTTCAAAAATAGAATTTGAAATATAAAAATTCAAGGAAGAATTGAATAGAATTTGAAATATAGTATTTCAAAGAAGAATTGAAATATGAAATTTGAATAGAAATTTGAAATAGAAATTCAAGTGTTGAATTTGAACATGGAATTGAACATAGAAATTCAAGTAGAAATTTGAATATGAGATTTCAAAATAGAATTTGAAATAAACTTTGAAAATAGAATTTCAAAGTAGAATGGGAAATGGAATTTCAAATAGGATTTCAAATAGGAAATCCAAAGGGTTTTGGAATGGAATTTGAATTCAAGGAAATTAAAATGAATTTGAATATTAGAAATTCAAATGAGGTCGGAAATGGAAAATGGAATTTGAATATAAGAGATTCAAATTGAATTCAAATAGGATTTGATCTATGGGATTTGAATATGAAATTCAAATGGGTTTTAAATTATGGAATTCTGAATATAGAATTTAAAAAGGAGTTGAATATTTGAATTTCAAATAGAATTCAAATATAGAAATTGGAATATAGAAGTTAAAATGGAATGTAAAAATAGAGTTTGAATAAAAGAATTCAAATGAATTCAGGTATTGAATTTGAATTGAAATAAGGATTCAAATATTGAATTTGAATACCAAATGGAAAAGGAATTGGAATTTGAATTTAGAATTCAAATAAAAGTGAGATTTGAATTTGAATCAAGCAGAGTTAAATGGAGTTGAATTTATATTTAAAGAAGTTTAGAAGTTTAAAAGTTTATATATATTTTTATAAATATAATTAAAACGAACTCGCCGCAGCGCTGCAGTTCGTAAAATAGCGATTCGAGCTTCAATCGAGTATACAGGACTCAATTGAAGTCGGAATTCTTCGAAACAAGAAACGTCAGGACCGGTTTGATAATAGTTTTCTAATGAAAGAGGAAAATCTGGATTTCGTCGTATAGATTTTGAGTTATGTCAAAAGCAAATTTTCAGAAAAACAGCGCCAGAATCGTTTTAAAACCATAATGGTTTATTTAATATTATAAAAGGATTTTTAAGCAAATAAAATCCGAAGATCGATTTAGAAAATTTCAGACTTGAGTTATAAAATATATGCGAATTCAAGTTGTGTAAATGAATATGATTTTTGAAACAGAAACCAGATTTTTATTTATTGAATAGAATTAACTAAACTTAATAGAAATTAGTTAATGAGTTTTCGAATGGATATTGGGGTTTGAATAAGTAAATTCGATTTGATAATTTATATTCGAAATCAAAAGGGAAACTAGAATTGAAATTGAAATTCAATTCGGTTGTGAGCAAGTTAAACATTTTATTTGAACATTTTATTTGAACATGTTATGTTCAACAAAGAAGTGAAATAGGCAAAAAGGCTAATTAAAGAATAATTGAGCGAAACTGAATTCAAACGATTCAAAATTGAATTCAAACGAATGGATTGAGTTGAATTGAAATGGAAACAGGTGAACAGGTGTTAAACAGATATGGGATGAAGTATATGAAGATTTTAATTTATGTGCCCGACAAAAAGGTACGTTTTAATTCATATATGAGATTTATGCGCCGTATCGGCAAGCCGCTTGGCTTTTCCTTTTCCTTTTTGATTGAGGAAGATACCGGGAAGCTATTTGAAATTTCCCGATGCTCCCGATACAGGGGAGGTTATGGCGAAATTTTCCGGAAATTTAAGGAGTTAGAATATTTTTAAGATATTTTGGATAATTTGAAATCATTGTATCGACGTATTGAATTCGATAGTAAAGTGCATATAAAAATCGAATGTTGTAAACAAAAAGGGATAGAGACAAGTGGTTGAAATTGTTTCTAATTGCAAATAGAGATTTTTCTAATATATAGAAAATAAAAGAAGTTAATATTGGGAAACGCTTTCCAAATGGCATAAGAGCCAAGAATGATTATTGAAAATATTTGGCTAACAAATATTGATAGAGAAAATGGAGAAGTGATTTAATTAATGAATATTAATTAAAGAGCCCAGTGATTTGGTTGATATGTTGATTGAACACTTGTTTTTATTCGATAGTTAAAACACAGACTATCGAAGTTTTTGACCATCGTTGTCAATATGGAGAGACCGGTTGGATTATTATCCGAAGAACCACTCCGTATCGGCATAAGCGTTGCGAACCAAGTATGCTGAATATATTGAAGACGGAGTGAAGTGCAAGGGCTTTTCTAGTAATAGAAATAGTGCCTTCGGTTTCGTTCAGTCCCAGGACGAACGTATATGGACGAATGTCTGACAGAGTATTTCCAATGATCAAATGGGTTGGTCTGTATGAATATATATGGTTGCAACGGATTTATCCCTTAGCATAATATCCAGAATATTTGTGCAAACTCAACTAGTGATTAACGGATCTGACGATGTGGCATTCAAAGTGATTGTGTTATCGATGAATGGTAAGTATGCGTAGCCTCAGGCCTCAACAACCGGGAAAGGACAAAAATCGGGCAGGCAGCATGGCTATGTGGGTCGCACCCATTAGGGTGTATAATCACCTATCTAGAGAAATTCCTTTTGTTTCTAAATCTATCGATTCTGCCCATTCGGGAAACGGTGGTTTGAGTCCAACCGTTGGTGATATACATTCGATACACTCAAGCGAAATGAGTGGTCGGTCATGTGTGGGCCGGGTTACAAGATGTTCTTGTTGAACCCAGGTGTATTCGCCTCTAGAGATACATCATCGGAAGGTGGTCCCATACCTTGTCATGTTGGAAATCCAATCTCCAATAAGCGCCATGCGGTTTTTGATTTTATACTATATATGTGGAGCGTGAGATGCAAACGTTCTGCTATTTGGTTATTTACTTGATGTAGACATTATTATAATATCACTGGATTTTCGTATCAAAGTGTTTTGGGTTATAGTAAGGTAAAAACCGTCCGTGTTTATGTGTGGACTGGTCTTACTATTATCTTTTCTTTCGAAAGGATTTTGAAAGTTAAACAAGTGGTTGGAGTTTACTCACACCAGTCCCATGACTGACCCAGAGTTTGTTTTGTTTTGTTTTCCCTAAACTCTTGGGTGCCCAAATTTGTACGGGCAGTCAAGTGTTTCAGGCTTTTACAGATACACTTGGAGGAGCTTGAAGCAGGAGGCTTCAATGTTAGATATTTAGAGTTACTTCCGCTGAATCAAATGTTATGTGTACTCTGATGATGGTATGTATATATGTACCAAACAGATTTGTATTTCAAAAGTTATGTTATAGAATATATTTTATTCGTTCCGCTGTGAGCTGTGATCTTCGTTTTTCTTCTATTCTAATATTTCTTTCCTTCTATTTCTCACCCTCTATCTTCTTTCTAATAATGAGTCGTATTTCTGTGTTATTTGGGTTAGACGTGTGTTGTATTTAGTCAACTCAGATAGCACGGATTTGCGGGTCGTTTCAAAGGGTCACTCGAGCTCTGATCCTGAGACATGGGCTAGATTGTCTCGAATCGGTTGAGGACTATCTTTTGCCTCGGTTCATAGATGGAAATCCAATTTCCAAATACGTGACTTTTGCGGTTTTATTTGTAGAGCCTAGTATGGCGACATAGTGGGATGGGGCACTTATGCCGCCTATGATTGATACTTATGATTTGAAGTTGTTTTATATACTATGCACTTACAATAGTATCAAATGATTTGTTTTAAACGTATCAAGCATTCTTGGCTATTATAAGGTAAAAACCCTATCCTCCGGCTTGCGTTGCATTGTGTGATGGGAACTGGGTCTTATAATAGCTTCATTTTTCTTTATTTAGCATTGCGCTGTTTGTTTTATGCACTGGTATTCTTGGGAGGAAACCCGTTCCGTGTTATACGGCGTGGTCCCTTGATTTACCTAACTTTTAAAATAAAGAATAATAACTGTTTTAGTTCTCACACCAGTCACATGACTGACCTGGAGTTTATTGTTTTAACCTAAACTCTGGATGCCCCTATTTTGACACGGGCAGCTAGTAGTTTTGGTTTTGCAGATTTATATTCACAGGATCCTGGTTTACAGCTGGAACGATATCCGGAAAGCTTTGTATCCGTATATCTCATTCTAGTTGTGTATTGTATTTATTTTCCGCTGCGATGTATTTAAATGTAATTTAAATCTCTGATATTTCTGTGTAATATTCATTTTTACTCTGTATATTCTTGTAATCTGATGCATTGTTGTAATATACAATGAAATGTTCTTTTGTATGCGTTCTATTTTGTCGTGTCTCAAACGATATGGCGTTTCGAACGGCCTGGATCGGTTTAGCGACTGGTTCGGACCGAGCGAAATTCCTTGCCGTCACAGAACTAAAACAGTTATTTATCTTTATTTTAAAGTTAGGTAAATCAAAGGACCACACCGTATAACACGGAACGGGTTTCCTCCCAAGAATACCAGTGCATAAAACTAACAGCGCAATGCTAAATGAAGAAAAATGAAGCTATTATAAGACCCAGGGCCCATCACACAATGCAACGCAAGCCGGAGGAAAGGGTTTTTACCTTATAATAGCCAAAAGATGCTTGGTACGTCAAATTTCATGTTTTATTATTACTATAAGTGTATAGTGTATAAAACAACTTCAAATCATAAGTATCAATCAAAGACGGCATAGCATCTCATGCTACTATGTCGCCATACTAGGCTCTACAATTAAAACCGCACATGTCACGTATTTGAAGTTGGATTTCCACCTGTGAACTGGGGCAAAAGATAGTCCTCTACCGAATTCGAGACGCTCTAGCCCATGTCTCAGGCAAGTACTCAGTCAAGCCTTTGGATCGTCAGGGCCGGTCCACCGATGTGGATTAAAATACCTGAACACTGCGTTTCCCCACCCTTTGGGGTGTCAATGAGCCAACGAATGACTCCATCGTTCCCGGATCAACCTATATATCCGAGGCACCTCGCAACAGCAACAACCACATAAGTCAAACTCATCAAGGCGTGTAAAACCACTGACGCCACTTCTAGCTAGAAGGAAACGCATGCCCTCCCAGATGTCCTCTCCCGTTTCTGGTTCACAACCGAGGTGTGAGGCTCGCGAATTCACGTTACACAAAGCTATGCCACACAGGCCGTGCTTTGATCATCACCACAAGACTTTGCTTTTAAACAGAAGCCTTGATCATTTGCATCTTAGCATGCCACACAGGCAAACCACTCCATGCAACCGATATCCATCAATCACACAGAATGATATCCCATGTCAGACACACAGTCCATTTACAAGTTCGTTCTGGGTCTGAAAAAAACCAGAGGCACCTAGTACCCCGCATATCCATCAATCTCCAAGTACGTCTGGACGACCACTAACTGATTCCCTCCACTTGGGTGTACGACCCAATCAAGATCATCAGTAATCATCCAAACGACGTGAAGACCTCCGGACTTCAACCACCGTCTTCATCTTCGACATCACGTCGAATCAGTTATTCAGAATGGGATAAACCCGGTCTTTCCGAATAACTCGTGTATATAATAAACAAGTGTTACACAAACACAACATACGCCTCATTCCAATTCAGAATATTCTTTTATTCAAATATTCTTATACTTTGGGAAAGGTTCCCATTAATTTTATCAAAGATAAATTCTTTAAATTTATTCTTTAATCTCCTTTTTGAATATCAATTCAAACTAGTCGGGATTAGCGAACCACATCGAAGTAATCATTTATTTTATTTCCCAATCCCAACCTATTCATCCCATGAAGTAAAACTAGTCATACTTCATATCTAACACCACGGTGTTATCCGTAAATTCAATTACCATTTCACGTTCAAATCAAATTAAAGATTTAACTATCGCCTGGAGCCAAACTGGTGATGCCCCATTCTCGATCGTTTCAATCTAATTAAAGATTCATTAAAACTCCACTTAGTTTTAATCTTTAGCTGGGTTAAAGAATTAGTGTCATTTTAAAACATGGTTCACGATAAACCCAAAATCACATTCCATTAATTATCGGGTTAAAGAACAAGTGTTATTTAAAACACTGTTCACGATAAACCCAAAAGTCAATACCAATTCAATTCCAATTAAATGTTATTTAATTGGTACACTTCATTAAATCTAAATAAAAAGATTTAATCTTTTTCTCCACTGGGCGTAAGAACAGTGTTAATGAAGACACCATTCACGACAAACCCAAATCACATTTGATATTAAATACAAGGCTCTGAATAGAAAATATATCGGCTTATATTCAATATCAAATTCTATGACCAACAAATATCGTATTGGAAATAACGATATATATATATATATATATATCTTTAAAATTTCCATAACAATATCTATATAATCACAAAATCCAACATTGAAATATTCCGAAGACAAATTCGATTCAAATCCATTGCAATGCAATTATTGGAAATTCTGTTTATTTTCAAAACCATTTCAAATCCAAATTATTTATTTTAAAAAAATAAATAAATTACTATTCTAGTTCAAAACTAGTTCATTTCGATAAAAGTCTATTTTTATCTTTTCAAATATGGATTTTTTTCATCCCATTTCTTCACAAATCATTTCTTATGATTTTACACAAATTATTACTATTTTTAATAATTTTATCAAGGCCCGTACTGTCGATTTCCATGAACGGCCATCGAACTGCACTTACAACGACCTTTTCCAAATTTGATTTGGGCATAATTCCAAATCCAACCGTTAGATTTCAAATTTCTAATATTCGTTAGAAAATTCTTTTCGATACGAACCCAACAGTTCCGTTTTTAGGATAATCCGACGGTCGGATCTCCCGCAATATTCATTTGAACCCAATGGTCGAAATTCGTGAAATGTCGCAGCGCGGCGAGTTCTATTCAGGCCATTATATATATAATATATATATATATATATATATTATAAATATTTCGTCGATTTCCTTTTTAAAACGTATTTTATAAATCGTTTTAAATTCATTTCCAAAACGATTTCAACTTCTTTTTCAAATTCAAATCAAAATTGAATTTTCCCCTATAAATTCGATTTCATTTCAAATTGATTTCAATTCAAATCGATTTTTAATTCAATTTCAGTTCGTTTTCAATTCCATTCAATTTCAATTCGAATTCATTTCTATTTGAATTTCAATTCGAATTCATTTCTATTTAATTTCAATTCGAATTCATTTCTATTTGAATTTCAATTCGAATTCATTTCTATTCAATTTCAATTCGAATTCATTTCTATTCAATTTCAATTTGAATTCAATTCTATTCCATTTCAATTCAAATTCAATTCAAATTCAATTTCAATTCAATTCGAATTTCAATTCATTTCAAAATATCAGATTTTGAAATCACTTTCGATATTCATTGTAAAATGAATAAAATCGATATAAATATCGTTCACATCAAAATGGCGTCAATCTAATCAACACGACTTCATATATTTCTATTTTCAAATATTCTATTTCAAATATTTCTTTTTCAAATATTTCTATTCAAATATTTCTTTTCAAATATTTCTTATTTCAAATATTTCTATTCAAATATTGGAATGAGGCCCAATCAATTACCATAGATTTTATTTCTATGGATTTCCATACAACGCATGTATATATCAACAATGACAAATAATCAACCATCATCCAAAGTGCATTCTACACTGTATAAGCATCAAATATAAATATTTAACGCTTATAACAGTCTGTCAATCAATCGATCGACATACAACAAATTATTGGGATTAGTGTATGTCATATATCATCCCAATACCCGTGTGGGGTTTCAAACAATCAAACACAGATTTTAGTTGTGCAGTTGGGCGATGTGTAAAATTTATCGTCCCAATCAATATCAATCAAATCAGCGTATATAAACAAATCTCCGATTTGTTTATAAATATTTATTCACATTCATGTTAAAAATTATATTTTCAACTATAAAATATTTTTAACTACATAAATATTTTATTTCATTTCACATCACATCACACAATCAACTACACATCAAAATCAAACAAACAAGCATACAAGCCGTCAATGGTCTGTGGACGACGGGTGTCGGGTGCTACTAAACACCGTCTGCATCCTAGTATATATTATTAACTAGAAAACAAAATTAAAAGGTGAGAAGTTCTCACAGATGGTTCCACTCCGCCATTTCACTTCTGAACGATTCGAATTCGCTTGATCATTCCAACTCAACCATTTCACGCTGTTCACAATAAAAATCATTCTTATTTCAATGCTATAAACATCACATTCTTACTTCACTATATATGTAATAAAAATCATATTTTTATTTCGCTACACATATATAAAAATTATATTTTTATATTCTCTGTTATATATAAAAATTCTATTTTCAATCCGCTACTTATATAAAAATCGAATTTTTACTTTCACTTCATATATATAAAAATCTAATTTTTTTCTTTACTACACATATAAAAATTATCTTTTTATATCTCCACATATATAAAAATTATATTTTTAACCTTTCTATAATATAAAAAATATATTTTTAACCTTTCTCTAATAAAGGTCACATCTTTCTCTAAACAAAAATCATAGTGTTTCGTATATAAAATCCAATCTTTTCTTTATAAAAATCATCCCCTTTTATTTATAAAAATCTAATCTTTTAGCGAATAAAAATATCATCTTTAATTACATTACATATCTATAAAAACAAAATCTTTGTTTGCTAATCATGTTTATAAAAATGAAATCTTTGTTTATCATACATTGTAAAAAGAATGCCCTTTTCTACTAAAATTTGATTTTAAAATTAATGCTAAGTATATATAAAAATTTCTAATTTTTTTTCTTTACAACGTTAATATATAAAATAAAGTAGAAACTGATTTTTAAAACTAGTTCTATAGAAAGCAAATAAACAAATAAAATAAAAGTAAAAAACATACCGGGTTTTCAGAGGGGGTTTACTGTGAATAGAGGTGAAAGGGGGGGCTATACTGGTCTTCGCGGAGGCGAGGGGTCGGCGGGCGCAGGGTCTTCGTGGGCTGCGCGTCGATCTTCAGGCGGGGGCGATCTGAGGCATGGGGGCGGATTGGGGATGAGGGGCTGTGCATCGGGTTTCAGGGCGTCTAGGGTTTGGAGCATCGAACAAAGGGAAGAGGAGGAAGAAACGAGAGCGGAGAGAGGGCGGAGTGGCCGGAGGGGGTGCGGCTCTTCTAGCGGCCACGGATGTGGGTGGGGGGGGGCAATTTCCTCCTTCATGCATTTTTTTTCTTTGATTCGAATCTGAACGGGAGAGGAAGGAAAGAGAAATGGAGAGGGTTAACCAAACATAGAGATATATATTTAATTATTTTTAATTTTCAAAAAAACAACTTTTTATTTCGAACTCGAAACGGGACCCACCACCGATCGTCCATAGCTAATTACCCCCATTCCGAACACAATGGGATATGTATCGTAAGCCGATTCGACTGTTTCGATTAGTTTTCCTCAAAATCAAAATATAACTCTATATATTGAATTTGAACGCGCATTTCAATTTACCAGGGTCACATACTAACTCGAAAAATCCCAGAAAAAAATTTCCTAGCTTCTTATTGACGATACGGTCCTAACAAAACTAGTTTCACCGAATTCTGAGACCGTTTGAAAAATGGCCATTTTCCAATCGATTAAAATCAACTTAAACTGGTCAAATGCGTTTTACTTTGCCACGCCCACATATTGAATCGAAAAATTATGAAAATTGGAATCTAGCAATTACTTGACATCACGGATCCAACAAAAGTGGTTTCGTCAAAATCCGAGGTCGTTTGCAAAATTTCCATTTTTAAGGGCCAGAATTCCATAGCGACTATTTTGAAAATTCATTTGGACATAACTTTTTATTCCCGCTATGAAATTACAATTTTTCGGGTTCGTTGGAAAGATATTTTCAATTAGATTCTATTATTTTTTGTTTCACAAAAATCCAGTTTATTTTGCACCCGGTACATTCATTTGAATTTTGAAATTGAATTATCGAACTACCGCGCCATTTTCAATTCCTTTTATATATATAAATAAATATTTATATTTTAACGACGATCCAAATAAATATATACGTTCGAATTCTATTCAGAATAATTTTTTTGTCGTTATTATTTAAAATAATTCATTTTAAATAATCAAAATTCGCTAAAATTGCCAAAATAAAAATTTTAAATTTGCCCAGATTTCCGGGTTATTACAATCTCCCCACTTAAAAATTTTCGTCCCCGAAAAGGAACGAAGCCGAAAGTTGTTTAACAAATCAACTCAACTTCCATTATTTTCACTACGGCTTAAGTTCTTCAACTTTTCAGTTTCTAAAAACTTTTCAAATTTTTCAAAAATTGGGCTAACACCCTAAATTTTCGAAAAATTTCGCCATAACCTCCCCTGCACCGGGCACTTCGGGTTATTTCATATAGCCTCCCATGGCCTTCTTCAATCCAGAAGAAAAAGAAAAAGCCAATCGGCTCATAAAATCACCCAAAACTCAAGAAATACAATAAACATGTACTTATTTATCGGGAGAACAATTTTATTCCTCTTTTCTAGCCTCCTTGCTATGACCTGTTCAATGGATACACATGTACATATATGCAAATGCAACCAATTTTCAATACAACTCACTTTTTGGTTCAAATTTTAATTAATCAAATAATAATCAAACAACACAATCATCAGTCAATTAGTTGTTTAGCTTTTCAAATTCATAATTTTGATACATGGTCAAAAAAAATCACATTTGTGGTGCCAAATCACAACAATAAGCCCTATCTAATTTTGGTTCTCACACCAGTCTAATGGAAATATATAGATATCACGCTTTTGGCACTCGAATATAAATACTGATGATGCGGCCACATCATCAGAATTATCCCCGGGCGACTAGAGTGTGACTTTATATCTATCCAGTATATTAAAACTTCGAATACACGTAGATCAGACGTATATACAAAATCTTTATATATACTGGATTGTCCAAATCAATATAAATTAAATAATCAAATATGTATAATTGATTTAAATTTTCAAAACAAAAATTCGTTATCATTTCGAAAATATACTCTTCACAATCGTTCTAGGATACTGTTGATCCTATCTCTAACGAGTCATTCCCATTGGATATTACTAATCCAATCTCTGATGAATTCTTTTGTTTGGTTCTAACGTGTCTTGTTCTCTAAGCTTTGTAAACCAAAGCTCTGATACCACTGTAAGAACCCGTAACTTCCCGGTGAAGGAAAGCCCGGATGATCTAGAGAACAAGCCACAACCGAACGTAGATGGAAGAACTTTTCATTGTATATTACAACAATTACATCAGAATACAAGAATATACAGAGTATAAACAAATAAAATACATTCGATAAATATCAGAGATTACAATACATTACATAGCAGCGGAAAATAATACAATACACAACTAGAAGGGATATATGGATACAAAGCTTTCCGGATATCATTCCAGCTGTAAACCAGGATCCTGTGAATATAAATCTGCAAAACCAAAA
Organism: Allium sativum; assembly: GCA_030737875.1. Taxonomy (NCBI): domain Eukaryota; kingdom Viridiplantae; phylum Streptophyta; class Magnoliopsida; order Asparagales; family Amaryllidaceae; genus Allium; species Allium sativum. The sequence continues at coordinate 338,132,406 of CM060912.1, forward strand.
CTACTAGCTGCACGGGTCAAAATAAGGGCACCCAGAGTTTAGGTTAAAACAATAAACTCCAGGTCAGTCATGGGACTGGTGTGAGAACTAAAACAGTTATTTATCTTTATTTTAAAGTTAGGTAAATCAAGGGACCACGCCGTATAACACGGAACGGGTTTCCTTCCAAGAATACCAGTGCATAAAAAAAACAGCGCAATGCTAAATGAAGAAAAATGAAGCTATTATAAGACCCAGGTCCCATCACATAATGCAACGCAAGCCAGAGGATAGGGTTTTTACCTTATAATAGCCAAAAGATGCTTGGTACATCAAATTTCATGTTTTATTATTACTATAAGTGTACAGTGTATAAAACAACTTCAAATCATAAGTATCAATCATAGACGGCATAGCATCCCATGCTACTATGTCGCCATACTAGGCTCTACAATTAAAACCGCACATGTCACGTATTGGAAGTTGGATTTCCACCTGTGAACCGAGGCAAAAGATAGTCCTCTACCGAATTCGAGACTCTCTAGCCCGTGTCTTAGGCAAGTACTCAGTCAAGCCTTTGGATCGTCAGGGCCGGTCCACCGATGTGGATTAAAATGCCTAAACACTGCATTTCCCCACCCTTTGGGGTGTCAATGAGCCAACGAATGACTCCATCGTTCCCGGATCGATCGATATATCTGAGGCGCCTCGCAACAGCAACAACCACATAAGTCAAACTCGTCAGGGCGTGTAAAACCACTGACGCCACTTCTAGCTAGAAGGAAACGCATGCCCTCCCTGATGTCCTCACCCGTTTCTGGTTCACAACCGGGGTGTGAGGCTCGCGAATTCACATTATACAAAGCTATGCCACACAGGCCATGCTTTGATCATCACCACAAGACTTTGCTTTTCAATAGAAGCCTTGATCATTTGCATCTTAGCATGCCACACAGGCAAACCACTCCATGCAACTGATATCCATCAATCACACAGAATGATATCCCATGTCAGACACACAGTCCATTTACAAGTTCGTTCTGGGTCTGAACGAAATTGGAGGCACATAGTACCCCGCATATCCATCGATCTCCAAGTACGTCTGGATGACCACTAACTGATTCCCTCCTCTTGGGTGTACGACCCAATCAAGATCATCAGTAATCATCCAAACGACGTGAAGACCTCCGGTCTTCAACCACCGTCTTCATCTTCGACATCACGTCGAATCAGTTATTCAGAATGGGATAAACCCGGTCTTTCCGAATAACTCGCGTATATAATAAACAAGTGTTACACAAACACAACATATGCCTCATTCCAATTCAGAATATTCTTATACTTTGGGAAAGGTTCCCATTAATTTTATCAAAGATTAATTCTTTAAATTTATTCTTTAATCTCCTTTTTGAATATCAATTCAAACTAGTCGGGATTAGCGAACCACACCGAAGTAATCATTTATTTTATTTCCCAATCCCAACCTATTCATCCCATGAAGTAAAACTGGTCATACTTCATATCTAACACCACGGTGTTATCGGTAAATTCAATTACCATTTCACGTTCAAATCAAATTAAAGATTTAACTATCGCCTGGAGCCAAACTGGGGATGCCCCTTTCTCGATCGTTTCAATTTAATTAAAGATTCATTAAAACTCCACTTAGTTTTAATCTTTAACTGGGTTAAAGAATCAGTGTCATTTTAAAACATGGTTCACGATAAACCCAAAATCACATTCCATTAATTATCGGGTTAAAGAACAAGTATTATTTAAAACACTGTTCATGATAAACCCAAAAGTCGATACCAATTCAATTCCAAATAAATATTATTTAATTGGTACACTTCATTAAATCTAAATAAAAAGATTTAATCTTTTTCTCCACTGGGCTTAAGAACAGTGTTAATGAAGACACCATTCACGACAAACCCAAATCACATTTGATATTAAATACAAAGCCCTGAATAGAAAATATATCAAATTCTACGACCCACAAATATCGTATTGGAAATAACAATATATATATATATCTTTCAAATTTCCATAACAATATCTGTATAATCACGAAATCCAACATCGAAATATTCCGAAGACAATTTCTATACAAATCCGTTCCAATGCAATTATTGGAAATTCTGGTTATTTTCAAAACCATTTCAAATCCAATTTATTTATTTTAAAAAAATAAATAAATTACTATTCTAGTTCAAAACTAGTTCATTTCGATTAAATTCTATTTTTTATCTTTTCAAATATGGATTTTTTCTTCACAATTCTTCACAAATCATTTCTTATGATTTTACACAAATTATTACTATTTTTAATAATTTTATCAAGGCCCGTACAGTCGATTTCCATCAAAGGCCATCAAACTGCACTTACAGCGACCTTTTCCAAATTTGATTTGGACATAATTCTAAATCCAACAGTTAGATTTCAAATTTCTAATATTCGTTAGAAAGTTCTTTTCGATACGAACCCAACGGTTCCGGTTTTAGGAGAATCTGACGGTCGGATCTCCCGCAATATCCATTCGAAGCCAATGGTCGAAATTCGTGAACTGCTGCAGTGCGACGAGTTCTATTCAGGCCATTATATATATAATATAAATATATTATATACATTTCGTCGATTTCCTTTTTAAAACGTATTTTAAAAATCGTTTTAAATTCGTTTTCCAAACGATTTCAACTTCTTTTTCAAATTCAAATCAAAATTGAATTTTCCCCTATAAATTCGGTTTAAATTCATTTCAATTCAAATCGATTTTTAATTCAATTTCAGTTCGTTTTCAATTCCATTCAATTTCAATTCGAATTCATTTCTATTTGAATTTCAATTCGAATTCATTTCTATTCAATTTCAATTCGAATTCATTTCTATTTGAATTTCAATTCGAATTCATTTCTATTCAATTTCAATTCGAATTCATTTCTATTCAATTTCAATTCGAATTCAATTCTATTCCATTTCAATTTAAATTCAATTCAAATTCAATTTCAATTCAATTCGAATTTCAATGCATTTCAAAATATCAGATTTTGAAATCACTTTCGATATTCATTGTAAAATGAATAAAATCGATATAAATATCGTTCACGTCAAAATGGCGTCAATCTAATCAACACGACTTCATATATTTCTATTTTCAAATATTCTATTTCAAATATTTCTTTTTCAAATATTTCTATTCAAATATTTCTTTTCAATTATTTCTTATTTCAAATATTTCTATTCAAATATTGGAATGAGGCCCAATCAATTACCATAGATTTTATTTCTATGGATTTCCATACAACTCATGTATATATCAACAATGAAAAATAATCAACCATCATCCAAAGTGCATTCTACACTGTATAAGCATCAAATATAAATATTTAACGCTTATAACAGTCTGCAATCAATCGATCGACATACAACTAATTATTGGGATTAGTGTATGTCATATATCATCCCAATCCCCGTGTGGGGTTTCAAACAATCAAACACAGATTTTATTTGTGCAGTTGGGCGATGTGTAAAATTTATCGTCCCAATCAATATCAATCAAATCAGTGTATATAAACAAATCTCCGATTTATTTATAAATATTTATTCACATTCATGTTAAAAATTATATTTTCAACTATAAAATATTTTAACTACATAAATATTTTATTTCATTTCACATCACATAACACAATCAACTACACATCAAAATCAAACAAACAAGCATACAAGTCGTCCATGGTCTGTGAACGACGGGTGTCGGGTGCTACTAAACACCGTCTGCATCCTATTATATATTATTAACTAGAAAACAAAATTAAAAGGTGAGAAGTTCTCACTAAGGGTTCCACTCCGCCATTTCACTTCTGAACGGTTCGGATTCACTTAATCATTCCAACTCAACCATTTCACGTTGTTCACAATAAAAATCATTCTTATTTCAACGCTATAAACATCACATTCTTACTTCACTATATATGTAATAAAAATCAGATTTTTATTTCGCTACACATATATAAAAATTATATTTTTATATTCTCTGTTATATATAAAAATTCTATTTTCAATCCGCTACTTATATAAAAATCGAATTTTTACTTTCACTTCATATATATAAAAATCTAATTTTTTTCTTTACTACATATATAAAAATTATCTTTTTATATCTCCACATATATAAAAATTATATTTTTAACCTTTCTATAATATAAAAAATATATTTTTAACCTTTCTCTAATAAAGGTCACATCTTTCTCTAAACAAAAATCATGTGTTTCGTATATAAAAATCCAATCTTTTCTTTATAAAAATCATCACCTTTTATTTATACAAATCTAATCTTTTAGCGAATAAAAATCTCATCTTTAATTACTCTACATATCTATAAAAACGAAATCTTTGTTTGCTAATCATGTTTATAAAAATGAAATCTTTGTTTATCATACATTGTAAAAAGAATGCGCTTTTCTACTAAAATTTTATTTTAAAATTAATGCTAAGTATATATAAAAATTTCTAAATTTTTTTTCTTTACAACGTTAATATATAAAATAAAGTAGAAACTGATTTTTAAAACTAGTTCTATAGAAAGGAAATAAACAAATAAAATAAATAAACTAAAAGTAAAAAATATACCGGGTTTTCAAAGGGAGTTTACTGCGAATAGAGGTGAAAGGGGGGGCTGTAGTGGTCTTCGCGGAGGCGAGGGGTCGGCGGGCGCAGGGTCTTCGTGGGCTACGCATCGATCTTCAGGCAGGGGGGCGATCTGAGGCAAGGGGGGCGGATTGGGGATGAGGGGCTGCGCATCGGGTTTCAGGGCGTCTAGGGTTTGGAGCATCGAACAAAGGAAAGAGGAGGAAGAAACGAGAGCGGAGAGAGGGCGGAGTGGCCGGAGGGGGTGCGGCTCTTCTGGCGGTGACGGATGTGGGGGGGGGGGGGGGGCGAATTCCTCCTTCGTGTGTTTTTTTTTCTTTGGTTCGAATCTGAATGGGAGAGGGAGGAAAGAGAAATGGAGAGGGTTGACCAAACATAGAGACATATATATATTTAATTATTTTTAATTTTCAAAAAAACAACTTTTTATTTCGAACTCGAAACGAGACCCACCACCTGTCGTCCATAGCTAATTATCCCCATTCCGAACACAATGGGATATGTATCGTAAGCTGATTCGACTGTTTCGATCAGTTTTCGTCAAAATCATAATATAACTCTATATATTGAATTTGAACGTGCATTTCAATTTACCAGGGTCACATACTAACTCGAAAAATCCCAAAAAAATATTTCCTAGCTTCGTATTGACGATACGGTCCTAACAAAACTAGTTTCATCGAATTCTGAGACCGTTTGAAAAATGGCCATTTTCCAGTCGATTAAAATCAACTGAAACTGGTCAAATGCGTTTTATTTTGCCACACCCACATATTGAATCGAAAATTTACGAAAATTGGAATCTAGTAATTACTTGACATCACGGATCCAACAAAAGTGGTTTCGTCAAAATCCGAGGTCATTTGCAAAATTTCCATTTTTAAGGGACAGAATTCCATAGCGACTATTCTGAAAATTCATTTGGACATAAATTTTGATTCCCGCTATGAAATTTCAATTTTTCGGATTCGTTGGAAAGATATTCTCAATTATATTCTAATATTTTTGTTTTCACAAAAATCCGGTTTTTTTTGCACCCGGTACATTCATTTGAATTTTGAAATCGAATTATCGAACTACCGCGCCATTTTCAATTCCTTTTATATATATAAATAAATATTTATATTCTAACGACGATCCGAATAAATATATATGTTCGAATTCTATTCATAATAAATTTCTCGTCATTATTATTTAAAATAATTCATTTCAAATAATCAAAATTCGCTAAAATTGCCAAAATAAAAATTTTAAATTAGCCCAGATTTCCGGGTTATTACAGATATTTTGGGTTATAGTAAGGTAAAATCCATCCATGTTTATGTGTGGGGTGGTCTTACTATTATCTTTTGTTTCAAAATGATTTTCAAAGTGAAACAGTATGGTTGGAATTTAATCACACCATTCCCATGACTGACCCAGAGTTTATTTTGTTTGTTTTCCCTAAACTCTTGGGTGCCCAAATTTGCACAGGCAGTCAAGTGTTTCAGGCTTTGCAGATTTACTTGGAGGAGCTGGAAGCAGAAGGCTTCACCATTAGTTAGTTTGAGATTATTTCCGCTGTAATATATATGGGTTGTACTCTATTATGGTATGTACATACAAATTCAGTTTGTGTATTTCAAAGTTATGTTATAATACATGTTATTCGTTTCGCTGTGAGATTCATGTTTACTCTGATTCTGATGTTTTTCTTCTTCTATTCTATTAGTTCTATCTTTTCTATCTCATCCTCTAATTTCTTTCTATTAATGATCTGAATTTTCGTGCACTTTGAGTCGAATGTGTAGGATATTAGTCAGCTCAAATTGGTACAGATTCTTGGGCCATCATAGTTGGTATCAGAGCTGAAGGTTAAGTGATTATCTTGGCTCTGTGGTGTAACTCGATAAAGATGGAGTTAGTAATACTCTAGATTTAGTATGAGCGTATATATATATGAGCGCGTATTTGTAAATTAATATAAAAACTGTTTTATATTGTGTTGACTGGTCAGTCGAGTGGTTTATAAACTCTGGTCGAAACAATAATGCAAACTGCATCGATAAGTGTTTCTAAACTCTTGAACAGAGCAATTCGACATAGTATGTTTTGAAAAGAGGGTAAATGAAATAATTTTACCTAAAAATATATTTTGATATAAAAAATGTATATATCTTGAGATTATATTGATGTGTTGATCGTTATTAGTATAAAATAAGATTTATAATTGAGTTGGTTATATATATATATAACCAATCAAAATATTATATAAGCATAATATGCAAAATCAGATGAACTACATCTGAATTTAAAACCAAAATTGAAATAAAACTCTAGAAACTTGAGAAGATGTTGTAAATGAATTCTGGATTAAATATATAAGATCCTGAGTGAATTTAGAAATATTTTCCAAACGTTGTGAAGTATATTTTGTAGTGATTTCAGAATAAGAATGTTTGAAAATAAGTTTTGAAAGTGATATATTATTGAACTCACTCTGATCGCTGGGAAATAAATTCCGATGATGAAGTCGACCATTATTGGTGTTCATTTTCGAGTTTCTAAGTGACGGATTACTACCAAAGTGTCTGTTTTGAATTGTGTTGAGAAAAAGAAAAAAAAAGAGAAAATTGTTTTGAATCCTGAAAAAGGAATATTGATTTTAAAAAAGCAATGCTGATTCAAAAAAAAAAATCTTAGGAAGAGATTATTAAAATATACAAGATAAATTCATATTATTGGAATAAAAAAATACACTTAAGGAAATAAATAGAAATTTGTGGAAGCAAATAGAAAATTGGGATTTAACTGAAATCAGTTAAGAGGAAATTGAATGGTAATAAAATAATGTTAAGTGAAATTGGATTTTTGAATATAATTGGACACAAGTGAGTAAGTGGATTGATTGTGTGTTTAGAATTGGAATAGAATTGAATTGTTTTAAGAAAACAAGTTGTCAGAGATTCAAATGTTTTGAATAATATACAATTTCAAACTGATTTGAAATAAAACCCATGAATTTTAATTTTGAAATAAAGGTTTAACTTATGGAGTTAAAATGGTAAAAGTGGAACTTAAACTAAGATAAATAAAATTGGACTGAATTTGGAACGATCTAGAAATGAAAATTGTAAAAGAGAAATATTGGAGATTCGAGTTATTAAAATGAATTGATTCTTGGAGAATAAGAATCAAAATTTTGAATTTGGAGATGAAGATAACTGATTTGAGAAATAAATCAGTAAATGGAATGTCGTAATAGAACTTAACAAGGTTAAGAATTTGGAATTGGAATTTGAATTGGAGTTTGAACTAGAATTTGGCTTGGATACTAGAGAATGATTGAATGTGGACAAGTGGATTGAAGATCAATTTTTGGAGTGCATATGTATATGCTGATGGAATATCAAATAGAAGAGTCAGAATTGGATGCCTAACCAAAAGGGTACTTGTTTATATTTTCTTCGAGTATGAGATTTTTACGAGTTTATTTGGCAAGCCGTTTGGCTGTTTGATTTTCTGTTGGATTGGAAAATGTCCATAGAGGCAAGCTGTAGATGTACCAATTGAGCCATGTAATGGAGATGCTGACAAATTTTTCCGAAAAAATTAAAGTGTTAAAGAATTTTCAGAATTTAGAAAATATTCGTTATTTAGAAAGAATTAATATTGAAATTAATTGGTCCAATCGAAACTGAAGTTAAGAGTTAAAACAAAAGATTTAACCTGGTTATAACAGGGTGTGACATTTTCCCCACCTTAGTAATTTCGGGGACGAAATTCTTTTAAGGGGGAAGGAATGTAACGTCCCGCATTTTTATCGGTTGGTATTTGAATATTTAAATCAGTTTAAAGATCTTTTTCCGTAATATAAGTGGATGTAAATATTAATTAGAAACGAATTGGAACGTATAAATATATATATATATATATATATATATTAAATATAATCGTGCCCGTAATATCGCGGTAGCTCGTAATTTAACGTTCTGAACTTCAACAGAGTGTACAGGATCCGTTATTAGTCGGATTTCTTCGAAATAAGAAACATTGGAATCCGTTGATCTTTATTTTTCTAATGGAAGTGAAAAACCAAGATTTCGTGTTACGGATTGTGAGTTACGCCGAAATTTAATATTCAGAAAAACAGCGGTATATTCGTTCATGGCTATAACAGTTATTTAAATACATTTGAACATCGGAGTCGAATTTGGACAAGGTTCTTTTGAGACGTGGTGATAATTTAAATTTTAGAATTTTACTGTAATTTTTAATTAATTAAATACGCAACTTTTTATTTGGAGTATTTTGCACCCTATATCAGTATTTCGGGGTTTCACATTATGAGTTAACCTACCAATATTATTATATTTCTGGGATTGTGGCTCATTGTTGGACACGATCGTATTCTTATTTCCATCCATATCTGCATGGAAGTGAACAAAATTCTGCATAACATGGTGCACTACTATTACAAACAAGTGTAAACATACAATAAGATTTATTTTAAACAACAAGGACAGATCCTTGTTTTCCGACATGCCTCATAAGAAACAAACAGACCAAAAAGAAACCCTACCATCTGAGAAATTGCGAACCATACCCTATTACCTACTGCGTTCTCTTTAAGCAAACAGACCCATACGCCTAAAGACCTACCCTATCCCTACAGCTTAACAATTAAGCTTTTTTTTACCTTATATATATATATATACACACACACACACCCCGCAAGGCTGCCATTCTCAAAACAGAAATCAAAAGTTTTAGGAAATATAAACTCAACTAAAATTCACGAAATCAAATGGAAGAGGGACGGTAGTTTAGTAGGGAGAATACAGTGCGTGGAAAATAAATAATGAGACAGCATGGGGCGCATTGAACACAAGAAAGTGGAAGGTGGGTTGCCTGTAAGTGGAAGCAACAGGTGGGAGGGTGTTGTGTAAGTGGCGTTAGCAATACAGTAAGAAGATAAGGTAGTGGCGGCACTTCTGTTCATGCATGGGAAGGGTCGTTGTGGACAAGAAGAAATGCATGAAGAAGTGAAGGTCTTGAGCAAATGTTAAAATGTGGGCCTTTGGGCATTTAAATAAAAAAAATGGGAAGAAATTAATGAGTTCGGTGCATTCATACTGGACGGGTTAAGGATATGTGTTTACTGGAAGGCCATTAGCTGGTTGACAGTAAAAAGCTTGTTTGTGGAAGGTGAGGAGAAGCATGTTGGCGCAGGTCTCGTGAAGAGGTGGGGATGGCGGGATGATGCTCAAGTGGATTAATATATAAGTGAGAAAGGGGTTCATGAAGTTTTGTGTTGAGTGATGAAACTGGAAATGTGAGCGTACATTTCAACAAAAAAGGCGTGAGCATATATTCAGGAGGAGGAGTATAGTTAGTGATCATGGGTTGTGCATAATAGAAATAGAGGGAAGAAGAGAAAAGGCAGAACGTAAGTTGGGCAGTGAATCATTCGGATGGGCTGACGTGGAAGGCTTAGAATATATGCGGAAAGGGAATGACATCAGTAAAGAAACAAGGCTGTTTGCTCAGTTCGTATAGAAGAGAGCGTACTAGAGTCTTAAGCCAAGAAGGACGGGTGTGCATTGAAACATTTGATGAACATGAGGCCGATAGGTGGTTACGGCAAGAAGGGAGTCGTGAAGTAGTAGCTGCTGTCGAGTTAAACGTGTTCTGCATGGTGTAAGGGAGACGTGCAAATGTATGGTAGCAGTTAAGTAAATGATGAACTAGGCTATGTAGGCGTAGAAGGACGACGATGAAAAGTATTATTCAAAATCATGGATAGGAAGAAACTGGGCTATACGGGTTTTCAAAAGGAATTTGACTGACGCAAATTGTATTTAATGGTTAACGCACGAAGGTGGGTAAATTCACTAACTCTGATCTATTTTAAAATATTATAATTTTATTTTAATGTTGTTTGAATGTTGTATGATGGTCGATTAGGTAGATTACAATTAAATTGGTTGAATATTATATATCGTTACATATGTACACATCACCGGTTGGATACTGATTACATTGATTATAAAATTCCCTAGTATGGAATCAGCGATAATTGTTTGACTAACATCTGTGGATGCGGAAACCGGTTGAAGGAATCCAACCGGATTCCACAATATTTATATGTACTGTTTGTTTTATGTATATGCACTATTTGAACCCAAATGACAGTGAAACCCCATGTGAATATTGATGTTGAATGGAAATTCAACTTTTGTTTTGATTAAATAAATAAACGATATCGATTAAGAAGGTGACATCAGTCGACCATAAAACCCATCGTTTTGTTAAGGAGTTGATTGGCCGTCAGGCAAATCAACGAAGATAATTATAAAAAATTATATTTTTATATTTAAAGCGAAGTTTTAAATTGTAATAGAAGTTCTATTATAAACCAGTATTTTATAGTTCATTTTTATAAAGTAAATAAAAACGATTGTTGACATTTAAATAAGTTAATAAACAGAAATTATCCTACGATTAAATATTTGGATAAATATTTTAAGACAAGCAGTTTAGAAATATTATTAGATTAAATATATTAATCTAATGGTAGGAAATAATTAAATCAGTTAACGAATTTACTGATGGAATGAAGTTGATTTAAATCAACTATTAAATTGAAAAATGATTATTAGATTAAGTGGATCTTCAATTAATTTAATGATAATAATTTGACAATTAATTGTTTAACATTAATAAGATTTCTCATTAATTATCTTTTTAGTTAATGGAGTTTAAATGATGATTGAACTAATATAATTAGTATAAATGAGCAACTAATTTATTTAGATTAATGATGAAGTGAACTGTTTACTTCAGAAATGATAAAGTAAATATTATTTAATTAAACAATTGTTGTTAAATGGATTCCATTTAAGAGGATATTGAATTTATAATAAGATGTTACTTGAATTAAGTATAATGTTTCAAATAAAAGTAAACTGTCAGAGGACAAAGAACGTCAATAGATCTTGGTAAAGAAGTTATAAATAGAACTATGAAATAAAGTTAAAGTTAATATTTAATATAGATAGTCATGAACAACCAAGTTTCAAAATAAGGATATGGGGTTATAAAACCATAATTCAAATTAAACAAGAAAATACAGTCTGATAGATATTATAAGTAATAAGGGATTAGAGTACAGACTTATATCTGTTCTACGGTAAGAACGTTGTCGATCAAGGTCTGAGAGGTAAATAAAATACCCCAACTTGAACGGCTTCACTATTATCGAGGAACAATATCAGTTTGTAACGGAAATAGATGTCAAGATTAGTATAAACGGAATATGGCAGGGTATTGCAAGTCTTAGAACTATAGTGATAAAATAATGTTGTTGACTAGGCTTTAGCGTGACTGCTATGTCGAGATTAGTTATAAAGAAGAATATTACAGCGTATGACAAGTTTTGTACTGTAACGATAAATTAACGTTGTTAACCAAACTTAAGCGTGATTTTTATATATAGCAGCACTTCCTAGGGAATAAAAATAGTTGGGTTTGAAATAAACTTAGCCTAAAGTAATAAGTAATGACGTTGGTTCAAAGAAAAATGAGAATGAGTTAGAAAGAGAATTAGAAAATCATTTCAGAAAACATTAAAATCATGTCGATGTTTGGAATATGATTAAACTAAGTCACACTATTACGAATTAGAACCATAATTCGACTGTGACGACCCCAAAACCCGTACTGACGGTGTTAAGGGTAATCTTTGGAATATAACACATAAGCAGATAATAGCAAAACAGAAATAAATAAATACACCAGATAATGCACAATAGAATATACTGGATAAACGAAATCATCAGAGTTACACAGTATACAGGATCATACTTAGTACAAATACAGTTCAGCTATACATAAATGTCAGCGGGAAACAAACATAATATGTACAATAGAAGCTGAACAGCATAAAAAGAGATAAATGATAGAATCCATCTTCAGCTCCAGTTATCCAGAAAAAGCCTTGTAATGACCCGGATCCTTATGGGTTAATTTTTGAATATTTAATATTTAATTTAAATATTGGGTGGATAACATAAGTGGAATTTTATATTTAAGTTATCAATTTAATAATCAATTTCGATTTAATATCGAATATATTAAAGTTTCAAAATACGAAATCGACAAATAACTAAATATGAAGTTAAAACTAAATTTGAAAACAATTCAGATAATTTATAGGGGTTTCAATTTATATAAAATTCGATAAAAATAATTTATTTTCGAAGAATTAAATTGTGGTGAATTTAATTTAAATCAATTTAAATTTATATCAACTACAGACGATCGAATTAGACTTCGTAACCTATCCCAGTGTGTTCGGAATAGTGGTATTACCATAGAATTGATAGTTGTTGGGTTTAGAAAGGAGTTCGAAATCAAGGGTATTGAAGTTTTAAGGATACAGTTTTTAATTTAATTAAATTAAAATAAAATATCATCGCTTGTGGCTAGAAACAAGGCAACAAGGCGGAAAAAATAGGTCTCGCTGTCAAATGTTAAAACCGGACCCCTTATATCTCCTTCTTTATTTCTTCCATTCAGTTAAACTAATCAAAATCAAAGCTCCAGTAAATAAAAAAGAAAAAAATGGTCGCGCTCCTCTTTAAAATCCCCAATCGATCAAATTCTTACCCGTGAGTCCCAACGGTGGGATCGATACTTCAACCAATTTTCCTTTCTATGCGATGCGATATTCCTCAGAAATGGTGACAGCGAGATTTGGACTCGCGGTTAAGGGAGCTGTCGATTTAGGGTAGCCAGTCGATAAAACATGGGGATCACGATCTCGATTTAGGCACTGGAAATGGCTCACAACGCAGGGATGGTTTCATGTTTTGGTTCGAATGGAGTGTCGGGGTCACTGCTGTGGTGTGCGCGTCTTCTGGATGTTGACTCTGGGTTTTGGAGCTACTACGAATTCAACAATTGGAAGAAGGGTGATGTTGAAGACACTTTATTGGGGGGTTTTAGGCTTTTCAGTGAGCAGTAAAATGGAGGAGTAGAACAGTTTAAACAATAGAGAGGAAGAATGAGCAGTGGAGCTCCAGGTCGTCATGAGCACTGTAGAGTACTGTGTTGAGGCGTACGGTGCTGTGTTGAGGATGAGGGAGCGAGTGAATGAAGGGATTCGAGTTGATGTAGTCTAGGTTAGATGGAAGTTGTTTTGAAGGTGGGTAAGACAACTGTGATGGAGATCAAACCATATGTGAAGGGGTCCATGAAGACATTTTTAGGAAGTCATCTTGATGGATCTGAGTGTGAGTGTTCGAAGTCTTAACAGGAAGTGAAAGAGAGGCCACGACAAATTTTGAATGATGAAGGAAGATGAGTTAAAGCTTAATTAAGGTAAAAAGTTAATTAAATTTACTAATTATGTCGAATTATATATATATATATATAGTATAACTTGTAAAAATAACCATACGGTCATATGATTTCAGACTCAACCGAACTCAAGCACGTTAAAGGAGTATTGACAATAATTAAAAGTAAATGGAAAAGGCGTAATCTGTTCGAGAAGAATTAAGTTGAAACAATTCAAGTCAATACTAGACGAGACTGAATGGAATCAGAAGGGATATTCGACAAGTAAAATAAACAGTGAGTAAATTCTCACTCATTTAATTTATTTTAGCATTTCAATAAATTGTTGGTTGTTTTGTTGATTGTTGGATGCTTTAAATATTTATTTATTGCTGTAAAAATATATATTAGTTATCTAGGATTTGGTTGACTATTATAAATATATTGGGTTGATGATTGGTTGGATTCCCGCAGTTTCATTAGCGGATGCCTGCGGTTTCATTAGCGGATGATTACCCTATGTGCCCCACGCTATGATTAGTGGATGACCTTCATACCGCGATATCCTGCCTTGAAGCAGGATGGGTATTACTATGTTGACTAACGTCTGTGGATGCAGGAAAATAGGTTGGAGGAATCCAACGGGATTCCTCAAAAATATATTATCTGTTTGTTTATTTATTTGCATATATACTGTCATATATGATGTGTTAGAAAAATAAATAATTGGTTGCTTTGTGTGTTTAAATATCACTGGGGCCTAAGTGTTGATATTTAAAAACATCATGAAAAAGGATATTTGAGATTTAGAAAGAAAATTCTATTTTTCTAAAATAGAATTTGAAATTTGAATATATAAGATTCAAATAGAATAGAATTTGAAATTCGAATAGAATAAAAATATTAACTTGTTTAGAAGATATATAAAACGAGTATTGAATTTATAAACTTTGTTTATAAATGAAAAGATGGGATTTGAATTGAATTTATAAACTTGGTTTATAAATGAAAAGGTGGGTTTTGAATCGAATTTATAAACTTTGTTTATAAAGGAAAATATGGGATTTGAACTGAATTTATAAACTTTGTTTATAAATATATAAATGTGGGATTTTTAGTGAAGTTATAAACGTTGTTTATAAATAATGCAGAGAATTCAAATAGAATTTGAATATAGAATTCATATAGACTTTAAACTATAGAATTTGAAAATAGAATACAAATGAAGTTAAATAAAGAGAATTCAAATAGAATTGAATTTGAATTTGAATAGAGAAGTCGATAAGGAAACGAGAGTATGAGTATAATTAGAATTGGTTATTATGCAAGTTAAATTATATTTGAACATGTCATGTTCAAATATGAAAGTGAAATAGACTAAGGAGTAAATTAACAAATTTAGTTAACAAATTTAGTTAAAACGATTGGTATAGTTAAAATAGATTGGACAGGTATAAATATACAGGAGACAGGTTTGGAATAAAGTATAGAAGTGAAATAAATAGATTGCCCGACAAAAAGGTACGTATTTAATTCATATATGAGATTTTATGCGCCGTATCGGCTAGCCGCTTGGCTTTTCCTTTTTCTTTTTGATTAGAGAGGCCTGTGTGGCAGTTTGGGGATTTTCCAGATGCTCCCGGTGCAAAGGAGGTTATGGCGAATTTTTCCGGGAATTTAAGGATATAGAATATTTTTAAGATAATTTGATAGTTAGAAATTAACATATCAAAATATATAGAAGTCGATAAGAAAATGAACTTAGAAATAGAATAGTATAATCAAAAAGGAAGACTAGGAATAAAATCTAGTAAGAATAGGAAGAGAAAGTATATATGTGTTTAAAAGTGGAGAAGTAGTTGTATGGTATTGGTTATTCGAGTAAGTAGTCATATCTGTTTTGACGATATAAATGTTATTCAGTCAAGGTCTGAGAGGTAGTTATACCCCAACTTGATTGATTTCATTATTAACAGATAAACAGTAAGATTTCAAGCTCGAAGATCAATGTTGAATAAGAGTTAGTGGGATATGGTATTTGGGTTGTCGTAACGATGTTTTACACAACAACCGTTTTAACCCAAATAAGTGTAACTTGGAAATAGAAATAAAGAATATTTCCTAAGTATAGAAATAAACGAGATTGGGAAAGAGATAAGTAATTGGAATATTTTCCAATTATAAATAGAAGATATTTCTAAGTTTAGAAAATAAAGGAAGGCGATATTCGGAAATGTTTTCCAAATAACGTAAAAGGCCAATATGGTTATTGAAAATATTTGGTTAACAAATATTGATAAAGAAATAGAGAAATGATTTAATTAATGAAATATTATTAAAGGCTCACTGATTTGTTGGATGTTTGGATGAACACTTGTTTTATTCGATAGTTAAATCATCGACTATCGAAACACTTGTTTTTATTCGATAGTTAAATCATCGACTATCGAAACACTTGTTTTTATTCGATAGTTAAATCACAGACTATCGAAGTTTTGACCATCGTTGTCAATATGGAGAGACCAGTTGGATTATTATCCGAAGAACCACTCCGTATTGGTAGTAGCGTGCGAATCAGATTATATAAAGATAATCGAAGATGGAGTAGAGTGCAAGGACTTTTTCTATTAATAGAAATAGTGCCTTCAGTTCATCCTGTTCCTGGGTGACTTGTATGGATGAATGTCTGACATAGTATTTCCAGAAAGGTCACGTACATTGACTTCTTCAACCGTACCAAGAGTGGAAGCGGAGAAGGAAACTTCTTTTAGATAACACGTAATGTACTGTTGAGGACGTCAATCGGTGATTTGATGGATTTGACGATGTGGCATTCGAAGTAAATCTAGTGTGATGATAAAGCGTAGCTTTTAGCGTCATCATCCGGTAAATGACGGAAATCGGGCAGGCAGCATGGCTATGTAGGTCGCACCTATTAAGCTGTATAATCACCTGATCTAGAGTTTCATTTACTTCTAAAAATCTATTGTCGATGCTGTCCCATTCGGGAAACGGTTGCTGATCCCAATCGTTGGTGATATACATTCGATACACTCAAGCGAAATGAGTGGTCGGTCATGTGTGGCTGAGTTACAAGATGTTCTTGTTGAACTCGGTGTATTCTCCTCTAGAGATATACCAGCGGAAGGTGGTTCCATACCATGTCATAGTTGGAAATCCATTACCCAATACGTGCTTGCGGTTTTGATTGTATATATATATATGTGGATCGTGAGATGCAAACGTTCCACTAGATTGTTATCTACTTGATTTAGAAATTATTATAATATCAAAAGAGTTTTGATATAAAGATAAGTCAAGTGTTTGGATTCTCATAAGGGAAAAACCCGTTCCGTGTTATACGGCGTGGTCTTATGAGGTATCATTTAGTTTCTGAAACTGTTTTAAACTGTTTACTCATACCAGTCCCATGACTGACCCGGAGTTTATTTGTTTTGTTCTACCTAAACTCTTGGGTGCCTAAATTTGTACGGGCAGTCAAGTAGTTCAGGATTTTAAAGATCTATCTAAAGGAGCTTGGAGCAGGAGGCTTCAGCGTTAGTTATATAGAATTTTGTTCCGCTGTGTTGTAAGTGTTGTACTCTGATAAGTGTATGTTATACAGTTAAGATTTTTGTATTTCAAAGATATGTTATATTATATTTTGTTCCGCTGCGATGTGAGATTCTGTGTTGTTATTTCTGTTCTTCTTCTACCTCTTTCTTCTAAAAAAAAATGTTTCGTATTTTTGTGATATTTGGGTTGGACGTATGCTGTATATAGTCAACTCTGATGTTACGGATTTGCGGGTCATTACACTTGGTATCAGAGCTTAGGTTGAGCGAATACCTAGGCTTGATGGAATGTGCTCATTAGAGATAGGATCAGTAGTATCCTAGAATGAGTTGAGTGTATATATATATACGAGAGAGCGTATATGTTATTTGATATAAAAACTGTTTATATTGTGTTGACTAGTCTGTTGAGTGGATTATAAATTTTGGTCGAATCGTGGGACGCCACGATGTCGATAGGAGTTTATAAACACTTGAACAAGAGATTGGACACGATATTGTTTTTAAATAGTTGAGTTGATTGTTAGGATTATAATCAAATTAGATTACAAAACAGAAATAGATATATAACCAATAGAATTTGTATATGAAATCAAATATACAAATCAGATAAATTGAAATTGAATTCAAACCAGAATTAAGAATTTAAAATCCTGGGAGGTTGGGAAAATATTTTTCTAAATGAATGTCAAGTAATATAGCACTGGACTTATTCAGTAGCTGGGAAATAATTCTGATGATGGTCGCAACATCATCAGTGTTCATTTTCGAGTTTCTAAGTGATGAATTGCTGCCTTAGAAAAGTTTTTGATGGAAATTTGTTTGAAAGAAACAAGTTGTTTGAAAATTCAAATGTTTTGAATTTGGGATATATATATAAATATATGTATATATTTATATAACTTCAAAGGAATTTTGAAATGAGAATTGGAATATAGATTTCAAATAGAAGTAAAATATAAGGGAATTCAAATATAGAATTTGAACATAGGAATTTAAATAGAATTTGAATTCAAAGGAGTTAAAATAGAATTTAAATTCAAAGGATTTCAAATAGAAATTGAACAAAGGAATTTAAATAGAAATTGAACAAAGGAATTTAAATAGAAATTGAATAAAGGATTTCAAATGGAATTTGAATATTATAAATATATAGGACTTGAATATTTGAAGAGAAATAGATCGGGAATATTATGTTGAAATGGAAAAATGGATTTGATATATATTAAAAATATATCAGAATGGAGTTGAATTTATTATAAACAAAGTTAAAATGTTTATATTTATAAATATAATTAAAACGAGCTCGCCGTAGCGCGGCAGTTCGTAAATTGGCGATTCGAACTTCAATTTAGTATACAGAACTCAGTTGAAGTCAGAATTCTTTGAAACAAGAATCGTCGGGACCTGTTGAATAATATTTTTCTAGTGAAAGAGAAAAATCTGGATTTCGTCATATAGATTTTGAGTTATGTCAAAATCAAATTTTTGGAAAAGCAGCGCTAGAACCATTATAAAAGCATAACAGTTTAATTAAATAAATAAAAGGATTTTAAGGAAATAAAATCCGAATTGGCATTTGAAAAATCCAGACTGGAGAGATAAAATAAATATGAACTTCAGTGAAGTAAGTGAATTGATTTTTAAGACAAAAATCATATTTTAAATGGTTAAATAGAATAAACTAAATTGGAAAAATAATTAGTTAAAGGAAATTTGAATAGAAATTGGGTTTTTGGATAAGTGAAAGAGATTGAAAATTTATATTCGAAATAGAATATATAACTCGAGTTGAAAATATAATTAGATTAGTTTTTAATTAAGTTGACATATATTTGAACAAGTTATATTCAAATAAAAAGGGTGAAATAGGCAAAACGGTTAATTAGCAACTAGTTAATGGGAATTTGAATGATTGAAATTAAATTTAACTTAAGTAAAATGGATCGAAATGAATAAATTGAGTAAAATCAATGTGAATGAACTATGAATTGGGTGTGAATAAAGGAAAAAACCAAAAGAGTCAAAAAGAAAATATATTTGTAAACAAATATAAAGGAAATATATTTGTAACACAAATACAAAGGAAGTTATGTGCAAACAAATAGGAGGAGGAATGTTTGTAAAAACATTTACAAATAGAATTTAGAAGGGAATATTTGTAAAAACATTTACAAATAGATTAAATGGAAATATTTATTTATAGAAAATAAATAGAATGTTATAGATGAGATATTTATTTGTTAAATAAATAGAATTTAATCAAAGGATTATTCAGAAGATGAATAGAAATTGGAAATCTGTTTTTAACAGATAAATAGAAAAGATTAATTTATAAATAACAGTTTATAAATTAAATTAAATATTTATCATTCGATAAATGGAATATACAAGTCTGAACTTATATAGAGAAGAGATATTGGTTTTTAGCACCGATAGTTTTAAATAGAAGGGGTACACAACACTTCTATAAGTGAAGTAACGTTATTAAAGAGAACATTTATAAAGTGAAAAACCGTTACTAAAAGTAAATCTTTATAAATGAAGAAACGTTATCCAGTAAGAGTTATTCGAATAGGAGAAGTCGATTAGAGTTAGAAATAATCGATTAGAGTTAGAATAAATCGATTAGGATAAGAATTAACCAGTTAGAGTTAATCAGTTAAGGGTTAATCCGTAGAGCTAATTGAATATTAGTTATTCAATTAGAATTTATTGAATATTTGTTATTCAAATTAAGAGTTAACCAGATAAAGTTAATTGAACCTAGTTAATCGAATTAGGATTCAACTGAATGTTAGTTATTCAATTAAAGTTGATCGAATATAGTTATTGAGATAGAGTTGTTCAAACATAGTTACTCAGGATAAGTTACCATTTCATACGACTGCTAGCGTAATTCGCAGGGCTGCAGATAGCCTAGGGAGGTCGGATGTTTCCTGGGGGAAATCAGGCGTAACCATTGTGATCGCTGCGGTCTAGAGTCAAGCGAATGGAGTTAATCGAATATAGATTATCCGAATAGAGTTAAAGGAGTTATCGAATATAGCTTATTCGGAAGGAGTTAAGTGAAAAGAGTTAAATCAAATAAGGTTAATTGATAAGAGTAAATTGAATAGAGTAAATCGAATATAGTTATTCGAAGGGAGGAGTTATAGAATAGGGATTTATTCGAAAGAGAGACGTAAGGAGGTTTGAAATGTTGAGTATCAACATAAATAAGTTTTGAAAAGAAAATGGGTTGGTAGCACTTTTCCTAGCAATTTCGAGGACGAAATTATTTTAAGTGGGGAAGATTGTAATGACCCGGATCCTTATGGGTTAATTTTTGAATATTTAATATTTAATTTAAATATTGGGTGGATAATATAAGTGGAATTTTATATTTAAGTTATCAATTTAATAATCAATTTCAATTTAATATCGAATATATTAAAGTTTCAAAATACGAAATCGACAAATAACTAAATATGAAGTTAAAACTAAATTTGAAAACAATTCAGATAATTTATAGGGGTGTCAATTTATATAAAATTCGATAAGAATAATTTATTTTCGAAGAATTAAATTGTGGTGAATTTAATTTAAATCAATTTAAATTTATATCAACTACAGACGATCGAATTAGACTTCGTAACCTATCCCAGTGTGTTCGGAATAGTGGTATTACCCTAGAATTGACAGTTGTTGGGTTCAGAAAGGAGTTCGAAATCAAGGGCTATTGAAGTTTTAAGGATACAGTTTTTAATTTAATTAAATTAAAATAAAATATCATCGCTTGTGGCTAGAAACATGGCAACAAGGCGGAAAAAATAGGTCTCGCTGTTAAATGTTAAAACCGCACCCCTTATATCTCCTTCTTTATATCTTCCATTCCGTTAAACTAATCAAAATCAAAGCTCCAGTAAATAAAAAAGAAAAAAATGGTCGCGCTCCTCTTTAAAATCCCCAATCGATCGAATTCTTACCCGTGAGTCCCAACGGTGGGATCGATACTTCAACCTATTTTCCTTTCTATGCGATGCAATATTCCTCAGAAATGGTGACAGCGTGATTTGGACTCGCGATTAAGGGAGCTGTCGATTTAGGGTAGCCAGTCGATAAAACATGGGGATCACGATCTCGATTTAGGCACTGGAAATGGCTCACAACGCAGGGATGGTTTCATATTTTGGTTCGAATGGAGTGTCGGGGTCACTGCTGTGGTGTGCGCGTCTTCTGGATGTTGACTCTGGGTTTTGGAGCTACTACGAATTCAACAATTGGAAGAAGGGTGATGTTGAAGAAACTTTATTGGTGGTTTTAGGCTTTTCAGTGAGCAGTAAAATGGAGGAGTAGAACAGTTTAAACAATAGAGAGGAAGAACGAGCAGTGGAGCTCCAGGTCGTCATGAGCACTGTAGAGTACTGTGTTGAGGCGTACGGTGCTGTGTTGAGGCTGAGGGCGCGAGTGAATGAAGGGATTCGAGTTGATGTAGTATAGGTTAGATGAAAGTTGTTTTGAAGGTGGGTAAGACAACTGTGATGGAGATCAAACCTTATGTGAAGGGGTCCATGAAGACATTTTTAGGAAGTCATCTTGATGGATCTGAGTGTGAGTGTTCGAAGTCTCAACAGGAAGTGAAAGAGAGGCCACGACAAATTTTGAATGATGAAGGAAGATGAGTTAAAGCTTAATTAAGGTAAAAAGTTAATTAAATTTATTAATTATGTCGAATTATATATATATATAGTATAACTTGTAAAAATAACCATACGGTCATATGATTTCAGACTCAACCGAACTCAAGCACGTTAAAGGAGTATTGACAATAATTAAAAGTAAATGGAAAAGGCGTAATCTGTTCGAGAAGAATTAAGTTGAAACAATTCAAGTCAATACTAGACGAGACTGAATGGAATCAGAAGGGATATTCGACAAGTAAAATAAACAGTGAGTAAATTCTCACTCATTTAATTTATTTTAGCATTTCAATAAATTGTTGGTTGTTTTGTTGATTGTTGGATGCTTTAAATATTTATTTATTGCTATAAAAAAATATATTAGTTATCCAGGATTTGGTTGACTATTATATATATATATTGGGTTGATGATTGGTTGGATTCCCGCAGTTTCATTAGCGGATGCCCGCGGTTTCATTAGCGGATGATTACCCTATGCGCCCCACGCTATGATTAGTGGATGACCTTCATACCGCGATATCCTGCCTTGAAGCTGGATGGGTATTACTATGTTGACTAACGTCTGTGGATGCAGGAAAACAGGTTGGAGGAATCCAACAGGATTCCTCAAAAATATATTATCTGTTTGTTTGTTTATTTGCATATATATGACTGATGTGTTAGAAAAATAAATAATTGGTTGCTTTGTGTGTTTAAATATCACTGGGGCCTAAGTGTTGATATTTAAAAACATCATGAAAAAGGATATTTGAGATTTAGAAAGAAAATTCTATTTTTCTAAAATAGAATTTGAAATTTGAATATATATGATTTAAATAGAATAGAATTTGAAATTCGAATAGAATAAAAATATTAACTTGTATAGAAGATATATAAAACGAGTATTGAATTTATAAACTTTGTTTATAAATGAAAAGATGCGATTTCAATTGAATTTATAAACTTGGTCTATAAATGAAAAGGTGGGTTTTGAATCGAATTTATAAACTTTGTTTATAAAGGAAAATATGGGATTTGAACTGAATTTATAAACTTTGTTTATAAATATATAAATGTGGGATTTTAAGTGAAGTTATAAACGTTGTTTATAAATAATGCAGAGAATTCAAATAGAATTTGAATATAGAATTCAAATGGACTTTAAACTATAGAATTTGAAAATAGAATACAAATGAAGTTAAATAAAGAGAATTCAAATAGAATCGAATTGGAATTTGAATAGAGAAGTCGATAAGGAAACGAGAGTATGAGTATAATTAGAATTGGTTATTATGCAAGTTAAATTATATTTGAACATGTCATGTTCAAATATGAAAGTGAAATAGACTAAGGAGTAAATTAAAAAATTTAGTTAACAAATTTAGTTAAAATGATTGGTATAGTTAAAATAGATTGGACAGGTATAAATATACAGGAGACAGGTTTGGAATAAAGTATAGAAGTGAAATAAATAGATTGCCCGACAAAAAGGTACGTATTTAATTCATATATGAGATTTTATGCGCCGTATCGGCTAGCCGTTTGGCTTTTCCTTTTTCTTTTTGATTAGAGAGGCCTGTGTGGCAGTTTGGGGATTTTCCCGATGCTCCCGGTACAAAGGAGGTTATGGCGAATTTTTCCGAGAATTTAAGGAGATAGAAGACTTTTAAGATAATTTGATAGTTAGAAATTAACATATCAAAATATATAGAAGTTTATAAGAAAACGAAGTTAGAAATAGAATAGTATAATCAAAAAGGAAGACTAGGAATAAAATCTAGTAAGAATAGGAAGAGAAAGTATATATGTGTTTAAAAGTGAAGAAGTAGTTGTATGGTATTGGTTATTCGAGTAAGTAGTCATATCTGTTTTGACGTTATAAATGTTATTCAGTCAAGGTCTGAGAGGTAGTTATACCCCAACTTGATTGATTTCATTATTAATAGATAAACAGTATGATTTCAAGCTCGAAGATCATTGTTGAATAAGAGTTAGTGGGATATGGTTTTTGGGTTGTCGTAACGATGTTTTACACAACATCTGTTTTAACCCAAATAAGTGTAACTTGGAAATAGAAATAAAGAATATTTCCTAAGTATAGAAATAAACGAGATTGAGAAAGAGATAAGTAATTGGAATATTTTCCAATTATAAATAGAAGATATTTCTAAGTTCAGAAAATAAAGGAAGGCGATATTCGGAAATGTTTTCCAAATAACGTAAAAGGCCAATATGGTTATTGAAAATATTTGGTTAACAAATATTGATAAAGAAATAGAGAAATGATTTAATTAATGAAATATTAATTAAAGGCTCACTGATTTGTTGGATGTTTGGATGAACACTTGTTTTATTTGATAGTTAAATCATCGACTATCGAAACACTTGTTTTTATTCGATAGTTAAATCACAAACTATCGAAGTTTTGACCATCGTTGTCAATATGGAGAGACCGGTTGGATTATTATCCGAAGAACCACTTCGTATTGGTAGTAGCGTGCGAATCAGATTATATAAAGATAATCGAAGACGGAGTAGATGCAAGGACTTTTTCTATTAATAGAAAATAGTGCCTTCAGTTCATCCTGTTCCTGGGTGACTTGTATGGATGAATGTCTGACAGAGTATTTCCAGAAAGGTCACGTACATTGACTTCTTCAACCGTACCAAGAGTGGAAGCGGAGAAGGAAACTTCTTTTATCTAACACGTAATGTACTGTTGAGGACGTCAATCGGTGATTTGATGGATTTGACGATGTGGCATTCGAAGTAAATCTGGTGTGATGATAAAGCGTAACTTTTAGCCTCATCATCCAGTAAATGACAGAAATCTGGCAGGCAGCATGGCTATGTAGGTCGCACCTATTAGGCTGTATAATCACCTGATCTAGAGTTTCATTTACTTCTAAAAATCTATTGTCGATGTTGTCCCATTCGGGAAATGGTTGCTGATCCCAATCGTTGCTGATATACATTCGATACACTCAAGCGAAATGAGTGGTCGGTCATGTGTGGCTGAGTTGCAAGATGTTCTTGTTGAACTCGGTGTATTCTCCTCTAGAGATATACCAGCGGAAGGTGGTTCCATACCTTGTCATAGTTGGAAATCCATTACCCAATACGTGCTTGCGGTTTTGATTGTATATATATATGTGGATCGTGAGATGCAAACGTTCCACTAGATTGTTATCTACTTGATTTAGACATTATTATAATATCAAAAGAGTTTTGATATAAAGATAAGTCAAGTGTTTGGATTCTCATAAGGGAAAAACCCGTTCCGTGTTATACGGCGTGGTCTTATGAGGTATCATTTAGTTTCTGAAACTGTTTTAAACTGTTTACTCATACCAGTCCCATGACTGACCCGGAGTTTATTTGTTTTGTTCTACCTAAACTCTTGGGTGCCTAAATTTGTACGGGCAGTCAAGTAGTTCAAGATTTTACAGATCTATCTAAAGGAGCTTGGAGCAGGAGGCTTCAGCGTTAGTTATATAGATATTTGTTCCGCTGTGTTGTAAGTGTTGTACTCTGATAAGTGTATGTTATACACTTAAGATTTTTGTATTTCAAAGATATGATATATTATATTTTGTTCCGCTGCGATGTGAGATTCTGTGTTGTTATTTCTGTTCTTCTTCTACCTCTTTCTTCTAAAAAAAATGTTTCGTATTTTCGTGATATTTGGGTTGGACGTATGATGTATATAGTCAACTCTGATGTTATGGATTTGCGGGTCATTACAAGCCTGCTAAAAACCTGAACACAAGGCTGCCGTGTAGAAAAAGGGGCACCCGAGTTTGAAAGTGAAACAAACTATGGGTCAGTCATAGGACTGGTATGTGAAATCTACTTAACACATTTAAAATATGGCTAATCACCAGACCATGCCACTTTCGTGGAACGGGTTTACTCCATTGGATCGCCAGTGCTTTAAAACAAGTAAATATTTAAACATCGCAATGCTTTTTATAAAAATGAACCATTATAAGACTCAATACCCATCACACAATGCAACGCAAACCGGAGGATAGAGTTTTACCTTAAAATGGCCAAAATATGCTTGATACGAATAAAACAAAAGAATTTGATATTATTGCTAGTGTTTATATGTTTCAAAAACAATTTCAATCATAACTATTAATCATAGACGACATGGGTATCATATATCATGTCGCCATATATATATACAATCAAAACCGCATGGTGTCGTATTTGGAAATTGGATTTCCATCATGAACCAAGGCTAAAGATAGTCCTTACCCACTTCGAGACTCCCTAGCCCGAGCCTCAGGCAAGTACTCAGTCAAGCCTTTGGAGCGACAGGGCCGGTCCACTGATGTGGATTAAAATTCTTGAACATTGCGTTTCCCCGCCCTTTGGGGCGTAAGTGAGCCAACGAATGACTCCATCGGTCCTGGATCGACCGATATAACCGAGGCGCCTCGCAACAGTAACAACCACATAGGTGAAAATAATATAAATGTCAGCCAGTTCAAGCACCGACACCACCTCTAACTAGAAAGAAACGCATTCCTTCCCTGAGGTCCTTCTCCCGTTTCTGGTTCATACCGGGGTGTGAGGCTCGCGAATTCACGTTATACACAAAGCTACGCCACACAGGCGATGCTTTGATCATCAATTACAAGACTTCGCTTTTCAACAGAAGCCCTGATCACTGCATCTTACCATGCCACACAGGCAATTCACACCATGCAACTGATGGCTATCAATCACAGAGAATGAATTCCAATGTCAGACACACAGTCCATTTGCAAGTCCTTTCTGGGTCTGAACGAAACCGGAGGTACTATATACCTCGCATACCCATTGATCTCCACGTACGTCTGGACGATCACCACTCATTATCCATATTTCGGGATGCCTCCCAATCAGGACATTAGTTACCATCCAAACGAGGTGAAGATCGGTCTTCAACCGCCGTCTTCATCTTCGACTTCTTATCGTCGATTCAGTTATTCAGAATGGGATTAACGCGGTCTTTATGAACAACTCGCGTATATAATAAACAAGTGCTAAAAAAACACAACATACACCTTATTCCAATTCATTAGTCACTAACCGTAAATTAGCAAGAGAACAATTTCCCAAAAATTAACCCCGAATGCCGAAACCAACATCAGATCAAAACCCAGGAAACCATTCGATCTAGCTAACCTTCAGTTAGTCTCTAAATTTCACATTCCATATCATTTATAATATTTTATAATGATTTATCGCTATTTTTATTTATTTAAAAATGGCCAATTTCTTCAAAAGACGCTTCAGGCCATAACGCGGCCGTGGCACTTTTTTTCTTCAGATTTGTTTTACACATATCTGAAAATCTAACCGTTGGATCTTCACAAAATTTACATCATTAGAAAGATCTTTTCAAAACGGATCCAACGGTTCTAGTTTCGGGAATATCCGACGGTCGGATCTCCCGGTACAATCGTTTGAAGTTTTGATTTCAAAATACGAACTGCAGCGTCGTTATTCGATTTAATTCAATTATATATATATAATCGATTCTGGCGCTGTTTTTCTTCAGATTTGAATTAAACATTCCAGACAATCCAACCGTTGGATCTTTGCAAAGTTGGTGTCATTGGAAAGATATTTCCAAAGCGAACCCAACGGTTTCGGTTTCGGGAAAATCCGATGGTCGGATCTCCCGCACTAATCGTTTGAAATCACGGTTTCAAAACACGAACTGCAGCTTCGTTATTCAATTTATTTTAATTATATATATATATATAAATATAATCGATTCTTCAATTTCCAAACCATTTCCTTTTCATACATTTGATAAAAATGATATTTTTATCCAACTGACTTCCATTTCAACACTTCACTATTTTTAACTATTCATGTATATGATAAGAATGTGATTTTTATTGTAAAACAATTTCTTTCAAAACGTGACTATTTTATATAGTTCATATAGATGATAAAAATATGATTTTTATTATAAAACAATTTATTTCAAAACAAGAATACCATTCAACACATGAATTTCCTTTCAACAAATGAATTTCAATTCAACACATGAAGGTTTTCTATAATTTTTATATATAGATAAAAAGGTGATTTTTATATTTAAAACACGAATACCATTCAACACATGAATTTCTAT
Source organism: Allium sativum (assembly GCA_030737875.1). Lineage (NCBI taxonomy): Eukaryota > Viridiplantae > Streptophyta > Magnoliopsida > Asparagales > Amaryllidaceae > Allium > Allium sativum. The sequence continues at coordinate 338,160,731 of CM060912.1, forward strand.
TCAACGAATGAATTTCATTTCAACACATGAAGGTTTTCTATAGTTTATATATGTAGATAAAAAGGTGATTTTTATATTTAAAAACACGAATACCATTCAACACATGAATTTCTATTCAACGAATGAATTTCAATTCAACACATGAAGGTTTTCTTTAATTTATATATATAGATAACAAGGTGATTTTTATATTTAAAACACGAATACCATTCAACACATGAATTTCTATTCAACGAATGAATTTCAATTCAACACATGAAAATAATTCTAACACAAAAATATTATTCAAAATTTCGGCAGCATAACGGCAGGGTAGTTAAAACCGGGGCCGTCCCTAGTACGGCTCCTCGCTCTACCTTAAAGCCTCGTAGCTTTTGACAATGGGGATTCATGCATCTAGTTCGCACGCAGGCGGCATGTATATATTTTTCATTTCCACAAACTAATCCTATGTGGTTTCAACCAAATAATTTTCAACCACAAACGGGTATTTTTCAACCACAATCAATCAATTTCAACCACAAACAATTCTAATCAACCATTCGTAATCAATCAATTTTCACACCAATCACAACCAATAAATATCGTTTATGGTTTGTAGACGAGGGGCGTATATATATATATATATATATATATATATATATTATAAGCATTTCACTTCTATTTCAACACATATATAATTTTTTTTACAACGCATATATAACTTATACATCGAACGTACAACCTATACAATGCTTATACATGAGGTGTACAACGCCTATATAAGTCATACATCGACTATATAATTTATACATCGTCGTTTTCCATATCGTTTATAATTTAGAAATCTCACATTGGGCTCCACACCACCAAAAATTGCAGAAGGCTCAGAAAAATATGCGGTCTCTTCTAGAATGTAGAAGATGTCCACACGAGTCCACTGTCTCTTGTTTCACTGAATTTCATCAAGAAACGAAAAAGATATGATTTTTACAGTGAAATCAAAAACCGTAGCGCTTAGAAGTGCTATAGTATATAAAATAAAATAGACTGCCATATGTTTTTCAAACCTGTTCAAAACTGGGTTTTAAATTTTTGCTCGATTCGTGAAGCTGTTCGTCGATCGGCCTTTGCAGCGTGAGACAGCTTCGAAAACCGCTCCAGGGGGTGGTAGCCGCGGGGAACTCGAACCAGGGAGGAAGGCACGGCGGCACTCCAAAGTCCCAGACTTTCTGGGCTTGGATCTCACTCCACACGACAAGATAGAGGGCAAGGGTTATATGGATTTGAAGCTTGGAGGACCCTCTTCAAAATTCCTAACTGGACCGACGTGATTTGATGCGAGATCGAAGAGAAAAAGAGGGGAGAAGGGTTGAAGAACTATCGTCGTTCGATCTGGGGGTTTCGGGAGTGAATACGGGGAGAGAGGATTGAAGTGGACCAATAGAATTTTTTTTAATATTTTATATATTTTTAAATCTCTGAAATACCCTCTTTCACACACGAACCCTAATCCAAACCCAACGACTATCATCCCTAGCGTTTTACCCCCATTCCGAACACAATGGGATATGTTTCGTAGGCCCATTCGACTATTTCAGTCAGTTTTCCTTCAAATTATTATATAAAACATTCAATATTTGATTTGAACGTACATTTCAATTTGCCAGGGCTACAAACTGATTTGAAAAATTCCAATATAATAAATCTAGCTATGTTTTGACGACATGGTCCCAACAAAATTAGTTTTGTCGAATTCTGAGATTGTTTGTAAAATGGCCATTTTCTGGTCGATCCAATTTAACAGAAATCAACCAAACACATTTTCCTTCGCCACGCTCACATACTAGCTTCAAAATTTATGAAATTTGAAACCTAGCAATAATTTCACATCCCGGATCCAACAAAACTGGTTTCATCGAATTCCGAGGTCGTTTGGCAAATAGCCATTTTCATGGGATATATATTTTCTATAGCGACCTTTCTGAAAATTCATTTGGCCATAACTTTTGCTTCCCACTATGAAACTTCGATTTTTTAGATTCGTTTGAAATATATTCACTAACAGATTTTAATATTTTTGGTTTGCTCAAATCTGTTTTGTTATGCACCCGGTACAGTTAGTCAAAGTTTGAATTCAAATTTTGAAACTACCGCGCCATTTCAGGCCTTGTTTATAATTAGAATTAATTATATTCGTTTTCAAATGTCGATTCAAACTTATTTTTCATCGATATTATTTAAAATGTTTATTTTAAATATTTAAAATCCACTAAAATAGCCAAATTAAAAAAATTTAAATTGGTTCGGATTTTCCGGGTCGTTACATCGACGATGTCGAATGAATAATTTTTAGGAATTATAATCTGATAGGATGGTTAATCTTTAGTTTAAACCAACGAATTATAATAGGATATGAAATCAGTATTTGGTTATAAACTAGATACTGATTCAACAAGAAGTTGAGTTAGAAATAGAGTTTATAAAGTGGAATGGGAATATAAATTATGAAAGAGATTTCAGAAAACAAGATAACGGTAATTACTATTTGAATAATGAGTAATTTGATAAAGGTGTTTAGACTTTTATAATAGAAATGATATTCACATTTTAAAGTGAATAATGTTTTAAAGTGAACGCTTGGCAGATTAAAATGAAATTGGAAATATTTTCCAATATAGATAGGGTATATTATCCAAGTGTAGAAAATAAAGAACGTGAAAAGAATGGAAATGTTTCGAACATTAATAATGTATGTTTTCTGGAACATGAGAGAATAAGAGTTTATAATAACTAGAAATGTTTTCCAAGAAGTGTAAAAAGGATAAAACGGTATTTGAGAAATATCTGGTAAGATATGGGAATTTGAATAATAAAAACGAAGGTTAAATAAAAAGTACCCGTGTTTATATGATGTCTAGTTATATATTTGAATGAATGTTTGTTTTTAGTTCGATGGTTAAATAACAAACTATCGAAGTATTTTGACCATCGTTGTCAATACGGAGAGACCGGTTGGATATTTTATCCAGAAACCATGCCGTATAGGCATAAGCGCCGCGAATTATATTATACTAAAGACAATTGAAGACGGAGTGAAATGCAAGGGTCGTCCAGTTCGAGAATAGTGCTTTCTGTTTGTCCAGTCCCAGGACAACTTGTATGGACGAGTGTCTGACAAAAGTATTTCCAACGGTCACGCCGTTGATTTTTACGAATATACCAAGTTAGTGGGGAGAAGGTAGTTTCTCTTTATTCGACACCTAGTGTGCATTTGTGTAATCAATATGTGATTATGGATTTGACGATGTGGCATTCAAAGTGAATGGTGATCAGATGTTCTAAAGATAGACATAACCTCTAGCCTCACAACTAGATGTAACAAAAGTTGGGCTAGGCAGCATGGCTAGTTGGGTCATCCCCAAGCAGGGTGTATTGTCACCGATCTAGAGAAAAATTCATATTTATACTTCTTTTTGATTCTGTATCTTCGGATTATGGTTGAATGGCCAATAACCGTGGGTGGCAATATATTCACGCACTCAAGCTAAATGAGTGAGCGGTCATGTGTGGCCGGGTTGCAAGACGTTCTTGTTGAACCCAGGTGTATACCTTCTAGAGTACACTGATCGGTAGGTGCTCACATACCTTATCTTTTGGAATCCATTCTCCAATAAGCGCCCTGCGGTTTATGATTTTATACTATACATATGTGGAGCGTGAGACGCAAGCGTTCTGCTACTTGGATATTTATTTGCTTAGACATTATCATAATATCAATGGATTTGATATCAAAGATATCTTGGGTTATAGTAAGGTAAAAGCCGTCCATGTTTATGTGTGGGCTGGTCTTACTATTATCTTTCGTTTCAAAAGGATTTTCAAAGTGAAACAGTATGGATGGAATTTACTTACACCAGTCCCATGACTGACCCAGAGTTTATTTTGTTTGTTTTCCCTAAACTCTTGGGTCCCCAAATTTGTACGGGCAATCAAGTGTTTCAGGCTTTGTAGATTTATTTGGAGGAGCCGGAAGCAGAAGGCTTCACCATTAGTTAGTTAGAGATTATTTCCGCTGTAATATATATGAGTTGTACTCTATTATGGTATGTATATACAAATTCAGTTTGTGTATTTCAAAGTTATGTTATAATACATGTTATTCATTCTACTGTGAGATTCGTGTTTCTCTAATTTTGATGTTCTTCTTTTTCTATTCTATTAGTTCTATCTTTTCTATCTCATCCTCTAATTTCTTTATATTAATGATCTGAATTTTTGTGCACTTTGAGTCGAATGTGTAGGATATTAGTCACCTCAAATTGGTACAGATTCTTGGGCCATCACATACGCACTAATATATATACACTCAAACTCAATGTAGGGTACTACTAACCCTATCTCTACTGAGTCAGGCCACAGAGCTAAGGTAATTCACTTAACCTTCAGCTTTGATACCAATTGTCGTATCCCGAAATTTCGGTACCATTTGAGCTGACCAAACATCACAAGTCCAACCCAAATTGCACTGGAACCCAAAAAATTAATAGAAAGAAAATATAGGGTGAGAATAGATTAGATAGAAACTTAGAATAGATGAAGAAGAAGAAGAACATACATCATCATCAAAGTAACACGAAACTCACAGCGGAACGAACAATATATAATAGATACATAACTTTGAAATAAAACTAGTATATATATACAGTAACATTATCAGAGTACAACACTTACAACACAGTGGAAATAACAATAGCTATATAATCCTGAAGCCTCCTGCTCCATCTCTTCAAGTATCTGTAAAACCTGACTACTTGACTGCCCGTACAAATGTAACGACCCGTATTCTTGACAATCAAATATTTAATTTATTTTAAATATTTTATTTGGAATATTTATGAATTTTAATATTTAATTCATTATTTAAAACGAAGTTTGAATGTTATATATTTATATAATTATAAATCGAGCTCGAAAGGGCGCGGCAAATCGTAATACGGTGTTTTGAACTTCAACTGAGAATACATAATCTGATATAAGCTGGATTTCTATGAAACAAGAAACATATGAATCTCGTTGATGATAATTTTCATATGGAAGAGAAAAATTTAGATTTCGCGTTATAAATTGTTAGTCATGGCCAAATCAAATTTTAAAATAGTCACTGTGAAAATCATCATTAAAATATAGGCCTTTAAAATAGCCATTTTGCGAACGGTCCCCGTTTTCGATGAAATCAGTTTCATTGGGACCGTAACGTCAAATTATTATATGGTGTTGAATTTGCATGGCAAACCGATGTCGTATGTGACCATGGCAGCCGTAAACGCCCAGTTATTTCCTATAGCGCGTAATTAAATTAATTTAATTTAATAGAGAGGTATTTGAGTGTAACTTGAACAGATGATCGAATTAGGTCGCGAAACGGGTTCCTTTGAGTTTGTATCAACGTTGTCAGGATAGGTATATAGTTTGTTATTTTTGGAAACCGGGTAATTTGATGTCCAAAATCGCATTACGGTGCGTATAAAAATAGCCTACCGGGAAAACAGTCTTGGAATGCGACGAAACTAGTGCCGTTGGATTCGTATTAATTACTTATTACAGGATTTCAAAGTTTCAAGTTGACTGGATTTATTTAGTGATTGTGGAAAATTTAAACACGTGTTTTTCGCTGGTTTTATAAAGGAAATTTTTCCAAACGATGTCAGATTTTGACGAAACCTGTCCCATTGGGCTCGGAATATTTTTCTATGCCAGGATTAGCCTTTTTATCAGAAAACATAAATCGTTTGTGGTATTTTTTGTATGTTACTTCACGACGAAGTATCGTTTAATAATATTTTAATTGATGGTTGCCTATAAAAGAGAGTTATAACCGTAAATTCTAGTCAAGGCATTCTTTCCATGGTCAGCATCTTTAAGCGCCGCCACCAAAACATTTAATGTCCAAATTTTATTCAATTTTCTCCTCGTTGATCTTCAAATTCACTAATCCAATTTCAAAACTATCGACTACAACTAGCTTCATCTTGTCAAGATCCTTGTAATGACCGGTTATGATCTCCACTCATGTACGATGGTGGCCGCAGTTGAGCTGGAAGGGTGAGGCGGTTCATGGTAGTTTTCTGGAGATTATTTTAATCGAGTTAATGGAGAATGAGGGCGGTTGTCGCTAGTGATGAGGCGCGTGCAGCGCCAGTTCCAGATGGGTTTCCGCTGATCAACTCCGGCAGTTGATGGATGAAGATGATGGGATAAAGGAAATCGCGATACTGGAAGTAACGGACGACCCGGTGCCAAACAGTTCGAAAGGTTTGGGCCCTGTTAGCATTATCAAAGAAAGAGGGAATGATGCGAGCGTGGTTTCCTGAAAGGGGGCATCAACGATACAATGAAGCGAAACAGTATAAGGCCTTCAAATGGAAAAGTAAATTCAATTTTAATTAATCTCTAAATTAGTTATACTACTTTTTAATTAAACCTATATATCAGGTTTAGAATAAGCACGGTGGATTGCAGAACCATGAGGAATGATGTACAGGAAGATGAGGGTATGAGAAAAAGGGTTTGGCCACGTTTCTTAAGCCTAATGTACCCAGTCACATTAATTAATTGATTAAGGAAAGACAATAATTATAATTTAAGATTTTGAACTAATAACACTTACAATTTGTGCAGTTCAAAAGGGCAGCATGGCGTTGATATCATTGTGGACTAAGCATACTGGAATGAGCAGGAAAAAGTGATAATTGGACCCCTTACATTTGTCTGCAAGGGTTTGTGTGGCCAGTTCAAAACATTAACAAAGTAATTAATTGATTTATAATTTGGTTAAGATAGTTATATAATTAAGTTGATATAACCATATGATTTAGGAAAGTTAGTTGATTAAATCGTTAATGTTTAAAAATGGTTATAATGTTTAAAAATGGATTAAGTAATGCTGAGATTTATTAATCCAAAAGTATTAAACCTTAATTATCATAATTAAGGAGTTAGATTAATTTAATAATTGTATTAAATTAAATGTTAATAATTCATTTATTTTTCCACAGAATGGAATGAACAAGCTGATTTACGATCGTGACGATGAGCTTAGCAATTTGGCATAGACATGGACGCCATTGGAATCAACGATATTTTCAATTAAATTTAACGTTGGTTAATTTAACTAAAATGGGCTGTTTAAATAGCAAATCAAATCAAGGTGAGTTAAACTCACTCAGTTCTTCCCATTTATATTTTATATAAATTGGGTTTTTATATTGTGTGCTCTATTTGCTAATGGTTGACTGTTTGCTAATTATATTTATTGGTTGATTAACCAATGAAATTAAACCGTCGTTTAATTTCAGTAAAACACCAAATCATTATTTTAACAATTAGTTCCAATAAAGGTGTCTCACCTTGATTGGTCATGTTTATAAAATAAATGTATTTGAGTTGTTTGAATGATTTGAGTTGCTTGTCAATTGGTTGGTGTTAATGGTCGTTATTTATTGTTATCAGTTAAATGAAACTGAATGATCTGTTTGAAGATAACCATTTAAATACAGGGAAGAATAGGTTGGAGGGATCCAACCGGATTCCTCAAATATATTATTTATTTTCATATTACCATATATGAACTGTCATTATTGGGTGATTGATTTGATTTGTGATCATTGACTGAAAAGTCAACCCGTGTTGTGTTTTAACCAATGGGCAATATTGGTTGAGTAATCGGCAGTTGATGGCCTAAGAGTAAATTGATTTGTTTATATTGATTTACCGTCAGGTGAATCGATAGGACTGAAGTTATAAAATTTATTTTATAACTAAAGATGGATTTTGAAATATATATTTTGAATAAAACTTTATTAAAAGGAAATAAATATTTATTTTTATAATTAATTATAAATTGATTTTATAAAGTCAATTCTGATGTTAACTAGATTTGTAAATGTGAGAATAAGGAAATTAACCTAATGGTTAAGTCTGGATAATTGTTTTGTTAAGAAACAATTTAAATGGAATTATTTAAATTAATTAAGAACGAATTGGAATTAGTTAATGAGATAACCATGTTTTGAGTTGGATAAATCGACAGTTTTAATTGGGGTTGATTAATAAATTAGTGTGCTTTAAATAAAATAGTTAATGAATATTGTTTAAGTTTAAATAAGGTTTTAAAAGAAAATTACTACTTAATTTATTCAATAAAGGAATTAACTACCTCTATAGTAGTTAATGATCTAACTAAACTATTATTTTAATTAATAATAATTTAGTGAATTACTTTTAATTAAATTCTTTTGAAAGGTAATCGAAGGTGAAATGAAATCTAGTTGAATGGCGAAAGGAGTTCATGTGCGGGTTTTATATTTAAAACCCAAATTGGTATAACAAAGGTATAAAAGGAATTTTTAAGTGAATACCATAGCTTAAAATAAAATGTTGCTTAGTTATTTTAGTTAAGCAAAGGAGATTGGGATAAAGGGGTTTTTATACAACCAAAGTTATATAAAAAAGGTTTGAGGGATTATATCGTAAATTTTAAATTAACGTTACTTAATAATTGGATTAAGTAAGAAGGGGGAAATTTAAGATTTTCCAAGTAAGAATGGGTGAATGGATTTGGAAAGAAATTAATACAGGTGAATTTGGTGAAAGAAGTGGGTCGTAGGATTTGATAACAAAATCCGATTTATAGATGAGTTTGGTTAAAGAGGTCTAGTTAAAAGTGATGTTTTATAAAGAAGTTACTTAATTATTGAATTAAGGAAGAATGGACATATCCGAGAAAGATATTTTCAAAGCATAAGAAGGTTTTATGAAACCATATTTTGAATAAATTAGTGAAATTGGATTTGTATTGAGATTGGAATATAGTATCGGGTTTTGGATTACAACTCGTATTTACCTTAAGAAATGAACATTGCTGATCAAAGTCTAAGAGGTAATTAAAATACCCCAACTTGAACGCCTTCAGGATTATCTGAGTGTAATAACCCGAAAATCTGGGCCAGTTTAAATTTTTTATTTTGGCGATTTTAGCGAATTTTGAATATTTAAAATGAATTATTTTAAATAAAAACGACGAAAATTTATTTTGAATAGAATTCGACGTATATATTTATATACGGCGTCGTTAGAATATAAATATTTATATATAATTATAAATAGAATTGAAAATGGCGCGGTAGTTCGATAATTCGATTTCAAACTTCAATTGAATGTACCGGGTGCAAAATAAACCGGATTTTAGCGAAACCAAAAACATTAGGATCTAATTGATAATATCTTTCCAACGAATCCAAATAATCAAAATTTCATAGCGGGAATCAAAAGTTATGCCCAGTTGAAAATTCAGAATAGTCGCTATGTAAATTATATGCGGCGCCAAAAAGTCATATTTTGCATACAGATGAATTTGGACTCGAAACCACTTCCATTGAGTTCAAAATGCCGTTTAGAACTCCGAAAAGTATAAGCTTCGATATATTCCGATATCCGGAATAGTGGCTATGGGCTGGTGTTGTTCGGTTAACAATACATAGCCCTTAAAAAGTGAAATTTTGCATACGAGCTCAGAATTCGACGAGATAAATTTTTATGGATTCACAATGATAAATCATTGTTGAGTTCCAAAGGGCGCGTCGAACGGAGTTAGTATGTGGCCGTGCGAGCTAAAACAGTTCAGGGTAAAGCGAGCAGTCATTTTACAAAGGAACATTATTGATACGACCTCGGAATTCAATTCTACTTTTTTTTCTAGATTCGTATCATCTAATAATGGTTAAATCCAAGAGGGCTTGATTTTTTGAGTTAGCATGTGAGCGTGCGAGAAGAAAAGGTGCGCCAAAATCGCATTTTTAGAGCTTATCTGAGCATTTTTGTGATTTTTAACGGACGGTCAAACGAACTCGGAATTCGACGAAACTTGTTTCGTTGGACTCGTCTTCACGTCTACTATCTCGTGTCCGAAATCTGCGGCCATCGGAGATTGCTAGCGTTCAGGCGATACGCGAGAAACTAGCATATAAACACTTTTACTTCCTTTTCTTCTTCACTTTCTTCCTCTTCCTCTTTCTTCACAAAAACTCAAAAATGGAGTCTCACTTCCTCCTTGCCGCTGCCGCACCCCATCAGCCCCCTCCCCTCCACCGCTGGCCGCCGCTCCTCCCCCCTCCTCCTCCTCTTCCTCCTCCTCTCTCTCTCCTCCTCTTTCTCTCTTCCAATTGCAACCCTAGGCCCCAACCACCAACCACCACCACCGTGGGCCCCTCCACCACCGCCACCACCCACCAGCACCCTCCCCACGCCCAATCAGGCCCGCCACCGCCCCGCTGGCCACCCAACTCCGGCCGTGGGCCCCGCTACACCCAAAAATCCATTTTCACCAAAATTCCCGTTTTGCATAAAACACTCTGTCACCATTTCGTGAATAACTCCCAAACCGTGCGTTTCTAGCCAAAGTTCCTCAAGACCAAAGTCGAAGAGCACGATTTTCTCTTCGATTTGGTATATGATAAGTCCTATTTTGCATTGCGGAGTTGTCGGAAAAACGCGTCCGAAGTCTGCTGATCAAACACTGTCAAAATGCTGTCTTTTCGCGATTTCTGGCGAAATGACACATTTTCGGCAAGAAGACCACTAGGAAAAAGTTGTTCAGAATGGCATGCTTGTGCTAGAAAAAAAGATGGTGTGAAGATTGAAGCTCGTTTACAAATTCTAGGACCCAAACAGCGAATCCGGGCGTTAGAAAAAAGTGAGTTTTCTCTGTTTTAAAGCTTCTGCAGTTTTTGACATATGAAATAAATAAAAATATGATCTTTATATTATAGAGAGGATAAAAATCCAATTTTTAACTTATAGAAGATATAAAGATAAGATTTTTATATAATGCAGATAATAAAAATGTGATTTTTATATATGTAGTGACTACGGGCGGTGAAAGTGACAAAAGGCGAGAACGACGAAGATTTCTACATAAGAAGAGTCGTGGCGTTTGGTTTAGCTAGTCGGTGAGAACTTCTCACTCAAAATCTCTTTTTCTAGTTATATATATATACTAGGATGCAGACGGTGCTTAGCAGCACCCGACACCCGTCATCCACAGACCATGGATGACTTGTTTGAAAAATTGTTTGGTTGTGTAGTTGGTTAGATTATTTGGTTTGAATTGAATTGTTTGGTGAAATGAAATGAATTTGATTGATGTGTGAATGGCGTGGGCCTTCACTAGACCGGGGATAAGGCTAGGCCTCATCCCGTTTCTAGTATCGTGCCGTTATGCCGCCGAAATTTTCTAAAATATGTTAGAAAAATAAAAATATCATTTTTATTGTGTAAATGAAATGAATAGAAATTCATGTGTTGAAATAGAATATTTTATCGTTAAAAATATAATTTTTAACGTGAAAGTGAATAAATAAAATATTCATTTACAAACCGGACGGTTTGTTTATGTACACTTATTTGAGGACATTGATTGGGTCGATAAATTTTACACATCGCCCAACTGCACAAATAAAATCTGTGTTTGATTGTTTGAAACCCCACACGGGTGTTGGGATGAAATTTGAAGTTCACTCATCCTGATGGATTATAAAATAAAATTCATGTGTTGAAACTATTTATGTGTTGAGTAAAATATTTTATACAATGAAATTTACATCTTTATCATATTTAAAATTAGAACTACTTCTCAGTAGGAGTCTAATTGAAAATCAAACGATAGATACCATAGTTTTATAAAATATTTTACATAACAAAAATAGTGATGTGTTGACAGTACTCATGTGTTGAGATTAGTCGTGTGTTGAAAGAAATATAGATTCATGTGTTGAATGGGATAAATATTCATTTGTTGAATAGAATAACGAATTTATTGAAATATATAAAGCCGTGTTGATTAGAGTTGCGCTATTTTGACGTGAACGATGTTTATATCGATTATATTCGTTTTTATAATGAATATAGAAAAGAAGTGATTTCAAAATATAACGTTTTGAAAATATTATCATTTATATAGTAATGATAAAAAAATATTCAGTTTTGATTAGAAATTGAAATAGAGTTGAAATGGTTTTGAAACGAAGTTAAAACGATTTATAAAATACGTTTTAAAAGGAAATTGACGAAATATATATAATATATATATATTATATATATAATGACCTGAATAGAACGCGCCTCTCCGCGGCAGTTCGTGAATTTCGACCATTGACTTCGAATAGACGTTGCAGGAGATCCGACCGTCAGATTCTCCTAAAACCGGAACCGTTGGCTTCGTATCGAAAAGAGCTTTCCAATGAATATTAGAAATTTGAAATCTAACGGTTGGATTTGGAATTATGTCCAAATCAAATTAGAAAAAGGTCGTTGTAAGTGCAGTTCGATAGCCGTTGATGGAAATCGACTGTACGGGCCTTGATAAAATTATTAAAAATATCTATAATTTGTGTAAAATCATAATATATGGATTGGAAAGAATTGAGCTGGAGAATTCCACATTTGAAAAGATAAAAATAGAATTTTATCGAAATAAACTAGTTTTGAACTAGAATTAAAATCAATTTATTTTTGAAATAAATAAATTGAATTTGAAAGTGATTTTAAAAATAATCAATATTCCCAATACGTGGATTGGACTGGAGTTGAATCGAACTTATCTTCGGGATATTTCGATGTTGGATTTCGTGACTATACAGATATTGTTATGGGAATTTGAAAGATATATTTTATATCGCTATTTCCAATACGATATATGTTGGTTTCAGAATTTGATATTGAATATAAGCCGATATATTTTCTATTCAGAGCCTTGTATTGAATATCAAATGTGATTTGGGTTTGTCGTGAATCGTGTTTTAGATGACATTGGTTCTTTAACCCAGTTAAAGACAGGATATTGATTTTTGAAAAGATTAAAACTAAGTGGAGTTTTAATGAATCTTTAATTAGATTAAAAAGGTGAATTGATAATTTAAATTATCAAATTTGAAATGTGATCGAGAATGGAGTACCACCAGTTTTTCTCCAAAGCGATAGTTAAATCTTTAATTAGATTTGAACGTGAAATGGTAATTAATTTTACCGATAACACCGTGGTGTTAGGAATGGAGTATTACCAGTTTTTCTCCATGGGATATATAGGTTGGGATTGGGAAATAAAATAAATAATTACTTCGGTGTGCTTCGCTAATCCCGACTAGTTTGGAAAACCATAATATGGTTTGAAATGATATCCAAAGGAAGATTATAGGATAAATTTAGAAGAATTTATCTTGGATAAAATTAATGGGAACATTTCCCTAGGAATGTGTTTTGTGAATAAAAGAATATTCTGAATTGGAATGAGGCGTTTGTTGTGTTTGTGTAACATTCGTCTATTATATACGTGGGTTATTCAGAAAGGCCGGGTTTATACCCATTCTGAATAACCGATTCGACGAGATGTCGAAGATGAAGACGGTGGTTGAAGACCGAAAGTCTTCACATCGTTTGGGTGATTACTGATGATCTTGATTGGGCTGTACACCCAGGATGAGGGAATCAGTTGGTGATCGTCCAGACGTACTTGGAGATGGATGGATATGCGAGGAAAGTGCCTCCGGTTTCGTTCAGACCCAGAACGAACTTGGAAATGGATTGTGTGTCTGACATCGGATTTTATTCTGCGTTGGTTGATCTTTATTAAATATACATCTGTTTGGCGGCGGAGAATTTATTCTTTTACTTAACGCCCTTCTCTGAGACGTACGAGCTCAGAGGTTGTATATCGATGGACATCGGTCGCATGGAGTGAATTGCCAATGTGGCACGCGTAAGTGGCATTTGATCAAGGCTTCTGTTGAAAAGCAAAGTCTTGTGGTTGATGATCAAAGCACGGCCTGTGTGGCATAGCTTTGTGTATAACGTGAATTCGCGAGCCTCACACCTCAGTATGAGTCAAAAACGGGATACGGACCCAAGGAGTGCACGACGTTTCTTTCTAGCTATGGTGGTGTCAGTGACCTACCAGCCCTGACATTTATATACTTTTCACCTGCGTGGTTGTTGGATACGAGGCGCCTCGGATATAGGTCTGTAAGGACCGGGAAACGTGTGTTCAGGAATTGCCAATCCTCAAAAGTTAGAGAGGACCGGCCTTGGAGGTTCCAAAGGATCATAGTGGGGTCCTGAGGCATTTGCTAGAGTGTCTCGAACGCGGAGAGGAGCTTGCCCCTTGCCTCGACTCATGATGGAATCCAATTTCCAATACGTGATAGTGCGGTTTTATTTGTAAAACCTAGTATGGCGACATAGTGGTATGGGTCATTAATGCCGCCTATGATTGATATTTATGATTGAAATTGTTTTGACACTATACACCTATAATAGTATCAAATAATGTGTTTTAAACGTATCAAGCATGCTTTGGCTGTTATAAGGTAAAAACCCTATCCTCCGGCTTGCGTTGCATTGTGTGATGGGACCTGGGTCTTATAACAGCTTCATTTTTCTTTATTTAGCATTGCGCTGTTTGTTTTATGCACTGGTATTCTTGGGAGGAAACCCGTTCCGTGTTATACAGCGTGGTCCCTTGATTTACCGAACTTTAGAATAAAGAATTATAACTGTTTTATTTCTCACACCAGTCACATGACTGACCTGGAGTTTATTGTTTTAACCTAAACTCTGGGTGCCCTTATTTTCCGCACGGGCAGCTAGTAGTTTTGGTTTTGCAGATTTATATTCACAGGGTCCTGATTAACAGCTGGAACGATGCTCGGAAAGCTCTGTATCCGTGTATCACTTCTAGTTGTGTTTTGTATATTTTTCCGCTGCTATGTAATTTATTGTAATCTCTGATATTTTTTGAATGTAATTTATTCATTTATACTCTGTATATTCTTGTATCTGATGGAATTGTTGTAATAACAATGAAATGTTCTTCCGTCTGTGTTCCGATGTGTGTTGTTCTCAAAGTATTCGTGCTTTCCTTCGCGGGGATGTTACGGGTTCTTACAGTTGGTATCAGAGCTTTGGTTTACAGAGCTCGAGAACAAGACACATTAGAACCATACGAAAGAATTCATCAGATATTGGGTTAGTAATATCCAATTAGAATGACTCGTTAGGGATAGGATCAGTAGTATCCTAGAACGAGTGTGAAGAGTATATTTTTCAAATGAAAACAATTTTGTTTTGAAAATTTAAATCGCTTTATACGTATTTGAATATTTATTTATATTGATATGGACAATCGAGTATATAAAGATTTCACGTATACGCGTCATGAACGTATATTCGAAGTTTTAATATACTGGATAGATATAGAATCACATTCTAGACACTCGGGGATAATTCTGATGATGTGGCCACATCATCAGTATTTATGTTTGTGTTTCGAAGATGTGACTTCTATATATTTCCATTAGGCTGGTGTGAGAACCAAAACTTGTATAGCTAGAACACATTGTTGTGATTTGGCATCGAAAACAAGATTTTCAGTATATATATCAAAAATTATGAATTTGAAACTCTAATCCACTAATTGATTGATGTTTGTGTTGGTTGTTTATTTGTTTGCTAATTTTTAACCATTATGCCTAATTGAATCAAATATTGAATTGTATTGAAATTTGGTCGCATTTGCCTGCATATACATATACTTATATTGAACAGGTCATAGCAAGGAGGCTAGAGCAGAGAATAAAATTTGTTTGCCTGACAAATAGGTACATGTTTACTACATAATTTACTGTTTTGTTTGGGTGAGTGTAACACCCCACCTCCGTTAAGGTCACTCACAAAGGGAATGCCTTAACTTTGGTGGAGCATTTTAGTAAACAGAACAGAAACTTACAAGACAGATAAAACAGTACTTGAAAAATTTTAACTTTATTACAGCGGAAACAGAAATTAATATGGTTACATCCTTCCAAATTTCAGAATTCAAGTACAAAATATCAGTCTTGTACAAAAGCCTTCAAAATGCATGGTTTAAAATCATAATCCCCATGGAACGGAAGCTATACAGAGCCAAGCCATACTTTAAGCACTTCAAGCAAAGAGAAATCCGGATCAAGCTAAAGTATTCCCTCCTTGGATAACCTGGGGGGGAAACGGAAGAAAGGAGGCGAAACAACGAGGGTCAGACAAAAAGTCTGGCAAGTCCAGTGACTTTCAGCATATGAACAGATAATAATAGTATGATATGAACATAAAACTGGATGTGAGATAACTGTAACAGGTGTAGCAGATATAACAGAAAAACAGAATGATATAAACTATTGTTTTACACTTCTCTGCACTAATACTAGTATAGCAGAATTAGGTGTCACCCTAATGTCTAAATTGAAGCAGGAACGGGTACAGAATACTTTAACAGAAACAGAATGCTAATAATGGGCCTTTACTACCCGATCAGAAACAGACAGAAGCAGAGACAGATTTATCCCTACGGAAACAGAATGTAGAATTAGGTGTACACTAGTAATGGGCCTTTACCACCCGAACAGACGGTACCACACAGAAACAGACAGGTGTTACCACCCAACAGAAACAGACGGTACCAACAGAAACAGACAGAACTAAGCGTACCCTAAAACCCTACCCCAAGCGATCGGCTCCCTAATACATAAATATCCTGTGTCGGCCCCGCAGTAGGGTGTATCACTCCCTAAAGTGACAACCAATTGGCACAGACCTATTTACAGATGTCACGGCGTCTTACATCCTCAGAGGCAGACCGGGATCCATGCACGCACATGACCCGGTTGGAACGCACCATCAACACCCCTCGCCATTATCAGAATGAACCACTTATAATTAGTTCAGTAAGCATGCCCGGACCCTACCTACTGTTGGGTCAAAGTTTTGATACCAGAAAGGGTTACTGACTAATATGGGTCCCAAACAACAGATGAAACAAGTAATTCCCCTCCTAACCTTGTTTCCACAGACTAACAGATCTCAGATTAACTTGTTTACAAGTTCAGACATACAGAATTCAGATTTACTAGTTCACAGATTAAGTTAACAAGTTTTCAGACTAACAGATCAGATGTACAGATTTTTCAGATTTGTCTAACTTTGTATTGGGCCTACAGATTCATGGACGGGTTTACTACACCTATTAATCCAGTTGGTTTAACCCTATTTTCCCCCAATACGTTTTAGACGTCATTCTTATCTTAGATTTGCATTAATTTAATTATTAATGCCCAGACCTCTCACATTAGGTCGCTAGCTTGTGGCCGCTGGATGGGCCGGGCGGTTCCGGGCAGACTTCTGCCACAAGCCAGACCTAACCTCGTGTCTTAAGCAGGTTATGACTAACTTCTCACATTAGAACCTATTGTTTGTGGCCACTGGATGTGCCGGGCGGTTCCGGGCAGAATTACGCTGCAAACTCATTCTAACCTCGAGTTAGTCACGTTTATCTTTGCGGCCAATTAATTAATAATTTACCGTTTATGTGCACGCCCAATATATATGCCAATTCAGATTATATCAATAACATGATGATTATATCAACACAGCAGATAACAGATTTTATATGACTTAACGGATTTAACAGATTTAGCAACTTAGCAGATTTTGGCATATAACAGGTTAGGCATTTCAACCGACAAATTTAACATATTAGGCATTTCAATCTAATTAGCAGTCTAGGCAATATAACAAAACTAGCAGTTTAGGCAACTTGGCAAATTAGCAGATTTAGCAAATTTAATATTTCTAAAGGTTCTATTTACATGCCTTGCCTAATCATAAATTGGCCTAAATTCATATGCCTACATAATTGTCATGATTCACAACATATACTCCATATTTGCATAAGTGCAGAATATGGACGTAATTTGCCATATAACATATGTTCCAATTTTTTGTTAAACTAGCATTTTACAGCAGATTCACATATAAATTATACCAAATATAACCATTAATTTCAATGCATGCCATATATCCAAAAATCCCTATTTAGGTGTAATCACAATAATAGATATCCTAATTAATGTAAATCATTACACCTAAGTTTCCATATCTTCTTCTTTTTAAGTCATGAATCATTATGCAAACTATACCCAACAATCTAAATCTTTAAATCATATCTTCTAAAAATCAGATCTTGACTTTTATATGCATTTTGTCCAAAGTCTCAAATCATATGTAATCTTACAGTGGTTCCTCTTCTTCTTTTATCACAGAATATGCATAGGTCTAAAACTAGTTTATAATATATGCTTATTTTTCTAATTAATTACAGATCTAAATAACATATGTTCATTTCTCTAATTAGTTACAGATCTAGATTACAACGTACACTATGCATACAACATATATAAATTATATGTTTACAGTCAAATTCATGCATCCAATCCCAAGTCATATGTCAATATATTTTATGCCTCAGATCTAAAGTCATATGTTCAATTCAGTCTCGTCAAATTTCGCATCATTCATTATTTATCCCAAAATTTGCGTTCATACGTTAATCTCTTATGAGATTAGGCACAGGCTCGTGGTAGCCTGGCTATAGAAACAGAAAGGAAGCAGAAAGGGATACAGAACAGTCACAGAAAAACAGATCTGACAGATATACAATCTCAGATTCAGATTTAAAAGCATATCATAATTATAATTAATGTTTATAGCAGAAAATAACTGTACTTGCCTTGATTGGATTAAAGAAAGAACTTTAGTTGTTACAGAATTGGTGCAGAAGCTTTTATCTCAAATTTGAATTTAGGATGATGTTGATTGACTTCTAGTTTTGATTCTAGAAGAGTAGCGACGCCATTTTTTATTTTTAATTAGAAGAAGAGAGCAATGGAGGCTAGAGAATTGTGTAAGAGACTTAGGTTTAGGTTAGGGATGTATTTATAGGAGGATAGGGTGATTTAGAGCCTTCAGATCAGTCCAGAAGTCATCAGAATCGCACAGCTCGAATACACATCATCCAGCCACTCAAAAGAAGACACGTCACCTCAGAACACTCCAGAATTCGGTGCTGGATTTGTATGGGCGCACTTGGCAGGTGCGCCAGTGTATTTTTGTACTGGCGCACTTCACAAGTGCGCCAGTGTATTCTGGCCTGTTTCCGGTTTTTCTGCCTAACTTCGTTCGTCCATATCTTCTTCATACGGACTCCGATTTACGCAAATTTGGACTCTATTTCGCGTATTTTTCCGAGACGAACACAATGGCGCAACCCTTTTCCCTTATTTTTTCTCCTAAAAATTAATTATACCTTGATTTTTAACTCTTATGCTTACAGAAAATACGAGGTGTTACATTCTCCCCTCCTTAGAGGATTTCGTCCCCGAAATCTTCAAGTTAAGAAGAATGTGTCCTACTATCCAATCACCCATCTACTCAACCATCATCCACAAGCATCCATTGTCCTTAGAAAACTTCTAATGTTGTATGAACATATGCAAAAGTGTGTGTATATTTTCCTTATCTAATGCAAAGATCAGGCGGTCTACTGATTCAGTTGACCTCCTTAATGCGAATTATGTCAGTGCCATGAGTCCAACATGTATGCAATAGAATTCTAATGATATATATTATTTCTATATGAGTGCACAATCATTCACTCAAATGCAACATCCATGTGCTGAATCAATCATTTTGCATCCACAAGAATTGAAAAATGCTCACCCATCCATATGCAGTATGAGAGTGTTTTCGAGCCGATCTAGTGCCTAGTGTGTGTATATGCAACCACGGGCAACCACTAGCAACCACTTGCATCCACTTGCAACCATCAAACATAAGATGTCTCAAACACATGTTTACACCCATTAGTTTCTACCTAAAGTTCGAAGATTCGATCGATAGGATACAGTCGAATGACGGAAGCGAGTACAGATAGAACGAAAATTTGGTTCCCATTAGACATGGGTCCTAAGTATCGGCCCCAAAGACCGAAACCAACATCAAATTGACACCCAGAGGATTACCTTCTTTAGACAATGTCAAAACTGGAAATCCTATCAAAAGTATTTAGATATTTACAGACTACTGGTACAGATCAGGTTCCCTAATGATTCTTAGGAAGCTAAGCATGATAAAATCATACCCCACGAAAACTCAGAATGTATGCGTCATACTTGACGCCTAACACAGATATCCCTCAAACCCCAATCTCAAACAGATGATCCATAACCCTTATGGGTCTGAGTCTACAGCGGAATTCAGAAATAATACTAGTATTAAAGTGCAGAGTATCGATTACAAAATCAAAATACCAGAATCAGAAAAAGTCTTAACTCCATAATCAGATAAAGAAATTAAACCTACTATAGAAATTTTCCTATTTCTATCATAGCCACTAGCCTCAAGAGTGTTCGCCTGCCCTCCTTGTCCTCGTCTCTTCGGGCAGTCCCTAGTGAAGTGTCCCATCTCCCCACAGTTGAAGCAAGCGCCCTTCCTTTTTCTGCAATCCTTGTTCAGATGAGTCGAGCTCCCACAAGTAAAGCACGTTTTCCCCTTCTTATCTTCAGACTTCTCATCCTTCTTTTTTGTTTCCTTTTTGGGCCCCGCTTTCTTATTCTGTGGTTCTTCCTTCTTTGTCTCTTTCGGGCCCTTGTCTTCCTCGTGCAGTAGTGCCATATCCACCAATTTCTCGTAAGTTGCTCCCATGGGTACATGGGTCATGGCTAGGCTGTGCAGTGGCTCATTCAATCCTTTAACAAAGCGGAGAGCCTTTTTATGCAGAGTGTTGACTAAATCCAATCCGAATCTTGCTAGTTGGTTGAACTGGTTGACGTATTCCTTGACCGTCATACTTCCTTGCTTAAGAGATAAGAACTTTTCCAATTGTAAACTTCGTTCAGCTTGCGAGAGGAATTTTGTCTCAAACCTTGTTCTGAAATCCATTCATGTCTCAATCGGCCTCTCAGCGTTAGTGACTTCCCACCAGTAGGAAGCTTTGTCTTCGAGCAGCCATACTGCCAACTGTACCTTCTGCCTATCGTCCACCTCGAAGATAACGAATAGATCCTCAGTTTCTTTGAGCCAATTCCTTGCTTCTACGAATGATTCAGTTCCTTTGAAATCCTTCCCACCCATGGCCCTAAAATCTCTACAGATCTTTGAGAAAGCAATTGCACGAGGAGGGGGTGGAGGAGGGGGATCATTTGCTGGACCTGCAGCGGCGGTCCTAGCCTCAAGATATTGACGAAACCAACCGGGTACATGAACACCCTCTGGTATCTCAGATGCTTCAGACATGCTGGAACGAAAAAGGAAAGGTTCAATAAAAAAAGGACTGAAAGAAAAATATATGGCTCTTGGGATCATGTTTTTCAAAATAAGCTTTATTTTTGAAAATACTTCCTTCCAAAACCTTTTTGAAAATCGTTTTCAAAAACTTTACCCAATCAGGTAACCTTCAGCTCTGATACCAAGTGTAACACCCCACCTCCGTTAAGGTCACTCACAAAGGGAATGCCTTAATTTGGTGGAGCGTTTTAGTAAACAGAACAGAAACTTACAAGACAGATAAAACAGTACTTGAAAAATTTTAACTTTATTACAGCGGAAACAGAAATTAATATGGTTACATCCTTCCAAATTTCAGAATTCAAGTACAAAATATCAGTCTTGTACAAAAGCCTTCAAAATGCATGGTTTAAAATCATAATCCCCATGGAACGGAAGCTATACAGAGCCAAGCCATACTTTAAGCACTTCAAGCAAAGAGAAATCCGGATCAAGCTAAAGTATTCCCTCCTTGGATAACCTGGGGGGAAACGGAAGAAAGGAGGCGAAACAACGAGGGTCAGACAAAAAGTCTGGCAAGTCCAGTGACTTTCAGCATATGAACAGATAATAATAATATGATATGAACATAAAACTGGATGTGAGATAACTGTAACAGGTGTAGCAGATATAACAGAAAAACAGAATGATATAAACTATTGTTTTACACTTCTCTGCACTAATACTAGTATAGCAGAATTAGGTGTCACCCTAATGTCTAAATTGAAGCAGGAACGGGTACAGAATACTTTAACAGAAACAGAATGCTAATAATGGGCCTTTACTACCCGATCAGAAACAGACAGAAGCAGAAACAGATTTATCCCTACGGAAACAGAATGTAGAATTAGGTGTACACTAGTAATGGGCCTTTACCACCCGAACAGACGGTACCACACAGAAACAGACAGGTGTTACCACCCAACAGAAACAGACGGTACCAACAGAAACAGACAGAACTAAGCGTACCCTAAAACCCTACCCCAAGCGATCGGCTCCCTAATACATAAATATCCTGTGTCGGCCCCACAGTAGGGTGTATCACTCCCTAAAGTGACAACCAATTGGCATAGACCTATTTACAGATGTCACGGCGTCTTACATCCTCAGAGGCAGACCGGGATCCATGCACGCACATGACCCGGTTGGAACGCACCATTAACACCCCTCGCCATTATCAGAATGAACCACTTATAATTAGTTCAGTAAGCGTGCCCGGACCCTACCTACTGTTGGGTCAAAGTTTTGATACCAGAAAGGGTTACTGACTAATATGGGTCCCAAACAACAGATGACACAAGTAATTCCCCTCCTAACCTTGTGTCCACAGACTAACAGATCTCAGATTAACTTGTTTACAAGTTCAGACATACAGAATTCAGATTTACTAGTTCACAGATTAAGTTAACAAGTTTTCAGACTAACAGATCAGATGTACAGATTTTTCAGATTTGTCTAACTTTGTATTGGGCCTACAGATTCATGGACGGGTTTACTACACCTATTAATCCAGTTGGTTTAACCCTATTTTCCCCCAATACGTTTTAGACGTCATTCTTATCTTAGATTTGCATTAATTAATTATTAATGCCCATACCTCTCACATTAGGTCGCTAGCTTGTGGCCGCTGGATGGGCCGGGCGGTTCCGGGCAGACTTCTGCCACAAGCCAGACCTAACCTCATGTCTTAAGCAGGTTATGACTAACTTCTCACATTAGAACCTATTGTTTGTGGCCACTGGATGTGCCGGGCGGTTCCGGGCAGAATTACGCCGCAAACTCATTCTAACCTCGAGTTAGTCACGTTTATCTTTGCGGCCAATTAATTAATAATTTACCGTTTATGCGCACGCCCAATATATATGCCAATTCAGATTATATCAATAACAGGATGATTATATCAACACAGCAGATAACAGATTTTATATGACTTAACGGATTTAACAGATTTAGCAACTTAGCAGATTTTGGCATATAACAGGTTAGGCATTTCAACCGACAAATTTAACAGATTAGGCATTTCAATCTAATTAGCAGTCTAGGCAATATAACAAAACTAGCAGTTTAGGCAACTTGGCAAATTAGCAGATTTAGCAAATTTAATATTTCTAAAGGTTCTATTTACATGCCTTGCCTAATCATAAATTGACCTAAATTCATATGCCTGCATAATTGTCATGATTCACAACATATACTCCATATTTGCATAAGTGCAGAATATGGACGTAATTTGCCATATAACATATGTTCCAATTTTTTGTTAAGCTAGCATTTTACAGCAGATTCACATATAAATTATACCAAATATAACCATTAATTTCAATGCATGCCATATATCCAAAAATCCCTATTTAGGTGTAATCACAATAATAGATATCCTAATTAATGTAAATCTTTACACCTAAGTTTCCATATCTTCTTCTTTTTAAGTCATGAATCATTATGCAAACTATACCCAACAATCTAAATCTTTAAATCATATCTTCTAAAAATCAGATCTTGACTTTTATATGCATTTTGTCCAAAGTCTTAAATCATATGTAATCTTACAGTGGTTCCTCTTCTTCTTTTATCACAGAATATGCATAGGTCTAAAACTAGTTTATAACATATGCTTATTTTTCTAATTAATTACAGATCTAAATAACATATGTTCATTTCTCTAATTAGTTACAGATCTAGATTACAACGTACACTATGCATACAACATATATAAATTATATGTTTACAGTCAAATTCATGCATCCAATCCCAAGTCATATGTCAATATATTTTGTGCCTCAGATCTAAAGTCATATGTTCAATTCAGTCTCGTCAAATTTCGCATCATTCATTATTTATCCCAAAATTTGCGTTCATACGTTAATCTCTTATGAGATTAGGCACAGGCTCGTGGTAGCCTAGCTATAGAAACAGAAAGGAAGCAGAAAGGGATACAGAACAGTCACAGAAAAACAGATCTGACAGATATACAATCTCAGATTCAGATTTAAAAGCATATCATAATTATAATTAATGTTTATAGCAGAAAATAACTGTACTTGCCTTGATTGGATTAAAGAAAGAACTTTAGTTGTTACAGAATTGTTGCAGAAGCTTTTATCTCAAATTTGAATTTAGGATGATGTTGATTGACTTCTAGTTTTGATTCTAGCAGAGTAGCGACGCCATTTTTTATTTTTAATTAGAAGAAGAGAGCAATGGAGGCTAGAGAATTGTGTAAGAGACTTAGGTTTAGGTTAGGGATGTATTTATAGGAGGATAGGGTGATTTAGAGCCTTCAGATCAGTCCAGAAGTCATCAGAATCGCACAGCTCGAATACACATCATCCAGCCACTCAAAAGAAGACACGTCACCTCAGAACACTCCAGAATTCGGTGCTGGATTTGTATGGGCGCACTTGGCAGGTGCGCCAGTGTATTTTTGTACTAGCGCACTTCACAAGTGCGTCAGTGTATTCTGGCCTGTTTCCGGTTTTTCTGCCTAACTTCGTTCGTCCATATCTTCTTCATACGGACTCCGATTTACGCAAATTCGGACTCTATTTCGCGTATTTTTCCGAGACGAACACAATGGCGCAACCCGTTTCCCTTATTTCTTCTCCTAAAAATTAATTATACCTTGATTTTTAACTCTTATGCTTACAGAAAATACGAGGTGTTACAGTGATGATGATTTTATGAGCCTATTGGCTAGCCGCTTGGCTTTTTCTTTTTGAGATCAGAAGGCCTGTATTGCAATTTCGGGATTTTCCCGTGCTCCCCGTACAAAGGAGGTTATGGCGAAATTTTTCGAAAATTCCGGGTGTTAGTCAAATTTTTGAAGAATTTGGAAATTCTCAGAAACTGAAAAGTTGGAGAATGGAAGCCAGATCGAACGTAGAGCTGATTAATCAAACCACTTTCGACTTTGTTCCTTTTCGGGGACGAAAAGTTTTAAGTGGGGGAGATTGTAATAACCCGAAAATCTGGGCCAGTTTAAATTTTTTTATTTTGGCGATTTTAGCGAATTTTGAATATTTAAAATGAATTATTTTAAATAAAAACGACGAAAATTTATTTTGAATAGAATTCGACGTATATATTTATATACGGCGTCGTTAGAATATAAATATTTATATATAATTATAAATAGAATTGAAAATGGCGCGGTAGTTCGATAATTCGATTTCAAACTTTAATTGAATGTACCGGGTGCAAAATAAACCGGATTTTAGCGAAACCAAAAACATTAGGATCTAATTGATAATATCTTTCCAACGAATCCAAATAATCAAAATTTCATAGCGGGAATCAAAAGTTATGCCCAGTTGAAAATTCAGAATAGTCGCTATGTAAATTATATGCGGCGCCAAAAAGTCATATTTTGCATACGGATGAATTTGGACTCGAAACCACTTCCATTGAGTTCAAAATGCCGTTTAGAACTCCGAAAAGTATAAGCTTCGATATATTCCGATATCCGGAATAGTGGCTATGGGCTGGTGTTGTTCGGTTAACAATACATAGCCCTTAAAAAGTGAAATTTTGCATACGAGCTCAGAATTCGACGAGATAAATTTTTATGGATTCACAATGATAAATCATTGTTGAGTTCCAAAGGGCGCGTCGAACGGAGTTAGTATGTGGCCGTGCGAGCAAAAACAGTTCAGGGTAAAGCGAGCAGTCATTTTACAAAGGAACATTATTGATACGACCTCGGAATTCAATTCTACTTTTTTTTCTAGATTCGTATCATCTGATAATGGTTAAATCCAAGAGGGCTTGATTTTTTGAGTTAGCATGTGAGCGTGCGAGAAGAAAAGGTGCGCCAAAATCGCATTTTTAGAGCTTATCTGAGCATTTTTGTGATTTTTAACGGACGGTCAACCGAACTCGGAATTCGACGAAACTTGTTTCGTTGGACTCGTCTTCACGTCTACTATCTCGTGTCCGAAATCTGCGGCCATCGGAGATCGCTAGCGTTCAGGCGATACGCGAGAAACTAGCATATAAACACTTTTACTTCCTTTTCTTCTTCACTTTCTTCCTCTTCCTCTTTCTTCACAAAAACTCAAAAATGGAGTCTCACTTCCTCCTTGCCGCTGCCGCACCCCATCAGCCCCCACCCCTCCACCGCTGGCCGCCGCTCCTCCCCCCTCCTCCTCCTCTTCCTCCTCCTCTCTCTCTCTCCTCCTCTTTCTCTCTTCCAATTGCAACCCTAGGCCCCAACCACCAACCACCACCACCGTGGGCCCCTCCACCACCGCCACCACCCACCAGCACCCTCCCCACGCCCAATCAGGCCCGCCACCGCCCCGCTGGCCACCCAACTCCGGCCGTGGGCCCCGCTACACCCAAAAATCCATTTTCACCAAAATTCCCGTTTTGCATAAAACACCCTGTCACCATTTCGTGAATAACTCCCAAACCGTGCGTTTCTAGCCAAAGTTCCTCAAGACCAAAGTCGAAGAGCACGATTTTCTCTTCGATTTGGTATATGATAAGTCCTATTTTGCATTGCGGAGTTGTCGGAAAAACGCGTCTGAAGTCTGCTGATCAAACACTGTCAAAATGCTGTCTTTTCGCGATTTCTGGCGAAATGGCACATTTTCGGCAAGAAGACCACTAGGCAAAAGTTGTTCAGAATGGCGTGCTTGTGCTAGAAAAAAAGATGGTGTGAAGATTGAAGCTCGTTTACAAATTCTAGGACCCAAACAGCGAATCCGGGCGTTAGAAAAAAGTGAGTTTTCTCTGTTTTAAAGCTTCTGCAGTTTTTGACATATGAAATAAATAAAAATATGATCTTTATATTATAGAGAGGATAAAAATCCAATTTTTAACTTATAGAAGATATAAAGATAAGATTTTTATATAATGTAGATAATAAAAATGTGATTTTTATATATGTAGTGACTACGGGCGGTGAAAGTGACAAAAGGCGAGAACGACGAAGATTTCTACATAAGAAGAGTCGTGGCATTTGGTTTAGCTAGTCGGTGAGAACTTCTCACTCAAAATCTCTTTTTCTAGTTATATATATATACTAGGATGAAGACGGTGCTTAGCAGCACCCGACACCCGTCATCCACAGACCATGGATGACTTGTTTGAAAAATTGTTTGGTTGTGTAGTTGGTTAGATTATTTGGTTTGAATTGAATTGTTTGGTGAAATGAAATGAATTTGATTGATGTGTGAATGGCGTGGGCCTTCACTAGACCGGGGATAAGGCTAGGCCTCGTCCCGTTTCTAGTATCGTGCCGTTATGCCGCCGAAATTTTCTAAAATATGTTAGAAAAATAAAAATATCATTTTTATTGTGTAAATGAAATGAATAGAAATTCATGTGTTGAAATAGAATATTTTATCGTTAAAAATATAATTTTTAACGTGAAAGTGAATAAATAAAATATTCATTTACAAACCGGACGGTTTGTTTATGTACACTTATTTGAGGACATTGATTGGGTCGATAAATTTTACACATCGCCCAACTGCACAAATAAAATCTGTGTTTGATTGTTTGAAACCCCACACGGGTGTTGGGATGAAATTTGAAGTTCACTCATCCTGATTGATTAAATATGTCGATCGGTCGATTGACAGGCTGTTATAAGCGTTAGATATCTATATTTGATGCTTATACAGTGTAGTGCACTTTGGTTGATGGTTGATTATTTTTCAATGCTATTATATACATGTGTTGTATGGAATCCATATAATTAACGTTATATGGTGATTGATTGGGCCTCATTCCAATCGGGAAAATAATGAATATTATAAAAGAAAATTCATGTGTTGAAACTATTTATGTGTTGAGTAAAATATTTTATACAATGAAATTTACATCTTTATCATATTTAAAATTAGAACTACTTCTCAGTAGGAGTCTAATTGAAAATCAAACGATAGATACCATAGTTTTATAAAATATTTTACATAACAAAAATAGTGATGTGTTGACAGTACTCATGTGTTGAGATTAGTCGTGTGTTGAAAGAAATATAGATTCATGTGTTGAATGGGATAAATATTCATTTGTTGAATAGAATAACGAATTTATTGAAATATATAAAGCCGTGTTGATTAGAGTTGCGCTATTTTGACGTGAACGATGTTTATATCGATTATATTCGTTTTTATAATGAATATAGAAAAGAAGTGATTTCAAAATATAACGTTTTGAAAATATTATCATTTATATAGTAATGATAAAAAAATATTCAGTTTTGATTAGAAATTGAAATAGTGTTGAAATGGTTTTGAAACGAAGTTAAAACGATTTATAAAATACGTTTTAAAAGGAAATTGACGAAATATATATATATATATATATATATATATTATATATATAATGACCTGAATAGAACGGGCCGCTCCGTGGCAGTTCGTGAATTTCGACCATTGACTTCGAATAGACGTTGCGGGAGATCCGACCATCGGATTCTCCTAAAACCGGAATCGTTGGGTTCGTATCGAAAAGAGCTTTCCAATGAATATTAGAAATTTGAAATCTAACGGTTGGATTTGGAATTATGTCCAAATCAAATTAGAAAAAGGTCGTTGTAAGTGCAGTTCGATAGCCGTTGATGGAAATCGACTGTACGGGCCTTGATAAAATTATTAAAAATATCTATAATTTGTGTAAAATCATAATATATGGATTGGAAAGAATTGAGCTGGAGAATTCCACATTTGAAAAGATAAAAATAGAATTTTATCGAAATAAACTAGTTTTGAACTAGAATTAAAATCAATTTATTTTTGAAATAAATAAATTGAATTTGAAAGTGATTTTAAAAATAATCAATATTCCCAATACGTGGATTGGACTGGAGTTGAAACGAACTTATCTTCGGGATATTTCGATGTTGGATTTCGTGACTATACAGATATTGTTATGGGAATTTGAAAGATATATTTTATATCGCTATTTCCAATACGATATATGTTGGTTTCAGAATTTGATATTGAATATAAGCCGATATATTTTCTATTCAGAGCCTTGTATTGAATATCAAATGTGATTTGGGTTTGTCGTGAATCGTGTTTTAGATGACATTGGTTCTTTAACCCAGTTAAAGACAGGATATTGATTTTTGAAAAGATTAAAACTAAGTGGAGTTTTAATGAATCTTTAATTAGATTAAAAAGGTGAATTGATAATTTAAATTATCAAATTTGAAAGGTGATCGAGAATGGAGTACCACCAGTTTTGCTCCAAAGCGATAGTTAAATCTTTAATTAGATTTGAACGTGAAATGGTAATTAATTTTACCGATAACACCGTGGTGTTAGGAATGGAGTATTACCAGTTTTTCTCCATGGGATATATAGGTTGGGATTGGGAAATAAAATAAATAATTACTTCGGTGTGGTTCGCTAATCCCGACTAGTTTGGAAAACCATAATATGGTTTGAAATGATATCCAAAGGAAGATTATAGGATAAATTTAGAAGAATTTATCTTGGATAAAATTAATGGGAACATTTCCCTAAGAATGTGTTTTGTGAATAAAAGAATATTCTGAATTGGAATGAGGCGTTTGTTGTGTTTGTGTAACATTCGTTTATTATATACGTGGGTTATTCAGAAAGGTCGGGTTTATACCCATTCTGAATAACCGATTCGACGAGATGTCGAAGATGAAGACGGTGGTTGAAGACCGGAAGTCTTCACATCGTTTGGGTGATTACTGATGATCTTGATTGGGCTGTACACCCAGGATGAGGGAATCAGTTGGTGATCGTCCAGACGTACTTGGAGATGGATGGATATGCGAGGAAAGTGCCTCCGGTTTCGTTCAGACCCAGAACGAACTTGTAAATGGATTGTGTGTCTGACATCGGATTTTATTCTGTGTTGGTTGATCTTTATTAAATATACATCTGTTTGGCGGCGGAGAATTTATTCTTTTGCTTAACGCCCTTCTCTGAGACGTACGAGCTCAGAGGTTGTATATCGATGGACATCAGTCGCATGGAGTGAATTGCCAATGTGGCACGCGTAAGTGGCAATTGATCAAGGCTTCTGTTGAAAAGCAAAGTCTTGTGGTTGATGATCAAAGCACGGCCTGTGTGGCATAGCTTTGTGTATAACGTGAATTCGCGAGCCTCACACCTCGGTATGAGTCAAAAACGGGATACGGACCCAAGGAGTGCACGACGTTTCTTTCTAGCTATGGTGGTGTCAGTGACCTACCAGCCCTGACATTTATATACTTTTCACCTGTGTGGTTGTTGGATACGAGGCGCCTCGGATATAGGTCTGTAAGGACCGGGAAACGTGTGTTCAGGAATTGCCAATCCTCAAAAGTAAGAGAGGACCGGCCTTGGAGGTTCCAAAGGATCATAGTGGGGTCCTGAGGCATTTGCTAGAGTGTCGAACGCGGAGAGGAGCTTGCCCCTTGCCTCGACTCATGATGGAATCCAATTTCCAATACGTGATAGTGCGGTTTTATTTGTAAAACCTAGTATGGCGACATAGTGGTATGGGTCATTAATGCCGCCTATGATTGATATTTATGATTGAAATTGTTTTGACACTATACACCTATAATAGTATCAAATAATGTGTTTTAAACGTATCAAGCATGCTTTGGCTGTTATAAGGTAAAAACCCTATCCTCCGGCTTGCGTTGCATTGTGTAATGGGACCTGGGTCTTATAACAGCTTCATTTTTCTTTATTTAGCATTGCGCTGTTTGTTTTATGCACTGGTATTCTTGGGAGGAAACCCGTTCTGTGTTATACGGCGTGGTCCCTTGATTTACCGAACTTTAAAATAAAGAATTATAACTGTTTTAGTTCTCACACCAGTCACATGACTGACCTGGAGTTTATTGTTTTAACCTAAACTCTGGGTGCCCTTATTTTCCGCACGGGCAGCGAGTAGTTTTGGTTTTGCAGATTTATATTCACAGGGTCCTGATTAACAGCTGGAACGATGCTCGGAAAGCTCTGTATCCGTGTATCACTTCTAGTTGTGTTTTGTATATTTTTCCGTTGCTATGTAATTTATTGTAATCTCTGATATTTTTTGAATGTAATTTATTCATTTATACTCTGTATATTCTTGTATCTGATGGAATTTTTGTAATAATAATGAAATGTTCTTCCGTCTGTGTTCCGATGTGTGTTGTTCTCAAAGTATTCGTGCTTTCCTTCGCGGGGAAGTTACGGGTTCTTACACTGAGGGTGGTATTAGTTGTAATGGAAAAAGAGGTTAGTAAACTTTTATTATTTCATTAGAGAAATAATAAAGCAACATTTCGATGAAGATTTGAAAAGAAAAATATATATAATGAGAATTCCAAGGAAAGGGAAATAAAAAGGGAATTGGATTGCGTGAAATTATAACTATATTCTCAAGTTTGAAAGAAAAAGTAAACTAGAGTTTATTCTATAAGAATAAGCATTTGTGTTGTTTCAAGTAATGAAATAGATGATATTTCGTAACATCGTTTTATAAGTAATAATTTAAAATGATTTCCCAATATTATAATAACGTGGCTAATGTTTTAAAGTGAGAATAGACAACTGAGTATGATATAGGATTTCCTAAGCATAAAAATAAATTTTGGTAAAGAATAATCTTATGAAGCGAAATTATATTCGTAATATTGAGATATTTAAGAGTTTTAAATTTACATTTGTTTAAATTAAAAGGCCAAGTGGTGCTAAATACTGAACCAGTGAACTCATTGGAGTATCATGATTAAATTACTGTTTATTTGATAGTTAAATAACCGACTATCAAAATCATGCCCAATGCGCTGTTGGTACGGAAAGACCGGGACCGAATTTATATTCGAAAACCATTCCGAACCAGCATGTACGAAAAGATGCTGATTGAAGACGGAGTAGTTGAAGACCGTGGATCTTCATAAGAGGAAGAGCTACTTGATAAATTTCTCTGATGTTGCAACCAGGGATATTTTGATGGTAGTTCGGTCGTAGTTGAAATCTATGGATTACAAGGACTACTCGCTACTGATCCATAGAGTGATTCCTAGGATGTGGTAGGAGGGTACCTTCAGTTCATCCTGTTCCTGGATGACTTGTATGGACGAGTGTCTGACAAAGTATTTCCAAAAGAACACGTACTTTGATTTCTTCAAACGTATTATAGTTGGTTAGCTCCCAACTAGGGTATTTTTGTGGATGTCAATTAGTGATATCTGATGGATCTGACGATGTGGCATTCAAAGTGAATGGTGGCCATATGTTCAAAGAAGTAATTATAACCTCAAGCCTCATCAACCAGAAAATGACAAAAATTGGGCAAGCAGCATGGCTATGTGGGTTGCTCACATTAGGGTGTATAATCACCTATCTAGAGAAATTCCTTTTGCTTCTTTAATCTATTTCGATGCTGTCCCTTTTCGGGAAACGGTGGTTTGAGCCCAACCGTTGGTGATATATATCCTATACACTCAAGCAAAATGAGTGGTCGACGATGTGAGGGCCGGGTTGCAAGACGTTCTTGTTGAACCCGGTGTATTCGCCTCTAGAGATACACTATCAGCAGGTAGTCCCACACCTTGTCATAGTTGGAATCCAATCTCCAATAAGCGCCCGCGGTTTTGATTGTATACTATATGTGGAGCGTGAGATGCAAGCGTTCCAATAGATTGTTAATTATTTTTATTTAGACACTATTATAATATCAGAAAAGATATTGATTTCAAAACGTTTTGGATTATCGTAAGGTAAAAACCGTCCGTATTTATGTGTGGATTTGGTCTTACGATTATCCTTTTCTTTCGAAAAGATTTTTAACCTTTAAAATCAAGATGGATGATTCCATTTAATACCGTGTGAGTTTTTCTCACTCTGATTCACCAGACTGGCCCGGTGTTTTGTAAATGCTCGGATTAGACCAGGTGTACAGGTTCAAGTTATCCGATACTATGAAGTCCAGAGGCGAGCTGGAGTTGTTCAGATGTATTGTACCTAGCATTTATTACGTTGTGTGTTGTGTATAAGGACAAGCTATTATAACTGTCCAGAGATGTTGATTGAAACGACAAGAACTTCCCCGTGAAGGAAAGCACGGATAGCGTTGAGAACAGGACAAAATAGGACGCAGACGGAAGAACATTTCATTGTTATTACAACAATTCCATCAGATTACAAGAATATACAGAGTATAAATGAATAAATTACATTCGATAAATATCAGAGATTACAATAAATTACATAGTAGCGGAAAACAATACAAAAGCACAACTAGAAGTGATACACGGATACAGAGCTTTCCGAGCATCGTTCCAGCTGTAAATCAGGACCCTGTGAATATAAATCTGCAAAACCGAAACTACTAGCTGCCCGTGCGGAAAATAGGGGCACCCAGAGTTTAGGTTAAAACAATAAACTCCAGGTCAGTCATGTGACTGGTGTGAGAACTAAAACAGTTATTAATATTGGTTTTAAAGTTAGGTAAAACAAGGGACCACGCCGTATAACACGGAACGGGTTTCCTCCCAAGAATACCAGTGCATAGAACAAACAGCGCAATGCTAAATAAAGAAAAATGAAGCTGTTATAAGACCCAGGTCCCATCACACAATGTAACGCAAGCCGGAGGATAGGGTTTTCCCTTATAACAGCCAAAGCATGCTTGATACGTTTAAAACACATTATTTGATACTATTATAAGTGTATAGTGTCAAAACAATTTCAAATCATAAATATCAATCATAGGCGGCATGGGTACCATCTATCATGTCGCCATACTAGTTCTATAATTAAAACCGCAATACACGTATTGGAAATTGGATTCCGTCATGAGTCGAGGCAAGGGGCAAGCTCCTCTCCGCGTTCGAGACACTCTAGCAAATGCCTCAGGACCCCACTATGATCCTTGGAATCGGCTGGGCCGGTCCTCTCTTACTTTTGAGGATTGGCAATTCCTGAACACACGTTTCCCGGTCCTTACAGACCTATATCCGAGGCGCCTCGTATCCAACAACCACACAGGTGAAAAGTATATAAATGTCAGGGCTGGTAGGTCACTGACACCACCCTAGCTAGAAAGAAACGTCG
The DNA here is from genome assembly GCA_030737875.1 of Allium sativum. NCBI lineage: Eukaryota > Viridiplantae > Streptophyta > Magnoliopsida > Asparagales > Amaryllidaceae > Allium > Allium sativum. The sequence goes on from CM060912.1 coordinate 338,194,984, forward strand.
TGCCCTCCCAGCGGTCCGTCTCCCGTTTTTGACTCATACCGAGGTGTGAGGCTCGCGAATGCACGTTATACACAAAGCTACGCCACACAGGCCGTGCTTTGATCATCAACCACAAGACTTTGTGAAACACCCCACCTCCGTTAGGGTCACTCTCAAAGGGAATGCCCTAATTTTGGTGGAGGTTTATAAGTACAAGTCACAGATATACAAGACAGATTATAAGAACACATATTTGTAAAACAGCGGAAGAACAACAAACTTTATTTCATTAAGTCAAATACGTGTTACAACATCATCCTTTCCAAAAACATAACATAACACTTTCATAATCTGTCTTGAGTACATTATTTAAAGAAGCATAAATAAAACATAGATAAACTGCAAAAGCCCCTTAGTGGATTGTCCAAAGCCATAGTTCAAAACAGGAAAGTCCAAGCAATACATTTCTCTTCTTCAAGCTGGATGGTGAGGCTGGTCAAGCTGCTGTGTTCCCTCCCTGAGGACCTGGGGGGGGGGGGAACGGAAGAAAGAAGACGAAAGAAAAATAGAGTCAGACATAAAGCCTGAGTAAGTCTAGTACTACTTTGTCTATGAATAAAGAACTGGGTATGATAAGTAATAGCAAGAAGTGGGCAAACACTATAACTTGGTTAAGTTGTCTAGGGTCGAATACACTATCGTACCCCATGTTAATCTCTGAACCCATATAAGCTAGTTTCCAATTTGCACCCCATAATCAGGGTGATGTGATCCATTCAATGATGATCGGCTCCTACTCGCATAGTTACATGTGTCTTACGGCCCCCGATGTCTGTAGTTACCTATGCTGGTCCCACCATGGGGTGTATCAAGTCCCATAGTGGCAACCCGACACAACCTTAGAGTGCACAGGTATGCTACTGGTGTCCAGTGCCTTATTTTTCTGCGCCGGAGTGTGTGCACGCCCGCACTCCGTTAGAACCTACACTGCTACACCACCGCCGTCGCTTTGACCTCTTACAATCAGCCCAGTAATCGTGCCCCACCCTGCCTAGTTTCAGGGTATCCTGATACACCTTTTAGGGTTACTGCTGAAAAGGGTCCCCCGTTACTAGGTTTTCTATCTCTAGCCAACATGCTAAGTTGGTTAAGTGTTTTCTAACCTAACCCCCACCAGTCCGTTTAGTTTAGCATGTTCCATTTTGATTAAGTCTTTAGTCCACTTAATCCTATCAACCCTGACTCAGCCTTAATTGTCTTATTAAGGCTCTGACCTCTCACATTAGACAGGTATTGTTGTGGCTGCCTGTTGCCGGTTGGTTCCGGGCAGTCTTACGCCACAACTCAGTCTAACCTCGGGTCCTTGCTGGGCTCCATGTTTAACCTCCCACATTGGATAGGTATTGTTGTGACTACTGGACAGCCGGGCGGTTCCGGGCAGGTTTACATCACAACTCAATCCAACCTCGGGTTAAACACATCGTATGTTCTACATTTACATATTTTGTCATTCTTCTTTATTTATATGTAAATATTTGCGGCCCATTATTAAGTTAATGGTGTAAAGATTACACCAATCACGGGCCCAACCCATACTTGAATTTGGGCCCTTCTATTTTATATTTTCATTCATTAATTTATTTTTAACCCAACGTTATTTTCCCCCCGTTTTACACGTCCGTTTATATATATATTGGGCTTAGCCTTTTAAAGCCCAATTTAGCCATGCGAAAAGGGGAGGCTTATGGCGTATACACAAAGAGGGGAAGGTGAGCGCATGAACTTGCAATACGACGTTGGAAATACAAAATAGAAATTGGTGTACTTGCATAGTGGTAACATAGGTGACATGAATCAAAGCATGTGAACTTGCATAGGTTTAACTACAACATGAACCTATATTCTTATTTAGGCATAATGTCAAACATAAACATGTCATAAATATTCCTAGCATAAGCATAGCATAATGTCAAACATAAGCATGGCATAAATACTTCTAGCATAAACATGGCATAATGTCAAACATAAGCATGGCATGAATACTTCTAGCATAAACATGGCATAATGTCAAACATAAGCATGGCATAGGTAAAGTTAACTTTGTTCATGGCATAAACATAAACAAGTCATGTTCATAAGGTTTCTACATGTTTACAAAGGGGATACTTTGTTACTAACACAAAAGCATAGTTCAACTTAATCATGGTTTAAGTCTAATCACATAACGATGATATAAATATACTTATGCATAAATATTCCTAATCATGGTGTTTGCTTTAAACTTGCAAAAAGGGATTTTTGAGTCTAACCTAGCCATGTCTCACATATGTCATCATATAACTCTTTTAAACAAGATAGACTTAATCATAGATTTCAATTATGCCAAATATCATTCATAGCCTAGCCATATTCATAAGCATGACTTAATACATGGATTAAGGTGTCAAAATTCCAACATAGTTTCATATGAACTATAACAACCAAACTAGTCTCAATTGCTTGCAAAACGATTTATGCACAAAGTATACATCATGACGACATAATAACAAAGCCCCAAACTTGCATAAATTTCACTCAACTACATACATGTAGCTTCAACATAGATTACATAATTTGCGCAATATTCCAAACGTATATTTGCATAGAACTACCGCATGTAGTTCTTTATAATGAATAACATAATTTTGCACAAACATGAATTACTTCCATTGCCACAATCCAAGCATACACATCAACACAGTTGTTTATTATACCAAAGTAATACTCTACTTACAATGGTTGCGGCGAATTCTCTAATTAAGAGACACGATTCCTTTGTTGAATTGATTAGCTTTAGGTTGCTTGAATTGCTTTAGGCTTTAGAACTTTCTTCCTAACTCTCTCTCTAGTCGGCGGCTACTCTTTGTCGTTCCTCAGCAACATGGCGGCTATAATCTTATTTTGAATGAATAGATTAGGGTTTAGTCTAGGGTTGTTTATAAAGAGGTTAGGAATTGATTAGGACCATTGATGTTGCTAGGTTAGATCGTAGCCATTCATTAGGAAGAGAGACCAATAAAAACCCGCCACCTAGCCCTAATGACAAAGCAGACCACAGAAATTCGACCACACACCGACCTGGCCAGCCAGGGCTAGACCAGACCTGGCCAGCAGGTCATTTTTGACCTGGGCGCACTTGGCAGGTGCGCCAGGTCAAAAATGTACTGGCGCACTTCACAGGTGCGCCAGTTCATTTTTGTTCTGGCGCACTTCCCAAGTGCGCCAGTGCATTCTGGCCCTTTTTCGGTTTTTCGCCCAACTTCGTTCGTCCATAACTTCTTCATACGATATCCGTTTTTCGAAAACTCGGACTCTATTTCGCGTATTTTTCCGAGACGAACGCAATGGCGTATCCCGTTTCCCTTAGTTCTTTGATTTGAAATTAATTATACTTTAATTTGTGAGTTTCACAGTCATAGAATTCACGGGTGTTACATTCTCCCCCACTTAAAAGGATTTCGTCCCCGAAATCTTCAAGTTAGGAGGAATGTATATCCTAACATCCAATCATCCATCTACTCATCCATCAAACACGAGCATCCATTGTCCTTAAAAGACTTCTAATGCTTCATGATCATATGCAAAGTGTGTGTGTACATGAACTTATCTAATGCAAAATCAGGCAGTCTACTGATTCAGTTGACCTCCTTAATGCGAATTATGTAAGTGCCATGAATCCATTATGTATGCAAATTTTTCTATTCATGATTCTACATGAGTGCACAATCATTCAATACAAATGCAGCATCCACATGACAACACATTAAAGTTCAACCATATACGAGTGCAAACATATATGCATATGCAATATGAATTGACTGAGCCGATCTAAAACCTAGATTGTGTGTGTATATGCAACCACGAGCAACCACTAGCAATCACTTGCAACCACTTGCAACCATCATCCATAACATGTTTCAACTACATGTTTCCATCCAAAAAGATTCTACCTAAAAGATACGGTCGAGGAAATATACCTAAAAAGATAAAAGCGCAACTTAAGGAAAGTGAAAGATCAAGGATGTACCCTCGAACAGAAAAGGGTAGGCAGTGCGTATTCTAGCTTCAGTTTCCCAAGTCGCGTCTCCCTCGGCGTCACTCCACTAAACTTTGACGAGCTTGACTTCACGGTTGCGTAGTTTCTTCACTTCCGTTCCTAATATGCGGGTTGGAACTTTCCTTATGGTTGCTTCGCGTTCCACTTCGGCCTCTTCGAGGATATTTGGCTCTACCACTTCAGCAGACTCATGTAGACATTTTCGGAGATGTGAAACGTGAAAAACGTTGTGGACTCCAGCCAACTTCTCGGGTAGCTCTAATCTATAGGACATTTTCCCAATTGTTCCTATCTAAAGGTATAGTCGAATGAAGCAAGTAAAAACTTTGTGCCTATTAGGCAATGTCAAAACTGAAAACCTATGCCATATATATATTGATTAGGAGAAGAACTCTCTAAGCATCAGCCCCGAAGACCGAAATCAACATCAGACTGACACCCAAAGAATTACTCAACCCAACCACCATATATGATTCTAGGCAACTAAGCATGATGGACTCCTTTTAGGTCATAAGGGAGTCCCTTCCTAAGACCAATCTGTATCCTATAAAACCCAAAAACTTTAGTCAAACCAATGAACACCCTCGAGCCCCAACATGTGTTACTAACAGATGAGTCATACTCCCTATGTGGTTTGCAACAGAAATTGGATTGAGAATGGGACCGAGAGGATATACTCTTAAGAAGAGATATTATGCACGAATCTAGTCTTCAATCTTCTAAGTCGCACTTCCTTGAGCTCAACTCCATTATGCTTTGTCCGTCTATAACTTCACAATTTCGTAGCTTCTTAATCCTTGTTTCCAAAATATGAGTTGGAACCCTTGCCTCTCGTTCCTCTTTCACTTATTCTCCTTCTAGTATACTTGGCTCAAGCCTTAACTACGTACTCATGGTTCCTTGCAAGCTCTCCAAAATTCATTAGTGAATCTTGGATCTTGTTCACTTACTAGAAGGTATTCCACTTAGATGAATTATCTCTTGAAAATAAACAAATGTCAACTATGTTGCCAAATGTACTTACTAAGGTGATTCTTTGCAACTCATGCATCAGCGAAATGAACCTTCAGCCTTAGTGGCGAACACTACTGGAGCGCCCTATTCTGAAATGCTCCTACTAATGAACCCCTTCTCTAGAAGCTCTTTAATCTGTTTACTGAGCTCTTTCCTTTCTCGTGGAGCCATGTGTCTAACGGGCAACGCAACGGGCTTTGCATTATCTACAAGATATATGCGGAAGTCTATTTCCCGCTTCGGAGGCAAGCCCTTCACCTCTTCAAAGACATCCGGATATTCTCGGACCACTCTAACTGATTTCAAATTTTCAACAGAGGCATCTAGCGATTCAAGATAACTAAGCATAACCGCATACGAGGGATTACAAGAAATTTCCAAAGTATTACCGAGCTGGGTTAGGAGCCTAACAACCCTTTTCTCACAATCAAGGATGGCCCCATTACGGGATAGCCAATCCATACCCAAAATCAAACCATACCCCGAAAAGCCCAAAACAAAGGCACTACATTGAAATTCTACGCTTAGAATAGAGATTTTCAATCCCACACAGATCATAGACAAATGAGCTGGGCCCCCAATTGGGTTTGAAACAATTAAGGGGTCCTCTACCATACTAGTTTTTAGGTGCAGAGATTCTACTAAAGCAGACGAGATAAAGGAGTATGATGCGCCAGAATCAAATAAAGTGCGAACGGGGTGATCATAAAGATAAACTACACTTTCTACAGAAGTGTTTGTACCTCGCTGTTGCAGAGGTGGCGCTTCCAGCACATGAACCTGTGCCCCTGGGGTCGATCCATCCCCCTGCCCCTGTCCTCGTTTCTTTGGGCAGTCCTTAGCCCTATGGCCCGTCTCACCGCAAGAAAAGCACCCACCGTTCTCCTTGGCCTTCTTTTTCCGGCAGTCCTTTACTAAGTGCCCCACTTTGCCACAGAAATTACACGTCCTCTTCTCTTTGTTGCCTTCCCCGCCCTTCTTAAAGTCTGTCTTCTTGGGTTGCAAACCCTCTTTCTTCTTGCCCTTATCCTCTTCATTCAGCAATGCCATTTGCACCAATCTTTCATACGTGGCTCCCATGGGTATATGGGTCATGGCCAAACTGTGTAATGGCTCATTCAACCCTTTGACGAAACGGAGAGCCTTCTTGTGCGGGGTATTGACTAGGTCAAGCCCAAACCTAGCCAGCTCATCGAACTGATTCACATATTCTCTGACTGTCTTGTCCCCTTGTTTAAGAAATAAGAATTTTTCCAACTGCAAACTCCTTTCTGCATCTGAGAGAAATTTGGTCTCAAACCTTGCCCTAAAGTCCTCCCATGTCTCCACTGGTCTTTCAGCATTAGTGACTTCCCACCAGTAGGAAGCCTCACCCTTCAATAGCCACACTGCCAACTGTACTTTTTGTCTATCCTCTACCTCAAAGATGATGAATAGGTCTTCAGTTTCTTTCAGCCAATTCCTAGCTGCTACGAAGGACTCAGTTCCATGGAAATCCCTTCCTCCCATGGCTTTAAAATCTTTACATATCTTAGCGAATGCGTTTCCCCGCGGAGGAGGTGGAGGAAAAGGTGCTGCTGCAGCTGGATGATTTTCTTCAGCTGGGGGAGGAGGAACGGTAGGACCTGGCTGAGTGGCCCTTGCTTCTAAGAACCGTCTAAACCAACCAGGTATTGGCACCCCTTCAGGCAAGTTAAGATCTTGGGACATGCTGAAACAAAAAGGATAGATTCAAAACGAAGGATAAGAGATAGTTCCTATGGCTTTGGGCAGTGGACTTTGCCTTTTAAAAATAAAATGATATTTTTCTTTTAAAAATGCTTCTTTAAATTCCCTTTTTGAAAATAATTTTTGAAAACTTTTTATCTTATCTGGTAAACCTATGCTCTGATACCAAGTGAAACACCCCACCTCCGTTAGGGTCACTCTCAAAGGGAATGCCCTAATTTTGGTGGAGGTTTATAAGTACAAGTCACAGATATACAAGACAGATTATAAGAACACATATTTGTAAAACAGCGGAAGAACAACAAACTTTATTTCATTAAGTCAAATACGTGTTACAACATCATCCTTTCCAAAAACATAACATAACACTTTCATAATCTGTCTTGAGTACATTATTTAAAGAAGCATAAATAAAACATAGATAAACTGCAAAAGCCCCTTAGTGGATTGTCCAAAGCCATAGTTCAAAACAGGAAAGTCCAAGCAATACATTTCTCTTCTTCAAGCTGGATGTCGAGGCTGGTCAAGCTGCTGTGTTCCCTCCCTGAGGACCTTGGGGGGGGGGGGGGAACGGAAGAAAGAAGACGAAAGAAAAATAGAGTCAGACATAAAGCCTGAGTAAGTCTAGTACTACTTTGTCTATGAATAAAGAACTGGGTATGATAAGTAATAGCAAGAAGTGGGCAAACACTATAACTTGGTAAAGTTGTCTAGGGTCGAATATAATATCGTACCCCATGTTAATCTCTGAACCCATATAAGCTAGTTTCCAATTTGCACCCCATAATCAGGGTGATGTGATCCATTCAATGATGATCGGCTCCTACTCGCATAGTTACATGTGTCTTACGGCCCCCGATGTCTGTAGTTACCTATGCTGGTCCCACCATGGGGTGTATCAAGTCCCATAGTGGCAACCCGACACAACCTTAGAGTGCACAGGTATGCTACTGGTGTCCAGTGTCTTATTTTTCTGCGCCGGAGTGTGTGCACGCCCGCACTCCGTTAGAACCTACACTGCTACACCACCGCCGTCGCTTTGACCTCTTACAATCAGCCCAGTAATCGTGCCCCACCCTGCCTAGTTTCAGGGTATCCTGATACACCTTTTAGGGTTACTGCTGAAAAGGGTCCCCCGTTACTAGGTTTTCTATCTCTAGCCAACATGCTAAGTTGGTTAAGTGTTTTATAACCTAACCCCCACCAGTCCGTTTAGTTTAGCATGTTCCATTTTGATTAAGTCTTTAGTCCACTTAATCCTATCAACCCTGACTCAGCCTTAATTGTCTTATTAAGGCCCTGACCTCTCACATTAGACAGGTATTGTTGTGGCTGCCTGTTGCCGGTTGGTTCCGGGCAGTCTTACGCCACAACTCAGTCTAACCTCGGGTCCTTGCTGGGCTCCATGTTTAACCTCCCACATTGGATAGGTATTGTTGTGACTACTGGACAGCCTGGCGGTTCCGGGCAGGTTTACATCACAACTCAATCCAACCTCGGGTTAAACACATCGTATGTTCTACATTTACATATTTTGTCATTCTTCTTTATTTATATGTAAATATTTGCGGCCCATTATTAAGTTAATGGTGTAAAGATTACACCAATCACGGGCCCAACCCATACTTGAATTTGGGCCCTTCTATTTTATATTTTCATTCATTAATTTATTTTTAACCCAACGTTATTTTCCCCCCGTTTTACACGTCCGTTTATATATATATTGGGCTTAGCCTTTTAAAGCCCAATTTAGCCATGCGAAAAGGGGAGGCTTATGGCGTATACACAAAGAGGGGAAGGTGAGCGCATGAACTTGCAATACGACGTTGGAAATACAAAATAGAAATTGGTGTACTTGCATAGTGGTAACATAGGTGACATGAATCAAAGCATGTGAACTTGCATAGGTTTAACTACAACATGAACCTATATTCTTATTTAGGCATAATGTCAAACATAAACATGTCATAAATATTCCTAGCATAAGCATAGCATAATGTCAAACATAAGCATGGCATAAATACTTCTAGCATAAACATGGCATAATGTCAAACATAAGCATGGCATGAATACTTCTAGCATAAACATGGCATAATGTCAAACATAAGCATGGCATAGGTAAAGTTAACTTTGTTCATGGCATAAACATAAACAAGTCATGTTCATAAGGTTTCTACATGTTTACAAAGGGGATACTTTGTTACTAACACAAAAGCATAGTTCAACTTAATCATGGTTTAAGTCTAATCACATAACGATGATATAAATATACTTATGCATAAATATTCCTAATCATGGTGTTTGCTTTAAACTTGCAAAAAGGGATTTTTGAGTCTAACCTAGCCATGTCTCACATATGTCATCATATAACTCTTTTAAACAAGATAGACTTAATCATAGATTTCAATTATGCCAAATATCATTCATAGCCTAGCCATATTCATAAGCATGACTTAATACATGGATTAAGGTGTCAAAATTCCAACATAGTTTCATATGAACTATAACAACCAAACTAGTCTCAATTGCTTGCAAAACGATTTATGCACAAAGTATACATCATGACGACATAATAACAAAGCCCCAAACTTGCATAAATTTCACTCAACTACATACATGTAGCTTCAACATAGATTACATAATTTGCGCAATATTCCAAACGTATATTTGCATAGAACTACCGCATGTAGTTCTTTATAATGAATAACATAATTTTGCACAAACATGAATTACTTCCATTGCCACAATCCAAGCATACACATCAACACAGTTGTTTATTATACCAAAGTAATACTCTACTTACAATGGTTGCGGCGAATTCTCTAATTAAGAGACACGATTCCTTTGTTGAATTGATTAGCTTTAGGTTGCTTGAATTGCTTTAGGCTTTAGAACTTTCTTCCTAACTCTCTCTCTAGTCGGCGGCTACTCTTTGTCGTTCCTCAGCAACATGGCGGCTATAATCTTATTTTGAATGAATAGATTAGGGTTTAGTCTAGGGTTGTTTATATAGAGGTTAAGAATTGATTAGGACCATTGATGTTGCTAGGTTAGATCGTAGCCATTCATTAGGAAGAGAGACCAATAAAAACCCGCCACCTAGCCCTAATGACAAAGCAGACCACAGAAATTCGACCACACACCGACCTGGCCAGCCAGGGCTAGACCAGACCTGGCCAGCAGGTCATTTTTGACCTGGGCGCACTTGGCAGGTGCGCCAGGTCAAAAATGTACTGGCGCACTTCACAGGTGCGCCAGTTCATTTTTGTTCTGGCGCACTTCCCAAGTGCGCCAGTGCATTCTGGCCCTTTTTCGGTTTTTCGCCCAACTTCGTTCGTCCATAACTTCTTCATACGATATCCGTTTTTCGAAAACTCGGACTCTATTTCGCGTATTTTTCCGAGACGAACGCAATGGAGTATCCCGTTTCCCTTAGTTCTTTGATTTGAAATTAATTATACTTTAATTTGTGAGTTTCACAGTCATAGAATTCACGGGTGTTACACTTTGCTTTTCAACAGAAGCCTTGATCAATTGCCACTTACGTATGCCACATTGGCAATTCACTCCATGCGACTGATGTCCATCGATATACAACCTCTGAGCTCGTACGTCTCAGAGAAGGGCGTTAAGCAAGAGAATAAATTCTCCGCCGCCAAACAGATGTATATTTAATAAAGATCAATCAACACAGAATAAAATCCAATGTCAGACACACAATCCATTTACAAGTTCGTTCTGGGTCTGAACGAAACCGGAGGCACTTTCCTCGCATATCCATCGATCTCCAAGTACGTCTGGACGATCACCAACTGTTTCCCTCATCTTGGGTGTACAGCCCAATCAAGATCATCAGTAATCACCCAAACGATGTGAAGACTTCCGGTCTTCAACCACCGTCTTCATCTTCGACATCTCGTCGAATCGGTTATTCAGAATGGGTATAACCCGGCCTTTCTGAATAACCCACGTATATGATAAACAAATGTTACACAAACACAACAAACGCCTCATTCCAATACAGAATATTCTTTTATTCACAAAATCACATTCTTAGGGAAAGGTTCCCATTAATTTTATCAAAGATAAATTCTTCTAAATTTATTCTTTAATCTTCCTTTGGATATCATCTCAAACTAGTCGGGATTAACGAACCACACCGAAGTAATTATTTAGTTTATTTCCCAATCCCAACCTATATATCCCATGGAGCAAAACTGGTGATACTCCATATCTAACACCACGGTGTTATCGGTAAAATTAATTACCATTTCACGTTCAAATCTAATTAAAGATTTAACTATCGCTTTGGAGCAAAACTGGTGGTACTCCATTCTCGATCACCTTTCAGATTTGATAATTTAAATTATCAATTCACATTTTAATCTAATTAAAGATTCATTAAAACTCCACTTAGTTTTAATCCTTTCAAAAATCAATATCCTGCCTTTAACTGGGTTAAAGAACCAATGTCATCAAAACACGATTCACGACAAACCCAAATCACATTTGATATTAAATACAAGGCTCTGAATAGAAAATATATCGACTTATATTCAATACCAAATTCTGAAACCAACAAATATCGTATTGGAAATAACGATATAAAATATATCTTTCAAATTCCCATAACAATATCTGTATAGTCACGAAATCCAACATTGAAATATCCCGAAGATAATTTCGATTCATCTCCATTCCAATCCACGTATTGGAAATTATCGATTATTTTCAAAATCACTTTCAAATTCAATTTATTTATTTCAAAAATAAATTGATTTCAATTCTAGTTCAAAACTAGTTCATTTCGATAAAAATCTATTTTTATCTTTTCAAATGTGGAATTTTCCAGCCCCAAATCTTTCCAATTCATATATTATAATTTTTCACAAATTATAGATATTTTTAATAATTTTATCAAGGCCCGTACAGTCGATTTCCAACAACGGCCATCGAACTGCACTTAGAGCGACCTTTTTCGAATTTGATTTGGACATAATTCCAAATCCAACCGTTAGATTTCAAATTTCTAATATTCATTGGAAAGATCTTTTCGATACGAACCCAACGGTTCCGGTTTTAGGAGAATCCGACGGTCGGATCTCCCGCAATGTCCGTTTGAAATAAATGGTCGAAATTCACGAACTACCGCGGCGCGGCGCGTTCTATTCAGGCCATTATATATATATAATATATATATATTATATATTTCGTCGATTTCCTTTTAAAACGTATTTTATAAATCGTTTTAAAATCGTTTTTAAAACCATTTCAACACTATATTCAATTTCAAATCGATTTGATTTCAATTCAATTCGAGTTCATTTCAATTCAATTCAAATTCAAATTCGTTTCAATTCAATTCAATTCGAATTTACCTTCTATTTGATTCAATTCAAATTCGTTTCAAATTGATTTCAATTCAATTTCAGTTCGTTTTAAATTTCAATTTCAATTTAATTCAATTTGAATTCATTTCTATTTTATTTGAATTCAAATTCGCTTTCTATTCAATTCGAATTCTAATCTAATTCAATTTGAATTTCATTTCAAAATATTTAATTTTGAAATCATCTTTCAATATTCATTATACAACGAATAAAATCTATATAAATATCGTTCGCGTCAAAATAACGCATCTCTAATCGACACGGATTTATATTTTCAAAACTTCTTTATTCTATCCAACAAATGAATATTTATCCCATTCAACACATGACTAATCTCACACATGAGTACTGTCAACACATCACTATTTTTGTTATGTAAAATATTTTATAAAATTATGGTATCTATCGTTCGATTTTAATCAGACTCCTACTGGGAAGTAGTTCTAATTTTAAATGTGATAAAGATGTAATTTATTTTATTTAAAATATTTTACTCAACACATGATCATCGTCAACACATGACTATTTTTATATTCAACACATGAATTTTTCTTTTATAATATTCATTATTTTCCCGATTGGAATGAGACCCAATCAATCACCATATAACGTTAATTATATGGATTCCATACAACACATGTATATAATAGCATTGAAAAATAATCAATCATCAACCAAAGTGCACTACACTGTATAAGCATCAAATATAGATATCTGACGCTTATAACAGCCTGTCAATCAATCGATCGACCTATTTAATCAATCAGGATGAGTGAACTTCAAATTTCATCCCAACACCCGTGTGGGGTTTCAAACAATCAAACACAGATTTTATTTGTGCAGTTGGGCGATGTGTAAAATTTATCGACCCAATCAATATCAGTCAAATCAGTGTATATAAACAAATCGGCCGATTTGTTTATAAATATTCATTTATCCACTTTCACGTTAAAAATTATATTTTTAACGATAAAACAATTTATTTTAACACTTGAATTTCTATTCAGTTCATTTATTCAATAAAATGATATTTTTATTTTTCTAACATATTTTAGAAAATTTCGGCGGCATAACGGCACGATACTAGAAACGGGACGAGGCCTAGCCTTATCCCCGGTCTAGTGAAGGCCCACGCCATTCACACATCAATCAAATCAATTTCAATTCACCAAACAATTCAATTTAAACCAAATAGACTAACCAACTACACAACCAAACAATTTAACAAACAAGCCATCCATGGTCTGTGGATGACGGGTGTCGGGTGCTACTAAGCACCGTCTACATCCTAGTATATATAAATATAACTAGAAAAAGAGAATTTAGAGTGAGAAGTTCTCACCAATAGCTATCCAACTTCACGACACTTCTTTTATAGAAATCTTCTTCATTCTCGCCTTTTGTCGCTTTCGTTGTCCGCTTTCACTACATATGTAAAAATCACTTTTTATATACTGATGTCTTTAAAATAAAAATCACATTTTTATTTATTCACTTTCAATTTAAAAGTCATATTTTTATAATCACTTCATATATTTAAAAATCGAATTTTTACTATGCTACTTTCTATATAAAGATCTCGTTTTTTCAAATATTTCGCCTTTTCTACTTTAAAGATGTCACCTTTTCTAATTTAAAGATTTCACCTTTTCTAATTTAAAGATTTCACCTTTTCTAATTTAAAGATTTTACCTTTATAAAAATAAAGTTTTCGCCTTTATAGAAATAAAGTTTTCGCCATTATAGAAATAAAGTTTTCGCCTTTATAGAAATAAAGTTTTCGCCTTTATAAAATTTACCACTTTATCTCAACGTATATAAAATAAAAATCAGATTTTTATTTCGTTACATACACAAGGATGATGTTTTTATATTCTCTATCCTATAAAGATTATATTTTTAATACTTTAAAAATATAAAAATCATATTTTTAATATTTCTATATAGTAAAGATTATATTTTTAATACTTTAAAAATATATAAACTATATTTTTATCACTTTAAAAATATAAAGATCGTATCTTTTACCAAATAAAAATCCTATCTTTTCACCTTTTAAAGTTCTAATCTTTTTCCATTTAAAATTCAAACCTTTTCTATTTTAAATTCTTTTTTTTAAATCAGTTTTAAAATTCCTAAAAAATCAGTTTTAATTTTCTATTTATATAAAATAAAAGTAAAACAAATAAATTAAAAAAACGACTTACAGGGGGCTACGTCGGTCATCAGGGGGGAGCTGTCACAGTGGCTTGGAAGGTTCGGAGGGGGGGCTGACGCGAGGTAGAGGTGGGTGGCGGCTCTGGGTCTCAGCGGCGGCGCGTTTTGGGGCGAGGGGGCTTCGACTTCGGCGCTGGAGGGGAGAGAGAAGAGGAGCAGAGGGTGCTGGCGGAGGTCGGAGGAAGGGAGATGGAGGGTTGGACGGCGGCTGGCCCACGGTGGCGGTGGCGGCGTTAATCGCCAGAGCGATTTGGGGTTTTTTTTTTCTTCGATTGAAAATATGAGGGGGGGCCAGAACGGTTATAGAGGGAAGGGTTTTTTTTTTCTATTTTATTTTAATTATTTTATTTGCAAATAGTTGACTTTTACATACGACCTCGAAACGAGGTCCACCGCCTGTCGTCCCTAGCGTTCTACCCCCATTCCGAGCACAATGGGATATGTATCGTAAGCTGATTCGGCTGTTACAATCAGTTTTCGTTAAATTTACATTTAAATCACTTTATTGAATTTTAAACGTACATTTCGAATTACCGGGGTCACATACTAACTCTATAAATTGCAGAAAAATATTTTCTAGCTTCGTATTGACGATACGGTCCTAACAAAACTAGTTTCGTCGAATTCTGAGACCGTTGGAAAAATGGCCAATTTCCAGTCGATTAAAATCAACTGAAACTGGTCAAACGCGTTTTCATTTGCCACGCTCACATATTGATTCGAAAAATTATGAAATTTGAAACCTAGCAATAATTTGACATCACAGACCCAACAAAAGTGGTTTCGTCGAAATCCGAGGTCGTTTGCAAAATGTCCATTTTTAAGGGCCTGAATTCCATAGCGACTATTCAGAATTTTCAACTGGACATATCTTTTGATTCTCGCTACGAAATTTTGATCTTTCGGATTCGTTGGAAAGATATCGTCAATTAGATCCTAATGTTTTTGGTTTCACTAAAATCCGGATTGTTTTGCTCCCGGTACATTCAATTGAAGTTTGAAATCGAATTATCGAACTACCGCGCCATTTTCAATTCCTTTTATAATTATATATAATTACTTATATTCTAACGACGACGTATATAAATATATACGTCGAATTCTATTCAAAATAAATTTCTCGTCGAAATTATTTAAAATAATCTATTTTAAATAATCAAAATTCGCTAAAATTGCCAAAATAAAAATTTTAAACTGGCCCAGATTTTGCAGGTTATTACATTGATGTACTCTGATGTTGTAAGTATTTTTAAATGCTTTCAATAAAGATTTATTTCTGTATTATATTTTGTTCCGCTGCGATGTGAGACTCTGATTCTGTGTTGTGTTGGTTCTTCTTCTTCTTCTTCTATCCTAATATTTCTTCCTTTCTTATCTCACCTTCTAAATTCATTCTAATAACGTTCCAGTGTTTTCGGTGTTTGGAAGGTTGGCATGTGTTACGGTAAATGTATTTATGTCGGTTTTCGGAGCTGAAAATCCTTGGGTCGTTACAGTGGTATCAGAGCTATTGGTTTAGTAATAATCTTGGCTCTATGGTATGACTCGATAGAGATTGGGTTAGTAACACCCTAGATCGAGATTGAGTGTATATATATATATATATATATATATATATATATATATATATATATGAGAGCGTATTTGTAAATTTTATATACAAATGTTTTGTATTGTGTTTGTTGATCAGTTCAAGTGTTGAGAAGCGTTGGACTGGTAGATGAATGCAATATCGTTTTGTAAAGAGGATAATTGAAATAATTTTACCCAAATTATATTTTTTGTATAAAAAGGAAATAATTTAATCGAATTATTAAGATATTAGTGTGTTTGGTTGGTTTGAATGAAATTCAAATTGGATTGAAAATTTGAATTGAAAACTTAACCTGGTTAAGTTAAATTAAGTAAATTATGATAATAAGATTTTAATTAAATTAATGTGGAATTGGAAATTTATGAATAAATATTAGTCAAATAGAAATCAATCGTGTCTTAATCGATTGATGTTCAAATATGTGAAACCAAAGTAAAATGTTAATATTGAATGTAAATTCAATTGATTTAATTATGTATTGGTTGTTGATTGTGAATTGTTTATTATTGGATGATAGTTTGGTTGAATCGAATAATCAACGATTTAATGGAATTGAATGAATTTTAAACTAAAGGATAAATTTCAGTAAAATTAAACTGGAATGAAACTGTATATGAATTGGAATTTACAATTTAACCCTGTGTTTAAGAATGAATTGATGTTGTGTGTTTGACTTTGCAATTGGTGTAGTTATACCAGTTGATTAGCGAAATATTATCTCCGAATTTCAAATATTTATTACTGATATGTGAATTGAGTTGAGTACAGGTGCTAGATGGCTAGGCAGATTGATATTGGTTGAGTAAATCACATATACATTGAGCAAGTATGCCCAATAGCGCTCGTAAAAGGTACACCTACGCGAAATATAAAAATTTTGGGTTTTAATTTTTGTTTTCCGACCGTGTTGGTCGATGTATATATATTATTTGTTCTTGCGATATCGCAGATGTCACTCCGTGTAGGGGAGACTCTACCGAATTTTTTCGAGAATTTAACGTATTAGAAAATGTTCGATATTTTTGAATCAGTTTATTCATGTCATGATGCTTTTGCCTATTTACATGCTGAAAGTCACTTGACTTACCAGACTTATGTCTGACCTAGTTTGTTTTTGCCTCTTTTCTTCAGTTCTCCCTCCCCCCAGGTTCTCAGGGAGGAAATGTTACCACTTATCATAGTTTTCTTTCCAACCTCGAAGATAGTCGATGTATTGCTTTGGACTCTCTCTTCCACTGCTATGGCTAGTTCATGCTTTATTGAGGAATATCATTGTTATTTTTATGCTTCTTTTATATTTGGAGGTTTTTGAATCAAGATAGAAGTTTTATGTATTACTTTTAAGTATGATTGAGACAACTGTTGTAAAAGCTTAACTGAACCACATTGTTTATAAAATGACTTTATTTTCCACTGCTTTATTTGTCTATCTTGTAATTTATCTGCATTTTTTACCTAAAATGCTCCACCAAAGTTAAGGCATTCCCTTTGTGAGTGACCTTAACGGAGGTGGGGTGTTTCACTTAATAATTTGCATTGCAAAACCATTTAATAATTACCTATACTTAATTAATAAATATTTATTTCCTTTTTAATTAAATTCTATTTAAATAAATAGATTTTGATATCTATCTTCAGTTATAAAAATAAATTTTGTAACTTCATTCCAGTCAATTTACAAGATGGTAAATCCTTATTTATAAAACAATTGATTTTCAAGCCATGCGATGCCAATTACTCAACCAATACTGCCCATTCGATAAAAACAAACAACTGTTGAATTTAAGTTCAATAGTCAACAACTCAGTCGGTTGTCCAATCCACATTGGTGAAACAGTTCGTATAATTGTAATATGAAAATAACAATAAATTTTCAGGAATCCAATTGGATCCCTCCAACCTGTTTTCCTTGCATTCAAATAGGTTATCTCAAATAATATTTTTCAATGGATGTAATATTCAACAATAAATAAACAACAGTAATCCAGACATCCATATTTAAATTTAGTACATTTATATTATTATAAACGTAACAAACAAGGCAAGTTACCTCGTTTGGAAAATAATCGTTAGAATAACGATTAGATTTCGTTTAAAATAAAATCAATCAATTTATCCAACATACAAATAATATTCAGCACACAGCAGACAATTATCAAACATAACACACAAATTAAAGCCCTATTATATAAAATATAAGTTGGATAAAACTAGAGTGAGATAAACTCACTTTGATTTGATTTGATTCATTTTTGAAATGGATCGGTTACAATTAAATCAAAAGTGGTTCAATTTAACTGTAAATTCTCTGCTGATTCCAAAACTGTCCAACTTTGTTCTGGGATGTTGTATTCGTCACCACGATTCTGGTGCTAGCTGTTTGGCTCGATTCTCATAACGCGATAAGAGTCATTAATGTTATTAGTTAACAATTTAATTTAAATACTTTCTTACTTAAAAATCTAGTATGTTAATTACTATGAAATATCATCCTATCAAAATTGCTTTCTTCACGCAAACTGATTGTTTCCTTTTCCAATTAGTTCCACTTGATTTCTATAAATCGTGCCACCTTTGTTTAGCCTTCTTTTTCCTGATTGTATATATGCAACATAACTCCATCTTCCACCAATTCTCCACGGCAGAAACTAAACCCAATTGCAAACTTTCCAAACCCCTTTTGTTTACGGTTGTAAATACAACAATCTACCAGATTTAATTATCTCTTCCCCAATCGGTGCTCTTCGTTCCATTTCACATTTTTTCTTCCCCTGATCATGTTTCAACAAACACACACACACACACACACACAGAGAGATATATATATATATATCTCATTGGCCTTCCTCCTTCACTGCTTCTAACTAACTTTTATTTGCTCAACATATAACATGCCACTGCTGACCCAATTGTGTGCCTACTGCCTCGTCCCTAGCATCCATTTATCTTAAAGAAATTGTTCGACTCCATGGGATACCCTCCAACATAGTGAGTGATCGAGATCCTATCTTTACGAGCGAGTTTTGGAAGAGTTTGCAAGAGGCAGTAGGCACACAATTATGCTTAAGCACGGCCTATCACCCCCAAATCGATGGTCAGACGGAAAGGGTAAACATAGTATTGGAAGACCTCTTGAGATTGTGCATTCTTGACTTTGGAGGGACATGGTAGGATCATCTTCCTTTGGTGGAATTCGCCTAAATCAATAGCTACAAAGCCACCATAGGCATGGCACCCTTCGAAGCTTTATATGGAAGACCATGCCGATCACCAACTCATTGGTGGGAGTCTACAAACAAGCTCGTACTTGGGCCAGACATGATTAGAGAAACCTCAGAAACAGTGGACTTGATAAGAAGACGGATGAAGGCTGCACAAGATAGACATAAGTCCTACGCAGACTAAAGAAGGACCGACCTTAAGTTTAAGGTTGGAGATAAGGTGCTCCATAAAGTATCTCCTTTGAGGAATGTCATTCGCTTTGGGTCCGTAAGAAAGCTAGCACCAAGATTTGTAGGACCATTTCATATCATTGAAAGGATTGGGACGATGGATTATAGAGTAGAGCTACCCGAGAGACTGGCTAGAGTTCATAATGTTTATCATGTTTCTCAACTACAAAAATGCTTACATGAATCTGCGAAAGTGGTGGAGCCAAGTATACTAGAGGAAGTAAAAGTTGAACGAGAAGCGACTGTGAGAAGAGTTCCAACTCGTATCTTGGGTACGGAAGTCAAAAAGCTATGCAACCGTGAAGCCAAGCTTGTTAAAGTTCAATGGAGTGACGTTGAGTGTAACACCCCACATCCGTTAGTGTCACTCACAAAGGGAATGCACTAAGTTCTGTGGAGCATTTAGGGTAAAAGATGCAGATAAATTACAAGACATGCAGAAATTAAACAGTGGAAGATAAAACATTGCTTTATTGGTAAAATAGTTTGTACAATGATTTCTTTACAATATCAGAGTATCATCTGTCTTACAAAATAAAGAAGCATAAAAACAACATTTATATTCCCCGATTTTAGCAAGAGCCAGCCATAGCATCTGAAAAGAGAATCCAAGCAAACTTCGACGAATCTTCAAGCTGGGAAAGAGTGGCAGTCCAACTTAACCTGAGCTAAACTATTCCCTCCTTTACTACCTGGGGGGGGGGGGGGGACGGAAGAAAAGAAGACGAAAGAAAAACAGAGTCAGACATAAAGCCCGAGTAAGTTCAGTAACTTCTAGCATGTGAACATGGAAAAACAAAACGACATGAATTAACTGAATACAAGATTACACCATGACGATAGAGTCAACAAGATTAGACAAGATAATCACAAGATATGCTAAGATAAGATAATGTAATAACCCGGAAAATGTGAACCAATTTAAAATTTTTAAAATTGGTTAATACCAAAGAATTTGAATAATTGAAATAGCCTATTTCAATAAAATAAAGAATTGGGTATAGTATTGTAGTTTGAAATTTTGAATACAAACTTTGTCTGACTGTACCGGGTGGGAAATATAACGGATTTTAGCAAAACTAAAAATATTTAAATCTGTTTATGAATACCTTTCTAATGAATCTGAAAAATCAAAGTTTCATAACGGGAATCAAAAGTTATGGCCAAATGAATTTTCAGAAAGGTCGCTATATAGCATATATAGCCCTTGAAAACTGATATTTTGCATACGACCTCGAAATTTGACGAAACCACTTTTGTTGGGTCCGGGATGTCAAATAATTGCTAGGTTTCAAATTTCATAATTTTTGAAGCTAGTATGTGAGCGGGGCAAAAGAAAATGTGATTGGTCAATTTCTGTTAAAATGGGTCGACCTAAAAATGGCCGTTTTTCAAACGAGCTCAGAATTCGACGAAACTGGTTTTGTTAGGACCGTATCGTCAAAACAAAGCTAGATTTATTTTTCTGGAATTTTTCGATTTAGTTTGTGGCCCTGGCAAATTGAAATGTATGTTCAAATTAAATATTGAATGTTTTATACTTTAATTTGAAAAATAACTGACTGTAACAGTCAAATTGGCCAACGAAACATATCCCATTGTGTCCGGAATGTGGGTATTTAGCTTGGGGCGACAGTCGTTGGGTTTGATTTCGAGTCCGTTTGAGAAAACACTATTTAAAATTTCCTATAAAGCTTCGACCAATAGGAATTTTTCTTTTAAAAAAAAATCGAAAAACCCTAGCCGCCTTAGACGATTTCGACGGTTCCTGGAGCTCGAACCTTCTCCTCCATTTTCCGACCGCCACCTCCACCTGTAGGCCGCGCCGCCGCCACCAGTCGACTCACCTTCGCCTCCTCTCCACATCCGACCAAGCGCTGCCCCCCACCATCAACTCCTCCGCCTGAATAGAAGCCAGGAAGTCATCGACTTCCCAGCGCCGCCGCCGCCCCGATTCGCCATCGCAACCTCTCAAACCACCAGCGCCGTGAAGCCCTCGCCGCCCCCTTCCACGTTAGCACTGCCGATCATTCCCATACTTCACGGATTTTGCAAAAATCCCAAACCTAGTTCTGAACAAAATATAAAGGTACGACCTTTATTGTTCAGAAATGAAAATAACACTATAAAGCGTTGCAAAACTTTGAAAAATACCCTCTTGTGGTTGAAACAAATTAGAATAGGATTGTGGCATTGAAAATAAAACATGCCGCCTGCGTGCGAACTAGATGCATGATCCCCATTGTCAAAAACCGCGAGGTTTTAAGGTAGAGCGAGGAGCCGTACTAGGGACGGTCCCGGTTTTAACTACCCTGCCGTTATGCTGCCGTAATTTTCTGAAATATACATGTGTTAGAATAATTTTCATTCGTTGAAATAAACTACATATGTTGAAATATATATTCATGTGTTGAGTTGCAATTCATTCGTTGAGTTGAAATTCATGTGTTGAATATTATTTGAATTTAAACAAATAGCTTTAGCGATAAAAACCACATTTTTATATATATACAAACTATAGAGAATATTCATGTGTTGAATTGAAATTCGTTCGTCAAGTTGAAATTCATGTGTTGAATGTTATCGTATGTTGAAATAAATTGAAGCGACAATAAAAACTACATCTTTATTGTGAATATGAAGTGTTAAAAACATTCACGTGTTGAATAAATATTTTGACGATAAAAACATTTCTTTTATCATGTATATGCTTTGATAAAAATACACATGTGTTGAAATAAATAATAGTTTGCTAGAAATATTATTATTAGTTTTGTTCTGCATATATATACATGTGTTGAACAGGAAAAATGGATGAGCTGTAGAGTAAAGAAATTATTTGCGTGCCCGACAAATAGGTAAACCTTGATGATTTGGCTGCACAATTTTATTTATATATCGACTCCTGTGAATGCCATTGGATGCGGAGTGCTGGTTATTCTGTGTGAAATAATAAATATCGCCATAGGATAGTAACAATTAATTTTGAACTACACTACATGGCATACTTCTTGACGATAGGCATACTTCATCATATTCCACATAAGCAATTGGAGCTTGTGTGGCAAGGTAGAAGATTTACCATACGAGCGAGAGGCTTGTATGGCGATGACTATATACTACAGGTTGAACTGATGACTTATATGGACTATAGAAAATATAGTGATAAATTGCCAGATTAATAAAAAACCCACACGGGTCTGGAGTTGACAATAATCACGTCGCTCTAGTTATTAGATACGGTACATGGACTATTTATTTCCACACGGAAACGGGGTGACGAGAATTTATTCTCTGGAGTGATTATCTATACATGCTCCCCCGTAAACACCAGAATATATCACTATAATTATGTGGATGCTTTTTAGGATTTATTGGGTACCTAATACGGCCCAATAAATTTCCAAACCCCTCCCCGTACAAAGGAGGTTATGGCGAATTTTTTTGAAATATTAAGGCGTTAGTGAAATATTTGAAGTGAAAACGAGGTTGAAAATATATAATGAATTATAGTTGGAATTATAGAATGAACTATATATATATATATATATATATATATATATAATTAAAAGGAATCGAAGCCGTGCAGTTCATGTTTCGGAATCATAATTTGAAACGATTAGTACGAGAAATCCGACCATCGGATTTTCTCGAAACCGCAACCGCTGGGTTCGCCTTTGAAATATCTTCCCAACGGCACCAACCTTGTAAAAATCCAATGGTTGGATTGTCCGGAATGTTTAATTCAAATTCGAAGAAAAACAGCGCCAGAATCGTTTATATTTATATATAAATATAAATATAATTAAATTAAATCGAATGACGACGCTGCAGTTCGAATTTTGAAACCATAACTTCAAACGACTAGTGTGGAAGATCCAACCGTCGGATTTTCATGAAACTGGAACCGTTGGGTTCGCTTTGGGAATATCTCCCCACTGATATAGACTTTGTAGAAATCCAACGGTTAGATTTTCCGATATGTTTAAAACAAATTAGGGAAAAAACAGCGCCAGTGCCACGGCACGACCTGAAACGTCGTTTAATTAAATATGGCCATTTTTAAATAAATAAAAATGGCGAAAAATCGTTATAAATATTATAAGCAACATAGATTGCAAATAAACCAATTGGGCTTGAATTGTTTGATATTTGATGGTTGTATGTGCTTGACACGAAAATAACACTAAAGAACTGAAAGATGGATGTCGAATAATATAACCATAGAAAGAATCGATTTAAATTCTAATTACGTGAATTATTTGAAAAGGCCGAGCTAGCCCTCATTTCAAATAATTTCTCGAGCGATTCGAATTGGAAAATGCAAAGACGATTCAAGACCGACGATCTTCGTATCGGTTGGATGGGCGCTGCTGAGGTTCCTGACAGGGGTAGCTACCGGAAAGGGACGGAAGTAGTAGCCGTCTGAACGTATGTGTTGATTGGACGGATATACAAGGAATTGACGCCTCCGGTTTCGTTCAGACCCAGAACGGACTTGTAAATGGACTGTGTGTCTGACATTGGATTTTGTTCTATACTGATTGATCTCTGTTAAATATATATCTGTTTGGCGGCGGAGAATTTATTCTTTTGCTTAACGCCATTCTCTGAGACGTACGAGCTCAGGGGTTATATATCGATGGAAATTAATCGTATGGAGTGGACTCCCTATGTGGCATGCCAAGATGCTATGATAAAGGCTTCTATTGCAAAGCAAAGTCTTGTGGATGATGATCAAAGCACGGTCTACGTGGCCTGGCTTTGTGTATAGCGTGGATTCGCGAGCCTTACACCTCGGTATGAGTTAAAAACGGGATACGGGCCGCTGGGAGAGCACGACGTTTCTTTCTAGCTATGGTGGTGTCAGTGACTTACCAGCCCTGACATTTATATCTACTTTTCACCTTTGTGGTCGTTGGAATGCGAGGCGCCTCGATTATAGGTCTGTAAGGACCGGGAAACGTGTGTTCAGGAATTGCCAATCCTCAAACGTATGAGAGGACCGGCCCAGCCGATCCAGGGGTTGCCCAGAGTGTGTAGTCCTGAGGCATTTGCTAGAATGTCTCGAAGCGGAGAGGAGCTTGCCCCTTGCCTCGACTCATGACGGAAATCCAATTTCCAATATGAAATGACGGACTCGATTGTAGAACTAGTTTGGCGACATAGTAGATGGTAGCTATGCCGCCTATGATTGATATTTATGATGCTATTCATTTTTGAAACATATTTGCACTAGTAATAATATCAATTGATTTTGCTTTATACGTATCAAGCATATTTGGCCATTATGAGGTAAAACTCTATCCTCCGGCTTGCGTTGCATTGTATTATCGGACCTGTGTCTTATAATGGCTTCATTCTTTTTCAAAGCATTGCGTTGTTTTAAAAGAATTTACTTTGTTTTTAATGCACTAGCAATCACTGGAGTAAACCCGTTCCGCGAAAGTGGCGTGGTCCTATGATTTGCTTATCACTGTTGTTTAAACTATTAAATAGATTCCTCATACCGGTCCCCATGACTGACTCGTTGTTTGTTTCACTTTGCAAACGCGGGTGCCCTTATTTTCACACGGGCAGCCTAGTTCACAGGTGACAGGTTGTTTTTGGCTCTGCACTGTTGCATAGAGTGCATTTTTGGCTCATGGCGAGGCTGACTTCACAGAGATGACTTTGACATTTTCCGTCATTACTGTACTTATATTATGATTCCGCCACTGGCGATGCAGACTGGTTTACTTTCAGTACTTCTTATTGTATGTATATGTACCACCTTCGGCGATGTAGACTGGTACCCTTATTACGTCTCACTGCATGTATGTATTCCGCCTCTGGCGATGATGACTGATCACTTCCCTTTATTTACTAAGTTATATCTTACGCTGTGCTATTCTGATGTTGTTACATGTTGTGATTCCGCTGTCATACCCATGTAAAATTATTCTATTTATTGTTTTTGCTATTATCTGTACTCTTCTATGATGATTAATGTGTTATATTCCAATGATTATCCTTAATACCGCCCCTCGGATTTTGGGATCGTCACAGATAAACTGGATACGCTCTAATACTTTCGCCGCTTCGCTATTTCCTTATTATACTGGTTTCTATATCTCTGCACAAGCTAACTAATGTCCCAACTGGTAACGATAATGTGATCCCAATCCCTGTATTTTCCATTGCCTTCGGGCATCCATTTATTATTTATTACCTAGATCTTAATCTAGGGTTTTCTTATCAAGTGCTTTCTAGATTTAACTAGATTTTTACGCTGTCTGCTGAACGCTTCTCGGATTCAGGATTTTTCCCACCTAGTTCAACTAGGAATTATGCTACCTGTCGAACGATGCCCCCCAAGTCTAGGACACACTACCTAGAGTGGTATATGTTCCTATACTTCCCCACGCATGTATCGCGAATCGTTATCGCTTGTCTAGATGCACATGTCCTATAATGTGCGGTCTGAGTCCTGTGACAGGGAAAATCAAGGAATACAGAACTCGGTTGGGAGCTTTCAGATATCTGCCAATGCAGATGCTAAGGTCTGTTTTTATTCCAGTGGCTATGGTCCCACTTGACCCCTCCCTCAACTAATGAAAGGCACACCTTGTAAAATGAGAACTATACGCCGGCCCCCGGTGCCCTACTATCCTATGGCCATCCTCACCCATAACTAGATAGCAAGTATATGGTCTTTTGGAGTTCTCCGCCTTTCCGCTTCACGTATCTCGATTGACTCAAGATGGATGGTAGACAACGAGTCGCTATCACAGGGCTACCGTTTGCTCGCCGAATCACGCCGGTCCATCCTATTCTTTAGGTTGCCATATATTGCAACCAAGGCATACCCCTGGTTCTTCTACGCAGACCTTAACCTCTGTGGGACCAGGTGGATCATCTGCAGCCTCACAGAGGGATACCAAGAGTACCCTCACGTCCCCTCGAAGCCTCAGGCTTCGTAACCCAATTCGTTGGAGCCTCCTTTTTACTCAGACGGACATTCGCTCCTTCCCGTGTTATACTAAGAATTACTACTTAGTTTTACTAACTAAGATTTACCACTTAGTCTCCAAAATCGTTGTTTTCTTAACTAAGGTTTACTACTTAGTTCTCTTTCCCATCAATTTGGATTGGTTAAGTGTCATTAGTCAATTCAAGCCAACTTAACCCTCTTCATTCATCCTATTAAACTGGTTAAGTGTTATCAGTAATTCATGTTGACTTAACCCTACCACAAACCAAGTTATATTGGTTAAGTATTTATTACTTAACCCTACCCATTCACCCTGTACTGGTTAAGTGTTCCTTTGACTTAACCTTGCCCGTCTGTTTTAACTAACATGTTATTAATGGTTAAGTATTATCCCTTCATGTTTTAGACTTAGCCCTATTCCTTTATCACAATCTGACGATTAAGTGTTCAAGTTTACTTAACCCTACGGTCTTGTCCAGCTAACGTATCAAATTGGCTAAGTGTATTTACTTTACTTAACCCCAACCTCTAGTCTAGTTAACATGTTAATTTGGCTAAGTGTATTAACTTTACTTAGCCCCACCTTCTAGTCTTGTTAATTTGGCTAAGTGTATTAACTTTACTTAACCCCACCTTCTAGTCATGTTAATTTGGCTAAGTGTATTAACTTTACTTAACCCCAACCTCTAGTCTAGATAACATGTTAATTTGGCTAAGTGTCCCTATGGACTTAGCCCTCCCATCCTAGCTTAACTGTGTTAAATTGGTTAAGTGTTCCTATGGACTTAACCCTCCCATTCTAGCTTAACTTTATGGCCCTAACCCCACCCACCAGTCTGGTTATCATGTTGAATTGGTTAAGTGTCTTAGTGAACTTAACCCTACCATTCTTGTTCTAGCTTTAATTAAATAGATTAAAGCCACGACCACTCATATTAGACAGATATTGTTGCGATTACTGGATGTGACGGTTGGTTCTGGGCAGGTTTACATCGCAACCCAGTCTAACCTCGGGTTTGGCATATTCGTGTTTTCTAGATTCAAAGGGTTTTGATTAGTTTTCAAATCAGGTTTTGAAAGTAACCATCCTGTCCGTCGGATCAGTTAGGGATAACCAGGGAGAGCAGGAAACTTGTACTTTCCAAACCCAAGCCTAGACACTATCCTCTCTGTCACCCTAGAACTTTCTGGTGTGTTATTAAAAAAAAAAAAAGATGTCGTTAATAAACCTTTAATTTGTCTAAATTTACATTTCCCCATTTAAGACAAATTCTATGAGTAAATTATTCCTAATTTACTTATCTCCTAATTACTTTTTTTATGTAAATTGTCAACATTCATTCTTATGGCCCATTTTCCCCTCTATATCATATTTATGCCTTTTGGTATGTAAACTATACCAATTAAGTGTCACTAACCATGATTTTGCTACTCCTGACGGTTATTCCCAATTATGGCTAATCTCAAATTTATACCCATATACTTATTACGCCAAATTAGCTAATCCAATCCTGATTTTAACATTCTAATTACAGTTCACGTCAAACTAGACTTATTATTCTAGTTCATAACTCATGTACATGCTAGATTTACAAGTCAATACTAGACTCAAATTACACATCCTATAATTCATGTTAAATTTATCCAATTTGCATTCTTATGAACATGCCATAATGCGTGTTCCCAATTTATGCCAATTTCGAAGTTAAAAACTATGTTCTTAGTAAATTTCATATTTTGCCCAAATCGTATTCCCACCGTTCGTACAATCGTGATTCAATCTAGATTATAGATAAATCTAGGTTCGTAGAAAATAGGGAATGAACCAAAGATGCTATGAAAAAGGATGGACAGGATAACTGGCATAAAAAGGTTTGAATAACGACGTAGGTTCAAGAACATGGGTAGACCCAACTTAATAGGTAAATTCCCAAGGTCTAAAACCAAAGAAAACCAAGAATAGACAGAATAGAGACGTAGGTTCAAGAACATGGGTAGACCTAACTTAATAGGTAAACTCCCAAGGTCTAAAACCAAAGATAACCAAGAATAGACAGAATAAATGATTGGGTTTATACCCAATTTCATAGTCACAAAACTTAAGCAACACTTTCCTAGTCATGAATCATAGGTGTTTAATCACAGATGCCCTTGTTATGTCATAGGCAATGGTTTATATTTCCTAATCAAAGGCATAGGCTTAGTCAAGGAAATAATCCTCATAGTCACAGTCATAGGCAATGTTCATAGTCATAGGAAATGTCCATAGTCAAAGGCAATGTTCATAGTCATAGGCAAATGTTCATAGTCATAGGCATATGGTTTTAAGGTCCATAGCTTCATAGTCACAGTCTTATCGGTCATCGAATCATAACAGTTCTTAATTAGGTCCAAAGAAATAGGCGCAGATTCGAATAGAATGAATTGGTATACTCTTTTATTCCTTTAATTTCATGTCACGAACATAGAAAAACGTTCAAATCTAAAAATAACTGACTTACAGAGGTTAGATTAGATTCGTAGAAAAATAGTCGTTGTAGTCGTTTGAATCTTCACTTGAATTCTAGCTTGAATCTCCTCTTCTTGAAAATCTTTGAGCAGCATCTCCTCGTCTTGATTTATTATATATATTTATTATTCTATTTATTATATAATTTTAAGAGGAGGAGAAGAAGCCATGTTCACTAAGAACCTTCGCAGCATAAGGGTAGAGAAGAATTGTGAATAGAGAAGAAGACCAGGGCTGTTTATATAGTGTAGAAGTCAACGAATCAGGTCAGCAGGGCGTCCGAATACAGAGAAACGAATCAGGTTCAGAAAGCTGGAAAAAGAAGGGGGGTCGACCCCCAGGTCGACTACCTAGTCAACCTGGGTGACCCAGGTCGACTACCCAGTCGACCTGGGTGCCTTGGGCTGGAAAATTCCCGCCCAGCCCAGCCTGGGTCTGTTTTCGAATTTGAATACCTTTTTCTGCCCTGTTTTGAAATTTGAACTTCGCTGAATCTTCCGGAGGCCATATCTTCCTCATACGAACTCCGATTTACGCAAACTCGGACTCGTTTTCATGTAGAATTCCGAGACAAAGGCAATGGCGCAGCCCGTTTCCCTTGATTTTGATTTTAACTTTTAATTCTGCCTTGTTTTGCGAATCTTAGTTTTACAGCATTACGGGGTGTTACACTGAGGAAGACGTGACTTGGGAAACTGAGAGGAAAATACGCACAGCGTACCCTTTTCTCTTTGAGGGTACTTCCTTGATCTCTTTTCCATAAGTTTATTCATGCTTATATCTATCTTTTAAGTATATCTCCTCAGTCCTATTCTTTATCCTTAGGTAGAAACCGATGGATGTAAACATGTATTTGAAACATGTTTTGATTGATGGTTGTGAGTGGTTGCTAGTGGTTGCTCGTGGATGCATGTACACACACTTTAGGCACTAGATCGGCTCATTCACTTTCATATTGCATATGAATGTGTGTGCATATTTAAATTAATGGATGTATAATGGTTGTGTTATCATATGGATACTGCATTCTGATGAATGGTTGTGCACACATGTAGAAGTAATATGTATCGTTAGGATTCTTTTTCATGCATAATGAATGCATGGCACTATCATGATTTGCATTAAGGAGGTCAACTGAATCAATGGACCGCCTGATTTTGCATTAGATAAGGAACATATACACACACTTTTTGCATATGTTCATACGGCATTAGAAATCTTGTAAGGACAATGGATGCTTGTGTTTGATGGTTGAGTAGATGGATGATTAGATGTTAGGATATACATTCCCCTTAACTTGGAGATTTCGGGGGCGAAATCCTTTAAGGAGGGGAGACTGTAACACACTGAATTTTCTGTGAATATTAAAATTAACAATCCTAAGAATACATAATTATTAAAGTGATAATTAAGGGATATGGGTTAAGCCATTGCGTTCGCCTCAAAATTCTGCTTGGAATAGAGTCCAAGTTTTCGTAAATCGGACTTCGTATGAGGAAGTTATGGCCCTCGGAAGTTTCAGCAATTTTATATAAATTAAAATAGTTTAGATTAAAATTTTGAAATTCAAAATTCAAACAGGGGAGCGGGCTGGGCGGGAATTCTCCCGCCCAAGGCCAGGTCGACCTGGGGGTCGACCAATCCCGCCTCGGGCAGATCTGAAATGTGACGATTTCTGGCTCTTTGCTGAGTCATTAGGGCTGATGTGGCTGTTCTAGATAACTCTATCTAGTCTGGATGGTTGGGATTTCTCCTATGATAATCTAACAGCTTAGGTTGATTCAAAATTCTATAAAATAGTGCCTAGACTCAAACCCTAAACCTAAACTAGTTTAGTCTCTTGGCCAACATGTTGCTGCTATGATAGTTCTTCTTCCTAAAGCTTAGGGATTAGCAAGGCAGAATTCTAATTCAAAAGACGAACGATTAATTCTCTTCTCTAACCTATCTTTATGAGTACAATTTCTTTCACAAAACAATTAATAAATTAATTGTGATAAGTTATAAAATGTGGATTATGAGAACATGACTGTTGAATCATGTGATGTTATTGTCTGTTGGTGAACATATGATAGTTTTGTTATCTTATGTTGGTAGATCTAATTCACATGTCCAATTATACATGTTTAACTTGATTTATTTTATGCTAGTTCGTATGTAAATCTTATGCAAGTTTGGGATGTTAAATCATATACTAGTTTGTATGTTAATCTTATACAAGTCTGTGTTTACATATGCTAGTTCGTATGCGAATCTTATGCAAGTTTGGGATGTTAAATCATATGCTAGTTTGTATGTGAATCTTATGCAAGTCTGTATGCGGATTATACACAAGTGTATAAGTGAATCAAGTGTACAAATATGCTAGTTCATATGCAAAAACATGTGATAAATTCATATGCAAGTTGTAGGAAACCATATGCAAGTTTAGGTGAGAACTATATTCACATTTTTAGGTGATAACTATATTCAGATATGCAAGTTTAGGTGAGACCATAATTCATATATGCAGGTTCACAATTTCATGTTTAGATCTATATTTAGATCCATGGTAGTTTATGCAAATATATGACCATTGTCTATGCAAATTATTGGCTATGAAAATTTATGTTATAATTCCTATTTGCAAGTTAGATCTATTTTTATGTGTTATGCAAGTTGTGATGTTTTTTTTATAAGTTAGACTATTTGCGAGTCTAACATATTTGAACGTACGAATAGCATGGGGACAATGGGAAAATATTAATTAAGTAAATTGTGAATTGGCATAAAATGTCTTTAAAAGCATTGAGACATTAATTGGTATAATTTTTATACCTAAAAAAAGTATGGACATAATTTAGGTGACTATTATGGACATAATTAACTTGGAAATTATTGAATTTTGAATAGGGATAATTAATTCATATTGGGGTGAAATAATTTGTAATAAAAAACGCCTAAGACATGAGTTTAGACTCGTTTGTGGTGTAAGACTGCCCGGACCCGCCCGGCAAATCCAGCAACCACAAATGGTAGTCTAATGTGAGAGGTCAAAGGCATAAATTATATGCGTAACAGTTGTAAAGACATGAGGTTAGACTCATTTGCGGTATAACACTGCACGGACCCACCCGACAAATCCAGCAACCGCAAACGGTAGTCTAATGTGAGAGTTCTTACAAGGTTACGGTTATAATGAATTAACACTTAACCAAGTTAAATATGTGGTGGGACATGGGGGTTAAGTGGGTGACATGAGTGACATGTGAAATACGATTAGAAACACTTAACCAAATTGAAACATGTAAGAAGACATGAATAAGAAGGGGTTAAGTGGAAAATTCTAGCGGGGACCAAGCATAGGTAGAAAGCTTGTGTCAAGCATGGGAGACCCTTTTCAAACCTGTAAACCATTAAGTATCTTTGAGAGCTCGAGTTAGACCGAGGATGGGACACGCTTACGGGGATTAATTGTAAGAGGTCAAAACGGGTTGACGGCGGCAACGCAGGTCCAATGGGGTCATGTGCGTGCGTGGGCCCGGGCTGGTAGGTAAGACGTTGCATCATGTAGATATAAGCCATGCATTTTTAATGGTATCGGGTTGCCACTTTGGGGAGTGATACAATCATGGTTTAAGCATAGAAAAATATTAACCGATACTTGATGTATAAGGGGGTATTTTTAGGGTTTATATTTTATTATTAAATTATTAACCGATACTTAGCGCTGAAGTAGCATCTTAAAACCATGATATACAATCTCCGTTCCCGACAAAAATTGTAGTCTAAGCATAGAAAAATATTCCGGACACGATGGAACAGGTTTCGTCTAATTCCGAGGTCGTTTGTGAAAAGTCCTTTATAAATCACATGTGAAAAACACGCGTTTAAATTTCCCACGATCACAAAATAAATCCAAATAACTTGAAACTTGAAACACTACAATACCTCATCATTACGGATTCATTAAAATTAGATTTGCTGAAAACGGAGTTCGTTTGATAATCCGTTATTCGAATTTTACACGTAAAACAACGCTATTTTGGACACCCCAAATATCTGTTCTCCAAAAATAACAAACTATATATCTATCCCTAAACGTCATTACGAATTCAATGGGACTTGTTTTGTGGCATAACTCGACTGTAATCTCGAGTTATGATCAAAAACCCTTTTTTAAAACAAATTAAATAAATAAATTTATCGTTGTAATTGCATAGCGACTATTTGAAATTTTGAATTGGACATAATAAAAAATATATAAACTAAAATCTCAAATTTTCTCTTTCATTACAAAACTAAAATCAAATCGATTCAAGCGTTTCTTGTTTCACAGAATTCTGACTTAAAATGAATCCTGTATATTTAATTGAAGTTCAAAATTCAATATTTCGAACTACCGCGACGTTACGGGCTCGATTTATAATTATATATAAATTAAACGTTTAAACTCCCTTATATAAATGAATCATATATTTTAAATCCATTTAAAATTCCAAATTAATATGGGACATTACATTCCTTTCCACTTAAAAGAATTTCGACCCCGAAATTACTAAAGTAGAGAAATGTTGCAACCCATTAATCTTTCTAAAACTTCAGTTTTATTTTAAATCCAAACCAATTCAAAACTTTTCAAAATATTGAAAATTTTCTAACATATAAAATTCCTGGAAAAATTTGGCAGAGTCTCCCCTGTACGGAGTGACTTCTGCGATATCGCGGGATCGATAAATATATATATACATCGACCCACCCGGTCAGAAAGAAAAATTTAAAACCCAAAAATTTAAATTTCACGTAGGCGTACCTTATGCGAGCGTTATTGGGCATACTAGCTCAATTTGTTGCGATATACTCAACCATAATCAAACTCAAAGCCTTCTAGCATCTGTACTCAATTCATTATGTAAGTAGCCAATACATGTAATTCTAGATAACATTTCATTAATCAACAGATTAACGAACCAATTTCCAAAATTCAACATACAATCAACAAACGATATACAATCAACATGAGCCAATCATTCAAGTGAATTCATATTCAATATTAATATTTACCCATATTCACTTGGGTTTAATATCAATTGATTTATATCAGATTGATTCCCCTTTCGTTATTATAATTTAATACCCAAATTTATCTTATTAAATTCCAGATTCATTCTTAACTTAACCAAGTTAAGTTTCAACTCCAATATCCAATTGACTAATTTTTTTGAATATTAGTTTACTTCCAATTCAAAATCCAAATTCTGATTTTCATTCCAATTCCTCTTCAAATTTTATTTAACTTATTTTAACTCAAATTCTGATCCATTTTAATTCCAAATTAAAATTGTCATTCACAGATCCCATATGTGAAATCTCTTCTGGTTATATTAAACCATTCAAATTTTTAATCCAATTTGAATTCAATTAAAACCAATCAAACAAATCAATATCTCAATAATTTGAGAAAAATATATTTAATTTCTATACAAAAATAAAATTTGGGAAAAATTATTTCATTTACCATCTTTACAAAATAATATCGTATCAGTTGTCACTCAAATGCTTCTCAACACTTGAACCGATCAAATAACACAATATAAAACATTTTTATATAAAATTTACAAATACGATCTCATATATATACACTCAAACTCAATCTAGGGTATTACTAACCCCATCTTTGTCGAGTTACGCCACAGAGCCAAGGTTATTACTAAACTGTATGCTCTGATATCACTGTAACGACCTAGGGGATTCGACGCCCGAATTCCAACAATAATACACAAAGTCGTATTACTTGCCAGAACTCAAGTATTGCAAACACCAGATAATTATTGAAAGAATATAGAGGGTGAGTAAGAAAGAAAGAAAGAAAAATTAGAATAGAAGAAGAAGAACACATCGCAGCGGAATAAAATTGTAACACCCCACGTCCATTAATGTCACTCACAAAGGGAATGCATTAACTTCCATGGAGGTTTTAAGTGAATATAGAACAGAAAAATTATAACAAGACAGATAATAAGTAGTACATGGAAATATAAAACTTTATTTTATTGCAGCGGAAACTAAACATGTTTGTTACATCATAAAACCATAAATCAGAGTCAAGTACAATATCCATCTTGATAAAACAAAATACATAATCCCATTACACAAATAGCCATTAAAGAAGATAACAAGCTGGACTTTACTTCAACAGTCCAAGCTTTCCAAAAGAGATAAAGCAATCCAATCAAACTCCACTAGAGCTGGGCCCAACCTGAGGACCTGGAGGGGGAAAAGGATAGAAATAGAGGGGGTCAGACATAAAGTCTGGCGACCATGATAATTCTAACAATACTATTATCAAAATAACTAGACTAAGGCATAAGCTGGAAAACAAGGAAATGTCTATGAACTATTGGGTATGGAAAAGCAGTTAAAGATAACGTTAAAGGCACACCTAATTACTAACAAATGATTACTACACTGCACCGCACCAGTCACCCTAAAGGTTGATCCCACTTGCTTCACTCAGAAGTTATATAAATAGCCTTGCGTACCCCTAGCTGACTACATAGGTGTCGTCTGCCCCTATCTCCACTAGGTGTACCCCACTACCCACTTGCGATCGGCTCCCTACTCGTAGATACCCGCGCTGGCCCCACAGTGGGGTGATCACTCCCCTAAAGTGGCAACCCGATACAACTTGAGAATGCATGGCTTATACCAACACGATGCAACAATGTCTTACCCACCAGCCCGCGTCCACACACGCATATGAAACCCGTTGGACTTGCGTTGCCACCGCTACCCCGTTTTGGCCTCTTATAGTCAAACCCAGTATGCGTGTCCCATCCTCGACTTGGGTCGAGCCCACAAAGATACGTTTGGGTTACTGGTTGAAATGGGCCCCCACAAGCTACCCACCTAAGCTTGTCACCACTAGTATATCCTACTTAACCCTCTTAGTCATGTTCATTTACATGTGTGTTTGGTTAAGTCTTACTAATCGTATTTCACATGCCACTAAGGGCACCCACTAGATTCCTCATGCCACCCAAGGCACCTACTTAAGCCCCATGTCCCACCTTACATGTTTATCTGGTTAAGTACTTCTTAATTCATTCAAACCATAACCTCATAAAGACCCCTCACATTAGACTGGCATTTATGGCAGTTGGATTTGTCGGGCGTGCCCGGGCAGTTTTACACCATAAAAGATTCTAACCTCGTGTATTTACAACTGTTATGCTTTAATTTGGGCCTAGGACCTCTCACATTGGGCTGACATTTGTGACCACTGGATTTGCCGGGCGGGTCCGGGCAGTTTTACGTCACAAACGAGTCCAACCTCGTGTACTAAGCAATGATTATCACTTATAATCTTTTACCCCAGTTTTAATAATTCCCTATTCAAATTATTAATTAATTCCAATTTTATTGATGTCCATAATTGACTCAATTATGGCCATCCATTCATGGCATGCAAAATCATATCAATTGCACCCCAACTTCTTAATATTAAATCCTTAGTATTACCCCTACCCCACGTTATACGTTCGCTTATTTAACGCAGAATATACGTTAGACTCGAATAGTCTAACTCATAGCACAAAGATAAATTATCACAACATATAGACAAATAAAATAAATCTAATCATAATAGGGGTGAAACTTGCATAAAACTACACATGTTAAGGATCTAAAGGTGTCAACTTGTTAAATGTCACAATTGACATGATATGATCATAACCCAAATTCATGTATAAACTTGCATATGGGGTTTTATGCAACATATTGATGGTGTGAACTAGCATTTAATACATAGAATTCACATATGTCATAGCATAATTCTAGATGTCATAATTCTAGATCTAAATAGATGTCATGGCATATGTTCATAATCTTTACTAATCAATCTAAACTTGAATACATGATTGTCATATAGATCAACATAGCCCAAACATTATGATTTGATTAACATGAACTAATTAGCATAGATAATAACATCATGACTTTATAACATGTATGATTTATCACAATTTAGCATAGAAAATTACAACCTATACAATATCATCATAGCATGATTTACAACATATAGGATATCATCGTCACATAACATAGGATTTACAACATACATGATAGCATAAGGTTTACAACAACATATACGACAATCCACATCATTCACTTATAATCCATTCATGACTTAATCTAATTAGTTTAACAATAATCTTGTTAAGATCATCATACTCACAATTAGAGAAGAAAGAGAGTCTTGATTTGCTTTAGAGTTGAGTAGAATTAGGGTTTTGATTGGCTTTCTTCCTTCTTAGTTTGTGGCGGCTACACTGAGTTCCATGGCGGCGGTATGACGGTGGCTATTCTATTTTTCATGTGAATTAGAGTGAGAGACTACCTAGGTATTTATAGAGTTTAGGATTTATTTAGACCGTCAGATCAACTCAGAACTAAACTGAACCGTTTAATTTGCCAACTCAGCCCTAAAGACACATCAGCCAAACCCTAGCCGCCTGGACTGGTCGACACACAGGTCGACTGCCCAGTCGACCAGGGGGGTGTCGACTGCCCAGACGACCTGGGGTCCTGGGCGGGAATTTTCCTGCCTAGCCTGTTTGACTTCGAATTTTGAATTTTAAATTTTCTGAAATCAATTTTGAATTTTCTGAAACTTCCGATGGCCATAACTTCTTCATACGAAGTCCAAATCACGCAAACTCGGACTCTATTTCAACCAGAATTCCGAGACGAACACAATGGCGCAACCCATTTCCCACAATTCTCACGTCTGAGATTAGTTATTCTTTAATTTGTGAATATTAATATTAACAGAATTACGGGGTGTTACATTCTCCCCTCCTTAAAGGATTTCGACCCCG
Organism: Allium sativum; assembly: GCA_030737875.1. NCBI lineage: Eukaryota > Viridiplantae > Streptophyta > Magnoliopsida > Asparagales > Amaryllidaceae > Allium > Allium sativum. The sequence goes on from CM060912.1 coordinate 338,232,794, forward strand.
AAATCTTCAAGTCAAGAAGAATGTATATCCTAACATCCAATCGTCCATCTACTCAACCATCAAACACATGCATCCATTGTCCTTATAGACTTCTAATTCTTTCATGTTTAAATGCACAGTGTGTGTATATGTCCATATCTAATGCAAAATCAGACAGTCCACTGATCAGTTGACCTCCTTAATGCAAATCATGATAGTGCCATGCGTCCCTTATGTATGCAAAAGTTCCTTAATGCTACATATTTTCACTATATGCATGCACAATCATCATCTGAATGCAGCATCCATATGGTAATACAATCATCATACATCCATTTTACTAAATACAACCATTTATATGCAATATGCAATATGAAGTGACTGGGCCGATCTAGTGCCTAATAGTGTGTGTATATGCGTCCACGAGCAACCACTAGCAAACACTTTCATCCACTTTGCATCCATCATACATAACATGTCTCAAACACATGTTTCAACCATAGGATTATCCAAACTAAAGGTCAAGGATACTAGCGAGAGGATACTCTAAAGGTAAGATAAGTACAAGATAAGCGATAAATGAGAAATTAAAGGACATACCCTCAAAAAGAAAAGGGTACAACGAACGCATCTTTTCTTCCATCTCCCAAGTAGGGTTGCTCTCATCATCTCCCCATTGTACTTTGACTAGTTTGACCTCTCGATTTCTTAGCTTCTTGATCTCCGACCCAAGAATGCGCGTAGGAGCTCGTCGAATCATTGCATCACGCTCTATCTCCACCTCTCTAAGCAAGCTCGGCTCTCCCACCTCCGCGGTCTCGTGCAAGAACTTCCTTAAATGTGACACATGGAATACGTCGTGTACACCACTAAGTTTCCCGGGCAACTCCACTCTATACGCCATCTGCCCAATCCTCTCCGTAACAGGAAACGGCCCTATGAACCTTGGTGCTAACTTCCCAACGGACCCAAAGCGAACAACGTTCCGTAATGGAGACACTTTGACAAAGACCATGTCCCCAACCTCAAACTCAAGATCTGTCCTCCTCTTATCCGCATAAGATTTATGCCTATCTTGCGCCGTCTTCATCCTCCTTCGAATCAAGTCGATCTTTTCCGAAGTCTCTCCAATCATATCGGGCCCAAGTAAGATCTTATCCGTAGATTCCCACCAACATGTTGGTGAATGACAAGGTCGTCCATAAAGAGCTTCGAAAGGTGCCATGCCAATGCTGGACTGAAAGCTATTATTATATGCGAACTCTACCATTGGAAGATGCTCTTCCCATGTACCCCCCAAAGTCTAGGATACATAGCCTCAATAGATCCTCTAGAATGCGATTCACCCTCTCGGTCTGGCCGTCCGTCTGAGGATGATACGCAGTGCTCAAACATAACTGAGTCCCTACCGCCTCTTGTAAGCTTCTCCAAAATTCGCTAGTGAAAATAGGATCGCGGTCGCTCACTATGCTAGAAGGAACACCGTGTAAACGAACTATTTCTCGGACATATACAGAAGCTAACCATGGAGCAGTCCTCTTACTTTTCACGGGAATGAAATGGGCGCTCTTAGTAAGTCTATCTACTATAACCCAAATTCCCGTATTACCCTTCCTTGATCTTGGTAATCCATCCACAAAGTCCATGGAGACACTCTCCCACTTCCATAGTGGAACCTCTAATGGGTGAAGCAACCCACCGGGTTTCTTTTGCTCCGCTTTTACTTGTTGGCATACCAAGCATCTAGCGACATACTCGACCACATCCCTCTTCATACCGGCCCAAAAGAAAACTCGCTTCATGTCTTTGTACATCTTGTCCCCGCCGGGATGAATGGTCATCTTCGAACGATGTGCTTCGTCAAGACTAGCCTTCCTCAAACCTTCGTCTCGAGGTACACAAAGTCTACTATCCCTACGTAACCAACCCTTATCATCTAGGGTATACCTACGGAGATGGCTTGATGACTCCCCTCTTTTGAGCTTTTCTACTAACTCAACCAACTGTTGGTCGTCTCGCTGTGCCTCGCCAATCCGTCCCAAAAGCGTAGGTATGACCTCCAAGGATGCTAGCAAACCGGGTAGGAAGTCAATGGAAGGTGTAAAATCAAACATAGAGACGAATTCTATGTTTCGCCACTCAACAAACAACGGACTCAAGGACAACCTTTTCCTACTTAAGGCATCTGCCACCACGTTACCCTTGCCAGGGGTATATGCTATCTCAAAGTCGTAGGATGCTAAGAATTCCATCCACCTTTGCTGCCTTAAGTCCAAGTCCTTCTAAGAGAACAAGTATTTTAGCGATTTGTGGTCAGTGAATAATTCGAATTTCTCGCCAAGAAGATAATGACGCCAAGACTTAAGTGCGAAAACAATAGCGGCCAAATCTAGGTTATGCGTAGGGTAATTTCTTTCATGCACTCTCAACTGCCTTCCACCATAGGCTATTACCCTTCCCTCTTGCATTAAGACTGTGCCTAGTCCTGTCCCACAAGCATCGATATAAACAGTAAACGGCTTACTCCCGTCTAGCAGCACTGAGACTGGAGCTGAGGTCAAAGCTCTCTTTAAACGTTGGAACGTATCATCACAATCTATGTCCCACACGAAGACTAGGTTCTTCTTCGTCACGCGTGTCAATGGAGCTGATATCTTTGCGAACTCTTTGATAAACTTCCTATAGTAGCCAGCCAACCCCAAGAAACTCCTTACTTCGGTTGCATTTTTAGGGACCTTCCAATCTTGGATGGCCACCACCTTTGCGGGATCCACAGCTATCCCTTCCTTGGAAACCACGTGCCCTAAGAATCGTACTTCCTTCCTCTAGAAGTGACATTTGGAAAATTTAGCTTTAAGGTTATGCGCTCGTAGAGTCTCTAACACTTCCCTAAGAAGTAGGGCATGCTCTTCTTCATTCTTAGAAAAGATCAAGATGTCGTCTATAAAGACTACCACGAATTTGTTAAGGTACTCCCTAAACACCCTACTCATCAAATCAACAAAGTATGCAGGGGCGTTTGTCAAACCGAAGGGCATCACTAGCCATTCATAGAAACCGTCCGGAGTCCTAAAGGCAGTCTTGTCAATGCTATCCTCAGCCACTCTCAACTGATGAAAACCAGTGGCTAAGTCCAACTGCGGAAACACTGAGGCGCCAACTAATTGATCGAAGAGATCGTCAATCCTCGGCAGTGGGTTTTTGTTTTTCTTAGTAAGTTTATTAACTTCTCTATAGTCCACACAAAGTCTAAGGGACCCATCTGCCTTCGTGGCAAATACTACTGGAGCACCCCACTCCGATATACTTCATCTTATGAATCCCTTCTCAAGCAACTCCTTCACTTGCTTATCGAGTTCCCTCCTTTCACAAGGAGCCATGTGGCGTACTGGCAAGGATACTGGTTTTGCATTATCCACAAGATATATTCGAAAATCTATCTCCCGCTTTAGAGGCAAGCCCTTCACCTCCTCAAACACATCCGAGTATTCTCGGACCACTCTAACAGATCGTAGATTTTCCTCCGACGCGTCAAGCGATTCTAAATAACTTAGCATAACGAAATTTATGGGATTACAAAAGATTTCGAGAGTGTTGCCAAGGCGAGTCATGAGCCTAACTACTCTCCTTTCACAATCAAGAACGGCCCCATTTCTGGATAACCAAACCATTCCTAAAATTAGCCCATAGCCCGTGAAGCCCAAAACATAAGCATCACATCTAAACTCAACGCTAAGTATAGAAATTTTCAAATCCAAACACATCATGGACAAATAAGCTGAGCCCCCAATTGGACTCGAAACAACTAAGGGATCCTCTACTAAACTGGTGTTTAAGTGCAGTGATTCAACTAATGATGTAGAGATAAACGAATGCGATGCGCCCGAATCAAATAAGGTACGAACAGGATGATCAAACAGAAAAACTAAGCTTTCAACAGAAATGGTTCTACCTCGTTCTTCCAGCGGTGGGACCGCGAGAGCCTGAACTTGTCCCCTTACTTGCCCTGGTGCCATAAGAGCCTGCACCTGTCCTCCCGAGGTAGACCCTGCCCTCTGCCCCTTCTTTGGGCAGTCCTTCACTAGATGTCCCGCTTCGCCACAGTGGAAACAACCAGTCTTCTTTTTCTTTCGGCAATCCTTGCTGAGATGGCCTGGTGTCCCACAGTTAAAGCACTTCTTCTTTCCCTTGCCATTATTGTCTTTACCACCCTTCTTGTTTTGCTGTTGTGGTTTCTTCTAATCCCCTTTCTTCTGGGGTGCCTTATCATCTTTAGTGCCTTTCTCCTCGTGCATGAGTGCCATGTCTACTAGCTTCTCAAAGGTGGCCCCCATAGGGATGTGGGTCATAGCCAACCCTTGCAACGGTTCATTCAATCCATTAACGAATCTCAGAGCCTTCTTCTTCGGCGTGTTCACTAAGTCCAAGCCAAACATTGCTAACTGATTAAATTTGTTGACATATTCTTTCACTGATGAGCTTCCTTGCTTCAATGTCAAGAACCTTTCCATATATAAATTCTCTTCTGTCTTTGAGAGAAACTTCGCCTCAAACCTACGCCTGAAATTCGCCCAAGAATCAACAAGACGCTCCCCATTAGTGACGTCCCACCGAAACGAGGCCTCTCCCTTCATTAACCAAGCTGCTAATTTGACTTTCCTCCCTTCTTCTACTACTTCAAAGATTTCTAGCAATTCTTCCACCTCCTTAAGCCAATCTCTAGCTTCCACAAACGTTTCTGACCCTTGAAAAGGTTTCCCACCCATAGCCTTAAATTCCTTGCACGTCTTTACAAATGTATCAGCGCAAGGAGGAGGAGGAGCGGGTGCAACTGGTGGTGGAGGAACATTGGCTGGACCTGTAGCGGCCCTAGCCTCCAATAACCTCCTATACCATCCTGGTATCGTTACACCGTCCGGAAGGTTAAGATCTTCACCCATGCTGAAACGAAAAAGGAAAGATTCAAAATGGAGAATTCGAAAGATAAAGATATATGGCTATTGGGGATTATGTTTTTCATAAAAAACTTTCCTCTTTAAATTACTCATTAAGAAATGTTTTTGAAAACACTTCTTCCAAAAATACTTTAGAAAAATAGTTTTTCTAAATTTTTTATCTGTTATGGTAACCTTAAGCTCTGATACCACGTGTAACACCCCACGTCCATTAATGTCACTCATAAAGGGAATTCATTAACTTCCATGGAGGTTTTAAGTGAATATAGAACAGAAAAATTACAACAAGACAGATAATAAGTAGTACTTGGAAATCTAAAACTTTATTTTATTGTAGCGGAAACTAAACATGTTTGTTACATCATAAAACCATAAATCAGAGTCAAGTACAATATCCATCTTGATAAAACAAAATACATAATCCCATTACACAAATAGCCATTAAAGAAGATAACAAGCTGGACTTTACTTCAACGGTCCAAGCTTTCCAAAAGAGATAAAGCAATCCAATCAAACTCCACTAGAGCTGGGCCCAACCTGAGGACCTGGAGGGGGAAAAGGATAGAAATAGAGGGGGTCAGACATAAAGTATGGCGAGCATGATAATTCTAACAATACTATTATCAAAATAACTAGACTAAGGCATAAGCTGGAAAACAAGGAAATGTCTATGAACTATTGGGTATGGAAAAGCAGACAAAGATAACGTTAAAGATAAAGTTAAAGGCACACCTAATTACCAACGAATAATTACTACATTGCACCGCACCAGTCACCCTAAAGGTTGATCCCACTTGCTTCACTCAGAAGTTATATAAATAGCCTCGTGTACCCCTAGCTGACTACATAGGTGCCGTCTGCCCCTATCTCCACTAGGTGTACCCCACTACCCACTTGCGATCGGCTCCCTACTCGTAGATACCCGTGCTGGCCCCACAGTGGGGTGTATCACTCCCCTAAAGTGGCAACCCGATAGAACTTGAGAATGCACAGCTTATACCTACACGATGCAACAACGTCTTACCTACCAGCCCGGGTCCACACACGCATATGAAACCCGTTGGACTTGCGTTGCCACCGCTACCCCGTTTTGGCCTCTTATATTCAAACCCAGTATGCGTGTCCCGTCCTCGACTTGGGTCGAGCCCACAAAGATACGTTTGGGTTACTGGTTGAAATGGGCCCCCACAAGCTACCCACCTAAGCTTGTCACCACTAGTATATCCTACTTAACCCTCTTAGTCATGTTCATTTACATGTGTGTTTGGTTAAGTCTTACTAATCGTATTTCACATGCCACTAAGGGCACCCACTAGATTCCTCATGCCACCCAAGGCACCTACTTAAGCCCCATGTCCCACCTTACATGTTTATCTGGTTAAGTACTTCTTAATTCATTCAAACCATAACCTCATAAAGACCCCTCACATTAGACTGGCATTTATGGCAGTTGGATTTGTCGGGCGTGCCCGGGCAGTTTTACACCATAAAAGATTCTAACCTCGTGTATTTACAACTGTTATGCTTTAATTTGGGCCTAGGACCTCTCACATTGGGCTGACATTTGTGACCACTGGATTTGCCGGGCGGGTCCGGGCAGTTTTACGTCACAAACGAGTCCAACCTCGTGTACTAAGCATTGATTATCACTTATAATCTTTTACCCCAGTTTTAATAATTCCCTATTCAAATTATTAATTAATTCCAATTTTATTGATGTCCATAATTGACTCAATTATGGCCATCCATTCATGGCATGCAAAATCATATCAATTGCACCCCAACTTCTTAATATTAAATCCTTAGTATTACCCCTACCCCACGTTATACGTTCGCTTATTTAACGCAGAATATACGTTAGACTCGAATAGTCTAACTCATAGCACAAAGATAAATTATCACAACATATAGACAAATAAAATAAATCTAATCATAATAGGGGTGAAACTTGCATAAAACTACACATGTTAAGGATCTAAAGGTGTCAACTTGTTAAATGTCACAATTGACATGATATGATCATAACCCAAATTCATGTATAAACTTGCATATGGGGTTTTATGCAACATATTGATGGTGTGAACTAGCATTTAATACATAGAATTCACATATGTCATAGCATAATTCTAGATGTCATAATTCTAGATCTAAATAGATGTCATGGCATATGTTCATAATCTTTACTAATCAATCTAAACTTGAATACATGATTGTCATATAGATCAACATAGCCCAAACATTATGATTTGATTAACATGAACTAATTAGCATAGATAATAACATCATGACTTTATAACATGTATGATTTATCACAATTTAGCATAGAAAATTACAACCTATACAATATCATCATAGCATGATTTACAACATATAGGATATCATCGTCACATAACATAGGATTTACAACATACATGATAGCATAAGGTTTACAACAACATATATGACAATCCACATCATTCACTTATAATCCATTCATGACTTAATCTAATTAGTTTAACAATAATCTTGTTAAGATCATCATACCCAAAACTAGAGAAGAAAGAGAGTCTTGATTTTCTTTTGAGTTGAGTAGAATTAGGGTTTTGATTGGCTTTCTTCCTTCTTAGTTTGCGGCGGCTACACTGAGTTCCATGGAGGCGGTATGACGGTGGCTATTCTATTTTTCATGTGAATTAGAGTGAGAGACTACCTAGGTATTTATAGAGTTTAGGATTTATTTAGACCGCCAGATCAACTCAGAACTAAACTGAACCGTTTAATTTGCCAACTCAGCCCTAAAGACACATCAGCCAAACCCTAGCCGCCTGGACAGGTCGACACACAGGTCGACTGCCCAGTCGACCTTGGGGGGGGGGGGGTGTCGACTGCCCAGTCGACTCCCCAGTCGACCTGGGGTGCTGGGCGGGAATTTTCCCGCCTAGCCTGTTTGACTTCGAACTTTGAATTTTAAATTTTCTGAAATCTATTTTGAATTTTCTGAAACTTCCGATGGCCATAACTCCTTCATACGAAGTCCAAATCACGCAAACTCGGACTCTATTTCAACCAGAATTCCGAGACGAACACAATGGCGCAACCCGTTTCCCACAATTCTCACGTCTGAGATTAGTTATTCTTTAATTTGTGAATATTAATATTAACAGAATTACGCGGTGTTACAAAAATATAATAGAAACAAAACTTTATTGAGAGCTCTGAAATAAAACTTACAATCATTATAGTACATCAACACATCTGGACAATTTAATAATCTGTCCTTATATACAACACACAGCGGATCACACACTAGATATATATGTCTGAACATCTTCAGCTCGTCTCCGGACTTCACCGCATCCGATAACCTAAACCTGAAAAACTCGGTCTAACCCGAGCATTTACAAAACGTCGGATCAGTCTGGTGGACCAGAGTGTGAAAACTCGCTAAGTTTAAAACATCACCCAACTTGATTTTAAAGTCAAATCGTTTCTTTTTGAAATCATGGTTTATTTTGATATTAGAATAGTGTTTAAACACAATTAAATATCAATCTAGTGGAATGCTTGCATCTCACACTCCACGTATATTGTATATAATCAAAAACCGCGGGCTCTTATTGGAGATTGGATTTCCAACTGGCAAGGTATGGGACCACCTTCCGACAGTGTATTTCTAGAGAGGAATACACCAGGTTCAACAAGAAAATCTTGCAACCCAGGCTAAACATGACCGACCACTCATTTTGCTTGAGTGTGCCGAATGTATATCACCAACGGTTGGGCTCAAACCACTGTTTCCCAAAAAGTGACAGCATCAAAATAAATTAAAGAATGAAATGGATTTGCTCTAGATAGATGATTATACACCCTACTTGGGTGCGACCCACTTAGCCATGTGACCTACCCGATTTTATACCATTTCCCAGTTGTAAAGGCTTGAGGTTTAACACTACCTTTAGAACAACATATCACCATCACTTTAAATGCAAAATCGTCAGGTCCATCAAATCACTAATTGACATCCACAAATATACTCTGGATGTAAAAGAAGGGCTATTCATTGCCATCAACTTAGTATATTTGTAAAAGAACAATGTGCGTGACTCTTAAGAAATACTCTGTCAGACATCCGTCCGTACTAGTCATCCGAGAACAGGATGAACCAAATGTACCCTCCTACTACATCCTAAGTATCACCCTAGAGATTAGTAGCGAGTTATCCTTGCAAATCCATAGATTTCAATCACAATAGAACCCCAGTACATCTCTGGGTCGAATCAGATATTTTAAGTGGTTATTTTGTTTTATGAAGATCTATGGTCTTCGATTTCTCCGTCTCTATCAGCATCTGATATCTTCCACATTTTTGTATTTGCTGGTTGGAATGGTATTCGAATATAAATTTGATCCCAGTCTTTCCGTACCAACAATCGTAATGGTCAGATTTGATAGTCGGTTATTTAACTATCGAATAAACAACCATTCAACCATAAAATAAAAATATACTTACTGGTTTAGTACTCAGCATCATTTGGCTTATTAAATTAAAAATAATTTAAACTTATAAATCTTTCCACTACTTCAAACATCGCATCTCACTTCTTATTTAACATAAGAAAATTCTTCAACATTCATTAGTCCTTGACTCTAAATTGGTAAGAGAATAATTCCCTACGTATCAACCCTGAAGACCGAAATCAACATCAGATTAACACTTAGAAAATCATTCAACTCAACCAATCTCCAGTTAGGTTCCAATTATTATCTTGACACGTTATCAACTCATTATATCTCATTTATAATCCATTCGACCATTTCTCACTTCGAAAATCTCATTTCAATTCTATTTGTTCCACTTAATCTCATTATTAAGTACCGCCTATTTAAAATCGACATTTTAACTCCACATCTCCTTTATAATCTTACTTAATAGTTTTAATATAAATCCTTTTTATATCTCGAGTTCTTTTTACTTAATCCAAATGTTAAGTAAATATTACATTTAAGCTATCATTTCCACTTAAATTTCCTTATAATTTCATTCCTAAAAACTCGGGTTTAAATATATACCCGATTATAAACTCCTTCACATTTGAACTATATTTCATTATACTCTCGATAACTTAAATCATTTTCCATTTAATAAAAGTAATATCTAAATTTTAAATATTAAATTTACTTCAGTACTAAATACTGTAAAATTTGTTAACTGTTTTAATAACTAAAATAAATAATAAATTTCCTTTTTAAAGTCTTATAAAAATTAAGCAACTCTCCATTACTATTCCATTTGATTAATTAAAAGTAAATTAATCAAATAACCAATTCAAATAAAATTTTTGGATTAGTTAAACTCAACCCATGATTATCTCGTTAAACAATTCCAATTAATACTTTCTTTAAATTAATTAACAAAATAATTAATTTTAATATCCCCATTTAATTGTTCCCTAGAACAATTAATCCAACCTTTAACCATTCGGTTAATTTATACTTATCTACTTAGAAAATCTTATTAACATAATAATTTGTGTAACAAAACCATTTAATAATTACCCATACTTAAATAATAAATAATAAATATTTATTTTCCTTTTAATAAACTTCTATTTAAATAAATAGATTAAAAAATCTATCTTCAATTATAAAAATAAATTTTATAACTTCATTCCAGTCGATTTACATGACAGTAAATTCTTATTTATAAAACAATTGGTTTTCAAGGCATCTGATGCCAATTACTCAACCAATACTGCCCATTGGTTAAAAACAAACAACTGTTGAATTTCAGTTCAACAGTAAAGAACTCAATCAATTACCCAATCCACATTGGTGAAACAGTTCAATTAATTGTAATATGAAAATAACAATAAATTTTGAGGAATCCAGTTGGATCCCTCCAAACTGTTTTCCCTGCATTCAAATGCGTTATCTTAAATAATATTTTTCAACGGATGTAATATTCAACAATAAATAAACAACAGTAATCCAAACATCCATATTTAAATTTAATACGTTTATATTATTATAAACGTAGCCAACGAAGCAAGTTACCTTGTTTGGAAAACAATCGTTAGAATAACGATCAGATTTCGTTTAAAATAAAATCAATCAATTTATCTAACATACAAATAATATTCAGCACGTAGCAAACAATTATCAACCATAACACACAAATTAAAACCCGACTTATATAAAATATATGTGGGATAAAAACTGAGTGAGTTAAACTCACTTTGATTTGATACGTTTCTGAATCGGATCGGTTACAGTTAAATTAAACAGTTGTTCAGTTTAACTGTAAATTCTCTACTGATTCCAAAACTATCCAATTCTGTTCCGGGATGTTGTATTGGTCACCACGATTCTGGTACCCGTTGTTTGGCCCGATTCTCAAAACGTGATAAGAGTCATTAATGTTATTAGTTAACGATTTAATATAAATACTTTCTTACTTAAAAACATAGTATGTTAATTACTTTGAAATATCATCCAATCAAAATTGCTTTCTTCATGCAAACTATTTGTTTCCTTTCCCAATTAGTTCCACTTGATTTCTATAAACCGTGCCACCTTTGTTTAGCCTTCTTTTTCCTGATTATATATATGAAAGATAACTCCATCTTCCACCAATTCTCCACGTCATAGACTAAACCAATTGCAAACTTTCCAAACCTCCTTTTTTTACGGTTGTAAATACAACAATCTACCAGATTTAATTACCTCTTCCCCAATCGGTGCTCTTCGTTCCAGTTCACATTGTTTCTTCCCATATCACTTTTAAATATATATATATATATATATATATATATATATATATATATATTACCCATTGGCCTTCCTCCTTCACTGCTTCTAACTAACTTTTATTTGCTCAACGTATAACATGCCACTGCTGATCCAATTCAAAACATACTCACCTTCTCCTGTTTTACATTTTCCATGTTACTGCTTCTTCATCCAACATTTGCCCTGCATTTTCCCATTCGCTTTTGTACCTTCACGTTCTGGAAACTTTTACTCCTCATGAAACAACATTACCGCTTCACACTATAAAGCATCTGCCCACTACCTCACCCCGTCTTACTGCATCCTAGTACATGAACCCCACACCAAATTTCCCATTCCCATTTACTTCCTTCTGCCACTATTCATGCTTCATCCCTTTCTCAAATGAAGCCCATGCCCTTACGTTAAAACAAAACACCCCACTTTAACTTCTGTGCTACTCACGCAATTATACTGCATCCTATTAAATCTTCATTCTTTAAAACGTTCGCCCAATCGTTTTAAAACCCACTTGCCTCCATTAGTAAGCCACCACATGAATTACCGTGGCCCTCCTTTCTTCATTACATTCTTGTTACTTCACCCATTTTATTTCATGAATAATGTAACTTCCTAAATTTACACGCACGCTACCACCTTCTACCCCACTACTGTGCCACCGCCCCTCACCGGAATATCATCAGAGTACGCCACCCTCACCGCTTCGTTGCCTTCATCAATCACCAGAAACCACGATAAACTTGGCGCCCTTGGTAGGTGGCAAATGTGCTCGAACTGCCGCAAGTTTTAGTCAACGCCCGATCCGCCTCGAGCGACGATAACCGATCATGACCGGTTATAAGGACCCGTAACTTCCTCGTGAAGGAAAGAGCGGATACTTTGAGAAGAACACATAAAAGAACGCAAGCAGAAGAAAATTTCATTGTTAATTACAACAATTCATCAGATTACAAGAATATACAGAGTATGAATGAATAAAATACATTCGATAAATATCAGAGATTACAATAAATTACATAGCAGCGGAAAAATAATACAATACACAAATGAAAGTAGTACACGGATACAGAGCTTTTCGAGTATCGTTCCAGCGGTAAATCAGGATCCTGTGAATATAAATCTGCAAAACCAAAACTACTAGCTTCCCGTGGGGAAAATAGGAGCACCCAGAGTTTAGGTTAAAACAATAAACTCCAGGTCAGTCATGTGACTGGTGTGAGAACTAAAACAGTTATTAATTTGATTTTAAAGTTCGGTAAATCAAGGGACCACGCCGTATAACACGGAACGGGTTTCCTCCCAAGAATACCAGTGCATAAAAGAACAGCGCATGCTAAATAAAGAATAATGAAGCTATTATAAGACCCAAGTCCCATCACACAATGCAACACAAATCGGAGGATAGGGTTTTACCTTATAATAGCCAAAGAATGCTTGATACGCTAAATTTCGTCTTTTATTATTACTATAAGTGTATAGTGGCAAAACAATTTCAATCATAAGTATCAATCATAGACGGCATGGGTACCATATATCATGTCGCCATACTAGTTCTACAATTAAAACCGCAAGGTGTCGTATTTGGAAGCTAGATTCCCATCTGGGAACCATGGCTAGGCGCAATCCTACCGTTTCGAGACAATCTAGCCTACCATGTATCAGGACTCAGCCGCAACTGTACCTAGGCAACATGCAGGGCCAGTCCACCGATGTGGATTAAACTTAAACCCTGAACATACGTTTCCCCGCCCTTTGGGTCGTAAATGAGCCAAATGACTCCAACGGCTCCACACCGTCACCGATATATCCGAGGCGCCTCGCAACAGCAACAACCACATAAGTCAAACTCGTCAGGGCATGTAAAACAACTGACGCCACTTCTAGCTAGAAGGAAACGCATGCCCTCCCTATCGTCCTCTCCCGTTTCTTGTTCACAACCGGGGTGTGAGGCTCGCGAATCAATGTTACACAAAGCTATCCCACACAGGCGGTGCTTTGATCATCAACCACATGACTTTGCTTTTCAAAAGAAGCCTTGATCAATTGCCACTTAGGCATGCCACATAGGCAATTCACTCCATGCGATTGATATCCATAAATATATAACCCTTGAGCTCGTACATCTCAGAGAAGGGCGTTAAGAAAGAGAATAAATTCTCCGCCGCCAAACAGATATATATTTAATAGAAATCAATCACATAGAATAAAATCCAATGTCAGACACACAGTCCATTTACAAGTTCTTTCTGGGTCTGAACGAAACTGGAGGAACCTTATTCCTCGCATATCCATCGATCTCCAAGTACGTCTGGACGATCACCAACTGATTCCCTCCTCTTGGGTGTACGGCCCAATCAAGAGCATCAGTAATTATCCAAACGACGTGAAGACCTCTGGTCTTCAACCACCGTCTTCACCTTCGACTTATCATCGTATCAGTTATTCAGAATGGGATAAACCCAGTCTTTCCGAATAACTCGCGTATATAATAAACAAGTGTGACACGAACACAACATACGCCTCTTTACAATTCATCAGTCACTAACCGTAAATTAGTAAGAGAACAACTCCCTAAATATTAACCCCGAAGGCCGAAACCAACATCAGATCAATACCCAGGAAACCATTCATCTTAACTAATCTTCAGTTAGTTGCTAAATTTCACATTCTTAGGGATAGGTTACCATTAATTTTATCAAAGATAAATTCCTCAAATTTATTCTTTAATCTTCTTTTGAATATCAATTCAAACCAAATTATGGTTTATCCAAACTAGCCGGGATTAACGAACCTTACCGAAGTAATCATTTGTTTTAATTTACCAACCCCAACCAATTCATCCTATTAAGTAAAACTGGTAATACTTCATATCTAACACCACGGTGTTATCGGTAAATTCAATTACCATTTCACGTTCAAATCTAATTAAAGATTTAACTATCGCCTGGAGAAAAACTGGTGATACTCCATCTCGATCTTTTCAGTCTAATTAAAGATTCATTAAAACTCCACTTAGTTTTAATCTTTAACAAGGTTAAAGAATCAATGTCATTTAAAATACGGTTCACGATAAACCCAAAATCACATTCCATTCTATCAGCTTTTAATCGTAAAATAGCAACTGAGCAATTCCCTAAGTATTAACCCCGAAGGCCGAAACCAACATCAGATCAATACCCAAGAAACCATTCAACTTAACTAATCTCCAGTTAGTTTCTGATTTTCTTAACTCCGTTGGGTCTAAGAATAGTATTATTGTAGATACCATTCACGACAACCCAAAATCACATTCCATTAATTATCGGGTTAAAGAACAAGTGTTATTTAAAACACTTTTCACGATAGACCCAAAAATCAATACTAATTCAGTTCCAATTAAATATTATTTAATTGGTATACTTCATTAAATCTAAATAAAAAGATTTAATCTTTTTCTCAACTGGGTTTAAGAACAGGGTTAATGAAGACACCATTCACGACAAACCCAAATCACATTTGATATTAAATACAAGGCTCTGAATAGAAAATATATTGGCTTATATTCAATATCAAATTCTACGACCAACAAATATTGTATTGGAAATAACGATATAAATGAATCTTTCAAATTTCCATAACAATATCTGTATAATCACAAAATCCAACATCGAAATATCCCAAGGACAATTTCGATTCAAATCCATTCCAATTCAATTATTGGAAATCCTGGTTACTTTTAAAACCATTTCAAATTCAATTTATTTATTTCAAAACCAAATTGATTATAATTATAGTTCAAAACAAGTTCATTTCGATAAAAATCTATTTTTATCTTTTCAAATATGGAGTTTTTCATCCCAATTCTTCACAAATCATTTCTTATGATTTTACACAAATTATTACTATTTTTAATAATTTTATCAAGGCCCGTACAGTCGATTTCCATCAACGGCCATCGAGCTGCACTTACAACAACCTTTTCCAAATTTGATTTGGACATAATTCCAAATCCAACCGTTAGATTTCAAATCTCTAATATTCGTTAGAAATCTCTTTTCGATATGAACCCAACGGTTTCGGTTTTAGGAGAATCCGATGGTCGGATCTCCCGCAATATCCATTCAAAGTCAATGGTCGAAATTCGCGAACTGCAGCAGCGCGGCGCATTCTATTCAGGCCATTATATATATATATATTATATATATTTCGTCGATTTCCTTTCAAAATGTATTATATAAATCGTTTAAATTCGTTTTCAAAACGATTTAAAATGAATTTTTCAATATAAATTCATTTTAATTTCATTTCAAATCGATTTCAATTTAATTCGAATTTCAATTCATTTCAATTTAATTCGAATTTCAAATCTATTCAATTTAATTCGAATTTCAAATCTCTTCAATTTAATTCGAATTTCAAATCTCTTCAATTTAATTCGAATTTCAAATCTCTTCAATTTAATTCGAATTTCAAATCTCTTTCAATATTCATTGAAAAATGAATAAAATCGATATAAATTTTGTTCACGTCAAAATGGCGTCAATCTAATCAACACGGCTTTTATTCAACACATGAATGTTTATTCTATTCAACACATGAATATTTTTCAATATTGGAATGAGGCCCAATCAATTACCATATAATGTTAATTATATGGATTTTCTACAACACATGTATATAATAGCAACGATAAATAATCAACCATCATCCAGAGTTTACCACACAACTGCATAAGCATTAAATATAAATAATTAACGCTTACACAGTCTGTCAACCCATCGATTGACATATATCGAAACAATCGGGATTAGTGTACGTCAAATATCATCCCAATACCCATGTGGGGTTTTCAAATCAACAAACACAGATTTTATTTGTGCGGTTGGGCGATGTGTAAAATTTATCGTCCCAATCAATATCAGTCAAATCAGTGTATATAAACAAATCTCCGATTTGTTTATTACTATTTATTTTATATACACGTTAAAAATTATATTTTTAACTATAAAATATTTTCCCCTATAAAATATTTTATTTCTTTTCACATCACACAATCATAATCAAATTTCACAACACAACAATCTAACAAACAAGTCATCCATGATCTATGGACGACGGGTGTCGGGTACTACTAAGCAGCGTCTGCATCCTAGTATATATTTTAACTAGAAATTATAATAAAAGTGAGGAGTTCTCAAATTCGTTTCCACTCCATCAGTTTTAATTTCTGAATTTCTGAACTGTTTTGATTTCAAATCGCCTCAAATTCTAATTTGCTCTATTTCAGTTCTAGTCTGTTTTGAAATGTAGAATTCTGCGCCATGATCACAATGCAACTGAAATCGTTCAGTTTTGACCTCGTATGAAAGACTTATGATCATATTTGTGTTATTCACTAATTTGGATAATTAAATTTTAATTAATTAATAATTAAACTAATTACTTTGACTTAATCCATCATCCCTACCATCGTAATTCTGTCAAAGCAAATCCCAAGACCTCACCATCCTCTCTCCAAAACGCGCGCCATTCCAAGGCCTTAGACCACGATCGGCCATCGTCACACAGAGCGCCGCCCTGCCTCCTCCCCCTGCCATGAACGACGGCGAATTCGATGGCCTGAGGCGGCCAGAAAATGATGGTGAACATTGCGACTTTGAGCTAAGATTCCCAACAAAATACTCAATGAAATTTCACCAAACTGGTATTGATTCGAAGAGCGTTGAGAACTCTTTGATTTTCCCTTCACATCCCCCATCTAATTCTTTCTATATTTGACGCGATTTAGGATTTATTTCAGGAGTAATTTCCGCCCTCTATAGGAAGCTGATGGCGGATTTTGAGCACGATGGAATTAGGGTTTTATTTTGGCCAATGAGGATTTTTCTTTCTATTTATAAATATTTTTTATTTCTAAAAATAGCAACTTTTTCATTCGACCTCGAAATCGAACCCACCGACTGTCGCCCTAGCTAATTACCCCTATTCCGAACGCAATGGAATATGATTCGTAAGCCAGTTCGGCTGTTTCGATCCGTTTCCGTCAAAATCAAAATATAAATCTATATATTGAATTTGAACACACATTTCAATTTACTAAGGCCACATACGGACTCTACAAATTCCCGAAAAATATTTTCTAGCTTTGTATTGACGATACGGTCCTAACAAAACTAATTTCGTCAAATTCTGAAACCGTTTGAAAAATGGCCATTTTCTGGTCTATCAAAATTGACCGAAATTGACAAAACACGTTTAACTTCGCCACGCTCACATATTGATTCGAAAAATTATGAATTTTGAAACTCGGCAATAATTTGACATCCCGGATCCAACAAAAGTGGTTTCGTTGAAAACCGAGGTCGTTTGCAAAATTTCCATTTTTAAGGGCTTTTATATATATTAAAATATATATAAATTCCACAACGAATTTTCTGAATTTTCAACTGGACGTAACTCTCAACTTTTAAAACGAAATCTCTGTTCCTTACATCCGTTAGAAAGATATCGTCAAACAGATTCAAATATTTCTTGTTTCGTCCAATTCCGACTTAAAACGAATTCTGTATTTTCATTTGAAATTCGAAATCGAATTTTCGAACTGCAGCGCCATTTCAGGCTCATTATATAATTAAAATAAATTTATTCGTTTTAACTTCATCGAAAATAAATTTTCGTCGTTATTATTTAAAATAATCCATTTTAAATATTCAAAATCCATTAAAATTGCCAAAATAAAAATTTTTTAATTGGCTCAGAATTTCCGGGTTATTACAATCTCCCCCACTTAAAACTTTTCGTCCCCAAAAAGGAACGAAGCTGGAAGTTGTTTAATAATCAACTCAACTTTCAATATTTTCGTTACGGCTTAAGTTCTTCAACTTTTTAGTTTCTAAGAACCTTTGAAATTTTCCAAATATTTGGCTAACACCCTAAATTTTCGAAAAATTTCGCCATAACCTCCCCTGCACCGGGGACTTCGGGATATTTCAAATAGCCTCCCATGGCCCTCATCAATCCAAAAAGAAAAAGAAACAGCCAAGCGGCTAGCCAATCAGCTCATAAAATCATCAAAACCCAATAAATTTGTAAACATGTACCTATTTGTCGGGCAAACAATTTTATTCCTCTTCTCTAGCCTCCTTGCTATGACCTATTCAATGTAAGTACATGTACATGCATGCATATGCGATAAATTTTCAATTCAATTCACTATTTGGTTCAATTTGGCTAAAGGTTCAACATTTTAATTAATCAAGCAAAAATCAAACAACACAACCATCAATCAATTAGTGGATTATCATTTCAAATTCATAATTTTAATATATAGTCAAAAATAAGATTTTTGATGCCAAGTCACAACAATGTATTCTAACTATATTTTGGTTCTCACACCAGTCTAATGGAAATATATAGATATCACGCTTTCGGCACTCGAATATAAATACTGATGATGCGGCCGCATCATCAGAATTATCCCCGGGCGATTAGAGTGTGACTCTATATCCATCCAGTATATTGGAGGCTTCCAATACACGTGGATCAGACGTATATTAAAATCTCTATATACATGATAGTCCAAATCAATATAAATAAATAATCAAATACGAATAATTGATTTAAATTTTCAAAAAAAAACTTGTTTTCACTTTTATTTTAAAAACACTACTCTTCACACTCGTTCTAGGATACTACTGATCCTATCTCTAACGAGTCATTCTCATTGGATATTACTAATCCAATCTCTGATGAATTCTTTCGTTTGGTTCTAACGTGTCATGTTCTCTGAGCTTTGTAAACCAAAGCTCTGATACCAAAACTGACACAACCGGACGAAATCTGGTAGGCTTTGCAACCATCCCTTCATTCCCCAAAGCAGCAGGTTAAACCCACTGTGGCTGCCAGTGGTCCCCCAGTCTCACTTGTTTTACGGCGACCCTCTCGAGCCTCCCGGCCACTGCCTAACTAACCCTCGCAAGGGACATGTGCGGGTAAGAGCCCACTGTTCGCCACCAAACCACATGGTGAGAACCCCCCATCATGACTGCAACAAGAACTGGTGATACTCCATTTTCGTTCTTTTCAATCTAATTAAAGATTCATTAAAACTCCACTTAGTTTTATTCTTTAACTGGGCTAAAGAATCAATGTCATTTAAAACACGGTTCACGATAAACCCAGTCTCACATTCCATTCTATCAGCTTTTAACCGTAAAATAGCAAGTGAGCAATTCCCTAAGTATTAACCCCGAAGGCCGAAACCAACATCAGATCAATACCCAAGAAACTATTCAACTTAACTAATCTCCAGTTAGTTTCTGATTTTCTTAACTCCGTTGGGTCTAAGAACAGTATTATTGTAGATAACGTTCACGACAATCCAAAATCACATTCCATTAATTATCGGGTTAAAGAACAAGTGTTATTTAAAACACTGTTCATAATAAACCCAAAAATCAATACCAATTCAGTTCCAATTAAATATTATTTAATTGGTACAATTAATTAAATCTAAATAAAAAGATTTAATCTTTTTCTCAACTGGGTTTAAGAACAGTGTTAATGAAGACACCATTCACGACAAACCCAAATTACATTTGATATTAAATACAAGGCTCTGAATAGAAAATATATCGGCTTATATTCAATATCAAATTCTACTACCAACAAATATCTTATTGGAAATAACGATATAAATATATCTTTCAAATTTCCATAAAAATATATGTAAAATCACGAAATACGACATCGAAATATCCCAAGGACAATTTTGATTCAAATCCATTCCAATTCAATTATTGGAAATCCTGCTTACTTTTAAAACCATTTCAAATTCAATTTATTTATTTCAAAACCAAATTGCTTTTAATTCTAGTTGAAAACTAGTTCATTTCGATAAAAATCTATTTTTATCTTTTCAAATATGGAGTTTTTCATCTCAATTCTTCACAAATCATTTCTTATGATTTTACACAAATTATTACTATTTTTAATAATTTTATCAAGGCCCGTACAGTCGATTTCCACCAACGGCCATCGAACTGCACTTACAACGACCTTTTCCAAATTTGATTTAGACATAATTCCAAATCCAAATGTTAGATTTCAAATCTCTAATATTCATTAGAAAGCTCTTTTCGATACGAACCCAATGGTTCCGGTTTTAGGAGAATCCGACGGTCGGATCTCCCGCAATATCCATTCGAAGTCAATGTTCGAAATTCGCGAACTGCCGCAGCGTGGCGAGTTCTATTCAGGCCATTATATATATAATATATATATTATATATATTTCATCGATTTTCTTGCAAAACGTATTTTATATATCGTTTAAATTCATTTTCAAAACGATTTCAACTTCCTTTTCAAATTCAAATCAAGATTGAATTTTTCAATATAAATTCGTTTTAATTTCATTTCAAATCGATTTCAATTCAATTTCAATTTAATTCGAATTTCAATTCATTTCAATTTAATTCGAATTTCAAATCTATTCAATTTAATTCGAATTTCAAATCTCTTCAATTTAATTTGAATTTCAAATCGCTTCAATTTAATTCGAATTTCAAATCTCTTCAATTTAATTCGAATTTCAAATCTCTTTCAATATTCATTGAAAAATGAATAAAATCGATATAAATATCGTTCACGTCAAAATGGTGTCAATCTAATCAACACGGTTTTTATTCAACACATGAATGTTTATTCTATTCAACACATGAATATTTTTCAATATTGGAATGAGGCCCAATCAATTACCATATAATGTTAATTATATGTATTTTCTACAACACATGTATATAATAGCAACAATAAATAATCAACCATCATCCAGAGTGCACCACACAACTGCATAAGCATTAAATATAAATAATTAACGCTTACACAGTCTGTCAACCCATCGATTGATAAATACCGAAACAATCGGGATTAGTGTACGTCAAATATCATCCCAATACCCGTGTGGGGTTTTCAAATCAACAAACACAGATTTTATTTGTGCGGTTGGGCGATGTGTAAAATTTATCGTCCCAATCAATATCAGTCAAATCAGTGTATATAAACAAATCTCCGATTTGTTTATTACTATTTATTTTATATACACGTTAAAAATTATATTTTTAACTATAAAATATTTTCCCCTATAAAATATTTTATTTCTTTTCACATCACACAATCATAATCAAATTTCACAACACAACAATCTAACAAACAAGTCATCCATGGTCTGTGGACGACGGGTGTCGGGTGCTACTAAGCAGCGTCTGCATCCTAGTATATATTTTAACTAGAAATTATAATAAAAGTGAGGAGTTCTCACATTAGTTTCCACTCCATCAGTTTTAATTTCTGAACTGTTTTGATTTCAAATCGCCTCAAATTCTGATTTGCTCTGTTTCAGTTCTGGTCTGTTCTAAAATCTAGAATTCTGTGCCACGATCACAGTGCAACTGAAATCCTTCAGTTTTGACCTCGTACGAAAGAGTTAAGTTCATATTTGTGTTAATCACTAATTTGGATAATTAAATTTTAATTAATTAATAATTAAATTAATTACTTTGGCTTAATCCATCTTCCCTACCGTCGTATTTCTGTCAAAACAAATTCCAAAACCTCCCCATCCTCTCTCCAAAACGCGCGCCATTCCAGGGCCTTAGACCACGATCGGCCATCGTCACATGGAGCGTCGCCGTGCCTCCTCCCCCTACCACGAACGACGGCGAATCCGAAGGCCTAAGGCGGTCAGAAAATGATGGTGAACATTGTGACTTTGAGCTGAGATTCCCAACAAAATACTCAATGAAATTTCACCAAACTGGTATTGATTCGAAGAGACTAGAGAGCTCTTTGATTTTCCCTTCACATCTCCCATCTAATTCTTTCTATATTTGCCGCGATTTGGGATTTATTTCAGGAGCAATTTCCGCCCTCTATAGGAAGCTGACGGCGGATTTTGAGCACGATGGAATAAGGGTTTTATTTTGGCCAATGAGGATTTTTCTTTCTATTTATAAATATTTTTCATTTCTACAAAATAGTAACTTTTTCATTCGACCTCGAAATCGAACCCACCGACTATCGCCCTAAGCTAATTACCCCTATTCCGAACACAATGGAATATGTTTTGTAAGCCAGTTCGGCTGTTTCGATTTGTTTCCATCAAAATCAAAATATAAATCTATATATTGAATTTGAATGCACATTTCAATTTACCGGGGCCATATATTGACTCTACAAATTCCCGAAAAATATTTTCTAGCTTTGTATTGACGATACGGTCCTAACAAAACTAATTTCGTCAAATTCTGAAACCGTTTGAAAAATGGCCATTTTCTGGTCGATCAAAATTGACTAAAACTGACAAAACACGTTTAACTTCGCCACAAAAACATATTGATTCGAAAAATTATGAATTTTGAAACTTAGCAATAATTTGACATCCCGGATCCAACAAAAGTGGTTTCGTCGAAAACAGAGGTCGTTTGCAAAATTTCCATTTTTAAGGGCTTTTATATATATTAAAATATATATAAATTCCACAACGACTTTTCTGAATTTTCAACTGGACGTAACTCTCAACTTTTAAAATGAAATCTCAGTTCCTTACATCCGTTAGAAAGATATCGTCAAACAGATTCAATTATTTCTTGTTTCGTCCAATTCCGACTTAAAACGAATTATGTATATTCATTTGAAATTCGAAATCGAATTTTCGAACTACAGTGCCATTTCAGGCTCGTTATAGAATTAAAATATATTTATTCGTTTTAACTTCGTCAAAAATAAATTTTCCATCGTTATTATTTTAAATATTCAAAATCCGTTAAAATTGCCAAAATAAAATTTTTAAATTGGCTCGGAATTTCCACGTTATTACACCAGTCATAGGATAGATCTCGAAGCCCTTAACCTTTTGTAGTTGATTGTATCCCATAAAGATGAGTGGATGTGAAATTAGAAGTGGAAGAAAGAAGGAACGCTCTGGTTCGTTCATGAATAAGAGATGGAGGCGGAAAAACACTTGACCACGGCGTATTAAAGTTTAGGGTTCTTGATGTATAAGGGGGTATCTATAGGGTTTAGCTTTTATTATTCAATTATTAAACGATACTTAGCTTTGAAGTAACGTCTTAAAACCATGATATACAATCTCCGTTTCCGATGAAAATTGTAATCTTAGCATAAAAAAATATTTCGGACACGATGGAATAGGTTTCGTCGAATTCCGAGGTCATTTGTAAAAAGTCCTTTATAAATCACAGGTGAAAAACACACATTTAAATTTGCTACGATCACAAAATAAATCCAAATAACTTGAAACTTGACACACTACAACAACCCATCATTACGGATTCATTAAAATTAGTTTCGCTAAAAACAGAATTCATTTGGTAATCCGTTATTCAAATTTTACGCGTAAAACAACGCTATTTTAGACACCCCAAATATCCAGTCTCCAAAACTAACAAACTATATATCTATCCTGACTCTAAACATCAATACATATTTAATGGAATTCGTTTCATGGATTAATTCGATCGTTATCTCGTGTTATGATCAAAACCCCTTTTCTAAAACGAAATAAATAAATTGATCGTTATAATTCCATAGCGACTATTTGAAATTTTGAATTGGACATAACTAGAAATATATAAACTGAAATCTCGATTTTTCTCTTTTATTAGAAAATTAAAATCAAATCGATTCCAGCGTTTCATGTTTCACAGAATTCTGACTTAAAATGAATCTTGTATATTCAATTGAAGTTCAAAACTCAATATTACGAACTACCACGACGTTACGGGCTTGATTTATAATTATATATAAATTAAACATTTAAACTTCGTTATATAAACGAATTATGTATTTTAAATCTATTTAAAATTCCAAATTTATATTTAATATAATAAAATAAATTAAATATCTGAGTACGGAAAATATGGGATGTTACAACTAAATATATATCTGTTTTGTGGCAGAGAATTTATTCTCCTTCTTAACACCCTTTCTAAGACGTGCGAGCTTAAAGGTTATATATTAGTAGACATCAATGGTATGGTATGGATTGGCAATGTGGCATGCTAAGATGCAAATGGTCAAGGCTTTTGTTGAAAAGCAGAGTCTTGTAGATAATGATCAAAGCATGGCTTTAATTAGCATAGCTTTGTGTATAGCATTAATTCGCGAGCCTTATCTTCCAAATTCCACAAAGCAGTATCCGTATTATCACAGAATCCAATATCCAAATATCCGAAGATTATTTCCATTCAAATCCATTCCAATTTATTCATTGGAAAATTCTGGTTATATTAAGACCATTATAATTTTCTTTCAGTTCTTTATTCTAATTGTTAACTAGTTCATTTAGATAAATATCTTTTAGCTTTTCAAATATGGAATATTTAATCCAATACTCTTTTTAAATCATTTATTATGATTTAACACAATTTATCCATATTTTTAATAATTTTTAATATGGTCATTTCAGTCGATTTCCATATACGGTCATCGAACTGCATTTACAACGACCATTTCAAATATCGAACTACACCATATTTAACTAGTATATTTATAATCAATTCAGAGTCTTATATTTAATACAAGACTTTGAATAGGAACCATATTGGCTTATATTCAACATCAAATTCTGAAACTAATAGATATTATATTGGGAATAACAATATCTGTATCTTCCAAATTCCTCAACAATATCCTATAATCACGGAATCCAATATCGAAATATTCCAGAAGATTATTTCCATTCAAATTTTATTTTGGGGTTTGTCATGAATGGTGTCTTCAATAACACTATTCTTAAACCCAGTTGAGAAAGGAATAAATCTTTTAATTAAGCTTTAATGGAATTTTTCCAAAGTAAAGTTTTCCAATTTAATACATTAAATTGGAATTGAATGGAATTTGATTTAATAATAATCGAGATGAGCATCTATGAATGAAGACCATTACTATTTATGTAATTTAAAAGGCTTTGTTGTTATTCCACTTATAGTATTAGTTTAATACGGAAATTTATATTGATTACGACTGATCGGATTTCCATGAAGGTTCCACATTAAATGGAAGATGATTTTGGGTTTATCGTGAACTGTGTTTTAAATAATATTTGTTCTTTAACCCAAGTAAAGGCAGGATTAATTTCTAGAAAGTTGAATAATCATTAAGTAATGATTTTAGAAATTTAAACTAAGTAGAGTTTTAATAAATCTTTAATTAGATTTGGAATGAATAGATGGTAATTAAATTTACCAAAACATGAGATGTGTTAGAACCAAATATGCTTGGTTGTTGATATTGATTATGATTGATTGAATGTTTGGATTGTACTCGACCAGTTTATGAGCAAAATATGCTTTTACATTTAGCATTGGGTTGAATAGAAATTTGTGTTTGCTAACACCTTGTGAAACACTTCACGATTTGACTACGAGGTGTTTAGAGATGTTGTTTGGTTCATTTCAAATTTAATGAATGATTTTGAAACAAGATTTTCTTAAGTGAAAAGAAATATATTCCCGATTTTGGATAGGGAATGTTTTATAAAACAGAAAGGATTTTGAGGGCTAAACCCGATGTTTCCAAAATGATTTAGAAAAGTATTATGTGTTTGACATTGTAGTTCATCACATAACCGATTGTTGCTATTGATGATATATCTATTTGGTGACGGAGAATTTATTCTCTTGCTTAACACCCTTCTTTGAGACGTACGAGCTCAAAGGTTACATGATTAATAGTGACTGATCATATGTGTGAATTACTAATGTGAAGTACTATAATTTGAAAGTACTTGTGATTATTATGTTGTGAAATGATTTTCCCTACTTCGGGATATAAAATGATTGAGTATGTGGCTAAAGATTCGGGTAACCCGTGCAACTAAAAGTATGGGTATTATAACCTGAAATGGTTTTGGAGGGTGTAGTTTCCCTGAGGGCGTGGGAAATGCACCATATTTATCGAGTGACTAAGGAACGTGCCCTTTGCCTTGTTGACGGGAGAAACCTCCCGATATTTGGTTGCATACTGTTTGTATGCATTATGATAATTGGAATACATATTTCCAAAGATTTTGGTTTGAGATCCCAAAGTGGAATCTACTTTGATATAAAGCTAGATATGTATTTCAAATGAGTTGAAATAAGAAATCAGGAAATAAAGTCCGAAGAAATAATTTCTATAAAGTGAATTGGATTTTGAAATCTAAATTTGGGGATTAAGCCTAAATGGGTAGATTGAGGAATTGCATTTTGTCTGATGCATTATAGATCCATAAGTCTATTATTGATGGTAGTTGTATGTGCACTAGTATTCATAGGGGTAAACCCGTTCCGTGTTATATGGCATGGTCCCGTGATATGCCTCACTTTTAAATAAGTTAAATATAACTGTAGAATTTCTCATACCAGTCCCATGACTAACTCGTAGTTTGTTTTTCCCTTACAAACTCGGGTGCCCATATTTTCCACATGGGCAGTCGAGTAGTTTGTTTTGCAGATTATTTCATTGAGCATGATTCTGGATTGGAGCTTAAAAATGTGTCCAGAGCATTGATAGTCTTCCGCTGTGTTAGTTTATATTTTCACTGTGCGTTGTATTACATTTATTGTAAATTCATCTTCCGCGGTCTTATTTTTGATGTACTCTGATATTCTGTACTTTGATGTAACATTATTATGATTTTATAAAAGTCTTCTGTTGTTTGTTTTGATGTGTTGTGCGCCAAAAGTTAGCGTATCCGCTTTTTTGGTTCGATTTAAGTTGGTTTAACGATCGATTTGGATCGCCCAGAGAGGAGGGTCACTACATATTATATATGTTTAAATGGTTTGAGTAAAATGTGCCATGCAGCGACCATTCGTGAATTTCAACCATTGACTTTGAATTGACGTAACGGGAGATCCGACCGTCGGATTCTCCTAAAACTGGAACCGTTGGATTCATATCGAAATGAGCTTTCAACATAATGAGAATTTTTGAAATCCAATGGTTAGATTTTAAATTATTTTTAAATTAGTTTTGGAAAAGGTCGCTATGAATGCAGTTCAGTGGCCGACATAGAAAACAGACTGTAAGGGCCTTAATAAAATTACTAAAAATAAGAACAAATTATGTAAATTCATAATAAATGATTTGGAATGATTTTGGATGAAATATTCCACGTTTATAAAGATAAAAGATATTTTTATCAGAATAAGTTGTTTTGCAATTTGAGTAAAGAACTGAGAGGAATTGAAATGGTTTGGATATAACCAGAGTTTTCCAATGAATAAATTGGAATGGATTTGAATGAAAATAATTTTCGGAATACTTCGATATGGGATTCCATGACTATATGGATATTGTTGAGGAATTTGGAAGATATATATCGTTGTTCCTAATGTGATATCTGTGGTTCTTAGAATTTGAGATTGAATATAAGACAATATTATTTCTATTTAGAGTCATATATTTAATTTCTAATTGGATTTTGGGTTTGTCGTGAATGGTGTCTTCAATAACACTGTTCTTAAAACCAGTTGAGAAAATAATAAATCTTTTAATTAAGATTAATGAAGTTTTCTAATTAATATAATTAAAATGAAGTGGAAGTTGATTTTGGGTTTATTGAACATATAGAAGTCATTATAAATCAGAATATGATGAAACAAGAAATGTTGGTATATTTTAAACTGTAATTTTCTAATGAATGTAAGAAATTGAGATTTCATGTTATAAAATGTAAGTTATGTCCAAATCTAAAGTTAGAATAGTCGTTATGGAATTTATATATTTTTTAATATTATATATAGCCCTTAAAATTGCCATTTTGCAAATGACCTCCATTTTCGACGAAACCACTTTTGTTGGATCCAAAACGTCAAATTATTATTAGGGTTTAAAATTTTGTAATTTTTGGAATTACTATGTGAGCATAGTGAATCTAAACACGTTTTCAATTTCAGTTTGAATCTAATAAGGCAGTTAAAAAGGCCATTTTTCAAACAGTCTCCAAATTTGATGAAATTAATTTTGTTAGGACCGTATCATTAAAACATAGCTAGATTTCAATTTTCATAATTTTTGCAGTCAATATGTAGCCCCGGTGAATTAAAATGTACTTTTAAATTCAATATCGAATGTTATCTTAATTTATATTTTAATTTTGATAAAAAATGATCAAAACCATCGAATTGGGTTACAAAACACATTCCATTGTGTCCATAATGGGGGTATTTGGCTAGAAGTGAAAGTTGTTAGGTTTTGTTTGGAGTTTGGACACGAAAACTTTATAATTATGAGATATTAAAATTAAATATTATTTAATTATAAGGGTACAAAACCCTAGAAAACGTTGCCAAGCCCAAATCTAACGCAGCCGCCGGTTTCATTTCTTCAATGGCCTTATTCGTCCGATTTTCTTTTCCTAATCTCTTCTACCACAGTTCGAATTAGATTGTGATTGTAAAACAAAACTTGTAGAGAATTTCCAAATCTTCAATCTATGCGGTTTTGATCAAGATCACTTGTGTAAATCGTGGGAATATGGGACTCAAAGCCACCGTGCTCATGCGTGGTTCTCGAGGGATAGGGGTGACCGATTTGGGAGTCATTTGGGGTGATGGAAGACGCCACGTAGGGCGTTGTCCGGGAGCGGTCTAATCGTCGACCGGTCTGACGATGGAGGAGCGGCGGCGGAGAGGTTAAGGCATTGAGTGGGTTCGGTTGTACTGAAGGGTTACAGGAAGAAAAGCCGACGGTTTTTGAATGTGATTAGTGAAAATAAAAGGTTAAGGAAATTAATTAATTACTTTAATGAACTGTTAGTTATTTTATAATATGTTATAAATTGTAATCTTAATAACTTGTGTAAACGGACATAAAATTCTGCGAAACGACATGTGTTGGAATCGTGGAACCAAACACTTCGCCATGGAACTGACTGGAACAAATTTTGAGCTAACTGCAGATTTTGATAAATTTAAACACACAGTTTAATTTTATCAAAACGAATTGTTTTATAACAATTTCTATCCAATCGAGGTGAGAAACCGAAATTCAGTGAAAAGGGCTAGATTAAAATTAACTGTTTGTTAGTTAATTGTTGAATACTATTGTGAAATATTTGATTTATATACTGATGTTCTGAAATTCAATTGAACAGTAAATGGTTATTAATTGAGGAAAATTTAACTAGCCACTGATTATTTAATTTGGATATGATCACCGTTATTATTGAATGATATTATTGAGTTAGTATGTACTGATTGTTGATGATTGATTTGCAGTTAATCTATTGATTGACGAACCCATATAAGCGTTAACGGTTTAATGCTTAAATGGTATATACCGCGATATGCGAATTGGATGTTATAATTGATTGATGATGCATGATATAAAATAAATAAACAGTTTGGAATTATATTCGATTTTATTTATAAATCAAATTTGGTTTGAATGGGACGAGTCGCGCAGCGACCTTTCGCGAATTTCAACTATTAACTTCAAGCTGTTGTAACGGGGGATCCGACCGTCGGATTCTTCCGAAACCGAAACCCTAGGATTTGTAATTAACAGATGTTTCAAGTAAAAATAAAAGATTTAAGATCCAACGGTTAGATTTCAAGATAAATCCAAATCAATACTTGAAAAGATTGTTGTAAATGTAGTTCGATGACCGAAAATGGAAATCGACTGAAAAAGCCATATTAAAATTATTAAAAATATGGATGAATTGTGTTAGATCATAATAAATTACTAGAAAGCGTTTTGGAATAATATTCCAAAGTTTAGAATGATAAAAGATATTTATTTGAATGGACTAGTTAACAGCTAGAATAAAAAATGGAAGGAAATTATAATGGTTTTAATATAACCAATGTTTTCTATCATATAAACTGGAGTGGATTCAAATGGAAATAATCTTCGGAATATTTTGACATTGGATTCTGTAATTATATGAATATCATTGAGGAATTTGGAAGATATAAATATCGTTATTCCAATATGATATTTGCTGGTTTCAGAATTTGATATTGAATATAAGTCGGTACTACTTCTATTTTAGGCCTTATATTTGATATCAAATTGTATTTTGTATATGAAGATTAAAACTAAGAAGAGTTTTAATAAATCTTTAATTAGATTTGGAATGAAAATAAATGGTAATTAATAATTTACAAAAACACGAGATAAACCAAATATACTTGGTTGTTGATATTCACTATTGTGGATTGATTGTAGTCGACCAGTTTATGAGAAAATATGCTTTTACATTTAGCATTGGGTTGGGTAGAAATATCTGTATGCTAACACCATGTGAAATACTTCATGATTTGACTATGGGGTGTTTAGCGATGATGTGATTTATTTCAAATCTAATGAATGATTTTGAAATGTGATTTTCTTAATTGAAAAGAAATGTTTTCCTAATTTTTGACAGGAAATATTTTATAATACTTTGGATCAGTTGTTTGTATGCGTTGTGATATTTTGGAATTCATATTTCCAAATGATTTTGGTTTGGGATCCCGAAGTGAAATCTATTTTGCTATGAAAAATAGATATGTATTTCAAATGATATGAAATAAGAATTCGGGAATAAAGTCCAAAGAAATAATTTCTGTAAAGTGAATTGGATTTCGAAAAATCTAAGTTTAGGGATTAATCCTAAATGGTTAGATTGGAAAATTGCATGTTGATAGATGCATTGTAGATCCATAAGTTTATTTATGGTTGTGGTCGATGCACTGGCATTCACGGTGGTAAACCCGTTCCATGTCATACGACGTGGTCCTGGTCCCGTGATATGCTTCAAATTTATATAAGTTAATTCTAACTATCAGAGTTTCTTATACCAGTCCCATGACTGACTCGTAGTTTGTTTTTCTCTTGCAAACTCGGGTGCCCATATTTTTCACACGGGAAGTCGAGTAATTTGTTTTGCAGATTATTTATTGAGCAGGTTTCTGGATTGAACTGTAAAGCTGTGTTCAAGCAGTCTTTTGCTATGTTAGTTTATTTGTTTCTGCTGTATTGTATTACATTTAGTGTAAATTTATCTTCCATTGTATTATTTTAAATGTACTCTGATGTAACATTATTATGATGTTTATAAAAGTCTTCTATTGTTTGTTCTGATGTGTTGTGCACCCAAAGTTAGCGTATCCACCTTTTTGGTTCGATTTAAGTCGGTTTATGTAACAACCCGAAAAATATGAACCAGTTTAAAATTTTTAAATCGGCTAAAATAGTGGATTTTAAATATTTAAAATAAATATTTTAAATAATAGTGATGAAAAATAGGTTTGAATCGATGTTTGAAAATAATTATAATTAATTTTAATTATAAACAAGGCCTGAAATGGCGTGGCAGTTTCAAAAATTGAATTCAAACTTCAAACGACTGTACCGGGTGCAAAATAAAACGGAATTTGGTGAAACAAAAAATATTTAAATCTGTTAGTGAATATCTTTCTAACAAATCCGAAAAATCGAAGTTTCGTAGCGGGAATCAAAAGTTATAGCCAAACGAATTTTCAGAAAGGTCGCTATAGAAATTATATCGCCCTTGAAAATAGACCTTTTGCATACGACCTCAGAATTCGACGAAACCACTTTTGTTGGATCCGGGATGTCAAGTTATTGCTAAGTTTCAAATTTCATAATTTTTGAAGCTAGTATGAGAGCGTGGAAAAGGAAAATGTGTTTTGGTCGTTTATATTTAAATTGGATCGACCAGAAAAGGGCCATTTTTCAAACGGTCTCAGAATTCGACGAAACTAGTTTTGTTGGGACCGTATCGTCAAAACATAGCTAGATTTATTTTTCTGGAATTTTTCGAGTTAGTATGTGGCCCCGACAAATTGAAAAGTACGTTCAAATTAAATATTGAATGTTTTATATTTTAATTTGAATAAAAACTGACTGAAACATTCGAATGGGCCTTCGAAACATATCCCATTGTGTTCGGAATGGGGGTAAAACGCTAGGGACAAGAGTCGTTGGGTTTGGATCGGGGTTCGTGTGTGAAAGGTGTATTTTTGAAATTTTAAAAATATATAAATTAATAAAAAACCCTCATTGGCCCATATTTTTTCTCTCTCCCAGACAGCTCAAATCGATCGGCAGCTACCCCTTCTTTCCTTCTCTCCTCTTTTCCGGCCGTGCCACGTCGAACCACCGCCTGCCACCACCCCACCTCAACAGCGCCGACTCTCCTCTTCAAATCCGACCCCCCGCCGTCTTCTCTCTCCTCTCCATCACCGCGTACGAACCCCGGGAAGTCGATGACTTCACCGCCGTCCAGCTCCGACCACCGAATTGCCTCCAACCACCACGCGCGAGAAGCCCCTTCCAAGCTCTTCGATGCTGCAACACCTGATCGAGACAACACTTTACGGATCGAGCGAAAATTTCAAACCTAGGTTTGAACAAAATAGAGAGGTATACGACTTTGATTATTTTGAACAGATTTTCACATTTAAAAGTGTTGCAAACTTGTAAAAATCATATCTTTTTCGTTCCTTGTCGAAATTCAGTGAAACAAGAGACGCCGGGACCGTGAGGACGTCTTCTACATTTTAGAAGAGACCGCATATTTTTCTGAGCCTTCTGCAATTTTTGGAGGAGTGGAACCCAATGTGAGATTTATAATTTATAAGCGATATGGAAAACAACGATGTATAAATTATATAGTTGATGTATGAGTTATATAAGCGTTGTACATCTCATGTATAAACGTTGTATAAGTTATATATGCATTGTAAAAAATTATATATGCAATGAAATGTTATTGAATTGCATTGAAGTGAATGGAAATATATTTATATACGAATATATATATATACTCCCCTCGTCCACAGACCATGGGCGATATTTATTGGTTGTGTTGTTGTTTGGATTATTTGGTTGATGTGAAATTTGTTTAATGATGTGAATGATTGATTGTGGTTGAAACTTACCCATTTGTGGTTGAAAACAAAAATAGAATAGGTTGTGGAAATGAAAATAAAACATGCCGCATGCGTGCGAACTAGATGCATGAATCCCCATTGTCAAAAACCGCAAGGTTTTAAGGTAGAGCGAGAAGCCGTACATCGATACGGTCCCGGTTTTAACTACCCTGCCGTTATGCTGCCGAAATTTCCTGAAATCTTTCTGTGTTTGGTTTATTTTCATCTGTTGAAACTATATTCATTTGTTGAATAGAAATTCATGTATATAAAATAATCGTGTTTTGAAATAAATTGTTTTATATTAAAAATCACATTTTTATCACCTGTTTGAACTATGTAAAATAACCGTGTTTTGAAATAAATTGTTTTATATTAAAAATCACATTTTTATCACCTGTTTGAAATATATAAAATAATCATGTTTTGAAAAAAATTGTTTTATATTAAAAATCACATTTTTATCACCTGTTTGAAATATATAAAATAATCATGTTTTGAAATAAATTGTTTTATATTAAAAATCTCATTTTTACTATATACATGAACTGTTGAAAATGGTGATGTGTAGAAATAAATATATGTTTGATAAAAATATCAATTTTATTGATAGTGCTAAGTGAATATGGTTTTGAAATCGAAGAATGAGTATATAGAAATATATACAATTATAATATATCGAATAACGAAGCTGCAATTCGTATTTTGAAACCGTGACTTCAAACGATTATTGCGGGAGATCCGACCATCGGATTTTCCTGAAACTGCAACCGTTGGGTTCGCCTTGGAAATATCTTTCCATTGGCACCAATTTTGTGAAGATCCAACGGTTGGATTGTCTGGAATGTTTAATTCAAATCTGAAGAAAAACAGCGCCAGAATCGATTATAATTATATATAATTATAATTATAATTAAAATAAATCAAATAACGACGATGCAGATCGATATTTGAAATCGAAACTTCAAACTATTATACTGGGAGATTCGACCGTCGGATTGTCCCAAAACTGAACCCGTTGGATTAGTTTTGAAAAGATCTTTCTAATGATGTAAAATTTGTGAAGATCCAACGGTTAGATTTTCAGATATGTGTAAATCAAATATGAAGAAAAACAGCGCCACGGCCGCGTTATGGCCTGAAGCGTCGTTTGAATAAATTGGCTAGTTTTAAATAAATAAAAATAGCGATAAATAGTGATAAAATATTATAAACGATATGGAATGAAAATAAACTACATTTTCTTGGTTTATCAGATATTTGATGGTTGAATGTGTTTGGCATGAAAATTACATTAAAGAACAAAATGATTGATGCTTGAATAATTTAACCATTAAGATATATTGATTTGAAATATTAAATATATGTGAATTATTTGAAAAGGCCGAGTTAATTCTCATTCCAAATAATTGATTGACGATTAAAAGTCGAAGATATGAAGACGGTGCAAGACCGATGATCTTCACATCGAACGGAGAGGTGCTATGGATGCTCCAGATAGGAGTAGCTACCTAGAAGGTGCTGAAGTAGTAACCGTCCTGACGTACGTGTCGATTGTGCAAATATGCGAGGAATCCAGATCCTCCGGTTTCGTTCAGACCCAGAACGGACTTGTAAATGGACGTGTGTCTGATGTTGTATATTGACAACATGGCGTACAAAGATGCTGTGAACAAAGCTTTTGTTGAAAAGCAGAGCTTTGTGGTTGATGATCAAAGCACCGCCTGTGTGGCGTAGCTTTGTGTTTTATCGTTGTTTCGCGAGCCTCACACCCCGGTATGGACCAAAAACGGGAGAGGACCTCAGGGAGGGCATGGGTTTCCTTCTAGCTAGGGTGGTGTCAGTGACCTACCAGCCCTGACATTTATATTACTTTCACCTGTGTGGTTGTTGCTGTTGCGAGGCGCCTCGGTTTTATCGGTCGATTTGGGACCGATGGAGTCATTCGCTGGCTCGTTTTCGCCCCATAGGGCGGGGGAACGCATTGTTCAGGCATTTTAATCCACATCGGTGGACCAGCCCTAACGATCCAAGGGCTCACCTGAGTCTAGGCCCTGAGACATGGTAGGCTAGATTGTCTTGAATCGGTGAGGACGAACCCTGGCCTCGGTTCATGACGGAAATCCAATTTCCAGATACGACATCGTACGGTTTTGATTGTATATATATATGGCGACATGATATATGGTACCCATGCCGTCTATGATTGATAGTTATGATTCAAATGGTTTTCGAAATATATATACACTAGCAATAATATCAAATGATTTGTTTTGATCGTATCAAGCATATTTTGGCCATTATAAGGTAAAACTCTATCCTCCGGTTTGTGTTGCATTGTGTGATGGGACCTGAGTCTTATAATGGCTTCATTTTTATAAAAAGCATTGCGAGGTTTAAAAGATTTACTTGTTTTAAAGCACTGACAATCACTGGAGTAAACCCGTTCCGCGATAGTGGCGTGGTCCTATGATTTGCCATATGTATAATGTGTTAAGTAGATTTCTCATACCATTCCCATGACCGACTCGTAGTTTGTTTCACTTGCAAACTCGGGTGCCCCTATTTCTACACGGGCAGCCTTGTATTCAGGTTTTAGCAGGCTCTTTCTGGATAGCTGGAGCTGAAGATGGATTCTATCATTTATCTCTTTTTATTGCTGTTCAGCTCCTATTGTACGTATTATGTTGTTTTCTGCTGTAGACATTTATGTATAGCTGAACTGTATTTGTACTAAGTATGATCCTGTATACTGTGTAACTCTAATGTTTATTATATCCAGTATATTTTGTTGTACATTATCTGGTGTATTTATTTTATTTCTGTTCTGCTGGTTATCTGTTTATATGTTATATTCCCAAAGATTACCCTTGCTGCCGTGTTACGGGGTTTGGGTCGTCACAAACGCGGTATCAGAGCTTTGGTTAAGCCTGGAATATAACATATGAACGAGCTCGTCAGAAATAGAACCAGTAGTGTTCTAGGACGAGTAACTCATTACAGATAGGATCAGTAATATCCTAGTATGAGTAAAGCGGAATGAAATACACCTCGATAGACACATTTACATTCAAGTATATGTTTCTATGCTTTAAATTATCTTTTCTGTTGACCTAACACTTGATCTGCTATTTGCAGAAGTACTACAAAATGAGTGTTAGAAACAGAAGAAGGGATGCAAAACCAGATCTAGAAGCTTTATTAAAGAAGTATCGAAATCTGGGTGGAGTACCATTCTCGGGAAATGAATCCATTAGTCAAACCCAGGATTGGATGCGTTCTGCTAAAAGAATTCTTGAACGTCTCCAGCTAAGGGATGATCAGAAAAGATTAGTGGCATCTTGGGTACTCAAAGATGAAGCCTTGTTCTGGTGGGATTCGTTTATTAAAGATAATCCAGAAGGTGATATCACCTGGGATAGATTTAAGGAAATTTTTTAAGAAAGATTTACTCCTCCAGAAGCAACTGAGCGATTAGGTGATGAATTCTACTATCCGATCCAAGGAGACATGGATATTCCAGGATATCATAAGAAATTCAATGAACTTTCTCATTTTGCCCCTCATCTAATTGAGAATCTGAAGAGGAAGAATCTGAGGTTTATTCGTGGCCTTCGAAGAAAGTATCAGGGTAGTGTAATAAGACATGTGAAGCTTCCTTTTTCTGAAATGATATACATGGCTTACCAATATGAAGATCTCGATAAGAAAGGTATGTTGCGGGACGAAGACGAATGTAGTTCTAGCAACAAAAGAAAACTCGAAACTGATAACCCAGGGACGAGTACACAGCCTGAGGTCGTTACAAAGTCTGAAGGTAATAAGAGACCAAAGGCAAGTCAGAAAAAAGGTAAAGGCAGTCATATGTCTAAAGTGTAATCAGCAAAGGCACACGATAAGGAAATGTAGATCTTCAAAGGGAGAAGGATTTAAATCCAAGAAGAAGTCTCAAGAGAATAGGGGATGCCATAAGTGCCACCAGGCTGGTCATATTGCGAAGAATCGCCAGTTATCAAAGAAATCTGAAATAGTACAAGTAAATGAAGTGGTTGAAACTTCAGAACCCTCGACTAGTCATGCGAGGCCAGATGTTTTAGAGGGAACACTTATTGTCATAGATATTCCAGTTAAAGTATTATTTGATAAAGGCGCGTCGCGAAGCTTTATTGCGAAGAATGCGGTTAAGAAATTGGATTTGAATTTGAGAAAGCTCAAAACACCAATGACGGTACATAATCCGGTTGGGGGTTCCCTCGATCTTAGTTGGGTTTGTGGAGTGCCTGTTTCTTTTTCTCGCTATTGGTTCCCTACCATGGCAATCGTCATGAATTTTACAGGATTTGATCTTATCTTGGGGTTAGACTGGTTAACCAAATGCAAAGCTGAGGTTAAATGCGCCGAAAGGGTCGTTAAGGCGAAGATTAAATCAGGTGACTATATAACCATTCCCTGTGAAGGTTCGAATTCTAATAGAAAAGACTTCTGGGCAGCTTTAGATGTTTCTCCTGCTCAGATGGAACCTGTTCCTGTCGCTGTGGAGAATATTCCAGCTGACATTGAAAATATCCCAATTGTCAAGAACTATGCGGATGTGTTCGAAGAAGTTGTTAGCTTACCTCCGCCTAGAGAAATTGATTTCAAGATCGCTTTAGTCCCCAATGCAAGGCCCGTGGTTCATGCTATTCGAAGAATGACCTTGAAAGAGAAAGATGAGTTAGATAATCAAACTCGACAGCTTGTATGGAAGGGTCTGATTAGACCTAGTTTCTCTGATTGTGGAGCAGCAGTGGTATTTGTCCCAAAGTCAGACGGTACTCTCAGACTATGTGTGGATTATCGTGACCTGAATAAGCAGACATTGAAAAACAAATATCCATTTCTGCGGATTGATGATTTGCTGGACCGATTGAATGGAGCACAAGTATTTTCTCGAATGGACCTAGCTACAGGTTTCCATCAGCTTCGCATTGCCGAAGAGTGTATCCCTTTGACAGCATTCAGAGGTCCGGACTTATTCTACGAGTGGTTAGTAATGTCGTTCGGCTTATGTAACGCTCCGGCCTATTTCGTCGATCTAATGAACAGGGTATTCAGAGGAGTTTTGAATAAATTTGTTCTGGTTTTCATTGATGATATCCTGATCTTCTCTAAGTCAGAAAGCGAGCACGAAAAACATTTGGAACAGGTGTTAGAAATTCTAAGAAAGAATGTTTTAAAAGAAAAGTTTTACAAGTGTATATTCTGGCAAGAAGAGATCAAATTTCTTGGCCACGTCGTGTCAAAACAAGGAATTTCAGTGGATCCCAGCAAAATCACTGTGATTCAGAATTGGAAACAGCCTCGTACACCCACAGAAGTCAGAAGTTTTCTCGGGTTGGCCAGTTATTATAGGAAATTTATTAAGGATTTTGCGAAGACATCCAGTTCCTTAACGAAACTGAGTAAGAAGCATTCGAGATTTAATTGGACTCCGGTATGTGAGGAAGCTTTCCAAGAGCTGAAGCTGAAACTGACAACTGCTCCAATGCTAACAATAATTGATGGCAATGAGGACTTGAAAGTATGGACTGACGCTTCTAGAGAAGGCCTTGGAGTAGTATTAATGCAAAGAGGTCAAGTGATTGCTTATGCTAGCCGTCAGCTGAAACCTTATGAGAAGAACTACGTTACTCATGATCTTGAACTGTTAGCCATCGTATTTTCTTTGAAAATCTGGAGGCACTACCTTTTGGGTGAGAAATTCGAGCTGTATACAGACCATCAGTCAATGAAATATCTGTTCACCCAGAAGGATTTGAATCTAAGGCAGCAGAGTTGGCTAGAATTTCTTGCAGCGTACGATTTCGAGATTTTGTACACTCCAGGGAAAGCCAATGTTGTGGCGGATGCGCTGAGTAGAAAGAACGTAATAATCGCCAGCTTTATTGTTACGACTTCATTGATCGATAAAATATCTGATCTTCAGAGCGATGATCCCTTCATTCAAAGAATCAAAGAGAGAATACAGAAAGGCGAGACCTTGAGTTTTCAGATAGATGACTATGGGATTCTATGGTTGAAAGGCCGAATCTGTGTGCCAAACATTGCAGAACTCCAGAGAGAAGTATTGGATGAATGTCACAAATCCAAGCTTAGTATCCATCCAGGAGTGAGCAAGATGTATAACGATATCAAACGCACTTTATGGTGGAGGTCTATGAAATGAGACATATCCTTATATGTTAGCCGGTGTTCCACCTGTCAGCAAGTCAAAAGCGATCAGCAGAAACTCGCTAGATTGTTGCAACCTTTAGAAGTGCCAGGTGGAAAATGGGAACAGATTTCTATGGACTTCATAGATGGTTTTCCCAGAACCAGGAAAGGAAATGACAGTATTTGGGTGATCGTAGATCGTTTCACGAAGACCGCCCATTTCATACCTGTCAGATCGAACAGAACCGCTCAGAGTCTTGCGTAGATATATTTCAAGGAAATTGTTAGACTGCACGGAGTTCCCATGAGCATAGTTAGTGATCGTGACCCGATTTTTGCCAGTAAATTCTGGGAAGCATTCCAGGCAGAATTGGGAATGAAACTGAACTTGAGCACCGCATATCATCCTCAGCCAGATGGTCAGACTGAGAGGGTGAATCGTATTTTAGAAGATCTATTGCGGGCTTGTATTTTAGATTTTGGCGGATCATGGGAAGACCATTTGCATTTGGCCGAGTTCTCATACAGCAACAGCTACCAAGCGAGCCT
Organism: Allium sativum; assembly: GCA_030737875.1. Lineage (NCBI taxonomy): Eukaryota > Viridiplantae > Streptophyta > Magnoliopsida > Asparagales > Amaryllidaceae > Allium > Allium sativum. The sequence goes on from CM060912.1 coordinate 338,273,168, forward strand.
GACAATGTCACCATTCGAAACATTGTATGGTAGACTGTGATGATCCCCTGCTTGTTGGGTAGAACCTGGAAATAGACTTGTATTGGGGCCAGATATGATTCGTGAGGCTGCGGACAAAGTCAACTTCGTTAAGAAACGATTAATAGCCGCTCAAAGCCGACAAATGAGCTATGCAGATAAGAGGAGAAGAGATATATCATTCGCTGTTGGCGACTATATTTATTTTAAGGTATCTCCGATGAGAGGAGTGATCCGATTCGGTAAAACAGGGAAACTGGCGCCCAAATTCATTGGCCCGTTTCCTATTCTTGAATGGATTGGAACTCTCGCTTATAGGGTTCAGTTACCAGATTGGTTGCCTGGAGTATACGATGTATTTCATACATCTCAACTTCGAAAGCATTTACATGATCCCGATTTGATTGTGGAAGAAGCAGCTCAATGGGATATAGATATTACTCCCGAATTAGCAGTCAGAAAAGAGCCGATCAAAATTATTGGCAAAGAAATCAAAGAGCTGAGGAACAAGAAGGTTCACTTTGTCAAAGTGCAATGGAGTGGAGATCCGCGAGACTGTACTTGGGAAACAGAGGAAAGCATGCAGAAAGCCTATCCTAAGTGCAGAGTGGATATCTCTGATTGAATCTGGTGCAAGGTACATTTACCGTATTTTTCCATTTCCATTGTGTTCTCTATATTGTTGTTGTTTTCTTTTCATGAACGTAGAATTTTAATTATATTGTCTGAATGATTTAAAAGAATATATGAATTAACTAATATATTTGTGAAAGGTTAAAAATAAATTGATTGGTGTTTGAGTTGTGTGATTGTGGATTTGATTGATTCAATTATTAGAACGATAGTTAATTAAATCTATAAGAGAATGAGTGGTAGGATTTATTCAAATAAATCACACATTGAACTGATTAGAGAATTAATTAGAAACATATACATGTGCATGATATATGTTTGAACATGTAAATGGATTAGCTGTTGAGTAAAGATTTTATTTGCGTGCCCGACAAATAGGAAAACCTTAATGAGTTGGATGCGCACTTTTATTATTATATCAACTCCTGGGAATGCCATTGGATGCGGAGTGCTGGTTATTCTGTGTGTAATTTATAAATGTTTCCATGGGATAGTAACAATTAATTTTGAACAACACTACATGGCATACTTCTTGAAGATAGGCATACTTCATCATATACCACATAAGCATTTGGAGCTTGTGTGACGAGGTAGAAGATTTACCATACGAGCGAGAGGTTTGTATGGCGATGACTATATTTTACAGGTTGAACTGATGAAAGATATGGACTATTTAAATTGTAACGGTAAATTGCCAGATTAATAAAAAAAACCACACGGGTCTGGAGTTGACAATAATCACGTCTCTCTAGTTATTACATATGGCACATGGACTATTTATTTACCACACGGGACGAGGTGACGAGGATTTATCCTCTGGAGCATTAAAAATACACACTCCCTCAGGCTCAGACAGGGTGACGAGAATTTATTCTCTGGAGTTATTATCTACACATGCTCCCCTGTAAACACCAAATTATATCACTATAAATATGCGTATGCTTTATAGGATTCATTGGGTACCTAATACAGCCCAATAAATTTCCAAAACCCTCCCCGTACAAAGGAGGTTATGGCGAAATTTTTCGAAAATTCCGGGTGTTAGCCAAATTTTTGAAGAACTTGAAAATTCTCAGAAACTGAAAAGTTGGATAATGGAAGCCAGATTGAACGTAGAGTTGACTAATCAAACCACTTTCGACTTTGTTCCTTTTCGGGGACGAAAAGTTTTAAGTGGGGGAGATTGTAACAACCCGAAAAATCTGAACCAGTTTAAAAATTTTAAATCGGCTAAAATAGTGGATTTTAAATATTTCAAATAATAGTGATGAAAAATAGGTTTGAATTGATGTTTGAAAATAATTACAATTAATTTTAATTATAAACAAGGCCTGAAATGGCGTGGCAGTTTCAAAAATTGAATTCAAACTTCTAATGACTATACCGGGTGCAAAATAAAACGAATTTAGTGAAACCAAAAATATTTAAATCTGTTAGTGAATATCTTTCTAACGAATCCGAAAAATCGAAGTTTCATAGTGGGAATCAAAATTTATGGCCAAATGAATTTTCAGAAAGGTCGCTATAGAAATTATATCGCCCTTGAAAATAGACCTTTTGCATATGACCTCAGAAGTCGACGAAACCACTTTTGTTGGATCCGGGATGTCAAGTTATTGCTAGGTTTCAAATTTAATAATTTTTGAAGCTAGTATGTGAGCGTATCAAAGAAAAATGTGTTTTGGTCAATTACAGTTAAATTGGATCGACCAGAAAAGGGCCATTTTGCAAACGGTCTCAGAATTCGACGAAACTAGTTTTGTTGGGACCGTATCGTCAAAACATAGCTAGATTTATTTTTTTGGAATTTTTTGAGTTAGTATGTGGCCCCGACAAATTGAAAAGTACGTTCAAATTAAATATTGAATGTTTTATATTTTAATTTGAATAAAAACTAACTGAAACATTCGAATGGGCCTTCGAAACATATCCCATTGTGTTCGAAATGGGGGTAAAACGCTAGGGACGACAGTCGTTGGGTTTGGACCGTGGTTCGTGTGTGAAAGGGGTATTTTTGAAATTTTAAAAATATATAAATTAATAAAAAAAACCTCATTGGCCCATATTTTTTTCTCTCTCCCCGACAGCTCAAATCGATCGGCGGCTACCCCTTCTTTCCTTCTCTCCTCTTTTCCAGCCGCGTCACGTCGAACCACCGCCTGCCACCACCCCACCTCGACAGCGCCGACCCTCCTCTTCAAATCCGACCCCCCGTCGTCTTCTCTCTCCTCTCCATCACTACGTACGAACCCCAGGAAGTCGATGACTTCACCGCCATCCAGCTCCCATCTCCGACCACCGAATCGCCTCCAACCACCATGCGCGAGAAGCCCCTTCCAAGCTCTTCGATGCTGCAGCACCTGATCGAGACAACACTTCACGGATCGAGCGAAAATTTCAAACCTAGGTTTGAACAAAATAGAGAGGTATACGGCTTTGATTATTTTGAACTGATTTTCACATTTTAAAGTGTTGCAAACTTGTAAAAATCATATCTTTTTCGTTCCTTGTCGAAATTCAGTGAAACAAGAGACGCCGGGACCGTGAGGACGTCTTCTACATTTTAGAAGAGACCGCATATTTTTCTGAGCCTTCTGCAATTTTTGGAGGAGTGGAACCCAATGTGAGATTTCTAATTTATAAGTGATATGGAAAACAACGATGTATAAAATATATAGCTGATGTATGAATTATATAAGCGTTGTACATCTCATGTATAAGCGTTGTATAAGTTGTACGTTCGATGTATAAGTTATATATGCGTTGTAAAAAATTATATATGCAATGAAATGTTATTGAATTGCATTGAAGTGAATGGAAATATATTTATATACGAATATATATATATATATATATATATATATATATATATATATACTCCCCTCGTCCACAGACCATGGGCGATATTTATTGGTTGTGTTGTTGTTTGGATTATTTGGTTGATGTGAAATTTGTTGAATGATGTGAATGATTGATTGTGGTTGAAACATACCCATTTGTGGTTGAAAACAAAAATAGAATAGGTTGTGGAAATGAAAATAAAACATGCTGCATGCGTGCGAACTAGATGCATGAATCCCCATTGTCAAAAACCGCAAGGTTTTAAGGTAGAGCGAGAAGCCGTACATCGATACGGTCCCGGTTTTAACTACCCTGCCGTTATGCTGCCGAAATTTCCTGCAATCTTTCTATGTTTGGTTTATTTTCATCTGTTGAAACTATATTCATTTGTTGAATAGAAATTCATGTATATAAAATAATTGTGTTTTGAAATAAATTGTTTTATATTAAAAATCACATTTTTATCACCTGTTTGAACTATGTAAAATAATCGTGTTTTGAAATAAATTGTTTTATATTAAAAATCACATTTTTATCACCTGTTTGAAATATATAAAATAATCATGTTTTGAAAAAAATTGTTTTATATTAAAAATCACATTTTTATCACCTGTTTGAAATATATAAAATAATCGTGTTTTGAAATAAATTGTTTTATATTAAAAATCACATTTTTACTATATACATGAACTGTTGAAAATGGTGATGTGTAGAAATAAATATCTATTTGATAAAAATATCAATTTTATCGATAGTGCGAAGTGAATATGGTTTTGAAATCGAAGAATGAGTATATAGAAATATATACAATTATAATATATCGAATAACGAAGCTGCAGTTCGTATTTTGAAACCGTGACTTCAAATGATTATTGCGGGAGATCCGACCATCGGATTTTCCTGAAACTGCAACCGTTGGGTTCGCCTTGGAAATATCTTTCCATTGGCACCAACTTTGTGAAGATCCAACGGTTGGATTGTCTGGAATGTTTAATTCAAATCTGAAGGAAAACAGCGCCAGAATCGATTATAATTATATACATATAATTATAATTAAAATAAATCGAATAACGACGTTGTAGTTCGATATTTGAAATCGAAACCTCAAACTATTATACTGGGAGATCCGACCGTCGGATTTTCCCAAAAATGCAACCGTTGGATTCGTTTTGAAAAGATCTTTCTAATGATGTAAAATTTGTAAAGATCGAATGGTTAGATTTTCAGATATGTGTAAATCAAATCTGAAGAAAAACAGCGCCACGGCCGCGTTATGGCCTGAAGCGTCGTTTGAATAAATTGGCTAGTTTTAAATAAATAAAAATAGCGATAAATAGTGATAAAATATTATAAACGATATGGAATGAAAATAAACTACATTTTCTCGGTTTATCATATATTTAATGGTTGAATATGTTTGGCGTGAAAATTACATTAAAGAACAAAATGATTGATGCTTGAATAATTTAACCATTGAGATAAACTGATTTGAAATATTAAATATACGTCAATTATTTGAAAAGGCCGAGTTAATTCTCATTCCAAATAATTGATCGACGATTAAAAGTCGAAGATATGAAGATGGTGCAAGACTGATGATCTTCACATCGAACGGAGAGGTGCTATGGATGCTCCAGATAGGAGTAGCTACCTAGAAGGTGCTGAAGTAGTAACCGTCCTGACGTACGTGTCGATTGTGCAAATATGCGAGGAATCCAGATCCTCCGGTTTCGTTCAGACCCAGAACGGATTTGTAAATGGACGTGTGTCTGACGTTGTATATTGACAACGTGGCATACAAAGATGTCGTGAACAAAGCTTTTGTTGGAAAGCAAAGCTTTGTGTTTGATGACCAAAGCACCGCCTGTGTGGCATAGCTTTGTATTTTATCATTGTTTCGCGAGCCTCACACCCCGCTATGGACCAAAAACGGGAGAGGACCTCAGGGAGGGCATGCGTTTCCTTCTAGCTAGGGTGGTGTCAGTGACCTACCAGCCCTGACATTTATATTACTTTCACCTGTGTGGTTGTTGCTGTTGCGAGGCGCCTCGGTTTTATCGGTCGTTCCTGGACCGATGGAGTCATTCGTTGGCTCGTTTTCGCCCCATATGGCGGGGGAACGCAGTGTTCAGGCATTTTAATCCACATCGGTGGACCAGCCCTGACGATCCAAGGGCCCACCTGAGTCTGGGCCCTGAGACATGGTAGGGTAGATTGTCTCGAATCGGTGAGGACGATCCCTGGCCTCGGTTCATTACGAAAATCTAATTTCCAAATACGACATCGTGCGGTTTTGATTGTATATATATATGGCGACATGATATATGGTACCCATGCCGTCTATGATTGATAGTTATGATTCAAATGGTTTTCGAAATATATATACACTAGCAATAATATCAAATGATTTGTTTTGATCGTATCAAGCATATTTTGGCCATTATAAGGTAAAACTCTATCCTTCGGTTTGTGTTGCATTGTGTGATGGGACCTGAGTCTTATAATGGCTTCATTTTTATAAAAAGCATTACGAGGTTTAAAAGATTTACTTGTTTTAAAGCACTGGCAATCACTGGGGTAAACCCAATCCGCGAAAGTGGCGTGGTCCTATGATTTTCCATATTGTATAATGTGTTAAGTAGATTTCTCATACCAGTCCCATGACTGACTCGTAGTTTGTTTCACTTGCAAACTCGGGTGCCCCTAATTCTACATGGGCAGCCTTGTATTCAGGTTTTAGCAGGCTCTTTTTGGATAACTGGAGCTAAAGATGGATTCTATCATTTATCTCTTTATATTGTTGTTCAGCTCCTATTGTACATATTATGTTGTTTTCCGTTGTAGACATTTATTTATAGCTGAACTGTATTTGTACTAAGTATGATCCTGTATACTGTGTAACTTTGATGTTTATTATATCCAGTATATTCTGTTGTACATTATCTGGTGTATTTATTTTATTTTTGTTCTATTGATTATCTGTTTATATGTTATATTCCCAAAGATTACCCTTGCCGCCGTGTTACGGGGTTTGGGTCGTCACAGTTTAACAATCAATTTGGATCGCCCGAGAGGGAGGGTCACTACATGAGCTAACTGAGACGACCCAGACTTCCCCGATCCCCGAAGAGACGAAGGAGCCCAGATTTTTTTGAGAACACGACGCATCAAAACACAAATATTAGAACATTTCATTGCCATTACAACAATTTACATTAGAGTACAAGATACTAGAGTATAAATAAATAATATACAGCAGAAAATATCAGAGATTTAAATTACAAAATAGCGGAAAATACAATACATAAATATAAAGTGCAGTGGAAAACATCAACCACCACAACTGAAAAGAATACACGGATACAAAGCATTCCGAATATAGCTCCAGCGGTAATCCAGGATCCTATGAAAAGAAATATCTGCGAAAACCAAAACTACTAGCAGCCCGTGTGGAAAATATAGGCACCCAGAGTTTAGGAGGAAACAATAAACTCCGAGTTAGTCATGGGACTGGTGTGAGAACTAAAACAGTTACTAACTTGATTTTAAAGTTAGGTAAAGCAAGGGACCACGCTGTATAACACGGAATGGGTTTCCTGTAACACCCCGAATTTTACTTAATACTAATGTTTAGTAATTAAAGAATAATTAATTTCAGACGTGAGAAATAAGGGAAACGGGTTGCGCCATTGTGTTCGTCTCAGAATTCTGGTTGAGATAGAGTCCGAGTTTTCGTGATTTGGACTTCGTATGAAGAAGTTATGGCCATCCGAAGTTTCAGAAAAATTCAAAACAGATTTAAAATATTCAAATTTCAGAAGAGGCGGGAAATTTCCCGCCAGACAGAGGGTGTCGACACTAGGGTCGACATGGGTGTCCACCCCCCCCCCCCAAGGGGTCGACCCATGTGTCGACCCAGGGGTCGACCCCTCCTGTCGGTCAGTTTGACCTGGGTGCACTGATTTGGGATTTGGGCCGTGTTTTGGTGGCTAGTGACGGGATCTGACGGCTCTAATCTAATTTAGGGTTAATCTAATGGCCTAAAACACTTAACTAATCTATAAATACACCCTAAGACTACCCTAATTCATACTAAAATTGGAGACAACGTCGTTATGCCATCAAAATGCAACTAGAAGGAGCCACCAACAAATTAAAGAGGAAGATAGCTTCTCAAATCAACTTCTAATCAACTCTATCAACTTAATCTTCTTCATTGAAGTGCTAATCAACAAGTTGTAAGTTTCTATGCCTTTAGCAAGCAATTGCTAAACTAATTATGATAGGATATAATGAGGCTATGGTTATGAATGTGGATCAATGCAAGTTATGTTATCATATGCTATGTGTTCATGATGCTAGTTATGCAAGTTTTATGCTATACGTTCATGATTCTAGTTATGCAAGTTTTATGCTATATGTTCATGATGCTAGTTATGCAAATCACTATGATAAACATTGATCCATTATGACACCATGTTATGCATGTTGGGTGTTTGATTATATGCAAGTTCATATATGACATGTTATGCAAGTTGGGTGTTTGATTATATGCAAGTTCATATATGACATGTTATGCAAGTTTGGTGTTTGATTATATGCAAGTTCATATACGACATGTTATGCAAGTTTGGTGTTTGATTATATGCAAGTAACATGTGCAAGTTTACACCTTTGTATGATATGCATACATGTGCAAGTTTACCCCTTTGAATGTCATGCATACATATGCATGTTTACCCCTTTTTATGATATGAGTAACATATGGAAGTTCATCCCTTTTTAGACCTATGAAATGTAAGCAAGTTTATCCCTTTATGATAGGTCTATGACATGAACATCTATGCAGGTTACCCTCTTTATGACATATGTGATTCATGCAAGTTTGGGTTGGTTATTTATGCTAGTTGGGTTTGATGCTATGGTCATATATGCAAGTTGACACCTTTGAAACCCATGATGATGCTAATGTTATGCTAAGTAGAACCCATTGCATTTGTGATGAATCTTCCCTTTTAAGTATGTCATGTTAGCGTATTACGTGGGGAACGATGGGGTTAATATTCATGTTAACAAAATTGTGGTGAAATTGGTATGATGTTGCATACCATAAGTGGATGGACATAATTGAGTCAATTATGTACATCATTAAATTGGAATTAATTAGGGAAAATTAATTCAAAATATGGGGGTGATTAATTCGGTGTAATCAATCGACTAAGACACGAGGTTGGACCCTTTTGTAGCATAAGACTGCCCGGACCCGACCGGCAAATCCAGCGGCTACAAATGATTGGCCCAATGTGAGAGGTCTTGGGCATAAACTAAATACGTGACAAGTGTAAAGACACGAGGTTAGACTCGGTTATGGCGTAAGGCTGCCCGGACCCGACCGGCAAATCCAGCTGCCATAAAAGATAGCCTAATGTGAGAGGTCTTTACAAAGGTTACGGTCTTAATCAATTAAGAAACACTTAACCATATTAGCATGTAGAGGGACATGAGGGGTTAAGTGGGTGACTTGGGTGGCATGTGGAAAAATCTAGTAGTTGCCTTGGGTGGCAATAGAAAATACGATTATAATACTTAACCAAAGTGGAACATGTAATTAAACATGATTAAAGGGTTAAGTAAGTGCCTTGGGTGGCATGTGGAAAAATCTAGTGGTTGCCTTGGGTGGCAATAGAAAATACGATTAGAATACTTAACCAAAGTGGAACATGTAATTAAACATGATTAAAGGGTTAAGTAAGTGCCTTGGGTTGCATGTGGGAATCAAGTAAGTGCCTTGGGTGGCATGTGGAAATCTAGTGGGTGCCTTGAGTGGCAATTGAAATATGATTAGATGACTTAACCAAACTTTAAACATGTAAGTGGACATGATTATTAAAAAGGGTTAATTGGGATACACTAGAAGGGATAAGCTTAAGTGGGTAGCTTGTGGGGGCCCATTTCAACCAGTAACCCATACGTATCTTTGTGGGCTCGACCCATGTCGAGGACGGGACACGCATACTGGGCTTGACTATAAGAGGCCAAAAACGGGTTAACGGTTGCAACGCAAGTCCAACGGGTTTCATATGCATGTGTGGGCCCGGGCTGGTAGGTAAGACGTTGTTGCATCGTGTAGGTATAAGCCGTGCACTCTTAAGTTGTATCGGGTTGCCACTTTGGGGAGTGATACACCCCACTGTGGGGCCAGCACGGGTATCTACGTTAGGGAGCCGATCGCTTGGGGAGTAGTGGGTACACCTAGTGGAGATAGGGGCAGACGGCACCTATGTGGTCAGCTAGGGGTACACAAAACTACTAGTTATATTTTCTAAGTCCATGGGTGGGATCAACCCTTAAGTAGGAATGACTGGTGTGGTGCAGTGTAGTAATTACCCTTGGGTGGGTAGATGCGTCTTTACCGATATCTTAGTTCTTCCTATGTCTAGTTGGCTGCTTAGTGTAGTCATTTATCCCCAGTCGTTACCATGCCAAGTTTATATCATACCCTAATTACTTTAATGATTGTATTGTTAAAGTTATAGGGCTCACTCAGACTTATGTCTGACCCCGTTGTTTTTATCTTTTTCCCAACCCTCAGGTTCTCAGAGTAGGCCTAGCACTAGTGGGCTTTGATCAGATTGCTTTATCTATCCTTTGGAGCTTGGACCGTTGATGTAAATCCCAGCTTATCTTTTCTATTATGGCTATTAGTATGTAGTGGGATTATGTACTTATCGAGATGGATATTTTGTACTTGACTCTTGTTGGTTTTTGATATGTAACCAAACATGTTTACCTTCTTCTGCAATGAAATGATGTTTTAAATTTCAAGTATTACTTATATCTGTCTTGTTGTAATTTTTCTGTTCTATATTCACTTAAAATACTCCACCGAAGTTAAGGCATTCCCTTAGTGAGTGGCCTTAGCGGATGTGGGATGTTACACGTGGTTTCAGAGCTTAAGGTTACCAGAACATATAAAACTTTTAGAAAAACTATTTTTTCTAAAAACATTTTTGGAAGAAGTATTTTCAAAAACATGTCTTTTAAGAGAAATGTTTTTGAAAGAAAAGAACATAATCCCCAAGAGCCATATATCCTTCCTTCGATTCTCCGTTTTGAATCTCTTCCTCTTTCTCTTTTTGAATTTCCCCTCCGCGTATAGATGTCTTTTTAAGATAAATAAGGACTTCCATATGAAGGACGGAAGAACCACTTCAAGGGACTTAGACGTTTGTCGGGCTAAGAAGTTAGTCCAAGGAGGTGGAGGGCTCGTGGGTACCTTTAAGATGGACGAGGGAGGAAGGTTCAAATAGTTGTTAGGTAAATAAAGGACGAAACCTTATCATGGTGAGAAGGTCACGAAAGGAGAATGTGAAGAAGAAGGCTAGTTGTTTTGGAGAAATAGGACACCTTATTAGGACTGTCCAAAGAGGTAAGGACAAAGTACAGGATCTTATGGAGGGTAGATGTATTCCCTCACGGCTGGTATACCTGATGGGGGTAGGACCGTCTAGGTTGAAATTTGGTTCTCTCGATCATCCTGTTCGAACTTTATTCGACTCTGGCATATCGCATTCGTTTATCTCATCATCATTAGTTGAGTCACTGCACTTAGACACCAGTCTAGTAGATGATCCCTTGGTTGTTTCAAACCCAATTGGGGGCTCCACTTATTTGTCTATGATATGTTTGGGTTTGAGGATTTCTATACTTAGCGTTGAGTTTAGATGTGATGCTTTTGTTTGGGGCTTCACGGGCTATGGGTTGATTTTGGGCATGGACTGGTTATCCAGTAATGGTGCTGTTCTTGATTGTGATAGGAGAGTTGTTAGGCTCATGACCCGCTTGGGGAACACTCTCGAGATCTCTTTTAATCCCATGAATTCTGTTATGCTAAGTTATCTTGAATCGCTTGATGCTTCGGTCGAGAGTTTGCGATCTGTTAGAGTCGTCCGGGAATACTCGGATGTGTTTGAGGAGGTGAAGGGCTTACCTCCGAAGCGGGAGATAGACTTCCGAATATATCTGGTAGACAATGCTAAACCAGTATCTTTGCCAGTGCGCCACATGGCTCCTCGTGAGAGGAGGGAACTCAATAAGCAAGTAGGGGAGTTGCTTGAGAAGGGGTTCATAAGACGAAGTATATCGGAGTGGGGTGCTCCGGTAGTTTTTGCCACGAAGGCGGATGGGTCCCTCAGACTTTGTGTAGACTATAGAGAACTCAACAAACTAACAAAGAAGAATAGACACCCATTGCCGGGGATTGATGATCTCTTTGATCAGTTGGTTGGCGCCTCAGTGTTTTCGCAGTTGGACTTAGCCACGGGGTTTCATCAGTTGGGAGTGGTTGAGGATAGTATAGAGAAGACTGCCTTTAGGACTCCGGATGGTTTCTATGAGTGGCTTGTGATGCCATTTGGTTTAACGAACGCCCCCGCATACTTTGTTGATTTGATGAGTAGGGTGTTCAGGGAGTACCTAAATAACTTCGTAGTGGTCTTTGTGGATGACATCTTGGTCTTTTCTTAGAGCGAAATAAGTTTTCGTATGTGCTTAATAGGTTAAGCAAAGCCAGTTATTTGATCAACGGTGGCTTTGGAGCGAGACTGGCAAGGACATCCAGAGTTGGACAAGTGCTTAATTATTTAGCCGTTTTTACTAGTATCATCTCACGTAGGTCGTCTGAATTCGAAGGAGGTATCCCTTGGGTGTTTGTCTGATATTGGTTTAGGCCTTTGGGGCTTGCACTTAGGGGATGTCGAGTTCGACTAGGATGGTCTGCGTGAGAGATGGATAGATGTGACGATTTTGCATGGGAGAATATCCTGGTTTTCTCTAGAAGTGGAGAAAAGCAAGCCCTACATCTTAGGGAAGTGTTGGAGACTCTTCGAGTGCATAGTCTTAAGACAACAAAGGTGGATGGAGTTCTTAGCATCCTATGATTTCGAGATAGCGTATACCCCTGGCAAGGGTAACGTGGTGGCGGACGCCTTAAGCAGAAAAAGGTTGTCTTTGAGTCCATTGTTCGTTGAACGACGAAGCTTGGAATTTATCTCGATGTTTGATTTCAGACCTTCCGTTGATTTTATACCCGGTTTGCTAGCATCCTTAGAGGTCAGACCTACTCTTTTGGGACGGGTTGGCGAGGCACAGCGGGACGACCCAAAGTTGGTTGAGTTGGTAGAGAGGCTCATAAAGGGGGAGTCGTCCAGCCATTTGAGTAGGTACACCCTAGACGATAGGGGGTGGTTGCATAGAGACGGAAGACTTTGTGTACCGCAAGACGAGGGTTTGAAGAAGGCTGTTCTTGACGATGCACATCATTCAAAGATGACCATTCATCCCGGTGGGGACAAAATGTACCATGACATGAAGCGAGTTTTCTTTTGGGCCGGTATGAAGAAGGATGTGGCCGAGTATGTCGCTAGATGCTTGGTGTACCAACAAGTGAAAGCGGAGCAAAAGAAACCCGGTGGGTTGCTTCACCCATTGGAGGTTCCGCAATGGAAGTGGGATAGCGTCTCGATGGACTTTGTCGATGGGTTACCGAGATCGAGGAAGGGTAATACGGGAATTTGGGTTGTGGTAGACAGACTTACTAAGAGTGCCCATTTCATACCCGGGAAGAGTAAGAGGACTGCTCCATGGCTAGCTTCAGTTTACCTTCGAGAGATAGTTCGATTGCATGGAGTACCTTCTAGCATAGTGAGTGATCGAGATACTATCTTCACTAGTGAGTTTTGGAAGAGTTTGCAAGAGGCAGTAGGGACTCAGTTGTGTTTGAGCACCGCATATCATCCTCAGACGGACGGCCAGACCGAGAGGGTGAATCGTGTTCTAGAAGACCTTTTGAGACTACGTATCTTAGATTTTGGAGGTACATGGGAAGAGCATCTTCCATTGGTGGAGTTCGCGTATAACAATAGCTTTCAGTCTAGTATTGTCATGGCTCCTTTCGAAGCCCTTTATGGAAGGCCTTGTCGGTCACCTACATGTTGGTGGGAATCTACGGATAAGATCTTGCTTGGGCCTGATATGGTTAGAGAGACTTCGGAAAAGATTGATTTGATTAGAAGAAGGATGAAAGTAGCGAAAGATAGGCAGAAATCTTACGCAGATAAGAGGACGACGGATCTTGAGTTTGATGTTGGGGACATGGTCTTTATCAAAGTGTCTCCATTACGGAATGTTGTCCGCTTTGGGTCCGTTGGGAAGTTAGCACCAAGGTTTGTAGGACCGTTTCCTTTTAAGGAAAGGATTGGACGAATGGCATATAGAGTGGATTTACCCGAGAGACTTAGTGGGGTACATGACGTATTCCATGTGTCACATTTGAGGAAGTGCCTACATGAGACCGCAGAGGTGGTAGAGCCGAGCTTGCTTAGAGAAGTGGAGGTAGAGCGTGATGCGACTATTCGACGAGCTCCTACCCGCATCCTTGGGTCAGAGATTAGGAAGTTGAGAAACAGAGAGGTTTGACTAGTCAAAGTGCAATGGGAAGAGGATGAGAGCAATGCTACTTGGGAGACAGAAGCGAAGATGCGTTCATTGTACCCATTCCTTTTTGAGGGTATGTCTTTTAACTTCGCCTTTATCGTTTGTCTAGTACTTATCTTATCTTTAGTATGTCCTCTCATTAGTACCTTTGACCTTTAGATATGGTAAACTTATGGTTGAAACATGTGTTAGAGACATGTTATGATTGATGGATGTGTGTGGATGCAAGTGTTTGCTAGTGGTTGCTCTTGGATGCATATACACACACTTTAGACACTAGATCAGCTCAGTCACTTCATATTGCATATTGCATATAATTGTGTGTAGGTAGCTATATTAATGGATGTATAATGATTGTGTTGTCATATGGATGATGCATTTTGGTGTATGGTTGTGCACACATGTAGTAATAGTATGTGTCGATAGGATTCTTTCGCATACATATTGGATGCATGGCACTATCATGGTTTGCATTAAGGAGGTCGACTGAATCAGTAGACCGCCTAATTTTGCATTAGACAGGAAACATATACACACACTTTTTGCATATGTTCATACAGCATTAGAAACTTTAAGGATAATGGATGCCAGTGTTTGATGGTTTGAGTAGATGGTTGTTTGGTTGGTAGGATACGTTCTTCTTGACTTAGAGATTTCGGGGACGAAATCCTTTAAGTAGGGGAGAATGTAACACCCAGAATTTCACTTAATATTAATGTTTAGTAATTAAAGAATAATTAATCTCAGACGTGAGAATTAAGGGAAACGGGTTGCGCCATTGTGTTCGTCTCGGAATTCTGGTTGAGATAGAGTCCGAGTTTGCATGATTTGGACTTCGTATGAAGAAGTTATGGCCATCCGAAGTTTCAGAAAAATTCAAAACAGATTTAAAATATTCAAATTTCAAATTTCAGAAGAGGCGGGAAAATTCCCGCCAGACAGAGGGTGTCGACACTAGGGTCGACATGGGTGTCGACCCCCCCCCCAAGGGGTCGACCCATGTGTCGACCCAGGGGTCGACCCATGTGTCGACCCAGGGGTCGACCCCCCCTGTCGGTCAGTTTGACCTGGGTGCACTGATTTGGGATTTGGGCTGTGTTTTGGTGGCTAGTGACGGGATTTGACGGCTCTAATCTAATTTAGGGTTAATCTAATGGCCTAAAACACTTAACTAATCTATAAATACACCCTAAGACTACCCTAATTCATACTAAAATTGGAGACAACGTCGTTATGCCGTCAAAATGCAACTAGAAGGAGCCACCAACAAATTAAAGAGGAAGATAGCTTCTCAAATCAACTTCTAATCAACTCTAGCAACTTAATCTTCTTCATTGAAGTGCTAATCAACAAGTTGTGGGTTTCTATGCCTTTAGCAAGCAATTGTTAAACTAATTATGATAGGATATAATGAGGCTATGGTTATTAATGTGGATTAATGCAAGTTATGTTATCATATGCTATGTGTTCATGATGCTAGTTATGCAAGTTTTATGCTATACGTTCATGATGCTAGTTATGCAAGTTTTATGCTATATGTTCATGATGCTAGTTATGCAAATCACTATGATAAACATTGATCCATTATGACACCATGTTATGCAATTGGGTGTTTGATTATATGCAAGTTCATATATGACATGTTATGCAAGTTGGGTGTTTGATTATATGCAAGTTCATATATGACATGTTATGCAAGTTTGGTGTTTGATTATATGCAAGTTCATATATGACATGTTATGCAAGTTCGATGTTTGATTATATGCAAGTTCATATATGACATGTTATGCAAGTTTGGTGTTTGATTATATGCAAGTAACATGTGCAAGTTTACACCTTTGTATGATATGCATACATGTGCAAGTTTACCCCTTTGAATGTCATGCATACATATCCATGTTTACCCCTTTTTATGATATGAGTAACATATGCAAGTTCATCCCTTTTTAGACCTATGACATGTAAGCAAGTTTATCCCTTTATGATAGGTCTATGACATGAACATCTATGCAGGTTACCCTCTTTGAGACGACCCGAACTTCCCCGTGAAGGAAAGCACGGATAGAATTGAGGACAAGACAAAATAGAATGCATACAGAAGAACATTTCATTGCTATTACAACAATTCCATCAGATACAAGAATATACAGAGTATAAATGAATAAATTACATTCGATAAATATCAGAGATTACAATAAATTACATAGCAGCGGAAAAATATACAAAACACAACTGAAAGTGATACACGGATACAGAGCTTTCCGAGCATCGTTCCAGCTGTTAATCAGGACCCTGTGAATATAAATCTGCAAAACCAAAACTACTAGCTGCCCGT
Source organism: Allium sativum (assembly GCA_030737875.1). Taxonomy (NCBI): domain Eukaryota; kingdom Viridiplantae; phylum Streptophyta; class Magnoliopsida; order Asparagales; family Amaryllidaceae; genus Allium; species Allium sativum. Next base: position 338,289,489 of record CM060912.1, read on the forward strand.
GTGGAAAATAGGGGCACCCAGAGTTTAGGTTAAAACAATAAACTCCAGGTCAGTCATGTGACTGGTGTGAGAACTAAAACAGTTATTTAAAGTTTTACTTTAAAAGAGAGTAATTCAAGGGACCACGCCGTATAACACGGAACGGGTTTCCTCCCAAGAATACTGGTGCATATAACAAAACAACGCAATGCTTTTTTGGAAAAATGAAGCTATTATAAGACCCAGGTCCCATCACACAATGCAACGCAAGCCGGAGGATAGGGTTTTCCCTTATAATAGCCAAACATGCTTGGTACGTCAAAACAAATCATCTGATACTATTATAAGTGTATAGTGTCAAAACAATTTTCAATCATAAATATCAATCATAGGCGGCATGGGTACCATCTATCATGTCGCCATACTAGTTCTACAATTAAATCCGCAATATCACGTATGGGAAATTGGATTCCGTCATGAGCCGAGGCAAGGGGCAAGCTCCTCTCCGCGTTCGAGACACTCTAGCAAATGCCTCGGGACCGCACACAGCAATACCTGGATCCTCCAAGGCCGGTCCACTCTTACTTTTGAGGATTGGCAATTCCTGGACACATGTTTCCCGGTCCTTACAGACCTATATCCGAGGCGCCTCGTATCCAACAACCACACAGGTGAAAAGTATATAAATGTCAGGGCTGGTAGGTCACTGATACCAACCTAGCTAGAAAGAAACGTCGTGCACTCCTTGGGTCCGTATCCCGTTTTTGGCTCATACCGAGGTGTGAGGCTCGCGAATTCACGTTATACACAAAGCTACGCCACACAGGCCGTGCTTTGATCATCAACCACAAGACTTTGCTTTTCAACAGAAGCCTTGATCAATTGCCACTTACGCATGCCACATTGGCAATTCACTCCATGCGACTGATGTCCATCGATATACAACCTCTGAGCTCGTACGTCTCAGAGAAGGGCGTTAAGCAAGAGAATATATTCGCCGCCGCCAAACAGATGTATATTTAATAGAGATCAATCAACACAGAATAAAATCCAATGTCAGACACACAATCCATTTACAAGTTCGTTCTGGGTCTGAACGAAACCGGAGGCACTTTCCTCGCATATCCATCCATCTCCAAGTACGTCTGGACGATCACCAACTGTTTCCCTCATCTTGGGTGTACAGCCCAATCAAGATCATCAGTAATCACCCAAACGTTGTGAAGACTTCCGGTCTTCAACCACCGCCTTCATCTTCGACATCTCGTCGAATCGGTTATTCAGAATGGGTATAACCCCGGCCTTTCTGAATAACCCACGTATATAATAAACGAATGTTACACAAACACAACAAACGCCTCATTCCAATTCAGAATATTCTTTTATTCACAAAAATCACATTCTTAGGGAAAGATTCCCATTAATTTTATCCAAGATAAATTCTTCTAAATTTATTCCTTAATCCTCCTTTGGATATCATTTCAAACTAGTCGGGATTAGCGAACCACACCGAAGTAATTATTTATTTTATTTCCCAATCCCAACCTATATATCCCATGGAGCAAAACTGGTAATACTCCATATCTAACACCACGGTGTTATCGGTAAAATTAATTACCATTTCACGTTCAAATCTAATTAAAGATTTAACTATCGCTTTGGAGCAAAACTGGTGGTACTCCCTTCTCGATCACCTTTCAGATTTGATAATTTAAATTATCGATTCACTTTTCAATCTAATTAAAGATTCATTAAAACTCCACTTAGTTTTAATCTTCTTAAAAATCAATATCCTGTCTTTAACTGGGTCAAAGAACCAATGTCATCTAAAACACGATTCACGATAAACCCAAACCACATTCTATTGTTAATTGGGTTAAAGAACAGGTGTTGTTCAAAACACCGCTCACGATAAACCTAAAAACCAATTCAATTTCAATTTCAATTAAATATTATTTAATTGATACACTTCATTAAATCTAAATAGAAATATTTAATCTTTTCTCTATTGGGCTTAAGAACAGTGTTAATGAAGACACCATTCACGACAAACCCAAATCACATTTGATATTAAATACAAGGCTCTGAATAGAAAATATACCGGCTTATATTCAATATCAAATTCTGAAACTAACAAATATTGTATTGGAAACAACGATATAAAATATATCTTTCAAATTCCCATAACAATATCTGTATAGTCACGAAATCCAACATCGAAATATTCCGAAGATAATTTCGATTCAACTCCTGTCCAATTCACATATTGGGAATATTGATTATTTTTAATAATTTTATCAAGGCCCGTACAGTCGATTTCCATCAACGGCTATCGGACTACACTTACAACGACCTTTTTCGAATTTGATTTAGACATAATTTCAAATCCAACCGTTAGATTTCAAATTTCTAATATTCATTGGAAAGCTCTTTTCGATACGAACCCAACGGTTCCGGTTTTAGGAGAATCCGACGGTCAGATCTCCCGCAACATCAATTCGAAGTCAATGGTCGAAATTCACGAACTGCCGCGGATCGGCGCGTTCTATTCAGGCCATTATATATATATATAATATGTATATGTTATATATATTTCGTCGATTTCCTTTTAAAACGTATTTTATAAATCGTTTTAACTTCATTTTCAAAACCATTTCAACTCTATATTCAATTTCTAATCAAAATTGAATATTTCATATCATTACTATATAAATGATAATATTTTCAAAATGTTATATTTTGAAATTGCTTCTTTTCTATATTCATTATAAAAATGAATATAATCGATATAAATATCGTTCACGTCAAAATAGCGCAACTTTAATCCACACGGCTTTATATATTTCAATAAATCCGTTATTCTATTCAACAAATGAATATTTATTCCATTCAACACATGAATCTATATTTCTTCCAACACCTGACTAATCTCAACACATGAGTGCTGTCAACACATCACTGTTTTTGTTATGTAAAATATTTTATAAAACTATGGTATCTATCGTTTGATTTTCAATTAGACTTCAACCGTAAAGTAGTTCTAATTTTAAATATGATAAAGATGTAAATTTCATTGTATAAAATATTTCACTCAACACATGAACATCGTCAACACATGACTATTTTTATATTCAACACATGAATTTTCTTTTATAATATTCCTTATTTTCCCCGATTGGAATGAGGCCCAATCAATCACCATATAATGTTAATTATATGGATTCCATACAACATATGTATATAATAGCAATAATAAACAATCAACCATCGACCAAAGTGCACTACACTGTATAAGCATCAAATATAAATAATCGACGCTTACACAGTCTGTCGACCAATCGATCGACAATAATTAAATAATTGGGATTAGTGTACGCCAAATATCATCCCAACACCCGTGTGGGGTTTCAAATCAACAAACACTGAATATTATTTGTGCAGTTGGGTGATGTGTAAAATTTATCATCCCAATCAATATCAGTCAAATAGGTGTACATAAACAAACCGTCCGGTTTGTAAATGAATATTTATTTATTCACATTCACGTTAAAAATTATATTTTTAACGATAAAATATTCTATTTCAACACACGAATTTCTATTCAGTTCATTTACACAATAAAAATGATATTTTTCTAACATATTTTAGAAAATTTCGGCGGCATAACGGCACGATACTAGAAACGGGACAAGGCCTAGCCTTATCCCCGGTCTAGTGAAGGCCCACGCCATTCACACATCAATCAAATCCATTCCATTTCACCAAACAATTCAATTCAAACCAAATAATCTAACCAACTACACAACCAATCAAACAAGTCCATGGTCTGTGGACGATTGTGTCGCGTGCTACTAAACACCGTCTACATCCTAGTATATATATATATAACTAGAAAAAGAAATTTTGAGTGAGAAGTTCTCACCGATAGCTATCCAATTCCACAACTCTTCATTTATAGAAATCTTCGCCATTCTTGCTCTTTGTCGCTTTCGTTGCCCGCTTTCACTACATATATAAAAATAACATTTTTACTTCGCTGTTCAATATATAAAAATCGAATTTTTATTATGCTATTCAATATATAAAAATCAAATTTTTACTATGTTATTCTTCATATAAAGATTTCGCCTTTTCAATTTTTAAAGATTTCGCCTTTTCAATTTAAAGATTTCGCCTTTTCAATTTTAAAGATGTCGCCTTTTCAATTTTTAAAAAAACTAATCTTTTCTATTTAAAGTCAAATAAAAATCAGATTTTTAATGCAAAGCCATATGAATAAAAATCCTAATTTTATTCCTAAGTTAAATGCCACTAATTAAATAACAAAATAAATAAATAAAACTCACATTTTTCTACTTTTAACTGGGAAGAGGGGTGCTTGGCTTTTGGAGGCGGAGGAGGATGGTGGAGCGGTCGGAGGAGGTCAGGTGGAGAAGACGAAGCAGCGGCGGCGCAGCACAGGAGGGGGGCGGCTTGGAAAGGGGGCGTCGCGACTGGAGATGGGGCTCGGGCTTCTCGGGGGGGGGGGGGTGCGGTTTGAACGGAGCAGGGCTGGAGGAGGAGGGGCGCCGCGAGGTGGGGGGTCTGGCCTGGGGATGTGGCGCAAGAGGCGCGACGCCTCTGGTGGGCGGCGGTGGCGAGTCGCGCCCCCCCATTCTTCTTCTCTCTCTTTTTTTTCCTTTCTTAATTTGTCTGAACGAAAATAAGGAAAGAAGGGGGGTGAGGGTTTAAAAAGGAAAATATATATATTATTTTATTTATTAAATTAATTCTAAAAAGCAACTTTTATTTTCGACCTCGAAACGAAACCCACCGCCTGCCGTCCATAGCGTTTTACCCCCATTCCGAACACAATGGGATATGCCACGTAGGACAATTTAATCATTTCGATCAGTTTCCGTTAAATTTACATTTACATCACTATATTGAATTTTAAACGTACATTTCAATTTACCGGGGTCACATACTAACTCTATAAATTGCAGAAAAATATTTTCTAGCTTCGTATTGACGATACGGTCCTAACAAAACTAATTTCGTCGAATTCCGAGATCGTTGGAAAAATGGCCAATTTCCAGTCGATTAAAATCAACTGAAACTGGTCAAACGCGTTTTCCTTTGCCACGCTCGCATATTGATTCGAAAAATTATGAAATTTGGAATCTAGCAATAATTTGACATCACGGACCCAACAAAAGTGGTTTCGTCGAAATCCGAGGTCATTTGCAAAATGTCTATTTTTAAGGGCATGAATTCCATAGCGACTATTCAGAATTTTCAACTGGACATATCTTTTTATTCCCACTATGAAATCTTGATTTTTCGGATTTGTTGGAAAGGTATCATCAAATAGATCCTAATGTTTTTAGTTTCACTAAAATCCGGATTGTTTTGCACCCGGCACATTCAATTGAAGTTTGAAATCGAATTATCGAACTACCGCGCCATTTTCAATTCTATTTATAGTTATATATAATTATTTATATTCAAACGACGACGCGTATAATATATATGTTCTATTAATATTCAAAAATAAATTTCTCTTCGATATTATTTAAAATAACTCATTTTAAATATTCAAAATTCGCTAAAATTGCCAAAATAAAAATTTTAAACTGGCCCAGATTTTTCGGGTTATTACAATCTCCCCCACTTAAAACTTTTCGTCCCCGAAAAGGAAAAAGTCGAAAGTGGTTTGATCATTCAACTCTACGTTCGATCTGGCTTTCATTATCCAACTTTTCAGTTTCTGAGAATTTTCAAATTCTCAAAAATTTGGCTAACACCCTAAATTTTCGAAATTTTTTGCCATAACCTCCCCTGCACCGGGAGCCACGGGAAAATCCCGAAATTGCCATATAGGCCTTCTGATCTCAAAAAGAAAAAGAAAAAGCCAAGCGGCTAGCCAATAGGCTCATAAAATCATCATCACCCAAACAAAACAGTAAATTATGTAGTAAACATGTACCTATTTGTCGGGCAAACAAATTTTATTCTCTGCTCTAGCCTCCTTGCTATGACCTGTTCAATGTAAGTATATGTATATGCAAGCAGTTGCGACCAATTTTCAATATAATTCAATATTAGGCATAATGGTTCAAAACTATCAAACAAATAAACAAACAACACAAACATCAATCAATTAGTGGATTAGAGTTTCAAATTCATAATTTTGATACATATACAGAAAATCACATTTTTGATGCCAATTCACAACAATGTGTTCTAGCTATATAAGTTTGGTTCTCACACCAGTCTAATGGAAATATATAAAAATCACACCTTCGAAACACGAACATAAATACTGATGATGTAGCTACAATCATCAGAATCATCTCCGGGTGTCTAGAATGTGATTCTATATCTATCCAGTATATTAAAACTTCGACTATACGTTCATGACGCGTATACGCGAAATCTTTATATACTCGATTGTCCATATTCAAAATAAATAAATAATCAAATACGTATAGAACGATTTAAATTTTCAAAACAAAATTGTTTTCATTTGAAAAAAATACTCTTCACACTCGTTCTAGGATACTACTGATCCCATCTCTAACGAGTCATTCTATTGGATATTACTAATCCAATATCTGATGAATTCTTTCGTATGGTTCTAATGTGTCTTGTTCTCGAGCTCTGTAAACCAAAGCTCTGATACCAAACTGAGACGACCCGAACTTCCCCGTGAAGGAAAGCACGGATAGAATTGAGGACAAGACAAAATAGAATGCATACAGAAGAACATTTCATTGCTATTACAACAATTCCATCAGATACAAGAATATACAGAGTATAAATGAATAAATTACATTCGATAAATATCAGAGATTATAATAAATTACATAGCAGCGGAAAAATATACAAAACACAACTGAAAGCGATACACGGATACAGAGCTTTCCGAGCATCGTTCCAGCTGTTAATCAGGACCCTGTGAATATAAATCTGCAAAATCAAAACTACTAGCTGCCCGTGTGGAAAATAGGGGCACCCAGAGTTTAGGTTAAAACAATAAACTCTAGGTCAGTCATGTGACTGCTGTGAGAACTAAAACAGTTATTTAAAGTTTTACTTTAAAAGAGAGTAATTCAAGGGACCATGCCGTATAACACGGAACGGGTTTCCTCCCAAGAATACTGGTGCATATAACAAAACAACGCAATGCTTTTTGGAAAAATGAAGCTATTATAAGACCCAGGTCCCATCACACAATGCTACGCAAGCCGGAGGATAGGGTTTTCCCTTATAATAGCCAAACATGCTTGGTACGTCAAAACAAATCATCTGATACTATTATAAGTGTATAGTGTCAAAACAATTTTCAATCATAAATATCAATCATAGGCGGCATGGGTACCATCTATCATGTCGCCATACTAGTTCTACAATTAAATCCGCAATATCACGTATTGGAAATTGGATTCCGTCATGAGCCGAGGCAAGGGGCAAGCTCCTCTCCGCGTTCGAGATACTCTAGCAAATGCCTCGGGACTGCACACAGCAATCCCTGGATCCTCCAAGGCCGGTCCTCTCTTACTTTTGAGGATTGGCAATTCCTGAACACACGTTTCCCGGTCCTTACAGACCTATATCCGAGGCGCCTCGTATCCAACAACCACACAGGTGAAAAGTATATAAATGTCAGGGCTGGTAGGTCACTGACACCACCCTAGCTAGAAAGAAACGTCGTGCACTCCTTGGGTCCGTATCCCATTTTTGACTCATACCGAGGTGTGAGGCTCGCGAATTCACGTTATACACAAAGCTACGCCACACAGGCCGTGCTTTGATCATCAACCACAAAACTTTGCTTTTCAACAGAAGCCTTGATCAATTGCCACTTACGCATGCCACATTGGCAATTCACTCCATGCAACTGATGTCCATCGATATACAACCTCTGAGCTCGTACGTCTCAGAGAAGGGCGTTAAGCAAGAGAATAAATTCTCCGCCGCCAAACAGACGTATATTTAATAGAGATCAATCAACACAGAATAAAATCCAATGTCAGACACACAATCCATTTACAAGTTCGTTCTGGGTCTGAACGAAACCGGAGGCACTTTCCTCGCATATCCATCCATCTCCAAGTACGTCTGGACGATCACCAACTGTTTACCTCATCTTGGGTGTACAACCCAATCAAGATCATCAGTAATCACCCAAACGATGTGAAGACTTCCGGTCTTCAACCACCGTCTTCATCTTCGACATCTCGTCGAATCGGTTATTCAGAATGGGTATAACCCCGACCTTTCTGAATAACCCACGTGTATAATAAACGAATGTTACACAAACACAACAAACGCCTCATTCCAATTCAGAATATTCTTTTATTCACAAAAATCAAATTCTTAGGGAAAGATTCCCATTAATTTTATCCAAGATAAATTCTTCTAAATTTATTCCTTAATCCTCCTTTGGATATCATTTCAAACTAGTCGGGATTAGCGAACCACACCGAAGTAATTATTTATTTTATTTCCCAATCCCAACCTATATATCCCATGGAGCAAAACTGGTAATACTCCATATCTAACACCACGGTGTTATCGGTAAAATTAATTACCATTTCACGTTCAAATCTAATTAAAGATTTAACTATCGCTTTGGAGCAAAACTGGTGGTACTCCCTTCTCGATCACCTTTCAGATTTGATAATTTAAATTATCGATTCACTTTTCAATCTAATTAAAGATTCATTAAAACTCCACTTAGTTTTAATCTTCTTAAAAATCAATATCCTGTCTTTAACTGGGTCAAAGAACCAATGTCATCTAAAACACGATTCACGATAAACCCAAACCACATTCTATTGTTAATTGGGTTAAAGAACAGGTGTTGTTCAAAACACCGCTCACGATAAACCTAAAAACCAATTCAATTTCAATTTCAATTAAATATTATTTAATTGATACACTTCATTAAATCTAAATAGAAAGATTTAATCTTTTCTCTATTGGGCTTAAGAACAGTGTTAATGAAGACACCATTCACGACAAACCCAAATCACATTTGATATTAAATACAAGGCTCTGAATAGAAAATATACTGGCTTATATTCAATATCAAATTCTGAAATCAACAAATATTGTATTGGAAACAACGATATAAAATATATCTTTCAAATTCCCATAACAATATCTGTATAGTCACGAAATCCAACATCGAAATATTCCGAAGATAATTTCGATTCAACTCCAGTCCAATTCACATATTGGGAATATTGATTATTTTTAATAATTTTATCAAGGCCCGTACAGTCGATTTCCATCAACGGCTATCGGACTACACTTACAGCGACCTTTTTCGAATTTGATTTGGACATAATTCCAAATCCAACCGTTAGATTTCAAATTTCTAATATTCATTAAAAAGCTCTTTTCGATACGAACCCAACGGTTCCGGTTTTAGGAGAATCCGACGGTGAGATCTCCCGCAACGTCAATTCGAAGTAAATGGTCGAAATTCACGAACTACCGCGGATCGGCGCGTTCTATTCAGACCATTATATATACATAATATGTATATATTATATATATTTTGTCGATTTCCTTTTAAAACGTATTTTACAAATCGTTTTAACTTCGTTTTCAAAACCATTTCAACTCTATATTCAATTTCTAATCAAAATTGAATATTTCATATCATTACTATATAAATGATAATATTTTCAAAATGTTATATTTTGAAATCACTTCTTTTCTATATTCATTATAAAAACGAATATAATCGATATAAATATCGTTCACGTCAAAATAGCGCAACTTTAATCAACATGGCTTTATATATTTCAATAAATCCGTTATTCTATTCAACAAATGAATATTTATTCCATTCAACACATGAATCTATATTTCTTCCAACACCTGACTAATCTCAACACATGAGTGCTGTCAACACATCACTATTTTTGTTATGTAAAATATTTTATAAAACTATGGTATCTATCGTTTGATTTTCAATTAGACTTCAACCGTAAAGTAGTTCTAATTTTAAATATGATAAAGATGTAAATTTCATTGTATAAAATATTTCACTCAACACATGAACATCGTCAACACATGACTATTTTTATATTCAACACATGAATTTTCTTTTATAATATTCCTTATTTTCCCCGATTGGAATGAGGCCCAATCAATCACCATATAATGTTAATTATATGGATTCCATACAACATATGTATATAATAGCAATAATAAACAATCAACCATCAACCAAAGTGCACTACACTGTATAAGCATCAAATATAAATAATCGACGCTTACACAGTCTGTCGACCAATCGATCGACAATAATTAAATAATTGGGATTAGTGTACGCCAAATATCATCCCAACACCCGTGTGGGGTTTCAAATCAACAAACACTGAATATTATTTGTGCAGTTGGGTGATGTGTAAAATTTATCATCCCACTCAATATCAGTCAAATAGGTGTACATAAACAAACCGTCCAGTTTGTAAATGAATATTTATTTATTCACATTCATTTTAAAAATTATATTTTTAACGATAAAATATTCTATTTCAACACACGAATTTCTATTCAGTTCATTTACACAATAAAAATGATATTTTTCTAACATATTTTAGAAAATTTCGGCGGCATAACGGCACGATACTAGAAACGGGACAAGGCCTAGCCTTATCCCCGATCTAGTGAAGGCCCACGCCATTCACACATCAATCAAATCCATTCCATTTCACCAAACAATTCAATTCAGACCAAATAATCTAACCAACTACACAACCAATCAAACAAGTCCATGGTCTGTGGACGATTGTGTCGGGTGCTACTAAACACCGTCTACATCCTAGTATATATATATATATATATAACTAGAAAAAGAAATTTTGAGTCAGAAGTTCTCACCGATAGCTATCCAATTCCACAACTCTTCATTTATAGAAATCTTCGCCATTCTTGCTCTTTGTCGCTTTCGTTGCCCGCTTTCACTACATATATAAAAATAACATTTTTACTTCGCTATTCAATATATAAAAATCGAATTTTTATTATGCTATTCAATATATAAAAATCAAATTTTTACTATGTTATTCTTCATATAAAGATTTCGCCTTTTCAATTTTAAAAGATTTCGCCTTTTCAATTTAAAGATTTCGCCTTTTCAATTTTAAAGATGTCGCCTTTTCAATTTTTAAAAAAACTAATCTTTTCTATTTAAAGTCAAATAAAAATCAGATTTTTAATGCAAAGCCATATGAATAAAAATCCTAATTTTATTCCTAAGTTAAATGCCACTAATTAAATAACAAAATAAATAAATAAAAATCACATTTTTCTGCTTTTAACTGGGAGGAGGGGTGCTTGGCTGTTGGAGGCGGAGGAGGATGGTGGAGCGGTCGGAGGAGGTCAGGTGGAGAAGACGAAGCAGCGGCGGCGCAGCACAGGAGGGGGGGCGGCTTGGAAAGGGGGCGTCGCGACTGGAGATGGGGCTCGAGCTTCTCGAGGGGGGGGGGTGCGGTTTGAACGGAGCAGGGCTAGAGGAGGAGGGGCACCGCGAGGTGGGGGGTTTGGCCTGGGGAGGTGGCGCCAGAGGCGCGACGCCTCTAGTGGGCGGCGATGGCGAGTCGCGCCCCCCATTCTTCTTCTCTCTTTTTTTTCCTTTCTTAATTTGTCTGAACGAAAATAAGGAAAGAAGGGGGGTGAGGGTTTAAAAAGGAAAATATATACATTATTTTATTTATTAAATTAATTCTAAAAAGCAACTTTTATTTTCGACCTCGAAACGAAACCCACCGCCTGCCGTCCATAGCGTTTTACCCCCATTCCGAACACAATGGGATATGCCACGTAGGACAATTCAATCGTTTCGATCAGTTTCCGTTAAATTTACATTTACATCACTATATTGAATTTTAAACGTACATTTCAATTTACCGGGGTCACATACTAACTCTATAAATTGCAGAAAAATATTTTCTAGCTTCGTATTGATGATACGGTCCTAACAAAACTAATTTCGTCGAATTCCGAGACCGTTGGAAAAATGGCCAATTTCCAGTCGATTAAAATCAACTAAAACTGGTCAAACGCGTTTTCCTTTGCCACGCTCGCATATTGATTCGAAAAATTATGAAATTTGGAATCTAGCAATGATTTGACATCGCAGACCAAACAAAAGTGGTTTCGTCGAAATCCGAGGTCATTTGCAAAATGTCTATTTTTAAGGGCCTGAATTCCATAGCGACTATTCAGAATTTTCAACTGGACATATCTTTTTATTCCCACTATGAAATCTTGATTTTTCGGATTCGTTGGAAAGGTATCATCAAATAGATCCTAATGTTTTTGGTTTCACTAAAATCCGGATTATTTTGCACCCGGTACATTCAATTGAAGTTTGAAATCGAATTATCGAACTACCGCGCCATTTTCAATTCTATTTATAGTTATATATAATTATTTATATTCAAACGACGACGCGTATAATATATACGTTCTATTAATATTCAAAAATAAATTTCTCGTCGATATTATTTAAAATAACTCATTTTAAATATTCAAAATTCGCTAAAATTGCCAAAATAAAAATTTTAAACTGGCCCAGATTTTCTGGGTTATTACAATCTTTATGACATATGTGATTCATGCAAGTTTGGGTTGGTTATTTATGCTAGTTGGGTTTGATGCTATGGTCATATATGCAAGTTGACACCTTTGAAACCCATGATGATGCTAATGTTATGCTAAGTAGAACCCATTGCATTTGTGATGAATCTTCCCTTTTAAGTATGTCATGTTAGCTTATTCCGTGGGGAACGATGGTTTAATATTCATGTTAACAAAATTGTGGTGAAATTGGTATGATGTTGCATACCATAAGTGGATGGACATAATTGAGTCAATTATGTACATCATTAAATTGGAATTAATAAGGGAAAATTAATTCAAAATATGGGGGCGATTAATTAGGTGTAATTAATCGAATAAGACACGAGGTTGGACCCTTTTGTAGCATAAGACTGCCCGGACCCGACCGGCAAATCCAGCGGCTACAAATGATTGGCCCAATGTGAGAGGTCTTAGGCATAAACTAAATACGTGACAAGTGTAAAGACACGAGGTTAGAATCGGTTATGGCGTAAGGCTGCCCGGACCCGACCGGCAAATCCAGCTGCCATAAAAGATAGCCTAATGTGAGAGGTCTTTACAAAGGTTACGGTCTTAATCAATTAAAAACACTTAACCATATTAGCATGTAGAGGGACATGAGGGGTTAAGTGGGTTCCTTGGGTGGCATGTGGAAAAATCTAGTGGTTGCCTTGGGTGGCAATAGAAAATACGATTAGAATACTTAACCAAAGTGGAAAATGTAATTAAACATGATTAAAGGGTTAAGTAAGTGCCTTGGGTGGCATGTGGAAAAATCTAGTGGTTGCCTTGGGTGGCAATAGAAAATACGATTAGAATACTTAACCAAAGTGGAACATGTAATTAAACATGATTAAAGGGTTAAGTAAGTGCCTTGGGTGGCATGTGGAAATCAAGTTAGTGCCTTGGGTGGCACGTGGAAATCTAGTGGGTGCCTTGAGTGGCAATTGAAATATGATTAGATGACTTAACCAAACTTTAAACATGTAAGTGGACATGATTATTAAAAAGGGTTAAGTGGGATACACTAGAAGGGACAAGCTTAGGTGGGTAGCTTGTGGGGGCCCATTTCAACTAGTAACCCATACGTATCTTTGTGGGCTTGACCCATGTCGAGGAGGGGATACGCATACTGGGCTTGACTATAAGAGGCCAAAAATGGGTTAACGGTTGCAACGCAAGTCCAACGGGTTTCATATGCATGTGTGGGCCCGGGCTAGTAGGTAAGACGTTGTTGCATCGTGTAGGTATAAGCCGTGCACTCTTAAGTTGTATCGGGTTGCCACTTTGGGGAGTGATACACCCCACTGTGGGGCCAGCACGGGTATCTACGTTAGGGAGCCGATCACTTAGGGAGTAGTGATTACACCTAGTGGAGATAGGGGCAGACGGCACCTATGTGGTCAGCTAGGGGTACACGAAACTACTAGTTATATTTTCTAAGTCCATGGGTGGGATCAACCCTTAAGTAGGAATGACTGGTGTGGTGTAGTGTAGTAATTACCCTTGGGTGGGTAGATGCGTCTTTACCGATATCTTAGTTCTTCCTATGTCTAGTTGGCTGCTTAGTGTAGTCATTTATCCCCAGTCGTTACCATGCCAAATTTATATCATACCCTAATTACTTTAATGATTGTATTGTTAAAGTTATAGGGCTCACTCAGACTTATGTCTGACCCCGTTGTTTTTATCTTTTTCCCAACCCTCAGGTTCTCAGAGTAGGCCTAGCACTAGTGGGCTTTGATCAGATTGCTTTATCTATCCTTTGGAGCTTGGACCGTTGATGTAAAGCCCAGCTTATCTTTTCTATTATGGTTATTAGTATGTAGTGGGATTATGTACTTATCGAGATGGATATTTTGTACTTGACTCTTGTTGGTTTTTGATATGTAACCAAACATGTTTACCTTCTGCTGCAATGAAATGATGTTTTAAATTTCAAGTATTACTTATATCTGTCTTGTTGTAATTTTTCTGTTGTATATTCACTTAAAATACTCCACCGAAGTTAAGGCATTCCCTTAGTGAGTGGCCTTAGCGGATGTGGGGTGTTACATTTCCTCCCCAGAATACCATAAAACAAACAACACAATGCTAAAAGGAAAAATGAAGCCATTATACGACTCAGGTTCCATCGCACAATGCAAACACAAATAAGAGGATATAGTTTTACCTTATAATGGCCAAACGTGCTTAGTACGCGAAATTTATCTTTTATTATTAGTATAAGTGAAGAAATCAACTTCAAATATAAATGTATTAATCATAGATGACATAGTACCCCGTCCTACTATGTTGCCATATAGGTTTATAACTAAAATCGAAAAGTCGCGTATTGGAAATTGGATTCCATCGTGAGTCAAGGCAAGGGACGTACTCCTTACTGATTCGGATCACAAGTAGCAAGATGACCCAGGATCACACCTACGGGAAACCCTTGGATCCTGCAGTGCCGGTTCTCCCTTACTTTTGAGGATTAGTTATTCCTGAACACACGTTTCCCGGTCTTATCAGACCTATCACTTGGCCATTAGAGACCAAAATATATATGAGGCGCCTCGAAATCAATCATCCACATAAGTAAAAATGTATGGGCTACATACCATAACACCACTTCTAGATAGAAAGAAACATCATGCACTCGCTGCGTCCCTTATCCCGTTTTTGACTCATATCGAGGTGTGAGGCTCATGAATTAATGTTATACACAAAGCTGTACTAATTAAAACCGTGCTTTGATCACCATCCACAAGACTCTGGTTTTCAATGAGAAGCCTTGATCGGTTAAATCTTAGCATGCCACATTATCAATCCATACCATACCATTGATTTCCACCAATATGTAACCTCTAAGCTCGTGCGTCTCAGAGAAGGGTGTTAAGCAAGAGAATCAATTCTCCGCCACCAAACAGATATGTATTTAGCAGAGATCAATGAATACAGCATAAAGGAATATAATGTCAGACACACCATCCATTTGCAAGTTCGTTCTGGGTCTGAACAAAATCAGAGGCACCTTATTCCTCGTCCCATAGGTCCAATACAGGAGAGAGGTCCTCGCATATCAAGTCGATCTCCAAGTATGTCTGGACGATCACCACTTATTACCTTGTCTTGGGTGTACAGCCCAATCAAGACATTAGTAATCATCCAAAGGATGTGAAGATCTCTGGTCTTCAACCATCGTCTTCACCGTCGACTTTTAATCGTTGTATCAGTTATTCTGAATGGGATAAACCCGGTCTTTCCGAATAACTCGCGTATTTTATAATCGATAATCAAGTGCTATAAAACACATCATATGCCTCATTCCAATCCAGAATATTCTTTTATTTAAATATTCATATCTTTGAGGAAAGGTTCCCATTAATTTTATTAAAGATAAGTTCATTTAAACTTATTCTTTAATCTTCCTTTAGATATCATTTTCAAAATATATTTTTATCAGAATAAGTTGTTTACCAACTTTAGTAAAGAACTGAATGAATTGAAATGGTTTTAATCTAACCAGAATCTTCTAATATAAAAATTGGAATGGATTTGAATGGAAATAATCATCGAAATTATTTGATATTGGATTACGTGATTATATGGATATTATTGAGGAATTTGGAAGATATAGGTATCGTTATTCCCAATATGATATCTGTTAGTTTTAGAATTTGATATTGAATATAAGTCTATATAATTTCTATTCAGAGCCTTGTATTTAATATCAAATTGGATTTTGGGTTTGTCGTGAATGGTGTCTTTAATAACACTATTCTTAAACCCAGTTGAGAAAGGAATAAATCTTTTAACTAAGATTAATGAAGTTTTCCAATTTATAAACATAATTGGAATGAAATAAAAGTTGATTTTGGGTTTATCGTGGACGGTGTTTTGAATAACATTTGTACTTTAACCTAATAAACAGTGAAGTTATGATTTGGAATTTGTAAATATTTTAATTATTAATGAAATTTTCCAAGATAAGATTTTCAAATTTAATATATTAAATTGAAATTGAATGGAATTCGATTTAGTGATAATCGAGATGAACTTCTATGAATGAAGACCGTTACAATTTATGGAATTTAAAAGGCCTAGTCGTTATTTCGTTTATAGTATTAGTTTGATACGGAAATTTATATCGATTATATGCTGTTGGATTTCCGTGAAGATTCCATTTTTTATGGAAGATGATTTTGGGTTTATTGTGAATGGTGTTTTAAATAACATTCGTTCTTTAACCCCATTAAAGACAAGATTTATTTCCTAAAGTTGAATAATCATTAAATAATGATTTTTGGAAGATTAAAACCAATTCGAGTTTTAGTAAATCTTCTTATACTCGATAGTCCAAATTCAAAATTTGAAATGGTCGCTGTAAATAAAGTTTGATGACTGGATATGGAAATCGACTGAAATGGCCATATTAAAATTATTAGAAGTATGTATAAATTATGTAAAATCATATGAAATGATTTAAAAAAAATTTGGATTAAACATTTCAAATTTTGGAAAGATAAAAGATATTTATCTGAATGAACTCGTTAATAACTAGAATAAAGAACTGAAAGAAATTATAATGGTTTTAATATAACAAGAATTTTTCAATGTATGAATTGGAACGGATTTGAATGGAAATAATCTTTGGAATATTCCGATATTGGATTCCGTGATTATACGGATATTGTTAAGGAATTTGGATGATATATATATATATATATATCGTTATTACTTATACGATATTTGTTGGTTTCAAAATTTGATGTTGAATATAAGTCGATATAATTTCTATTCAGAGCCTTTTATTTAATATCAAATTGGATTTTTCATAGGATAGGATTAATTTCCGAAGTTGAATAATCATTAAGTAATGATTTTAGACATTAAAACTAAGTAGAGTTTTAATAAATCTTTAATTAGATTTGGAATGAATGGATGGTAATTAACTTTACCAAAACATGAGATGTGTTAGAACCAAATATGCTTGGTTATTGATATTGATTATGATTGATTGATTGTTTGGATTGTGCTCGACCAGTTTATGAGCAAAATATGTTTTTACATTTAACATTAGGTTGGGTAGAAATATGTGTATGCTAATACCTTGTTAAACACTTCACGATTTGACTATGAGGTGTTTAGCGATGTTGTTTGAAATCATTTCAAATTTAATGAATGATTTTGAAATGTGATTTTCTTAATTGAATAAAATATTTTCCCAATTTTGGACAAGGAATGTTTTATAAAATAGAGAGGATTTCGAGGATTAAACCCGATGTTTCTAAAATGATTTAGAAATGTATTATGTGTTTGACATTGTAGTTCATCACATAACCGATTAGTTGGTATTGATGATATATCTGTTTGGTGGCACAGAATTTATTCTCTTGCTTAACACCCTTCCTTGAGACGTACGAGCTCAAAGGTTATGTGATTAATAGTGACTGATCATATGTGTGAATTGCTGATGTGAAGTACCATAAGTATAGTTTGAAAGTACTTGTGATTATTATGTTATGAAATGATTTTCCCTACTTCGGGATATAAAATTGATTTAGTACATGGCTAAAGATTCGGGTAACCCGGACGACTAAAAGTTTATGGGTATAGTACGGTGTAGCCTGCTCCATAGTGGGAGGTGCACGTATATATATCGAGTTGGTAAGGTGCGAACCCGTCGCCTTGTCTAAGGGCAGAATACCTCCCGATATTTGGTTGCATACTTGTTGTATGCATTGTGATATTTTGGAATTCATATTTCCAAATAATTTTGGTTTGAGATCCCGAAGTGAAATCTATTTTGCTATGAAAAATAGATATGTATTTCAAATGATTTGAAATAAGAAATCGGGAAATAAAATCCAAAGAAATAATTTCTGTAAAGTGAATTGGATTTCGAAAAATCTAAATTTGGGAATAAGCCTAATGGGTAGATTGAAGAATTGCATGTTATCTGATGCATTATAGATCCATAAGTCTATTATTTATGGTTGTTGTTTATGCACTGGTATTCATGGGAGAAAACCCATTCCGTGACATACGGCGTGGTCCCGTGATATGCTTCACATTTATATAAGTAAATTATAACTATTAGAGTTTCTCATACCAGTCCTATGACTGACTCGTAGTTGTTTTCCCCTTGCAAACTCGGGTGTCCATATTTTCCACACGGGCAGTCGAGTGGTTTGTTTTGCAGACTAAAAGTTGAGAAGGATTCTGGATTGAAGCTTAAAGTTGTGTCCAGAGCATTGATAGTCTTCCATTGTGTTAGTTTATTTGTTTCCACTGTATTATATTACATTTATTGTAAATTTATCTTCCGCTGTTTAATTTTTGATGTACTCTGATATTCGGTAATCTGATTTAACATTATTATGATGTTTATAAAAACCTTTTGTCATTTATTCTGATGTGTTGTGCGCCCAAAGTTAGCGTATCCTCCTTTTCGGTACTTTGATACCAAACTGAAACGACCCAGACTTCCCCAATCCCCGAAAAGACGGAGGAGCCCGGATTGTTTTGAGAGCACGACGCATCAGAACACAAACATGAGAACATTTCATTGCTATTACAACAATTTACATCAGAGTACAAGATATCAAAGTTCAAGTAAATAATATTACACGGTAGTAAAATAAATATCAGAGATTTACAAATTACAAAATAGCGGAAAAAATATATATAAATATAATGCAGTGGAATACCATCAACTACCACAACTGAAAGAAGTACACGGATACAAAGCATTCCGAATATAGCTCAAGCCGTAATCCAGGATCCTGTGAAAATAAATCTGCAAAACAAAAATTACTAGCTGCCTGTGTGGAAAATATGGGCACCCAGAGGTAGAAACGATAAACTCCGAGTCAGTCATAGGACAGGTGTGAGAACTAAAACAGTTATTAACTTGATTTAAAGTTTGGTAAATCAAGGGACCATGCTGTATAACACAGAATGGGCTTCCTCCCAAGAATACCATAAAACAAACAGCGCAATGCGAAAAGGAAAAATGAAGCAATTATAAGACTCAGGTCCCATCACACAATGCAAGCACAAACCAAAGGATAGATTTTTACCTTATAATGGCCAAACATGCTTGATACGTGAAATTTATCTTTTATTATTACTATATGCAACGACCCCATTCTACGCATCATAGGATCGTAGAATATTTATTTTTTCACATACGAAGTCGTATGGTCATGTAACTTTGGGAGATGACTATAGGAGTCATTTACCATGTTCATGATTTTTGCCGATTTTTAAATGACCATTTTGCCCCTAGCTGATCTTGTTTTGGCCATAACTTTTTATTAGAAAGGAGTTTTGACCTGCAACCACTTCCATTAGATTCGTTTGATGGTTTACAATTCCGTAGAGTGGTCACATTAGCCAAACGGACTCACCGTTTGGGAGATATGGCTGAAACAAGTTTCAGATAGTGAAAAACAGCTTAATTGGGCTTAACCGGGTGATTAACAGCTGGGCCCAAAGGGGGATTTCGGGATTAGAGGTATTTAAGGGCTGCTAGGGTTAGGATTTCAGGTTTTCACTCATTTTCCAGCCACCACAAACCCTCTCTTCAACCTAACAATGGCCTCCAACATCTAAATACACCTCTAATCACTTCTTAATCAAGTTTTGGCTTAAACTACATCAAATCAAAGAGGATTAGCACCAAAGCAAGGTTAGAGCTGCTGCGTTGCATTGGGAACGGCGCAAAACAGAGAATCATTTCAGATTTTGTATTTTATTTGTGGCCAAGACTAGAGACAGGTTAGCTGGGTATGCACGAGTAGCTGATCTGGAGACGAGCAGGAGGCTTCCACGTATGATATATATATATATATATACACACATATATATATATATATATATATTCTCCCTGTGTTGTTGAAGATCACTGCTTTGGCATTAGTAGTGCATCTTCTACTTTAGTTTTCTTTTGCTTTAGAGTCAGTTTAAAGTTGTAATAATGATGTTGGGTCATAAGCTGTATCTGGATTTCCGCTGCTATGTTGGTTTAGTTTTCAACTTATGCACAGTCTCGCCTGTTTTATGTCAAGATTATGTTATTATTGTATTTTGTTCCATGCGCTGTGAGACATTCTACAGGTTCCTTGTTAATTCATTCTTTTCTTTCCTTTCTTTGGCGACCGTTCCATGCTAGTCGGGCATGTGTACAACGCACTTTCGGAGGAAATGCAGGCGGGTGCGGGGCTGGCCGTCACACTTGGTATCAGAGCTCTAGGTTGCGTAGTTAACCTAGGGAAGTTATCAGGGAGAGATAGTATACGTATATGAGAGCGCGTATTTTTGATTATTTTGGTTTTCAAAAGCTTTATATATATATACTATTAGTATAGCTGAGGATGAAGTCACACTGCACTAGCACCACTATGGAGATGGTTAATCATTTTCTCTTTACAGATTGAATGATGAGCCGATACACAAGAGGTGCCGGTAGAGGAGCCAATAATGGGAATGCTGCTGACATGAGGACGATGTTTACTGACCTCATGAGGGAGATGCTTAGGGATGTGCAGAGGGCAGCTCCGAAAGCTGGTGGTCCAATAGTGCAGGCGCCTAGGGCCGATTTCGCCAAGCTGAACAAGGATTATACTAGTCTTGGTGGAAAGCCATTCCACGGAACGGAGTCGGCTACGGATGTTCAGGACTGGTTGGATAGCTGCGAGTGTATCTTCGAAGATTTGGGTATCGAGGATGCGATGAAGAGAAGGCTAGCATCCCGTCAGCTGCAAGGACGGGCAATGAATTGGTGGAATGCTATAAAGGTAGCTACTCCCGAAGATCAGATTACTTAGGATCAGTTTAAGGCTCGCTTTAGCGATAAGTTCATTCCAGCTGCTCATAAGTCAGTGCTGTTTAAGAAATTCCTGGAACTCAAGCAGAATGGCAGAGCTGTCTCGGAGAATATTGCCGAATTCGACACTTTGTCGAAATATGGGTTATCTCTTATTGATGCTGCCAAGAAGAAGAACGAGAAGTTCATAACTGGTTTGGATCAGTACTTGGGGGAAAGGCTTATTAACCACATCGATGAGACGTTTGAATCGATTGTGGGGAAAGCATTGTGGTCAGAGAGTCTTTACCCTAAGTCGAAGATTGAGGTTGCATCTGCAGAGGAGCCAAAACCGCAAGCAAGCGGTGGAGGCAAGAATGGTTTTCAGAATAAGAGAAAGCAGAATCAGACCAAGGATGGCCAGAAGAAAAGGAATAAGCAAGATGTTGAGTGCTTCAGCTGTGGTAAGAAGGGCCATTATGCTAGTAATTATCGGACCAAGCCAGCGGATAGGAAGTGCTTCAATTGTGGCCAAGTGGGACATCACAAGGACAAGTGTCTGCAACCTCCTAAAGAAAAGCAGATGGTGAAAGCAAATGCCCTTAATGCTATTACTTCTTCGTCGAATGCCCCAACTGCGGCGGAGAAGGGAAAGAATGTCGTTATTCAAGGTATGCTTTCTGTTTATGATGTTCCTGTTAGAGTTTTGTTTGATACCGGAGCTTCCAGTTCCTTCATATCTAGTGACCTGGTAGATACGTTGGGATTGGAGCCCGAGATCGTCGATAGACCTTTAGTAGTGACGAACCCGATTGGTGGTTCGACTAACCTTAGCATGATTTGTCGTAACGTGGTCTTATCAAGTGATGGATGCATGTTTGTTTGTGATTGCTTTGTTTTGGGCTTTACTGGGTTTGGCATTAATTTGGGAGTCGATTGGCTCCAAAGATACGGGGTGGTGGTAGAGTGTGAGGGCTTTTTGGTGACAGCTAGAGCGGATGATGGGTAGAGGGTAGTGTTTGGTGGCCTACCAAGTGATGGCGTAATGGCTAGTTTTCTAAATTCCCTCGACATCCCGCAAGGTGAGTTGTCAGGTTTGCCCGTGGTTGGCCAGTACTCGGACGTCTTCGAAGAATTGACCGGCTTCAACCACATCGAGGGATTGAGTTCCATATTGATTTAGTGAAAGATGCCAGACCTAAAGTGATGCCACTTCGTCGTATGGCACTAAGGGAGCAGCAAGAGCTCGGGGTGCAAGTTAGCGATCTCTTGAAGAAGGGATTTATCAGAAGGAGTGTTTTTGAGTGGGGAGCACCAGTTGTATTTGCTACCAAGGCCGATGGTTCCCTTCGTTTGTGTGTAGACTACCACGAGTTAAATAAAGTGACGAGGAAGAATTAGTATCCTCTACCGCGGATAGATGATTTGTTTGATCAGTTGAGTGGCGCAAGAGTATTCTCTCAGTTGGATCTCGCGACAGGTTTCCATCAGCTTAGAGTGGAAGCTGAGAGTATAGCTAAAACGGCATTTCGGACGCCGTCTGGATTTTATGAGTGGTTGGTCATGCCATTCAGGCTGACCAATGCCCCCGTATATTTTGTGGATCTTATGAATAGGGTATTCAAAGATCAGTTGAATAAGTTTGTCCTTGTGTTCGTGGATGATATTTTGGTCTACTCGGGGACAGAGGAAGAACACAAGGAACATTTGACGATAGTGATGGAGGTTTTGAGAAAACACTAATTGAAAGCAAAGTTTCTAAGTGTCACTTCTGGAGGAGGGAAGTGAGATTCTTGGGCCATGTTGTTTCAGAGAATGGTATCGCCGTGGACCCTACGAAGGTGGCTACGATACAAGATTGGTCTACGCCCAAGAATGCGACAGACATAAGAAGTTTCTTGGGATTAGCTGGATATTATCGTAAGTTTATCCAAGACTTTTCCAAGATAGCAGCCCTGTTGACTCAGTTGACCAAGAAGAATCAAGCTTTCTTCTGGGACGAAAAGTGCGAGAATGCATTCAAGAGTCTAAAGGACAAGTTGACATGTGCACCGGTGTTAGTCATTCCTAAGGGGAATGAAGAGATGACGGTATATATGGATGCATGTGGTACCGGACTAGGTGCTGTATTGATGAAAGGAGGTAGGGTCGTAGCTTATGCAAGTCGGCAATTGAAATCGCACGAGAGAAGATACCCTACCCATGATTTGGAATTAGTAGTGATCGTGTTAGCGTTGAAGATGTGGAGACATTATCTCTTAGGAGAAAGGTTTGAGCTGTTTACCGATCATAAATCGTTAAAGTATCTCTTCTCCCAAAAGGATCTAAATCTCCGACAGCAAAGATGGTTAGAATTCTTGGCTTCCTATGATTTCGACATCGCATATACACCACGAAAGGGCAATGCGGTGGCTGATGCATTGAGTAGAAGACATGCCAGTTTAGGGGCCATGTTTCTAGAATGGAAGCAGCTGGAGTACATCGCTGAGTATGATTTCAGACCAAAGTGCGAATTGAATCCAGAAATGTTAGCAAGTTTGACGATCAGACCCACTTTGATTGAGCGGATTGATTCCAGTCAGAGGAATGATCCTAACCTATTGGAAATCATCTCCAAGTTAGAGATGGGTATCGACGAAGAGATGAACAAGTGTGGGCTTGATCGAGATGGATGGCTTAGGAAGAATGGAGGACTAGTTGTACCTAATGTCAATGGATTGAGAGATGAAGTGCTTAAGGAATGTCATCGCTCAAAACAGACTATACACCCCGGTGGTAACAAGATGTACCGAGACATGAAGCAGACCTACTACTGGGAAGGGATGAAAAGAGACGTTGGAAAAATTATATCCAAACGCATGAATTGCCAGCTAGTTAATGCTGAGCAAAAGAAGCCTAGTGGTTTGCTGCAACCATTAGAAGTTCTGGAATGGAAATGGGAACAAGTCTCAATGGATTTCATTGATGGGTTACCAAGGAATAGATCGGGCCATGATAGCATTTGGGTGATTGTGGACCGATTGACCAAAAGTGTAAGATTTATACCCGTCAAGTCAAACAGGACGACAACTAAATTAGCGGAACTATATATAAAGTGGGTAGTGAGATTTCATGGAATACCCAAAGGCATTGTTAGTGACCGAAATCCGTTGTTCACTAGTGGATTTTGGAAGAGCTTACAAGAGGCGTTAGGATTAGAATTACATCTCAGTACCGCGTATCATCCTCAAACCGACGGTCAAACAGAGAGGGTGAATCGAGTATTAGAAGACCCCTCGAGAGTCTGTGTATTGGATTTTGGTGGATCATGGGATGACCATTTGCATCTAGTAGAGTTTGCATATAATAATAGTTATCAATCCAGTATTGGTATGGCTCCATTTGATGCTTTGTACGGAAGACCGTGCAACTCACCGTCATGTTTGTAAGAAACTGGTGAGAATTTTGTGCTTGGACCAGATGTGATAAAAGAAACTTTGGCTAAGATTAAAGTTATCCAACAGCGAATGAAGGCTGCCCAAGATAGGCAAAATAGTTATGCTGATAAGAGGAGAAGAGAATTAAAGTTCTCCACTGGCGACTTGGTGTTTATCAAGATTTCTCCGTTGAAGAGCGCGATACGATTTGGCAGGAGAGGCAAGTTAGCACCAAGATTTGTTGGTCCATTCCTAGTTCTTGAGCAAATTAGGAATTTGGCATATAAAGTTGAATTACCAGAGAAGATGGTAGGAGTTCACAACGTATTTCATGATTCCCAGTTAAGGAAGTTCGTGCACGACCCAGATGCGACTATTTCACCTAATCAGTTGGATGATATTGAAGTTGAACCAGAGGCGGTTGGGAATCGCAAGCCTATGCGTATTGTTGGGAACGATACGAAGCAACTTCGAAGGAAAGCGGTGGATCTAGTCAAAGTTCAGTGAGGCGAGAATGAGAATGACTGTACTTGGGAGACAGAGGAGAACATTTGGAAGACGTATCCAGAACTCTTCACCTGGTAAGATTTCAGTTTCGATTTAGTCTTTCTGCATGCTAGGATAGGTTGTTTTGTTTGTTTTGCATGTTTGGTTGTTATATATGATTGGTAGGCATGCGGGATCCTTTGTATATTTTGGGTTAAGGAATTTCGGGGACGAAATTTCTTAAGGGGGGGAGAGTGTAATGACCCGCATTCTACGCATCATAGGATCGTAGAATGTTTATTTATTTCTTTCACATACGAAGTCGTATGGTCATGTAACATTGGGAGACGACTATTGGAGTTATTTCCCATGTTCATGATTTTTGCCGATTTTTAAATGACCATTTTGCCCCTAGTTGATCTTGTTTTGGCCATAACTTTTGATTGGAAAGGAGTTTTGACCTGAAACCACTTCCATTAGATTCGTTTGATGGTGTACAATTCCGTAGAGTGGTCACATTATCCAAACGGACTCAGCGTTTGGGAGATATGGCTGAAACAAGTTTCAGATAGTGAAAAACAACTTAATTGGGCTTAACCGGGTGATTAACAGCTAGGCCTAAAGGGGTATTTCGGGATTAGAGTTATTAAGGGCTGCTAGGGTTAGGAGTTCGGTTTTTCACCCATTTTCCAGCCGCCACAAACCCTCTCTTCAACCTAACAATGGCCTCCAACATCTAAATACACCTCTAATCACTTCTTAATCAAGTTTTGGCATAAACTACATCAAATCAAAGAGGATTAGCACCAAAGCAAGGTTAGAGCTACTGCATTGCATTGGGAACAGTGCCAAACAGGGAATCATTTCAGATTCTGTATTTTATTTGTGGCCAAGACTAGTGACAGGTTAGCTGGGTATGCACGAGTAGCTGATCCGGAGACGAGCATGAGGCTTCCACGTATGATATATATATAGATATTCTCCCTGTGTTGTTGAAGATCACTTCTTGGGCATTAGTAGTTCATCTTCTACTTTAGTTTTCTTTTGCTTTAGAGACAGTTTAAAGTTGTAATAATGATGTTGGGTCATAAGCTGTATCTGGATTTCCGCTGCTATGTTGGTTTAGTTTCAGCTTATGCATTGTCTCGACTATTTTATGTCAAGATTATGTTATTATTGTATTTTGTTCCATGCGTTGTGAGACATTCTACAGGCTCCTTGTTAGTTCATTCTCTTCTTTCCTTTCTTTGGCGACCGTTCCGTGCTAGTCGGGCATATGTACAACGCACTTTCGGAGGAAATGCAGGCTGGAGCGGGGCGGGCCATCATACTATAAGTGAAGAAATCAACTTCAAATATAAATGTATCAATCATAGATGGCATAGTACCCCATCCTACTATGTCTCCATATAGGTTTACAACCAAAACCGAAAAGTCGCGTATTGGAAATTGGATTCCATCATGAGTCAAGGCAAGGGATGTACTCCTTACCGATTCGGATCACCTCTAGCAAGATGACGTATGATCGCACCAACGGGCAACCCTTGGATCCTGCAGTAATGGTCCTCCCTTACTTTTGAGGATTAGTTATTCCTGAACACACGTTTCCCGGTCCTCTCGGACCTATCACTTGGCCATTAGAGACCAATATATCCGTGGCGCCTTGCAATCCATCATCTACATAAGTAAAAATGTCTGGGCTCTATACCATGACACCACTTCTTGCCAGAAAGAAACGTCATGCGCTCACTGCGTCCCTTATCCCGTTTTAGACTCAAACCGAGGTATAAGGCTCGTGAATTAACGCTATACACAAAGCTATGCCAATTAAAGCCGTGCTTTGATCATCAACCACAAGATTCTGCTTTTCAACAAAAGCATTGATCATTTGCATCTCAATATTCCACATTGTCAATCCATAACATACCATTGATTTCTACCGATATATAACCTCTGAGCTCGTACGTCTCAAAGAATTGTGTTAAGCAAGAGAATAAATTCTCCGCCACCAAACCGATATATATTTAGCAGAGATCAACGAATATCGTATAAAGGAATACAATGTCAGACACACCATCCATTTGAAAGTCCGTTCTGGGTCTGAACAAAACCGGACGCACCTTATTCCTCGTTCCCTATGTCCAATACAGGAGAGAGGTCCTTGCATTTCCGGTCGATCTCCAAGTACGTCTGGACGATCACCACTTATTACCTTGTCTTGGGTGTACAGCCCAATCAAGACATCAATAATCGTCCAATCGATGTGAAAACCTCCGGTCTTCAACCACCGTCTTCATCGACATTTAATCGTTATATTAGTTATTTAGAATAGGATATACCCAGTCTTTCCGAATAACTCGCGTATTTTATAATCAAAAATCAAGTGCTCTAAAAACACATCATACACCTCATTCCAATTCAAAATATTTTTTTATTCAAATATTGTCATCTTAGGGGAAAGGTTCCCATTAATTTTATCAAAAATAAATTCTTTTAAACTTATTCTTAAGTCTTCCTTTGGATATCAATTTCAAAAGATTTTATTTTATCTTTTCACAATCTAAACCAAAACAAGGTTTATTAACTAGTCGGGATTATCGAGCCTTGCCATAGTAATCATTTATTGTTTTATTATTTCCAACACTAGTTCAAGGTCAAACCCTAATTCTTTTTTTTGTGCGTAGTCACATTCTTTTGGATCCGCCATTCACTGAAGAGAACGAAACAAATGCTCCTAATTTCCTCTCCGATAATCTCTAAATTCACGCGTAGACTGAAGATGATTTCAACATGAAAATTGATGAGCTCGAAGAGATCTTCCATTTTGACGGTCGTGATCTGAAACAAGGTGGTGGATCATTCGATTTTACAATCTGGTCTCCTCCGTCTCTTCGCGGATCGGGGAAGTCTAGGTCGTTTCATTTAAAACAACCCTCTAATAAAGACTGATGGAGTGGAAAACAAAGTGAGAACTCTCTCACTTAAAATTTTGTACACTTATTTATTTTTGTAACTGAATTTATATTGATGCCTGTGATTGTAATATTTGTTTGGTGGATGATGGATGTATACATTTTTAATGTTATTATTATTAAACTATAAATAAATTCACATGGATTGTGATGTAAACCCCGCACGGGTATTGGGACGATAATTTTACACATCACCCAAGGTACAAATAATATTTGTTTGATGGTCAAGAAACCCAGATGGGTCTGGGGATGATAATTAATTCACATCTCCCTTGAAATAAATTGTATGTCAACCGATTGAGTGATAGACTATGATAAGTGTTATTTAATTATTTATTGCTTATACAGTTGTAAATTGCACTCTGGATGTGAATTGAATGTTTAATAATTGTTTATCACTATTTTTGAATACAAGTGATGTATGGAATCTATATAAATAAAATTATATGGTAATTGATTGAGTCTGATTCCAATTCAGAAATAATGAATATTTTAAAATAATATTCAATAAGAATTAAATTATGATTTTGATGTCCGATTTTGGATGGACACAAAAATGGTGAAATGTGAAGCCGAGTTAAGTAGTTAAACCCCATTTTAACTCAAACGGGTTTATCAATCGATTTTATTCATTTGATAATGAATACGAGAAGGAAATGGATTTCAAAATCAGATATTTTGAAAATATTATCATTTTAATATTATAATGATATGGAATATTCAATTTTGATTTAAAATTGAAATGGAAGTTGGAATCATTTTTAAAATGAATTTATAAAATATGTTTTGAACGGAAATTGACAAAATATGTATTAAATATATTTAAATGGTTTGAATAGAACGTGTCGCGCAGCGATCGTTCGCAAATTTCAACAATGAACTTCGAATTAACGTGATGGGAGATCCGACTATCGGATTCTTTTAAAGCCGGAACCGTTGGGTTCGTATCGAAAAGACCTTTCCAATGCATATATGAGATTTAAATTTGAACAGTTAGATTTTAAAATATGTCCAAATCAATTTTAGAAAAGGTCGCTATGGACGCACTTCAGTGGCCGATATTGGAAACCGACTGTAAGGGCCTTAATAAGATTATTAAAAATACGGAAAGAAATATGTAAAATCCTAATTAATGATTTGGAAAGATTTTAGATGAAAAAAATCCAAATTTGAAAAGATTAAAGATATTTTTATCCAAATGAACTATTTATTTAATAGAATAATAATCCAGTGATTTTTAAATAAATAAACTGGAATTGTAAATGGTTTTAATATAACCAGAATTCTCCAATGAATAAATTGGATTGGATTTGAATGGAAATTATCTTCGGAATATTTCGATATTGGATTCTGTGATAATATGGATACTGTTGAGGAATTTGGAAGATATAGATATCGTTATTCCCAATACGATATCTGTTAGTTTCAGAATTTGATATTGAATATAAATCGATATAATTTCTATACAGAACCTTGTATTTAATATCAGATTAGATTTTTGGTTTGTCGTGAATGGTGTCTTCAATAACACTGTTCTTAAACCCAATTGAGAAAGGAATAAATCTTTTGATTAAGATTAATGAAGTTTTCCAATTAATAAATATAATTGGAATGAAATGAAAGATGATTTTGGGTTTATCGTGAACAATGTTAAGTGACATTTGTTCTTTAACCCAATTAACAGTGAGGTTATGATTTGGAATTTGTAAATATTTTAATTAAGATTTAATGAAATTTTCCAAGGTAAGATTTTCCAATTTAATATAATAATTTGGAATTGAATGGAATTCGAATTAGTGATAATCGGGATGAGCTTCTGTGAATGAAGACCATTTCTATTTATGGAATTTAGAAGGCCTAGTTGTTATTCCATTTATAGTACTAGTTTGATACAGAAATTTATATCGATTATATGTTGTTGGATTTCCATGAAGATTCAATTTTTATGGAAGATGATTTTTGGTTTATTGTGAACCGTGTTTTAAACGACATTCGTTCTTTAACCCCATTAAAGACATGATTGATTTCCTAAAGTTAAATAATCATTAAATAACGACTTTTGGAAGATTAAAACTAAATGAAGTTTTAATAAATCTTTAATTAGATTGTGATGGGAATGAGATAATTTGATTTATCAAATTCGAGAATTTTTCAAAAATGGAGTACCACCGGTTTTACTACATGCGATAGTTAAATCTTTAATTAGATTTGAACGTAAAAAGGTAATTAATTTTACCGATAACAGAGTGGGTGTTAGATATGGAGTACTACCAGTTTTGCTCCATGGGATGAACAGGGTGGGATTGAGAATAACAAAATAAATGATAACTTAGGTAAGGCTCAATAATCCCGACTAGTGTTATAAACCTTAATTTGGTTTAAGCGGAGAAAAGATAATAAAATCTTTTGAAAATGATATCCAATGGAAGATTAAACTATAAGTCTAAAAGAATGTATCTTTGATAAAATTAATGGGAACCTTTCCCCAAAGATATGAATTTTGAATAAAAGAATATTCTGAATTGGAATGAGGCAAATGATGTGTTTTTATAGCACTTGATGATTGATTATAAAATACATGAGTTATTCGGAAAGACCGGGTTTATCCCATTCTAGGCGACTAAAAGTCGATGATGAAGACGATGGTTGAAGACCAGAGATCTTCACATCGTCAGGATGATTACTGATGTCTTGATTGGGCTGTACACCCAAGACAAGGTAATAAGTGGTGATCATCCAGACGTACTTGGAGATCGATAAGCGAGGGCCTCTCACCTGTATTGGACATATGGGATGAGGAATAAGGTGCCTTCGGTTTCGTTCAGATCCAGGACGGACTTGCAAATGGATGGTGTGTCTGACATTGTATTCCTTTATGATGTATTCGATGATCTCTGCTAAATATATATCTATTTGGTGGCGGAGAATTTATTCTCTTGCTTAACACCCTTCTCTGAGATGTACGAGCTCAGAGGTTATATACCGGTAGACATCAATTGTAAGGTGTGGATTGACAACATGGCATATTTAGATGCAAATGATTAAGGCTTTTGTTGAAAAGTAGAGTCTTGTGGTTGATGATCAAAGCACGACTTTAATTAGCATAGATTTGTGTATAGCGTTAATTCGCAAGCCTCACACCTCGGTATGAGTTTAAACGGGATAAGGGACGCAGTGAGTGCATGACGTTTATATCTAACTATAAGTAGTGCTATGAATGGAGCTCGGAAATTTTTACTTATGTTGATGATGGATTGCGAGGCGCCTTGGATATATTGGTCTCTAATGGCCAAGTGATAGGTCCGATAGGACCGGGAAACGTGTGTTCAGGAATAATTAATCCTCAAAAGTAAGGGAGGACCGGCACTGCTGGATCCAAGGGTTGCTCGTAGGTATGATCCTGCGTCATCTTGCTAGAGGTGATCCGAATCGGTAAGGAGATCATCTCTTTCCTTGACTCATGATGGAAATCCAATTTCCAATACGCGACCTTCCGGTTTTAGTTGTAAACCTATGTATGGTGACATAATATATGGTACCTTTGTCGTCTATGATTGATACATTTATATTTGTAGTTGTTTTCGACACTATCCACTTATAGTAATATCAAAATGATTTGTTTTAAAATGTATCAAGCATGTTTGGCTATTATAAGGGAAAACTTTATCCTCCGGCTTGTGTTGCATTGTGTGATGGGACCTGAGTCTTATAATAGCTTCATTTTTCCAAAAGCATTGCATTGTTTATAAATTTTTTTATTTCAGAATATTCATAGGAGTGAACCTGTTCCATGTTATATGGCATGGTCCCTTGATTTACCCAAGTATAAAATAAAGTTAATAATTGTTTTTACTTCTCACACCAGTCCCTTGACTGACTCAGAGTTTATTGTTTCCACCTAAACTCTGCATGCCCATATTTTCTACACGGGCAACTAGTGGTTTTTATTTTCGTAGATATTTCTTTTCACATGATCCAAGATTACGGCTGGAGCTATATTCGGAATGCTTTGTCTCTGTGTATCTCTTTCAGTTGTAGTAGTTGATATTTTCCGCTGCACGTTATATTTATGTATTATTTTTTCGCTGCTTTGTAAATTATTAATCTCTGATATTGTATTTTTCCGCTGTATATATTTATTCATACTTTGATATATCTTGTAATATGATGTAATTGTTGTAATAGCAATGAAATGTTCTATTGTTTGTGTTTTGATGCATCGCATTCTCAAAACAATCTAGGCTCCTCCTTGTCCTCGGGGATCGGGGAGGTTCGGGTTGTCTATAGGGTTTGAAACTACTGTGGGATGGTAACAAGTGAGATTTCTATGTGTAAACGGTCAACCAAAGTACTAGAAATAAACGAAATAGAAGATCTCGAATCGAGAAAGTATGAATAGGAAATAAGAGATAGATCAAACCATCAACAGAGACATTTCTTCCCCTATCAGGGCCACTGCTGGTCAGTGCCACTTCCAATACATGCACCTGAGCTGACACTGCTGTTGTACTAACACTCTGTCCGGTCTTCTGTGGACATGCCCTAATCATATGTCATGGCTGCCCACAACTATAGTATTTGCAATCCCTAATGAGATGCCCTGGCATTCCACAACTATGACACTTGATCTCAGCCCTGATTGGTCCTTTTAGCGGATTTCCCTTAGCTTCTTGTCTTGTTCCAAAACTTTTTCTTAGGGCCAGAGAACTTAGAAGCCTCCTTTTTTCTTCCTTGACTTCTTCTTTCTTATCCTCATGCATCGAATTCATCTCAACCAAAGCCTCATATATCTCTTCCATAGGAATATGAGTCATAGCCAAGCCTTGTAGAGGTTGATTCAGTCCTTTCACAAACCAAACAGCCTTCTTGTGAGTAGTATTAACCAAGTCCATGTCAAATCTCGATAACTCGTTAAACTGATTGATATATTCCTTTATTGACATATCTCCTTGCTTCAAATTCAAAAACTGTTCAGTAATGGCCTGCAAATAACTACCCGAGTTGACTACATACGTCACACATCCAACCCAAATATCGTAGAAATACGAATAATTTTTTAGAAGAAAAAGATAGAAGAAGAACAGAAATGACAACACAGAATCTCACATCGCAGCGGAACAAAATATAATATATCATAACTTTTGAAATACAAAATTCTAACTGTATGATATACAATTATCAAAGTACAACACTTACAACACAGAAGAAATAAAAATATTATATATCTAACATTGAAGCCTCCTGCTCCAAGCTCCTTTAGATAGATCTGTAAAATCCTGAACTACTTGACTGCCCATACAAATTTAGGCACCCAACAGTTTAGGTAAAACAAAACAAAATAAACTCTGGGTCAGTCATGGGACTGGTATGAGTAAACGATTTCAAATAGTTTAAGAAAATAAACGATATCTCATAAGACCACGCCGTATAACACGGAACGGAATTTTCCCTTATGAGAATCCAAAACACTTGATTTAACTTTCAAAAATCCTTTTGAAAGAAAAGATGATTTTTATATCAAAACTCTTTTGATATTTTAATAGTGTCTAAATCAAATAAATAGAAATCTAGTTGAATATTTTCATCTCACGCTCCACTTATATATAATATACAATCAAAACCTTGAGCACTTATTAGGTAATGAATTTCCAACTATGACAAGGTATGGAACCACCTTCCAATAGTGTATCTCTAGAGGAAAGAATACATTGGGTTCAACAAGAACATGTTGTAACCCGGCCACACATGATTGACCACTCATTTCGCTTGAGTGTATTGAATGTATATCACTAACGGTTGGAATCAGTAACCATTTTCCCGAATGGGGGCAGCATCGAATAGAATAAGGAATTAAACAAATATCTCTAGATAGGTGATTATACACCCTAATGGGAGCTACCCACATAGCCATGCTGCCTGCCCGATTTTTGTCATTTCCTGGTTGTTGAGGCCTGAGGCTCCAATTACTTATCATTCATTGATAACACAATCACTTTGAATGCCACATTGTCAGTTCCGTTAATCATTAATTGATTTGCACAAATATATTCTAGATATTATGCTAAGAGAATAATTTCTCTGCCACCATATATATTTATACAGACCAACATATGCGATCATTGGAAATACTCTATCAGACATTCGTCCATATACGTTCGTTCTGGGATTGAACGAAACCGAAGGCACAATTTCTATTAATAGAAAAAGTCCTTGCATTTTACTCTATCTTCGATTATCTTTATATAATCCGATTCGCAACGCTACAGCCAATATGGAGTGGTTCTCGGATAATAATCCAACTGGTCTCTCCATATTGACAACAATATTGGCAAACACTTCGATAGTCGGTTATTTAACTATCGAAGAAAAACAAACATTCATTCAAAGCATCAAACAAATCACTAGGCCTTTTAATTAATATTTCATTAATTAAAACACTTTTCCATTTCCTTATCCATATTCGTTAACACGATATTTTCGATAATCATCTTGGCCTCTTACGCTATTTGGAAAACATTTCCATATATCACCTTCTTTTATTTTCTATACTTAGAAAATATATTCTATTTATAATTTGAAAACTTTCCAATTACTTATCTCTTCCACGACCATTCATTTATTTCTATACTCAGGAAATATTTATTATTATATTTCCAAATTTCCACTTACTTGGGTTAAAACGAATGATGTGTAAAACATCGTAACAAAAACCCAAAACACTGCATCCCACTAACTCTTATTCAAACATTTCTCTTCGAGACTGGATCTTCCTGTTTATCGGTTACAAATGAAATCAATCAAGTTGGGGTATAACTACCTCTCAGACCTTGACTGAAAACATCCTTAACTTCAAAACGGACAAGACCACTTACCTCGAATAATCAACATCATAAAAACCAATTATTAATTTTTAAACCCATATATGTTTCTCTTTCTAATTTTACTAGATTTAATTATAGATTTCCTTTTTGTTTATAATATTCTATTTTTAAGTTCGTTTCCTTACCGAACTCTGTATATATCGATACATTGATTTCTAGTTATCCAATTTTCTTAAAAATATTCTAACTCCTTAAATTTTCGGAAAGTTTCTCCATAACCTCCTTTTTACAGGTCACTCGGTACAACTACAAAACTCTGGGCCCTTTCCATTCAAAAAGAAAATTAAAAAGCCAAGCGGCTTGCCGATTCGGTGCATAAAACCTCATATGGAATTTAAACACGTACCTTTTTGTCGGGCACTTAAATTATAATCTTCATACACATAATTCCATACCTGTCTAACTCACATACGTCCATTCCCAATTTATTCCAACTCAATTCGCTAATTTATTCTTTAATTAGCTATTTTGCCCATTTCACTTTTTATTTGAACATAACACGTTCAAATAAATTTTTAACTTGTTTATAAACCAATCAAATTCCATTTTCAACCTAAGTTTCATATTCGATTTCGAACATAAAATTACAAATTGAATTCACTTATTCAAAGCCCAATTTCGATTCAAAATCTCATTAACTAATTAATATTCAAACTAGTTAATTCTATTTAATAATTAAAAATCTGATTTTTGTTTCAAAAATCAATCCATTACTCCACTTAATTTACAACTCAAATCTGGATTTTTCCTAAATGAAATTCGGATTTTATTTGTTTAAAATCCTTTTATTTATTTAAATAAACCGTTATGGTTTTATAATGGTTATGGCGCGGTTTTTCTGAAAATTTGATTTTTATATAACTCAAAATCTGTAAAACGAAATCCAGATTTTTCTCTTCCATTAGAAAACTATTATCAAATCGGTCCTGACGGTTCTTGTTTCAAAGAATTCCGACTTAAATTGATTTATATATACTCAATTGAAGTTCGAAACACCAATTTACGAACTGCCATGCTGCGGCGAGTTCGGTTTTAATTATATTTAATATATAAACGTTTTAAACTTCGTTTATATATAAATTCTAACTGCATTCTAATATTATATATATATACATATTAAATCCAATTTTCAAATCCAACTTAATATTTCTTATTATCTCTAATCGTCGATTTTCCATTTACTCAGTTATCAATTCAATTAAAACTCCATTTCTATTATTATTTTCTAATTCAATTAGAAATAAATTATTATATAGAATTCATGAAATTGAATTCTAAATATATATATATATATCCTTTGGATTTTTCCAATTCAGATTATATTCTGAATTCCGAAATAAAAATCGTCGTTCCCTTTTCGAAATGATTTTCAATTCACTTTCAAATTCATACTTGAATTTATAATTCCACATTCGTCCCATGATAATTATTCCACTTTATAAACACCGTTTATAAATTTTCTTCCTTATTTTATACATTAAACAAGTTTCATTTCAAAACCAATTTGAAACCAAATTTCTATATTTGGAATACTTTATTTATAATAAATTATATATATATATACATTGAATTTATTTTCATATTTAAAAATTTAAACTTCAATTTAATACAATCCAAAAAAAATTCTTTTTCTCAAAATATTTATTTAAATCAATTCGATCTAATCGAATTCAAATCATAAATCCATATGGATTTATTCTAATTCAATTCTCATTCCAACCATTTGAAATAATTTCCTCGTTCCTTATTAACATGATTCCCCATCCTCAATTTAAATTCATTTTTGAATTTAAATATTTAAATTATCCAAATGATAATTTTTCTAGTTCAGTTATAAACACCATTTTTAAATTCACTTTAATTCTCTACATTGTCCAATGAAAATCATTCCATTAAATTTATAAACACCATTTATAAATTTACTTTAATTTCTTGCGTTATTTAATTTATAAACATCATTTATAATTTCATCACTTCAATTTCCTATATTATTTTATCGTTTATAAATTCAATATCTGTTTTATTTATTCAAAAAAAGTAAATATCTTTATAGCCCGCTAAAAATTCAAATTCTGTTTTTTAAAAATAGAATTCCCCTTTTAAATCTCAAATATCCTTTTTACGATATTTTTATATATCAACATTTTAGGCCCAGTGCTATTCAATCAATCAAAAACCCCCAGTTATCAACCATAGATTTTCTAACACATCGTATATGATAATATATATATGAAAACAAACAATTAATAATATTTTTGAGGAATCCAGTCGGATCCCTCTAACTTGTAGACTAGGATCAGATTCATGACCTGAAAACCCGGGTCATTACACATGACCTTAAACATTCACAGATTGCTCAAGCTACCAGCTACGAAAACAACAAATGAGACCACCATTGGACTCTAGTACATAATCTCACCATTTCTGTGCTTTAACCCGTCCAACAGCCTCTACCAGAATATGTTAAACACGCCCTCCTTGCAACAACTTCTCCAATTCAAACTTGCGGTGCTCCATTCAAATTGATTTCTGCTTATAACTAATTTCATCGTCCCAGGACTGACCTCCTCCTCCTCACCATGCTACTGACTTCATAATAGCACTCGTCCTCCTATAACTCCATTTACCCATTTCCTTTAGCAGTGTCAAGCACGACTTCCAAAACTCCATCGCAACGTCGAACCCCTCCCCCTCGAAATATTGTCGTTGATATAGCCTATAACTGTAATAACCCGGAAATTCTGAACCAGTTTAAAATTTTTATTTTGGCAATTTTAGCGAATTTTGAATATTTAAAATAGATTATTTTAAATAATATCGACGAGAAATTTATTTTGAATATAATTCGAACGTATATATTATATACGTCGTCGTTAGAGTATAAATAATTATATATATTTATATATAATTATAAATAGAATTGAAAATGGCGCGGTAGTTCGATAATTCGATTTCAAATTTCAAATGAATGTACCGGGTGCAAAACAATCCAGATTTTAGTGAAACCAAAAACATTAGAATCTAATTGATAATATCTTTCCAACGAATCCGAAAAATCAAAATTTCATTGCGGGAATCAAAAGATATGTCCAGTTGAAAATTCTGAATAGTCGCTATGGAATTCAGGCCCTTAAAAATAGACATTTTGCAAATGACCTCGGATTTCGACGAAACCACTTTTGTTGGATCCAAAGTGTCGAATTATTGCTAGATTCCAAATTTCATAATTTTTCGAATCAATATGCGAGAGTGACAAAGGAAAACGTGTTTGACCAGTTTTAGTTGATTTTAATCGACTGGAAAATGGCCATTTTTCAAACGGTCTCAGAATTCGACGAAATCAGTTTTTTTGGGACAGTATCGTCCCCACATAGCCAGATGTATTTTTCTGGAATTTTTCGAATCAGTTTGTGGCCCCTGCAAATTAAAATGTACGTTCAAAGCTGAAAATTAAATGTTTTATACTTTAATTTGAAGAATAGCTGACTGTAACAGCCGAAATGGCCTACGAAACCTATTCCATTGTGTCCGGGGTGGGGGTATTTGGCTAGGGGGGACAGTCGTTGGGTTGGATTTGGAATGAAAATGAAAGAGAACCAATTATTTGAATTAAATTAGAAAAAACATTTGTATATAATCTTCAAAGGGTCAAAACCCTAGTCAAATAATTCATATCGGTCAACCCTCTCAAACCCGCCCCCCCCCCCTTTTCAACGTTCGACGGACCCTCCTGCTCGATTCTTTCTCCCTAAAAATCCCCTAATCCAAATCGTTTCTCACTCCCACTCCAAAGCAAATTTTGAAGAGAAATTCATGAGCTTCCAATCCATACCCAATTCGTTCGATTTCGTGGTGTATAGTGGGAGGAAAACGAGCTCCAACTCGAGCCGTTCGTTGCTGCTTTCGCGCCGCCAGGGCCTATCGAGTTGGCTGAGCTGGTCAACGTTGAAGGGGGGAGATCCGGCGCCCGCTGTGGAGATGTCAGATTGAACTCCGGCGCGTTGGTGGCAAAGCGGTGGTCAACCCTAATTTTGATCGATGGGGTTTGTCTTCTGGCGTGATACAGAGGATGGTTGAAGGTAATTAATGTTTTAATTTCCTTAGTTAAGTAAAATAGAAATAGCATTGATTTTTATAATTAAAGTAGCATTGTTTTTAAAATATAAACCTCTTTGATTTAAAAAATATAAACCTCTTTAATTTTAAAAATATAAAACTCTTTGATTTGAGAATGTAAATACTTTGATATAAAAATATAATCTTTATTTTTGAAAAGGCGAAATCTTTATTTTTGAAAAGGCGAAATCTTTATTTTTGAAAAGGCGAAATGATATATTTGAAAAGGCGAAATCTTTATATAGAGAATAGCGAGGTAAAAATATAATTTTTATCTATATAGTAGCAATGTAAAAATAGAATTTTTATCCATATAGCGTGAAAATAAAAATTTGATTTTTATATATTGAATAGCATAATAAAAATTCGATTTTTATATATTGAATAGCATAATAAAAATTCGATTTTTATATATTGAATAGCAAGGAAAAAATTCGATTTTTATATATTGAACAACAAGGTAAAAATCCGATTTTTATATATTGAATAACAAGGTAAAAATTCAATTTTTATATATTGAATACCAAAGTAAAAATGTGATTTTTACATATGTAGTGACTACGGGCGACGAAAGTGATAAGAGGCGAGAACGATGAAGATTTCTATCAAAGAAGAGTCAAGATGATTGGATAGCTATCGGTGAGAATTTCTCACTCTTCAATTTCTTTTCTAGTTATATATATACTAGGATGCAGACGGTGCTTAGTAGCACCCGACACAATCGTCCTGTAACACCCCACGCCCGCTACGGTCACTCACTAAGGGAATGCCATAGCATCGGTGGAGTATTTTAAGTGAATATAGAACAGAAAAATTACAACAAGACAAATATAAGAATACTTGAAAATTTAAAACATCATTTCATTACAGCGGAAACTAAAACATGTTTGGTTACATCACAAAACAAGAGTCAAGTACAAAATATCCATCCTGATAAAATAAAAGTACATAATCCCACTACATAAACTAATAGCCATAACAGAAAAGATAAACTGAGCTTTACATCCACGGTCCAAGCTCCAAAAGGTAGATAAAGCAGTTTGATCAAAGCCCACTAGAACTAGGCCCACTCTGATAACCTGAGGGTTGGGAAAAGAAGATAAAAACAATGGGGTCAGACATAAGTCTGAGCGAGTCCTATAACTTTAACAATACAATCATTAAAGTAACCAGAGTAAGATATAAGCTTGATATACGGTAACGACTGGGGATGAATGGCTACACTAAGCAGCCAACTAGACTTAGGATGAACTAAGATAACCGTAAAGACGCATTTACCCACCCAAGGATAATTACTACACTGCACCACCCCAGATCTACCCACCCAAGGGTAATTCCTACACTGCACCACACCAGTTCTACCCACCCAAGGGTAATTCCTACTTAAGGTTGATCCCACTGAGTGTACTTAGTAATTTTTAATAGTAGTTTCGTGTACCCCTAGCTGACTACATAGGTGCCGTCTGCCCCTATCTCCATTAGGTGTACCCACTACTTCCCAAGCGATAGGCTCCCTAACGTAGATACCCGTGTTGGCCCCACAGTGGGGTGTATCATTCCCCAAAGTGGCAACCTAATAATATCAATGGTGCATGACTTATACCTACACGATGCAACAACGTCTTACTTACCAGCCCGGGTCCACACACGCATATGAAACCCGTTGGACTTGCGTTGCCACCGCTACCCCGTTTTGGCCTCTTATAGTCAAGCCCAATATGCGTGTCCCGTCCTCGACTTGGGTCGAGCCCACAAAGATACGTTTGGGATATTGGTTGAAATGGGCCCCCACAAGCTACTACTTAAGCTTGTCATTTTATCTAGTGCATCCCACTTAACCCCTTTTTAAAATCATGCCCACTTACATGTTAAGGTTTGGTTAAGTCATCTAATCATATTTCAATTGCCACTCAAGGCCCCCACAAGCTACTACTTAAGCTTGTCATTTAATCATATTTCAATTGCCACTTAAGGCCCCCATAAGCTACTACTTAAGCTTGTCATTTAATCATATTTCAATAGCCACTTAAGGCACCCACTAGATTTCCACATGCCACCCAAGGCACTTACTTGATTCCCACATGCCACCCAAGGCACTTACTTAACCCTTTAATCATGTTTAATTACATGTTCCACTTTGGTTAAGTATTCTAATCGTATTTTCTATTGCCACCCAAGGCAACCCACTAGTTTCCTCATGCCACCCAAGGCACCCCCACTAGTTACTACATGCCACCCAAGGCACCGACTTAACCCCTCATGCCCCACTACATGCTAATTTGGTTAAGTGTTTCTTAATTAATTAAGATCGTAACCTTTGTAAAGACCTCTCACATTAGACTGTCTTTTATGGCAGCTGGATATGCCGGTTGGTTCCGGGCAGCCTTACACCATAACAGAGTCTAACCTCGTGTCTTTACACTTGTCACGTATTTAGTTTATGACTAAGACCTCTCACATTGGGCCAATCATTTGTAGCCGCTGGATTTGCCGCTCGGTTCCGGGCAGTCTTATGCTACAAAAATGGTCCAACCTCGTGTCTTAGTAGATTAATTACACCTAATTAATCACCCCCATAATTTGTATTAATTATCCCTAATTAATTACAAATATTTAAGAATATGGGTAGACCTAACTCAATAGGTAAATTCCCAATTCCATAATATGGGTAGACCTAACTTAATAGGTAAATTCCCAATTATGTCCATCCACTTTATGGTATGTTTAATCATACCCACTTCACACAATTTTATGTGTTCATTAATTTTTACCCCATCGTCCCCACGTAAATACGTTAACATGACATACTTCAAAAAGATAAGATTCATCATACACACAATGGGTTCAACTTAGCATATCATTAGCATTATCATGGGT
This sequence comes from Allium sativum, assembly GCA_030737875.1. Lineage (NCBI taxonomy): Eukaryota > Viridiplantae > Streptophyta > Magnoliopsida > Asparagales > Amaryllidaceae > Allium > Allium sativum. The sequence continues at coordinate 338,331,637 of CM060912.1, forward strand.
TTAAAAGGTGTCAACTTGCATATATGACCATAAACCCAACTTGCATAAATAACCGACCCAAACTTGCATGAATCACATATGTCTTAAAGACGGTAACTTGCATAAATGTTCATGTCATAGACCTATCATAAAGGTGTCAACTTGCATACATGTCATAGGTCTAAAAGGGATGAACTTGCACATGTACTTATGTCATACAAAGGGGTAAACTTGCATAGCATGTCACATGTTAACTTGCATATAACGAAACACATAACTTGCATAACATGTTACATATGAACTTGCATATAATCATGCACATAACTTGCATATAACGAAACACATAACTTGCATAACATGTTACATATGAACTTGCATATAATCATGCACATAACTTGCATATAACCAAACACATAACTTGCATAACATGTTACATATGATCTTGCATATAATCATGCACATAACTTGCATTACATGTTACATATGAACTTGCATATGTATGTATGACATACAAAGGTAAACTCGCATATGTTATGCATATCACTAATCCAAACAACTTGCATAGATTATGCATATTATAGATCCAAACTCATAGGTTAAACTTGCATGTCATGTCACTTATTTCACACATGATTCTAGCATAAAACCAAGCATTTAACTTGCATAAAACCAAACACTTAGCATGCATAAAACCGAATACTTAGCATGCATAAAACCCACCACTTAACATGCATAAACCCAAACACTTAACTTGCATAAACATAGTGTCATCATGAATAAGTGTTAAACATAGTGATTAGCAAACTAGCATCATAACATATGACCTAAAACCCATTGATCCGCAAGCAAAACCATATGATCTCATCACATCTCATCTACTTAGTTTAGAAATTGGTTATTAAAGTGATAGAAACTCACAAACTCCAAGATTAGCTCCTTAGATAGTTGCTAGAGTTGAAGTAGAGGTGGATTAGTAGTTGATTAGCTTGCAATCCTCTTCTCTAATTAGTGGAGGCTCCTTCTAATTAGCATTTTGGCGGCATGATGGCATAGATTCTATTTTTAGTATGGATTAGGGTAGTCTTAGGGTGTATTTATAGGATTAGGTTGTGTTTTAGACCCTTAGATTAACCCTAGGTTAGTTTAGGTCCGTCAGATTTCGTCCCAAGCCCTCCAACCCAGCCCAAAACTCAACCAGGTGCACCCAGGCCAGAATCAGCCGACAGGGCAAGTCGACAGCCCTGTCGACTGCCAAGTCGACCGGCAAGTCGACAACCCTGTCGACAGCCAAGTCGACTTGGCTGGGCGGGAGTTTTCCCGCCTGGCCCCCATCTCTGCATGTTTCGAAATTCAAATTTCCCGAAAACTTCTTTGGGCCTTAACCGGGTCATACAGACTCCGATTTACAAAATTTCGGACTCTATTTCGCGTATTTTTCCGAGACGAACACAATGACGTAACCCGTTTCCCCTGATTCTCACATCTGAGATTATTAATTCTGTAATTAGTGAATATCAGTGTTAACTGAAATTCGGGGTGTTACATTCTCCCCTCCTTAAAGGATTTCGTCCCCGAAATATCCAAGTTAAGGAGAATGCATATCCTACCATCCAAACAACCATCTACTCAATCCATCAAACACGGGCATCCATTGTCCTTAAAACAATTTCTACTGATGTATGAGCATATGCAAAAAGTGTGTGTATATGTTCCCTATCTAATGTATGAACATATGCAAACCGTGATAGTGCCATGCATCCAATATGTATGCGAAAGAACCCTATCGACACATACTATATCTACATGAGTGCACAATCATTCACCAAAAATGCATCATCCATATGATAACACAACCATTATACATCCATAAATATAGCTACCTACACACCATTATATGCAATATGCAATATGAAGTGATTGAGCCGATCTAGTGTCTAGAGTGTGTGTATATGCATCCACGAGCAACCACTAGCAAACACTTGCATCCACATGCATCCATCAATCATAACATGTCTCAAACACATGTTTCAACCATAGGTTTACCCTATCTAAAGGCCAAAGGCACTAACAAGAGGACATAGTAAAGATAAGATAAGTACTAGACAAACGATAAAGGAGAAGTTAAAAGACATACCCTCAAAAAGGAATGGGTATAATGAACGCATTTTCGCTTCCGTCTCCCAAGTAGCGTTGCTCTCATCTTCTCCCCTTTGCACTTTGACTAGTTGAACCTCCCTGTTTCTCAACCTCTTAATTTCTGACCCAAGGATGCATGTAGGAGCTCGTCGAATAGTCGCATCAAGCTCTATCTCTACTTCTCTAAGCAAGCTCGGCTCTACTACCTCTGCGGTCTCTTGTAGGCACTTCCTCAAATGTGACACATGGAATACATCATGTACACCACTAAGTCTGTCGGGCAACTCCACTCTATAGGCCATCTATCCAATCCTTTCCTTAATAGGAAACGGTCCACCAACAAACCTTGGTGCTAACTTCCCAACAGATCCAAAGCGAACCACATTCCGTAACGGATATACTTTGACAAAGACCATGTCCCCAACATCAAACTCAAGATCCGTCCTCCTCTTGTCCACATAAGATTTCTGTCTGTCTTACGCCGCTTTCATCCTTCTTCGAATCAAATCAATCTTTTCCGAAGTCTCTCTAAAATACGATTCACCCTCTCGGCCTGACCGTCCGTCTGAGGATGATATGTGGTACTCAAACACAACTGAGTCCCTACCGCCTCTTGCAAACTCTTCCAAAACTCTCTAGTGAAGATAGGATCTCGACCGCTCACTATACTGGAAGGTACACCATGCAATCTAATAATCTCTCGAATGTAAACTGAAGCTTGCCATGGAGCAGTTCTCTTACTCTCCACGGGTATAAAATGGGCGCTCTTAGTAAGTCTGTCTACCACAACCCAAATTCCCGTATTACCCTTCCTCGATCTCGGTAATCCATCGAGACACTATCCCACTTCCATAGCGGAACCTCCAATGGGTGAAGCAACCCACCGGGTTTCTTCTGCTCCGCTTTCACTTGCTAGCACACCAAGCATCCAGCGACATACTCGGCCACATCTTTCTTCATACCGGCCCAAAAGAAAACTCGCTTCATGTCTTGGTACATGTTGTCCCCACCGGGATGAATGGTCATCTTCGACCGATGTGCATCATCAAGTATAGCCTTCCTCAAACCCTCGTCTTGCGGTACACAAAGTCTACCGTCTCTACGCAACCACCCCTTACCACCTAGGGTGTACCTACTCAAATGGTTGGACGACTCCCCCTCCTCATGAGCTTCTCTACTAACTCAACCAACTGTGGGTCGTCTCGATGTGCTCCGCCAATCCGTCCCAAAAGAGTAGGCCTAACCTCCAAGAAGGCTAGAAAACTGGGTACAAAGTCAACGGAAGGTCTAAAGTCAAACATAGAAATAAACTCTAAACTCCGTCGTTCAACGAACAATGGACTCAAGGACAACCTTTTTCTACTTAAGGCGTCTGCTACCACGTTACCCTTGCCATGGGTATACGCTATCTCAAACTCATAGGATGCTAAGAATCCCATCCAAAATCATCACAACTGTCCATCTCTCACGCAGACCACCCTAGTCGAACTCGACATCCCCCAAATGCAAGCCCCAAAGGCCTAAACCAATATCAGACAAACACCCAAGGGATACCTCCTTCGAATTCAGACGACCTACGTGAGATGATACTAGTAAAAATGGCTAAATAATTAAGCCCTTGTCCAACTCTGGATGTCCTTGCCAGTCTCGCTCCAAAACCACCGTTTATCCCATAACTGGCTTTGCTCAACCTATTGAGCACATACGAAAACTTATTTCGCTCCTAGAAAAGACCATCACGAACTTATTTAGGTACTCCCTAAACACCCTTCTCATCAAATCAATAAATATGCGGGGGCGTTCGTCAAACCAAATGGCATCACCAACCACTCATAAAAAAAAACATCCGGAGTCCTAAAGGCAGTCTTCTCTCTACGATCCTCAGCCACTCTCAACTGACGAAACCCCGTGGCTTAGTCCAACTGCGAAAATACTGAGGAGCCAACTAACTGATCAAAGAGATCATCAATCCTCGGCAATGGGTGTCTATTCTTCTTTGTGAGTTTATTTAGTTTTCTTTAGCCTACATAAAGTCTGAGGGACCCATCCGCCTTCGTGGCAAAAACTACTGGAGCACCCCACTCGGATATACTTCGTCTTATGAACTCCTTCTCAAGCAAATCGCCTACTTGCTTATGGAGTTCCCTCCTCTCACGAGGAGCCGTGTGGCACACTGGCCAAGATACTGGTTTGGCATTGTCTACCAGATATATTCGGAAGTCAATCTCCCGCTCCGGAGGTAAGCCCTTCACCCCCTCAAACACATCCGAGTATTCCCGGACCACTCTAACAGATCGCAAACTCTCGACCGACGTGTCAAGCGATTCTAGATAACTTAGCATAACAGATTCCATGGGATTACAAGAGATCTCGAGAGTGTTACCCAAGCGGGTCATAAGCCTAACAACTCTCCCTTCAAAATCAAGAACGGCACCCCTACTGGATAACCAGTCCACGCCCAAAACTAACCCATAGCCCGTGAAGCCCAAAAGCATCACATCTAAACTCAATGCTAAGTATAGAAACTTTCAAACCCAAACACATCATGGAGCCCCAATTGGGTTTGAAACAACTAAGGGATCATCTACTAAACTGGTGTCTAAGTGCAGTGACTCAACTAACAATGATGAGATAAACGAACTCGATGCGTCAGAATCAAATAAAGTTCGAACCGGATAATAAAGAAATCCAAATTCCAACCTAGACGGTCCTATCCCCATCTGGTACACTAGCAGTGAGGGAATACAACTACCCTCCAGGAGATTCCATACCTTGCCCATGCCCCTTTGGACAATCCTAATAAGGTGTCCTATTCCTCCAAAAAGGATAACTACTAGCCCTCTTCTTCCCATTCTCCACTCGTAACCTCCCATCAAAATGAGGTTTCGTCCTTCATTAAACAACAAATATTTGAGCCTTCCTCCCATCGTCTATCCAATAGGTATCTACAAGTCCTCCTCCTTCTTGAACCAACTTCTAGTCCGACTAATGTCTAAGTCCCTTGAAGTGGTTTTCCATTCTTATCTATCTTAGAAAGATCATCTATACGCGGAGGGGAAACTCAAAACGAGAGAGGAAGAGATTCAAAACGGAGAATTTGAAAGATATAGATATGGCTATTGGGGATTATGCTTTTCTTTCAAAAACTTTTCTCTTAAAAGACATGTTTTTGAAAATACTCCTTTCAAAAATATTCTTAGAAAATAGTTTTTCTAAAAAAATTATCTGTTCTGGTAACCTGGGACCTGTGGGTTATGGGCCCACCACGCTTCCGCTGCTCCACTCTGATACCAGAGTGGCGCAGCTGAAGCGTGGTGGGCCCATAACCCACAGGTCCCAGGATCGAAACCTGGCTCTGATACCACGTGTAACACCCCACGCCCGCTACGGTCACTCACTAAGGGAATGCCATAGCATCGGTGGAGTATTTTAAGTGAATATAGAACAGAAAAATTACAACAAGACAAATATAAGAATACTTGAAAATTTAAAACATCATTTCATTACAGCGGAAACTAAAACATGTTTGGTTACATCACAAAACAAGAGTCAAGTACAAAATATCCATCCTGATAGAATAAAAGTACATAATCCCACTACATAAACTAATAGCCATAATAGAAAAGATAAACTGAGCTTTACATCCACGGTCCAAGCTCCAAAAGGTAGATAAAGCAGTTTGATCAAAGCCCACTAGAACTAGGCCCACTCTGATAACCTGAGGGTTGGGAAAAAAAGATAAAAACAACGGGGTCAGACATAAGTCTGAGCGAGTCCTATAACTTTAACAATACAATCATTAAAGTAACCAGAGTAAGATATAAGCTTGATATACGGTAACGACTGGGGATGAATGGCTACACTAAGCAGCCAACTAGACTTAGGATGAACTAAGATAACCGTAAAGACGCATTTACCCACCCAAGGATAATTACTACACTGCACCACCCCAGATCTACCCACCCAAGGGTAATTCCTACACTGCACCACACCAGTCCTACCCACCCAAGGGTAATTCCTACTTAAGGTTGATCCCACTAAGTGTACTTAGTAATTTTTAATAGTAGTTTCGTGTACCCCTAGCTGACTACATAGGTGTCGTCTGCCCCTATCTCCACTAGGTGTACCCACTACTTCCCAAGCGATCGGTTCCCTAACGTAGATACCCGTGCTGGCCCCACAGTGGGGTGTATCATTCCCCAAAGTGGCAACCTAATAATATCAATGGTGCACGGCTTATACCTACACGATGCAACAACGTCTTACTTACCAGCCCAGGTCCACACACGCATATGAAACCCGTTGGACTTGCGTTGCCACCGCTACCCCGTTTTGGCCTCTTACAGTCAAGCCCAATATGCGTGTCCCGTCCTCGACTTGGGTCGAGCCCACAAAGATACGTTTGGGATATTGGTTGAAATGGGCCCCCACAAGCTACTACTTAAGCTTGTCATTTTATCTAGTGCATCCCACTTAACCCCTTTTTAAAATCATGCCCACTTACATGTTAAGGTTTGGTTAAGTCATCTAATCATATTTCAATTGCCACTCAAGGCCCCCACAAGCTACTACTTAAGCTTGTCATTTAATCATATTTCAATTGCCACTTAAGGCCCCCATAAGCTACTACTTAAGCTTGTCATTTAATCATATTTCAATTGCCACTTAAGGCACCCACTAGATTTCCACATGCCACCCAAGGCACTTACTTGATTCCCACATGCCACCCAAGGCACTTACTTAACCCTTTAATCATGTTTAATTACATGTTCCACTTTGGTTAAGTATTCTAATCGTATTTTCTATTGCCACCCAAGGCAACCCACTAGTTTCCTCATGCCACCCAAGGCACCCCCACTAGTTACTACATGCCACCCAAGGCACCCACTTAACCCCTCATGCCCCACTACATGCTAATTTGGTTAAGTGTTTCTTAATTAATTAAGATCGTAACCTTTGTAAAACCTCTCACATTAGACTGTCTTTTATGGCAGCTGGATATGCCGGTTGGTTCCGGGCAGCCTTACACCATAACAGAGTCTAACCTCGTGTCTTTACACTTGTCACGTATTTAGTTTATGACTAAGACCTCTCACATTGGGCCAATCATTTGTAGCCGCTGGATTTGCCGCTCGGTTCCGGGCAGTCTTATGCTACAAAAAGGGTCCAACCTCGTGTTTTAGTAGATTAATTACACCTAATTAATCACCCCCATAATTTGTATTAATTATCCCTAATTAATTACAAATATGTAAGAATATGGGTAGACATAACTCAATAGGTAAATTCCCAATTCCATAATATGGGTAGACCTAACTTAATAGGTAAATTCCCAATTATGTCCATCCACTTTATGGTATGTTTAATCATACCCACTTCACACAATTTTATGTGTTCATTAATTTTTACCCCATCGTCCCCACGTAAATACGTTAACATGACATACTTCAAAAGAGAAGATTCATCATACACACAATGGGTTCAACTTAGCATATCATTAGCATTATCATGGGTTTAAAAGGTGTCAACTTGCATATATGACCATAAACCCAACTTGCATAAATAACCGACCCAAACTTGCATGAATCACATATGTCATAAAGACGGTAACTTGCATAAATGTTCATGTCATAGACCTATCATAAAGGTGTCAACTTGCATACATGTCATAGGTCTAAAAGGGATGAACTTGCACATGTACTTATGTCATACAAAGGCGTAAACTTGCATAGCATGTCACATGTTAACTTGCATATAACCAAACACATAACTTGCATAACATGTTACATATGAACTTGCATATAATCATGCACATAACTTGCATATAACCAAACACATAACTTGCATAACATGTTACATATGAACTTGCATATAATTATGCACATAACTTGCATATACCCAAACACATAACTTGCATAACATGTTACATATGATCTTGCATATAATCAAGCATATAACATGCATTACATGTTACATATGAACTTGCATATGTATGTATGACATACAAAGGTAAACTCGCATATGTTATGCATATCACTAATCCAAACAACTTGCATAGATTATGCATATTATAGATCCAAACTCATAGGTTAAACTTGCATGTCATGTCACTTATTTCACACATGATTCTAGCATAAAACCAAGCATTTAACTTGCATAAAACCAAACACTTAGCATGCATAAAACCGAATACTTAGCATGCATAAAACCCACCACTTAACATGCATAAACCCAAACACTTAACTTGCATAAACATAGTGTCATCATGAATAAGTGTTAAACATAGTGATTAGCAAACTAGCATCATAACATATGACCTAAAACCCATTGATCCGCAAGCAAAACCATATGATCTCATCACATCTCATCTACTTAGTTTAGCAATTGGTTATTAAAGTGATAGAAACTCACAAACTCCAAGATTAGCTCCTTAGATAGTTGCTAGAGTTGAAGTAGAGGTGGATTAGTAGTTGATTAGCTTGCAATCCTCTTCTCTAATTAGTGGAGGTTCCTTCTAAGTTGCATTTTGGCGGCATGATGGAATAGATTCTATTTTTAGTATGGATTAGGGCAGTCTTAGGGTGTATTTATAGGATTAGGTTGTGTTTTAGACCCTTAGATTAACCCTAGGTTAGTTTAGGTCCGTCAGATTTCGTCCCAAGCCCTCCAACCCAGCCCAAAACTCAACCAGGTGCACCCAGGCCAGAATCAGCCGACAGGGCAAGTCGACCGCCCTGTCGACTGCCAAGTCGACAGGCATGTCGACAGGCAAGTCGACAGCCCTGTCGACAGCCAAGTCGACTTGGCTGGGCGGGAGTTTTCCCGCTTGGCCCCCATCTCTGCATGTTTCGAAATTCAAATTTCCCGAAAACTTCTTTGGGCCTTAACCGGGTCATACGGACTCCGATTTACAAAATTTCGGACTCTATTTCGCGTATTTTTCCGAGATGAACACAATGACGTAACCCGTTTCCCCTAATTCTCACATCTGAGATTATTAATTCTGTAATTAGAGAATATCAGTGTTAACTGAAATTCGGGGTGTTACACGTCCACAGACCATGGACTTGTTTGTTTGATTGCAAAAATTAGATAGATGATTTGGTTTGAATTGAATTGTTTGGTGAAATGAAATTGATTTGATTGATGTGTGAATGGCGTGGGCCTTCACTAGACCGAGGATAAGGCTAGGCCTCGTCCCGTTTCTAGTATCGTGCCGTTATGCCGCCGAAATTTTCTAAAATATGTTAGAAAAATAAAAATATCATTTTTATTGGGTAAATGAACTGAATAGAAATTCATATGTTAAAATAAAATGTTTTAACGTTAAAAATATAATTTTTAACGTGAAGTGAACAAAATAAAATATTCATTTACAAACCGGATGGTTTGTTTATGTACACTGATTTGACTGACATTGATTAGGACGATAAATTTTACACATCGCCCAACTTCACACAAAAAATATGTGTTTGATTGTTTGAAACCCCACACGGGTGTTGGGATGAAATTTGAAGTTCATTCATCCTGATTGATTAAATATGTCGATCGATTGATTGACAGGCTGTTATAAGCGTTAGATATCTATATTTGATGCTTATACAGTGTAGTGCACTTTGATTGATGGTTGATTATTTTTCAATGCTAGTATATACGTGTGATGAGTGAAAATCCATATGATTAATTTTATATGGTAATTGATTGGGCCTCATTCCAATTTAGAAAATAAAGAATATTATAAAATTTATATCTTTATCACTATAAAGTAAAGGTTCATGTGTTGACTGTACTCATCCGTTGAGACTAGTCATGTGTTGAACGAAATATTTTAACAATAAAATTTATATCTTTATCACTATAAAGTAAAGGTTCATGTGTTGACTGTACTCATCCGTTGAGACTAGTCATGTGTTGAACGAAATATTTTAACAATAAAATTTATATCTTTATCACTATAAAGTAAAGGTTCATGTGTTGACTGTACTCATCCGTTGATACTAGTCATGTGTTGAATGAAATATTTTAACAATAAAATTTACATCTTTATCATATATAGAATTAGAAATCAACTGGAAAATAGATGAGATGAGTGGTCTCCTGGATAATAATCTGATGTTGGTTTCGGCCTTCGGGGTTAATATTCAGGAAATCGTTCTCTTACTAATTTACGGTTGGAGTCTAATTTTAAATCAAACGATGGATACCTTAATTTTCATAAAATATATTAAATAACAAAAATAGTCACACGTGGACAGTACTCATTCGTTGAGATTAGTCATGTGTTGGCAAAAATAAATATTCATTTGTTGAATAGAATAAAAGAATATATGAAGCCGTGTTGATTAGATTGACGCCATTTTGACGTAAACGATATTTATATCGATTTTATTCATCATGAATTGAATATAAAACGATTTCGAAATGAATTGAACATAAAACGATTTCGAAATGAATTGAATATAAAACGATTTCGAAATGAATTGAATATAAAACGATTTCGAAATGAATTGAATATAAAACGATTTCGAAATGAATTGAATATAAAACGATTTCGAAATGAATTGGATATAAAACCAATTTGAATTGAATCGAATAGAAAACCGATTTGAATTGAATCGAATAGAAAACCAATTTGAATTGAATCGAATAGAAAACCACTTTGAATTGAATCGAATAGAAAACCACTTTGAATTGAATCGAATAGAAAACCACTTTGAATCGAATTGAATTGAAAACGAATTCAAATTGAATTGAAAGCGAATTGAAATGAATTCAAATTGAATTGAAATTTGAATTGAATAGAAGTGAATTTTAAAACAAAATTATAAAGAAGAATTCAATTTTGCTTTGGATTGTAATGGAAGTTGAAATTGTTTTTGAAACGAATTTAAAACTATTTATAAAATTCGTTTTAAATAGTAATTGGCGAAATATATTATATATATATATTATATATATAATATAATGGCCTGAATAGAACGCGCCGCGCCACGGCAGTTCGTGAATTTCGACCATTTATTTCAAACGGACATTACGGGAGATCCGACCGTCGGATTCTCCTAAAACCGGAACCGTTGGGTTCGTATCGAAAAGAGCTTTCTAACGAATATTAGAAATTCAAAATCTAACGGTTGGATTTGGAGATACGTCCAAACCAAATTTGAAAAAGGTCGTTGTAAGTGCAGTTCGATGGCCGTTGATGGAAATCGACCGTACGGGCCTTGATAAAATTATTAAAAATAGTAATAATTTGTGTAAAATCATAAGAAATGATTTGGGAAAAATTGGGGTGAAAAACTCCATATTTGAAAAGATAAAAATGGATTTTTATCGAAATGAACTAGTTTTGAACTAAATTTAAAACCCAATTATTTTTAAATAAATAAATTAGATTTAAAAAGGGGTTTTAAATAATCGGAATTTCTAATATATTTGATTGGATTTGAAATGGGTTTATCGTGAACGGTGTTTTAAATAACATTAGTTCTTTAACCCGATAATAAATAGAATGTGATTTGGGTTTGTCATGAACTGTGTTTTAAATAACACCTAGTTCTTTAACCCAGTAAAAGGAGTTTTAATGAATCTGCAATTAAATTGAAATGTGAATTGATAATCTAAATTATCAAATTAAGAAATGAGCGAGAATGGAGTATCGCCAGTTTTGCTCCAAAGCGATAGTTAAATCTTTAATTAGATTTGAACGTGAAATGGTAATTAATTTTAACGATAACACCATAGTATTAGATATGGAGTATTACCAGTTTTGCTTCATGGGATAAATAGGTTGGGATTGGGAAATAAAATAAATAATTACTTCTTTGTGGTTCGCTAATCTCGACTAGCTTAGAAAACCATAATTTTGGTTTGAAACCATCCAAAGGAAGATTAAAGGATAAATTTTAAAGAATTTATCTTGGATAAAATTAATGGGAACCTTTCCCTGAAAATATGAATTGTAATGAGGCGTATGTTGTGTTTGTGTAACATTTGTTTTTAATATACGCGGGTTGTTCGGAAAGTCCGGGTTTATACCCATTCTGAATAACCGATTCGACGATATGTCGAAGATGAAGACGGTGGTTGAAGACCGGAAGTCTTCACATCGTTTGGATTATTACTGACGATCCTGATTGGGCTGTACACCCAAGAGGATGGAAATAGTTGGTGGTCGTCCAGACGTACTTGGAGATGGATGGATATGCGAGGAAAGTGCCTCCGGTTTCGTTCAGACCCAGAACGAACTTGTAAATGGATTGTGTGTCTGACATTGGATTTTATTCTGTGTTGATTGATTTCTGTTAAATATATATCTATTTGACGGCGGAGAATTTATTCTCTTGCTTAACGCCCTTCTCTGAGACGTACGAGCTTAGAGGTTATATATCGATGGACATCCGTCGCATGGCATGAATTGCCTGTGTGGCACGCTGAGATGCAATGATCAAGGCTTCTGTTGAAAAGCAAAGTCTTGTGGTTGATGATCAAAGCACGGCCTTTGTGGTGTAGCTTTGTGTATAACGTGAATTCGCGAGCCTCACACCTCGGTATGAGTTAAAAACGGGATACGGACCGCTGGGAGAACACAACGTTTCTTTCTAGCTTTGGTGGTGTCAGTGACTTACCAGCCCTGACATTTTTATACTTTTCACCTTTGTGGTTGTTGGAATGAGGCGCCTCGATTATAGGTCTGTAAGGACCGGGAAACGTGTGTTCAGGAATAACTATTCCTCTAACGTAAGTGAGGACCGGCCCAGCCGATTCCAGGGTTGCCCAGAGTGCGTAACCCTGAGGCATTTGCTAGAGTGTCTCGAGCGCGGAGAGGATCTTGCCCCTTGCCTCGACTCATGACGGAAATCCAATTTCCAATACGTGTATTTCGGCTTTATTTGTAGAGCCTAGTATGGCGACATAGTGGGATGGGGCACTCATGCCGTCTATGATTTATATTTATGATTGAAATGGTTTTGACACTATACACTTATTATAGTATCAAATGATTTGTTTTAAATGTATCAAGCATGTTTGGCTATTATAAGGGAAAACCCTATCCTCCGGCTTGCGTTGCATTGTGTGATGGGACCTGGGTCTTATAATAGCTTCATTTTTCGAAAAAGCATTGCGTTGTTTATTCTATGCACTGGTATTCTTGGGAGGAAACCCGTTCCGTGTTATACGGCGTGGTCCCTTGAATTACTCTCTTTTAAAGTAAAGTTTAAATAACTGTTTTAGTTCTCACACCAGTCACATGACTGACCTGGAGTTTATTGTTTTAACCTAAACTCTGGGTGCCCCTATTTTCGACACGGGCAGCTAGTAGTTTTGGGTTTTGCAGATTTATATTCACAGGATCCTGGTTTACAGCTGGAATGATATCCGGAAAGCTCTGTATCCGTATATCACCTTTAGTTGTGCTTTGTATTATTTTCCGCTGCTATGTAATTTATTGTAATCTCTGATATTTATTGAATGTAATTTATTCATTTATACTCTGTATATTCTTGTATCTGATGGAATTTTTGTAATATACAATGAAATGTTCTTCCGTCTGCGTTCTATTGTGTGTTGTTCTCAAAGTATCCGCCCTTTCCTTAATGGGGAAGAAACGGGTCCTCACATTTGGTATCAGAGCTTTGGTTTACAGAGCTCGAGAACAAGACACATTAGAACCATACGAAAGAATTCATCAGATATTGGATTAGTAATATCCAATTAGAATGACTCGTTAGAGATAGGATCAGTAGTATCCTAGAACGAGTGTGAAGAGTATATCTTTCAAATGAAAACAATTTTTGTTTTGAAAATTTAAACCATTTTATACGTATTTGATTATTTATTTATTTTGAATTTGGACAATCGAGTATATATAGATTTCGCGTATACACGTCATGAACGTATATTCGAAGTTTTAATATACTGGATAGATATAGAATCACATTCTAGACATCCGGGGATGATTCTGATGATGGTGCATCATCATCAGTATCTATATTCGAGTGACGAAGGTGTGATATCTATATATTTCCATTAGACTGGTGTGAGAACCAAAACTAATATAGATAGAATACATTGTTGTGAATTGGCATCAAAAACATGATTTTCTTTATATGTATCAAAATTGTGAATTTGAATCTCTAATCCACTAATTGATTGATATTTGTGATGTTTGTTTATTTGTTTGGTAATTTTTGAACCATTATGCCTAATTGAACCAAATATTGAATTGTATTGATAATTGGTCGCATTTGCTTGCATATACATGTACTTACATTGAACAGGTCATAGCAAGGAGGCTAGAGCCGAAGAATAAAATTTGTTTGCCCGACAAATAGGTACATGTTTACTACATAATTTACTGTTTTGTTTGGGTGATGATGATTTTATGAGCCTATTGGCTAGCCGCTTGGCCTTTTCTTTTTCTTTTTGAGATCAGAAGGCCTATATGGCAATTTCGGGATTTTCCCGTGGCTCCCGGTGCAGGGGAGGTTATGGCGAAAATTTTCGAAAATTTAGGGTGTTAGCCAAATTTTTGAAAATTTGAAAATTCTCAGAAACTGAAAAGTTGGAGAATGGAAGCCGGATCGAACGTAGAGTTGATTAATCAAACCACTTTCGCCTTTGTTCCTTTTCGGGGACGAAAAGTTTTAAGTGGGGCAGATTGTAATAACCCGGAAATTCTGAACCAGTTTAAAATTTTTATTTTGGCAATTTTAGCGAATTTTGAATATTTAAAATAGATTATTTTAAATAATATCGACGAGAAATTTATTTTGAATATAATTCGAACGTATATATTATATAGGTCGTCGTTAGAGTATAAATAATTATATATATTTATATATAATTATAAATAGAATTGAAAATGGCGCGGTAGTTCGATAATTCGATTTCAAACTTCAAATGAATGTATCGGGTGCAAAACAATCCGGATTTTAGTGAAACCAAAAACATTAGAATCTAATTGATAATATCTTTCCAACGAATCCGAAAAATCAAAATTTCATAGTGGGAATCAAAAGATATGTCCAGTTGAAAATTCTGAATAGTCGCTATGGAATTCAGGCCCTTAAAAATAGACATTTTGCAAATGACCTCGGATTTCGACGAAACCACTTTTGTTGGATCCGCAGTGCCGAATTATTGCTAGATTCCAAATTTCATAATTTTTCGAATCAATATGTGAGAGTGACAAAGGAAAACGCGTTTGACCAGTTTCAGTTGATTTTAATCGACTGGAAAATGGTCATTTTTCAAACGGTCTCAGAATTCGACGAAATCAGTTTTGTTGGGACCGTATCGTCCCCACATAACCAGATTTATTTTTCTGGAATTTTTCGAATCAGTTTGTGGCCCCTACAAATTAAAATGTACGTTCAAAGTTGAAAATTAAATGTTTTATACTTTAATTTGAAGAATAACTGACTGTAACAGCCGAAATGGCCTATGAAACCTATTCCATTGTGTCCGCGGTGGGGGTATTTGGCTAGGGGGGACAGTCGTTGGGTTGGATTTGGAATGCGAATGAAAGAGAACCAATTATTTGAATTAAATTAAAAAAAACATTTGTATATAATCTTCAAAGGGTCAAAACCCTTGTCAAATAATACATATCGGTCAACCCTCTCAAACCCGCCCCCCCCCCTTTTCAACGTTTGACGGACCCTCCTGCTCGATTCTTTCTCCCTAAAAATCCCCCAATCCAAATCGTTTCTCACTCCCACTCCAAAGCAAATTTTGAAGAGATATTCATGAGCTTCCAATCCATACCCAATTCGTTCGATTTCGTGGTGTATAGTGGGAGGAAAACGAGCTCCAACTCGAGCCGTTCGTTGCTGCTTTGGCGCCGCCAGGGCCTATCGAGTTGGCTGAGCTGGTCAACGTTGAAGGGGGGAGGTCCGGCGCCCGCTCTGGAGATGTCAGATTGAACTCCGGCGCGTTGGTGGCAAAGCAACGGTCAACCCTAATTTTGATCGATGGGGTTTGTCTTCTGGTGTGATACAGAGGATGGTTGAAGGTAATTAATGTTTTAATTTCCTTAGTTAAGTAAAATAGAAATAGCATTGATTTTTATAATTAAAGTAGCATTGTTTTTAAAATATAAACCTCTTTGATTTTAAAAATATAAACCTCTTTGATTTTAAAAATATAAACCTCTTTGATTTGAGAATGTAAATACTTTGATATAAAAATATAATCTTTATTTTTGAAAAGGCGAAATCTTTATTTTTGAAAAGGCGAAATCTTTATTTTTGAAAAGGCGAAATGATATATTTGAAAAGGAGAAATCTTTATATAGAGAATAGCGAGGTAAAAATATAATTTTTATCTATATAGTAGCAATGTAAAATTAGAATTTTTATCCATATAGCGTGAAAATAAAAATTCGATTTTTATATATTGAATAGCATAATAAAAATTCGATTTTTATATATTGAATAGCATAATAAAAATTCGATTTTTATATATTGAATAGCATAATAAAATTCGATTTTTACATATTGAATAACAAGGTAAAAATTCGATTTTTATATATTGAATAACAAGGTAAAAATCCGAATTTTATATATTGAATAACAAGGTAAAAATTCAATATTTATATATATAATACCAAAGTAAAAATGTGATTTTTACATATGTAGTGACTACGGGCGACGAAAGTGATAAGAGGCGAGAACGATGAAGATTTCTATCAAAGAAGAGTCAAGATGATTGGATAGCTATCGGTGAGAATTTATCACTCTTCAATTTCTTTTCTAGTTATATATATATACTAGGATGCAGACGGTGCTTAGTAGCACCCGACACAATCGTCCACAGACCATGGACTTGTTTGTTTGATTGAAAAAATTAGATAGATGATTTGGTTTGAATTGAATTGTTTGGTGAAATGAAATTGATTTGATTGATGTGTGAATGGCGTGGGCCTTCACTAGACCGGGGATAAGGCTAGGCCTCGTCCCGTTTCTAGTATCGTGTCGTTATGCCGCCGAAATTTTCTAAAATATGTTAGAAAAATAAAAATATCATTTTTATTGGGTAAATGAACTGAATAGAAATTCATATGTTAAAATAAAATGTTTTAACGTTAAAAATATAATTTTTAACGTGAAGTGAACAAAATAAAATATTCATTTACAAACCGGACGGTTTGTTTATGTACACTGATTTGACTGACATTGATTGGGACGATAAATTTTACACATCGCCCAACTGCACAAATAAAATATGTGTTTGATTGTTTGAAACCCCACACGGGTGTTGGGATGAAATTTGAAGTTCACTCATCCTGATTGATTAAATATGTCGATCGATTGATTGACAGGCTGTTATAAGCGTTAGATATCTATATTTGATGCTTATACAGTGTAGTGCACTTTGATTGATGGTTGATTATTTTTCAATGCTAGTATATACGTGTGATGTGTGAAAATCCATATGATTAATTTTATATGGTAATTGATTGGGCCTCATTCCAATTTAGAAAATAAAGAATATTATAAAATTTATATCTTTATCACTATAAAGTAAAGGTTCATGTGTTGACTGTACTCATCCGTTGAGACTAGTCATGTGTTGAACGAAATATTTTAACAATAAAATTTATATCTTTATCACTATAAAGTAAAGGTTCATGTGTTGACTGTACTCATCCGTTGAGACTAGTCATGTGTTGAACGAAATATTTTAACAATAAAATTTATATCTTTATCACTATAAAGTAAAGGTTCATGTGTTGACTGTACTCATCCGTTGAGACTAGTCATGTGTTGAACGAAATATTTTAACAATAAAATTTACATCTTTATCATATATAGAATTAGAAATCAACTAGAAAATAGATGAGATGGGTGGTCTCCTAGATAATAATCTGATGTTGGTTTCGGCCTTCGGGGTTAATATTCAGGAAATTGTTCTCTTACTAATTTACGGTTGGAGTCTAATTTTAAATCAAACGATAGATACCTTAATTTTCATAAAATATATTAAATAACAAAAATAGTCACACGTGGACAGTACTCATTCGTGGAGATTAGTCATGTGTTGGCAAAACTAAATATTCATTTGTTGAATAGAATAAAAGAATATATGAAGCCGTGTTGATTAGATTGACGCCATTTTGACGTAAACAATATTTATATCGATTTTATTCATTATGAATTGAATATAAAACGATTTCAAAATGAATTGAATATAAAACGATTTCGAAATGAATTGAATATAAAACGATTTCGAAATGAATTGAATATAAAACGATTTCGAAATGAATTGAATATAAAACGATTTCGAAATGAATTGGATATAAAACCAATTTGAATTGAATCGAATAGAAAACCGATTTGAATTGAATCGAATAGAAAACCAATTTGAATTGAATCGAATAGAAAACCACTTTGAATTGAATCGAATAGAAAACCACTTTGAATTGAATCGAATAGAAAACCACTTTGAATCGAATTGAATTGAAAACGAATTCAAATTGAATTGAAAGCGAATTGAAATGAATTCAAATTGAATTGAAATTTGAATTGAATAGAAATGAATTTTAAAACAAATTTATAAAGAAGAATTCAATTTTGCTTTGGATTGTAATGGAAGTTGAAATTGTTTTTGAAACGAATTTAAAACAAATTATAAAATTCGTTTTAAATAGTAAATGACGAAATATATATTATATATATATAATATAATGGCCTGAATAGAACGCGCTGCGCCGCGGCAGTTCGTGAATTTCGACCATTTATTTCAAACGGACATTACGGGAGATCCGACCGTCGGATTCTCCTAAAACCGGAACCGTTGGGTTCGTATCGAAAAGAGCTTTCTAACGAATATTAGAAATTCAAAATCTAACGGTTGGATTTGGAGATACGTCCAAACCAAATTTGAAAAAGGTCGCTGTAAGTGCAGTTCGATGGCCGTTGATGGAAATCGACCGTACGGGCCTTGATAAAATTATTAAAAATAGTAATAATTTGTGTTAAATCATAAGAAATGATTTGGGGAAAATTGGGGTGAAAAACTCCATATTTTAAAAGATAAAAATGGGTTTTTATCGAAATGAACTAGTTATGAACTAAATATAAAACCCAATTATTTTTAAATAAATAAATTAGATTTAAAAAGGGGTTTTAAATAATCGGAATTTCTAATATATTTGATTGGATTTGAAATGGGTTTACCGTGAACGGTGTTTTAAATAACAGTAGTTCTTTAACCCGATAATAAATAGAATGTGATTTGGGTTTGTCATGAACTGTGTTTTAAATAACACCTAGTTCTTTAACCCAGTAAAAGGAGTTTTAA
The DNA here is from genome assembly GCA_030737875.1 of Allium sativum. Classification (NCBI taxonomy): domain Eukaryota; kingdom Viridiplantae; phylum Streptophyta; class Magnoliopsida; order Asparagales; family Amaryllidaceae; genus Allium; species Allium sativum. The sequence continues at coordinate 338,351,056 of CM060912.1, forward strand.
TGAATCTGCAATTAAATTGAAATGTGAATTGATAATCTAAATTATCAAATTTAGAAATGAGCGAGAATGGAGTATCGCCAGTTTTGCTCCAAAGCGATAGTTAAATCTTTAATTAGATTTGAACGTGAAATGGTAATTAATTTTACCGATAACACCATAGTATTAGATATGGAGTATTACCAGTTTTGCTTCATGGGATGAATAGGTTGGGATTGGGAAATAAAATAAATAATTACTTCGTTGTGGTCCGCTAATCTCGACTAGCTTAGAAAACCATAATTTTGGTTTGAAATCATCCAAAGGAAGATTAAAGGATAAATTTTAAAGAATTTATCTTGGATAAAATTAATGGGAACCTTTCCCTGAAAATATGAATTGGAACGAGGCGTATGTTGTGTTTGTGTAACATTTGTTTTTAATATACGCGGGTTGTTCGGAAAGTCCGGGTTTATACCCATTCTGAATAACCGATTCGACGATATGTCGAAGATGAAGACGGTGGTTGAAGACCGGAAGTCTTCACAACGTTTGGATTATTACTGACGATCCTGATTGGGCCGTACACCCAAGAGGATGGAAATAGTTGGTGGTCGTCCAGACGTACTTGGAGATGGATGGATATGCGAGGAAAGTGCCTCCGGTTTCGTTCAGACCCAGAACAAACTTGTAAATGGATTGTGTGTCTGACATTGGATTTTATTCTGTGTTGATTGATTTCTGTTAAACATATATCTGTTTGACGGCGGAGAATTTATTCTCTTGCTTAACGCCCTTCTCTGAGACGTACGAGCTTAGAGGTTATATATCGATGGACATCAGTCGCATGGCATGAATTGCCTATGTGGCACGCTGAGATGCATTGATCAAGGCTTCTGTTGAAAAGCAAAGTCTTGTGGTTGATGATCAAAGAACGGCCTTTGTGGCGTAGCTTTGTGTATAACGTGAATTCGCGAGCCTCACACCTCGGTATGAGTTAAAAACGGGATACGGACCGCTGGGAGAACACGACGTTTCTTTCTAGCTTTGGTGGTGTCAGTGACTTACCAGCCCTAACATTTATATACTTTTCACCTTTGTGGTTTTTGGAATGAGGCGCCTCGATTATAGGTCTGTAAGGACCGGGAAACGTGTGTTCAGGAATAACTAATCCTCTAACGTAAGTGAGGACCGGCCCAGCTGATTCCAGGGTTGCCCAGAGTGCGTAACCCTGAGGCATTTGCTAGAGTGTCTCGAGCGCGGAGAGGGTCTTGCCCCTTGCCTCGACTCATGATGGAAATCCAATTTCCAATACGTGTATTTCGGCTTTATTTGTAGAGCCTAGTATGGCGACATAGTGGGATGGGGCACTCATGTCGTCTATGATTTATATTTATGATTGAAATTGTTTTGACACTATACACTTATTATAGTATCAAATGATTTGTTTTAAACGTATCAGGCATGTTTGGCTATTATAAGGGAAAACCCTATCCTCCGGCTTGCGTTGCATTGTGTAATGGGACCTGGGTCTTATAATAGCTTAATTTTTCGAAAAAGCATTGCGTTGTTTATTCTATGCACTGGTATTCTTGGGAGGAAACCCGTTCCGTGTTATACAGCGTGGTCCCTTGAATTACTCTCTTTTAAAGTAAAGTTTAAATAACTGTTTTAGTTCTCACACCAGTCACATGACTGACCTGGAGTTTATTGTTTTAACCTAAACTCTGGGTGCCCCTATTTTCGACACGGGCAGCTAGTAGTTTTGGGTTTTGCAGATTTATATTCACAGGATCCTGGTTTACAGCTGGAATGATATCCGGAAAGCTCTGTATCCGTATATCACCTTCAGTTGTGCTTTGTATTATTTTCCGCTGCTATGTATTTTATTGTAATCTCTGATATTTATTGAATGTAATTTATTCATTTATACTCTGTATATTCTTGTATCTGATGGAATTGGTGTAATATACAATGAAATGTTCTTCCGTCTGCGTTCTGTTGTGTGTTGTTCTCAAAGTATCTGCCTTTTCCTTAACGGGGAAGAAACAGGTCCTCACAATAACCCTGTCGCAATCCCCCAGACACCAAAATTGAACTCGTCACCCCCAAATCTGACATTGCTTCCCGATTTCACTAACTCGATGACCAACGCCTAACCCTAAGTTGCGCTCGAACCGTCGAGCTCCACAAACCACTGCGATGTTCGAAATTCCCTTTCCATTTGGTTCGATTGTGAATAGATGCGCAGCCATTTTTACTTTGATTTTTTGAAGAATATTTTGAAGAGGAACCGGCGGGTTTTGATTTTCTCTTTACTGGAACTAACAAAAGAAATGAAAATGGCCTTGAAATCGATTTTGTGAATTTGGGAATTGGCCAAGAAATATACGAGATGGTAAATTTATATAAGCAGTGACGGAACCAGACGTACTACCATTAACTCCTTTTGAAAGCCCTGATTTTGATTTTCAAAGAACAACAAAATGAAAAGTATAAAAAGGGGAGGATTCTTGTATTATATTAACATTGGTATTGGATTTAAAACAAAATGGAGGAGCAGTATTTCCCTTTACTTGAAGCTCTCGATCCGTTTTTTCCAGAAGAGTGAACTTAGAAGAAATAAAGCGAGAGGGTGTCATATAAATAAATGAAGAACACTTCAGCATTAAGGAAACAGGGTACAGTATTTTTAATGTGATTTGATTTTAGATGTAACTCGATTTGGTTTTGATTTAACCGGCGATTTGAGTTCGAGCTTATCCGCTATATATTATAAAAATATACTTCGCGGTTACGAACTCCTATTGGAGCGCAAAAACCGGCGTTTGTAGCGTTACAACACTATTCTAAACACACTGAGATATGTTTCTAAGTCCAGTTTGATCATATGGAGAAGATATTAATTTAGAACGATATAAAAAATATTCAAAACAATAAATTTCTGTATGATAAACTATTATTTTTATCATTTTATTCAAATAGAATTTCTATAAATCATTTGAATCAATTTGACTCCGCTAAAAATTCAAATTTAATTATTTCGGATTCTCATATTACGATAATTATACATATTCAGAATAAATCGTATATCGAATATTAAATCGATAAACTAAATATAAAATCCATTTATATTATCAACTAAATATTAAATATTCAAAAATAAATCAACCAAAATCTAGGTCGTTACATTCTTTCCCCCTTAAAAGAATTTCGTCCCCGAAATTACTAAGATAGGAAAAATGCCTCAAACCCATTTACTTTTCAAACTCAATTATGTTGAAACTCAACACATTATAGTTCTACAACTTTAGTTCTACCAAAACTTTTGGTCTTCATTTATTTACTTCGAATGATTTTCAAACCATTCATTCATATCTAATTCATATTCATTCACATTGATTATAGTTAATTTATTCAATTCAATCCATTTAACTTGTTTAAGTTAAATTTTAAATTCTAGAATTGTAACAACTTGGAAAATCTGAACCAATTTAAATTTTTATATTTTGGCTATTTCAGTAGATTTTGAATAGTTAAAATAATTTATTTTAAATAATAACGATTAAAAATTTATTTTAATTGAAGTTAGAGCGAATATATTTATTTATATTTCTAAAGGAATTAGAAATAGTACGGTAGTTTGAAAAGTCAAACTTGTACTTTGACCGAATGTTCCAAATTCAATATCTAACGGATTTTAGTGAAACCAAAAATATCTAAATCTGTTTGAAATTACCTTTCCAACGAATCCAAAAAATTAAAATTTCATAGCAGGAATCAAAAGTTATGGCCAGTTGAATATTCAGAATGGTCGATATAGTATAATTTATAACCCATCTAAAAGCCCATTTTTCAAACTACCTCCGTTTTCGACGAAACCACTTTTCTTTGATCTGGAATGTCAAATTATTGTTAAGTTTAATTTTCCGAAATTTTTGGAATTAATATGTGAGTGTGGCAAACAAAAATGTGTTTTGTCAGTTTTAGTCAAATCTGATCAACTTGAAAATGTCCATTTTTCAAAAAGTCTAAGAATTCGATGAAATTGATTTTGTTTGGACTGTATCATCAAAACAAAGCCAGAAATAATTTTTTTTGAATTTTCTGAGTCCGTGTTTGGCCCCGGTGAATTTAAATATTACGATTGAATTAATTTAATAAAGGATATAAATATTAAAATAAAGATTTCAGGCCACAAACAGTCGTTTAGGTTGACGAGACCTAGCCCATTGGATAAAGAACGGGGGCTATTGGGTGTGATCAACTCTGGTTGAACTGAAATTGGATTGGTTTAAAACTTTTGGATTTATTTGTTAAATTAGCATTAAAATAATATAAAAATACATGATTTTCTTCAAACCCTAACCTATCTACTGTAGTCGCCGCCTAGACCTTCTATCCATGGCTGAGAACACCTCCACCTTCTTCCACTAAATTATGATGACCCCAAACCCCATAAGACGGTGGCAAGGGTAATCTTTGGAATATAACACATAAACAGATAATAGCAGAACAAAAATAATTAAATACACCAGATAATGTACAATAGAATACACTGGATAACCATAATCATCAGAGTTACACAGTATACAGGATCATACTTAGTACAAAATACAGTTCAGCTATACATAAATGTCTACAGTGGAAAACAAACATAATATGTACAATAGGAGCTGAACAGCGTAAAAAGAGATAAATGATAGAATCCATCTTCTGCTCCAGCTATCCAGAAAGAGCATGCTAAAACCTGAATACAAGACTGCCCGTGTATAAATAGGGGCACCCGAGTTTGCAAGTGAAAAAAACTACGAGTCAGTCATGGGATTGGTATGAGAAGTCTACTTAACACATTTACAATATGGCAAATCACAGGACCACGCCACTTTCGCGGAACGGATTTACTCCATTGGATTGCCAGTGCTTTAAAACAAATAATCTTTTAAACATCGCAATGCTTTTTATAAAAATGAAGCCATTATAAGACTCAGTTCCCATCACACAATGCAACACAAACCAGAGGATAGAGTTTTACCTTATAATGGCCAAAATATGCTTGATACGGGAAAAACATATCATTTAATATTATTGCTAGTGTATATATGTTTCAAAAACAAATTTCAATCATAACTATCAATCGTAGACGGCATGGGTACCATATATCATGTCGCCATATATATACACAATCAAAACCGCATGGTGTCGTATTTGGAAATTGGATTTCCATCATGAACCAAGGCAAAAGATAGTCCTTACCGATTCGAGACGCTCTAGCCCGCCCCTCAGGACCCAGACTCAGGTGGGCCCTTGGATCGTCAGGGCCGGTCCACCGATGTGGATTAAAATTCCTGAACACTGCGTTTCCCCGCCCTATGGGGTGTCACTGGTCATACCCGACCACGCCATCGGCTCCGAAGAGACCGAAGCAAACCGAGGCCTCACTTTCCATCATCCACATAAGTAAAATACCCGGGCGTGCAAAACCCAAAGCACCACTCCTAGCTAGAAGGAAACGCATGTCATCCTTGAGGTCCTTCTCCCGTTTCTGGCTCATACCGGGGTGTGAGGCTTGTGAAACAACGCTATACACAAAGCTATGCCACACAGGCCGTGCTTTGATCATCAACCACAAGACTTTGCTTTTCAACAGAAGCCTTGATCATCTGCCACTTAGGCATGCCACACAGGCAATTCACTCCATGCGACTGATTTCTATCGATATATAACCTCTGAGCTCGTACGTCTCAGAGAAGGGCGTTAAGCAATAGAATAAATTCTCCGCCGCCAAACAGATATATATATTTAATAGAGATCAATCAGCACAGAACAAAATCCAATGTCAGACACATAGTCCATTTACAAGTTTGTTCTGGGTCTAAAAGAAACCGGAAGCACTCAATACCTCGCATATCCGTACAATCAATAAGTACGTCCGGACGGCTACTACTTCAGCCCCTCCAAGGTAGCTACTCCCTTCATGAGCATCAGTAGCACCCCTCCCTTCGACGTGAAGATCATCGGTATTGCAGCGTCTTCATATCTTCGACTTTCACTCGTCGAACAATTATTTGAAATGAGAATCAACTCGGCCTTTTCAAATAATTCACGTATATTTAGAATTTCAAATCAATTCATTTCAATGGTTAAATTATTCAATTTCACTAATTCTGTTCTTTAGTGTAATTTTCACGCCAAACACATTCAACCATCAAATATCACATAAACCGAGCAAATTCAGTTTATTTCCATTCCATATCGTTTATAATATTTTATCACGATTTATCGCTATTTTTATTTATTTAAAAATAGCCAATTCATTCAAAACAACGCTTCAGGCCATAACGCGGCCGTGGCGCTATTTTTCTTCAAATTTGATTTACACATATCGGAAAATCTAACCGTTGGATCTTCACAATTTTTATATCATTAGAAAGATCTTTTAAAAACGAATCCAACGGTTTCAGTTTTGGGAAAATCCGACGGTCGGATCTCCCGCACTAATCGTTCTAAGTTACGATTTCAAAATACGAACTGCAGCGTTGTTATTCGATTTAATTTAATTATATATATATATATATATAATCGATTCTGGCGCTGTTTTTCTTCAGATTTGAATTAAACATTCCAGACAATCCAACCGTTGGATCTTTACAAAGTTGGTGCCATTGGAAAGATATTTCCAAGGCGAACCCAATGGTTGCGGTTTCGGGAAAATTCGATGGTCGGATCTCCCGCACTAATCGTTTGAAATCACGGTTTCAAAACATGAACTGCAGCTTCGTTATTTGATTTATTTTGTATATAAATCTATATATAATTCTTTCTTCGATTTCAAAACTATATTCACTTCTTACATTTGATAAAAATGATATTTGTATCCAACAGATATTTATTTCAACACATCACTATTTTTAACACTTCATATTTCGCATAAAAATGATATTTTTAGCGAACACAAATATCTCTCAACGCATGACTATTTTATTTAGTTCATACACATGTCAAAAATAATATTCCTATCAAACAAATATTTATTTCAACACTTGTGTATTTTTAACGAGTCGTTCACATGATAAAAATGATATTTTTATCATCAAAAACATTTATTCAACACATGAATATTTTTAACACTTCACATTTAAAATAAAAATGTAGATTTTATTGTTCAATCTATATATTCAACACATGAACGTTTTCGACTTCTCACATACGATAAAAATATTATTTTTATCATTCTATTACTTTATTCAACACATGAATATTTTCTATAGTTTATATATATAATAAAAATGTGATTTTTGTTGTAAAACAATTTATTTTAAAACACGATTATTTTATATAGTCTATACATAAGGTAAAAATGTTATTTTTGGTGTTAAAATAATTTATTTAAAAAACTAATATTTTATATAGCCTATATATATAATAAAAATGTGATTTTTATCTTTCAAATAATTTATTCAACACATGAACTTCATTCAACACATGAGTTTCTATTCAACACATGAATATAGTTTCAACACATGAAAATAATTCTAACACATGAATATTATTGAAAATTTCGGTAGCATAACGGCACGGTAGTTAAAACCGGCACCGTCCCAAGTACGGCTCCTCGCTCTACCTTAAAACCTCGCGGTTTTTGACAACGGGGATTTTCAATATCTAGTTCGCACGCAGGCGAATTTTTCCCATATACTAATCCTATTGGGATTTCAATCATTTCAATTCAACCATTCATGATATTCACCAAATTTCAAATCAACCAATAATCCAAGCAATATCACAACCAATAAATATCGTCCATGGTATGTGGACGAGGGGAGTGTGCGTGTGTGTATATATATATATTCATATATAAATATATTTCAATTTCATTTCACTATCATTTCAATTTATTTCAACGCATATATCACTTTTACAACGTATATATAATTTATACATCGAACATACAACTTATACAATGCTTATACATGTGGTGAACAATGCTTACATAACTCATATATCGACTATATAATTTATACATCGTTGTTTTCCATATCGTTTACAAATTAGAAATCTCACATTGGGTTCCACTCCACCAAAAATAGCAGAAGGCTCGGAAAAATATGCGGTCTCTTCTAGAATGCAGAAGACGTCCACACGAGTCCACTATCTCTTGTTTCACTGAATCTCGTCAACATAGCAAAAAGATATCATTTTTATTGTGAAATCAAAAACCGTAGCGTTTGAAAGTGTTATAAAACAGTTCAAAAATTTCAAAGCCGTTACCTTTCAGTGGGGTTCGAAACTAGTTTTCCACTTTTTTCCAAATTCGTGCAACGATCGAACAATCGGACTTCACTACAATGGAGTGCCTCGAGAGTCGCGCCTGACCTGGGGGACGGCGTTGAACTCGCACGTCGGAGGATGAAGCACGGCGGCGCCGAAGTCGTCCACTTCAGGAGGTCTGTTCTCCCCTAATACATTTTAAAAAATGCAAATCCTAAATGGATTTAAAGCTTGAACAAATCTCTACAAAATTGCCAACAGGGCCATTCGACTTCATTGTGTGGATGTGGAGTTTTTGAAGGGAGAAGGTTTTGAGGAAGTTTCGCCGTTCGTTTCAGGTGTCGGGGAGAGAGAAGATTGAACGGGCCAATGAGATATTTTTATTTATTCATATATTTTTAAATTTCTAAAATATTATTCATATAATTTTAAATTTCTAAAATACCCCATAGCTCCTACGAACTCCAATCCAAACCCAACGACTGTCGTCCCTAGCTAATTACCCCCATTCCGAACACAATGGGATAGGTTTCGAAGGCCCATTTGAATGTTTCAGTCAGTGTTTCTTCAAATTAAAATATAAATCTTTATATATTCAATTTAAATGCACATTTCAATTAACTGGGGTCACATACGGACCCTAAAAATACCCGAAAAATTATTTCTAGCTTCGTATTGACAATACGGTCCAAACAAAACTAATTTCGTCAGATTCTGAGACCGTTTGAAAAATGACCATTTTCAGGTCGATCGAAATTGATTGAAACTGTTAAAACACGTTTTCTTTTGCCGCGCTCTCATATTAACTTCAAAAATTATGGAATTTGAAACCTAGCAATAATTTGACATCCCGGATCCAACAAAAGTGGTTTCGTCGAATTCTGAGGTCGTATGCAAAATGTCTATTTTCACAGGCTATAAATTCTCTATAGCGACCTTTCTGAAAATTCATTTGGCCATAACTTTTGATTCACACTATGAAAATTCGATTTTTTAGATTCGCTAGAAAGATATTCACTAACAGATTTAAATATTTTTTGTTTCACTAAAATCCGTTTTATTTTGCACCCGGTACAGTCAGTCAAAGTTTGAATTCAAATTTTGAAACTACCGCGCCATTTCAGGCCTTGTTTATAATTAAAATTAATTATATTTATTTTCAAACATCGATTCAAACTTCTTTTCGTCGCTACTATTATTTAAAATACTTTATTTTAAATATTTAAAATCCACTAAAATAGCCAAATTAAAAAATTTAAACTAGATCAGATTTTCCAGGTTGTTACAATCTCCCCCACTTAAAACTTTTCGTCCCCGAAAAGGAACGAAGTCGAAAGTTGTTTAATTAACCAACTCAACTTTCGTTATTTTTATTATGGCTTAAGTTCTTCAACTTTTCAGTTTCTGAGAACTTTCAAATTCTTCAGAAATTTGGCTAACACCCTAAATTTTCGAAAAAATTCTCCATAACCTCCCCTACACCGGGAGCTTCGGGATATTTCTAATAGCCTCCCATGGCCCTCATCAATCCAAAAGAAAAAGAAAAAGCCAATCGGCTAGCAAATCGGCTCAGAAAATCATCAAAAACCCAAGAAATACAATAAACATGTACCTATTTGTTGGGCAAACAATTTTATTCTTCTTCTCTAGCCTCCTTGCTATGACCTGTTCAATGTATATACATGTATATGCATGCATTTTAAAATAAATTTCAACTCAGTTCAATATTTGATTCCATTTGGTTAATGGTTCAAAATTTTAATTAATGGAACCCATAATCAAACAACATAACCAGCAATAAATTGGTTAATTAACTTTTCAATCATATAATTTTATATAATCAAAAGTAAAATTTTCTAAGACCGGATTATATATATAATCACAAATACGTTATATATAATCATATTACCATCAACTCATTTTAGGGCATTTCTAACCCCATCTCTAACGAGTCGCTCATTCTAGAATGCTACTGATTCTATCTCCAATGAGGGTTCTTCTATAGGATATTACTAATACTACCTCGGATGAGTCTTTTATTCTGTTCTAACGAGTTGTACCCCAAATGTAATAACTCGGAAATCTGAGCCAATTTAAAATTTTTATTTTGGCAATTTTAGCGAATTTTGATTATTTAAAATGAATTATTTTAAATAATAACGATGAGATATTTATTTTGAATAGAATTCGAATGTATATTTTATGTAGATCGTCATTAGAATATAAATATTTATTTTTATATATAAAAGGAATTGAAAATGGCGCGGTAGTTCGATAATTCGATTTCAAAGTTCAAATGAATGTACAAGATTCAAAATAAACCGGATTTTAGTGATACCAAAAATATTAGAATCCATTTGTGAATATCTTTCCAACAAATCCGAAAAATAAAAATTTCATAGCGGGAATCAAAAGATATGCCCAGTTGAAATTTCAGAATAGTCGCTATGGAATTCCGGCCCTCGAAAATAGCCATTTTGCAAATGACCTCGGATTTCGACGAAACCACTTTTGTTGGATCCGTGATGTCAACTTATTGCTAGATTCCACATTTCATAATTTTTCGAATCAGTGTGTAAGCGTGGCAAAGGAAAACGCGTTTGACCAGTTTTAGTTGATTTTAATCGACTGTAAAATGGCCATTTTTCAAACGGTCTCGGAATTCGATGAAACTAGTTTTGTCAGGACCGTATCCTCAATACGAAGCTAGAAATAATTTTTTTGGAATTTTTCGAGTATGTATGTGACCCCAGTAAATTGAAATGCACGTTCAAATTTAATATATAGAGTTATATGTTGATTTTGATGAAAACTAATTGAAACGATTGAATCGGCTTGCGATACATATCCATTGTGTTCGGAATGGGGGTAATTAGCTTTGGACGACAGTCGGTGGGTTCGATTTCGAGTTCGAAGTAAAAAGTCACTTTTTGAAAATTAAATTTATTAAATATATATTTCCATTCTCTCTCCCTCCCTCTATTTACAGTTAACCCCCCCCCCCCCCCCCCGATTTCATTTCAACGGAAAAAAAAAGAAACCTAACTAATCGCACCCGCCACAACCGCGACGCCGCCCGTCGCTCCACCCACGTCCGCCCTCCTCCGCCATCATCGAGCCCCCCCACCTTCCTCTTCCCTCCAGCCTCCCTCTCTCCTTGTCCTCTCGTTGTTTGACGAACCCCGAGACCCCCCCCGAATCCCCTAAACCGAAACCCTCCCTCCTCCTTCTCGTCGACAAGCACCCCCCCCCCCCCCCCCGCCTCCGTACGACCAGCGAAACCCCCCTTCTTCCATTTGAACGATGTAAGTCTTCTCCTTTTTCTTTTTATTATTCATTTATTTTATTTATCCTAAAATAGAAATGATTTTTACAAAGTAAAAGATATGATTTTAATAAAGCAAATAGAAATGATTTTTACAAAGTAAAAAGATATGATTTTTATAAAGCAAATAGAAATGATTTTTACAAAGTAAAAGATTCGATTTTTATATATTGAATAACAAAGAAAAAATTCGATTTTTATATATTGAATAGCAAAGAAAAAATTCAATTTTTATATATTGAATAGCGAAGTAAAAATGTGATTTTTATATATGTAGTGAATTCGAGCAACGAAAGTGTCAGACGGTGAAGATTTTCTGCATATGAAGAGGCGTGGCGTTTTGTTTAGCTAGTCGGTGAGAACTTCTCACCTTTAATTTAATTTTTCTAGTTAAAATATATACTAGGATGCAGACGGTGTTTAGTAGCACCTGACACCCGTCGTTCACAGACCATGGACGGCTTGTATGCTTGTTTGTTTGATTTTGATGTGTAGTTGATTGTGTGATGTGAAACGAAATAAAATATTTTATAGTGGAAAATATTATATAGTTAAAAATAGAATTTTTAACGTGTATATGAAATGAAATAAATTAATATAAACAAATGGGAGATTTGTTTATATACACTAATTTGATTGATATTGATTAGGACGATAAACTTTACACATTGCCCAACTACACAAATAAAATCTTTGTTTGATTGTTTGAAACCCCACACGGGTATTGGGATGATATATGACATACACTAGTCCCAATAATTAGTTGTATGTCGATCGATTGATTGACAGACTGTTATAAGCGTTAAATATTTATATTTGATGCTTATACAGTGTAGAATGCACTTTTGATGATGGTTGATTATTCATCGTTGTTATTGTATACACGTGTTGTAGAAAATCCATATAATTAAAATTATATGGTAATTGATCGGGCCTCATTCTAGTTTTGAATAGAAATATTTGAAATAGAAATATTTGAAATAGAAATATTTGAATAGAAATATTTTAAATAGAAATATTTGAAATAGAATATTTGAAAATAGAAATATATGAAGTCATGTTGATTAGATTGACGCCATTCTGACGCGAACGATATTTATATCGATTTTATTCATTTTTCAATGAATATCGAAAGTGATTTCAAAATCTGATAAATTGAATAGAATAGAATTGAATTCGAATTGAAATTGAATAGAAATGAATTCGAATTAAATTGAAATGAATTGAAATTCGAATTAAATTGAAATTGAATTGAAATCGTTTTGAAATGAAATTAAAACGAATTTATATTGGAATATTCAATTTTGATTAGAAATTGAATTTGAAGTTGAAATCGTTTCGAAAACGAATTTAAAACGATTTATAAAATTCGTTTCGAAAGGAAATCGACGAAGTATATATTATATATATAATATAATGGCCTGAATAGAACGCGCCGCACCGTGGCAGTTCGCGAATTTCGACCATTGACTTCGAATGGATATTGCGGGAGATCCGACCATCAGATTCTCCTAAAACTGGAACCGTTGGGTTCGTATCGAAAATTGATTTCTAACGAATATTAGAGATTTGAAATCTAACGGTTGGATTTGGAATTATGTCCAAATCAAATTTGGAAAAGGTCGCTGTAAGTGCAGTTCGATGGCCGTTGATGGAAATCGACTGTGCGGGCCTTGATAAAATTATTAAAAATAGTAATAATTTGTGTAAAATCATAAGAAACGATTTGTGAAGAATTAGGATGAAAAACTCCACATTTGAAAAGATAAAAGTAGAATTTTATCGAAATGAACTAGTTTTGACCTAGAATTATAATTTTATTTATTTTTAAAATAAATAAATTGGATTTGAAATGGTTTTGAAAATAACCAGAATTTCCAATAATTGCATTGGAAGGGATTTTAATCGAAATTATCTTCGGAATATTTCGATGTTGGATTTCGTGATTATACGGATATTGTTATGGAAATTTGAAAGATATATTTAAATATCGTTATTTCTAATACGATATTTGTTGGTCGTAGAATTTGATATTGAATATAAGTCGATATATTTTCTATTCAGAGCCTTGTATTTAATATCAAATGTGATTTGGGTTTGTCATGAATGGTGTCTTCATTAACACTGTTCTTAAGCCCAGTTGAGAAAAAGATTAAATCTTTTTATTTAGATTTAATGAAGTGTGCCAATTAAATAATATTTAATTGGAATTGAATTGGTATTGATTTTTGGTTTTATCGTGAACAGTGTTTTAAATAACACTTGTTCTTTAACCCGATAATTTATAGAATGTGATTTTGGGTATATCGTGAACCGTGTTTTAAATGACATTGGCTCTTTAACCCAGTTAAAGACAGGATATTGATTTCTGTAAAGATTAAAAATAAGTGGAGTTTTAATGAATCTTTAATTAGATTGAAAAGTTCGAGAATGGAGTATCGCTAGTTTCACTCCAGGCGATAGTTAAATCGTTAATTAGATTTGAACGTGAAATGTTAATTGAATTTACCGATAACACCGTGGTGTTAGATATGAAGTATTACCAGTTTTACTTCATGGGGTGAATAGGTTGGGATTGGGAAATAAAATAAATGATTACTTCGGTGTGGTTCGCTAATCCCGACTAGTTTGAATCGATATTCAAAGGTGATTAAAGAATAAATTTAAAGAATTTATCTTTAATAAAATTAATGGGAACCTTTCCCAAAGTATAAGAATATTTAAATGAAAGAATATTCAGAATTGGAATGAGGCGTATGTTGTGTTTGTATAACACTTGTTTATTATATACGCGAGTTATTCAGAAAGACCGGGTTTATGCCATTCTGAATAACTGATATGACGATAAGTCGAAGATGAAGACGGTAGTCGAAGACCGGAGGTCTTCACGTCGTTTGGGTGGTTACTGATGATCTTGATTGGGCTGTACACCCAAGAAGATGGAAACAGTTGGTGATCGTCCAGATGTACTTGGAGATCGATGGATATGCGGGGTACTAGGTGCCTCCGGTTTCGTTCAGACCCAGAACGAACTTGTAGATGGACTGTGTGTATGACATTGGATTTCAGTCTGTGTGATTGATTTCTATTAAATACATATCTGTTTGGTGGCGGAGAATTTATTCTCTTGCTTAACGCCCTTCTCTGAGACGTACGAGCTCAGGGGTTATATATTGATGGATATCAAACGCATGGAGTGAATTGCCTGTGTGGCATGCCTAAGTGGCAATAGATCGAGGCTTCAGTTGAAAAGCAAAGTCTTGTGGTTGATGATCAAAGCACCGCCTGTGTGGCATAGCTTTGTGTAACGTGAATTAATGAGCCTCACACACTGGTTGTGAACCAGAAACGGGAGAGGACTTTTGGGAGGACATGTGTTTCTTTCTAGCTAGAAGTGGCGTCAGTGGTTTTACACGCCCTGACGAGTTTGACTTATGTGGTTGTTGCTGTTGCGAGGCGCCTCGGTTTGATCGGACGATCCGGGTCCGATGGAGTCATTCGTTGGCTCATTTGCGCCCCATAGGGCGGGGAAACGTAGTATTCAGGCATTTTAATCCACATCGGTGGACCGGCCCTGATGATCCAAGGTGCAGTTGCGGCTATTCCTGAGACATTGTAGGCTAGATTGTCTCGAATCGGTAGAGGACGATCCCTGGCCTCGGTTCACAGACAGAAATCCAATTTCCAAATACGTGACTTTGCGGTTTTGATTGTAGAGCCTAGTATGGCGACATGATATATGGTACCCATGTCGTCTAGGATTGATACATTTATATTTGAAGTTGTTTTGACACTATACACTTATTATAGTATCAAATGATTTGTTTTAAACGTATCAAGCATGCTTTGGCTATTATAAGGGAAAACCCTATCCTCTAGTTTGTGTTGCATTGTGTGATGAGACATGGGTCTTATAATAGCTTCATTTTTCTTTATTTAGCATTGCACTGTTGTTTTATGCACTGGTATTCTTGGGAGGAAACCCGTTCCGTGTTATACGGCGTGGTCCCTTGATTTACCTAACTTTAAAATAAAGATTAATAACTGTTTTAGTTCTCACACCAGTCCCACGACTGACCTGGAGTTTATTGTTTTAACCTAAACTCTGGGTGTCCTTATTTTGACACGGGCAGCTAGTAGTTTTGGTTTTGCAGATTTATATTCACAGGTTCCTGGTTTACAGCTGGAACGATATCCGGAAAGCTTTGTATCTGTATATCTCCTTCTAGTTGTGTTTGGTATTATTTTCCGCTGCGATGTATTTAAATGTAATTTAAATCTCTGCTATTTTCTGTGTAACATTTATTCATATTCTGTATATTCTTGTATTCTGATGGAATTTTTGTAATAAACAATGAAAAGTTCTTCCGTCTGCGTTCTAATTTGTCGTGTTCTCAAAACAATTAGGCGTTTCGAACGGTCTGGGTCGGTTTAGCAACTGATTCGGATCGAACGGAATTCCTTGTCGTTACATTTGGTATCATAGCTTTTGTTTACAAAGCTCAGAGAACAAGACACATTAGAACCATACGAAAGAATTCATCAGAAATTGGATTATTAATATCCAATAAGGATGACTCGTTAGAGATGGGATCAGTAGTATCCTAGAACGAGTGTGAAGAGTATATTTTTAAAGTGAAAATGAATTTTGTTTTGAGAATTTAAGTCAACTATTCATATTTGATTATTTATTTATATTGATGTGGACAATCCAGTATATAAAGATTTTGCATATTCGTCTGATCCACGGGTATTCAAAGTTTTAATATAGTGGATAGATATAAAATCGCACTGTAGTCGCTCGGGGATAATTCTGGTGATGTCGCGACATCATCAGTATTTGTGTACGAGTTTCGAAGGTGTGATATTTATATATTTCCTATTGACTGGTGTGAGAACCAAAATTAGATAGGGCCTATTGTTGTGATTTGGCACCAAAAATGTGATTTTTGACTATATATCAAAATTATGAATTTGAAAAGCTAATCAACTAATTGATTGCTGATTGTGTTGTTTGATTATTGTTCGATTAATTGAATATTGAACCGTTTAGCCAAATTAAACCAAATAGTGAATTGTATTGAAAATTAGTCGCATTTGCATGCATATAGATGTATTTACACTGAACAGGTCATAGCATGGAGGCTAGAGAAAAGGAATAAAATTGTTTGCCCGACAAATAGGTACATGTTTATTGTATTTCTTGAGTTTTGGGTGATTTTGTGAGCCGATTGGCTAGCCGCTTGGCTTTTTCTTTTTCTTTTTGATTGAAGAAGGCCATGGGAGGCTATATGAAATATCACGAAGTCCCCGGTGCAGGGGAGGTTATGGCGAATTTTTTTGAAAATTTAGGGTGTTAGCCAAATTTTTGAAAAATTTGAAAAGTTTTTAGAAACTGAAAAGTTGAAAAACTTAAGCCGTAAAGAAAATATTGAAAGTTGAGTTGATTAGTTAAACAGCTTTCGGCTTTGTTCCTTTTCGGGGACGAAAAGTTTAAGTGGGTGAGATTGTAATAACCCGGAAATCTTAGCCATTTTTTTGTGTGCCAATTTTAGCGAATTTTGATTATTTAAAATGAATTATTTTAAATAATAACGACGAGAAATTTATTTTGAATAGAATTCGAACGTATATTTTATATAGATCGTCATTAGAATATAAATATTTATTTATATATATATATAAAAGGAATTGAAAATGACGCGGTAGTTCGATAATTCGATTTCAAAGTTCAAATGAATGTACAAGATTCAAAATAAATCGAATTTTAGTGAAACCAAAAATATTAGAATCCATTTGTGAATATATTTCCAACGAATCCGAAAAATCAAAATTTCATAGCGGGAATCAAAAGATATGCCCAGTTGAAATTTCAGAATAGTCGCTATGGAATTTCGGCCCTCGAAAATAGCCATTTTGCAAACGACCTCAGATTTCGACGAAACCACTTTTATTGGATCCGTGATGTCAAGTTATTGCTAGATTCCAAATTTCGTAATTTTTCGAATCAGTGTGTGAGCGTGGCAAAGGAAAACGCGTTTGACCAGTTTTAGTTGATTTTAATCGACTGGAAAATGGCCATTTTTCAAATGGTCTCGGAATTCAACTAAACTAGTTCTGTCAGGATCGTATCGTCAATACGAAGCTAGAAAATATTTTTTTGGAATTTTTCGAGTCCGTATGTGACCCCAGTAATTTGAAATGCGCGTTCAAATTCAATATATAGAGTTATATGTTGATTTTGATGAAAACTGATTGAAACGATTGAATCAACTTGCGATACATATCCCATTGTGTTCGGAATGGGGGTAATTAGCTATGGACGACGGTCGGTGGGTTCGATTTCGAGTTCGAAGTAAAAAGTCACTTTTTGAAAATTAAATTTATTAAATATATATTTCCATTCTCTCTCCCTCCCTCTATTTACAGTTAACCCCCCCCCCCCCCCCGATTTCATTTCAACGGAAATAAAAAAACCTAACTAATCGCGCCCGCCACAACCGCGATGCCTCCCGTCGCTCCACCCACGTCCGCCCTCCTCCGCCATCATCGAGCTCCCCTTACCTTCCTCTTCCCTCCAGCCTCCCTCTCTCCTTCTCCTCTCGTCATTCGACGAACCCCGAGACCCCCCCCCCCCCCCCGCCGAATCCCCCAATCCGAAACCCCCCCTCCTTCTCGCCGACAAGCACCCCCGCCTCCTTATGATCAGCGAAACCCCTCATCCCCCTTCTTCCATTTGAACGATATAAGTCTTCTCCTTTTTCTTTATATTATTCATTTATTTTATTTATCCTAAAATAGAAATGATTTTTACAAAGTAAAAGATATGATTTTTATAAAGCAAATAGAAATGATTTTTACAAAGTAAAAAAGATATGATTTTTATAAAGCAAATAGAAATGATTTTTACAAAGTAAAAGATTCAATTTTTATATATTGAATAACAAAGAAAAAATTCGATTTTTATATGTTGAACAGCAAAGGAAAAAATTCGATACATTGAATAGCGAAGTAAAAATGTGATTTTTATATATGTAGTGAATTCGAGCAATGAAAGTGTCAGACGGCGAATATTTTTTGCATATGAAGAGGCGTGGTGTTTGGTTTAGCTAGTCGGTGAGAACTTCTCACCATTAATTTAATTTTTCTAGTTAAAATATATACTAGGATGCAGACGGTGTTTAGTAGCACCCGACACCCGTCGTCCACAGACCATGGACGGCTTGTATGCTTGTTTGTTTGATTTTGATGTGTAGTGGATTGTGTGATGTGATGTGAAACGAAATAAAATATTTTATAGTGGAAAATATTATATAGTTAAAAATAGAATTTTTAACGTGTATATGAAATGAAATAAATTAATATAAACAAATCGGAGATTTGTTTATATACACGGATTTGATTGATATTGATTGGGACGATAAATTTTACACATCGCCCAACTGCACAAATAAAATCTGTGTTTGATTGTTTGAAACCCCACACGGGTATTGGGATGATATATAACATACACTAATCCCAATAATTAGTTGTATGTCGATCGATTGATTGACAGACTGTTATAAGCATTAAATAATTATATTTGATGCTTATACAGTGTAGAATGCACTTTGGATGATGGTTGATTATTCATCGTTGTTATTGTATACACGTGTTGTAGAAAATCCATATAATTAACATTATATTGTAATTGATTGGACCTCATTCCAGTTTTGAATAGAAATATTTGAAATAGAAATATTTGAAATAGAAATATTTGAATAGAAATATTTGAAATAGAAATATTTGAATAGAAATATTTGAATAGTAATATTTGAAATAGAAATATTTGAAATAGAAATATTCGAAATAGAATATTTGAAAATAGAAATATATGAAGCCGTGTTGATTAGATTGACGCCATTCTGACGCGAATGATATTTAAATCGATTTTATTCATTTTCAATGAATATCGAAAGTGATTTCAAAATCTGATAAATTGAATAGAATTGAATTCGAATTGAAATTGAATAGAAATGAATTCGAATTAAATTGAAATGAATTGAAATTCAAATTAAATTGAAATTGAATTGAAATCGTTTTAAAATGAAATTAAAACGAATTTATGTTGTAAAATTCAATTTTGATTAGAAATTGAATATGAAGTTGAAATCGTTTCGAAAACGAATTTAAAATGATTTATAAAATTTGTTTCGAAAGGAAATCGACGAAGTATATATTATATATATTATATTTATAATATAATGGCCTGAATAGAACGCGTCGCGCCGCGGCAGTTCGCGAATTTCGACCATTGACTTCGAATGGATATTGCGGGAGATCCGACCGTCGGATTCTCCTAAAACCGGAACCGTTGGGTTCGTATCGAAAAGAGATTTCTAAGAATATTAGAGATTTGAAATCTAACGGTAGGATTTGGAATTATGTCCAAATCAAATTTGGAAAAGGTCGTTGTAAGTGCAGTTCGATGGCCGTTGATGGAAATAGACTGTACGGGCCTTGAGAAAATTATTAAAAATAGTAATAATTTGTGTAAAATCATAAGAAACGATTTGTGAAGAATTGGAATGAAAAACTCCACATTTGAAAAGATAAAAATAGATTTTTATCGAAATGAACTAGTTTTGAACTAGAATTATAATTTTATTTATTTTTAAAATAAATAAATTGGATTTGAAATGGTTTTGAAAATAACCAGAATTTCCAATAATTGCATTGGAAGGGATTTTAATCGAAATTATCTTCGGAATATTTCGATGTTGGATTTCGTGATTATACGGATATTGTTATGGAAATTTGAAAGATATATTTAAATATCGTTATTTCTAATACGATATTTGTTGGTCGTATAATTTGATATTGAATATAAGCCGATATCTTTTCTATTCAGAGCCTTGTATTTAATATCAAATGTGATTTGGGTTTGTCATGAATGGTGTCTTCATTAACACTGTTCTTAAACCCAGTTGAGAAAAAGATCAAATCTTTCTATTTAGATTTAATGAAGTGTACCAATTAAATAATATTTAATTGGAATTGAATTGGTATTGATTTTTGGGTTTATCGTGAACAGTGTTTTAAATAACACTTGTTTTTTAACCCGATAATTAATAGAATGTGATTTTGGGTTTATCGTGAACCGTGTTTTAAATGACACTGGCTCTTTAACCCAGTTAAAGACAGGATATTGATTTCTGTAAAGATTAAAACTAAGTGGAGTTTTAATGAATCTTTAATTAGATTGAAAAGATCGAGAATGGAGTATCGCCGGTTTCACTCCAGGCGATAGTTAAATCTTTAATTAAATTTGAACGTGAAATGGTAATTGAATTTACCGATAACACCGTGGTGTTAGATATGAAGTATTACCAGTTTTACTTCATGGGGTGAATAGGTTGGGATTGGGAAATAAAATAAATAATTACTTCGGTGTGGTTCGCTAATCCCGACTAGTTTGAATCGATATTCAAAGGTGATTAAAGAATAAATGTAAAGAATTTATCTTTGATAAAATTAATGGGAACCTTTCCCAAAGTATAATAATATTTAAATGAAAGAATATTCTGAATTGGAATGAGGCGTATGTTGTGTTTGTATAACACTTGTTTATTATATACGCGAGTTATTCGGAAAGACCGGGTTTATCCCATTCTGAATAACTGATACGATGATTAGTCGAAGATGAAGACGGTGGTCGAAGACCGGAGGTCTTCACGTCGTTTGGGTGGTTACTGATGATCTTGATTGGGCTGTACACCCAAGAAGATGGAAACAGTTGGTGCTCGTCCAGATGTACTTGAAGATCGATGGATACGCGGGGTACTAGGTGCCTCTGGTTTCGTTCAGACCCAGAACGAACTTGTAGGTGGACTGTGTGTCTGACATTGGATTTCAGTCTGTGTGCTTGATTTCTATTAAATATATATCTGTTTGGCGGCGGAGAATTTATTCTCTTGCTTAACGCCCTTCTCTGAGACATACGAGCTCAGGGGTTATATATTGATGGATATCAAACGCATGGAGTGAATTGCCTGTGTGGCATGCCTAAGTGGCAATAGATCGAGATTTCTGTTGAAAAGCAATGTCTTGTGGTTGATGATCAAAGCACCGCCTGCGTGGCATAGCTTTGTGTAACGTGAACTCGCGAGCCTCACACCCAGGTTGTGAACCAGAAACGGGAGAGGACTTCAGGGAGGACATGCGTTTCTTTCTAGCTAGAAGTGGCTTCAGTGGTTTTACACGCCCTGACGAGTTTGACTTATGTGGTTGTTGCTGTTGCGAGGCGCCTCGGTTTGATCGGACGTTCCGGGTCCGATGGAGTCATTCGTTGGCTCATTTGCGCCCCATAGGGCGGGGAAACGTAGTGTTCAGGCATTTTAATCCACATCGGTGGACCGGCCCTGAAGATCTAAGGTGCAGTTGCGGCTGTTCCTGAGACATAGTAGGCTAGATTGTCTCGAATCGGTAGAGGACGATCCCTGGCCTCGGTTCACAGATGGAAATCCAATTTCCAAATACGTGACTTTGCGGTTTGGATTGTATAGCCTAGTATGGCGACATGATATATGGTACCCATGCCGTCTAGGATTGATACATTTATATTTGAAGTTGTTTTGACACTATACACTTATTATAGTATCAAATGATTTGTTTTTAACGTATCCAGCATGCTTTGGCTATTATAAGGGAAAACCCTATCCTCTGTTTTGTGTTGCATTGTGTGATGGGACCTGGGTCATATAATAGCTTCATTTTTCTTTATTTAGCATTGCGCTGTTGTTTTATGAACTGGTATTCTTGGGAGGAAACCCGTTCCGTGTTATACGGCGTGGTACCTAACTTTAAAATAAAGATTAATAACTGTTTTAGTTCTCAGACCAGTCCCATGACTGACCTAGAGTTTATTGTTTTAACCTAAACTCCGGGTGCCCTTATTTTGACACGGGCATCTAGTAGTTTTGGTTTTGCAGATTTATATTCACAGGATCCTGGTTTACAGCTGGAACGATATCCGAAAAGCTTTGTATCCGTATATCTCCTTCTAGTTGTGTTTGGTATTATTTTCCGTTGCGATGTATTTAAATGTAATTTAAATCTTTGTTATTTTCTGTGTAACATTTATTCATACTCTATATATTCTTGTATTCTGACTGATTTGTTGTAATAAACAATGAAAAGTTCTTCCGTCTGCGTTCTAATTTGTCGTGTTCTCAAAACAATCAGGCGTTTCGAACGGTTTGGGTCGGTTTAGCGACTGATTCGGATCGAGTGGAATTCCTTGTCGTTACACCAAAGATTTGAGCTAACCAAAGCACCGATACCGGCTGTAACGACACAGATTTCGCCCGGACCCAATCGATCGCTAAACCGACCAAGACCGTTCGAATCCCGCATACGCTAACTCTGGGCATACAACACATCAGAACAAATAACAGAAGACTTTTATAAACATCATAATAATGTTACATCAGAGTGGCGCAGCAGAAGCGTGGCCCATAACCCACAGGTCCCAGGATCGTTAAATAAATTCTCCTCCTC
Organism: Allium sativum; assembly: GCA_030737875.1. Lineage (NCBI taxonomy): Eukaryota > Viridiplantae > Streptophyta > Magnoliopsida > Asparagales > Amaryllidaceae > Allium > Allium sativum. Next base: position 338,374,166 of record CM060912.1, read on the forward strand.
CTCTACATATCAGACTCCACTCCTTTAGGCTTTTCTGTAGAGATTTTCATCCTCCTCAATTTCATACAGCTTGATCGTTCTCTGGTGGCCCGAACTCCGAGATCCACGACCCTAAACCCACGCCAAAAACCACAGCCACCCCCTAGGCTCGATCGAGCTGATCCAAAGCGGCCCCCCTTGTGCGTCGCCTGTAGCTCGATGATGTGGTGTCGTCTGATCGCCTTCTAGCACTTTGTGTTGAGAAAAAAACGTGAGACCTAGTTTTGAACCTTTCGAAAAGCTTACGGCCGATTACTGTATAAAGGAAGAAGAAGATTAATTCCTTTAATATTTTATTAATTTAATTTAAAACTATTATCAATCTTGTTTAAATCCTAACTAATTCATACGACATCAAAAATTAACGATTTCAGATCCTGTAAGATCGTAGAGACGAGATCTACGACTCTATACTGAAAAGGAGCGATTCCGAGCTATTTGAATTTTGGACAAATTTGTAGTCCTGAACAAAGTAGAATAACCCGACTGTGAGATTTCCGATTTTTAAATAATTAATCAATTTAATTATTTTACTCGCTATGTAATGATTGTATGTATATGATTTAGATCTGTTGTGTTCTGAAATTTTGGATGATGATTGATCTATTGATTGGTGATGAATAATTATAGATCTGTATGTGTTGGTTAAATTAAAATAAATTATTTTCTCTTTGTCAATATTTGGTGAATCAAGTATATTGAACAAATATAAAATATTATGTTGTCATTTTTATTGAATTAAATTATTTTGTCAATTTGATTAAAAATATCATTTTGGTCATATTTGTTGAATTAAATTAGTTTGTCAATTCAATTAAAAATATCATTTTGGTCATATTTGTTGAATTGAATTAGTTTGTCAATTCAATTAAAAATATCACTTTGGTCATATTTGTTGAATTGAATTAGTTTGTCAATTTAATTAAAAGTATCATTTTGGTAATATTTGTTGAATGGAATTAGTTTGTCAATTCAATATAAATATTATTTTTGTCATTTTTATTGAATTGAATTAGTTTTTCAATTCAATTAAAAATATCATTTTGGTCATATTTGTTGAATTGAATTAGTTTGTCAATTCAATTAAAAATATCATTTTGGTCATATTTGTTGAATTGAATTAATTTGTCAATTCAATTAAAAATATCATTTTGGTCATATTGTTGAATTGACTTAGTTTGTAAATTCAGTTAAAAGTATCATTTTGGTCATATTTGTTGAATGAAATTAGTTTGTCAATTCAATATAAAATATTATTTTGTCATTTTTATTGAATCGAATTAGTTTGTCAATTCAATTAAAAATATCACTTTGTTATATTATTGTATTGAATTAGAGTTGTCAATACGATTAAAAATATATCATTTTATATACATTATTGAATTGAAAAGAATTGTCAATTCAATAAAATTATCATCTTGTTTAAATTATTGAATTGAAAAGAATTGTCAATTCAATAAAATTATCATCTTGTTTATATTATGAATTGAAATAGAATTGTCAATTCAATAAAATTATCATCTTGTTTATATTATGAAATGAAATAGAATTATCAGTTCAATGAAAAGATTACATTTTTTTATTTGCAAATTTAGATGCAAATAAACACCGTAGAAAAAGATTACATTTTTTTATTTGCAAATTTAGATGCAAATAAACACCATAGAAAAATATTACATTTTTATTTGCAAATTTAGATGCAAATAAACATCGTAGAAAAAGTTGCATTATTTTTTTTTGCATTCTTTGATGCAAATAAAATTATGAAATAAAAGTTGCATTTTTGTTTGCATTTTAGATGCAAACATAAACATGAAATAAAAATGTCATTTTTGTTTGCATTTTAGACACAAACAAATACATGAATTTAAGAAGTTATATTTTTTATTTACATTTTAGATGTAAATGAAATAATAGAATGAAAAGTTATATTTTTATTTACATATTAGATGTAAATAAAACATGAAATAAAAAGTTACATTTTTATTTGCACTCCTTGATGCAACTAAAGCATGAAATAAAAAGTTACATTTTTATTTGCATTCCTTGATGCAAATAAAACATGAAATTAAAAGTTGAATTTTTATTTGCATTCTTTGATGCAAATAAAACATGAATAAAAAAAGAGTTACATTTTTCATTTGCATTTTTGATGCAAAAAAAAGCCTAGTTTAAGAAGTTACATTTTTCATTTGCATTTTTGATGCAAATGAAAGAATAGAATAAAAGTTACATTTTTCATTTGCATTTTTGATGCAAATAAAAGAATAGAATAAAAGTTACATTTTTCGTTTGCGTTTTTGATGCAAATAAAAGAATAGAATAAAAGCTACAATTTTTCATTAGTACTTTTCATACAAATAAAAAGCATACAATTAAAAAGTTATATTTTTGTTTATATTTTAGAGTCAATAAAAAGAATAGATTTTAATGTTACATTTTTATTGTCATTTTCGAGACAATGAAAAGAATAGATTTAAATGTCACATTTTTATTATAAATTTAGATACAATAAAAATAGTAGAATTAAAAATCGTGGTTTTATTGCTATTTGTTTTCAACAAAAAGGGAGAACATTATGAATATACTTTCAATGTAATTTAGCTACCATTGGAAATAATTAGTCATTAAAACACGATTTATTTCAAATCATCATTTTTATCATGTTAGAAGAATTATGAAAATCATATATAAAATTTCCAACATGAATATAGACTGTATTTAGCTTGCATGTGATTGTTTGAAAGTAGTTGAAACCACCAAACGATGTATATATATATATATAAAAATAAAAATTAAAAATAAAATGAATCGCGTGTGGTAGTTCATGTTTCGGCAATCGTAACTTCAAACGATTATACCGTAAGGTCCGACCGTCAGATTTCCCTAAAACTGGAACCGTTGGGACCGCTTTGGGAAGATCTTTCGATCGATATGAATTTTTTTAAAATCCAATGGCTAGATTTCAAGATATGTGTAAATCAAATTTTGGTAAAAACAACGCCAGGGTCGCCCATCGACCCGAAGCGTCGTTAAATAAATTTGGCTATTTTTATATATATAAAAATAGCGATTAATCGTTATTAAGTACCATTAATGATATGTAATGATTTTAATATATATATATATATGTATATTTATATGTATATGCGAGGATCATTTGAAAAGACCGACTTAAATCTCATTTCAAATGTTCATACGACGATCTAAATTGAAGATCTTAAAGACGGCGATTGATGACCGGCAATCTTCACATCGAAAGGATAACTACTGATTCCTGGCATTGGCTAGCTACCAATAAAGGGTTAAAGTGGTAGATGTCTAGACGTACTTGTTGATCGTCCGGATACGTGAGCACCTCACTTCCGTATTGGACATACAGGACAAGGAATAAGGTGACTCTGGTTTCGTTCAGATCCAGAACGGACTTGTAAATGGACGTGTGTCCGACAATGAATTTCATGTTGTGTAATTAAATTGATTTCTAATAATATATATCTCTGGTCGCGGAGAATTTATTCTCTTGCTTAACACCCTTCTTTGAGACACATGAGCTCGAAGGTTATATATTGGTAGTTATCGATCGCATGGTATAGACTGTCAATGTGGCATGCCAAGATGCAATTGATCGAGGCTTTTGTTGAAAAGAAGAGCCTTGTGGATGATGATCAAAGCATAGCCTATTTAGGCATAGCTTTGTGTATTACGTTACCTCGTGAGTCTCACACCCCAGTAGAGTCAAAAACGGGACAAGGGAACGCAAGGAGTGCACACGTTTCTTTCTAGCTAGAAGTGGCGTTTGGGTTTTTACAAGGCCCGACATTTTTACTTATGTGGATGATGGAATGAGGTGCCTCGGATATATTTTTTTGGTCGCCAATGGCCAATTTATAGGTCCAATAGGATCGGGGATCATGTGTTCAGGCATAACTAATCCACTAGCATTATTTGTGGACCGGCCCTGCCGTATCCAAAGGTTCACTACGGGGAATCCTGAGACATTGCTAGAGTGTCTTGAATCGATAAGGAGATCGTTCCTAGCTTTGACTCATGATGGAAACCAACCTCCAATACGACATTACGGTTTTGATTGTAACCCTATATATGGCGACATAGTAGGATGGGGTACTATGTCATCTAGGATTAATTCATTTACTTTGAAGTATTTTTGAAACATACTAGACACTAGTAATAATATTAAAAATATTATTTTCTACGTATCAAGCATTTTTGATCATTATAAGGTAAAACTCTATCCTCCTTTTGCATTGCGTTGTGTGATGGGACTTAAGTCTTATAATGATTTCATTTTCTAAAAAGCATTGCGTTATTTTTGACTTAAAAGTTATAAAATTTATGCACTGGAAATCCAATGGAATTAAACCCATTCTGCATTAGCGGCGTTGTAACAACCCGTATTTTCAATAACCTGTTATAACATAAATCGAGGCAGAATTTAATTCAAAATTCTGAATCAAGGGAAACGGGCTATGCCATTGCGTTCGTCTCGGAAAAATACGCGAAATAGAGTCCGAGTTTTCGAAAATCGGAGTCCGTATGACCCGATTAAGGCCCAACGAAGTTTTCAGAAAATTCCCAAGTAAAAACAGATTTCAAATTCAAGTTTGAATTTGAAAAATTGGGCCATTTTGGGCCAGGCGGGAAAGTTCCCGCCAGGGCACGCAAGTCGACAGCCCTGTCGACTTGGGAGTCGACTTGGTTGGACCCAAGTCTACAGCCCTGTCGACTTGGCTGTCGACTTGGTCCAACCGGGCTGTTTAGCCTGGTGCACCATTTAGAGATTGTGTTGAGCTTGGGGGCCAGATTCGGTTTTGAGGGCTGAGATTGGAATTAGGGTTTAATCCTATGGCCTAAAACACTTGCCTAATCTATAAATAAGGCCCTAACCTAACCGTAAATCATCATTATTCATTCATACAACTAAACTATGGCAAAATCAATCCTCTCATGGCCTCCACTCTCTTCATACAATTCCTAAATAAATTTCTAAGTGATTTTCCATGCATACAAGTGTTTTCAAACTTGTATGAGCATCATTAGCTTGCATTCAAGTCAAGTTTATATATTTGCATCATAAAGAAAGAGTTTTGATCATTTTGGCTCAAGGGTTTTGCTTGCATTTTGGGTTTAGTTGATTTCATAAGGGCTTTGTCATATTTTTGTGACTTCTTAAGCATTGTAAGCCCTATTCTACTTTCATACTTAAACTTAAAGTTAAATGTATGATATGCAAGTTTGCCATAATATGCAAGTTTATTATGATGTGTTATGCAAGTTTACTATGCTATGAAATGCAAGTTTATCATGTTGTGATATGCAAGTCTATATGCAAGTTTATCATGTTGTGATATGCAAGTCTATATGCAAGTTTATCATATTGTGATATGCAAGTTTATATGCAAATTTATCATGTTGTGATATGCAAGTTTATATGCAAGTATGCCAAGTTATGTTATGCAAGTTGGGTTGAACATTTTGTTATGCAAGCTTATCTTGGGTTTATGAACATAAAGCTTCAAGCTTTATGCCAAAGGTTGCATTTTGGCAACATGTAAGTTATCATATCTCTTATGATAACTTGCATGTGAGGCTAGATGCGAACTTAGGGCCATTTCTACATGTCATTTAGCACCATGTATCACCAATATGCTAAGTTTGGTTTATGCATGCTTTTGAGGCCAAAATATGTAATATGCAAGTATATGAACATATGTACATTTCATATGCCACCATGTTAAACTTGTGGCTTCAACACCCTTATGTCGTGATTTATGCCAAGTTCCCTCTTTCTATCCTTTATGCGCTATTGCGATATGTAAGCGATGGGATTGCGTTTGGGGTTGGGAAAACTTAAAAGACATAAAAACATAAGCTTGGGAATTTACCTATTAAGTTAGGTCTACCCATTGGGAATTTACCTATTAAGTTAGGTCTACCCAATTGCTTGAAAACTTGTAACATGTTTTGGAAACATGATGGACATGACACTTAGAAAAGATAAGTGTGGCCAACTCGAGGTGGGTTGAGTTTGTAGCGTAAACCTACCCGGAACCGACCGGCTTAACTAGTTGCTACGAACAATAGGACCCAATGTGAGAAGTTGGTCATGTTGTACCTTGAACCCGAGGTTAGACCAAGTTGTGGTGTAAAGCTACCCGGACCCGCCCGGCTTAACTAGTAACCACAACAAGGTCTAATGTGAGAGGTTAAGGCGCATTAAATTAATTAATGCCTCGTGATTAGGGTTAAGTCATGGTCCACTTAATTACTTAACCAATTTGGGCTTGGTAGATTAATCAGGGCTAAGTCGTGAACTCATCGTTACACTTAACCAAGTTAATCCATGATTAGCAAGAGGGTTAAACCATATTTAACCCACTAGAAAAATCCTAGCAATGCGGGCCCACTCCAGCAGTAATCCCAAGTTAGTATCATCATGACCCTAGGGACTAGGCTAGGGTGGGGGCACGATTACTGGACTGGAGGTAAGTGACCAAAAGCGACGGCAGAGGGTACGCCGGTGTAGTTCCGGGCGGACTCTGGTCGTGCACATAGTCCGTAGCCGGAGAAAACATGCACGGGTACCAGTAGATCGGGACTGTGCACTCATGTTCATGGTGTCCAGGGGTTGACACCCTAGGGCTTGATACACCCGAAGGGTGGACCCGGCACAGTACGACTACAATTATGATTGGGCCGTATTGACACCAACATGTGACGAGTTAGGCTTAGGGAGCCGATCGACTAGACTGTTTGGTTGGACCTCGTATTAGGGTCACTTCAAGTTGTTGGGCCAAAGCTTGGGCCAAGGGATCAATACTTGTTTAATTCAAGTCATGTTAGTTTGCTAGTACACCTGTGGTGCAAAACCTTAATCCTGATTATGCGATGACACCTTTATCTACCTTGTTAGTTAACCATCATGCCAGTATGTAGTTATCCTTATGATCATACCTGCTGCTCATGCCAGTTAACTTTATCAGTTTACATTGATTGTAGTAGGGCTTACTCAGTCTTTTTGACTGACCTGTTTTCTTTCGCCTCTTTTCTTACGTTCCCCCCCCCCCCCCCCCAGGTTCTCAAGGAGGGAATATTGGAGCTTAGCTAGATTTCTGACTGCTTGCTTGTGGGATTTAGCTCATGTACGGTTTGACATGAAGCTAGCTGTGGCTATCACTTCTTTTGGGGATTAGTATTTATGTATTTCAGTTTTTCAGTTGATGTTGTTTTATCTAGACTGGTTTATTGGGAAAGTTGACATTATGATGTAACAGACTTGTTTTGAAATGGTTTAAAATCTTCCGCTGTTTTATCTATGATATTTACTCTGTTTACCTATATACATATGTTCTTGTTCTGCCTTGATATATCATTATGCATGTTTACCTAATTCAAACGCCCCTCCAAAGTCAGAGTGCTTGCAAGAGACACCCTGGCGGAGGCGGGGTGTTACAATTGGTATCAGAGCATATGGTTTATGAGAAGGAACAAAAAGGCTTTTAGAAAACTTTTGGAAAACTATTTTCAAAACCAAGTATAAAGTATTTTCCAAAGAAAAGTCTAGTTTATTTTAAAGGCTATTCCCCAAAAAGCCATTAGCAAAATTCCTTCGTTTTTCTCCATTCTGAATCTGTCTTTTTCTTCGTTTCAGTATGGCCGATAACTTTGCTATTACGGAGGGAGTGCACGTACCTGTTTGGTATAGGAGACTTTTGGAGGCTAGGGCGACCGAAGCCGGCCCCGCAGATGTCCCTCCTCCTCCTCCTCCAGTAGTTAATATTCCTCCTCCTGTCGCTAATGTTCCTCCTCCTCCTGTTGCTGAGGTTCCTCTTCCTCCTCCCCCTCAGCATCCTCAAGCTGACTTCGCAAAGACTTGCAAAGATTTCAAAGCAATGGGTGGCAAGAACTTTCAAGGTACTGAGACTTTTGTAGAGGCCAGAAATTGGTTGAAAGAGACCGAGTTTTTGTTTTCTATCTTTGGGTTAGATGATCAGAGGAAGCTCTTGTTGGCGGTTTGGCTTATGAAGGATGAAGCCGCTTATTGGTGGGAAGTCACCAATGGTACTAGGCCTGTTGAGACTTGGGCCGATTTCAGGGCAAGGTTCGTGCTTAAGCTTCTATCTTCTGCTGAGGAGAATCTGCAAATGGAGCGGTTCATAACTTTGAAACAAGGAGATATGTTTGTCAAAGAATATGTGAACAAGTTCAATCAGCTAGCTCGTTTTGGCTTGGATATGGTGAATACTCCTCAGAAGAAGGCTCTTCGTTTTGCTAGAGGATTGAATGAGCCGTTGCAGGGGTTGGCTATGTCACATATTCCCCATGGGGCCACATTTGAGAGCTTGGTTGATATGGCATTACTTCAGGGAGATGTCAAGAAAGAGGTCAAGATGAATGATACTCAAGCCAAGAAGACTGATTCCCAGGGAAAAGGAAATCAGGGAAATCCAAGTGGTCAGAGCAGTCAAGGCAATCAGAACAAGAACAAGAGTCAAGGCAACAAGGGGAACAACAACAAGGGCAATAACAACAAGGGCAAGAACAACAAAGGGAAATGCCATTATTGCGGTTCAGTTGGGCATCTTATTAAGGACTGTAAGAAGAGGAAAAGGAAGAATGGTGAATGCTTTTTCTGCGGTGAGACTGGACATTTCAGTAAGGATTGCCCGAGGAAGCAAGGGCAAGGCCAGGGCCAGACTCAGCGTGCTGGACCTTCAGGAGGGCAAGTTCATGTTCTCAATGTCGCTCCAGTTCCCGATCGAGGTAGTATTTCTGTTGAGAGCCTTGTATATATTTCAGATTTTCCAGTTCGTACCTTGTTTGATTCTGGTGCATCGCATAGCTTTATCTCATCGGATCTTATTGATAGTTTGCACCCTAGTACTAGCTTGGTAGATGATCCCGTCTGTGTCTCAAATCCTATTGGGGGTTCCGCCCATTTGTCTATGATATGTGGGGATTTGAGGATCTCTATACTGAGTGTAGAGTTCTTATGCAGTGCTTATGTTCTTGGTTTCAGGGGATACAGATTGATATTGGGCATGGATTGGCTGTCTAGATATGGAACCATCCTTGATTGTGAGCATAGGGTTGTGAGGCTCGTGACTCGCCTCGGAAACACCCTAGAGATTTCTTGCGATCCGAGAAGTCCCGTCATGTTGTGCTATCTGGAATCACTCGACTCGTCAATGGAAACTCTTCAGTCTGTGAGAGTGGTTCGAGAGTACCCGGATGTTTTCGATGAAGTTAGGGGGTTGCCCCCTAAGCGAGAGATTGATTTCCGCATTTATCTGGTGGATAATGCAAAGCCGGTTTCTTTGCCCGTTCGGCACATGGCTCCGCGTGAAAGGCGGGAGCTAAGTAAGCAAGTGAAAGAGTTGCTTGAGAAGAACTTCATTAGACGAAGTATATCTGAATGGGGAGCGCCTGTGGTATTTGCTACCAAGGCAGATGGTTCTCTCCGACTTTGTGTTGACTATCGAGAGTTGAATAAGCTGACTAAGAAGAACATACACCCATTACCGAGGATTGATGACCTCTTTGACCAGCTTGTCGGTGCTTCTTTTTTCTCTCAGCTTGATCTTGCTATGGGGTTCCATCAGCTCAGGGTAGCTGAAGATAGTATAGACAAGACTGCGTTCAGAACTCCAGATGGATTCTTCGAATGGCTTGTCATGCCGTTCGACTTGACTAATGCACCCGCATATTTCATGGACTTGATGAGTAGGGTGTTCAGGGAGTTCTTAAACAAGTTTGTCGTGGTCTTCGTAGATGATATTCTGATCTTCTCTAAGGATGAGGAAGAGCATGCAAGGCATCTCATGGAGGTGATGGATACGCTTAGAGCACATCAGTTAAAGGCCAAGTTCTCCAAGTGTCACTTTTGGAGAAGGGAAGTTAGATTCCATGGGCATGTAGTATCTAAGCAAGGCTTAGCGGTGGATCCCGCCAAGGTAGTTGCAGTTCAGGATTGGAAGACTCCAAGGAATGCAACCGAAGTGAGAAGTTTTCTAGGTCTTGCGGGTTTTTACCGGAAGTTCATCAAGGACTTCGCAAAGATATCCGCTCCTCTCACTAAATTGACGAAGAAGAATTTAGTTTTTGCTTGGAGCATAGAATGCGAGCTTGCTTTTCAGAAGCTCAAGAGAGCCCTCACATCAGCACCTGTTCTAGCTTTGCCCGATGGAGGAAATTTATTTACAGTATACACCGATGCATGTGGCACGAGGTTAGGAGCTGTTCTTATGCAAGAAGGAAGAGTGATATGCTTTGGCGGTAGACAACTCAAGGTGCATGAGAAGAATTATCCCACTCATGACTTAGAGTTGGCAGCAATAGTATATGCACTCAAGGCTTGGCGTCATTATCTTCTGGGAGAAATATTTGAGCTTTATACCGATCACAAGTCATTGAAGTATCTCTTTTCTCAGAAGGATCTGAATCTGAGACAACAAAGATGGATGGAATTCTTGGCGTCCTACGATTTTGAGATAGCTTATACCCCTGGCAAAGGGAATGTGGTAGCAGATGCATTGAGTAGAAGAAGGTTGACCCTAAGTCCTCTATTCGTTGAGATGAAGAATTTAGAGTATGTGGCAACCTTTGATTTCTCTTTGGCGGTTGAGTCGATGACCGGTTCTTTGGCATCTCTGGAACTCAGACCTACCCTTCTTGATCAAGTTGGGGCTTCGCAGAGAGAAGACCCTCAGATAGTTGAGATTATGGATAAGCTGATTCGAGGAGAGACGTCTAGTCATCTCGCTCGATATTCTATTGATGACAAGGGTTGGCTGAGGAGAGACGGAAGGTTATGTGTTCCAATGGTAGAAGATCTAGTAAGAAGAGTTCTTGAGGAAGCGCATCGCTCTAAGTTGACTATACATCCGGGCGGAGACAAGATGTATAAAGATATGAAGCACATTTTCTTTTGGCCTGGGATGAAGAAGGATGTGGCAGAATTTGTCTCTAGATGTATCATTTGCCAGCAAGTTAAGGCCGAGTCGAAGAAGCCCGGTGGGCTATTGCATCCTCTAGACGTTCCACTATGGAAGTGGGAGAGTATTTCCATGGATTTTATCGATGGGCTACCAAGGTCAAGGAAAGGGAATACGAGCATTTGGGTTATTGTGGATAGGCTTACGAAGAGTGCTCATTTCATTCCGGTAAAGAGCAAGAGGACCGCATCTTGGCTAGCGTCTGTATATCTTCGTGAGATTGTGAGACTACATGGAGTCCCTTCTAGTATTGTCAGTGACCGTGACCCAATCTTTACAAGTCAATTCTGGAATAGCTTGCAAGAAGCTATGGGCACGAGGTTGAATCTAAGTACGGCTTATCACCCACAGACGGACAGTCAAACCGAAAGGGTGAATAGGGTACTCGAGGATCTATTGAGGCTTTGTATTCTGGATTTTGGTGGTACTTGGGAAGACCATCTTCCTCTTGTTGAGTTTGCATATAATAACATTTATCAGGCAAGCATAGGGATGGCACCATTTGAAGCTTTATATGGGAGGCCGTGTAAGTCGCCTACATGTTGGTGGGAGACTACAGATAAGCTTATACTTGGGCCAGATCTGATCAGAGATACATCCGAGAAGGTCGAGTTGATTCGGAGACGGATGAAAGCGGCCCAAGACCGACAAAAATCCTATGCTGATAAGCGAAGAACTGATTTGGAGTTTGATGTTGGGGATATGGTTTTCGTGAAGGTTTCTCCTTTGCGGAATGTGGTCCGATTTGGAGCCGTTGGGAAGTTGGCACCGAGGTTTGTTGGACCATTCCCTATTATAGAGAGGATCGGGCAGATGGCTTATAGAGTGAAGTTGCCCGAGAAGCTTGCTGGAGTACACGATGTTATTCATGTCTCGCATCTCCGGAAGTGTTTACATGAATCAGCAGAGGTTGTTGAGCCAAGTGTTCTGAAAGATGTGGTAGTGGAGAAAGAGGCTACCTTGAGGAGAGCTCCGATTCGTATCTTGGGGACGGAGACCAAGAAGCTAAGGAATCGAGAGGTCAAATTGGTGAAGGTTCAATGGGGTGAAGCCGAAGAAGACGCAACTTGGGAAACCGAGCAGAAGATGCGTGGGCTTTATCCATTCCTTTTTGAGGGTACACTCTCAATCTCTTTTCTTTGTTAGCATATCTTTCTCTTTGCTATCTATGTTTATCTAGTTTATCGTGTTAATCTTGTCGTGAGAACCTTAGGAAGAAACCCTTTGGATGAAACATGTGTTTGAAACATGTTATGCTTGATGGTTACAAGTGGTTGCAAGTGTTTGCAAGTGGTTACTCGTGGATGCATTATACACGTTAGGCACTAGATCGGCTCACACACTCCTCATATTGCATATGCATGAGTATTTATGCTTATTCATGGATGAAAATTTTTGTGTTATCACATGGATGTTGCATATGGATGTATGTGATGTGCACACATATAGATGTTATACATTATGTTAGGAATTGCATACATATGGATTCATTTCACTAACATAATTTGCATTGATGATATTTGCATTAGATAAGTACATATACACACACCTTTGCATATGTTCATACAACATTTAGAATCTCGTAAGGACAATGATTGCTCGTGGATGATGTCTTGAGTAGATGGATGTTGGATGGTAGGATACGTTCTTCCTAACTTGAAGATTTCGGGGACGAAATCCTTTAAGGAGGGGAGAATGTAACAACCTGTATTTTCAATAACCTGTTATAACATAAATCGAGGCAGAATTTAATTCAAAAGTCTGAATCAAGGGAAACGGGCTATGCCATTGCGTTCGTCTCGGAAAAATACGCGAAATAGAGTCCGAGTTTTCGAAAATCGGAGTCCGTATGACCCGATTAAGGCCCAACGAAGTTTTCAGAAAATTCCCAAGTAAAAACAGATTTCAAATTCAAGTTTGAATTTGAAAAATTGGGCCATTTTGGGCCAGGCGGGAAAGTTCCCGCCAGGGCACCCAAGTCGACAGCCCTGTCGACTTGGGAGTCAACTTGGTTGGACCCAAGTCGACAGCCCTGTCGACTTGGCTGTCGACTTGGTCCAGCCGGGCTGTTTAGCCTGGTGCACCATTTAGAGATTGTTTTGAGCTTGGGGGCCAGATTCGGTTTTGAGGGCTGAGATTGGAACTAGGGTTTAATCCTATGGCCAAAAACACTTGCCTAATCTATAAATAAGGCCCTAACCTAACCCTAAATCATCATTATTCATTCATACAACTAAACTATGGCAAAATCAATCCTCTCATGGCCTCCACTCTCTTCATACAATTCCTAAATAAATTTCTAAGTGATTTTCCATGCATACAAGTGTTTTCAAACTTGTATGAGCATCATTAGCTTGCATTCAAGTCAAGTTTATATATTTGCATCATAAAGAAAGAGTTTCGATCATTTTGGCTCAAGGGTTTTGCTTGCATTTTGGGTTTAGTTGATTTCATAAGGGCTTTGTCATATTTTTGTGACTTCTTAAGCATTGTAAGCCCTATTCTACTTTCATACTTAAACTCTAAAGTTAAATGTATGATATGCAAGTTTGCCATAATATGCAAGTTTATTATGATGTGTTATGCAAGTTTACTATGCTATGAAATGCAAGTTTATCATGTTGTGATATGCAAGTCTATATGCAAGTTTATCATGTTGTGATATGCAAGTCTATATGCAAGTTTATCATATTGTGATATGCAAGTTTATATGCAAATTTATCATGTTGTGATATGCAAGTTTATATGCAAGTATGCCAAGTTATGTTATGCAAGTTGGGTTGAACATTTTGTTATGCAAGCTTATCTTGGGTTTATGAACATAAAGCTTCAAGCTTTATGCCAAAGGTTGCATTTTGGCAACATGTAAGTTATCATATCTCTTATGATAACTTGCATGTGAGGCTAGATGCGAACTTAGGGCCATTTCTACATGTCATTTAGCACCATGTATCACCAATATGCTAAGTTTGGTTTATGCATGCTTTTGAGGCCAAAATATGTAATATGCAAGTATATGAACATATGTACATTTCATATGCCACCATGTTAAACTTGTGGCTTCAACACCCTTATGTCGTGATTTATGCCAAGTTCCCTCTTTCTATCCTTTATGCGCTATTGCGATATGTAAGCGATGGGATTGCGTTTGGGGTTGGGTAAACTTAAAAGACATAAAAACATAAGCTTGGGAATTTACCTATTAAGTTAGGTCTACCCATTGGGAATTTACCTATTAAGTTAGGTCTACCCAATTGCTTGAAAACTTGTAACATGTTTTGGAAACATGATGGACATGACACTTAGAAAAGATAAGTGTGGCCAACTCGAGGTTGGGTTGAGTTTGTAGCGTAAACCTACCCGGAACCGACCGGCTTAACTAGTTGCTATAAATAATAGGACCCAATGTGAGAAGTTGGTCATGTTGTACCTTGAACCCGAGGTTAGACCAAGTTGTGGTGTAAAGCTACCCGGACCCGCCCGGCTTAACTAGTAACCACAACAAGGTCTAATGTGAGAGGTTAAGGCGCATTAAATTAATTAATGCCTCGTGATTAGGGTTAAGTCATGGTCCACTTAATTACTTAACCAATTTGGGCTTGGTAGATTAATTGGGGCTAAGTCGTGAACTCATCGTTACACTTAACCAAGTTAATCCATGATTAGCAAGAGGGTTAAACCGTATTTAACCCACTAGAAAAATCCTAGCAATGCGGGCCCACTCCAGCAGTAATCCCAAGTTAGTATCATCATGACCCTAGGGACTAGGCTAGGGTAGGGGCACGATTACTGGACTGGAGGTAAGTGACCAAAAGCGACGGCAGAGGGTACGCCGGTGTAGTTCCGGGCGGACTCTGGTCGTGCACATAGTCCGTAGCCGGAGAAAACATGCACGGGTACCAGTAGATCGGGACTGTGCACTCATGTTCATGGTGTCCAGGGGTTGACACCCTAGGGCTTGATACACCCGAAGGGTGGACCCGGCACAGTTCAACTACAATTATGATTGGGCCGTATTGACACCAACACATGACGAGTTAGGCTTAGGGAGCCGATCGACTAGACTGTTTGGTTGGACCTCGTATTAGGGTCACTTCAAGTTGTTGGGCCAAAGCTTGGGCCAAGGGATCAATACTTGTTTAATTCAAGTCATGTTAGTTTGCCAGTACACCTGTGGTGCAAAACCTTAATCCTGATTATGCGATGACACCTTTATCTACCTTGTTAGTTAACCATCATGCCAGTATGTAGTTATCCTTATGATCATACCTGCTGCTCATGCCAGTTAACTTTATCAGTTTACATTGATTGTAGTAGGGCTTACTCAGTCTTTTTGACTGACCTGTTTTCTTTCGCCTCTTTTCTTCCGTTCCCCCCCCCCCCCAGGTTCTCAGGGAGGTAATATTGGAGCTTAGCTGGATTTATGACTGCTTGCTTGTGGGATTTAGCTCATGTACTGTTTGACATGAAGCTAGCTGTGGCTATCACTTCTTTTGGGGATTAGTATTTATGTATTTCAGTTTTTCAGTTGATGTTGTTTTATCTAGACTGGTTTATTGGGAAAGTTGACATTATGATGTAACAGACTTGTTTTGAAATGGTTTAAAATCTTCCGCTGTTTTATCTATGATATTTACTCTGTTTACCTATATACATATGTTCTTGTTCTGCCTTGATATATCATTATGCATGTTTACCTTATTCAAACGCCCCTCCAAAGTCAGAGTGCTTGCAAGAGACACCCTGGCGGAGGCGGGGTGTTACAGGCGTGGTCCACTGGTTTGCCATATTGTTAATTTAGTAGGATTTCTCATACCAGTCCCATGACTGACTCGTAGTTTGTTTCACTTTGCAAAATCGGGTGCCCTCTTTCCACACGAGCAGCCAATTGACAGGTTTCAGGTAGGGATGTTTACTGGACTAGAGCTTGCTGATGAAGATGATGAAGGATATTTTCTTTTTATCTTTTTATTTACTTATTGAGACATGGAGACAGTATTGAGTATTGATGTATTTTGGGAGTTTGAGACTTTATTCCTTTCCCTGTTTTTAGACATCTATGTTGCTAAGTGTATCCTGTACTGCGTACTCTGATGTTTCTGTGATGATGTTTGTGGTGACATTTCCATTTCTGCAGCAATGGTTTATATATTCTGCTATTATCTGAGACCTGTTATTGTTTTAATTATGTTATACTCTTATGATTATCATTACTGTCGTACCATAGAAGTTTAGGTCGTCACATTTGGTATCAAAGCTAAAGATTAACCTTAGGTACGGAGTATAACATTTTTAGAACAATTCGTCCAGATAGAATCAGTAGTATTCTAAGATGAGTAGCTCATTAGAGATAGGATTAGTAATGTTCTAGAATGAGCACAGCAGAATAACACAGATTAATCAGTCATTACATCATTATCATCTTATCATATGTCTCTATTTTTAAAATCTTTCCTTTGAAATTATCGTTTCTCTTAGTCTGACTCTTTCCTTGATGATACAGACTGATTGAGAAATGAGTACTAGAGCACGTAATAGAGCACGAGGCTGAGGTGGGGCAAGAGGACCCACCAGAGACGAGACTCCTACAGCCCAAGAACAGAACAGGCCACTCCAGAAATTGAGACACCACCACCCCCACGTACTTTTGATCTTAACAAAGTAGCAAAGAAAATAAAGAATCTAGGAGGCATGCATTACACAGGCCAAGAAACGGTGACAGAATCACAAGCATGGCTAAAGATAATGGAGAAGATCTTGGGAGGATTAGAGCTCGAGGATCATAGGAAGCGATTTATGGCAACTTGATTTCTGAAGGACCAGGCCCAGATTTGGTTGGAAATAGCTATGGTTGGGGGTAATTAAGCGGATGTAACTTGGGAGAAATTCAAAAAGCTATTCAATGAGAAGTTCATTCCACTTCATGAGGTTGAGCGCCTTCACGATGAATTTTCCCATCTCCAATAAGGGAGTATGACCATTGCTGAGTACGTAAAGAAATTCGACGAGCTTTCGCAATATAACCCTGAGCTAGTCCAAGACCCGCTCTAAAATAATAAAAGGTTTATCAATGGTCTTGCGAGGAGATATCATAATAGGGTGACGACACACATCGAGTTTCCATTTGCTAAGGTGATTGAGATGGCCTGCAGATATGAGGAGATAGACCAGAAGGGTTCCCAGCAAGAGCGAGAAAGGAATCAAGCCAACAACAAGAAAAAGGAGATGGACAAGAAACCTAAGGCGGCCAGCTCTTCTACCAACAAGCCCCAAGGGAAGAAGAAAAGGGATAAATCAAAGGTGAAATGCTTCAACTACCACCAGAAAATGGGGCACTTCGACTATGAATGCCGAGCTCCCAAAAGACCAAAGAGGAATGATTTTGGGCCCAGCCAAAGTTCTCATGATAGGAGGGAGTGCTATAATTTCCACTAGAGGGGCCACATCAAGCCTAACTGCCCGCTGCTAAAGAGTTCTCAGGTGGCACATGTCTATGACAGAGCGGCTGCACCGGCTTCTTCCGAAGCAGGTAAACCTGATGTTCTAGAAGGTACTCTTAACGTTAAAAACATTCCTATTACCGTTTTGTTTGACATAGGTGCATCTAGAAGTTTCATATCTGTTGACATAATTAAAAAGCTTAAATTGAAACCTAGAAAACTCAAAGAACCAATTAGAGCCCATAGTCCGATAGGTGGTTCACTTATTCTCGATAAATGTTGTAGAGTGCCTGTTTCTTACTCTCACTTCCAATTTCCTTTTAATCTGATCATCTTGGATTTCTCCGGTTATGATATCATACTTGGAATGGACTGGCTAACGAAGTATGAGGCTGAGTTACTATGCGCTGAAAGAGTAGTCAGAATTAAAACCAAATTCGAAAATATAATGAATATACCATGCCACGGCTCAGCCACAGGTAGGAAATAATTCTGGTCTTCTCTAGAAGTCACTCCTGCTTCTATTGAGGATATTCCTATCGTCAGAGACTACGCGGATGTGTTCGAAGAAGTAGACAACTTACCTCCGCGCAGAGAAATCGATTTCAGAATTGACTTAGTTCCGAATGCAGGGCCCATTGTACACCGCATTCGGAGAATGTCACTAAAAGAAAAGGAGGAGCTGACGAATCAAACCAAGCAGCTTTTGTGGAAGGGTCTGATCAGGCCTAGTTTCTCAAGCTGGGGTGCAGCAGTGGTTTTTGTCCCAAAGTCAGACGGTACCCTCAGGTTATGTGTGGACTACCGTGACCTAAATAAGCAGAATCTGAAAAATAAATACCCACTGCCCCCAATAGATGATTTGCTAGACCGCTTGGACGGAGCACGAGTATTCTCTAGGATGGACCTAGCTACAGGTTTCCACCAATTACGCATTGCCAAAGAATGTGTGCCTTTAACAACTTTCAGAGGACTAGATATATTTTATAAATGGCTGGTGATGCCCTTCGGCTTATGCAATGCTCTAGCATACTTCGTTGATTTGATGAATAGAGTCTTCAGTGATGTTCTGAATAAATTCGTGCTGGTATTCATCGATGATATTCTAATCTTCTCCAAGTCCACTGCTGACCACGAAAAGCATCTGAAAGAAGTCTTAGAGATTTTGTGTAGAAATGTGCTGAAAGCCAAATTCTCCAAGTGCATATTCTAGCAAGAAGAGGTGAAATTCTTCGGCCATGTTGTTCTAAGGAAGGCATCTCAGTAGATCCAGGAAAGATCTCGTCCATCAAAGATTGGAAGCAGCCTATTACGCCCACTGAAGTCAGAAGTTTCTTAGGTCTGGCTGGCTATTATCGAAAATTCATTAAGGATTTCTCAAAATTATCTTGTCCATTGACGAAGCTGACTAAGAAGCATACAAAGTTCATTTGGACACCCGAATGTGAGGCAGCTTTCCAAGAGCTGAAACAGAAATTGATCACTGCGCCTGTGTTGACCATTATTGATGGCAATCAGGATCTGAAAGTCTGGATAGACGCTTCTAGAGAAGGTTATTCTTTCCATCTAAATAAACATGTCAGAAATGACATTTTTCTAATGTCAAATCTTATTTTAACATGTTATTCTTTTCTCTATTTAAGGTATTGGCGTGGTGCTAATGCAAAGACACAAAGTTGTCGCATATGCTAGCCGCCAATTAAAACCGCATGAAAAGAATTACGCCACTCATGATCTTGAGCTAATGGCCATCGGATTTGCTTTAAAGATATGGAGGCACTATCTCTTGGGCAAGAAATTCGAGCTATATACTGACCACAAATCCTTAAAGTACCTATTCACCCAAAGAGATATGAACTTGAGGCAACCGCGTTGGGTTGAGTTCCTTGCACCCTACGACCTGGACATCTTATATACTCTAGGGAAAGCCAATGTAGTGGCATATGCTCTCAGCAGGAGGAATACGGCCAGCACCAACCTTATCCTTGCTAATATCATTATTACCCCTACCTTGATCGACAAGATCTCGGCTCTCCAGAAAGGTGATAGATTTATTCAGATGATTAGTGAGCGAGTTCGAAAGGGAGAATCGCCAAGCTTCCAAATAGACAGCAAGGGAATCCTCAGACTGCAAGGGCAAATATGTGTGCCAGATATTCCCGAGCTAAAAAGGGAAGTTATGGATGAATGTCACAAGTCTAAGCTCAGCATCCATCCCTGAATAAGCAAGATGTACCACGATCTTAAGCGTACTTTTTGGTGGAAGGAGATGAAGAGAGATATTTCTATATATGTTGCTAGATGTCCCACATGCCAGCAAGTCAAAAGCGATCAGCAAAAGCTAGCAGGTCTATTGCAATCGCTAGGGGTTCCAAGTTGGAAATGGGACGAAATTTCTATGGACTTTATTGATGGCTTGCCCCGGACTAGAAAAGGCAATGACAATATATGGGTGATCGATCGCTTCACAAAGACTGCCTATTTCATCCCTGTCAAATCCAATAGAACAGCTCGAAGTTTGGCACAACTTTATTTCAGAGAGATTGTCAAACTGTATGGACTTCCCAGTAGCATTGTCAGTGACCGCGATCCAATATTTGCTAGCAAGTTTGGGGAAGCTTTCCAAGAAGAGTTAGGGACTAAGTTGAATATGAGAACCGCTTATCATCCTCAGACAAATGGCCAGACTGAGAGGGTGAACCGCATATTGGAAGACTTGCTATGAGCATGCATTCTAGATTTTGGTGGGTCATGGGAAGATCATTTGCACTTGGTTGAATTCTCTTATAATAACAGCTACCAAGCAAGCTTGCAGATGTTGCCATTTGAAGCTTTATATGGCAGGCCGTGCAAATCTCCCGCATGTTGGGTGGAACCCGGCAATCGATTAGTACTGGGTCATGACATGATTCGCGAAGCATCAAACAAAGTTGATTTTATTAAGAAGCGATTACTTGCTGCACAAAGCCGACAGAAGAGCAATGCAGACACTCGAAGAAGGGATTAAGAATTCTCTGTTGGTGATCTTGTATACTTGAAGGTTTCCCCACTGAGAGATGTGATTCGATTTGGAAAGACTGGGAAATTGGTGCCGAGATTCATTGGTCCATTTCCTATTCTCGAAAGGATTGGGACTCTCGCTAATAGAGTGCAGTTGCCTGACTGGTTGCCAGGGGGTCCATGATGTATTTCATGTGTCCCAACTCCGGAAGCATGTTCATGATCCAGTTTTAGTTGTGGAGGAAGCATCACAGTGAGATTTGGAGATTACCCCGACCCTAGCAGTGAGAAGGGAACCAGTGAAAATTGTGGGCAAAGAAACCCGAGTGCTGAGGAACATGAGGATCCACTTAGTCAAGGTGCAGTGGAGCGGGGATCCTAGAGACTGTACATGGGAGACTGAGGATAGTATCAAACAGGCCTATCCCAAGTGCAGAGTGGATATCATCGAGTAGCTCTTGTGTTGAGGTACATTTACAATACCTTACATTTTCCATTTTTGTTTCCTACTTTACTACTGTTTCCTTTTCGAGGACGAAAAGCTTTTAAGTGGGGGAGACTGTAACAACCCGGAAAATCCGAACCAATTTTAAAAAATTTATTTTGGTTATTTCAGTAGATTTTGAATAGTTAAAATAATTTATTTTAAATAATAACGATTAAAAATTTATTTTAATCGAAGTTAGAGTGAATATATTTACTTTGATTTCTAAAAGAATTAGAAATAGTATGGTAGTTTGAAAAGTCAAACTTGTACTTTGACTGAATGTACCGAATTCAAAATCTAACGGATTTTAGTGAAACCAAAAATATCTAAATCTGTTTGAAATTATCTATCCAACGAATCCAAAAAATCAAAATTTCATAGCGGGAATCCAAAGTTATAGCCAGTTGAATATTCAAAATGGTCGCTATAGTATAATTTATAGCCCGCCTAAAAGGCCATTTTTCAAACGACCTCCGTTTTCTACGAAACCACTTTTGTTGGATCTAGAATGTCAAATTATTGTTAAGTTTAATTTTACGGAATTTTTGGAATTAATATGTGAGCGGGGCAAACGAAAATGTGTTTTGTTAATTATAGTCAAATATAATCGACTTGAAAATGGCCATTTTCCAAATAGTCTCATAATTCGACGAAATTAATTTTTTTAGGACCTTATCGTGAAAAAAAGCCAAAAATAATTTTTCTGGAATTTTCTACGTCTGTATGTGGCCCCGGTGAATTTAAATATTATGATCAAATTAATTTAATAAAGGATTTAAATATTAAATTAAAGATTTCAGGCCATAGACGGATGTTTGGGCTGATGATACCTAGCCCATTGGATCCAGAACGGGGGCTATTGGGTAGTGTCAACTCCGGTTGAACTGAAATTGGAATGGTTTAAAACTTTTGGATTTATTTGTAAAATTAACATTAAAATAATATAAAAATACATGTTTTTCTTCAAACCCTAATCCTATCTATTGTAGCCGCCGCCTAGACCTTCTATCCATGGCTGAGAACACCTCCACCTTCTTTCACTAAATTCTCCTCCTCTACATATCAAACTCCAATCCTTTAGGCTTTTCGGAAGAGATTTTCATCCTCCTCAATTTCTTATGGCTTGATCGTTCTTTGGTGGCCCAAACTCCGAGATCCACGACCTTAAACCTGCACCAAAAACCACCGCTGCCCCCTCCCCCCAGGCTCGATCGAGATGAGCAGAAGTGGGCCCCCTTGTGCGCCGCCTATAGCCCGACGTTGTGGTGCCGTTTGATCGCCTTCTAGCCCTCTGTGTTGATCGAAAATGTGAGACCAAGTTTTGAACCTTTTGAAAAGCTTACGGCCGATTACTGTATAGAGGAAGAAGAAGGTTAATTCCTTTAATATTTTATTAATTTAATTTAAAACTATTATCAATCTAGTTTAATTCCTAACAAATTCATACGACATCGAAAATTAACTATTTCAAATCCTATGCGATCGTAGAGACGAGATCTACGACTCTAGACTGTAAAGGAGCGATTCCGAGCTGTTTGAATTTTGGACAAATTTGCAGTCCTAAACAAAGCAGAATAACCCGACTATGAGATTTCTGATTTTTAAATAATTAATTAATTTAATTATTTTACTCGTTATGTAATGATTGTATGTATATGATTTAGATTTGTTGTGTTCTGAAATTTTGGATGATGATTGATCTATTGATTGGTGACGAATAATTATAGATCTATATGTGTTGGTTAAATTAAATTAAAATATTTTTTCTTTGTCAGTATTTGGTAAATCATGTATATTGAACAAATATAAAATATTATGTTGTCATTTTTATTGAATTGAATTAGTTTGTCAATTCAATTAAAAATATCATTTTGGTCGTATTTGTTGAATTGAATTAGTTTGTCAGTTCAATTAAAAATATCATTTTGGTCATATTTGCTGAATTGAATCAGTTTGTCAATTCAATTAAAAATATCATTTTGGTCATATTTGTTGAATTAAATTAGTTTGTCAATTCAATTAAAAGTATCATTTTGGTCATATTTGTTGAATGGAAACAGTTTTTCAATTCAATATAAAATATTATTTTGTCATTTTTATTGAATTGTATTAGTTTGTCAATTCAATTAAAAATATCATTTTGGTCATATTTGTTGAATTGAATTAGTTTGTCAATTCAATTAAGAATATCATTTTGGTCATATTTGTTGAATTGAATTAGTTTGTCAATTCAATTAAAAATATCATTTTGATCATATTGTTCGTAATAACACGGAAATCTGGGCCAATTTAAAAAATTTATTTTGGCAATTTTAGCGAATTTTGATTATTTAAAATGATTATTTTAAATAATAGCGACGAGAAATTTATTTTGAATATAATTAGAGCGTATATATTTATATAGATCGTCGTTAGAATATAATATTTATTTATAATTATGAAAAGAAATTAAAATGGCGCGGTAGTTCGATAATTCGATTTCTAATTTCAGTTGAACATACCGGGTGCAAAATAAACCGGATTTTAGCGAAACCAAAAATATTAGAATCTAATTGAGAATATCTTTCCAACGAATCCAAAAAATTGAAATTTCATAGCGGGAATCAAAAGATAAGTCCAGCTGAAAATTCAGGATAGTCGTTGTAGAATTCTGGCCCTTAAAAATGGAAATTTTGCAAACGACCTCGGTTTTCGACGAAACCACTTTTGTTGGATCCGGGATATCAAAATATTGCTAGGTTTGAAAATTCATAATTTTCTGAAACAATATGTGAGCGTGGCAAGGTTAAACGTGTTTTGACAGTTTCAGTCAATTTCGATCGACCAGAAAATGGCCATTTTTCAAACGGTCTCAGAATTTGACGAAATTAGTTTTGTTAGGACTGTATCGTCAATACGAAGCTAGAAATAATTTTTCGGGAATTTTTAGAGGCTGTATGTGGCCCCGGTAAATTGAAATGTGCATTTAAATTGAATATAAAAGATTTATATTTTAATTTGAAAGGCAACTGATCGTAACAGCCGAACTGGCTCACGATACATATCCCATTGTGTTCGGAATGTGGGTAATTAGCTAGGGGCAACAATCATTGGGTTCAGATTGGAGTTCATATCGATAGACAGGTAATTTTGAAATTAAAATAATAAAATATAATAAAATATTTATGTAAATAACCCTATAAACCCTCTCCATCGTTCAAGCCGCCACCCTCGGAACCGATGCTCCACAAACTCCGAAAATAAAACCCTAAATCGCTCCTTATCTAATCCAAATTAGAATTCTGATCCAAGTGAAAATTAAAGAGGATTTCGTGAGCTTTAAAATCATATGGGTGTGATCTGCTCTTATGGTGTGAACTACGAGATACCTCGCTTCGAAGTAGCGTCGTTGGAAGTCGAATTCCGGTCCAGGGGCGCCATTGAGTTCATCCAAAGGGGGCGGCGCTAGTAGCTGACATGGAGGAGGAGCACGTCGCAGGAACTGATCGACGCAAAACCCCTCAAATCTCGCGCAACCTGGAACCCTAAACTTTGGCAACGTGTTCGGCAGATGGTCTTAGCCCAGTAACTCAAAACGAAGAGGATGAGGGTTAATTTTCTTTTAATTATAGTTGTTATTTTAATTTTGTATATATATATAAAAGACAGAAATAAATTTTGAAATAAAAATATATATATAATATGCAATATATAGCATTGTTTAAATATAAAATTAGCTTTGTGTTTAAAATAAAATAGCATTCTTCTTGTAAAATAAAATTTGCACTTGCTTTTCAAAATATAAAAATCTATGATTTTAAAATATAAAAATGTCTTTGTTTTAGAAAGATAAGAATATACTTTGTTTAGAAAAAATAAAAATAGCTTTGTTTTTTTTTTTCAAATAAAGGTAATGATGTTTCTTAATAATAAATTAGAATTGCTTTTAAAATGAAATTAGCTTATGGTTTTAGAAACAAGAAAAACCCAGATTTGTTTTAAAATTCAATTTTTATATATTGAATTGCAAAGGAAAAATTCGATTTTTTTATATATTGAATAGCAAAGGAAAAATTCGATTCTTATATATTGAATAGCAAAGGAAAATTTTTATTTTTATATATTGAACAGCAAAGTAAAAATTTGATTTTTATATATGTAGTGAATACGAGTGACGAAAATGACGAAAGAAGAAACGGCGGAGATTTTCTACATATGAAGAGTCGAGACGTTTGGTTTAGCTTATCGGTGAGAACTTCTCACTTTTAAATTTATTTATAGTTAAAATATATACTAGGATGCAGACGGTGTTTAGTAGCACCCGACACCCGTCGTCCACAGACCATGGACGGCTTGTATGCTTGTTTGTATGATTTTGATGTGTATTTGATTGTGTGATGTGATGTGAAATGAAATAAAATATTTATATAGTTAAAAATATTTTATAGTTAAAAATAGAATTTTTAACGCGTATATGAAAGGAAATAAAAATAAACAAATCAGACGATTTGTTTATATACACACATTTGACTGATATTGATCGGGAGATAAATTTTACACATTGCCCAACTGCACAAATAAAATCTGTGTTTGATTGTTTGAAACCCCACACGGGTATTGGGATGATATTTGACGTACAGTAATCCCGATTGTTTAGTTGTATGTCGATCGATTGATTGACAGACTGTTATGAGCGTTAAATATTTATATTCGATGCTTATACAGTGTAGAATGCACTTTGGATGATGGTTGATTATTCATCGTTGTTATTGTATACATGTGTTGTAGAAAATCCATATAATTAACATTATATGGTAATTGATTGGACCTCATTCAATATTTGAAATAGAAATATTCGAAATAGAAATATTTGAAAAAAAGAAATATTTGAGATAGAAATAATTGAAATAGAATATTTGAAATAGAATAGTTGAAAATAGAAATATATGAAGTCGTGTTGATTAGATTGACGCCATTTTGACGTGAACGATATTTATATCAATTTTATCCAATTTATAATGAAAATCGAAAGTGAATTCAAAATCTGATATTTTGAATAGAAAACGAATTTGAATTGAATAGAAAACGAATTTGAATTGAATTGAATAGGAAACGAATTTGAATTGAATTGAATAGAAAACGAATTCGAATTGAATAGAAAACGAATTCGAATTGAATTGAATAGAAAACGAATTCGAATTGAATTTAATAGAAAACGAATTCGAATTGAATTGAATAGAAAACGAATTCGAATTGAATTGAATAGAAAACGAATTCGAATTGAATTGAATAGAAAACGAATTTGATTTGAATTGAAATGGATTTAAAACGAATTTATAAGAGAAAATTCAATTTTGATTTGAATTTGAAAAGGAAGTTGAAATCGTTTCGAAAATAAATTTGAAATGATTTATAAAATTCGTTTTAAAAAGGAAATCGACGAAATATGTAATATATATATATATTATATATATAATGGCCTGAATAGAACGCGCCGCGCCGCGGCAGTTCGTGAATTTCGACCATTGACTTCGAATGGACATTGCGGGAGATCCGACCGTCGAATTCTCCTAAAACCGGAATCGTTGGGTTCGTATCGAAAAGAGATTTCTAACGAATATTAGAAATTTGAAATCTAACGGTTGGATTTGGAATTATGTCCAAATCAAATTTGGAAAAGGTCGTTGTAAGTGTAGTTCGATGGCCGTTGACGGAAATCGACTGCACGGGCCTTGATAAAATTATTAAAAATAGTAATAATTTGTGTAAAATCATAAGTAATGATTTGGGAAAAATTGGGATGAAAAACTCCATATTTGAAAAGATAAAAATAGATTTGTATTGAAATGAACTAGTTTTGAACTAGAATTAAAATTCTATTTATTTTTAAATAAATAAATTTGATTTGAAAGGGTTTTAAAAGTAACCAGGATTTCCAATAATTGAATTGGAATGGATTGGAATTGAAATTGTCTTTGGATTATTTCAATGTTGGATTTCGTGATTATACAGATATTGTTATGGAAATTTGAAAGATATATTTATATCGTTATTTCCAATACGATATTTGTTTGTCGTAGAATTTGATATTGAATATAAGCCGATATATTTTCTATTCAGAGCCTTGTATTTAATATCAAATGTGATTTGGGTTTGTCGTGAATGGTCTTCATTAACACTGTTCTTAAGCCCCGTTGAGAAAAAGATTAAATCTTTTATTTAGATTTAATGAAGTGTACTAATTAAATAATATTTAATTGGAATTGAAATGGGTATTGATTTTTGGGTTTATCGTGAACAGTGTTTTAAATAACACTTGTTCTTTAACCCGATAATTAATAGAATGTGATTTTGGGTTGTCATGAACGGTATCTTCAATAATACTGTTCTTAGACCCACAGGAGTTAAGAAAATCAGAAACTAACCGGAGATTAGTTAAGTTGAATGGTTTCTGGGGTTTTGATCTGATGTTGGTTTCGGCCTTCGGGGTTAATAATTAGGGAATTGCTCACTTGCTAATTTATGGTTAGGGTCCGATTGAAATGTAATGTGATTTTGGGTTTATAGTGAACCGTGTTTTAAATGACACTGATTCTTTAACTCAGTTAAAGATTAAAACTAAGTGGAGTTTTAATGAATCTTTAATTAGATTGAAAAGATCGAGAATGGGGTATCACCAGTTTTGCTCCAAAGCGATAGTTAAATCTTTAATTAGATTTGGACGTGGAATGGTAATTAATTTTACTGATAACACCGTGCTATTAGATATGGAGTATTACCAGTTTTGCTTCATGGGATGAATAGGTTGGGATTGGGAAATAAAATAAATAATTACTTCTGTGTGGTTCGCTAATCCCGACTAGTTTGGAAAACCATAATTTGGTTTGAAATGATATCCAAAGGAAGATTAAAGAATAAATTTTAAAGAATTTATCTTTGATAAAATTAATGGGAACCTTTCCCTAAGAACGTGAAGTTTAGAAACTAACTGTAGGTTAGCTAAGAAGAATGGTTTCCTGGGTATTGATCTGATGTTGGTTTCGGCCTTCGGGGTTAATATTTGGGGAATTGTTCCCTTGCTAATTTACGGTTAGTGACTGATGAATTGGAATGAGACGTATGTTGTGATTGTGTAACATTTGTTTGCTATATACGCGGGTTGTTCGGAAAGGCCGGGTTTATACCCATTCTGAATAACCGATTCGATGATAAGTCGAAGATGATGACGATGGTTGAAGACCGGAAGTCTTCACATCGTTTGGGTGATTACTGATGATCTTGATTGGGCTGTACACCCAAGATGAGGGAATCAGTTGGTGGTCGTCCAGACGTACTTGGAGATCGATGGATATGCAAGGAAAGTGCCTCCAGTTTGGTTCAGACCTAGAATAGACTTGTAAATGGATGGTGTGTCAGACATTGTATTCCTTTATATTGTATTCGTTGATCTCTGCTAAATATATATCTGTTTGGCGGCGGGGAATTAATTCTCTTGCTTAACGCCCTTCTCTGAGACATTCGAGCTCAGAGGGTATATATTGGCAGAAATCAGTGGTGCGATATGGATTGATAGTGTGGCATGCTGAGATGCAGTGATCCAGACTTTTTTTGAAAAGCAAAGTTTGGTGGATGATGATCAAAGCGCAACTTTAATATAGCATGGCTTTGTGTATAGCGTTGATTCGCGAGCCTCACACCTCGGTATGGTGGTAAACTGATGGTTTGATCAGTATGCTTTTTAGTGGATGGGCACCTTAGTGGTGTCGTGGATTCGGTCGACCGAGACGAGCTTAGTGCTCAGGGATATAGTAAGCGGTGTTTTCTCTCGCTGGGACGTAAGACGCGGTGATACTTTGGTCCCAAAAGTGCGAATGTGCATTATGGTGTTTTCTCTTTGCTGGGACGTAAGCCATGGGGAATTGCACTACGCGATCGATCTTTCAAATCCGAAGCCACCATGATGGAAATCCAATTTCCAATACGTGTATTTCGGTTTTATTTGTAGATCCAAGTATGGCGACATAGTGGGATGGGGCGCTTATGCCGTCTATGATTGATACTTATGATTTGAAGATGTTTTATACAATATGCACTTATAATAGTATCCAATGATTTGTTTTAAACGTATCAAGCATTCTTGGCTATTATAAGGTAAAAACCCTATCCTCCGGCTTGCGTTGCATTGTGTGATGGGACCTGGGTCTTATAATAGCTTCATTTTTTCTTTATTTAGCATTGCGCTGTTGTCTTATGCACTGGTGTTCTTGGGAGGAAACCCGTTCCGTGTTATACGGCGTGGTCCCTTGATTTACCTTACTTTGAAAATAAAGATAAATAACTGTTTTAGTTCTCACTCCAGTAACATGACTGACCTGGAGTTTATTGTTTTAACCTAAACTCTGGGTGCCCATATTTTCCGCACGGGCAGCTAGTAGTTTTGGTTTTGCAGATTTATATTCACAGGATCCTGATTTACAGCTGGAACGATGCCCGGAAAGCTCTTTATCCGTGTATTATTTTCAGTTGTGTTTTATATTGTTTTTCCGCTGCAATGTAATTTAAATCTCTGATATTTGTTGAATGTAATTTATTCATTTATACTCTGTATATTCTTGTATCTGATGGAATTATTGTAATAACAATAAAATGTTCTCCCGCGTTCTGTTGTGTGTTGTTCTCGAACTATCCGCGCTTTCCTTCACGGGGAAGTTACGGGTTTTAACAGTTGGTATCAGAGCTAGAGAACAAGACACATTAGAACTATATGAAAGAATTCATCAGAATTGGATTAGTAATATCCAACGAGAATGACTCGTTAGAGATGGGATCAGTAGTATCCTAGAATGAGTGTGAAGAGTATATTTTTGAAATGAAAACGAATTTTTGTTTTGAAAATTTAAATCAATTATGCGTATTTGATTATTTATTTATGTTGAATTTGGACAATCCAGTATATATAGATTTTGCATATACGTCTGATCCACATGTATTCGAAGTTTTAATATACTGCATAGATATAAAGTCACACTCTAGTCGCCCGGAGATGATTCTGTTGATGACTACGTAGCATCAACAGTTTGTGTTCGAGTTTCGAAGGAGTGATGTTTATATATTTCCAATTGACTGGTGTGAGAACCAAAATTAGATAGGTCATATTGTTGTGATTTGGCATCAAAAATGTGATTTTTGATATATATCAAAGTTATGAATTTGAAATGATAATCAACAAATTGATTGTTGGTTGTGTTGTTTGATTATTGTTTGAATTAATTAATTTTTTAACCATTTAGCCAAATTGACCAAAAAGATGAATTGTATTGAAATTTGGTCGCATTTGCTTGTATATACATGTACTTACATTGAACAGGTCATAGCAAAGAGGCTAGAGCAGAAGAATAAAATTGTTTGCCCGACAAATAGGTACATGTTTACCATAATTTACTGTTTTGTTTGGGTGATGATGATTTTATGAGCCGATTGGCTAGCCGCTTGGCTTTTTCTTTTTCTTTTTGAGATCCGAGGGCCTGTATGGCAATTTGGGGATTTTCCCGGTGCTCCTGGTGCAGGGGAGGTTATGGCCAAATTTTTCGAAAATTTAGGGTGTTAGCCAAATTTTTGAAAAAATTGAAAAGTTCTTAGAAACTGAAAAGTTGAAGAACTTAAGCCGTAGTCAAAATACTGGAAGTTGAGTTGATTTGTTAAACAACTTTCGACTTCGTTCCTTTTCGGGGACGAAAAGTTTTAAGTGGGGGAGATTGTAATAACCCGGAAATCTGGGCCAATTTAAAATTTTTATTTTGGCAATTTTAGCGAATTTTGATTATTTAAAATGATTATTTTAAATAATAGCGATGAGAAATTTATTTTGAATATAATTTGAACATATAAATTTATATAGATCGTCGTTAGAATATAATATTTATTTATAATTATGAAAGGAATTGAAAATGGGGCGGTAGTTCGATAATTCGATTTCTAATTTCAGTTGAACTTACCGGGTGCAAAATTAACCGGATTTTAGCGAGACCAAAAATATTAGAATCTAATTGAGAATGTCTTTCCAACGAATCCGAAAAATTGTAATTTCATAGCGGGAATCAAAAGATAAGTCCAGTTGAAAATTCAGAATAGTTGCTGTAGAATTCTGGCCCTTAAAAATGGAAATTTTGCAAAGGACCTCGGTTTTCGACGAAACCAATTTTGTTGGATCCGGGATGTCAAAATATTGCTACGTTTCAAAATTCATTATTTTCTAAATCAATATGTGAGCGTGGCAAGGTTAAACGTGTTTTGACAGTTTCAGTCAATTTCGATCGACCAGAAAATGGTCATTTTTAAACGGTCTCAGAATTTGACGAAATTAGTTTTGTTAGGACCGTATCGTCAATACGAAGCTAGAAATAATTTTTTGGGAATTTTTAGAGGCTGTATGTGGCCTCGATAAATTGAAATGTGCATTTAAATTGAATATAAAAGATTATATTTTAATTTGAATGGCAACTGATCGTAACAGCCGAACTGGCTCACGATACATATCCCATTGTGTTCGGAATGTGGGTAATTAGCTAGAGGCGACAATCGTTGGGTTCGGATTGGAGTTCATATCGATAGACGGGTAATTTTGAAATTAAAATAATAAAATATAATAAAATATTTATGTAAATAACCCTATAAACCCTCTCCATCGTTCAAGCCGCCACCCTCAGAACCGATGCTCCACAAACTCCGAAAAGAAAACCCTAAATCGCTCCTCATCTAATCCAAATTAGAATTCTGATCCAAGTGAAAATTAAAGAGGATTTCGTGAGCTTTAAAATCATATGGGTGTGATCTTTTCTTATGGCGTGAACTATGAGAAACCTCGCTTCGAAGTAGCGTCGTTCGAAGTCGAATTCCAGTCCAGGGGCGCCGTCGAGTTCATCCAAAGGGGGCGGCGTTGATAGATGACACGGAGGAGGAGCACGTTGTAACACCCTGCATTTTTAAGTATAATTAAAAATGGAATAAAATATATGAAAATAGTCTTATGATAGGTAAATAATGGTGATGCATAAGAAGAATTAATTAATACATGAAAGAGAAGAAAAAATTAGTTCAACAACGATGTGTGTAACGGAAAAGATAGTAAAATGAGGCTAATTAATTTAAGAATCAGGAATTAGGTAAAATGGACATCACCATTGCGTTCATCTCGAAATTTTACATGAAATAGAGTCCGAGTTTTCGAAAATCGGAGTCCGGATGAAGAAGTTATGGCCTGTAGAAGATTCAGAAGGTTTCGGTCAGTACAGAACTAGGCAGGTCGACCTGGGGGCCAGGTCGACTAGGGGGTCGACCTGGGAGTCGACCTCCCCCATAGGGGTCGACTATAGTGACGACCTCCCCCACTACAGGTCGACCTGGTCAGCCTGTTTCGGTCCAGAATACGTTTTTGAAGCCCAGGGACGATTTTTGATGGTCCGGATTGGTTTTAGGGTTAATCTGATGGCTGAAATGAATTGCTACACCTATAAAAACAGCCTAAGACCTAGCCTTCTCTACACACAATTCTATTCTGCTTCTTCTCTGCCTCTGTTCTAAATAAAAATTAAAATGGCGTCGCTACTCTGTTGGAATCAAAACTAGAAGCTAATCAACATCAACCTAAGCAACTCAATTCAAATTAGAGAATAAAGCTTCTGCAACGATTCTACAACAATTAAAGTTCTTTCTTTAATCCAATCAAGGCAAGTACAGTTATTTTCCGATATAAACGTTAATTCTGATTGTGACATGAATTATAAATCTGAATTTGAGGTTATATCTATTCTGTTCTGTTTAGATCTTATTTTGTATCTCTTTCCTCTTTCTGTTTTATAGCCAGGCTACCACGAGCCTGAGCCAATCTCATAAGAAATTAACATAAACTAAAATGTTTGGGACAATAAAATGAATGATGCATAATTTGGGCATGACCAATAGGTGACTGATTTGAGGAAAGAACATGGACTGTAGCTAGAACATAAATTTGAGACATATGACTGGACATGTTGTATTTATAACATAAATGGTAATTGAACATATGACTTGAGATAAAGAGAATATGGCTTAGGTATAAAGATTTACATGAGAGTAGGGTATCTATTAATGTAAATAAACAACTAAGTTAGGGATCTTTGGAATATATGACATGCATAATAGTCGATAACTATATTTGGTATAATTTATATATGGATCTTCTGTACTATGCAAGTTTAATAAAAATTGAAACATATGATATATGGTAAATTATGACCATAATCTATGCTATGTAAATGTAATGCAAACATGGGGTATATTATCATATTGTGAATCAAGACTATTATTTATGCATGTGAACTTAGGCAAGATTTATAATTAGGCAAGATATATTTGTGAAACTTTAAGAAATGATTAAATCTATTATATTTGCCTAATTTGTTAGTTTTGTTACATTGCCTAATCTGCTAGTTCTGTTATATAACTTAATCTGCTAGTTCTGCTCTACTGCCTAGTCTGCTAGATTTGTTCATCTGCCAAATCTGTCATCTGCTAAGTCTGTTGAAAATGCTAAATCTGCTAGTTTGCTTAATCTGTTAAATCCATCAAGTCGCCTAATCTGAAAAAAAATCTGTTATCTGCTATATCTTTTGTGTTGATAAAATTAGTCCGCTATTGACATAATCTGAATTGGCTATAGATATGAAAAATTGACCTGTATATTAGGCGTGGGCATAAATGGTAAATCATTAATTAATTGGCCGCAAAGATGAAAATGGCTAACTTAAGGTTAGAATGAGTTTGCGGCGTAATTCTACCCGGAACCGCCCGGCATATTCCAGTGGCCGCAAACAATAGGTTCTAATGTGAGAAGTTAGTCATAACGTGCTTGAAACCCGAGGTTAGACTCAGTTTGCGACGGAAACCTTCCCGGAACCAACCGGCCTAACCAGTAGCCGCAAACTGTCAGTCTAATGTGAGAGGTTTGGGCATTAATATTTAATTAATGAAAATCTGAGATAAATATGATGTCTAAAACGTGTTGGGTGAGGTTAAACCAATTGGACCAATGAATCTGATAAACCCGTTTCGTGAATCCGTAGGCCCAATACAAAGTTAGATAATCTGTAACCAGTTAATCTGTAAGCCTGTTAATCCGAACATCTGATCCGTTAGTCTGAAAACCTGTTAACTTGATTGTCTGATCTGTGAACTAGTTAATCTAAACTTTGTATGTCCGAAACTTGTAGACAAGTTAAGCTGAAATCTGTTAGTCTGGGGACACAAGGTTAGGAGGGGAATTACTTGTGTCATCTGTTGTTTGGGACCCATATTAGTCAGTAACCCTTTCTGGTATCAAAACTTTGACCCAACAGTAAGTAGGGTCCGGGCACGCTTACTGAAGTAATTATAAGCAGTTCATTCTGATAATGGCGAGGGGTGTTGATGGTGCGTTCCAACCGGGTCATGTGCGTGCATGGATCCCGGTCTGCCTCTGAGGATGTAAGACGCCGTGACATCTGTAAATAGGTCTGTGCTAATTGTTTGACACTTTAGGGAGTGATACACCCTACTGTGGTGCCGACACAAGTTATTTATGTATTAGGGAGCCGATCGCTTAGGGTAGGGTTTTGGGGTACACTTAGTTCTGTCTGTTTCTATTGGTACCGTCTGTTTCTATTGGGTGGTAACACCTGTATGTTTCTGCGTGGTACCGTCTGTTCGGGTGGTAAAGGCCCATTACTAGTGTACACCTAATTCTACATTCTGTTTCCGTAGGGATTAATCTGTTTCTGCTTCTGTCTGTTCCTGATCGGGTAGTAAAGGCCCATTATTAGCATTCTGTTTCTATTAAATTATTCTGTACCCGTTTCTGTTTCAGTTTAGACATTAGGGTGACACCTAATTCTGTTATACTAGTATTAGTGCAGAGAAGTGTAAAACAATAGCTTATATCATTCTGTTCTTCTGTTATATCTGTTACAGCTGTTACAGTTATCTCTCATCCAGTTTTATTTTCATGTCATGTTATTATTATCTGTTCATAACTGAAAATCACTGGACTTGCCAGACTTTCTGTCTGACCCTTGTTGTTTTGCCTCCTTTCTTCCGTTTCCCCCAAGGTTATCCAAGGAGGGAATACTTTAGCTTGATCCGGATTTCTTCTGCTTGAAGTGCTTAAAGTATGGCTTGGCTCTGTATAGCTTCCGTTCTATGGGGATTATGATTTTAAACTATGCATTCTGAAGGCTTTTATACAAGACTGATATTTTGTACTTGAATTCTGATAATGTGATTTGAAAGGATGTAACCAAGTTTATTTCGGTTTCTGTTGAAATAAAGTTACAAATTTTTCAAGTACTATTTTATCTGTCTTGTAAGTTTCTGTTCTGTTAACTAAAATGCTCCACCAAAGTTAAGGCATTCCCTTTGTGAGTGACCTTAACGGAGGTGGTGTGTTACACTTGGTATCAGAGCTGAAGGTTACCAGATTGGGTAAAGTTTTTGAAAACCTATTTTCAAAAAGGCTTTAAAAGAAAGTATTTTCAAAAGGAAAGTTTATTTCGAAAAAAAACATAATCCCCAAAGCCATATATCTATCTTTTGATTCTTTGTCTGAATCCTTGTTTCCTTCTTTTTCTGAGTCTCCGGGGCTCTTAGCTTTCTGGGAGGTAACCTCATCGCGGCATGGTTCCGTAGGCTTGATAAGACTACGGCACCTGTTAAAAGGCAAATAAGCGCCCGACTTCCATCTGTAGCCGCAGTAGTTTCACCTACGGCTAATTTTCTTTCGAGCTTTGTAGGATTTTTCCGTGCGATGGAGGCAGCTTTCGAGGGACTGGTCAACGTGTTACACAAGCATAGTAAAGACGAGAATGAGGGAGTTTGGCCAAGGAGCACAACCCAAAGATAAGAAACCCATGGATATGAACTTGGTTCAAAAAGGAGGCAAAAAGGAAACACAAAAGAAGGAAGAAAAGTCTAAAGATAAAGGAGGAGAAAAGTGCTCTACTTATGGAAGCTTGACTCAAGAGGAAGGACAGAGGACATGACCTACTTCGGGAAGGCAGGCGAATGCTCTCATAGTTGGTGGATAGAATAAAAGTAGGAAAATTTCCGTAGAGAGTTTAGTTTCCTTATCTGATTATTGAGTTAGAACTCTTTCCAATTATGGCATTCTGATTCTATAGTCAAGTCTCTACACTTTAATACTAGTCTTGTTTCTGATCTGGTTATAGTCTCAAACCCCATAGGGGTTACGACTCATCTGCTGGTGATAGGTTGGGGTTTGATAGATATATGTGTTAGGCGTCAAGTAGGACGCATACATTCTGGGTTTTATCATGCTTAGTTTCCTAAGAATCATTCAGTAATCGGATCTGTACCAGTAATCTGTAAATATCTGAATATTTCTGATAAGGTTAAGATTTCCAGTTTTGACATTGTCTAAAGAGGGTAATCCTCTTAGTGTCAATTTGATGTTGGTTTCGGTCTTCGGGGCCGATACTTAGGAACCATGCCTAATGGGAACCAAGTTTTTGTTTTATCTGTACTCGCTTCCATCATTCGACTATATCCTATCGATCGAATCTTCGAACTTTAGGTAGAAACTCATGGGTGTAAACATGTGTTTGAGACATGTTATGTTTGATGGTTGCAAGTGGATGCAAGTGGTTGCTAGTGGTTTCCCGTGGATGCATAAACACACACTAGGCACTAGATCGGCTTGAAAACACTCTCATACTACATATGGATGTGTGAGCATTTTCAATTTTTGTGGATGCAAAATGATTGACTCAGCACATGGATGTTGCATATGACTGAATGGTTGTGCACTCATATAGAAATGATATGTATCGAGTAGGAAAATTGCATACATATTGGACCCATGGCACTGGAATAATTCGCATTAAGGAGGTCAACTGAATCAGTGGACCGGCTGATCTTTGCATTAGACAAGGAACATATATACACACTTCTTGCATATATTCATACAGCATTAGAAATCTCTTAAGGACAATGAATGCCTGTGATTGGTGATTGAGTAGATGGATGATTGGATGGTAGGACACATTCTTCTTAACTTGAAGATTTCGGGGACGAAATCCTTTAAGGAGGGGAGAATGTAACACCGCGCATTTTTAAGTATAATTAAAAATGGAATAAAATATATGAAAATAGGCTTATGATAGGTAAATAATGGTGATGCATAAGAAGAATTAATTAATGCATGAAAGAGAAGAAAAAATTAGTTCGATAACAGTGTGTGTAACGGAAAAGATAGTAAAATGAGGATAATTAATTTAAGAATCAGGAATTAGGTAAAATGGACATCACCACTGCATTCCGCTCGAAATTTTACATGAAATAGAGTCTGAGTTTTCGAAAATCGGAGTCCGGATGAAGAAGTAATGGCCTGTAGAAGATTCAGAAGGTTTCGGTCAGCACAGAACTGGGCAGGTCGACCTGGGGGCCAGGTCGACCAGGGGGTCGACCTGGGAGTCGACCTCCCCCATGGGGGTCGACCATAGTGTCGACCTGCCCCCTACAGGTCGACCTGGTCGGCCTGTTTCGGTCCAGAACATGTTTTTGAAGCACAGGGACGATTTTTGATGGTCCGTATTGGTTTTAGGGTTAATCTGATGGCTGAAATGAATTGCTAGACCTATAAAAACAACCTAAGACCTAGCCTTCTCTACACACAATTATATTCTGCTTCTTCTCTGCTTCTGTTCTAAATAAAAATAAAAATGGCGTCGCTACTCTGCTGGAATCAAAACTAGAAGCTAATCAACATCAACCTAAGCAACTCAATTTAAATTAGAGATTAAAGCTTCTGCAACGATTCTACAACAATTAAAGTTCTTTCTTTAATCCAATCAAGGCAAGTACAGTTATTTTCCGATATAAACGTTAATTCTGATTGTGACATGAATTATAAATCTGAATCTAAGGTTATATCTGTTCTGTTCTGTTTAGATCTTATTTTGTATCTCTTTCCTCTTTCTGTTTTATAACCAGGCTACCACGAGCCTGAGCCAATCTCATAAGAAATTAACATACGCTAAAATGTTTGGGACAATAAAATGAATGATGCATAATTTGGGCATGACCAATAGGTGACTGATTTGAGGAAAGAACATGGACTGTAGCTAGAACATAAATTTGAGACATATGACTGGACATGTTATATATATAACATAAATGGTAATTGAACATATGACTTGAGATAAAGAGAATATGGCTTAGGTATAAAGATTTACATGAGAGTAGGGTATCTATTAATGTAAATAAACAACTAAGTAAGGGATCTTTGGAATATATGACATGCATAGTAGTCGATAACTATATTTGGTATAGTTTATATATGGATCTTCTGTACTATGCAAGTTTAATAAAAATTGAAACATATGATATATGGTAAATTATGACCATAATCTATGCTATGTAAATGTAATGCAAACATGGGGTATATGATCATATTGTGAATCAAGACTATTATTTATGCATGTGAACATAGGCAAGATTTATAATTAGGCATGATATATTTGTGAAACTTTAAGAAATGATTAAATATGTTATATTTGCCTAATTTGTTAGTTTTGTTACATTGCCTAATTTGCTAGTTCGGTTATATTGCTTAATCTGCTAGTTCTGCTCTACTGCCTAGTCTGCTAGATTTGTTCATCTGCCAAATCTGTCATCTGCTAAGTCTGTTGAAAATGCTAAATCTGCTAGTTTGCTTAATCTGTTAAATCCATCAAGTCGCCTAATCTGAAAAAAAATCTGTTATCTGCTATATCTGTTGAGTTGATAAAATTAGTCCGCTATTGACATAATCTGAATTGGCTATAGTTATGAAAAATTGACCTATATATTAGGCGTGGGCATAAATGGTAAATCATTAATTAATTGGCCGCAAAGATGAAAATGGCTAACTCAAGGTTAGAATGAGTTTGCGGCGTAATTCTACCCGGAACCGCCCGGCATATTCCAGTGGCCGCAAACAATAGGTTCTAATGTGAGAAGTTAGTCATAACGTGCTTGAAACCCGAGGTTAGATTCAGTTTGCGACGGAAACCTTCCCGGAACCAATCGGCCTAACCAGTAGCCGCAAACTGTCAGTCTAATGTGAGAGGTTTGGGCATTAATATTTAATTAATGAAAATCTGAGATAAATATGATGTCTAAAACGTGTTGGGTGAGGTTAAACCAATTGGACCAATGAATCTGATAAACCCGTTTCGTGAATCCGTAGGCCCAATACAAAGTTAGATAATCTGTAACCAGTTAATCTGTAAGCCTATTAATCCGAACATCTGATCCGTTAGTCTGAAAACCTGTTAACTTGATTGTCTGATCTGTGAACTAGTTAATCTAAACTTTGTATGTCTGAAACTTGTAGACAAGTTAAGCTGAAATCTGTTAGTCTGGGGACACAAGGTTAGGAGGGGAATTACTTGTGTCATCTGTTGTTTGGGACCCATATTAGTCAGTAACCCTTTCTGGTATCAAAACTTTGACCCAACAGTAAGTAGGGTCCGGGCACGCTTACTGAACTAATTATAAGAAGTTCATTCTGATAATGGCGAGGGGTGTTGATGGTGCGTTCCAACCGGGTCATGTGCGTGCATGGATCCCGGTCTGCCTCTGAGGATGTAAGACGCCGTGATATCTGTAAATAGGTCTGTGCCAATTGTTTGTCACTTTAGGGAGTGATACACCCTACTGTGGTGCCGACACAGGATATTTATGTATTAGGGAGCCGATAGCTTAGGGTAAGGTTTTGGGGTACACTTAGTTCTGTCTATTTCTGTTGGTACCGTCTGTTTCTATTGGGTGGTAACACCTGTATGTTTCTGCGTGGTACCGTCTGTTCGGGTGGTAAAGGCCCATTACTAGTGTACACCTAATTCTACATTCTGTTTCCGTAGGGATTAATCTGTTTCTGCTTCTGTCTGTTCCTGATCGGGTAGTAAAGGCCCATTATTAGCATTCTGTTTCTATTAAATTATTCTGTACCCGTTTCTGTTTCAGTTTAGACATTAGGGTGACACCTAATTCTGTTATACTAGTATTAGTGCAGAGAAGTGTAAAACAATAGCTTATATCATTCTGTTCTTCTGTTATATCTGTTACAACTGTTACAGTTATCTCTCATCCAGTTTTATTTTCATGTCATGTTATTATTATCTGTTCATAACTGAAAATCACTGGACTTGCCAGACTTTTTGTCTGACCCTTGTTGTTTCGCCTCCTTTCTTCCGTTTCCCCCAAGGTTTTCCAAGGAGGGAATACTTTAGCTTGATCCGGATTTCTTCTGCTTGAAGTGCTTAAAGTATGGCTTGGCTCTGTATAGCTTCCGTTCTATGGGGATTATGATTTTAAACTATGCATTCTGAAGGCTTTTATACAAGACCGATATTTTGTACTTGAATTCTGATAATGTGATTTGAAAGGATGTAACCAAGTTTATTTCGGTTTCTGTTGAAATAAAGTTACAAATTTTTCAAGTACTATTTTATCTGTCTTGTAAGTTTCTGTTCTGTTAACTAAAATGCCCCACCAAAGTTAAGGCATTCCTTTTGTGAGTGACCTTAACGGAGGTGGGGTGTTACACACGTGGCAGGAAATGATCGACGCAGAACCCCTCAAATCTCGTGCAACCTGGAACCCTAAACTTTGGCAACGTTTTCGCAGATGGTCTTAGCCCAGTAATTCAAAACGAAGAGGATGAAGGTTAATTTTCTTTTAATTATAGAAGTTATTTTAATTTTGTGTATATATATATATAAAGACAGTAATAAATTTTGAAATAAAAATATATAGAATATGCAATATATAGCATTGTTTAAAAATAAAATTAGCTTTGTGTTTAAAATAAAATAGCATTCTTCTTGTAAAATAAAATTTGCACTTGTTTTCCAAAATATAAACATCTATGATGTTAAAATATAAAAATATCTTTGTTTTAGAAAGATAAGAATATACTTTGTTTAGAAAAATAAAAATAGCTTTGTTTTTTTTTTCAAATAAAGGTAATTATGTTTCTAAATAATAAATTAGAATTGCTTTTAAAATGAAATTAGCGTATGGTTTTAGAAATAAGAAAAACCCAAATTGGTTTTAAAATTCGATTTTTATATATTGAATAGCAAAGGAAAATTTTGATTTTTTTATATATTGAATAGCAAAGGAAAAATTCGATTTTTATATATTGAATAGCAAAGGAAAAATTCAATTTTTATATATTGAATAGAAAAGTAAAAATTCGATTTTTATATATGTAGTGAATACGGGTGACGAAAATGAAGAAAGAAGAAACGGCGAAGATTTTCTACATATGAAGAGTCGAGACGTTTGGTTTAGCTTATCGGTGAGAACTTCTCACTTTTAATTTTATTTCTAGTTAAAATATATACTAGGATGCAGACGGTGTTTAGTTGCACCCGACACCCGTCGTCCACAGACCAAGGACGGCTTGTATGCTTGTTTGTATGATTTTGATGTGTAGTTGATTGTGTGATGTGATGTGAAATGAAATAAAATATTTATATAGTTAAAAATATTTTACAGTTAAAAATAGAATTTTTAACGCATATATGAAAGGAAATAAAAATAAACAAATCGGACGATTTGTTTATATACACACATTTGACTGATATTGATTGGGACGAAAAATTTTACACGTTGCCCAACTGCACAAATAAAATCTGTGTTTGATTGTTTGAAACCCCACACGGGTATTGGGAAGATATTTGACGTACACTAATCCCGATTGTTTAGTTGTATGTCGATCGATTGATTGACAGACTGTTATGAGCATTAAATATTTATATTCGATGCTTATACAGTGTAGAATGCACTTTTGATGATGGTTGATTATTCATCATTGTTATTGTATACATGTGTTGTAGAAAATCCATATAATTAACATTATATGGTAATTGATTGGACCTCATTCAATATTGGAAATAGAAATATTCGAAATAGAAATATTTGAAAAAAAGAAATATTTGAGATAGAAATATTTGAAATAGAATATTTGAAAATAGAAATATATGAAGTCGTGTTGATTAGATTGACGCCATTTTGACGTGAACGATATTTATATCGATTTTATCCAATTTATAATGAACATCGAAAGTGATTTCAAAATCTGATATTTTGAATAGAAAACGAATTCGAATTGAATAGAAAACAAATTTGAATTGAATTGAATAGAAAACGAATTCGAATTGAATTGAATAGAAAACGAATTCGAATTGAATTGAATAGAAAACAAATTCGAATTGAATTGAATAGAAAACGAATTCGAATTGAATTCAATAGAAAATGGATTCGAATTGAATTGAATAGAAAACGAATTCGAATTGAATTGAATAGAAAACGAATTCGAATTGAATTGAATAGAAAACGAATTCGAATTGAATTGAATAGAAAACGAATTTGAATTGAATTCAATAGAAAACGAATTTGATTTGAGTTGAAATGGATTTAAAACGAATTTATAAGAGAAAATTCAATTTTGATTTAAATTTGAAAAGGAAGTTGAAATCGTTTCGAAAACAAATTTGAAATGATTTGTAAAATTCGTTTTAAAAAGGAAATCGACGAGATATATATAATATATATATATATTATATATATATAATGGCCTGAATAGAACGCGCCGCGCCGCGGCAGTTCGTGAATTTCGAAAATTGACATCGAACGGACATTGCGGGAGATCCGACCGTCGAATTCTCCTAAAACTGGAACCGTTGGGTTCGTATCAAAATGAGCTTTCTAACGAATATTAGAAATTTGAAATCTAACGGTTGGATTTGGAATTATGTCCAAATCAAATTTGGAAAAGGTCGCTGTAAGTGCAGTTCGATGGCCGTTGACGGAAATCGACTGTACGGGCCTTGATAAAATTATTAAAAATAGTAATAATTTGTGTAAAATCATAAGAAATGATTTGGGAAAAATTGGGATGAAAAACTCCATATTTGAAAAGATAAAAATAGATTTTTATTGAAATGAACTAGTTTCGAACTAGAATTAAAATTCTATTTATTTTTAAATAAATAAATTTGATTTGAAAGGGTTTTAAAAGTAACCAGGATTTCCAATAATTGAATTGGAATGGATTTGAATTGAAATTGTCTTTAGATTACTTCGATGTTAGATTTCGTGATTATACAGATATTGTTATGGAAATTTGAAAGATATATTTATATCGTTATTTGCTATATGATATTTGTTGGTCGTAGAATTTGATATTGAATACAAGCTGATATATTTTCTATTCAGAGCCTTCTATTTAATATCAAATGTGATTTGGGTTTGTCGTGAATGATGTCTTCATTAACACTGTTCTTAAGCCCAGTTGAGAAAAAGATTAAATCTTTTATTTAGATTTAGTGAAGTGTACCAATTAAATAATATTTAATTGGAATTGAAATGAGTATTGATTTTTGGGTTTATCGTGACCAGTATTTTAAATAACACTTGTGCTTTAACCCGATAATTAATAGAATGTGATTTTGGGTTGTCGTGAACGGTATCTTCAATAATACTGTTCTTAGACCCAAAGGAGTTAAGAAAATCAGAAACTAACTGGAGATTAGTTAAGTTGAATGGTTTCTGGGGTATTGATCTGATGTTGGTTTCGGCCTTCGGGGTTAATACTTAGGGAATTACTCACTTGCTAATTTATGGTTAGGGTCTTATTGAAATGTAATGTGATTTTGGGTTTATAGCGAACCGTGTTTTAAATGACACTGATTCCTTAACTCTGTTAAAGATTAAAACTAAGTGGAGTTTTAATTAATCTTTAATTAGATTGAAAAGATCGAGAATGGAGTATCACCAGTTTTGCTCCAAAGCGATAGTTAAATCTTTAATTAGATTTGGACGTGGAATGGTAATTAATTTTACCGATAACACCGTGGTATTAGATATGGAGTATTACCAGTTTTGCTTCACGGGACGAATAGGTTAGGATTGG
The DNA here is from genome assembly GCA_030737875.1 of Allium sativum. NCBI lineage: Eukaryota > Viridiplantae > Streptophyta > Magnoliopsida > Asparagales > Amaryllidaceae > Allium > Allium sativum. Next base: position 338,418,119 of record CM060912.1, read on the forward strand.
AAAATAAAATAAATAATTACTTCGGTGTGGTTCGCTAATCCCGACTAGTTTGGAAAACCATAATTTGGTTTGAAATGATATCCAAAGGAAGATTAAAGAATAAATTTTAAAGAATTTATCTTTGATAAAATTAATGGGAACCTGTCCCTAAGAACGTGAAATTTAGAAACTAATTGTAGGTTAGCTAAGAAGAATGGTTTCCTGGGTATTGATCTGATGTTGGATTCGGCCTTCGGGGTTAATATTTGGGGAATTGTTCCCTTGCTAATTTACAGTTAGCGACTGATGAATTGGAATGAGGCGTATGTTGTGATTGTGTAACATTTGTTTACTATATACGCGGGTTGTTCGGAAAGGCCGGGTTTATACCCATTCTGAATAACCGATTCGACGATAAGTCGATGATGATGACGGTGGTTGAAGACTGGAAGTCTTCACATCGTTTGGGTGATTACTGATGATCCTGATTGGGCTGTACACCCAAGATGAGGGAATCAGTTGGTGGTCGTCCAGACGTACATGGAGATCGATGGATATGCAAGGAAAGTGCCTCCGGTTTCGTTCAGACCTAGAACGGACTTGTAAATGGATGGTGTGTCTGACATTGTATTCCTTTATATTGTATTCGTTGATCTCTGCTAAATATATATCAGTTTGGCGGCGGGGAATTTATTCTCTTGCTTAATGCCCTTCTCTGAGACATACGAGCTCAGAGGTTATATATTGGCAGATATCAGTGGTACGATATGGATTGATAGTGTGGCATGATGAGATGCAGTGATCCAGACTTTTGTTGAAAAGCAAAGTTTGGTGGATGATGATCAAAGCGCAGCTTTAATATAGCATGGCTTTGTGTATAGCGTTGATTCGCGAGCCTCACACCTCGGTATGGTGGTAAACTGATGGTTTGATCAGTATGCTTTTTAGTGGATGGGCACCTTAGTGGTGTCGTGGATTCGGTCGACCGAGATGAGCTTAGTGCTCAGGGATAGAGTAAGCGGTGTTTTCTCTCGCTGGGACGTAAGCCGCGGTGATACTCTGGTCCCAAAAGTGCGGATGTGCATTACGGTGTTTTCTCTTGCTGGGACGTAAGCCGTGGTGAATTGCACTACGCGATCGATCTTTCGAATCAGGAGACACCATGATGGAAATCCAATTTCCAATACTTGTATTTCGGTTTTATTTGTAGAGCCTAGTATGGCGACATAGTGGGATGGGGCGCTTATGCCGTCTATGATTGCTACTTATGATTTGAAGATGTTTTATACAATATGCACTTATAATAGTATCCAATGATTTGTTTTAAACATATCAAGCATTCTTGGCTATTATAAGGTAAAAACCCTATCCTCCGGCTTGCGTTGCATTGTGTGATGGGACCTGGGTCTTATAATAGCTTCATTTTTTCTTTATTTTGCATTGCGCTGTTGTTTTATGCATTGGTGTTCTTGGGAGGAAACACGTTTCGTGTTATACGGCGTGGTCCCTTGATTTACCTTACTTTGAAAATAAAGATAAATAGCTTTTTTAGTTATCACACCAGTCACATGACTGACCTGGAGTTTATTGTTTTAACCTAAACTCTGGGTGCCCCTATTTTCCACACGGGCAGCTAGTAGTTTTGGTTTTGCAGATTTATATTCACAAGATCCTGATTTACAGCTGGAACGATGCTCGGAAAGCTCTGTATCCGTGTATTATTTTCAGTTGTGTTTTATATTGTTTTTCCGCTGCAATGTAATTTAAATCTCTGATATTTGTTGAATGTAATTTATTCATTTATACTCTGTATATTCTTGTATCTGATGGAATTGTTGTAATAACAATGAAATGTTCTCCCGTCTGCGTTCTGTTGTGTGTTGTTCTCGAACTATCCGCGCTTTCCTTCACGGGGAAGTTACGGGTTTTTACATTGTTGAATTGAATTAGTTTGTCAATTCAGTTAAAAGTATCATTTTGGTCATATTTGTTGAATGGAATTAGTTTGTCAATTCAATATAAAATATTATTTTGTCATTTTTATTGAATCGAATTAGTTTGTCAATTCAATTAAAAATATCACTTTGTTATGTTATTGTATTGAATTAGAGTTGTCAATACAATTAAAAATATATCATTTTATTTACATTATTGAATTGAAAAGAATTGTCAATTCAATAAAATTATCATCTTGTTTACATTATTGAATTGAAAAGAATTGTCAAATCAATAAAAGTATCATCTTGTTTATATTATGAATTGAAATAGAATTGTCAATTCAATAAAATTATCATCTTGTTTATATTATGAAATAAAATAGAATTGTCAATTCAATGAAAAAGATTACATTTTTTATTTGTAAATTTAGATGCAAATAAACACCGTAGGAAAATATTACATTTATTATTTGCAAATTTAGATGCAAATAAACACCGCAGAAAAAGATTACATTTTTATTTGCAAATTTAGATGCAAATAAACATCATAGAAAAAGTTGCATTTTTGTTTGCATTCTTTGATGCAAATAAAATCATGAAATAAAAGTTACATTTTTGTTTGCATTTTAGATGCAAACAAAAACATAAAATAAAAATGTCATTTTTGTTTGCATTTTAGACACAAACAAATACATGAATTTAAGAAGTTATATTTTTTATTTACATTTTAGATGTAAATGAAATAATAGAATAAAAAGTTATATTTTTATTTACATATTAGATGTAAATAAAACATGAAATAAAAAGTTACATTTTTATTTGCATTCCCTGATGCAACTAAAACATGAAATAAAAAGTTACATTTTTATTTGCATTCTTGATGCAAATAAAATATGTAATTAAAAGTTGAATATTTATTTTCATTCTTTGATGCAAATAAAACATGAATAAAACAAAAGAGTTACATTTTTCATTTGCATTTTTGATGCAAATAAAAGCCTAGTTTAAGAAGTTACATTTTTCATTTGCATTTTTGACTCAAATGAAAGAATAGAATAAAAGTTACATTTTTCATTTACATTTTTGATGCAAATAAAAGAATAGAATAAAAGTTACATTTTTCATTTGCATTTTTGATGCAAATAAAAGAATAGAATAAAAGCTACAATTTTTCATTAGTACTTTTGATACAAATAAAAAGCATACAATTAAAAAGTTATATTTTTATTTATATATTAGAGTCAATAAAAAGAATAGATTTTAATGTTACATTTTTATTGTCATTTTAGAGACAATGACAAGAATAAATTTAAATGTCACATTTTCATTATAAATTTAGATACAATAAAAATAGTAGAATTAAAAATCGTGTTTTTATTGCCATTTGTTTTCAACAAAAAGGGTGAACATTATGAATATACTCTCAATGTAATTTAGATACCATTGGAAATAATTAGTCATTAAAACACGATCTATTTCAAATAATCATTTTTATCATGTTAGAAGAATTATGAAAATCATATATAAAATTTCTAACATGAATATAGATTGTATTTGGCTTGCATGTGATTGTTTGAAAGTAGTTGAAACCACCAAATGATTTATAATTATATATATATATATATATATATATATATATATATATAAATTAAAAATAAAACAAATCGCGTGCAGTAGTTCGCGTTTCAGCAATCGTAACTTCAAATGATTATACCGTAAGATCCGACGTCGGATTTCCTCAAAACCGGAACCGTTAGGACAGCTTTGGGAAGATCTTTCCATCGATATGAATTTTGTTAAAATCCAACCATTAGATTTCAAGATATGTGTAAATCAAATTTTGGTAAAAACAACGCTAGGGTCGCCCATCGACCCGAAGCGTCGTTAAATAAATTTGGCTATTTTTTTATATATAAAAATAGCGATTAATCGTTATTAAATACCATTAATGATATGTAATGAGTTTAATATATATATATATATGTATATGTATATGTATATGTATATGTATATGCGAGGATCATTTGAAAAGACCGAGTTAAATCTCATTTCAAATGGTCATACGACGATCTAAATTGAAGATCTTAAAGACGACGATTGAAGACCGGCGATCTTCACATCGAAAGGATAACTACTGATGCCTGGCATTGGCTAGCTACCAATAAAGGGTTAAAGTGTTAGTTTTCCGGACGTACTTATTGATCGTCCGGATACGCGAGCACCCCACTTCCGTATTGGACATACGGGACGAGGAATATGGTGACTCCGGTTTCATTCAGACCCAGAACCGACTTGTAAATGGACTTGTGTCCGACATTGAATTTCATGCTGTGTAATTAAATTGATTTCTATTAATATATATCTGTGGTGGCAGAGAATTTATTCTCTTGCTTAACACCCTTCTTTAAGACACATGAGCCTGAAGGTTATATATTGGTAGTTATCGATCACATGGTATGGATTGTCAATGTGGCATGCCAAGATGCAATTGATCAAGGCTTTTGTTGAAAAGCAGAGCCTTGTGTATGATGATCAAAGCATAGCCTATTTAGGCATAGCTTTGTGTATTACGTTACCTCTCGAGCCTCACACCCCGGTAGAGTCAAAAACGGGACAAGCGAACGTAGGGAGTGCACACGTTTCTTTCTAGCTAGAAGTGGTGTTTAGGTTTTTACAAGACCCGACACTTTTACTTCTGTGGTTGATGGAATGAGGCGCCTCGAATATATTTTTTTGGTCGCCAATGGCCAATTTATAGGTCCAATAGGATCGGGGAGCATGTGTTCAGGCATAACTAATCCACTAGCGTTATTTATGGACCGGCCCTATTGTATCCAAGGGTTCACTACGGGGAATCCTGAGACATTGCTAGAGCATCTCGAATCGGTAAGGAGATCGTTACTAGCCTTGACTCATGATGGAAACCAATCTCCAATTCGTCATTACGGTTTTGATTGTAACCCTATATATGGCGACATAGTAGGATGGGGTACTATGTCATCTAGGATTAATACATTTACTTTGAAGTATTTTTGAAACATACTAGACACTAGTAATAATATTAAAAATATTATTTTCTACGTATCAAGCATTTTTATCATTATAAGGTAAAACTCTATCCTCTGTTTGCGTTGCATTGTGTGATGGGACTTGAGTCTGTTAATGATTTCATTTTCTGAAAAGAATTGCATTATTTTAGACTTAAAATTTATAAAACTTATGCACTGGCAAACCAATGGAATTAAACCCGTTCCGCATTAGCGGCGTGGTCCACTGGTTTAACATATTGTTAATTTAGTAGGATTTCTCATACCAGTCCCATGACAGACTCGTAGTTTGTTTCACTTTGCAAACTCGGGTGCCCTCTTTCCACAAGGGCAGTCAATTGACAAGTTTTAGGTTGGGGTGTTTTCTAGACTAGAGGTTGCTGATGAAGATGATGAAGGATCTTTTCTTTTTATATTTTTATTTACTTATTGATACATTGAGACAATATTGAGTATTGATGTATTTTGGGAGTCTGAGAATTTATTTCTTTCCCTGTTTTTAGACATCTATGTTGCTAAGTGTATCCAGTACTGCGTAATCTAATGTTTCTGTAATGATGTTTGTGATGACATTTTCATTTCCACTGCAGTGGTTTATATATTCTGCTATTATCTGAGATCTATTATTGTTTTAATTATGTTATACTCTTATGATTATTCTTACATTCGTACCACAGAAGTTTGGGTTGTCACAAGAATTCAAATCCCCAGGTTTTCATTTCAAATTCTTTAGAAATCATATATGTGACGGCCGGGAATTTCGCTCGATCCGAATCAGTCGTTAAACCGATCTAGACCGTTCGAAACCCCTGATCGTTTGAGAACAGGACAAAATAGAACGCAGACGGGAGAACATTTCATTGTTATTACAACAATTCCATCAGAATACAAGAATATACAGAGTATAAAAGAATAAATTACATTCAATAAATATCAGAGAATACAATAAGTTACATTGCAGCGGAAAAATAATACAAAGCACAACTGAAGGTGATATATGGATACAGAGCTTTCCGGAAATCATTCCAGCTGTACACCAGGATTCTATGAATATAAATCTGCAAAACCAAAACTACTAGCTGCCCGTGCGGAAAATAGGGGCACCCAGAGTTTAGGTTAAAACAATAAACTCCAGGTCAGTCATGTGACTGGTGTGAGAACTAAAACAGTTATTTAAAGCTTTACTTTAAAGGAGAGTAATTCAAGGGACCACGCCGTATAACACGGAACGGGTTTCCTCCCAAGAATACCAGTGCATAGAATAAACAACGCAATGCTTTTTCGAAAAATGAAGCTATTATAAGACCCAGGTCCCATCACACAATGCAATGCAAGCCGGAGGATAGGGTTTTCCCTTATAATAGCCAAACATGCTTGGTACATTTTAAAAACAAATCATTTGATACTATAATAAGTGTATAGTGTCAAAACAATTTCAATCATAAATATCAATCATAGACGACATGGGTACCATATATCATGTCGCCATACTAGTTCTACAATTAAAACCGCAATACACGTATTGGAAATTGGATTTCCGTCATGTGTCGAGGCAAGGGGCAAGCTCCTCTCCGCTTCGAGTTACTCTAGCAAATGCCTCAGCACTACACACTCTGGTTAACCCTGGGATCTTCCAAGACCGGTCCTCACTTACGTTAGAGGATTAGTTATTCCTGAACACACATTTCCCGGCCCTAAAGGACCTATAATTGAGGCGCCTCGCATCCAAACCACAAAGGTGAAAAGTATATAAATGTCAGGGCTGGTAGGTCACTGACACCATCCATAGCTAGAAAGAAACGTCGTGCACTCCTTGGGTCCTCATCCCGTTTTTGACTGATACCGAGGTGTGAGGCTCGCGAATCCACGCTATACACAAAGCTGCCACATAGGCCGTGCTTTGATCATCAACCACAAGACTTTGCTTTTCAACAGAAGCCTTGATCCATGCAACTCAGCGTGCCACATAGGCAATTCATGCCATGCGATTGATATCTATCGATATATAACCTCTAAGCTTGTACGTCTCAGAGAAGGGCGTTAAGCAAGAGAATAAATTCTCCGCTGCCAAACAGATATATATCTAACAGAAATCAATCAACATAGAATAAAATCCAATGTCAGACACACAATCCATTTACAAGTTCGTTCTGGGACTGAACGAAACCGGAGGCACTTTCCTCGCATATCCATCGATCTCCAAGTACGTCTGGACGATCACCAACTGATTCCCTCATCTTGGGTGTACAGCCCAATCAAGATCGTCAGTAATCACCCAAACGATGTGAAGAATTCTGGTCTTCAACCACCGTCTTCATCTTCGACATATCGTCGAATCGGTTATTCAGAATGGGTATAAACCCGGCCTTTCCGAACAACCCGCGTATATTAAAAACAAATGTTACAAAAACACAACATACGCCTCATTCCAATTCATTAGTCACTAACCGTAAATTAGCAAGAGAACAATTTCCCAAATATTAACCCCAAAGGCCGAAACCAACATCAGATCAATATCCAGGAAACCATTCTTCTTAACTAACCTACAGCTAGTTTCTAAATTCCACATTCTTAGGGAAAGGTTCCCATTAATTTTATCCAAGATAAATTCTTTAAAATTTATCCTTTAATCTTCCTTTGGATGTCATTTCAAACCAAATTATGGTTTTTCAAACTAGTCGAGATTTGCGAACCACACCGAAGTAATTATTTATTTTATTTCCCAATCCCAACCCATTCATCCCATGAAGCAAAACTGGTAATACTCCATATCTAACACCACGGTGTTATCGGTAAAATTAATTACCATTTCACGTTCAAATCTAATTAAAGATTTAACTATCGCTTTGGAGAAAAACTGGTGATACTCCATTCTCGCTTATTTTCAAAATTTGATAATTTAGATTATCAATGCACATTTCAATCTAATTGCAGATTCATTTAAAACTCCTTTTACTGTGTTAAAGAACTAATGTCATTTAAACACAGTTCACGACAAACCCAAATTACATTCTATTTATTATCGGGTTAAAGAACAAGTGTTATTTAAAACACTGCTCACGATAAACCCACAAATCAATTCTATTTCAAACCCATTTCAAATCCAATTTAATTTATTTAAAAATAAATGGGTTTTAATTTCAGTTCAAAACTAGTTCATTTCGATAAAAATCTATTTTTGTCATTTCAAATATGGAGTTTTTCATCCCAATTTTTCCCTAAATCATTTCTTATGATTTTACACAAATTATTACTATTTTTAATAATTTTATCAAGGCCCGTACAGTCGATTTCCATCAACGGCCATCGAACTGCACTTACAACGACCTTTTTCAAATTTGATTTGGACGTATCTCCAAATCCAACCGTTAGATTTCAAATTTCTAATATTAGTTAGAAAGCTCCTTTCGATACGAACCCAACGGTTCCGGTTTTAGGAGAATCCGACGGTCGGATCTCCCGTAACGTCCGTTTGAAATAAATGGTCGAAATTCACGAACTGCCGCGGCGCTGCGCGTTCTATTCAGGCCATTATATTATATATAAAATATATATAATATAGATTTCGTCGATTTCTATTTAAAACGAATTATATAAATAGTTTTAGATTCATTTCAAAAACAATTTCAACTTCCATTTCAATTCAAATCAAAATTGAATTTTTCCTTATAAATTCGTTTTAAAATTCATTTCTATTCAATTCAAATTCCCATTCAATTTGAATTCAATTCAATTCGTTTTCAATTCAATTCGAATTCGTTTTCAATTCAATTCAAATTCGTTTTATAATCAATTCAATTCGAATTCGTTTTATATTCAATTCAATTCGAATTCGTTTTCTATTCAATTCAATTCGAATTCGTTTCTATTCAATTCAATTCGAATTCGTTTTCTATTCAATTCAATTCGAATTCCTTATATATCAATTGAAATCAAATTCGTTTTCTATTCAATTCAATTTCAAATTTCATTTCAAAATATTCGATTTCGAAATCACTTTTCAACATTCATTTTAAAATGAATAAAATCGATATAAATATCGTTCACGTCAAAATGGCGTCAATCTAATCAACACGGCTTCATATATTTCTATTTTCAAATATTCTATTTCAATTATTTCTTATTATCAAAATATTTCGTTCAACACATGACTAATCTCAACGGATGAGTACTGTCAACACATGAACCATTATTTTATATTGATAAAGATGTAAATTTTATTATTAAAATATTTCGTTCAACACATGACTAATCTCAACGGATGAGTACAGTCAACACATGAACCTTTATTTTATATTGATAAAGATGTAAATTTTATTATTAAAATATTTCGTTCAACACATGACTAATCTCAACGGATGAGTACAGTCAACACATGAACCTTTATTTTATAATATTCTTTATTTTCTAAATTGGAATGAGGCCCAATCAATTACCATATAAAGTTAATTATATGGATTTCATTCAACACATGTATATAATAGCAACGATACTTAGTCAACCATCATCCAAAGTGCACTACACTGTATAAGCATCAAATATAGATATCTAATGCTTATAACGGCCTGTCGATCTATCGATCGACATATTTAATCAATCAGGATGAGTGAACTTCAAATTTCATTCCAACACCCGTGTGGGGTTTCAAACAATCAAACACATATTTTAGTTGTGCAGTTGGGCGATGTGTAAAATTTATCGACCCAATCAATATCAGTTAAATCAGTGTATATAAACAAATCGGCCGATTTGTTTGTAACTATTTATTTATTCACTTTTACGTTAAAAATTATATTTTTAACGATAAAACATTTTATTCAACCTATGAAAATATTCTATTCAGATCATTTATTAAATAAAATGATATCTTTATTTTTCTAACTTATTTTAGAAAATTTCGGCGGCATAACGACACCATACTAGAAACGGGACAAGGCCTAGCCTTATCCCCGGTCTAGTGAAGGCCCACGCCATTCACACATCAATCAAATCAATTTCATTTCACCAAGCAATACAATTCAACCCAAATAATCTAACCAACTACACAGCCAAACAAACAAGTCCATGGTCTGTAGACGATTGTGTCGGGTGCTACTAAACACCGTCTGCATCCTAGTATATATACATAACTAGAAAAAGAAATTTTGAGTGAGAAGTTCTCACCGATATCTATTCCAACTCCACGCCACTTCAAATGTAGAAGTCCTCGTCATTTTCGCCTTTTAGTCATCTTCGTTGCCCGTATTCTCTACATATGTAAAAATCGAATTTTTACTTCGCTATTCAATATATAAAAATCGAATTTTTACTTTGCTATTCAATATATAAAAATCGAATTTTTACTTTGTTATTCAATATATAAAAATCGAATTTTTACTTTGTTATTCAATATATAAAAATCGAATTTTTACTTTGCTATTCAATATATAAAAATCGAATTTTTACTTTGTTATTCAATATATAAAAATCGAATTTTTACTTTGATATTCAATATATAAAAATCGAATTTTTACTTTGTTATTCAATATATAAAAATCGAATTTTTACTTTGCTATTTAATATATAAAAATCGAATTTTTACTTTGCTATTCAATATATAAAAATCCCGCCTTTCAACTATAAAGATTTCGCCTTTTAAAATATATCATTATAAAAATCACATTTTTATTTTTCTACACATATAAAGATGATATTTCTAATATTCCTATCATGTAAAAAATTATATTTTTAATTCTCTACATAAACAAAAATCATATTTTTACTATATAAAAAAAACACTTCTTTTTCCTAGCTAATGAACGAATAAAAATCTTTCCTTTACTTTGCAAATCAATGAATAAAAATCCTAACTTTGCTTTAAAATAATAATCATATTTTTATGCTCTACACTATATAAAAATTATATTTTTATTCTTCACGTCTAATAAAAATCATATTTTTACTATCTTCCTTATATAAAAATTATATTTTTATTTCGCTAATCTTTTTTTTTATATAAAGGCCTAACCCTTTTATTTTTAAATAAAATCAGTTCTATATAACCAAACAAAAAATCAGTTTTAACTTAAGTAAATGAATAAACAAAGTGGTAAAAACACACCTTTGAAATCGTTGGTGAATGGGGGATCGGATTAGAGGAGGGGAAGGCCAAGGCGGAGGACTTGGAGGCTGAAGAGGACGCAGAAGGAGGTGCGTCGGGTCTGCAGTCGGCGGAGGGTCTTCGCGAGAAGGGGGGCTGCGCGATTTCTGAAATGAGGGAGGGGGGAGTTCGAACTGTGGAGGAGAGGAGGGGAAACGCGGCAGTAGGGGGGCTTCGATCGCGGTGGCGCGCCGCCTGAGGGGGGGGGTATCGTGGTAGTTTAGTTTTTTTTTCTCTTTTGCAAATGATTTCAACGGGGGGGGGGGGCTGGTTAAGGAGAAGGGAGGGAGGGAAGATATTTTATGTTTTATTTTATTTCAAAAAGTTGACTTTCACATATGACCTCTAAACGAGGCCCACCGCCTGTCGTCCATAGCGTATTACCCCCATTACGAACACAATGGGATATGTATCGCAAGCTGATTTGATCGTTTCTATCTGTTTTCGTCAAAATCAATATATAACTCTATATATTGAATTTGAACGCGCATTTCAATTTACCGGGGTCGCATACTAACTTGAAAAATTCCAAAAAAATATTTTCTAGCTTCGTATTGACGATACGGTCCTAACAAAACTAGTTTCGTCGAATTCTGAGGCCGTTGAAAAAATGGCCATCTTCCAGTCGATTAAAATCAACTAAAACTGGTCAAACGCGTTTTCCTTTGCCACACTCACATATTGATTCGAAAAATTATGAAATTTGAAATCTAGCAATAAATTGACATCACGGATCCAACAAAAGTGGTTTCGTCGAAATCCGAGGTCGTTTGCAAAATTCCCATTTTTAAGGGCCTGAATTCCATAGCGACTATTCAGAATTTTCAACTGGACATATCTTTTGATTCCCGCTATGAAATTTCAATTTTTCGGATTCGTTGGAAAGATATCAACAATTAGATCCTATTATTTTTGGTTTCGCTAAAATCCGGTTTGTTTTGCACCCTGTACATTCAATTGAAGTTTGAAATCGAATTATCGAACTACCGCGCCATTTTCAATTCTATTTATAATTATATATAATTATTTATATTCTAACGACGACATATATAATATATACGCCCGAATTATATTCAAAATAAATTTTTCATCGATATTATTTAAAATAATCCATTTTAAATATTCAAAATTCGCTAAAATTGCCAAAATAAAAATTTTAAACTGGCCCAGATTTTCGGGTTGTTACAATATAAATATATCTACATATATTTATAACCATCTCAAATTCAAAACATTTGAATTTTTAAACTAACTTGTTTTCTTTCAAACAAATATCTACCAAAAACTTTTCTAAGGTAGCAATCCATCACTTAGAAACTCGAAAATGAACACTGATGATGCTGTAGTCATCATCAAAATTATTTTCCAGCAACTGAAGTGAATTCAGTGCTTTATCTTTCAAAAAATCCATCTAAAATGATTTTTATTTAAAAATCCTTCCAAAACAAAGCTATATTATTTTAATATACTTCAAAAATATTTTACAACTTCCGAAGATTAAAATTCCAATTCTGGTTTTAATTCAAATTTGTATTCATCTCATTTGTATATTTGATTCACATACAAATTCCATTTGGTTATAGATAACCATTCTAATTTTATAATCTTATTTGATTATAATAATAACAACCAACAAGTCCATATTATATAATAATTTTAGAAAATTATTGCTTTTATATCAACATATTATTTTGGGTAAAATTATTTCATTTACCCACTTTAAAACAATATCGTGTCGCATTTCTCTGTTCAAGTGTTTAAAATTTCCTATCGACTTCGTGGCGTCCCACGATTCGAATAGATTTCATAACTCACTTAACAGACAAGCCAACATAATATAAAACAATTTTTTATATCAATTAACAAATACACTCTCTCATATACACTCATCTCATTCTAGGGTACTACTGACCCTATCTCTAATGAGCACAACCCTACCAAAGCAAGGTATTCACTCAACCTAAGCTCCGATACCACTATAATGGCCCGGAAATTTGTACTACCTGAGTTGACTACATACACACACATTCAACCCAAATATCATAGAAATACGAATCAATTTTTTTAGAAGAAGAATAGAAATAACAACACATAATCTCACATCGTAGCGGAACAAAATATAATATACCATAACTTTTGAAATACAAAATTTTAACTGTATAACATACAATAATCAGAGTACAACACTTACAACACAACGGAAATAAACATACTATATATCTAACACTGAAGCCTCCTGCTCTAATCTCCTTTAGATAGATCTATAAAATCCTGAATTACTTGACTTCCCATACAAATTTAGGCACCCAAGAGTTTAGGTAAAACAAAATAAATAAACTCTGGGTCATTCATATGACTGGTATGAGTAAACAATTTCAAACAGTTTGAGAAAATAAACAATATCTCATAAGACCACGCCGTATAACACGAAACGGGTTTTTCCTTTATGAGAATCCAAAACACTTGATTTAACTTTCAAAAATCCTTTTGAAAGAAAAGATGATCTTTATTTTAGAACTCTTTTGATATTATAATAGTGTCTAAACCAAATAAATAGAAATCAAGTGAAACGCTTGCATCTCACGCTCCACTTATATATAATATACAATCAAAACCGCGAGCACTTATTGGGTAATGAATTTCCAACTATGACAAGGTACGGAACCACCTTCCGATAGTGTATCTCTAAAGGAGAATACACTGGGTTCAACAAGAACATCTTTTAACCCGGCCACACATGACCAACCACTCATTTCGCTTGAGTGTATCGAATGTATATCTCCATCGGTTGGGATCAGCAACCGTTTTCCCAAATGGTACATCATCTAATAGAATAAGTAATTAAATGAATTTCTCTAGATAGGTGATAATACACCCTAATGGGAGCTACCCACATAGCCATGATGCCTGCCCGATTTTTGTCATTTCCTGGTTGTTGAGGCCTGAAGCTACAATTACTTATCATTCATTGATAACACGATCACTTTGAATGCCACATTTTCAGATCTATTAATTATTAATTGATTTGCATAAATATATTCTGGATATTATGCTAAGAGAATAAATTCTCCGCCACCATATATATTTATACAGACCAACATATGCGATCATTGGAAATACTCTATCAGACATTTGTCCATATACGTTCGTTCTGGGATTGAACAAATCCGAAGGCACAATTTCTATTAATAGAAAAAGTCCTTACATTTTACTCCGTCTTCGATTATCTTTATATAATCTGATTCGCAACGCTTCTGCCAGTAGGGAGTGGTTCTCGGATAATAATCCAACCGGTCTCTCCATATTAACAACGATGTTGGCAAACACTTCGATAGTTGGTTATTTAACTATCGAAGAAAAACAAACATTCATTCAAAGCATCAAACAAATCACTGGGCATTTTAATTAATATTTCATTAATTAAAACAATTCTCCATTTCCTTATTCATATTCGTTAACACGATATTTTCGATAATCATCTTGGCCTCTTAAGCTATTTGGAAATCATTTCCATATATCGCCTTCTTTTATTTTCTATAATTAGAAAATATATTCTATTTATAATTGGAAAACATTCCAATTACTCATCTCTTCCACGACCATTCATTTATTTCTATACTCAGGAAATATTTATTATTATATTTCCCAATTTTCACTTGGGTCAAAACGAATGTCGTGTAAAACATCGTAACAACAACCCAAAACACTGCATCCAACTAACTCTTACTCAAACATTTCTCTTCGAGACTGGATCTTGCTCTTTATCGGTTACAAATGAAATCAATCAAGTTGGGATATAACTACCTCTCAGACCTTGACTGAAAACATCCTTAACTTCAAAACGGACAAGGCCACTTACCTCGAATAATCAACATCATAATAACCAATTATTCATTTTTAAACCCGTATACGTTTCTCTTTCTAATTTTACTAGATTTAATTATAGATTTCCTTTTTGTTTATAATATTCTATTTTTAAGTTCGTTTCCTTATCGAGTTCTGTATATATCGATACATTGATTTCTAGTTATCCAATTTTCTTAAAACTATTCTAACTCCTTAAATTTTTTGAAAATTTCGCCATAACCTCCTTTGTGCGGGTCACTCACTACAACCACAAAACACCTCTCTGGGCCCTTCCCATTCAAAAAGAAAATTAAAAAGCCAAGCGGCTTGCCGATTCGGCGCATAAAACCTCATATGGAATTTAAACATGTACCTTTTTATCGGGCACTTAAATTATAATCTTCATACACTTCATTCCATACCTGTCTAACTCATATACGTCCATTCCCAATTTATTCCAACTCAATTCGCTAATTTATTCTTTAATTAGCTATTTTGCCAATTTCACTTTTTATTTGAACATAACACGTTCAAAAAAAAATTAACTTGTTTACAAACCAATCAAATTCCATTTTCAACTTAAGTTTCATATTCGATTTCGAATATAAATTTACAAATCGAATTCACTTATTCAAAGTCCAATTTCGATTAAAAATCTCATTAACTAATTAATATTCAAATTAGTTAATTCTATTTAATAATTAAAAATCTGTTTTTTGTTTCAAAAATCAATCCATTACTCCACTTGAGTTCAGATATATTTTACAACTCAAATCTGGAGTTTTCCTAACTGAAATTTGGATTTCATCTGTTTAAAATCCTTTTATTTATTTAAATAAACCGTTATGGTTTTATAATGGTTATGGCGCTGTTTTTCTAAAAATTTGATTTTGATATAACTCAAAATCTATAAAACGAAATCCAGATTTTTCTCTTCCATTAGAAAACTATTATCAAATCGGTCCTGATGGTTCTTGTTTCAAAGAATTCCGACTTAAATTGAGTTCTATATACTCAATTGAAGTTCGGGACACCAATTTACGAAATGTCGCGCTGCGGCGAGTTCAGTTTTAATTATATTTCATATATAAACGTTTTAAACTTCGTTTATGTATAAATTCTAACTTCATTCTAATATATATTATATATATATATATTAAATCTAATTTTCAAATCCAACTTAATATTTCTAATTATCTTTAATCGTCGATTTTCCATTTACTCAGTTATCAATTCAATTACAACTCCATTTCTGTTATTATTTTCTGATTCCATTAGAAATAAATTATTACATAGAATTCATGAAATTGAATTCTAAATATATATATATATATATATATATATATATCCTTTGGATTTTTCCAATTCACTTTATATTCCGAATTCGGAAATAAAAACCGTTGTTCCCTTCTCGAATTGATTTCTAATTCACTATCAAATTCATACTTGAATTTATAATTCCACATTCATCCCGTGATAATTATTCCACTTTATAAACATCGTTTATAAATTTTCTTCCTTGTTTTATGCATTAAACATGATCCATTTATTTGAAACAAAATTTCCATATTTGGAATACTATATTTATAATAAATTATATATATATATATATACATTGAATTTTTTTTCATATTTAAAAATTTAAACATCTATTTAATACAATCCAAATATTTTTCTTTTTCTGAAAATATTTATTTAAATCAATTCGATCTAATCGAATTCAAATCATAAATCCATACAGATTTATTCTAATTCAATTCTCATTCCAACCGTTTGAAATAATTTCCTCGTTCCTTATTAACATGATTCCCAATCCTCAATTTAAATTCATTTTTGAATTTAAATATTTAGATTATCCAAATGATAATTTTTCCAGTTTAGTTATAAAACCCGTTTTTAAATTCACTTTAATTCACTTCATTATCCAATGAAAATCATTCCATTAAATTTATAAACACCATTTACAAATATACTTCAATTTCTTGCGTTATTTAATTTATAAACATCGTTTACAAATTCATCACTTCAATTTCCTGTATTATTTTATCGTTTATAAATTTAATACTTGTTTTATTTATCCAAAACAAGTAAATATCATTATAGCCCATTAAAAATTCAAATTCTATTTTTTTTAAATAGATTTCCCGTTTTAAATCTCAAATATCCTTTTTACGATATTTTTATATATCAACATTTTAGGCCCGGTGTTATTCAATCAATCAAAAACCCCCAGTTATCAACCATAGATTTTCTAACACATCATATATGATAATATATATGAAAACAAACAATTAATAGTATTTTTGAGGAATCCAGTCGGATCCCTCCAACTTGTTTTTCTGAATCCGCAGACGTTAGCCAACATAAATAATACACATCTTGCTTCGAGGCAGGATATCGTGGTATAGAAGGTCATCCACTATCATAGCGTGGGGCATATAGGGTCATCCACTAAGGATACTACGGGCATCTGCTAATGATACTGCGGGAATCCTATCACCAATATATATATATATAATAAACCACAATCCAATCCTAAATAACTAATATACATTTCATAGCCACAATAAGATTTTAATGCAAGCAAACAACCAACAAACAAATATTTTTAATAAATAAAAATAATTCTAAATAAAACGGAGTGAGATTTACTCACCGTAATTTTAATTGGCATTTCGTTCTGTTCTGATTTTAATTTCAGCTTATGTAATCCGTAGCCATGAATTCTTCGACTGACTCCATTCGATACCATCTTGTATACATTTTAATATAACATTATTTATTTAAGCTATCGAATAAAATTTAAATGCAATAAAATTACTAAATTAAATAATTACTATTATTCCCATTTTTTAATTTTCAAATCTTATCTTCTCTACCCAAAAAACCCTTTCCTGCATCCAAAATCCTTGAAAATACAGGTCGAATCCCACATTCGATCACCTAATCATAGTTGTACAGCTTCAGCCCCATCTTCAGTTCATCACAGTAAATCAAACTCACTGCCATGACCTTAAACATTCATAGATTGCTCTCGCTACCAGCTACGAAAACAACAAATGAGACCACCATTGGAATCTAGTAGATATTCTCACCATTTCTGTGCTTTACCCCTTCCAACAGCCTCTACCAGAATATGTTAAACATGCCCTCCTTGTAACAACTTCTCCTCTTCGAACTTGCAGTCCCACATTCAAATTGATTTCTTCTTATAACTAATTTCATCAACCCAGGACTGACCTCCTCCTTCTCACCACGCTACTGCCTTCATAATAGCACTCGTCCTCCTATAACTCCATCTATCCATTTCCTGTAGCGGTGTCAAGTGCGACTTCCAAAACTCCATAGCAACGTCGAACCCCTCCCCCTCGAACTATTGTCATTGATATATCCTACAACCCTGTCGCGATCTCCCAAACACCAAGAAATTGAACTTGTCACTCCCAAATCTGACATCGCTTCCCGATTTCACTAATTCGATGACCAACGCCTAACCCTAAGTTGTGCTCGAACTGTCGAGCTCCACAAACCACCGCGATGTTCGAAATTCCCTTTCCATTTGGTTCGATTATGAATAGATGCGCGGCCATTTTTACTTCGATTTGTTGAAGAATATTTAGAAGAGGAACTGGCGGATTTTGATTTTCTCTTTACTGGAACTAACGAAAGAAATGAAAATGGCCTTGAACTCGATTTCATGAATTTTGGAATTGGCCAAGAAATATAGAGATGGTAAATTTATATAAGCAGTGAAGGAACCAGACGTACTACCATTAACTCCTTTTGAAGGCCCCGATTTTGATTTTCAAAGAAAAAAAATGAAAAGTATAAAAAGTGGAGGATTCGTGTATTATATTAACACTGGTATTGGATTTAAAACAAGATGGAGGAGCAATATTTCCCTTTACTTGAAGCTCTCGATCCATTTTTTCCAGAAGAGTGAACTTAGAAGAAATAAAGGGAGAGGGTGTCGTATAAATAAATGAAAAATACTTCAGCATTAAGGAAACAGGGTACAATATTTTTAATGTGATTTGATTTTATATTTAATTCGATTTGATTTTGATTTAACCGGTGATTTGAGTTCGAGCTTATCTGCTATATATTATAAAAATATACTTCGCGGTTACGAACTCCTATTTGAGCGCAACCACTAGCGTTTCTAGCGTTACACAACTATTCTGAACACACTGAGATATGTTTCGAAGTCCAGTTTGATCACATGGAGAAGATATTAATTTAGAACAATATAAAAATTATTCAAAACAATAAATTCCTGTATAATAAATTATTATTATTATCGTTTTATTCAAATAGAATTTCTATAAAATGAATTTGACTCCACTAGAAATTCAAATTGAATTATTTCGGATTCTCATATTACGATAATTATACATATTCAAAATAAATCGTATATCGATTATTAAATTTATAAACTAAATATAAAATCCATTTATACTATCAACTAAATATTTAAAATAAATATTAAATATTCAAAAATAAATTGACCAAAATCTGGGTCGTTACATGTTCCAACTATATGTTGAAAACAAGAATTTTGATTAATGTCAACAAAGAGAAGAGCAATGGAAAACATGTCATGAAGCTAAGTGTATATATATATATACGTATTGAGTCGTGTTAGAATTATGTTAAAATATATCCTCAAGTATAACACGAATATACAAAACAAGGCATAAATATATTTAAATACCTATAAACCTTTAAAAAGCCATGAGTGTACAAAATTAGCTCCACCCGTCGACTGGTAGAAAAATGACCAGTCGACTGGTCAGCGTGTTTTTTTCATAACGGCTATTTTTAAAAAGGATTCAATCCAAACTTTTTAAAATATGATTCAACCAGTTGACTGATGGTTTTTAGACAAGTCGACTGATTCGAAACAGAAGCCTTTTTTTATGAAGAGTCACCTTCTTTTATGAAGAGATTTCTCTTCAATTAGCAATGGAAATGGACGCAACTTTTTACTGAAACTCTTCATGAAGGAATGCGAATCTTCAACAACTATATAAACACTACAAACGTGTTTTCCAAATCACCAATTTCTGATTCTATTCTCTCTATTTTCTGATTTGCACTTCTATATTCTTTGCATTCTAAAGCTCTCCTAAATTCAAGTTACTTGTTGAATCTTTGATAACATTTAACATCTATTAATTTAACAAGCAACAAATCTTCCTTAAATCTTCACATTCAATTCAAATAATTGAGGATAAGATTATAGGAAGGGTGTACATCATCGTGACTACTCAGTGTTGATTAAAGAGCACATTCAAGAGTCAAAACACTTGTAAATTATGAAGTCATGTGTGGGTGCTCAAGCGGGAACATCCTTGTTGGTGCTTTGGTGTATTGTGACATATTCCTTCAGGTTAAGAGAGGGCATAACAGTGAATTTCGAAGAGGAGCTTCGGGACTGGATATAGGACAGAAAGTGCGAACCAGTATAAAATTCCTGGTGTCATTTACTTACTGCTTTTATTTACTTGTGATACATCATATCAGTTCTTGCTTATTTGCATAACTATTGTATTGAATAAGCTAGTTTATCATTTATACTTCCGCATATCCATATATATAAAGGCCCTGATTAAGTCGTACACACCGACTTTTCACTATATTCCCTCCTCAGCAGTGATAGAAAATTCCTTTTAAATATTTCTAAATTTGGCTCAATCCATATGCCTTCCTTCAGCTTCTATAGTTTCCCACCAAAATGAAGCCTCCTCCTTAAGTTGATAAGCTACAAGACAAACCCTCATCCCATGCTCAAGTCCCAACAACTCAAAAATTCTCTCGATCTCTCTAATAGAGGTGCGTGCCACCACAAATGTCTTAGTACCCAAAAAAGTCTAGCCATATAAACTAGAAAAGTCCTTACAAAGCTTGGAGAAGTTCGTGGTTGCAGCTGGGTTCGAAGGAACCACTGCATCGGTTGATGGGACCTGCACATGTTCTTATCCCTTAGCGGGCGTCGTAGCTTCTAAATATCTACGAAACCAACTAGGAATAGGAACGCCTTCAGGAAGATTAGATGATCCTGACATGATGCACAAAAATAGGATAAAACTTTAGAATTCGAAGGAATCAAAGGAATGTCATAACTTTGACTACATGGTATATACTTTAATTTCAGAAATAACTTTTGGATTTTGAAAATAGAATTTCTTTCAAAAAGTCTTATTTAAAAAATAAATTTTTGTGTTCTTGAAAACCTTACGTTCTGATACCAAATGTAACACCCAAAACCCCGTAAACTTATCCTCAATATAGAATTTCATTAAGAAATGTAAAGCGTTGTAGGTATAAAGACTAATAATAATTGCGGAGACTAATATTTCACAAGATATTCTTTTAAATTATAAGTTCATAGCGAAAGAAAAGACAAGTTATAGTAAAGTGATAACACAATTAACCATTCTCAAATTATTTTAAATAAACCAAAGTGCCTAAATGTACCATGTCTCAATCTTAGCCACAAAAGAAATATCAGAGTACAAAACTAAAGTATCCCCAAATAACCAAAATAAAATACAAACAAATCATGGAAAGAAAATAAGATAAATAGTACATCTCCAGAAGAATCTTCCAATAGAAGTCGTAAGAGCAATCCGCGCCAAGCGCTTCCTTCTTAAGAGCTTAGGGGGAAGAAAAAGGAGAAAATGGGTCTGAAAAAAAGTCTGGTGAGCTGTAGGAATTTCTAGCACAACTAATAAGAGGAGATAAATAAATAAAACAGTAGTCTAGTGTCAGTATGAGACAAGTGTCTGTGCACATCTAAAAGTGAACAGAATAAAGTAGAGATATCATAAGAGATGCTACACAAAGGTATAAAGATTCAATAGGGATGTTGACTGTTTTGCACTTCTACAAGTAGAACAAAATTAGGAAGAAATTCCTAATATTACCCAAACAATCGGGTATGTCGAATCATGGATAAACTATGCCCAGTATGAGTTTGGGTTTATTAGGCCCTAGCCCATCAATAATTTGGTGTAACCTTATGCATAGGTGTGAAAATGTCTTATGTCCACAAATCGAGGTAGTGCACACACACTAACTCGCAGGAACGCACTCACACCCTCTCAACTGGACTAACTTACATCCACAACGTAACATGGTGCGTTTACCTTAAGTGAGGATGAAATGATAACTAGGGTATGCTACATGGAATGAATCCCAAACAACATAACTTAAATACCCTAACCCTTGATTTGACCCCCAAAACAATTTATTTTATTAAGCCCAACAACATGGAGTACTGAGCTTAAATTTATTAAGTTCATACCAAAAGCCATACAACAAGGAAAACTGAGCTTAAAAAACCCGACAAGAAGGAAAACCGAGCTTAAAAAACCTGACAATAAGGGGTACTAGGTTCATACTACCAATTATCATGTTTATAGCCCGACAATAAGGAGTACTGAGCTACAACCCGAGAACAATGAGTATTGGGTTATAATGTTTACAATTAAGCATGCGTACCTTACAATTCTCATGATTATGTCATTTTTTCCAATTACAGTCCATTTCTGTCAATTCTATTAAATTTGCATTTATTCAGTTCAATTTCCTTTATTCTATTTATTCCTTTCAAATTGCAGTTTTTGAACATATTCAGATTTTATTCTTCATTTTGATTATTTCAATTTCTTGTATTTCATTTCCCAACCCAAACGCAAAACAAAGAAAACAAAAAAGTCCAACGTGAAATATAAGGCTAACAGGTTCATGCCTATTTCAATGTATTCATATGCTCTTTTTAGGCATATATTTAGTCAATAGCAAAAATCCAAAAGAAAAGAAAGGACAAAAGAGATTCAAAATAACAAATCATAAGAACTCTGAATAAAATTTGCAGAAGTATACAGAGGAATTCAGAAAAGAATTAGAACAACTGTATAATCTAAATCAAGAATAGAGAAGAATTTAGATCGAAAACAATTCTAACCACTATTTTATAGATTTAGTTCCAATCTCAAAAGAAATCTAAAAATTACTAAAACTCACCTAAAGATTACAAATCCAAAAAGGCCCCGGTAGGATAATCCTTCAAATCGACAATTGGACAATACTCCAAAAAAATTCCTCAACAATACATTTTATTTTAGAGAAGAAACGATGTGGAGGCTGAGAAAATAAAGAAGGAGAAGTATATGGAAAAAGGGAGGAGTACAGGTCAATTTATAGGTGTAGAAGGAAAATCTTAGCATTAGGATGATTAGGATTTTAATCACAACGCTCAAAACCACATCAGTAGGTAGTCTCCAGAACATCTCAGCAGGTTTATCTTGTGCTAGGCACAAAATCTTGCTTAGAAACACTAACTGAGTCAACCCATATCCCTAGGTGGGTCGACATAGGGGTCAACCCACTTGGGTCCTTGGTTGACCACATGGTCGACCCAGTTGGGGCTGGATCGTCCAGTTATTCCATAAAATTTTCTTAATTAATTACTTAAATTCATTAACTTATATTTGGATTTCTAGTTTAAAATTCAAACTTCAACTAACCAAAATTTATTCATTTTAAGTCTGTTTTACACAAACCAAAAGTTTATTCGAACCAGAAAATTGGGACGGACCCAATGGCACAACCCTCATTGCCCAATTCTCAATTATTTCTCAACTTATTCTTAAATTAACAATTATTTGATTAATTATTATTTTGTTAAAATTTGGGTTGTTACAGTACTAAAAATCGACTTACTGCCCCATCAACCACTTTAACATAGCACGTTTTCTTTTTGTTCGATCTTTGAGCAGTAATTTTAATTTTATTCATGTGTGAATACTGTTTATGAGTTGGACCCACGAACTTCTCCAATCTTACATTTCGTGCATAATCTTCAATCATTTTGAACAATGACCAAGTTCTCCATAATAACCTAATAAGCATTAGAATGGTGTCCTCCTACACTTAAGAATTTCAGTTTAAGAACCACATATCATGCATGATCCTTGTCTTCTAAATAAAACTATCAAACCCAAGTTCTTCCACTAAATATAGCTTAACATTTTTTTATCGCATAAAAATTTGCTTCGTCGATAGTTGAACCCAAACCAAACATCCCTGAAAATAATCTAGTCCTGATTCTTAAGTCATAAATTTTGTACATATCATTTGATCAGTAGTAGGTAATAGCTTGTGAAACAGAATTGATTCTGCAGCAAACGATGAACATCTCCTTAATAACCACAATTCAATATCATTAGGATCCAAAGTAGAAAAAATTGTCACAGCAACATCCCATTTACCATGTGATTTAGGGAATGAATTTGTAACATCCTGGAAATTCGAACTCTTTGAGTTGACTAAATATAATACAAGTCTGACTCAAATTGCACGAAAATACGAATCATTAATAGAAAGAAATTAGAGGATGGGAAATAGAAAAGATAGAAAATTAGAATAAAAGAATTAATATAGAAGAAGGATCTGAATAACATTGAATCTCACAGTCGCGGCGGAAAAAAATATACTATACATATGAACTTTGAAAAATACAAAATTGTATCTGAATTTACATACAACATCAAAGTACATCATATATACATCACAACGGAAGTAAACTCTATATATATCTAATGTTGAAGCCTCCTGCTCCAAGCTCCTTCCAGATCATCTGTAAATCCTGAACTACTTGACTGCCCGTACAAATTTGGGCACCCAAGAGTTTAGGGAAAACACAGAAAAATAAACTCTGGGTCAGTCACGGGACTGGTGTGAGTAAACGATTTTAAACAGTTTTCTTAACTTGGAAAATTTCTTTTGAAAGAAAAGATAATCGTAAGACCGATCCACACATAAACGCGGATGGTTTTTATCTTACGATAATCCAAAATATTTTGAAGTCATAACTATACTGATATTATAATAACGTCTAGGGTTTCCACAAATAAATTAGAATCTAGCGGAACGCATGCATCTCACGCTCCACATATATAGTATAAAAACAAAACTGCTTGGCGCTTAGGGATAATAGATTTCCAACTATGAAAAGGTATGAAACCACCTTCCGATAGTGTATATCTAGAGAGGAATACACTGGGTTCAACAAGAACATCTTGCAACCCGGCCCTCATATGACCGACCACTCATTTCTCTTGAGTGTATCGAATATATTATCACCATACGGTTGCTAGCAACATAACCATTCCCGGGAGATACAGAAATGAAAGAAGTAGTAAAATGAATATTCTCCAGATGATGACAATACACCCTAGTGGGAGCGACCCACATAGCCATGCTGCCTGCCCGATTTTTGTCATTTCCCGGTTGTGAGGCTTGAGGTCAAAACTTACCTTTAGTATATTACGTCTTTATTCACTTTGAATGCCACATCATCAAACCCGTCAAATCACAAATTGATTTCCCCAAAACTACGGGTATAATGCTAAGAGAAATGAATTCCTCTGCCAACAAACATAGTTTTGAAGAGATCAACTTATGCGATCTATTAGGTATACTCTGTCGGACACTCGTCCATACAAGTTGCCCTAGGTCTGGACAAAACGAAGGCATTATTCTATAAATCCATCTCAGGCAATTTTTACCTAGGATCGACAAAATAGCCCTTGCATAAACTCCGTCTTCCATGGTCTTCAACTTGAATTCAAATTAATCAACGCCTAGGTCGAAACAAAGTGGTATTTGGATTTTATTTAGAAAACCAATCCCGGTCTCTTTGAAATGATGAACGTTAATATCTTTTAGGGTCAAGTGATGCTTAAATTTATCAGATCAATATATTCCATATGAGTTTCTATATCCTAATTGATTTTCAGAACTAATTTACACAATTTAATTAACATACGGGATTATATATTTCAACAGTAGTTGGGTATTATCTAAATAAAACATGTAAATGATTTAATTGAACTAAACAAGTGTACTGGTCATATTACAGACAATCACATAAATCATCACAACAGATTTATCCCAATTCAAACCATCATTCATAAATGGGTTGATTTTGGAAAATATTAGTTCGAAGACATATCTACTTAATTCAGTTAAGGATTTCCATCTATTTTTTTGTTGTTGTAACAATGTTGTTATAATCCATACTTCAATATACTCGACTTAAATATATAACTATTATTTCATTAATTTAATATATAATTTTATTTAGATCTTACTCAAATTGAAAATTGAACGATGCTTTCCTGAATTCAACTTAGTCGATAAACAATTCAACGTCTCTTCTGATTTATCACTATTCCATTTATTTTCGAAACTCCAGAATAATCTCATCGGTCAACCAATTTCCTGTAACAACCCGAAAATCTGGGCCAGTTTAAAATTTTTATTTTGGCGATTTTAGCGAATTTTGATTATTTAAAACGAATTATTTTAAATAATATCGACGAGAAATTTATTTTGAATATAATTCGAACGTATATATTATACGCGTCGTCGTTAGAATATAAATAATTATATATAATTATAAATAGAATTGAAAATGACGCGGTAGTTCGATAATTCGATTTCAAACTTCAATTGAATGTACCGGGTGCAAAACAATCCGGATTTTAGTGAAACCAAAAAATAATGGAATCTAATAGTGAATATCTTTTCAACGAATCCGAAAAATCAAAAGTTCGTAGCGGGAATCAAAAGATATGTCCAGTTGAAAATTCTGAATAGTCGCTATGGAATTCAGGCCCTTAAAAATGGGAATTTTGCAAACGACCTCGGATTTCGACGAAACCACTTTTGTTGGATCCGCAGTGTCAAGTTATTGCTAGATTTCAAATTTCATAATTTTTCGAATCAATATGTGAGCGTGGCAAAAGAAAACGTGTTTTGACCATTTTAGTTGATTTTAAATCGACTGGAAATTGGCCATTTTTCATACGGTCTCGGAATTCGACGAAACTAGTTTTGTTAGGACCGTATCGTCAATACGAAGCTAGAAAATATTTTTTCGAGAATTTTTAGGGTTAGTATGTGACCCCGGTAATTTGAAATGTACGTTTAAAATTCAATATAGTGATTTAAAGGTAAATTCAACGGAAACTAATCGAAACGATCAAATCAAGCTATGCAACATATCCCATTGTGTTCGGAATGGGGGTAAAACGCTATGGACGGCAGGCGGTGGGCCTCGTTTAGAGGTCGAAAATAAAAATTGCTTTTTAATGATAAATAATAAAATAATAATAAAAAAAAAAACCTTTCCTCCTCAAAATCGTTCTGGCCCCCCCTTACTTTTGAAATCAGATAATTCGATTTAGAATAAAAAAAAAAAGAAGACGGAAGGGGGATCGGAGATCTGCCGCCGCCTCCAAGCGCTCGCTGCCCCCCCTCGCTCTGTCAATCGCCCAAGACCCCATCCACTCCCCTTCGAGCTCGTGAAGCCGGCGCCCAAGAACCCCACCCAAATCCGAACGAAAATCGAGACCTCCGAACCACCGCATCCCCAACTCCCTCCCTCTCCTCTCGTTCTGCGTGAAGACCCCCCCCCCCCGTTTCAGAGATCGCGACGCCTCCAGGTGGGACCAACATCGCGCGCCGACCGATGACCGCCGAGCCCCTCTTCCGATCAACCCCTCCTCTTTTCTAAAGCCTGTAAGTATTTTTACTTTCATTTATTCTGGGTTATCCTGTTATGTATAAAACTGATTTTTTTTAGAAATTATAAACTGATTTTTTTTAAGAAAAAAAAAACTGATTTGATAAAGAATTTTAAAACTGATTTTTGAAAAAGGTTTTAACTTTAAATAGAAAATGGTTTGAACTTTAAATAGAAAATGGTTTGAACTTTAAATAGAAAATGGTTTGAACTTTAAAAAGAAAATGGTTTGAACTTTAAAAAGAAAAAGATTTGATCTTTAAAATAGAAAAGACGGAATTTTTATTAAGTAAAAGATGTAAGATATGATTTTTATATTTTTAATAGAAATAAAAATATAATTTTTACATCATAGGAATATTAAAAATATAATCTTTATAATAAAAATATAATCTTTATATATTAAGTAGCGAAATAAAAATATGATTTTTATATATTGAACTTCGAAATAAAAATATGATTTTTATATATTGAACTTCGAAATAAAAGTATAATCTTTATATATTAAATAGCGAAATAAAAATATGATTTTTATATATTGAATAGCGAAGTAAAAATTCGATTTTTACATAGGTAGTGAAAGCGGGCAACGAAGATGACGAAGATGCGATAGCGATGAAGATTCCTATCAATGAAGTGCCGTGGAGCTAGGATAGCTATAGGTGAGAATTTCTCACCTTTCAAATTTATTTTCTAGTTATATATATATATATACTAGGATGCATACGGTGTTTAGTAGCACCCGACACAATCGTCCACAGACCGTGGACTTGTTTGTTTGGCTGTTTGGTTATTGATTGTGATATTGGTTTGAATGTGGTTTGTGGTGTGAAAAATCGAATCGATAAATTGGTTAGGATTAGACGTGCGCCGTTATAAGGCGAAGGAGTAAGGCTAGGTTAGACTCTTACTCCAAACTTTGTGGTTTGCATAATAAAATTGATATGATTGATGTGTGAATGGCGCGGGCCTTCACTAGACCGGGGATTAGGCTAGGCCTTGTCCCGTTTCTAGTATCGTGCCGTTATGCCGCCGAAATTTTCTAAAATATGTTAGAAAAATAAAAATATCATTTTATTGAATAAATGAATTGAATAGAAATTCATAGGTTGAAATAAAATGTGACGGCAAGGAATTTCGCTCGGTCCGAACCAGTCGCTAAACCGATCCAGGCCGTTCGAAACGCCCTATCGTTTGAGAACACGACAAATCAGAACGCATATAAAAGAACATTTCATTGCATATTACAACAACGCATCAGATTACAAGAATATACAGAGTATGAATGAATATTACACAGAAATATCAGAGATTTTAAATTACATTTAAATACATAGCAGCGGAAGATAATACAATACACAACTAGAAGTAGATATACGGATACAAAGCTTTCCGGATATCGTTCCAGCTGTAAACCAGGATCCTGTGAATATAAATCTGCGAAACCAAAACTACTAGCTGCCCGTGTCAAAATAAGGGCACCCAGAGTTTAGGTTAAAACAATAAACTCCAGGTCAGTCATGGGACTGGTGTGAGAACTAAAACAATTTTTAATCTTTATTTTCAATCATTGGGTAAATCAAGGGACCACGCCGTATAACACGGAACGGGTTTCCTCCCAAGAATACCAGTGCATAAAACAACAGCGCAATGCTAAATAAAGAAAAATGAAGCTGTTATAAGACCCAGGTCCTATCACACAATGCAACGCAAGCCGGGGGATAGGGTTTTTACCTTATAACAGCCAAGAATGCTTGATACGTTTAAAACAAATCATTTGATACTATCATAAGTGCATAGTGTATAAAACAACTTCAAATCGTAAGTATCAATCATAGGCGGCATGAGTGCCCCATCCCACTATGTCGCCATACTAGGCTCTACAAATAAAACCGCAAAGTCACGTATTTGGAAATTGGATTTCCATCTATGAACCGAGGCAAAAGATAGTCCTCACCGACTTCGAGACAATCTAGCCCATGTCTCAGGCAAGCGCGCAGGCAAGCCTTGGAGCGACAGGGCCGGTCCACCGATGTGGATTATTATGCCTGAACACTACGTCTCCCCACCCTATGGGGTGTAAGTCTGGTCCGTCAGCCGACCAGAATGCATCGGCCGAAACCGATATAACCGAGGCGCCTCGCAACAGCCACAACCACATAAGTCAAACTCGTCAGGGCGTGTAAAACCACTGACGCCACTTCTAGCTAGAAAGAAACGCAAGTCCTCCCTGAGGTCCGTCTCCCGTTTTTGGTTCATACCGGGTGTGAAACACGCGAGGTAAACGTTACACAAAGCTACGCCACAAAGGCCGTGCTTTGATCATCACCACAAGACTTTGCTTTTCAACAGAAGCCTCGATCAATTGCCACTTAGGCATGCCACACAGGAAATTCACTCCATGCGTTTGATATCCATCAATATATAACCCCTGAGCTCGTACGTCTCAGAGAAGGGCGTTAAGCAAGAGAATAAATTCTCCGCCGCCAAACAGATATATATTTAATAGAAATCAATCACACAGACTAAAATCCAATGTCAGACACACAGTCCATTTACAAGTCCGTTCTGGGGCTGAACGAAACCAGAGGCACCTAGTACCCCGCATATCCATCGATCTCCAAGTACGTCTGGACGATCACCAACTGTTTCCATCTTCTTGGGTGTACAGCCCAATCAAGATCATCAGTTATCACCCAAACGACGTGAAGACCTCCGGTCTTCGACCATCGTCTTCATCTTCGACTTATCGTCGTATCAGTTATTCAGAATGGGATAAACCCGGTCTTTCCGAATAACTCGCGTATATTTTAAATAAGTGTTACACAAACACAACATAAGCCTCATTCCAATTTATCAGTCACTAACCGTAAATTAATCAAGAGAATAATTTCCCAAATATTAACCCCGAAGGCCAAAACCAACATCAGATCAATATCCAGAAAACCATTCTGCTTGGCCAACCGACAGTTAGTTTCTAAATTTCACATTCATAGGGAAATGTTCCCATTAATTTTATCCAAGATAAATTCCTTGAATTTATTCTTTATTCTCTTTTTGAATCTCAATTCAAACTAGTTGGGATTAGCGAACCTTACCGAAGTAATCATTTATTTTAATTTCCCAATCCCAACCTATTCATCCCATGAAGTAAAACTGGTAATACTTCATATCTAACACCACGGTGTTATCGGTAAATTCAATTACCACTTCACGTTCAAATCTAATTAAAGATTTAACTATCTCCTGGAGCAAAACTGGTGATACTCCATTTTCGATCATTTCAATCTAATTAAAGATTCATTAAAACTCCACTTAGTTTTAATCTTCGACTGGGTTAAAGAATCAGTGTCATTTAAAACACGGTTCACGATAAACCCAAAATCACATTCCATTAATTATCGGGTTAAAGAACAAGTGTTATTTAAAACACTG
Organism: Allium sativum; assembly: GCA_030737875.1. Lineage (NCBI taxonomy): Eukaryota > Viridiplantae > Streptophyta > Magnoliopsida > Asparagales > Amaryllidaceae > Allium > Allium sativum. The sequence continues at coordinate 338,449,100 of CM060912.1, forward strand.
TTCACGATAAACCCAAAAATCAATACCCATTCAATTCCGATTAAATATCATTTAATTGGTACACTTCATTAAATCTAAATAAAAAGATTTAATCTTTTCTCAACTGGGTTCAAGAACAGTGTTAGTGAAGACACCATTCACGACAAACCCAAATCACATTCGATATTCAATACAAGGCTCTGAATAGAAAATATATCGGCTTATATTCAATATCGAATTCTACGACTAACAAATGTCGTATTGGAAATAACGATATAAATATATATCTTTCAAATTTCCATAACAACACCTGTATAATCACGAATTCCAACATCGAAATATTCCGAAGACAATTTCGATTCAAATCCACTCCAATGCAATCATTGGATATTCTGGTTATTTTTAAAACCCTTTTTAAATTCAATTTATTTATTTAAAAATAAATAGAATTTTAACTCTAGTTCAAAACCAGTTCATTTCGATAAAAATCTATTTTTATCTTTTCAAATATGGAGTTTTTCATCCCAATTCTTCTCAAATCATTTCTTATGATTTTACACAAATTATTACTATTTTTAATAATTTTATCAAGGCCTGTACAGTCGATTTCCATCAACGGCCATCGAACTGCACTTACAGCGACCTTTTTCGAATTTGATTTGGACATAATTCCAAATCCAACCGTTAGATTTCTAATTTCTAATATTCTTTAGAAAGGTCTTTTCGATACGAACCCAACGGTTCCGGTTTTAGGAGAATCCGACGGTCGGATCTCCCGTAATGTCCGTTTGAAATAAATGGTCGAAATTCACGAACTGCCGCGGCGCGGCGCGTTCTATTCAGGCCATTATATTATATATATAATATATATATAATATATTTCGTCGATTTCTATTTAAAACGAATTATATAAATAGTTTTAAATTCGTTTCAAAAGCCATTTCAACTTCCTTTTCAATTCAAATCAAAATTGAATTCTTCTTTATAAATTCGTTTCTATTCAATTCAAATTTCAATTCCATTTGAATTCATATTCAATTCAATTCATTTCGAAATCGTTTTCAATTCAATTCATTTCGAAATCGTTTTCAATTCAATTCATTTCGAAATCGTTTTCAATTCAATTCATTTCGAAATATTCATTTTAAAATGAATAAAATCGATATAAATATCGTTCACGTCAAAATGGCGTCAATCTAATCAACACGGCTTCATATATTGATATTTTCAAATATTCCATTTCGAATATTTCTATTTCAAATATTTCTATTTTAAAACTGGAATGAGGCCCAATCAATTACCATATAAAGTTAATTATATGGATTTTCTACAACACATGTATATATCAACAACGATGAATAATCAACCATCATCCAAAGTGTATTCTACACTGTATAAGCATCAAATATAAATATTCAACGCTTATAACAGTTTGTCAATCAATCGATCGACACACAACTAAACAATCGGGATTAGTGTACGTCAAATATCATCCCAACACCCGTGTAGGGTTTCAAACAATCAAACACAGATTTTATTTGTGCAGTTGGGCGATGTGTAAAATTTATCGTCCCAATCAATGTCCTTCAAATAGGTGTACATAAACAAACCGTTCGGTTTGTAAATGAATATTTTATTTATTCACATTCCCGTTAAAAATTATATTTTTTTTAATGATAAAACATTTTATTTCAACCTAAGAATTTCTATTCAATTCATTTATTCAATAAAATGATATCTTTATTTTTCTAACTTATTTTAGAAAATTTCGGCGGCATAACGGCACGATACTAGAAACGGGACGAGGCCTAGCCTTATCCCCGGTCTAGTGAAGGCCCACGCCATTCACACATCAATCAAATCAATTTCATTTTGCAAACCACAAATTTTGGAGTAAGAGTCTAACCTAGCCTTACTCCTTCGCCTTATAACGGCGCACGTCTAATCCTAACCAATTTATCGATTCGATTTTTCACACCACAAACCACATTCAAACCAATATCGCAATCAATCACCAAACAGCCAAACAAACAAGTCCATGGTCTGTGGACGATTGTGTTGGGTGCTACTAAACACCGTCTGCATCCTAGTATATATATATAACTAGAAAATAAATTGAAGAGTGAGAAATTCTCACATATAGCTATCCAATCATCTTGACTCTTCTTTTGCAGAATTCTTCGACGCTCTCGCCTTTTTGTCGCTTTCGCCCGTATTCTCTACATATGTAAAAATCGAATTTTTACGATGCTATTCAATATATAAAAATCGAATTTTGACTTCGCTATTCAATATATAAAAATCGAATTTTGACTTCGCTATTCAATATATAAAAATTCTATTTTTCTATCGAAGTTCAATATATAAAAATTCTATTTTTCTATCGAAGTTCAATATATAAAAATCCTATTTTTCTATCGAAGTTCAATATATAAAAATCCTATTTTTCTATCGAAGTTCAATATATAAAAATCCTATTTTTCTATCGAAGTTCAATATATAAAAATCCTATTTTTCTATCGAAGTTCAATATATAAAAATTCTTTTTTTCTATCGAAGTTCAATATATAAAAATTCTATTTTTCTATCGAAGTTCAATATATAAAAATTCTATTTTTCTATCGAAGTTCAATATATAAAAATCCTATTTTTATTTTCTACCGCTACTATATAGATTAAAATTCTATTTTTATAGCGCTACTTTCTATAGAGAGATTATATATATATATATATATTTTTTTACATTACTACAAATCACATTTTCCCATATGATAAAATCAGGTTTTAATCTAATTTAAAATCAGATTTTTATAAAATAAAATAAAACAAAATCGTTAAAACTCACTGCGTTTGATCGGAAGAAGGTTGTCGAAGTCTGGTGGTCGACGAGGGGGCTTCAGGCGATCAGCGATGACCTTCTGGTGGTCCACTGCGACTGACAGTGGGATTGTAGAGGGCGTTTCTAGTATCGGGGAGAGGAATGGGGGTGTGGATGCTCTGGAGGAGGAGGCGGCGACTGGGGGAGGGCGAGGTGGCATTTGGGTCGGCGGCGATGAGGTGTGGTAGCCTGGAAGAAAAAGGGCGGCGGGTATCTTCAAAACTGGGGTTCTCGCTGCCTCGAATGGAAGAGGGAAGGAGGGTCAACGAAGACGAGGGAGGCGGAGGTGCATGGGTGGGGTCTATTGGCGGCGATGCGATGGAGGGGGGGGGTGGGCGGCGCAGTCAACGGGGTGATTTGGGGTTTTTCTGTAAAGTGGTCGGGGAGAGAGAGTATGGGAAGAGAGAGAGGGTAGGGGGTTATATAGTTTTATTTAATATTTTATATATATTTTTTTTTCCATTCAAAAGTATCTTTTAAAATCGAACTCGAAACGAGGCCCAACGACCGTCGTCCATAGCGTTTTACCCCCATTCCGAACACGATGGGATATATATCGTAAGCTGATTCGATCGTTACAATCAGTTTCCTTTGAATTTACATTTAAATCACTTTATTGAATTTTAAACGTACATTTCAAATTACCGGGGTCACATACTAACTAGAAAAATTCCAGAAAAATATTTTCTAGCTTCGTATTGACGATACGGTCCTAACAAAACTAGTTTCGTTGTATTCTGAGACCCTATGAAAAATGGCCAATTTCCAGTCGATTAAAATCAACTGAAACTGGTCAAACGCGTTTTCCTATGCCTCGCTCACATATTGATTCAGAAAATTATGAAATTTGAAACCTAGCAATAACTTTACATCACGGACCCAACAAAACTGGTTTCGTCGAAATCCGAGGTCGTTTGCAAAATGTCCATTTTTAAGGGCCTGAATTCCATAGCGACTATTCAGAATTTTCAACTGGACATATCTTATCATTTATAAAGTGAAATCTCAGTTTGTTAGATTCGTTGGAAAGATATCGTCAATTAGATCCTAATGTTTTTTGTTTCACTAAAATCCGGATTGTTTTGCACCCGGTACATTCAATTGAAGTTTGAAATCGAATTATCGAACTACCGCGCCATTTTCAATTCCTTTTATAATTATATATAATTATTATATATTCTAACGACGACGTATATAAAATATACGTTCGAATTATATTCAAAATAAATTTCTCGTCGATTTTATTTAAAATAATTCATTTTAAATAATCAAAATTCGATAAAATTGCCAAAACAAAAATTTCAAACTGGCTCGCATTTTACGGGTTGTTACAATCTCCCCCACTTAAAACTTTTCGTCCCCGAAAGGGAACAAAGTCGAAAGTGGTTTGATTAATCAACTCTACGCTCGATCTGGCTTCCATTCTCCAACTCTGTAGTTTCTGAGAATTTTCAAATTTTCAAAAATTTGGCTAACACCATAAATTTTCGAAAAATTTCGCCATAACCTCCCCTGCACCGGGAGCATCGGGGAATTTCAAATAGCTTCCCCAGTCCTTCAGATCTCAAAAAGAAAAAGAAAAAGCCAAGCGGCTAGCCAATAGGCTCACAAAATCATCATCACCCAAACAAAACAGGAAATTATGTAGTAAACATGTACCTATTTGTCGGGCAAACAAATTTTATTCTCTGGCTCTAGCCTCCTTGCTATGACCTGTTCAATATAAGTACGAGTATATACAAGCAAACGCAACCAATTTTCAATATAATTCAATATTCGGTTCAATTAGGCTAAATGGCTAAAAATTAGCAAACAAATAAACAAACAACACAAACATCAATCAATTAGTGGATTAGAGTTTCAAATTGATAACTTTGATACATAGTCAAAAATCAGGTTTTTGATGCCAAATCACAACAATAGGCCCTATCTAATTTTGGTTCTCACACCAGTCTAATGGAAACATATAGAAATCACACCTTCGAAACACGAAAATAAATACTGGTGATGGCGCGCCATCATCAGAATCATGTCCGGGCGACTAGAGTGTGACTCTATATCTATCCAGTATATTAAAATTTCGAATACACGCGGATCAGACATATACGCAAAATCTATATATACTGGATTGTCCACATCAATCTAAATAGATAATCAAATACGAATAATTGATTTAAATTTTCAAAACAAAAATTGTTTTCATTTAAAAAAATATACTCTTCACACTCGTTCTAGGATACTACTGATCCTATCTCTAACGAGTCATTCTAATTGGATATTACTAATCCAATATCTGATGAATTCTTTCGTATGGTTCTAATGTGTCTTGTTCTCTAAGCTTTGTAAACCAAAGCTCTGATACCAACTGTGACGGCAAGGAATTTCGCTCGGTCCGAACCAGTCGCTAAACCGATCCAGGCCGTTCGAAACGCCCTATCGTTTGAGAACACGACAAATCAGAACGCATATAAAAGAACATTTCATTGCATATTACAACAACGCATCAGATTACAAGAATATACAGAGTATGAATGAATATTACACAGAAATATCAGAGATTTTAAATTACATTTAAATACATAGCAGCGGAAGATAATACAATACACAACTAGAAGTAGATATACGGATACAAAGCTTTCCGGATATCGTTCCAGCTGTAAACCAGGATCCTGTGAATATAAATCTGCGAAACCAAAACTACTAGCTGCCCATGTCAAAATAAGGGCACCCAGAGTTTAGGTTAAAACAATAAACTCCAGGTCAGTCATGGGACTGGTGTGAGAACTAAAACAGTTTTTAATCTTTATTTTCAATCATTGGGTAAATCAAGGGACCACGCCGTATAACACGGAACGGGTTTCCTCCCAAGAATACCAGTGCATAAAACAACAGCGCAATGCTAAATAAAGAAAAATGAAGCTGTTATAAGGCCTAGGTTCTATCACACAATGCAACGCAAGCCGGGGGATAGGGTTTTTACCTTATAACAGCCAAGAATGCTTGATACGTTTAAAACAAATCATTTGATACTATCATAAGTGCATAGTGTATAAAAAAACTTCAAATCATAAGTATCAATCATAGGCGGCATGAGTGCCCCATCCCACTATGTCGCCATACTAGGCTCTACAAATAAAACCGCAAAGTCACGTATTTGGAAATTGGATTTCCATCTATGAACCGAGGCAAAAGATAGTCCTCACCGACTTCGAGACAATCTAGCTCATGTCTCAGGCAAGCGCACAGGCAAGCCTTGGAGCGACAGGGCCGGTCCACCGATGTGGATTATTATGCCTGAACACTACGTCTCCCCACCCTATGGGGTGTAAGTCTGGTCCGTCAGCCGACCAGAATGCATCGGCCGAAACCGATATAACCGAGGCGCCTCGCAACAGCCACAACCACATAAGTCAAACTCGTCAGGGCGTGTAAAACCACTGACGCCACTTCTAGCTAGAAAGAAACGCAAGTCCTCCCTAAGGTCCGTCACCCGTTTTTGGTTCATACCGGGTGTGAAACACGCGAGGTAAACGTTACACAAAGCTACGCCACAAAGGCCGTGCTTTGATCATCACCACAAGACTTTGCTTTTCAACAGAAGCCTCGATCAATTGCCACTTAGGCATGCCACACAGGCAATTCACTCCATGCGTTTGATATCCATCAATATATAACCCCTGAGCTCATACGTCTCAGAGAAGGGCGTTAAGCAAGAGAATAAATTCTCCACCGCCAAACAGATATATATTTAATAGAAATCAATCACACAGACTAAAATCCAATGTCAGACACACAGTCCATTTACAAGTCCGTTCTGGGGCTGAACGAAACCGGAGGCACCTAGTACCCCGCATATCCATCGATCTCCAAGTACGTCTGGACGATCACCAACTGTTTCCATCTTCTTGGGTGTACAGCCCAATCAAGATCATCAGTTATCACCCAAACGACGTGAAGACCTCCGGTCTTCGACCATCGTCTTCATCTTCGACTTATCGTCGTATCAGTTATTCAGAATGGGATAAACCCGGTCTTTCCGAATAACTCGCGTATATTTTAAATAAGTGTTACACAAACACAACATACGCCTCATTCGAATTTATCAGTCACTAACCGTAAATTAATCAAGAGAATAATTTCCCAAATATTAACCCCGAAGGCCGAAACCAACATCAGATCAATATCCAGAAAACCATTCTGCTTGGCCAACCGACAGTTAGTTTCTAAATTTCACATTCATAGGGAAATGTTCCCATTAATTTTATCCAAGATAAATTCCTTGAATTTATTCTTTATTCTCTTTTTGAATCTCAATTCAAACTAGTCGGGATTAGCGAACCTTACCGAAGTAATCATTTATTTTAATTTCCCAATCCCAACCTATTCATCCCATGAAGTAAAACTGGTAATACTTCATATCTAACACCACGGTGTTATCGGTAAATTCAATTACCACTTCACATTCAAATCTAATTAAAGATTTAACTATCGCCTGGAGCAAAACTGGTGATACTCCATTTTCGATCATTTCAATCTAATTATAGATTCATTAAAACTCCACTTAGTTTTAATCTTCGACTGGGTTAAAGAATCAGTGTCATTTAAAACACGGTTCACGATAAACCCAAAATCACATTCCATTAATTATCGGGTTAAAGAACAAGTGTTATTTAAAACACTGTTCACGATAAACCCAAAAATCAATACCCATTCAATTCCAATTAAATATCATTTAATTGGTACACTTCATTAAATCTAAATAAAAATATTTAATCTTTTCTCAACTGGGTTCAAGAACAGTGTTAGTGAAGACACCATTCACGACAAACCCAAATCACATTCGATATTCAATACAAGGCTCTGAATAGAAAATATATCGGCTTATATTCAATATCGAATTCTACGACTAACAAATGTCGTATTGGAAATAACGATATAAATATATATCTTTCAAATTTCCATAACAACACCTGTATAATCACGAATTCCAACATCGAAATATTCCGAAGACAATTTCGATTCAAATCCACTCCAATGCAATCATTGGATATTCTGGTTATTTTTAAAACCCTTTTTAAATTCAATTTATTTATTTAAAAATAAATAGAATTTTAACTCTAGTTCAAAACCAGTTCATTTCGATAAAAATCTATTTTTATCTTTTCAAATATGGAGTTTTTCATCCCAATTCTTCTCAAATCATTTCTTATGATTTTACACAAATTATTACTATTTTTAATAATTTTATCAAGGCCTGTACAGTCGATTTCCATCAACGGCCATCGAACTGCACTTACAGCGACCTTTTTCGAATTTGATTTGGACATAATTCCAAATCCAACCGTTAGATTTCTAATTTCTAATATTCTTTAGAAAGTTCTTTTCGATACGAACCCAACGGTTCCGGTTTTAGGAGAATCCGACGGTCGGATCTCCCGTAATGTCCGTTTGAAATAAATGGTCGAAATTCACGAACTGTCGCGGCGCGGCGCGTTCTATTCAGGCCATTATATTATATATATAATATGTTTCGTCGATTTCTATTTAAAACGAATTATATAAATAGTTTTAAATTCGTTTCAAAAGCCATTTCAACTTCCTTTTCAATTCAAATCAAAATTGAATTCTTCTTTATAAATTCGTTTCTATTCAATTCAAATTTCAATTCCATTTGAATTCATATTCAATTCAATTCATTTCGAAATCGTTTTCAATTCAATTCATTTCGAAATCGTTTTCAATTCAATTCATTTCGAAATCGTTTTCAATTCAATTCATTTCGAAATCGTTTTCAATTCAATTCATTTCTTAATATTCATTTTAAAATGAATAAAATCGATATAAATATCGTTCACGTCAAAATGGCGTCAATCTAATCAACACGGCTTCATATATTGATATTTTCAAATATTCCATTTCGAATATTTCTATTTCAAATATTTCTATTTTAAAACTGGAATGAGGCCCAATCAATTACCATAAAAAGTTAATTATATGGATTTTCTACAACACATGTATATATCAACAACGATGAATAATCAACCATCATCCAAAGTGTATTCTACACTGTATAAGCATCAAATATAAATATTCAACGCTTATAACAGTTTGTCAATCAATCGATCGACACACAACTAAACAATCGGGATTAGTGTACGTCAAATATCATCCCAACACCCGTGTAGGGTTTCAAACAATCAAACACAGATTTTATTTGTGCAGTTGGGCGATGTGTAAAATTTATCGTCCCAATCAATGTCCTTCAAATTGGTGTACATAAACAAACCGTTCGGTTTGTAAATGAATATTTTATTTATTCACATTCCCGTTAAAAATTATATTTTTTTTAACGATAAAACATTTTATTTCAACCTATGAATTTCTATTCAATTCATTTATTCAATAAAATTATATCTTTATTTTTCTAACTTATTTTAGAAAATTTCGGCGGCATAACGGCACGATACTAGAAACGGGACGAGGCCTAGCCTTATCCCCGGTCTTGTGAAGGCCCATGTCATTCACACATCAATCAAATCAATTTCATTTTGCAAACCACAAATTTTGGAGTAAGAGTCTAACCTAGCCTTACTCCTTCGCCTTATAACGGCGCACGTCTAATCCTAACCAATTTATCGATTCGATTTTTCACACCACAAACCACATTCAAACCAATATCGCAATCAATCACCAAACAGCCAAACAAACAAGTCCATGGTCTATGGACGATTGTGTCGGGTGCTACTAAACACCGTCTGCATCCTAGTATATATATATAACTAGAAAATAAATTGAAGAGTGAGAAATTCTCACATATAGCTATCCAATCATCTTGACTCTTCTTTTGCAGAATTCTTCGACGCTCTCGCCTTTTTGTCGCTTTCGCCCGTATTCTCTACATATGTAAAAATCGAATTTTTACGATGCTATTCAATATATAAAAATCGAATTTTGACTTCGCTATTCAATATATAAAAATCGAATTTTGACTTCGCTATTCAATATATAAAAATTCTATTTTTCTATCGAAGTTCAATATATAAAAATTCTATTTTTCTATCGAAGTTCAATATATAAAAATTCTATTTTTCTATCGAAGTTCAATATATAAAAATCCTATTTTTCTATCGAAGTTCAATATATAAAAATCCTATTTTTCTATCGAAGTTCAATATATAAAAATCCTATTTTTCTATCGAAGTTCAATATATAAAAATCCTATTTTTCTATCGAAGTTCAATATATAAAAATCCTATTTTTCTATCGAAGTTCAATATATAAAAATCCTATTTTTATATCGAAGTTCAATATATAAAAATTCTATTTTTCTATCGAAGTTCAATATATAAAAATTCTATTTTTCTATCGAAGTTCAATATATAAAAATCCTATTTTTATTTTCTACCGCTACTATATAGATTAAAATTCTATTTTTATAGCGCTACTTTCTATAGAGAGATTATATATATATATATATATTACATTACTACAAATCACATTTTCCCATATGATAAAATCAGGTTTTAATCTAATTTAAAATCATATTTTTATAAAATAAAATAAAACAAAATCGTTAAAACTCACTGCGTTTGATCGGAAGAAGGTTGTCGAAGTCTGGTGGTCGACGAGGGGGCTTCATGCGATCAGCGATGACCTTCTGGTGGTCCACTGCGACTGACAGTGGGATTGTAGAGGGCGTTTCTAGTATCGGGGAGAGGAATGGGGGTGTGGATGCTCTGGAGGAGGAGGCGGCGACTGGGGGAGGGCGAGGTGGCATTGGGGTCGGCGGCGATGAGGTGCGGTAGCCTGGAAGAAAAAGGGCGGCGGGTATCTTCAAAACTGGGGTTCTCGCTGCCTCGAATGGAAGAAGGAAGGAGGGTCAACGAAGACGAGGGAGGCAGAGGTGCATGGGTGGGGTCTGTTGGCGGCGATGCGATGGAGGGGGGGGGTGGGCGGCGCAGTCAACGGGGTGATTTGGGGTTTTTCTGTAAAGTGGTCGGGGAGAGAGAGTATGGGAAGAGAGAGAGGGTAGGGGGTTATATAGTTTTATTTAATATTTTATATTTTTTTTTCCATTCAAAAGTATCTTTTAAAATCGAACTCGAAACGAGGCCCAACGACCGTCGTCCACAGCGTTTTACCCCCATTCCGAACACAATGGGATATATATCGTAAGCTGATTCGATCGTTACAATCTGTTTCCTTTGAATTTACATTTAAATCACTTTATTGAATTTTAAACGTACATTTCAAATTACCGGGGTCACATACTAACTAGAAAAATTCCAGAAAAATATTTTCTAGCTTCGTATTGACGATACGGTCCTAACAAAACTAGTTTCGTTGTATTCTGAGACACTATGAAAAATGGCCAATTTCCAGTCGATTAAAATCAACTGAAACTGGTCAAACACGTTTTCCTATGCCTCGCTCACATATTGATTCAGAAAATTATGAAATTTGAAACCTAGCAATAACTTTACATCACGGACCCAACAAAACTGGTTTCGTCGAAATCCGAGGTCGTTTGCAAAATGTCCATTTTTAAGGGCCTGAATTCCATAGCGACTATTCAGAATTTTCAACTGGACATATCTTATCATTTATAAAGTGAAATCTCAGTTTGTTAGATTCGTTGGAAAGATATCGTCAATTAGATCCTAATGTTTTTGGTTTCACTAAAATCCGGATTGTTTTGCACCCGGTACATTCAATTGAAGTTTGAAATCGAATTATCGAACTACCGCGCCATTTTCAATTCCTTTTATAATTATATATAATTATTATATATTCTAACGACGACGTATATAATATATACGTTCGAATTATATTCAAAATAAATTTCTCGTCGATTTTATTTAAAATAATTCATTTTAAATAATCAAAATTCGATAAAATTGCCAAAACAAAAATTTCAAACTGGCTCGCATTTTACGGGTTGTTACATAAAATGTTTTATCGTTAAAAATATAATTTTTAACGTGAATATGAAAATAGTGAAGTGAACAAAATAAAATATTCATTTACAAACCGGGCGGTTTGTTTATGTACACTGATTTGACTGACATTGATTGGGACGATAAATTTTACACATCGCCCAACTGCACAACTAAAATCTGTGTTTGATTGTTTGAAAACCCCACACGGGTGTTGGGATGAAATTTGAAGTTCACTCATCCTAATTGATTAAATATGTCGATCGATCGATTGACAGGCTGTTATAAGCGTTAGATATCTATATTTGATGCTTATACAGTGTAGTGCACTTTGGTTGATGGTTGATTATTTTTCAATGCTATTATACATGTGTTGTATGAAAATCCATATAATTAACTTTATATGGTAATTGATTGGGCCTCATTCCAGTTTTAAAATAGAAATATTTGAAATAGAAATATTCGAAATGGAATATTTGAGAATATCAATATATGAAGCCGTGTTGATTAGATTGACGCCATTTTGACGTGAACGATATTTATATCGATTTTATTCATTTTAAAATGAATATTAAAAAGTAATTTTGAAATCGAATATTTCGAAATGAAGTGAATTGAAAACGATTTCGAAATGAAGTGAATTGAAAACGATTTCGAAATGAAGTGAATTGAAAACGATTTCGAAATGAATTGAATTGAAAACGATTTCGAAATGAAGTGAATTGAAAACGATTTCGAAATGAAGTGAATTGAAAACGATTTCGAAATGAAGTGAATTGAAAACGATTTCGAAATGAAGTGAATTGAAAACGATTTCGAAATGAAGTAAATTGAAAACGATTTCGAAATGAAGTGAATTGAAAATGATTTCGAAATGAATTGAATTGAAAACGATTTCGAAATGAATTGAACTGAAAACGATTTCGAAATGAAGTGAATTGAAAACGATTTCGAAATGAATTGAATTGAAAACGATTTCGAAATGAAGTGAATTGAAAACGATTTCGAAATGAAGTGAATTGAAAACGATTTCGAAATGAATTGAATTGAAAGCAAATTCAAATGAATTCAAATTGAATTGAATAGAAATGAATTTTAAAACGAATTTATAAAGAAGAATTCAATTTTGATTTGAGTTGAAATGGAAGTTGAAATTGTTTTGAAACGAATGTAGAACTATTTATAAAATTCGTTTTAAAAGGAAATCGACGAAATATATATAATATATATATATTATATATATATAATGGCCTGAATAGAACGCGCCGCGCTGCGGTAGTTCCTGAATTTCGACCATTTATTTCAAACGGACATTGCGGGAGATCCGACCGTCGGATTCTCCAAAAACCGGAACCGTTGGGTTCGTATCGAAAAGAGCTTTCCAATGAATATTAGAAATTTAAAATCTAACGGTTGGATTTGGAGTTATGTCCAAATCAAATTCGAAAAAGGTCGCTGTAAGTGCAGTTCGATGGCCATTGTTGGAAATCGACTGTACGGGCCTTGGTAAAATTATTAAAAATATCTATAAATTGTGTAAAATCATAATATATGGATTGGAAAGAGTTGAGCTGGAAAATTCCACATTTGAAAAGATAAAAATAGATTTTTATCGAAATGAACTAGTTTTGAACTAGAATTATAATTCTATTTATTTTTAAATAAATAAATTGAATTTGAAAAGGGTTTTGAAAATAACCAAAATTTCCAATGATTGCATTGGAGTGGATTTGAATCGAAATTGTCTTCGGAATATTTCGATGTTGGAATTCGTGATTATACAGATGTTGTTATGGAAATTTGAAAGATATATATTTATATCGTTATTTCCAATACGGCATTTGTTAGTCGTAGAATTTGATATTGAATATAAGCCGATATATTTTCTATTCAGAGCCTTGTATTGAATATCAAATGTGATTTGGGTTTATCGTGAACAGTGTTTTAAATAACACTTGTCCTTTAACCCGATAATTAGTGGAATGTGATTTTGGGTTTATCGTGAACCGTGTTTTAAATGACACTGATTCTTTAACCCAGTTAAAGATTAAAACTAAGTGGAGTTTTAATGGATCTTTAATTAGATTGAAATGATCGAAAATGGAGTATCACAAGTTTTGCTCCAGGCGATAGTTAAATCTTTAATTAGATTTGAACGTGAAATGGTAATTGAATTTACCGATAACACCGTGGTGTTAGATATGAAGTATTACCAGTTTTACTTCATGGGATGAATAGGTTGGGATTGGGAAATAAAATAAATGATTACTTCGGTGTGGTTCGCTAATCCCGACTAGTTTGAATTGATATTCAAAGGAGATTAAAGAATAAATTTAAAGAATTTATCTTGGATAAAATTAATGGAAACTTTTCCCAAAGTATAAGAATATTGGAATAAAAGGATATTCTGAATTGGGATGAGGCGTATGTTGTGTTTGTGTAACACTTTTAAAATATATACGCGAGTTATTCAGAAAGACCGGGTTTATCCCATTCTGAATAACTGTTTCGACGTGGTGTCGAAGATGAAGACGGTGGTCGAAGACCGGAAGTCTTCACGTCGTTTGGGTGATTACTGATGATCTTGATTGGGCTGTACACCCAAGAAGATGGAAACAGTTAGTGATCATCCAGACGTACTTGGAGATCGATGGATATGCGGGGTACTAGGTGCCTCCGGTTTCGTTCAGACCCAGAACGGACTTGTAAATGGACTGTGTGTCTGACATTGGATTTTAGTCCGTGTGATTGATCTCTATTAAATATGTATCTGCTTGGCGGCGGAGAATTTATTCTCTTGCTTAACGCCCTTCTCTGAGACGTACGAGCTCAGGGGTTATATATTGATGGATATCAAACGCATGGAGTGAATTGCCTGTGTGGCATGCCTAAGTGGCAATTGATCGAGGCTTCTGTTGAAAAGCAAAGTCTTGTGGTGATGATCAAAGCACAGCCTGTGTGGCACAGCTTTGTGTAACGTGAATTCGCGAGCCTCGCACCCCGGTTGTGAACCAAAAACGGGAGAGGACGTCAGGGAGGGCATGCGTTTCTTTCTAGCTAGAAGTGGCGTCAGTGGTTTTACACGCCCTGACGAGTTTGACTTATGTGGTTGTTGCTGTTGCGAGGCGCCTCGGTTATATCGGTTTCGGCCGATGCATTCTGGTCGGCAGACGGACCAGACTTACACCCCATAGGGTGGGGAGACGCATGTTCAGGGTTTAAGTTTAATCCACATCGGTGGACTGGCCTTGAGGATCCAAGGGTCGATGCGCTCTGACCCTGAGGCTCGGGCTAGAGAGTCTCGAAGTCGGTGAGGACTATCTTTTGCCTCGGTTCATAGATGGAAATCCAGCTTCCAAATACGTGACATTTGCGGTTTTATTTGTAGAGCCTAGTATGGCGACATAGTGGGATGGGGCACTTATGCCGCCTATGATTGATACTTATGATTTGAAGTTGTTTTATACACTATGCACTTACAATAGTATCAAATGATTTGTTTTAAACGTATCAAGCATTCTTGGCTATTATAAGGTAAAAACCCTATCCTCCGGCTTGCGTTGCATTGTGTGATGGGAACTGGGTCTTATAATAGCTTCATTTTTCTTTATTTAGCATTGCGCTGTTTGTTTTATGCACTGGTATTTTTGGGAGGAAACCCGTTCCGTGTTATACGGCGTGGTCCCTTGATTTACCTAGCTTTAAAAATAAAGATTAACTGTTTTAGTTCTCCCACCAGTCACATGACTGACCTGGAGTTTATTGTTTTAACCTAAACTCTGGGTGCCCTTATTTTGACACGGGCAGCTAGTAGTTTTGGTTTTTGCAGATTTATATTCACAGGATCCTGGTTTACAGCTGGAACGATATCCGGAAAGCTTTGTATCCGTATATCTCTTCTAGTTGTGTATTGTATTATTTTCCGCTGCTATGTATTTAAATGTAATTTAAATCTCTGATATTTCTGTGTAATATTCATTTATACTCTGTATATTCTTGTAATCTGATGCATTGTTGTAATATACAGTGAAATGTTCTTTTATATGCATTCTGTTTTGTCGTGTTCTCAAACGATAGGGCGTTTCGAACGGCCTGGATCGGTTTAGCGACTGGTTCGGACCGAGCGAAATTCCTTCTCGTCACATTTGGTATCAGAGCTTTGGTTTACAAAGCTTAGAGAACAAGACACATTAGAACCATACGAAAGAATTCATCAGATATTGGATTAGTAATATCCAATAGGAACCACTCGTTAGAGATGGGATCAGTAGTATCCTAGAACGAGTGTGAAGAGTATATTTTTCTAATGAAAACAATTTTTGTTTTGAAAGATAAATCAATTATTCGTATTTGGTTATTTATTTATATTGATGTGGACAATCCACTATATATAGATTTTGCGTATACGTCTGATCCGCGTGTATTCGAAATTTTAATATACTGGATAGATATAGAATTATACTCTAGTCGCCCGGGGGTGATTCTGATGATTGATATATCATCATCAGAGTTTATATCCGAGTGACGAAGGTGTGATATCTATATATTTCCTATTGACTGGTGTGAGAACCAAAATTAGATAGGGCTTATTGTTGTGATTTGGCATCAAAAATCTGATTTTTGACTATGTATCAAAGTTATGAATTTCAAATGATAATTCACTAATTGATTGATGTTTGTGTTGTTTGTTTAATTGTTTGATAATTTTGAACCATTATGCCTAATTGAACCAAATATTGAACTGTATTGAAAATTGGTCGCATTTGCTTGCATATACTTGTACTTACATTGAACAGGTCATAGCAAAGAGGCTAGAGCAGAGAATAAAATTTGTTTGCCCGTCAAATAGGTACATGTTTACTACATAATTTCCTGTTTTGTTTGGGTGATGATGATTTTGTGAGCCTATTGGCTAGCCGCTTGGCTTTTTCTTTTTCTTTTTGAGATCTGAAGGACCGGGGAAGCTATTTGAAATTCCCCGATGCTCCCATTGTAGGGGAGGTTATGGCGAAATTTTTCGAAAATTTAGGGTGTTAGCCAAATTTTTGAAATTTTGAACATTCTCAGAAACTAAAAAGTTGGAGAATGCAAGCCAGATCGAACGTAGAGTTGATTAATCAAACCACTTTCGACTTTGTTCCTTTTCGGGGACGAAAAGTTTTAAGTGGGGGAGATTGTAACAACCCGAAAATCTGGGCCAGTTTAAAATTTTTATTTTGGCGATTTTAGCGAATTTTGATTATTTAAAACGAATTATTTTAAATAATATCGACGAGAAATTTATTTTGAATATAATTCGAACGTATATATTATACGCGTCGTCGTTAGAATATAAATAATTATATATAATTATAAATAGAATTGAAAATGACGCGGTAGTTCGATAATTCGATTTCAAACTTCAATTGAATGTACCGGGTGCAAAACAATCCGGATTTTAGTGAAACCAAAAAATAATGGAATCTAATAGTGAATATCTTTTCAACGAATCCGAAAAATCAAAAGTTCGTAGCGGGAATCAAAAGATATGTCCAGTTGAAAATTCTGAATAGTCGCTATGGAATTCAGGCCCTTAAAAATGGGAATTTTGCAAACGACCTCGGATTTCGACGAAACCACTTTTGTTGGATCCGCAGTGTCAAGTTATTGCTAGATTTCAAATTTCATAATTTTTCGAATCAATATGTGAGCATGGCAAAAGAAAACGTGTTTTGACCATTTTAGTTGATTTTAAATCGACTGGAAATTGGCCATTTTTCATACGGTCTCGGAATTCGACGAAACTAGTTTTGTTAGGACCGTATCGTCAATACGAAGCTAGAAAATATTTTTTCGAGAATTTTTAGGGTTAGTATGTGACCCCGGTAATTTGAAATGTACGTTTAAAATTCAATATAGTGATTTAAAGGTAAATTCAACGGAAACTAATCGAAACGATCAAATCAAGCTATGCAACATATCCCATTGTGTTCGGAATGGGGGTAAAACGCTATGGACGGCAGGCGGTGGGCCTCGTTTAGAGGTCGAAAATAAAAGTTGCTTTTTAATGATAAATAATAAAATAATAATAATAAAAAAAAAAACCTTTCCTCCTCAAAATCGTTCTGGCCCCCCTCCCTTACTTTTCAAATCAGATAATTCGATTTAGAATAAAAAAAAAGACGGAAGGGGGATCGGAGACCTGCCGCCGCCTCCAAGCGCTCGCTGCCCCCCCCCCCCCCCTCGCTCTGTCAATCGCCCAAGACCCCATCCACTCCCCTTCGAGCTCGTGAAGCCGGCGCCCAAGAACCCCGCCCAAATCCGAACGAAAATCGAGACCTCCGAACCACCGCATCCCCAACTCCCTCCCTCTCCTCTCGTTCTGCGTGAAGACCCCCTCCCCCCCCCCCCCCCCCCCGTTTCAGAGATCGCGACGCCTCCAGGTGGGACCAACATCGCGCGCCGACCGATGACCGCCGAGCCCCTCTTCCGATCAACCCCTCCTCTTTTCTAAAGCCTGTAAGTATTTTTACTTTCATTTATTCTGGGTTATCCTGTTATGTATAAAACTGATTTTTTTTAGAAATTATAAACTGATTTTTTTTAAGAAAAAAAAAAACTGATTTGATAAAGAATTTTAAAACTGATTTTTGAAAAAGGTTTTAACTTTAAATAGAAAATGGTTTGAACTTTAAATAGAAAATGGTTTGAAGTTTAAATAGAAAATGGTTTGAACTTTAAAAAGAAAATGGTTTGAACTTTAAAAAGAAAAAGATTTGATCTTTAAAATAGAAAAGACGGAATTTTTATTAAGTAAAAGATGTAAGATATGATTTTTATATTTTTAACAGAAATAAAAATATAATTTTTACATCATAGGAATATTAAAAATATAATCTTTATAATAAAAATATAACCTTTATATATTAAATAGCGAAATAAAAATATGATTTTTATATATTGAACTTCGAAATAAAAATATGATTTTTATATATTGAACTTCGAAATAAAAATATAATCTTTATATATTAAATAGAGAAATAAAAATATGATTTTTATATATTGAATAGCGAAGTAAAAATTCGATTTTTACATAGGTAGTGAAAGCGGGCAACGAAGATGACGAAGATGCGATAGCGATGAAGATTCCTATCAATGAAGTGCCGTGGAGCTAGGATAGCTATAGGTGAGAATTTCTCACCTTTCAAATTTATTTTCTAGTTATATATATATATACTAGGATGCAGACGGTGTTTAGTAGCACCCGACACAATCGTCCACAGACCATGGACTTGTTTGTTTGGCTGTTTGGTTATTGATTGTGATATTGGTTTGAATGTGGTTTGTGGTGTGAAAAATCGAATCGATAAATTGGTTAGGATTAGACGTGCGCCGTTATAAGGCGAAGGAGTAAGGCTAGGTTAGACTCTTACTCCAATTTTTGTGGTTTGCATAATAAAATTGATATGATTGATGTGTGAATGGCGTGGGCATTCACTAGACCGGGGATTAGGCTAGGCCTTGTCCCGTTTCTAGTATCGTGCCGTTATGCCGCCGAAATTTTCTAAAATATGTTAGAAAAATAAAAATATCATTTTATTGAATAAATGAATTGAATAGAAATTCATAGGTTGAAATAAAATGTTTTATCGTTAAAAATATAATTTTTAACGTGAATATGAAAATAGTGAAGTGAACAAAATAAAATATTCATTTACAAACCGGACGGTTTGTTTATGTACACTGATTTGACTGACATTGATTGGGACGATAAATTTTACACATCGCCCAACTGCACAACTAAAATCTATGTTTGATTGTTTGAAAACCCCACACGGGTGTTGGGATGAAATTTGAAGTTCACTCATCCTAATTGATTAAATATGTCGATCGATCGATTGACAGGCTGTTATAAGCGTTAGATATCTATATTTGATGCTTATACAGTGTAGTGCACTTTGGTTGATGGTTGATTATTTTTCAATGCTATTATACATGTTTTGTATGAAAATCCATATAATTAACTTTATATGGTAATTGATTGGGCCTCATTCCAGTTTTAAAATAGAAATATTTGAAATAGAAATATTCGAAATGGAATATTTGAGAATATCAATATATGAAGCCGTGTTGATTAGATTGACGCCATTTTGACGTGAACGATATTTATATCGATTTTATTCATTTTAAAATGAATATTAAAAAGTAATTTTGAAATCGAATATTTCGAAATGAAGTGAATTGAAAACGATTTCGAAATGAAGTGAATTGAAAACGATTTCGAAATGAAGTGAATTGAAAACGATTTCGAAATGAATTGAATTGAAAACGATTTCGAAATGATGTGAATTGAAAACGATTTCGAAATGAAGTGAATTGAAAACGATTTCGAAATGAAGTGAATTGAAAACGATTTCGAAATGAAGTGAATTGAAAACGATTTCGAAATGAAGTAAATTGAAAATGATTTCGAAATGAAGTGAATTGAAAACGATTTCGAAATGAATTGAATTGAAAACGATTTCGAAATGAATTGAATTGAAAACGATTTCGAAATGAAGTGAATTGAAAACGATTTCGAAATGAAGTGAATTGAAAACGATTTCGAAATGAATTGAATTGAAAACGATTTCGAAATGAAGTGAATTGAAAACGATTTCGAAATGAAGTGAATTGAAAACGATTTCGAAATGAATTGAATTGAAAGCAAATTCAAATGAATTCAAATTGAATTGAATAGAAATGAATTTTAAAACGAATTTATAAAGAAGAATTCAATTTTGATTTGAGTTGAAATGGAAGTTGAAATTGTTTTGAAACGAATGTAGAACTATTTATAAAATTTGTTTTAAAAGGAAATCGACGAAATATATATAATATATATATATTATATATATATAATGGCCTGAATAGAACGCGCCGCGCTGCGGCAGTTCGTGAATTTCGACCATTTATTTCAAACGGACATTGCGGGAGATCCGACCGTCGGATTCTCCTAAAACCGGAACCGTTGGGTTCGTATCGAAAAGAGCTTTCCAATGAATATTAGAAATTTGAAATCTAACGGTTGGATTTGGAGTTATGTCCAAATCAAATTCGAAAAAGGTCGCTGTAAGTGCAGTTCGATGGCCGTTGTTGGAAATCGACTGTACGGGCCTTGGTAAAATTATTAAAAATATCTATAAATTGTGTAAAATCATAATATATGGATTGGAAAGAGTTGAGCTGGAAAATTCCACATTTGAAAAGATAAAAATAGATTTTTATCGAAATGAACTAGTTTTGAACTAGAATTATAATTCTATTTATTTTTAAATAAATAAATTGAATTTGAAAAGGGTTTTGAAAATAACCAAAATTTCCAATGATTGCATTGGAGTGGATTTGAATCGAAATTGTCTTCGGAATATTTCGATGTTGGAATTCGTGATTATACAGATGTTGTTATGGAAATTTGAAAGATATATATATTTATATCGTTATTTCCAATACGGCATTTGTTAGTCGTAGAATTTGATATTGAATATAAGCCGATATATTTTCTATTCAGAGCCTTGTATTGAATATCAAATGTGATTTGGGTTTATCGTGAACAGTGTTTTAAATAATACTTGTCCTTTAACCAGATAATTAGTGGAATGTGATTTTGGGTTTATCGTGAACCGTGTTTTAAATGACACTGATTCTTTTACCCAGTTAAAGATTAAAACTAAGTGGAGTTTTAATGGATCTTTAATTAGATTGAAATGATCGAAAATGGAGTATCACAAGTTTTGCTCCAGGCGATAGTTAAATCTTTAATTAGATTTGAACGTGAAATGGTAATTGAATTTACCGATAACACCATGGTGTTAGATATGAAGTATTACCAGTTTTACTTCATGGGATGAATAGGTTGGGATTAGGAAATAAAATAAATGATTACTTCGGTGTGGTTCGCTAATCCCGACTAGTTTGAATTGATATTCAAAGGAGATTAAAGAATAAATTTAAAGAATTTATCTTGGATAAAATTAATGGGAACTTTTCCCAAAGTATAAGAATATTGGAATAAAAGGATATTCTGAATTGGGATGAGGCGTATGTTGTGTTTGTGTAACACTTTTAAAATATATACGCGAGTTATTCAGAAAGACCGGGTTTATCCCATTCTGAATAACTGTTTCGACGTGGTGTCGAAGATGAAGACGGTGGTCGAAGACCGGAAGTCTTCACGTCGTTTGGGTGATTACTGATGATCTTGATTGGGCTGTACACCCAAGAAGATGGAAACAGTTAGTGATCGTCCAGACGTACTTGGAGATCGATGGATATGCGGGGTACTAGGTGCCTCCGGTTTCGTTCAGACCCAGAACGGACTTGTAAATGGACTGTGTGTCTGACATTGGATTTTAGTCCGTGTGATTGATCTCTATTAAATATGTATCTGCTTGGCGGCGGAGAATTTATTCTCTTGCTTAACGCCCTTCTCTGAGACGTACGAGCTCAGGGGTTATATATTGATGAATATCAAACGCATGGAGTGAATTGCCTGTGTGGCAATTGATCGAGGCTTCTGTTGAAAAGCAAAGTCTTGTGGTGATGATCAAAGCACAGCCTGTGTGGCACAGCTTTGTGTAACGTGAATTCGCGAGCCTCGCACCCCGGTTGTGAACCAAAAACGGGAGAGGATGTCAGGGAGGGCATGCGTTTCTTTCTAGCTAGAAGTGGCGTCAGTGGTTTTACACGCCCTGACGAGTTTGACTTATGTGGTTGTTGCTGTTGCGAGGCGCCTCGGTTATATCGGTTTCGGCCGATGCATTCTAGTCGGCAGACGGACCAGACTTACACCCCATAGGGTGGGGAGACGCATGTTCAGGGTTTAAGTTTAATCCACATCGGTGGACTGGCCCTGAGGATCCAAGGGTCGATGCGCTCAGACCCTGAGGCTCGGGCTAGGGAGTCTCGAAGTCGGTGAGGACTATCTTTTGCCTCGGTTCATAGATGGAAATCCAGCTTCCAAATACTTGACATTTGCTGTTTTATTTGTAGAGCCTAGTATGGCGACATAGTGGGATGGGGCACTTATGCCGCCTATGATTGATACTTATGATTTGAAGTTGTTTTATACACTATGCACATACAGTAGTATCAAATGATTTGTTTTAAACGTATCAAGCATTCTTGGCTATTATAAGGTAAAAACCCTATCCTCCGGCTTGCGTTGCATTGTGTGATGGGAACTGGGTCTTATAATAGCTTCATTTTTCTTTATTTAGCATTGCGCTGTTTGTTTTATGCACTGGTATTCTTGGGAGGAAACCCGTTCAGTGTTATACGGCGTGGTCCCTTGATTTACCTAGCTTTAAAAATAAAGATTAACTGTTTTAGTTCTCACACCAGTCACATGACTGACCTGGAGTTTATTGTTTTAACCTAAACTCTGGGTGCCCTTATTTTGACACGGGCAACTAGTAGTTTTGGTTTTTGCAGATTTATATTCACAGGATCCTGGTTTACAGCTGGAACGATATCCGGAAAGCTTTGTATCCGTATATCTCTTCTAGTTGTGTATTGTATTATTTTCCGCTGCTATGTATTTAAATGTAATTTAAATCTCTGATATTTCTGTGTAATATTCATTTATACTCTGTATATTCTTGTAATCTGATGCATTGTTGTAATATACAGTGAAATGTTCTTTTATATGCGTTCTGTTTTGTCGTGTTCTCAAACGATAGGGCGTTTCGAACGGCCTGGATCGGTTTAGCGACTGGTTCGGACCGAGCGAAATTCCTTCTCGTCACATTTCCCTTAATGATATTCCCTATATTGAAAAACTCTTGCTTCTAATGATTGGATTGTGAATATTCTTCCTTCTGAATTCGTTTATCGCATCAACTTGATTTCATTAACTAGTACAGATTCAAATTTTGTTTATCTAGTTACTATATACATTCACGTTCACATGAATTTCAATATTTAGTTTAATAGTCATTATTTCAACTTCGAGGAATATTTCTTGATTTAAGATTTATTTATCGACTCAAGTCGATTAAATTTAAAATAACATTTCAAATGTTCATTATAACACAACATTCCTAAAGATCAGACGTCATTCAATGACTACAAACCGTTGATTGCAGTTCAATTTATACGACTTGAACTGATTATTTGAATTTTTATTTGTAACAACCCGAATTCCAACGGACCGATTTTTTTTCAAAAACCCAATCAATAAAAACCAGAGTTGGTTGCTCTGGTATCCTGCAGAAAAGACGAGACAAGAAATATGTCAGAGTTCGGAAAACACCTCACATCGGAAGGAATAAAATATAATATATATAAACATAGCTTTACCTTAATTACATTACTGCTAAATTAGTATCTTCAAAGCTATAAGTCTCTTTCATGAATCTAACCTATGAATGTTATGAGGAGGGGGTCAGAACATAAGTTCTATGTGAATGGGTTTAAACTGCACTTCTTGAATAATCCAACATATACCGTTCAATTACATTTTATTGTTTATTAGGTTATTTGTGTCATTAGCGCTCAAGGCTTACACACACGTCGCACCCATCCACTCCTAGTTGATTAACCTAATATAATGTATATGTAGCTACCCCCAAACTGAGGTACACCCCATGGTACCCCACTTGCATGGTCCCCACCGTATCCTCACAGTGATATACGCAGTCCCCCATCCTATGTCATAGTAATGTATATTCCTCTTATATATATATAATACAACACTACGCCCACATAGGATCGCTCTAATTTGATTGTCGTTATCGAATAACGCCCACCAGTTTACGATACACCACCCAGAGCAGACATGATTATATCTAGACTCTTCCACGTACGTATTCTCTATCGTATTCGATATCTAACCAGCACACCCATCGTGTGTGCGTGCCCGAGTTCCGTGGCAGGGCTACACAAGAAACACGGAACTCGGTCGGGAGTTTTCCTTATATTTGTGCAAGGCCCACCTTTAAGAGGCTCCCACACAAATATCCCTAGGGTCTGTTTTCTATGGTGGCTATGGCCCCACCTCGGCCCTCCCATAACTAATAAAGACTACGAGAGCTAAGCGACAAGCCCCTAAGCAACCAATTTAAACATCCATGTGGCGTCTCCCCTCAACCACCGTCCCACGATAGTGAATGGTTAATGGTATATTGGGTCTAGCTCTAGTCTTTCCGTATCCTACTGGCTGTGGTCATAGGCACTCGACGACCTACTATCCTTGTTGGTCCTGACCCTCCACCTCCGTTGAGGCAGCCGTCAAATCACATTTTTCGTCACCGAGAACAGCATTCTGACTGCCCACTTATTCTTGCAGTTAAGGCCCACCCACCTAGTAGTTACGCGCAGACCCAACCTCTGTGGGCACAGCTTGAAACATCTGCCACCACACAGAGGACTACTAGGCACCTTTAACGTCTCAAGAAGCCGCGTGCTTCCCTTCCAGTCCGTTGGAGCCGCCAAAATAACGAATGTGCGCTCCCCTCGTGTCTTATGACACCGTGATGATTTACCTTGTTGGGATATTCATCCTACAACATACGGATTGCCCCAAGCACCTTGATTTTATATGTCATTAGACCCTACGTCTAATCAATTCTTACGCGCTTGTGTTACCTCATCAGTTTTTCTTATTTAACTTGCTAATTCTTATTCATATTGACTTCCTTTTCAAGTTTAACAAGTTACCCTCGCTTATTAATTCAATTTATACTTAACCCATTTAAGTCCATTAATAAGTACACAACATGTTGTTTTCCAACTTCATAAATTATTCCCTTTTAGGGTTACAACAACATGTTATACAAAATTCATAGTTAAGTACGTCTTATCCACATATATACTGATTAGGAGAATAATCCCCTAAACACCAGCCCCAAAAGACCGAAATCAACATCAGACTGGCACCCATAGAATTACTCAACCCAACCAACATATATGATTCTAATTTACTTCTTTTCCATTCATATAACTTATATCATCTTAAATTTCACACTTCTCCTTCCCAAACTACTTAATTTATAATTAAGTATATCTTCACATATAAGTTACCTTATTTTCCTCTATCGTTTCTTATAACTTACCTTATCCCATAAGTTATACTTTCCACTTGTCCCTAGGACAAGTCTAACCTATTATCCTTCCTTTTATTATTCAAATTCATTCATAATAGGTTATTTACCATTCCCCACTTTTGTCGTTAATTTAGATTTACTTAACCCTTTCCATTTATTTAACCCGTTACCTTAACTTTACCCAATTCAATTAATTTGTGATGCCATAACGGGTCCCCTTTGGTTAAGCATTATTTATTTATGTCTTGCATGTCGCCCATGTCCCACTTAACTTCTTTTATTATTGTTTCCATGTATTACACATGCTTTACTACGGTTAAGTCCACCTTAGTCATGTTTTACTTCACGTATCTTACTACAGTTAAGTCCACATTTACATGTTTTACATGTCTTGTCTTACTACGGTTAAGTCCATATTTACATGTTTTACATGTCTTGTCTTATTACGCTTAAGTCCATATTTACATGTCACCCACTTAACCCTCTAACCATACCCATGTCACCCACATGTCTTATTATGGTTAGTATTCCTTAATTCATTCATTATGACGAACGGTGCAAGACCTCCCACATTAGACCGAACACTTTGTGGTTGCTGGATTTGCCGGGCGGTTCCGGGCAGTCTTACACCACAAAGCGGGTCTAACCTCGTGTCACCAAACGTTACGCCTACAATTCATGCCTTTGACCTCTCACATTAGACGTCCAATTGTGGCAGCTGGATTTGCCGGGCGGTTCAGGGCAGTCTTACACCACAATTGCGCCTAACCTCGTGTCAAAGGTTCATTAACATCGTATTTCACCCAAATCCCAATTTTCATGTTATGTGTTTCCAATTCAACATATAGTCATGTTTACAATTTTTCCTATTCCAACTTGTCACTAATTACATATTAATTAGCCTTAATTACAAATTTCCAATTATAGGCAATTTCATCAATTCCATGTAATCCATATCCAAATATGCCAATTTCTTTTATATTCCAATTATCCAAAATATCCAATAATACTCAAGTTCATAAAATCAATATTTTTCCAATATATTTCCCAACGTTCCCATGTTCATACATATAACCTAATTCACCTTTTAGGCTTATCTTACCAATAAATTTCACCAATCCATGATATCCAATTACATGTTGTTAATATTAAATTGTACTAATTCCATATCCAATTTCAATCATGCCAAACTACATAAATTTAAAATTACCATACAATTATGTCCATAATTCTATTCAAATCATACATAAATCCTTCCAACCCATATTATGCCCAAACAACCCTTTTTTTCCCTTTTACTTTCTCGTTCTCGTTTACAACGCATAAATTCATGATAGATGTAGGCTCGAGATAGCCTAGCTATAAAAATAAAAAGGGGAAAGAATAAAAAGGAGAGAACTCAATCGTAAGCATAAATGAAATAACTGATCTTATTAAATTATCATCATATTCATTATAGGGAATGGCAAACGATAGAAGTACAATTATACAACAGGTGTATTTTAAACCACTCACCTTGACTGGATTAGAGAAATAATCAATTGGTTGTTGAGGTAGAACATTGGTTTAGGCTTCTTATTTGATTATTGACGCAGAACGTGAATTGTTGTTGAAGAAACTTGCTACTTGATTTGATTAAACTCCAAAATTGATGAAGAACTTGCAATTTAATTTAGAGTTTAGAGGCAGCGGCTATGTTGGATTGAAGTTTGGTGGCATGGAGGCGTCTTATAAGAGATAGAATGATTTTAGGGTTAGGTTAGGTGTTCTTTTATAGGTGGGTTAGAGCAACTAGGACCTTAGAATTAAATAAAAACTCATCTAAACGGTACACCTCACCCTTGAAAAGAACCATCCAGAACAACCCTTTTCACACTTAGTGCTCCTTTTAAAAAAAAAGAAATCGCTTTATTTCTTTCTAATAAATGCATTACGTACTATTTTTAACGTATAGCAACCTCTTTCCTTCATGCATTCAATTATTTATTTATTTATTTATTTATTTGCACTTATACGTGAACCTTTATTTGCTATATTCTTCTCCTAATCAATTAATTGATTTCTTTCTCTTTTTGTCTACCATTTTTGAAAAGAAACTGCATGTCCTTAAACCATTTTCTTCTATTTATTTACATCTAATCACATGTGCATGCATCTCTGATTTGAATGTTATTTAATAACATTAACCTTCCTCCAATTGTGGCTTGCTTATGGCCTTATTAGTTTACTTTTTAAATGCTTAAATTTCAAATGTTGATCCCCTTCACATTTAATTGCTCTATTTTAATGTTTAGAACGTTTTTCTATGCATGCTTTAATTGCACATTTGACATGTTTTGCATTCCATATTCTCTTTCTTTTATTTGCATCACATTAATTTATTTTTATTCAGGTTCATGCATCATCCATTTATTTAATGCAATAATTTCACATATCCTCTTTCCCTTATTGCATTAATTTCAAATAACATGTATACATATATGCCCCCTTTTTGTTTGTCTCTATGTTCGCGTGCAACTTCAAATTTGAATCATGTTCAGGCGCATCCATCTCTTTTGCGTATACTAATTTTTATATGCGAACAATTGTCTATTTTATTTGGAAATTATCTTCCTTAATCAATTAATGGTTTATTTCCATTCTTTCAATTAAACCTCCAATTAACTTATCCCCTTTCGCACTGAACCAATTTGCTAAGCCACTATTTAGCCGCTCCTTAAAACAAACAAAAATATATGGCACTGGTGGGGATTGAACTCACAACCTCTTATGTACAAGTCTGATGTATTAACTAAATGAGCTACTAAGTCTTTTGTTAACAAGACTTAGGACCAAGCTACATATTATTCTTTTCCCATTGCTCTTTTTCATGTTTTGTTGCATTTCTTAAATTAAGGAAAACTTCTTCGTTTTAAATCAGTTTTCTACAAACTATAGGTCTAAATTGACCCGAAAATCGCCACGAACGTAATGACGCTAATTTCATGACCAAATTCTAGAGTCTCTTCAAATTCTCCTTTTTATTTCTTTTTAAATGTTCGCATGTATTTCTTCGCATTTCACTGTATTTCTTCTTATTTCAAATATTGCATGTAATTTATTTATTAATCTTTTTCTTTATTTCACTGCATAAACTTCTTACATGCAATTACATTAATATTATTTAATCTTTCCTTTAAATATATCCATGCACATATACATATATCTCATTTTTAATTATATTATAAGTGCGGGGTGTTACTTTCTCCCACCCTTATGGAATTTCGTCTTCGAAATTCGATAGGGGTAAAATATATAATTCCTCGCATAATATCAAACCATCAAGTGTGCATCCAATTTTTTTTTTTTTGCAAACATTGTGCACATGTGCAAAGTGAAATACATCATAGTAATGCATGTATGCCTAATTTGGTGCCACCTATATGTATGCAAACTTTCAAATTTTTTTTTTCAAAACATGATGCTCACATCCTAAACATACTTGCAGTTCTATATGAATGCAATATTTTTGAAAAACCAAAACATTTTTCATCCAAATTTTCCCATACTCTTATAGAATAAGAGCATAGTTCATCCAATTGTTGCATCAAAAATCCTACCAACCATTAATAAATTCGAAATTTAGAAAAATCTAATTTTCCAAATTCGATTTCTTATGTTACAAAAAGGTATAAAACGGAAGAATTTACATTTTTCGTTTTTCTTTAATGTACCTTTTCTGGCTGCACTTGGATTTTTACATAGCTGTTCTATAAAAAGTTCATATTTTCCTATCCAAGCACAATTACATAAGAAACTTTTTTTTTCAACTTATCTTTTTCGAGCAACAATTCTAGTTTTTATAATGCTTATGCATTCTACGGGAATTTAATTTTATTATTCTAGTATAGTCCTTATTATTTACTTCCTAGCCTCAAACTCGTTCTTTCTAGACACTATTCCTTACCTACTCCATTCGTTTTAAAACATGGTTTGGTCTCTTTTTTTCTAAATTTTTCTCCCAAAAATTAAAAATGGTAAAACTTTATTTTCTTTACCAAAACTTGCTTTTTCCAAACCATAAAAACATGCCGTAACAAAAATGCAAAACATTTTTTTCAAACATCAAAAACTGGAGTAGACAAGGACAACTATTTCTTAATCGGGTTTCCAAATTACCTAGGATTTCCTAGACACATCCACGAAATCATTTCTTCCAACTATATATATTCCTAATCCATTTTCCACTTTATAAGGCTTCCCTACTAAACCCACTAATCTCAGTTACTATTGTATGGGATACATCTTTCTTAACACCAATCATTTTGTACACTTTCCACCCAACATACCTAAGGGTCTTAGATTTCCTTGCTCATTCTTTTAGCGTACAAAGCAATTAGCCCAATTCTTTCCATATTTTAATCTTTCTATTTAGTGGGCTTCTTTACAGATCTAGGTTTACATATAATATATTTATATTTCTGAAAATACAAATACGCTCTCTCTCATTATCTATATAGGAATCGTAAACCTATGCTCTGATACCAAATGTAACAACCCGAATTCCGACGGACCAATTTTTTTTCAAAAACCCAATCCATCAAAACCCGAGTTGGTTGCTCTGGTATCCTGCAGAAAAGACAGAGACAAGAAATACGTCAGAGTTCGGAAAACACCTCACAGCGGAAGGAATAAATTATAATATATATAAACATAGCTTTACCTTAATTACAATACTGCTAAATTAGTATCTCCAAAGCTATAAGTCTCTGTCATGAATCTAACCTACGAATGTTATGAGGAGGGGGTCAGAACATAAGTTCTGTGTGAATGAGTTTAAACTACACTTCTTGAATAATCCTACGTATAACGCTCAATTACATTTTATTGTTTATTAGGTTATTTGTGTCGTTAGCGCTCAAGGCTTACACACACGTCGCACCCATCTACTCCCAGTAGATTAACCTAATATAATGTATATGTAGTTACCCCCAAACTGAGGTACACCCCATGGTACCCCACTCGCATGGTCCCCACCGTATCCTCGCAGTGATATACACAGTTCCCTTTCCTATGTCATACTAATGTATATTCCTCTTATATATATAATACAACACTACGCCCACATAGTATCACTCTAATTTGACTGCCGTTATCGAATAATGCCCACCAGTCTACGATACACTACCCAGAGCAGACATGGTTATATCTAGACTCTTCCACGTACGTATTCTCTATCGTATTCGATAACTAACCCGCACACCTATCGTGTGCGCGTGCCCGATTTCAGTGGCAGGGCTACACAAGAAACATGGAACTCGGTCGGGAGCTTTCCTTATATTTGTGCATGGCCCGCCTTTAAGAGCCTCCCACACAAATATCCCTCGGGTCTGGTTTATGTGGTGGCTATGGCCCCACCTCGGCCCCTCCCATAACTAATAAAGACTGGGAGAGCTAAGCGACAAGCCCCTAAGCAACCAATCTAAACATCCATGTGGCATCTCCCCTCAACCACCGTCCCATGATAGTGAATGGTTAATGGTTTATTGGGTCTAGCTCTAGTCTTTCCACAACCTACTGGCTGTGGTAACAGGCACTCGACGACCTACTACCCTTGTTGGTCCTGACCCTCCACCTCCGTTGAGGCAGCCGTCGAAAAACCTTTTCCGTCACCGCGAACAACATTCTGACTGCCCAGCTATTCTTGCAGTCAAGGCCCACCCACCTAGTAGTAACGCGCAGACCCAACCTCTGCGGGCACAGCCTGAAACATTTGCCACCACACAGAGGACTACTAGGAGCACCTTTAACGTCTCAGGAAGCCGCGTGCTTCCCTTTCCAGTCTGTTGAAGCCGCCAAAATAACGAATGTGCGCTCCCCTCGTATCCAATGACACCATGATGATTTACCTTATTGGGTTATTCATCCTACAACGTACGGATTGCCCCCAAGAACCTTGATTTTATATGTCATTAGACCCTACGTCTAATCAATTCTTACGCGCTTGTGTTACCTCGTCAGTTTTTCTTATTTAACTTGGTTATTCTTATTCATATTGACTTCCTGTTCAAGTTTACCAAGATACCCTCGCTTATTAATTCATTTTATACTTAACCCATTTAAGTCCATTAATAAGACCACAACATGTTGATTTCCAACTTCATAAATTATTCCCTTTTAGGGTTACAACAACATGTTATACATAATTCATAGTTAAGTATGTCTTATCCACATATATACTGATTAGGAGAATAATCCCCTAAACACCAGCCCCGAAGACCGAAATCAACATCAGACTGGCACCTAGAGAATTACTCAACCCAACCAACATATATGATTCTAATTTACTTCTTTTCCATTCATATAACTTATACCATCTTAAATTTCACACTTCTCCTTCCCAAACTACTTAATTTATAATTAAGTATATCTTCACATATAAGTTACCTTATTTTCCTCTATCTTTTCTTATAACTTACCTTATCCCATAAGTTATACTTTCCACTTGACAAGTCTAACCTGTTATCCTTCCTTTTATTATTCAAATTCATTCATAATAGGTTATTTACCATTCCCCACTTTTGTCATTAATTTAGATTTACTTAACCCTTTCCGTTTATTTAACCCGTTACCTAAACTTTACCCAATTCAATTAATTTGTGATGCCATAAGGGGTCCCCATTGGTTAAGCATTATTTATTTATGTCTTACATGTCGCCCATGTCCCACTTAACTTCTTTTATTATTGTTTTCATGTCTTACACATGCTTTACTATGGTTAAGGCCACATTAGTCATGTTTTACTTCACGTATCTTGCTACAGTTAAGTCCACATTTACATGTTTTACATGTCTTGTCTTACTACGGTTAAGTCCATATTTACATGTTTCACATTTCTTGTCTTACTATGGTTAAGTCCATATTTACATGTCATATTTTACATGCCACCCACTTAACCCTCTAACATATACCCATGTCACCCACATGTCTTATTATGGCTAGTATTCCTTAATTCATTCATTATGATGAACGGTGCATGACCTCCCACATTAGACCGAACACTTTGTGGCTGCTGGATTTGCCGGGCTGTTCCGGGAAGTCTTACACCACAAAGCGGGTCTAACCTCGTGTCACCAACTGTTACGCCTACAATTCATGCCATTGACCTCTCACATTAGACGTCCAATTGTGGCAGCTAGATTTGCCAGGCGGTTCCGGGCAGTCTTACACCACAATTGCGCCTAACCTCATGTCAAAGGTTCATTAACATCGTATTTCACCCAAATCCCAATTTTCATGTTATGTGTTTCCAATTTAACATACAGTCATGTTTACAATTTTTCCTATTCCAACTTGTCACTAATTACATATTAATTAGCCTTAATTACAAATTTCCAATTATAGGCAATTTCATCAATTCCATGAAATCCATACCCAAATATGCCAATTTCTTTTATATTCCAATTATCCAAAATATCCGATAATACTCAAGTTCATAAAATCAATATTTTTCCAATATATTTCCCAACGTTCCCATGTTCATACATATAACCTAATTCACCTTTTAGGCTTATCTTACCAATAAATTTCAGCAATCCATGATATCCAATTACATGTTGTTAATATTAAATTGTACTAATTCCATATCCAATTTCAATCATGCCAAACTACATAAATTTAAAATTACCATATAATAATGTCCATAATTCTATTCAAATCATTCATAAATCCTTCCAACCCATATTATGCCCGAACAACCCCTTTTTTACCTTTTACTTTCTAGTTCTCGTTTACAACGCATAAATTCATGATTGATGTAGGCTCGAGATAGCCTAGCTATAAAAATAAAAAGGGGAAAGAATAAAAAGAAGAGAACTCAATCGTAAGCATAAATGAAATAACTGATCTTATTAAATTATCATCATATTCATTATGGGGAATGGCAAACAATAGAAGTACAATTATACAACAACTGTATTTTAAACCACTCACCTTGACTGGATTGGAGAAATAATCAATTGGTTGTTGAGGTAGAACGTTGGTTTAGGCTTCTTATTTGATTATTGACGCAGAACGTGAATTGTTGTTGAAGAAACTTGCTACTTGATTTGATTAAACTCCAAAATTGATGATGAACTTACAATTTAATTTATAGTTTAGAGGCGGAGGCTATGTTGGGTTGAAGTTTGGTGCCATGGAGGCGTCTTATAAGAGATAGAATGATTTTAGGGTTAGGTTAGGTGTTCTTTCATAGGTGGGTTAGAGCACCTAGGGCCTTAGGATTAAATAAAAACTCATCTAAATAGTCCACCTCACCCTTGAAAAGAACCATCCAGAATAACCTTTTCACACTTAGTGCTCCTTTGAATAAAAAAAAGAAATCGCTTTATTTCTTTCTAATTAATGCATTACATACTATTTTTAACGTATAGCAACCTCTTTCCTTCATGCATTCAATTATTTTTTTTATTCATTTATTTGCACTTATACGTGAACTTTTATTTGCTATATTATCCTCCTAATCAATTAATTGATTTCTTTCTCTTTTTGTCTACTCTTTTTGAAAAGAAACCGCATGTCCTTAAACCATTTTCTTTTGTTTATTTACATCTAATCACATGTGCATGCGTCTCTGATTTGAATGTTATTTAATAACATTAACCTTCCTCCAATTGTGGCTTTCTTATGGCCTTATTACTTTACTTTTTAAACGTTTAAATTTCAAAAGTTGATCCCCTTCACATTTAGTTGCTCCATTTTAATGTTTACAACCTTTTTCTATGCATGCTTTAATTTCACATTTGACATGTTTTGCATTCCATATTCTCTTTCTTTTATTTGCATCACATTAATTTATTTTTATTCAGGTTCATGCATCATCCATTTATTTAATGCAATAATTTCACATATCCTTTTTCCCTTATTTCATTAATTTCAAATAACATGTATATATATATGCCCCCTTTTTGTTTGTCTCTATGTTCGCGCTCAACATCAAATTTGAATCATGTTCATACGCATCCATCTCTTATGTGTATACTAATTTTTATATGCGAACAATTGTCTATTTTATTTGGAAATTATCTTCATTAATCAATTAATGGTTTATTTCCATTATTTCAATTAAACCTCCAATTAACTTATCCCCTTTCGCACTGAACCAATTTGCTAAGCCATTATTTAGCCGCTCCTTAAAACGAACAAAAATTTATGGCACTGGTGGGGATTGAACTCACAACCTCTTATGTACAAGTCTCATGTATTAACCAAATGAGCTACTAAGTCTTTTGTTAACAAGACTTAGGACCAAGCTACATGTTATTCTTTTCGCATTGCTCTTTTTCATGTTTTGTTGCATTTCTTAAATTAAGGATAACTTCTTCGTTTTAAATCAATTTTCTATAAACTATAGTTCTAAATTGACCATAAATCGCCATGAATGTAATGACGCAAATTTCATGACCAAATTCTAGAGTCTCTTCAAATTCTCCTTTTTATTTCTTTTAAATGTTCGCATGTATTTCTTCGCATTTCACTGTATTTCTTCTTATTTAAAATATTGCATGTAATTTCTTTATTAATCTTTTTCTTTATTTCACTGCATAAACTTCTTACATGAAATTACATTAATATTATTTAACCTTTCCTTTAAATATATCCATGCATATATAAATATATCTCATTTTTAATTATATTAAAAATGCGGGGTGTTACATTATTCTAATTTTAATTGAGTAGAAAAGACTATAAATTTCACTCTACTTATAATAAAATAACTTATTTTATTCCGACAACACACCATTCTATATCCTTTCTGATCCTCTTCTGAGCAATTACCATCTGCCACTTTCAGATTCCCTTAATTATACTAGCCGTTGCTCTTCTTATTTTCCTTTATATATATAATATATATACTATCAAAAAAATCCTTTTTATTTTAATTTCTAAGATTCTTATTTATTTCCTACCTCTCTTCTTGTTTTTGTTTTCTTTTTTTAATTAAATTTCTATTTAAAATTCTTTTATTCTCTTTCCCTTTATTTCTATTATCTTCACATTTCTTCATCATTCTTATTTCTCTCCATTTTATTATAGCTGTAGCCCAACCTCACATGCTCACTTCTCCAGCTCGTATCGCTTTTTCCTTTTTCCTTTAACTTTCATTTTTCATTTATTCTACGGCCCATAACCCATTATTCCAATGCCATGAACTCCTTTATTTTGCATATTTCCTGCTCGTCCTTCCTTGTTCTTCTACCTCATTCTCTCTTTATTTGTTCCACCGCCCGCCACTCTTCCTGTAGCTATTACATCTCACCTGCTCCATTCCTTTTATCTTTGGTCCTATTTTCTTTCTACAGCCTTAGTATCGGTTTGGATAAATTTGTCAACAAATATGGTTCCAGTCCTTACGTTTACACTGTCTAATATAGTTCCAATCCTTATGTTTACACAGTATAATATAACATTGGTCCGTATATGTCAACAGGGGTAGTATCTGTCCTTGTATATGCCAACCAAGCCTATAAATTCTTATGTATTCGCCATAACGGAAATGAATAGCAGGTTACTGTAACACCCCGGATTTTTGAATAATCGAATTAAGTAAATTAAAGAATAATTAATTTCAGACATGAGAATTATGGGGATTGGGTTGCGCCATTGTGTTCATCTCGTAATTCTGGTTGAAATAGAGTCCGAGTTTGCGGGAAACGAGTACCGAATGAAGGAGTTATGGATGAACGAAGATTGGTGGCCAAAAGTAGGAAAAAAATAATGCACTGGCGCACTTGGGAAGTGCGCCGGTACATATTTGCATTAGCGCACCTGCCAAGTGCGCCCAGGCCGAGGCAAAAGCCTGCACAGCTTTCTGGTTCAGGCTGACCCGTGTTGTTGAGTCCTTTCTGACTCCTTGCTGAGTCATTACGGCTGACTCATCACCCTATCATGATTGAATGGTTTTGATTAACCATAAGATCATCCGATGGCTTAAATTAATTCAAAATTCTGTAAAAAGACCCATAGACTCAAACTCTAAATCAGAATTAAAATTGAAACTATGGCTGTCATGCTGTTGTCTTGAACCCTAGAGCAGCCGCCACCAAAATTAAGAGGAAATACAGCAACCAAATCAGAACTATTCAACCCTAACAGCGAATCTTCATCAAGAGGGAGCTAATTCAACTCCAGAAGTCAGAATTCAGAACTCAAGACTGCTTTTGAGTTGTGAGTTCGATAGTTTTAACGAAATAATTAATAAATGAATTGGATTGAGTTATAATGCGGATGATTTGGATATGATATGAATTGTTGATTGCAAGTTGTAATTATGTTGTAGAATTGTGTTGTAATTTCTATGATATTATGTTATGATGCTATCATTTACGATGTAAAGTTATTATGTTATCACCCATGTTATAATCCTATGATTGGCTTAGGTCTAGTTGAATCATCATGTTTCATATGCTAGTAGTTATATTGATTCATATGATAAATCATATGTATGCAAGTTTGGATTTTGTTTTAAACATGAATCACATACAAATTGGGTAGAATTTTATGTGAACTTACATGGTTATGACACCTAGTTTATGGGAAAATTTAATTGAAAGTTAGGCTATGACATATGCTAAATTCTACATGATACTTTACATGTTAGATACTAGTTTACACCATTGTTGCGATGTATACATCACATATGTGAGTTTATGAGTTGGATATGAATCATGTTATGTTATTACCTATGCAAGTTTGCCCTCTTTTAGATATAGATCTATGACATATGTTGTTTATGCAAGTTTGTGGCCATTATCTCATCAAGTTCACACCTTTAGATTTGGATCCATGACATATGTTGTTTATGCAAGTTGTAACTTTGGCCTATGCAAGTTTTAGATGTAGAACATCATTCACATATGCAAGTTCACCCCTATGTTAGATCTATGTTTTAATTATGTTTATATATTGTGATGTTTTCTTTTATTTCATGAGTTAGACTAATCGAGTCTAACGTATATTTTACGTTCAATGAACAAACGTACAACGTGGGGTAAAAGGGGGTAATATTAAAAATATTTAATTGGCATAAATGCCTTAAAAGGCATAAAAAATAATTGTGGTGAAAATGGGTATTATTTTACATACCATAAATGGATGGACATAATTGAGTCAATTATGGACATCGTTAAATTTGGAATTGATTGATAATTTGAGTAGGGAATGTAATTCAAATTGGGGAATGATTAATTAGGAATAATTAATCGTCTAAGACACGAGGTTAAACTCTTTTGTGGTGTAAGACTGCCCGGACCCGCCAGGCAAATTCAGCTGCCACAAATGCCAGTCGAATGTGAGAGGTATTAGGCATAAACTAAATACGTAACAATTGTAAAGGCACGAGGTTAGGATCTTTTTTTGGTGTAAGACGGCCTAGACCCGCCCGTCAAATCCAGCTGCCACAAATGTCAGTCTAATGTGAGAGGTCTTTATGAGGTTACGGTCTTAATGAATTAAGAAACACTTAACCAGATAAGCATGTAGTGGGACATGAGGGGGTTAAGTGGGTGCCTTAGGTGGCATGTGGAATCTAGTGGGTGCCTTGGGTGGCATTTGGAAATACGATTATAAACACTTAACCAAAATTGAAACATGAATAAGAAGTGGGTTAAGTGGGATGTACTAGAGGGGACCAAGCTTAGGAGGATAGCTTGTGTCAAGTAATGGGGGCCCGTTTCAACCAGTAACCCATACGTATCTTTGTGGGCTCGACCCAAGTCGAGGATGGGACACGCATACTGGGCTTGACTGTAAGAGGCCAAACCGGGTTAGCGGTGGCAATGCAAGACCAACGGGTTCATATGCGTGTGTGCACCCGGGCTGGCAGGTAAGACGTTGTTGCATCGTGTAGGTATAAGCCGTGCATTCTTGGTTGTATCGGGTTGCCACTTTGGGGAGTGATACACCCCACTGTGGGGCCAGCACGGGTATCTACGAGTTAAGGAGCCGATCGTTTGGGGGTAGTGGGTACACCTAGTGGAGATAGGGGCAGACGGCACCTATGAAGGCAGCTGGGGGTGCACGAAACTCCCAATATCATTATTAATTCTGTAGGCTGGATCAAC
This sequence comes from Allium sativum, assembly GCA_030737875.1. Lineage (NCBI taxonomy): Eukaryota > Viridiplantae > Streptophyta > Magnoliopsida > Asparagales > Amaryllidaceae > Allium > Allium sativum. The sequence continues at coordinate 338,488,056 of CM060912.1, forward strand.
CTTAGGGTGACTAGTGGTGGTGCAGTATAGCAATTATCTCATAGTGTTGGCGTAGTTTAGTAAATTATCTTAGTGGGTTTAGGTGCGCCTAAACGATATCATTGTTCATCTTGTTTCCTTGTTTACTCTGCCATACTCAATGGTTCATGGTCATTTCCTTATTTTCCAACTCATGCCTTAGCCTAGTTACTTTGTTAATTATATTGTTAGAATTATCGCACTCGCCAGACTTTATGTCTGACCCCCCCTTTTTCCATCTCTTTCCTTTTCCCCCCATCAGGTGCTCAGGTTGAAACTAGCACCAGTGGAGCTTGATTTTGGACTGCTTTTAGAAGATTTCTTGGACCGCTGAAGTAAAGTTCAGCTTCTCTTTAATTATGGCTATTTTAATGTTGGGGATTATGTCTTTCAGATTATGTACTTTGTTTTATCAAGATGGATATGATGTACTTGACTTTGGTTTATTGTTTTGATGATGTAACCAAACATATTTACCTTCTGTTGCAATAAATAAAGTTTTGAATTTTCAAGTACTGTTTTATATCTATTTTGTTGTGATTTTCTGTTCTATACTTACTTAAAACGCTCCATTGAAGTTAATGCATTCCCTTTGTGAGTGACATTAATGGACGTGGGGTGTTACACGTGGTATCAAGCTGAAGGTTACCAGAACAGATATGAATTTTTGAAAAACTATTTTTCAAAACAATTTCTATAAAGAAGTACCTTCAAAAGTATGTTTTAAGGAAAGTATTTTGAAGAGTAAAGTATATTTTGGAAAGCATAACCCCAAGAGCCATATATCTTTCCTTCGGTTCTTTTATATTGAATCTTTCCTTTTTCGTTTCAGCATGTCTGAAGCATCTGAGATACCAGAGGGTGTTCATGTGACCGGTTGGTTTCGTCAATATCTTGAGGCTAGGGCCGCCACTGCAGGTCCAGCTAATGCTCCTCCTCCTCCTCCCCCTCCTCCTCGCGTCGATACTTTTGCTAAGATATGTAAGATATTTAGAGAAATGGGTGGAAAACCTTTTCACGGGACGGAGACATTTGTTGAAGCTCGTAACTGGCTAAAGGAGGTGGAAGAATTGTTTGAAATCTTTGAAGTGGATGATGGAAGAAAGGTCCAGTTGGCTGCCTGGCTAATGAAGGATGAGGCCTCGTTTTGGTGGGAGGTCACTAATGGGGGTCGTCCAGTCGATACATGGCTAGATTTTAGGCAGAGGTTTGAGGCGAAGTTTCTCTCATGGGCTGAAGAGAATCTATACATGGAAAGGTTTTTGTCACTGAAGCAAGGGAATCTATCGGTGAAAGAGTATGTTAACAAATTCAACCAATTTGCAAGGTTTGGCTTAGACTTGGTGAATACTCCAAAAAAGAAGGCTCTAAGATTTGTTAAGGGTTTAAACGAGCCGCTTCATGGGTTAGCTATGACCCACATTCCCATGGGGGCTACCTTTGAGAGGTTAGTTGACATGGCACTCATGCATGAAGAGGAGAAGGGCGCCAATGCTAATAAGGCACCCGAGAAGAAAGGGGATCAAAAGAAGTCGCAACAGCAACAACAGAACAAGAAAGGTGGCAAAGGCAACAATGCTAAGGGGAAGAAGAAATGCTTTAACTGTGGGACACCCGGCCATCTAAGCAAAGATTGTAGGAAGAAGAAGAAGACCGGTTGTTTCCACTGTGGCAAGGCGGGACATCTTATTAAGGACTGCCCAAAGAAAGGACAGAGGGCAGGGTCTAGCTTGGGAGGACAGGTGCAAGCTCTTATGGTACTAGGGCAGGCAAGGGGACAAGTTCAAGCTCTCGTGGTCCCACCGCTGCAAGAACGAGGTAGAGCAATTTCCGTTGAAAGTTTAGTTTTTCTGTTTGATCATCCTGTCCGTACTTTATTCGATTCTGGCGCATCACAATCGTTTATTTCTACGTCATTAGTTGAAACACTGCACCTTGATACTAGTCTAGTTACTGATCCCTTAGTAGTCTCAAATCCTATCAGTGGTTTGGCTCATCTTTCTATGATTTGTCGGGATTTGAGAGTGTTTATCTTGGGCGTTGAGTTTGAATGCAATGCCTTTGTTCTTGGCTTCATGGGCTACGGTTTAATTCTAGGTATGGATTGGCTAACTAGATATGGGGCCATCCTAGATTGTGAAAGAAGGGTGGTTAGATTGTTGACTCATTCCGGAAAGACCCTTGATATTTCTTGTGACCCTAGAGGTCCAGTAATGCTTAGTTACCTAGATACCCTTAACGCATCCGATGATGATTTACATTATGTTTCCATAGTCCGTGAATATGCTGATGTCTTTGATGAGGTGAGGGGTTTACCCCCAAAATGTGAAATCGACTTTTGAATATATCTAGTAGATAATGCAAAGCCGGTTGCATTACCAGTGCGCCACATGGCTCCAAGAGAGAGAAGAGAACTCAGTAAGCAAGTGAAAGAATTGCTTGAGAAGGGGTTCATCAGAGGTAGTATATCGGAGTGGGGTGCTCCAGTTGTGTTTGCCACGAAGGCAGATGGGTCCCTTAGACTTTGTGTGCACTATAGAGAACTTAATAAGCTTACTAAGAAGAATAGACACACACTGCCGACGATTGACGATCTCTTCGATCAATTAATTGGCGCCTCAGTGTTTTCCTAGTTGGACTTAGCCACGGGTTTCCATCAGTTGAGAGTGGTTGAGGATAGCATAGACAAGACTGCCTTTAGGACTCCAGACAGTTTCTTCGAGTGGCTGGTGATGCCCTTCGGTTTGAGAAACGCCCCCACATACTTTGTTGACTTGATGAGTAGGGTGTTTAGGGAGTACCTTAATAAATTCGTGGTAGTCTTTGTGGACGATATCTTGATCTTTTCTAAAAGCGAAGAAGAGCATGCCCTATAACTTAGGGAAGTGTTGGAGACTCTTCGAGCACATAGCCTTAAAGCAAAATTTTCTAAATGTCACTTTTGGAGGAAAGAAGTGTGATTCTTAGGGCACGTGGTTTCCAAAGAAGGGATAGCCGTGGATCCTGCGAAGATAGTGGCCATCCAAGATTGGAAGGTTCCTAAAAATGCGACCGAGGTGAGAAGTTTCTTAGGGTTGGCTGGCTACTATAGGAAGTTCATTAAAGTCTTCGCAAAAATATCTGCTCCATTAACACGCTTAATGAAGAAGAACTTAGTTTTCACGTGGGACATAGATTGTGATGATGCGTTCCAACGTTTAAAGAGAGCTTTGACCACAGCCCTAGTCTTAGTGTTGCCAGATGGGAGTAAGCCATTAACCGTTTATACCGGTGCTTGTGGGACAGGACTACGCGCAGTCTTAATGCAAGAGGGAAGGGTAATAGCCTATGGTGGAAGGCAATTAAGAGTACATGAGAGAAATTACCCTACACATGACCTTGAGTTAGCCGCTATTGTCTTCGCGCTTAAGTCTTGGCATCAATATCTTCTTGGCGAAAAATTCGAATTATTTACTGACCACAAATCGCTAAAATACTTATTCTCTCAGAAGGACTTGAACTTAAGGAAGCAAAGGTGGATGGAATTCTTAGCATCCTACGACTTCGAGATAGCATATACCCCGGGCAAGGGTAACGTAGTGGAAGACGCCTTAAGTAGAAAAAAGTTATCCTTGAGTCCGTTGTTTGTTGAGCGGAGAAGTTTAGAGTTCATCTCTACGTTTGAGTTTAAACCTTCCATTGACTTTGTACCTGGTTTGCTAGCATCCTTAGAGGTCAGACCTACGCTTTTGGGACGGATTGGCGAGGCACAGCGAGACGACCCACATTTGGTTGAGTTAGTAGAGAAGCTCAAAGGAGGGGAGTCATCAAGCCATCTCCGTAGGTATACCCTAGATGATAAGGGTTGGTTACGTAGGAACGGTAGACTTTGTGTACCAAAAGACGATGACCTAAGGAAGACTATTCTTGATGATGCACATCGTTCGAAGATGACCATCCATCCCGGCGGGGACAAGATGTACATGGACATGAGACGAGTTGTCTTTTGGGTCGGTATGAAGAAGGACGTGGCCGAATATGTTGCTAGATGCTTGGTGTGCTAACAAGTAAAAGAAGATGAAAAGAAGCCCGGTGGATTGCTACACCCATTGGAGGTCCCACAATGGAAGTGGGAAAGTGTTTCAATGGACTTTTTGATGGATTACCAAGATCGAGGAAGGGTAATACGGGGATTTGGGTCATGGTAGATAGACTTACTAAGAGCGCCCATTTTATTCCCGTAAAGAGTAAGAGGACTGCTCTATGGTTAGCCTCCGTATACATTCGAGAGATAGTTCGTTTGCCCGGTGTTCCTTCTAGCATAGTGAGGGACTGCGATCCTATTTTTACTAGCGAATTTTGGAAGAGCTTACAAGAGGCGGTAGGGACTTAATTTTGTTTGAGCACCGCGTGTCATCCTTAGACGGATGACCATACCGAGAGGGTGAATCGTATTGTAGAGGACCTATTGAGGTTATGTGTCTTAGACTTCGGAGGTATATGGGAGGAACATCTTCCATTGGTGGAGTTCACATATAATAACAGCTTTCAGTCTAGCATTGACATGGCACCGTTCGAGGCTCTTTATGGACGGCCGTGTCGTTCGCCTACATGTTGGTGGGAGTCTACAGACAAGATCTTGCTTGGACCCGATATGATTAGAGAGACTTCGGAAAAGATCGATTTGATTCGAAAGAGGATGAAGACGGCGCAAGATAGACAGAAATCTTATGTGGACAAGAGGAGGTCAGATCTTGAGTTTGATGTTGAGGACATGGTCTTTGTCAAGGTGTCTCCATTACGGAACGTCGTTCGCTTTGGGTCCGTTGGGAAGTTAGCACCAAGGTTCGTAGGGCCGTTTCCTATTAAAGAAAGGATTAGGCAGATGGCGTATAGAGCGGAGTTGCCCGAGAGACTTAGTGGTGTACATGACGTATTCCATGTATCACATTTGAGGAAGTGCTTGCACGAGACCGCGGAGGTGGTAGAGCCGAGCTTGCTTAGAGAGGTGGAGATCGAGCATGATGCGACGATTCGACGAGCTCCTACGCGCATTTTTGGGTCGAAGATTAGGAAGTTAAGGAATCGAGAGGTCAAGCTAGTCAAAGTGCAATGGGGAGATGATGAGAGCGACGCTACTTGGGAGACAGAAGCGAAGATGTGTTCATTATACCCTTTTCTTTTCGAGGGTATGTCTTTTAAATTTCTCCTTTATCGCTTACCTTGTACTTATCTTATCTTCAGTATGTCCTCTCGCTAGTATCTTTGACCTTTAGATAGGATAGTCCTATGGTTGAAACATGTGTTTGAGACATGTTATGTATGATGGATGCATGTGGATGCAAGTGTTTGCTCGTGGTTGCTCGTGGATGCATATACACACACTTTAGGCACTAGATCGGCTCAGTCACTTCATGTTGCATATTGCATATAAATGTGTGCACATATTTAAGTAATGGATGTATAATGGTTGTACCATCATATGGATGTTGCATTTTGGTGAATGGTTGTGCACACATGTAGAAATAATATGTATCGATAAGGTTCTTTCGCATACATAATGGACGCATGGCACTATCATGGTTTGCATTAAGGAGGTCAACTAAATCAGTAGACCGTCTGATTTTGCATTAGATAAGGAACATATACACACACTTCTTGCATATGTTCATACGACATTAGAAATTTTATAAGGACAATGGATGCCCGTGTTTGATGGTTGAGTAGATGGTTGTTTGGATGGTAGGATATGCATTCTCCTTGACTGGGAGATTTCGGGGATGAAATCCTTTAAGGAGGGGAGAATGTAACACCCCGGATTTTTGAATAATCGAATTAACTAAATTAAAGAATAATTAATCTCAGACATGAGAATTATGGGGATTGGGTTGCGCGATTGTGTTCGTCTCGGAATTCTGGTTGAAATAGAGTCCAAGTTTGCGGAAAACGAGTACCGGATGAAGGAGTTATGGACGAACAAAGATTGGTGGCCAAAAGTAGAAAAAAATAAAAAATAATGCACTGGTGCACTTGGGATGTGCGCCAGTACATATTTGCACTGGCGCACATGCCAAGTGCACCCAGGCCGAGGCAAAAGCCTGCACAGCTTTCTGGTTCAGGCTGACCCGTGTTGTTGAGTCCTTTCTGACTCCTTGCTGAGTCATTAGGGCTGACTCATCACCCTATCATGATTGAATGGTTTTGATTAACCCTAAGATCATCCGACGGCTTAAATTAATTCAAAACTCTATAAAAAGACCCATAGATTCAAACCCTAAATCAGAAATAAAATTGAAACTATGGCCGTCATGCTGTTGTCTTGAACCCTAAAGCAACCGCCACCAAAATTAAGAGAAAATACAGCAAACAAATCATAACTATTCAACCCTAACAACGAATCTTCATTAAGGGAGAGCTAATTCAACTCAGGAAATCAGAATTCAGAACTCAAGACTGCTTTTGAGTTGTGAGTTCGATAGTTTTAACGAAATAATTAATAAATGAATTGGATTGAGTTATAATGAGGATAATTTGGATATGATATGAATTGTTGATTGCATGCTGTAATTATGTTGTAGAATTGTGTTGTAATTTCTATGATATTATGTTATGATGCTATCATTCACGATATAAAGTTATGATGTTATCACCCATGTTATAATCCTATGATTGGCTTAGGTCTAGTTGAATCATCATGTTTCATATGCTAGTAGTTATATTGATTCATATGATAAATCATATGTATGCAAGTTTGGATTTTGTTTTAAACATGAATCACATACAAGTTGGGTAGAATTTTATGTGAACTTACATGGTTATGAAACCTAGTTTATGTGAAAATTTAATTGAAAGTTAGGCTATGACATATGCTAAATTCTACATGATACTTTACATGTTAGATACTAGTTTACACCATTGTTGCGATGTATACATCACATATGTGAGTTTATGAGTCGGATATGAATCATGTTATGTTATTACCTATGCAAATTTACCCCCCCTTTTAGATATAGATCTATGACATATGTTGTTTATGCAAGTTTGTGGCCATTATCTCATCAAGTTCACACCTTTAGAATTGGATCCATGACATATGTTGTTTATGAAAGTTGGAACTTTGGCCTATGCAAGTTTTAGATGTAGAACATCATTCACATATGCAAGTTCACCCCTATGTTAGATCTATGTTTTAATTATGTGTTTATATTGTGATGTTTTCTTTTATTTCATGAGTTAGACTACTCGAGTCTAACGTATATTTTACGTTCAACGAACAAACGTACAACATGGGGTAAAAGGGGATAATATTCAAAAGATTTAATTGGCATAAATGCCTTAAAAGGCATAAAATATAATTGTGGTGAAAATGGGTATGATTTTACATACCATAAATGGATGGACATAATTGAGTCAATTATGGACATCGTTAAATTTGGAATTGATTGATAATTTGTATAGGGAAAGTAATTCAAATTGGGGAATGATTAATTAGGAATAATTAATCGTCTAAGACATGAGGTTAGACTCTTTTGTGGTGTATGACTGCCCGGACCCGCCCGGCAAATCCAGCAGCCACAAATGACAGTCTAATGTGAGAGGTCTTAGGCATAAACTAAATATGTAACAATTGTAAAGGTACGAGGTTAGGCTCATTTGTGGTGTAAGAATGCCCGGACCCGCCCGGCAAATCCAGTTGCCACAAATGTCAATCTAATGTGAGAGGTCTTTATGAGGTTACGGTCTTAATGAATTAAGAAATACTTAACCAGATAAGGATGTTGTGGGACATGAGGGTGTTAAGTGGGTGCCTTGGGTGGCATGTGGAATCTAGTGGGTGCCTTGGGTGGCATTTGGAAATATGATTATAAACACTTAACCAAAATTGAAACATGAATAAGAAGTGGGTTAAGTGGGATGTACTAGAGGGGACCAAGCTTAGGAGGATAGCTTGTGTCAAGTAATGGGGGCCCGTTTCAACCAGTAACCCATACGTATCTTTGTGGGCTCGACCTAAGTCGAGGACGGGACACGCATAATGGGCTTGACAGTAAGAGGCCAAACCGGGTTAGCGGTGGCAACGCAAGTCCAACGGGTTCATGTGCGTGTGTGGACCCGGGCTGGTAGGTAAGACGTTGTTGCATCGTGTAGGTATAAGCCGTGCATTCTTGGTTGTATCGGGTTGCCACTTTGGGGAGTGATACACCCCCACTATGGGGCCAGCACGGGTATCTACGTGTTAGGGAGCCGATCGTTTTGGGGTAGTGGGTAAACCTAGTGGAGATAGGGGAAGACGGCACCTATGAAGGCGGTTAGGGGTGCACGAAACTACCAATATCATTATTAAGTCTGTAGGCTGGATCAACCTTAGGGTGACTAGTGGTGGTGCAGTATACTAGTGGCGGTGTAGTATAGCAATTATCTCATAGTGTTGGCGTAGTTTAGTAAATTTTCTTAGTGGGTTTAGGTGCGCCTAAACGATATCATTGTTCATCTTGTTTCCTTGTTTACTCTGCCATAATCAATGGTTCATGGTTATTTCCTTATTTTCCAACTTATGCCTTAGCCTAGTTAATTTGTTAACTATATTGTTAGAATTATCGCACTCGCCAGAGTTTATGTCTGACCTCCCTTTTTCCATCTCTTTGCTTTTCCCCCCTCGGGTGCTCAGGTTGGAACTAGCACCAGTGGTGCTTGATTTTGGACTGCTTTTAGAAGATTTCTTGGACCGCCGAAGTAAAGTTCAGCTTCTCTTTAATTATGGCTATTTTAATGTTGGGGATTATGTCTTTCAGATTATGTACTTTGTTTTATCAAGATGGATATGATGTACTTGACTTTGGTTTATTGTTTTGATGATGTAACCAAACATATTTACCTTCTGTTGCAATAAATAAAGTTTTGAATTTTCAAGTACTGTTTTATATCTATTTTGTTGTGATTTTCTGTTCTATACTTACTTAAAACGCTCCATTGAAGTTAATGCATTCCCTTTGTGAGTGACATTAATGGACGTGGGGTGTTACAGTTGCTCTTCCTTCATTTTCTCTCTTCTTTTACTTCCAGTATTTCACTTCTAAATGTGCCTACCCACCTTCTTCTTTGTTTACTACAACGAACCATGCACCGTGTATCCATGCACATGCACACTAAAACCCTCCAACGTTCATCGATCTCGACCTGCCCCACAAACGCGCATCCATTCCCTTGCCACCTTCGTGACCCAGTACACTCCTTCGATCATCAGTATTAGTTTTTGCTGTTTCAACCCATTTCCAAGTTTAAGGTTGATCAGAAAAAAATCAACCATTCGACCACCACCATACATTGTCTAACTCCATACCCCACTACCATGAAGCCCGTCCTCGCCTCGACCCACCACCTGAGTGCGGTGGCACTCGATGCCATTAACGCGACGTAGTTCGATACCGAAGTCCATCGTCCCAAAACTGCTACCAAAACCTAAGTTTAATCGGAACTCAAAATATATTGAATAGAAAAATCGAGCTGTATTTTCCCCTTGATCCATGATGATTCATGTTGCACTACATCAAACCGCACCGCCTCCTTCCTACTCGATCACCAGAAAATGCCGCCTTTCTATTTTCTGATGAACTTGGTAACTCTCGATGTCCACAACAGTAAAAATGGTGAAATATTGATTAAAAATCATGAATTAATCGCGCTAATAACTTATTATACCTGAATCGCCTAATTAAGATGTTTGAGTTTTCGAGGTGTAGAGCTCCTTACAGTATATTCATTTATATTGGCTATTATACATTATTCTTTTAAGTTGCAAATGGTTTAAAACTATACTATAAATAAATGTAACAACATACATACACATCTTATATCTCATAACTATCTCAAAATTTAAGTTGTGTGATTCTTAAAATAATAGAGGTGAATATTTGACATTTTTCATCATACTTGAGCATGTACACTAGCCTGTCTTCATTATGGAACTCAACAGATTTGTTTAATTTGATATCATTGATTATATACAGAGGCATATATAAAACAGTCATTAAGTAATATGGTATTCAAGTGATGAAAAAATAATAATAATGGCAATTTAGAGTTTACTCACATTAATTGTCTCCTGTGTTCTATCTGTTCCCTTTTCCAATTTTTCCACAATGCCTTTAATCATTTAGAAACATGCAACCAAGCCATATAAACATGTGTATATATACTAATTTGCATATGATCAGATCGTAGTTCAAATTTTAAGTTTCGGTGAATTTTATTCTTAAAAACTTCCCACTGTCTTTAAGATTCAAGCCAAATACCTCATTCAACACCCATTTAACACTTTTAGTCATTACTCTTTGCCATCCATACATGCTTTATTAATATAACTCGGGTGTATAGTGATCCATATACAGTTTATATTTTCCTGAAATCATGTCTAGAAAACAGAAAAAAAAGGTTTGTTTACTCACCATTATGTGCCGTGCTATTTCAAGGTTTCCCTCTCTGTTTTAATATTGTCTTGACTATGTTCTTCTTTTAATTTTCAGGCAATATGTGTGTGTAGTGTGTTGTGAAGTTATGTGTGTGTAATTATAGTAGAGGTGAAACTTGAACATGAAGTTTCTCAGGTTTTGTATAGGGTAGTGGGTAGGATGCAGCTTGTATTTGATTAAGGTGAGGTATGTTTAGACACTTCACTTTCCAGTTGTTCAGTATGCACGGCCCTGTGCAGATTGAAGTACACATGAAGATGCACAGTCCATGTGCAAAGGGTACTTCCAGTATACCTCATTGTTAAGCTAAATGATTTTAAACAACAAAGTTCATTTCATAGCAACCTATCTATCACATAGTTGTGTACTTGATATTTATAGGCTGCTGGGTAGTAGCTATGCAGATTTTAGTTTAGCTGTGTTGGTGATTAATTGTTGGCACCATAACTATGTGATTGAAAGGAGACGAAACAATGGTTACATAGTTGTTCAATGGTTAAATTGAAAGAGTAGACCTGAACCTATTTGATGGGAAGGATGTAGCAGGTTTTTATATTCTTGTTGAAGCATAATGTACAGATAAACAAATATTGCCATGTGCAAAAGTGGATAGGGTAAGTGCAAGGACAGGTTATAAGAATGGATGAAAATGGTAGCTGCAGCTACCCAGGTGACATGAAATGAATGAATCAATGTTTGATTGCAAAAAGTGATGTTATGGAAAAGATTTCACACAAAAAAAAATCTTCCCTAGATGTGCATAGAATGTAAAATAGATGAGAGGTACCAATTATGTGCAGGCTATGTGCTTAGCTACTAGAACAAAGTCTTGGTTGTTAAGCAATTCCACAGCTATTTCTATTGATTTATACATAAGTCTAGAACAATTTAAAAAAATAACAAAATATTTATAAATGGTTTTACATATATACATTTAAAAATTACTAAGGAATATGATATATTCACATACATAATGATTTAAAATAATTGCTTATTCAGAATTTGTTTATATTTATATTTATATCCAGTATTATCTATCTTACAAGAGCTAAAGATCAAATTTTAAAATATAAAAAATGAAACGACGTCACTTGTTTTATAAACATATACATTGGTTAAATAAAATTAAAACCATTTAAATTTATTATTCCTGTATTTTCCCCAATGTATATTATTGACAAATTATTATATAAACTTAATTATTGAATTAATCCGTAATAAAATGTATTATGAACTGAGGCAAAAACCTAGGACGTTACAATCTACCCCCCTTAAAAGAATTTCGTCCCCGAAATTAAAGTAATGAGGAGATTTTAGTTATATATCAAGTTATAGACTTAAACACACATACGGGTCATTCCCTACTAATCGTAACAAACAAGGCATCCAAAACACACAGATTACCTACCCAAACATTTCACAGCAATCACAACATCCCATTTCATAACTAGAATTATCTGTTATTCCTGATGGAAATATTTTCAGTTCAATTTCACACACATTCCACTCTTCAACTTCTGTTAGTCCCTGACCATAAATCGGTAAGAAAATAATCTTCCAAGCATCAACCCCGAAGACCGAAATCAACATCAGATTAATACTCAGAAAACCATTTATCTCAGCTAATCTATAGTTAGTTTCCAATTTCTTAACTTCATATTTTAATTTCTTATTAACTCGTATAACTCCATTTTCTATTTTAAGAAAATATTCCTGATTATATTCGAAAAATAATTTCCAAATTCATTACTTCATTAATTTGAATCGAAAAGTTCAAACATATTTATCTGCTTCAAATTTCTCTTTTTAAACTAAAATCAAATTTAATTTGCCAATTTAACCTCAGTCAAACTTTAATTTATTTAACCTACTCCAGTTAAATTTTCAAACTCCACAAATTCAAACTCTCGGTTTTCATTCCAAACCAGTTTGAAATCACATATCTCAATTCCATTATAACTCCAAAACATTTGAATTTTCCCAAAACATTCTGCTTTACTCAAATAATTTCTGGTTTGCCTTATTTGTGTATCTTATTCTTATTCAAATTTAATTTGGCTTAATATATACCCATTATAATCTTATTTGATTAGAATAACAACAATCAACACATCAATATATAATAATTTCAGAAAATATTTCTTTTCATATAAAAATATAAATTTTGGGAAAAATTATTTCATTTACCCAGCTTTTAAAACAATACTATATCGAATTAGTCTGTTAGAGTGTTTAGAAACTCCTATCGATGTCATGGCGTCCCACTAGTCGATCAAACTTCATAAACCACACAACAAACAAATCAACACAATATAAAATAGTTTTTATACCAATTAACAAATACGCGCTCATACATATACACCCAAACTCGATCTAGGGCATTACTAACCTCATCGTTATCGAGTTACGCCATAGAGCCAAGGTATTCTCAACCTTTAGCTATGATACCAAGTGTAACGACCTGAAAATTCGAACTTTGAGTTGACTAAATATAATACAAGTCTGACTCAAATTGCACGAAAATACGAATCATTAATAGAAAGAAATTAGAGGATGCGAAATAGAAAAGATAGAAAATTAGAATAGAAGAATTAATATACAAGAAGGATCTGAATTGTAATGACCCGGATTTCTGGTCGGTGAATTTAGAATATCTAATATTTATTAGAGAATATAAATTGAATTTTTATTTTTAAAGTTATCGATTTAAAAAAAAATCGATTTCGATTTAATATCGTATATATTATATTACCGTAAAATGAGAACCTGGAATAAAATTCAATTTGAAATTTGATCAGAGTCAGATTTAATTCAAAGAATTTTTAGGAATTATATTGCAATATAAATCGACGATAATATTTATTTATTATCGAGGAAATAAATTGTTTTGAATTTAATTTATATTGGTTTAAATAAACGTCCTCTACAGACGATCGAATTAGACTTCGTGACCTATCCCGGTGGGTTCAGAATAGTGGTTTTACCCCAGAATTGACAGTTGTTGGGTTCAGAAAGGAGTTCGGCATCATGGGTATTTAATTTAAAAAGTTACTGGTTCAATTCAAAGGAAAATAAATTAAATAAAATAAATAAATGGTCCCTGATTAAACCACGTACTCCCTTCCTCCTCCACAAAATAAAAACAACGTTGTCCCCTTTCCTCACCACTCTTTTTCTCCTGCTCAAAACAAACCACGCATACCAGGTCCTCTTCTATATAAATCGCGTTCCCTCATCCCCTTCGTTCGGCACTCTTATGTAAATCGAACGAAGCTTAAAGGGGAAAATCCGCCTCATTCAAAATCAAATGCGAAGTCCTTTTCTACCCTACTCAAAATCGAAAACCATCGTGAGTTCAAGGAAGAAGATAAACAAAACGATGTCGCGATTCTCGAAACCGATTGACGCTCGAAAGTCCACCCAAGTCCCGAGGCGCTCATGATTTCAAAGGAGGCGGATCTCGTGTTGTTTGAATTGAAAGGAGTTCGGCGTGGTGCTTATGGAGGTGTAGTGCGTTGATCGATAGATTCTGGAAGGAGAAAATAGAGATGTAGTTGGGTGCGATTGCTGTTGGGGCATTCAAAGTCGCGATAGTCACTGGTGGAGGTCTCGACGAAGTCGGAGGAGATCTGGGTCCGAGTGTGACTGTGTTAAGGAGGGATTCCGATGGTTGAGATGGGGTTCGATGGTCTAATTTGTACATTGGCAACTGTCTGACGTTGAGCGAGATAGGCAGAGGAGTTCGAATGTGGGTGCAGTTTTGGCAGTAGGTTTTGGAGAAGTGGATGGTGCAAAGTTGGTCAGATTTCTGGTATCAGACCTTGCGATTTTTGAACTAAGGTTTGGGGAGAAGATGATAAAAACATAACCAAGGTAATTATTATTATTATTATTATTATTATTTAATTTAGTAAGTAATTAAATAGAGTTAATTAAGTTATGGTTGCTAATTTATTTGATCAAATTCCTTATAAGTCTTGTATTTAATTAATACAAGGGTGAAATCAATATTGGAGCAGTGAGTTGGAAATGACGGTGGTATTCGTTCTTGTCTGGGTGGATTGAAACCGTAGATTATAGGGAAGAAGGGGAGTTATTAGCCTAAAATCAAGGATTAAGTACAAGGTCCTGAAATCCCAACAATAAAACAAGATGGACTGGTCCGTGATAATGAGTTTTTCAAGCTAGTAGTGGATGGAATTAGCAAGTAGTTGAATTTAATCAAACATGGTTCGATTCAATTCAAAAAGAAACTAGAGTGGATCAATCTAAAACCCTGGTGAGTAAATCTCACCTGTTTGTTTAGAATTATTTTTATATCGTTAAAAATAACTGTTGTTGCTTGTTTGAAGTTGTTTGGTTGATTTAAAATATATATAGTTATTTAGGATTGGTTGACTATTATATATATATTGGGTTGATGATTGGTTGGATTCCCGCAGTATCATTAGCGGATGCCCGCAGTTTCATAGCGGATGATTACCCTATACGCCCCACGCTATGATAGTGGATGACCTTCATACCGCGATATCCTGCCACGAAGCAGGATGGGTATTACTATGTTGACTAACGTCTGTGGATGCAGGAAAAACAGGTTGGAGGAATCCAACTGGATTCCTCAAAAATATATTATCTGTTGTTGTTTGTTTGATTTCATATATATTCATATATGATGTGTTAAAAATCAAATGATTGAAAATTGGTTGATTTGATTGTTTAAAATATCCCTGGGGCATGAATATTAATATCGAAAAGGGTATTTGATATTTAAAAAGGGAATTCTATTTTTACAAATAGAATTTGAATTTTAAATAAAAGTATAGAAAATATTTACTTGTTTTGAAGGTATATAAAACAAGTAATTGAATTTATAAACGTTGTTTATAAATGAAAGGATGGGATTTGAATCGAATTTATAAACTGTGTTTATAAATGAAAATATGGGATTTGAATTGAATTTATAAACGTTGTTTATAAATGGAAAGGTGGGATTTGAATTGAAGTTATAAACGTTGTTTATAAATAAATGCAGAGAATTCTAATAGAATTTGAATATAGAATTCAATTGGACTTTAAACGATAGAATTTGAATATAGAATTCAAATGGACTTTAAACTATAGAATTTAAATATAGAATTCAAATGGACTTTAAACGATAGAATTTGAATATAGAATTCAAATGGACTTTAAACTATAGAATTTAAATATAGAATTCAAATGGACTTTAAACTATAGAATTTAAATATAGAATTCAAATGGACTTTAAACAATAGACTTTGAATGTAGAATTTGAATAGACTTTGAATATAGAATTTGAATAACAGAATTCAAATGGATTTTTGAACATAGAATTTGATAAAGGAAATTCAAATGGAATTTAACAATAGAATTTGAATAGATTTGAATAATAGAATTCAAATGGAGTTTAACTATAGAATTTGAATATAGAATTGAAATGAAGTTTTAAATATAGGGACGCAAATAGATTTCAAATGAAGTTTTAAATAAAGAGAATTCAAATAGAATTGAATTGGAATTTGAATAGAGAAGTCGATAAGGGAACGGGAGTATGAGTATAATTAGAATTTGTTAATATGCAGTTAAAATATATTTGAACATGTCATGTTCAAATATGAAGGTGAAATAGACTGAAAAGTTAAGTAACAGATTTAATTAACAAAATGGGTTAAAACGATTGGTATAGTTAAAATAGATTGGACACGTATAGACATACAGGAGACAGGTATGGAATAAAGTATAGAAGTGAAATAAATAGAATGCCCGACAAAAAGGTACGTATATAATTCATATATGAGATTTTATGCGCCGTATCGGCTAGCCGCTTGGCTTTTTGTTTTTCTTTTTGAGATAAGAAGGACTGGGAAAGCTATTTGAAATTTCCCGATGCTCCCGGTACAAAGGAGGTTATGGCGAATTTTTCCGGGAATTTAAGGAGATAGAATATTTTTAAGATAATTTGATAGTTAGAAATCAACGTATCGATATATAGAGAAGTCGATAAGAAAACGAACTTAGAAATAGAGTAGTATAATAAAAAAAAAGAAGTATAAGAAAAAAATGTAGTAAGAATAGAAAGAGAAAATGTATATGTGTTTAAAGGTGAATAATCAGTTGTATGGTATTGGTTATTCGAGTAAGTAGTCTTGTCTGTTTTGACGTTAAATGTTATTCAGTCAAGGTCTGAGAGGTAATTATACCCCAATTTGGTTGATTTCATGATATACCGATAAGTAGCAAGATTCAGGCTCGAAGATCAATATGGAATAAGAATTAGTTAAATACTGTATTTGGGTTGTCGTAACGATGTTTTACACAACATCTGTTTTAACCCAAATATGTGCAAAGCTTGGAAATAGAATAATGAATATTTCCTAGTATAGAAAATAAAGGAAGGCGATATATGGAAATGTTTTCCAAAGAACGTATAAGGCCAATATGGTTATTGAAAATATCTGGTTAACAAATATTGATAAGAAATAGAGAAGAGATTTAATTAATGGAATATTAATTAAAGGTTTAGTGATTGTTGGATGTTTAGATGAACACTTGCTTTATTCGATAGTTAAATCATCGACTATCGAAACACTTGTTTTTATTCGATAGTTAAATCACAGACTATCGAAGTTTTGACCATCGTTGTCAATATGGAGAGACCGGTTGGATTATTATCCGAAGAACCACTCCATATCGGCAGTAGCGTGCGAATCAGATTATATAAAGATAATCGAAGACGGAATAGAGTGCAAGGACTTTTTCTATTAATAGAAATAGTGCCTTCAGTTCATCCTGTTCCTGGGTGACTTGTATGGATGAATGTCTGACAGAGTATTTCCAGAAAGGTCACGTACATTGATTTCTTCAACCGTACCAAGAGTGGAAGCGGAGAAGGAAACTTCTTTTAGCTAACACATAATGTATGGTTGAGGACGTCAATCGGTGATTTGATGGATCTGACGATGTGACATTTGAAGTGAATCTGGTGTGATGATAAAGCGTAGCTTCTAGCCTCATCATCCGGTAAATGACAGAAATCGGGCAAGCAGCATGGCTATGTAGGTCGCACCTATTAGGCTGTATAATCACCTGATCTAGAGTTTCATTTACTTCTAAAAATCTATTGTCGATGCTGTCCCATTTGGGAAACGGTTGCTGATCCCAATCGTTGGTGATATACATTCGATACACTCAAGCGAAATGAGTGGTCGGTCATGTGTGGCTGAGTTGCAAGATGTTCTTGTTGAACTCGGTGTATTCTCCTCTAGAGATATACCAGCGGAAGGTGATTCCATACCTTGTCATAGTTGGAAATCCATTACCCAATACGTGCTTGCGGTTTTGATTGTATATTATATATGTGGAACGTGAGATGCAAACGTTCCACTAGATTGTTATTTACTTGATTTAGACATTATTATAATATCAAAAGAGTTTTGATATAAAGATAAGTCAAGTGTTTGGATTCTCATAAGGGAAAAACCCGTTCCGTGTTATACGGCGTGGTCTTATGAGATATCATTTAGTTTTCTGAAACTGTTTTAAACTGTTTACTCATACCAATCCCATGACTGACCCGGAGTTTACTTTGTTGTTTTCCCTAAACTCTTGGGTGCCTAAATTTGTACGGGCAGTCAAGTAGTCGGGAATTTACAGATATACTGGAAGAGCTTGGAGCAGGAGGCTTCAGGATCATATAGCTATAGTTATTTCTGCTGTGTTGTAAGTGATGTACTTTGATATTGATGTATATTCAAGTACAGATGTATATTCAAGTACAAATGTATATTTCAAGTTATGTTATATATATTATATGTTATTCGTTCCGTTGTGAGATTCGTGTTACTCTGATGTTGTGTTCTTCTTCTTCTTCTATTCTAAGTTTCTATCTTATCTATCCTCACCCTCTAATTTCTTTCTATTAATGGTTCGAATTTCCGTGATATTTGGGGTTGGACTTGGGTTTTTGGTCAGCTCAAATTCTATCGGATTTTTGGGTCGCTACAGTTGGTATCAGAGCTTAGGTTGAGCGAATACCTAGGCTGTGTGGAAATGTGCTCATTAGAGATAGGATCAGTAGTATCCTAGAATGAGTTGAGTGTATATATATATACGAGAGAGCGTACTTGTTATTTGATATAAAAACTGTTTTATATTGTGTTGACTAGTCTGTTGAGTGGATTATAAATTTTGGTCGAATCGTGGGACGCCACGATGTCGATAGGAGTTTATAAACACTGGAACAGAAGATTGAACATGATATTGTTTTTAAATGGTTAAGTTGATTGTTAGGATCATAATCGAATTAAATTATAAAACTAAAATAGTTATATATATAACCAATGGAATTTGTATATGAAATCAAATATACAAATGTGATAAACTGAAATTGAATTCCAACCAGAATTCAGAATTTAAAATCCTGGGAAGTTGGAAAAAAAAGTATATTAAAATAATATAGCTTTATTTTGGAAGGATTTTTGAATTAAAATCACTTGAATGGATTTTGAATGAAATATAGCACTGAACTCATTCAGTAGCTGGGAAATAATTCTGATGATGGTCGCAACATCATCAGTGTTCATTTTCGAGTTTCTAAGTGACGAATTGCTGCCTTAGAAAAGTTTTGATGGAAATTTGTTTGAAAAGAAACAAGTTGTTTGAAAATTCAAATGTTTTGAATTTGGGATAGATATAAATATATGTATATATTTATATTACTTCAGAGGAATTTTGAAATGAGAATTGGAATATAGATTTCAAATAGAAGTAAAATAAAGGAATTTGAATATATATATAATTCAAATAGAAGTGAAATAGAATTTGAATTCAAAGGAATTCAAATGAGTTTGAATAAAGGAAATTTCAAATAGAAATTGTATAAGAAATATTGAAATGGAATTTGAATTCAAAGGAATTCAAATGGATTTGAATAAAGAAAAGTCAAGGAGAGATTTGAATATTAGAATTCAAATGGAATTTGGTTAAATAGAATTTCAAAGAGAATATAAAGTGGAGGTTGAAAATTAGAATTCAAGAAAATATATAGTTTGAAATAGAAGTTAAATAAAAGGAGTTAAAATAGAATTTAAATTCAAAGGATTTCAAATAGAAATTGAACAAAGGAATTTAAATAGAAATCGAATAAAGGATTTCAAATAGAAATTGAAGATAAGAAATTCAAATAGAATATGAAGATAAGGAAATTGAATTAGAATTTGAATCGGAGAAAATTCAAATAGAAATTGAATAGAAGGAAATTCAAATGAGTTGGAATAAAGAGATTCAAATGGAATTTGAATATTTTAAATTAATATATAGGACTTGAATATTTGAAGAGAAATAGATCGGGAATATTATGAAATGGATTTGATATATATTAAAAATATATCAGAATGGAGTTGAATTTGTTATAAACAAAGTTAAAACGTTTATATTTATAAATATAATTAAAACGAGCTCGCCGTAGTGCGGTAGTTCGTAAATTGGCGATTCGAACTTCAATTTAGTATACAGAACTCAGTTGAAGTCGGAATTCTTTGAAACAAGAATCGTCGGGACCGGTTGAACAATAGTTTTCTAATGAAAGAGAAAAATCTGGATTTCATCCTATAGATTTTGAGTTATGTCAAAATCAAATTTTTAGAAAAGTAGCGCCAGAACCATTATAAAACCATAACGGTTTAATTAAATAAATAAAATGATTTTTAGGAAATAAAATCCGAATTGGCATTAGAAAAATCTAGACTGGAGATATAAAATAAATATGAACTCCAGTGAAGTAAGTGAAATGATTTTTAAGACAAAAATCATATTTTAAATGGTTAAATAGAATTAACTAAATTGGAGAATAATTAGTTAAAGGAAATTTGAATCGAAATTGGGTTTTTGGATAAGTGAAAGAAATTGAGAAATTATATTCGAAATCGAATATATAACTCGAGTTGAAAATATAATTAGATTAGTTTATAATTAAGTTGACATATATTTGAACAATTTATATTCAAATAAAAAGGGTGAAATAGGCAAAACGATTAATTAGCAACTAGTTAATGGAAATTTGAATGATTGAAATTTAATTTAACTGAAGTAAGTTAAATGGATCTAAATGAATAAATTGAGTAAAATCAATGTGAATATGAATTGGGTGTGAATTAAGGAAAAACCCAAAAGAGTTAAAAAGAAAATATATTTGTAAATCAAATATAAAGGAAATATATTTGTAACACAAATACAAAGGAAGTTATTTGCAAACAGATAGAAGGAGAAATATTTGTAAAAATAATTACAAATAGAATTTAAAATGGAATATTTGTAAAACATTTATGAATAGAATGTGATAAATGAGATATTTATTTTTTAAATAAATAGAAATTAATCAAAGGAATATTTAGAAGATGAATAGAAAATGGAAATATGTTTTAACGGATAAATAGAAGAGATAAATTTATAAATAATAGTTTATAAATTAAATTAAATGTTTATCATTCGATAAATGGAATATGTAAGTCTGAACTTATATAGAGAAGAGATATTGGTTTTTAGCACCGACAGTTTAAATAGAAGGCGTACACCACTTGTATAAGTGAAGTAACATTATTAAAGAGAACATTTATAAAGTGAAGAACCGTTACAAAAAGTAAATTTTTGTAAATGAATAAACGTTATCCAATAGGAGTTATTCGAATAGGAGAAGTCGATTAGTGTTAGAATAAATCGATTAGAGTAAGAATTAATCAGTTAGAGTTAATCGGTTAGGGTTAATCCGTAGAGTTAATTGAATATTAGTTATTCAATTAGAATTTATCGAATATTTGTTATTCAAATAAAGAGTTAACCAGATAAAGTTAATTTAACATAGTTAATCGAATTAGAATTTAATTGAATGTTAGTTATTCAATTAAAGTTGATCGAATATAGTTATTGAGATAGAGTTAGTTAAACATAATTACTCAGGATAAGTGCCATTTCGTACGACTGCTAGCGTAATTCGTAGGGCTGCAGATAGCCTAGGGCGGTCGGATGTTTCCTTGGGGAATCAGGCGTATCCATGGTGATTGCTGCGATCTAGAGTCAAGTGAATGGAGTTAAATCAAATATGAGTTATTCGAAATAGAGTAAATCAAATATTAGTTATTCGAATAGAATTAAATGAGTTAATTGAATATAGTTTATTCGAAGAAGGGTTTTTGAATCTAGTTATTTGATAGAGAGATAATCGAAAATAGTTATTCGAAGGGAGGAGTTATCGAATAGGGATTTATTCGAAAGAGAGACGTAAGGAAGTTTGAAATGTTGAGTATCAACATCAATAAGTTTTGAAAAGATAAATGGGTTTGTAGCACTTTTTCTACCTTAGCAATTTCAAGGACGAAATTATTTTAAGTGGGGAAGATTGTAATGACCCGGATTTCTGGTCGGTGAATTTAGAATATCTAATATTTATTAGAGAATATAAATTGAATTTTTATTTTTAAAGTTATCGATTTAAAAAAAATCGATTTCGATTTAATATCGTATATATTAAATTATCGTAAAATGAGAACCTGGAATAAAATTCAATTTGAAATTTGATCAGAGTCAGATTTAATTCAAAGAATTTTTAGGAATTATATTGCAATATAAATCGACGATAATATTTATTTATTATCGAGGAAATAAATTGTTTCGAATTTAATTTATATTGGTTTAAATAAACATCCTCTACAGACGATCGAATTAGACTTCGTGACCTATCCCGATGGGTTCAGAATAGTGGTTTTACCCCAGAATTGACAGTTGTTGGGTTCAGAAAGGAGTTCGGCATCATGGGTATTTAATTTAAAAAGTTACCGGTTCAATTCAAAGGAAAATAAATTAAATAAATAAAATAAATGGTCCCTGATTAAACCACGTACTCCCTTCCTCCTCCACAAAATAAAAACAACGTTGTCCCCTTTCCTCACCACTCTTTTTCTCCTGCTCAAAACAAACCACGCATACCAGGTCCTCTTCTATATAAATCGCGTTCCCTCATCCCCTTCGTTCGGCACTCTTATGTAAATCGAACGAAGCTTAAAGGGGAAAATCCGCCTCATTCAAAATCAAATGCGAAGTCCTTTTCTACCCTACTCAAAATCGAAAACCATCGTGAGTTCAAGGAAGAAGATAAACAAAACGATGTCGCGATTCTCAAAACCTATTGACGCTCGAAAGTCCACCCAAGTCCCGAGGCGCTCATGATTTCAAAGGAGGCGGATCTCGTGTTGTTTGAAATTGAAAGGAGTTCGGCGTGGTGCTTATGGAGGTGTAGTGCGTTGATCGATAGATTCTGGAAGGAGAAAATAGAGATGAAGTTGGGTGCGATTGCTGTTGGGGCATTCAAAGTCGCGATATTCACTGGTGGAGGTCTCGACGAAGTCGGAGGAGATCTAGGTCCGAGTGTGACTGTGTTAAGGAGGGATTCCGATGGTTGAGATGGGGTTCGATGGTCTGATTTGTACATTGGCAACTGTCTGACGTTGAGCGAGATAGGCAGAGGAGTTCGAATGTGGGTGCAGTTTTGGCAGTAGGTTTTGGAGAAGTGGATGGTCCAAAGTTGGTCAGATTTCTGGTATCAGACCTTGCGATTTTTGAACTAAGGTTTGGGGAGAAGATGATAAAAACATAACCAAGGTAATTATTATTATTATTATTATTATTATTTAATTTAGTAAGTAATTAAATAGAGTTAATTAAGTTATGGTTGCTAATTTATTTGATCAAATTCCTTATAAGTCTTGTATTTAATTAATACAAGGGTGAAATCAATATTGGAGCAGTGAGTTGGAAATGACGGTGGTATTCGTTCTTGTCTGGGTGGATTGAAACCGTAGATTATAGGGAAGAAGGGGAGTTATTAGCCTAAAATCAAGGATTAAGTACAAGGTCCTGAAATCCCAACAATAAAACAAGATGGACTGGTCCGTGATAATGAGTTTTTCAAGCTAGTAGTGGATGGAATTAGCAAGTAGTTGAATTTAATCAAACATGGTTCGATTCAATTCAAAAAGAAACTAGAGTGGATCAATCTAAAACCCTGGTGAGTAAATCTCACCTGTTTGTTTAGAATTATTTTTATATCGTTAAAAATAACTGTTGTTGCTTGTTTGAATGTTGTTTGGTTGATTTAAAATATATATAGTTATTTAGGATTGGTTGACTATTATATATATATTGGGTTGATGATTGGTTGGATTCCCGCAGTATCATTAGCGGATGCCCGCAGTTTCATAGCGGATGATTACCCTATACGCCCCACGCTATGATAGTGGATGACCTTCATACCACGATATCCTGCCACAAAGCAGGATGGGTATTACTATGTTGACTAACGTCTGTGGATGCCGGAAAAACAGGTTGGAGGAATCCAACTGGATTCCTCAAAAATATATTATCTGTTGTTGTTTGTTTGATTTCATATATATTCATATATGATGTGTTAAAAATCAAATGATTGAAAATTGGTTGATTTGATTGTTTAAAATATCCCTGGGGCATGAATATTAATATCGAAAACGGTATTTGATATTTAAAAAGGGAATTCTATTTTTACAAATAGAATTTGAATTTTAAATAAAACTATAGAAAATATTTACTTGTTTTGAAGGTATATAAAACAAGTAATTGAATTTATAAACGTTGTTTATAAATGAAAGAATGGGATTTGAATCGAATTTTTAAACTGTGTTTATAAATGAAAATATGGGATTTGAATTGAATTTATAAACGTTGTTTATAAATGGAAAGGTGGGATTGGAATTGAAGTTATAAACGTTGTTTATAAATAAATGCAGAGAATTCTAATAGAATTTGAATAGAATTTGAATATAGAATTCAAATGGACTTTAAACGATAGAATTTGAATATAGAATTCAAATGGACTTTAAACTATAGAATTTAAATATAGAATTCAAATGGACTTTAAACGATAGAATTTGAATATAGAATTCAAATGGACTTTAAACTATAGAATTTAAATATAGAATTCAAATGGACTTTAAACTATAGAATTTAAATATAGAATTCAAATGGACTTTAAACAATAGACTTTGAATGTAGAATTTGAATAGACTTTGAATATAGAATTTGAATAACAGAATTCAAATGGATTTTTGAACATAGAATTTGATAAAGGAAATTCAAATGGAATTTAACAATAGAATTTGAATAGATTTGAATAATAGAATTCAAATGGAGTTTAACTATAGAATTTGAATATAGAATTCAAATGAAGTTTTAAATATAGGGACGCAAATAGATTTCAAATGAAGTTTTAAATAAAGAGAATTCAAATAGAATTGAATTGGAATTTGAATAGAGAAGTCGATAAGGGACCGAGAGTATGAGTATAATTAGAATTTGTTAATATGCAGTTAAAATATATTTGAACATGTCATGTTCAAATATGAAGGTGAAATAGACTGAAAAGTTAAGTAACAGATTTAATTAACAAAATGGGTTAAAACGATTGGTATAGTTAAAATAGATTGGACAGGTATAGACATACAGGAGACAGGTATGGAATAAAGTATAGAAGTGAAATAAATAGAATGCCCGACAAAAAGGTTCGTATTTAATTCATATATGAGATTTTATGCGCCGTATCGGCTAGCCGCTTAGCTTTTTCTTTTTCTTTTTGAGATAAGAAGGACCGGGAAAGCTATTTGAAATTTCCCGATGCTCCCGGTACGAAGGAGGTTATGGCGAATTTTTCCGGGAATTTAAGGAGATAGAATATTTTTAAGATAATTTGATAGTTAGAAATCAACGTATCGATATATAGAGAAGTCGATAAGAAAACGAACTTAGAAATAGAGTAGTATAATAAAAAAAGAAGTATAAGAAAAAAAATCTAGTAAGAATAGAAAGAGAAAATGTATATGTGTTTAAAGGTGAATAATCAGTTGTATGGTATTGGTTATTCGAGTAAGTAGTCTTGTCTGTTTTGACGTTAAATGTTATTCAGTCAAGGTATGAGAGGTAATTATACCCCAACTTGGTTGATTTCATGATATACCGATAAGTAGCAAGATTCAGGCTCGAAGATCAATGTGGAATAAGAATTAGTTAAATACTGTATTTGGGTTGTCGTAACGATGTTTTACACAACATCTGTTTTAACCCAAATATGTGCAAAGCTTGGAAATAGAATAATGAATATTTCCTAGTATAGAAAATAAAGGAAGGCGATATATGGAAATGTTTTCCAAAGAACGTATAAGGCCAATATGGTTATTGAAAATATTTGGTTAACAAATATTGATAAGAAATAGAGAAGAGATTTAATTAATGGAATATTAATTAAAGGTTTAGTGATTGTTGGATGTTTGGATGAACACTTGCTTTATTCGATAGTTAAATCATCGACTATCGAAACACTTGTTTTTATTCGATAGTTAAATCACAGACTATCGAAGTTTTGACCATCGTTGTCAATATGGAGAGACCGGTTGGATTATTATCCGAAGAACCACTCCATATCGGCAGTAGCGTGCGAATCAGATTATATAAAGATAATCGAAGACGGAATAGAGTGCAAGGACTTTTTCTATTAATAGAAATAGTGCCCTCAGTTCATCCTGTTCCTGGGTGACTTGTATGGATGAATGTCTGACAGAGTATTTCCAGAAAGGTCACGTACATTGATTTCTTCAACCGTACCAAGAGTGGAAGCGGAGAAGGAAACTTCTTTTAGCTAACACATAATGTATGGTTGAGGACGTCAATCGGTGATTTGATGGATCTGACGATGTGACATTTGAAGTGAATCTGGTGTGATGATAAAGCGTAGCTTCTAGCCTCATCATCCGGTAAATGACAGAAATCGGGCAAGCAGCATGGCTATGTAGGTCGCACCTATTAGGCTGTATAATCACCTGATCTAGAGTTTCATTTACTTCTAAAAATCTATTGTCGATGCTGTCCCATTCGGGAAACGGTTGCTGATCCCAATCGTTGGTGATATACATTCGATACACTCAAGCGAAATGAGTGGTCGGTCATGTGTGGCTGAGTTGCAAGAGGTTCTTGTTGAACTCGGTGTATTCTCCTCTACAGATATACCAGCGGAAGGTGATTCCATACCTTGTCATAGTTGGAAATCCATTACCCAATACGTGCTTGCGGTTTTGATTGTATATTATATATGTGGAACGTGAGATGCAAACGTTCCACTAGATTGTTATTTACTTGATTTAGACATTATTATAATATCAAAAGAGTTTTGATATGAAGATAAGTCAAGTGTTTGGATTCTCATAAGGGAAAAACCCGTTCCGTGTTATACGGCGTGGTCTTATGAGATATCATTTAGTTTTTTGAAACTGTTTTAAACTGTTTACTCATACCAGTCCCATGACTGACCCGGAGTTTACTTTGTTGTTTTCCCTAAACTCTTGGGTGCCTAAATTTGTACGGGCAGTCAAGTAGTCGGGAATTTACAGATATACTGGAAGAGCTTGGAGCAGGATGCTTCAGGATCATATAGCTATAGTTATTTCTGCTGTGTTGTAAGTGATGTACTTTGATATTGATGTATATTCAAGTACAGATGTATATTCAAGTACAAATGTATATTTCAAGTTATGTTATATATATTATATGTTATTCGTTCCGTTGTGAGATTCGTGTTACTCTGATGTTGTGTTCTTCTTCTTCTTCTATTCTAAGTTTCTATCTTATCTATCCTCACCCTCTAACTTCTTTCTATTAATGGTTCGAATTTCCGTGATATTTGGGGTTGGACTTGTGTTTTTGGTCAGCTCAAATTCTACCGGATTTTTGGGTCGCTACATGAATAACATTGAATCTCACAGTCGCAGCGGAATAAAATATACTATAGATATAAAATTTGAAAAATACAAAACTGTATCTGAATTTACATACAACATCAGAGTACATCATATATACATCACAGCGGAAGTAAACTATATATATATCTAATGTTGAAGCCTCCTGCTCCAAGCTCCTTCCAGATCATCTGTGAATCCTGAACTACTTGACTGCCCGTACAAATTTCGGCACCCAAGATTTTAGGGAAAACACAGAAAAATAAACTCTGGGTCAGTCATGGGACTGGTGTGAGTAAACGATTTTAAACAGTTTGCTTAACATGGAAAATTTCTTTTGAAAGAAAAGATAATCGTAAGACCGATCCACACATATACGCGGATGGTTTTTATCTTACGATAATCCAAAATATTTTGAAGTCATAACTATACTGATATTATAATAATGTCTAGGGTTTCCACAAATACATTTGAATCTAGCGGAACGCTTGCATCTCACACTCCACATATATAGTATACAAACAAAACCGCTTGGCGCTTAGGGATAATGGATTTCCAACTATGACAAGGTATGGAACCACCTTCCGATAGTGTATCTCTAGAGAGGAATACACTGGGTTCAAGTACAAGAACGTCTTGCAACCCGATCCACACATGACCGACCACTCATTTCTCTTGAGTGTATCGAATATATTATCACCTTACGGTTGCTAGCAACATAACTGTTCCCGGGAGATACAGAAATGAAAGAATTACTAAAATGAATATTCTCTAGATGGTGACAATACACCCTAATGGGAGCGACCCACATAGCCATGTTGCCTGCCCGATTTTTTTCATTTCCTGGTTGTGAGGCTTGAGGTCAAAACTTACCTTTAGATATATTACGTCTATATTCACTTCGAATGCCACATTGTCAAACTCGTCAAATCACAAATTGATTTCCCCAAAACTACGGGTATAAAGCTAAGAGAAACGAATTCCTCCGCCACCAAACATAGTTTTGAAGAGATCAACTTACGCAATCTGTTAGGTATACTCTGTCGGACACTCGTCCATACAAGTTTCCCTGGGTCTGGACAAACCGAAGGCACTATTCTATAAATCCATCTCAGGCAATTTTTACCTAGGATCGACATAATAGCCCTTGCATAAACTCCATCTTCAATGGTCTTCAACTTTATTTCAAATTAATCAACGCCTAGGTCGAAACAAAGTGGTATTTGGATTTTATTTAGAAAACCAATCCCGGTTTCTTTGAAACGATGAACGTTACTATTTTTAAGATTCAAGTGATACTTAAATTAATCAGATCAATATATTCCATATGAGATTCTATATCCTAATTGATTTTCAGAACTTATTTACACAAGTTAATTAACATACGGGATTATAAATTTCAACAGTAGTTGGGTATTATCTAAATAAAACATGTAAATGATTTAATTGAACTGAACAAGTGTATTGGTCATATTACAGCTAATCACATAAATCATCACAACAGATTTATCACAATTCAAACCATCATTCATTAATTGGTTGATTTTGGAAAATATTAGATCCAAGACATATCGACTTAATTCAGTTAAGGATTTCCATCTATTTTTTTGTTGTTGTAACAATGTTGTTATAATCCATACTTCAATATACCCGACTTAAATATATAACTATTATTTCATTAATTTAATATATAATTTTATTTAGATCTTACTCAAATTGAAAACTGAACGATGCTTTCCTAAATTCAACTTAGTGGATGAACAATTCAACGTCTCTTCTGATTTATCACTATTCCATTTATTTTCGGAACTCCAGAATAATCTCATCGGTCAACCAATTTCCCTTACTGATATTCCCTATATTGAAAAACTCTTTCTTCTAATGTTTGGATTGTGAATATTCTTCCTTCTGAATTCGTTTATCGCATCAACTTGATTTCATTAACTAGTATAGAGTCAAATTCTGTTTATCTAGTTACTATATACATTCACGTTCACATGAATTTCAATATTTAGTTTACTAGTCATTATTTCATCTTCGAGGAATATTTCTTGATTTAAGATTTATTTATCGACTCAAGTCGATTGAATTTAAAATAACATTTCAAATGTTCGTTATAACACAACATTTCTAATGATCAGACGTCATTCAATTACTACAAACCGTTGATTGCAATTCAATTTATACGACTTGAACTGATTATTTAAATTTTTATTCTAATTTAATTGAGTAGAAAAGACTATAAATTTAACTCTATTTAAAATAAAATAACTTATTTTATTCTGACAACACAACATTCTATATCCTTTCCGATCCTCTTCTGAGCAATTACCATCTACCACTTTCAGATTCCCTTAACTATACTAGCCATTGCTCTTCTTATTTTCCTTTATAATATATATATATATATATATATATATATATATATATATATATACTATCAAAAAAATCCTTTTTATTTTAATTTCTAAGATTCTTATTTATTTCCTACCTCTCTTCTTGTTTTTGTTTACTTTTCTTTTAATTAAATTTCTCTTTAAAATTCTTTTGTTCTCTTTCCCTATATTTCTATTTTCTTCACATTTCTTTATCATTATTATTTCACTCCATTTTATTATAGCTGCAGCCCAACCTCACTGGCTCACTTCACCGGCTCGTATCACTTTTTCCTTTTTCCTTTAACTTTCATTTTTCATTTATTCTATGGCCCATAACCCATTAGCCCAATGCCACGAACTCCTTTATTTTGCATATTTTTTGCCCGTCCTTCCTTGTTCTTCTACCCCATTCGCTCTTTATTTGTTCCACCGCCCGCCACTCTTCCTATAGCTATTACATCTCGCCTGCCCCATTCTTTTTATCTTTGGTCCTATTTTCTTTCTACAGCCATAGTATCGATTTGGATAAATTTGCCAAAAACAAATATGGTTCCAGTCCTTATGTTTACAAGTCTAATATAGTTCCAGTCCTTGTGTTTACGCAGTCTGATATAACGTTGGTCCGTATATGTCAATAGGGGTAGTATCTGTCCTTGTATATGCCAACCAAGCCTATAAATTCTTATGTATTCACCATAACATAAATGAATAGAAGGTAGCTCTTCCCTCATTTTCTCTCTTCTTTTACTTCCAGTATTTCACTTTTAACTATGCCTACCCACCTTCTTTATTTGCTTCAACGAACCATGCACCGTGTATCCGTGCACATGCACACTAAAACCCGCCAACGTTCATCGACCCTGACCTACCCCACAAATGCGCCTCCATTCCCTTGCCTCCTTCGTGACCCAGTACACTCCTCCGATCATCAACATTAGTTTTTCCTATTTCAACCCATTTCCAACTTTAAGGCTGATCAGAAAAAAAATCAACCATTCGACCACCACCATACATCGTCTAACTCCAAACCCCACTACCACGAAGTTGGTCCTCGCCTCGACTCACTACCTAAGTGCGGTGGCACTCGATGCCATTAACGTGACGCAGTTCGATACCGAAGTCCATCGTCCCAAAACTGCTACCAAAACCTAAGTTTATTCGGAACTCAAAATATATCGAATAGAAAAATTGAGCTGTATTTTTCCCTTGATCCATGATCATTCATGCTGCACCACATCAAACCGCACCACCTGCTTCCTACTAGATCACCTGAAAATGCAGCCTTTCTATTTTTTGATGAACTCGATAACTCTCGATGTCCACAAAAGTAAAAATGGTGAAATGTTGATTAAAAATAATGATTTAATCACGCTAATAACTTAGTATACCTGAATCGCCTAATTAAGATGTTTGAGTTTTCGAGCTGTAAAGCTCCTTACAGTATATTCATTTATATTGGCTATTATACATTATTCTTTTAAGTTGCAAATGCTTTAAAACTATAATAAAAATAAATGTAACAACATACATACACATCATATATCTCATAACTATCTCAAAATTTAAGTGGTGGTATGATTCTTAAGATAACAGAGGTGAATATTTGACAGTTTTCATCATACTTGAGCTTGTACACTAGACTGTCTTCATCATGCAACTCAACAGATTTGTTTAATTTGATATCATTAATTATATACAGAAGCATATATAAAACAGTCATTAACTAATATGTTGTAACACCCCGTGTATTCTATAACAGTGAAATTCACAAATTAAAGTATAATTAATTTCAAATCAAAGAATTAAGGGAAACGGGATACACCATTGCGTTCGTCTCGGAATTCTGCTTGAGATAGAGTCCGAGTTTGCGTAAAACGGACTCCGTATAAGGGATATGACCTCCGGAATTTTCAGAATTTAGTTTAAAATTCAAACAGACAGAAACAGTTCAGAAAACAGTTCAAAAAAAAATCGGACCCAGATTGGGCTTGGCGGGAATTTTCCTGTTCAAGGCACCCAGGTCGACTGGGTAGTCGACCTGGGTCACCCAGGTCGACTGGGTAGTCGACCTGGGGGTCGACTGGGTAGTCGACCTGGCCCCTGAGCCAGAACCCAGCCCCTCCTGGCTGGCCTGGTCTGTGCTTGGCCGAATTTCTGAGCTTTGTCTTATCACTAGGGCTAGGTGTCAGCTCCTAATTGGTTTCTCTTTCAAACGAATGGCTAATATTAATCTAAGCTTCATCGACGGCTCTAATCAATTCACAAACTCAATAAAAAGGACCTAAGATTCCACCTAATTCACACAAATAAAAATGAGAATGAGACCGTCATGCTGCTGAAGAAAGATTAGGAATAGCCGTAACAATTGAGAGACGATTAGGAGGCAATTTGAAAGCTTAAAGCAATGACAATTAAATCAAAACAACGCCTACAACAAAGGATAGCATCTCCAAATTCAGAATTCAGAATCCTGAATTGAAGATTCGTCATACGTTGTAAGTAGAGTGCTATTCCGATGTGAATGAATAATTGAGTTTTGATTTGTGTAAAATAAGAAATGGAATTGTACTTAATTTGTGGTGATGATAATTCATAATTGTATGTTGCTATGATTCTAATTATGAATAGATTTGGGATGTTGTGGTATAATGATGTTAGACCTATTGGATATTTGCAAGTATATGATTCATGTTGAAAGTTAATGACTATATGTTTGTGGTAGTTTATTACAACAAAGTTGAGATTCATGCAAGTATATGATTCACTATTATGCCAACATGATTTTAGATCCTTCTACGTATATTTTTATGATCATGTTTAGTGTAGTTGGATCCATTTGGGTATTATGATTCTTATGAATTTATGTTGAAATAGGAATTATGATTCTAGTGAAAAAAGACATACTTTTGTATTAGTGACAAAAGTAAGCATCTTTGTGAACTTGTGTTGACTCTATGAACATGACTAGGTTGCGTTTGGTGTTATGCCTAATTGAAAATATGTTTTAGGCCTATGTTGTTATCAAAATCATATGATAATATATGCGACACATAATTAAGTTAGATTCACATTTTAAATGCAAGTTTACATGACTAGATTTAAAACCATGATTCATGTTTAGGTATGTTTTATGTTAAGATTATATGCTATTACAATGCAAGTTCACAAGTGCCTAATTTATGTTAATTAGATCGTTATGTTGCAAGTTCATGCGTTCACACACCCCTTTTGATGTTACTTAGAATATATAAACACCATGTTCTAAGCCTCCCCTTTTTCATGTGGCTAAGTTGGGCTTAAATGTTAAACCCAACATATGTTATATTATAGCGAACGTATAAAACAGGGTAATGACGTTGGGTTAAAAATATAAAACCTATGTGTTTGCATGTTTGACGCATGCCAACGACCTTGAGAACATTTAAGTGGTATAAATTAATTTTACCCAATAAAGATGAATTTGAATAATGGGCTGCAAATATTTATATATAAAAAGAAAAGAGACAAAATATGTAAACTTAGAAAATACGATGTGTTTAACTCGAGGTTGGATTGAGTTGTGATGTAAACCTGCCCGGACCCGCCTGGCTGTCTAGTAGTCACAACAATACCAATCCAATGTGGGTGGTTAAACATTGAGCCCAATAAAGACCCGAGGTTAGACTGAGTTGTGACGTAAGACTGCCCGGAACCAACCGGCAACAGGCAGTCACAACAATACCTATCTAATGTGAGAGGTCGAGGCTTTAATAAGACAATTAAGGCTGAGTCAGGATTGATAGGATTAAGTAAATTAAATTAGTACTTAATCAAATTGAACATGCTAAACTATACAGACTGATTGGGGGTTAGGTTTATACAGAACACTTAACCAACTTAGCATGTTGGCTAGAAATAGAAAACCTAGTAGCGGGGGACCCTTTTCAGCAGTAACCCTACAAGGCGTATCAGGATACCCTGAACTAGGCAGGGTGGGCACGATTACTGGGCTGACTGTAAGAGGTCAAATCGACGGCGGTGGTGCAGTAGTGTAGGTTATAACGGGGTGCGGGCGTGAACACACTCCGGTGCAGAAAAATTAGGCACTGGGCACCAGTAGTATACCTGTGCATTCTAGAATTGTGTCGGGCCGCCACCATGGGACTTGATACACTCCATGGTGGGACCAGCATAGGTAGCTACAACATTGGGGGCCGTAAGACACATGTAACTATGCGAGTAGGAGCCGATCATTAGAAATGGAACACTTCACCTTGATTATGGGGTGCCTGTTGGGAACTAGTTTATAGGGGTGCAAAGATTAATATGGGGTACGATAGTACATTCGACTCTAGACAACTTAACTTAGTTTATAATGCTTTCCCATTTCCAGTTTATACTTATCATGCTCTTTTTCTTATTCATAGACTGAATAGTCCTAGGATTACCCAGGCTTTATTTGACTCTACTTTTCTTTCGTCTTCTTTTCTTTCATTTCCCCCCCCCCCCCCCCCCCCAGGTCCACAGGGAGGGAATACCGCAGCTTGACCAGTTTTCACATCCAGCTTGAAGAGAAAGAATGTATTGCTTGGATCTCTTTCGTTTTGGACTATGGCTTTGGATAGCAATTATGGGGACTTATGCAGTTGACTTATGTTTTTATGCTTCTTTAATTTATGAAATCAAGATAGTTATGAAAATGTAATGTTTTTGGAAGTATTGTAAGAAAATTATGGCATGGTTTATGTAACACGTATTTTGATGAAATAAAAGTTGTTGTTGTTTTCCGCTGTTCAAAAATATGTGTATTTATATATGTCTTTTGTATCTATGACTTAGACTTATAAACCTCCACCAAAATTAGGGCATTCCCTTTGAGAGTGACCCTAACGGAGGTGGGTGTTTCACTTGGTATCAGAGCATAGGTTTACTAGATAAGATAAAAAGTTTTGAAAATTTATTTCCAAAAGAAATTTTAAAAAAGCATTTTTAAAGATAAAATGTTATTTTATTTTAAAAAGGCATAGTCCCCCAAAGCCATAGGTACTATATTTTATCCTTCGTTTTGAATCTGTCCCTTTTTTTTCAGCATGTCCGAAGAACTTAACTTGCCAGAGGGTGTACCAATACCTGGTTGGTTTAGACGATTCTTAGAAGCAAGGGCCAATCAGCCAGGTCCCACTATTCCTCCTCCCCCAGCTGCAGGAAATCATCCAGCTGCAGGAGATCATCCGGCTGCAGCAGCACCTCCTCCTCCACCTCCTCCGCATGGTAATGCTTTTGCTAAGATATTTAAAGATTTCAAAGCTATGGGAGGGATGGACTTCCATTGAACCGAGTGCTTCGTGGCAGCCAGGAACTGGATGAAGGAAACCGAGGACTTATTCGCAATCTTTGAGGTAGAAGATAGGCAAAAGGTACAACTGGCAGTATGGCTACTTAAAGGCGAGGCTTCCTACTGGTGGGAAGTTACCAATGCAGAAAGACCAGTGGAAACATGAGAGGACTTTAGGGCGAGGTTTGAGTCTAAATATCTCTCAGAAGCTGAAAGGAGCCTTCGATTGGAAAAATTCTTATTTCTTAAGCAATGGAATATGACAGTCAAAGAGTACGTTAATCAGTTCGATCAGCTGGCTAGATTCGGACTGGACCTAGACAATACTCCGCATAAGAAGGCTCTTCGCTTTGTCAAAGGATTGAATGAGCCATTACACAGCTTGGCCATGACCCTTATACCTATGGGAGCTACGTATGAAAGGTTGGTGCAGATGGCATTGTTGAACGAAGAGGATAAGGGAAAGAAGGAGACAAAGGCAGAAGGCTTTCAAGGGAAGAAAGAGGGTTTACAGCCTAAGAAGACAGACTTTAAGAAGGGCGGGAAAGACAACAAGTCCCAAGAGAAGAGGAAGTGTAATTTCTGTGGCAAAGTGGGGCACTTAGCGAAAGATTGCCGGAAAAAGAAGGCCAAATTGAATGGTGGGTGCTTTTCTTGCAGTGAGATAGGCCACATGGCTAAGGATTGCCCAAAGAAGCGAGGGCAGGGGCAGAGGGCTGGATCCACCTCAGGGGCATAGGTTCATGTGCTAGAAGCGCTACCTCTGCAACAACGAGGTATAAATACTTCTGTAGAAAGTGTAGTTTATCTTTATGATCACCCAGTTCGCACTTTATTTGATTCTGGCGCATCACACTCCTTTATTTCATCTGCTTTAGTAGAATCTCTGCACCTAGAAACTAGTATGGTAGAGGACCCCTTAATTGTTTCAAATCCAATCGGGGGCCCGACTCATTTGTCTATGATCTGTGTGGGATTGAAAATTTCCATTCTAAGCGTAGAATTTAGATGTAGTGCCTTTGTTTTGGGCTTCTCGGGATATGGTTTGATTTTGGGCATGAATTGGCTATCCAGTAATGGTGTCATCCTTGATTGTGAGAAAAGGGTGGTTAGGCTTCTTACCAAACTCGGTAACACTCTGGAAATTACTTGTAATCCCTCGTATGCGGTTATGCTTAGTTATCTTGAATCGCTAGATGCTTCTGTTGAGAGTTTGCAATCGGTTAGAGTGGTCCGTGAATATTCGGATGTCTTCGAAGAGGTGAAGGGCTTACCTCCGAAGCGGGAGATAGACTTCCTCATATATCTTATAGATAATGCAAAGCCCGTTGCGTTGCCCGTTAGACACATGGCTCCACGGGAAAGGAAAGAGCTCAGTAAACAAGTTAAAGAGCTTCTAGAGAAGGGGTTCATTAGAAGGAGTATTTCAGAATGGGGCGCTCCAGTGGTGTTCGCCACAAAGGCGGATGGTTCACTCCGTCTATGTGTTGACTATAGGGAGCTCAACAAGCTGACAAAAAAGAATAGGCACCATCTCCCCAGAATTGACGATCTGTTTGATCAGCTTATAGGAGAGTCTGTTTTCTCCCAACTCGATTTGGCGACCGGATTTCATCAGCTAAGGGTGGCTGAAGATAGCATCGATAAGACAACATTCAGAACGCCAGACGTCTTCTTTGAATGGCTTGTCATGCCTTTCGGCTTGACAAACGCACCCGCTTACTTCGTGGACTTGATGAGTAGGGTGTTCAGAGTATTCCTCAACAAATTCGTAGTGGTCTTCATAGACGATATCTTGATCTTCTCAAAGAGTGAAGAAAAACATGCTCAGCACTTAAGGGAAATCATGGAAACTCTGCGAGTCCATCAGCTAAAAGCCAAATTCTCCAAATGCCACTTTTGGAGAGAGGAAGTGAGGTTCCTTGGGCACATAGTATCCAAAGAAGGGTTAGCTGTGGACCCTACTAAAGTAGTAGCGGTGCATGATTGGAAGACACCAAGGAATGCAACAGAAGTCCGAAGCTTTCTAGGACTAGTAGGTTTCTACCGAAAATTCATAAGGAATTTTGCGAAAATCTTAGCTCCACTCACAAGGCTGACAAAGAAGAATCTAGTGTTCAATTGGGACTTGGATTACGAGTTTGCTTTCCAACGACTAAAAAGGGCTCTTACAACAGCCCCAGTTCGGACGTTGCCAGATGGAAGCAAGATGTTCACAGTATACATGGATGCATGCAGGACAAGACTAGGCGCTGTCTTAATCCAAGAAGGAAGGGTAGTAGCTTATGGCGGAAGATAGTTGAAAGTGCATGAAAAGAATTACCCAACCCATGATCTCGAGTTGGCCTCCATCGTCTTTGCGCTTAAGTCTTGGCGCCACTATCTCCTAGGTGAGAAATTCGAACTGTATACTGACCATAAATCTTTGAAGTATCTCTTCTCGCAGAAGGACCTTAACTTGAGGCAACAAAGATGGATGGAGTTTCTTGCCTCGTACGAATTCGAGATCTCCTACACTTCGGGCAAAGGCAACGTAGTGGCAGACGCGTTGAGCCGAAAGAAACTGACACTAAGCCCGCTCTATATAGAAAGGGAAAGCTTGGAATATATAGCCAGTTTTAACTTTAGACCCTCCTCCGATTTTGTGTCGGGCTTGCTAGCATCTCTCGAAGTACGCCCGACTTTAGTGGACTCAATAGGGACTGCACAACGCGAAGACCCTCAGCTTGTGGAGACGATAGATAGGCTAATTAGGGGTGAGACTTCAAGTCACCTCAACAGATACTCCATCGACGATAAGGGTTGGTTAAGGAGAGACGGAAGACCATGCGTCCCACGGAAAAGGGATTTAGTAAAGACGGTTCTCGAAGAAGCAAATCACTCCAAGATGACGATACATCCAGGCGGAGATAAAATGTACAAGGACATAAAGAGAACTTTCTTTTGGAGCGGCATGAAGAAGGACGTGGCAGATTTCGTTTCTAAGTGTTTGACTTGCCAACAGGTTAAGGCGGAGCAGAAGAAGCCTGGCGGTCTGCTCCATACTCTAGAGGTCCCACAGTGGAAGTGGGATAGCATTTCAATGGACTTCATTGATGGGCTACCTAGGTCTAGAAGAGGCAACACTAGCATTTGGGTAATAGTGGACAGGCTTACTAAAAGCGCCCACTTTTTACCTGTCAAGAGTAAAAGGACTGCCTCATCCCTAGCATCCCTTTATCTCAAGGAAATTGTTCAACTCCATGGAATACCCTCCAGCATTGTTAGTGACCGAGACCCTATCTTCACAAGTGAGTTTTGGCGGAGTCTGCAAGAAGCGGTAGGCACACAGTTATGCTTGAGTACAGCCTATCACCCCCAAACCGACGGCCAGACAGAAAGAGTGAATAGAGTTTTGGATGACCTTTTAAGACTGTGCGTCCTTGACTTCGGAGTGAAGTGGGAAGACCATCTTCCTTTGGTGGAATTTGCCTACAACAACAGTTATGAAGCCACCATCGGAATGGCGCCCTTCGAGGCTTTATATGGAAGACCTTGACGATCACCCAATTGTTGGTGGGAGTCTACTAACAAGCTCATACTTGGACCAAATATGATCCGAGAGACTTCAGAGAAAGTAGAGTTGATACGGAGAAGAATGAAGATAGCCCAAGACAGACAAAAATCCTACGCAGACAAGAGAAGGACCGACCTTGAGTTTGAGGTTGGGGACCGAGTTTTTCTTAAGGTATCTCCTCTAAGGAACGTTGTTCGTTTTGGATCCACTGGAAAGCTGGCACCGAGATTTGTAGGACCATTTCCTATTATCGAGAAAATTGGGAAAATGGCCTATAGATTAGAGCTACCTGACAAATTAGCTGGAGTTCACAACGTCTTTCATGTTTCGCACCTCCGAAAATGTCTACATGAATCTGCTGAAGTGGTAGAGCCGAACATCCTAGAAGAAGCTGAAGTGGAAAGCGAAGCAACTGTGAGGAAAGTTCCAACACGCATCTTAGGAACTGAAGTGAAAAAACTACGCAACCGCGAAGTCAAGCTCGTCAAAGTTCAATGGAGCGACGCCGAGGAAGACGCGACTTGGGAAACTGAGGCTAGAATACGCGCAGCCTACCCTTTTCTTTTCGAGGGTACATCTTTGATCTTTCTTTTTCCTTAAGTTGCGCTTTTATCTATCTTTTTAGGTATATCTCCTCGACCTTATCTTTTAGGTAGAAACCCTTTGGATGAAAACATGTAATTGAAACATGTTATGGATGATGGTTGCAAGTGGTTGCAAGTGATTGCTAGTGGTTGCTCGTGGTTGCATATACACACACAATCTAGGTTTTAGATCAGCTCAGTCACTTCATATTGCATATGCATATATGTATTTATATTCGTATATGGTTGAAGTTTAATGTGTTGTCATATGGATGTTGCATTTATATATGAATGATTGTGCACTCATGTAGAATCATAAATAGGAAAATTTGCATACAAAATGGATTCATGACACTTACATAATTTGCATTAAGGAGGTCAACTGAATCAGTAGACCGCCTGATTTTGCATTAGATAAGTACATGTACACACACTTCGCATTTGATCATGAAGCATTAGAATTCTTTTAAGGACAATGGACGCTAGTGTTTGATGGATGAGTAGATGGACGTTTGGATGTTAGGATAATGTTAGGATATACATTCTTCCTAAACTTGAAAATTTCGGGGACGAAATCCTTTTAAGTGGGGGAGAATGTAACACCCCGTGTATTCTATAATAGTGAAATTCACAAATTAAGTATAATTAATTTCAAATCAAAGAATTAAGGGAAACGGGATACGCCATTGCGTTCGTCTTGGAATTCTGCTTGAGATAGAGTCCGAGTTTGCGTAAAACGGACTCCGTATGAGGGAGATATGACCTCCGGAAGTTTCAAAATTCAGTTTAAAATTCAAACAGACAGAAACAATTCAGAAAATAGTTCAAAAAAAAAATTCGGACCCAGATTGGGCTGGGCGCGAATTTTCCCGCCCAAGGCACCCAGGTCGACT
Source organism: Allium sativum (assembly GCA_030737875.1). Classification (NCBI taxonomy): domain Eukaryota; kingdom Viridiplantae; phylum Streptophyta; class Magnoliopsida; order Asparagales; family Amaryllidaceae; genus Allium; species Allium sativum. Next base: position 338,528,070 of record CM060912.1, read on the forward strand.
GGGTAGTCGATCTAGGTCACCCAGGTCGATTGGGTAGTCGACCTGGGGGTCGACTGGGTAGTCGACCTGGCCCCTGAGCCAGGTCGAACCCAGCCCCTCCTGGCTGGCCTGGTCTGTGCTTGGCCGAATTTCTGAGCTTTGTCTTGTCACTAAGGCTAGGTGTCAGCTCCTGATTGGTTTCTCTTTCAAACGAACGGCTAATATTAATCTATGCTCCATCGACGGCTCTAATCAATTCACAAACTCTATAAAAAGGACCTAAGACTCCACCTAATTCACACAAATAAAAATGAGAATGAGACCGTCATGCTGCTGAAGAAAGACTAGGAGTAGCCGTCAAAATTGAGAGACGATTAGGAGGCAATTCGAAAGCTTAAAGCAACGATAATTAAATCAAAACAACGCCTACAATAAAGGATAGCATCTCCAAATTCAGAATTCAGAATCCTGAATTACAGATTCGTCATACGTTGTAAGTAGAGTGCTATTCCGATGTGAATGAATAATTGAGTTTTGATTTGTGTAAAATGAGAAATGGAATTGTACTTAATTTGTGGTGATGATAATTCATAATTGTATGTTGCTATGATTCTAATTATGAATAGATTTGGGATGTTGTGGTATAATTATGTTAGACCTATTGGATATTTGCAAGTATATGATTCATGTTGAAAGTTAACGACTATATGTTTGTGGTAGTTTATTACAACAAAGTTGAGATTCATGCAAGTATATGATTCACTATTATGCCAACATGATTTTAGATCCTTCTATGTATATTTTTATGATCATGTTTAGTGTAGTTGGATCCATTTGGGTATTATGATTCATATGAATTTATTTTGAAATAGGAATTATGATTCTAGTGAAAAAAGACATACTTTTGTATTAGTGACAAAAGTAAGCATCTTTGTGAACTTGTGTTGACTCTATGAACATGACTAGGTTGCGTTTGGTGTTATGCCTAATTGAAAATATGTTTTAGGACTATGTTGTTATCAAAATCATATGATAATATATGCGACACATAATTAAGTTAGATTCACATTTTAAAAGCAAGTTTACATGACTAGATTTAAAACCATGATTCATGTTTAGGTATGTTTTATGTTAAGATTATATGCTACTACAATGCAAGTTCACAAGTGCTTATTTTATGTTAATTAGATCGTTATGTTGCAAGTTCATGCGTTCACACACCCCTTTTGATGTTACTTAGAATATATAAACACCATGTTCTAAGCCTCCCCTTTTTCATGTGGCTAAGTTGGGCTTAAATGTTAAACCCAACATATGTTATATTATAGCGAACGTATAAAACGGGGGTAATGACGTTGGTTTAAAAATATAAAACATATATGTTGGCATGTTTGACGCATGCCAACGACCTTGAGAACATTTAAGTGGTATAAATTAATTTTACCAAATAAAGATGAATTTGAATAATGGGCTGCAAATATTTACATATAAAAAGAAAAGAGACAAAATATGTAAACTTAGAAAATACGATGTGTTTAACCCGAGGTTGGATTGAGTTGTGACGTAAACCTGCCCGGACCCGCCCGGCTGTCCAGTAGTCACAACAATACCTATCCAATGTGGGTGGTTAAACATTGAGCCCAATAAAGACCCGAGGTTAGACTGAGTTGTGACGTAAGACTGCTCGGAACCAACCGGCAACAGGCAGTCACAACAATACCTGTCTAATGTGAGAGGTCGAGGCTTTAATAAGACAATTAAGGCTGAGTCAGGATTGATAGGATTAAGTAAATTAAATTAATACTTAATCAAATTGAACATGTTAAACTATACAGACTGATTGGGGGTAAGGTTTATACAAAACACTTAACCAACTTAGCATGTTGGCTAGAAATAGAAAACCTAGTAGCGGGGGACCCTTTTCAGCAGTAACCCTACAAGGTGTATCAGGATACCCTGAACTAGGCATGGTGGGGCACGATTACTGGGCTGACTGTAAGAGGTCAAATCAACGGCAGTGGTGCAGCAGTGTAGGTTCTAACGGGGTGCGGTCGTGCACACACTCCGGCGTAGAAAAATTAGGCACTGGGCACCAGTTGTATACCTGTGCATTCTAGAATTGTGTCGGGCCGCCACCATGGGACTTGATACACCCCATGGTGGGACCTGCATAGGTAGCTACAACATCGGGGGCCGTAAGACACATGTAACTATGCGAGTAGGAGCCGATCATTAGAAATGGATCACTTCACCCTGATTATGGGGTGCCTGTTGGGAACTAGTTTATAGGGGTGCAGAGATTAATATGGGGTACCACAGTACATTCGACTCTAGACAACTTAACTTAGTTTATAGTGCTTTCCCATTTCCAGTTTATACTTTTCTTGCTCTTTTTCTTATTCATAGGCTGAATAGTCCTAGACTTAATCAGGCTTTATGTCTAACTCTATTTTTCTTTCGTCTTCTTTTCTTTCGTTTCCCTCTCCCCCCCCCCCCTCCCAGGTCCACAAGGAGGGAATACCGCAGCTTGACCCGTTTTCACATCCAGCTTGAAGAGAAAGAATGTATTGCTTGGATCTCTTTCGTTTTGGACTATGGCTTTGGATAGCAATTATGGGGACTTATGCAGTTTACTTATGTTTTTATGCTTCTTTAAGTTATGAAATCAAGACAGTTATGAAAATGTAATGTTTTTGGAAGTATTGTAAGACAATTATGGCATGGTTTGTATAACACGTATTTTGATGAAATAAAAGTTGCTGTTGTTTTCCGCTGTTCAAAAATATGTGTATTTATATCTGTCTTGTTTATCTGTGACTTATACTTATAAACCTCCACCAAAATTAGGGCATTCCCTTTGAGAGTGACCCTAACGGAGGTGGGGTGTTTCATATGTTATTCAAGTGATGAAAAAATAGTAATAATGGAAATTTAGAGTTTACTCACATTAATTATTTCCTCTGTTCTATTAGTTCCCTTTTCCAGTTTTTCCATAATGCCTTTAATCATTTAAAAACATGCAACCAAGCCATATAAACGTGTGTATATATACTAATTTGCATATGATCAGATCGTAGTTCAAATTTTAAGTTTGGTTAATTTTATTCTTAAAAACTTCCCACTGTCTTTAAGATTCTAGCCAAATACCTCATTCAACACCCATTTCAACACTTTTAGTCATTACTCTTTGCCATCCATACATGCTTTTTTAATATAACTCGGGTGTATAGTGATCCATATACAGTCTATATTTTCCTGAAATTATGTCTAGAAAACAGAAAACAAAAAGTTTTGTTTACTCACCATTATGTGCCGTGCTATTTCCAGGTTTCCCTCTCTGTTTTAATATTGTCTTGACCATGTTCTTCTTTCAGTTTTAAGGCAATATGTGCGTGTGGTGTGTTGTGAAGGTATGTGTGTGTATTTATAGTAGATGTGAAACTTGAACATGAAGTGTCTCAGGTTATGTATAGGGTAGTGGGTAGGATGCAGCTTGTATTTGATTGAGGTGAGGTATGTTTAGACACTTCACTTTCCAGTTGTTCAGTATGCACGGCCCTGTGCAGATTGAAGTACACATGCAGATGCGCAGTCCATGTGTAAAGGGTACTTCCAGTATACTTCATTGTTATGCTAAATGGTTTTAAACACCAAAGTTCATTTCATAGCAACCTATCTATCACATAGCTATGTGCTTGATATTTACAGGCTGCTGGGTAGTAGCTATGCAGATTTTAGTTTAGTTGTGTTGGTGATTAATTGATGGCGCCATAACTATGTGATTGAAAGGAGACGAAACAATGGTTACATAGCTGTTCATTGGTTGAATTGAAAGAGTAGACCTGAACCTATTTGATGGGAAGGATGTAGCTGGTTTTTATATTCTTGTTGAAGCAACAATTTACATATAAACAAATATTGCCATGTGCAAAAGTGGATAGGGTAAGTGCAAGGACAGGTTATAAGAATGGATGAAAATGGTAGCTGCAACTACCTAGGTGACATGAAATGAATGAAGCAATGTTTGATTGCAAAAAGTGATGTTATTGAAAAGATTTCAAACACAAAAATCTTCCCTATACGTGCATAATGTAAAATAGATGAGAGGTACCAATTATGTTCAGGCTATGTGCTTAGCTACTAAAACAAAGTCTTGGTTGTTAAGCATTTCCATAGATATTTCTATTAATTTATACATAAGTCTAAAACAATTTAAAACAAAATAACAAAATATTTATAAAAGGTTTTACATATATCCATTTACAAATTACTAAGGTTTGTGATATGTACACACACACAATGATTTAAAATAATTGCTTATTCAGAATTTTTTTATATTTATATCCAGTATTATCTATTTTACAAGTGCTAAAGATCAAATTTTAAAATATAAAACAAAATGAAACGACGTCACTTGTTTTATAAACATATACATTGGTTAAATAAAATTTAAACCATTTAAATTTTTTATTCCTGAATTTTCCCCAATGTATATTATTGACAAATTATTATATTAACTTAATTACTGAATTAATCCGTAATAAAATGTATTATGAACTCAGGCGAAAACCTGGGACGTTACAGAATTGAAGAAAATGTCCCCATAAATATATTATCTTTGGGGCAAATGGGAAAAATTAGTGTAAAATCTTCCCATTTAGCAAATGAAAAAAGGAAAATGTACTTTTCTATTAAACAACAAAATTTTGGATAAATATAAATCTCCAGTAAATCGAAACAATATGAGTAGTCTAAGTTCACTCAAGGTAAATAAATCCAAATTGCAAAACACCAATTTTAGCTTTCGTTGATAAGATCTAAGTCAAAAATTGTTCCAAATTAAAGAAGATCGGTTAGAGGACCGTGGAGATGTATTTATGAATCTTTCATTTAAGTCGGCATCACCAAATCTTACATGTCCACTAATGGCTTGATCTTCAGTGGTATTACTTTCCTGAATCGTTGAAGGTAAATGCGTGATGATGTTTGTGATTAGAGATACTTGGATTGAATCGAACTGCTCAAATGTGATGCCCTCAAATTTAATGGTGTTTGCACCCTTTGTAAATCGAACAGGAAGAGCATATCCAATTGATTTAAGGATCGATTTAGCGTGATCCAATTCAAATCGAACATAATCTTCCAGATCTGACCTACCAAAGGGATGGAGAAATTGAAAAATCAGGTAGATGATAGAAATTAAGAGCGATTACACTAAAGTATCAATTTCTTAGAGTCTTGATTTACAGTGGAATGAACTTTGGAGTTTGATTTAATATTTTGTGAAGAACAACGACTACAGGAATGAGTGGGATGCGAATCCCATGAAAATGAAAAGCGAAATTGCTAGTCTCTCTCCCAGGGGGGAGAAGAGAAAATCGTTTTTGTGTATATACAAATTAATATATTTAAGCGTATTTATATTAATTAACATAATATTAAAATAAGTTATAGAGTAAATAATTTTTGATTATTTGAGTTATGAACATAAACATCAAAATATGCACATAACCAACTTAAAAGTAACCGAAAATCCAACCTAATCAATTATATAACAATAATATATATTTATATATTCAGATGTGAACAATTAACAGTTTATAAAATATGATATTATATCTTTAATATGAACGAATATTACCTATCATTGTTGCCTTTGAGTCTACGTCAAAATAATGCTTTTTCTTTTGTGAATATCTCACGATCTGACATGTTTCTTGTATGGGACTACCAAATTTTCATTATCGAATAACTTTGGATTTAACATAAATTTGATTTGAGATCTTATGATTTTATTAGAGAATTTTCTCGGCAAGCAAAGAAGGAAATAATAACAGCCAAAATAAGAGAAGATTAGGGTTTAGAGATACGTGTATATATGGTTTCATTTGAGAGAAGTTAGGATACTCTTATTACTTATTCTCTTTTAATTTAAACAATCGGTCTCTAGGCCTATTCCAAAGTTTTAGCCGCCCCTTATACATAATCAAACCTTTATATTTCTCTCTTTAATCATTAAAGGCCATGATTAATTTGACCTAAATTGAATACATTTAATTATATTTAATTTGATCTATTATCCATACATTATGTATATCATATGTTTATAACAACATATATTTATGTAATCATGTTCAAATTTTATAATCAATATTTCATAAATATTAGGTTGTGTAACTCTTAGGTGTAAATTTGGTTTGCAATTAGCATAGAACTATTCAAATATTAATGTTCACGCATCACTTAGCAGGATATGTGAAATTTTGACCGAAGAATAATGCTAGCTCAATTTCCGTATTAATAAGCGCTACTCGTTAGTGACATCTATATACATCAATTCTCATTGTCACTACTGTATTATTTTTTACTTATGGAATTTGGTAATGACCAAAATTCTAATATTTTACATATATAACTTTATAGTCAAAACAAAAAAAATCATTGATTTAGTAATAGTACATTATTAACCAAATTACTCTGGCTAGAGATTTTGACTTTGGTTTGACCATGATTCAATTTCATATAACATTAGGAGAAGATTCCTTTCTTGGATTATGTCTTACTTACAATACTTTCATTCGACCCAACTATATCAGTCAATGGATACTTTACCATGATTTGACTACAATTAAAGTGGAGCTTTCATATTGATGGTTGATAATATTCTCAGGTTGAGTGATTGTATAAACTAGTCACACCAGTATTCTATGTTTGATCTTAGTTACATTAACCAACATAAAACTACCAAGTGAGTATTCTATAGTTATCCAACAACTATTAGTAGTAATATTTATGGGCCCTTCAATAGTCATGGAAATACTCTACCCAAATTTGGAGAGCATAACGTATTCTAGTCTTATGGGATACATCGATATCCACTCTCGATGTATCTTGACTAGGAACATTTCTAAACAATGTGTTTTATATTATGGTACAATACTCATGATTGCAACTATTTTATAATTTCCATAACATGAAACGTTATATATGGATTTCCTGTTAAATATATTTTAATTAGGTTTAAATTATTTATAACAAATATACCACTGAAAGTAAAAATGCCTTTTATTACAAACGAGAATCAATTATAGAGTCAACTGATTTAAAATAAATTATAGAATTACTTCTAAGGTATACCTACATCTCTATTATTCTCCCAGTTGCAATTAGTGCCAATTATGGATCTTAATCCCATACTTTCAATCAACTTCTCTAGAGCAGATCGGTTTAGGCCTTTAGTAAATGGATCTGCTATGTTTTCCATGGTATATACTATTTGCATTACAGATTACTTATTATTAACTAATTCTCTAATCATGTGGAACTTTCAAAGTATATGTCATGACTTCTTGTGTACTCTGTCTTCTTTTGTGATTTGTTTCACTACATTGTTATCATAGAACAATGGTATAGGATTCATTTTAAGCTCTCTCTAAATCTTACGCATACATGTCACTTCCTTTGATGCTTCATTGAGTGTGATTATTCGACCTCCAACATGGAATCAACAAATATGTTTTGTCTGGACCTTTTCCAACTAACAACACCTCCATTACAAATAAAAATGTAACCATAACACTGATTTACTATCATCTAAATCACTTTGAGAGCTTGACTCTGTAGACTCCTTTACAATATATGAATAATTAGTCCTTAGTATTTCCTATATGATTAAGTATGCAACTTACAACCATCAAGTATTTTCTCTGGGATTGAACGAGTATCAGCTTGCATATCCTAATTATTGGGGAATGCGGATTAAGGATCTTAAGGAAAACTGAACACTAGGGGGTGAATAGTGTTTTATGGATTTTATAAATTTCTTGAAATCTTTTTAAGTTTATCAGAATGTTACGCAAATTACAGATATCAATGATCAAAGAACCAATCATATGTGCAGATAATACTAATAATAAGTAGTAAAAAGAAAGAACACATCGAGTTATATTGGTTTAGAGTACCCTACATCTAGTCTTATACAACGCTGGATTGATGTGGATTTCTTTTCAAATAATATTCAAATTATAATCCTTGATTTCTAGTCTATAAGGGTACACCCCAAGAGTACAGTGAGACATAGTTGATTTCTGGGCCACAACCTGCCCTAATTGATTTCTAGGACACAATCACACCTAGTCGATTTATATGGGACACGACCACACCTTTTCAGTATCATTTTTGGAGGATAGACTCGATAGGACTTAGTCTTGAGATCTTTGCTCATAGAAAGCCTATAACTCTTGAGTATCACTTGAATCTTTGAGAGAGTTTGATAGAGAATTGAAGTAGAAAGAGATTGATATAATTCTCCTTGAAAATCAGCAAAGTACAAGTATGTAATTTGAAATTTTAAAAGTATTAATAGAGAGAGAAGAAAGGAAGAAAAGATCATGAAAAGTTATTTAAAAGTTTGAATTTACAAGCCTATTTATAGTCTCCCAACAGTCAAATCCTTTCAGAATGGTTTTGAATCCAAAAGACGAAAATTTTCAAATTTTGAATTTGAAAACAACAGCCACTGTGTTGACATGCTAAAATGTATATATCGACATACCTTAGTATTTTTTTCAAAAAATAAAATTTTGAATTAAAGCATGCAAATAATTGTTGAATAAATTATGATGATTATTAAGTTAAAGTAAAATATATTCCTTTATATTAAAATTGATTTTTTCAAGTAAAAATATATGTTAAAATCATATATTAAGATTATTTAAAATGATTAAAAATTATATATAAAATGATATTAAAGAATATATACAAAACTATAAATATAAGAAATACTTTAGTACTTAATATAAATAAAAGTAAGGAAATTTAAAACTTAAGTAACTATATTAAAACTAAATATAAAAATTAGTATGAAACAAATAAATAAGAAATATTTGAATCTGGAGTTAAAAACTACTAAGGAAAATGAACTATATTTAAAACCAGGAGTTAAAATAAATTTAAGAACAAAGAAATATATTTAAAATATGGAAGCAATTTTAAAATCAATTTGAAATTAAGATAGGAATATTGAAAAAATATTGAAATAAGGATTCAGAGATAACTAGAGTTTAAAAAAAAACCTAGAATCAATTACTTTTATTGCTTAAACTCTTGAACTCTTGATACTAGTTACTCATGAACTTTGTATCTTGAACTCTTCTTCTCTGAAATCTTGATTCTCTAAACGGTGCAGTTCCAATATCTGCATATATTTGATGTGCGTGTGTGTGTGTGTATATATATATATTCTATCTAATAGTGTTAGTATGTATTTTATAACCATAGTAGTTAAAACATGGTTGTTGTCATCAAAACCATCAATACAATCATCTCAATCCCTAACAGTCTCCTTCTTTTTAATGATGACAACTTTTGTTTATAAAATATTCAAACCTAACCTCTTGATTCTCAAGTTACCCCCTTACTCCGTTAATTCCTTCTGAAACTACTAACCCTCCCTTAATCTAAGCCCTATTTATAATTCTCCCCTTTGTCATCCACAAAAACTAGATATTCCTAACCAAACCATAATACTCCACCTAAAACTAAGAATTGTTTCAAAAAATAAACTAATGCGGTCCTAATACCTTAAACTAATCAGAACTAAGACAAGATCTAATATTCTAAGCAATGACTTGAATGAGTATAAATTGGATTAAAGTATAACTATCCAAACAAGCCAATACATTCAATCAATCAATTCAAACAAATCAAATCCAAAAAATTCTTGTTATTTACAAATTGTAACGACCCGGAAAATCTGAACCAATTTAAAATTTTTAAATTGGCAATTTTAGTGGATTTTAAATATTTAAAACAGATATTTTAAATAATAATGATGAAAAGTAAGTTTGAATCGACAATTGAAAAGGAATATAATTAATTCTAACTATAAACAAGGCCTGAAATGGCGTGGTAGTTTTCAAAATTTGAATTCAAACTTTGAATGACTGTACCAGGTGCAAAACAAAACGGATTCAAGTGAAACCAAAAATATTTAAATCTGTTAGTGAATATCTTTCTAATGAATCTGAAAAATCGAAGTTTCCTAGCGGGAAGCAAAAGTTATGGCCAAATGAATTTTCTAAAAGGTCGCTATAGAAATTATATAGCCCGTGAAAATGGCCATTTTGCAAACGACCTCGGAATTCAACGAAACCACTTTTGTTGGATCCGAGATGTTAAACTATTGTTAGGTTTCAAATTTCATAATTTTTGAAGCTGGTATGTGAGCGTGGCAAAGGAAAACGTGTTTTGGTCAATTACTGTTAAATAGGATCGACCAAAAAGAGGCCATTTTGCAAACGGTCTCAGAATTCGACGAAACTAGTTTTGTTGGGACCGTATCGTTAAAACATAGCTAGATTTATTTTTCTGGAATTTTTTTCAAATCAGTTTGTGGCCCTGGCAAATTGAAATATACGTTCAAATCAAATATTGAATGTTTTATATTTTAATTTGAAGGAAAACTGGCTGAAACGGTCGAATGGGCCTACGAAACATATCCCATTGCGTTCGGAATGGGGGTAGAACGCTAGGGACGACAGTCGTTGGGTTTGGATTGGTGTTAGTATGTGAAGAGGGGTATTTTTGAGAAAAGAATTTATAAAACAAAATAAAATTTCTTATTGGTTGGTTGGATTTTCTCTCTCCCCGATAAGCTCTCGACGACGACGGATATTGCTCAAAACTTTCCCCTCCGATTCCTCCTCCTACACGCAATAAAAACCCATGCGCCTGTTGAAGATTTTGTAGATCGTCTCGAGATCTTCAAATCCATATAGAGATTGTAATTTATCGCTCAGTATTTTGGGAGATCGGGCACCCCGAAGTCGCGCCGTTGAAACCACCGTCGGAGCTCCTCCTCACCGTCGATCTGAGCATCGAGCACGGCGCAAGGAAGCTATCTCCTAGCCCTACGCTGTGGCGCTAGCCGATCGTTCTGAAGTGGCACGAATTTCGAGGAAAGTGAAAACCTAGTTTTGAATCAAAATTGAAAGGTACGACTATTTTTATTTTAAACTATTTAATAGCAGTTTAAAGCGCTACCGTTTTTGATTTCACTGTAAAAATCGTATCTTTTTCATTTCTTGACGAAATTCAGTGAAACAAGAGACAGTGGACTCGTGTAGACGTCTTCTACATTCTAGAAGAGACCGCATATTTTTCTGAGCTTTCTGCTATTTTTGGTAGAGTGGAAACCAATGTGAGATTTCTAAATTATAAACGATATGGAAAACGACGATGTATAAATTATATAGTCGATGTATGACTGGTATAAGCGTTGTACACCTCATGTATAAGCGTTGTATAGGTTGTACGTTCGATGTATAAGTTATATATGCGTTGTAAAAATTATATATGTGTTGAAATAGAAGTGAAATGCTTGTATAATATATATATATATATATATATATATATATATATATATATATATATATACGCCCCTCGTCCACAAACCATGGACGATATTTATTAATTGTGATTGGTGTGAAAATTGGTTGATAGCGAATGGTTGATTATAATTGTTTGTGGTTGAAATTGATTGATTGTGTTTGAAAAATACCCGTTTGTGGTTGAGAATTATTTGGTTGAAACCACACAGGATTAGTTTGTGGAAATGGAAAAATATACATGCCGCCTACTTGCGAACTAGATGCATGAATCCCCATTGTCAAAAGCTGCGAGGCTTTAAGGTAGAGCGAGGAGCCGTACTAGGGACGGCCCTAGTTTGAACTACCCTATCGTTATGTTGCCGAAATTTTGAATAATATTCAAGTGTTAGAATTATTTTCATTTGTTGAAACTAAATTCATTCGTTGAATAGAAATCCATGTGTTGAATGGTATTCGGGTTTTGAAGTAAATTGTTTTATAATAAAAATCAAATTTTTATCATCTATGTGAACTATATAAAATAATCGTGTTTTGAAATGAATTGTTTTACAATAAAAATCACATTTTTACTATATACATGAATTGTTAAAATTAGCGAAGTGTCGAAGTGAATGTTTGTTGGATAAAAATATCATTTTTTTTAAAGATATGAAAAGCATATAGCTTTGAAATCGAAGAATCGATATATATATAAATAGAATTGAAATATATCGAATAACGAAGCTCCAGTTCGTGTTTTGAAACTGTGATTTCAAATGATTAGTGCGGGAGATCCGACCATCGGATTTTCCCGAAACCGCAACCGTTGGGTTCGCTTTGGAAATATCTTTCCAACGGCACCAACTTTGTAAAGATCCAACGGTTGGATTGTCTGGAATGTTTAATTCAAATCTAAAGAAAAACAGCGCCAGAATCGATTATATATATATATATAAATATAATTATATTAAATCGAATAACGACGCTGCAGTTCGTATTTTGAAATCGAAACTTCAAACGAGTGTACCGGGAGATCCGACCGTCGAATTTTCCCAAAACTGGAACCGTTGGATTCGATTTGAAAAGATATTTCTACTGATATAAATTTTGTGATGATCCAATGGTTAGATTTTCAGATATTTGTAAACCAAATCTGAAGAAAAACAGCGCCACGGCCGCGTTATGGCCCGAAGCGTCGTTTGAATAAACTGGCTATTTTAAAATAAATAAAAATAGCGATAAATCATTATAAAATATAATAAACGATATGGATGTGAAATTTAGAAACTAACTGAAGGTTGGCTAAGTCGAATGGTTCCTAGATTTTGATCTGATGTTGGTTTCGTCCTTCGGGGTTAATATCTGGGAAATCGTTCTCTTACTGATTTACGGTTAGTGACTAATGAACTGAAATGATGCATATATTGTGTTTGTTTAGCACTTGTTTATTATATACGCGAGTTGCTCAGAAAGACCGGGTTTATCCCATTCTGAATAACTGAATCGACGATAAGAAGTCGAAGATGAAGACGGTGGTCGAAGACCGGAGATCTTCACCTCGTTTGCATGGTAACTGATGTCCTGATTAGGAGGAATCCCGAAATATGGATAATGAGTGGTGATCGTCCAGACGTACGTGGGGATCGATGGGTAAGAGAGGTATATAGTGCCTCCAGTTTCGTTCAGGCCCAGAACGGACTTGTAGATGGACTGTGTGTCTGACATTGGAATTCATTCTGTGGGATTGATAGCCATCAGTTACATGGTGTGAATTGCCTGTGTGGCACGCTAAGATGCAGTGATCAAGGCTTCTGTTGAAAAGAAAAGTCTTGTGGTTGATGATCAAAGCCCCGCCTGTGTGGCATAGCTTTGTGTATAACGTTAATTCGCGAGCCTCACAACCCGGTATGAACCAGAAATGGGAGAGGACCTCAAGGGGGACGTGCGTTTTCTTTCTAGCTAGAGGTGGTGTCAGTGCTTAAACTGGCTGACATTTATACTATTTTTCACCTATGTGGTGGTTGCTGTTGCGAGGCGCCTCAGTTATATCGGTCGATCCGGCACCGATGGAGTCATTCGTTGGCTCATTTACGCCCCAAAGGGCGGAGAAACGCATTGTTCAGGCATTATAATCCACTCCGTGTGGACCGGCCCTGACGATCCAAGGGGCAGTTGCGGCTGTTCCTGAGACATGGGCTAGATTGTCTCGAAGTCGGTGAGGACTATCTTTTGCCTTGGTTCATGAAGGAAATCCAATTTCCAAATACTACACCGTGCGGTTTTGATTGTGTGTATATATATATATATGGCGACATGATATATGGTACCCATGCCGTCTATGATTGATAGTTATGATTCGAAGTTGTTTTTGAAACATGTAAACACTAGTAATAATATCAAATGCTTTTGTTTTATTCGTATCAAGCATATTTTGGCCATTATAAGGTAAAACTCTATCCTCCGGTTTGCGTTGCATTGTATGATGGGAACTGAGTCTTATAATGGCTTCATTTTTATAAAAAGCATTGCGATGTTTAAAAGAATTGTTTGTTTTAAAGCACTGGCAATCCAAGGGTGTAAACCCGTTCCACAAAAGTGGCGTGGTCCTGTGATTAGCCAAATTATATAATGTGTTAAGTAGATTTCTCATACCAGTCCCATGACTGATTCGTAGTTTGTTTCACTTGCAAACTCGGGTGCCCCTTTTTCTACACGGGCAGCCTTGTGTTCAGTTTTTAGCAGGCTTTGTCTGGATAGCTGGAGCTGAAGATGGACTCTATCATTTATCTCTTTTTATGTTGTTCAGCTACTATTGTACATATTATGTTTGTTTTCCGCTGTAGACATTTATGTATAGATGAACTGTATTTGTACTAAGTATGATCCTGTATGCCGTGTACCTCTGATGATTTCGTTTATCCAGTATATTTTATTGTTCATTATCTGGTGTATTTATTTATTTCTGTTCTGCTATTATCTATTTATGTGTTATATTCCAAAGATTACCCTTAACACCGCAGTACGTGTTGTGGGGTCGTCACAACGTGGTATCAGAGCTTTGGTTAAGCTTAGAGACGGAATATAACATATTAACGAACTCGTCCGAAATAGAACCAGTAGTGTTCTAGGACGAGTGACTCATTACAGATAGGATCAGTAATATCCTAGTATGAGTAAAGCAGAATGAAATACACCCCAGTAGACACATTTACATTCAAGTATCTGTCTCTATATTTTGAAATATCTTTTCTGTTGACCTGACACTTTGTCTGCTAATTGCAGACGCACTAGAAAATGAGTGACAGGAACAGAAGAAATAATCGTATGGCTCAACAAGCTAATGAGTCAGTTGTGCTCCCGCAGCCAGAATCAGATATAGAAGTTCTTTTCAAGAGATTTCAAAATCTAGGTGGATCGCCATTCTTAGGCAAAGAGTCCATTATGGAAACACAAGCTAGGATTCGTTCCGCTGAGAAAATCTTTGACGGTTTAAAGCTGAGAGATGACCAAAAAAGATTACTGGCGTCTTGGGCACTCAAAGAAGAAGCTTTGTTTTGGTGGGATTCGGTTGTTAAGGATAATCCAGAAGGTGATATCACCTGAGATAGATTTAAAGTGATTTTCCTAGAAAGATTTACTCCTCCTGAAGCGACTGAGCGGTTATGTGATGAATTCTCTTATCTGATACAAGGTGATATGACCGTCCCAGAATATCATAAGAAATTCAACGAACTTTCTCACTTTGCTCCTCATCTGATTCAGGATCCAAAGAGGAAGAATCTGAGATTTATTCATGGCCTACAAAGTAAATATCAGAATAGTGTAATGAGGAATGTGAAGCTTCCTTTTTCTGAAATGATATACATGGCTTACCAGTATGAGGATCTCGACAAGAAAGGCATGTTACGCTACGAAGAGGAAGTCAGCTCTAGTAATAAAGGAGAGTCTGAAACTGATATTCCGGAGGCCAGTACGATGTCTGAGGTCAGTAAGAAGCCTAAAGTAAATCGGAAAAGGGCCAGATCCAAAAAAGAACCAGCAACGACTGCCATATGCAATAACTACCATAAGCAAGGGCATTTGCAAGGAAATTGTAGATCTCTGAAGAAACAAAAGGAGGATGGGTTTAAATCCAGCAACAAGCTTCAGAAAAGTAGAAGATGCAATCAATGCCATCAGTTTGGCCATGTAAAGTAGGATTGCCAACTGTTAAGAGCGACCAAAGGGGCTCTGGTAAATGAAGTGACAGAATTGCCTGCATCTTCGTCTGCTCAGGAAAGGCCAGATGTTTTAGAAGGAACGCTTACTGTCAAAGATATTCCAGCTAAATTACTATTTGACACCGGAGCGTCGCGAAGCTTTATTGCAAAGAATTCGGTTAAGAAACTGGATTTGAATTTGAAGAGGCTCAAAGAACCAATGACTGTCCATAATCCGGTAGGGGGTTCCCTCGATCTCAGTTGGGTATGTGGTGTGCCGGTTTCTTTTTCTCGTTATCGGTTCCCTACCATCGCGGTCGTCATGAATTTCACAGAGTTTAATCGTATCTTGGGGTTAGACTGGTTGACTAAATATGAAGCTGAGGTTAAATGCACCGACAGAGTCGTTAAGGCGAAGATTAAATCAGGTGATTATATAACCGTTCCCTGTGAAGGTCAGAATTCTAATAGAAAAGACTTCTGGGCAGCTCTCGATGTTTCACCAGCTCAAATAGAAGATATCCCTGTAGTCATAGAGAATATTCCCGACATCATCAAAGATATTCCAATCGTAAAGAATTATGCGGATGTGTTTGAAGAAGTTGTCAGCTTACCTCCGCAGAGAGAAATTGATTTCAAGATCTCTTTAATTATGAACGCAAGGCCAGTAGTGCATGCCATTCGGAGGATGACCCTAAAGGAGAAGGAGGAATTAGACAATCAAACAAGACAGCTGGTATGGAAGGGTCTGATCAGGCCTAGTTTCTCTGATTGGGGAGCAGCAGTGGTGTTTGTCCCAAAATTTAACGGTATTCTGCGACTATGTGTGGATTATCGTGATTTGAACAAGCAGACAATAAAGAATAAATATCCATTGTCGCGGATCAATGATTTATTGGATCGTCTGAATGGAGCACAAGTATTTTCAAGGATGGACCTAGCTACAGGCTTCCATCAACTTCGTATTGCCGAAGAGTGTGTTCCTATGACAGCATTCAGAGGTCCAGACTTATTCTATGAGTGGTTAGTAATGTCGTTCAGCTTATGTAACGCTCCAGCTTACTTCGTCGATTTGATGAATAAAGTGTTTAGAGGAGTCCTGAATAAGTTTGTTTTGGTTTTTATTGACGATATTCTAATCTTCTCTAAATCAAAGGCCGAACATGAAAAGCATTTGGAACAGGTTCTAGAAATTCTGAGATGGAATGTATTGAAAGCTAAACTTTCCAAATGTATATTCTAGCAAGATGAAGTGAAATTTCTTAGCCACGTCGTATCGAAAGAAGGAACTGCTGTGGATCCAAGTAAAATCATAGCTATTCAAAATTGGAAATAGCCTAGTACTCCTACATAAGTTCGCGGTTTTCTTGGATTGGCTAGTTATTACCGGAAGTTCGTTAAAGATTTTTCGAAGATATCTAGTCACTTAACGAAGCTTACAAAGAAGCACTCGAAATTCAAGTGGACTCCAGAATGTGAGGAGGATTTTGAAGAGCTAAAGTTAAGATTAACAACGGCTCCAGTGTTAATGATTATCAACGGCAATCAGGATTTAAAAGTCTGGACAGATGCCTCTAGAGAAGGCCTTAGTGCAGTATTAATGCAAAGAGGTCAAGTGGTAGCTTATGCTAGCCGCCAGCTGAAGCCACATGAAAAGAACTACGTCACTCATGATCTTGAGTTATTGGCTATCGTATTCGCTTTGGAAATCAGGAGACACTATCTTCTGGGTGAGAAATTCGAACTGTTTAGAGATCACCAGTCGTTAAAATATCTGTTCACCCAGAAAGACTTGAATCTGAGGCAGCAACGTTGGCTAGAATTCCTTGCAGCATACGATTTTGAGATTCTATACACTCCATGGAAAGCCAATGTCGTGGCCGATGCGCTAAGCCGAAAGAATGTGAAGATCGCCAGTTTCATTATTTCGACTTCATTGATAGATAAAATATCTTCTCTTCAGAAGGATGATCACTTAATTCAGAAGATCAGAGAGATAATTCAGAAGGGCGAGCCCTCGAGTTTTCAGGTAGATAATGATGGGATTCTAAGGCTCAAAGGTCGAATCTGTGTTCCTAACATTCCTGAGCTCCGAAAGGAAGTGTTGGATGAATGCCACAAGTCAAAACTTAGTATCCATCTAGGAGTAAGCAAAATGTATAATGACATCAAACGCACTTTCTGGTGCAAGTCGATAAAGAGAGACATTTCTTTATATGTTAGCCGATGCCCTACTTCCCAGCTAGTCAAAAGCGACCAACATAAACTTGCTGGATTGTTGCAACCTCTGGACGTTCCAGGGTGGAAGTGGGAACATATTTCCATGGACTTCATAGATGGTTTGCCCAGAACCAGAAAAGGAAATGACAGTATTTGGGTGATCGTAGATCGCTTCACGAAGACCGCCCATTTCATACCTGTCAGATCGAACAGAACTGCTCAGAGTCTAGCGCAGATTTATTTCAAGGAAATTATTAGACTACACGGAGTGCCGATCAGTATAGTTAGTGATAGAGATCCAATATTTACTAGCAAATTCTGGGAGGCATTTCAAGTAGAGCTGGGAACAAAGCTGAACTTAAGCACCGCTTATCACCCTCAGACAGATGGTCAGACTGAGAGGGTGAATCGTATACTAGAAGATCTATTGCGGGCTTGTGTTCTAGATTTCGGTGGATAATGGGAAGACCATTTACATTTGGCTGAATTCTCACATAACAACAGCTACCAAGCGAGCTTGACAATGTCGCCATTCGAAGCATTGTATGGTAGACCGTGCCGATCTCCTGCTTGTTGGGTCGAACCCAGAAATAGACTTGTATTGGGACTTGATATGATCCGAGAAGCTACCGACAAAGTCGATTTTGTTAAGAAGCGATTACTCGCCGCTTAAAGCCGACAGAAGAGCTATGCCGATAAAAGAAGAAGAGACATATCATTTGTTGTTGGCGACTATGTATATTTGAAAGTACCACCGATGAGAGGAGTTATCTGGTTCGGTAAACCTGGGAAGTTGGCGCCCAAATTCATTGGTCTGTTTCCTATACTAGAACGGATTGGAACTCTTGCTTACAGGGTTCAATTGCCTGATTGGTTGCCTGGAGTGCATGATGTATTTCACATATCTCAACTTCGAAAGCACGTTCATGATCCAGACTTGATCGTGGAAGAAGCAGCGCAACAGGATATTGAGATTACTCCAGAATTGGCTGTGAGAAGAGAGCCGTTAAAGATCATTGGCAAAGAAACCAAAGAGCTGAGGAACAAGAAGGTTCAGTTAGACAAAGTGCAATGGAGTGGAGATCCACGAGATTGTACTTGGGAAACTGAGGAGAGCATTCAGAAAGCCTATCCTAAGTGTCGAGTGGATATCTCTGATTGACTCCGGTGCGAGGTACATTTACCATATTTGGCATTACCATTTAGTTCTATACTCTGTTGTTACTTTCTTTTCATAGATGTGCACTTTTAATTCTGTAGTCTGAATAATTTAAAAAGAGTATAGGAATTGATTAGTATGATTTTGAAAAGTTAAAAACAATTTGATTATTGTTTGTGTTGTGTGATAGTAGATTTGATTAATTAAATTATTAAAACGATAGTTAATTTAATCAAGAATAGAATGAATGGTAGAATTTATTTGATTAAATCACACATTGAACTGAGTTAAAAATAGTTAGAAATTTATACATGTGCATTATATATGTTTGAACATGTAATTGGATTAGCTGTTGAGTAAAGATTTTATTTGCGTGCCCGACAAATAGGTAAACCTTAATGAGTTGGATGCACAATTTTATTATTATATCAACTTCTGTGAATGCCATTGGATGCAGAGTGTTGGTTGTTCTGTGTAGTAATAAATGTCGCCATAGGATAGTAACAATTAATTTTGAACTACGCTACATGGCATACTTCTAGAAGACAGGCATACTTCATCATATACCACATAAGCATTTGGAGCTTGTGTGACGAGGTGGAAGATTTACCATACGAGCGAGAGGCTTGTATGGCGATGACTATATTTTACAGGTTGAACTGATGACTGATATGGACCATATAAAATTGTAATGATAAATTGCCAGATTAATAAAAAAAACCACACGGGTCTGGAGTTGACAATAATCACGTCTCTCTAGTCATTAGATATGGCACATGGATTATTTATTTCCCACACGGGACGAGGTGACGAGAATTTATTCTCTGGAGAAATTAAAAAATACACACTCCCTCAGGCTTTGACAAGGTGACGAGAATTTATTCTTTGGAGTTATTATCAATACACGCTCCCTTGTAAACTCCAGAATATATCACTATAAATATGTGTATGCTTTATAGGATTTATTGGGTACCAAATACGGCCCAATAAATTTCCAAACCCCTCCCCATACAAAGGAGGTTATGGCGAAATTTTTCGAAAATTCCGGGTGTTAGCCAAATTTTTGAAGAATTTGAAAATTCTCAGAAACTGAAAAGTTGGAGAATGGAAGCCGGATTGAACGTAGAGTTGATTAATCAAACCACTTTCGACTTTGTTCCTTTTCGGGGATGAAATTTTTTTAAGTGGGGGAGATTGTAACGACCCGGAAAATCTGAACCAATTTAAAAAATTTAAATTGGCTATTTTAGTGGATTTTAAATATTTAAAATGGATATTTTAAATAATAATGATGAAAAGTAAGTTTGAATCGACAATTGAAAAGGAATATAACTATTTCTAATTATAAACAAGGCCTGAAATGGCGTGGTAGTTTCAAAATTTGAATTCAAACTTTGACTGACTGTACCAGGTGCAAAACAAAACGGATTCGAGTGAAACCAAAAATATTTAAATCTGTTAGTGAATATCTTTATAACAAATCTGAAAAATCGAAGTTTCATAGAGGGAAGCAAAAGTTATGGCCTAATGAATTTTCTGAAAGGTCGCTATAGAAATTATATAGCCCATGAAAATGGCCATTTTACAAACGACCTCGGAATTCGACGAAACCACTTTTGTTGGGTCCGGGATGTTAAACTATTACTAGGTTTCAAATTTCATAATTTTTGAAGCTGGTATGTGAGCGTGGCAAAGGAAAACGTGTTTTGGTCAATTACAGTTAAATTGGATCGACCAAAAAGAGGCCATTTTGCAAACGGTCTCAGAATTCGACGAAACTAGTTTTGTTGGGACTGTATCGCTAAAACATAGCTAGATTTATTTTTCTGGAATTTTTTTTGAATCATCTTGTGGCCCTGGCAAATTGAAATATACGTTCAAATCAAATATTGAATGTTTTATATTTTACTTTGAAGGAAAACTGACTGAAACGGTCGAATGGGCCTACGAAACATATCCCATTGTGTTCGGAATGGGGGTAAAACACTAGGGATGACAGTCGTTGGGTTTGGATTGGTGTTAGTATGTGAAGAGGGGTATTTTTGAGAAAAGAATTTATAAAACAAAATAAAATTTCTCATTGGTCGGTTGGATTTTCTCTCTCCCCGATAAGCTCTCAACGACGGCGGATATTGCTCAAAACTTTCCCCTCCGATTCCTCCTACACGCAATAAAAATACATGCCCCAGTTGAAGTTTTTGTAGATCGTCTCGAGATCTTCAAATCCATATAGGGATTGTAATTTATCGCTCAGTATTTTGGGAGATCGGGCTCCCCGAAGTCGCGCCGTTCAAACCACCGCCGGAGCTCCTCCTCACCGTCGATCTGAGCATCGAGCACGGCGCCAGGAAGCTCTCTCCTAGCCCTACGCAGTGGCGCTGGCCGATCGTTCTGAAGTGGCACGGATTTCGAGGAAAGTGAAAACCTAGTTTTGAATCAAAATAGAAAGGTACGACTATTTTTATTTTAAACTATTTAATAGCAGTTTAAAGCGCTACCGTTTTTTATTTCACTGTGAAAATCATATCTTTTTCATTTCTTGGCGAAATTCAGTGAAACAAGAGACAGTGGACTCGTGTAGACGTCTTCTACATTCTAGAAGAGACCGCATATTTTTCTGAGCTTTCTGCTATTTTTGGTGGAGTGGAACCCAATGTGAGATTTCTAAATTATAAACGATATGGAAAACAATGATGTATAAATTATATAGCCGATATATGACTGGTATAAGCGTTGTACACCTCACGTATAAGCGTTGTATAGGTTGTACGTTCGATGTATAAGTTATATATGCGTTGTAAAAATTATATATGTGTTGAAATAGAAGTGAAATGCTTATATAATATATATATATATATATATATATATATATATATATGCCCCTCGTCCACAAACCATGGACGATATTTATTGATTGTGATTGGTGTGAAAATTGGTTGATAGCGAATGGTTGATTATAATTGTTTGTGGTTGAAATTGATTGATTGTGGTTGAAAAATATCCGTTTATGGTTGAGAATTATTTGGTTGAAACCACATAGGATTAGTTTGTGGAAATGGAAAAATATACATGCCGCCTGCGTGCGAACTAGATGCATGAATCCCCATTGTCAAAAGCTGTGAGGCTTTAAGGTAGAGCAAGGAGTCGTACTAGGGACGGCCTCGGTTTTAACTACCTTGCCGTTATGCTGCCGAAATTTTGAATAATATTCATGTGTTACAATTATTTTCATTTGTTGAAACTAAATTCATTCGTTGAATAGAAATCCATGTGTTGAATGGTATTCGGGTTTTGAAATAAATTGTTTTATAATAAAAATCATATTTTTATCATATATATGAACTATATAAATAATCGTGTTTTGAAATGAATTGTTTTACAATAAAAATCACATTTTTACTATATACATGAATTGTTAAAAAAAGCGAAGTGTCGAAGTGAATGTTTGTTGGATAAAAATATCAATTTTTTTTTAAAGATATGAAAAGCATATAGCTTTGAAATCGAAGAATCGATATATATATATATATATATATATATATATATATATATATATATATAGAATTGAAATATATCGAATAACGAAGCTGTAGTTCGTGTTTTGAAACCGTGATTTCAAATGATTAGTGCGGGAGATCAGACAATCGGATTTTCCCGAAACCACAACCGTTGGGTTCACTTTGGAAATATCTTTCCAATGGCACCAACTTTGTAAAGATCCAACGGTTGGATTGTCTGGAATGTTAAATTCAAATCTGAAGAAAAACAGCGCCAGAATCAATTATATATATATATATATATATATATAATTATATTAAATCGAATAACGATGCTGCAGTTCGTATTTTGAAATTGAAACTTCAAACGAGTGTACCGGGAGATCCGACCGTCGGATTTTCCCAGAACTGGAACCGTTGGATTCGTTTTGAATAGATCTTTCTATTGATATAAATTTTGTGATGATCCAACGGTTAGATTTTCAGATATGTGTAAATCAAATCTGAAGAAAAATAGCGCCACGGCCGCGTTATGGCCCGAAGCGTCGTTTGAATAAATTGGCTATTTTAAAATGAATAAAAATAGCGATAAATCATTATAAAATATTATAAACGATATGGATGTGAAATTTAGAAACTAACTGAAGGTTGGCTAAGTCGAATGGTTTCCTTGATTTTGATCTGATGTTGGTTTCGGCCTTCGGGGTTAATATCTGGGAAATCGTTCTCTTACTGATTTACGGTTAGTGACTAATGAATTGAAATGATGCATATGTTGTGTTTTTTTAGCACTTGTTTATTATATACGCGAGTTGCTCAGAAAGACCGGGTTTATCACATTTTGAATAACTGAATCGACGATAAGAAGTCGAAGATGAAGACGGTGGTCGAAGACCGGAGATCTTCACCTCGTTTGCATGGTAACTGATGTCCTGATTGGGAGGCATCCCGAAATATGGATAATGAGTGGTTATCGTCCAGACGTACGTAGGGATCGATGGGTAAGCGAGGTATATAGTGCCTCTGGTTTCGTTCAGACCCAGAACGGACTTGTAGATGGACTGTGTGTCTGACATTGGAATTCATTCTGTGGGATTGGTAGCCATCAGTTACATGGTGTGCATTGCCTGTATGACACGCTAAGATGCAGTGATCAAGGCTTCTGTTGAAAAGCAAAGTCTTGTGGTTGATGATCAAAGCCCCACCTGTGTGTCGTAGCTTTGTGTATAACGTTAATTCGCGAGCCTCACACCCCGGTATGAACCAGAAACGGGAGAGGACCTCAGGGGGGACGTGCGTTTTCTTTCTAGCTAGAGGTGGTGTCAGTGCTTAAACTGGCTGGCATTTATACTATTTTTCACCTATGTGGTTGTTGTTGTTGCGAGGCGCCTCGGTTATATCGGTCGATCCGGGACCGATGGAGTCATTCGTTGGCTCATTTACGCCCCAATGGGCAGAGAAACGCATCGTTCAGTCATTATAGTCAACTCCGTGTGGATCGGCCCTGACGATCCAAGGGGCAGTTACGGCTGTTCCTGAGACATGGGCTAGATTGTCTCGAAGTCGGTAAGGACTATCTTTTGCCTTGGTTCATGAAGGAAATCTAATTTCCAAATACTACACCATGCAGTTTTGATTGTGTGTATATATATATATATATATATATATATATATATATATATA
Organism: Allium sativum; assembly: GCA_030737875.1. Taxonomy (NCBI): domain Eukaryota; kingdom Viridiplantae; phylum Streptophyta; class Magnoliopsida; order Asparagales; family Amaryllidaceae; genus Allium; species Allium sativum. The sequence continues at coordinate 338,552,176 of CM060912.1, forward strand.
TATATGGCGACATGATATATGGTACCCATGCCGTCTATGATTGATAGTTATGATTCGAAGTTGTTTTTGAAACATGTAAACACTAGTAATAATATCAAATGCTTTTGTTTTATTCGTATCAAGCATATTTTGGCCATTATAAGGTAAAAATCTATCCTCCGGTTTGCATTGCATTGTATGATGGGAACTGAGTCTTATAATGGCTTCATTTTTATAAAAAGCATTGCGATGTTTAAAAGAATTGTTTGTTTTAAAGCACTGGCAATCCAAGGGAGTAAACCCGTTCCGCGAAAGTGGCGTGGTCCTGTAATTAGCCAAATTATATAATGTGTTAAGTAGATTTCTCATACCAGTCCCATGACTGACTCGTAGTTTGTTTCACTTGCAAACTCGGGTGCCCCTTTTTCTACATGGGCAACCTTGTGTTCAGGTGTTAGCAGGCTTTGTCTGGAAAGCTGGAGCTGAAGATGGACTCTATCATTTATCTCTTTTTATGCTGTTTAGTTCCTATTGTACATATTATGTTTGTTTTCCGCTATAGACATTTATGTATAGCTGAACTGTATTTGTACTAAGTATGATCCTGTATGCTGTGTAACTCTGATGATTTCGTTTATCCAGTATATTTTATTGTTCATTATCTGGTGCATTTATTTATTTCTGTTCTGCTATTATCTTTTTATGTGTTATATTCCAAAGATTACCCTTAACACCGCAGTACGGGTTGTGGGGTCGTTACACAAATTATTAATACAAATCAAAGTTTAAATTAATCCAAGCAAAACACACCAATTTTAAATATGAATTCATACATTCTTGCAACTTCTACCCATCCATCACCACTGAAGATTGGTTCAGCCTTTATAGAATCCCATTCTTCATTGTCATTGGTGAAAGTTAATCCTGTGATGTTTTCTTCGTATTTGGAAAGAAAGGAAATCATCCATCGAAGTGCATCAAAGTGCTTTTCTTATTGCTTTATCATATGTATTTGACTTAACTATAAGTGATGCTGGTCACGAAGGATAATGGAGAGAATATTCTTGAATGAATTGAGTGTTTCTTCAAGATTTTCACTCAAGTTATGAATTAGGGAAACCACAGATTTGATAACATTAAAGAACAATCAAAGAAAATAAAAGAAGAATGAAGAAATGGGTTTGTCTGGAAGAATGGATATATATAGGCTTTGGAATTCATTTAAAATGAATGGACACCAGTTAGTTAAGGCAGTTTTTAAATTTAAAATAATTTGAAAAAGTTACTGTTATATGTTGACATAATTTTTGGGTATGTTGACATACCTTCTGGAATTTATTTTTGAAGAATTTTGTGACTTATGCTTTGCTTTGACTTACTTGTTTTTATTACTTTAATGATCATTCCAGATGTGTTTAAGAAAGAATTAACAGAATATATTACTTCATTAATAATAATGATAATGAAACGACCCGAACTTCCCTGGTAAGGAAAGCCCGGATTGAATTGAGGACAAGACACATCGGAACGCAAACAGAAGAACATCTCATTATTAATTACAAAAATTCCATCAGAATACAAAATATACAGAGTATAAACAAATATTACACATCATAAAATATTAGAGATTACAATACATTACATAGCAGCGGAAAACAATACAATACACAACTAGAAGTAATACGCGGATACAGAGCTTTCCGAGTATTATTCTAGCTGTAAATCAGGATCCTATGAATATAAATTTGCAAAACCAAAACTACTAGCCGCCCGTGTCAAAATAAGGGCACCCAGAGTTTAGGTTAAAACAATAAACTCCAGGTCAGTCATGTGACTGGTGTGAGAACTAAAACAGTTATTAATCTTTATTTTAAAGTTAGGTAAATCAAGGGACCACGCCGTATAACATGGAACAGGTTTCCCCCCAAGAATACCAGTGCATAAAACAAACAGCGCAATGCTAAATAAAGAAAAATGAAGCTTTTATAAGACCCAGGTCCCATCACACAATGCAATGCAAACCGGAGGATAGGGTTTTTACCTTATAATAGCCAAGAATGCTTGGTACGTGAAATTTCATGTTTTATTATTACTATAAGTGTATAGTGTATAAAACAACTTTAAATCATAAGTATCAATCATAGACGGTATAAGAGCCCCATACCACTATGTTGCCATATATAGGTTATACAATCAAAACCGCAAAGTCATGTATTGGAAGTTGGATTTCCATCTGTGAACCGAGGCAAAAGATAGTCCTCACCGATTCGAGAATTTCTATCCCTTGGATCGTCAGGGCCGGTCCACCGATATGGATTAAAATGCCTAAACACTGCGTTTCCCCACCCTTTGGGGCTTAAATGAGCCAAATGACTCCATCGGCTCCACACAGTCACCGATATATCTGAGGCGCCTCGCAACAGCAACAACCACACAGGTGAAAATAATATAAATGTCAGGGCTGGTAGGTCACTGACACCACCCTAGCTAGAAGGAAACGCATGCCCTCCCTGAGGTCCTCTCCCGTTTTTGGTTCACAACCAGGGTGTGAGGCTCGCGAATCAACGCTACACAAAGCTATGCCACACAGCCGTGCTTTGATCATTAAGCACAAGACTCTGCTTTTCAATAGAAGCCTTGATCATATTGCCACTTAGGCATGCCACACAGGCAATTCACTCCATGCGTTTGATATCCATCAATATATAACCTCTGAGCTCGTACGTCTCAGAGAAGGGCGTTAAGCAAGAGAATAAATTCTCCGCTGCCAAACAAATATATATTTAACAGAAATCAATCACACAGAATAAAATCCAATGTTAGACACGCAGTCCATTTACAAGTCTGTTCTGGGTTTGAACGAAACCAAAGGCACCTTGTACCTCGCATATCCATCGATCTCCAAGTACGTCTGGATGATCACCAACTGATTCCCTCCTCTTGGGTGTACAGCCCAATCAAGATCATTAGTAATCACCCAAACGATGTGAAGACCTCTGGTCTTCGACCACCGTCTTCATCCTCGACTCATCGTCGAATCAGTTATTCAGAATGGGTTAAACCCAGTCTTTCTGAATAACTCGCGTATATAATAAACAAGTGTTACACAAACACAACATACGCCTCATTCCAATTCAGAATATTCTTTTATTAAAATATTCTTATACTTTGGGAAAGGTTCCCAGTAATTTTATCAAAGATAAATTCTTTAAATTTATTCTTTAATCTTCTTTTGAATATTAATTCAAACTAGTCGGGATTAGCGAACAACACCGAGGTAATCATTTATTTTATTTCCCAATCCCAACCTATTCATCCCATGAAGTAAAACTGGTCATACTTCATATCTAACACCACAGTGTTATCGGTAAATTCAATTACCATTTCACGTTCAAATCTAATTAAAGATTTAACTATTGCCTGGAGCAAAACTAGTGATACCCCATTCTCGATCACTTCAATCTAATTAAAGATTCATTGAAACTCCACTTAGTTTTAATCTTCCCAAAAATCAATATCCTATCTTTAACTGGGTTAAAGACCCAATGTCACCTAAAACACGATTCCCGATAAACCCAAAATCACATTCCATTAATTATCGGGTTAAAGAACAAGTGTTATTTAAAACACCGTTCACGATAAACCCAAAAATCAATTCCATTTCCATTCCAATTAAATACCATTTAATTGGTACACTTCATTAAATCTAAATAAAAAGATTTAATCTTTTTCTCAACTGGGTTTAAGAACAGTGTTAATGAAGACACCATTCACGACAAACCCAAATCACATTTGATTTTAAATATATGGCTCTGAATAGAAAATATATCGGCTTATATTCAATATCAAATTCTATGACCAACAAATATCGTATTGGAAATAACGATATCAATATATTTTTCAAATTCCCATAACAATATCTTTATCATCACGAAATCTAACATCAGAATATTCCAAAGACAATTTCGATTCAAATCCATTCCAATTCAATTATTGGAAATTCTGGTTACTTTTAAAACCATTTCAAATCCAGTTTATTTATTTTAAAAATAAATGGATTTTAATTCTAGTTCAAAACTAGTTCATTTCGATGAAAATATATTTTTATCTTCTCAAATATGGAATTTTTCATCCCAGTTCTTCCCAAATCATTTCTTATGATTTTACACAAATTATTGATATTTTAAATAATTTTACCAGGGCCCGTACAGTCGATTTCCATCAACGACCATCGAACTGCACTTACAACGACCTTTTCCAAATTTGATTTGGACATAATTCCAAATCCAACCGTTAGATTTCAAATCTCTAATGTTCATTAGAAAGCTATTTTCGATACGAACCCAACGATTCCGGTTTTAGGAGAATCCGACGGTCGGATCTCCCGTAAGATCCATTCGAAGTCAATGGTCAAAATTCAGAAACTACCGCGGCGCGGCGTGTTCTATTCAGGCTATTATATATATATATATAATATATATATTATATATTTCATCGATTTCCTTTCAAAACATATTTTATAAATCGTTTTAAATTCGTTTTCAAAACGATTTCAACTTCATATTCAATTTCTAATCAAAATTGAATATTCCATATCATTAATCTATAAATGATAATATTTTCAAAACGTTATATTTTGAAATCACTTCCTTTTCTATATTCATTATAAAAATGAATAAAATCGATATAAATATCGTTCACGTCAAAATGGCGCCAATCTAATCAACACGGTTTTTATTCAACACATGAATGTTTTCTTCTATTCAACACATGAATATTTATTTTACTCAACACATGAATATTTGTTCTTTTCAGCACATGAATGTTTTCTTCTATTCAACACATGAATATTTATTTTATTCAACACATGAATATTTTCTTCTATTCAACACATGAATATTTATTGTAACAACCCGTATTTTCAATAACTTGTTATAACGTAAATCGAGGCAGAATTTAATTTATAAATCTGAATCAAGGGAAACAGGCTATGCCATTGCGTTCGTCTCGGAAAAATACGCGAAATAGAGTCCGAGTTTTCGAAAATCGGAGTCTGTATGACCCGATTAAGGCCCAATGAAGTTTTCAGAAAATTTAAAGTTCAAAACAGATTTCGAATTTTGGGTTCAAAATTCGAAAAAGGGTCAGATTGGCCCAGGCGGGAAAATTCCCGCCAGAGCACCCAAGTCGACAGCCCTGTCGACTTGGGAGTCGACTTGGTTGGACCCAAGTCGACAGCCCTGTCGACTTGGCTGTCGACTTGGTTCAGCCGGGCAGTTTTGCCTGGTGCACCATTTTGGAGTTGTTTTGAGTTTGGGGGCCAGATTCGGTTTTGAGGGCTGAGATTGGAACTAGGGTTTAATCCTAAGGCTAAAACTAATCCTAATCTCTATAAATAAGCCCCTAACCTAACCCTAAATCATCATTATTCATTCAAGTTACTAAACTATGGCAAAATCATTCCTCTCATGGCCTCCACTCTCTTCATAAAATTCTAAGTTATTTCTATGAGAGATTTTCCATGCATACAAGTGTTTTCAAGCTTGTATGAGTGTCATTAGCTTGCATTCAAGTCAAGTTTCCATATTTACATCATAAAGCAAGAGTTTTGATCATTTTGGCTCAAGGGTTTTCCTATTGGAGCTTGCATTTTGGGTTTATTTGATTGCATAAGGGCTTTGTCTCAATCTATATATATATTTGTGTCTTCATAAGCATTGTAAGCCCTTTTCTACTTTCATATTTAAACTCTAAAGTTAAATGAATGATGCAAGTTTGGTTGATCATTATGATATGCAAGTTTGCCATGTTATGATATGCAAGTTTACCATGTTATGCTATGCAAGTATGCCATGTTATGATATGCAAGTTTATCATGTTATGTTATGCAAGTTTGCCATGTTACGATATGCAAGTTTATCATGTTATGTTATGCAAGTTTGATATGCAAGTTTGTCATATGATATGCGAGTTATGTTATGCAAGTTTGGGTTGATCATTTTGTTCATGTTATCATGTTATGCAAGCTTACCTTGAGTATATGAACATAAAGCTTCAAGCTTTATGCTAAAGGTTGCATTTTGACAACATGTAAGTTATCATATCTCTTATGATAACTTGCATGTGAGGCTAAATGCGAACTTATGGCCATTTCTACATGTCATTTATCACCATGTATCACCAATATGCTAAGTTTGGTTTTATGCATGCTTTTGAGGCCTAAAAATGTAATATGCACGTATATGAACATATGTACATTTCATATGCCACCATGTTAAACTTGTGGCTTCAACACCTTTATGTCATGATTATGCCAAGTTCCCTCTTTCTATCCTTTATGCGCTATTGCGATATGTAAGCGATGGGATTGCGTTTAGGGTTGGGTAAACTTAAAAGACATAAAAACATAAGATTGGGAATTTACCTATTAAGTTAGGTCTACCCATTGGGAATTTACCTATTAAGTTAGGTCTACCCAAATGCTTGAAAACTTGAAATATGTTTTGGAAACATAATGGACATGACACTTAGAAAATATAAGTGTGAACAACTCGAGGTTGGGTTGAGTTTGTAGCGTAAACCTACCCGGAACCGACCGGCTTAACTAGTTGCTACAAACAATAGGACCCAATGTGAGAAGTTGGTCATGTTGTACCTTGAACCCGAGGTTAGACCAAGTTGTGGTGTAAAGCTACCCGGACCCGCCCGGCTTAACTAGTAACCACAACAAGGTCTAATGTGAGAGGTTAAGGCACATTAAATTAGTTAATGCCTCATGATTAGGGTTAAGTCATGGTCCACTTAATACTTAACCAATTTGGGCTTGGTAGATTAATCAGGGTTAAGTCGTGAACTCATCGTTACACTTAACCAAGTTAATCCATGATTAGCAAGAGGGTTAAACCGTACTTAACCCACTAGAAAATCCTAGCAATGGGGGTCCACTCCAGCAGTAATCCCAAGTTTGTATCATTAAGACCCTAGGGACTAGGCTAGGGTGGGGGCACGATTACTGGACTTGAGGTAAGTGACCAAAAACGACGGCAGAGTGGTACGCCGGTGTAGTTCCGGACGGACTATGGTCATGCACATAGTCCGTAGCCGGAGAAAACATGCACGTGTACCAGTAGATCGAGACTGTGCACTTATGTTTATGGTGTCCAGGGGTTTACACCCTAGGGCTTGATACACCCGAAGGGTGGACCCGGCACAGTCTGACTACAATTATGTTTGGGCCGTATTGACACCAACACGTGACGAGTTAGGCTTATAGGGAGCCGATCGACTAGACCGTTTGGTTGGACCTCGTATTAGGGTCACTTCATGTTATTGGACCTCGTATTAGGGTCACTTCATGTTATTGGACCTTGTATTAGGGTCTTTTCATGTTATTGGACCTCGTATTAGGGTCACTTTATGTTATTGGACCTCGTATTAGGGTCACTTCATGTTATTGGACCTCGTATTAGGGTCACTTCATGTTATTGGACCTCGTATTAGGGTCATTTCATGTTATTGGGTCAAAGCTTGGGCCAAGGGATCAATACGTGTTTATTCAAGTCATGTTAGTTTGCTAGTACACCTGTGGTGCAAAACCTTAAACCTGATTATGCGATGACACCTTTATTTATCATGCCAGTATGTAGTTATCCTTATGTTCATCTCAGCTTTCATCATGACAGTTAACTTTACCAGTTTACATTGATTGTAGTAGGGCTTACTCAGTCTTTTTGACTGACCTGTTTTCTTTTGCCTCTTTTCTTCCGTTCCCCCCCCCCCCAGGTTCTCAGGGTGGGAATATTGGAGCTTAGCTTGGATTTCTGATCGCTTGCTTGTGGGATTTAGCTCATGTACGGTCTTGACATGAAGCTAGCTGTGATTATCACTTATTTTGGGGATAGTACTTATGTATTTCAGTTTTTTTTCCAGAGATGTTGTTTTTATCTAGACTTGTGTATTTGGAAAGTTGACATTATGTTGTACCAGACTTGTTTTGAAATAGTTTGAAATCTTCCGCTATTTTACTTATCTTATTTACTCTGTTTACATATATACATATGTTCTTGTTCTGCCTTGATATATCATTATGCATGTTTACCCGGTACAAACGCCCCTCCAAAGTCAGAGTGCTTGCAAGAGCCACCCTGGCGGAGGTGGGGTGTTACATTTGGTATCAGAGCGAGGTTTACGAGAAGGAACAAAAAGGTTTTTAAAACTTTTGGAAAACTATTTTCAAACCAAGTATAAAGTATTTTCCAAAGAAAAGTCTAGTTTATTTTAAAGGCTATTCCCCAAAAAGCCATTAGCAAAAATTCCTTCGTTTTTCTCCATTCTGAATCTATCTTTTTCTTCGTTTTCAATATAGCCGATAACTTTGCCATTCCGGAGGGAGTACATGTACCTGTTTGGTATAGGAGACTTTTGGAGGCTAGGGCGACCGAAGCCGGCCCCGCCGATGTTCCTCCTCCTCCTCCTCCGGTAGTTAATGTTCCTCCTCCTCCTCCTCCGGTTGTTAATGTTCCTCCTCCTCCTGTCGCTGAGGTTCCTCTTCCTCCTCCCCCTCAGCATCCACAAGAGGATCTCGCGGAGATTTGCAAAGACTTTAAGGCGATGGGTTGCAAGAATTTCATTGGAACCGAGACTTATGTAGAGGCAAGGAATTGGTTGAAAGAAACCGAAGATCTTTTTGCCTTCTTTAATATAGATGACCGTAGGAAGGTTTTATTGGCAGTGTGATTGCTAAAGGAAGAAGCTGCACGTTGGTGGGTGGTCACCACCGCTGCTAGGCCAATTGAGACTTGGGATGACTTTCGGGGAAAGTTTGGACTAAGGTTCCTCTCACTGAAGCAAGGGGACATGACTATTAGGGAATACATAGATAAGTTTAATCAACTGGCTCGGGTCAGTTTAGACTTGGTTAACACAGCTTCGAGGAAGGCCCTATACTTTGCTCTAGGATTAAACGAGCCATTACATGGTTTAGCCATGACTCATATACCCTTGGGGGCAACTTTCGAGAGTTTAGTGAATTTGGCGTTACTTCAGGGAGATGTCAAGAAAGAGATCAAGATGAATGATACTCAAGCCAAGAAGACTGATTCCCAGTGGAAAGGAAATCAGGGTAATCCAAGTGGTCAGAGCAGTCAAGGCAATCAGAATAAGAACAAGAGTCAAGGCAACAAGGGGAACAACAACAAGGGCAATAATAACAAGGGGAAGCGCCATTATTGCGGTTCAGTTGGGCATCTTATTAAGGATTGTAAGAAGAGGAAAAGGAAGAATGGTGAATGCTTTTTCTGCGGTGAGACTGGACATTTCAGTAAGGATTGCCCGAAGAAGCAAGGGCAAGGCCAGGGTCAGACTCAGCGTGCTGGACCTTCAGGAGGGCAAGTTCATGCTCTCTATGTCGCTCCAGTTCCCGATCGAGGTAGTATTTCTGTTGAGAGCCTTGTATATATTTCTGATTTTCCAGTTCGTACCTTGTTTGATTCTGGTGCATCGCATAGCTTTATCTCATCTGATCTTGTTGATAGTTTGCACCTAAGTACTAGTCTAGTTAATGATCCCGTGTGTGTTTCAAATCCAATTGGGGTTTCCGCCCATTTGTCTATTATCTACGTGGATTTGAAAATTTCTATCTTGAGTGTAGAATTCTCGTGTGATGCTTATATTCTCGGTTTCATGGGGTATGGGTTGATTTTGGGCATGGATGGGTTGTCCAGCTTTGGAGCCATCCTTGATTTTTGAGCATAGGGTTGTGAGGCTCATGACTCGCCTCGGTAATACCCTACAAATTTCTAGTAACCCTATGAGTCCTGTCATGTTGTGTTATCTTGAATCCCTCAACTCGTCTATCGATAGTTTGCAATCGGTGAGGGTGGTCCGAGAATATCCTGATATCTTGGGTAAAGTGAAGGGGGGTCACCCCTAAGCGAGAGATTGATTTTCGCATTTATCTGGTTGATAATGCCAAGCCAGTTACGTGGCCGGTTAGGCACATGGTCCCGCAAGATGAGGGTTAAGAAAGCAAGTCAAGGAGTTGCTTGAGAAGAACTTCATTAGACGAAGTATATCTAAATGGGGAGCGCCTGTAGTATTTACTGCCAAGGCAGATGGTTCTCTTCGACTTTGTGTTGATTATCCTGAGTTAAACAAAGAGAATAGACAACCATTGCCAAGGATCGATGGTTTGTTTGATCAGCTTGTAGGAACATCTGTTTTCTCTTGATCTTGCTACTGGATCCCTTCAGCTCAGAGTAGCTGAGGATAGTATAGACAAAACTGCGTTCAGAACTCCAGATGGATTCTTAGAATGGCTGGTCATGCCATTCGGTTTAACTAATGCACCCGCCTACTTCGTGGACTTAATGAGTAGGGTGTCTAGGGAGTTCCTGAACGAGTTTGTGGTAGTCTTTGTAGACGACATCCTGACTTTCTTAAAAAACGAGGAAGAACATGCTAGACATCTCAAGGAGGTGATGGATACGCTTAGAGCGCATCAGTTGAAAGCCAAGTCCTCCAAATGTCATTTTGGAGAAAAAGGAGTTAGATTTCTTGGGCACATAGTTTCTAAGCAAGGCTTAGTGGTGGATCCTGCTAAAGTGGTCGCGGTTCAAAACCGAAAAGCTCCGACGAGGACAATTGAAGTAAGAAGTTCTCTCAGTTTAATTAGTTAGCGTCCCTTGAGCTTAGACCTACCCTTCTGGATCAAGTAGGGACTTCACAGAAGGAAGACCCGCAGTTAGTCGAGATCATGGACAAGTTGGTTCGAGGCGAGATGATAAGTCACCTCGCTATAGATGACAAGGGATGGCTAAGACGCGATGAGAGAATGAAGGCTCTTGAAGATGCACATCACTCGAGGATGTGGCCGAGTTTGTCCCAAGGTGCATGTTGTTCCAACAGATTAAGGCCGAGTCATAAAAAGCCCGGTGGGCTATTACATCCATTGGAGGTCCCCGCAATGGAAGTAGTAAAGCGTCACGAAGGATTTCGTGGATGGACTGCCTAGGTCAAGGAAAGAGAATACGAGCATGTGGGTCATAGTAGGTAGACTCAAGAAGAGTGCTCATTTCACTCCGGTAAAGAGTGAAAGGACTGCATCATAGCTAGCGACAGTTTACTTTCAAGAAATAAAGCGGTTGCACGAGGTTCCCTAAAGTATAGTTAGTAACCATGACTCAATCTTCACCAGCCAGTTTTGGAATAGTCTACGGGAAGTCATGGGCAAGCGACTGAATCTAAGTATGGCCTATCATTCACAGGCGGATGGTTCATTTCGTTCAAGCATGAGTTATAGAAAATCACGTTAGTAAGAGCAATTGGCAACGTGGATTGGTATTTCCAAGAAAAGTTCTGCTGCGTGGAATACTTTATGGAGGTAAACGAGATCCAGGATTCACTGGTGAATTTTGGAGAGCTTGCATGAAACCATGAGGTCAATATATGTTTAAGCCAAGAATGATAGAAGAGTAAGTAAAAGACGGTCAAAGCACAGTGGAGTTAAGCTCAAGGAAATGTGGCTTAGAAGACTGAAGGCTAGATGCGCGCATCATGTCTCTTTTTAAGAGCATATCCTTGATCCTTGTTTTCCTGTGGAACTTCATCGCATGTTATCTTTTTACGTATATCCTCTCGGTCCCATTCTCGGTCCTATTTCTGTCGGGAGGTATGACTTATTGGCTAGTAATACATGTCAGGGTTTGGAGGGGTCCGTTAGGTTGACTAAACCTTTTGGGCTTTTATAGAATATGGGTTGGGTTAGGAAGGGATTTCTTGTAATCCGAAAGGAGTATATCCTGCTTATCTTCCCGATCTCTTTGTAGCATATCTTTTGCTATCCATGTTTGTCTTGATTATCTAGTTTATCATGTTAATCTTGTCATGAGAACCTTAGGTAGAAACCCTTTGGATGAAACATGTGTTTGAAACATGTTATGCTTGATGTTTGCAAGTGGTTGCAAGTGTTTGCAAGTGGTTACTCGTGGATGCATTATACACGTTAGGCACTAGATCGGCTCACACACTCCTCATATTGCATATGCATGAGTGTTTATGCTTATTCATGGATGAAAATTTTTGTGTTATCACATGGATGTTGCATATGGATGTATGTTATGTGCACACATATAGATGTTATACATTATGTTAGCAATTGCATACATATGGATTCATTTCACTAACATAATTTGCATTGATGATATTTGCATTAGATAAGTACATATACACACACCTTTGCATATGTTCATACAACATTTAGAATCTTGTAAGGAAAATGATTGCTCGTGGATGATGTTTTGAGTAGATGGATGTTGGATGGTAGGATACGTTCTTCCTAACTTGAAGATTTCGGGGACAAAATCCTTTAAGGAGGGGAGAATGTAACAACCCGTATTTTCAATAACCTGTTATAACGTAAATCGAGGCAGAATTTAATTTATAAATCTGAATCAAGGGAAACGGGCTATGCCATTGCGTTCGTCTCGGAAAAATACGCGAAATAGAGTCCGATTTTTCGAAAATCGGAGTCCGTATGACCCGATTAAGGCCCAATGAAGTTTTCAGAAAATTTCAAGTTCAAAACAGATTTCGAATTTCGGGTTCAAAATTCGAAAAAGGGTCAGATTGGGCCAGGCGGGAAAATTCCAGCCAGAGCACCCAAGTCGACAGCACTGTCGACTTGGGAGTCGACTTGGTTGGACCCAAGTCGACAGCCCTGTCGACTTGCCTGTCGACTTGGTTCAGCCGGGCAGTTTTGCCTGGTGCACCATTTTTGAGTTGTGTTGAGTTTGGGGCCAGATTCGGTTTTGAGGGCTGAAATTGGAACTAGGGTTTAATCCTAAGGCTAAAACTAATCCTAATCTCTATAAATAAGCCCCTAACCTAACCCTAAATCATCATTATTCATTCAAGTAACTAAACTATGGCAAAATCATTCCTCTCATGGCCTCCACTCTCTTCATAAAATTCTAAGTTATTTCTATGAGAGATTTTCCATGCATACAAGTGTTTTCAAGCTTGTATGAGTGTCATTAGCTTGCATTCAAGTCAAGTTTCCATATTTACATCATAAAGCAAGAGTTTTGATCATTTTGGCTCAAGGGTTTTCCTATTGGAGCTTGCATTTTGGGTTTATTTGATTTCATAAGGGCTTTGTCTCAATCTATATATATATATATATATTTTTGTGTCTTCATAAGCATTGTAAGCCCTTTTCTACTTTCATATTTAAACTCTAAAGTTAAATGAATGATGCAAGTTTGGTTGATCATTATGATATGCAAGTTTGCCATGTTATGATATGCAAGTTTACCATGTTATGCTATGCAAGTATGCCATGTTATGATATGCAAGTTTATCATGTTATGTTATGCAAGTTTGCCATGTTATGATATGCAAGTTTATCATGTTATGTTATGCAAGTTTGATATGCAAGTTTGTCATATGATATGAGAGTTATGTTATGCAAGTTTGGGTTGATCATTTTGTTCATGTTATCATGTTATGCAAGCTTACCTTGAGTATATGAACATAAAGCTTCAAGCTTTATGCTAAAGGTTGCATTTTGGCAACATGTAAGTTATCATATCTCTTATGATAACTTTCATGTGAGGCTAAATGCGAACTTATGGCCATTTCTACATGTCATTTATCACCATGTATCACCAATATGCTAAGTTTGGTTTTATGCATGCTTTTGAGGCCTAAAAATGTAATATGCAAGTATATGAACATATGTACATTTCATATGCCACCATGTTAAACTTGTGGCTTCAACACCTTTATGTCATGATTATGCCAAGTTCCCTCTTTCTATCCTTTATGCGCTATTGCGATATGTAAGCGATGGGATTGCGTTTGGGGTTGGGTAAACTTAAAAGACATAAAAACATAAGATTGGGAATTTACCTATTAAGTTAGGTCTACCCATGGGGAATTTACCTATTAAGTTAGGTCTACCCAAATGCTTGAAAACTTGAAATATGTTTTGGAAACATAATAGACATGACACTTAGAAAATATAAGTGTGAACAACTCGAGGTTGGGTTGAGTTTGTAGCGTAAACCTACCCGGAACCGACCGGCTTAACTATTTGCAACAAACAATAGGACCCAATGTGAGAAGTTGGTCATGTTGTACCTTGAACCCGAGGTTAGACCAAGTTGTGGTGTAAAGCTACCCGGACCCGCCCGGCTTAACTAGTAACCACAACAAGGTCTAATGTGAGAGGTTAAGGCACATTAAATTAGTTAATGCCTCATGATTAGGGTTAAGTCATGGTCCACTTAATACTTAACCAATTTGGGCTTGGTAGATTAATCACGGTTAAGTCGTGAACTCATCGTTACACTTAACCAAGTTAATCCATGATTAGCAAGAGGGTTAAACCGTACTTAACCCACTAGAAAATCCTTGCAATGGGGGTCCACTCCAGCAGTAATCCCAATTTTGTATCATTAAGACCCTAGGGACTAGGCTAGGGTGGGGGCACGATTACTGGACTTGAGGTAAGTGACCAAAAACGACGGCAGAGTGGTACGCCGGTGTAGTTCCGGATGGACTATGGTCGTGCACATAGTCCGTAGCCAGAGAAAACATGCAAGGGTACCAGTAGATGGAGACTGTGCACTTATGTTTATGGTGTCCAGGGGTTTACACCCTAGGGCTTGATACACCCGAAGGGTGGACCCGGCACAGTCTGACTACAATTATGTTTGGGCCGTATTGACACCAACACGTGACGAGTTAGGCTTATAGGGAGCCGATCGACTAGACCGTTTGGTTGGACCTTGTATTAGGGTCACTTCATGTTATTGGACCTCGTATTAGGGTCACTTCTTGTTATTGGACCTCGTATTAGGGTCACTTTATGTTTTTGGACCTCGTATTAGGGTCACTTCATGTTATTGGACCTCGTATTAGGGTCACTTCATGTTATTGGACCTCGTATTAGGGTCATTTCATGTTATTGGGTCAAAGCTTGGGCCAAGGGATCAATACGTGTTTATTCAATTCATGTTAGTTTGCTAGTACACCTGTGGTGCAAAACCTTAAACCTGATTATGCGATGACACCTTTATCTATCATGCCAGTATGTAGTTATCCTTATGTTCATCTCAGCTTTCATCATGACAGTTAACTTTACCAGTTTACATTGATTGTAGTAGGGCTTACTCAGTGTTTTTGACTGACCTGTTTTCTTTCGCCTCTTTTCTTCCGTTCCCCCCCCCCCCCAGGTTCTCAGGGTGGGAATATTGAAGCTTAGCTTGGATTTCTGATCGCTTGCTTGTGGGATTTAGCTCATGTACGGTCTTGACATGAAGCTAGCTATGATTATCACTTATTTGGGGATAGTACTTATGTATTTCAGTTTTTTTTTTCAGAGATGTTGTTTTTATATAGACTTGTGTATTTGGAAAGTTGACATTATGTTGTACCAGACTTGTTTTGAAATAGTTTGAAATCTTCCGCTGTTTTACTTATCTTATTTACTCTGTTTACATATATACATATGTTCTTGTTCTGCCTTGATATATCATTATGCATGTTTACCCGGTACAAACGCCCCTCCAAAGTCAGAGTGCTTGCAAGAGCCACCCTGGCGGAGGTGGGGTGTTACATTTATTTTATTCAACACATGAATATTTTCTTTCTATTCAACACATGAATTTACTTTCTATTCAACACATGAATTTAATTTTATAATATTCCTTATTTTCCAAATTGGAATGAGGCCCAATCAATTACCATATAACGTTAATTATATGGATTCCCTACAACACATGTATATAATAGCAACGATAAATCATCAACCATAATCCAGAGTGCACCACACAACTGCAGAAGCATTAAATATAAATAATTAACGCTTACACAGTCAGTCATCCCATCGATTGACATACAACTAAACAATCAGGATTAGTGTACGTCAAATATCATCCCAATACCCGTGTGGGGTTTCAAATCAACAAACACAAATTTTTATTCAAGCAGTTGGGCGATGTGTAAAATTTATCGTCCCAATCAATATTAGTCAAATCAGTGTATATAAACAATTCGTCCGATTTGTTTATAAATATTTATTTTATATACACGTTAAAAATTATATTTTTAACTATAAAATATTTTCCACTATAAAATATTTTATTCCATTGCACATCACACAATAAAATTTCACAACACAGCAATCAAACAAACAAGTCATCCATAGTCTGTGGACGACGGGTGTCGGGTGCTACTAAGCACCGTCTGCATCCTAGTATATATTTCAACTAGAAAACAAAATAAAAGTGAGAAGTTCTCACCGAGAAGCTAAACCAAATGCCACGACTCTTCTTATGTAGGAAGTCTTCGCCACTAGCCGTTTGTCACTTTCGTCGTCCGTGCTCGCTTCATATATAAAAATCACATTTTTATATTTTCTATTATATAAAATTCATATAATAAAATTATATTTCTACTTCAAAGCCAAATGGGTAAAAATCCACATCCTTAACACGGGGTTTACATTATAAAGATAATATTTTTATTTCGTTACTTCCTATATAAAAATCACATTTTTATTTTACCCTTTCAACTATATAAAGATTCAAACTTTTCTAATATAAAAATCATATTTTTATTACTCCATTATAAAAAAGATCATATTTTTAATTCTCTACTTATATAAAATTTCGCCTTTCTTTAATTAAAAATATCGCCTTTCTACTAATAAAAATATCGCCTTTCTCTAATTAAAAATATCGCCATTCTCTAATTAAAAATATCGCCTTTCTCTAATTAAAAATATCGCCTTTAAATAAAATAAACAACTAAAAAGATAAAACAAAAATAATTAAAAAAAAAAACTTACTTTTCAATTCGGTTTTCTATGGAGGAGGGGGCTTGGCTTGTTGGAGTTGGAGGTGGTGCTAGGGGCGTCGCGGGTTAGGGTTCCGGAGCAGCTGAAGTGGGGTGGTTTTGTCGCGCCGGAGGGAGGGAGGGGGAAGAGGGTGTCGCGTCGGGTTGGGGTTGGCGAAGCGTTGGTGGTGAGGTCTGTGCGCGGGCGGTGGCGGCTTTATTGTTTTGAGCTCGCGCAGCAAAGAAAGGGGGGGGGGAAGTGGGAAGGAGAAGAGGAGGAGAAGCGGGGAAGGAAAGGGCAGGTTCGCCTGAGGCGCGGCGGCGAGGCCACAACCGGTGGAGGCGTCGATCGCCAGACCCGATCGAGGGGGGAAGGGAGAAAGAAAAATTGGAACATGGGGGAGAACTGATTTTTGACGGTGGAAATAAATGAGAGGGGGGAGGGTTTTATTGCAAAAGAATATTATATTTTAATTAAATTATTTATTTTACTATCTGAAAAGCAACTTTTTATTTCGGCCTCCAAACAAAACACACCGACTATCGCCTCCAGCTAATTACCCCCATTCCGAACACAATGGGATATGTATCGTAAGCCAGTTCGGCTGTTTCATTCATTCTTTGCTCAAATCAAAATTAAATCTATATATTCTATTTTAAACGTACATTTCAAATTATCGAGGCCACATACTGACTCTAAAAATCCAGAAAAATTATTTCTACCTCCATATTGATGATACGGTCCTAACAAAACTAATTTCATCGAATTATAAGACCGTTTGAATAATGGCCATTTTCTGGTCGATTAAAATCAAATAAACTAGTCAAACGCATTTTCCTTTGCCACGCTCACATATTGAATCAAAAAATTACAAATTTTGAAACCTAGCAATAACTTGACATCACAGATCCAACAAAAGTAGTTTCGCCGAAAACTGAGGTCGTTTGCAAAATTTCCATTTTTAAGGGCCAGAATTCCATAGAGACTATTCTGAATTTTCATCTGGGCATAACTTTATTATCCCTGCTATGAAATTTCAATTTTTCGGATTCGTTGGAAATATATTCTCAATTAGATTCTAATGCTTTTGGTTTCGCCAAAATCCGGTTTTTTTTAATCTTGTACATTTATTTGAACTTTGAAATCGAATTTTCAAACTACCGCGCCATTTTCAATTCCTTTTATAATTAAAATAAAATATTTATATTCTAACGTCGAGCTATATAAATATATACGTTCTAATTGTATTCAAAATAAATTTCTCGTCGTTATTATTTAGAATAATCCATTTTAAATATTCAAAATTCATTAAAATTACCAAAATAAAATTTTAAATTAGCTCAGATTTCCGGGTTATTACAATCTCCCCCACTTAAAACTTTTCGTCCCCGAAAAGGAACGAAGTCGAAAGTTGTTTTACAAATCAACTCAACTTTCATTATTTTCTTTATGGCTTAAATTCTTCAACTTTTCAGTTTCTAAGAACTTTTCAAATTTTTCAAAAATTTGGCTAACACCCTAAATTTTCGAAAAATTTCGCCATAACCTCCCCTGCACCGAGGACTTCGGGATATTTCAAATAGCCTCCTATGGCCCTCACCAATCCAAAAAGAAAAAGAAACAGCCAAGTGGCTAGCCAATCGGCTCATAAAATCATCCAAACCCAATAAATTCGTAAACATGTACCTATTTGTCAGGCAAACAATTTTATTCTTCTGCTCTAGCCTCCTTGCTATGACCTGTTCAATGTAAGTACATGTATATGCATTGCAATTTCAAACAATTTTCAATTCAGTCCAACATTTGATATAATTTGGCTAAATGTTCAACATTTAATTAATTCAAACCATAATCAAACAACACAACTAGCAATCAATTAGTTGATCATCTTTTCAAATACATAACTTTGATACATATCTAAAAATTCAGATTTTTGATGCCAAATTGTAATAACCCAGAAATCTGAGCCAATTTAAAATTTTTATTTTGGCAATTTTAGCGAATTTTGATTATTTAAAATGAAATATTTTGAATAATATCGACAAGAAATTTGATTAGAATAGAATTTGAAGTATATATTTATTTGAATCGTCGTTAGAATATAAATATTTTATTTTAATTATAAAAGGAATTGAAAATGGCGCGGTAGTTCGAAAATTCGATTTCTAAATTCAAATGAATGTACAGGATTCAAAATAAACCGGATTTTGGCGAAACCAAAATTATTAGAATCTAATTGAGAATATCTTTCCAACGAATCTGAAGAATCAAAATTTCATAGCGGGGATAAAAAGTTATGTCCAGTTGAAAATTTAGAATAGTCGCTAGGGAATATCGGCCCTTAAAAATGGGAATTTTGCAAACGACCTCGGTTTTCGACGAAACCACTTTTGTTGGATCCGGGATGTCAAATTATTGTTAGATTCCAAAATTCGTAATTTTCCGAATCAATATGTGAGCGTGGCAAAGGAAAACACGTTTGACCAGTTTCAGTTGATTTTAATCGACCGGAAAATGGCCATTTTTCAAACGGTCTCAGGATTCGATGAAATTAGTTTTGTTAGGACCATATCGTCAATACGAAGCTAGAAAGTATTTTTCGGGAATTTTTAAAGTTAGTATGTGGCCCCGGTAAATTGAAATGTACGTTTAAAATTGAATATACTGATTTATATTTTGATTTTGACGGAAACTGATCGAAACTATCGAATCGGCTTACCGAACATATCCCATTGTGTTCAAAATGGGGGTATTACGCTAGGGACAACATTTGGTGGTTTCGATTCTGAGTTCGAATAAAAAGTCAACCTAAAGTGGAATAAAATATATAAAATAATTTAAAATTCAATAAGGCCCCCCCTTTGTTTCTCTACCTCACTCTCTCTCCCCTTAACCTTTCACTCACCGTTTGAAACCAGAAAAAAAGGCGACTAGGGGCGGTTTCCGCTGACGCGGCCAACGGAGGCTGGCGCGACAACGGCGCCGCCACCAGGTGGGACCATCGCCCTCCTCCCCACCTGCTCCGCCCCTCCGTTCTCCCCACCGCCACCCAATCCAGCTCCAACACTCCTTTCTCTCTAGAACAGCCACGCCGGGTCCCTCCAACACCACTGCCAGCCTCCAACGCTCCCTCCCTGACCTCAAGTCCCCGGCGCAGCCCTCCTCCAGCCCTAGCTCTGACCAGCGAGCCCCCTCCTCTGAGAAAGCGGAATAAAAATTGGCTACGGACAATGAAAGTGACAAAGGCGAGCACGACGAAGATTTCTACATAAGAAGAGTCGTGGCATTTGGTTTAGCTAGTCGGTGAGAACTTCTCACTTTAAATCTTGTTTTCTATTTAAAAATATATACTAGGATGCAGACGGTGTTTAGTAGCACTCGACACCCGTCGTCCACAGACCATGGACGGCTTGTATGCTTGTTTGATGTGTTGTAAAGTTTGTTTGTGATGTTGATGTGAAATGTGTTGAAATAAATTAATTATCGTTAAAAATATAATTTCAACGTGAATGTGAATAAATAAATATTCATTTACAAACCGGACGGTTTGTTTATATACACCTATTTGAAGGATATTGATTGGGACGATAAATTTTACACGTCGCCCAACTACACAAATAATATTTGGTGTTTGTGGATTGAAACCCCACACGGGTATTGGGATGATATTTGGCGTACACTAATCCCAATTATTTAATTGTATGTTGATCGATTGTTCGACAGACTGTGTAAGCGTTAATTATTTATATTTGATGCTTATGCAGTTGTGTGCTGAACTTTGGATGATGGTTGATTATTTATCGTTGCTATTATATATATGTGTTGTATGGAATCCATATAATTAACATTATATGGTAATTGATTGGGCCTCATTCCAATTTGGAAAATATAGATTCATGTGATGACAGTAGTCATGTGTTGAAAGAAATATAGATTCATGTGTTGAACTGTAACGACCCGTATTCTGCGCATCATAGGATCGTAGAATATTTATTTCCTTCACATACGAAGTCGTATGGTCATGTAACTTTGGGAGACGACTATTGGGGTCATTTCCCATGTTCATGATTTTTCCCGATTTTTAAATGACCATTTTACCCCTAGTTGGTACTGTTTTGGCTATAACTTTTGACTGGAAGGGAATTCTGACCTGAAACTACTTCCATTGACTCCGGATGATGGTTTCTCTTTCCGTAGAGTGGTCACAATAGCCAAACGGACTTACCGTTTGGGAGCTATGGCTGAAACAAGTTTCAGATGGTGAAAAACAGCTTAATTGGGCTTAACCGGGTAATTAGCAGCTAGGCCCAAAGGGGATTTCGGGTTTAGTGGCATAGGAGGGCTGATTAGGGTTAGGAAATCACTTTCATTTCAGTTTTGATCCGCCACAAACCTTCTTGAGACCCTAGTAATGGCTTCCATCCTCTAAAACCACACCAAAACACATTTTTAGTGAAGACTAAGCCTAAACTACATCAAAACAAGGCCAAATAGCAACAGAGCAAGGTTGGAGCTGCTGCTATACATAGGAATTCGACCCAATTAGAGAGTATTTCAGATTTGGTGTTTTATTTTGAGGCAAAGGTGAGTGATTTGCATAGTTTTGACACTAATTATAGTTAATTAAGGGTAATTAGTGAAGATTAGCGAATTTATACACTAATAAATTCTGGAAAAATGTTTAGAAATTCTTAAATAATATTTTATGCCTCTGTTAGAAAATTTAGACGATTTGATTACGTTTTACTAAGTATGTGCTTAAACATGATTAAGAGGGATTATGGGAAAATGTGAGGTTTTAGCCACTTTTGATCCATTTTGATTCATTTGAATTGTTGTTTTGTTGTTTGTGGTTGCAATTACATGTTGCTATGACTCTATCGTGTGTTTTATGATTGATTAGAAGTGTTAGATTTGTCAAAAACGTCGTCGAATGGCGTAAATTACTTGCTGGAAGAGTTGCAAAAAAAGCGCAGGTTCTGGACCGGATCGGATATGGAGGCTCGGATCGGATGAGTTGAACTGGGCAAGGGATCTGATCGGATCAGAACTTGACACTTGAGACAACTGGCAAAAAGGAAGGCCACGCTAATTGAACTGGGATCGGATCGGACAAAGGAGGAGAGATCGGATCGACTTGAGACGCAGGGCTCGGATCGGAACTTAACATTTGGGAGAACTAGTAAGAGGGAAGGCCACGCGGATCAGATGGCGAATTAGATCGGAGCACGTGAAGAACGAGGGAGCGGATCGGAGCGGAAGCACAAACTGGAAGGTAGATGGCACCCGACCCGACCCGGAGGAGGACACCCGACCCGACCCTAAGTGGAATACTCGACCCGAACCGATGCGACGCTGTGGACCCGAACCGAACCGCTACAGGAGAAGACTACGAACCGACCCGAAGTAGAGGACCCGACCCGACCCGAACTGATGGCTAGAAGGAGAACCCGACCCGACCCAGTATTGACCAATAACCCGAGATGCAAAGGTAGTCCAATATGGGAAGTTAGAGCTCAGGATCCAGTTGGTAACCGATGAGTTCACTTCATGATTGTGCTTTGCTGCGGGACGTGTGCCAAGGGGCAGTCGATGTCTATGACTTTGGATCACTATGTATGAGAAGTACGTGAATGGATTCAGGGCCATAGTGGCCTAGGTACGACTAAAGGGCTATAAACAAATGAAGTGGGGTCATTTGTAAAGATTTGGTCATGACTCCATGTGGTAAGCTTGGTAGTAGCAGTAGTTGTACAAGTCGAACTCCGTCACTACTTCAGTGGGTCTAGTTATTGACAGTGGTGGACATCGTATTCTTTACGCACTGAGTGAGAGATGTGAGGATGGTTGCTATGGTTGATTTGTTTGCTATCATTATGACATGCACACCCCACCTCCGTATTCTTACACTGTTTATTATGGCACCTTAGGGTATTGTATGGTATGTGGTACTAACTCTTTGGTTGCAGGTCCAGGTTCAGGTATGGTTTAGTATACCTGTTATTTTTTCGTTTAGATGCTTATCACTCATACCAGGCTTTATGTCTGACCCAGAGTTTTATGTCTCCTCTTATTACTCTGGGTGCTCACACGAGCAGACTAGAGACAGGTTAGCTGGTGATGCACGGGTAGATGATCCGGAGACGAGCAGGAGGCTTCCACGTAATATATATATATGGTATTCTCCCTGTGTTGTTGAAGATCACTGCTTGGGCATTGGTGGTGCATCTTCTACTTTAGCTTTCTTTTGTTTAGAGACAGTAAATTTGAAAAGTTGTAATAAGCTGTATTTGGATTTCCGCTGCTCTGATGTTGATGTTGGTTTTAGTTATCACCTTATACACTGTCTCATCTGTTTTATGTCAAGTATTTTATTATCATATTTTACTCCATGCGCTGTGAGACATTCTACAGGTTCCTCGTTTAGTTAATTCCCTTCTTTCCTCTCTTCTGACGACCGTCCCGTGCTAGTCGGGCATGTGTACAGCGCACTTTCGGAGGAAATGCAGGCTGGTGTGGGGCGGGCCGTTACACTTGGTATCAGAGCTCTAGGTTGCGTTGTTAACCTAGGGAAGTTATCAGGGAGAGATAATATACGTATACGAGAGAGCGTATTTGTGATTACTTTGGTTTTTAAAAGCTATATATATACTATTAGTAGTATAAGAATGAAGTCGTGCTGCACTAGCACCACTATTGGGTCGTTAATCGTTTCCTTTTTCAGATTGACGATGAGCCGATATGTTTGGGGTACGGGTAGAGGCGCCAATAATGGGAATGTTGCTGACATGAGGATGATGTTTACTGACCTCATGAGAGAGAAGCTTAGGGATGTGCAGAGGGCAGCTCCCAATGGTGGAAATGGTGGTGGTCCAATAGTGCAGGCGCCGAGAGTCGACTTCGCCAAGCTGAATAAGAATTATACTAGCCTTGGTGGGAAGCCGTTCCACGGAACGGAGTCAGCTACGGATGTTAAGGATTGGTTGGATAGTTGCGAACATATCTTCGAGGATTTTGGTATCGAGGATGCGATGAAGAGAAAGCTAGCGTCCCGTCAGCTGTAAGGGCGGGCAATGAATTGGTGGAATGCTATAAAGGCAGCTACTCCCGAAGATCAAATTACTTGGGAGCAGTTTAAGGCTCGCTTTGGCGAGAAGTCCATTCCAGCTGCTCAGAAGTCAGTGTTGTTTAAGAAATTCTTGGAGCTCAAGCAGAATGTCAGAGCTGTCTCGGAGTATATTGCTGAATTCGATACTTTGTCAAAATATGGGTTATCTCTTATTGATACTGCCGAGAAGAAGAATGAGAAGTTCATAACTGGTTTGGATCAGTACTTGGGGGAAAGGCTTATTAACCACATCGATGAGACGTTTGAGTCGATTGTGGGGAAAGCATTGAGATAAGAAAGTCTCTACCCTAAGCCGAAGACTGAGGTTGCATCCGCAGATGAGCCAAAGCCACAAGCAAGTGGTGGAGGCAAGGGTGGTTCCCAGAATAAGAAAAAGCAGAATCAGACTAAGGATGGCCAGAAGAAAAAGAATAAACAAGATGTTGAGTGCTTCAGCTGTGGTAAAAAGGGCCATTATGCTAGTAATTGTCGGGCCAAGCCAGCGGATAGGAAGTGCTTCAACTGTGGCCAAATGGGACATCACAAGGACAAGTGTCCGCAACCCCCTAAAGAAAAGCAAATGGTGAAAGCCTACGCCCTTAATGATATTCCTTCTTCGTCGAATGCCCCAAATGAGGCGGAGAAGGGAAAGAATGTCGTCATTCAAGGTATGCTTTCTGTTTATGATGTTCCTGTTAGAGTTTTGTTTGATACCGGAGCTTCGAGTTGTTTCATATCTAGTGACCTGGTAGATAGGTTGGGATTGGAGCCCGAGATTGTCGATAGACCTTTAGTAGTGACGAACCCGATTGGTGGTTCGACTAGCCTTAGCATGATTTGTCGTAATGTGGTCTTATCGAGTCATGGATGCATGTTTGTTTGTGATTGCTTTGTTTTGGGATTTACTGAGTTTGGCATTATTTTGGGAGTAGATTGGCTCCAAAGATACGGGGTGGTGGTAGACTGTGAGGGCTTTTTGGTGACAGCTAGAGCGGATGATGAACGGAGGATAGTGTTTGGTGGTCTACCCAGTAAGGGGGTATTGGCTAGTTATCTAAACTCCCTCGATATTCCGTATAGTGAGTTGTCAGGTTTGCCCGTGGTTGGCCAGTATCCGGATGTTTTCGAAGAAGTGATCGGGCTTCCACCACACCGAGAGATTGAGTTCCGTATTGATTTGGTAAAAGATGCCAGACCTATAGTGATGCCACTTCGTCGTATGGCACCAAGGGAGCAGCGAGAGCTCGAGGTGCAAGTCAACGATCTTTTGAAGAAGGGATTTATCAGAAGGAGTGTTTCTGAATGGGGAGCACCAGTTGTGTTTGCTACCAAGGCGGATGGTTCCCTTCGTTTGTGTGTAGACTACCGCGAGTTGAATAAAGTGACGAGGAAGAATAAGTATCCTCTACCGCGGATAGATGATTTGTTTGATCAGTTGAGTGGCGCGAGAGTATTTTCTCAGTTGGATCTCGCGACAGGTTTTCATCAGCTTAGAGTGGAAGCTGAGAGTATAGCTAAAACAGCATTTCGAACGCCGTCTGGATTTTATGAGTGGTTGGTCATGCCATTCGGGTTGACCAATGCCCCAGCATATTTTGTGGATCTTATGAATAGGGTATTCAGAGATCAGTTGAATAAGTTTGTCCTTGTGTTCGTTGATGATATTTTGGTCTACTCGAGGACAGAGGAAGAACACAAGGAACATTTAAGAATAGTGATGGAGGTTTTGAGAAAACACCAACTGAAAGCAAAGTTTTCTAAGTGTCACTTTTGGAAGAGGGAAGTGAGGTTCTTGGGCCATGTTGTATCAGAGAATGGTATTGTCGTGGACCCGGCGAAGGTGGCTACGGTACAGGATTGGCCTACGCCCAAGAATTCAACAGATGTAAGAAGTTTCTTGGGGTTAGCTGGATATTATCGTAAGTTTATCCAAGGTTTCTCCAAGATAGCAGCACCATTGACCCAGTTGACCAGGAAGAATCAAGCTTTTGTCTGTGATGAAAGGTGCGAGAATGCATTCAAGAGTCTAAAGGACAAGTTGACAAGCGCACCAGTGTTAGTCATTCCTAAGGGGAATGAAGAGATGACGGTATACACGGACGCCTGTGTTACCAGACTGGGTGCTGTATTGATGCAAGGCGGTAGGGTTGTAGCTTATGCAAGTCGGCAATTGAAACCACACGAGAAAAGATACCCTACCCATGATTTGGAATTGGCAGCGATCGTGTTCGCGTTGAAGATGTGGAGACACTATCTCTTGGGAGAAAGATTTGAGTTGTTTACAGATCATAAGTCGTTGAAATATCTCTTCTCCCAGAAGGACCTAAATCTCCGGCAACAAAGGTGGTTAGAATTCTTGGCTTCCTATGATTTTGACATCGCATATACACCAGGAAAGGGCAATGCGGTGGCTGATGCATTGAGTAGAAGACATGCCAGCTTAGGGGCTATGTTTCTAGAATGGAAGAAACTGGAGTACATCGTTGGGTATGATTTCAGACCAAAGTATGAATTGGATCCAGAAATGTTAGCAAGTTTGACGATCAGACCCACTTTGATTGAGCGCATCGGCTCTAGTCAGATGGACGATCCTAACCTATTGGAAATCATCTCCAAGTTAGAGATGGGTATCGATGAGGAGATGAACAAGTATGGGCTTGATCGAGATGGATGGCTTAGAAAGAATGGAAAGCGTGTTGTGCCCAATGTCAATGGGTTGAGGGATGAAGTGCTTAGAGAGTGTCATCACTCAAAACTGTCTATACACCCCGGTGGTAATAAGATGTATCGAGATATGAAGCAGACTTACTACTTGGAAGGGATGAAAAGAGACGTTGGGAGGTTTATATCCAAGTGCATGAATTGTCAGCTAGTTAAAGCCGAGCAAAAGAAGCCTAGTGGGTTATTGCAACCATTAGAAATTCCCAAATGGAAACGGGAGCAAGTCTCGATGGATTTCATCGATGGTTTACCAAGGACTAGATCGGGACATGATAGCATTTGGGTAATCGTGGATCGATTGACTAAGAGTGCAAGATTTATACTAGTCAAATCGATTAGAATGGCAGCCAAGTTGGCAGAATTATATATGAAGTGGGTAGTGAGATTTCATGGAGTACCAAAAATCATTGTGAGTGACCGAGACCCGTTGTTCGCTAGTGGGTTTTGGAAGAGCTTACAGGAGGCTCTAGGGTCAGAATTACATCTCAGTACCGCATATCATCCTCAGACCGACGGTCAGACGGAGAGGGTGAATCGTATTTTGGAAGATCTCTTGAGAGCGTGTATATTGGATTTTGGTGGATCATGGGATGACCAATTGCATCTAGTAGAGTTTGCATATAATAATAGCTACCAATCCAGTATCGGTATGGCTCTGTTTGAAGCTTTGTACGGAAGACCGTGCAACTCACCATCATGTTGGATAGAGACTGGCGAAAAGTTTATGCTTGGACCAGATGTGGTGAGGGAAACTTCAGATAAGATTAAGATCATTCAACAACGAATGAAGGCTGCCCAAAATAGGCAGAAGAGTTATGCTGATAAGAGGAGAAGAGACTTGAAATTCTCCGTTAGTGACTTGGTGTTTGTCAAGATTTCTCAATTGAAGAGCGTAATACGATTTGGCAGGAGAGGTAAGTTGGCACCAAGATTTGTTGGCCCATTCCCTATTCTTGAACTAGTCGGGAATTTGGCGTATAGAATTGACTTACCAGAGAAGATGGCGGGAGTTCACAATGTATTTCATGTTTCCCAACTAAGGAAGTTCGTTCATGACTCAGATATGACTATTTCACCTGATCAATTGGACGACTTCGAAGTAGAACCGGAGGCGGTTGGGAACCGCAAGCCGGCCCGTATTGTCGAGCACGACATGAAGCAACTTCGAAGGAAGGCGGTGAAGCTAGTCAAGGTTCAGTGGGGCGAGGACGAGAATGATTGTACTTAGGAGACAGAGGAGAACATTAGGAAGACACACTCAGAACTCTTTGCCTGGTAAGATTTTGACTTCGATTTAGTTTTCTGCATGATAGGATAGGCTTGTTTGCTTGTTTTGCATGTCTGATTGTTGTATGTGGTTGTTAGGCATGCGGGATCCTTTGTCTGTTTTGGGTTAAGGAATTTCGGGAACGAAATTTCTTAAGGGGGGGAGAGTGTAACGACCCGTATTCTACGCATCATAGGATCGTAGAATATTTATTTCCTTCACATACGAAGTCGTATGGTCATGTAACTTTGGGAGACGACTATTGGGGTCATTTCCCATGTTCATGATTTTTCCCGATTTTTAAATGACCATTATACCCCTAGTTGGTACTGTTTTGGCTATAACTTTTGACTGGAAGGGAATTCTGACCTAAAACCACATCCATTGACTCCGGATGATGGTTTCTCTTTCCGTAGAGTGGTCACAATAGCCAAACGGACTTACCGTTTGGGAGTTATGGCTGAAACAAGTTTCAGATGGTGAAAAACATCTTAATTGGGCTTAACCGGGTAATTAGCAGCTAGGCCCAAAGGGGATTTCGGGTTTAGAGGCATAGGAGGGCTGATTAGGGTTAGGAAATCATTTCAGTTTTCAGCCGCCACAAACCTTCTTGAGACCCTAGTAATGGCTTCCATCCTCTAAAACCACTCCAAAACACATTTTTAGTGAAGATTAAGCCTAAACTACATCAAAACAAGGCCAAATAGCAACAGAGCAAGGTTGGAGCTGTTGCTATACATAGGAATTCGACCGAAACAGAGAGTATTTCAGATTTGGTGTTTTATTTTGCGGCAAAGGTGAGTGATTTGCATAGTTTTGACACTAATTACAGTTAATTAAGGCTAATTAGTGAAGATTAACGAATTTATACACTAATAAATTATGGAAAAATGTTTAGAAATTCTTAAATAATATTTTATGCCTCTGTTAGAAAATTTAGACGATTTGATTAAGTTTTACTAAGTATGTGCTTAAACATGATTAAGAGGGATTATGGGAAAATGTGAGGTTTTAGCCACTTTTAATCTATTTTGATTCATTTGAATTGTTGTTTTGCTGTTTGTCGTTGCTATTACATGAGACGTCCCAAAATCCCGTTCAGACGGAAACAAGGGTTATCTTTGGAATATAACACAGAAACAGATAATAGCAGAACAGAATTAAATAAATACACCAGGTAATGAACAATAGAATATACTGGATAAAGTAATCATCAGAGTTACACAGTATACAGGATCTTACTTAGTACAAATACAGTTCAGCTATACATAAATGTCTACAGCGGAAATAAACAAAATATGTACAATAGGAGCTGAACAGCATAAAAAGAGATAAATGATAGAATCCATCTTCAGCTCCAGCTATCCAGAAAGAACCAGCTAAACCTGAATACAAGGCTGCCCGTGTAGAAAAAGGGGCACCCGAGTTTGAGAGTGAAACAAACTACGAGTCAGTCATGGGACTGGTATGAGAAATCCACTCAACACATATATAATTGGCTAATCACAGGACCACGCCACTTTCGTGGAACGGGTTTACTCCATTGGATTGCCAGTGCTTTAAAACAAATCTTTCTTTTAAACATCGCTATGCTTCTTATAAAAAATGAAGCCATTATAAGACTCAGTTCCCATCACACAATGCAACGCAAACCGGAGGATAGAGTTTTACCTTATAACGGCCAAAATATGCTTGATACGAACAAAACAAAGGCATTTGATATTATTGCTATTGTCTATATGTTTGAAAACAATTTCAAATCATAACTATCAATCATAGACGACATGGGTACCATATATCATGTCGCCATATATATATACAATCAAAACCGCACGATGTCGTATTTGGAAATTGGATTCCCGTCATGAACCAAGGCAAAAGATAGTCCTTACCGAATTCGTGACTCTCTAGCCCGAGCCACAGGCAAGCGCGCAGGCAAGCCTTTAGATCGTCAGGGCCGGTCCACCGATGTGGATTATTATGCCTGAACAATACGTTTCCCCGCCCTTTGGGGCGTAAACGAGCCAACGAATGACTCCATCGGACCCGGATCGTCCGATCAAACCGAGGCGCCTCGCAACAGTAACAACCACATAGGTGAAAAGTATATAAATGTCAGGGCTGGTAGGTCACTGACACCACCTTAGCTAGAAAGAAACGCATGCCCTCCCTGATGTCCTCTCCCGTTTTAGGTTCATACCGAGGTGTGAGGCTCGCGAATTCACGTTATACACAAAGCTACGCCACACAGGCGGTGCTTTGATCATCACCACAAGACTTTGCTTTTCAACAGAAGCCCTGATCACTGCATCTTAGCATGCCACACAGGCAATTCATGCCATGCGACTGATGTCCATCGATATACAACCTCTGAGCTCGTGCGTCTCAGAGAAGGGCGTTAAGCAAAAGAATAAATTCTCCGCCGCCAAACAGATGTATATTAACAGAAATCAATCAACACAGAATAAACTCCAATGTCAGACACACAGTCCATTTACAAGTCCGTTCTGGGTCTGAACGAAACCGGAGACACTAAATACCTCGCAAACCCATCGATCACCACGTACGTCTGGACGATCACCACTCATTATCCATATTTCGGGATGCCTCCCAATCAGGACCTCGGTTACCATCCAAACGAGGTGAAGATCTCCGGTCTTCGACCACCGTCTTCATCTTCGAATTTCAATCGTCGGTCAATTATTCGAAATGAGAATTAACTCGGCCTTTTCAAATAATTCACGTATATTTAGAATTTCAAATCGATTTATTTCAATGGTTAAATTATTCGACAACACCAATATTGTTCTTAAATGTAATTTTCACACCAAACACATTCAACCATCAAAAGCCACATAAATCAAGCAAATTCAGTTTATTTCCATTCCATATTGCTTATGATATTTTATAACTATTTATCGCTATTTTTATTTATTTTAAAATAGCCATTTTATTCAAAACGACGCTTCGGGCCATAAGGCGGCCGTGGCTCTGTTTTTCTTCAGATTTGATTTACACATATCTGAAAATCTAACCGTTGGATCTTCACAAAATTTACATCATTAGAAAGGTCTTTTCAAAACGAATCCAACGGTTCCAGTTTCGGGAAAATCCGACGGTCGGATCTCCCGGTACAATCGTTTGAATTTTCGATTTCAAATTACGAACTGCAGCGTCGTTATTCGATTAAATATATAATTATATTTATATATATATATAAATATAATCACTTCTGGCGCTGTTTTTCATCAGTTTTGATTTAAACATTCCAGACAATCCAACCGTTGGATTTTTACAAGGTTGGTGCCGTTGGAAAGGTTATTCCAAGGCAAACCCGACGGTTGAGGTTTCGGGAAAATCCAATGGTCGGATTCCCCGTACTAGTTGTTTGAAATCATGGTTTCAAAATACGAACTGCACGGCTTCGTTTCGTTTTAATTTTATTTATATTTATATATTTATATAAATATAGTTCATTCAATGATTTCCATATCGTTTTCACTTCAAAT
Source organism: Allium sativum (assembly GCA_030737875.1). Taxonomy (NCBI): domain Eukaryota; kingdom Viridiplantae; phylum Streptophyta; class Magnoliopsida; order Asparagales; family Amaryllidaceae; genus Allium; species Allium sativum. The sequence goes on from CM060912.1 coordinate 338,583,600, forward strand.
ATTTTTCTAGCACCTTAAAATTTTGGAAAATTTCGCCATAACCTCCCCTGCACCGGGAGCATCGGGAAATCGCAGCGTTCCCGGTCCTTCTAATCTCAAAAAGAAAAAGAAAAAGCCAAGCGGCTAGCCAACAGGCTCATAAAATCATCACCCAAACAAAACAGTAAATGTGTACCTATTTGTCGGGCACAAAATTTTATTCCTCTTCTCTAGCCCCTTCGCTATAACCTGTTCAATAAATATGCATGTACATATATATACAGTTCTTATCATTTATCATTTTCTATTCAACTTCATATTTGATTTCTGTTTGGTTTAAAGACACCATTTATTCTAATGTTACATACATAGGTGCAAATCATTTCATTAGCTAATTAATGAATATTTCATCTCATATATGTTTATTTTGAACAAGTGGCTATTTTTAACACTTCACATTTCAACGATTAATGCATACAATAAAAATGTGATTTTTATTGTAAAACAATTCATTTCAAAACACTATTTTTCTATATAGTTCAAGTTGGTGATAAAAAATGTGATTTTTATTATCAAACAATTTATTTCAAAATATGAATACCATTCAACACATGAATTTCTAATCAATGAATGAATATCAATTCAACACATGAATGTTTTCTATTCAATGAATAAATATAGTTTAAGCATATGAAAATAATTCAAACACACGAATATTATTCAAAATTTCGGCAGCATAACGGCAGGGTAGTTAAACCGGGACCGTCCCTAGTACGGCTCCTCGCTCTACCTTAAAACCTCGCGGTTTTTGACAATGGGGATCATGCATCTAGTTCGCACGCAGACGGCATGTATATATTTATTTCATTTCCACAAACTAATCCTATGTGGTTTCAACTAAATATTTCTCAACCACAAATGGGTATTTTTCAACCACAATCAACCAATATCAATCACAAACAATCCCAAACAATCATTCGCTATCAATCAATTTTCACAACCATTTCAACCAATAAATATCGTCCATGGTTTGTGGACGAGGGGCGTATATATATATATATATATATATATATATATATATATATATATATATATATATATATATATATATATATATATAGATATATAGATATATATATAGCAATTCACTTTCATTTCACACATATATAATATTTTTTAAATCAGAAATCTCACCAATAGCTATCCAACTACTACGACTCTTCTTCGCCAATCTCTCTTTCTGTCGCTTTGTTGCCCGTATTCTCTACATATGTAAAAATCGAATTTTTACTATGTTATTCAATATATAAAAATTGCATTTTGACTTCGCTATTAAATATATAAAGATCATATTTTTATTATTCCTATGATGTAAAAATTATATTTTTATTGCTTTAAAAATATAAAGATCATATCTTACTTCTTCTACTTAATAAAAACTCCGTCTTTTCTATTTTAAAAATATGATCTTTTCTATTCTAAAAAATCTGATCTTTTTCTATTCAAAGTTCAATTTTTTTCTATTCAAAGTTCAAATCTTTTCTTTTAAAAGTTCAAATCTTTTCTTTTAAAAGTTCAAATCTTTTCTTTTAAAAGTTCAAATCTTTTTCTTTAGAAAGTCCAAATCTTTTTCTTTAAAAAGATTAAACCTTTTTCTATTTAAAGTTTTAAAATCAAATCAGTTTTAAACTCTTTTTAAAATTCAGTTTTAACCTTTTTAAAAAAAACAGTTTTACTATAATTGAAAAATCAGTTTTTATCCTCTATAAAAAATCTGTTTTTCCTTTATAAAAAATCAGATTTAAACCTATTCTAATATCTGTTTTTAAACGCTTTTAAAAAATCAGTTTTAAATGTTTTTGAAAAAAATCAGTTTTACAGAATAAAAATAAAAATAAAATAACCTAAAATACTCACCTTGATCCGCGAAGGGGGGGCTGCTGCTCTTGGCGGCGTCGGGGAGGCGTCGCGGTTGGAGGAGGGACAGGCGGAGGCGGGTGGCTCGACTTCGGAGGTCCTAGGTTAGGGCGTCGATGCTTCTGGGGGGGGTAGCTGCTCGATTTGATTCGACGGGGGGGGGGGGGGGGGGGTGGGCTCGTCACTGGTTCGACGAACGAGGGGAGCGGGTGCGGTGATGGGCGGCGGTGGCGTCGCTGCTGCTCCGTCCTTCTTCTTTTTTTTTTGTTTACTGATTAATGAAATCGGGGGGGCCAGAACGGGAGATAAAGGAGGGAAATTATATTATTTTATTTTTTTATTTAATTATTTATATTTTTGCAAAAAGGTTGACTTTTACATACGACCTCGAAACGAGGCCCACCGCCTGTCGCCCATAGCGTTTTACCCCCATTCCGAACCCAATGGGATATGTATCGCAAGCTGATTTGATCGTTACAATCAGTTTCCGTTGAATTTACATTTAAATCACTATATTGAATTTTAAACGTACATTTCAAATTACCGGGGCCACATACTGACTAGAAAAATTCCAGAAAAATATTTTCTAGCTTCGTATTGACGATACGGTCCTAACAAAACTAGTTTCGTCGAATTCTGATACCGTTTGAAAAATGGCCAATTTCCAGTCGATTAAAATCAACAGAATCTGGTCAAACGCGTTTTCCTTTGCCACGCTCACATATTGATTCGAAAAATTATGAAATTTGAAACCTAACAATAACTTGACCCTGTGGATCCAACAAAAGTGGTTTCGTCGAAATCCGAGGTCATTTGCAAAATGTCCATTTTTAAGGGCCTGAATTCCATAGCGACTATTCAGTATTTTCAACTGGACATATCTTTTGATTCCCGCTATCAAATTTCGGTTGGTCAGATTCGTTGGAAAGATATCATCAATTAGATCCTAATGTTTTTGGTTTCACTAAAATCCGGATTGTTTTGCACCCGGTACAGCCCGACAAAGTTTGAATTCAATTTTTGAAACTGCCACGCCATTTCAGGCCTTGTTTATAATTATAATTAATTATATTCGTTTTCAATTGTCGATTCAAACTTAGTTTTCATCGCCATTATTCAAAATATTTATTTTAAATATTTAAAATCCATTATTTTAGCCAATTTAAAATTTTTTAAATTGGTTCAGATTTTCTGGGTCGTTACATTACATGTTGCTATGACTCTATCGTGTGTTTTATGATTGATTAGAAGTGTTAGATTTGTCAAAAACATCGTCGAATGGCGTAAACTACTTGCTGGAAGAGTTGCAGAAAAAGCGCAGGTTCTGGACCGGATCGGATATGGAGGCTCGGATCGGATGAGTTGAACTGGGCAAGGGATCTGATCGGATCGGAACTTGAAACTTGAGACAACTGGCAAAAAGGAAGGCCACGCTAATTGAACTGGGATCGGATCGAATAAAGGAGGAGAGATCGGATCGACTTGGAGACGCAGGGCTCGGATCGGAACATAACATTTGGGAGAACTAGCAAGAGGGAAGGCCACGTGGATTAGATGGCAAATCGGATTGGAGCACGTAAAGAACGAGGGAGAGGAATCATGAACTGGAAGGGAGATGGCACCCAACCCGACCCGGAGGAGGACACCCGACCCGAGTGGAATACTCGACCCGAACCGATGCAACGCTGTGGACCCGAACCGAACCGCTACAGGAGAAGTCTACGAACCGACCCGAAGTAGAGGACCCGACCCGACCCGAACCGATGGCTAGAAGGAGAACCCGACCCGACCCAGTATTGACCAATAACCCGAGATGCAAAGGTAGTCCAATATGGGAAGTTAGAGCTCAGGATCCAGTTGGGAACCGATGAGTTCACTTCATGATTGGGCTTTGCTGCGGGGCGTGTGCCAAGGGGCAGTCGATGTCTATGACTTTGGATCACTATGTATGGGAAGTACGTGAACGAATTCAGGGCCATAGTGGCCTAGGTACGACTAAAGGGCTATAGCCCAATAAAGTGGGGTTATTTGTAAAGATTTGGTCATGACTCCATGTGGTAAGCTTGGTAGTAGCAGTAGTTGTACAAGTCGAACTCCGTCACTACTTCAGTGGGTCTAGTGATTGACAGTGGTGGACATCGTACGCTTTACGCACTGAGTGAGAGATGTGAGGATGGTTGCTGTGGTTGATTTGTTTGCTATCATTATTACATGCACACCCCACCCCCGTATTCTTACACTGTTTATTATGGCACCTTAGGGTACTGTACGGTATGTGGTACTAACTCTTTGGTTGCAGGTCCAGGTTCAGATATGGTTTAGTATACCTGTTATTGTTTCGTTTAGATGCTTATCGCTCATACCAGGCTTTATGTCTGACCCAGAGCTTTATGTCTCCTCTTATTACTCTGGGTGCTCACACGAGCAGACTAGAGACAGGTTAGCTGGTGATGCACGGGTAGATGATCCGTAGACGAGCAGGAGGCTTCCACGTAATATATATATATATAGTATTCTCCCTGTGTTGTTGAAGATCACTGCTTAGGCATTGGTGGTGCATCTTCTACTTTAGCTTTCTTTTGTTTAGAGACAGTAAATTTGAAAAGTTGTAATAAGCTGTATTTGGATTTCCGCTGCTCAGATGTTGATGTTGGTTTTAGTTATCAGCTTATACACTGTCTCACCTGTTTTATGTCAAGTATTTTATTATCATATTTTACTCCATGCGTTGTGAGACATTCTACAGGTTCCTCGTTTAGTTAATTCCCTTCTTTCCTCTCTTCTGACGACCGTCCCGTGCTAGTCGGGCATGTGTACAACGCACTTTCGGAGGAAATGCAGGCTGGTGCGGGGCGGGCCGTTACATGAACGAAATATTTTAACAATAAAATTTACATCTTTATCATATATAAAATTGGAAACTAACTGGAAAATAGATAAGATGTGTGGTGTCCTGGATATTGATCTGATGTTGGTTTCGGCCTTCGGGGTTAATATTTAGGGAATTGCTCTCTTGCTAATTTACTGTTAGAGTTTGATTAAAAATTTAACGATAAAAGTCAAAATTTTATAAAATATATTAAATAACAAAAATAGTCACGTGTTGATAGTACGCATGTGTTGAGATTAGTCACATGTTGAAAGAAATATAGATTCATGTGTTGAATAAAATAAATATTCATTTGTTGGATAGGATAACGAAGTTATTGAAAAATATAAAGCCGTGTTGATTAGAGATGCGCTATTTTGACGCGAACGATATTTATATCGATTATATTCATTTTCATAATGAATATTGAAAAGAGATTTAAAAATTGAATATAAAATGAATTCGAATTGAATATAAAATGAATTCGAATTGAATTGAATATAAAATGAATTCGAATTGAAATGAATTCAAATCGAATTACAATCGAATTGAAATTGAATTAAATAGAAATGCAATTGGAAATCGAAGTGAAACCGATTTGGAATGAATTCAAATTGAATTGAAAACGAACTGAAATTGAATTGAAATCGATTTGAATTTAAATCAAATAGAAATGAATGTAAAAAGAATTTATAATGGAAAAATTCAATTTTGATTTGAATTTGAAATGAAGGTTGAAATTGTTTTTGAAAAAAATTTGAAATGATTTATAAAATTCATTTTAAAAGGAAATTGACGAAATATATATAATATATTTATATTATATATATATATATATATATATATATAATGGCCTGAGTAGAACGCGCCGCGGCAGTTCGTGAATTTTGACCATTGACTTCGAACGGACATCACGGGAGACCCGACCGTCGGATTCTCTTAAAACTAGAACCGTGGGGTTCGTATCGAAAAGATCTTTCCAACGAATATTAGAAAATTGAAATCTAACGGTTGGATTTGGAGATACGTCCAAATCAATTTCAGAAAATATCGATGTGCGTGCAGTTCGATGGCCGTTATTGGAAATCGACCGTACGGGCCTTGATAAAATTATCAAAAATATCAATAATTTGTGTAAAATCATAAGAAATGATTTGTGAAGAATTGGGATGAAAAACTCCATATTTGAAAAGATAAAAATAGATTTTTATCGAAATGAACTAGTTTTGAACTAGAATTAAAATCCAATTATTTTCAAATAAATAAATTGGATTTGAAATGGGTTTTAAATAACCAGAATTTCCAATATATGAATTGGAATGGATTTGAATCGAAATTGTCTTTGGAATATTTCGATATTAGATTCCGCGATTATATAGATATTTTGGAGTAAATTTGAAAGACATATTTTTATCGTTATTTCCAATACGATATTTGTTGGTTTCAGAATTTGATATTGAATATAAGACGATATATTTTCTATTCAGAGCCTTGTATTTAATATCAAATGGGATTTTGGTTTGTCATGAATGGTATCTTTAATAATATTGTTCTTAAACTCAAATGGAGTTAATAAAATTAGGAACTAACTGGGGATCAGTTAAGTTGAATGGTTTCTTGGATATTGATCTGATGTTGATTTCGGCCTTCGGGGTTAATATTTAGGGAACTATTCTCTTACTAATTTACGGTTAGAGACTAATAGAATGGAATGTGATGTGGGTTTATCGTGAACCGTGTTTTAAATGACAATGGTTCTTTAACCCAGTTAAAGATTAGAACAAAGTGGAGTTTTAATGAATCTTTAATTAGATTGAAATGATCGAGAATGGAGTATCGCCAGGTTTGCTCCAAGCGATAGTTAAATCTTTAATTATATTTGAACGTGAAATGGTAATTAATTTTACCGATAACACCGTGGTATTAGATATGGAGTATTACCAGTTTTGCTCCATGGGATGAATAGGTTGGGATTGGGAAATAAAATAAATAATTACTTCAGACTAGTTTGGAAAACCATAATTTTGTTTGAAATGACATCCAAAGGAAGATTAAAGAATAAATTTTAAATAATTTATCTTTGATAAAATTAATGGGAACCTTTCCCTAAGAATATGAAATTTAGAAACTAACTGGGAATCAGTTAAGTAGAATGGTTTCCTGGGTATTGATCTGATGTTGTTTTCGGCCTTCGGGGTTAATATTTTGGGAATTGCTCTCTTACTAATTTACGGTTAGTGACTGATGGATTGGAATGAGGCGTATGTTGCATTTGTGTAACACTTTTTTATTATATACGCGGGTTATTCAGAAAGGCCGGGTTATACCCATTCTGAATAACCGATTCGGCGATATGTCGAAGAGGAAGACGGTGGTTGAAGACCGGAAGTCTTCACATCGTTTGGGTGATTACTGATGATCTTGATTGGGCTGTACACCCAAGATGAGGGAATTAGTTTGTGATCGTCCAGACGTACTTGGAGATCGATGGATATGCGAGGAAAGTGCCTCCGGTTTCGTTCAGACCCAGAACGAACTTGTAAATGGTCTGTGTGTCTGACATTGGATTTTATTCTGTGTTGATTGAGCTCTATTAAATATACTTCTGTTTGGCGGTGGAGAATTTATTCTCTTGCTTAACGCCCTTCTCTGAGACGTACGAGCTCAGAGGTTGTATATCGATGGACACCAGTCGCATGGAGTGAATTGCCTGTGTGGCATGCCTAAGTGGCATATGATCAAGGCTTCTGTTGAAAAGCAAAGTGTTGAGGTTGATGATCAAAGCACGGCTTTAATACAACATAGCTTTGTGTATAACGTGAATTCGCGAGCCTCACACCTCGGTATGAGTAAAAAACGGGATAAGGACTGCTGGGAGAGCATGATGTTTCTTTCTAGCTTTGGTGGTGTCAGTGACTTACCAGCCCTGACATTTATATTATTTTCACCTATGTGGTTGTTGGATGCGAGGCGCCTCAGATATATGTCTGATAGGACCGAGAAACGCGTGTTTAGGAATGGCCAATCGTCAAACGTAATAGAGGACCGGCCATGAAGATCCAAGGGTAACCCAGAGTGTGTAGTCCTAAGACATTTGCTAGAGTGTCTCAAAGCGGAGAGGAGCTTGCCCCTTGCCTCGACTCATGACGGAAATCCAATTTCCAATACGAGATATTTCAGTTTTATTTGTAAAGCCTAGTACGGCGACATGATATATGGCACCCATGCCGTCTATGATTGATATTTATGATTGAAATTGTTTTGACACTATACACTTATAATAGTATCAAATGATTTGTTTTAACGTACCAAGCTTGTTTGGCTATTATAAGGGAAAACCCTATCCTCCGGCTTGCGTTGCATTGTGTGATGGGACCTGGGTCTTATAATAGCTTCATTTTTCCAAAAAGCATTGCGCTGTTTTGTTATATGCACTAGTGTTCTTGGGATGAAACCCGTTCCGTGTTATACGGCGTGGTCCCTTGAATTACTCTCTTTTAAAATAAAGATTAATAACTGTTTTAGTTCTCACACCAGTTACATGACTGGCCTGGAGTTCATTTTTTTACCTAAACTCTGGGTGCCCCAATTTTCGATACGGGCAGCTAGTAGTTTTGGTTTTGCAGATTTATATTTACAGGATCCTGATTTACAGCTGGAACGATGCTCGGAAAGCTTTGTATCCGTGTATTACTTCTAGTTGTGTTTTGTATTATTTTCCGCTGCTATGTAATTTATTGTAATCTCTGATATTTTTCTGTTGTATAATATTTATTCATACTCTGTATATTCTTGTAATCTGATGGAATTGTTGTAAATAACAATGAAATGTTCTTCTGTTTGCGTTCCGATCTGTCTTGTCCTCACTCAATCCGTGATTTCCCGTAAGGGGGATTTCTGGGTGTAACAATTTGGTATTAGAGCTTTGTTTTATAGAGCTCGAGAACAAGACACATTAGAATGAAACGAAAGAATCCATCAGATATTGGATTAGTAATATCCAGTTAGAAAGACTCGTTAGAGATAGGATTAGTATCATCCTAGAACGAGTGTGAAGAGTAGTGTTTTTAAAAATAAAAACGAAAACAAATTTTGGTTTGAAAATTTAAACCATTTTATTCGTATTTGAATAATTTATTTTTATTGAATTTGGACAATCCAATATATAAAGATTTCGCGTATACGCGTCATGAACGTATATTCGAAGTTTTAATATACTGGATAGATATAGAATCACTATCTAGACACCCAGGGATAATTTTGATGATGTGGCCACATCATCAGTATTTGTGTTCGTGTTTCGAAGGTGTGATATCTATATATTTCCATTAGACTGGTGTGAGAACCAAAACTAGATAGGTTTATTGTTGTGATTTGGCATCAAAAATATGATTTCTGACTATGTATCAAAATTTTGAATTTGAAACTCTAATTCACTAATTGATTGCTGGTTGTGTTGTTTGTTTATTTGTTTGATATTTTAACCCATTTATGTCTAATTGAATCAAATATTGAACTGTATTGAAAATGATCGCATATGCATGCATATACATGTACTTACATCGAACAGGTCATAGCAAGGAGGCTAGAGTAGAAGAATAAAATTGTTCGCCCGACAAATAGGTACATGTTTACTAATTTCTTGGGTTTGGATGATTTTATGAGCCGATTGGCTAGACGCTTGGCTTTTTCTTTTGGATTGAAGAAGGCCATTGGAGGCTATATGAAATATCCCGAAGTCCCCGGTGCAGGGGAGGTTATGGCAAAAATAATTGAAAATTTAGGGTGTTAACCAAATTTTTGAAAATTTTGAAAGGTTCTTAGAAACAGAAAAATTAAAGAACTTAAGTCGTAATGGAAATAATGGAAGTTGAGTTGATTAGTTAAACAACTTTCGGCTTCGTTCCTTTTCGGGGACGAAAAGTTTTAAGCGGGGGAGATTGTAATAACCCGAAAATCTGAGCCAATTTAAATTATTTATTTTGGCAATTTTAGCGAATTTTGAATATTTAAAATGAAATATTTTCAATAATATCGACGAGAAATTTGATTAGAATAGAATTCGAAGTATATATTTATTTGAATCGTCGTTAGAATATAAATATTTTATTTTAATTATAAAAGGAATTGAAAATGGCGCGGTAGTTCGAAAATTCGATTTCTAAATTCAAATGAATGTACAGGATTCAAAATTAACCGGATTTTGGAGAAACCAAAAATATTAGAATCTAATTGAGAATATCTTTCCAACGAATCCGAAGAATCAAAATTTCATAGCGGGGATAAAAAGTTATGTCCAGTTGAAAATTTAGAATAGTCGCTATGGAATTTCGGCCCTTAAAAATGGGAATTTTGCAAAGGACCTCGGTTTTCGACGAAACCACTTTTGTTGGATCCGGGATGTCAAATTATTGCTAGATTCCAAAATTCATAATTTTTCGAATCAATATGTGAGTGTGGCAAAGGAAAACGCGTTTGACCAGTTTTAGTTGATTTTAATCGACTGGAAAATGGCCATTTTTCAAACTGTCTCAGGATTCGATGAAATTAGTTTTGTTAGGACCGTATCGTCAATAGGAAGCTAGAAAGTATTTTTCAGGAATTTTTAGAGTTAGTATGTGGCCCCGGTAAATTGAAATGTACGTTTAAAATTGAATATACTGATTTATATTTTGATTTTGACGGAAACTAATCGAAACGATCGAATCGGCTTACCGAACATATCCCATCGTGTTCGGAATGGGGGTATTACGCTAGGGACGACAGTCGGTGGTTTCGATTCTGAGTTCGAATAAAAAGTCAACCTAAAGTGGAATAAAATATATAAAATAATTTAAAATTCAATAAGGCCCCCCCTTTGTTTCTCTACCTCGCTTTCTCTCCCCTTTCCCTTTCCCTTTCACTCACCGTTCGAAACCAGGAAAAAAACAAAAAAAGCGACTGGGGGTTTCCGCCGACGCGGCCAACGGAGGCTGGCGCGCCTCCGGCGCCGCTACTAGGGGGACCGCCGCCCTCCTCCCCACCTGCTTCGCCCCTCCGTTCTCCCCGGTGCCAGCCAATCCAGCTCCAACACTCCTTTCTCTCTAGAACAGCCAGGCTGGGCCCCTCCAACACCACCGCCAGCCTCCAACGCTCCCTCCCTGACCTCAAGTCCCCGGCGCAGCCCTCCTCCAGCCCTAGCTCTGACCAGCGAGCCCCCTCCTCTGAGAAAATGGAATAAAAATTGGCTACGGACAATGAAAGTGACAAAAGGTGAGCACGACGAAGATTTCTACATAAGAAGAGTCGTGGCGTTTGGTTTAGCTAGTCGGTGAGAACTTCTCACTTTAAATCTTGTTTTCTAGTTAAAAATATATACTAGGATGCAGACGGTGTTTAGTAGCACCCGACACCCGTCGTCCACGGAGCATGGACGGCTTGTATGCTTGTTTGATTTATTGTGAAGTTTGTTTTGATGTTGATGTGAAATGTGCTGAAGTAAATTAATTGTCGTTAAAAATATAATTTTATCATGAATGTGAATAAATAAATATTCATTTACAAATCGGACGGTTTGTTTATGTACACCAATTTGAAGGATATTGATTGGGACGATAAATTTTACACATCGCCCAACTGCACAAATAATATTCGATGTTTGTGGATTGAAACCCCACACGGGTGTTGGGATGATATTTGGCGTACACTAATCCCAATTATTTAATTGTATGTCGATCGATTGGTCGACAGACTGTGTAAGCGTTAATTAATTATATTTGACGCTTATGCAGTTATGTGGTGCACTTTGGATGATGGTTGATTATTTATCGTTGCTATTATATACATGTGTTGTATAGCATCCATATAATTAACATTATATGGTAATTGATTGGGCCTCATTCCAATTTGGAAAATAAAGAATATTATAAAATATAGATTCATGTGTTGACAGTACTCATGTGTTGAGATTAGTCATGTGTTGAATGAAATATAGATTCTTGTGTTGAACGAAAATATTTTAACAACAAAATTTACATCTTTATCATATATAAAATTAGAAACTAACTAGAAAATAGATAAGATGAGTGGTCTCCTGGATATTGATCTGATGTTGGTTTCGGCCTTGGGGTTTAGTATTTAGGGAATTGCTCTCTTGCTAATTTACGGTTAGAGTTTGATTAAAAATTTAAAGATAAAAGTCAAAATTTTATAAAATATATTAAATAACAAAAATAGTCACGTGTTGACAGTACTCATGTGTTGAGATTAGTCATGTGTTGAAAGAAATATAGATTCATGTGTTGAATAGAACAAATATTCATTTGTTGAATAGGATAACGAAGTTATTGAAAAATATAAAACCGTGTTGATTAGAGATGTGCTATTTTGACGCAAACGATATTTATATCGATTATATTCGTTTTTATAATGAATATTGAAAAGAGATTTAAAAATTGAATATAAAATGAATTCGAATTGAATTGAATATAAAATGAATTCGAACTGAATTGAATATAAAATGAATTCGAATAAAAATGAATTCAAATTGAATTACAATCGAATTGAAATTGAATTAAATAGAAATAAAATTGGAATTCGAAGTGAAATCGATTTGGAATGAATTCAAATCGAATTGAAAACGAACTGAAATTGAATTGAAATCGATTTGAATTGAAATCAAATAGAAATGAATGTAAAAAGAATTTATAATGGAAAAATTCAATTTTGATTTGAATTTGAAATGAAGGTTGAAATTGTTTTTGAAACAAATTTGAAATGATTTATAAAATTCATTTTAAAAGGAAATCGACGAAATATATATAATATATATATATATATATTATATATATATATATATATATATAATGGCCTGAATAGAACGCGCCGCGCCGTGGCAGTTCGGGAATTTCGACCATTGACTTCGAACGGACATTACGAGAGATCCGACCGTCGGATTCTCCTTAAACCGGAACCGTTGGGTTTGTATCGAAAAGAGCTTTCCAACGAATATTATAAATTTGAAATCTAACGGTTGGATTTGGAGATACGTCCAAATCAATTTCAGAAAAGGTCGTTGTAAGTGCAGTTCGATGGCCGTTTTTGGAAATCGACTGTACGGGCCTTGATAAAATTATCAAAAATATCAATAATTTGTGTAAAATCATAAGAAATGATTTGTGAAAAATTGGGATGAAAAACTCCATATATGAAAAGATAAAAATAGATTTTTATCGAAATGAACTAGTTTTGAACTAGAATTAAAATCCAATTATTTTTAAATAAATAAATTGGATTTGAAATGGGTTTTAAATAACCAGAATTTCCAATATATGAATTGGAATGGATTTGAATCGAAATTGTCTTTGGAATATTTCGATATTAGATTCCGCGATTATACAGATATTTTGGAGGAAATTTGAAAGATATATTGTAACACCCTACGTCCATTAATGTCACTCACAAAGGGAATGCATTAACTTCCATGGAGGTTATAAGTGAATGTAGAACAGAAAAATTACAACAAGACAGATAATAAATAGTACTTGGAAATCTAAAACTTCATTTTATTGCAGCAGAAATTAAACTTGTTTGTTACATCATAAAACCATAGATCATAACCAAGTACAATATCCATCTTCATAAAAACAAAATACATAATCCCATTACATAAATAGCCATTAAAAAGATAACAAGCTGGACTTTACTTCAACGGTCCAAGCTTTCCAAAGAGAGATGAAGCAATTCAATCAAACTCCACTAGAGCTGGGCCCAACCTGTAACACCCCACATCCGTTTGTGTCACTCACAAAGGGAATGCACTAAGTTCTGTGGAGCATTTAGGGTAAAAGATGCAGATAAATTACAAGACAGACAGAAATTAAACAGCGGAAAATAAAACTTTTCTTTATTGATAAAATAGTTTGTACAATGGTTTCTTTACAATATCAGAGTATCATCTGTCTTACAAAATAAAGAAGCATGAAAACAACATTTATATTCCCTGATTTTAGCAAGAGCCAGCCATAGCATCTGAAAAGAGAATCCAAGCAAACTTCGACAAATCTTCAAGCTGGGAAAGAGTGGCAGTCCAACTTAACCTGAGCTAAACTATTCCCTCCTTCACTACCTTGGGGGGGGGGGGAAACGGAAGAAAAGAAGACGAAAGAAAAACAGAGTCAGACATAAAGCCTGAGTAAGTTCAGTAACTTCTAGCATGTGAACATGGAAAACAAAATGACATGAATTTATGCCACCTAGTCCAAATAGGGATTATGCTACCTGTCGAACGATGCCCCCAAGTCTAGGACACACTACCTATAGTGGTATATGTTCCTATACTTCCCCACGCATGTATCGCGAATCGTTATCGCTTGTCTAGATGCACATGTCCTGTAATGTGCGGTCCGAGTCCCGTGTCAGGGCAAATCAAGGAATATAGAACTCGGTCGGGAGCTTTCAGATATCTGCCGATGCAGATGCTAAGGACTGTTTTTATTTCAGTGGCTATGGTCCCACTTGACCCCTCCCTCAACTAATGAAAGGCACACCTTGTAAAATGAGAACTATACGCCGGCCCCTGGTGCCCCACTATCCTATGGCCATCCTCACCCATAACTAGATAGCAAGTATATGGTCTTTTGGAGTTCTCCGCCTTTCCGCTTCACGTATCTCGATTGACTGAAGATGGATGGTAGACGACGAGTTGCTATCACAGGGCTACCGTTCACTCGCCGAATCACGCCGATCCATCCTAGTCTTTAGGTTGCCATGTATTGCAACCAAGGCATACCCCTGGTTCTTCTACGCAGACCTTAACCTCTGTGGGCCCAGGCGGATCATCTGCAGCCTCACAGAGGGATACCAAGAGTACCCTCACGTCCCCTCGAAGCCTCGGGCTTCGTAACCCAATTCGTTGGTGTCTCCTTTTTACTCAGACGGACGTTCGCACCTCCTCGTGCTATACTAAGAATTACTACTTAGTTTTACTAACTAAGATTTACCACTTAGTTTCCGGAATCGTTGTTTCCTTAACTAAGATTTACTCAGTTCTCTTTCCCGTTAGTTTAGATTGGTTAAGTGTCATAGTCAATTCAAGCTAACTTAACCCTCCTTATTTATCCTGTTAAACAAGTTAAGTGTTGTCAATAAATCATGTTGACTTAACCCTACCACAAACCAAGTTGTATTGGTTAAGTATTTATAACTTAACCCTACCCATTCACCCTGTGTTGGTCAAGTGTTCCTTTTTAACTTAACCTTGCCCGTCTGTTTTAACTAACATGTTATTATTAATGGTCAAGTATTATCCCTTCATGTTCTAGACTTAACCCCATTCCTTTATCACAACCTGATGGTTAAGTGTTCAAGTTTACTTAACCCTACGGTCTAGCCTAGCTAACATATCAAATTGGCTAAGTGTATTAGATTTTACTTAACCCCAACCTCTAGTCTAGTTAACATATTAATTTGGCTAAGTGTATTAACTTTACTTAACCCCTACAAGTCTCGTTTTGCTACCTTGAGTTTGGTTAAGTGTCTCTATGGACTTAGCCCTCCCATTCTAGCTTAACTGTGTTTAAATTGGTTAAGTGTTCCTATGGACTTAACCGTCCCATTCTGGCTTAACTGTATGGCCCTAACCCCACTCACCGGTCTGGTTGTCATGTTGAATTGGTTAAGTGACTTAGTGAATTTAACCCTACCATTCTTGTTCTAGCTTTAATTAAATGAATTAAAGCCGCTACCACTCACATTAGACAGGTATTGTTGCGACTACTGGATGTGCCGGTTGGTTCCGGGCAGGTTTACATCGCAACTCAGTCTAACCTCGGGTTGGGCATATTCGTGTTTTCTAAGTTCAAAAGGGGTTTTGATTAGTTTCCAAATTAGGTTTTGAAAGTAACCATCCCGTCCGTCGGATCAGTTAGGGATAGCCAAGAAGAGCAGGAAACTTGTATTTTCCAAACTCAAGCCTAGACACTATCCTCTCTATCACCCTAGAACTTTCTGGTGTTTCATTAAAAGAGATGTCGTTTAACAAACCTTTAATTTGTCTAAGTTTACATTTCCCATTTCGAACAAATTCTATAAGTAAATTATTCCTAATTTACTTATTTCCTAATTCCCCTTTTAATGTAAATTGTCAACATTCATTCTTATGGCCCATTTTCCCTCTAAATCATGTTTATGCTTTTTGGTATGTAAACTATACCAAATCAAGTGTCATTAACCATGATTTTGCTAATCCTGACAATTACTCCCAATTATGGCCAATTTCAAGTTTATGCCAATATACTTATCGAGCCAAATTAGCTAATCCAATTCTAATTTAACATTCTAATTCACGTCAAACTAGACTTATTACTCTAGTTCACTGTTCATGTAAATACTAGATTTACACGTCAATACAAGATTCAAATTACACATTCTATAATTTATGTCAAATTTATCCAATTTGCATTCCTATGAACAAGCCATAATACATGTTCCCAATTTATGCCAATTTCCAAGTTAAACTACGTTTTAGTAAATTTCATATTTTGCCCCAAATCGCATTCCCACCATTCGTACAATCGTGTTTCAATCTAGATTATAGATAAATCTAGATTCATAGCAAATAGAGAATGAACCAAAGATTGCTATGAATAGGATAGATACAACAACTGGCATAAAATGGTTTTGAATAACGACGTAGGTTCAAGAACGTGGGTAGACCTAACTTAATAGGTAAATTCCCAAGGTCTAAAACCAAGAATAGACAGAGCAGGTTCAAGAACATGGGTAGACCTAACTTAATAGGTAAATTCCCATGGTCTAAAACCAAAGAAAACCAAGGACAGGCAGAATAAATAATCGGGTTTAGACCCAATCTCATAATCACAAAGCTTAAACAACACTTTCCTAATCACGAATCATAGGTGTTTAATCACAGATGTCCTTGTTATGTCAAAGGCAATAGTTTATGGTTTCTAATCAAAGGCATAGGCTTAGTCAAGGAAATAATCCTCATAGTCACAGTCACAGTCATAGGCAATGTTCATAGTCATAGGCAATGTCCAAAGTCATAGGCAATGTTCATAGTCATAGGCAAATGCTCATAGTCATAGTCTTATTTGTCCTCGAATCATAACAGTTCTTAATTAGGTTCAAGAATGTAGGCACTGATTCGAATAGAGAGAGAGAAATTTGGCATATTCTTTTATTCCTTTAATTTTATGTCACGAACAAAGAAAAACGTTCAAGTCTAAAAATAACTGACTTACAGAGATTAGATTAGAACAGAAAGATGGCGTTGCTAAGATTCGTAGAAAAACAGTCGTTTGAACCTCCTCTTGAATCCTATCTTGACTTGAACCTCTTCTTGAAAATCTTTTAGCAGCGTTTCCTCGTCTTGGTTTATTTTATACATATTATTTTATTTATATATTTTAGAGGAGGAGGAGGAGCCATGACTAACAAGAATCTTTGCAGCATAAGGGTAGAAAAGAATTGTGAATAGAGAAGAAGACCAGGGCTGTTTATATAGTTGCTCAAGACCTTATCGTACACGCAGCGCTGAGTCAGCATTGAACCTAGTTAAGAAAATAGTCCAGGTTCGCAGATGAATCTAGCCAAATCTTATAGTACATGCAGTGCTGAGTCAGCATTGGGTCCCACAAGCTGTTTTGGCGCAGAAATTTGAATTTCGAACTTTTGAATTCTTGGAATTTATTTAACTGTTTTATTCACATGAAATATTCCTATATGTATACAATTCCTTTAACGACCATTTTACGCGTATATATATATATACGCACAACTTTCATTTTATTTTCAAAATTCAAACGATGCTGCACCGTTATTTAATTCTTGCCATATTTCATTTACTATAGCCTTATCTTAAATTTTATCTTTCGTATACATATATTTCTGCATATATATATATATATATATATATATATTCTCATGTATATACATATATTTTCTTTATTTCCTTATATGTACGTTCTTATCCTTTCAAATTTTGAATTTGTATATGTACATATATTTGCATATTCAGCTGGCCCTCTTTAAAACAGAGATAAAAATTATGCTGCCGCCGGGGTTCGAACCCCCGACCTCCATGTTACAAATCCAATGCCTTAACCAACTGAGCAACAAAGTCTTTTGTTAATAAGTCTTAGAACAATGATAATTATTATTCTTTCCTTACTTCTCTTTTTCATGTTAGTTACAATACTTAAATTAAACCAATGCATGAATCTTTTTCTTTTAATGTTAATGCATTATGTTTGCAAATCAGTGCATGCAACATATTTACATCGCATGCAACCAATCTTTTCTTTTTTTTCATATATTAATTAATTTTCATTATACATCACCATATTAATCCTATCTGTGGATATATATACATTTTTAATTACATTAAAAATACGGGGTGTTACATTCTCCCCCACTTAAAAGGATTTCATCCCCGAAATCTTCTAGTTAGGAAGAATGTGTCCTACCATCCAATCACCCATCTACTAAACCATCCAATCACAGGCATCCATTGTCCTTAAAAGATTTCTAATGCTTTCATGTTCATATGCATAGTGTGTGTATATGTCTTTATCTACTGTAAAATCAGGCGGTCTACTGATTCAGTCGACCTCCTCAATGCGAATCATGTCGGTGACATGCGTCCAATCATGTATGCAAGCATCCCTAGTTACGTAAATACTATATGCGTGCACGGCCATTCATCCATATGCAACATCTATATGATAACATATCAGGCTCAACTTAAATACATATCTGTAAATGCAATATGAAAACGTCCGAACTGATCTAGTGTCTAATACGTATGCATATGCATTCCCAAGCAACCATTAGCAACCACTTGCAACCATCAACCATAACATGTTTCAAATACATGTTTACATCCATTGGCTTCTACCTAAGGATCGAAGATACGACCTAGGTGATATACTTTGGAAAGAGAGAAACAATTATGCGCAAAGCTCCTAAACAAAGAAATCAAGGATACACCCTTAAGAAAAAGGGTATGACGCTAGTATCTAGCCTTCTTGAGCTTTACTCCAATGTATCTTAACTAATTTAACTTTACGATTGTGAAGTTCCAGATCTCCATTTCCAAAATAAACAGATGTCAATCACGGCG
This sequence comes from Allium sativum, assembly GCA_030737875.1. Lineage (NCBI taxonomy): Eukaryota > Viridiplantae > Streptophyta > Magnoliopsida > Asparagales > Amaryllidaceae > Allium > Allium sativum. The sequence continues at coordinate 338,602,487 of CM060912.1, forward strand.
CCAAGTATATGTACTAAGATGATTAGAGGTCTCCCTCTTAGCTTATCCATTACGCCATAACTATGAGAGTCAAAAGATCACTCCGTACTTTTTAGAGTACCTTCCACAACTATTCATCTTTCACGCAAACCATCCAAACCGAACTCGACATTCCTCAAGTACAAGCCCCAAAATCCTAAACCAATATCAGACAAACACCCAAGGAATATCTCTTCCGAATTTAGACGATCCTCGTGAGATGATATAAGCAAACCCGATAGCTATCCCCAAATCCCTACTAACCGAAAATAAACTGGTCGGACCACCAAATGGAATTTGAGACTCTAGTGGGATCTTTCTACTATACAAGTACTATGGTGCAGAGACTCAACTATGGAAGCGGATATGAACAAATGCGAAGCGCTAAAACCAAAGGAAATAGTACGAACAGCAAAACTAGACTCTTCCAACAGAATTTTACTACCTTTCTCCTAGGTACGCTTGGTGGTGAAAGTATGTACTTGCCCTTCTGAAAATCTTGTCCTCGTTCTTGCCCTTGTCCTTAAGTATATGCCCTATCATACCCTAGTAAAGATACTTCCTCTTGTCTTAGGTTTTATAATTTCTTCCTCCTTCGTGTGCTAAGTCTACATCCATGAATTCCTCATCCTAGGGTTATGCTCCTTAGCCAAACTCCTCATCCCCTTCCATGTGTAGTCATGTTGACAAATCTCTCGAAAACTGCCTCCATCGTCCAGAAAACCTTATAAGCTTTGAAAGAAAACTTCCCGTAGATGAAACAACTACGGCTATGGATGGAAGTCGGGCACTACTTTGCCCTTCGATGAGGTTACCTCCCAGAAAGCCAGGAGCCCCAGAGACTCAAGAAAGAAGGAGACAAGAATTTAAACAGAGGAAGAGAAGATAGTGCGTATGGCTTTGAGGAATATGCCTTTAAAACAAATCTCTTCTTTTGAAAATGCTTCATTTAAAACCATTTGAAAATAATTTTTCAAATCCTTTATCTGATCTGGTAACCTTCAGCTCTGATACCACGTGTAACACCCCACATCCGTTAGTGTCACTCACAAAGGGAATGCACTAAGTTCTGTGGAGCATTTAGGGTAAAAGATGCAGATAAATTACGAGACAGACAGAAATTAAACAGCGGAAAATAAAACTTTGCTTTATTGATAAAATAATTTGTACAATGGTTTCTTTACAATATCAGAGTATCATCTGTCTTACAAAATAAAGAAGCATGAAAACAACATTTATATTCCCCGATTTTAGCAAGAGCCAGCCATAGCATCTGAAAAGAGAATCCAAGCAAACTTCGACAAATCTTCAAGCTGGGAAAGAGTGGCAGTCCAACTTAACCTGAGCTAAACTATTCCCTCCTTTACTACCTTGGGGAGGGGGGGGGAACAGAAGAAAAGAAGACGAAAGAAAAACAGAGTCAGACATAAAGCCTGAGTAAATTCAGTAACTTCTAGCATGTGAACATGGAAAACAAAACGACATGAATTAACTGAATACAAGATTATACCATGACGACAGGGTCAACAAGATTAGACAAGGTAATCACAAGATATGCTAAGATAAGATAAGCTGGATACGCTTTAATACTTTCGCAGCTTCGCTATTTCCTTGTTATACTGGTTTCTATATCTCTACACCACCTAACTAGTGTCCCAACTAGTAACGATAACGTGATCCCAATCCCAGTATTTTCCATTGCCTTCGAGCATCCATTTATTATTTATTACCTAGATCTAATCTAGAGTTTTCTATCCAGTGCTTTCTAGATTCAACTAGATTCAAGGAATATAGAACTCGGTCGGGAGCTTTCAGATATCTGCCGATGCAGATGCTAAGGTCTGTTTTTATTTCAGTGGCTATGGTCCCACTTGACCCCTCCCTCAACTAATGTAAGGCACACCTTGTAAAATGAGAACTATACGCCGGCCCCCGGTGCCCCACTATCCTATGGCCATCCTCACCCATAACTAGATAGCAAGTATATGTTCTTTTGGAGTTCTCCACCTTTCCGCTTCACGTATCTCGATTGACTGAAGATGGATGGTAGACGACGAGTTGCTATCATTGGGCTACCGTTCTCTCGCCAAATCACGCCGGTCCATCCTAGTCTTTAGGTTGCCATGTATTGCAACCAAGGCATACCCCTGGTTCTTCTACGCAGACCTTAACCTCTGTGGGCCCAGGCGGATCATCTGCAGCCTCACAGAGGGATACCAAGAGTACCCTCACGTCCCCTCGAAGCCTCGGGCTTCGTAACCCAATTCGTTGGAGCCTCCTTTTTACTCAGACGGACGTTCGCACCTCCTCGTGCTATACTAAGAATTACTACTTAGTTTTACTAACTAAGATTTACAACAAGTTTCCAGAATCGTTGTTTCCTTAACTAAGGTTTACTTAGTTCTCTTTCCCGTTAGTTTAGATTGGTTAAGTGTCATAGTCAATTCAAGCTAACTTAACCCTCCTTATTTATCCTGTTAAACTGGTTAAGTGTTGTCAATAAATCATGTTGACTTAACCCTACCACAAACCAAGTTGTATTGGTTAAGTATTTATAACTTAACCCTACCCATTCACCCTGTGTTGGTTAAGTGTTCCTTTTTAACTTAACCTTGCCCGTCTGTTTTAACTAACATGTTATTATTAATGGTCAAGTATTATCCCTTCATGTTCTAGACTAAACCCCATTCCTTTATCACAACCTGATGGTTAAGTGTTCAAGTTTACTTAACCCTACGGTCTAGCCTAGCTAACATATCAAATTGGCTAAGTGTATTAGATTTTACTTAACCCCAACCTCTAGTCTAGTTAACATATTAATTTGGCTAAGTGTATTAACTTTACTTAACCCCTACAAGTCTCGTTTTGCTACCTTGAGTTTGGTTAAGTGTCTCTATGGACTTAGCCCTCCCATTCTAGCTTAACTGTGTTTAAATTGGTTAAGTGTTCCTATGGACTTAACCGTCCCATTCTGGCTTAACTGTATGGCCCTAACCCCACTCACCGGTCTGGTTGTCATGTTGAATTGGTTAAGTGACTTAGTGAATTTAACCCTACCATTCTTGTTCTAGCTTTAATTAAATGAATTAAAGCCGCTACCACTCACATTAGACAGGTATTGTTGCGACTACTGGATGTGCCGGTTGGTTCCGGGCAGGTTTACATCGCAACTCAGTCTAACCTCGGGTTGGGCATATTCGTGTTTTCTAAGTTCAAAAGGGGTTTTGATTAGTTTCCAAATTAGGTTTTGAAAGTAACCATCCCGTCCGTCGGATCAGTTAGGGATAGCCAAGAAGAGCAGGAAACTTGTATTTTCCAAACTCAAGCCTAGACACTATCCTCTCTATCACCCTAGAACTTTCTGGTGTTTCATTAAAAGAGATGTCGTTTAACAAACCTTTAATTTGTCTAAGTTTACATTTCTCATTTCGAACAAATTCTATAAGTAAATTATTCCTAATTTACTTATTTCCTAATTCCCCTTTTAATGTAAATTTTCAACATTCATTCTTATGGCCCATTTTCCCTCTAAATCATGTTTATGCTTTTTGGTATGTAAACTATACCAAATCAAGTGTCAATAACCATGATTTTGCTAATCCTGACAATTACTCCCAATTATGGCCAATTTCAAGTTTATGCCAATATACTTATCGAGCCAAATTAGCTAATCCAATTCTAATTTAACATACTAATTCACGTCAAACTATACTTATTACTCTAGTTCACTATTCATGTAAATACTAGATTTACACATCAATACAAGATTCAAATTACACATTCTATAATTTATGTCAAATTTATCCAATTTGCATTCCTATGAACATGCCATAATACATGTTCCCAATTTATGCCAATTTCCAAGTTAAACTACGTTTTAGTAAATTTCATATTTTGCCCCAAATCACATTCCCACCGTTCGTACAATCGTGTTTCAATCTAGATTATAGATAAATCTAGATTCGTAGCAAATAGGGAATGAACCAAAGATTGCTATGAAAAGGATAGATACAACAACTGGCATAAAATGGTTTTGAATAACGACGTAGGTTCAAGAACGTGGGTAGACCTAACTTAATAGGTAAATTCCCAAGGTCTAAAACCAAGAATAGACAGAGTAGTTTCAAGAACATGGGTAAACCTAACTTAATAGGTAAATTCCCATGGTCTAAAACCAAAGAAAACCAAGGACAGGAGAATAAATAATCGGGTTTAGACCCAATCTCATAATCACAAAGCTTAAACAACACTTTCCTAATCACGAATCATAGGTGTTCAATCACAGATGTCCTTGTTATGTCAAAGGCAATAGTTTATGTTTTCTAATCAAAGGCATAGGCTTAGTCAAGGAAATAATCCTCATAGTCACAGTCACAGTCACAGTCATATGCAATGTTCATAGTCATAGGCAATGTCCAAAGTCATAGGCAATGTTCATAGTCATAGGCAAATGCTCATAGTCATAGTCTTATTTGTCCTCGAATCATAACAGTTCTTAATTAGGTTCAAGAATATAGGCACTGATTCGAATAGAGAGAGAGAGATTTGGCATATTATTTTATTCCTTTAATTTCATGTCACGAACAAAGAAAAACGTTCAAATCTAAAAATAACTGACTTACAGAGATTAGATTAGAACAGAAAGATGGCGTTGCTATGATTCGTCGAAAAACAGTCGTTGAAGTCGTTTGAACCTCCTCTTGAATCCTAGCTTGACTTGAACCTCTTCTTGAAAATCTTTTAGCAGCATTTCCTCGTCTTGGTTTATTTTATATATATTATTTTATTTATATATTTTAGAGGAGGAGGAGGAGCCATGACTAACAAGAATCTTTGCAGCATAAGGGTAGAAAAGAATTGTGAATAGAGAAGAAGACCAGGTATGTTTATATAGTTGCTCAAGACCTTATCGTACACGCAGCGCTGAGTCAGCATTGAACCTAGTTAAGAAAATAGTCCAGGTTCGTAGATGAATCTAGCCAAATCTTATCGTACATGCAGTGCTGAGTCAGCATTGGGTCCCACAAGCTGTTTTGGTGGAGAAATTTGAATTTCGAACTTTTGAATTCCTGGAATTTATTTAACTGTTTTATTCACATGAAATATTCCTATATGTATACAATTCCTTTAACGACCATTTTACGCGTATATATATATACGCACAACTTTCATTTTATTTTCAAAATTCAAACGATGTTGCACCGTAATTTTATTCTTGCCATATTTCATTTACTATAGCCTTATCTTAAATTTTATCTTTCGTATACATATATTTCTGCATATATATATATATATATACATATATATATATATTCTCATGTATATACATATATTTTCTTTATTTCCTTATATGTACGTTCTTATCCTTTGAAATTTTGAATTTGTATATGTACATATATTTGCATGTTCAGTTGGCCCTCTTTAAAACAGAGATAAAAATTATGCTGCCACCGGGGTTCGAACCCCCGACCTCCATGTTACAAATCCAATGCCTTAACCAATTGAGCTACAAAGTCTTTTGTTAATAAGTCTTAGAACAATGATAATTAATATTCTTTCCTTACTTCTCTTTTTCATGTTAGTTACAATACTTAAATTAAACCAATGCATGAATCTTTTTCTTTTAATGTTAATGCATTATGTTTGCAAATCAGTGCATGCAACATATTTACATCGCATGCAACCAATCTTTTCTTTTTTTTCATATATTAATTAATTTTCATTATACATCACCATATTAATCCTATCTGTGGATATATATACATTTTTAATTACATTAAAAATACGGGGTGTTACACAACCTGAGGACCTGGAGGGGGAAAAAGGATAGAAATAGAGGGGGTCAGACATAAAGTATGGCGAGTATGATAATTCTAACAATACTATTATCAAAATAACTAGACTAAGGCATAAGCTGGAAGACAAGTAAATGTCTATGAACTCTTAGGAAGATAAAGATAGCGTTTAAGATAACGTTAAAGATAACGGTAAAGGCACACCTAATTACTAACCAATGATTACTACACTGCACCGCACATTACTGCACTGCACCACACCAGTCACCCTATTGTTTGATCCCACTTGCTTCACACAGAAACTTTATAAATATCCTTACGTACCCCTAGCTGACTACATAGGTGTCGTCTGCCCCTATCTCCACTAGGTGTACCCCACTACCCACTTTCGATCGGCTCCTTACTCGTAGATACCCGTGTTGGCCCCATAGTGGGGTGTATCACTCCCTTAAAGTGGCAACCCGATACAACTTGAGAATGCACGGCTTATACCTACACGATGCAACAACGTCTTACCTACCAGCCCGGGTCCTCACACGCATACGAAACCCGTTGGACTTGCGTTGCCACCGCTCCCCGTTTTGGCCTCTTACAGTCGAACCCAGCATGTGTGTCCCGTCCTCGACTTGGATCGAGCCCACAAAGATACGTTTGGGATACTGGTCGAAATGGGCCCCCACAAGCTACCCACCTAAGCTTGTCACTAGTATATCCCACTTAACCCTCTTAGTCATGTTCATTTACATGTGTGTTTGGTTAAGTCTTGCTAATCGTATTTCACATGCCACTAATGGCACCCCCTAGATTCCTCATGCCACCCAAGGCACCTAATTAACCCCCATGTCCCACCTTACATGTTTATCTGGTTAAGTATTTCTTAATTCATTCAGGCCATAACCTCATAAAGACCTCTCACATTAGACTGGCATTTATGGCAGCTGGATTTGCCGGGCGGGTCCGGGCAGTCTTACACCATAAAAGAGTCTAACCTCGTGTCTTTACAACCGTTATGCTTTAGTTTAGGCCTAGGACCTCTCACATTGGGCTGACATTTGTGACCACTGGATTTGCCGGGCGGGTCCGGGCAGGATTACGTCACAAACGAGTCCAACCTCGTGTCCTAAGCATTGATTAACACTTAAAATCTTTTACCCCAGTTTTAATAATTCCCTATTCAAATTATTAATTAAGTCAACTTTTAATGATGTCCATAATTGACTCAATTATGGCCATCCACTTATGGCATGCAAAATCATATCAATTGCACCCCAACTTTTTAATATTAAATCCTTAATATTACCCCTACCCCACGTTTATACGTTCGCTTATTCAACGCATATTATAGGCTAGACTTGTATAGTCTAACACCTAGCACAAAGATAAATTATCACAACATATAGACAATTAAAATAAATCTAATCATAATAGGGGTGAAACTTGCATAAACTACACATGTTAAGGATTAAAAAGTGTCAACTTGTTAAATGTCTCAATTTATATGATATGATCATAGCCCAAATCTATACATAAACTAGCATATGGGGTTTTTAGGCAACATAATGATGGTGTGAACTAGCATAGGATATCACATATGTCATAGCATAATTCTAGATGTCATAATAGATGTCTTGGTATATGTTCATAACTTTTCTAATCAATCTTACTTGCATATGTGACTTGTCATATAGATCAACATAACCCAAACATGATGATTTAATTAATATGAACTAACTGGCATAGATGGTAACATCATGGCCTTTTTAACATGTATGATTCATCACAACTTAGCATAGAAACTTTCAACATACATAACATCATCATAGCATGATTTACAACATATAAGATATCATCATCACATAACATTGGATTTACAATATACATGATAAAAAAGGGGTTTACAACAACATAAATGATAATTCACATCATCTACTCATTATCCATTCATAACTCAACCTAATTAAAATGATAATAATCTTGTTAAGATCATCATACTCACAATTTAGAGATGAAAAGAGAGAGTTTTGCTTTGCTTTAGGGTTGAGAGAATTAGAATTGAATTTGCTTTTCTTCTTTCTTAGTTGGCGGCGGCTCCATTGATTTCCATGGCGACGGTAACTATTCTATTTTAATTAGGTTTAAGGTTAGCATTAGGATGTATTTATAGGTGTAGGAAGTTATTTAGGACCATTAGATTAACCCTGAACCATGAGAACCAATCAAATGCAAAATCTGCATTTGAGCGAATCGGCCTACGGGTTGACAGCCAAACACCCTGGATTAACCCTTAGTCGACCCAGCGGGGCTTGGGTCGACCTCAAAAATGGGCCGGTTCGGTTATTCCCCCTCCCAATTCGCTGTTTTGAACTTTTTCGCATATTTATTTATTTAATTTTTAATTTTTATATATATATATATATATCAATATTTATATATTCCTCTGCGTGACCCATTTCACTTAATTCTTTTCTAAAAATTAAGTATACTTTAATTTGTGAATTTTAATGTTATAAAATTACGGGGTGTTACATTCTCCCCTCCTTAAAGGATTTCGTCCCTGAAATCTCCAAGTCAAGAAGAATGTATATCCTACCATCTAATCGTCCATCTACTCAAACACCAGCATCCATTGTCCTTAAAAGACTTCTAATGCTTTAATGTTTATATGCACAGTGTGTGTGTATGTCCATATCTAATGCAAAATTAGGTGGTCTACTGATTCAGTCGACCTCCTTAGTGCAATTCATGATAGTGCCATGCGTCCAATATGTATGTAAAAGATTCCTAATGATACATATTAATTCTATATGCGTGCACAACCATCCACCCGAATGCAGCAACTATATGATAATACAACCATTATACATCCATTTTACTAAATACATCCATGTATATGCAATATGCAATATGAAGTGACTGAGCCGATCTGGTGCCTAATAGTATGTGTATATGCATCCACGAGCAACCACTAGTAAACACTTGCATCCACTTTGCATCCACCATACATAACATGTCTCAAACACATGTTTCAACCATAGGATTATCCTAACTAAAGGTCAAAGATACTAGAGAGAGGATATACTAAAGATAAGATAAGTACAAGCTAAGCGATAAAGGAGAAATTAAAAGACATACCCTAAAAAAGAAAAGGGTATCGTGAACGCATCTTCTCTTCTGTCTCCCAAGTAGCGTTGCTCTCATCATCTCCCCATTGCACTTTGACTAGTCTGACCTCTCGACTCCTCAACCTCTTGATCTCCGACCCAAGAATGCGCGTAGGAGCTCGTCGAATCGTCGCATCACGCTCTATCTCCACCTCTCTAAGCAAGCTCGGCTCTACCACTTCCGCGGTCTCGTGCAAGAACTTCCTCAAATGTGACACATGGAATACGTCATGTACACCACTAAGTCTCTCGGGCAACTACACTCTATACGCCATCCGTCCAATCCTCTCCTTAATAGGAAACGGCGCTACAAACCTTGGTGCTAATTTCCCAATGGACCCAAAGAGAAAAACGTTCTGTAATGGAGACACTTTGAAAAAGACCATGTCCCCAACTTCAAACTCGAGATCTGTCCTCCTCTTATCCGCATAAGATTTCTGCCTATCTTGCGCTGCTTTCATCCTCCTTCGAATCAAGTCGATCTTCTCCGAGATTTCCCTAATCATATCGGGCCCAAGTAAGATCTTATCCGTAGATTCCCACCAACATGTAGGTGAACGACAAGGTCGTTCATATAGAGCTTCGAATGGTGCCATACCAATGTTGGACTGAAAGCTATTATTATATGCGAACTCAAACAATGGAAGATGCTCTTCCCATGTACCCCCAAAGTCTAGGATACATAGCCTCAACAGATCCTCTAGAATGCGATTCACCCTCTCGGTCTGGCCGTCCGTCTGAGGATGATATGCGTTGCCCAAACATAACTGAGTCCCTACCGCCTCTTGTAAGCTTCTCCAAAATTCGCTAGTAAAAACAGGATCGCGGTCGTTCACTATGCTAGAAGGAACACCGTGCAAACGAACTATTTCTCGAACGTATACAGAAGCTAACCATGGAGCAGTCCTCTTACTCTTCATGGGAATGAAATGGGCGCTCTTAGTAAGTCTATCTACTATAACCCAAATCCCCGTATTACCCTTCCTCGATCGTGGTAATCCATCCACAAAATCCATCGAGACACTCTCCCACTTCCATAGTGGAACCTCCAATGGGTGAAGCAACCCACCGGGTTTCTTTTGCTCCGTTTTTACTTGTTGGCATACCAAGCATCTAGCGACATACTCGGCCACGTCTTTCTTCATGTCGGCCCAAAAGTAAACTCTCTTCATGTCTTTGTACATCTTGTCCCCACCGGGATGAATGGTCATCTTCGAACAATGTGCTTCGTCAAGAATAGTCTTCCTTAGGTCATCGTCTTTTGGTACACAAAGTCTACCGTCCCTACGTAACCAACCCTTATCGTCTAGGGTATATCTACGGAGATGGCTTGATGACTCCCCTCCTTTGAGTTTTTCTACTAACTCAACCAACTGCGGGTCGTCTCGCTGTGCCTCGCCAATCCGTCTCAAAAGTGTAGGTCTGACCTCCAAGGATGCTAGCAAACCGGGTACGAAGTCAATGGAAGGTCTAAAATCAAACATAGAGATGAACTCTAAACTTCGCCGCTCAACAAACAAAGGACTTAAGGATAAACTTTTTCTACTTAAGGCATCGACCACCACGTTACCCTTGCCAGGGGTATATGCTATCTCAAAGTCGTACGACGCCAAGAACTCCATCCACCTTTGCTGCCTTAAGTTCAAGTCCTTCTGAGAGAATAAGTATTTTAAAGCATTGTGGTCAGTGAATAGTTCGAATTTCTCGCCAAGAGGATAATGACGCCAAGACTTAAGCACGAAAACAATAGCGGCAACTCTAGGTCATGTGTGGGGTAATTCTTCTCATACGCTCTCAACTGCCTTCCACCATAGGCTATTACCCTGCCCTCTTGCATTAAGACTACGCCTAGTCCTGTCCCACAAGTGTCAGTATAAACGGTAAACGGCTTACTCCCGTCTGGCAATACTAAGACTGGGGCTGAAGTCAAAGCTCTCTTCAAACGTTGGAACGCATCATCACAATCTACGTCCCATGTGAAAACTAGGTTCTTCTTCGTCAAGCGTGTCAATGGAGCTGATATCTTTGCGAAGTCTTTGATAAACTTCCTATAGTAGCCAGCCTACCCCAAGAAAATTCGCACTTCGGTAGCATTTTTGGGAACCTTCCAATCTTGGATGGCCACCACCTTCGCGGGATCTACAGCTATCCCTTCTTTGGAAACCACGTGCCCCAAGAACCGTACTTCCTTCCTCCAGAAGTGACACTTAGAAAATTTAGCCTTAAGGCTATGCGCTCGTAGGGTCTCCAACACTTCCCTAAGATGTAGGGCATGCTCTTCTTCATCCTTAGAAAAGATCAAGATGTCATCTACAAAGACTACCACGAATTTGTTAAGGTACTCCCTAAACACCCTACTCATCAAATCAACAAAATATGCTGGGGCGTTTGTCTAACCGAAGGGCATCACTAGCCATTCATAGAAACCGTCTGGAGTCCTAAAGGCAGTCTTGTCTACGCTATCCTCAGCCACTCTCAACTGATGGAACCCAGTGGCTAAGTCCAACTGCGAAAACACCGAGGCGCCAACTAACTGATCGAAGAGATCGTCAATCCTCGGCAGTGGGTGTCTGTTCTTCTTAGTAAGTTAATTAATTTCTCTATAGTCCACACACAGTCTAAGGGACCCATCCGCCTTCGTGGCAAATACTACTGGAGCACCCTACTCAGATATACTTCGTCTTATGAAACCCTTCTCAAGCAACTCCTTCACTTTCTTATCGAGTTCCCTCCTTTCACGTGGAGCCATGTGGCGTACTGGCAAAGATACTGGTTTCGCATTATCCACAAGATATATTCGAAAATCTATCTCCCGCTTCGGAGGCAAGCCCTTCACCTCCTCAAACACATCCGAATATTCTCGGACCACTCTAACAGATCGTAGATTTTCCTCAGACGCGTCAAGCGATTCTAGATAACTTAGCATAACCGTATTTATGGGATTACAAAAGATTTCGAGAGTGTTGCCAAGGCGAGTCCCGAGCCTAACTACTCTCCTTTCACAATCAAGAACGGCCCCATTTCTGGATAACCAATCCATTCCTAAAATTAGCCCATAGCCCGTGAAGCCCAACACATAAGCATCACACCTAGATTCAACGCTAAGTATGGAAATTTTCAAATCCAAACACATCATAGACAAATTAGCTGAGCCCCCAATTAGATTCGAAACAACTAAGGGATCCTCTACTAAACTGGTGTTTAAGTGCAGTGGTTCAACTAATGATGTAGAGATAAACGAATGCGATGCGCCCGAATCGAATAAGGTACGGACCGGATGATCAAACAGAAAAACTAAGCTTTCAACAGAAATGGTTCTACCTCGTTCTTGCAGCGGTGGGACCGCGAGAGCCTGAACTTGTCCCCTTGCCTGCCCTGGTGCCATAAGAGCCTGCACCTGTCCTCCCGAGGTAGCTCCTGCCCTCTGCCCCTTCTTTGGGCAGTCCTTCACTAAATGTCCCGCATCGCCACAATGAAAACAGCCTGTCTTCTTTTTCTTTTGGCAATCCTTTCTGAGATGGCCTGGTGTCCCACAGTTAAAACATTTCTTCTTTCCCTTGTCGTTATTGTCTTTACCGCCCTTCTTGTTTTGCTGTTGTGGTTTCTTCTGATCCCCCTTCTTCTCGGGTGCCTTATCAGCTTTAGCGCTTTTCTCCTCATGCATAAGCGCCATTTATACTAACTTCTCAAAGGTGGCCCCCATAGGGATGTGGGTCATAGCCAACCCTTGCAATGGTTCATTCAAGCCATTCACGAACCTTAGAGCCTTCTTCTCCGGTGTGTTTACTAAGTCCAAGCCAAACCTTGCTAACTGATTAAATTTATTGACATATTCTTTCACTGATGAGCTTCCTTGCTTCAATGTCAAGAACCTTTCCATATATAGATTTTTTTTCGCCCTTGAGAGAAACTTCGCCTCGAACCTACGTCCGAAATCCGCCCAAGAGTCAATAGGACGCTCCCCATTTGTGACCTCCCACCAAAACGAGGCCTCTCCCTTCATCAACCAAGCTGCTAAACGAACTCTCCTCCCTTCTTCTACTTCAAAGATTTCTAGCAATTATTCCACCTCCTTAAGCCAATCTCTAGCTTCCACAAACGTTTCTGACCCTTGAAATGGTTTTCCACCCATAGCCTTGAATTCCTTGCACGTCTTTGCAAAAGTATCTACGCGAGGAGGAGGAGGAACGGGTGCAACTGGTGGTGGAGGAACATTGGCTGGACCTGCAGCGGCCCTAGCCTCTAATAACCTCCTATACCATCCTGGTATCGTTACACCGTCGGGTAGATTAAGATCTTCAGCCATGCTGAAACGAAAAAGGAAAGATTCAGAATGGAGAATTCGAAAGATAAAGATATGGGCTATTGGGGATTATGTTTTTTTTTCCTTAAAAACTTTTCTCTTTAAATTTCTCATTAAAACATGTTTTTGAAAGCACTTCTTCCAAAAATAACTATTTTTCTAAAGTATTTTTATTTGTTCTGGTAACCTTAAGCTCTGATACCACGTGTAACACCCCACGTCCATTAATGTCTCTCACAAAGGGAATGCATTAACTTCAATGGAGGTTATAAGTGAATATAGAACAAAAAAATTACAACAAGACAGATAATAAATAGTACTTGGAAATCTAAAACTTCATTTTATTGCAGCGGAAATTAAACATGTTTGTTACATCATAAAACCATAGATCATAACCAAGTACAATATCCATCTTCATAAAAACAAAATACATAATCCCATTAAATAAATAGCCATTAAAAAGATAACAAGCTGGACTTTACTTCAACGGTCCAAGCTTTCCAAAGAGAGATGAAGCAATTCAATCAAACTCCACTAGAGTTGGGCCCAACCTGAGGACCTGGAGGGGGGAAAAGGATAGAAATAGAGGGGGTCAGACATAAAGTCTGGCGAGTATGATACTTCTAACAATACTATTATCAAAATAACTAGACTAAGGCATAAGTTGGAAGACAAGTAAATGTCTATGAACTCTTAGGAAGATAAAGATAGCGTTTAAGATAACGTTAAAGATAACGGTAAAGGCACACCTAATTACTAATGAATGATTACTACACTGCACCGCACATTACTACACTGCACCACACCAGTCATCCTATTGTTTACTCCTACTTGCTTCACACAGAAACTTTAAAAATAGCCTTAGGTACCCCTAGCTGACTACATAGGTGTCGTCTGCCCCTATCTCCACTAGGTGTACCCCACTACCCACTTTCGATCGGCTCCCTACTCGTAGATACCCGTGTTGGCCCCACAGTGGGGTGTATCACTCCCCTAAAGTGGCAACCCGATACAACTTAAGAATGCACAGCTTATACCTACACGATGCAACAACGTCTTACCTACCAGCCCGGGTCCACACACGCATACGAAACCCATTGGACTTGTGTTGCCACCGCTCCCCGTTTTGGCCTCTTACAGTCGAACCCAGCATGCGTGTCCCGTCCTCGACTTGGGTCGAGCCCATAAAGATACGTTTGGGATACTGGTCGAAATGGGCCCCCACAAGCTACCCACCTAAGCTTGTCACTAGTATATCCCACTTAACCCTCTTAGTCATGTTCATTTACATGTGTGTTTGGTTAAGTCTTACTAATCGTATTTCACATGCCACTAAGGTAACCCCCTAGATTCCTCATGCCACCCAAGGCACCTACTTAACCCCCATGTCCCACGTTACATGTTTATCTGTTTAAGTATTTCTTAATTCATTCAGGCCATAACCTCATAAAGACCTCTCACATTAGACTGGCATTTATGGCAGCAGGATTTGCCGGGTGGGTCCGGGTAGTTTTACACCATAAAAGAGTCTAACCTCGTGTCTTTACAACCGTTATGCTTTAGTTTAGGCCTAGGACCTCTCACATTGGGCTGACATTTGTGACCACTGGATTTGCCGGGCGGGTCTGGGCAGGTTTACGTCACAAACGAGACCAACCTCGTGTCCAAAGCATTGATTAACACTTAAAATCTTTTACCCCAGTTTTAATTATTCCATATTCAAATTATTAATTAAGTCAACTTTTAATGATGTCCATAATTGACTCAATTATGGCCATCCACTTATGGCATGCAAAATCATATCAATTGCACCCCAACTTTTTAATATTAAATCCTTAATATTACCCCTACCCCACGTTTATACGTTCGCTTATTCAACGCATAATATAGGCTAGACTTGTATAGTCTACCACCTAGGACAAAGATAAATTATCACAACATATAGACAATTAAAATAAATCTAATCATAATAGGGGTGAAACTTGCATAAACTACACATGTTAAGGATCAAAAGGTGTCAACTTGTTAAATGTCTCAATTTATATGATATGATCATAGCCCAAATCTATACAAACTTGCATATGAGGTTTTTAGGCAACATAATGATGGTGTGAACTAGCATAGGATATCACATATGTCATAGCATAATTCTAGATGTCATAATAGATGTCTTGGTATATGTTCATAACTTTTCTAATCAATCTTACTTGCATATGTGACTTGTCATATAGATCAACATAACCCAAACATGATGATTTAATTAATATGAACTAACTAGCATAGATGGTAACATCATGGCCTTTTTAACATGTATGATTCATCACAACTTAGCATAGAAACTTTCAACATACATAACATCATCATAGCATGATTTACAACATATAAGATATCATCATCACATAACATTGGATTTACAATATACATGATAGCAAAAGGGGTTTACAACAACATAAATGATAATTCACATCATCTACTCATTATCCATTCATGACTCAACCTAATTAAAATGATAATAATCTTGTTAAGATCATCATACTCACAATTTAGAGATGAAAAGAGTTTGCTTTGCTTTAGGGTTGAGAGAATTAGAATTTAATTTGTTTTTCTTCTTTCTTAGTTGGCGGCGGCTCCATTGATTTCCATGGCGACGGTAACTATTCTATTTTAATTAGGTTTAGGGTTAGCATTAGGATGTATTTATAGGTGTAGGAAGTTATTTAGGACCATTAGATTAACCCTGAACCATGAGAACCAATCAAATGCAAAATCTGCATTTGAGCGAATCGGCCTACGGGTTGACAGCCAAACACCCTGGATTAACCCTTAGTCGACCCAGCGGGGCTTGGGTCGACCTCAAAAATGGGCCGGTTCGGATATTCCCCCTCCCAATTCGCTGTTTTGAACTTTTTCGCATAATTATTTATTTAATTTTTAATTTTTATATATATATATATATATATCAATATATATATATATATTTCTCTGCGCAACCCATTTCACTTAATTCTTTTCTAAAAATTAAGTATACTTTAATTTGTGAATTTTAATGTTATTAAATTACGGGGTGTTACATATATTTTTATCGTTATTTCCAATACGATATTTATTGGTTTCAGAATTTGATATTGAATATAAGCCGATATATTTTCTATTCAGAGCCTTGTATTTAATATCAAATGGGATTTTGGTTTGTCATGAATGGTATCTTTAATAATACTGTTCTTAAACTCAAATGGAGTTAAGAAAATTAGGAACTAACTAGGGATCAGTTAAGTTGAATGGTTTCTTGGATATTGATCTGATGTTGATTTCGGCCTTCAGGGTTAATGTTTATGGAACTGTTCTCTTACTAATTTACGGTTAGAGACTAATAGAATGGAATGTGATGTGGGTTTACCGTGAACCGTGTTTTAAATGACATTGGTTCTTTAACCCAGTTAAAGATTAGAACTAAGTGGAGTTTTAATGAATCTTTAATTAGATTGAAATGATCGAGAATGGAGTATCGCCAGTTTTGCTCCAAGCGATAGTTAAATCTTTAATTAGATTTGAACGTGAAATGGTAATTAATTTTACCGATAACACCGTGGTATTAGATATGGAGTATTACCAGTTTTGCTCCATGGGATGAATAGGTTGGGATTGGGAATTAAAATAAATAATTACTTCGGTGTGGTTCGCTAATCCCGACTAGTTTGGAAAACCATAATTTGGTTTTAAATGACATCCAAGGGAAGATTAAAGAATAAATTTTAAAGAATTTATCTTTGATAAAATTAATGGGAACCTTTCCCTAAGAATATGAAATTTAGAAACTAACTGGGGATCAGTTAAGTAGAATGGTTTCCTGAGTATTGATCTGATGTTGGTTTCGGCGTTCGGGGTTAATATTTGGGGAATTGCTCTGTTACTAATTTGCGGTTAGTAAATGATGGATTTGAATGAGGCGTATGTTGCGTTTGTGTAACACTTGTTTATTATACACGCTGGTTATTCGGAAAGGTCGGGTTTATACCCATTCTGAATAACCGATTCGGCAATATGTCGAAGAGGAAGATGGTGGTTGAAGATCGGAAGTCTTCACTTCGTTTGGGTGATTACTGATGATCTTGATTGGGTTGTACCCCCAAGATGAGGGAATCAGTTGGTGATCGTCCAGACGTACTTGGAGATCGATGGATATGCGAGGAAAGTGCCTCCGGTTTCGTTCAGACCCAGAACGAACTTGTAAATGGACTATGTGTCTGGCATTGGATTTTATTCTGTGTTGATTGATCTTTATTATATATACATCTGTTTGGCGGTGGAGAATTTATTCTCTTTCTTAACGCCCTTCTCTGAGACGTACGAGCTCAGAGGTTGTATATCGATGGACACCAGTCACATGGAGTGAATTGCCTATGTGGCATGCCTAAGTGGCAGATGATCAAGGCTTCTGTTGAAAAGCAAAGCCTTGTGGTTGATGATCAAAGCACGGCTTTAATACAGCGTAGCTTTGTGTATAACGTGAATTCGCAAGACTCAAACCTCGATATGAGTTAAAAATGGGATAAGGACTGCAGGGAGAGCACGACGTTTCTTTCTAGCTTTGGTGGTGTCAGTGACTTACCAGCCCTGACATTTATATTATTTTCACCTATGTGGTTGTTGGATGCGAGGCGCTTCGGATATAGGTCTGATAGAATCGGGAAATGTGTGTTCAGGAATTGCCAATCCTCAAACGTAATAGAGGACCGACCCTGAGGATCCAAGGGTTACCCAAAGTGTGTAGTCCTGAGACATTTGCTAGATTGTCTCGAAGCGGAGAGGAGCTTGCCCCTTGCCTCGACTCATGACGGAAATCCAATTTCCAATACGAGATATTTCGGTTTTATTTGTAAAGCCTAGTATGGCGACATGATATATGGTACCCATGCCGTCTATGATTGATATTTATGATTGAAATTGTTTTGACACTATACACTTATAATATTATCAAATGATTTGTTTTAACGTACCAAGCATGTTTGGCTATTATAAGGGAAAACCCTATCCTCCGGCTTGCGTTGCATTGTGTGATGGGACATGGGTCTTATAATAGCTTCATTTTTTCCAAAAAGCATTGCGCTGTTTTGTTATATGCACTAGTGTTCTTGGGAGGAAACCCGTCCCGTGTTATACGGCGTGGTCCCTTGAATTACTCTCTTTTAAAATAAAGATTAATAACTGTTTTAGTTCTCACACCAGTCACATGACTGACCTGGAGTTTATTGTTTTTACCTAAACTCTGGGTGCCCCTATTTTCGACACGGGCAGCTAGTAGTTTTGGTTTTGCGGATTTATATTCACAAGATCCTGATTTACAGCTGGAACGATGCTTGGAAAGCTCTGTATCCGTGTATTACTTCTAGTTGTGTTTTGTATTATTTTCCGCTGCTATGTAATTTATTGTAATCTCTGATATTTTTCTGTTGTATAATATTTATTCATACTCTATATATTCTTGTAATCTGATGGAATTGTTGTAAATAACAATGAAATGTTCTTCTGTTTGCGTTCCGATCTGTCTTATCCTGACTCAATCCGTGATTTCCCGTTAGGGGGATTTCGGGGTGTAACACAAATCACAACAATAAGCCCTATCTAGTTTTGGTTCTCACACCAGTCTAATGGAAACATATAGAAATCCCACTTTCGTCACTCGAACATAAATTCTGATGATGTTTCGAACCACCATCAGAACATCCATGGGCGACTAGAGTGTGACTCTATATCCATCCAGTATATTGGAGGCTTCCAATACACGTGGATCAGACGTATATTAAAATCTCTATATACCTGATAGTCCAAATCAATATAAATAAATATTCAAATACGAATTATTGGATTAAATTTTAAAAACAAAACTTGTTTTCAATTTTATTTTTCAAAACAACACTCTTTACACTCGTTCTAGGATACTACTGATCCTATCTCTAATGAGTCACTCCCATTGGATATTACTAATCCAATCTTTGATGAATTCTTTCTTTTGGTTCTAACGTGTCTTGTTCTCCGAGCTCGGTAAACCAAAGCTCTGATACCAAAGTGAAACGACCCGAACTTCCCCGGTAAGGAAAGCCCGGATTGAATTGAGGACAAGACACATCGGGACGCAAACAGAAGAACATTTCATTGTTAATTAAAACAATTCCATCAGAATACAAAATATACAGAGTATAAATAAATATTACACATCATAAAATATCAGAGATTACAATACATTACATAGCAGTGGAAAACAATACAATACACAACTAGAAGTAATACGCGGATACAAAGCTTTTCGAGTATTGTTCCAGCTGTAAATCAGGATCCTGTGAATATAAATCTGCAAAACCAAAACTACTAGCTTCCCGTGTCAAAATAAGGGCACCCAGAGTTTAGGTTAAAACAGTAAACCCAAGATCAGTCATGTGACTGGTGTGAGAACTAAAACAGTTATTAATCTTTATTTTAAAGTTAGGTAAATCAAGGGACCACGCCGTATAACACGGAACAGGTTTCATCCCAAGAATACCAGTGCATAAAACAAACAGTGCAATGCTAAATAAAGAAAAATGAAGCTATTATAAGACCCAGGTCCCATCACATAATGCAACGCAAACCGGAGGATAGGGTTTTTACCTTATAATAGCCAAGAATGCTTGGTACGTGAAATTTCATGTTTTATTATTACTATAAGTGTATAGTGTATAAAACAACTTTAAATTATAAGTATCATTCATAGACGACATAAGTGCCCCATACCACTATGTCGCCATATATAGGTTATACAATCAAAACCGCAAAGTCACGTATTGGAAGTTGGATTTCCATTTGTGAACAGAGGCAAAAGATAGTCCTCACCGATTCGAGACTCTCTAGCCCGAGCCTCAGGACCTAGACACATGTGAGCCCTTGGATCGTCAGGGCCGGTCCACCGATGTGGATTAAAATGCCTGAACACTGCGTTTCCCCACCCTTTGGGGCGTAAATGAGCCAAATGACTCTATCGGCTCCACACAGTCACCGATATATCCGAGGCGCCTCGCACTAGTAACAACCACACAGGTGAAAATAATATAAATGTCAGGGCTGGTAGGTCACTGACACCACCCTAGCAAGAAGGAAACACATGCCCTCCCAGAGGTCCTCTCCCGTTTTTGGTTCACAACCGGGGTGTGAGGCTCGCGAATCAACGCTACACAAAGCTATGCCACACAGGCCGTGCTTTGATCATCAACCACAAGACTGTGCTTTTCAACAGAAGCCTTGATCGTATTGCCACTTAGGCATGCCACACAGGCAATTCACTCCATGCTTTTGATATCCATCAATATATAACCTCTGAGCTCGTACGTCTCAGAGAAGGGCGTTAAGCAAGAGAATAAATTCTCCGCCACCAAACAGATATATATTTAATAGAAATCAATCACACAGAATAAAATCCAAGGTCAGACACACAGTCCATTTACAAGTCCGTTTTGGGTCTGAACGAAACTGGAGGCATCTTCTACCTCGCATATCCATCGATCTCCAAGTACGTCTGGACGATCACCAACTGATTCCCTCCTCTTGGGTGTACAGCCCAATCAAGATCATCAGTAATCACCCAAACGATGTGAAGACTTCCGGTCTTTGACCACCGTCTTCATCCTCGACTCATCGTCAAATCAGTTATTCAGAATGGGTTAAACCCGGTCTTTCTGAATAACTCGTGTATATAATAAACAAGTGTTACACAAACACAACATAGGCCTCATTCCAATTCAGAATATTCTTTTATTCAAATATTCTTATATATTGGGAAAGGTTCCCGTTAATTTTATCAAAGATAAATTCTTTAAATTTATTCTTTAATCTTCTTTTGAATATCAATTCAAACTAGTCGGGATTAGCGAACCACGTCGAAGTAATCATTTATTTTATTTCCCAATCCCAACCTATTCATCCCATGAAGTAAAACTAGTCATACTTCATATCTAACACCACGGTGTTATCGGTAAATTCAATTACCATTTCACGTTCAAATCTAATTAAAGATTTAACTATCGCCCGGAGCAAAACTGGTGATACCCCATTCTCGATCACTTCAATCTAATTAAAGATTCATTAAAATTCCACTTGGTTTTAATCTTCCCAAAAATAAATATCATGTCTTTAACTGGGTTAAAGACCCAATGTCATCTAAAACACGGTTCACGATAAACCCAAAATCACATTCCATTAATTATCGGGTTAAAGAACAAGTGTTATTTAAAACACCGTTCACGATAAACCCAAAAATCAATTCCAATTCAATTCCAATTAAATACCATTTAATTGGTACACTTCATTAAATCTAAATAAAAAGACTTAATCTTTTTCTCAACTGGGTTTAAGAACAGTGTTAATAAAGACACCATTCACGACAAACCCAAATCACATTTGATATTAAATATAAGGCTCTGAATAGAAAATATATCGGCTTATATTCAATATCAAATTCTACGACCAACAAATATCGTATTGGAAATAACGATATCAATATATCTTTCAAATTCCCATAACAATATCTGTATCGTCACGAAATCCAACATCGAAATATTCCAAAGACAAATTCGATTCAAATCCATTCCAATTCAATTATTGGAAATTCTGGTTTCTTTTAAAACCATTTCAAATCCAATTTATTTATTTTAAAAATAAATGGATTTTAATTCTAGTTCAAAACTATTTCATTTCGATGAAAATCTATTTTTATCTTTTCAAATATGGAATTTTTCATCCCAAATCTTCACAAATCATTTCTTATGATTTTCTACAAATTACTGATATTTTAAATAATTTTATCAGGGCCCGTACAGTCGATTTCCATCAACGGCCATCGAACTGCACTTACAGCGACCTTTTCCAAATTTGATTTGGACATAATTCCAAATCCAACCATTAGATTTCAAATCTCTAATATTCATTAAAAATCTATTTTCGATACGAACCCAACGGTTCCGGTTTTAGGAGAATCCGACGGTCGGATCTCCCGTAATATCCATTCGAAGTCAATTGTCGAAATTCACGAACTGCCGTGGCGCGTTCTATTTAGGCCATTATATATATAATATATATATATATATATATATATATATATATTATATATTTCGTCGATTTCCTT
The DNA here is from genome assembly GCA_030737875.1 of Allium sativum. Taxonomy (NCBI): domain Eukaryota; kingdom Viridiplantae; phylum Streptophyta; class Magnoliopsida; order Asparagales; family Amaryllidaceae; genus Allium; species Allium sativum. The sequence goes on from CM060912.1 coordinate 338,624,915, forward strand.
TCAAAACGTATTTTATAAATCGTTTTAAATTCATTTTCAAAACGATTTCAACTTCATATTCAATTTCTAATCAAAATTGAATATTCCATATCATTAATCAATAAAAGATAATATTTTCAAAACGTTATATTTTGAAATCACTTCCTTTTCTATATTCATTATAAAAATGAATAAAATCGATATAAATATTGTTCACGTCAAAATGTCGTCAATCTAATCAACACGGCTTTTATTCAACACATGAATGTTTTCTTCTATTCAACACATGAATATTTATTTTAATCAACACATGATTATTTATTCTTTTCAACACATGAAGGTTTTCTTCTATTCAACACATGAATATTTATTTTATTCAACACATGAATATTTTCTTCTATTCAACACTTGAATATTTATTTTATTCAACACATGAATATTTATTTTATTCAACACATGAATATTTTCTTCTATTCAACACATGAATATTTATTTTATTCAACACATGAATATTTTCTTTCTATTCAACACATGAATTTACTTTCTATTCAACACATGAATTTACTTTTATAATATTCCTTATTTTCCAAATTGGAATGAGGCCCAATCAATTACCATATAACATTAATTATATGGATTGCCTACAACACATGTATATAATAGCAACGATAAATCATCAACCATCATCAAGAGTGCACCATAGAACTGCAGAAGCGTTAAATATAAATAATTAACGCTTACACAGTCTGTCAACCTATCGATTGACATACAACTAAACAATCGGGATTAGTGTACGTCAAATATCATCCCAATACCCGTGTGGGGTTTCAAATCAATAAACACAGATTTTTATTCATGCAGTTGGGCGATGTGTAAAATTTATCGTCCCAATCAATATCAGTCAAATCAGTGTATATAAACAAATCATCCGATTTGTTTATAAATATTTATTTTATATACACGTTAAAAATTATATTTTCCACTATAAAATATTTTATTCCATTGCACATCACACAATAAAATTTCACAACACAGCAATCAAACAAACAAGTCATCCAAGGTCTGTGGACGACGGGTGTCGGGTGCTACTAAGCACCGTCTGCATCCTAGTATATATTTCAACTAGAAAACAAAATAAAAGTGAGGAGTTCTCACCGAGAAGTTAAATCAAACGCCACGACTCTTCTTATGTAGGAAGTCTTCGCCACTAGCTGTTTGTCACTTTCGTCGTCCGTGTTCGCTACATATATAAAAATCACATTTTTATATTTTCTATTATATAAAAATCATATAATAAAATTATATTTCTACTTAAAAGCCATATGTGTAAAAAATCACATCCTTAACACGAGGTTTACATTATAAAGATAATATTTTTATTTCGTTACTTCCTATATGAAAATCTCATTTTTACTTTACCCTTTCAACTAAATAAAGATTCAATTTTTTCTAATATAAAAATAATATTTTTATTGCTCCATTATAAAAAAGATCATATTTTTTATTCTCTACTTATATAAAAATTTCGCCTTTCTTTAATTAAAAATATCGTCTTTCTAATAATAAAAATATCACCTTTCTCTAATTAAAAATATTGCCATTCTCTAATTAAAAATATCGCCTTTCTCTAATTAAAAATATCGCCTTTAAATAAAATAAACAACTAAAAAAGATAAAATAAAAATAATTAAAAATAAAAAACTTACTTTTCAATTTGGTTTACTGTGGAGGAGGGGGCTTGGCTTGTTGGAGTTGGAGGTGGTGCTAGGGGCGTCGCGGGTTAGGGTTCCGGAGCAGCTGAAGTGGGGTGGTTTTGTCGCGCCGGAGAGAGGGAGGGGGAAGATGGTGTCGCGTCGGGTTGGGGTTGGCGAAGCGATGGTGGCGAGGTTTGTGCGTGGGCGGTGACGGCTTCGTTGTTTTGAGCTCCCGTAGCGAAGATAAGGGGGGAAGTGGGTAGGAGAAGAGAAGGAGAAGCGAGGAAGGAGGGGGCGGGTTCGCCTGAGGCGCGACGGCGAGGCCACATGTAACACCCCGCAAATTCTATAACTGTGAAATTAACAAATTAAAGTATAATTAATCTGAAATAAAAGAACTAAGGGAAACGGGATACGCCATTGCGTTCGTCTCGGAAAAATACGCGAAATAGAGTCCGAGTTTTCGAAAAACGGAGTCCGTATGAAGAAGATAGGGCCTTCGGAAGTTTGAGAATCAAGTTTAAATTCAAGCAGAATAAATCAGGTTTAAATTCGAAAATGGGGCCCAATGGGCCAGGGCGGAAAAACACCCGCCTGACGCACCCAGGTCGACTGGGCTGTCGACCTGGTCTAACCAGGTCGACAGGCCTGTCGACAGGCCTGTCGACAGGGCTGTCGACAGGGGTGTCGACCTGGTCCAGACCAGGTCGAGCCCAGTCTTACCCGGCTGGCCTATTCTCTATGTGGTCGATTTTCTGTGGTCTGCTTTGTCACTAGGGCTAGGTGGCAAGTTTTAATTGGTCTCTCCTTAGAATGAATGGCTACGATCAATCCAAGCAACATCAATGGTCCTAATCAGTTCCTAACCTCTATTTAAACAACCCTAGACTAAACCCTAATCTATTCATTCAAAAATAAGAACATAGCCGCCATGTTGCTGAGAAACGACTAGGAGTAACCACCAAATTGGAGAGAGGATTAGGAGGAAGATTCTAAAGCTTAAAGCAACCTAAACAAATCAATTCAACAAAGGAATTTGCGTCTTCAATCCCTAAATTAGAGAATTCATCACACCATTGTAAGTAGAGTATTACTTTGGTATGAATAAACAATTGTATTGGTTTGTATGCTTGAATTGTGGCAATAAAGTAATTCATATTTGTGCGTTCTTATCAATTTGAAATATTATATACGTTTGGATATTTATGAATTATGTTATTCATTATAAAGAACTACATGCGGTAGTTCTATGCAAGTATACGTTTGGAATATTTCGCAAATTATGTAATCCATGTCGAAGCTACATGTATGTAGTTGATTTAAATTCATGCAAGTTTGGGGTTTGCTTCTATGCCACCATGATGTATATTTTTGTGCATAAATCATTTTGTAAGTAATTGGAACAAGTTTGGTTATTATCCATATGAAATTATGTTGAGAATTTGGCATTATGTTTTAAGCCATGCTTTTGTACTAGAAAACCTATTTGCAAATTTATGAATATGGCTAGGCTATGAATGATATTTGGCATAATTGAAAACCATGATTAGGTCTATCTTGTTTACAAGAATTATATGATGACATATGTGGTACATGGCTAGGTTAGGCTCAAAAAGTCCCTTTTTGTAAGTTTACATGACTAAAGTAAGAATCATGATTTCATGTTAGAAATATTTATGCCATGGTTATGTGAACAAATTTAACTATACTTATGCCATGCTTATGTTTGATATTATGCCATGCTTATGTTTGACATTATGCCATGCTTATGCTAGAAATATTTATGCCTTGCTTATGTTTGACATTATGCCTAAATAAGAATATAGGTTCATGTTGCAGTTAAACCTATGCAAGTTTACATGCCTTGATTCATGTCACCTATGCTTTATGACCAAAGTATATGTTACCACTATGCAAGTACACCCGTTTCTAGTTTGTATTTCCAACGTCATTTTGCAAGTTCATACGCTCACATTCCCCTCTTTGTGTATGTAATTACGCTTTAAGCCTCCCCTTTTCGCATGGCTAATTTGGGCTTTAAAAGGCTAAGCCCAATATATATATAATAAACGGACGTGTAAAACGGGGGAAATAACGATGGGTTAAAATTAATTAATGAATGAAAATATAAAATAGAAGGGCCCAAGTTCAAGTATGGGTTGGGCCCATGATTGGTGTAGCCTTTACACCATTAACTTAATAATGGGCCGCAAATATTTACATATAAGAAATAAAGAGGAATGACAAAATATGTAAATGTAGAACATACGATGTGTTTAACCCGAGGTTGGATTGAGTTGTGATGTAAACCTGCCCGGAACCGCCCGGCTGTCCAGTAATCACAACAATACCTATCCAATGTGGGAGGTTAAACATGGAGCCCAGCAAGGACCCGAGGTTAGACTGAGTTGTGGCGTAAGACTGCCCGGAACCAACCGGCAACAGGCAGCCACAACAATACCTGTCTAATGTGAGAGGTCAGGGCCTTAATAAGACAATTAAGGCTGAGTCAGGATTGATAGGATTAAGTGAACTAAAGACTTAATCAAAATGGAACATGCTAAACAAAACGGACTGGTGGGGGTTAGGTTAGGAAACACTTAACCAACTTAGCATGTTGGCTAGAGATAGAAAACCTAGTAACGGGGGACCCTTTTCAGCAGTAACCCTAGAAGGTGTATCAGGATACCCTGAAACTAGGCAGGGTGGGGCACGATTACTGGGCTGATTGTAAGAGGTCAAATCGACGGCGGTGGTGTAGCAGTGTAGGTTCTAACGGGGTGCGGGCGTGCACACACTCCGGCGCAGAAAAATAAAGTACTGGGCGCCAGTAGCATACCTGTGCATTATAAGGTTGTGTCGGGCCGCCGCCATTGGACTTGATACACCCCATGGTGGGACCAGCATAGGTAACTACAACATCGGGGGCCGTAAGACACATGTAACTATGCGAGTAGGAGCCGATCATCATAGAATGGATTACATCACCCTGATTATGGGGTGCCAGTTGGAAACTAGTTTATATGGGTTCAGAGATCAACATGGGGTACGATAGTATATTCGACCCTAGACAACTTAACCAAGTTTATAGTGCATGCCCACTTCTTGTTTATACTTATCATACCCAGTTCTTTATTCATAGACAAAATAGTACTAGACTTACTCAGGCTTTATGTCTGACTCTACTTTTCTTTCGTCTTCTTTCTTCCGTTCCCCCCCCCCCAGGTCCACAGGGAGGGAAGACAGCAGCTTGACCAACCTTAACATCCAGCTTGAAGAAGAGAAATGTATTGCTTGGACTTTCCTGTTTTGAACTATGGCTTTGGACAATGCACTATGGGGCTTTTGCAGTTTATCTATGTTTTATTTATGCTTCTTTAAAAGATGTAATCAAGACAGATTATGAAAGTGTTATGTTATGTTTTTGGAAAGGATGTTGTTGTAACACGTATTTGACTTTATGAAATAAAGTTTGTTGTTTTTCCGCTGTTTACAAATATGTGTTCTTATATCTGTCTTGTATATCTGTGACTTATACTTATAAACCTCCACCAAAATTAGGGCATTCCCTTTGAGAGTGACCCTAACGGAGGTGGGGTGTTTCACTTGGTATCAGAGCATAGGTTTACCAGATAAGATAAAAAGTTTTGAAAAATTGTTTTCAAAAAGGAAATTTAAAGAAGCATTTTTAAAAGAAAAATATTATTTTATTTTAAAAAGGCAAAGTCCACTCCCCAAAGCCATAGGTACTATCTCTTATCCTTCGTTTTGAATCTATCCTTTTTGTTTCAGCATGTCCAAAGATCTTAACTTGCCTGAAGGGGTGCCAATACCTGGTTGGTTTAGACGCTTCTTAGAAGCAAGGGCCTCTCAGCCAGGTCCTACCGTTCCTCCTCCCCCAGCTGCCGGAAATCATCCAACTGCAGCAGCACCTTTTCCTCCACCTCCTCCTCGGGGAAACACGTTTGCTAAGATATGTAAAGATTTTAAAGCTATGGGAGGAAGGGATTTCCATGGAACTGAGTCCTTCGTGGCAGCCAGAAATTGGCTGAAAGAAACGGAGGACCTATTCATCATCTTTGAGGTAGAGGATAGACAAAAAGTACAATTGGCTGTGTGGCTATTGAAGGGCGAGGCTTCCTACTGGTGGGAAGTCACTAATGCTGAAAGACCAGTGGAGACATGGGAGGACTTTAGGGCGAGGTTTGAGACTAAATTTCTCTCAGATGCGGAAAGAAGTTCGCAGTTGGAAAAATTCTTATTTCTTAAACAAGGGGACAAAACAGTCAGAGAATATGTGAATCAGTTCGATGAGCTGGCTAGGTTTGGGCTTGACCTAGTCAACACCCCGCACAAGAAGGCTCTCCGTTTCGTCAAAGGGTTGAATGAGCCATTACACAGTTTGGCCATGACCCATATACCCATGGAAGCCACGTATGAAAGATTGGTGCAAATGGCATTGCTGAATGAAGAGGATAAGGGCAAGAAGAAAGAGGGTTTGCAGCCTAAGAAGACAGACTTTAAGAAGGGCGGGAAAGGCAACAAAGAGAAGAGGAAGTGCAATTTCTGTGGCAAAGTGGGGCACTTAGTAAAGGACTGCCGGAAAAAGAAGGCCAAGGAGAATGGTGGGTGCTTTTCTTGCGGTGAGACAGGCCATAGGGCTAAGGACTGCCCAAAGAAACGAGGACAGGGGCAGAGGGCTGGATCCACCCCAGGGGCACAGGTCCATGTGCTAGAAGCACCACCTCTGCAACAACGAGGTATAAATACTTCTGTAGAAAGTGTAGTTTATCTTTATGATCACCCCGTTCGCACTTTATTTGATTCTGGCGCATCACACTCCTTTATCTCGTCTGCTTTAGTAGAATCTCTGCACCTAAAAAATAGTATGGTAGAGGACCCCTTAATTGTTTCAAACCCAATTGGGGGCCCAGCTCATTTGTCTATGATCTGTTTGGGATTGAAAATTTCTATTCTAAGTGTTGAATTTCAATGTAGTGCCTTTGTTTTGGGCTTTTCGGGTTATGGTTTGATTTTGGGTATGGATTGGCTATCCAGTAATGGGGCCATCCTTGATTGTGAGAAAAGTGTTGTTAGGCTCCTAACCCAGCTCGGTAATACTTTGGAAATTTCTTGTAATCCCTAGTATGCGGTTATGCTTAGTTATCTTGAATCGCTAGATGCCTCTGTTGAAAATTTGAAATCAGTTAGAGTGGTCCGGGAATATCCGGATGTCTTCGAAGAGGTGAAGGGCTTGCCTCCGAAGCGGGAGATAGACTTCCGCATATATCTTGTAGATAATGCAAAGCCCGTTGCGTTGCCCGTTAGACACATGGCTCCACGAGAAAGGAAAGAGCTCAGTAAACAGATTAAAGAGCTTCTAAAAAAGGGGTTCATTAGGAGGAGCATTTCAGAATAGGGCGCTCCAGTAGTGTTCGCCACTAAGGCTGAAGGTTCATTTCGCTGATGCATGAGTTGTAAAGAATCACCTTAGTAAGTACATTTGGCAACATAGTTGACATTTGTTTATTTTCAAGAGATAATTCATCTATGTGGAATACCTTCTAGTAAGTGAACAAGATCCAAGATTCACTAATGAATTTTGGAGAGCTTGCATGGAACCATGAGTACGCAGTTAGGCTTGAGCCAAGTATACTAGAAGGAGAATAAGTGAAAGAGGAACGAGAAATAGGTTCCAAATCATATTTTGGAAACAAGAATTAAGAAGCTACGAAATTGTGCAAGTTAAAGACGGACAAATCATAATGGAGTTAAGCTCAAGAAATGCGGCTTAGAAGATTGAAGACTAGATTCGTGCATCGTATCTCTTCTTAAGAGTATATCCTTGATCCCTCTCTTCCTGTAAAGCTCACTTGCATGCTATCTTTTGTGTATATCCTCTCGGTCCCATTCTCAATCCAATTTCTGTTGCAAACCACATAGGGAGTATGACTCATCTGTTAGTAACACATGTTGGGGCTCGAGGGTGTTCATTGGTTTGACTAAAGTTTTTGGGTTTTATAGGATACAGATTGGTCTTAGGAAGGGACTCCCTTATGACCTAAAAGGAGTCCATCATGCTTGGTTTCCTAGAATCATATATGGTGGTTGGGTTGAGTAACTCTTTGGGTGTCAGTCTGATGTTGATTTCGGTCTTCGGGGCTGATGCTTAGAGAGTTCTTCTCCTAATCAATATATATGTGGCATAGGTTTTCAGTTTTGACATTGCCTAATGGGCACAAAGTTTTTACTTGCTTCTATCATTCGACTATACCTTTAGATAGGAACAATTGGGAAAATGTCCTATAGATTAGAGCTACCCGAAAGATTGGCCGGAGTCCACAACGTTTTTCACGTTTCACATCTCCGAAAATGTCTACATGAGTCTGCTGAAGTGGTAGAGCCAAATATACTCGAAGAGGCCGAAGTGGAACGCGAAGCAACCATAAGGAAGGTTCCAACCCGCATATTAGGAACGGAAGTGAAGAAGCTACGCAACCGCGAAGTCAAGCTCGTCAAAGTTCAGTGGAGCGACGCCGAGGGAGACGCGACTTGGGAAACTGAAGCAAGAATACGTACTGCCTACCCTTTTCTGTTCGAGGGTACATCCTTGATCTTTCTTTTTCCTTAAGTTGCGCTTTTATCTATCTTTTTAGGTATATTTCCTCGACCTTATCTTTTAGGTAGAATCTTTTTGGATGGAAACATGTAGTTGAAACATGTTATGTATGATGGTTGCAAGTGGTTGCAAGTGATTGCTAGTGGTTGCTCGTGGTTGCATACACACACACAATCTAGGTTTAAATCGGCTCAGTCACTTCATATTGCATATGCATATATGTTTGCATTCGTATATGGTTGAATTCTTATGTGTTGTCATGTGGATGCTGCATTTGTATTGAATGATTGTGCACTCATGTAGAATCATGAATAGGAAAATTTGCATACATAATGGATTCATGGCACTTACATAATTCACATTAAGGAGGCCAACTGAATCAGTAGACCGCCTGATTTTGCATTAGATAAGTACATGTACACACACACTTCGCATATGATCATGAAGCATTAGAAGTCTTTTAAGGACAATGGATGCTCGTGTTTGATGGATGAGTAGATGGATGATTGGATGTTAGGATATACATTCCTCCTAACTTGAAGATTTCGGGGACGAAATCCTTTTAAGTGGGGGAGAATGTAACACCCCGCAAATTCTATAACTGTGAAATTAACAAATTAAAATATAATTAATCTGAAATCAAATAACTAAGGGAAACGGGATACGCCATTGCGTTTGTCTCGGAAAAATACGCGAAATAGAGTCCGAGTTTTCGAAAAGCGGAGTCCGTATGAAGAAGATAGGGCCTTCGGAAGTTTGAGAATCAAGTTTAAATTCAAGCAGAATAAATCAGGTTTAAATTCGAAAATGGGGCCCAATGGGCCAGGGCGGAAAAACACCCGCCTGACGCACCCAGGTCGACTGGGCTGTCGACCTGGTCTAACCAGGTCGACAGGCCTGTCGACAGGGCTGTCGACAGGGGTGTCGACCTGGTCCAGACCAGGTCGAGCCCAGTCTTACCCGGCTGGCCTATTCTCTATGTGGTCGATTTTCTGTGGTCTGCTTTGTCACTAGGGCTAGGTGGCAAGTTTTAATTGGTCTCTCCTTAGAATGAATGGCTACGATCAATCCAAGCAACATCAATGGTCCTAATCAGTTCCTAACCTCTATATAAACAACCCTAGACTAAACCCTAATCTATTCATTCAAAAATAAGAACATAGCCGCCATGTTGCTGAGAAACGACTAGGAGTAACCACCAAATTGGAGAGAGGATTAGGAGGAAGATTCTAAAGCTTAAAGCAACCTAAACAAATCAATTCAACAAAGGAATTTGCGTCTTCAATCCCTAAATTAGAGAATTCATCACACCATTGTAAGTAGAGTATTACTTTGGTATGAATAAACAATTGTGTTGGTTTGTATGCTTGAATTGTGGCAATAAAGTAATTCATATTTGTGCGTTCTTATCAATTTGAAATATTATATACGTTTGGATATTTATGAATTATGTTATTCATTATAAAGAACTACATGCGGTAGTTCTATGCAAGTATACGTTTGGAATATTTCGCAAATTATGTAATCCATGTCGAAGCTACATGTATGTAGTTGATTTAAATTCATGCAAGTTTGGGGTTTGCTTCTATGCCACCATGATGTATATTTTTGTGCATAAATCATTTTGTAAGTAATTGGAACAAGTTTGGTTATTATCCATATGAAATTATGTTGAGAATTTGGCATTATGTTTTAAGCCATGCTTTTGTACTAGAAAACCTATTTGCAAATTTATGAATATGGCTAGGCTATGAATGATATTTGGCATAATTGAAAACCATGATTAGGTCTATCTTGTTTACAAGAATTATATGATGACATATGTGGTACATGGCTAGGTTAGGCTCAAAAAGTCCCTTTTTGTAAGTTTACATGACTAAAGTAAGAATCATGATTTCATGTTAGAAATATTTATGCCATGGTTATGTGAACAAATTTAACTATACTTATGCCATGCTTATGTTTGATATTATGCCATGCTTATGTTTGACATTATGCCATGCTTATGCTAGAAATATTTATGCCATGCTTATGTTTGACATTATGCCTAAATAAGAATATAGGTTCATGTTGCAGTTAAACCTATGCAAGTTTACATGCCTTGATTCATGTCACCTATGCTTTATGACCAAAGTATATGTTACCACTATGCAAGTACACCCGTTTCTAGTTTGTATTTCCAACGTCATTTTGCAAGTTCATACGCTCACATTCCCCTCTTTTTGTATGTAATTACGCTTTAAGCCTCCCCTTTTCACATGGCTAATTTGGGCTTTAAAAGGCTAAGCCCAATATATATATAATAAACGGACGTGTAAAACGGGGGAAATAACGATGGGTTAAAATTAATTAATGAATGAAAATATAAAATAGAAGGGCCCAAGTTCAAGTATGGGTTGGGCCCATGATTGGTGTAGCCTTTACACCATTAACTTAATAATGGGCCGCAAATATTTACATATAAGAAATAAAGAGGAATGACAAAATATGTAAATGTAGAACATACGATGTGTTTAACCCGAGGTTGGATTGAGTTGTGATGTAAACCTGCCCGGAACCGCCCGGCTGTCCAGTAATCACAACAATACCTATCCAATGTGGGAGGTTAAACATGGAGCCCAGCAAGGACCCGAGGTTAGACTGAGTTGTGGCGTAAGACTGCCCGGAACCAACCGGCAACAGGCAGCCACAACAATACCTATCTAATGTGAGAGGTCAGGGCCTTAATAAGACAATTAAGGCTGAGTCAGGATTGATAGGATTAAGTGAACTAAAGACTTAATCAAAATGGAACATGCTAAACAAAACGGACTGGTGGGGGTTAGGTTAGGAAACACTTAACCAACTTAGCATGTTGGCTAAAGATAGAAAACCTAGTAACAGGGGACCCTTTTCAGCAGTAACCCTAGAAGGTGTATCAGGATACCCTGAAACTAGGCAGGGTGGGGCACGATTACTGGGCTGATTGTAAGAGGTCAAATCGACGGCGGTGGTGTAGCAGTGTAGGTTCTAACGGGGTGCGGGCGTGCACACACTCCGGCGCAGAAACATAAAGCACTGGGCACCAGTAGCATACCTGTGCATTATAAGGTTGTGTCGGGCCGCCGCCATGGGACTTGATACACCCCATGGTGGGACCAGCATAGGTAACTACAACATCGGGGGCCGTAAGACACATGTAACTATGCGAGTAGGAGCTGATCATCATAGAATGGATTACATCACCCTGATTATGGGGTGCCAGTTGGAAACTAGTTTATATGGGTTCAGAGATCAACATGGGGTACGATAGTATATTCGACCCTAGACAACTTAACCAAGTTTATAGTGCATGCCCACTTCTTGTTTATACTTATCATACCCAGTTCTTTATTCATAGACAAAATAGTACTAGACTTACTCAGGCTTTATGTCTGACTCTACTTTTCTTTCGTCTTCTTTCTTCCGTTTCCCCCCCCCCCCAGGTCCACAGGGAGGGAACACAGCAGCTTGACCAACCTTAACATCCAGCTTGAAGAAGAGAAATGTATTGCTTAGACTTTCCTGTTTTGAACTATGGCTTTGGACAATGCACTATGGGGCTTTTGCAGTTTATCTATGTTTTATTTATGCTTCTTTAAAAGATGTAATCAAGAAAGATTATGAAAGTGTTATGTTATGTTTTTGGAAAGGATGTTGTTGTAACACGTATTTGACTTTATGAAATAAAGTTTGTTGTTTTTCCGCTGTTTACAAATATGTGTTCTTATATCTGTCTTGTATATCTGTGACTTATACTTATAAACCTCCACCAAAATTAGGGCATTCCCTTTGAGAGTGACCCTAACGGAGGTGGGGTGTTTCACCACAGCCCGGTGGAGGCGTCGATCGCCAGACCCGATCGAGGGGGGAGAAAGAAAAATTGTAATGTGGAGGAGAACTGATTTTTGACCGTGGAAATAAATGAGAGAGGGGGTTATTGCAAAAGAATATTATATTTTAATTAATTTATTTATTTTACTATCCGAAAAGCAACTTTTTATTTTGGCCTCCAAACGAAACCCACCGACTGTCGCCCCTAGCTAATTACCCCCATTCTGAATACAATGGGATATGTATCGTAAGCCAGTTTGGCTGTTTAATTCAGTCTTCGCTCAAATCAAAATTTAAATCTATATATTCTATTTTAAACATACATTTCAAATTACTGGGGCCACATACTGACTCTAAAAATTCCAGAAAAATTATTTCTACCTTCATATTGACGATACGGTCCTAACAAAACTAATTTCGTCGAATTCTGAGACCGTTTGAAAAATGGCCATTTTCTGGTCGATTAAAATCAACAAAAATGGTCAAATGCGTTTTCCTTTGCCACGCTCACATATTGAATCAGAAAATTACGAATTTTTAAACCTAGCAATAACTTGACATCACGGATCCAACAAAAGTGGTTTCGTCGAAAACCGAGGTCGTTTGCAAAATTTCAATTTTTTAAGGGCCATAATTCCATACCGACTATTCTAAATTTTCATCTGGGCATAACATTTTATCCCCGCTATGAAATTTCAATTTTTCGAATTCGTTTGAAAGATATTCTCAATTAGATTCTAATGCTTTTGGTTTCGCCAAAATCCGATTTATTTTGAATCTTGTACATTCATTTGAAATTTGAAATCGAATTTTCAAACTACCGCGCCATTTTCTATTCCTTTTATAATTAAAATAAAATATTTATATTCTAACGTCGAGCTATATAAATATATACATTCTAATTCTATTCAAAATAAATTTCTCGTCGTTATTATTTAAAATAATCCATTTTAAATATTCAAAATTCATTAAAATTGCCAAAATAAAATTTTAAATTGGCTCAGATTTCCGGGTTATTACAGATAACGATACTTTTGATTAATACATAGCATGAAATGGAGATACGGAAATAGAAAATAATACAATAAGATATTTAAAGTAGAATTCGGAGGAGGATAAGGATGAAGACAAGCCAAGTTTTCCACTAACTTTCTCAAAGAACTTGGTCGTTTTAGTGGACATCTTTTCCATCTTCTTTCTAAATGACACTTTTAACGCCTTTTATTTTTGTCTTGAATCTTTTGATTGTCGAAAAGGATTTTCTTCGAAGGGTTTTTGGTGTTAGTGGGATACTCTATAGTTTCTAAGGAAGTATTTTTATTTTCTTCCTCTTCTTTAATTTATATTTGTTTACCTTCTTCTTCTTGATCCATTCTTGCTTGTTTTTCCATAAGTGTTTCATATACTTGAAACACATGTAGAATCTTCATAAGAGGTATATTTGCCAAGTTGAAAACGCTTCTAGATAAGAATTATTCGCCTTTGAAATCCACTCCAAAATATTTGAAAAATACGAGTAAGATAAACTCCATTACATAACGTATTTTGATTTGATAACAAATCCTTTGGAACAAATTCATTCAAAAATATTTGAGCCTAATTTATGTCATAATTTACAAAAATATCAAAAAGAGCCTTGCAAACATTCATTGTTGGGTTGCTGAAATTTCCTGATCGTGGTGTGATGGTATACTGAAGAAATAAGTTGACAATTCTTGCCTCGAGATGAAAATAACGGTTTTTGAAATCCAAATGTTTATCACTCTCAAAAATATGGTGATAGGTCACATGATCATTTTCATTAATCTTAAAAACTAAGATATCCATTCCCATATTTTAAAACCCAAAATAGTACTCACAACATCACAATTCAAAACAAATTGAGTTCCTTTTACGTTACCCCAAGTTTCACTTTCATTCCCTTGATAAAGACCATGATTCTAATTTGCATAAAACATTTTGACAAAATTCAGGTAGCAAACTTCATCATTCTCCGGAGAATCAACTATACTAGGAGCACCATTTTGATGAAAAAGAGATTGAAGATGATAGGATGAGAAATCATTAAAAATAGTAAAATTTCCTGTGTCGACTTTACCAAAGTTTACCTAGTTTATGTAATCTTTGATAGCATCCGAGCTATTGTAAAGAAAGCCTTTGGTGGTCTTCGTCAGCCTTATAGTGCTTGGTGTGCTTGAGGAAGCCATTAGATAGTTTTTGTGAGGAGTCTAGGATAATGAAGATAACCTTGAATTTTGAATTAAAGGTAGAAAGAGATGATAGGAATAGATAGTTATATAGAGAATCAAAGGACATGTTCTCTAGTTAAGAGACACTTTTTCAGAACATTGGGTTTGGTGAAAAGGTGGAGGAAAATTCAAAAAATTGAAACTCAAATTTTGTAATTTGAATTTTTATATATGTGTCGACATGTGTAAATGGGTATACCGACATGCCTTCTGAAATTTTAAAAAGACATTTGATTTTAACTTTTTGATTCATTTATATCTTATATTCTTATTTAATTATCTCCTAGAATAATATTTATTATAATAATACTTTTATATAATTAATTTATTATTAAATAATAATAATTTTAAAATTCAAAATTCAAAATTTCAAACAAAGCAATCAAACAAGCAACCATTTAAACAATTTAACCAAAAATAATTATTATAAATGTGTACATATTTTTAGATCCGTTCTTCAGTTTCTTCTGATTCATGAATTGCTTTAAAGCACATATTCGAACTGTTCATTTTTTGCTCTTCCTCTTTGGAAGATGAATCAGAATCATCTAAAGTTGCTACATAAGCTCTTTTTCTCTTCTTTAATGAATTATCATTTGAAGTTTGATTTTGTTTCTTCGAATATAGACAAAATGTTTTTAGATGGCCTGTTCATTATAGTTAAAACATCTGACATTATTTGAAACTTCATTATTTTTATAGAACTTCTTCGCTCAGTCCACTTGAAATTATTCCTTTTTCATATCTCAGGAATTTTGTAAAATTATTCTTATTCAGTAATGCTATCTCTTCATCATTGTCGTTGTTTAAGTCAGAGTCTTCGGTTGTTGCATTAAATGTTAATGATTTCTTTTCCGATGACTTGTTTTCTTTCCTTCCTTGCATCTGAACTTCAAACGACATTAGATTTCCGATTAATTCTTCCATTTTTATTATATTGATATCATTGGCCTCTTCAATTGCAAGAGTCTTTTGATCCCAATTTGAAGTTAATGAATTCAGGATATTTCTAACTTGTTCTTCCTTAAAATATTTTTCCCAAAGCCATTAGTGAATGCGCGATTTCCTGGAACCTACAATACTATTAGACCAAAAATTGGCACTAACACCCAATGCAGTGTAAAGTTCTCACAATCACAAATCATAGATCGTAGAATGCAAAAAACAGTAAAATAAGAGGAGACACACAAAGTTTTTATAATGGTTAGGCTCAAACTAAGCCTACATCTACTTTATAATCTTATTGTTATACTCACAGATTACAAGAATCAGTTACATGCAGACACACAATCTGTGTGTTAATTGAGATTACAAGAGTTTATACACGTAATCCACGTGTTAAATATGTAGGAAGAGAGGATTTTATATAAGTGATGGTGCAAAGTCCTTGCACTTTGATAATGGAAGAAGCTAAGAAGCTATAGTAGAAAAGCCTCAGCCAAAAAGTCCTTCATTTGCCTTCAAGTGGTGTATTTATAGCTATTTTCGGGTAGCGGGTTGCGTGCCATGTGTCACTCTCGGAGGAAATCTCGGAAAGTAGTGGAGAATGCTCTCAAAATCGTGTTATGCCAAGTGGAGCTTGATCCATGCATGTAGGAGGAAGTTATGTCTTAAGAACAGGTCAAAATTGATGTACAGCAGCAGATCCAGGGTGACCCGATCCTGGGGGCAACCCAATCCGGGGGGTGACCAGACCCAAGGGGGCGACTCGATCCAAGAGGAAGACCCAGAAGGGGTCGACCCAGAAGGGGGCGACTCGATCCAAGAGGAAGACCCAGAAGGGGTCGACCCAGAAGGGGGCGACCCAACCCAGAGGGTCGTGTAATCCAAGTTCTTGATTCTATGTGACTTTGGCACTTCGTCCAAGTGTTCTACCAATCCATGCTTACTTGTACTCAAGTCCTGAGTAGTTCCAGAGATAGAATTTTAGGTGAGACATCTTTGACAAAAAAGCGTGTCAACATTGTTTACCCTCCAAGACATATCTTGCTGTTTGAAGGAAGATGTGTTCTAGATAATGCGATAAATCTGTAATCCATAGAAATATTGAATGCCATGATCACGCTGGATAGTATTAAGGCTAGAAAACCGACGATTGCGCAGGTTCGTATTAAGACCAGAAAACCGACGATCTCTTGGGATCGTATCAAGGATAGAAAACCGACGATCTCTTGGGATCGTATGAAGGCCAGAAATCCATACCTGCAAGAAGAAAAGATATACGATGCTAGAATAATTCCTAGACGGCCTTACCGGAGTAAACCGTCTGAGGATATGTTAAAGGGGTTCCAAGACGGCCTAATCAGAGTGAGACGACCAAGGAAAAGAAACGAAGGTTCAAAGACGGCCTTACCGGAGTAAGACGACCATGGAAAAGCTAATGAGGTTCCAAGACAGCCCTACCAGGGTAAGAAGACCAAGGAAAAGCTAATGAGGTTCCAAGACGGCCTTACCGGGGTAAAGTTCGTTTACACTAGACGGATCCAGTTTGGAGCTAGAGCTCATGTTTTTTTTATACTGGACGGATTCTGTTTGGAGACGGAGCACATGTTTGTTTATACTGGACGGATCCAATTTGGAGCTGGAGCTCATGTTTGTTTATACAGGATGGATCCAGTTTGGAGCCGAAGCTCGGTGCTTATTATTGATTCATGAGAGTACAACGGTCGTTAGTCCAATCGTACACTAGTGCCTTAGTGTCGCATGCATGAGAATGGAGGAGGAGATGTTGAGCTTCTGGTTGCACAGGATCCTGTATTGAGCTTCAGTTCGCGGGTCGAAGCTTCCCCCGGGTTGCGGGTCGCGGGTCGCAGCTACCCCTGGGTCGTGGGTCGGGTACCTCGAGTCGACCCAGTTCATGTATTCCGATTGGTGCTACTTCATGCGGATCGAGGGTTGACCCGATTTGAGTTTCCAGTAGATTGTTGCGTTCTCAAATGGAACATTGTAAGCAGGTATAGCATGCTGTCATCTATTACCCTTGGGTGCCTGTTTGACCCGATTTGAGAGGAGGTAGTTGTTCAAGCCGCTTGAGTTAGTGATTGTTGCTCGGCCTTCCATCCATCCGAGCGATGAAATCATAGAAATCTTCTTCCTTTTAAGCTAGAAGAAGAAGTTGTTGTGTGCCCCTTCCTGGCACGCAAAAATGTTAGACCAAAAATTGGCACTAACACACAATGGGGTGTGAAGTCCTCACAAACACAGATCACGGATCGCAAAATGCAGAAAACAATAAAATAAGAGTAGACACACGAATTTTTTATAGTGGTTCGGCTAAAACCAAGCCTACGTCCACTTTATAATCTTAATATTATACTAAAAAATTACAAGAAACAATTACATGGAGACACATAATCCGTGTGTTAATTGAGATTATAAAAGTTTATACACGTAATCCACATGTTAAATATGTAGGAAGTGAGGAGTTTATATGAGTGATGGTGCAAGGTCCTTGCACTTTGATAATGGCAGAGGCTATGGAGATGTAGGAGAAAAGCCTCAGCCAAAAAGTCCCTTCATTTGCCTTCAAGTGGTGTATTTATAGCTGTTTTCTGGTAGCGGGTCACGTGCCACATGTCACGCCCGGAGGCGATCTCGGAAAGTAGTGGAGAATGCTCTCAAAATCGTGTTATGCCAAGTGGATCTTGATCCATGCATGTAGGAGGAAGTTATGCCTTAAGAACTTGTCAAAATTGATGTACAGCAGTAGGTCCAGGGTGACCCGATCCAGGGGCCGACCCGATCCAGGGGGCGACCTGACCCAGGGGTGACCCGATCCAGGGGACGACCCAGAAGGGGTCGACCCAAAAGCGGCGTGACCTGACCCACAGGGCCATGTAATCCAAGTTCGTGATTCTCCGTAACTTTGGCACTTCGTCCAAGTGTTCTGCCAATCCATGCTAACTTGTACTCAAGTCCCGAGTAGTTCCAGAGATATAATTCGAGGTGTTACAGCTTTGACCAAAAAGCATGTCAACAAATGCATATCAGAGATAGACTCATTCTGATTCATTTTGAATAATTCAAACTGCCTGGTTAACATATATATTTTTGTCTGTTTAACCTTGTTTGTTCCTTCGTGAGCCACTTGCAAAATTTTCCAGATTTCATATGTAGATTTACAAGCAAATACCCTATTAAATTCATTTTTATCTAGTTAACAGAATAAAATATTCATGGCTTTTGAATTATTTTGTGCAGTGGCTTTTTGCTCATTAGTCCATTATGAAAAATTAATGGTGGGTTCAACATATTCAGTTTGTGTGATATTCCAAGTGTCTAATCCTACAGATTATAAATAAATTTTCATTTTATAAGCCCAATATGCATAATTATTACCATTTAATTGTAGTGGTCTATCAGTGGACTGGCCCTCTACAAATGAACTACTAGTATTGACAATACCAGTGTTGGTTGCCATTTAAACTTTTCAAAAAAATTAGATTATGAAAACTTTGAAAACCAATGCCCTGATACTAATGGTTGGGGAATGCGGATTAAGGATCTTAAGGCAAACTAAACACTGAAGGGGGTGAATAGCGTTTTATGGATTTTATAAATTTCTTGAAATCTTTTTAAGTTTATTAGAATGTTATGAAAATCACAAATGCAAATAAAAATAATAAAAAGTAGTAAAAAGAAATAACATAATGTGATTTCAAACTAGTTCAGAGTTAACCTATATCTAGTCCCACCCAATGGTGGGCTGATGTGGATTTCTATTCAAATAATATCCAAATTAAAATCCTTGATTCTTGGGCTGTAAGGGAACACCCCCAACTGATTTCCGGAGTATAGTGAGACTTAATTAATATCCGGGTGACAACCTACACCCAATTGATTTCCTGTATACAAACACACCTAGTCAATTTATACGGGACATGACCACACCTTTTCAATATCAATTTTGGAGGATAGACTCAATAGGACTTGATCTTGTGACCTTTGATTACAGAATGCCTATAACTCTTAAGAAGCACTTAAATCTTTGAGAGAGTTTGATAGAGAATTGAAGTAGAAAGAGACTGAAATAATTCCCTTAAAAAATCGAAAGAGTATAAAGATATAATTTGAGAAATTAAGAGTATTAGTGGAGAGAGAGGAAAGGAAGAAGAAAATCATGAAAAGTTAGTTAAAAACGGAATTTAGAAGTCTAATTATAGTCTTCTTATAATCAAATCCTTTCAGAATAGTTTTGAATTCAAAAGACATAACTTTTCAAAATTTGAATTTGAAAACATTGGACACTACATCGACATACTAAAATGTATATGTTGGCATACCTTAGAATTTTTTTTTTCAAAGAATAAATTTTTGAATTAAATAAAATAACGGTTGAACAAGTTATGATGATTCTTGAGTAAAAACAAATTATATTCCTTTATATTAAAATAGAGTTTTTCAAGTAAAATTATATATTGAAAGCATATATCAAGATGATTTTAAAATGATAAAAAATTATATATAAAATGATATTAAAGCAAATGTATAAAACTATAAATATAAGAAATACTTTAGAACTTAATATAGATATAAGTAAGGAAATTTAAAACTTAAATAACTATAATAAATCTAAATATAAAAATTAGTTGAAATGTATAGATAAGAAATATTTGAAATAGGAGCTAAAAAGTACTTAGGAAGATAAAATATATTAAAAACAGGAGTTAAAATAAATTTAAGAACAAACAAATATATTTAAAATAAGGAAATAATTTCGAAATCATTTAGAAATTAAGATAGTACTATTGGAAAAGATTGAAATAAGGATTCGGCGCTAACCAGAGATTTTGTGATGGGCCGCCCCGCACCCAGCCGACATTTCCTGAAATGCGTTGTACTGATGTCCAACTAGCATGGGACGATCGCCAAAGAAAAAGGTTTGAAGCCAAAACTACCAAAGGAACCTGTAGTATATCTCATAGCGCATGGAATAAAATATAATAATAACATATCTTTGATATAAAACAGCTTATGATCCAACATCATTATTATTACAACTAAACCTTCATAACAGCGGAATCCAAAATACAGCTTATGATCCAACATCATTATTACAATGTGAAGACCCGTAACTTCCCCGTAAAGGAAAGCGTCGGATAGTTCGAGAACAAGCCTGTGAAAACCCGTAACTTCC
Organism: Allium sativum; assembly: GCA_030737875.1. NCBI lineage: Eukaryota > Viridiplantae > Streptophyta > Magnoliopsida > Asparagales > Amaryllidaceae > Allium > Allium sativum. The sequence continues at coordinate 338,645,444 of CM060912.1, forward strand.
CCGTAAAGGTAAGCGACGGATAATTCGAGAACAAACCACAACAGAACGCATACAAAAGAACATTTCATTGTATATTACAACAATGCATCAGATTACCAGAATATACAGAGTATAAATGAATATTACATAGAAATATCAGAGATTAAATTACATTTAAATACATAGCAGCGGAAAAATAATACAATACACAACTAGAAGAGATATACGGATACAAAGCTTTCCGGATATCGTTCCAGCTGTAAACCAGGATCCTGTGAATATAAATCTGCAAAACCAAAACTACTAGCTGCCCGTGTCAAAATAAGGGCACCCAGAGTTTAGGTTAAAACAATAAACTCCAGGTCAGTCATGTGACTGGTGTGAGAACTAAAACAGTTAATCTTTATTTTCAAAGTTCGGTAAATCAAGGGACCACGCCGTATAACACGGAACGGGTTTCCTCCCAAGAATACCAGTGCATAAAACAAATAGCGCAATGCTAAATAAAGAAAAATGAAGCTGTTATAAGACCCAGGTCCCATCACACAATGCAACGCAGCCGAGGATAGGGTTTTCCCTTATAACAGCCAAAGAATGCTTGATACGTTTAAAACAAATCATTTGATACTATTATAAGTGCATAGTGTATAAAACAACTTCAAATCATAAGTATCAATCATAGGCGGCATAAGCGCCCCATCCCACTATGTCGCCATATATAGGATTACAATTAAAACCGCAAATGTCACGTATTTGGAAATTGGATTTCCGTCTATGAACCGAGGCAAAAGATAGTCCTCAACCGATTCGAGACTGTCTAGCCCGAGCCTCAGGACCCAGACTCAGGTGGGCCCTTGGATCCTTAGGGCCGGTCCACCGATGTGGATTAAAATGCCTGAACATGCGTCTCCCCACCCTATGGGGTGTAAGTCTGGTCCGTCAGCCGACCAGAATGCATTCGGCCGAAACCGATATAACCGAGGCGCCTCGCAACAGCAACAACCACATAAGTCAAACTCGTCAGGGCGTGTAAAACCACTGACGCCACTTCTAGCTAGAAAGAAACGCATGCCCTCCCTGACGTCCGTCTCCCGTTTTTGGTTCATACCTGGTGTGAAACACGCGAGGTAAACGTTACACAAAGCTACGCCACAAAGGCCGTGCTTTGATCATCACCACAAGACTTTGCTTTTCAACAGAAGCCTCGATCAATTGCCACTTAGGCATGCCACACAGGCAATTCACTCCATACGTTTGATATCCATCAATATATAACCCCTGAGCTCGTACGTCTCAGAGAAGGGCGTTAAGCAAGAGAATAAATTCTCCGCCGCCAAACAGATATATATTTAATAGAGATCAATCACACAGACTAAAATCCAGTGTCAGACACACAGTCCATTTACAAGTCCGTTCTGGGTCTCAACGAAACCGGAGGCACCTAGTACCCCGCATATCCATCGATCTCCAAGTACGTCTGGACGATCACCAACTGTTTCCATCTTCTTGGGTGTACAGCCCAATCAAGATCATCAGTTATCACCCAAACGACGTGAAGACCTCCGGTCTTCGACCATCGTCTTCATCTTCGACTTATCATCGTATCAGTTATTCAGAATGGGATAAACCCGGTCTTTCCGAATAACTCGCGTATATTTTAAATAAGTGTTACACAAACACAACATACGCCTCATTCCAATTCATTAGTCACTAACCGTAAATTAATCAAGAGAATAATTCCCCAAATATTAACCCCGAAGGCCGAAACCAACATCAGATCAATATCCAGAAAACCCTTCTGCTTGGCTAACCGACAATTAGTTTCTAAATTTCACATTCATAGGGAAAGGTTCCCATTAACTTTATCCAAGATAAATTCATTGAATTTATTCTTAAATCTATTTTTGAATATCAATTCAAACTAGTCGGGATTAACGAAACTTACCGAAGTAATCACTTGTTTTAATTTCCCAATCCCAACCTATTCATCCCATGAAGTAAAACTGGTAATACTTCATATCTAACACCACAGTGTTATCGGTAAATTCAATTACCATTTCACGTTCAAATCTAATTAAAGATTTAACTATCGCCTGGAGCAAAACTGGTGATACTCCATTTTCGATCATTTCAATCTAATTAAAGATTCATTAAAACTCCACTTAGTTTTAATCGTTAACTGGGTTAAAGAATCAGTGTCATTTAAAACACGGTTCACGATAAACCCAAAATCACATTCATCAATTATCGGGTTAAAGAACAAGTGTTATTTAAAACACTGTTCACGATAAACCCAAAAATCAATATCAATTCAATTCCAATTAAATATTATTTAATTGGTACACTTCATTAAATCTAAATAAAAAGATTTAATCTTTTCTCAACTGGGTTCAAGAACAGTGTTAGTGAAGACACCATTCACGACAAACCCAAATCACATTCGATATTCAATACAAGGCTCTGAATAGAAAATATATCGGCTTATATTCAATATCGAATTCTACGACTAACAAATGTCGTATTGGAAATAACGATATATATATATATCTTTCAAATTTCCATATCAACATCTGTATAATCACGAATCCCAACATCGAAATATTCCGAAGACAATTTCGATTCAAATCCATTCCAATGCAATCATTGGAAATTTTGGTTATTTTTAAAACCCTTTTCGAATTCAATTTATTTATTTAAAAATAAATAGAATTATAATTCTAGTTCAAAACTAGTTCAATTCGATAAAAATCTATTTTTATCTTTTCAAATATGGAGTTTTTCATCCCAATTCTTCCCAAATCATTTCTTATGATTTTACACAAATTATTACTATTTTTAATAATTTTATCAAGGCCCGTACAGTCGATTTCCATCAATGGCCATCGAACTGCACTTACAGCGACCTTTTTCAAATTTGATTTGGACATAATTCCAAATCCAACCGTTAGATTTCAAATTTCTAACATTCGTTAGAAAGCTCTTTTCGATACGAACCCAACGGTTCTGGTTTTAGGAGAATCCGACGGTCGGATCTCCCGTAATGTCCGTTTGAAATAAATGGTCGAAATTCACGAACTGCCGCGGCGCGGCGCGTTCTATTCAGGCCATTATATTATATATATTATATATATAATATATATTTCTTCGATTTCTATTTAAAACGAATTATATAAATAGTTTTGAATTCGTTTCAAAAATCCATTTCAACTTCCATTTCAATTCAAAGCAAAATTGAATTCTTCTTTATAGATTCGTTTCAAAACTCATTTCTATTCAATTCAAATTTCAATTCAATTTGAATTCATTTCAATTCACTTTCAATTCAATTCGAATTCGTTTTCAATTCAATTCATTTCGAAATCGTTTTCAATTCAATTCATTTCGAAATCGTTTTCAATTCAATTCATTTCGAAATCGTTTTCAATTCAATTCATTTCGAAATCGTTTAAAATCGATATAAATATCGTTCACGTCAAAATGGCGTCAATCTAATCAACACGGCTTCATAAATTTCTATTTTTAAATATTCTATTTCAAATATTTCTTTTTCAAAATAGTTGTTATTATCAAAATATTTCGTTCAACACATGACCAATCTCAATGAATGAGTACTGTCAACACATGAACTTTTATTTTATATCGATAAAGATGTAAATTTTAATATTAAAATATTTCGTTCAACACATGACCAATCTCAGTGAATGAGTACTGTCAACACATGAACTTTTATTTTATAATATTCTTTATTTTTCAAATTGGAATGAGGCCCAATCAATTACCATATAAAGTTAATTATATGGATTTTTATACAACACATGTATATCATAGCATTGAAAAATAATCAACCATCAACCAAAGTGCACTACACTGTATAAGCATCAAATATAGATATTCAACGCTTATAACAGCCTGTCAATCAATCGATCGACATATTTAATCAATCAGGATGAGTGAACTTCAAATTTCATCCTAACACCCGTGTGGGGTTTCAAACAATCAAACACATATTTTATTTGTGCAGTTGGGCGATGTGTAAAATTTATCGTCCCAATCAATGTCATTCAAATAAGTGTACATAAACAAACCGTCTGGTTTGTAAATGAATATTTATTTATTCACATTCACGTTAAAAATTATACTTTTAACGATAAAACATTTTATTCCAACCTATGAATTTCTATTCAATTCATTTATTCAATAAAATGGTATTTTTATTTTCTAACATATTTTAGAAAATTTCGGCGGCATAACGGCACGATACTAGAAACGGGACAAGGCCTAGCCTTATCCCCGGTCTAGTGAAGGCCCACGCCATTCACACATCAATCAATCAATTTATTATGCAAACCACAAAATTTGGAGTAAGAGTCTAACCTAGCCTTACTCCTTCGCCTTATAACGGCGCACGTCTAATCCTAACCAATTTATCGATTCGATTTTTCACACCACAAACCACATTTCAAACCAATATCGTAATCAATCACCAAACAGTCAAACAAACAAGTCCATGGTCTGTGGACGATTGTGTCGGGTGCTACTAAGCACCGTCTGCATCCTAGTATATATATATATAACTAGAAAATAAAATTTAAAGGTGAGAAATTCTCACCTATAGCTATCCTAGCTCCACGGCACTTCATTGATAGAAATCTTCGTTCTCGCCTTTTTGTCACCTTCGTTGTTCGCTTTCACTACATATGTAAAAATCGAATTTTTACTTCGCTATTCCATATATAAAAATCGAATTTTTATTTCAAAGCTCAATATATAAAAATCGAATTTTTATTTCAAAGTTCAATATATAAAAATCGAATTTTTCTTTCGAAGCAAAGTATTTTATATTTTCAAAAACAATTCTATTTCTATTTTCTCAAAATCAGTTCTACCTCTATTTTCAAAACAGTTCTACTTTTATTTTTAAAAATCCATTCCTTTTTATTTTCAACAATCAAATTCTAGTTTATATTTTTAAAACCCATTGTTCTATCTAAATACAAACTCATATTTTTATTTCGACTTTCAATAAATAAAAATCATAGTTTTCACATTATTTAAAAATCAGTTTTCACATTATTTAAAAATCAGTTTTCACATTATTTAAAAATCAGTTTTCACATTATTTAAAAATCAGTTTTCACATTATTCAAAAATCAGTTTTTACTTCATTTTCAAAATTCAGTTTTTACTTCATTTTCAAAATTCAGTTTTTACTTCATTTTCAAAATTCAGTTTTTACTTCATTTTCAAAATTCAGTTTTTACTTCATTTTCAAAATTCAGTTTTTATTCATTTTCAAAATTCAGTTTTTATTCATTTACAAAATTCAGTTTTTACTTCATTTTCAAAATTCAGTTTATATCTTTTTTTAAAAATGCAGTTTATAAAATCTATATAAATCGGTTTATAAAATCTAAAGAAAAAAAATAAAATAGTTTATAAAATTTACATAAATCAGTTTATAATCATTTTATAAAAACAGTTTTTAACGAAAGTAAAAATAAATAAATTAAAAAAACTTACCGGGGAGGGGGGGGGGGCGCTGTCGAGTGGTCGATTCAGAGGGGTCAGTGGCGGCGTCGGAGCAGGTCACTGGCGTTGGGGTCTTCCACAACAGGCGGCGTCGGTCAAATCAGGGCTGGAGCTAGGGTTTGGGCTTCGAATCGGGAGAGAGGAGGGGCTGGAGCTAACGTGGGGGCGAGGGAGGAGGTGGCGCCGGTCTTGGGGAGGGCGACGACGCCAGTGGCGGAGCTCGGTGGCTGAGCGACGGGGAGACTCGGGTTTTTTTTTTCTTTGAATTCTGAATATATTTTAGAACGGGGGGGGGGGGGGGCAGAAGTTATAGAAGAAGGTTTTTTTTTTCTTTTTTTTTTATTTAATTTTCCACAAAAAGCAACTTTCATTTCCGACTTCAAAACGAGGCCCACCGCCTGTCGTCCCTAGCGTTTTACCCCTATTCCGAACACAATGGGATCTGTATCGCAAGTTGATTCGAACGTTACAATCAGTTTTCGTTAAATTTACATTTAAATCACTATATTGAATTTTAAACGTACGTTTCAAATTACCGGGGTCACATACTAACTCTAAAAATTCCAGAAAAATATTTTCTAGCTTCGTATTGACGATACGGTCCTAACAAAACTAGTTTCGTCGAATTCTGAGACCGTTTGAAAAATGGCCAATTTCCAGTCGATCAAAATCAACTAAAACTGGTCAAACGCGTTTTCCTTTGCCACGCTCACATATTGATTCGAAAAATTATGAAATTTGGAATCTAGCAATAATTTGACACTGCGGATCCAACAAAACTGGTTTCGTCGAAATCCGAGGTCATTTGCAAAATGTCCATTTTTAAGGGCCTGAATTCCATAGCGACTATTCAGAATTTTCAACTGGACATATCTCTTGATTCCCGATATGAAATCTTGATTTTTCGGATTCGTTGGAAAGATATTCACGGATAGATCCTAATGTTTTTGGTTTCACTAAAATCCGGATTGTTTTGCACCCGGTACATTCAATTGAAGTTTGAAATCGAATTATCGAACTACCGCGCCATTTTCAATTCTATTTATAATTATATATAATTATTTATATTCAAACGACGACGCGTATAATATATACGTTCGAATTATATTCAAAATAAATTTCCGTCGATATTATTTAAAATAATTCATTTTAAATAATCAAAATTCGCTAAAATTGCCAAAATAAAAATTTTAAACTGGCCCAGATTTTACGGGTTGTTACAATCTCCCCCACTTAAAACTTTTCGTCCCCGAAAAGGAACAAAGTCGAAAGTGGTTTGATTAATCAACTAAACGATCGATCAGGCTTCCATTCTCCAACTCTTTAGTTTCTGAGAATTTTCAAAATTTCAAAAATTTGGCTAACACCCTAAATTTTTGAAAAATTTCGCCATAACCTCCCCTGCACCGGGAGCATCGGGGAATTTCAAATAGCTTCCCCGGTCCTTCAGATCTCAAAAAGAAAAAAGAAAAAGCCAAGCGGCTAGCCAATAGGCTCACAAAATCATCATCACCCAAACAAAACAGGAAATTATGTAGTAAACATGTACCTATTTGTCGGGCAAACAAATTTTATTCTATGGCTCTTGCCTCCTTGCTATGACCTGTTCAATGATATATATGTATATGCAAACAAATGCGACCAATTTTCAATACAATTCAATATTTGATTCAGTTAGGCTAAATGGTTCAAAATTATCAAACAATGAACAAACAACACAAACACCAATCAATTAGTGAATTAGATTTTCAAATTCATAATTTTGATACATAAACAAAAATCATGTTTTTGATGCCAAATCACAACAATAGGCCTTATCTAATTTTTGGTTCTCACACCAGTCAATAGGAAATATATAGATATCACACCTTCGAAACACGAATACCAATTCTGATGATGTTCGAACTATCATCAGAATCATCTCCGGGCGTCTAGAGTGTGATTCTATATCTATCCAGTATATTAAAACTTCGAATAGACGCTAGCTAGGCGCATACGAAAAATCTTTATATATTGGACTGTCCTAATCAATATAAATAAATAATCAAATACGATTAAGTGATTTAGATTTGCAAAACAAAATTTGTTTTCATTTTCATTTTAAAAATTTACTCTTCACACTCGTTCTAGGATACTACTAATCCCATCTCTAACGAGTCATTCCCATTGGATGTTACTAATCCAATATCTGATGAATTCTTTCGTATGGTTCTAATGTGCCTTGTTCTCTGCTTTGTAAACCAAAGCTCTGATACCAACTGTGAAAACCCGTAACTTCCCCGTAAAGGTAAGCGATGGATAATTCGAGAACAAACCACAACAGAACGCATACAAAAGAACATTTCATTGTATATTACAACAATGCATCAGATTACCAGAATATACAGAGTATAAATGAATATTACACAGAAATATCAGAGATTAAATTACATTTAAATACATAGCAGCGGAAAAATAATACAATACACAACTAGAAGGGATATACGGATACAAAGCTTTCCGGATATCGTTCCAGCTGTAAACCAGGATCCTGTGAATATAAATCTGCAAAACCAAAACTACTAGCTGCCCGTGTCAAAATAAGGGCACCCAGAGTTTAGGTTAAAACAATAAACTCCAGGTCAGTCATGTGACTGGTGTGAGAACTAAAACAGTTAATCTTTATTTTCAAAGTTCGGTAAATCAAGGGACCACGCCGTATAACACGGAACGGGTTTCCTCCCAAGAATACCAGTGCATAAAACAAATAGCGCAATGCTAAATAAAGAAAAATGAAGCTGTTATAAGACCCAGGTCCCATCACACAATGCAACGCAGCCGAGGATAGGGTTTTCCCTTATAACAGCCAAAGAATGCTTGATACGTTTAAAACAAATCATTTGATACTATTATAAGTGCATAGTGTATAAAACAACTTCAAATCATAAGTATCAATCATAGGCGGCATAAGCGCCCCATCCCACTATGTCGCCATATATAGGATTACAATTAAAACCGCAAATGTCACGTATTTGGAAATTGGATTTCCGTCTATGAACCGAGGCAAAAGATAGTCCTCAACCGATTCGAGACTGTCTAGCCCGAGCCTCAGGACCCAGACTCAGGTGGGCCCTTGGATCCTCAGGGCCGGTCCACCGATGTGGATTAAAATGCCTGAACATGCGTCTCCCCACCCTATGGGGTGTAAGTCTGGTCCGTCAGCCGACCAGAATGCATTCGGCCGAAACCGATATAACCGAGGCGCCTCGCAACAGCAACAACCACATAAGTCAAACTCGTCAGGGCGTGTAAAACCACTGACGCCACTTCTAGCTAGAAAGAAACGCATGCCCTCCCTGACGTCCGTCTCCCGTTTTTGGTTCATACCTGGTGTGAAACACGCGAGGTAAACGTTACACAAAGCTACGCCACAAAGGCCGTGCTTTGATCATCACCACAATACTTTGCTTTTCAACAGAAGCCTCGATCAATTGCCACTTAGGCATGCCACACAGGCAATTCACTCCATACGTTTGATATCCATCAATATATAAACCCTGAGCTCGTACGTCTCAGAGAAGGGCGTTAAGCAAGAGAATAAATTCTCCGCCGCCAAACAGATATATATTTAATAGAGATCAATCACACAGACTAAAATCCAGTGTCAGACACACAGTCCATTTACAAGTCCGTTCTGGGTCTGAACGAAACCGGAGGCACCTAGTACCCCGCATATCCATCGATCTCCAAGTACGTCTGGACGATCACCAACTGTTTCCATCTTCTTGGGTGTACAGCCCAATCAAGATCATCAGTTATCAACCAAACGACGTGAAGACCTCCGGTCTTCGACCATCGTCTTCATCTTCGACTTATCGTCGTATCAGTTATTCAGAATGGGATAAACCCGGTCTTTCCGAATAACTCGCGTATATTTTAAATAAGTGTTACACAAACACAACATACGCCTCATTCCAATTCATTAGTCACTAACCGTAAATTAATCAAGAGAATAATTCCCCAAATATTAACCCCGAAGGCCGAAACCAACATCAGATCAATATCCAGAAAACCCTTCTGCTTGGCTAACCGACAGTTAGTTTCTAAATTTCACATTCATAGGGAAAGGTTCCCATTAACTTTATCCAAGATAAATTCCTTGAATTTATTCTTAAATCTATTTTTGAATATCAATTCAAACTAGTCGGGATTAACGAAACTTACCGAAGTAATCACTTGTTTTAATTTCCCAATCCCAACCTATTCATCCCATGAAGTAAAACTAGTAATACTTCATATCTAACACCACAGTGTTATCGGTAAATTCAATTACCATTTCACGTTCAAATCTAATTAAAGATTTAACTATCGCCTGGAGCAAAACTGGTGATACTCCATTTTCGATCATTTCAATCTAATTAAAGATTCATTAAAACTCCACTTAGTTTTAATCGTTAACTGGGTTAAAGAATCAGTGTCATTTAAAACACGGTTCACGATAAACCCAAAATCACATTCATCAATTATCGGGTTAAAGAACAAGTGTTATTTAAAACACTGTTCACGATAAACCCAAAAATCAATATCAATTCAATTCCAATTAAATATTATTTAATTGGTACACTTCATTAAATCTAAATAAAAAGATTTAATCTTTTCTCAACTGGGTTCAAGAACAGTGTTAGTGAAGACACCATTCACGACAAACCCAAATCACATTCGATATTCAATACAAGGCTCTGAATAGAAAATATATCGGCTTATATTCAATATCGAATTCTACGACTAACAAATGTCGTATTGGAAATAACGATATAAATATATATCTTTCAAATTTCCATATCAACATCTGTATAATCACGAATCCCAACATCGAAATATTCCGAAGACAATTTCGATTCAAATCCATTCCAATGCAATCATTGGAAATTTTGGTTATTTTTAAAACCCTTTTCGAATTCAATTTATTTATTTAAAAATAAATAGAATTATAATTCTAGTTCAAAACTAGTTCAATTCGATAAAAATCTATTTTTATCTTTTCAAATATGGAGTTTTTCATCCCAATTCTTCCCAAATCATTTCTTATGATTTTACACAAATTATTACTATTTTTAATAATTTTATCAAGGCCCGTACAGTCGATTTCCATCAATGGCCATCGAACTGCACTTACAGCGACCTTTTTCAAATTTGATTTGGACATAATTCCAAATCCAACCGTTAGATTTCTAATTTCTAACATTCGTTAGAAAGCTCTTTTCGATACGAACCCAACGGTTCCGGTTTTAGGAGAATCCGACGGTCGGATCTCCCGTAATGTCCGTTTGAAATAAATGGTCGAAATTCACGAACTGCCGCGGCGCGGCGCGTTCTATTCAGGCCACTATATTATATATATTATATATATAATATATATTTCTTCGATTTCTATTTAAAACGAATTATATAAATAGTTTTGAATTCATTTCAAAAATCCATTTCAACTTCCATTTCAATTCAAAGCAAAATTGAATTCTTCTTTATAGATTCGTTTCAAAACTCATTTCTATTCAATTCAAATTTCAATTCAATTTGAATTCATTTCAATTCACTTTCAATTCAATTCGAATTTGTTTTCAATTCAATTCATTTCGAAATCGTTTTCAATTCAATTCATTTCGAAATCGTTTTCAATTCAATTCATTTCGAAATCGTTTTCAATTCAATTCATTTCGAAATCGTTTAAAATCGATATAAATATCGTCCACGTCAAAATGGCGTCAATCTAATCAACACGGCTTCATAAATTTCTATTTTTAAATATTCTATTTCAAATATTTCTTTTTCAAAATAGTTGTTATTATCAAAATATTTCGTTCAACACATGACCAATCTCAATGAATGAGTACTGTCAACACATGAACTTTTATTTTATATCGATAAAGATGTAAATTTTAATATTAAAATATTTCGTTCAACACATGACCAATCTCAGTGAATGAGTACTGTCAACACATGAACTTTTATTTTATAATATTCTTTATTTTTCAAATTGGAATGAGGCCCAATCAATTACCATATAAAGTTAATTATATGGATTTTTATACAACACATGTATATCATAGCATTGAAAAATAATCAACCATCAACCAAAGTGCACTACACTGTATAAGCATCAAATATAGATATTCAACGCTTATAACAGCCTGTCAATCAATCGATCGACATATTTAATCAATCAGGATGAGTGAACTTCAAATTTCATCCTAACACCCGTGTGGGGTTTCAAACAATCAAACACATATTTTATTTGTGCAGTTGGGCGATGTGTAAAATTTATCGTCCCAATCAATGTCATTCAAATAAGTGTACATAAACAAACCGTCTGGTTTGTAAATGAATATTTATTTATTCACATTCACGTTAAAAATTATATTTTTAACGATAAAACATTTTATTCCAACCTATGAATTTCTATTCAATTCATTTATTCAATAAAATGGTATTTTTATTTTCTAACATATTTTAGAAAATTTCGGCGGCATAACGACACGATACTAGAAACGGGACAAGGCCTAGCCTTATCCCCGGTCTAGTGAAGGCCCACGCCATTCACACATCAATCAATCAATTTATTATGCAAACCACAAAATTTGGAGTAAGAGTCTAACCTAGCCTTACTCCTTCGCCTTATAACGGCGCACGTCTAATCCTAACCAATTTATCGATTCGATTTTTCACACCACAAACCACATTTCAAACCAATATCGTAATCAATCACCAAACAGTCAAACAAACAAGTCCATGGTCTGTGGACGATTGTGTCGGGTGCTACTAAGCACCGTCTGCATCCTAGTATATATATATATATATAACTAGAAAATAAAATTTAAAGGTGAGAAATTCTCACCTATAGCTATCCTAGCTCCACGGCACTTCATTGATAGAAATCTTCGTTCTCGCCTTTTTGTCACCTTCGTTGTTCGCTTTCACTACATATGTAAAAATCGAATTTTTACTTCGCTATTCCATATATAAAAATCGAATTTTTATTTCACAGCTCAATATATAAAAATCGAATTTTTATTTCAAAGTTCAATATATAAAAATCGAATTTTTCTTTCGAAGCAAAGTATTTTATATTTTCAAAAACAATTCTATTTCTATTTTCTCAAAATCAGTTCTACCTCTATTTTCAAAACAGTTCTACTTTTATTTTTAAAAATCCATTCCTTTTTATTTTCAACAATCAAATTCTAGTTTATATTTTTAAAACCCATTGTTCTATCTAAATACAAACTCATATTTTTATTTCGACTTTCAATAAATAAAAATCATAGTTTTCACATTATTTAAAAATCAGTTTTCACATTATTTAAAAATCAGTTTTCACATTATTTAAAAATCAGTTTTCACATTATTTAAAAATCAGTTTTCACATTATTCAAAAATCAGTTTTTACTTCATTTTCAAAATTCAGTTTTTACTTCATTTTCAAAATTCAGTTTTTACTTCATTTTCAAAATTCAGTTTTTACTTCATTTTCAAAATTCAGTTTTTACTTCATTTTCAAAATTCAGTTTTTACTTCATTTTCAAAATTCAGTTTATATCTTTTTTTAAAAATGCAGTTTATAAAATCTATATAAATCGGTTTATAAAATCTAAAGAAAAAAAATAAAACAGTTTATAAAATTTACATAAATCAGTTTATAATCATTTTATAAAAACAGTTTTTAACGAAAGTAAAAATAAATAAATTAAAAAAACTTACCCGGGGTGGGGGGCGCTGTCGAGTGGTCGATTCAGAGGGGTCAGAGGCGACGTCGGAGCAGGTCACTGGCGTTGGGGTCTTCCACAACAGGCGGCGTCGGTCAAATCAGGGCTGGAGTTAGGGTTTGGGCTTCGAATCGGGAGAGAGGAGGGGCTGGAGCTAACGTGGGGGCGAGGGAGGAGGTGGCGCCGGTCTTGGGGAGGGCGACGACGCCAGTGGCGGAGCTCGGTGGCTGAGCGACGGGGAGACTCGGGTTTTTTTTTTTCTTTGAATTCTGAATCTATTTTAGAACGGGGGGGGGGGGGGGCAGAAGTTATAGAAGAAGGTTTTTTTTTTCTTTTTTTTTTATTTAATTTTCCACAAAAAGCAACTTTCATTTCCGACTTCAAAACGAGGCCCACCGCCTGTCGTCCCTAGCGTTTTACCCCTATTTCGAACACAATGGGATCTGTATCGCAAGTTGATTCGAACGTTACAATCAGTTTTCGTTAAATTTACATTTAAATCACTATATTGAATTTTAAACGTACGTTTCAAATTACCGGGGTCACATACTAACTCTAAAAATTCCAGAAAAATATTTTCTAGCTTCGTATTGACGATACGGTCCTAACAAAACTAGTTCCATCGAATTCTGAGACCGTTTGAAAAATGGCCAATTTCCAGTCGATCAAAATCAACTGAAACTGGTCAAACGCGTTTTCCTTTGCCACACTCACATATTGATTCGAAAAATTATGAAATTTGGAATCTAGCAATAATTTGACACTGCGGATCCAACAAAACTGGTTTCGTCGAAATCCGAGGTCATTTGCAAAATGTCCATTTTTAAGGGCCTGAATTCCATAGCGACTATTCAGAATTTTCAACTGGACATATCTCTTGATTCCCGATATGAAATCTTGATTTTTCGGATTCGTTGGAAAGATATTCACGGATAGATCCTAATGTTTTTGGTTTCACTAAAATCCGGATTGTTTTGCACCCGGTACATTCAATTGAAGTTTGAAATCGAATTATCGAACTACCGCGCCATTTTCAATTCTATTTATAATTATATATAATTATTTATATTCAAACGACGACGCGTATAATATATACGTTCGAATTATATTCAAAATAAATTTCCGTCGATATTATTTAAAATAATTCATTTTAAATAATCAAAATTCGCTAAAATTGCCAAAATAAAAATTTTAAACTGGCCCAGATTTTACGGGTTGTTACAAAGCCACAACAAAACTCATACAGAAGAACATTTCATTGATAGTTTACAACAATGCATCAGATTACAAGAATATACAGAGTATAAATGAATATTACACAGAAATATCAGAGATTTAAATTACATTTAAATACATAGCAGCGGAAAATAATACAATACACAACTAGAAGTAGATATACGGATACAAAGCTTTCCGGATATCATTCCAGCTGTAAACCAGGATCCTGTGAATATAAATCTGCAAAACCAAAACTACTAGCTGCCCGTGTCAAAATAGGGGCACCCAGAGTTTAGGTTAAAACAATAAACTCCAGGTCAGTCATGTGACTGGTGTGAGAACTAAAACAGTTAATCTTTATTTTAAAGTTAGGTAAATCAAGGGAACACGCCGTATAACACGGAACGGGTTTCCTCCCAAGAATACCAGTGCATAAAACAAACAGCGCAATGCTAAATAAAGAAAAATGAAGCTGTTATAAGTCCCAGGTCCCATCACACAATGCAAAGCAGCCGAGGATAGGGTTTTCCCTTATAACAGCCAAAGAATGCTTGATACATTTTAAAACAAATCATTTGATGCTATAGTCAGTGCATAGTGTATAAAACAACTTCAAATCATAAGTATCAATCATAGGCGGCATAAGCGCCCCATCCCACTATGTCGCCATATATAGGATTACAACTAAAACCGCAAGATCACGTATTTGGAAATTGGATTTCCGTCATGAACCAAGGCAAAAGATAGTCCTTACCGAATTCGAGACTTCCTAGCCCGAGTCTCAGGATCAGAACGCATCGACCCTTGGAGCGACAGGGCCGGTCCACACGGAGTGGATTAAAATGCCTGAGCACTACGTTTCGCCGCCCTTTGGGGCGTAAGCGAGCCAACAAGTGACTCAATCGGACCCGGATCATCCGATCTAACCGAGGCGCCTCGCAACAGCAACAACCACATAAGTCAAACTCGTCAGGGCGTGTAAAACCACTGACGCCACTTTTAGCTAGGAGGAAACGTAGGCCCTCCCTGAGGTCCTTTCTCCCGTTTCTGGTTCATACCGGGGTGTGAGGCTCGCGAATCAACGCTACACAAAGCTACGCCACAAAGGCCGTGCTTTGATCACCAACCACAAGACTTTGCTTTTCAACACATGCCTTGATCATTTGCATCTTAGCATGCCACACAGGCAAACCATCCTATGCAACCGATATCAGTCACACAGAATGAAATCCGATGTCAGACACACAGTCCATTTACAAGTCCGTTCTGGGTCTGAACGAAACCGGGGGCACCTAGTACCCCGCATATCCATCGATCTCCAAGCACGTCTGGACGATCACCAACTGTTTCCATCTTCTTGGGTGTACAACCCAATCAAGATCATCAGTAATTATCCAAACGACGTGAAGACCTCTGGTCTTCGACCATCGTCTTCATCTTCGACTTATCGTCGTATCAGTTATTCAGAATGGGATAAACCCGGTCTTTCCGAATAACTCGCGTATATTTTAAATAAGTGTTACACAAACACAACATACGCCTCATTCCAATTCATCAGTCACTAACCGTAAATTAATTAAGAGAATAATTTCCCAAATATTAACCCCGAAGGCCGAAACCAACATCAGATCAATATCCAGAAAACCATTCTGCTTAGCTAACCGACAGTTAGTTTCTGATTTCACATTCATAGGGAAAGGTTCCCATTAATTTTATCCAAGATAAATTCCTGAATTTATTCTCTAATCTATCCTTTTGAATTTCGATTCAACTAGTCGGGATTAACGAACCTTACCGAAGTAATCATTTGTTTTAATTTCCCAATCCCAACCTATTCATCCCATGAAGTAAGACTGGTAATACTTCATATCTAACACCATAGTGTTATCGGTAAATTCAATTACCATTTCACGTTCAAATCTAATTAAAGATTTAACTATCGCCTGGAGCAAAACTGGTGATACTCCATTTTCGATCATTTCAATCTAATTAAAGATTCATTAAAACTCCACTTAGTTTTAATCTTCGACTGGGTTAAAGAATCAGTGTTATTTAAAACACGGTTCACTATAAACCCAAAATCACATTCCATTAATTATCGGGTTAATGAACAAGTGTTTTTTAAAAACACTGTTCACGATAAACCCAAAAATCAATATCAATTCAATTCCAATTAAATATTATTTAATTGGTACACTTCATTAAATCTAAATAAAAAGATATAATCTTTTCTCAACAGGGTTCAAGAACAGTGTTAATGAAGACACCATTCACGACAAACCCAAATCACATTTGATATTAAATACAAGGCTCTTAATAGAAAATATCCCGGCTTATATTCAATATAAAATTCTTCGATTAACAAATGTCGTATTGGAAATAACGATATAAATATATATATCTTTCAAATTTCCATAACAACATCTGTATAATCCCGAATTCCAACATCGAAATATTCCGAAGACAATTTCGATTCAAATCCACTCCAATGCAATCATTGGAAATTCTGGTTATTTTCAAAACCATTTCAAATCCAATTTATTTATTTAAAAATAAATAGAATTATATTTCTAGTTCAAAACTAGTTCATTTCGATAAAAATCTATTTTTATCTTTTCAAATATGGAGTTTTTCATCCCAATTCTTTCTAAATCGTTTCTTATGATTCTACATAAATTATTACTATTTTTAATAATTTTATCAAGGCCCGTACAGTCGATTTCCATCAATGGCCATCGAACTGCACTTACAGCGACCTTTTTCGAATTTCATTTGTACATAATTCCAAATCCAACCGTTAGATTTCTAATTTCTAATATTCTTTAGAAAGCTCTTTTCGATACGAACCCAACGGTTCCGGTTTTAGGAGAATCTGACGGTCGGATCTCCCGTAATGTCCGTTTGAAATAAATGGTCGAAATTCACGAACTGCCACGGCGCGTTCTATTCAGGCCATTATATTATATATATAATATATATAATATATACTTCGTCGATTTCTATTTAAAACGAATTATATAAATAGTTTTAAAATCGTTTCAAAAGCAATTTCAACTTTCTTTTCAATTCAAATCAAAATTGAATTCTTCTTTATAAATTCGTTTCAAAATTCATTTCTATTCAATTCAAATTTCAATTCAATTTGAATTCATTTCAATTTGAATTAATTTCAATTTGCTTTCAATTCAATTTGAATTCGTTTTCAATTTAATTCAATTCCAAAGTCGTTTTCTATTCGATTCAATTCAAATTGGTTTTCTATTCGATTCAATTCAAATTGGTTTTCTATTCAAATCAAATTCGTTATATATTCAATTGAAATCACATTCGTTTTCTATTCAATTCATTTCGAAATCGTTTTCAATTCAATTCATTTCGAAATCGTTTTCAATTCAATTCATTTCGAAATCGTTTTCAATTCAATTCATTTCGAAATCGTTTTCAATTCAATTCATTTCGAAATCGTTATATACTCAATTCATTTCGAAATCGTTTTCAATTCAATTCATTTCGAAATCGTTATATATTCAATTCATTTCGAAATCGTTTTCAATTCAATTCATTTCGAAATCGTTATATATTCAATTCATTTCGAAATGAATAAAATCGATATAAATATCGTTCACGTCAAAATGGCGTCAATCTAATCAACACGGCTTCATAAATTTCTATTTTCAAATATTCTATTTCAAATATTTCTTTTTCAAAATAGTTGTTATTATCAAAATATTTCGTTCAACACATGACCAATCTCAATGGATGAGTACTGTCAACACATGAACCTTTATTTTATATCGATAAAGATGTAAATTTTATTACTAAAATATTTCGTTCAACACATGACCAATCTCAATGGATGAGTACTGTCAACACATGAACTTTTATTTTATAATATTCTTTATTTTTCAAATTGGAATGAAGCCCAATCAATTACCATATAAAGTTAATTATATGGATTTTCATGCATTACACACATATAATAGCATTGAAAAATAATCAACCATCAACCAAAGTGCACTACACTGTATAAGCATCAAATATAGATATCTAACGCTTATAATAGCCTGTCAATCAATCGATCGACATATTTAATCAATCAGGATGAGTGAACTTCAAATTTCATCCCAACACCCGTGTGGGGTTTCAAACAATCAAACGCATATTTTATTTATGCAGTTGGGCGATGTGTAAAATTTATCGACCTAATCAATGTCCTTCAAATAGGTGTACATAAACAAACCGTCTGGTTTGTAAATGAATATTTATTTATTCACATTCACGTTAAAAATTATATTTTTAACGACAAAACATTTTATTCCAACATATGAATTTCTATTCAGTTCATTCTTAAAATAAAATGATATTTTTATTTTTCTAACTTATTTTAGAAAATTTCGGCAGCATAACGGCACGATACTAGAAACGGGACGAGGCCTAGCCTTATCCCCGGTCTAGTGAAGGCCCACGCCATTCACACATCAATCCAATCCATTCATTTCACCAAACAATTCAATTTCAATCAAATAATCTAACTAATCTATGCAACCAAACAAACAAGTCCATGGTCTGTGGACGATGGTGTCGGGTGCTACTAAGCACCGTCTGCATCCTAGCATATATATATAACTAGAAAAAGAAATTGAAGAGTGAGAAATTCTCACCGATAGCTATCCAAACATCTTGACTCTTCTTTGATAAAAATCTTCATCGTTATCGCCTTTTTGACATCTTCGTTGCCCGTATTCTCTACATATGTAAAAATCGAATTTTTACTTCGCTATTCAATATATAAAAATCGAATTTTTACTTCGAAGTTCAATATATAAAAATCACATTTTTAATTCGAAGTTCAATATATAAAAATCACATTTTTAATTCGAAGTTCAATATATAAAAATCACATTTTTAATTCGAAGTTCAATATATAAAAATCACATTTTTAATTCGAAGTTCAATATATAAAAATCACATTTTTAATTCGAAGTTCAATATATAAAAAATCACATTTTTAATTCGATGTTCAATATATAAAAATCACATTTTTAATTCGAAGTTCAATATATAAAAATCACATTTTTAATTCGAAGTTCAATATATAAAAATCACATTTTTAATTCGAAGTTCAATATATAAAAATCACATTTTTAATTCGAAGTTCAATATATAAAAATCACATTTTTAATTCGAAGTTCAATATATAAAAATCACATTTTTAATTCGAAGTTCAATATATAAAAAATCACATTTTTAATTCGATGTTCAATATATAAAAATCACATTTTTAATTCGAAGTTCAATATATAAAAATCACATTTTTAATTCGAAGTTCAATATATACAAATCTTAACTTTGTGAATTATAAATCAAAGCTTCATAAGAAAAACCTCACCTTTATAAGATTAAAAATATATTCTTTTCATAAAAATATATATATCTAATCCTTTTCTAAATTAAAAAAAAAACAGTTTTTTTTTTCTTCCTATAGAACTAAAATTATGAGTCAAAGAAATAAAGAAAAGAAAGAAGAAAACGCACCCTTTTCTACAGCAATCGGAGAAGAGGGGGAGAGTTCATCACTGTCGCTTGAAGGGGGGGCGCTCCTGGCTCACGGATCGAGGAAGATTGGGGGGGACGTCAGTTGGGCGCTGCCTTCTCGAGGTGGGCGGCACTGACCCTTTGCGGCGGCTGCGGGGTCTCCAATCGGGGAAAGGGGGTTTTGGGATTCGGCGTCCAAGGGGGAGAGGAGCACAGGGGGCTGAGGTCGTGGGTGAGCGGTGGTGATGGGGACCCGCCTGGGCGGCGACGCGATGATCGGCTCCGAGGGGAGGGTCGAGGGAACGGGATCGCGCTATATTTTTTTTTTTAGATCTGGAAAACTTACGGGGGGGAAAGGAGAATGAGGGTTGACCAAGTAAGAGGGAGGGTGGGGTTTTATTATTAATATATTTTATTATTTTTCTTCTATGAAAAGTAAGGTTTTTATTCGAACTCGAAATCGAACCTGCCGACTGTCGTCCCTAGCGTATTACCCCCATTCCGAACACAATGGGATATGTATCGCAGGCCAATTCGACCGTACGATCAGTTTCCGTTCAATTTAAATTATAATTCAGTATAAATTCAATTTGAACGCGCATTTCAATTTACTGGGGCCACTTACGGATCCCAAAAATTGCAGAAAAATTATTTCTAGCTTCGTATTGACGATACGGTCCTAACAAAACTAATTTCGTCGAATTCCGAGACCGTTTGAAAAATGGCCATTTTCCAGTCAATTAAAATCAACTGAAACTGGTCAAACGCGTTCTCCTTTAGTACGCTCACATACTGATTCGAAAAATTATGAAATTTGGAATCTAGCAATAATTTGACATCACGGACCCAACAAAAGTGGTTTCGTCGAAATCCGAGGTCGTTTGCAAAATGTCTATTTTTAAGGGCCTGAATTCCATAGCGACTATTCAGAATTTTCAACTGGACATACCTTTAGATTCCCGCTATGAAATTTCGATTATTCGGATTCGTTGGAAAGATATTACCAATTAGATCCTAATGTTTTTGGTTTCACTAAAATCCGGATTGTTTTTAACCCGGTACATTCAATTGAAGTTTGAAATCGAATTATCGAACTACCGCGCCATTTTCAATTCTATTTATAATTATATATAAATATTTATATTCTAACGACGACGTATAAAATATATACGTTCTAATTATATTCAAAATAAACTTCTCGTCGTTTTTATTTAAAATAATCTATTTTAAATATTCAAAATTCGCTAAAATTGCCAAAATAAAAATTTTAAACTGGCCCAGATTTTCGGGTTGTTACAATCTCCCCCACTTAAAACTTTTCGTCCCCGAAAAGGAACAAAGTCGAAAGTGGTTTGATCATTCAACTCTATGTTCGATCTGGCTTCCATTCTCCAACTTTTCAGTTTCTGAGAATTTTCAAAAATTTCAAAAATTTGGCTAACACCCTAAATTTTCGAAAAATTTCGCCATAACCTCCCCTGCACCGGGAGCATCGGGGAATTTCAAATAGCTTCCCCGGTCATTCAGATCTCAAAAAGAAAAAGAAAAAGCCAAGCGGCTAGCCAATAGGCTCATAAAATCATCATCACCCAAACAAAACAGTAAATTATGTAGTAAACATGTACCTATTTGTCGGGCAAACAAATTTTATTCTTTGCTCTAGCCTCCTTGCTATGACCTGTTCAATGTAAGTATATGTATATGCAAGCAAAATGCGACCAATTTTCGATACAATTCAATATTTGATGCTATTAGGCATAATGGTTCAAAATTATCAAACAAATAAACAAACAACACAAACATCAAGCAATTAGTGAATTAGAGTTTCAAATTCATAAATTTGATACATATACAGAAAATCATGTTTTTGATGCCAATTCACAACAATGTGTTCTAACTATATATGTTTTGGTTCTCACACCAGTCTAATGGAAATATATAGAAAATCACACCTTCGAAACTCGAACACACACTACTGATGCTATATAGTCATCAGTAGAATCATCTCCGGGCGACTAGAGTGTGACTCTATATCTATCTAATATATTAAAACTTCGAATATACGTTCATGACGCGTATATGCAAAACCTTTATATATCGGATTGTCCATATTCAAAATAAATAAATAATCAAATACGTTTACAATGATTTAAATTTTTAAAACAAAATTGTTTTCATTTTAAAAAAATATACTCTTCACACTCGTTCTAGGATACTACTGATCCTATCTCTAACGAGTCATTCTAATTGGGTATTACTAATCCAATATCTGATGAATTCTTTCGTATGGTTCTAATATGTCTTGTTCTCTGAGCTTTGTAAACCTAAGCTCCGATACCAACTGTGAAGACGGGTAACTTCCCCGTAAAGGAAAGCGTCGGATAGTTCGAGAACAAGCCACAACAAAACTCATACAGAAGAACATTTCATTGATAGTTTACAACAATGCATCAGATTACAAGAATGTACAGAGTATAAATGAATATTACACAGAAATATCAGAGATTTAAATTACATTTAAATACATAGCAGCGGAAAATAATACAATACACAACTAGAAGTAGATATACGGATACAAAGCTTTCCGGATATCATTCCAGCTGTAAACCAGGATCCTGTGAATATAAATCTGCAAAACCAAAACTACTAGCTGCCCGTGTCAAAATAGGGGCACCCAGAGTTTAGGTTAAAACAATAAACTCCAGGTCAGTCATGTGACTTGTGTGAGAACTAAAACAGTTAATCTTTATTTTAAAGTTAGGTAAATCAAGGGACCACGCCGTATAACACGGAACGGGTTTCCTCCCAAGAATACCAGTGCATAAAACAAACAGCGCAATGTTAAATAAAGAAAAATGAAGCTGTTATAAGACCCAGGTCCCATCACACAATGCAACGCAGCCGAGGATAGGGTTTTCCCTTATAACAGCCAAAGAATGCTTGATACGTTTTAAAACAAATCATTTGATACTATAGTCAGTGCATAGTGTATAAAACAACTTCAAATCATAAGTATCAATCATAGGCGGCATAAGCGCCCCATCCCACTATGTCGCCATATATAGGATTACAACTAAAACCGCAAGATCACGTATTTGGAAATTGGATTTCCGTCATGAACCAAGGCAAAAGATAGTCCTTACCGAATTCGAGACTGCCTAGCCCGAGTCTCAGGATCAGAACGCATCGACCCTTGGAGCGACAGGGCCGGTCCACACGGAGTGGATTAAAATGCCTGAGCACTACGTTTCGCCGCCCTTTGGGGCGTAAGCGAGCCAACAAGTGACTCCATCGGACCCGGATCGTCTGATCTAACCGAGGCGCCTCGCAACAGCAACAACCACATAAGACAAACTCGTCAGGGCGTGTAAAACCACTGACGCCACTTTTAGCTAGGAGGAAACGTAGGCCCTCCCTGAGGTCCTTTCTCCCGTTTCTGGTTCATACCGGGGTGTGAGGCTCGCGAATCAACGCTAGACAAAGCTACGCCACAAAGGCCGTGCTTTGATCACCAACCACAAGACTTTGCTTTTCAACAGAAGCCTTGATCATTTGCATCTTAGCATGCCACACAGGCAAACCATCTTATGCAACCGATATCAGTCACACAGAATGAAATCCGATGTCAGACACACAGTCCATTTACAAGTCCGTTCTGGGTCTGAACGAAACCGGGGGCACCTAGTACCCCGCATATCCATCGATCTCCAAGCACGTCTGGACGATCACCAACTGTTTCCTCCTTCTTGGGTGTACAGCCCAATCAAGATCATCAGTAATTATCCAAACGACGTGAAGACCTCTGGTCTTCGACCATCGTCTTCATCTTCGACTTATCGTCGTATCAGTTATTCAGAATGGGATAAACCCGGTCTTTCCGAATAACTCGCGTATATTTTAAATAAGTGTTACACAAACACAACATACTCATTCCAATTCATCAGTCACTAACCGTAAATTAATTAAGAGAATAATTTCCCAAATATTTACCCCGAAGGCCGAAACCAACATCAGATCAATATCCAGAAAACCATTCTGCTTAGCTAACCGACAGTTAGTTTCTGATTTCACATTCATAGGGAAAGGTTCCCATTAATTTTATCCAAGATAAATTCCTGAATTTATTCTCTAATCTATCCTTTTGAATTTCGATTCAACTAGTCGGGATTAACGAACCTTACCGAAGTAATCATTTGTTTTAATTTCCCAATCCCAACCTATTCATCCCATGAAGTAAGACTGGTAATACTTCATATCTAACACCACAATGTTATCGGTAAATTCAATTACCATTTCACGTTCAAATCTAATTAAAGATTTAACTATCGCCTGGAGCAAAACTGGTGATACTCCATTTTCGATCATTTCAATCTAATTAAAGATTCATTAAAACTCCACTTAGTTTTAATCTTCGACTGGGTTAAAGAATCAGTGTTATTTAAAACATGGTTCACTATAAACCCAAAATCACATTCCATTAATTATCGGGTTAAAGAACAAGTGTTATTTAAAAACACTGTTCGCGATAAACCCAAAAATCAATATCAATTCAATTCCAATTAAATATTATTTAATTGGTACACTTCATTAAATCTAAATAAAAAGATTTAATCTTTTCTCAACAGGGTTCAAGAACAGTGTTAATGAAGACACCATTCACGACAAACCCAAATCACATTTGATATTAAATACAAGGCTCTGAATAGAAAATATCCCGGCTTATATTCAATATCAAATTCTACGATTAACAAATGTCGTATTGGAAATAACGATATAAATATATATATATCTTTCAAATTTCCATAACAACATCTGTATAATCCCGAATTCCAACATCGAAATATTCCGAAGACAATTTCGATTCAAATCCACTCCAATGCAATCATTGGAAATTCTGGTTATTTTCAAAACCATTTCAAATCCAATTTATTTATTTAAAAATAAACAGAATTATATTTCTAGTTCAAAACTAGTTCATTTCGATAAAAATCTATTTTTATCTTTTCAAATATGGAGTTTTTCATCCCAATTCTTTCTAAATCATTTCTTATGATTTTACATAAATTATTACTATTTTTAATAATTTTATCAAGGCCCGTACAGTCGATTTCCATCAATGGCCATCGAACTGCACTTACACCGACCTTTTTCGAATTTGATTTGGACATAATTCCAAATCCAACCGTTAGATTTCTAATTTCTAATATTCTTTAGAAAGCTCTTTTCGATACGAACCCAACGGTTCCGGTTTTAGGAGAATCCGACTGTCGGATCTCCCGTAATGTCTGTTTGAAATAAATGGTCGAAATTCACGAACTGCAGCAGCGCGGCGCGTTCTATTCAGGCCATTATATTATATATATAATATATATAATATATACTTCGTTGATTTCTATTTAAAACGAATTATATAAATAGTTTTAAAATCGTTTCAAAAGCAATTTCAACTTTCTTTTCAATTCAAATCAAAATTGAATTCTTCTTTATAAATTCGTTTTAAAATTCATTTCTATTCAATTCAAATTTCAATTCAATTTGAATTCATTTAAATTCGCTTTCAATTCAATTTGAATTCGTTTTCAATTTAATTCAATTCCAAAGTAGTTTTCTATTCGATTCAATTCAAATTGGTTTTCTATTCGATTCAATTCAAATTGGTTTTCTATTCAAATCAAATTCGTTATATATTCAATTGAAATCACATTCGTTTTCTATTCAATTCATTTCGAAATCGTTTTCAATTCAATTCATTTCGAAATCGTTTTCAATTCAATTCATTTCGAAATCGTTTTCAATTCAATTCATTTCGAAATCGTTTTTAATTCAATTCATTTCGAAATCGTTATATACTCAATTCATTTCGAAATGTTTTCAATTCAATTCATTTCGAAATCGTTATATATTCAATTCATTTCGAAATCGTTATATATTCAATTCATTTCGAAATCGTTTTCAATTCAATTCATTTCGAAATCGTTATATATTCAATTCATTTCGAAATGAATAAAATCGATATAAATATCGTTCACGTCAAAATGGCGTCAATCTAATCAACACGGCTTCATAAATTTCTATTTTCAAATATTCTATTTCAAATATTTCTTTTTCAAAATAGTTGTTATTATCAAAATATTTCGTTCAACACATGACCAATCTCAATGGATGAGTACTGTCAACACATGAACCTTTATTTTATATCGATAAAGATGTAAATTTTATTACTAAAATATTTCGTTCAACACATGACCAATCTCAATGGATGAGTACTGTCAACACATGAACTTTTATTTTATAATATTCTTTATTTTTCAAATTGGAATGAAGCCCAATCAATTACCATATAAAGTTAATTATATGGATTTTCATGCATTACACACATATAATAGCATTGAAAAATAATCCACCATCAACCAAAGTGCACTACACTGTATAAGCATCAAATATAGATATCTAACGCTTATAACAGCCTGTCAATCAATCGATCGACATATTTAATCAATCAGGATGAGTGAACTTCAAATTTCATCCCAACACCCGTGTGGGGTTTCAAACAATCAAACGCATATTTTATTTGTGCAGTTGGGCGATGTGTAAAATTTATCGACCCAATCAATGTCCTTCAAATAGGTGTACATAAACAAACCGTCTGGTTTGTAAATGAATATTTATTTATTCACATTCACGTTAAAAATTATATTTTTAACGACAAAACATTTTATTCCAACATATGAATTTCTATTCAGTTCATTCTTTAAATAAAATGATATTTTTATTTTTCTAACTTATTTTAGAAAATTTCGGCGGCATAACGGCACGATACTAGAAACGGGACGAGGCCTAGCCTTATCCCCGGTCTAGTGAAGGCCCACGCCATTCACACATCAATCTAATCCATTCATTTCACCAAACAATTCAATTTCAATCAAATAATCTAACTAATCTATGCAACCAAACAAACAAGTCCATGGTCTGTGGACAATGGTGTCGGGTGCTACTAAGCACCGTCTGCATCCTAGTATATATATATAACTAGAAAAAGAAATTGAAGAGTGAGAAATTCTCACCGATAGCTATCCAAACATCTTGACTCTTCTTTGATAAAAATCTTCATCGTTATCGCCTTTTTGACATCTTCGTTGCCCGTATTCTCTACATATGTAAAAATCGAATTTTTACTTCGCTATTCAATATATAAAAATCGAATTTTTACTTCGAAGTTCAATATATAAAAATCACATTTTTAATTCGAAGTTCAATATATAAAAATCACATTTTTAATTCGAAGTTCAATATATAAAAATCACATTTTTAATTCGAAATTCAATATATAAAAATCACATTTTTAATTCGAAGTTCAATATATAAAAATCACATTTTTAATTCGAAGTTCAATATATAAAAAATCACATTTTTAATTCGATGTTCAATATATAAAAATCACATTTTTAATTCGAAGTTCAATATATAAAAATCACATTTTTAATTCGAAGTTCAATATATAAAAATCACATTTTTAATTCGAAGTTCAATATATAAAAATCACATTTTTAATTCGAAGTTCAATATATAAAAATCACATTTTTAGTTCGAAGTTCAATATATAAAAATCACATTTTTAATTCGAAGTTCAATATATAAAAAATCACATTTTTAATTCGATGTTCAATATATAAAAATCACATTTTTAATTCGAAGTTCAATATATAAAAATCACATTTTTAATTCGAAGTTCAATATATACAAATCTTAACTTTGTGAATTATAAATCAAAGCTTCATAAGAAAAACCTCACCTTTATAAGATTAAAAATATATTCTTTTCATAAAAATATATATATCTAATCCTTTTCTAAATTAAAAAAAAAACAGTTTTTTTTTTCTTCCTATAGAACTAAAATTATGAGTCAAAGAAATAAAGAAAAGAAAGAAGAAAACGCACCCTTTTCTACAGCAATCGGAGAAGAGGGGGAGAGTTCATCACTGTCGCTTGAAGGGGGGGCGCTCCTGGTTCACGGATCGAGGAAGATTGGGGGGGGGGGACGTCAGTTGGGCGCTGCCTTCTCGAGGTGGGCGGCACTGACCCTTTGCGGCGGCTGCGGGGTCTCCAATCGGGGAAAGGGGGTTTTGGGATTCGGCGTCCAAGGGGGAGAGGAGCACAGGGGGCTGAGGTCATGGGTGAGCGGTGGTGATGGGGACCCGCCTGGGCGGCGACGCGATGATCGGCTCCGAGGGGAGGGTCGAGGGAAAGGGATCGCGCTATATTTTTTTTATTTAGATCTGGAAAACTGACGGGGGGGAAAGGAGAATGAGGGTTGACCAAGTAAGAGGGAGGGTGGGGTTTTATTATTAATATATTTTATTATTTTTCTTCTATGAAAAGTAAGGTTTTTATTCGAACTCGAAATCGAACCTGCCGACTGTCGTCCCTAGCGTATTACCCCCATTCCGAACACAATGGGATATGTATCGCAGGCCAATTCGACCGTACGATCAGTTTTCGTTCAATTTAAATTATAATTCAGTATAAATTCAATTTGAACGCGCATTTCAATTTACTGGGGCCACATACGGATCCCAAAAATTGCAGAAAAATTATTTCTAGCTTCGTATTGACGATACGGTCCTAACAAAACTAATTTCGTCGAATTCCGAGACCGTTTGTAAAATGGCCATTTTCCAGTCGATTAAAATCAACTGAAACTGGTCAAACGCGTTCTCCTTTACCACGCTCACATACTGATTCGAAAAATTATGAAATTTGGAATCTAGCAATAATTTGACATCACAGACCCAACAAAAGTGGTTTCGTCGAAATCCGAGGTCGTTTGCAAAATGTCTATTTTTAAGGGCCTGAATTCCATAGCGACTATTCAGAATTTTCAACTGGACATACCTTTTGATTCCCGCTATGAAATTTCGATTATTCGGATTCGTTGGAAAGATATTACCAATTAGATCCTAATGTTTTTGGTTTCACTAAAATCCGGATTGTTTTGCACCCGGTACATTCAATTGAAGTTTGAAATCGAATTATCGAACTACCGCGCCATTTTCAATTCTATTTATAATTATATATAAATATTTATATTCTAACGACGACGTATAAAATATATACGTTCTAATTATATTCAAAATAAACTTCTCGTCGTTTTTATTTAAAATAATCTATTTTAAATATTCAAAATTCGCTAAAATTGCCAAAATAAAAATTTTAAGCTGGCCCAGATTTTCGGGTTGTTACATACAACTTCAAATTACTGTCTCTAAAGAAAAAGAAATAAAAGGTGTACTCCTAATGCCTAAAGTAGTAATCGTCAGCAACACAGGGAGAATATATGTAATAGTACGTGGAAGCCTCCTGCTCGTCTTCGAATCAGCTACTCGTGCATACCACTTAACCTGTCTCTAGTCTGCTCGTTTAGGAGCACTCAGAGTAATAAGAAGAGACGTAAAACTCTGGGTCAGACAAAAAGTCTGGTATGAGCGATAAGCTGTGAAACAAAATAAAACAGGTACAAATAAATCATACCTAACCCTGCAACCAAAGAGTTAGCACAACAAGATGTACAATACTCTAAGGTAACACTAACATAAAGTGTAAAGGTAATACGGGGGTGTGCATGTCATAGTGATAGAAAACAATCAAACATAACAATCATCCTCACATCTCTCACTCAGTGCGTAAAGCATATGATATCCACCACTTTGGTCACCCAGTACTTTGTTGCAATCACCTTGCCCTTGGGAGTCATAACGATCCCATTGCACTGATTCACAGCCACTAATCCTTTATTATGTCAACTTTGCCCCTTTGGAGTCGTGACAACTCCACTACACTGGCTCATAGCCATGATACGATCAATTTACCCCTTTGGAGTCATGAAAACTCAACCCCACTAATCCATAGTCTAATTCGTCTCTCAGTGGTGAAACAAAGTTATTGACATTGATAACCCCTTTGCAAATGTCCCGCAGCAAAGCCCAATCATAAAGTTAACTCGTTGGTTCCCTTCCTGATTCTGAGTCACAATTTTTTATTTGGACAACCTTTGCCTCTCGGGTTCTAGTCTTTTCCAGATAGGTTCGGTTCTTCACTTCGCTTCGGATCATGCTCCCTGAAGTGGTTTGGTTCGTGAGTCATATTGCTCACCGGTTCGGTTCGATCTCCCTCTGTTCGTGGTCAAGATCCGGGTCGTGGTGCTTCATCGGTTCGTGAAGGCAACTGGTTCATGGTTCATTGCCTGGTCCAGCTCGTGATGCATCCTTCGTCCTCGGATCGCGAATGCACTTCGGTTCGGAGTAGCACTCTGGTTCGGATAATGACACTCTACTAGTGTCGGCTCGTGATGTCCTCTCTCTGGCAGTTCGGATCATGAGCTTCTGGTCGGTTCGGAGCCTCTGGTTCGTGGGGTTCTCCAAATGAGCAGGTCGGCTCGTGAGACCATATCCAAGTCGGATCGTGGCAGCTTGGTCACGAACCGGTTCGATTCAGGACCCGATCCGATTTCCTGCTCCTATTTCTAGCAACTGTTTACGCCATACGACGACGTTTTAGACCATTCTAACTGTTCTAAGCAATCATAAAACATTCCAAACAGTCATAACAACATATAGCATTAACATAAACACCAAAACGACAATTGAACATGTTAATATGAAACAAACATACCCAAAACCCATGTTTTCCCCTTAATCCCCTTAATCATGATTTAATCATACGATTAGCAAAACATGTCCAAATTAACTCAAATTTCTAACAGAGGTATAAAATAATATTTAAGAATTTTTACACATTTTTCCATATTTTTATAATGCATAATTTCGTT
This sequence comes from Allium sativum, assembly GCA_030737875.1. NCBI lineage: Eukaryota > Viridiplantae > Streptophyta > Magnoliopsida > Asparagales > Amaryllidaceae > Allium > Allium sativum. The sequence goes on from CM060912.1 coordinate 338,676,269, forward strand.
AATTAACACAAATCACCCCTAATTAGCCGTAATTAGTGAAAAACAATGCAAATCACTCACCTTAGCCACAAATTAGTCTTAGATCTAAAAATATCTCTGATATAGGTCGAATCCCTATGTGTTCCAGTAGATCTATCCTAATTTCCATGCTAATCCGCCTTAATTTGATGCAGATTCAGCTAATATATGATTAGAAAGTGATTAAGGATGATTTTAGAAGGTGGAGGCCATTGTTAGGTTTCAAAAGATGTAAGTGGCGGCTAGAAAATTGAAATGAAATGATTTCCTAACTCGTTTCAGCCTCCCCGTAACCCTAATCCCGAAATGGGTTATGGGCCCACTAACTAATTACCCAACTAAGCCTGCTTAAGCTGTTTTTCACCCTTTAAACCTTATTTCAGCTATATCACCCAAACGTTAAGTCCGTTTGATGAATGTGACCACTTTACGGAAAGAAAAACCATGATTCGAATCCAATGGAAGTGGTTTTAGGTCAAATCTCCTTACCAATCAATATTTATAGGCGAAACAAGATTCGTTAGGGGCAAAACGGTCATTTAAAATTCGGCAAAAATCGTGAACATGGGAAATGACCCCAATAGTCGTTCCCCAAAGTTACACGACTATACGACTTCCTATGTGAATCAAATAAATATTCTATGATCCTCCGATGCGTAGAATGCGGGTCATTACATTCCCCCCCCCCCCCCTTAAGAAATTTCGCCCTTGAAATTCCTTAACTAAGAAAACAACAAAGGGTCTCACATGCCTATCAACCATTTACGAACAATCAAACATGCATAACAAACAAAACAAGCATATCCTAGCATGCGGAATAACTATATCGCAAATAAAACCTTACTAGGCAAAGAGTTCGGAATAAGACTTCCTTATGCTCTCCTCTGTTTCCCAAGTACAGTCCTGCTCATTATCACCCCCACTGGACTTTCACTAGTTTCACCGTCTTCCTCCGAAGTTGCTTCGTATCGTGCACAACAATACGAATCAATCTGCAGCTCCCAACTGCCTCGGATTCTACCTCAATATCATCCAACTGGTCTAGTGAAATAGTCATATCAGAATCGTGCACGAACTTCCTTAACTGGGAAAGATGAAATACATTGTGACTCCCACCATCTTGTTAGGTAATCCAACTTTATATGCTAAATTCCCCACTTGCTCAAGAACTGGAAATGGACAAACAAATCTTGGTGCCAACTTACCTCTCCTACCAAAACGAATCACACTCTTCAATGGAGAGATCTTGATGAATACCAAATCGCCAATGGAGAATTTCAAATCTCTTCGCCTTTTATCAGCATAACTTTTCTACCTATCTTGGGCAGCCTTCATTCGCTGTCGAATAACTTTGATCTTCTCTAAAGTTTCTCTTATTACGTATGGCCCAAGCACAAACTTCTCACCAGTTTCCAACCAACATGATGTTGAGTTGCACGGTCTTCCATACAAAGCTTCAAATGGAGCCATACCAATACTGGACTGATAACTATTATTATATGCGAACTCAACCAGATGCAAATGGTCATCCCATGATCCACCAAAATCCAATATCCAAGCTCTCAAGAGATCCTCTAATATACGATTCACCCTTTCAGTTTTGACTTTTAGCCTACGGATGGTATGCGGTACTGAGATGTAATTCTGATCCTAAAGCCTCTTGTAAGCTCTTCCAAAACCCGCTAGTAAATAATGGATCTCGGTCACTCACAATACTTTTAGGTACTCCATGAAATCTCACTACCCACTTCATATACAGTTCTGCTAACTTAGTTGTCGTTCTATTTGACTTGACTGGTATTAACCTTGCACTTTTGGTTAATAGATCTACAATCACCCAAATACTATCATGACCTGATCTAGTCCTTGGTAAACCGTCGATGAAATCCATCGAGACTTGTTCGAATTTCCATTCGGGAATTTCCAATGGCGGTAACAAACCACCAGGCTTCTTTTGCTCAGCTTTTACTAATTGGCAATTCACGCACTTGGATATAAACTTTCCGACATCTCTTTTCATCCCTTCCCAGTAGTAGGTCTGCTTCATGTCTCGATACATTTTGTTACCACCGGGATGTATAGTCAGCTTCGAGTGATGACACTCTCTAAGAACTTCATCTCTCAATCCATTAACGTTGAGCACAACTAGTCTCCCATTCTTTCGAAGCCATCCTTCTCGATCAAGTCCATAATTGTTCGTTCTCTGGTCGTCGATATCCATTTCTACCTTGGAGGTGATTTCCAATAGATTGGGATCGTCCCTCTAACTGGAACCAATCTGCTCAATCAATGTCGGTCTGATCGTCAAACTTGCTAACATCTCTGGATCTAATTTGCATTTAGGTCTGAAATCATATCCTGCGATATATTCCAGTTGCTTCCATTCCAGAAACATAGCTCCCAAAGTGGCATGTCTCCTACTCAATGCATCAGCAACCGCATTGCCCATTCCGGGAGTGTATACGTTATTAAAATCATATGAAGCCAAGAACTCTAACCATCTCTACTGACGAAGATTTAAATCCTTTTGAGAGAAAAGATACTTTAATGACTTATGATCGGTAGACAACTCGAATCTTTCTCCCAAGAGATAATGTCTCCACATCTTCAATGCGAATACGATCGCTACCAATTTCAAATCATGGGTAGGATACCTTTTCTCATGAGGTTTCAGTTGCCGACTTGCATAAGCTACAACCCTACCTTCTTGCACCAATACAGCACCTAGTCTAGTACCATAGGCATCTGTGCATACCATCATCTCTTCATTCCCTTTTGGAATGACTAACACTGGTGCACACATCAACTTTTCCTTTAGACCCTTGAATGCATTCTCGCACTCTTTGTCCCAAACAAAGCTTGATTCTTCTTGGTCAACTGAATTAACGGTGTTGTTATCTTGGAGAAGTCTTGGATAAACTTATGATAATATCCAGCTAATCCTAAGAAACTTCTTACGTCTGTCGCATTCTTGGGCGTAAACCAATCTTGTACCACAACCACCTTCGCAGGATCCACGGCAATACCATTCTCTGGAACAACGTGGTCCAAGACCCTCACTTCCTTCCTCCGTAAGTGGCACTTAGAGAATTTTACTTTCAATTGGTGTTTCCTTAATACCTCCATCACTATCCTCAAATGTACCTTGTGTTCTTCCTCTATCCTCGAGTAAACTAAGATATCGTCCACGAACATAAGAACAAACTTATTCAATTGATCTCTGAAAACTCTAATCATAAAATCCAAAAAATATGCTGGTGCATTGGTCAACCCAAATAGCATGACCAACCACTCATAGAACCCAGACGACATCCTAAATGCCGTTTTAGTGATGCTCTCAGCTGCTACTCGAAGCTGATGAAAACTGTCGGGAGATCCAACTGGGGGAACTCTCTTGCTCCACTCAACTGATCAAGCAAATCGTCTATCTGTGGAAGAGGATACTTATTCTTCCTCGTCACCTTGTTCAACTCGCAGTAATCCATGCACAATTGAAGGGTACTATCTGCTTTAGTAGCAAATACAACTGGTGCTACCCACTCGGAAACACTTCTCCTGATAAATCCCTACTTCAAAAGATCGCCAACTTGCACTTCGAGCTCTCGCTGCTCCTTTGGTGCCATACGACGAAGAGGCATCACTATAGGCCTGGAATCTTTCACTAAATCAATCTGAAACTCGATCTCTCGGTGTGGTGGGAGTCCGGTCACTTCCTCGAAGATGTCTGGATACTCGCCAGCAATAGCACATCTGACAATTCATCATGCAGGATGTCGAGGGAATTTAGAAAACTAGCCATCACCCCATCACAAGGTAGGCTACCAAGCAGTACCCTACGCCCATCATTCGCTCTAACGGTCACCGAAGACCCCTCACAGTCCACCACTACCCTATACCTTTGGATCCAATCGACTCCCAAAATAATGCTAAGGCCCAAAACAAAGCAATCACAAGCAAACATACATCCATGACTCGATAAGACCAAATTCCAACAAATCATACTAAGGCTAGTCGAACCACCTGTCGGGTTCGTCACAACTAAAGGTCTATCGACTATTTCGGGTTCCAATCCCAACCTATCTACTAGGTCACTAGATATAAAGAAATGGGAAGCCCCGGTGTCAAACAAAACTCGAACAGGAACATCGTAAACCGTAAGCATAACTTGAATAACAACATTCTTTCCTTTCTCCGCCGCAGTTGGGGCATTCGACGAAGAAGGAACAACATTGATAGCATATGCTTTCACTATCTGGTTCTCTTTAAGAGGTTGTGGACATTTATCCTTGTGATGTCCCACTTAGCCGCAATTGAAGCAATTCATGTCCGCTGGCTTGGCTCTACAATCCTTGGCATGGTGGCCCTTCTTGCCACAAATAAAGCACCCAACATCTTTCTTGTCTTTCTTTTTCTGACCATCCCCGGTTTGATTTTGTTTCCTTTCATTATGAGAATTATTATTGCCTCTGCCGCTTGCCTACGGATTTGGCTCTCATATACTTATGCTATCTCTCCTTGATATCTTCCCCTAGGTTAACTACGCAACCTAGGCTCTGATACCAAATGTGACGGCCCGCCTCGCACCCAACCGACATTTCCCCAAAATGCGATGTACGGATGGCCAACTAGCATGGGACGGTCGCCAAAGAAAAAGGGTTTGAAGCCAAAACTACCAAAGGAACGTGTAGTATATCTCACAGCGCATGGAATAAAATATAATAATAACATATCTTTGACATAAAACAGGTGAGACAGTGCATAAGCAGAAAATTAAACGATCATAGCAGCGGAATCCAAAATACAACTTATGATCCAACATCAATATTACAACTTCAAATTACTAACTCTAAAGCAAAAGAAAGAAAATGTGTACTACTAATGCCCAAAGTAGAAACCATCACCAATACAGGGAGAATATATGTAATAGTACGTGGAAGCCTCGTGCTCGTCTCTGGATCAACTACTCGTGCATACCACCTAACCTGTCTCTAGTCTGCTCGTTTAGGAGCACCCAAAGTAATAAGAAGAGACATAAAACTCTAGGTCAGACAAAAATTCTGATATGAGCAGTAAGCAGCGAAACAAAACAAAACAGGTATAAATAAATCATACCTGGAATTGCAACCAAAGAGTTAGCACAACAAGATGTACAGAACTCTAAGTAACACTAACATAAAGTGTAAAGGTAATACGGGGGTGTGCATGTCATGCTGATAGCAAACAATCAAACATAACAATCATCCTCGCATCTCTTACTCAGTGCGTAAAGCATACGATATCCACCACTTTGATCACCTAATACTTTGTTGCGATCACTTTTCCCTTGGGAGTCATAACGATCCCATTGCACTGATCCACATCCACTAATCCTTTGTTATGTCCACTTTTCCCCTTTGGAGTCATGACAACTCCACTGCACTGGCTCATAGCCATGCTACGGTCACTTTTTCCCTTTAGAGTCATGACAACTCCACTACACTGGTCCATAGCCTAATCCGTCTCTCGGTGGTGAAACAAAGTTATAGACATCGATAACCCCTTTGCAAAAGTCCCGCAACAAAGCCCAATCATGAAGTTAACTCATTGGTTCCCTTCTGGATCCTGAGTCACAACTTCTCATTTGGACAACCTTTGCATCTCGGGTTCTAGTCTTCTCCGGATCGGTTCGGTTCTTCACTTCGCTTCGGATTGTGCTCCTTGAAGTGGTTCGGTCCGTGAGTCATATTGCTCACCGGTTTGGTTCGATCTCCGTCTGCTCGTGGTTAAGCTCCGGGTCATGGTGCTTCATCGATTCGTGAAGGCAACCGGTTCGTGGTTCATCGCCTGGTCCGGCTCGTGATGCATCCTTCCTCCTCGGATCGTGAATGCACTTCGGTTCGGAGTAGCACTCCGGTTCTGATCGTGACACTCTACAAGTGTCGGCTCATGATGTCCTCTCTCTGGAAGTTTGGATCGTGAGCTTCTGGTCGGTTCGGAGTCTCTGGTTCGTGGGGTTCTCCAGATGAGCGGGTCAGATCGTGGCACCTTGGTCATGAACCGACTCGATTCGGGACCCGATCCGATTTCTTGCTCCTATTTCCAGCAATTGTTTACGCCATACAAAAGCATTTTCGACCATTCTAACTGTTCTAAGCAATCATAAAACATTCCAAACATCAACATATAACATCAACCATAAACACCAAAACGACAATTGTACATGTTAATATGGATCAAACATACCCAAAACTCATGTTTTCCCCTTAATCCCCTTAATTATGTTTTAACCATACGTTTAGCAAAACATGTCCAAATTAACCCAAGTTTCTGACAGAGGTATAAAATAATATTTAAGAATTTCTACAAATTTTTACAGATTTTTTAATGCATAATTTCGTTAATTAACACTAAACACCCCTAATTAGCCGTAATTAGTGAAAAATAATGCAAATCACTCACCTTAGCTAAAATTAATCTCAGATCTGAAAATATCTCTAATATGGGTCGAATCTCTATGTGTTCCAGACTTCCAGTAGCTCTATCCCAATTTCTATGCTAATCCGCCTTAATTTGATGTAGATTAGGCTAATATATGATTTGAAAGTGATTAAGAATGATTTTAGAAGGTGGAGGCCATTATTAGGTTTCAAGAGATGTAAGTGGCGGCTAGAAAACTGAAATGAAATGATTTCCTAACTCATTTCAGCCTCCCCATAACCCTAATCCCGAAATGGGTTATGGGCCCACTCACTAATTACCCAACTAAGCCCGCTTAAGCTATTTTTCACCTTCTAAACCTTATTTCAGTCATATCTCCCAAACGGTAAGTCCGTTTGATTAATGTGACCACTCTACGGAAAGAGAAACCATCATTTGAATCCAATGGAAGTGGTTTCAAGTCAAAACTCCTTATCAATCAAAAGTTATAGGCGAAACAAAATTCGCCAGGGGCAAAAGGTCATTTAAAATTCGGGAAAAAATCTTGAACATGGGAGATGACCCCAACAGTCGTTCCCCAAAGATACATGACTATACGACTTCCTATATGAATGACATAAATATTCCACGATCCTCCGATGCGTAGAATGCGGGTCGTTACAGATTTGACAAAAAAAATCTAGACTCAATTTCTTTTATTTCTTGAACTATTGATCTCTTGTTACTCATGAGTCTTGTATCTTGAACTCTTCTTCTTTAAAATCTTGATTCTCTAAAATGTATAGTCCTCAATAATCAACATCTGCATATATTTCCTTAGTGTGTGTGTGTGTGTGTGTGTGTGTGTGTATATATATATTATAGATAATTGTTTACATATTTTATAACCATAATAGTTAAAACAAGGTTGTTGTCATCAAATCGTTATTACAATCGTCTCAATCCCTAACAATAATGTGTACGCCACATCCGGCCTAATGCATGACATAACATACATTACGAATTCAACGAGTGAGGCATATAGAATTCTCAGAATATGCTCTTTCTCTTCATCAAAATGAGAAAGGTCCTTTCTATAAAGGACATTCCAGGTTGTATAAAGGAATTGGGACAATCTAAGCTACCTCTTATATCTTTATACCTACTTTCCCTAAATCCTTCATGGAGAAGTCCTTGGATAACCAAGTTTTCACTGATTGTAATAACGAAGTGCCATTGTCAATTTGTAATGGATCATCAATATATAATTCTAAGAGGACTATGGCATTTCCTTGTTCCTTTATGTATACGCACATCTCCTCTGTGTTTAATTAAGAAAACAATCTATTTGATTACTTTATCAAAATGTTTGTCCTAGCTTACTGGAACTTGTTTAAATCCATAAATGGATTTCAACAACTTGCAAGCTTTGTTTACACTCTCACTGATCGTAAAACCCTTTGGGTATGACATCTAAGTTATTTCTTTTAACTCTCCATCTAGAAAGATGTCTTTACATTCATTTTACATATTTCATAGTCATAGAATTCAACATTAGCTATTATAATCCAAATGGACTTAAGCATGGTGAAGGGTTAGAAAGTTTCGTCATAATAAACACCTTGAACTTGACGAAATCCTTTCGCAACCAGCCTAGATTTATAAGTCTCCACTTCCTCATCCACCATTAGCTTTTTCCTTAAAAACTCATTGGCAGCTGATGGGTTTTATCCCTTTAGGTATGTCTGAAAAAATCCCAACTTTGTTTTCGTACATGGAACCTATCTCGGATTTCATTGCTGTAAGCAAAGCGCAGTGTTCTTACTTTGCACCATCTATTGAAATGCTAGAGAACGTCCTCTAAGACATAGTTCTTCTTTTCACCATCCACTAAAAATCCATAGTATCTCTCTATGCATAAGGTTCCCTACTAGACCAAATATGTTGCGAGTTTACAAGCTTGAACCTTTGTGTCGACGGTCAAATCGACGCATTTGAGGGACCAACGGACAACCAACTCTGAAACCTCCTTAATCTATCGAAATGATATAATTGTGTTTCTTGGCATTTGAAATTATTAGGGTTGAATGACTCCGAAGCTACTGGGACATTTGGCATTGACCCACAACTTCTGATAATTGATGGTAACTCGCTACAAAGTCGTTAGATCATAGGACATTAATCTAATATTTTTTGTTCGCGAACTAGAGCTTTGTCCTAAGTCTGTCAACATCGAAAGGCTAGAAATATTCTCATTCTGAGAATTGGCATTATCTTAGGACTATCAATGTCAGGAAGGCTCGAAACCTTTTACTTCTAAGAATTGGCGTTGTCCTCGGATTGTCAATATCAGGAAGGCTCGAAACATTTTCCTTCTAAAAACTTGCATAGTCCTAAGTCTATCAATGTCAGGAAGGCACTACACCTTTTTCTTTTAAAATATAGCATTATTGTAAGACTGACGATGTCTAGAAGGCTAGAAACAATTGCCTTCTAAGAGCTAGCATTGTCCTAAAACTGCTAATACTGGAAAGACTCAAAACCATCACCTGCATAAAACTGCAGTTTCCCTAAGATGGCTAACATCAAGAAGGCTAGAAACACCATCTTTAAGAACTGGCATTATCTTATGAATATAAACGTGGGGAATGTTCAACTTCTTTGCCTTTTGAAAACCGGCACGTCGAGAAGACCCGATTGACCTCACTTTTGGAGAACTGGCATTGATTTAACAATGTTTAAATGACCAAAATTCCTCTTGGTGTACATGAATTATCGCTCCAATACATGTTTTGTCATTGGACATCCGACCAAGGTTGGGTTGTAACAACCTAGAGTTTTGGCAATAATCAAATTAGCTATTTAATTAGATTTTAAAAACGGATTTTCGCAAACAATGGAATTTGACCGTGAAACTTGCACCGTTGCATTTTTGATGGAATTCTGGTCAACTTTCATGTTTGGAACTTTACAGACGGAGTCCGTATGAACAAGTTATGGACAAAATACAAAAATAAATGGAAAATAAATAAAATAATATATAAAGGGAATAAATAGCCTATCCCCCACTACTGCCAGGTCGACCCAACCGGTCGACCGGGACAATCGACCACTGGATCGACCCTGATCGATTTTGACAGTGGTGGTTCGGGTTTTATGTTTTATAAATTTTATATCAATGGACGGATCTTTCTGAAACTCAATCTAATGGTTCAGGGTCTTTTCTGCATCTATAAATAAAGGGATAGACCCCCATTCTTTTCTCGTACTTTCTAGAGGCAGCAACAAAGGTCTGTCATTCCCAATCCTCCGACCTCTTATAAAATTAAAAATATAAACCTATACAAATCTAATTAACAAGAATTAGAGAGATTGTATTCAAATTTACGAGAATGAGTTAGTTCCTTCAATAGGTAATTCTTTTTGTTTAAATTTCCATCTTCTTTTCCAATTTTTCATTCAGATCAACAAATCTAAATAGGTATATGCATATCCCTTTATATACAAATTATAGATTTGTGAAATTTGGAAATTGTAAGCCTAAAAGGTGTGTTTAGATTCAGATTGTTATAGCTTTCAGTTGAGTGGGAAATATATTCATTGTTTTTAATATCCTCTATAATCTGTTTGTATTAAATCTGAATTGTATGCTTAGAATTTATTAGATTTGTTTTATTATTGTCAAATCTGAAATAATATGCATGATAATTGAATATCGATCTATAGGCTTTTTAGTTTAATATTCTTATACTGCCTACAATTTTTCTTGGATTGTTTGTGGTTATTGTAAATGCCAAGAATATGGAAATCAGTCCCAAAATATTGTCATATATGCAGTATTGTCATTCTAGATTCATAGGATTTAGGTGTGAATTTAGGACTTGTGCAACATTGATTTTAGAAACATAAACCTGCTTGTGTTGATATTGTTTGGGGTTTTATTTGATTATTTTAAATTTTTCTTTTTTGCCATTTTAATACTAAAAGGCATTATTTGAAATCTACAAGGAACATAAATAAACCAAATAAGAAGACATATGCAAATTCATATATTTTTAGTTTGGGACATCTATTCTAAATAAAATATTAATCTATTTCCTTGTGATTTGAAAATGCCAATTTTCCTCTTTTGAAAAGTTTAGGAGAAATTTACAGTAATTATAGTAGATAACCTTTTTATGAGATTTTGAATCTTAAACAAGATTAAACACAAAAAGGGATTTTTCCAATCGTTAGCTTAGACTGGAATATAAATGAATCACTATAATAAAATATAATTAGTAACTACATTAATATTGCGCTTAAAAATATAAATATAATTATTATAATATTATATGTCCAAACCTATGCTAATAACACAATTATATTAAATAAATGTTTATTGTTGTGTGTTTGAATTTGAATTTTTTTCCATTTTATGGGAATAAATATAGGTACTAATTCCCATAATAAGTGGAAATAAACATTCGTGACTGTTGTATCAATAAACGTAGAATTTATTGCGGGTCATGATTAAGGTAATAAATATTATAACTGTGTACGTTTTTGGGGATTTAATTAAATAAGGAATAAATGCCAAATTGGTTATAGTTTAAATTATGACTAGGAGTAGGAGTTGTAACTTTAACTAGGAAAATAAATAAATAATAAATTTATATATATACATACACACACATTCAAATAAGAATTAAATTAATATAGTAATGTATGGGAATAACAAAGATTAGAATTCTAATGCGACTGATATAAATGACATTTAAAAAGGTTGTCCGTTGCCTTAGGAAACATGACTATTAGGGTCATTAATGGAACAGGGCAATTAAGGAATTAAATTGATTTAGTATCAATTATCTTAGGAAAATATTACCATTAGGGTCATTAATGCCATGTCACTGTTATAATAATAAATAGAATTAAAGAGTATTTAATGGGAATTAATTGCCATAGTAAATACTAAGTCCAATAAGGAAGTAAATGTCATAGGAAAGAAAGTTATAAAGAGTTAACCATATCTTACTCTAGTTTACATCTAGAATTAATATCATTAATTAGAATTAAGGATTGGACTTCGTAGGTTAATGATGCTAGGTGTAACGACTCGGGAAAAACTCGACGCTCGAATTTTCGACAATAATACATCCACCCGTATTACTTGCCAAAAACCCAAGTATCGAACCCCAGATTGTCAATAGAAAGAAATTACCGGGTGAGAATAGAAAGAAAGAATATTAGAATAGAAGAAAGAAGAAGAACACCACATCAGAATCTCACAGCGGAACGAATAAAATATAATATCCAATCTCTTTATACAAAGAACAGTATATACATACCAACCATCAGAGTACAACAGATATCAGACACAGCAGAAAATAACTTGATATAACTAGCGGTGAAGCCGCCTGCTTCCAGCTCCTGAAACTCCAATCGAAACCTAACCTGGAGCATACTTGGTCTGACCCGAGCACATTTGAAGCAAAGCAAAATTCACCGGGTCAGTCTGGAATACTTTCGGTGATAAATTCACAGAACACACAACTTGTTTAACTTTGGAAAATCCTTTATGAAATCAAAGGATAATAGTTAGACCAGCCCACACAAAAACACGGACGGTTTTTACCTTACTATAGCCCAAAACATTTTTGAAATCATAACTTATTCTGATATTATCATAATGTCTAAATACAAATAATTAACAATCTAGCGGAACGCTTGCATATCACGCTCCACATATATAGTATACAATCAAAAACCGCGGGCGCTTATTTGATATTGGATTCCAACCTTGACAAGGTATGGGACCACCCTCTGATCGGGTATCTCTAGAGGCGAATACACTGGGTTCAAAAAGCACGTCTTGCAACCCGGCCCTCACATGACTGACCACTCATTTCGCTTGAGTGTATCGAATGTACATCACCGACGGTTGGGATCAGCAACCGTCTCCCGAAAAGGGACAGCATCGAATATAGATTAAAGAAGCAAATGGAATTTCTCTAGATAGGTGATTATACACCCTAATGGGAGCGACCCACAAAGCCATGCTGCCTGCCCGATTTTTGTCATTTCCCGGTTGATGAGGCTTGAGGCTAGAATTTATTTCTAGAACATCTGGTCATCATTCACTTTGAATGCCACATCGTCAGATCCGTCAAATCACTAATTGACGTCCACAAATATACTCTGGGTATTAAAGAAGTGCCCCTCTTCGCCACCAACTCGGTATATTTTTAAAAATCAATGTACGTGGTTCTAAGGAAATACTCTGTCAGACATTCGTCCATACAAGTCATCCAGGAACATGATGAACCGAAGGTACCCTCCTACCGCATCCTTATATAGGAATCACCTCAAGGATCAGTAGCGAGTAGTCCTTGCAAACCGTAAAATCTCAACCACGACTGAATCATGTCAGAATATCTCTGCGTTGCAACACAGAGAATATTCGTCAAGTAATCCTTCCGCTTATGAAGATCCACGGCCTTCACTTGCTCTGTCTTCAATCGACGTCTTCACGGATTTACTGGTCGGAATGGTTTTCGAATATAAATTCGATCCCGGCCTTTCTGTACCAACAATCGTATTTGGTCAGGTTTGATAGTCGGTGATTTAACTATCAAATAACAAATGTGTGAATAAATTGAGTTTGCTGATTCGGTACTTGGCATCACTTGGCCTATAAATAAATGGTAATCAACCTTGAATTCTTTTAATATATCTAACTTTGTATTTATTCTCAATTATAACCAAAACTATTTTAAATACTTTAAAACATGTATATATGTATATACCCAGCTTTCCATCCCTTTTGGAAATATCGATATATTTCTTTAAAACCTTTTTTCCGTTTTCTTTATATTCGAGTATCTCGATATATAAGTATATATAATACCTAATGGTATTAACACGTTACCAATTCTAATATGGTTAAAACAAATGTCGACTTATAACCAAATATTTTTATTAACATTGAACTAATATTTTAGTATTAATTCATAATCCAAAAACCCCACACTTATATTTAATACCTCTCGTATAGGATATTACACCAATCACAACACCTTTCACTTGTTTCAAACTGATACCATTCCTCGATAATAATGAATCCGTTCAAGTTTGGGTATTTTATTTACCTCTCAGACCTTAATCTACAACGTCCTTATCTCAGAATGAATACTAATTTGTCACTTAAACACTTCACAAAAATCCTATTTACCATCTCGATTTCAAATTGATTTTATAAACCGTTTCTTACATTTGAAATCCTTGTTCAATAACCTCTTTACTTAATTAATTTGATTAAGTAAATGTCCAGTCTTGATCTATTAACCCTTTTTCTTTAAATTTTCATTTTATCTGAACTCACTTTACTTAATTTAAAAATTAAGTAAAAATCTTATTTAAATCTTTAAACTCACTTACCAATTTCATTTACCATGTTTGTTGAACACTTGGGTCATAAATTCTTTTCTAATCTCGTATTCCCTTTTTATCAAGCCTTAACATCAATTAACCACTTGTTAATTGAATTCTCCCTTTTTTCAATCTCGTTTGGAACTAGGGTTTATAAATCTCTTTTATACAAATCTTAATTGACTTTAAATTTAATTTATCGCCACTTTGTTACTTCTTAATTGGACCTTAAATAAAAGCCATCGTCTTAATTGTTAGCTAAAATAATAATTAACTTTATTAAATTAATTTACTCTGCTATTAACTAAAATAAAATAATTACCACTCTAATCCCATTACCAATTCTAATTAAACACAGTTGATTTTGTCAACCGTACACCTCACTTGGCAGTTAACTGATTATCATTTTTCATTTCCCCTTTTTAAGTTAATCAAATAACTTAATTAATTTAAAATCACCATTTTATTGTTTTAAAAACAATTATCCTATTTTACCAGCCTGTAGGTAATTTCTTTGGTTTTACTGCTTTATAACTTGTTTACATCGTACGATTTTGCTACTCAACCCATTTAAATAATTCTTTTATAACTTGATTAAAATATTTATTTATAAATTTCTAATTCCAATTACCTGTATAAATAAATAAAAAGCTTATATTCAGTTATAAAATAATTTATAACTTTAAAACTGCACCGATTCACCGAACGGTAAACCGACGTCTGAAACAACACATTCTAGGCCATTCACTGCCAATTACCAAATCAACACTGTCGGTTGATTTTAAACACAACATCGGCGAATATTTATTCAATCATCACGTTCAAACAGGTTTTTCTACTCTATGGGGTTCAATCAGTTCATATATCAATAATATAAAACAACAAACAACATATATAATATTTGAGGAATCCGGTCGGATCCCTCCAAACTATTCTTCCCTGCATAACAGCTCGTTATACATTTCATAATAATATATGAAATAAATTTCAATAATTTATAAATTTAAAACGATGTAATTTCAATACAAGCAACCAATCAAACAATAACAACCAATAGCAGCCAATCAACCAATTTATACTTTTAAAGGTAAATTATATTTTAATATGAATTTACCATATCACAGGATTCCAGAAGGTGTGAGAATTAACTCACCAGATTAATTCAGTTGACGGTTTACGCATTTGTTGCATTTAATTTCAGTCGAGCGTTCGAAAATAGCTGAAATTTTAACTGCGTCAGATCAGTGCCTAGTCAGTGCCATCACCTAGGTCTCGTCCCTGCGATCCCAATGGATCCTGTTTCGCATAAATCCGATATCGTATGAAAACTTATACTCGATTTAAGTTATATAATTTAATCGATTATTAAGCTAAAATCAATTATTAATTAACTATAATTAATTATTATCTTTACCGTTAATTACCTTAATTAGCAGGGTCCACATCATCCTTGTACTCAGCAAAAACACGTCTTCTCCATTTAGCTCCTTCTCAACCCGATGGTCTTCTCTCTCGTTCTAACTATTGGAAGCAAGCCACCATCACTCGCCCACAACCCGTGCCAGAGATCGCCGAGGACCCCCCCCCCCCCTCTGTCTGCCGCCGTGAAGCCGCCAGGACGACTCCACTCTGCTCTACGTGCAGCCCTTCCATCGAGCCTTTGACCATCATAATTTCTCACATGAACGGAAATCAAACAACGACCAAATTCCGATGCCACAAGCACCCATCGACGACCAGACCACCACCATTCGACGCGCCATGCTTCGCCCGACCATTTCCCTTCAGACCATCCTTCCCTCATCGCCTCCTTCGCTGGAAAACAGACCCCAACCGAACGCAAGCCACCTCCAAATACGATACTCCGTTCAACTCATCACCACAGTCACCTCCGACCACCAGGGGACCTCCAACGGTGCCAAATTGAAGCCTGGCCTCTCCTCTTTAATTCCCCCCAGGTCTGAGCTTCTAAAATTGGATAAATTTCTTGAATTTCAGAAAAGAACGAAGGCAGTTTTCCTCGGTTTTCGGCCGATTCCGACCACCATAGTCGTCCGTTCGCCCCTAACTTTTTACTAAAGCTAGATCTTACTCCGATCTACCACTTTGCTTTAGATTCCCCTATTAAATTCTTCACGGATTTGAAGATATAAATTAAAACATGATAAGGGGATTTATTGCAAAAACTGTGAGGCTAAATATGATTTGGAGGGTGTTGATCAGAAATATGGTTGTGGAGGGTGTATATATATATATATATGGGGGAAATTATTTGATGCGACGAACGATATTTTATTTCGTACCTATCGCTATTTTTAACATTGTTTATTCGCTACTGCGCTCACATACAAACTCCGTTCGAGATGCGAATGGACAGCATAGTATAATTTTACGATACGGTCCTAATGAATCTCGTTTCGTCAAATTCCGAGTTTGTTTGCTCGAATGGCGCTCGTTCACGTCCAAATGGTCATTTTTATTTGTATTTAATTTTGCTGCGCTCACAAAATAACCCCGATTGACGCGCAGATTGAAATCTAGCAATAATTTACTATTGCAGTCCCAATAAAATTTGTTTCGTCGAAAACGAAGGTCGTTTGAATAAAGTTCCTTTTATAACTGCCCAATTCAAACAAAATAAACCCATTTTAAAATACCTCAATATAATATTAATAAAATATCAAAATGGACCATACACAACCAGAATATCGTATACTACTCAAATAAAATAACTCGGTTTGATTTTGAAGCCAAATCGATATTATAAATATTTAAAAACCATTTATTTTATATAAATAAACGTTATAATGTATAACGAAATTCCATAGAGACTATTTAAAAATTTGATTTGGACATAAAATAAAATCTAGGCAATGAAAACTGGATTTTTCTCTTTCATCAGAAAAATATGTTGGATCTAGATTAACCCTAGAGGGGGTGAATAGGGTTTATCACGGTTTTTTAACTGAATTGAAAATCTGACAGGATATTAAAATAATAAACAGATCACAGAATATAGCAGAAACAGAAATGCAGAAAATAAATCACACACAAATATACCCAGCTTCGGCAAAACTGTGCCTACTGCTGCATTTCTAAGGTTTCTATTAGGTGATAGAACAGATCCCGCATACAAGACCATGTACACTCGCAAACCCTGCTCCTATTCTAACCCTACGCTCAAAACCGTAGACTGACCGATATCCCCTCGATCAGATTTCCCCTGATTACGACCCCGTAAACAGTAAACCTAGATTTTACAGACCTAGAACAGATTCGGTTCGATTTACAAAACAAAAATTAAGATACAAAAAAAAATGAAACCCTAGTAAATAAATAATTAAAGGAGTTGAATTAGTAAAGGGTCATCCCCTTTTCTTTTGACAATGCGCCGGCCCACTTTCATTTGAGTGCACCTATCCCATTTGTTTAGCCCGATCTCTTTGTGTACTCTAGAGAAAATAAATGGCGGCTAGGGTTTGTCAATTGGCTCCAATTCGTTGCTGAAGAAATCGATATCTCTTTGTGCAATCTCTAAAAGGATGAGCGATGATGTTTGTCAATCAATTTGAGAATTTTCCTTCGATCGAATTGCAACTCTGATGCCTCGAGTTTGAAACCCTAGCAATCTGTATGTCCTCTGAATTTTTGAATTTGTGCTTGAAAATTATTTTGTTGGTTTCCGATGCACACTTGCCTGTGATGTAAAGGGTGTAAATATAGGGTAAAAATAGAAACCCTAAAACTCTGATTTCACTGTATGACTTGATTTGATTAATTGGATAAATTAGCTCGGTTTCCTCATTTGAATTGATGATTCTAGAAAAAATATAAACTTGCCCCTTTTGCTACTTTGATTTACTTGCGTGACTGATTCTTGACACTGAATTCTTGGATTATCTCGTCACTTGAATAAAATAAAAAACTTTGAATGAATTCAATGAGTTTGTCTTGAGTTATTTTCCAGATTGATTCAAAAACAAGAAACATTTAATATGATTTTGTTGCATGTAAAAAGTTGCCTTTTTTTCCTTTGCCTCGATTTAAATCTGCCTTGAACTCTTGGTTGTTGTGTCTTGTTATTTGATTTCAGGAATGTAAATCAAATACATACTTGCCTTAGCACTAATTTTCTTACCAAAATAGATTGAGCAGAAATGATATCTATATACTGTGAATGCTTGTGGCCCCTTGAAATTTGTAGTTTGAATTCTAGAAAGAAATTGACAAGTTTCTTGCCTTAATAGCCTGGGAAATTCCTAAAAAATCTGAATCTGTTTTCTTGGATTTGAAATTCCCATTTAACACTTGCCAAAAAAAATTGTTGCCAAAACAAGAATCCTGATTTCTGAAATAAATCTGTGCATTTCTGAATTTTAAAACTTGCCTTAAAAACTGTTTCTGGAAATAACTTCTTTATCAAAAATAAAAGTTAGTTGAAATTCAGGATATGCTAAACTCTTGCCAATATGAATACTACAAATACTGGAATTAAATCTCCTCTAGATTTCGTACTTGCCATTCATGTATTGCTGCTATGTTGAATGCATTAGCATTTCCCTTATATGAGCTCGACCTTTGCTGTTCACTTCTTGGCTATTCTGCATTTGTGTTAGCACTTGAAAGTGCTGCTGTGAATCACCATGCTTTTAAAACTCTGTACATGCTGCATATATATGTGCCATGCTCATTGTTACTTCATGAACTTGTTTATGCAATACTGGAACAACTTGAATTGTCAACATTTGTTCATGTTTACATGTAAAGTCTTAATCTACATGATGGCTTGACTGTAATCATTTGAGATGTTTGCTGCCATCAATATGGGTTCGACCTTGTACATGCTTATACTTGTTTATGACTGTGTTGTTTTTGTATTATGTTGCCATTCTCCATTCTTGAACTGTTTCATTGTGCCATTGAGATTTATGCTCTCAGCCACTGACTTGCACCTGTTGTTCCTTGCTGTCTAAACATGAGTTGTATCCACCAGTGTACATGAACACATTCCTGCTTGCTGTCCATATGTAGTTGATTATTGCTGTGTTAACCTTCATGCAGCTGAGTTTTGAGTGTGTTTGTGTTTACTATGCACTGTGAACCTGAAATATGTGTGCTATGTTGACAATGTTGTTTGTTTGGTGCTCGACTTTTCTGACTTGAGCTGCTCCACTATATGCTTGCTGCATACTATTTTCACATGTGCTCGGATATTTTGGTGCTTGTGCAATTTTCAGTTTCACCATATTTATGTTTGCCTTGTGTTCATGACTGCTTTGCCACATTTTCATTCTTTTGCATTTTTAAGCTGACTCGACCAATTTTGCATTCATGTATACATATGTGTATATATGCACATATGTGTATGTATACACGTATGTATATATGCTTTGCTGTCGAGATGCTCACACACTGGATTGGCGAGGCAGTGCACACGTGTATTTTTATGCACGTGTGTATATGCAGTCCATCCCGAAAGATTTTCCTGTCCCTGCACTGAATATGTGTATATACATACACATGTATGTGTATACATGTATGTGCGTGTGCTACATTCACAAATCAGATCAAGTCATGAAAAATGATAAGAAACACACCGAAAACTGAGGCAAATACAACTTTAAAAATAAAATAATATTTGCTAGAAAATAGAATATTATTTCTGTTCTAGATACTGTGTGTTTCTATTGTGATAGGTAAGCAGATGGTGACTGGACTGACTAAGGGTTGTGAAGACAGAAGACTGAAGATAGAAGATTGAAGATGGAAAAACGGAAGATAGAAAAAAAATAGACATGTATATCTTTGTATGAGTGAAAATAAATTGTATATATATGAAATCAAAGTGTCTGTATAGTCGAGTGTGGGTGTTGTAGTGAATATGAAAATGAATATAAATTGAAATATCAGTGATGTATTCGAATAGTGGAGTATTAAATTTGTACTGCTTGAATGTATGAAATAAAATATTTATATTTAAAAAAAAATACTGTTGAATATTTGAATTCGTGCAAAGTCGTATTCTATTTAAATTTAAATATTATATTCCTGTCTGTGATGTGAATATGAAACAGTACGATTTCAAACACATTTGAAATAAAATTTATTTGGTTGTTATCATCAAACAAAAATCATATAATTGTGTATACATCATATAATTGTGTATACAACACTATTATATACAACAATCTCCCCCTTTTGATTATGAAAAACAAATAAAATATTTTGAAACAAAATAAATATGTTTGACAGTGCATATTGAATCCCCCTATTTATTAGCTCCCCCTACAACAGAAAACTCCCCCTATAATTGTGCATGAGTGAAAAGAGAAAATTGAATAATAATAAATTTTCAAAATTAAAAATATTTATAAAATATTCACTTATAAATCAAAATCTCAACTCATTCTCCCCCTTTTGTTATCATCAGAAGGATATAGAATTTAAAATATAGATGAATAGTGACTAACAAATTTTCAATTATCAGCTTAAGAGGAAGAACGGTCATCATTAGTCTCAATCAGTCAAACAAAAATCATAATATTCTGAGAACAGGTGGCATATTTCACATTTTAGAGAATGACGGATTTACGATGAATTTCATACATAATGGAGAGAGTTTTAAAAACAAATCATTTCCAATTATTTTCAAAAGAATTTTTTTATAAAAATAAAGCACAAAAAAAAACAGTGATGGATTTGGACTATAATTAATAATTCAATTTAAGTGACAAAATTGAATAATCTTAAATCCCAATATATATCAATCAACAAATCATAATACGTCATAAGATTTCAACACATTTCACAGATTAGAAAGATGGATTGATTGATACGCTGGTTTTTAAACACCAAGGAGAATTTCATATTAATTTTAATTTATAGCACATTATTTCCTTTTTCGTTTTATTTTATTTAAGAGCACACTGACCACGCATAACCAGAGCTTGGATTTTTAAATGAGGTCTGTCGCAGCTTAAATTATAAGTTGTCTCTTAACCATGCATGACCAGAGCTTGGATTTTTAAATGAGGTTAGAGACACACTTATATATTAATTATATATTTTATCATTTTTAGCTTCAAAAGAAAAAACTCCTCGATATATAAAACCAATATGAATGATAGAAATGTGGTAGGTACAGAAATGGACTGTGAAATAAATTTCTAAATTAATTATAATATGAAATATGCTCGACTGTACCGGAATCATTGAAAATTTTGAATTATCACTAATTCTGAATAATAACATAGTCCAATTTCTATCACAAATATTTTCACAGTTTATTCAAAAAGTTTTTTTTAAGAAATTAAACTCTACACATTAATATAAAATTATCATGGATGGCAGAAAGATGATAGATAAAGGAGTTGGTCATGAAATAATTTCCAATTCAAAGATATTATAATAAATGTTCAACCATCATGAAAATCAAAATAACATCTCCTCTTGTTGTGAAATATATTGCAGTCACGATTCATCACAATTTCAAAACCTGATAATAATTTTGATGAATTATAAGTACAGTTCAATTCAGATATTGATTTTAATTTCTGAATGAATAATCAATAAATAATCTTAAACTTGAAAATCAATTACAAGAGGGATATGGAGATTTATACAGAACAAGAGGGAAAATTTTGTACAAGGCAAAAAGAGTGTGTAGATCTATACAAGTTGAAGACTAGAATCTAAGTATAGATGAGTGAGACAAATATAAGGCACTTCTGATACCACTTGTTGTCTCTATTAATGAGGATTTTAACATGACACTGGAGACAAACCAAGATATCTCAGACAACAGAAATTTAAAGCCCAAGCAGACAAATTTACCACAGAGCAGCAGGAAGTTCAAAAATAAGCAGTAATCTAAGAACAGTATTAGAGCAGTACAAAGACAGTTTCCATGGAGATAAGTCAAGAGGATGATCACAAAAAAAATATTCCATGATCCCAAATTAATAAATATACTTTTTTTTAAATCATTTGAAGAAATGTGAAAGTTTTAGTATTTAATGAATCAGTCACACCAGGTTATATTTCAAATTCAAAATTATGTGTGAGATTCAATAAATCAATAATTTCAAATGATTTTAAACAAACATATATTCAAATCAAATAATCATAAATAAAAGTGATATTTATGACCATATTTTCAAAAGGATTTTCACAAATATTTTTGACAAGTATAAAGAATATTCAGATCATTTACATCTAATTTGAAGGATATTCATGATCCAGAAAATTTATTTGAAATCACTTGAATCAATGTCGAGTTTTGAAATATAATGAATCCATCACACAAGATTGATATTTTTTTTAAATTTAAGAGGTGTGTGAGATTCATAATATCAAGAATTTCAGATGATTTCAAACAAACAAACTTCGACCATAATAATCATGAATAAGGGTGAAATTCAAGATGTATCACTGTGATTCAAGCCAATCCAAAAATCAATGAAATTATCACGAAAGATAAGAAGCGGTGTACTGTAATGAGTACAATATTTTAAGCGTTTCCAAAATGAATTGGAAGAAACTCAAAACAGAATAAGTGTGTGAAATTTCATTAAACTTTCAGATCTTTTTTAAAAATTTAGAATTCAAATCAATAGTGTTGTAACACCCCACGTCCATTAATGTCACTCACAAAGGGAATGCATTAACTTCCACGGAGGTTTTAAGTGAATATAGAACAGAAAAATTACAACAAGACAGATAATAAGTAGTACTTGGAAATCTAAAACTTTATTTCATTGCAGCGGAAATTAAACATGTTTGTTACATCATAAAACCATACATCTGAGTCAGCTACAATATCCATCTTGATAAAACAAAATACATAACCCCATTACATAAATAGCCATTAAATAAGATAACAAGCTGGACTTTACTTCAGCGGTCCAAGCTTTCCAAAAGAGAGATAAAGCAATCCAATCAAGCTCCACTAGAGCTGGGCCCACCCTGAGGACCTGGAGGGGGAAAAAGATAGAAATAGAGGGGGTCTGATATAAAGTCTGGCGAGTATGATAATTCTAACAACACTATTATCAAAATAACTAGACTAAGGCATAAGTTGGAAAACAAGGAAATGTCTGTGAACTATTGGGTATGGAAGAGAAGATAAAGATAACGTTAAAGGCACACCTAATAACTAACGAATAATTACTACACTACACCGCACCAGTCACCCTAAAGGTTGATCCCACTCACCGAACTTAGAAATTATATAAATAGCTTTTTGTACCCCTAGCTGACTACATAGGTGCCGCCTGCCCCTATCTCTGCTAGGTGTACCCCACTACCCACTTGCAATCGGCTCCCTACTCGTAGATACCCGTGCTGGCCCCACAGTGGGGTGTATCACTCCCCTAAAGTGGAAACCCAATACAGCTTGAGGATGCACGGCTTATACCTACCCGATGCAACAACGTCTTACCTACCAGGCCGGGTCCACACACGCATATGAAACCCGTTGGACTTGCGTTGCCACCGCTAACCCGTTTGGCCTCTTATAGTCAAGCCCAGTATGCGTGTCCCGTCCTCGACTTGGGTCGAGCCCACAAAGATACGTTTGGGTTACTGGTTGAAATGGGCCCCCAATTACTTACCACAAGCTATCCACCTAATCTTGTCCCCACTAGTATATCCCACTTAACCCTCTTCTTAGTCATGTTCATTTACATGTGTGTTTGGTTAAGTCTTACTAATCGTATTTCAAATGCCACTAAAGGCACTCACTAGATTCCTCATGCCACCCAAGGCACCTACTTAACCCCCATGTCCCACCTCACATGTTTATCTGGTTAAGTATTTCTTAATTCATTAAGGCCATAATCTTATAAAGACCTCTCACATTAGACTGGCATTTATGGCAGCTGGGTTTGCCGGGCGGGTCCGGGCAGTCTTATACCATAAAAGAGTCTAACCTCGTGTCTTTGCAAGTGTTATGCTTTAGTTTAGGCCTAGGACCTCTCACATTGGGCTGACATTTGTGACTACTGGATTTGCCGGGCGGGTCCGGGAAGTTTTACGTCACAAACGAGTCCAACCTCGTGTCCTAAGCATTTATTATCACTTATAATCTTTTACCCCAGTTTTAAATATATCCCTATTCAAATCGTTAACTAATTCCAATTTTAATGATGTCCATAATTGACTCAATTATGTCCATCCACTTATGGTGTGCAAAATCATATGAATTGCACCCCAATTTCTTAATATTAAATCCTTTATATTACCCCTACCCCACGTTATTTGTTCGCTTATTCAATGCAAAATATACGTTAGACTCGAATAGTCTAACTCATAGCACAAGGATAAATTATCACAACATATAGACAAATAAAATAGATCTAATCATAATAGGAGTGAAACTTGCATAAAACTACACATGTCATGGATCTAAAGGTGTCAACTTGTTTGGTTAAATGTCACAACTTACATAATATGATCATAACCCAAGTTCATGTATAAACTTGCATATGTGGTTTATGCAACATAATGATGGTGTGAACTAGCATCTAACACATAGAACTCACACATATCATAGCATAATTCTAGATCTAAATAGATGTCATAATTCTAGATCTAAATAGATGTCATACAATATGTGAGATTATACACAATAATAAATCTAAACTTGCATAGGTACATGTGATTTATCATGTGAATCATAATAGCCCAAATATATATAATCAAAATCATGATTCATAAGCTAACTACAACATAATAACATCATGGCTTTGTAACATCGCAACTTAGCATAGAAACTTGCCACATATATAATATCATCATAGCATGATTTACAACATATAGGATATCACCATCACATAACATAAGATTTACAACATACATGATAGCATAAGGTTTACGAAAACATATATGACAATTCACATCATTTTCTTATGATCCATATCACATCTTAATCTAATTAGTTTGCTAATAATCTTATTAATATCATCATACTCACAATTAGAAAAGAAAGAGAGTCTTGATTTGCTTTAGAGTTGAGTAGAATTAGAGTTTTGATTAGCTTTCTTCCTTCTTAGTTGGTGGCGGCTACACTGAGTTCCATGGCGACGACATGACGGCAGCTATTCTATTTTTCATGTGAATTTAGAGTGAGAGACTACCCAGGTATATATAGAGTTTAGGATTTATTTAGACCGTTAGATCAACTCAGAACTAACCTGAACCGTTAAATTAGCCAACTC
This sequence comes from Allium sativum, assembly GCA_030737875.1. Taxonomy (NCBI): domain Eukaryota; kingdom Viridiplantae; phylum Streptophyta; class Magnoliopsida; order Asparagales; family Amaryllidaceae; genus Allium; species Allium sativum. Next base: position 338,701,309 of record CM060912.1, read on the forward strand.
AGCCCTAAAGACACATAAGCAGCTCAAGATTGGGCTCAGCCAAAACCTGGCCGACTGGACCAAGTCGACACCCAAGTCGACTGCGCAGTCGACCTGGTCCTGGGGGTGTCGACTGCCCAGTCGACTCCCCAGTTGACCTGGGGTGCTAGGCGGGAAATTTCCCGCCTGGCCTGTTTGACTTCGAATTTTGAATTTTGAATTTTCTGAAACTTCCGATGGCCATATCTCCTTCATATGAAGTCCAAATCACGCAAACTCGGACTCTATTTCAACCATAATTCCAAGACGAACACAATGGCACAACCCGTTTCCAACAATTCTCACGTCTGAGATTAGTTATTCTTTAATTTGTGAATATTAATATTAACAGAATTACGGGGTGTTACATTCTCCCCTCCTTAAAGGATTTCGACCCCGAAATCTTAAAGTCAAGAAGAATGTATATCCTAACATCCAATCGTCCATCTACTCAACCATCAAACACAGGCACCCATTATCCTTATAGACTTCTAATGCTTCCATGTTTAAATGCACAGTGTGTGTATATGTCCATATATAATGCAAAATCAGGCGGTTCACTGATTCAGTTGACCTCCTTAATGCAAATCATGATAGTGCTATGCGTCCATTATGTATGCAAAAGATCCTTAATGCTACATATTATCTCTATATGCGTGCACAGTCATCATCTGAATGCAGCATCCATATGATAATACAATCATCATACATCCATTTTACTAAATACATCCATATATATGCAATATGCAATATGAAGTGACTGAGCCGATCTAGTGCCTAATAGTGTGTGTATATGCGTCCACGAGCAACCACTAGCAAACACTCGCATCCACTATGCATCCATCATACATAACATGTTTCAAACACATGTTTCAACCATAGGATTTCTCTAACTAAAGGTCAAAGATACTAACGAGAGGATACTCTAAAGGTAAGATAAGTACAAGATAAGCGATAAAGGAGAAATTAAAAGACACCCTCAAAAAGAAAAGGGTAAAATGAACGCATCTTCTCTTTTGTCTCCCAAGTAGCGTTGCTCTCATCATCTCCCCATTGCACTTTGACTAGTCTGACCTCTCGATTTCTCAGCTTCTTGATCTCCGACCCAAGAATGCATGTAGGAGCTCGTCGAATCGTCGCATCACGCTCTATCACCACCTCTCTAAGCAAGCTCGGCTCTACCACCTCCGCGGTCCCGCGTAGGCACTTCCTCAAATGTGATACATGGAATACGTCATGTACACCACTAAGTCTCTCAGGCAACTCCACTCTATACGCCATCTGTCCAATCTTCTCCTTCATAGGAAATGGCCCTACGAACCTTGGTGCTAATTTCCCAATGGACCCAAAGCGAACAACGTTCCGTAATGGAGACAATTTGATAAAGACCATGTCCCCAACATCAAACTCAAAATATGTCCTCCTCTTATCCGCATAAGATTTCTGCCTATCTTACGCTGCTTTCATCCTTCTTCAAATCAAAACAATCTTCTCTGAAGTCTCTCTAATCATATCGGGCCCAAGTAAGATCTTATCCGTAGATTCCCACCAACATGTAGGTGAACGACAAGGTCGTCCATAAAAAGCTTCGAAAGGTGCCATGCCAATGCTAGACTGAAAGCTATTATTATATGCGAACTCCACCAATGGAAGATGCTCTTCCCGTGTACCCCCAAAGTCTAGGATACATAGCCTCAAAAGGTCCTCTAGAATATGATTCACCCTCTCGGTTTGGCCGTCCGTCTGAGGATGATATGCCGTGATCAAACATAACTGAGTCCCTACCGCTTCTTGTAAGCTCCTCCAAAATTCGCTAGTGAAGATAGGATCGCGGTCGCTTACTATGCTAGAAGGAACACCATGCAAACGAACTATCTCTCGGACGTATACAGAAGCTAACCATGGAAAAGTCCTCTTACTCTTCACGGGAATGAAATGGGCGCTTTTAGTAAGTCTATCTACTATAACCCAAATCCCCGTATTACCCTTCCATGATCTTGGTAATCCATCCACAAAGTCCATCGAGACACTTTCCCATTTCCATAGTGGAACCTCCAATAGGTAAAGCAACCCACAGGGTTTCTTTTGCTCTGCTTTTACTTGTTGGCACACCAAGCATCTAGCGACATGCTCGGCCACATCCCTCTTCATACTGGCCCAAAATAAAACTCGCTTCATGTCCTTGTACATCTTGTCCCCACCGGGATGAATGGTCATTTTCGAACGATGTGCATCATCAAGAATAGCCTTCCTCAAACTCTCATCTTGTGGTACACAAAGTCTACCGTCCTTAAGTAACCAACCCTTATCATCTAGGTTATACCTACTGAGATGGCTTGATGACTCCCCTCTTTTGAGCTTCTCCACTAACTCAACCAACTGCCGGTCGTCTTGCTGTGCCTCACCAATCCATCCCAAAAGCGTAGGTCTGACCTCCAAGGATGCTAGCAAACTGTAACAACCCGTAAAATGCGAGCCAGTTTGAAATTTTTATTTCGGCAATTTTAGCGAATTTTGAATATTCAAAATGAATTATTTTAAATAATATCGTCGAAAAATTTATTTTGAATAGAATTCGAACGAATATATTTATATACGTCGTCGTTAGAATATAAATATTTATATATAATTATAAATAGAATTGAAAATGGCGCGGTAGTTCGATAATTCGATTTCAAACTTCAATTGAATGTACCGGGTGCAAAACAATCCGGATTTTAGTGAAACCAAAAATAATGGAATCTAATAGTGAATATCTTTCCAACGAATCCGAAAAATCAAAAGTTCGTAGCGGGAATCAAAAGATATGTCCAGTTGAAAATTCTGAATAGTCGCTATGGAATTCAGGCCCTTAAAAATGGGAATTTTGCAAACGACCTCGGATTTCGACGAAACCACTTTTGTTGCGTCCGTGATGTTAAGTTATTGCTAGGTTTCAAATTTCATAATTTTTCGAATCAGTATGTGAGCGTGGCTAAGGAAAACGCGTTTGACCAGTTTCAGTTGATTTTAATCGACTGGAAATTGGCCATTTTTCTAACGGTCTCAGAATTCGACGAAACTAGTTTTGTTAGGACCGTATCGTCAATACGAAGCTAGAAAATATTTTTCTGGAATTTTTCTAGTTAGTATGTGACCCCGGTAATTTGAAATGTACGTTTAAAATTCAATATAGTGATTTAAATGTAAATCTAACGAAAACTGATTGTAACGTTCGAATCAGCTTACGATGCATATCCCATTGTGTTCGGAATGGGGGTAAAATGCTATGGACGACAGGCGGTGGGCCTCGTTTCGAGGTCGTATGTAAAAGTCAGCTTTTTGAAAATTAATTAATTAATTAGAATAAAAAAAAGGAAGCCTCTCCCCGTTAACCCGTTTAGGCCCCCCCCCTTATTTTCAAAATAATTTCAGAATAAAAAAAAGAAGGGAGAAGCATCGACGGAATCGCGCTCCGCGCTCCCGCTTCGCCAAGGCCACCACCGCCCCCCCACAAGCCTCCGCCGGTGATCGATAACCCCCCCTCTCCGTCCTCAGCTCGCCCTCCTCGCTTCTTTCCCCAATTCGAACCCGTAACCCCCCCCCTCAAATCAAACCCTAGCTCCGCCGCAGAAGCGCCCTCCACCACCAGTCCCTCCAGACCTCGAATCGGCCCTCCGCTCCATCTCCACATCCTCCCTCTCCTCTTTTCCCCTTCCAATCCACACTCCCTACCTTCAAATCACCAAACCGCAACCCCTCAGCCAAAGTGGACCACCGCCAACTATCCGAGCACCCTCTCCGACCTCAAATCCGTAAAGCTCCTCGCTGTGAGTTTTATTTTTAAATTTTATTCAAGAATGTATTTAAAAATTTGATTTTTAATGCATATGATTTACATTGGAAAGAAAAATTCAGTTTTTATTTAATTTAATACATTGTTAAAATTAGTTTGACAAGAAACGAAAAATTTGAATTTGCTTTAGAAACGAAATTTGCATTCTTTTTGAAAATGAATTTTGCATTGATTTTGAAAATAAAATTAACATTGTTTTTAAAAATAGGAATAGCAGAATTAAAAATATGATTTTTATATATTGAACTTCGAAATAAAAATAGGATTTTTATATATTGAACTTCGAAATAAAAATAGAATTTTTATATAATGAACTTCGAAATAAAAATAGGATTTTTATATATTGAACTTCGAAATAAAAATAGGATTTTTATATATTGAACTTCGAAATAAAAATAGGATTTTTATATAATGAACTTCGAAATAAAAATAGGATTTTTATATATTGAACTTCGAAATAAAAATAGGATTTTTATATATTGAACTTCGAAATAAAAATAGGATTTTTATATATTGAACTTCGAAATAAAAATAGGATTTTTATATATTGAACTTCGAAATAAAAATAGGATTTTTATATATTGAACTTCGAAATAAAAATAGAATTTTTATATAATGAACTTCGAAATAAAAATAGGATTTTTATATATTGAACTTCGAAATAAAAATAGGATTTTTATATATTGAACTTCGAAATAAAAATAGGATTTTTATATATTGAACTTCGAAATAAAAATAGAATTTTTATATAATGAACTTCGAAATAAAAATAGGATTTTTATGTATTGAACTTCGAAATAAAAATAGGATTTTTATATATTGAACTTCGAAATAAAAATAGGATTTTTATATATTGAACTTCGAAATAAAAATAGGATTTTTATATATTAAACTTCGAAATAAAAATAGGATTTTTATATGTTGAACTTCGAAATAAAAATATGATTTTTATATATGGAATAGCGAAGTAAAAATTCGATTTTTACATAGTGAAAGCGGACAACGAAGATGACGAAGATGACGAAGATGCGGTAGCGACGAAGGTTTCTGCAAATGAAGTGCCGTGGAGCTAGGATAGCTATATGTGAGAATTTCTCACCTTTCAATTTCATTTCTTTTTATATATATACTAGGATGCAAACGGTGCTTAGTAGCACCCGACACAATCGTCCACAGACCATGGACTTGTTTGTTTGGTTGCATAGCTTAGTTATATGATTTGATTTGAATTTGGTTGTTTGGTGACTTTGATTGATGTGTGAATGGCGTGGGCCTTCACTAGACCGGGGATAAGGCTAGGCCTTGTCCCGTTTCTAGTATCGTGCCGTTATGCCGCCGAAATTTTCTAAAATACCATTAGAAAATAAAAATATCATTTTATTGTGTAAATGAATAATAGAAATTCATATGTTGGAATAAAATGTTTTATCGTTAAAAATATAATTTTTAACGTGAATATGAATATCGTGAATGTGAATAAATAAATATTCATTTACAAACCAGACGGTTTGTTTATGTACACCTATTTGAAGGACATCGATTGGGTCGATAAATTTTACACATCGCCCAACAGCACAAATAAAATCTGTGTTTGATTGTTTGAAACCCCACACGGGTGTTGGGATGAAATTTGAAGTTCACTCATCCTGATTGATTAAATATGTCAATCGATTGATTGACAGGCTGTTATAAGCGTTAGATATCTATATTTGATGCTTATACAGTGTAGTGCACTTTGGTTGATGGTTGATTATTTTTCAATGCTATTATACATGTGTTGTATGAAAATCCATATAATTAACTTTATATGGTAATTGATTGGGCCTCATTCCAGTTTTAAAATAGAAATATTTGAAGTAGAAATATTCGAAATGGAATATTTGAAAATATCAATATATGAAGCAGTGTTGATTAGATTGACGCCATTTTGACATGAACGGTATTTAAAACGATTTCGAAATGAATTGAATTGAAAACGATTTCGAAATGAATTGAATTGAAAACGATTTCGAAATGAATTGAATTGAAAACGATTTCGAAATGAATTGAATTGAAAACGATTTCGAAATGAATTGAATTGAAAACGATTTCGAAATGAATTGAATTGAAAACGATTTCGAAATGAATTGAATTGAAAACGATTTCGAAATGAATTGAATTGAAAACGAATTCAAATTGAATTGAAAACGAATTGAAATGAATTCAAATTGAATTGAAATTTGAATTGAATAGAAATGAATTTTGAAACGAATTTATAAAGAAGAATTCAATTTTGCTTTGAATTGAAATGGAAGTTGAAATAGATTTTGAAACGAATTTTAAAACTATTTATATAATTCGATTTAAATAGAAATCGACGAAATATACATTATATATATTATATATATAATATAATGGCCTGAATAGAACGCGCTGCGCCGCGGCAGTTCGTGAATTTCGACCATTCATTTCAAACGGACATTACGGGAGATCCGACCGTCGGATTCTCCTAAAACCGGAACCGTTGGGTTCGTATCGAAAAGAGCTTTCTAACGAATATTAGAAATTTGAAATCTAACGGTTGGATTTGGAGTTACATCCAAATCAAATTTGAAAAAGGTCGCTGTAAGTGCAGTTCGATGGCCATTGATGGAAATCGACTGTACGGGCCTTGATAAAATTATTAAAAATAGTAATAATTTGTGTAAAATCATAAGAAATGATTTGTGAAGATTTGGGATGAAAAACTCCATATTTGAAAGGATAAAAATAGATTTTTATCGAAATGAACTAGTTTTGAACTAGAATTATAATTCTATTTATTTTTAAATAAATAAATTGAATTTGAAAAGGGTTTTGAAAATAACCAGAATTTCCAATGATTGCATTGGAGTGGATTTGAATCGAAATTGTCTTCGGAATATTTCGATGTTGGAATTCGTGATTATACAGGTGGTGTTATGGAAATTTGAAAGATATATATTTATATCGTTATTTCCAATACGACATTTGTTAATCGTAGAATTTGATATTGAATATAGGCCGATATATTTTCTATTCAGAGCCTTGTATTGAATATCGAATGTGATTTGGGTTTGTCGTGAATGGTGTCTTCACTAACACTGTTCTTGAACCCAGTTGAGAAATGATTAAATCTTTTTATTTAGATTTAATGAAGTGTACCAATTAAACGATATTTAATTGGAATTGAATTGATATTATTTTTGGGTTTATCGTGAACAGTGTTTTAAATAACACTTGTTCTTTAACCCGATAATTAATGGAATGTGATTTTGGGTTTATCGTGAACCGTGTTTTGAATGGCACTGATTCTTTAACCCAGTTAAAGATTATAACTAAGTGGAGTTTTAATGAATCTTTAATTAGATTGAAATGATCGAAAATGGAGTATCACCAGTTTTACTCCAGGCGATAGTTAAATCTTTAATTAGATTTGAACGTGAAATGGTAATTGAATTTACCGATAACACTGTGGTGTTAGATATGAAGTATTACCAGTTTTACTTCATAGGATGAATAGGTTGGGATTGGGAAATAAAATAAATGATTACTTCGGTGTGGTTCGCTAATCCCGACTAGTTTGAATTGATATTCAAAGGAGATTAAAGAATAAATTTAAAGAATTTATCTTGGATAAAATTAATGGGAACTTTTTCCCAAAGTATAGGAATATTTGAATAAAAGAATATTCTGAATTGGAATGAGGCGTATGTTGTGTTTGTGTAACACTTTTATAATATATACGCGAGTTATTCAGAAAGAGCGGGTTTATCCCATTCTGAATAACTGATTCGACGTGGTGTCGAAGATGAAGACGGTGGTCGAAGACCAGAAGTCTTCACGTCGTTTGGGTGATTACTGATGATCTTGATTGGGCTGTACACCCAAGAAGATGGAAACAGTTAGTGATCGTCCAGACGTACTTGGAGATCGATGGATATGCGGGGTACTAGGTGCCTCCGGTTTCGTTCAGACCCGGAACGGACTTGTAAATGGACTGTGTTTCTGACATTGGATTTTAGTCCGTGTGATTGATCTCTATTAAATATATATCTGTTTGGCGGCGGAGAATTAATTCTCTTGCTTAACGCCCTTCTCTGAGACGTACGAGCTCAGGGGTTATATATTGATGGATATCAAACGCATGGAGTGAATTGCCTGTGTGGCATGCCTAAGTGGCAATTGATCGAGGCTTCTGTTGAAAAGCAAAGTCTTGTGGTGATGATCAAAGCACAGCCTGTGTGGCACAGCTTTGTGTAACGTGAATTCGCGAGCCTCGCACCCCGGTTGTGAACCAAAAACGGGAGAGGACCTCAGGGAGGGCATGCGTTTCTTTCTAGCTAGGGTGGTGTCAGTGACCTACCAGCCCTGACATTTATATACTTTTCACCTGTGTGGTTGTTGCTGTTGCGAGGCGCCTCGGTTTGATCGGACGATCCGGGTCCGATGGAGTCATTCGTTGGCTCATTTACGCCCCAAAGGGCGGGGGAACGTTGTGTTCAGGCATAATAATCCACATCGGTGGACCGGCCCTGTCGCTCCATGGGGCAGTTGCGGCTGTTCCTGAGGCTCGGGCTAGACAGTCTCGAATCGGTAGAGGACGATCCCTGGCCTCGGTTCGCAGACGGAAACCAAACTTCCAAATACGTGACATTTGCGGTTTTGATTGTAGAACTAGTATGGCGACATGATATATGGTACCCATGCCGCCTATGATTGATACTTATGATTTGAAGTGGTTTTATACACTATGCACTTATAATAGTATCAAATAATGTGTTTTAAACGTATCAAGCATGCTTGGCTGTTATAAGGTAAAAACCCTATCCTCCAGCTTGCGTTGCATTGTGTGATGGGACCTGGGTCTTATAACAGCTTCATTTTTCTTTATTTAGCATTGCGCTGTTTGTTTTATGCACTGGTATTCTTGGGAGGAAACCCGTTCCGTGTTATACGGCGTGGTCCCTTGATTTACCTAACTTTTAAAATAAAGATTAATAACTGTTTTAGTTCTCACACCAGTCACATGACTGACCTGGAGTTTATTGTTTTAACCTAAACTCTGGGTGCCCTTATTTTGACACGGGCAGCTAGTAGTTTTGGTTTTGCAGATTTATATTCACAGGATCCTGGTTTACAGCTGGAACGATATCCGGAAAGCTTTGTATCCGTATATCCCTTCTAGTTGTGTATTGTATTATTTTCCGCTGCTATGTATTTAAATGTAATTTAAATCTCTGATATTTCTGTGTAATATTTATTCGTACTCTGTATATTCTTGAAATCTGATGCATTGTTGTAATATACAATGAAATGTTCTTCTGTATGCGTTCTGATTTGTCGTGTTCTCAAACGATAGGGCGTTTCGAACGGCCTGGGTCGGTTTAGCGACTGGTTCGGGCCGAGCGAAATTCCTTCTCGTCACAAGTTGGTATCAGAGCTTTGGTTTGCAAAGCTCGAGAATAAGACACATTAGAACCATACGAAAGAATTCATCAGATATTGGATTAGCAATATCCAATGGAATGACTCGTTAGAGATGGGATCAGTAGTATCCTAGAACGAGTGTGAAGAGTATATTTTTAAAATGAAAACAAAATTTGTTTTGAAAATTTAAATCAACTATTCGTATTTGATTATTTATTTTAATGAATTTGGACAATCCAGTATATATAGATTTTGCGTATACGTCTGATCCGCGTGTATTCGAAGTTTTGATATACTGGGTAGATATAGAATCACCTTCTAAGTCGCCCGGAGAGAACTCTGATGATTGATGCATCATCATCAGAATTTATGTTCGAGTGACGAAAGGGAGATTTCTATATACTTCCTATTGATTGGTGTGAGAACCAAAATTAGATAGGGCCTATTGTTGTGATTTGGCATCAAAAATCTGATTTTTGACTATGCATCAAAGTTATCAATTTGAAACTCTAATCCACTAATTGATTGATGTTTGTGTTGTTTGTTTATTTGTTTGATAATTTTGTACCATTTAGCCTAATTGAATCAAATATTGAATTGTATTGAAAATTGGTCGCATTTGCTTGCATATACATATGCTTATATTGAACAGGTCATAGCAAGGAGGCTAGAGCAGAGAATAAAATTTGTTTGCCCGACAAATAGGTACATGTTTACTACATAATTTCCTGTTTTGTTTGGGTGATGATGATTTTGTGAGCCTATTGGCTAGCCGCTTGGCTTTTTCTTTTTCTTTTTGAGATCTAAAGGACCGGGGAAGCTATTTAAAATTCCCCGATGCTCCCGGTGCAGGGGAGGTTATGGCGAAATTTTTCGAAAATTTAGGGTGTTAGCCAAATTTTCGAAGAATTTTGAAAATTCTCAGAAACTAAAGAGTTGGAGAATGGAAGCCTGATCGATCGTAGAGCTGATTAATCAAACCACTTTCGACTTTGTTCCTTTTCGGGGACGAAAAGTTTTAAGTGGGGGAGATTGTAACAACCCGTAAAATGCGAGCCAGTTTGAAATTTTTATTTCGGCAATTTTAGCGAATTTTGAATATTCAAAATGAATTATTTTAAATAATATCGTCGAAAAATTTATTTTGAATAGAATTCGAACGAATATATTTATATACGTCGTCGTTAGAATATAAATATTTATATATAATTATAAATAGAATTGAAAATGGCGCGGTAGTTCGATAATTCGATTTCAAACTTCAATTGAATGTACCGGGTGCAAAACAATCCGGATTTTAGTGAAACCAAAAATAATGGAATCTAATAGTGAATATCTTTCCAACGAATCCGAAAAATCAAAAGTTCGTAGCGGGAATCAAAAGATATGTCCAGTTGAAAATTCTGAATAGTCGCTATGGAATTCAGGCCCTTAAAAATGGGAATTTTGCAAACGACCTCGGATTTCGACGAAACCACTTTTGTTGGGTCCGTGATGTTAAGTTATTGCTAGGTTTCAAATTTCATAATTTTTCGAATCAGTATGTGAGCGTGTCTAAGGAAAACGCGTTTGACCAGTTTCAGTTGATTTTAATCGACTGGAAATTGGCCATTTTTCTAACGGTCTCAGAATTCGACGAAACTAGTTTTGTTAGGACCGTATCGTCAATACGAAGCTAGAAAATATTTTTCTGGAATTTTTCTAGTTTGTATGTGACCCCGGTAATTTGAAATGTACGTTTAAAATTCAATATAGTGATTTAAATGTAAATCTAACGAAAACTGATTGTAACGTTCGAATCAGCTTACGATGCATATCCCATTGTGTTCGGAATGGGGGTAAAATGCTATGGACGACAGGCGGTGGGCCTCGTTTCGAGGTCGTATGTAAAAGTCAGCTTTTTGAAAATTAATTAATTAATTAGAATAAAAAAAAAGAAAAGGAAGCCTCTCCCCGTTAACCCGCTTAGGCCCCCCCTTATTTTCAAAATCATTTCAGAATAAAAAAAAAAAGAAGGGAGAAGCATCGACGGAATCGCGCTCCGCGCTCCCGCTCCGCCAAGGCCACCACCGCCCCCCCACAAGCCTCCGTCGGTGATCGATAACCCCCCCCTCTCCGTCCTCAGCTCTCCCTCCTCGCTTCTTTCCCCAATTCGAACCCGTAACCCCCCCTCAAATCAAACCCTAGCTCCGCCGCAGAAGCGCCCTCCACCACCAGTCCCTCCAGACCTCGAATCGGCCCTCCCCTCCATCTCCACAGCCTCCCTCTCCTCTTTTCCCCTTCCAATCCACAATCCCTACCTTCAAATCACCAAACCGCAACCCCTCAGCCAAAGTGGACCACCGCCAACTATCCAAGCACCCTCTCCGACCTCAGATCCGTAAAGCTCCTCGCTGTGAGTTTTATTTTTAAATTTTATTCAAGAATGTATTTAAAAATTTGATTTTTAATGCATATGATTTACATTGGAAAGAAAAATTCAGTTTTTATTTAATTTAATACATTGTTAAAAATTAGTTTGACAAGAAACGAAAAATTTGAATTTGCTTTAGAAACGAAATTTGCATTCTTTTTGAAAATGAATTTTGCATTGATTTTGAAAATAAAATTAACATTGTTTTTAAAAATAGGAATAGCAGAATTAAAAATATGATTTTTATATATTGAACTTCGAAATAAAAATAGGATTTTTATATATTGAACTTCGAAATAAAAATAGAATTTTTATATAATGAACTTCGAAATAAAAATAGGATTTTTATATATTGAACTTCGAAATAAAAATAGGATTTTTATATATTGAAGTTCGAAATAAAAATAGGATTTTTATATAATGAACTTCGAAATAAAAATAGGATTTTTATATATTGAACTTCGAAATAAAAATAGGATTTTTATATATTGAACTTCGAAATAAAAATAGGATTTTTATATATTGAACTTCGAAATAAAAATAGGATTTTTATATATTGAACTTCGAAATAAAAATAGGATTTTTATATATTGAACTTCGAAATAAAAATAGAATTTTTATATAATGAACTTCGAAATAAAAATAGGATTTTTATATATTGAACTTCGAAATAAAAATAGGATTTTTATATATTGAACTTCGAAATAAAAATAGGATTTTTATATATTGAACTTCGAAATAAAAAGAGGATTTTTATATATTGAACTTCGAAATAAAAATAGAATTTTTATATAATGAACTTCAAAATAAAAATAGGATTTTTATATATTGAACTTCGAAATAAAAATAGGATTTTTATATATTGAACTTCGAAATAAAAATAGGATTTTTATATATTGAACTTCGAAATAAAAATAGGATTTTTATATATTGAACTTCGAAATAAAAATAGGATTTTTATATGTTGAACTTCGAAATAAAAATATGATTTTTATATATGGAATAGCGAAGTAAAAATTCGATTTTTACATAGGTAGTGAAAGCGGACAACGAAGATGACGAAGATGCGGTAGCGACGAAGGTTTCTGCAAATGAAGTGCCGTGGAGCTAGGATAGCTATATGTGAGAATTTCTCACCTTTCAATTTCATTTCTATTTATATATATATATATACTAGGATGCAGACGGTGCTTAGTAGCACCCGACACAATCGTCCACAGACCATGGACTTGTTTGTTTGGTTGCATAGCTTAGTTATATGATTTGATTTGAATTTGGTTGTTTGGTGAATTTGATTGATGTGTGAATGGCGTGGGCCTTCACTAGACCGAGGATAAGGCTAGGCCTTGTCCCGTTTCTAGTATCGTGCCGTTATGCCGCCGAAATTTTCTAAAATACCATTAGAAAATAAAAATATCATTTTATTGTGTAAATGAATAATAGAAATTCATATGTTGGAATAAAATGTTTTATCGTTAAAAATATAATTTTTAACGTGAATATGAATATCGTGAATGTGAATAAATAAATATTCATTTACAAACCAGATGGTTTGTTTATGTACACCTATTTGAAGGACATCGATTGGGTCGATAAATTTTACACATCGCCCAACAGCACAAATAAAATCTGTGTTTAATTGTTTGAAACCCCACACGGGTGTTGGGATGAAATTTGAAGTTCACTCATCCTGATTGATTAAATATGTCGATCGATTGATTGACAGGCTGTTATAAGCGTTAGATATCTATATTTGATGCTTATACAGTGTAGTGCACTTTGGTTGATGGTTGATTATTTTTCAATGCTATTATACATGTGTTGTATGAAAATCCATATAATTAACTTTATATGGTAATTGATTGGGCCTCATTCCAGTTTTAAAATAGAAATATTTGAAGTAGAAATATTCGAAATGGAATATTTGAAAATATCAATATATGAAGCAGTGTTGATTAGATTGACGCCATTTTGACGTGAACGATATTTAAAACGATTTCGAAATGAATTGAATTGAAAACGATTTCGAAATGAATTGAATTGAAAACGATTTCGAAATGAATTGAATTGAAAACGATTTCGAAATGAATTGAATTGAAAACGATTTCGAAATGAATTGAATTGAAAACGATTTCGAAATGAATTGAATTGAAAACGATTTCGAAATGAATTGAATTTAAAACGATTTCGAAATGAATTGAATTGAAAACGATTTCGAAATGAATTGAATTGAAAACGATTTCGAAATGAATTGAATTGAAAACGATTTCGAAATGTATTGAATTGAAAACGATTTCGAAATGAATTGAATTGAAAACGATTTCGAAATGAATTGAATTGAAAACGATTTCGAAATGAATTGAATTGAAAACGATTTCGAAATGAATTGAATTGAAAACGAATTCAAATTGAATTGAAAACGAATTGAAATGAATTCAAATTGAATTGAAATTTGAATTGAATAGAAATGAATTTTGAAACGAATTTATAAAGAAGAATTCAATTTTGCTTTGAATTGAAATGGAAGTTGAAATAGATTTTGAAACGAATTTTAAAACTATTTATATAATTCGTTTTAAATAGAAATCGACGAAATATATATTATATATATTATATATATAATATAATGGCCTGAATAGAACGCGCCGCGCCGCGGTAGTTCGTGAATTTCGACCATTCATTTCAAACGAACATTACGGGAGATCCGACCGTCGGATTCTCCTAAAACCGGAACTGTTGGGTTCGTATCGAAAAGAGCTTTCTAACGAATATTAGAAATTTGAAATCTAACGGTTGGATTTGGAGTTACGTCCAAATCAAATTTGAAAAAGGTCGCTGTAAGTGCAGTTCGATGGCCATTGATGGAAATCGACTGTACGGGCCTTGATAAAATTATTAAAAATAGTAATAATTTGTGTAAAATCATAAGAAATGATTTGTGAAGATTTGGGATGAAAAACTCCATATTTGAAAGGATAAAAATAGATTTTTATCGAAATGAACTAGTTTTGAACTAGAATTATAATTCTATTTATTTTTAAATAAATAAATTGAATTTGAAAAGGGTTTTGAAAATAACCAGAATTTCCAATGATTGCATTGGAGTGGATTTGAATCGAAATTGTCTTCGGAATATTTCGATGTTGGAATTCGTGATTATACAGGTGGTGTTATGGAAATTTGAAAGATATATATTTATATCGTTATTTCCAATACGACATTTGTTAATCGTAGAATTTGATATTGAATATAGGCCGATATATTTTCTATTCAGAGCCTTGTATTGAATATCGAATGTGATTTGGGTTTGTCGTGAATGGTGTCTTCACTAACAGTGTTCTTGAACCCAGTTGAGAAATGATTAAATCTTTTTATTCAGATTTAATGAAGTGTACCAATTAAACGATATTTAATTGGAATTGAATTGATATTGATTTTTGGGTTTATCGTGAACAGTGTTTTAAATAACACTTGTTCTTTAACCGGATAATTAATGGAATGTGATTTTGGGTTTATCGTGAACCGTGTTTTGAATGGCACTGATTCTTTAACCCAGTTAAAGATTAAAACTAAGTGGAGTTTTAATGAATCTTTAATTAGATTGAAATGATCGAAAATGGAGTATCACCAGTTTTACTCCAGGCGATAGTTAAATCTTTAATTAGATTTGAACGTGAAATGGTAATTGAATTTACCGATAACATTGTGGTGTTAGATATGAAGTATTACCAGTTTTACTTCATGGGATGAATAGGTTGGGATTGGGAAATAAAATAAATGATTACTTCGGTGTGGTTCGCTAATCCCGACTAGTTTGAATTGATATTCAAAGGAGATTAAAGAATAAATTTAAAGAATTTATCTTGGATAAAATTAATGGGAACTTTTTCCCAAAGTATAGGAATATTTGAATAAAAGAATATTCTGAATTGGAATGAGGCGTATGTTGTGTTTGTGTAACACTTTTATAATATATACGCGAGTTATTCAGTAAGACCGGGTTTATCCCATTCTGAATAACTGATTCGACGTGGTGTCGAAGATGAAGACGGTGGTCGAAGACCAGAAGTCTTCACGTCGTTTGGGTGATTACTGATGATCTTGATTGGGCTGTACACCCAAGAAGATGGAAACAGTTAGTGATCGTCCAGACGTACTTGGAGATCGATGGATATGCGGGGTACTAGGTGCCTTCGGTTTCGTTCAGACCCAGAACGGACTTGTAAATGGACTGTGTGTCTGACATTGGATTTTAGTCCGTGTGATTGATCTCTATTAAATATATATCTGTTTGGCGGCGGAGAATTTATTCTCTTGCTTAACGCCCTTCTCTGAGACGTACGAGCTCAGGGGTTATATATTGATGGATATCAAACGCATGGAGTGAATTGCCTGTGTGGCATGCCTAAGTGGCAATTGATCGAGGCTTCTGTTGAAAAGCAAAGTCTTGTGGTGATGATCAAAGCACAGCCTGTGTGGCACAGCTTTGTGTAACGTGAATTCGCGAGCCTCGCACCCCGGTTGTGAACCAAAAACGGGAGAGGACCTCAGGGAGGGCATGCGTTTCTTTCTTGCTAGGGTGGTGTCAGTGACCTACCAGCCCTGACATTTATATACTTTTCACCTGTGTGGTTGTTGCTGTTGCGAGGCGCCTCGGTTTGATCGGACGATCCGGGTCCGATGGAGTCATTCGTTGGCTCATTTACGCCCCAAAGGGCGGGGAAACGTAGTGTTCAGGCATAATAATCCACATCGGTGGACCGGCCCTGTCGCTCCATGGGGCAGTTGCGGCTGTTCCTGAGGCTCGGGCTAGACAGTCTCGAATCGGTAGAGGACGATCCCTGGCCTCGGTTCGCAGACGGAAACCAAACTTCCAAATACGTGACATTTGCGGTTTTGATTGTAGAACTAGTATGGCGACATGATATATGGTACCCATGCCGCCTATGATTGATACTTATGATTTGAAGTTGTTTTATACACTATGCACTTATAATAGTATCAAATAATGTGTTTTAAACGTATCAAGCATGCTTGGCTGTTATAAGGTAAAAACCCTATCCTCCGGCTTGCGTTGCATTATGTGATGGGACATGGGTCTTATAACAGCTTCATTTTTCTTTATTTAGCATTGCGCTGTTTGTTTTATGCACTGGTATTCTTGGGAGGAAACCCGTTCCGTGTTATATGGCGTGGTCCCTTGATTTACCTAACTTTTAAAATAAAGATTAATAACTGTTTTAGTTCTCACACCAGTCACATGACTGACCTGGAGTTTATTGTTTTAACCTAAACTCTGGGTGCCCTTATTTTGACACGGGCAGCTAGTAGTTTTCGTTTTGTAGATTTATATTCACAGGATCCTGGTTTACAGCTGGAACGATATCCGGAAAGCTTTGTATCCGTATATCCCTTCTAGTTGTGTATTGTATTATTTTCCGCTGCTATGTATTTAAATGTAATTTAAATCTCTGATATTTCTGTGTAATATTTATTCATACTCTGTATATTCTTGAAATCTGATGCATTGTTGTAATATACAATGAAATGTTCTTCTGTATGCGTTCTGATTTGTCGTGTTCTCAAACGATAGGGCGTTTCGAACGGCCTGGGTCGGTTTAGCGACTGGTTCGGGCCGAGCGAAATTCCTTCTCGTCACACAAACCGGGTACAAAGTCAACGGAAGGTCTAAAATCAAACATAGAGATGAATTCTAAGTTTCTCCGTTCAACAAACAACGGACTCAAGGACAGCCTTTTCCTACTTAAGGCATCTGCCACCACATTACCCTTGCTAGGGGTATATGCTATTTCGAAGTCGTAGGACGCTAAGAATTCCACCCACCTTTGCTGTCTTAAATTCAAGTCCTTCTGAGAGAATAAGTATTTTAAAGATTTGTGGTCAGTGAATAATTCGAATTTCTCGCGAAGAAGATAATGGCGCCAAGACTTAAGCGCAAAAACAATTGCGGCCAACTCTAGGTCATGCATGGGGTAATTCCTCTCATGCACCCTCAACTGCCTTCCACCATAGGATACTACCCTACCCTCTTGCATTAAGACTGCGCCTAGACCTGTCCCACAAGCATCAGTATAAACAGTAAATGGCTTACTCCCGTCTGGCAGCGCTAAGACTGGAGCCGAGGTCAAAGCTCTCTTCAAACGTTGGAATGCATCATCACAATCTACGTCCCATGTGAAAACTAGGTTCTTCTTCGTCAGGCGTGTCAATGGAGCTGATATTTTTGCGAAGTATTTGATAAACTTCCTATAGTAGCCAGCCAACCCCAAGAAACTCCTTACTTCGGTAGCATTTTTAGGGACCTTCCAATCTTGGATGGCCACCACCTTCGCGGGATCCACAGCTATCCCTTCTTTGGAAACCACGTGCCCTAAGAATCGCACTTCCTCTCTCCAGAAGTGACACTTAATAAATTTAGCTTTAAGGTTATGCGCTCGTAGAGTCTCCAACACTTCCCTAAGATGTAGGGCATGCTCTTCTTCATTCTTAGAAAATATCAAGATGTCGTCTACAAAGACCACCACAAATTTATTAAGGAACTCCCTAAACACCGTACTCATCAAATCAACAAAGTATGCGGGGGCGTTTGTCAAACCGAAGGTCATCACTAGCCATTCATAGAAACCGTCCGGAGTCCTAAAGGAAGTCTTGTCTATGCTATCCTCAGCCAATCTCAAATGATGGAAACCAGTGGCTAAGTCCAACTGCGAAAACACTAGGGCGCCAACTAACTGATCGAAGAGATCGTCAATCCTCGGCAGTGGGTGTCTGTTCTTCTTAGTAAGCTTATTAAGTTCTTTATAGTCCACACACAGTCTAAGGGACCCATCCGCCTTCGTGGCAAATACTACTGGAGCACCCCACACCGATATACTTCGTCTTATGAACCCCTTCTCAAGCAACTCCTTTACTTGCTTATTGAGTTCCCTCCTTTCACGAGGAGCCAAGTGGTGTACTGGCAAGGATACTGGTTTTGCATTATCCACAAGATATATTCAAAAATCTATCTCCCGCTTCGGAGGCAAGCCCTTCACCTCCTCAAACACATCCGAGTATTATCGGACCACTCGAACAGATCGTAGATTCTACACAGACGCGTCAAGCGATTCTAGTTAACTTAGCATAACGGAATTTATGGGATTACAAAAGATTTTGAGAGTGTTGCCAAGGCGAGTCATGAGCCTAACTACTCTCCTTTCATAATCAAGAATGGCCCCATTTCTGGATAACCAATCCATTCCTAAAATTAGCCCATAGCCCGTGAAGCCCAAATCATAAGCATCACATCTAAACTCAACGTTAAGTACAGAAATTTTCAAATCCAAACATATCATGGACAAATAAGCTGAGCCCCCAATTGGATTCGAAACAACTAAGGGATCCTTTATTAAACTGGTGTTTAAGTGCAGTGATTCAACTAATGGTGTAGAGATAAACGAATGCGATGCGCCCGAATCGAATAAAGTACGGACAGGATGATCAAACAGAAAAACTAAGCTTTCAGCAGAAATGGTTCTACCTTTTTCTTGCAGCTGTGGGACCGCGAGAGTCTGAACTTGTCCCCTTGCCTGCCCTGGTGCCATAAGAGCATGCACCTGTCCTCCCGAGGTAGACCCTGCCCTCTGCCCCTTCTTTAGGCAGTCCTTCACTAGATGTCCCTCTTCACCACAATAAAAACAGCCAGTCTTCTTTTTCTTTCTGCAATCCTTGCTGAGATGGCCTGGTGTCCCACAGTTAAAGCATCTTTTCTTTCCTTTGCCAATATTATCTTTACCACCCTTCTTGTTTTGCTATTGTGATTTCTTCTGATCCCCTTTCTTCTCGGGTGCCTTATTAGCATTAACGCCTTTCTCCTCGTGCATGAGTGCCATGTCTACTAGCTTCTCAAAGGTGGCCCCCATAGGGATGTGGGTCATAGCCAACCCCTGCAATGGCTCATTCAAGCCATTAACGAACCTCAGAGCCTTCTTCTCCTGCGTGTTCACCAAATCTAAGCCAAACCTTGCCAATTGCTTAAATTTATTGACATACTCTTTCACTGATAGATTTCCCTTCTTCAATGTCAAGAACCTTTCCATGTATAGATTCTCTTCTGCCCTTGAGAGAAACTTTGCCTCAAACCTACGTCTGAAATCCGCCCAAGAATCAACAGGACGCTCCCCATTAGTGACCTCCCACCAAAACGAGGCCTCTCCCTTCATTAACTAAGCTGCTAATTTGACTTTCCTCCCTTCTTCTACTTCAAAGATTTCTAGCAATTCTTCCACCTCCTTAAGCCAATCTCTAGCTTCCACAAACGTTTCTGACCCTTGAAAAGATTTTCCACCCATAGCCTTAAATTCCTTGCATGTCTTTGCAAAAGTATCAGTGCGAGGAGGGGGAGGAGGAGGAGCGGGTGCAACTGGTGGTGGAGGAACATTGGCTGGACCTGCAGTGGCCCTAGCCTCTAATAACCTCCTATACCATCCTGGTATCGTTACACCCTCCGGAAGGTTAAGATCTTCAGCCATGCTGAAACGAAAAAGGAAAGATTCAAAATGGAGAATTCGAAAGATAAAGATATATGGCTATTGGGGATTATGTTTTTCATAAAAACTTTCCTCTTTAAATTACTCATCTAGACATGTTTTTGAAAACACTTCTTCAAAAATACTTTAGAAAAATAGTTTTTCTAAAAAAATTATCTGTTGTGATAACCTTAAGCTCTGATACCACGTGTAACACCCCACTTCCATTAATGACAATCACAAAGGGAATGCATTAACTTCCATGGAGGTTTTAAGTGAATATAGAAAAGAAAAATTACAACAAGACAGATAATAAGTAGTACTTGGAAATCTAAAACTTTATTTCATTGCAGCGGAAATTAACATGTTTGTTACATCATAAAACCATAAATCAGAGTCAAGTACAATATCCATCTTGATAAAACAAAATACATAACCCCATTACATATATAGCCATTAAAGAAGATAACAAGCTGGACTTTACTTCAGCGGTCCAAGCTTTCCAAAAGAGAGATAAAGCAATCCAATCAAGCTCCACTAGAGTTGGGCCCACCCTGAGGACCTGGAGGGGGAAAAAGATAGAAATAGAGGGGGTCAGACATAAAGTCTGGCGAGTATGATAATTCTAACAACACTATTATCAAAATAACTAGACTAAGGCATAAGCTGGAAAACAAGGAAATGTCTGTGAACTATTGGGTATGGAAGAGCAGATAAAGATAACGTTAAAGGCACACCTAATTACTAACGAATAATTACTACACTGCACCACACCAGTCACCCTAAAGGTTGATCCCATTCACCGAACTTAGAAATTATATAAATAGCTTTGTGTACCCCTAGCTGACTACATAGGTGCCGCCTGCCCCTATCTCTGCTAGGTGTACCCCACTACCCGCTTGCGATCGGCTCCCTACTCATAGATACCCGTGCTGGCCCCACAGTGGGGTGTATCACTCCCCTAAAGTGGCAACCCGATACAACTTGAGGATGCACGGCTTATACCTACACGATGCAACAACGTCTTACCTACCAGGCCGGGTCCACACACGCATATGAAACCCGTTGGACTTGCGTTGCCACCGCTAACTCGTTTGGCCTCTTATAGTCAAGCCCAGTATGCGTGTCCCGTCATCGACTTGGGTCGAGCCCACAAAGATACATTTGGGTTACTGGTTGAAATGGGCCCCCAATTACTTACCACAAGCTATCCACCTAAGCTTGTCCCCGCTAGTATATCCCACTTAACCCTCTTCTTAGTCATGTTCATTTACATGTGTGTTTGGTTAAGTCTTACTAATCATATTTCAAATGCCACTAAAGGCACTCACTAGATTCCTCATGCCGCCCAAGGCACCTACTTAACCCCCATGTCCCACCTCACATGTTTATCTGGTTAAGTATTTCTTAATTCATTAAGGCCATAACCTTATAAAGACCTCTCACATTAGACTGGCATTTATGGCAGCTGGATTTGTCGGGTGGGTCCGGGCAGTCTTATACCATAAAAGAGTCTAACCACATGTCTTTACAACTGTTATGCTTTAGTTTGGGCCTAGGACCTCTCACATTGGGCTGACATTTGTGACTACTAGATTTGCCGGGCGGGTCCGGGCAGTTTTACGTCACAAACGAGTCCAACCTCGTGTCTTAAGCATTGATTGACACTTATAATCTTTTACCCAGTTTTAAATATATCCCTATTCAAATCGTTAATTAATTCCAATTTTAATGATGTCCATAATTGACTCAATTATGTCCATCCACTTATGGTATGCAAAATCATATCAATTGCACCCCAATTTCTTAATATTAAATCCTTAATATTACCCATACCCCACGTTATACGTTCGCTTATTCAACGCAAAATATACGTTAGACTCGAATAGTCTAACTCATAGCACAAAGATAAATTATCACAACATATAGACAAATAAAATAGATCTAATCATAATAGGGGTGAAACTTGCATAAAACTACACATGTCATGGATCTAAAGGTGTCAACTTGTTTTGTTAAATGTCACAACTTACATAATATGATCATAACCCAAGTTCATGTATAAACTTGCATATGTGGTTTATGCAACATAATGATGGTGTGAACTAGCATCTAACACATAGAACTCACACATGTCATAGCATAATTCTAGATCTAAATAGTTGTCATAATTCTAGATCTAAATAGATGTCATACAATATGTGAGATTATACATACTAATAAATCTAAACTTGCATAGGTACATGTGATTTATCATGTGAATCATCATAGCCCAAATATATATAATCAACATCATGATTCATAAGCTAACTACAACATAATAACATCATGGCTTTGTAACATCGCAACTTAGCATAGAAACTTGCCACATATATAATATCATCATAGCATGATTTACAACATATAGGATATCATCATCACATAACATAGGATTTACAACATACATGATAGCATAAGGTTTACGACAATATATATGACAATTCACATCATTTTCTTATGATACATATCACATCTTAATCTAATTAGTTTGCTAATAATCTTATTAAGATCATCATACGCACAATTAGAAAAGAAAGAGAGTCTTGATTTGCTTTAGAGTTGAGTAGAATTAGAGTTTTGATTAGCTTTCTTCCTTCTTTGTTGGCGGTGGCTACACTGAGTTCCCTGGCGACGACAAGACGGCGGCTATTCTATTTTTCATGTGAATTTAGAGTGAGAGACTACGTTGGTATATATAGAGTTAGGATTTATTTAGATGGTCAGATCAACTCAGAACAAACCTGAACCGTTAAATTAGCCAACTCAGCCCTAAAGATACATCAACAGCTCAAGATTGGGCTCAGCCAGAACTTGGCCGACTGGACCAGGTCGACACCCAAGTCGACTGTGCAGTCGACCTGACCCTGGGGGTGTCGAATGCCCAGTCGACTCCCCAGTTGACCTGGGGTGCTGGGCGGGAAATTTCCCGCCTGGCCTGTTTGACTTCGAATTTTGAATTTTGAATTTTCTGAAACTTCCGATGGCCATATCTCCTTCATACGAAGTCCAAATCATGCAAACTCAGACTCTATTTCAACCAGAATTCCAAGATGAACACAATGGCGCAACTCATTTCCCACAATTCTCACGTCTGAGATTAGTTATTCTTTAATTTGTGAATATTAATATTAACAGAATTACGGGGTGTTACAAGTGTTCAAGTTATAACAAGAATACATCAACACGATTATGAATTCAGATAATCAGAAAACTTCAAACAATTGCATATATTTACAAGATTAAATTCAAGATCTGGAAATGATTACAACATTAGAGTTTTATTTGAATGAAGCAAGTTTCCAAAAAAAAAATATGAATTCTGCAATTGGAAGTTAATGAAGCCCAAGAAGTTACAAAGGTATGACAGTGACAAAAACAAAAGAAAATAAAGGAAAAATAAACAGAAGGAATAGAAGGAGAAATAAAAAAATAAAATAAAAACAGAGAATATTTACAAAAGTGAGTTTAGAGATCATAACAGAATCCATTGTAAATCAAAAATCTCTAACTCAACAAGCTTGGCTAAGGAACTGTGAATGATTACAGAAGTATTGAGCAGCTTGAATCCAAGTCTCTTTTGCTTAGCAGTTCCTCAGCCACCTCTGGTACCTAACAGTTTAGAGAATCGAGTGGTCTAACAAAATTTGTAAAACCACTCACAATTTTGTTCATAGCTTTAGGTACCCAAACTTGTTTATACAACAATCCATAAGAATTTACCAAAGTACCTTTAAGGACCCAGATCTGTTTGAAATTAGACGAATTTACTTTACTTCTTTTTGAGGTCCAAGAATGATAGAATGGTTTGTTATAAAACAAATTCTTATTTTGTTCATGTTTCAAAAAATCTTTTGAATTGTCAGAGTTTAAAAATTCAAAACAATCTTTTCCAAGATAATTTGAAGTGTCTTTAAAATCATTTGAGTTCATCCTATCAAAACGATTGATACTCGCAAAGCCAAGACCAGATTTATTTCCAATAGAAACTTGGTTTTGTAACAGCATGTTCAACGATTTTTCCCCATTAGAAAATTTATCCAAAGTTGATTCTAATCGTTGAATTTTGGATTTTAGATCGCTATTTTATTTTAATAAATTTGAGGAATTATTTATAGCGATCTTCTGTTCAGCATTAGACTATTTCAAAACCAAATTCTCATTTTCAAGCAATTTAATTTTGGCTTGAGATTCAGAAATTCCAAGTTCAAATCGTTTTTGCTTTTCTGACTCCAATTTCTTGGATTTTTCAATCTCATTTTCAAGTTCTTCTAAAATAAAATTTGATTTCAACAAGTTCTCCTTTTCAGCAATTTCAAATTTGGAATTTATATCTATTTTATAATTTTCAAATTCCTTTTGCAGAAGGTTATTCAAATTTGATAACTCAGTCTTGTTCTCATTTATGATCAGAATTTCATTTTCAAACTTTTGAATATTTTTATTGAGATGAACAAGATTGGTTTTCAAATTCAAATAATTTTTGCAAACAGAATTTGAAGAATTTTTAACATATTCTAGTTGTGATTCCAAATTATCAATCTTGCTGGTCAACTCAAGATTTTTAGATTTCAGAGATTTGTTTTTAGATTGGAGTTTATCAACAGACTTAGTTAGATCAGAACACATATAAACTAAATCTTCATATGAGAAATTTCATGTCTCATCGTCTGTTGAATCTCCATCCACTGATCCATCTGAATTTTCATTTGTAAACCCTGTTAAGCAGAACTCTGAATCTGAGTTGACTTCATCGGGTTTTGAGTTGTGGTTGTCAGATCTTCCAAACTTCATATTGAGAGTATCCCAGATTTCTTATGCAGATAAATAATGACAAATAAGATTAAACTGTTCAGTATTAAGATAATCAAATATGATTTTCATAGCACGAGTATTGAAAGTAATATCTACACTATTAAACCCATTGATAACAACATCCCAACATTTAATATTAACATATTTTAAATAAAATTCCATTTTGGATTTCCAGTGCTCCATCAAAAATAGTTCGAATACGACTGGACTGATTCTCAGAAGACTGACAACTAGGATCCATGATTCTAGGGTTAAAGAAAACCAAGCTCTGATACCACATGTTGGATCTAGATTAACCCTAGAGGGAGGGTGAATAGGGTTTATCATGGTTTTTTAACTGAATTGAAAATCTGAAAGGATATTAAAATAATAAACAGATCACAGAATATAGTAGAAACAGAAATGCAGAAAATAAATCACACACAGATATACCCAGCTTCGGCAAAACCCTGTCTACTGCTGCATTTCTAAGGTTTCTACTAGGTGATAGAACAGATCCCGCATACAAGACCATGTACACTCGCAAACCCTTCTCCTATTCTAACCCTACTCTCAAAACCGTGGACTGACCGATATCCGCTCGATCAGATTTCCCCTGATTAAGAACTCGTAACCAGTAAACCTAGATTTTACAGACCTAGAACTGATTCGGTTCGATTTACAAAACAAAAATTAAGATACAAAAAAAAATGGAACCCTAGTAAATAAATAACTAAAGGAGTTGAATTAGTAAAGGGTCATCCCCTTTTCTTTTGACAATGCGCCGGCCCACTTTCATTTGAGTGCACCTATCCCATTTGTTTAGCCCGATCTCCTTGTGTACTCTAGAGAAAATAAATGGCGGCTAGGGTTTGTCAATTGGCTCCAATTCATTGCTGAATAAATCGATATCTCTTTGCGCAATCTCTGAAAGGATGAGCGATGATGTTTGTCAATCAATTTGAGAATTTTCCTTCGATCGAATTGCAACTCGGATGCCTCGAGTTTGAAACCCTAGCAATTTGTAAGTCCTTTGAATTTTTGAATCTTTGCTTGAAAATGATTTTGTTGGTTTCCGTTGCACACTTGCCTGTGATGTAAAGGGTGTAAATATAGGGTAAAAATAGAAACCCTAAAACTCATATTTCACTGTATGACTTGATTTGATTAATTGGATAAATTAGCTTTGTTTCCTTGTTTGAATTGATGATTCTGGAAAAAATAAAAACTTGCCCCTTTTGCTGCTTTGATTTACTTGCGTGATTGATTCCTGACACTGAATTCTTGGATGATCTCGTCACTTGAATAAAATAAAAAACCTTGAATGAATTCAATGAGTTTGTCTTGAGTTATTTTTCAGATTGATTCAAAAACAAGAAACATTTAATATGATTTTGTTGCGTGTAAAATGTTGCCTTTGTTTTCATTTGCCTCGATTTAAATCCGCCTTGAACTCTTGATTGATGTGACTTGTTATTTGATTTCAGGAATGTAAATCAAATACATACTTGCCTTAGCACTAATTTTCTTACCAAAACAGATTGAGCAGAAATGATATCTATATACTGTGAATGCTTGTAGCCCCTTGAAATTTGAAGTTTGAATTCTAGAAAGAAATTGACAGATTTCTTGCCTTAATAGACCTGGGAAATTCCTAAAAAATCTGAATCTGTTTTCTTGGATTTGAAATTCCCATTTAACACTTGCCAAAAAAAATTTGTTGCCAAAACAAGAATCTTGATTTCTAAAATAAATCTGTGCATTTCTGAATTTTAAAACTTGCCTTAAAAACTGTTTCTAGAAATAACTTCTTTATCAAAAATAAAAGTTAGTTGAAATTCAGGATATGTTAAACTCTTGCCAATATGAATATTGCAAATACTGGAATTAAATCTCCTCGAGATTTCATACTTGCCATTCACGTATTGCTGCTTTGTTGAATGCATTAGCATTTCTCTTATATGAGCTCGACCTTTGCTGTTCACTTCTTGGCTATTCTGCATTTGTGTTAGCACTTGAAAGTGCTGCTGTGAATCACCATGCTTTTAAAACTCTGTACATGCTGCATATATATGTGCCATGCTCATTGTTACTTCATGAACTTGTTTATGCAATACTGGAAAACTTGAATTGTCACCATTTGTTCATGTTTACATGTAAAGTCTTAATCTACATGATGGCTTGACTGTGACCATTTGAGATTTTTGCTGCCATCAATATGAGTTCGACCTTGTACATGCTTATACTTGTTGATGACTGTGTTGTTTTTGTATTATGTTGCCATTCTCCATTCTTGAACTGTTTCATTGTGCCATTGAGATTTATGCTTTCAGCCACTGACTTGCACCTGTTGTTCCTTGCTATCTAAACATGAGTTGTATCCACCAGTGTACATGAACACATTCCTGCTTGCTGTCCATGTATAGTTGATTATTGCTGTGTTAACCTTCATGCTGCTGAGTTGTGAGTGTGTTTGTGTTTACTATGCACTGTGAACCTGAAATATGTGTGCTATGTTGACAATGTTGTTTGGTTGGTGCTCGACTTTTCTGACTTGAGCTGCTCCACTATATGCTTGTTGCATACTATTTTCACATGTGCTCGGATATTTTGGTGCTTGTGCAATTTTCAGTTTCACCATATTTATGTTTGCCTTGTGTTCATGACTGCTTTGCCACATTTTCATTCTTTTGCATTTTTAAGCTGATTCGACCAATTTTGCATTCATGTATACATATGTGTATACATGCACGTATGTGTGTGTATACACGTATGTATATATGCTTTGCTGTCAAGATGCTCACACACTGAATTGGCGAGGCAGTGCACACATGTATTTTTATGCATGTGTGTATATGCAGTCCATCCCGAAAGATTTTCCTGTCCCTGCACTGAATATGTGTATATACATACACATGTATGTGTATACATGTATGTGCGTGTGCTACATTCACATATCAGATCAAGTCATGAAAAATGATGAGAAACACACCGAAAACTGAGGCAAATAAATTTTTTAAAATAAAATAATATATGCTAGAAATTAGAATATTATTTCTGTTCTAGATACTGTGTGTGTCTCTATTGTGACAGGTAAGCAGATGGTGACTGGACTGACTAAGGGCTGTGAAGACAGAAGACTGAAGATAGAAGACTGAAGATGGAAAAACAGAAGACAAAAAAATAGACATGTATATCTGTATATGAGTGAAAATAAATTGTATATATATGAAATCAAAGTGTCTGTATAGTCGAGTGTTAGTGTTGTAGTGAATATGAAAATGAATATAAATTGAAATATCATTGATGTATTCGAATAGTGGAGTATAAAATTTGTACTGTTTGAATGTATGAAATAAAATATTTATATTTAAATAAAATACTGTTGAATATTTGGATTCGTGCAAAGTCGTATTCTATATAAATTTAAATATTATATTCATGTCTGTGATGTGAATATGAAACAGTACGATTTCAAACACATTTGAAATAAAATTTATTTGGTTGTTATCATCAAACAAAAATCATATAATTGTGTATACATCATATAATTGTGTATACAACACTATTATATACAACAAAATATCGTCAAACAGATTCTAGTGTTTCTTGTTTCGAGAAAATCCGACTTTATTTTGAATCTTGTACAGTCGTTTAAAGTTCAAAACGCCAAATTACGAACTACCGTGCCGCTGCAGCTCGTTTTATAATTAAATTATAAATTAAATGTTCTAACGTCATTTTAATAACGAAATCACTACTAAAATTTCAATATGAACGATATTAAAAGACTTTAAATTTCCCGATCACTTTAAATTGCAAATTCAACATTTTCCTTATATATTTCAAAAATAAAATATTATTATATTAT
Organism: Allium sativum; assembly: GCA_030737875.1. Lineage (NCBI taxonomy): Eukaryota > Viridiplantae > Streptophyta > Magnoliopsida > Asparagales > Amaryllidaceae > Allium > Allium sativum. Next base: position 338,730,231 of record CM060912.1, read on the forward strand.
TAATATAATATTCAAATAAAATGGTTAATCTCGATTATTTATACTCAAATCAATATTTTTAAATAATAAAATATTTCAATAAAATGGCCAGAAAATACGGGACGTTACATTCCTTCCCCCTTAAAATAATTTCGTCCTCGAAATTGCTATGGTAGAAAGAATGCTACAACCCATTATCTTTACAAAAATTATGAAATTTAAAACTCGATTTTTATTTCCAAACTAATCTGATCGGTCGTAAAACCAAATTAATTCAAATAAAAGAATTTCCCAAAAATCTTCAAAAAAATTCTGACACCTTAAATTTTGGAAAATTTTTGGCAGAGTCTCCCCTCTATGGAGGGACATCTGCAATATCGCAGGTTCAAGAAATAAATATACCTCGACCAACATGGTCGGAAAAATTCAAAATCCAAACTCAAAACCAAATTAAAAACCAAAATTTCATATTCTGCATAAGCGTACCTTTTTGCGAGCGTTACTATGCGATAAGCTATAATTTATACACGAGCTTGCTTAGTTATAATGCAGCTATATTCAAACTGGATTCAATTGACTCCAGAATTTCTCTCTTGGATGGATTTTAAAGCTGAATTGGCACTTCTGCACCTGTTTCTTAACTCAAATGAATTCATCAGTCATCAAAACAATGTTAATTATGTTCAAAACATCCATACCATTCATATCAACCAATTTCACACACAATTCAATCCATACGAGGTTATAATTATTAATAATCACTTCATTTATTTCTTTAATTATCCATCCAAATTTATTTATCTGGATTGATTTATTCGAATTATTTCGGATTGGTTTTAACCAAATCAATTCATGTTTAGGTTCATATTCAAGCAACCAACAACACAATCCAAACATATCATACAATCAACATTAACTAATCCAAATAATTTGCCCATATTATAAAAATTTGAGAAAATTATTACTTTTATTATTTATAAAATATATTAGGCAAAATAATTTCAAAAATAATTTTATATCAACTTACAAATACGCGCTCTCATAAATATAATCAAACTCAATGTAGGGTATTACTAACCCCATCTCTATTGAGTCACACCACAGAGCCAAGGTTATTACTAAACCAATAGCTCTGATACCACTGCAATGACCTGGGAAAAACTCGACGCTCGAATTTTCGAAAATAATACATCCATCCGTATTACTTGCCAAAAACCCAAGTATCGAACCCTAGATTGTCAATAGAAAGAAATTAGAGGGTGAGAATAGAAAGAAAGAATATTAGAATAGAAGAAAGAACAAGAACACCACATCAGAATCTCACAGCGGAACGAATAAAATATAATATCCAATCTCTTTATACAAAGAACAGTATATACATACCAACCATCAGAGTACAACATATATTAGACAAAGCGGAAAATAACTTGATATAACTAGCGGTGAAGCCGCCTGCTTCCAGCTCCTGAAACTCCAATCGAAACCTAACCTGGAACATACTCGGTCTGACCCGAGCACATTTGAAGCAAAGCAAAATTCACTGGGTCAGTCTGGAATACTTTCAGTGACAAATTCACAAAACACACAACTTGTTTAACTTTGGAAAATCCTTTATGAAATCAAAGGATAATAGTAAGACCAGCCCACACGTAAACACGGACGGTTTTTACCTTACTATAACCCAATTTTATTTTGAAATCATAACTTATTATGATATAATCATAGTGTCTAAATACAAATAATTAACAATCTAGCGGAACGCTTTCTTCTCACGCTCCACATATATAGTATACAATCAAAAACCGTGGGCGCTTATTGGATATTGGATTCCAACCTTGACAAGTTATGGGACCACCCTCCGATCGTGTATCTCTAGAGGCGAATACACTGGGTTCAACAAGAATGACTTGCAAACCGGCCCTCACATGACCGACCACTCATTTCGCTTGAGTGTATCAATGTATATCACCGACGGTTGGGATCAGCAACCGTCTCCCGAAAAGGGACAACATCGAATATAGATTAAAGAAGCAAATGGAATTTCTCTAGATAGGTGCTATACACCCTAATGGGAGCGACCCAAATAGCCATGCTGCCTGCCCGATTTTTGTCATTTCCCGGTTGATGAGACTTGAGGCTAGAATTAATTTCTAGATCATCTGGTCATCATTCACTTTGAATGCCACATCGTCAGATCCGTCAAATCACTAATTGACATCCACAAATATACTCTAGGCATTAAAGAAGTGCCCCTCTTCGCCACCAACTCGGTATATTTGTAAAAAATCAACATACGTGGTTCTAAGGAAATACTCTGTCAGACATTCGTCCATACAAGTCATCCAGGAACAGGATGAACCGAAGGTACCCTCCTACCGCATCCTTGTATAGGAATCACCCCAAGGATCAGTAGCGAGTAGTCCTTGCAAACCATAAAATCTCAACCATGACCGAATCACGTCAGAATATCTCAGTGTTGCAACACAGAGAATATTCGTCAAGTAATCCTTCCGCTTATGAAAATCCACGGCGTTCACTTGCTCCGTCTTCAATCGACCTCTTCACGGATTTACTGGTCGGAATGGTTTTCGAATATAAATTCGATCCCGGTCTTTCCGTACCAACAATCGTATTTGGTCAGGTTTGATAGTCGATGATTTAACTATCAAATAACAAATGTGTGAATAAATTGAGTTTGCTGATTCGGTACTTGGCATCACTTGGTCTATAAATAAATGGTAATCAACCTTGAATTCTTTTATTATATCTAACTTTATATTTATTCTCGATTATAACCAAAACTATTTTAAATACTTTAAAACATGTATATATGTATATACCCAGCTTTCCATACCTTTTGGAAATATCGATATATTTCTTTAAAACCTTTTTTCCCTTTTCTTTATATTCGAGTATCTCGATATATACAGATATATAATACCTAATGGTATTAAGACGTTACCAATTCTAGTATAGTTAAAACAAATGTCCACTTATAACCAAATATTTTTATTAACATTGAGCTAATATTTTTGTATTAATTCATATTCCAAAAACCCCGCACTTATATTTAATACCTCTCGTATGGGATATTACACCAATCACAACACCTTTCACTTATTTCAAATTGATACCATTCCTCGATAATATTGAAGCCGTTCAAGTTAGGGTATTTTATTTACCTCTCAGACCTTAATCGACAACGTCCTTATCTCAGAATGAATACTAATTTGTCACTTAAACACTTCACAAAAATCCTATTTACCATCTCGATTTCAAATTGATTTTATAAATCGTTTCTTACATTTGAAATCCTTGTTCAATAACCTCTTTACTTAATTAATTTGATTAAGTAAATGTCCAGTCTTGATCTATTAACCCTTTTTCTTTAAAGTTCCATTTTATCTGAACTCACTTTACTTAATTTAAAAATTAAGTAAAAATCTTATTTAAATCTTTAAACTCACTTACCAATTTCATTTACCATGTTTGTTAAACACTTAGGTCATAAATTCTTTTCTAATCTCTTATTCCCCTTTTTATCAAGCCTTAACGTCAATTAACCACTTGTTAATTGAATTCCCCTTTTTTCAATCTCGTTTGGAACTAGGGTTTATAAATCTCTTTTATACAAATCTTAATTGACTTTAAATTTAATTTATCGCCACTTTGTTACTTCTTAATTGGACCTTAAATAAAATCCATCGTCTTAATTGTTAGCTAAAATAATAATTAACTTTATTAAAATAATTTACTCTGCTATTAACTAAAATAAAATAATTACCACTCTAATCCCATTACCAATTCTAATTAAACACGGTTGATTTTGTCAACCGTACACCTCACTTGGCAGTTAACTGATTATCATTTGTCATTTCCCCTTTTTAAGTTAATCAAATAACTTAATTAATTTAAAATCACCATTTTATTGTTTTAAAAACAATTATCCTATTTTACCAGCCCGTAGGTAATTTCTTTGGTTTTTCTGCTTTATAACTTGTTTACATCGTACGATTTTGCTACTCAACCCATTTAAATAATTCTTTTATAACTTGATTAAAATATTTATTTATAAATTTCTAATTCCAATTACCTGTATAAATAAATAAAAAGCTTCTATTCAGTTATAAAATAAACTGCACCGATTCACCGAACGGTAAACCGACGTCTGAAACAACACATTCTAGGCCATTCACTACCAATTACCAAATCAACACTGTCGGTTGATTTAAAACACAACATAGGTGAATATTTATTCAACCATCACGTTCAAACAGGTTTTTCTACTTTATAGGGTTCAATCGGTTCATATATCAACAATATAAAACAACAAACAACATATATAATATTTGAGGAATCTGGTCGGATCCCTCCAACCTGTTCTTCCCTGCATCACAGCTCGTTATACATTTCATAATAATATATGAAATAAATTTCAATAATCTGTAAATTTAAAACGATGTAATTTCAATAACAGCATCCAATCAAACAATAACAACCAATAGCAGCCAATCAACTAATTTATACTTTTAAAGGTAAATTATATTTTAATTTGAATTTACCACATCACAGGATTCCAGAAGGTGTGAGAATTAACTCACCAGATTAATTCGGTTGACGGTTGACGCGTTTGTTGCATTTAATTTTAGTCGAGCGTTCGAAATTAGCTGAAATTTTAACTGTGTCAGATCAGTGCCTAGTCAGTGCCATCACCTAGGTCTCGTCCCTGCGATCCCAATGGATCCTGTTTCGTGTAAATCCGATATCATTTGAAAAAGTTATACTCAATTTAAGTTAAATAATTTAATCGATTATTAAGCTAAATTCAATTATTAATTGACTATAATTAATTATTATTTTTACCGTTAATTACCTTAATTATCAGGGTCCACATCATCCTTGTACTCAGCAAAAACGCGTCTTCTCCCTTTGGCTCCTTCTCAACCCGATGGTCCTCTCTCTCGTTCAAACTATTGGAAGCAAGCCACCATCACTCGCCCACAACCCGTGCCAGAGATCGCTGGAGACCCCCCCTCTGTCTGCCGCCGTGAAGCCCCCAAGACGATGCCTCTCCGCCCCACGTGCAGCCCTTCCATCGAGCCTCCGACCATCATAATTTCTCACATGAACGGAAATCAAACAAAGAACAAATTCCGACTCCACAGGCACCCATCGACGACCAAACCACCACCATTCGACGCGGCATGCTTTGCCTGACTATTTCCCTTCAGACCATCCTCCCCTCGTCGCCTCCTCTGCCGGAAAATAGACCCCAACCGAACGCAAGCCACCCCCAAAAACGATGCTCTGTTCAACTCATCACCACAGTCACCTCCGACCACCAGGGGACCTCCAACCGGTGCCAAATTGAAGCCTGACCTCTCCTCTTTAATTCCCCCTAGGTCTGAGCTTCTAAAATTGGATAAATTTCTTGACTTTCAAAAAAGAACGAAGGCAAATTTCCTCGGTTTTCGGCCGATTCCGACCACCATAGTCGTCCGTTCACCCCCAACTTTTTACTGAAGCTAGATCTCACTCCGATCTACCACTTTGCTTCAGATTCTGCTAGCAAATTCTTCATGGATTTGAAGATATAAATTAAAACGTGATGAGGGGCTTTATTACAAAAACTGTGAGGCTGAATATGATTTGGAGGGTGTTGATCAGAAATATGGCTGTAGAGGGTGTATATATAGATGGGGGAAAATATTTGTTTAAGTTGATGCGATGAATGATATTTTATTTCGTACCTATCACTAATTTTTAACGTTGCTTATTCGCTGCTGCGCTCACATACAAACTCCGTTCGAGATGCGAATGGACGACATAGTATAATTTAACAATACGGTCCCAATGACACTCGTTTCGTCGAATTCCAAGTTCGTTTGCTCGAATGGCGCTCGTTCACGTCCAAATGGTCGTTTTTATTTGGATTTAATTTTGTTGCGCTCACAAATTAACCCCGATTGACGCGCAGATTGAAATCTAGCAATAATTTGCTGTTGCGGTCCAATAAAATTTGTTTCGTCAAAAACAAAGGTCGTTTGAATAAAGTCCCTTTTATAACTTCCCAATTCAAACAAAATAAACCAATTTTAAAATACCTCAATATAATATTAATAAAATATCGAAATGGGCCATACATGACCAGAATATCGTCAAATAAAATAACTCGGTTTGATTTTGAAGCCAAATCGATATTATAAATATTTAAAAACCATTTATTTTATATAAATAGACGTTATAATATATAATGAAATTCCATAGCGACTATTTCAAAATTTGATTTGGACATAAAATAAAATCTATGCTATGAAAACTGGATTTTTCTCTTTCATTAGAAAAATATCGTCAAACAGATTCTAGCGTTTCTTGTTTCGAGAAAATCCGACTTATTTTGAATCCTGTACAACCATTTAAAGTTCAAAACGCCAAATTACGAACTGCCACGCCGCTTCATCTCGTTTTATAATTAAAATATAAATTAAACGTTCTAATGTCGTTTTAATAACGAAATCACTACTAAAATTTCAATACGAATGATATTAAACCACTTTAAATTGCCCGATCACTTTAAACTGCAAATTTAACATTTTCCCCATATATTTCGAAAAAATATTATTATATTATTAATATAATATTCAAATAAAATGGTTAATCTCGATTATTTATACTAAAATCAATATTTTTAAATAATAAAATATTTCAATAAAATGGCCAAAAAATGCGGGACGTTACATGAGGCCAGTTGCCTTATTCGATAGAAGCCTGCACTTTCCAGGAAGTATAATATACGCACAACCGATATGGGACATCATTAACCATAGGAATCCATGGCGATAGTAAATTATGTAACGAGAATTATTCCTAAGTGGTTTACTTCAAGTGTTAAGGTATTAAGTGGTTATAGGGCCCACCTCCCTTCCGAAAGAAGAAACCAAAAAGGAAATAATTCATAGCGTAGCCTACATAAAAAATTGTTCGAAAGGCTATTTGCGTGCTGGATTGGTAATCCCCACGATGGTTCGCTTCCTCAAGGTATTAAGTGACTGGGTTTAGAGTCCGCCTTGAGATAAGGTATTAAATGACTACTACGAAGGTACCATAAGTTTTCCTATCTATGTGAAATATTAAGTGGCTAGGGGATTATCTAATAAGGTCAGCTAGATAGAAACACGTGGGTCCATTGGGAAAGGTCATAAATGACGTTACTCGTTTACCTATCCGGTCGACCATAAGTGACTCTTACTATCTCTTGCCTTATGGAGGGTTTGGGAATATGCGTAAATGACAAAAGCCTTAAATTAGTAGGACTTTGTATCTAGTGTCCTCTAATTTATTTTAGGATTTAGTAAACCATCTAGTAAGGTATTAAGTGATCAATGGATCCGCCTAAGGCTTAAGTGATCATACAGATCTACACTTATTTTATATTATAAGCAAGGCCAAAATTGACTATATAGAAAAACCCACCTCCTTTATAAGGTATTAGGTAGTTGGAGAGCCCGCCTCTTAGCTTTGGTATTTGTGTGAGTGGTGGTTCAAAGGTTTCATACTTATGCGTAATGGTTCTATCTTAGTATTGTGATAGCATTATTTTTGGGATGGGCTACCTTGGGTATTGTTGTTAGTCATTGTACGTAAAACTTTAAAAGGTTAGGCCAGAATTACTAGCCTTTATATGATTTTGGGTGAAACCAAACAAGGTACATTTGTGTATTGTGGACAATGTTATACATTTCCTACTCACCAGGACTTTTTATTATGACGCCTCCTCCTAACAACTCTCAGCTTTATCTCGGGGAAGACAGTCTTTGCAAGTGTTCAAGTTTGGTTTTCACTTCTTGTTCACTCATGCTCGGTATTGATGTAGTGATTTGATTTTAAGGTAGTTTCCTAAGTGGATACTTGTTATCCTATCTTGTTTCAGCTGTGAGTTAGTTTTATTGTACTATGATTATGCTCATGCTTATTATTTGCAGGTACTAGATTTATACTCTCTATGCTTGGATGGGTTTTGATTTGGTCGAAATTCGGGCTCAAAAAAGTGTGGCTTGTTACATAGGTCACTAGACATCTAATCAATTTTTTATGGCAATGAATTATTGCTCCAAAGATGATTTATTTACTAGATATGCATCCAAAATTCCTTTTGGCACCGATAAATTATCGCATCTAGGTTAGTTTAGGAAATGTACATCGGGTGGAAATAACTCTTGGTGTCGATAAATTATCGTTTCAAGGCCAGTTGGATAATTGGACATCCAACCAAATTCCTCATTTGCGGCGGTAAACATCGCTATAAGGCTTACAGTGTAATGGCCCGCAAATCCGTACTATCTGAGTTGACTAAATATGTAACATCCCGGAAAATCAGAACAAATTTAAAAAATTTATTTTTAGAAATTTTAATAGAAATTGAGTCAGAATTTAAAATTTTGATTTTCAAATTATAACAAAGCCCTTAAAAATAGCCATTTTGCAAATTACCTCCGTTTTCAACGAAACCACTTTTATTGGATCCGGAATGTCAAATTATTGCTAGGTTTAAATTTCTATAATTTTTGGAATTAATATGTGAGCGTGGTAAATTAAAATGCGTTTGTCAATTTCAGTCTAATTAGATCGACCATTAATAAGACCATTTTTCAAACGATCTCCAAATTCAATGAAATTAAATTTTTTAGCACCGTATCGTTAAAACATAGCTAGATTTATTTTTCGGGAATTTTTGGAGTCAGCATATGGCCCCGATAAATTAAAAATGTACGTTCAAATTCAATATTGACCATTATATTAATTTATATTTTAATTTTGATCAAAACTGATCAAAAAAGTAGAATTGGTTTTCGAAACATATCTCTTTGTGTCCGGAATGGGGGTATCTGGTTAGGAACGACAGTCGTTAGAGTCCGTTTGGAGTTCGGACGCAAAATTTCACTTTTTGGAGATAATGGAATTAAATAATAATATAAAATAGGGTACAAATAGCCCATCTTCATCCCAACCCCTCATTATCAAAACCCTAGCCGTCGGTTTAATTTCATGGCTGAAATAATTCGAATTTCTTTCCCTCTTTTCTCACAATCCATCAAGAATTAGAAGATGATTTCTGCATGAAAGTTGTAGAGATTCACATGCTCTACAAATTCATACGGTTAAGATCATGTTTTGGGTAGTATTTTTCGCGACTCTCATTCCTCAAGGGTTGCGGTTTGGCTGCAAATTCATGGCCATGGGGGAGCTCAAATTCAAAGCTATCCATGGTGAAGATGGATGTAATAACCCGGAAATTCTAAGCCAATTTTAAAATTTTATTTTGGCAATTTTAGCGAATTTTGATTATTTAAAATGAATTATTTTAAATAATAACGACGATGAATTTACTTTGAATAGAATTAGAACATATATATTTATTTGAATCGACGTTAGAATATAAATATTTTATTTTAATTATAAAAGGAATTGAAAATGGCGTGGTAGTTTGAAAAAGTCGATTTCAAACTTCAAATGAATGTACAGGATTCAAAATATACCGGATTTTAGTGAAACCAAAAAGATTTGAATCTACTTGAGAATATCTTTCCAACTAATGCGAAAAATTGAAATTTCATAGCGGGAGTCAAAAGTTATGTCTAGTTGAAAATTCTGAATAGTCGCTATGGATAGCCCTTAAAAATGGAAATTTTGCAAAAGACCTTTGTTTTCAACGAAACCACTTTTGTTGGATCCGTGATGTCAAGTTATTGCTAGATTCCAAAATTCGTAATTTTTCGAATCGATATGTGAGCGTGGCGAAGGAAAACGCGTTTGACCAGTTTCGGTTGATTTTAATCGACTGTAAAATGGCCATTTTTCAAACGGTCTCAGAATTTGACGAAATTAGTTTTGTTTGGACTGTATCGTCAATACGAAGCTAGAAATAATTTTTCAGGAATTTTTAGAGTTAATATATGGCCCCGGTAAATTGAAATGTGCGTTCAAATTGAATATATACTGATTTATATTTTAATTTGAATGAAAACTGATCGAAACACTCGAATCAGCTTGCGAAACATATCGCATTGTGTTCAGAATGGGGGTAATTAGCTAGGGACGGCAGTCGGTGGGTTCGATTTCGAGTTCAAAATAAAAAGTTGCTTTTTGAAATTTGAAAATAATAAAATATATATTATTTATATAAACCCCCCCCCCACTCCTATCTCCCTCAGTCAACAAAACCCGATATAAAAAAAAGGGGGGATCGGGATTCATCGCTGGCCAAGTCCGCTGCGCCGACGCTGAATCCGGCCGAGCTCCCCCATCGCGGAAAGCCGCCTCCCCTCAGGCGATCCAACCCCCCTTTCCCCAACGCCTTCGCCCAGTCGCTCGCGCGGGAGAACCGCGCTCCAGTTCCATCGCTCCACGCACCGACGCCCCTTCTGCCTAGCACCTGAGCGCGCCGCCAGCCACCCCGACTCACCACCACCCCTCTGGCGATCCAGTCCGCCGCCGGCAGTTCCGAACCCCAGAAACCCTAAATTAATTCAGTAAGCTTTTCTCCTCTTCCATTTTCAGATTTTAATGTATATAATTTTCTGATTTTAATGTATGAAAAGTTGAATTTTTTATTATGGAAAAATAAGATTTTCATTGAAAGACATAAAATTTCTTTGATTTCAAATTATAAAATTTCTTGATTTCAAAATATGATTTTCATAGTAAACGAAATATAATTTCTTAAGTTATAGAAAATAGATTTCCGTAGTTTATGAAAAATAGATTTCATGGTATAGAAAAATAAATTTTTGTAGCGTTGATTCGCGAGCCTCACACCCCGGTTGTAAACCAAAAACGGGAGAGGACCTCAGGGAGGGCATGCGTTTCCTTCTAGCTAGGGTGGTGTCAGTGACCTACTAGCCCTGACATTTATATTATTTTCACCTGTGTGGTTGTTGCTGTTGTGAGGCGCCTCGGATGTATCGGTGACTGTGTGGAGCCGATGGAGTCATTTGGCTCATTTACACCCCAAAGGGCGGGGAAACGCAGTGTTCAGGCATTTTAATCCACATCGGTGGACCGACCCTGTCGCTCCAAGGGTCACTCGAGCTATGATCCTGAGACTCGGGCTAGACAATCTCGAATCGGTGAGGACTATCTTTTGCCTCGGTTCACAGATGGAAATCCAACTTCTAATACGTGACTTTGCGGTTTTAATTGTAGAACTAGTATGGCGACATGATATATGGTACCCATGCCGTCTATGATTGAAAATTATGATTGAAATTGTTTTGACACTATACACTTATAGTAATAAAAGATGAAATTTAATGTATCAAGCATGCTTTGGCTATTATAAGGTAAAACCCTATCCTCCGGCTTGTGTTGCATTGTGGATGGGACCTGGGTCTTATAATAGCTTCGTTTTTCTTTATTTAGCATTGCGTTGTTGTTTTATGCACTGGTATTCTTGGGAGGAAACCCATTCCGTGTTATACGGCGTGGTCCCTTGATTTACCTAACTTTAAAATAAAGATTAATAACTGTTTTAGTTCTCACACCAGTCCCATGACTGACCTGGAGTTTATTGTTTTAACATAAACTCTAGGTGCCCTTATTTTGACACGGGCAGCTAGTAGTTTTGGTTTTGCAGATTTATATTCACAGGATCCTGATTTACAACTGGAACGATACTCGGAAAGCTCTGTATCCGTGTATTAATTCTATTTGTGTTTTGTATTATTTTCCGCTGTAATGTATTTAAATGTAATTTAAATCTCTGATATTTTCTGTGTAATATTCATTCCTACTCTATATATTCTTGTATTCTGATGGAATTGTTGTAATGTACAATGAAATGTTCTTCTATTTGCGTCCAGATGTGTCTTGTCCTCAATTCAATCCGGGCTTTCCTGAACAGGGAAGTTCGGGTCGTCTCAATGGAGAAGAAGAAGGCCTCCGATGTGGTGTATTCAGATCGGGTACCGGGAGGTTCTGGTGATGTGCGATTTGAAGAGATGGACGAAGCTTTCGGGTTCGATGGTTTCAGTAAAACGAACGATGGAGAGAAAGGGTTAAGCCCTAATCATGTAATTAAGTTTGATTAATTATAGTTTATTAATAAATTATGTAATCAAAATGTTTAATTAACGATATCTTGTTCGTACGGAAACGGAATCGAAGTGTAACAACCCGGAAAATCCAAACCAATTTAAAAAATTTATTTTGGCTATTTCAGTGGATTTTGAATAGTTAAAAATAATTTACTTTAAATAATAACGATTAAAAATTTATTTTAATCGAAGTTAGAGCGAATAGACTAATTTTGATTTCTAAAGGAATTAGAAATAGTACGGTAGTTTTAAAAGTCAAACCTGTACTTTGACCGAATGTACTAGATTCAAAATTTAACGGATTTTAGAGAAACTAAAAATATCCAAATCTGTTTAAAAATATCTTTCTAACGAATTTGAAAAATCGAAATTCCATAGCGGGAATCAAAAGTTATGGCCAGTTGAATATTCAGAATGGCCGCTATAGTATAATTTATAGCCCGTATAAAAGGCCAGTTTTCAAACGGCCTCCGTTTTCGACGAAACCACTTTTGTTGGATCCGGAACGTCAAATTATTTCTAAGTTTAATTTTCCGGAATTTTTGGAATTAATATGTGAGTTTGTCAAACAAAAATGTGTTTTGTCAATTTCAGTCAAATCTGATCAACTTGAAAATAGCCATTTTTCGAACAGTCTCAGAATTCGACGAAATTAATTTTGTTAGGACCGTATAATCAAAACAAAGCCAGAAATAATTTTTCTAGATTTTTCTAAGTTCGTATATGGCCCCGGTAGATTTAAATATACGATCAAATTAATTTAATAAATGATTTAAATAATAAATTAAAGATTTTAGGCCATAGACAGTCATTTGGGCTGACGAGGCCTAGCCCATTGGATCTGGGACGGGGGCTACTGGGTAGGGTAAACTCCTACTGGACCGAAATTGGATTGGTTTTAAATTTATGGTTTTTTTGTAAAATTTACATTAGAAATATTATAAATAATAGAAAATAAAACCCTAATTATTCTATTACATAACCAGCCACCATCATCGTTTTGATGGCTGAAAACATCCTTCCCTTTTCCACCCAATAACTCCCCATCCGTCAACTTTCAGGCCCCCATCCTATTGAGACTTTTGTAGTACTTCCTCCACCCTTCCCATCCATATGGCCATCACCCCGAACCATCGCCTGAATCGCTGGATCCAAGGCCGAGAATGCCGCCCGCATCGAGCGCCGCCCAGGACAGAAACCGTCGTCGAGTTCGCCGCCCCTGCCGCCAGTCGTGCGCCGCGCCAAGCCCTCCAACCCAGTGTCATCCGATCATCAAACCACTTCACGAATTGCACAAATTTCGGATCTGAAGTTTTGAACCAAAACAGAAACTTATGGTACATATAATTTAATTATATAGTAACATCCATACGCATTGCAAATCTTGATTGAATTGGATTAGTTTGTCGATTCAATAAAAAAAATATCATTTTGGTTACATTTGTTGAATTTGATTAGTTTGTCGATTCGATAAATAAAAAAATATCATTTTGGTTACATTTGTTGAATTGAATTAGTTTTTCAATTCAATATAAATATTATGTTGTCATTTTTATTGAATTGAATTGTTAATTCAATAAAAGAATATCATTTTGGTCTTTTTTTTTTATTGAATTGAACTAGTTTGTCAATTCAATTGAAAATATCACCTCCTTATATTATTGTATTGAAATAGAGTTGTCAATACAATTGAAGAATAAAAAAATATCCCTTTATTACCTGATTGTGTTGAAATAGAGTTGTCAATACAATGGAAAATATATCATTTTTGGAATATATAATTGCATTGAAATAGAGTTGTCAATACATTGAAATAAAAAGTTATTCTTTTATTTGCATTCTTTGATGCAAAAATACATTGAAATAAAAAGTTATTCTTTTATTTGCATTCCTTGATGCAAATATACATTGAAATAAAAAGTTATTCTTTTATTTGCATTCTTTTATGCAAATAAACATTGAAATAAAAAGTTATTCTTTTATTTGCATTCTTTGATGCAAATATACATTGAAATAAAAAGTTATTCTTTTATTTGCATTCTTTGATGCAAATATACATTGAAATAAAAAGTTATTCTTTTATTTGCATTCTTTGATGCAAATAAACATTGAAATAAAAAGTTATTCTTTTATTTGTATTCTTTGATGCAAATAAACATTGAAATAAAAAGTTATTCTTTTATTTGCATTCTTTGATGCAAATATACATTGAAATAAAAGTTATTCTTTTATTTGCATTCCTGGATACAAATAAAATGTTGAAATTGGAAGTTGAATTTTTATTTGCATTCCTTGATGCAAATAAAACATAGTTTAAAAAAAGAAAAAGTTGTATTTTTGTTTGCAATTTTAGAAGCAAACAAAATATTAGAATTGAAGTTACATTTTTGTTTGCAATTTTAGATGCAAACAAAATATTAGAATTAAAGTTACATTTTTGTTTGTAATTTTAGATGCAAACAAAACAATAGAATTAAAGTTACACTTTTGTTTGCAATTTTAGATGCAAACAAAACATTAGAATTAAATTTGTATTTTTGTTTGCAATTTTTGATGCAAGTAAAATATTAGAATTAAAGTTGCATGTTTGTTTGCAATATTAGATGCAAACAAAACATCAGAACTAAAGTTGTATTTTTGTTTACAATTTTAGATGCAAACAAAATATTAGAATTAAAGTTGCATATTTGTTTGCAATTTTAGAAGCAAACAAAACATTAGAATTAAAGTGCATTTTTGTTTGCAATTTTAGATGCAGACAAAACATTAAATTAAAATTGCATTTTTGTTTGCAAATTTTTGAATGTAAGCAAAACATTAGAATGAAAATGGCATTTTTATTTGCAATCATTGATGCAAATAAAACATGGATTAAAGGTTGCATTTTTTTCTTTCAAATTAGAATTTACCTTTTATTTACATTTTAGATGTAAATAAAAGAATAGGATTAAAGGTATCATTTTTACCTTTAAATTAGAGACAATAAAAAAAATAGATTTAAAATATCGCTATTTTAATCAAATATTTTGATGCAATAAAAATAGGGGAAATAATAATCATGTTGTTATTATCATTTGGTTTCAACAAAAAAAAAATTAACATTAGGAAAATATATTTCTAATGTAATTTAATTACCATTGGGAATAATTGGTCATTAAAAACATGATTTATTCCAAATCATCATTTTGTCATGTTAGAAGACTTATGAAAATCATATATAAATTTCTAACATTAATGTAGACCGTATTTGGCTTTCATGTGATGGTATGAAAAGTATTTGAAACCGCCATTGATTATATATATGTATGTATGTATACAAATTAAAATTTAAACGAATCGCACGCGGTAGTTCGCGTTTCGGCCATCGTAACTTCAAACGATTATACCGTAAGATTCGACCGTCGGAGTTTCCAAAAACCGGAATCATTGGGACTGATTTGGGAAGATCTTTCCAACGATATGAAATTTTTCAAAATCCAACGGTTAGATTTTAAGATATGTGTAAATCAAATTTTGGTAAAAACAGCGCCAAGGCCGTCCATCGACCCGAAGCATCATTTAATTATATTGAGCTATTTTTAAATAAATAAAATTAGTGATAAATCGTTATAAATTAATATTAACGATACTAGATGGTTTAAATGATAATAATTTGAAAAATTATTTGAAAAGACTGAGTTCAACTCATTTCAAATAATTTTACGGCGATTTTAAATCGAAGATATCGAAGACGGCACTTGAAGACCGGCGATCTTCATGTCGAAAGGATAACTACTGATGCTTGGCATTGGCTAGCTACCAATAAAGGGTTAAAGTGGTAGTTGTCCGGACTTACTTGTTGATCGTCCGGATACGCGAGCACATAGGTGACTCCGGTTTCGTTCAGACCCAGAACGGACTTGTAAATGGATGTATGTCCGACATTGAATTTCATGCCGTGTAATTAAATTGATATCTATTAATATATTTCTGAGGTGGCGGAGGATTTATTCTCTTGCTAAAACACCCTTTTTTGAGACGCACGAGCTCGAATGTTATATGTTGGTAGTTATCGATCGCATGGTATGGACTGTCAATGTGACATGCCAAGATGCAATTGATCGAGGCTTTTATTGAAAAGCAGAGTCTTGCGGATGATGATCAAAGCATAGCCTATTTAGGCATAGCTTTGTGTATTACGTTACCTCGCGAGCCTCACACCCCGGTAGAGTCAAAAATGGGACAAGGGAACGTAGGGAGTGCACACGTTTCTTTCTAGCTAGAAGTGGTGTTTGTGTTTTTACAAGGCCTGGCATTTATACTTATGTGGTTGATGGAATGAGACGCCTTAGATATTTTTATTGGTCGCCAATGGCCAATTTATAGGTCATAGGATCGGGGAACGTGTGTTCAGGCATAACTAATCCACTAGCGTTATTTGTGGACCGACCCTGCTGTATCCAAGGGTTCACTGCGGGGAATCCTAAGACATTGCTAGAGTATCTCGAATGGGTTAGGAGATCGTCCCTAGCCTTGACTCATGATGGAAACCAAATTCCAATACGGCATTACGGTTTTGATTGTAAACCTATACATGGCGACATAGTATATGGTAGCAATGCCGTCTAAGATTGATACATTTACTTTAAAGTATTTTTGAAACATATTAGGCACTAACAATAATATTAAAAATATTATTTTCTACGTAACAAGCATTTTTGATCTAAGGTAAAACTCTATCCTCTGTTCGCTTTGCATTGTGTGATGGGACTTGAGTCTTATAATAATTTCATTTTCTAAAAAGCATTGTGTTGTTTTTGACATAAAAATTTATAAAACTTATGCACTGGCAATCCAATGGAGCAAAACCCGTTCCGCGTTAGCGGCGTGGTCCAGTGATTAGCCATATTATTAGTTTAGTAAGATTTCTCATACTAGTCCCATGACTGACTCGTAGTTTGTTTCACTCTACAAACTCGGGTGCCCTCTTTCCACACAGGTAGCCAACTGACAGGTTTCAGGTAGGGATGTTTTCTGGACTAGAGCTTGCTGATGAAAATGTTGGAAGATCTTTTCTTTTTTTTTCGTCTTTTTTTTTCTTCTTGAGATTTTGAGATAGTATTGGATATTGATGTATTTTGGGAGATTGAGACTTTATTTATTTCCCTATTTTAGACATCTGTTTTTGCTAATGTATCCTGTACTGCATACTCTGATGTTCTTTGATGATGTTGTGATGACATTTCCTTTCCGCTGCAATGATTCATATGTTCTGCTATGTAACTGTGATGTGTTATTGATTTAATTCTGTTATACTCCTATGATTATCCTTACTTTCGCTCTACGAAAGTTTGGGTCGTCACATTTGGTATCAGAGCTAAAGGTTAACCTTAGCTACGGAGTACAACATTTTTGGAACAATTCATCTAGATAGAATCAATAGTATTCTAAGACGAGTAACTCATTAGAGATAGGATTAATAATGTCCTAGAATGAGCACAGCAGAATAGCACATATTAATCAGTCATCAATTCATTATCATCTTATCATATGTCTCTACTTTTTAACCTTTCCTTTGAAAATTATCGTTTCTCTTAGTCCGACTCTTTTCTTGGTGATACAGAATGTTTGAGAAATGAGTACCAGAGCACGTACTAGAGCTCGTGGTAGAGGTGGGGCTAGAGGGCCCGCAAGAAAGGAGACTCTGGTTGCTCAGAGAGAGACTACTCCAGAAGTTGAGACACCACCACCCCCACGTGCTTTTGATCATGCCAAAGTGGTGAAGAAAATAAAGAATCTAGGAGGTATGCATTATACAGGCCAAGAGATGGTGACGGAGGCGCAAGCATGGCTTAAGACGATGGAGGAGGTTTAGAGCTCGAGGACCACAGGAAGCGATTTATAGCAACTTGGTTTCTGAAGAACCAGGCCCAGATCTGGTGGGAAACAGCTATGGTTGGGAGTAATGAAGCTGATGTGACTTGGGAGAAATTCAAAGAGCTATTCAACGAGAAGATCATTCCACCCCAAGAAGTTGAGCACCTTCACGATGAGTTCTCCCACCTCCAACAAGGGAGTATGACTATTGCGGAGTATGTAAAGAAATTTGATGAACTTTCCAGATATGCCCCTGAGTTAGTCCAAGACTCGCTTCAGAAAAATAAGAGGTTTATCAATGGGCTAGCGAGGATGTATCATAATAGGGTGACCACACACATCGAGTGTCCATTCGCTAAGGTGATGGAGATGGCCTGCAGATATGAAGAGATTGATCAGAAGGGCTCTCAACAGAAATGAGACAAGAATCAAGCCAACAACAAGAAGAAGGAGGTGGACAAGAAAACTGAGGCGGGCAGCTCTTCTACCGCCAAGCCCCAAGGGAAGGAGAAAAGAGATAAATCAAAGGTGAAATGCTTCAACTGTCAGAAAATGGGGCACTTCGACTATGAATGCCGAGCTCCCAAGAGACCAAAGAGGAATGACTCTGGTCCCAGCCAAAGTTCTTAGGATAGGAGTGAGTGCAATAATTGCCACCAGAGGGGCCACATCAAGCCTAAGTGCCCGCTGCTGAAGAGTTCTTAGGTGGCACATGTCTATGATGGAGCGACTGCACCAGCTTCTTCTGAAGCAGGTACGCCTGATGTTTTAGGAGGTACTTTTAACATTAAAAACATTCCTATTACCGTTTTGTTTGACACGGGTGCATCTAGAAGTTTCATATTTGTTGACACGATTAAAAAGCTTAAATTGAAACCCAGAAAACTCAAAGAACCAATTAGAGCTCATAGTCCGATAGTGGTTCTCTTTTACTCGAGCAATATTGTAGAGTGTCTGTTTCTTACTCTCACTTCCAATTTCCTTTTAATCTGATCATCATGGATTTCTCCGGGTATGATATCATACATGGAATGGACTAGCTAACGAAGTATGAGGCTAAGTTACTATGCGCTGAAAGAGTAGTCAGAATTAAAACCAAATTCGGAAATATAATGGATATACCATGCCATGGCTCAGCCACGGATAGAAAAGAATTCTGGTCTTCTCTAGAAGTCACTCCTGCTTATATTGAGGATATTCCTATCGTCATAGACTATGCGGATGTGTTCGAAGAAGTTGACAACTTACTTCCGCGCAGAGAAATCGATTTCAGAATTGACTTAGTTTCGAATTCAGGGCCCATTGTACACCGCATTCGGAGAATGTCACTAAGAGAAAAGGAGGAGCTGACCAATCAAACCAAGCAACTTTTGTGGAAGGGTCTGATCAGGCCTAGTTTCTCGAGCTGGGGTGCAGCAGTGGTTTTTGCTTCAAAGTCAGAAGGCACCCTCAGGTTATGTGTGGACTACCGTGACCTAAATAAGCAGAATCTGAAA
The DNA here is from genome assembly GCA_030737875.1 of Allium sativum. Taxonomy (NCBI): domain Eukaryota; kingdom Viridiplantae; phylum Streptophyta; class Magnoliopsida; order Asparagales; family Amaryllidaceae; genus Allium; species Allium sativum. The sequence continues at coordinate 338,749,654 of CM060912.1, forward strand.
AATAAATACCCACTGCCCCGCATAGATGATTTGCTAGACAGCTTGAACGGATCACGAGTATTCTCTAGGATGGACCTAGCTATAGGTTTCCACCAATTACGCATTGCCGAAGAATGTGTGCCTTTGACATCTTTCAGAGGACCAGATATATTTTATGAATGGCTAGTGATGCCCTTCGGCTTATGCAATGCTCCAGCATACTTCGTTGATTCGATGAATAGAGTCTTCCGTGATGTTCTAAATAAATTCGTGCTGGTGTTCATTGATGATATTCTAATCTTCTCCAAGTCCACTGCTGAACACGAAAAGCATCTGAAAGAAGTCTTGGAGATTTTGCGTAGAAATGTGCTGAAAGCCAAATTCTCCAAGTGCATATTCTAGCAAGAAGAGGTTAAATTCTTCGGCCATATTGTATCTAAGGAAGGCATCTCAGTAGATCCTGGAAAGATCTCGGCCATCAAAGATTGGAAGCATCCTACTACGCCCACTGAAGTCAGAAGTTTCTTAGGCTTAACTGGCTATTATCGAAAATTCATTAAGGATTTCTCAAAAGTATCTTGTCCATTGACGAAGCTGACTAAGAAGCTTAAAAAGTTCATTTGGACACCCGAATGTGAGGCAGCTTTCCAAGAGCTGAAATAGAAATTGATTATTGCTCCTGTGTTGACCATTATTGATAGCAATTAGGATCTGAAAGTCTGGACAGACGCCTCTAGAGAAGGTTATCCTTTTCATCTAAATAAACATGTCAGAAATGACATTTTTCTAATGTAAAATCTTATTTTAACATGTTATTCATTTCTCTATTTAAGGTATTGGTGCGGTGCTAATACAAAGAGACAAAGTTGTCGCATATGCTAGCCGCCAATTAAAACCACATGAGAAGAATTACACCAGTCATGATCTTGAGCAAATGGCTATAGAATTTGCTTTAAAGATATGGAGGCACTATCTCTTGGGCGAGAAATTTGAGTTGTATACTGACCACAAATCCTTAAAGTATCTATTCACCCAAAGAGATTTGAACTTGAGGTAACAACGTTGGGTTGAATTCTTTGCACCCTACGACCTGGACATCTTAAATACTCTAGGGAAAGCCAATGTAGTGGCAGATGCTCCTAAAAGGAAGAATACGGCCAGCACCAACCTTATCCTTGAAAATCTCATTATTACTCCTACCTTGATTGATAAGATCTCGGCTCTTTAGAAGAATGATGAATTTACTCATAGAATCATCAAAAGAGTTAGGGAAGACGAATCCACGAGTTTTCAGATTGATGACAAAGGAGTTCTGAGGCTATTGGGCCGAATTTGTGTTCCGAATCTTCCTGAGCTCGGAAAGGAAGTAATGGAAGAATGTCACAAGTCTAAGCTCAGTATTCATCCGGGTGTGAGCAAGATGTACCATGACCTCAAGCGTACATTTTGGTAGAGAGACATTTCTATATGTGTTTCTAGATGTCCCACCTGCCAGCAAATCAAAAGCGATCTACAAAAGCTAGCAGGTCTATTGCAACCGCTAGGAGTTCCAAGTTGGAAATGAGACGAAATTTCTATGGACTTTATTGATGGCTTGCCCCGAACAAGGAAAGGCATTGACAGTATATGGGTGATTGTAGATCGCCTCACAAAGACTTCCCATTTCATTCGTGTCAAATCCAATAGAACAGCTCGAAGTTTGGCACGACTTTATTTTAAGGAGATTGTCAGACTGCATGGAGTTCCCAGCAGCATTGTCAGTGATCGCGATCCGATATTTGCTAGCAAGTTCTGGGAAGCTTTCCAAGAAGAGCTGGGGACTAAGCTGAATATGAGCACTGCTTACCACCCTCAGACAATTGGGCAGACTGAGAGGGTGAACCGTATATTGGAGGACTTGCTGCGAGCATGCATCTTAGATATTGGTGGGTCATGGGAAGATCATTTTCACTTGGTCAAATTTTCTTATAATAACAACTATTAAGCAAGCCTGCAGATGTCGCCATTTGAAGCATTATATGGCAGGCCATGCAGATCTCCTGCATGTTGGGTGGAACCTGGAAATCGATAAGTATTTGGTCCCGACATGATTCGCGAAGCATCAGAAAGGGTTGAATTTATTAAGAAGCGATTACTGGTAGCCCAAAGTCGACAGAAGAGCTATGCAGACGCTCGAAGAGGGGATTTAGAATTCTCTGTTGGTGATCTTGTATACTTGAAGGTTTCCCCACTGAGAGGATTAGTCTGATTTGGGAAGACTGGTAAATTGGCACTGAGATTTATTGGTCCATTTCCTATTCTCGAAAGAATTGGAACTCTCGCCTATAGAGTGCAGCTGCCTGATTGGTTGCCAGGGGTCTACAATGTATTTCATGTGTCCCAACTCCGGAAGCATGTTCATGATCCAGATTTAGTTGTGGAGGAAGCAGCACAACGAGATTTGGAGATTACCACGACCTTAGCAGTGAGAAGGGAGCCAGTGAAGATTGCGGGCAAGGAAAGCATAGTGTTGAGGAACAAGAGGATCCACTTAGCCAAAGTACAGTGGAGCGGGGGTCCTAGAGACTGTACGTGGGAGACTGAGGATAGCATCAAACAGGCCTATCCCAAGTGCAGAGTGGATATCTCCGAGTGACTCTTGTGTTGAGGTACATGTATAACACCTTGCATTTTCCATTTTGTTTCCTACTTTACAATTATTTCCTTTTCGAGGACGAAAAGCTTTTAAGTGGGCGAGATTGTAACAACCTAGAAAATCGAACCAATATAAAAATTTTATTTTGGCTATTTCAGTGGATTTTGAATAGTTAAAAATAATTTACTTTAAATAATAACGATTAAAAATTTATTATAATCGAAGTTAGAGCGAATATACTTATTTTGATTTCTAAAGGAATTAGAAATAGTACGGTAGTTTGAAAAGTCAAACCTATACTTTAACTGAATGTACCGGATTCAAAATTTAACGGATTTTAGCAAAACCAAAAATATCTAAATTTGTTTAAAAATATCTTTCCAACAAATCCGAAAAATTGAAATTTCGTAGCGGGAATCAAAAGTTATAGCCAGTTGAATATTCAGAATGGTCGCTATAGTATAATTTATAGCCCGTATCAAAGGCCATTTTTCAAACAACCTCCATTTTCGACGAAACCACTTTTGTTGGATCCAGAACGTTAAATTATTGCTAAGTTTAATTTTCCAGAATTTTTAGAATTAATATGTGAGTGTGGCAAACGAAAATGTGTTTTGTTAATTTCAGTCAAATCTGATCAACTTGAAAATAGACATTATTCGAACAGTCTCAGAATTCGACGAAATTAATTTTGTTAGGACCGTATCATCAAAACAAAGCCAGAAATAATTTTCTGGGTTTTCTGAGTTCGTATGTGGCCCCGGTGGATTTAAATATATGATCAAATTAATTTAATAAATGATTTAAATAATAAATTAAAGATTTCAGGCCACAGACAGTCGTTTGGGCTAACGACGCCTAGCCCATTGGATCCGGGACGGGGGCTATTGGGTGGGGTAAACTCCTGTTGGACCGAAATCTGATTGGTTTTGTAAAATTTACATTTGAAGTATTATAAATAATAGAAAAAAAAAACCCTAATTATTCTATTACATAACCAGCCGCGACCATCATCGTTTTGATGGTTGAAAACGTCCTTCCCTTCTCCACCAAATTACTCATCCGTCAACTTTCAGGTCCCCCTCCTGTTGAGACTTTTGTAGTACTTCCTCCACCCTTCACATCCATATGGCCATCACCCCGAACCATCGCCTAAATCGTCGGATCCAAGGACGAGAACGTCGCCCGCGTCGAGAGCCACCCAGGCCAGAAACCGCCGTCGAGTTCACCGCCCCTGCCGCCAGTCGTGCGCCGCGCCAAGCCCTCCAACCCAGTGTCATCCGATCCTCAAACCACTTCACGGATTGCATGAATTTCGGATCTGAAGTTTTGGACTAAAACAGAAACTTACGGTATATATAATTTAATTATATTGTAACATCCATAAGGGTTGCAAATCTTGATTTAAATAATAAAATTCACATTTTTTGCATACGAATATAGTTTTGAACGATTTCAGAAACATTGGAACGGGGACAACGAATATTAATACCTAGAACAAATTGGAACGGACTCTGAGCCCTTTTGGATTTTAGATCTAAATCAGAACAAGGTGAGATTTCTAATTTTTAAATAACTAATCAATTTAATTATCTTCCTCACTATGTAACGATTGTATGTATATGATTTAGATCTGCTATGTGATGAAATTGTGGGTGATTGATCTGTTTGTTTGTGATGTTTAAACATAGATCTGTTCGTTAAATTATAGATCTATATGCATTGGTTAAAAATAAATCATTTTGTTATATTATTGATTTGGATCAGAATTGCCAATTCAATAAATAAATAAAATATCATTTTGGTTACATTTATTGAATTGGATTAGTTTGTCGATTCAATAAATAAAAAATTATCATTTTGGTTACATTTGTTGAATTTGATTAGTTTGTCGATTCAATAAACAAAAAAATATCATTTTGGTTACATTTGTTGAATTAGATTAGTTTGTCGATTCAATAACTAAAAAAAATATCATTTGGTTACGATTATTGAATTTGATTAGTTTGTCGATTCAATAAATAAAAAAAATACCATTTTGGTTACATTTGTTGAATTGAATTAGTTTGTCAATTCAATATAAATATTATGTTGTCATTTTCATTGAATTGATTTGTTAATTCAATAAAAGAATATCATTTTGGTAATTCTTTTGTTGAATTGAACTAGTTTGTCAATTCAATTGAAATTATCAACTCTTTATATTATTGTATTGAATAGAGTTGTCAATACAATTGAAGAAGAAAAAATATCCCTTTATTATCTAATTGTGTTGAAATAGAGTTGTCAATACAATGGAAAATATATCATTTTTGGAATATATAATGAGGTTTTTAGGGAGAAGGAAAAACTTAGAGAAAAAATTAGTTTCAGGGACAAGAAGTTTGGATTTTAGCCACAAGGACTCTTTTTAGTATAAAGTGGAATTCAGGGGTCAACTATCATACACTACAAAGTGTCCTTGTGGTTAAAATTCAAACTTCTTGTCCTTCTCACTAAACTTTTGTCCAAGTTTTTCCTTATGCCAATTTTCCTATCCAAAATAAAAAGTTATTCTTTTATTTGCATTCTTTGATGCAAATATACATTGAAATATAAAGTTATTCTTTTATTTGCATTCTTTGATGCAAATAAACATTGAAATAAAAAGTTATTCTTTTGTTTGCATTCTTTGATGCAAATATACATTGAAATAAAAAGTTGTTCTTCTATTTGCATTCTTTGATGCAAATATACATTGAAATAAAAAGTTATTCTCTTATTTGCATTCTTTGATGCAAATAAATATTGAAAGAAAAAGTTATTCCCTTATTTGCATTCTTTGATGCAAATTAACATTGAAATAAGAAGTTATTCTTTTATTTGCATTCTTTGATGCAAATATACATTGAAATAAAAAGTTATTCTTTTATTTGCATTATTTGACGCAAATATACGTTGAAATAAAAAGTTATTCTTTTATTTGCATTCTTTGATGCAAATATACATTGAAATAAAAAGTTATTCTTTTATTTGCATTCTTTGGTGCAAATAAACATTGAAATAAAATGTTATTCTTTTATTTGCATTCCTGGATACAAATAAAATGTTTAAATTGGAAGTTGAATTTTTATTTGCATTCCTTGATGCAAATAAAACATAGTTTAAAAAAAGAAAAAGTTTTATTTTGTTTGCAATTTTAGATGCAAACAAAATATTAGAATTAAGGTTACATTTTTGTTTGCAATTTTAGATGCAAACAAAACATTAGAATTAAAGTTATATTTTTGTTTGCAATTTTAGATGCAAACAAAACATTAGAATTAAAGTTCTATTATTTTTTTGCAATTTTAGATGCAAACAAAATATTAGAATTAAAGTTGCATGTTTGTTTGCAATTTTAGATGCAAACAAAACATTAGAATTAAAGTTGTATTTTAGTTGGCAACTTTAAATGCAAACAAAATATTAGAATTAAAGTTGCATGTTTGTTTGCAATTTTAGATGCAAACAAAACATTAGAATTAAAGTGCATTTTTGTGTGCAATTTTAGATGCAAACAAAACATTAAATTAAAATTGCATTTTTGTTTGCAAATTTATGAATGCAAGCAAAACATTAGAATGAAAATTGAATTTTTATTTGCATTCTATGATGCAAATAAAACATGGATTAACGGTTGCATTTTTTTCTTTCAAATTAGAATTTACCATTTATTTACATTTTAGATGTAAATAAAAGAATAGGATTAAAGGTATCATTTTTACCTTTAAATTAGAGACAATGAAAAAAATAGATTTAAAATATCACTATTTTTAATCAAATATTTAGATGCAATAAAAATAGGGGATATAAAAATCATGTTGTTATTATCATTTGGTTTCAACAAAAAAAAGTGAACATTAAGAAAATATATTTCTAATGTAATTTACTTACCATTGGGAATAATTGGTCATTAAAAACATGATTTATTCCAAATCATCATTTTGTCATGTTAGAAGAAATATGAAAATCATATATAAATTTCTAACGGGAATGTAGACGGTATTTGGCTTTCATGTGATGGTATGAAAAGTAGTTGAAACCGCCATTGATTTATATTTATATATATATATAAATTAAAATTTAAACGAATTGCGCGTGGTAGTTCACGTTTCGGCAATCGTAACTTCAAACGATTATACCGTAAGATCCGACCGTTGGATTTTCCCAAAACCGGAACCATTAGGACCGCTTTTGGAAGATCTTTCCAATGACATGAATTTTGTTAAAATCCAACGGTTAGATTTTAAGATATGTGTAAATCAAATTTTGGTAAAAACAACGCTAGTGCCGTCCATCGACCCGAAGCGTTGTTTAATTATATTGAGCTGTTTTTAAATAAATAAAAATAGCGATATATCGTTATAAATTAATAATAACAATACTAAATGGTTTAAATGATAATAATTCGAAAAAAATATTTGAAAAGAACGAGTTCAACTCATTTCAAATAATTTTACGACGATTTTAAATCGAAGACGGCACTTGAAGACTGGCGATCTTCACATCGAAAGGATAACTACTGATGCTTGGCATTGGCTAGCTACCAGCAAAGGGTTAAAGTGGTAGTTGTCCGGACGTACTTGTTGATCGTCCGGATACGCAAGCACTTAGGTGACTTCGATTTCGTTCAGACCCAGAACGGACTTGTAAATGGTGTGTGTCCGACATTGAATTTCATATCATGTAATTAAATTGATATCTATTAATATATTTATGAGGTGACGGAGGATTTATTCTCTTGCTAAAAAACCCTTCTTTGAGACGCACGAGCTCGAAGGTTATATATTGGTAGTTATCGATCGCATGGTATGGACTATTAACGTGACATACCAAGATGCAATTAATCGAGGCTTTTATTGAAAAGCAGAGCCTTGCGGATGATGATCAAAGCATAGCCTATTTAGGCATAGCATTGTGTATTACGTTACCGCGCGAGCCTCACACCCCGGTAGAGTCAAAAACGGGACAAGGGAACACAGGGAGTGCACACATTTCTTTCTAGCTAGAAGTGGTGTTTGTGTTTTTATAAGGCCCGACTTTTTTACTTATGTGGTTGATGGAAAGAGGTGCCTCAGATATTTTTATTAGTCGCTAATGGCCAATTTATAGGTCCAATAGGATCGGGGAACGTGTGTTCAGGTATAACTAATCCTCTAGCGTTATTTGTGGACCGGCCCCGCTATATCCATGGGTTCACTGCGGGGAATCCTAAGACATTGCTAGAGTGTATCGAATCGGTTAGGAGATCATCCCTAGCCTTGACTCATGATGGAAACCAACTCCAATTCGACATTACGATTTTGATTATAAACCTATATATGGCGACATAGTATATGGTAGCTATGCCATCTAGGATTGATACATTTACTTTGGAGTATTTTTGAAACATATTTACACTAACAATAATATTAAAAATATTATTTTCTACGTATCAAGCATTTTTTATCATTATAAGGTAAAACTCTATCCTCCGTTTGCGTTGCATTGTGCGATGGGACTTGAGTCTTATAATGATTTCATTTTCTAAAAAGCATTGCATTATTTTTGACTTAAAAGATAATAAAACTTATGCACTGGCAATCCAATAGAACAAAACCCGTTCCGCGTTAGCGGCGTGGTCCAGTGATTAGCCATATTATTAGTTTAGTAAGATTTCTCATACCAGTCCCATGACTGACTCGTAGTTTGTTTCACTCTGCAAACATGGGTTCCTTCTTTCCACACAGACAGCCAATTGACAGGTTTCAGGTAGGGATGTTTTCTGGACTAGAGCTTGCTGATGAAGATGTTGGAAGATCTTTTCTTTTTTTTCGTCTTTTATTTTCTTCTTGAGATTTTGAGAAAATATTGGATATTGATGTATTTTGGGAGATTGAGACTTTATTTCTTTCCCTGTTTTAGACATCTGTTTTTGCTAAGTGTATCATGTACTGCGTACTCTGATGTTCTACAATGATTCATATGTTCTGCTATGTAACTATGATCTGTTATTATTTTAATTCTGTTATACTCCTATGATTATCCTTACTTTCTCTCTATAGAAGTTTGGGTCGTCACACAAACGATTTCGAATCCGTTGGAATCGTAGAAAAGAGATCTACAATATGGAACTGACTAGAGCTTAAACGGACCCCGTTGAAAATTCAAACAAAAATCAATGTGAGATTTCCTTTTTAATAGTTAAAATTAATTAATTGTTATTGATGTTATACGTAATTTGATTTAAATTGTTTGATGTTGTTTATTGATCTGTTGATTTGATGGAATAATTTTGTTGTATTAGAATGGATAAAATATAAAAATATCCTTTTTTATGTGAATTAGAATTGTCACATGAACATATCATTTTTATGTGAATTAGAATTGTTCATATAAACATATCATTTTTATATGAATTAGAATTGTTCACATAAACATATCATTTTTATGTGAATTAGAATTGTCACATAAACATATCATTTTTATGTGAATTAGAATTGTTCATAAAAACATATCATTTTTATGTGAATTAGAATTGTCACATGAAAATATCATTTTTATATTAAATTAGAATGGTCATATAAAAATATCATTTTTATATTGAATTGGAATGGTCACATAAAAATATCATTTTTATGGTGAATTAGAATTGTCATATAAAAATATCATTTTTATGGTGAATTAGAATTATTAAATTATAATTGTCATGTTTAACAAATTAGAATTGTTAAATTATGTTAACGATAAAATTTACATTTTATTGTGTATGTAGAAAAGATTGTAAATATTCTTTTGTTTGAAATGAAAATATGTTAACGACAAAATTTCTATTTTTATCGTATATGTAGAAAATATTGTAAATATTCATTTGCTTGAATTGAAAATATGTTAACGATAAAATTTATATTTTTATCGTATATGTAGAAAAGATTGTAAATATTCATTTGTTTGAAATGAAAATATGTTAACGATATAATTTACATTTTTATCGTATATGTAGAAAAGATTGTAAATATTCATTTATTTGAAATGAAAATATGTTCATGATAAAATTTACATTTTTATCGCATATGTAGAAAAGATTGTATACATTCATTTGTTTGAAATGAAAATATGTTAACGATAAAATTTAAATTTTATCGTATATGTAGAAATGATTGTAAATGTTCATTTGTTTGAAATGAAGATATGTTAACAATAAATATTCACATTTTTATTGTATATAAGAAAAGAGTAAAAATGATCATTATAGAAAATAAAAATATGTTAAAAATAAAAGCAACATTTTTATTGTACAAATAGAATGTGTTAAAATGATCGTTGTTTTGAAATTGAGATATGTTAACAAATAAATATTCGCATTTATTTGTCATATTAAAGATTGAAATATGCTAACAAAAAAATATTTGCATTTATTTGTCATATTAAAGATTAAAATTTGTATACAAATAAATATTCGCATTTATTTGTCATATTAAAGATTGAAATTTGTATACAAATAAATATTCGCATTTATTTGTCATATTAAAGTTTGAAAGTTGTATACAAATAAATATTCGCATTTATTTGTCACATTAAATATTGAAATTTGTATACAAATAAATATTCGCATTTATTTGTCATATTAAAGATTGAAATTTGTATACAAATAAATACTCGCATTTATTTATCATATTAAAGATTGAAATTTGTATACAAATAAATATTCGCGATTATTTATCATATTAAAGATTGAAATTTGTATACAAATAAATATTTGCATTTATTTGTCATATTAAAGATTGAAATTTGTATACAAATAAATATTCGCATTTATTTGTCATATTAAAGATTGAAATTTGTATACAAATAAATATTCGCATTTATTTGTCATATTAAAGATTGAAATTTGTATAGAATAAATATTCGCATTTATTTGTCATATTAAAGATTGAAATTTGTATACAAATAAATATTCGCATTTATTTGTCATATTAAAGATTGAAATTTGTATACAAATAAATATTCGCATTTATTTGTCATATTAAAGATTGAAATTTGTGTACAAATTTTATTTGTTATGTTAAAGATAGGAATTTGTAAAAAATAAAAATCTCCTTTTTATTTGTCATTCGCAACATAGAAAATGTCATGAAAATAAATACTTCTTTTTATATGACATTAGAAATGTAGAACATGTTATGCAAGTAAAACCTCTTTTTATTTGTCATTAGAGAACATAGGAAAGTGTTGTAACGAAAAGGAATTTCGCTCGATCCGAATCAGTCGCTAAACCAATCAAGAACGTTCGAAACGCCTGATTGTTTTGAGAACAAGACAAAATAGAACGCAGACAGAAGAACATTTCATTATTAATTACAACAATTCCATCAGAATACAAGAATATACAGAGTATGAATAAATAAAATATATTTGATAAATATCAGATATTACAATACATTACATAGCAGCAGAAAATAAAACAATACACAACTAGAAGTAATACGCGGATACAAAGCTTTCCGAGTATCGTTCCAGCTGTAAATCAGGATCCTGTGAACATAAATCTGCAAAACCAAAACTACTAGCCGTCCGTGTCAAAATAAGGGCACCCAGAGTTTAGGTTAAAACAATAAACTCCTGGTCAGTCATGGGACTGGTGTGAGAACCAAAACAGTTATTAATCTTTATTTTAAAGTTAGGTAAATCAAGGGACCACGCCGTATAACACGGAACGGGTTTCCTCCCAAGAATACCAGTGCATAAAACAACAGCGCAATGCTAAATAAAGAAATAATGAAGCTATTATAAGACCTAGGTCCCATCACACAATGCAACGCAAGCCGGAGGATAGGGTTTTCACCTTATAATAGCCAAGAATGCTTGATACGTTTAAAACAAATCATTTGATACTATAATAAGTATATAGTGTATAAATAACTTCAGATCATAAGTATCAATCATAGACGGCATAAGCGCCCCATCCCACTATGTCGCCATATATAGGATTACAACTAAAATCGAAACGTCACGTATTGGAAGTTGGATTTCCATCTGTGAACCGAGGCAAAAGATAGTCCTCTACCGATTCGAGATGCTCTAGTACGTGTATCAGGTCAGAGCTCGAGTGACCTTTGGATCGTCAGGGCCAGTCCACCGATGTGGATTAAAATGCCTGAACACTGCGTTTCCCCACCCTTTGGGGTGTCAATGAGCCAACGAATGACTCCATCGGCTTCTAATAGTCACCGATATATCTGAGGCGCCTCGCAACAGCAACAACCACATAAGTCAAACTCGTCAGGGCATGTAAAACCACTGATGCCACTTCTAACTAGAAGGAAACGCATGCCCTCTCTGAGGTCCTCTCCCGTTTCTGGTTCACAACCGGGGTGTGAGGCTCGCGAATCAACGTTACACAAAGCTACGCCACACAGGCCGTGCTTTGATCATCAACCACAAGGCTTTGCTTTTCAATAGAAGCCCTGATCAATTGCCACTTAGGCATGCCACACAGGCAATTCACTCCATGTGTTTGATATCCATCGATATATAACCCCTGAGCTCGTACGTCTCAGAGAAGGGCGTTAAGTAAGAGAATAAATTCTCCGCCGCCAAACAGATATATATTTAATAGAAATCAATCACACAGACTGAAATCCAATGTCAGACACACAGTCCATCTACAAGTCCGTTCTGGGTCTGAATGAAACCGGAGGCACCTAGTACCCAGCATATCCATCGATCTCCAAGTACGTATAAACAATCACTAACTGATTCCCTCCTCTTGGGTGTACGGCCCAATCAAGATCATCAGTAATTATCCAAACGACGTGAAGACCTCCGGTCTTCGACCACCGTCTTCATCTTCGACACCACGTCGAATCAGTTATTCAGAATGGGATAAACCCGGTCTTTCTGAATAACTCGCGTATATAATAAACAAGTGTAAACAAACACAACATACGCTTCATTCCAATTCAGAATATTCTTTTATTCAAATATTCTTATATTTTGGGAAAGGTCCCCATTAATTTTATCAAAGATAAATTCTTTAAATTTATTCTTTAATCTCCTTTTTGAATATCAATTCAAACTAGTCGGGATTAGCGAACCACACCGAAGTAATCATTTATTTTATTTCCCAATCCCAACCTATTCACCCTATGAAGTAAAACTGGTAATACTTCATATCTAACACCACGGTGTTATCGGTAAATTCAATTACCATTTCACGTTCAAATCAAATTAAAGATTTAACTATCGCCTGGAGTAAAACTGGTGATACTCCATTCTCGATTTTTTCAATCTTATTAAAGATTCATTAAAACTCCACTTAGTTTTAATCTTTAACTGGGTTAAAGAATCAGTGTCATTTGAAACACGGTTCATGATAAACCCAAAATCACATTCCATTAATTATCGGGTTAAAGAACAAGTGTTATTTAAAACACTGTTCACGATAAACCCAAAAATCAACACCAATTCAATTCCAATTAAATATTATTTAATTGGTACACTTCATTAAATCTAAATAAAAAGATTTAATCTTTTTCTCAACTGGGCTTAAGAACAGTGTTAAGGAAGACACCATTCACGACAAACCCAAATCACATTTGATATTAAATACAAGGCTCTGAATAGAAAATATACCGGCTTATATTCAATATCAAATTCTACGACCAACAAATATCGTATTGGAAATAACGATATAAATATATCTTTCAAATTCCCATAACAATACCAGTATCATCACGAAATCCAACATCGAAATATTCCACAAACAATTTCGATTCAAAACCATTCAAATTCAATTATTGAAAATTCTGGTTATTTTCAAAATCATTTCAAATCCAATTTATTTATTTTAAAAATAAATAAATTATTATTCTAGTTCAAAACTAGTTCATCTCGATAAAAATCTATTTTTATCTTTTCAAATATGGAGTTTTTCATCCCAATTCTTCCCAAATCACTTCTTATGAATTTACACAAATTATTACTATTTTTAATAATTTTATCAAGGCCCGTACAGTCGATTTCCATCAATGGCCATCGAACTGCACTTACAACAACCTTTTCCAAATTTGATTTGGACATAATTCCAAATCCAACTGTTAGATTTCTAATTTCTTGCATTCGTTAGAAAGCTCTTTTCGATACGAACCCAACGGTTCCGGTTTTACGAGAATCCGACGGTAGTATCTCCCACAATATCCATTCGAAGTCAATGGTCGAAATTCGCGAACTGCCGCGGCGCGGCGCGTTCTATTCAGGCCGTTATATATATAATATATATATTATATATATATCGTCGATTTCCTTTCAAAACGTATTTTAAAAACCGTTTTAAATTTGTTTTCAAAACGATTTCAACTTCCATCTCAAATTCAAATCAAAATTGAAATTTTCCTTATAAATTCGTTTTAAATTCATTTCAAATTGATTTCAATTCAAATCGATTTTCAGTTCAATTTCAATACGTTTTAAATTCAATTCAAAACGATTTCAATTCTATTTCAATCTAATTCGAATTTCAATTCTTTTCAATTTAATTCGAATTTCAATTCAATTCAGTTTAATTCGAATTTCAATTCTTTTCAAAATATCAGATTTTGAAATCACTTTCGATGTTCATTATAAAATGAATAAAATCGATATAAAAATCGTTCACGTCAAAATGGCATAAATCTAATCAACACGGCTTCATATATTTCTATTTTCAAATATTCTATTTCAAATATTTCTTTTTCAAATATTTCTATTTCAAAATTTTCTATTCAAATATTCTATTTCAAAACTGGAATAAGGCCCAATCAATTACCATATAATGGTAATTATACGGATTTTCTACAAAACATGTATATATCAACCATGACAAATAATCAACCATCATCCAAATTGCATTCTACACTGTATAAGCATCAAATATAAATATTCAACGCTTATAACAGTCTGTCAATCAATCGATCGACATACAACTAATTATTGGGATTAGTGTATGTCATATATCATCCCAATACCCGTGTGGGCTTTCAAACAATCAAACACAAATTTTATTTGTGCAGTTGAGCGATGCGTAAAATTTATCGTCCCAATCAATATCAGTCAAATGTGTGTATATAAACAAATTGTCCGATTTGTTTATATTTCATTTTAAATACACGTTAAAAATTCTATTTTTAACTATATAATATTTTTAATTATATAAATATTTTATTTCATTTCACATCACATCACACAATCAACTACACATCAAAATCAATCAAACAAGCATACAAGCCGTCCATGGTCTGTGGATGACGGGTGTCGGGTGCTACTAAACACCGTCTGCATCCTAGTAGATATTTTTAACTTGAAATTTAAATTAAAAGTGAGGAGTTCTCACTGACTAGCTAATCCAAATGCCTCGACTCTTATTATGTAGAAGATTTCCGCCATTTCTTCTTTCGTCATCCGTATTCACCACATATATAAAAATCGAATTTTTACTTTGCTATTCAATACATAAAAATCGAATTTTTACTTTGCTATTCGATATATAAAAATCGAATTTTTACTTTGCTATTCAATATATAAAAATCGAATTTTTACTTTGCTATTCAATATATAAAAATTGAATTTTTACTTTGCTATTCAATATATTAAAATCGAATTTTTACTTTGCTATTCAATATATAAAAATCGAATTTTTACTTCGCTATTCAATATATAAAAATCAAATATTTACTTTGCTATTCAATATATAAAAATCGAATTTTTACCTTGCTATTCAATATATAAAAATCGAATTTTTTACTTCGCTAAAAATTATATTTTTACTTAAACCCTTTCTTAAAAATCGTATTTTTATTTAAACCCTTCAATAAAAATCATATTTTTATTTAAACCCTTCAATAAAAAATCATATTTTTATTTATTCATGCTATAAAAACTGATTTTTTTCCTTCAAGCTATTGCTAATTACCTTCAACAAATAGAAATAAATAATATGAGAGGACTTACAGGTTTTCTCAGCGAAGAAGAAGGGAGGGGGGTCTTTGCGGCGCTGACGTGGCGCAGGCACAGTGGGGGCGGCGGGGGTCAGCCAGGTGGTCGGTGGAGGCGGTTTATGGAGTTTCGGTCGGTTTAAGGGATGAGATCGAGAGGGGGGCTAATCGATGGAGTAAAGAGAGCAGGGGGGTCGCCATCTTCTTGGGTGTCGGCGCCGAAGGTGCGCCGCCTCTAGTGGCCGCGACGGCGGTCTTCCCCGACCGTCGTTCCCCCCTTCCCCTTTTTTTTCGATTTCAAAAGTAACTGGGGGAGGCCAGAGTGATAAAAGGGAGAGAGAGAGAAAGGTATTATACTTTATATTATTTAATTAATTATTTATTTCAAAAAGGTACTTTTTGTTTCGACCTCGAAATCAAGCCCACTGACTGTCGTCCATAGCTAACTACCCCCATTACGAACACAATGGGATATGTATCGTAGGCTGTTTCGATCAGTTTTCATCAAAACCAACATATAACTCTATATATTGAATTTGAATGCGCATTTCAATTTATCGGGGCCACATACGAACTCTAAAAATTCCAGAAAAATATTTTCTAGCTTCGTATTGACGATACGGCCCTAACAAAACTAATTTCGTCGAATTCTGAGATCATTTGCAAAATTTCCATTTTTAAGGGCCAGAATTCCATAGCGACTATTCTGAATTTTCAACTGGGCATATCTTTTGATTCCCGCTATGAAATTTCAATTTTTCGGATTTGCTGGAAAGATATTCTCAATTAAATTCTAATATTTTTGGTTTCACTAAAATCCGATTTATTTTGAATCCTGTACATTCAATTGAAGTTTGAAATCGATATCGAACTACCGCGCCATTTTCAATTCCTTTTATAATTTAAAATAAATTTTTATATTCTAACGACGACCTATATAAATATATACGTTCTAATTCTATTCAAAATAAATTTTTCGTCGTTATTATTTAAAATAAATCATTTTAAATATTCAAAATTCGCTAAAATTGCCAAAATGAAAATTTCAAATTGGCTCAGAATTTCCGGGTTATTACAAGTGTTATGTAAATTATCTTTTATTTTGTCATTAGAATTATATAACGTGTTATGTAGACAAAATTATCTTTTATTTTATCATTAGAATTGTATAACATGTCATGTAGACAAAATTATCTTTTATTTTATCATTAGAATTATATATCATGTTATGTTGACAAAATTATCTTTTTATTTTGTCATTAGAATTATATAACATGTCATGCAGACAAAATTTTCTTTATATTGTCATTAGAATTATATATCATGTCAAGTAGACAAAATTATCTTTTTATATTGTCATTAGAAAATATAGAACATGTTCAACATAGAAAATGTTATGACAATAAAAATCTTTCTTTTTTTCTATTTGTCATAAGCAACATAGAAAATATGTTTAAAATAAAAAAAATCTTTTTATTTTATATGTAAAACATGAAATGTGATTGAAACAAATACACTTGGTTGTTGATATTGATTGTGATGGATTGACTGTGTGGATTGTGCCCGACCAGTTTATGAGCAAAATATGCTTTTACATTTAGCATTGGGTTGCGTAAAAATATCTATGTGCTAACACCTTGTGAAACACTTCACGATTTGACTATAAGGTAGTTAGCGATGTTGTTTATTTCAAAATTAATGAATGATTTTGAAAAGTGATTTCTTAAGTAAAAAGAATAGTATTCTCGATTTTGGACAGGGAATGTTTTATAAAATGTTTTATAAATAGAAAGGATTTTGAGGACTATACCCGATGATTTCGAAATTATTTGGAAGTAGAAATCTATAAGGACCCGAACTTCCCCGTGAAGGAAAGCATGGATTGCTTTGAGAACAACACACATCGGAACGCAAACAGAAGAACATTTCATTGCTTATTACAATAATTCCATCATAATACAAGAATATCATAGAGTATGAATCTATATTATACAACAGAAAAATATCAGAGATTTAAATTACAATACATAGCAGCGGAAAATAATACAAAACACAACTAAAAAGAATATACAGATACAGAGCTTTCCGGATATTATTCCAGCTGTAAACCAGGTTCTTGTGAATATAAATCTGCAAAACCAAAACTACTAGCTGCCCGTGTGGAAAATAGGGGCACCCAGAGTTTAGGTTAAAACAATAAACTCCAGGTCAGTCATGTGACTGGTGTGAGAACTAAAACAGTTATTAAAACTTTAAAAGAGAATAATTCAAGGGACCACACCCAATAACACGGAACGGGTTTCCTCCCAAGAACACTAGTGCATATAACAAAATAGCGCAATGCTTTTTGGAAAAATGAAGCTATTATAAGACCCAGGTCCCATCACACAATGCAACGCAAGCTGGAGGATAGGGTTTTCCCTTATAATAGCCAAACATGCTTGATACGTATAAAACGAAATCATTTCATATTATTACTAGTGCATAGGTGTTTTAAAACAATTTCAATCATAAGTATCAATCATAGACGGCATAAGTGCCCCATCCCACTATGTCGCCATTCTAGGCTCTACAAATAAAACCAAAAGTCACGTATTGGAAATTGGATTCCATCATGAGTCGAGGCAAGGGGCAAGCTCCTCTCCATTCGAGACACTCTAGAAAATGTCTCAGGACCACACACAGTGATCCTTGGAATCGGTTGGGCCGGTCCTTTCTTACTTTTGAGGATTAGTTATTCCTGAACACATGTTTCCCGGTCCTATAGGACCTATATAATGGTCTGTACGTCGGCTCACATAGTGCCAGTTATCGACCATATATTCGAGGCGCCTCGCATTCCAACAACCACACAGGTAAAAAGTATATAAATGTCAGGGCTGGTAGGTCATTGACATCACCCATAGCTAGAAAGAAACGTCGTGTTCTCCTAACGGTCCTTATCCCGTTTTTGACTCATATCGAGGTGTGAGGCTCGCGAATTAATGTTATACACAAAGCTATGCCACACAGGTCGTGCTTTGATCATCAACCACAAGATTTTGCTTTTCAACAGAAGCCTTGATCATTTGCCACTTAGGCGTGCCACACAGGCAATTCACTCCATGCGATTGATATCCATCAATATATAACCTCTGACCTCGTACGTCTCAGAGAAGGGCGTTATGAAAGAGAATAAATTCTCCGCCGCCAAACAAATATATATTTAATAGAAATCAATCACACAGAATAAAATCCAATGTCAGTCACACAGTCCATTTACAAGTTCGTTATGGGTCTAAACGAAACCGGAGGAACCTTATTCCTCGCATATCCTTCGATCTCCAAGTACGTCTTGACGATCACTAACTGATTCCCTCCTCTTGGGTGTATAGCACAATCAAGATCATCAGTAATCACCCAAACGATGTAAAGACCTCTGGTCTTCAACCACCGTCTTCATCTTCAACTTATCGTCGAATCGGTTATTCAGAATGGGTATAAACCCGACCTTTTCGAATAACCCGCGTATATAATAAACAAGTGTCACACAAACACAACATACGCCTCATTCCAATTCAGAATATTCTTTTATTCAAATATTCACATTCTTGGGGAATGGTTCCCATTAATTTTATCAAAGATAAATTCTTCTAAATTTATTCTTTAATCTTCCTTTGGATATCATTTCAAACCGTGTCAAGGTTTTCCAAACTAGTCGGGATTAGCGAACCACACCGAAGTAATCATTTATTTTATTTCCCAATCCCAACCTTTTCATCCCATGGAGCAAAAATGGTAATACTCCATATCTAACACCACGGTGTTATCAGTAAATATCAATTACCATTTCAGGTTCAAATCTAATCAAAGATTTAACTATCGCTTTGGAGCAAAACTGGTGATACTCCATCCTCGATCACTTTAATCTAATTAAAGATTCATTAAACCTCCACTTAGTTTTAATCTTCCCAAAAATCAATATCCTGAGACGAACCGAACTTCCCCGGTAAGGAAAGCACAGATTGAATTGAGGACAACACACATCGGAACACAAACAGAAGAACATTTCATTGTATATTACAACAATTCCATCAGAATACAAGAATATACAGAGTATGAATAAATATTACACAGAAAATATCATAGATTTAAATTAAATTACTGCAGCGGAAAAATAATACAAAACATCACTGAAAGGAATACGCGGATACAGAGCTTTCTGAATATCACTTCAGCTATAAACCAGGATCCTATGGATATAAATATGCAAAACCAAAACTACTAGCTGCCCGTGTCGAAAATAAGGGCACCCAGAGTTTAGGTTAAAACAATAAACTCCAGGTCAGTCATGTGACTGGTGTGAGAACTAAAACAGTTATTAATTTTTATTTTAAAGTTAGGTAAATCAAGGGACCACGCCGTATAACATGGAATGGGTTTCCTCCCAAGAATACCAGTGTATATAACAGACAGCGCAATGCTAAAGAAAGAAAAATGAAGCTATTATAAGACCCAGGTCCCATCACACAATGCAACTCAAGCCGGAGGATAGGGTTTTACCTTATAACAGCCAAAAATGCTTGGTACGTGAAATTTCATCTTTTATTATTACTATTAGTGAAGAAAACAACTTCAATCATAATGTATAAATCATAGACGGCATGAGTGCCCCATCCCACTATGTCGCCATACTAGGCTCTACAAATAAAACCGAAATATATCATATTGGAAATTGGATTCCATCATGAGTCGAGGCAAGGGGCAAGCTCCTCTCCACTTCGAGACACTCTAGCAAATGCCTCGGGACTACACACTCTGGGTAACCCCTGGAATCGGCTGGGCCGGTCCTCTCTTACGTTTGAGGATTAGTTATTCCTGAACACACGTTTCCCGGTCCTTACAGACCTATAATCGAGGCGCCTCACAATCCAACAACCACATCGGTGAAACTAATATAAATGTCAGGGCTGGTAAGTCACTGACACCACCATAGCTAGAAAGAAACGTCGTGTTCTCCCAGCGGTCCGTATCCCGTTTTTAACTCATACCGAGGTGTGAGGCTCGCGAATTAACGCTACACACAAAGCTACGCTATATTAAAGTCGTGCTTTGATTCATCAACCACAAGACTTTGCTTTTCAACAAAAGCCTTGATCCATGCAACTCAGCATGCCACACAGGCAGTTCATGCCATGCGATTGATATCTATCGATATATAACCTATAAGCTCGTACGTCTCAGAGAAGGGCATTAAGCAAGAGAATAAATTCTCCGCCGCCAAACAGATATATATTTAATAGAAATCAATCAACACAGAATAAAATCCAATGTCAGACACGCAATCCATTTACACGTCCGTTCTGGGTCTGAACGAAACCGGAGGCACTTAATACCTCGCATATCCATTGATCTACAAATACGTCTGGACGACCACCAACTATTCCCTCCTCTTGGGTGTACAGCCCAATCAGGATCATCAGTAATTATCCAAACGATGTGAAGACCTCCGGTCTTCAACCACCGTCTTCATCTTTGACTTATCGTCGAAATATTTATTCAGAATGGGTATAAACCCGGCCTTTCCGAATAACTCGCATATATAATAAAAAAGTGTTACACAAACACAACATACACCTCATTCCAATTCATCAGTCACTAACCGTAAATTAGTAAGAAAACAATTCCCCAACTATTAACCCCGTAGGCCGAAACCAACATCAGATCAATACCCAGGAAACCATTCATTTTAACTAATCTACAGTTAGTTTCTAAATTTCACATTCTTAGGGAAAGGTTCCCATTAATTTTATCAAAGATAAATTCTTTAAAATTTATTCTTTAATCTTCCTTTGGATGTCATTTCAAACCATGTTACGGTTTTCCAAACTAATCGGGATTAGCGAACTACACCGAAGTAATTATTTATTTTATTTCCCAATCCCAACCTATTTATCCCATGGAGCAAAACTGGTAATACCCCATATCTAACACAACAGTGTTATCGGTAAAATTAATTACCATTTCACGTTCAAATCTAGTTAAAGATTTAACTATCGTTCTGGAGCAAAATTGGTGATACTCCATTCTCGATCTTTTCAATCTAATTAAAGATTCATTAAAACTCTAATTCAGTTTTAATCTCGAAAATCATTTCTTATTGATTATTCCAAGCTAAGAAATTAATCTTATCTTTAAGTGGGTTAAAGAACCAATGTCCTTAAAAACACGGTTCACGATAAACAAAAAGTCACATTCCATTGCTAATCAGGTTAAAGAACAAGTGTTATTTAAAACACCGTTCACGATAAACCCAAAAATCAATCTTAAATTCAATTCCATTTAAAGATTAATCAACTGGAAAATCTCACTAAATCTTAATTAAAAGATTTATTCTTTTCTAAACTGGGTTCAAGAACAGTGTTATTTAAGACACCATTCACGACGAACCCGAAATCTCATTTGATATTAAATACAAGGCTCTGAATAGAAAGTATATCGGCTTATATTCAATATCAAATTTTGAAATCAACAAATATCGTATTGGAATAACGATATATATATATATATATGTATATTTCAAATTCCCTTAACCATATCTGTATAATTACGAAATCCAACATCGAAATATTCCGAAGATAATTTCAATTCAAATCCATTCCAATTCGTATATTGGAAATTCTGGTTATATTTAAAACCACTTCAAATTCAATTTATTTATTTCAAAAATAAATTGATTTTAATTCTAGTTCAAAACTAGTTCATTTCGATAAAAACCTATTTTTATCTTTTCAAATATGGAGTTTATCATCCCAGTTTTTCCCAAATCATTTCTTATGATTTTACACAAATTATTACTATTTTTAATAATTTTATCAAGGCCCGTACAGTCGATTTCCATCAGCGGCCATCGAACTGCACTTACAGCGAACTTTTCCAAATTTGATTTGGACATAATTCCAAATCCAACCGTTAGATCTTATATTTCTAATATTCACTGTAAAGCTCTTTTCGATACGAAACCAATGGTTCCGGTTTCAGGAGAATCCGTCGGTCGGATCTCCCGTAATTTCCATTCGAAGTCAATGGTCGAAATTCACGAACTGCCGTAGCGCGTTCTATTCAGGCCATTATATATATAATATATATATTATATATATTTCGTCGATTTCCTTTTAAAACGTATTTTATAAATCGTTTTAAATTTGTTTTCGAAAAGATTTCAACTTCATATTCAATTTCAAATCAAAATTGAATATTCCACGTCATCGATATACAAATGATAATATTTTCAAAACGTTATATTTTGAAATCACTTCATTTTCTATATTCATTATAAAAACGAATATAATCGATATAAATATCATTCACGTCAAAATGGCGCATTCCTAATCAACACGGCTTTATATATTTCAATAACTTCGTTATTCTATTCAACAAATGAATATTTATTCTATTCAACACATGAATCTATATTTCTTTCAACACATGACTATTCTCAACACATGAGTACTGTCAACACATGACTATTTTTGTTATTTGATATATTTTATAAAATTTTGATTTCTATCATTTAATTTTTAATCAAACTCTAACTGTAAATTAGCAAGAGAGCAATTCCCTAAATATTAACCCCGAAGGCCGAAACCAACATCAGATCAATATCCAGGAGACCACTCATCTTATCTATTTTCGAGTTAGTTTCTAATTTTATATATGATAAAGGTGCAAATTTTATTGTTAAAATATTTCTCTCAACACATGAATATATACTTTCAACACATGAATATATATTTCATAAGATTCTTTATTTTCCCAATTGGAATGAGGCCCAATCAATTACCATATAATGTTAATTATATGGATTCCATACAACACATGTATACAATAGCAATGATAAATAATCAACCGTCATCCAAAGTGCACCACACAACTGTATAAGCATTAAATATAAATAATTAACGCTTACACAGTCTGTTGACCAATCAATCGACATACAACTAAATAATTGGGATTAGTGTATGCCAAACATCATCCCAACACCCGTGTGGGGTTTTAATCCACAAACACTGAATATTATTTGTGCAGTTGGGCGATGTGTAAAATTTATCGTCCCAATCAATGTCCTTCAAATAAGTGTACATAAATAAACCGTCCGGTTTGTAAATGAATATTTTATTTTATTCACATGCACGTTAAAATTATATTTTTAACGATAAATTCTTTTATAATCAACACATGAATCTTTTATTATCGATTTCACATCAACATCACAAACAAATTTCGCAACACATCAAGCAAGCATACAAGTCGTCCATTGTAAAGACCCGCAACCTCCCCGTAAAGGAAAGCGTCGGATAGTTCGAGAACAAGCCACAACAGAACGCATACAGAAGAACATTTCATTGTATATTACAACAATGCATCAGATTACAAGAATATACAGAGTATAAATATTACACAGAAATATCAGAGATTTAAATTACATTTAAATACATAGCAGCGGAAAATAATACAATACACAACTAGAAGTAGATATACGGATACAAAGCTTTCCGGATATCGTTCCAGCTGTAAACCAGGATCCTGTGAATATAAATCTGCAAAACCGAAACTACTAGCTGCCCGTGCGGAAAATAGGGGCACCCAGAGTTTAGGTTAAAACAATAAACTCCAGGTCAGTCA
Source organism: Allium sativum (assembly GCA_030737875.1). Classification (NCBI taxonomy): domain Eukaryota; kingdom Viridiplantae; phylum Streptophyta; class Magnoliopsida; order Asparagales; family Amaryllidaceae; genus Allium; species Allium sativum. The sequence continues at coordinate 338,773,903 of CM060912.1, forward strand.
TGTGACTGGTGTGAGAACTAAAACAGTTATAAATCTTTATTTTCAATCATTGGGTAAATCAAGGGACCACGCCGTATAACACGGAACGGGTTTCCTCCCAAGAATACCAGTGCATAAAACAACAGCGCAATGCTAAATAAAGAAAAATGAAGCTGTTATAAGACCCAGGTCCTATCACACAATGCAACGCAAGCCGGGGGATAGGGTTTTTACCTTATAACAGCCAAGAATGCTTGATACGTTTAAAACAAATCATTTGATACTATTATAAGTGCATAGTGTATAAAACAACTTCAAATCATAAGTATCAATCATAGGCGGCATGAGCGCCCCATCCCACTATGTCGCCATATATAGGATTACAACTAAAACCGCAAAGTCACGTATTTGGAAATTGGATTTCCATCTATGAACCGAGGCAAAAGATAGTCCTCAACCGATTCGAGACAATCTAGCCTACCATGTCTCAGGATCAGAGCTCGAGTGACCCTAGGAGCGACAGGGCCGGTCCACCGATGTGGATTAAAATGCCTGAACACTACGTTTCCCCGCCCTTTGGGGCGCAAGTCTGGTCCGTCAGCCGACCAGAAGCATCGGCCGAAACCGATATAACCGAGGCGCCTCGCAACAGCAACAACCACATAAGTCAAACTCGTCAGGGCGTGTAAAACCACTGACGCCACTTCTAGCTAGAAAGAAACGCAAGTCCTCCCTGAGGTCCGTCTCCCGTTTTTGGTTCATACCGGGTGTGAAACTCGCGAAGTAAACGTTACACAAAGCTACGCCACAAAGGCCGTGCTTTGATCACCAACCACAAGACTTTGCTTTTCAACAGAAGCCTTGATCATTTGCATCTTAGCATGCCACACAGGCAAACCATCCTATGCAACCGATATCAGTCACACAGAATGAAATCCGATGTCAGACACACAGTCCATTTACAAGTCCGTTCTGGGTCTGAACGAAACCGGGAGCACCTAGTACCCCGCATATCCATCGATCTCCAAGTACGTCTGGACGATCACCAACTGTTTCCATCTTCTTGGGTGTACAGCCCAATCAAGATCATCAGTTATCACCCAAACGACGTGAAGACTTCCGGTCTTCGACCACCGTCTTCATCTTCGACTTATCGTCGTATCAGTTATTCAGAATGGGATAAACCCGGTCTTTCCGAATAACTCGCGTATATTTTAAATAAGTGTTACACAAACACAACATACGCCTCATTCCAATTCATTAGTCACTAACCGTAAATTAATCAAGAGAATAATTCCCCAAATATTAACCCCGAAGGCCGAAACCAACATCAGATCAATATCCAGAAAACCATTCTGCTTGGCTAACCGACAGTTAGTTTCTAAATTTCACGTTCAAATCTAATTAAAGATTTAACTATCGCCTGGAGCAAAACTGGTGATACTCCATTCTCGATCTTTTCAATCTAATTAAAGATTCATTAAAACTCCACTTAGTTTTAATCATTATCTGGGTTAAAGAATCAGTGTCATTTAAAACACGATTCACGATAAACCCAAAATCTCATTCCATTAATTATCGGGTTAAAGAACAAGTGTTATTTAAAACACTGTTCACGATAAACCCAAAAATCAATACCAATTCAATTCCAATTAAATATCATTTAATTGGTACACTTCATTAAATCTAAATAAAAAGATTTAATCTTTTCTCAACTGGGTTCAAGAACAGTGTTAGTGAAGACACCATTCACGACAAACCCAAATCCCATTTGATATTCAATATAAGGCTCTGAATAGAAAATATATCGGCTTATATTCAATATCAAATTCTACGATTAACAAATGTCGTACTGGAAATAACGATATAAATATATATCTTTCAAATTTCCGTAACAACATCCGTATAATCACAAATTCCAACATCGAAATATTCCGAAGACAATTTCGATTCAAATCCACTCCAATGCAATCATTGGAAATTTTGGTTATTTTCAAAACCCTTTTCAAATTCAATTCATTTATTTAAAAATAAATAGAATTATAATTCTAGTTCAAAACTAGTTCATTTCGATAAAAATCTATTTTTATCTTTTCAAATAGGGAGTTTTTCATCCCAATTCTTTCTAAATCATTTCTTATGATTTTACACAAATTATTACTATTTTTAATAATTTTATCAAGGCCCGTACAGTCGATTTCCATCAATGGCCATCGAACTGCACTTACAGCGACCTTTTTCGAATTTGATTTGGACATATCTCCAAATCCAACCGTTAGATTTCAAATTTCTAACATTCGTTAGAAAGCTCTTTTCGATACGAACCCAACGGTTCCGGTTTTAGGAGAATCCGACGGTCGGATCTCCCGTAATGCCCGTTTGAAATAAATGGTCGAAATTCGCGAACTGCCGCGGCGCGGCGCGTTCTATTCAGGCCATTATATTATATATAATATATATATAATATATATATCGTCGATTTCTATTTAAAACGAATTATATAAATAGTTTTGAATTCGTTTCAAAAACATTTTCAACTTCCATTTCAATTCAAATCAAAATTGAATTCTTCTTTATAAATTCGTTTTAAAATCCATTTCTATTCAATTCAAACTTCAATTCAATTTGAATTTATTTCACTTCGCTTTCAATTCAATTCATTTCGAATTCGTTTTCAATTCAATTCATTTCGAAATCGTTTTCAATTCAATTCATTTCGAAATCGTTTTCAATTCAATTCATTTCGAAATCGTTTTCAATTCAATTCATTTCGAAATCGTTTTCAATTCAATTCATTTCGAAATCGTTTTCAATTCAATTCATTTCGAAATCGTTTTCAATTCAATTCATTTCGAAATCGTTTTCAATTCAATTCATTTCGAAATCGTTTTCAATTCAATTCATTTCGAAATCGTTTTCAATTCAATTCATTTCGAAATCGTTTTCAATTCAATTCATTTCGAAATCGTTTTTCAATATTCATTTTAAAATGAATAAAATCGATATAAATATCGTTCACGTCAAAATGGCGTCAATCTAATCCTCACGGCTTCACATATTTCTATTTTCAAATATTCTATTTCAAATATTTCTATTTCAAATATTTCTATTTCAAATATTTCTTTTTTTTCGAAACTGGAATGAGGCCCAATCAATTACCATATAATGTTAATTATATGGATTTTCTACAACACATGTATATATCAACAACGATGAATAATCAACCATCAACCAAAGTGCACTACACTGTATAAGCATCAAATATAGACATTTAACGCTTATAGCAGCTTGTCAATCAATCGATCGACATATTTAATCAATCAGGATGAGTGAACTTCAAATTTCATCCTAACACCCGTGTGGGGTTTCAAACAATCAAACACATATTTTATTTGTGCAGTTAGGCGATGTGTAAAATTTATCGACCCAATCAACGTCATTCAAATAGGTGTACATAAACAAACCGTCCGGTTTGTAAATGAATATTTATTTATTCACATTCACGTTAAAAATTATATTTTTAACGATAAAACATTTTATTTCAACCTATGAATTTCTATTCAATTCATTTACACAATAAAATGATATTTTTATTTTCTAACATATTTTAGAAAATTTCGGCGGCATAACGGCACGATACTAGAAACGGGACAAGGCATCGCCTTATCCCCGGTCTAGTGAAGGCCCACGCCATTCACACATCAATCAAACCATTCAATTCATCAAACAATTCAATTTCAAATCAAATCATATAACTAACCTATGCAACCAAACAAACAAGTCCATGGTCTGTGGACGATTGTGTCGGGTGCTACTAAGCACCGTCTGCATCCTAGTATATATATATAATTAGAAAAGAAAACGAAAGGTGAGAAATTCTCACATATAGCTATCCAACTGCACGACACTTCCTAATAGAAATCTTCGCCTATTTGTCGCTTTCACCCGTATTCTCTGCATATGTAAAAATAGAATTTTTACCATGCTATTCAATATATAAAAATCGAATTTCGACTTCGCTATTCAATATATAAAAATATGATTTTTATTTTTGCTTTCAACATATAAAAATATGATTTTTACTTCGCTTTCAACATATAAAAATATGATTTTTACTTCGCTTTTAAAATCAGTTTTTTTTATCTTAAAAACAAAATCAGTTTTTATGCTCTCTTTACAAAAACCCAGTTTTAAAAATTCTTTTATAATCAGTTTTATACTTTATAAAATAAATCAGTTTTATTTCTTTATTTTTAAAACAGTTTTTATCTTGCTTTTAAAATCAGTTTTGAATACTTTTGAAATCAGTTATACTTCTATAAAAATTTCAGTTTTAAACCTTCTTAAAAATCAACTGTTTTTATTCTTTTAAAAAAAAAATTTAGTTTTTAATCTTTTTCTAAAAACAGTTTTATCCCTAAAAAAAACAATTCAGTTTTTACTTAAAAAAAAACGAAATCAGTTTTGTTCTTTAAAAAAACGAAATCAGTTTTCTAAACCAAAATAAAATCAGTTTTCTAAATAGTATAAAATCAAACAAAAATAAAATATTAATAATGAACTCACTGATTTCAGAATGAAGAGGGAGGAGGGCGGGTTTCTGATTGTTGGAGGTGCTTGGAGGGTGCTACGTTCGAAGGGGGGTGGCGGTATTGCTGTCAGGCTGTACGGAGAGGGCGTGACTTCCAGTGGCGGTGGTTCTCCAGCATGGCGGCTCGGCAATGGGGCCCCCAGGGCGACGGTGTTGATGGCTAAAATTAAAAGGGGCGGCGGGATTCTTGATCGATTTGGGGTTTGGTGGCGGGTTGGTGAGGTTCGGGGTCTGGAGAGGATCGGAGAGGGAGTGAGGAGGGGCGGTGGGCCAGGGGTGGTCGGGCGATGGCGTCGTGGCGGAGGGCGGCGATGCTGGATCGGGGGGGGGGGGGGCGATCGCGATTTCTTTTTTTGTTTTGTTTTTTTTTTTTTTTCTTCTGAGAAAATATCGAGGGGGGGGGCCAGCAGATATAAGGGGGAAAGATAATAATAATTTTTTTTTTTTTTTTTTTTATTAATTTATTTATTTTATCCTAAAGAGTTGACTTTCAATTACGACCTCGAAACGAGGCCCACCGCCTGTCGTCCATAGCGTTTTACCCCCATTCCGAACACAATGGGATATGTATCGCAAGCTGATTCGATTGTTACAATCAGTTTCCGTTAAATTTACATTTAAATCACTATATTGAATTTTAAACGTACATTTCAAATTACCGGGGTCACATACTAACTAGAAAAATTCCAGAAAAATATTTTCTAGCTTCGTATTGACGATACGGTCCTAACAAAACTAGTTTCGTTGAATTCTGAGACCGTTGGAAAAATGGCCAATTTCCAGTCGATTAAACTCAACTGAAACTGGTCAAACGCATTTTCCTTTGCCACGCTCACATATTGATTCGAAAAATTATGAAATTTGGAATCTAGCAATAACTTCACATCCCGGACCCAACAAAACTGGTTTCGTCGAAATCCGAGGTCGTTTGCAAAATTGCTATTTTTAAGGGCCTTATATATATAAAAATATATATAAATTCCACAGCGACTATTTCTAATTTTAAACTGGACATATCTTATCATTTCTAAAATGAAATCTCAGTTTGTTAACTTCGTTACAAAGATATAGTTATACAGATTCAAATATTTCTTGTTTCGTTCAATTCTGACTTATATTGAATTCTGTATATTCATTTGAAATTAGAAATCGAATTTTCGAACTACCGCGCCATTTTCAATTCCTTTTATAATTATATATAACTATTATATATTCTAACGACGACGCGTATAATATATACGATCGAATTCTATTCAAAATAAATTTTTCGTCGATATTATTTAAAATAATTCATTTTAAATAATCAAAATTCGCTAAAATTGCCAAAATAAAAATTTCAAACTGGCCCGCATTTTACGGGTTGTTACAATCTCCCCCACTTAAAACTTTTCGTCCCCGAAAAGGAACAAAGTCGAAAGTGGTTTGATTAATAAGCTCTACGATCGATCAGGCTTCCATTCTCCAACTCTTTAGTTCCTGAGAATTTTCAAAATTTCAAAAATTTGGCTAACACCCTAAATTTTTGAAAAATTTCGCCATAACCTCCCCTGCACCGGGAGCATCGGGGAATTTCAAATAGCTTCCCCGGTCCTTCAGATCTCAAAAAGAAAAAGAAAAAGCCAAGCGGCTAGCCAATAGGCTCACAAAATCATCATCACCCAAACAAAACAGGAAATTATGTAGTAAACATGTACCTATTTGTCGGGCAAACAAATTTTATTCTCTGCTCTAGCCTCCTTGCTATGACCTGTTCAATGATATACATGTATATGCAAGCAAATGCGACCAATTTCCAATATAATTCATTATTTGATGCTACTAGGCATAATGGTTCAAAATTAGCAAACAAATAGGCAAACAACACAAACATCAATCAATTAGTGAATTAGAGTTTCAAATTCATAATTTGATATATATACAAAAATCAGATTTTTGATGCTAAATCACAACAATAAGCCCTATCTAATTTTGGTTCTCACACCAGCCTATATGGAAATATATAGATAACCCACTCTCGCCAGTCGAACACAACACAGATGACGATGCCTCATCATCAGAATCATCTCCGGCAACTAAAGTGTGATCCTATATCTATCCAGTATATTAAAACTTCGAATACAAGCCGCTAAGCGTGTATGCAAAATCTTTATATACTCGATTGCCCAAATTCAATTTAAATAGACTATTCAAATACGAATACTTAAGATTTGAATTACCAAAACAAAGTGGGTTTTTCACTTTTATTTTCAAAAACAACACTCTTTCGACTCGTTCTAGGACACTACTGATCCCATCTCTAACGAGTCATCCTCATTGGATATTACTAATCCAATATCTGATGAATTCTTTCGTATGGTTCTAATGTGTCTTGTTCTCTGAGCTTTGTAAACCAAAGCTCTGATACCACGTGTAAAGACCCGCAACCTCCCCGTAAAGGAAAGCGTCGGATAGTTCGAGAACAAGCCACAACAGAACGCATACAGAAGAACATTTCATTGTATATTACAACAATGCATCAGATTACAAGAATATACAGAGTATAAATATTACACAGAAATATCAGAGATTTAAATTACATTTAAATACATAGCAGCGGAAAATAATACAATACACAACTAGAAGTAGATATACGGATACAAAGCTTTCCGGATATCGTTCCAGCTGTAAACCAGGATCCTGTGAATATAAATCTGCAAAACCGAAACTACTAGCTGCCCGTGCGGAAAATAGGGGCACCCAGAGTTTAGGTTAAAACAATAAACTCCAGGTCAGTCATGTGACTGGTGTGAGAACTAAAACAGTTATAAATCTTTATTTTCAATCATTGGGTAAATCAAGGGACCACGCCGTATAACACGGAACGGGTTTCCTCCCAAGAATACCAGTGCATAAAACAACAGCGCAATGCTAAATAAAGAAAAATGAAGCTGTTATAAGACCCAGGTCCTATCACACAATGCAACGCAAGCCGGGGGATAGGGTTTTTACCTTATAACAGCCAAGAATGCTTGATACGTTTAAAACAAATCATTTGATACTATTATAAGTGCATAGTGTATAAAACAACTTCAAATCATAAGTATCAATCATAGGCGGCATGAGCGCCCCATCCCACTATGTCGCCATATATAGGATTACAACTAAAACCGCAAAGTCACGTATTTGGAAATTGGATTTCCATCTATGAACCGAGGCAAAAGATAGTCCTCAACCGATTCGAGACAATCTAGCCTACCATGTCTCAGGATCAGAGCTCGAGTGACCCTAGGAGCGACAGGGCCGGTCCACCGATGTGGATTAAAATGCCTGAACACTACGTTTCCCCGCCCTTTGGGGCGCAAGTCTGGTCCGTCAGCCGACCAGAAGCATCGGCCGAAACCGATATAACCGAGGCGCCTCGCAACAGCAACAACCACATAAGTCAAACTCGTCAGGGCGTGTAAAACCACTGACGCCACTTCTAGCTAGAAAGAAACGCAAGTCCTCCCTGAGGTCCGTCTCCCGTTTTTGGTTCATACCGGGTGTGAAACTCGCGAAGTAAACGTTACACAAAGCTACGCCACAAAGGCCGTGCTTTGATCACCAACCACAAGACTTTGCTTTTCAACAGAAGCCTTGATCATTTGCATCTTAGCATGCCACACAGGCAAACCATCCTATGCAACCGATATCAGTCACACAGAATGAAATCCGATGTCAGACACACAGTCCATTTACAAGTCCGTTCTGGGTCTGAACGAAACCGGGAGCACCTAGTACCCCGCATATCCATCGATCTCCAAGTACGTCTGGACGATCACCAACTGTTTCCATCTTCTTGGGTGTACAGCCCAATCAAGATCATCAGTTATCACCCAAACGACGTGAAGACTTCCGGTCTTCGACCACCGTCTTCATCTTCGACTTATCGTCGTATCAGTTATTCAGAATGGGATAAACCCGGTCTTTCCGAATAACTCGCGTATATTTTAAATAAGTGTTACACAAACACAACATACGCCTCATTCCAATTCATTAGTCACTAACCGTAAATTAATCAAGAGAATAATTCCCCAAATATTAACCCCGAAGGCCGAAACCAACATCAGATCAATATCCAGAAAACCATTCTGCTTGGCTAACCGACAGTTAGTTTCTAAATTTCACGTTCAAATCTAATTAAAGATTTAACTATCGCCTGGAGCAAAACTGGTGATACTCCATTCTCGATCTTTTCAATCTAATTAAAGATTCATTAAAACTCCACTTAGTTTTAATCATTATCTGGGTTAAAGAATCAGTGTCATTTAAAACACGATTCACGATAAACCCAAAATCTCATTCCATTAATTATCGGGTTAAAGAACAAGTGTTATTTAAAACACTGTTCACGATAAACCCAAAAATCAATACCAATTCAATTCCAATTAAATATCATTTAATTGGTACACTTCATTAAATCTAAATAAAAAGATTTAATCTTTTCTCAACTGGGTTCAAGAACAGTGTTAGTGAAGACACCATTCACGACAAACCCAAATCCCATTTGATATTCAATATAAGGCTCTGAATAGAAAATATATCGGCTTATATTCAATATCAAATTCTACGATTAACAAATGTCGTACTGGAAATAACGATATAAATATATATCTTTCAAATTTCCGTAACAACATCCGTATAATCACAAATTCCAACATCGAAATATTCCGAAGACAATTTCGATTCAAATCCACTCCAATGCAATCATTGGAAATTTTGGTTATTTTCAAAACCCTTTTCAAATTCAATTCATTTATTTAAAAATAAATAGAATTATAATTCTAGTTCAAAACTAGTTCATTTCGATAAAAATCTATTTTTATCTTTTCAAATAGGGAGTTTTTCATCCCAATTCTTTCTAAATCATTTCTTATGATTTTACACAAATTATTACTATTTTTAATAATTTTATCAAGGCCCGTACAGTCGATTTCCATCAATGGCCATCGAACTGCACTTACAGCGACCTTTTTCGAATTTGATTTGGACATATCTCCAAATCCAACCGTTAGATTTCAAATTTCTAACATTCGTTAGAAAGCTCTTTTCGATACGAACCCAACGGTTCCGGTTTTAGGAGAATCCGACGGTCGGATCTCCCGTAATGCCCGTTTGAAATAAATGGTCGAAATTCGCGAACTGCCGCGGCGCGGCGCGTTCTATTCAGGCCATTATATTATATATAATATATATATAATATATATATCGTCGATTTCTATTTAAAACGAATTATATAAATAGTTTTGAATTCGTTTCAAAAACATTTTCAACTTCCATTTCAATTCAAATCAAAATTGAATTCTTCTTTATAAATTCGTTTTAAAATCCATTTCTATTCAATTCAAACTTCAATTCAATTTGAATTTATTTCACTTCGCTTTCAATTCAATTCATTTCGAATTCGTTTTCAATTCAATTCATTTCGAAATCGTTTTCAATTCAATTCATTTCGAAATCGTTTTCAATTCAATTCATTTCGAAATCGTTTTCAATTCAATTCATTTCGAAATCGTTTTCAATTCAATTCATTTCGAAATCGTTTTCAATTCAATTCATTTCGAAATCGTTTTCAATTCAATTCATTTCGAAATCGTTTTCAATTCAATTCATTTCGAAATCGTTTTCAATTCAATTCATTTCGAAATCGTTTTCAATTCAATTCATTTCGAAATCGTTTTCAATTCAATTCATTTCGAAATCGTTTTTCAATATTCATTTTAAAATGAATAAAATCGATATAAATATCGTTCACGTCAAAATGGCGTCAATCTAATCCTCACGGCTTCACATATTTCTATTTTCAAATATTCTATTTCAAATATTTCTATTTCAAATATTTCTATTTCAAATATTTCTTTTTTTTCGAAACTGGAATGAGGCCCAATCAATTACCATATAATGTTAATTATATGGATTTTCTACAACACATGTATATATCAACAACGATGAATAATCAACCATCAACCAAAGTGCACTACACTGTATAAGCATCAAATATAGACATTTAACGCTTATAGCAGCTTGTCAATCAATCGATCGACATATTTAATCAATCAGGATGAGTGAACTTCAAATTTCATCCTAACACCCGTGTGGGGTTTCAAACAATCAAACACATATTTTATTTGTGCAGTTAGGCGATGTGTAAAATTTATCGACCCAATCAACGTCATTCAAATAGGTGTACATAAACAAACCGTCCGGTTTGTAAATGAATATTTATTTATTCACATTCACGTTAAAAATTATATTTTTAACGATAAAACATTTTATTTCAACCTATGAATTTCTATTCAATTCATTTACACAATAAAATGATATTTTTATTTTCTAACATATTTTAGAAAATTTCGGCGGCATAACGGCACGATACTAGAAACGGGACAAGGCATCGCCTTATCCCCGGTCTAGTGAAGGCCCACGCCATTCACACATCAATCAAACCATTCAATTCATCAAACAATTCAATTTCAAATCAAATCATATAACTAACCTATGCAACCAAACAAACAAGTCCATGGTCTGTGGACGATTGTGTCGGGTGCTACTAAGCACCGTCTGCATCCTAGTATATATATATAATTAGAAAAGAAAACGAAAGGTGAGAAATTCTCACATATAGCTATCCAACTGCACGACACTTCCTAATAGAAATCTTCGCCTATTTGTCGCTTTCACCCGTATTCTCTGCATATGTAAAAATAGAATTTTTACCATGCTATTCAATATATAAAAATCGAATTTCGACTTCGCTATTCAATATATAAAAATATGATTTTTATTTTTGCTTTCAACATATAAAAATATGATTTTTACTTCGCTTTCAACATATAAAAATATGATTTTTACTTCGCTTTTAAAATCAGTTTTTTTTATCTTAAAAACAAAATCAGTTTTTATGCTCTCTTTACAAAAACCCAGTTTTAAAAATTCTTTTATAATCAGTTTTATACTTTATAAAATAAATCAGTTTTATTTCTTTATTTTTAAAACAGTTTTTATCTTGCTTTTAAAATCAGTTTTGAATACTTTTGAAATCAGTTATACTTCTATAAAAATTTCAGTTTTAAACCTTCTTAAAAATCAACTGTTTTTATTCTTTTAAAAAAAAAATTTAGTTTTTAATCTTTTTCTAAAAACAGTTTTATCCCTAAAAAAAACAATTCAGTTTTTACTTAAAAAAAAACGAAATCAGTTTTGTTCTTTAAAAAAACGAAATCAGTTTTCTAAACCAAAATAAAATCAGTTTTCTAAACAGTATAAAATCAAACAAAAATAAAATATTAATAATGAACTCACTGATTTCAGAATGAAGAGGGAGGAGGGCGGGTTTCTGATTGTTGGAGGTGCTTGGAGGGTGCTACGTTCGAAGGGGGGTGGCGGTATTGCTGTCAGGCTGTACGGAGAGGGCGTGACTTCCAGTGGCGGTGGTTCTCCAGCATGGCGGCTCGGCAATGGGGCCCCCAGGGCGACGGTGTTGATGGCTAAAATTAAAAGGGGCGGCGGGATTCTTGATCGATTTGGGGTTTGGTGGCGGGTTGGTGAGGTTCGGGGTCTGGAGAGGATCGGAGAGGGAGTGAGGAGGGGCGGTGGGCCAGGGGTGGTCGGGCGATGGCGTCGTGGCGGAGGGCGGCGATGCTGGATCGGGGGGGGGGGGGGCGATCGCGATTTCTTTTTTTGTTTTGTTTTTTTTTTTTTTTCTTCTGAGAAAATATCGAGGGGGGGGGCCAGCAGATATAAGGGGGAAAGATAATAATAATTTTTTTTTTTTTTTTTTTTTATTAATTTATTTATTTTATCCTAAAGAGTTGACTTTCAATTACGACCTCGAAACGAGGCCCACCGCCTGTCGTCCATAGCGTTTTACCCCCATTCCGAACACAATGGGATATGTATCGCAAGCTGATTCGATTGTTACAATCAGTTTCCGTTAAATTTACATTTAAATCACTATATTGAATTTTAAACGTACATTTCAAATTACCGGGGTCACATACTAACTAGAAAAATTCCAGAAAAATATTTTCTAGCTTCGTATTGACGATACGGTCCTAACAAAACTAGTTTCGTTGAATTCTGAGACCGTTGGAAAAATGGCCAATTTCCAGTCGATTAAACTCAACTGAAACTGGTCAAACGCATTTTCCTTTGCCACGCTCACATATTGATTCGAAAAATTATGAAATTTGGAATCTAGCAATAACTTCACATCCCGGACCCAACAAAACTGGTTTCGTCGAAATCCGAGGTCGTTTGCAAAATTGCTATTTTTAAGGGCCTTATATATATAAAAATATATATAAATTCCACAGCGACTATTTCTAATTTTAAACTGGACATATCTTATCATTTCTAAAATGAAATCTCAGTTTGTTAACTTCGTTACAAAGATATAGTTATACAGATTCAAATATTTCTTGTTTCGTTCAATTCTGACTTATATTGAATTCTGTATATTCATTTGAAATTAGAAATCGAATTTTCGAACTACCGCGCCATTTTCAATTCCTTTTATAATTATATATAACTATTATATATTCTAACGACGACGCGTATAATATATACGATCGAATTCTATTCAAAATAAATTTTTCGTCGATATTATTTAAAATAATTCATTTTAAATAATCAAAATTCGCTAAAATTGCCAAAATAAAAATTTCAAACTGGCCCGCATTTTACGGGTTGTTACATCCATGGTCTGTGGACGACGGGTGTCGTGTGCTACTAAACACCATCTTCATCCTAGTATATATTTTTAACTAGAAATTTAAATTAAAGGTGAGGAGTTCTCACCGACAAGCTAATCCAAACGTCGCGACTCTTCTTATGCAGAAATCTTCGTCGTGCTCGCCTTTTGTCAATTTCACTGTCTGTAGCCAATACATATATAAAAATCACATTTTTATATTGTTGCTATGTATATAAAAATCACATTTTTATAACTACGCTATATGGATAAAAATCACATTTTTACACCGCTACTATATAGATAAAGATTCTATTTTTACACCGGTGTTCATATAATAAAGATTATATTTTTATCACGCTATTCTCTATATAAAACTTATATTTTTGATTCACTACTTATATAAAAAAAATCATATTTTTATACTTTCTATAATATAAAAATTATATTTTTATTCTCTATGTCTTCATATATAAAAATCTCATTTTTACTTCACCATTTCAACTATATAAAGATTCAAACTTTTCTAACTAAAAATCCAACCTTTCATATATGAAAAAAATCTTATCTTTCTAATAAAAATCTCGCCTTTACTATGATAAAAATCTCGCCTTTACTATAATAAAAATCTCGCCTTTACTATAATAAAAATCTGATCTTTCTCTATCATTTCTTTCTTTAAAATAAAAATCACTTCTTTAAATATAAAAAATCACTTCTATCTTTACATAAAAATCCTCTCATATAAACTGAAAAGCAATCAAAAGAGAAGTAAAAATAATAAAATATAGAAGAACTCACAGCGTTCATTGGAGGAATGAGGGGGAGTTTACAGTCGGTCTGAGGAGAAGGGAGGGTGGCGCAGGGGTGTCGGAGGTGGCTCGAAGTCGCGGTGGGGTCTTGGGCGTTGGTTGCGGCGGTTTCAGGGTTTGGGGGTTCGATTGGGTAAACGTTGGTGAAGGAGGAGGAGAGGGGCGTGGATCGAGCAGGGAGGGAGGCGGCGTTGGGGAGCCCATCCCCTGGCGGTGGCGCGCGAGGCGTTGGAGGAGCACGTCGCCCCTTTCTTCCTTCTTTTTTTCTTCTGTTGAAAATGAAATCGGGGGGGGGGGGGCTGAGAGTAAATAAGGGAGAGGAGAGAGAGTTTTATTATTTATTTAATTTATTTTAATCCACTAAAAGTAAAATTTTCTTTCGAACTCAAAATCGAACCCACCGCCTGTCGTCCATAGATAATTACCCCTATTCCGAACACAATGGGATATGTATCGTAAGCTGATTCGATCGTTTCGATCAGTTTTCGTCAAAATCAAAATATAACTCCATATATGGACTTTGAACGCGCATTTCAACTTACCGGGGCCACGTATGGACTCTAAAAATTCCCGAAAAATATTTTCTAACTTCGTATTGACGATACGGTCCTAACAAAACTAATTTCGTCAAATTCAAAGACCGTTTGAAAAATGGCCATTTTCCAGTCGATTAAAATCAACTAAAACTGGTCAAACGCGTTTTCCTTTGCCACGCTCACATTTTGATTCGAAAAATTACGAATTTTGAAACCTAGCAATAATTAGACATCACGGATCCAACAAAGTGGTTTCGTCGAAAACTGAGGTCGTTTGCAAAATTTCCATTTTTAAGGGCAGAAATTCCATAGCCACTATTCTAAATTTTCAACTAGACATAACTTTTTATCCCCGCTATGAAATTTTGATTTTTCGGATTCGTTGGAAAGATATTCTCAATTAGATTTAAATATTTTTGGTTTCGTTAAAATTCGGTTTATTTTGCACCTGGTACATTCATTTGAACTTTGAAATCGAAATTTCGAACTACCGCGCCATTTTCAATTCCTTTTATAATTTAAAACTAATATTTATATTCTAACGACGATCTATATAAATATATACGTTCTATTTTTATTCAAAATAAATTTCTCATCGCTATTATTTAAAATAATCCATTTTAAATAATCAAAATTCATCAAAATTGCCAAAATAAAAATTTTAAATTGGCTCAAAATTTTCGGGTTATTACAATCTCCCCCACTTAAAAAAATTCGTCCCCAAAAAGGAACGAAGATAAAAGTTGTTTAACTAACCAACTCAACATCCATTATTTTCTTTACGGCTCATAAAATCATCTAAACCCAATAAATTTGTAAACATGTACCTATTTGTAGGGCAAACAATTTTATTCTTCTGCTCTAGCCTCCTTGCTATGACCTATTCACACATATATATGTACATGCATGCATTTGCAAATAATTTTCAATACAGTTCAATATTTGGTTCAATTTGGCCTAAATTCACCGTTCGTTCACATAATGGTTTAAAGGAATAATCATACAACACAAACATCAATCAATTAGTGGATTAACGTTTCAAATTCATAATTTTGATATATATACAGAAAATCATGTTTTTGATGCCAAATCACAACAATAAATCTATCTAGTTTTGGTTCTCACACCAGTCTAATGGAAATATATAGAAATATCACTTTCGAAACTCGAAAATAAATACTGCCGATGGTGCCCCAACACCAGAATTATCCCTGGGCAACTAGAGTGTGATTCTATAACTATCCAGTATATTAAAATTTCGAATACACGTTTGCAAGGCGTATATGCAAATTCTTTATATATTGGATTGTCCAAATCAATTTAAAATAAATATTCAAATACGTATAATACGATTTAAATTTCAAAACAAAATTTTTTTCACTTGAAAAATATACTCTTCACACTCGTTCTAGGATACTACTGATCCTATCTCTAACGAGTCATCCTTATTGGATATTGCTAATCCAATTTCTGATGAATTCTTTCGTATGGTTCTAATGTGTCTTGTTCTCGAGCACTGTAAACCAAAGCTCTGATACCAAACTGAGACGACCCGAACTTCCCCGGTAAGGAAAGCATGGATTGAATTGCGGACAAAACACATCAGAACACAAACAGAAGAACATTTCATTGTATATTACAACAATTCCATCAGAATACAAGAATATACAGAGTATGAATAAATATTACATAGAAAATATCATAGATTTAAATTACATTACTGCAGCGGAAAAATAATACAAAACATAACTGAAAGGAATACACGGATACAGAGCTTTCCGAATATCACTTCAGCTATAAACCAGGATCCTGTGGATATAAATCTGCAAAACCAAAATTACTAGCTGCCCGTGGCGAAAATAAGGGCATCTAGAGTTTAGGTTAAAACAATAAACTCCAGGTCAGTCATGTGACTGGTGTGAGAACTAAAACGGTTATTAATTTTTATTTTAAAGTTAGGTAAATCAAGGGACCACGCCGTATAACACGGAACGGGTTTTCTCCCAAGAATACCAGTGCATATAACAGACAGCACAATGCTAAATAAAGAAAAATGAAGCTATTATAAGACCCAGGGCCCATCACACAATGCAACGCAAGCCAGAGGATAGGGTTTTACCTTATAACAGCCAAAAATGCTTGGTACGTGAAATTTCATCTTTTATTATTACTATTAGTGAAGAAAACAACTTCAATCATAATGTATAAATCATAGATGGCTTGAGTGCCACATCCCACTATGTCTCCATACTAGGCTCTACAAATAAAACCGAAATATCTCGTATTGGAAATTGGATTCCATCATGAGTCGAGGCAAGGGGAAAGCTCCCCTTCTAGACACTCTAGCAAATGCCTCGGGACTACACACTCTGGGTAACCCCTGGAATCGGCTGGGCCGGTCCTCTCTTACGTTTGAGGATTAGTTATTCCTGAACACACGTTTCCCGGTCCTTACAGACCTATAATCGAGGCGCCTCGCAATCCAACAACCACATCGGTGAAACTAATATAAATGTCAGGGCTGGTAAGTCACTGACACCACCATAGCTAGAAAGAAACGTCGTGTTCTCCCAGCGGTCCGTATCCCGTTTTTAACTCATACCGAGGTGTGAGGCTCGTGAATTAATGCTACACACAAAGCTACGCTATATTAAAGCCGTGCTTTGATTCATCAACCACAAGACTTTTCTTTTCAACAAAAGCCTTGATCCATGCAACTCAGCATGCCACACAGGAAGTTCATGCCATGCGATTGATATCTATCGATATATAACCTATAAGCTCGTACGTCTCAGAGAAGGGCGTTAAGCAAGAGAATAAATTCTCCGCCGCCAAACAGATATATATTTAATAGAAATCAATCAACACAGAATAAAATCCAATGTCAGACACGCAATCCATTTACACGTCCGTTCTGGGTCTGAAAGAAACCGGAGGCACTTAATACCTCGCATATCCATTGATCTACAAATACGTCTGGACGACCTCCAACTATTTCCCTCCTCTTGGGTGTACAGCCCAATCAGGATCATCAATAATTATCCAAATGATGTGAAGACCTCCGGTCTTCAACCACCGTCTTCATCTTTGACTTATCGTCAAAATAGTTATTCAGAATGGGTATAAACCCGGCCTTTTCGAATAACTCGCGTATATAATAAACAAGTGTTACACAAACACAACATACGCCTCATTCCAATTCATCAGTCACTAACCGTAAATTAGTAAGAAAACAATTCCCCAACTATTAACCCCGAAGGCCGAAACCAACATCAGATCAATACCCTGGAAACCATTCATTTTAACTAATCTAAAGTTAGTTTCTAAATTTCACATTCTTAGGGAAAGGTTCCCATTAATTTTATCAAAGATAAATTCTTTAAAATTTATCCTTTAATCTTCCTTTGGATCTCATTTCAAACCATGTTAAGGTTTTCCAAATTAGTCGGGATTAGCGAACTACACCGAAGTAATTATTTATTTTATTTCCCAATCCCAACCTATTTATCCCATGGAGCAAAACTGGTAATACCCCATATCTAACACCACGGTGTTATCGGTAAAATTAACTACCATTTCACGTTCAAATCTAGTTAAAGATTTAACTATCGCTCTGGAGCAAAACTGGTGATACTCCATTCTCGGTCTTTTCAATCTAATTAAAGATTCATTAAAACTCTAACTCAGTTTTAATCTCGAAAATTATTTCTTATTGATTATTCCAAGCTAAGAAATTAATCTTATCTTTAAGTGGGTTAAAGAACCAATGTCCTTTAAAACACGGTTCACGATAAACCCAAAGTCACATTCCATTGTTAATCGGGTTAAAGAACAAGTGCTATTTAAAACACCATTCACGATAAACCCAAAAATCAATCTTAAATTCAATTCCAATTAAAGATTAATCAACTGGAAAATCTCACTAAATCTTAATTAAAAGATTTATTCTTTTCTAAACTGGGTTCAAGAATAGTGTTATTTAAGACACCATTCACGACGAACCCGAAATCTCATTTGATATTAAATACAAGGCTCTGAATAGAAAGTATATTGGCTTATATTCAATATCAAATTTTGAAGTCAACAAATATCGTATTGGAATAACGATATATAAATATCTTTTAAATTCCCTTAACCATATCTGTATAATCACGAAATCCAACATCGAAATATTCCGAAGATAATTTCGATTCAAATCCATTCCAATTCGTATATTGGAAATTCTGGTTATATTTAAAACCACTTCAAATTCAATTTATTTATTTCAAAAATAAATTGATTTTAATTCTAGTTCAAAACTAGTTCATTTCGATAAAAATCTATTTTTATCTTTTCAAATATGGAGTTTTTTATCCCAGTTTTTCCCAAATCATTTCTTATGATTTTACACAAAATATTACTATTTTTAATAATTTTGTCAAGGCCCGTACAGTCGATTTCCATCAACGGCCATCGAACTGCACTTACAGCGACCTTTTCCAAATTTTATTTGGACATAATTCCAAATCCAACCGTTAGATCTCAGATTTATAATATTCATTGTAAAGCTCTTTTTGATACGAACCCAACGGTTCCGGTTTCAGGAGAATCCGACGGTCGGATCTCCCGTAATGTCCATTCGAAGTCAATGGTCGAAATTCACGAACTGCTGCAGCGCGGCGCGTTCTATTTAGGCCATTATATATATAATATATACATTATATATATTTCGTCAATTTCCTTTTAAAACGTATTTTATAAATCGTTTTAAATTCATTTTCGAAACGATTTCAACTTCATATTCAATTTCAAATCAAAATTGAATATTCCACATCATCGATATACAAATGATAATATTTTCAAAACGTTATATTTTGAAATCACTTCCTTTTCTATATTCATTATAAAAACGAATATAATCGATATAAATATCGTTCACATCAAAATAGCGCATCCCTAATCAACACGGCTTTATATATTTCAATAACTTCGTTATTCTATTCAACAAATGAATATTTATTCTATTCAACACATGAATCTATATTTCTTTCAACACATGACTATTCTCAACACATGATGTAACACCCCACATCCGTTAGTGTCACTCAAAAAGGGAATGCACTAAGTTCTGTGGAGCATTTAGGGTAAAAGATGCAGATAAATTACAAGACAGACAGAAATTAAACAGCGGAAAGTAAAACTTTGCTTTATTGATAAAATAGTTTGTACAAAGATTTCTTTACAATATCAGAGTGTCATCTGTCTTACAAAATAAAGAAGCATAAAACAACATTTATATTTCCCCAAATTTTAGCAAGAGCCAGCCATAGCATCTGATAAGAGAATCCAAGCAAACTTCGACAAATCTTCAAGCCGGGAAAGAGTGACAGTCCAACTTGACCTGAGCTATACTACTTCCTCCTCTACTACCTGGGGGGTGGGGAACGGAAGAAAAGAAGACGAAAGAAAAACAGAGTCAGACATAAAGCCTGAGTAAGT
Source organism: Allium sativum (assembly GCA_030737875.1). Lineage (NCBI taxonomy): Eukaryota > Viridiplantae > Streptophyta > Magnoliopsida > Asparagales > Amaryllidaceae > Allium > Allium sativum. Next base: position 338,794,009 of record CM060912.1, read on the forward strand.
TCAGTAACTTCTAGCATGTGAACATGGAAAACAAAACGACATGAATTAACTGAATACAAGATTACACCATGACGATAGGGTCAACAAGATTAGACAAGGTAGTCACAAGATATGCTAAGATAAACTGGATACGCTCTAATACTTTCGCCGCTTCGCTGTTTTCTTGTTATACTGGTTTCTATATCTCTGCACCGCTTATCTAGTGTCCCATCTAGTAACGATAACGTGATCCCAATCCCTGTATTTCCCATTGCCTTCCGGCATACATCCATTATTTATTACCTAGATCAAATCTAGGGTTTTCTATCAAGTGCTTTCTAGATTTAACTAGAGTTTTACGCTATCTGCTGAACGCTTCTCGAGTTCAGGGTTTATGCCACCTAGTCCAACTAGGGATTACGCTACCTGTCGAACGATGCCCCCAAGTCCTAGGACACACCACCTAGAGTGGTATATGTTCCTATACTTCCCCACGCATGTATCGCGAATCGTTATCGCTTGTCTAGGTGCACATGTCCCATAATGTGCGGTCCGAGTCCTGTGTCAGGGCAAATCAAGGAAAACAAAACTCGGTCGGGAGCTTTTAGATATCTGCCGATGCAGATGCTAAGGTCTGTTTTTATTCCAGTGGCTATGGTCCCACTTGACCCCTCCCTCAACTAATGAAAGGCACACCTTGTAAAATGAGAACTATACGCCGACCCTCGCTGCCCCACTATCCTATGGCCATCCGCAACCATAACTAGATAGCAAGTATATGGTCTTTTGGAGTTCTCCGCCTTTCCGCTTCACGTATCTCGATTGACTCAAGATGGATGGTAGACGACGAGTTGCTATCACAGGGCTACCGTCTTCTCGTCGAATCACGCTGGTCCATCCTGGTCTTTAGGCTGTCATGTATTGCAACCAAGGCATACTCCTGGTTCTTCTACGCAGACCTTAACCTCTGTGAGCCCAGGAGAATCATCTGCAGCCTCATAGAGGGATACCAAGAGTACCCTCACGTCCCCTCGAAGCCTCGGGCTTCGTAACCCAATTCGTTGGAGCCTTTTTTTACTCTGACGGACATTCGCTCCTTCCCGTGTTATACTAAGAATTACTACTTAGTTTTACTAACTAAGATTTACCACTTAGTTTCCAGAATCGTTGTTTTCTTAACTAAGGTTTACTACTTAGTTCCCTTTCCCGTCAATTTGGATTGGTTAAGTGTCATTAGTCAATTCAAGCCGACTTAACCCTCTTCATTTATCCTGTAAAACTGGTTAAGTGTTATCAGTAATTCATGTTGACTTAACCCTACCACAAACCAAGTTATATTGGTTAAGTATTTCTTATTACTTAACCTTACCCATTCACCCTGTATTGGTTCAGTGTTCCTTTTTAACTTAACCTTGCCCGTCTGTTTTAACTAACCTGTTATTAACGGTTAAGTATTATCCCTTCATGTTTTTGACTTAACCCTATTCCTTTATCAAAATCTGGTGGTTAAGTGTTCAAATTTACTTAACCCTACGGTCTAGCCCAGCTAACATATCAAATTGGCTAAGTGTATTAAATCTTACTTAACCCCAACCTCTAGTCTAGTTAACATGTTAATTTGGCTAAGTGTATTAACTTTACTTAACCCCACTTTCTAGACTAGTTAACATGTTAATTTGGCTAAGTGTTTTCTTAGTTACTTAACCTCTACAAATCTTGTCTTGTTACCATGAGTTTGGTTAAGTGTCCCTGTGGACTTAGCCCTCCGTTCTAGCATAACTGTGCTTAAGTTGGTTAAGTGTTCCTATGGACTTAACCCTCCCATTCTAGCTTAACTGTATGAACCTAACCCCACCTACCAGTCTTGTTATCATGTTGAGTTGGTTAAGTGTCTTAGTTAACTTAACCCTAGCATTCTTGTTCTAGCTTTAACTAAATAAATTAAAGCCACGACCACTCACATTAGACAGATATTGTTGCGATTAGTGGATGTGCCGGTTGGTTCCGGGCAGGTTTACATCGCAACTCAGTCTAACCTCGGGTTAGGCCTATTCGTGTTTTCTAGTTCAAAGGGTTTTGATTAATTTTCAAATCAAATTTTGAAAGTAACCATCCCGTCCATCGGATCAGTTAGGGATAGCCAGGGAGAGCAGGAAACTTGTATTTTCCAAACTCAAGCCTAGACACTATCCTCTCTGTCACCCTAGAACTTTCTGGTGTATTATCAAAAGAGATGTCGTTAATAAACCTTTAATTTGTCTAAATTAGTATTTCCTCATTTAGGACAAATTCTATAAGTAAATTATTCCTAATTTACTTATTTCCCAATTACTCTTTTTATGTAAATTGTCAACATTTATTCTTATGGCCCATTCTCCCCTCTATATCTTATTTATGCCCTTTTGGTATGTAAACCATACCAAATTAAGTGTCACTAACCATGATTCTGCTAAACCTGATGGTTATTCCTAACTATGGCCAATTTCACATTTATGCCAATATACTTACCGTGCCAAATTAGCTAATCCAATTCCGATTCAACATTCTAATTCACGTCAAACTATACTTATTACTCTAGTCACAATTCATGTAAATGCTAGATTTACACGCCAATACTAGATTCAAATTACACATCCTATAATTCATGTCAAATTTATCCAATTTGCATGTCGTAATGCATGTTCCCAATTTATGCTAATTTCCAAGTTAAAAACTACGCTTTAGTAAATTTCATATTTTGCCCAAATCGTATTCCCACCGTTCGTACAATCGTGTTTCAATCTAGATTATAGATAAATCTAGATTCGTAACAAATAGGGAATGAACCAAAGATTGCTATGAAAAGGATAGATATAAGAACTGGCATAAAATGGTTTTGAATAACGACGTAGGTTCAAGAACATGGGTAGACCTAACTTAATAGGTAAATTCCCAAGGTCTAAAACCAATAATAGACAGAGTAGGTTCAAGAACATGGGTAGACCTAACTTAATAGGTAAATTCCCATAGTCTAAAACCAAAGAAAACCAAGGACAAGCAGAAAATATAATTGGGTTTAGCCCCAATCTCAAAATCACAGAACTTAAGCAACACTTTCCTAGTCAGGAATCATACAGATATCCTTGTTATGTCATAGGCGATAGTTTATGTTAATCAAAGGCATAGGTTTTGTCAAGGAAGTAATCCTCATAGTCATAGTCACGATCATAGGCAATGTTCATAGTCATAGGCAGTGTCCATAGTCATAGGCAAATGTCCATAGTCATAGGCAAATGTTCATAGTCATAGGAATATGGTTTTTAGGTCCATAGTTTCATAGTCACGGTCTTATTTGTCTTTGAATCATGACAGTTCTTAATTAGGTCCAAGAGATAGGCACAAATTCGAATAGAAAGAAAGAGAATTGGCATATTCTTTTATTCATTCAATTTCATGTCATGAACAAAGAAAAACGTTCAAATCTAGAAATAACTGACTTCCAGAGATTTAGATTAGAAAAGAAAGATGGCAGTGCTATGATTCGTAGAAAATCATTCGTTGAAGTCGTTTGAACCTCCTTTTGAATCCTAGCTTGAATCTCTTCTTCTTAAAAGTCTTTTGAGCAACATCTCCTCGTCTTGTTTTATTTTATATATATTATTTATTTATTTATATATTTTAGAGGAGGAGAAGAAGCCATGTCTAACTAGAATCTTCGCAGCATAAGGGTAGAAAAGAATTGTGAATAGAGGAGGAGACTAGGGCTATTTATATAGTTGCTCAAGACCTTATCGTACACGCAGCGCTGAGTCAGCATTGAACCTAGTTATGAAAATAGTCCAGGTTCGCAGATGAATCTAGCCAAATCTTATCGTACATGTAGTGCTAAGTCAGCATTGGGTCCCACAAGCTGTTTTGGCGCAGAAATTTGAATTTCGAATGTTTGAATTGTTTTAGCGTAGAAATTTGATTTTCGAACTTTTGAATTTCTGGAATTTATTTAACTGTTTTATTCACATGAAATATTCTTATATGTATACAATTCCTTTAACGACCATTTTACGCGTATATTTTTTTTTTTTTTTTTGAAATTGGGTAAACTTTATTATGGGCTTTTGGCGGCCCAAAGAAGGAAATGCTGTTTACATACACGCATCAGCAAATGATAACACATCGACAACACAACATTGCCTCTTACAAACTGAAATTGCCAAAAATAACCTAATCCCCAAATCATGGCGAACGGCGGCTTCGCTTTAGCACACGAATTCATGGCGGCCTTAGGTTTTCACCTTCACTCCGTGCTACCCGCCTCTCCAGTTGATCCACAGCTCCAGTATCAGATGGTGGTTCTCCCCTACCTGACGTACGGTTGTTGTTGCGACATTTTAGTATCAATCTCACTTCTTCTTCGTTTAGCTTAATGATTTCTTGTACTAATCTTCTTTTGTTGTGAAAAATCCTTCTATTACGCTCCTTCCATAACCACCAACTTGCAGATATAACGCTAACGCTGTATTCTTTTATTTCTGCGTCTATCTTCGACCAGTTGCCAATCAGGTAATTCATGATATGTTGCAGTTTGTTTGATTTCTCCCTGATTTTATATTTCTCTTGTATGCGACTGATAAGGTTTGTTGAAAATTCACATTCAAAGAAAAGATGTTGGTGATTTTCTTCGCATTTTTCACATAGGGGGCATAAGTTTTCAGCTATGATGTTCCATTTTAGTAACCTATCTCTCGTAGGTAATCGATGCAGTAGAATTTTATACATGTTATGTGATAACTTAGGTGGAATGAGTCTGTTCCACACAACACATTTCCAATCCACTGTAGGCTCTACATTTCTGCAAGCATTCCAAGCACTTCTCATATTGAAATTTTTATCCGCAGTCCAGTTCCACTTGTCTAATTCTCTACCAATAAATAAGGGGGTGAATTCAAGTTCTGTTTTAAAATATTCAGCATTTGGCATTCGATCAAGTCTCCATTTACCATCATAAATAATATGATTAACAAATTGATTGGGACTACCATATGCTGAGTAGGTATCCCAACCCAATCTATTAATAAGTGATTTACCTTTTAGCCAAGGGTCTCTCCACAAATCCGTGTCATTTCCATTAGCTATCTCTTTTTCACAATTTGCTGCCAGTTTGTCTCTGATTCTAAGAATTGCTTTCCATGTTGCTGAGGCGTTGTTATCACCAGACATAGTCCAGAAATTGGTCTTAACATATCTTTTACACATCCATCTAGCCCAAAGGCCCTGAGTGTTAATGATTTTCCATGCTTGCTTTATCGTAAATGCATCTCTCATATCTCTGATTTTCCTTAACCCAACTCCACCTTCTTCTTTAGGTCTACACAGGTCCTCATATTTAATTTTAGGCATTCTTCCTCTCCAAATAAAATGTGAACATACACTCTCAATCTTGCTAATTGAAGCATCTGGAATTTGAAAAGTTTGTAACCAAAAATTCACTTTAGCCTGAATAACAGTATGCACTAGTTCAATTCTCCCTGCAAATGATAATAGTCTAGAACTCCAGCCTTGCAATTTATCTCGGATTTTGGTAATTAATTCAGCACATTCTCGATCAGTGATTTTGTTTGATGATAGAGGCACACCAAGGTATTTCACAGGTAATTCCCCTTCAGTCACACCCAAACTGTTAAGTACATTAGCTCTGGACACACAAAACTTGTTGAAATAGCATTTAGTCTTTAATTCATTCATCTTAAGACCCACAAATTTCTCCAAATTAAGGAATATTTCTTTTATCTTAAGAGCAGCTTTAACATTTGCCTTGACACATATTATCAGGTCATCTGCGTACAACAAGTGGCTAACAGACGGTTGAAATTGTGAATTGGTTGTACTACTTTGTCATATACTGCAAGTTCCATCTGGAGAGAAAAGTACTCCATTGCGATTGCAAACAGATAAGGGGATAAGGGATCCCCTTGTCTAATACCCCGGTTACTGGTAATGAATCCTTTCGGCACTCCATTGATAAGGACAGAAAAAGTAGGTGATTGAACACACTCAGCAATTAATTGAACCACTTTCAGAGGAAAACCCATAGCATGTAACATATGAATGATAAAATTCCTATTAATTTTGTCGTAAGCTTTTTGCAAATCCACCTTTAGACATAACTTATCAGCTCCTTTTTTATTGAAGTTCCTGACCAATTCATGAGCTAATAAAGAATTCTCCGATATGCTTCTGCCTTTTATAAAAGCACTTTGACATTCTGCAATTAAGTCTGGTAATACAGCCTTCATTCTATTACAAATGACCTTGCTTAGAATTTTATATATTACATTGCAACAAGCAATAGGTCGGTAATCTGCAATCTTGGTTGGGTTTTCAGTTTTAGGAATTAAGCACAAAAATGTATGATTAATTTCCTTAATGATTTTACTTGACAAGAATGACTCTTGAATTGCTGACACCAAAGAATGTTTCAGGTAGCTCCAGTGATGCAAGTAGAAACTGGAACCGAAGCCGTCGGGACCGGGGGAGGAGTCAATGTGAATGGACCTAATGGCCAGCCAAACCTCTTCTTCAGTAACTCTTCTGCTCATCCAGCGTCTCCCATCAGCATTCAGCAGTTTACGGGGGTGAATAATGGGTAAGTCTTTACTACTGTCGCGTAGGTCTCATAGCTAATGTTTTACGCGTATATATATATATATATATATATATATATATATATATACACACACGCACAACTTTCATTTTATTTTCAAAATTCAAACGATGTTGCACCATTATTTAATTCTTGCCATATTTCATTTACTATAGCCTTATCTTAAATTTTATCTTTCGTATACATATATTTCTGCATACATATATATATATATATATATATATTCTCATGTATATACATATATTTTCTTTATTTCCTTATATGTACGTTCTTATCCTTTCAAATTTTGAATTTGTGTATGTACATATATTTGCATGTTCAGTTGGCCCTCTTTAAAAAAGAGATAAAAATTATGCTGCCGCCAGGGTTCGAACCCCCGACCTCCATGTTACAAATCCAATGCCTTAACCAACTGAGCTACAAAGTCTTTTGTTAATAAGTCTTAGAACAATGATAATTATTGTTCTTTCCTTACTTCTCTTTTTCATGTTAGTTACAATACTTAAATTAAACCAATGCATGAATCTTTTTCTTTTAATGTTAATGCATTATGTTTGTAAATCAGTGCATGCAACATATTTACATCGCATGCAACCAAACTTTTTTTTTCATATATTAATTAATTTTCATTATACATCACCATATTAATCCTATCTGTGGATATATATACATTTTTAATTACATTAAAAATACGGGGTGTTACATTCTCCCCCACTTAAAAGGATTTCGTCCCCGAAATCTTCTAGTTAGGAAGAATGTGTCCTACCATCCAATCACCCATCTACTCAACCATCCAATCACAGGCATCCATTGTCCTTAAAAGATTTCTAATGCTTTCATGTTCATATGCATAGTGTGTGTATATGTCTTTATCTACTGTAAAATCAGGCGGTCTACTGATTAAGTCGACCTCCTTAATGCGAGTCATGTCAGTGCCATGCATCCAACCATGTATGCAAGCATCCCTAGTTATGTAAATACTATATGCGTGCACAGCCATTCATCCATAAGCAACACCCATATGATAACATATCAAGTTCAAGTTACAAACAAATACATATCTGTAAATGCAATATGAAAGCGTCTGAACTAATCTAGTGCTTAATACGTATGTATATGCATCCACGAGCAACCATTAGCAACCACTCGCAACCATCAATCATAACATGTTTCAAATACATGTTTACACCCAAAAGAGTTTCTACCTAAAGATCGAAGATACGACCTAGAGGATATATTATGGAAAGAGAGAAACAATTATGTGTAAAGCTCCTACAAAAAGGAATCAAGGATGCACCCTTAAGAAAAAGGGTATGATGCAAGTATCTAGTCTTCTTGAGCTTTATTCCACTGTATCCTAACCAATTTAACTTTACGATTGTGAAGTTTCTGACCTCCATTTCCAAAATAAACAGATGTCAACCAAGTGTATATACTAGGATGATCAGAGTTCTCTCCTCCTAGCTTATCCATCATGCCATAACTATAAGGGTCAAAAGGTCGCTACGTGCTTTTTGGAGTGCCTGCCACAACTATTCCTCTCTCACGTAAACCATCCTAGTCAAACTTGACATTCCTCAAGTACAAGCCCCAAAGGCCTAAACCAATATCAGACAAGCACCCAAGGAATATCTCCCCCGAATTTAGACGATCTACGTGAGATGATATAAGCAAACTCGATAGCTATTCTCAAATCCCTACTAACAAAAAAAAAAAAAAAAAACTGGTCGGACCACCAATTGGATTTGAGACTCTAGTGGGATCTTTCTACTATACAAGTACTATGGTGCAGAGACCCAACTACGGAAGTGGATATGAACAAATGAGAAGCGCTAGAACCTAAGGAAATAGCACGAACAGAAAACTAGACTCTTCCAACCGGACTACCTTTCTCCTAGGTACGCTTGGTGGCGAAAGCATGTACTTGTCCTTCTGAAAATCTCGTCCTCGTTCTTGCCCTTGTCCTTAAGTATATGCCCTATCATACCCTAGTAAAGATACATCCTCTTGTCTTAGGTTTTATAATTTCTTCCTCCTTCGTGTGCTAAGTCTACATCCATGAATTCCTCATCCTAGGGTTATGCTCCTTAGCCAAACTCCTCATCCCCTTCCGTGTGTAGTCATGTTGACAAATCTCTCGAAAACTGCCTCCATCGTCCGGAAAACCTTATAAGCTTTGAAAGAAAACTGCCCGTAGATGAAATAATTACGGCTATGGATGGAAGCCGGGCACTACTTTGCCCTTCGATGAGGTTACCTCCCAGAAAGCCAGGAGCCTAGAGACTCAAGAAAGAAGGAGACAAGAATTCAAACAGAGGAAGAGAAGACAGTGCGTATGGCTTTGGGGAATATGCCTTTAAAACAAAACTTTTCTTTTGAAAATGCTTCTTTAAAAACCGTTTTGAAAAATAATTTTTCAAATCTTTTATCTGATCCGGTAACCTTCGGCTCTGATACCACGTGTAACACCCCACATCCGTTAGTGTCACTCAAAAAGGGAATGCACTAAGTTCTGTGGAGCATTTAGGGTAAAAGATGCAGATAAATTACATGATAGACAAATATTAAACAGCGGAAAGTAAAACTTGGCTTTATTGATAAAATAGTTTGTACAAAGATTTCTTTACAATATCAGAGTGTCATCTGTCTTACAAAATAAAGAAGCATAAAACAACATTAATATTTCCCCAAATTTTAGCAAGAGCCAGCCATAGCATCTGATAAGAGAATCCAAGCAAACTTCGACAAATCTTCAAGCTGGGAAAGAGTGACATTCCAACTTGACCTGAGCTATACTACTTCCTCCTCTACTACCTGGGGGGGAAACGGAAGAAAATAAGACGAAAGAAAAACAGAGTCAGACATAAAGCCTGAGTAAGTTCAGTAACTTCTAGCATGTGAACATGGAAAACAAAACGACATGAATTAACTGAATACAAGATTACACCATGACGATAGGGTCAACAAGATTAGACAAGGTAGTCACAAGATATGCTAAGATAAACTGGATACGCTCTAATACTTTCGCCGCTTCGCTATTTCCTTATTATACTGGTTTCTATATCTCTGCACCGCTTATCTAGTGTCCCATCTAGTAACGATAACGTGATCCCAATCCCTGTATTTCCCATTGTCTTCCGGCATACATCCATTATTTATTACCTAGATCAAATCTAGGGTTTTCTATCAAGTGCTTTCTAGATTTAACTAGAGTTTTACGCTATCAGCTGAACGCTTCTCGAGTTCAGGGTTTGTGCCACCTAGTCCAACTAGCGATTACGCTACCTGTCGAACGATGCCCCCAAGTCCTAGGACACACCACCTAGAGTGGTATATGTTCCTATACTTCCCCATGCATGTATCGCGAATCGTTATCGCTTGTCTAGGTGCACATGTCCCATAATGTGCGGTCCGAGTCCTGTGTCAGGGCAAATCAAGGAAAACAAAACTCGGTCGGGAGCTTTCAGATATCTGCCGATGCAGATGCTAAGGTCTGTTTTTATTCCAGTGGCTATGGTCCCACTTGACCCCTCCCTCAACTAATGAAAGGCACACCTTGTAAAATGAGAACTGTACGCCGGCCCCCGGTGCCCCACTATCCTATGGCCATCCGCAACCATAATTAGATAGCAAGAATATGGTCTTTTGGAGTTCTCCGCCTTTCCGCTTCACGTATCTCGATTGACTCAAGATGGATGGTAGACGACGAGTTGTTATCACAGGGCTACCGTCTTCTCGTCAAATCACGCTGGTCCATCCTGGTCTTTAGGTTGCCATGTATTGCAACCAAGGCATACTCCTGGTTCTTCTACGCAGACCTTAACCTCTGTGAGCCCAGGAGAATCATCTGCAGCCTCACAGAGGGATACCAAGAGTACCCTCACGTCCCCTCGAAGCCTCGGGCTTCGTAACCCAATTCGTTGGAGCCTTCTTTTTACTCAGACGGACATTCGCTCCTTCCCGTGTTATACTAAGAATTACTACTTAGTTTTACTAACTAAGATTTACCACTTAGTTTCCAGAATCGTTGTTTTCTTAACTAAGGTTTACTACTTAGTTCCCTTTCCCGTCAATTTGGATTGGTTAAGTGTCATTAGTCAATTCAAGCCGACTTAACCCTCTTCATTTATCCTGTCAAACTGGTTAAGTGTTATCAATAATTCATGTTGACTTAACCCCACCACAAACCAAGTTATATTGGTTAAGTATTTCTTATTACTTAACCTTACCCATTCACCCTGTATTGGTTCAGTGTTCCTTTTTAACTTAACCTTGCCCGTCTGTTTTAACTAACCTGTTATTAACGGTTAAGTATTATCCCTTCATGTTTTTGACTTAACCCTATTCCTTTATCAAAATCTGGTGGTTAAGTGTTCAAGTTTACTTAACCCTACGGTCTAGCCCAGCTAACATATCAAATTGGCTAAGTGTATTAAATCTTACTTAACCCCAACCTCTAGTCTAGTTAACATGTTAATTTGGCTAAGTGTATTAACTTTACTTAACCACACTTTCTAGACTAGTTAACATGTTAATTTGGCTAAGTGTTTTCTTAGTTACTTAACCTCTACAAATCTTGTCTTGTTACCATGAGTTTGGTTAAGTGTCCCTGTGGACTTAGCACTCCGTTCTAGCTTAACTGTGCTTAAGTTGGTTAAGTGTTCCTATGGACTTAACCGTCCCATTCTAGCTTAACTGTATGAACCTAACCCCACCTACCAGTCTTGTTATCATGTTGAGTTGGTTAAGTGTCTTAGTTAACTTAACCCTAGCATTCTTGTTCTAGCTTTAACTAAATAAATTAAAGCCACGACCACTCACATTAGACAGATATTGTTGCGATTAGTGGATGTGTCGGTTGGTTCCGGGAAGGTTTACATCGCAACTCGGTCTAACCTCGGGTTAGGCCTATTCGTGTTTTCTAGTTCAAAGGGTTTTGATTAATTTTCAAATCAGGTTTTGAAAGTAACCATCCCGTCCGTCGAATCAGTTAGGGATAGCCAGGGAGAGCAGGAAACTTGTATTTTCCAAACTCAAGCCTAGACACTATCCTCTCTGTCACCCTAGAACTTTCTGGTGTATTATCAAAAGAGATGTTGTTAATAAACCTTTAATTTGTCTAAATTAGTATTTCCTCATTTAGGACAAATTCTATAAGTAAATTATTCCTAATTTACTTATTTCCCAATTACTCTTTTTATGTAAATTGTCAACATTTATTCTTATGGCCCATTCTCCCCTCTATATCTTATTTATGCCCTTTTGGTATGTAAACCATACCAAATTAAGTGTCACTAACCATGATTTTGCTAAACCTGATGGTTATTCCCAACTATGGCCAATTTCACATTTATGCCAATATACTTACCGTGCCAAATTAGCTAATCCAATTCCGATTCAACATTCTAATTCACGTCAAACTAGACTTATTACTCTAGTCACAATTCATGTAAATGCTAGATTTACACGCCAATACTAGATTCAAATTACACATCCTATAATTCATGTCAAATTTATCCAATTTGCATGCCGTAATGCATGTTCCCAATTTATGCCAATTTCCAAGTTAAAAACTACGCTTTAGTAAATTTCATATTTTGCCCAAATCGTATTCCCACCATTCGTACAATCGTGTTTCATTCTAGATTATAGATAAATCTAGATTCGTAACAAATAGGGAATGAACCAAAGATTGCTATGAAAAGGATAGATATAACAACTGGCATAAAATGGTTTTGAATAACGACGTAGGTTCAAGAACATGGGTAGACCTAACTTAATAGGTAAATTCCCAAGGTCTAAAACCAAGAAAAGACAGAGTAGGTTCAAGAACATGGGTAGACCTAACTTAATAGGTAAATTCCCACAGTCTAAAACCAAAGAAAACCAAGGACAAGCGAAAAAAAATAATTGGGTTTAGCCCCAATCTCAAAATCACAGAACTTAAGCAACACTTTCCTAGTCAGGAATCATACAGATATCCTTGTTATGTCATAGGAGATAGTTTATTTTAATCAAAGGCATAGGTTTTGTCAAGGAAGTAATCCTCATAGTCATAGTCACAATCATATGCAATGTTCATAGTCATAGGCAGTGTCCATAGTCATAGGCAAATGTCCATAGTCATAGGCAAATGTTCATAGTCATAGGCATATGGTTTTTAGGTCCATAGTTTCATAGTCACGGTCTTATTTGTCTTTGAATCATGACAGTTCTTAATTAGGTCCAAGAGATAGGCACAGATTCGAATAGAAAGAAAGAGAATTGGCATATTCTTTTATTCATTCAATTTCATGTCATGAACAAAGAAAAACATTCAAATCTAGAAATAACTGACTTACAGAGATTTAGATTAGAAAAGAAAGATGGCAGTGCTATGATTCGTAGAAAATCATTCGTTGAAGTCGTTTGAACCTCCTTTTGAATCCTAGCTTGAATCTCTTCTTCTTGAAAGTATTTTGAGCAACATCTCCTCGTCTTGTTTAATTTTATATATACTATTTATTTATTTATATATTTTAGAGGAGGAGAAGAAGCCATGTCTAACTAGAATCTTCGCAGCATAAGGGTAGAAAAGAATTATGAATAGAGGAGGAGACTAGGGCTGTTTATATAGTTGCTCAAGACCTTATCGTACACGCAGCGCTGAGTCAGTATTGAACCTAGTTAAGAAAATAGTCCAGGTTCGCAGATGAATCTGGCCAAATCTTATCGTATATGCAGTGCTAAGTCAGCATTGGGTCCCACAAGCTGTTTTGGCGCAGAAATTTGAATTTCGAATGTTTGAATTGTTTTAGCGTAGAAATTTGATTTTCGAACTTTTGAATTTCTGGAATTTATTTAACTGTTTTATTCACATGAAATATTCTTATATGTATACAATTCCTTTAACGACCATTTTACGCGTATATATATATATATATATATATATATATATATATATATATATATATACGCACAACTTTCATTTTATTTTCAAAATTCAAACGATGTTGCACCATTATTTAATTCTTGCCATATTTCATTTACTATAGCCTTATCTTAAATTTTATCTTTCGTATACATATATTTCTGCAAATATATATATATATATATATATATATTCTCATGTATATACATATATTTTCTTTATTTCCTTATATGTACGTTCTTATCCTTTCAAATTTTGAATTTGTATATGTACATATATTTGCATGTTCAGTTGGCCCTCTTTAAAACAGAGATAAAAATTATGCTGCCACCGGGGTTCGAACCCCCGACCTCCATGTTACAAATCCAATGCCTTAACCAACTGAGCTACAAAGTCTTTTGTTAATAAGTCTTAGAACAATGATAATTATTGTTCTTTCCTTACTTCTCTTTTTCATGTTAGTTACAATACTTAAATTAAACCAATGCATGAATCTTTTTCTTTTAATGTTAATGCATTATGTTTGTAAATCAGTGCATGCAACATATTTACATCGCATGCAACCAAACTTTTTTTTTTCATATATTAATTAATTTTCATTATACATCACCATATTAATCCTATCTGTGGATATATATACATTTTTAATTACATTAAAAATACGGGGTGTTACACATGAGTACTGTCAACACATGACTATTTTTTTATTTGATATATTTTATGAAATTTTGATTTCTATCGTTTAATTTTTAATCAAACTCTAACCGTAAATTAGCAAGAGAGCAATTCCCTAAATATTAACCCCGAAGGCCGAAACCAACATCAGATCAATATCCAGGAGACCACTCATCTTATCTATTTTCGAGTTAGTTTCTAATTTTATATATGATAAAGTTGCAAATTTTATTGTTAAAATATTTCTCTCAACACATGAATATATACTTTCAACACATGAATATATATTTCATAAGATTCTTTATTTTCCCAATTGGAATGAGGCCCAATCAATTACCATATAATGTTAATTATATGGATTCCATACAACACATGTATACAATAGCAATGATAAATTATCAACCGTCATCCAAAGTGCACCACACAACTTCATAAGCATTAAATATAATTAATTGACGCTTACACAGTCTGTCGACCAATCGATCGACATACAACTAAATAATTGGGATTAGTGTACGCCAAACATCATCCCAACACCCGTGTGGGGTTTCAATCCACAAACACTGAATACTATTTGTGCAGTTGGGCGATGTGTAAAATTTATCGTCCCAATCAATGTCCTTCAAATAAGTGTACATAAACAAACCGTCCGGTTTGTAAATGAATATTTTATATTATTCACATGCACGTTAAAATTATATTTTTAACGATAAATTCTTTTATAATCAACACATGAATGTTTTATTATCGATTTCACATCGACATCACAAACAAATTTCGCAACACATCAAACTAGCATACAAGTCGTCCATGGTCTGTGGACGACGGGTGTCATGTGCTACTAAACACCGTCTTCATCCTAGTATATATTTTTAAATAGAAATTTAAATTAAAGGTGAGGAGTTCTCACCGACAAGCTAATCCAAACGTCGCGACTCTTCTTATGCAGAAATCTTCGTCATGCTCGCCTTTTGTCAATTTCACTGTCTGTAGCCAATACATATATAAAAATCACATTTTTATATTGTTGCTATGTATATAAAAATCACATTTTTATAACTACGCTATATGGATAAAAATCACATTTTTACACCGCTACTATATAGATAAAGATTCTATTTTTACACCGGTGTTCATATAATAAAGATTATATTTTTATCACGCTATTCTCTATATAAAAATTATATTTTTGATTCACTACTTATATTAAAAAAGTCATATTTTTATACTTTCTATAATATAAAAATTATATTTTTATTCTCTACGTCTTCATATATAAAAATCTCATTTTTACTTCACCATTTCAACTATATAAAGATTCAAACTTTTCTAATTAAAAATCCAACCTTTCATATATGATAAAAATCTTATCTTTCTAATAAAAATCTCGCCTTTACTATGATAAAAATCTCGCCTTTACTATAATAAAAATCTCGCCTTTACTATAATAAAAATCTGATCTTTCTCTATCATTTCTTTCTTTAAAATAAAAATCACTTCTTTAAATATAAAAAATCACTTCTATCTTTACATAAAAATCCTCTCATATAAACTGAAAAGCAATCAAAAGAGAAGTAAAAATAATAAAATATAGAAGAACTCACAGCGTTCATTGGAGGAATGAGGGGGGTTTACAGTCGGTCTGAGGAGAAGGGAGGGTGGCGCAGGGGTGTTGGAGGTGGCTCGAAGTCGCGGTGGGTTCTTGGGAGTTGATTGCGGCGGTTTCAGGGTTTAGGGGTTCTATTGGGTAAACGTTGGTGAAGGAGGAGGAAAGGGGCATGGATCCAGCAGGGAGGGAGGCGGCGTTGGGGAGCCCATCCCCTGGCGGCGGCGCGTGAGGCGTTGTAGGAGCGCGTCGCCTCGTTCTTCCTTTTTTCCCTTCTGTTGAAAATGAAATCGGGGGGGGGGGGGGGGGGCTGAGAGTAAATAAGGGAGAGGAGAGAGAGTTTTATTATTTATTTAATTTATTTTAATCCACTAAAAGTAACTTTTTCTTTCGAACTCAGAATCGAACCCGCTGCCTGTCGTCCATAGCTAATTACCCCCATTCCGAACACAATGTGATATGTATCGTAAGCTGATTCGATCATTTCAATCAGTTTTCATCAAAATCAAAATATAACTATATATATGGACTTTGAACGAACATTTCAATTTATCGGGGCCACGTATGGACTCTAAAAATTCCCGAAAAATATTTTCTAACTTCGTATTGACGATACGGTCCTAACAAAACTAATTTCGTAAAATTCCGAGACCATTTGAAAAATGGCCATTTTCCAGTCGATTAAAATCAGTTGAAACTGGTCAAACGCGTTTTCCGTTGCCACGCTCACATATTGATTCGAAAAATTACGAATTTTGAAACCTAGTAATAATTAGACATCACGGATCCAACAAAAGTGGTTTCGTCGAAAACCGAGGTGGTTTGCAAAATTTCCATTTTTAAGGGCCGAAATTCCATAGCGACTATTCTAAATTTTCAGCTGGACATAACTTTTTATCCCCGCTATGAAATTTTCATTCTTCGGATTCGTTGGAAAGATATTCTCAATTAGATTCAAATATTTTTGGTTTTGTTAAAATCCGGTTTATTTTGCAACCGGTACATTCATTTGAACTTTGAAATCGAAATTTCGAACTACCGCGCCATTTTCAATTCCTTTCATAATTTAAAATAACTATTTATATTCTAACCACGATCTATATAAATATATACGTTCTATTTCTATTCAAAATAAATTTCTCGTCGCTATTATTTAAAATAATCCATTTTAAATAATCAAAATTCATCAAAATTGCTAAAATAAAAATTTTAAATTGGCTCAGAATTTCCGGGTTATTACATATCCTGTCTTTAACTGGGTTAAATAACCAATGTCATCTAAAACACAGTTCACGATGAACCCAAAAATCAATTTAAATTCAATTCCAATTAAATATCATTTAATTGGTACACTTCATTAAATCTAAATAGAAAGATTTAATCTTTTTCTCAACTAGATTTAAGAACATTGTAATGAAGACACCATTTACGACAAACCCAAATCACATTTGATATTAAATACAAGGCTCTGAATAGAAAATATATCGACTTATTTTCAATATCAAATTCTACGACCAACAAATATCGTATTGGAAATAACGATATAAATATATCTTTCAAATTTCCATAACAATATCTGTATAATCACGAAATCCAACATCGAAATATTCCAAAGAAAATTTCGATTCAAATCCATTTCCACATTATATATTGGAAATTCTGGTTATTTTCAAAACCATTTCAAATCCACTTTATTTGTTTTAAAAATAAATGGGATTATAATTCTAGTTCAAAACTAGTTCATTTCGATAAAAATCTATTTTTATCTTTTCAAATGTGGAATTTTTCATCCCAGTTCTTTCCAATTCTATATTATGATTTTACACAAATTATTGATATTTTTAATAATTTTATCAAGACCCGTACAGTCGATTTCCATCAACGGCCATCGAACTGCACTTACAACGACCTTTTCCAAATTTGATTTGGACAAAATTCCAAATCCAACCGTTAGATTTCAAATCTCTAATATTCGTTAGAAAGCTCTTTTCAATACAAACACAACGGTTTCGGTTTTAGGAGAATCCAACGGTCGGATCTCCCGTAATGTCCATTCGAAGTCAATGGTCGAAATTCACGAACTACCGCAGCGTGGCGCGTTCTATTCAGGCCATTATAATATATATATATATATATATATATATATATTTCGTCGATTTCCTTTTAAAACATATTTTATAAATCGTTTTAAATTCGTTTTCGAAACGATTTCAACTTCATATTCAATTTCGAATCAAAATTGAATATTCCACATCATCGATATACAAATGATAATATTTTCAAAATGTTATATTTTGAAATCACTTCCTTTTCTATAATCATTATGAGAATGAATATAATCGATATAAATATCGTTTGCGTCAAAATGGCGCATCTCTAATCAACACGACTTTATATATTTCAATAACTTTGTTATTCTATTCAACAAATGAATATTTATTCTATTCAACACATGAATATATACTTCATTCAACACATGAATATTTATTATTTCTTACTTACAATAAAAATGTGAATTTTATTGTATAAAATATTTCGTTCAACACATGAATAGTTTCAACACATGAATATTCTCAACACATGAGTATCGTCAACACATGACTATTTATTATTTTCAACACATGAATCTTTATTTCATAATATTCTTTATTTTCCCAATTGGAATGAGGCCCAATCAATTACCATATAATGTTAATTATATGGATTTCATAAAACACATGTATATAATAGCAATGATAAATAATCAACCATCATCCAAAGTGCACCACACAACTGCATAAGCATTAAACATAAATAATTAACGCTTACACAGTATGTCAACCTATCGATTGACATACAACTAAACAATTGGGATTAGTGTACGCCAAATATCATCCCAACACCTGTGTGGGGTTTCAAATCAACAAACACAGATTTTTATTTGTGCAGTTGGGCGATGTGTAAAATTTATCGTCCCAATCAATATCCTTCAAATAGGTGTACATAAACAAACCGTCTGATTTGTAAATGAATATTTATTTATTCACATTCACGTTAAAAATATAATTTTTAACGATAATTAATTTATTTCAACACAAGAATGTTTTATTATCCATTTCACATCAACATCACAAACAAACTTCACAACACATCAAATAAGCATACAAGTCGTTCATGGTCTGTGGACGACGGGTGTTGGGTGCTGTTAAGCACCGTCTGCATCCTAGTATATATTTTAACTAGAAAACAAGAATTAAAGTGAGTAGTTCTCACCAAGGGTTCCACTCCATCAGTCTTTCTTTCTGAACGGTTTGAATTTGTTCGAAATTCCAATGCATCCCTTTCACGCTGTTCATATATAAAAATCACATTTTTATTATCAGTTCATATATATAAAAATTAAATTTTTATCTTTACTTCGTATATATAAAAATCGAATTTTTATCCTCACTTCATATATATAAAAATCAAATTTTTATCTTCACTTCATATATATAAAAATCAAATTTTATCTTCACTTCATATATATATAAATCAAATTTTTATCTTCACTACATACATAGTAAAAATCACATTTTTATATTCTACTCCATATGTAAAAATCTAATTTTTATCGCTAACTTCATATTTGTAAAACGATTTCTTTTCCCTAAAGATTATATTTTTAAAACGATTTCTTTTCTATAAAGATTATATTTTTAAAACGATTTCTTTTCTATAAAGATTATATTTTAAAAACGATTTCTTTTCTATAAAGATTATATTTTTCTCTAAAACGATGTTTACATTATAAAAATTACATTTTTATTATAAAAAATCATACCTTTAGTATAAAAATCATCTCTTTATACCCTAACTATATAAATAAAAATCATCTATATGTTTATCAAGGTCCTAACATTAAAAAAAACTGAAAAGAAAAATAAATAATAAATTAAAACACACTTTTTCTTGTTCAAGAGGGAGGACGGTGCTGCAATCGTCGGAGATGGGCTTGTCAGGGCGGCGCCGGCCTGATGGTGGTCGCCGGTGGGGCCTAGGGCTGTGGCGGTGGACTGTAGCGTCATTCTGGGAGGTTTGGGCTCTAGCGGTTTGAATTGGGGAAGGGGAGTGGGGTTGCGGTGGAGAGGGGGGTCGGCGGCCTTGGATGGCCAGACTCCGAACGTGGCGGCGCTAGGGCTCCGCCCTTTTCCTTCTTCTTTTTTCAATTTGAAACCGGCGAGATAAAGGGAAGGTGAGAGGGTTTATATTTTTAATTAATTATTTAATTTCAAAAAGCAAATTTTTATTTCGAACTCGAAATCGAACACACCGACTGTCGTCCACAGCTAATTACCTCCATTCCGAACACAATGGGATACGTATCGCAAGCCAGTCTGGCTGTTTCGACCGGTTTCCGTCAAAATCAAAATATAAATTTATATATTGAATTTGAACGCGCATTTCATTTTACTGGGGTCACATCCGGACCCTAAAAATTCCAGAAAAATTATTTCTAGCTTCGTATTGACGATACGGTCCTAACAAAACTAATTTCGTCAAATTCTGATACCGTTTGAAAAAAGGCCATTTTCCAGTCGATTAAAATCAACTGAAACTGTCAAAACACGTTTTCCTTCGCCACGCTCACATATTGATTCGAAAAATTATGAATTTTGAAACCTAGCAATAACTTGACATCACGGATCCAACAAAAGTGGTTTCGTTGAAAGCCGAGGTCGTTTGCAAAATTTCCATTTTTAAGGGCCCAAAATTCTATAACGACTATTCTGAATTTTCAACTGGACGTAACTTTTGATTCTCGCTATGAAATTTCGATTTTTCGGATTCGTTGGAAAGATTTCTCAAATAGATTCTAATATTTTTGGTTTCGCCAAAATCCGGTTTATTTTGAATCCTGTACATTCATTTGAACTTTGAAATCGATTTATCGAACTACTGCGCCATTTTCAATTCCTTTTATAATTAAAAATAAAATATTTATATTCTAGCGATGATTCAAATAAATATATACGTTCTAATTCTATTCAAAATAAATTTCTCGTCGCTATTATTTAAAATAATTCATTTTAAATATTCAAAATACGCTAAAATTGCCAAAATAAAAATTTTAAATTGGCTCAGAATTTCCGGGTTATTACAATCTCCCCCACTTAAAACTTTTCGTCCCCGAAAAGGAACAAAGCTGAAAGTTGTTTTACTAATCAACTCAACTTCCAATATTTTCATTACAGCTTAAGTTCTTCAACTTTTCAGTTTCTAAGAACTTTTCGAATTTTTCAAAATTTTTGCTAACACCCTAAATTTTCGAAAAATTTCGCCATAACCTCCCATGCACCGGGGACTTCGGAATATTTCAAACAGCCTCCCATGGCCCTCACCAATCCAAAAAGAAAAAGAAACAGCCAAGCGGCTAGCCAATCGGCTCATAAAATCATCCAAACCCAATAAATTTGTAAACATGTACCTATTTGTTGGGCAAACAATTTTATTCTTCTGCTCTAGCCTCCTTGTGAAGCACCCCACCTTCATTAAGGTCACTCACAAAGGGAATGCCTTAACTTTGGTGGAGGTTTATAAGTTAAAGCCACAGATGAACTCAAGACAGATATAAATACACATATTTTAAACAGCGGAAACCAAACAAACTTTTATTTCATCAATACGTGTATTAAACAAAGATTTCCATAATTATCTCAGAATACTTTCAACATTACAACCTCATAACTGCCTTGATTATTAAAGAAGCATGTAAACATAAATAAAGTGAGAAAAATCCCCATAGTGATATCCAAAGCCATTATCCGAGCAAGAAAGATCCAAATCATACATCTACGTTCTTGGTGCTTGTAAAGAGCCTGACTGAGTTGAGCTGTTTCCTCCCTGTGGACCTGGGAGGGGGAAACGAAAGAAAAGAAGATGAAAAGAAAATAGGGTCAGACATAAAGCCTGAGTAAATCTAGTAACTCTTCAATATGTGAATAATAAAAGGGTATGATGGATGTAAACTAAAAATAGGAAAGTGTCACAAGCTAAGGAAGTGTCGAATGCACTATCACACCCATACTATATCTTGTCACAAGCTAAGGAAGTGTCGAATGTACTATCATACCCATACTATATCTCTGCACCTATTTGAATTCATTCTAACTGGCACCCCATGGTGAGGGTGAAGTGATCCCCATTCTTATTAAAGATCAGCTCCTACTCGCGTTAACATGTGTCATACGGCCCCTAAGAATTGTAGATACCTATGCTGGTCCAACCATGGGGTGTATGAAGACCCATGGTGGCGGCCCTGACACAAAACTAGAAGACATAGGTTATACTACTGGTGTCCCCAGTGCCCTGGTTGTCTGCTCCGGAGTGTGTGCATGCCTGTGACGACCCCAAACCCCGTACGGACGGAGATAAGGGTAATCTTTGGAATATAACACAGAAACAAATAACAGCAGAACAGAATTAAATAAATACACCAGATAATGAACAAATAGAATATACTGGATAAAAGTAATCATCAGAGTTACACAGTATACAGGATCTTACTTAGTACAATTACGGTTCAACTATACATATATGTCTACAGCGAAAACCAAACATAATGTACAATAGGAGCTGAACAACATAAAAAGAGATAAATGATAGAATCCATCTTCAGCTCCAGCTATCCGGATAAAGCTTGCTAAAACTGAATACAAGGCTGCCCGTGTAGAAAAAGGGGCACCCGAGTTTGAAAGTGAAACAAACTACGAGTCAGTCATGGGACTGGTATGAGAAATCTACTCCACACATTTATAATATGGCTAATCACAGGACCACGCCACTTTCGTGGAACGGGTTTACTCCATTGGATCGCCAGTGCTCTAAAACAAATATTTCTTTTAAACATCGCAATGCTTTTTATAAAAATGAAGCCATTATAAGACTCAGTTCCCATCACACAATGCAACGCAAACCGGAGGATAGAGTCTTTACCTTATAACGGCCAAATATGCTTGATACGAATAAAACAAAAGAATTTGATATTATTACTAGTGTCTATATGTTTCAAAGCAATTTCGAATCATAACTATCAATCATAGACGACATGAGCATCCCATGCCACTATGTCGCCAAATATATATACAATCGAAACCACACAGTCACGTATTCGGAAATTGGATTTCTGTCACGAACCAAGGCAAAAGATAGTCCTTACCGAATTCGAGACGCTCTAGCCCGCCCCTCAGGACCCAGACTCAGGTGGGCCCTTGGATCGTCAGGGCCGGTCCACCGATGTGGATTAAAATTCCTGAACAATGCGTTTCCCCGCCCTATGGGGCGTAAGTGAGCCAACGAATGACTCCATCGGACCCGGATCGTCCGATCAAACCAAGGCGCCTCGCAACAACCACACAGGTGAAAAGTATATAAATGTCAGGGCTGGTAGGTCACTGACACCACCCTAGCTAGAAAGAAACGCATGCCCACCCTGAGGTCCTTATCCCGTTTCTGGTTCATACCGGGGTGTGAGGCTCGCGAATTTACATTATACACAAAGCTATGCCACACAGGCGGTGCTTTGATCATCACCACAAGACTTTGCTTTTCAACAGAAGCCCTGATCATTTGCCCCTTAGGCATGCCACACTAGCAATTCATGCCATGCGACTGATATCCATCGGTATACAACCTCTGATCTCGTGCGTTTCAGAGAGGCGTTAAGCAAAAGAATAAATTCTCCGGTGCCAAACAGATGTATATTTAATAGAGATCAATCAACATAGAATAAAATCTAATGTCAGACACACAGTCCATTAACAAGTCCGTTCTGGGTCTGAACGAAACCGAGGCACTATATGCCTCGCAAACCCATCGATCACCACGTACGTCTGGACGATCACCACTCATTATCCATATTTCGGGATGCCTCCCAATCAGGACCTCGGTTACCACCCAAACGAGGTGAAGATCTCCGGTCTTCGACCACCGTCTTCATCTTCGACTTTCAATCGTCGATCAATTATTTGAAATGAGAATTAACTCGGCCTTTTCAAATAATTCACGTATATTTAGAATTTCAAATCAATTTATTTCAATGGTTAAATCATTCGACAACCAATTTTGTTCTTTAATGTAACTTTCACATCAAACTCATTCAACCATCAAATACCACATTAATCGAGCAAATTCAGTTTATTTCCATTCCATATCGTTTATGATATTTTATAACGATTTATCGCTATTTTAATTTATTTTAAAATAGCCAATTTATTCAAAACGACGCTTCGGGCCATATCGCGGCCGTGGCGCTGTTTTTCTTCAGATTTGATTTACACATATCTGAAAATTTAACCGTTGGATCTTCACAAAATTCACATCATTAGAAAGATCTTTTCAAAACGAATCCAACAGTTCCAGTTTCGGGAAAATCCGACGGTTGGATATCCCGGTATCATCGTTTGAAGTTTCGATTTCAAAATACGAACTACAGCGTCGTTATTCGATTAAATATAATTATATTTATTTATATATAAATATAATCGTTTCTGGTGCTGTTTTTCTTCATATTTGAATTAAACATTCCAGACAATCCAACTGTTGGATTTTTACAAAGTTGGTGCCGTTGGAAAGATTTTTCCAAAGCGAACCCAACGGTTGCGATTTCAGGAAAATCCGATGGTCGGATCTCCCGTACTAATCGTTTGAAATCACGGTTTCAAAATACGAGCTGCAGCGTCGTTTTTCAATATATTCCAATTCTATTTAAATATATATATATATATCGATCCTTCGATTTCAAAACCACATGAATTTCATACTTTTGATAAAAATGGTATTTTTATCAAACTGTCTTCTATTTCAACACTTCACTATATTTGACAACTCATGTATATAATAAAAATGTGATTTTTTATTGTAAAACAATTCATTTCAAAACCAGATTATTTTATATAGATCATATTGGTGATAAAAATGGGATTTTTATTATAAAACATTTTATTTCAAAACTTGACTATTTTATACAGTTCATATAGATGATAAAAAGGTGATTTTTATTATTCAAAACACGAACACCATTCAACACATGAATTTCAATGCAACAAATAAATATAGTTTTAAAAAATGAAAATAATTCAAACACATGAATATTATTCAAAATTTCGGCAGCATAACGACAGGGTAGTTAAAACCGGGACTGTCCCTAGTACGGCTCCTCGCTCTACCTTAAAACCTCGAGGTTTTTGACAATGGGGAATCATGCATCTAGTTCGCACGCAGGCGGCATGTATATTTATTTCATTTCCACAAACTAATCCTATGTGGTTTCAACCAAATATTTCTCAACCACAAATGGGTATTTTTCAACCACAATCAATCAATATCAACCACAAACAATTACAATCAACCATTCGCTATCAATCAATTTTCACACCAATCACAACCAATAAATATCGTCCATGGTTTGTGGACGAGGGGCGTATATATATATATATATATATATATATATATATATATATATATATATATATATATGTATGTATGTATGTATGTATGTATAGCAATTCACTTCTATTTCAACATATATATAATTTCTACAACGCATATATAACTTATACATCGAACGTACAACTTATACAACGCTTATACAAGAGGTGTACAATGCTTATATAACTCATACATCGACTATATAATTTATACATCGTCGTTTTCCATATCGTTTATGATATTAGAAATCTCACATTGGGTTCCACTCCACCAAAAATAGTAGAAGGATCAGAAAAATATGCGGTCTCTTCTAGAATGTAGAAGACGTCCACACGAGTCCACTGTCTCTTGTTTCACTGAATTTCGACCACATAGCAAAAAGATATGATTTTTACAAGTTTGCAACGGTTTTAAACTGTTAAAACTGTTGAAAATAAATATGGCCGTATACATCATTATTTTATTCAAAACTAGGTTTACGATTTGCAATCAATCCGCGAACTTTGAAGACGATCAGAGTATACCTCGTCGACGGGCTAGGTGTGACGCACCCAGGGGTACCACCCACGTCGAACTCGACGCCAGATCTGGGGAGAATTTTGGCCCCGAACGGCGGATGTTTCCGTCGCGATATCTCACGAAACACACAGCAGAAATCGATCAAACCCGTATTGATTTAGAGCTGATTCAAATCTCTACAAAATTGCCAAATGAATCAGGTGGTTTCGTTGATTGGATCGTGCATTGTGGAGGAGAGAAGTTTCGAGCTCCAGTCGCCTTTCATCGTGAGGGTTACGGGCGGTTTCAGAAGAGAGAGGAAGCTGATGTGGGCAAATGAGAATTTTTTTATATTTATAAATTTTAAAATCCAAAAATACCCCTTGCCACACACGAACACCAATCCAAATCCAACGACTGTCGCGCCTAGCGTTTTACCCCCATTCCGAACACAATGGGATTTGTTTCGTAGGCCCATTCGACTGTTTCAGTAAGTTACCATTCAATTTCGTTTATAAAACATTCAATATTTGATTTGAACGTACATTTCAATTTGCCAGGGCCACAAACTGATTCGAAAAATTCCAGAAAAATAAATCTGGCTATGTTTTGAAGATACGGTCCCAACAAAACTAGTTTCGTCGAATTCTGAGACCGTTAGCAAAAAGGCCCATTTCTGGTCGATCCAATTTAACTGTAATTGACCAAAACACGTTTTCCTTTTCCACGCTCACATACTAGCTTCAAAAATTATGAAATTTGAAACCTAGCAATAACTTCACGTCCCGGATCCAACAAAAGTGGTTTCGTCGAATTCTGAGACCGTTTGCAAAATTGCCATTTCCACGGGCTATATAAATTCCATAGCGACCTTTCTGAAAATTCATTTGGCCATAACTTTTGCTTTCCGCTATGAAACTTCGATTTTTCAGATTCGTTAGAAAGGTATTCACTAACAGATTTAACTATTTTTAGTTTCACTCAAATCCGTTTTGTTTTGCAACCGGTACAGTCCGACAAAGTTTGAATTCAAATTTTGAAACTGCAGGGCCATTTCAGGCCTTGTTTATAATTAAAATTAATTATATTCCTTTTCAATTGTCGATTCAACTCACTTTTCGTCTCTATTATTCAAAATATTTATTTTAAATATTTAAAATCCATTATTTTAGCCAATTTAAAAATTTTAAATTGGTTCAGATTTTCTGGGTCGTTACAACGCCCGCACCCCGTTAGACCTGCATTGTGCACCCACCGCCGTCGTTTGACCGCTTATAATCAACCCAGTAATCGTGCCCTACCCTGCCTAGTTTCAGGGTACCGTTGATACCTAACTTTGGGTTACTGCTGAAACGGGTCCCTCGTTACCAGGATTTTCTAGTCAAACATGTTAAGTGGTTAAGTGTCTGTATTTACCTAACCCAACCCATCAATTCTTGTTAACATGTTGAATTTGGTTAAGTGTTATAGTTGGCTTAACCCTACCATCTGTCCTAAGCCTCTTAGGAGCACCAGACCACTCACATTAGACAAGTATTGCTACGATTACTGGATGTGCCGGTCGGTTCCGGGCAGGTTTACACCGTAGCTCAGTCTGACCTCGGGTCCTTATTGGGCTCAATGCTTAACCACCCACATTGGATAGGTATTGTTGTGACTACTGGACAGCCGGGTGGGTCCGGGCAGGTTTACATCACAACTCAATCCAACCTTGGGTTAAGCATATCGTGTTTTCTAAATTTACATATTTTATTACTTTTCAACTATATGTAAATGTCATATCTTTTATTTTTTGGGTATTTCAATTCATACCGCTTCTGTGTCATAATCATTGGCATGTGCCAAACATGCCAACATATATTTTTATATTTTACATCCAACGTTGTTACCCCCGTTTGTTTGCAACGTTATAACATGTGTTGGGCTTGTCAAAATTCAGCCCAACTTTATAAACATGAGGAAAAGGGGAAATCAAGAACATGTAATACATAAAGGTGTGTGGCGCATGAACTTGCAATTTGGCGATTCAACTAACATATAACATGGGTCATGTGAACTTGCATTCGAATCAAAGTATGACTAAGTAGGTGACATATGAAATGGCATAGTTTTGGCAAATACAAACTTGTGTTTGAACATGTTAACTTGGCATAATATCGACCACAAAACTAGCATGTTAGATATTCATCAAAATATACAATTTTTACATCTAATCATATGGCCTACTTCAACATGAACTTGCATAGTTTATGGAACCCAAACGATGTTTGACATAGAACCAATTATATTTTGCAAATAAACATGAACTTGCATAGTTTATGAAACATAGATCCAATTATACTTGCAAACATAGATCTAATTATACTTGCCAATAAACATAAGAATGATATCATAGGTTTTGGGTCATGTATGCATAGAAGGTCCATAACATGTTTACATAAATTCTAATTTAGACTAAGGGAATATACATAGTCCATGCCATCGACATATACAAAAAGGGATCAATTTCTATTTTTTGCCACAAACTTGCAAGTGCCATTGTTTTCATATACAATTGTTCAATAGGCTTGCATCAATCAATTTATGCCACAAACATCAATACACAAGTCATGGTAGAACCATTACAATACACAAAAATTATAACAACACGATTCTATTTTCATTCACATCGAATCACATCACAGTTTTTATTCATATTCTGAAAGGTCACTATACTTACAACGTGTGATGAATTCTTGTTTTCTGATTTCTGTTATTCTGATTTGGAGATGCTCTCCTTTGGGTAGCAAAGTTGCGTTGAATGATTTGATTAAGCTTTGATCTTCTTTTAATTTGATTCGTCTCTTAGGCTTGTAGGCTTGTCTCTAGGCTTTCTAATTGATGGCCATTCCTAGTTCCTCTCCGGCAGCATGACGGCTTTTATATGTTATTATTTGTGTGAATTTAGGGTTAGACTTGAGTTGTATTTATAGAATTTTAAATTTTTTTGAGCGGTCGATGAAGCTAGGGTGAATCCAGACCATCCATCTCAATAGAGGCCAATAAGAAAGAGACATGTAAGCCCTAGTGACTCAGCCAAGCATTAGAATTCGACCAGACCCTGACCAGGCCGGCCAGGGCCTGACCAGCAGGTCTTTCTGACCTGGGCGCACTTGGCAGGTGCGCTAGGCCAAAATTGTACTGCCGCACTTCCCAAGTGCGCCAGTTCAACTTTATTCTGGCGCACTACACAAGTGCGCAGTGCATTCTGACCCGTTTTCCGGTTTTTCTGCCCAACTTCGTTCGTCCATATCTTCTTCATACGATATCTGTTTTACGCAAACTTGAACTCTATCTCAAGCAGAATTTCGAGACGAACGCAATGGCATAACCCATTTCCCTTGATTTCATCATTTATAATTAATTATACTTTAATTCGTGAAGCTTAACATTATAGAATTCACAGGGTGTTACATTCTCCCCCACTTAAAAGGATTTCGTCCCTGAAATCTTCAAGTTAGGACGAATGAATATCCTACCATCCAACAGTCCATCTACTCAACCAACAAACACAGGCATCCACTGTCCTTAAAAGACTTCTAATGCTTCATGATCATATGCATAGTGTGTGTACATGTCCATATCTAATGCAGAAATCAGGCGGTCTACTGATTCAGTTGACCTCCTTAATGTGAATCATGTAAGTGTCATGAATCCATTATGTATGCAAATTTTTCCTTCTCATAATTCTACATGAGTGCACAACTATTCATACAAATGCGACGACCATATGACAGCATATCAAGTTTACAACCATATACAAATAAGAATACATATATGCATATGCAGTATGAAGTGATTGTGTTAATCTAAGACCTAGGTTGTGTGTGTATATGCATCCACGAGCAACCACTAGCAACCACTTGCAACCACTTGCAGCCATCAACCATAACATGCTTCAAATACATGTTTACATCCAAAGTGGTTTCTACCTAAGTATAAAGGATAATATCGAGGAGATATACCTAAAAAGATAGATACAAGCACAACTTAAGAAAAAGAGAGGTCAAAGATGTACCCTCAAAAAGAAGAGGGTAGGTAGCGTGTATTCTATCCTCAGTTTCCCAAGTCGCATCTTCCTCGGCGTCGCTCCACTGAACTTTAACGAGTTTGACTTCGCGGTTGCGTAGCTTTTTCACTTCCTCAAAGACATCCGGATATTCCCGGACTACTCTAACTGATTGCAAATTCTCATCAGAAGCATCAAGCGACTCTAGATAACTAAGCATAACAGCATTCAAGAGATTACAAGAAATTTCTAGAGTGTTACCAAGCCGAGTCAAGAGTCTAACTACTCTCTTCTCACAGTCAAGAATGGCACTATTACTGGATAGCCAGTCCATGCCTAAGATCAAACCATATCCCGAGAAGCCCAAAACAAAGGCATTACAACTAAACTGAACACTGAGAATAGAGATTTTCAAACCCAAACAAACGATTGACAAGTAAGCGAAGCCCCCAATTGGATTTGAAACTACTAAGGGATCTTCTACCATACTAGTGTCTAGATGCTGAGATTCTACTAAGGCAGATGAAATAAAAGAGTGTGATGCGCCAGAGTCAAAAAGTGTATGAAGTGGATGATCATAAAGATAGACTACACTTTCTACAGAAATATTACTACCTCGTTCCTACTAAGGTGCCACTAGCGCATGAACCTGACCCCCTGAAGTGGATCCGGCTTTCTGTCCCTGCCTTTCTTCTTTGGGCAGTCCTTAGCTTGGTGTCCATTTTCTCCACAATGGAAGCAACCACCCATCTTCGCCTTCCTTTTCCGGCAGTCTTTTGATATATGGCCCACAATACCACAGAAATTGCACCTTCTCTTCTCACGGGGCTTATTGTTCTTCCCCCTTCTTGACGTCTGTTTTCTTTGCTTGTAGACCTTCTTTCTTCTCTTCCCCCTTAGTTTCTTTCTTGTCGTGGTCTTCCTCGTGTAGCAACGCCATGTCCACCAGGCTTTCATAAGTCGCACCCGTGGATACATGGGTCATGGCAAGGCTGGGTAGAGGCTCATTCAAACCCTTGACGAAGCGAAGTTCCTTCTTGTGTTGGGCTTTTACTAAGTCTAGCCCAAATCTGGCAAGCTGATTAAACTGATTAACATATTCCATGATCGTCATGCTTCCCTGTTTCAAAGTTAGAAACTTTTCCATTTGCAGGCTTCTTTCGGCTTGGGAGAGGAATTTCATCTCAAACCTTGTCCTGAAGTCTTCCCATGTTTCCACCGCCCTCTGAGCATTAGTAACTTCCCACCAATAGGAAGCTTCATCCTTAAGTAACCGCACCGCAAGTTGTATCTTTTTCCTGTCATTCACTCCAAAGATGACAAAAAAATCCTCAGTCTCCTTTAACCAATTTCTTGCTCCAATAAAAGATTATGTCCCAGAAAAGTCTTTTCCACCCATAGCCTTGAAGTCTCTACATGTTTTTGCGAAGGCATTTCCAAGAGGAGGAGGAGGAGGAACCGCGGCCACTGGAGGAGGGATGTCTGCTGGGCCCGCGCCATTGGCCCTTGCTTCTAAGTACCTCCTAAACCAGCTGGGAATCGGCACTCCTTCCGGAAGGTTAAGGTCTCCAGACATGCTGAAACAGAAAGGAAAGATTCAAAACGAAGGATAGAGAAGGATAGATAGGGCACATGGATTTAGGGGATTTTGTCTTTTTATAAATATAACACTTTTTCTTAAAAAAATGCTTCTTTAAACTTTCTTTTTGAAAACAATTTTCAAAAACTTTTGTCTTGTCTGGTAAACCTAGGCTCTGATACCAAGTGAAACACCCCACCTCCATTAAGGTCACTCACAAAGGGAATGCCTTAACTTTTGTGGAGGTTTATAAGTAAAAGCCACAGATGAACTCAAGACAGATATAAATACACATATTTTAAATAGCGGAAACCAAACAAACTTTTATTTCATCAATACGTGTATTAAACAAAGATTTCCATAATTGTCTCAAAATACTTTCAACATTACAACCTCATAACTGCCTTGATTATTAAAGAAGCATGTAAACATAAATAAAGTGATAAAAATCCCCATAGTGATATCCAAAGCCATTATCCGAGCAAGAAAAATCCAAATCATACATCTACGTTCTTGGTGCTTGTAAAGAGCCTGACTGAGTTGAGCTGTTTCCTCCCTGTGGACCTGGGCGGGGGAAACGAAAGAAAAGAAGACGAAAAGAAAATAGGGTCAGACATAAAGCCTGAGTAAATCTAGTGACTCTTCAATATGTGAATAAGAAAAGAGTATGATGGATGTAAACTAATAATAGGAAAGTGTCATAAGCTAAGGAAGTGTCGAATGTACTATCACACCCATACTATATCTTGTCACAAGCTAAGGAAGTGTCGAATGTACTATCACACCCATACTATATCTCTGCACCTATTTGAATTCATTCTAACTGGCACCTCATGGTGAGGGTGAAGAGATCCCCATTCTTATTAAAGATCAGCTCCTACTCGCGTTAACATGTGTCATACGGCCCCCAAGAATTGTAGATACCTATGGTGGTCCCACCATGGGGTGTAACAAGACCCATGGTGGCGGCCCCGACACAAAACTAGAAGACATAGGTTATACTACTGGTGTCCCCAGTGCCCTAGTTGTCTGCTCCGGAGTGTGTGCACGCCTGCACCCTGTTAGACCTACACTGTGCACCCACTGCCGTCATTTGACCGCTTACAATCAGCCCAGTAATCGTGCCCCACCCTGCCTAGTTTCAGGGTACGGTTGATACCTAACTTTGGGTTACTACTGAAACGGGTCCCTCGTTACCAGGATTTTCTAGTCAAACATGTTAAGTGGTTAAGTGTCTGTATTTACCTAACCCCACCCATCAATTCTTGTTAACATGTTGAATTTGGTTAAGTGTTATAGTTGTCTTAACCCTACCATCTGTCCTTAGCCATTTAGGAGGACCAGACCACTCACATTAGACAGGTATTGCTACGGTTACTGGATGTGCTGGTCGGTTCTGGGCAGGTTTACACCGTAGCTTAGTCTAACCTCAGGTCCTTATTGGGCTCAATGCTTAACCACCCACATTGGATAGGTATTGTTGTGACTATTGGACAGCCGGGCGGGTCCGGGTAGGTTTACATCACAACTCAATCCAACCTCGGGTTAAGATATCGTGTTATCTAAATTTACATATTTTATTACTTTTCAACTATATGTAAATGTCATCTTTTACTTTTTGGGTATTTCAATTCATACCGCTTATGTGTCATAATCATTGGCATGTGCCAAACATGCCAACATATATTTTCATATTTTACACCCAACGTTGTTACCCTCGTTTGTTCGCAACGTTATAACATGTGTTGGGCTTGTCACAATTCAGCCCAACTTTATAAACGTGAGGAAAAGGGGAAATCAAGAACATGTAATACATAAAGGTGTGTGGCGCATGAACTTGCAATTTGGCGATTCAACTAACATATAACATGGGTCATGTGAACTTGCATTCGAATCAAAGTATGACTAAGTAGGTGACATATGAAATGGCATAGTTTAGGCAAATACAAACTTGTGTTTAAACATGTTAACTTGGAATAGTATCGACCACAAAACTAGCATGTTATATATTCATCAAAATGTACAATTTTTACATCTAATCATATAGCCTATTTCAATATGAACTTGCATAGTTTATGAAACCCAAACGATGTTTGACATAGAACCAATTATATTTTGCAAATAAACATGAACTTGCATAGTTTATGAAACATAGATCCAATTATACATGCAAACATAGATCTAATTATACTTGCCAATAAACATAAGAACGATATCATAGGTTTTGGGTCATGTATGCGTAGAAGGTCCATAACATGTTTACATAAATTCTAATTTAGACTAAGGGAATATACATAGTCCATGCCATCGACATATACAAAAAGGGATCAATTTCTAGTTTTTGCCACAAACTTGCAAGTGCCATTGTTTTCATATACAATTGTTCAATAGGCTTGCATCAATCAATTTATGCCACAAACATCAATACACAAGTCATGGTAGAACCATTACAATACACAAAAATTATAACAACACGATTCTATTTTCATTCACATCGAATCACATCACAGTTTTTATTTATATTCTGAAAGGTCACTATACTTACAACATGTGATGAATTCTTGTTTTCTGATTTCTGTTATTCTGATTTGGAGATGCTCTCCTTTGGGTAGCAAAGTTGCATTGAATGATTTGATTAAGCTTTGATCTTATTTTAATTTGATTCGTCTCTTAGGCTTGTTGGCTTGTCTCTAGGCTTTCTAATTGACGGCCATTCCTAGTTCCTCTCCAGCAGCATGACGGCTTTTGTATGTTTTTATTTGTGTGAATTTAGGGTTAGACTTGAGTTGTATTTATAGAATTTTAAATTTTTTTGAGCCGTCGATGAAGCTAGGGTGAATCCAGACCATCCATCTCAAGAGAGGCCAATAAGAAAGAGACATATAAGCCCTAGTGACTCAGCCAAGCATCAGAATTCGACCAGACCCTGACCAGGCCAGCCAGCGCCTGACCAGCAGGTCTTTCTGACCTGGGCGCACTTGGCAGGTGCGCTAGGCCAAAATTGTACTGGCGCACTTCCCAAGTGCGCTAGTTCAACTTTGTTCTGGCGCACTTCACAAGTGCGCCAGTGCATTCTGACCCGTTTTCCGGTTTTTCTGCCCAACTTCGTTCGTCCATATCTTCTTCATACGATATCCGTTTTACGCAAACTTGAACTCTATCTCAAGCAGAATTTCGAGACGAACGCAATGGAGTAACCCATTTCCCTTGATTTTATCATTTATAATTAATTATACTTTAATTTGTGAAGCTCAACGTTATAGAATTCACGGGGTGTTACACCTTGCTATGACCTGTTCAATGTAAGTATATGCATGCATTTGTAATCATTTTTCAATACAGTTCAATATTCGGTTCAATTTGGCATAGTGGTTCAAAATTTATTAAATCAAAACAATAATCGTACAACACAACCATCAATCAATTAGTGATTAGCTTTTCAAACACATAACTTCGATATATATATATATATGTATAAATAAAATCATGTTTTTGATGCCAAATCACAACAATAAACCTATCTAGTTTTGGTTCTCACACCAGACTATGGAAATATATAGAAATCCCACTTTCAAAACTCGAACACAAATACTGATGATGTGGCCACATCATCAGAATCATCCCCGGGCGACTAGAGTGCGATTCTATATCTATCCAGTATATTAAAACTTCGAATATACGTTCATGATGCGTATATGCAAAATCTTTATATATCGGATTGCCCAAATTCAATACAAATAAATATTCAAAAACGTATAAAACGATTTAAATTTCAAAACAAAATTTGTCTTCATTTTAAAAATATATTCTTCGCACTCGTTCTAGGATACTACTGATCCCATCTCTAACGAGTTATTCTCATTGGACATTACTAATCCAATCTTTGATGAATTCTTTCGTTCGGTTCTAATGGCGTCTTGCTCTCGAGCTGTGTAAACCAAAGCTCTGATACCACTTTATAAGGACCCGAACTTCCCCGTGAAGGAAAGCACGGATTGCTTTGAGAACAACACACATCGGAACTGTAATGTCCCAGGAATTTTAACAACCGAATATGGGATTTAATTAAGATTTAACTATTAACAGTCAAATTTATATTGATAGTTGGGTTTAAAAATCGAATATATGGTTTTGTGTATGAATTGAATTTAATATTTAATTCAGAATGATTGGTTGAGAATCAGATAAGTATCGTTGAATATTTAAATTGAATTTGGTTGTAAATTTTAATTGGATTCGAAATTCGACTGAAAACGTAATATGGTTCAATTTAAAAGTAAATGCTATTAACGATTACCAAATTGAATTTATTTGTTGATATATATGGAAATGGGCTTGGATAGGCATATTTGCAAACGTATAAAGAGATTAGAACTTTAATGTTCAAAAATTTGGAATTTGAACAGAGTTGTTGGTAGGCAACCCGAATAAAATTAGTGAACCGATAAATTATTTAAAATTTAAATTAACGTTGTATATAGACGAAGTCGGTTTACAATCAGGATAATTTTTATAGGTTCAAAACACGAGGACAAAGAGAAACGTATAATTTTTTATCGTATTTGGAGATTGTGTTTACAGTACGAATATAAAGCATTCCGGGGTATTCGAGGTAGAGTTTAATATTAAAAAACACAAATGAACCCTACACCAGTTGATTGTGCGCCGACCTACTATCTGATATTCGCATACCTTAAAAACCTGCTGACGTTACTTTGTTCTTATCTTCCCCAAATTTTTTCCCCTATAAAATCAGTGTTCCACCCCAAATATCTCCAACAAAAATCATTTCTCCCCTTTCTAATTTGTAATGGCTGAATCAATTTCCTTCCCTTAAATTTCACAGCCGTTAGTTTTAACCACCCCAAATCAAAAGTACTCTTCCCCAAATAAAATGAAGCAATGGCTGAAATCTAGTCGATCCCCCCTAAATCATGCTCAGCCCAAAGCCTCGACCTAGCACCCCACTGCCATAGCGATGCCATCACCAGTCCTTTGATTTTTTCCAAGAGGTTAATTCCTTCTTTTAGTGTAGCATAGTTTGAAGAAGGAGCAAACAAGGTCAGCAGCTTCTTTCTTCAGTCTGTCATCGGAACCGCAGCTTGAACCGCTGCCGCGAGCTTCATCACCTGCGCCTCCTTCTTGCTGCGTAAGGTGAGTTATTAACTCACGATTCATCTTAATTTCAAGTACTTTACTTCGATATAGACTAAAATGCAATGATCAATTCTTGTTGAATGCTGCCTTTAATTTCTGAATTTGTGTGATTTGTTGCTGGGTTGTTTCATAGACAACTGCATGATCTTGGATCTTTTCTGATTAAATTTATCTGAACTGCTATGTTAGAATGAAAAATAGGTATTGGTTAAGCTCGCCTTGTTTTGTCAACCTAAAAATCATGTGTCTTGATTTTACTTTGACTTTCACACCGAGCTGACTGCTCTCTGTTTTGTCGCATTGAGCAATGGGGATGCCGGGTGTAATCGATCAGCATACTGTATTGAGGGGTGTACTACTGTTTATGTTATACTTCCTATTATAACTCAGAACACTATCTCGACTTGTTTCCCTTTCTATTTGCTCCTCATGTGATTGTTACTATGACTTGAACTATATGCCAATCATATTGTAACCACTGTTATTAGTTGTAATCTGAAATCTGTCGCAGTGCCGCTCTTGTTTCACTATATTGAACCCAAACCACTGGTCTATGAAACTGGAATATGTTTATCATGGTTTGTTGAATATAAAAATTTACTTCCTTGAACCACATGGAACCATATATATCAATATCTATGTGTGCTGCTTCACTGAATTTACTTGTGTTTATATTTATTTGCCATTAGTATACGCTTAAGGCCAATAGTGTAGTGGAGTGCATTGTCTTATAAGGTTAGAAGCAAAGCATATAGACGTTTAGGAAATCACCTCTCTTTCAAAATAGAAAAATATCTCTAAATAGGACTGTGCTATAGCGAACAACATGACTGATGACATCATAGTAAAAGAATGCAAGTGCATGTAAGCTTTGCTGCCATACATCAAAAAGTTTTTACTGACTGACAATAGTATGTGCAAATATTTTGAAAAGTGTGTGTGTGTGTGTGTACATATAAACCTTTTTATGTATACAAATATAAAACAAAACGCACTGAAATTGGGATTGAATAATGTTTATGTGAACCGAAATAAAGATGTATATGTAATTAAGGGGTGCAGTTGAAATAGTTGTTTATCAGTCTTAGCATTTATCCTTCCCCGTGCATTGCCTGTAGTGGAGTGTAATGCAATGCCTCTTTCAGTTCATGCGTGTCCTTGTTTAAGGAAATAAAACGAACTAAGTATATATGTTGAGAATGTGAAAGTATAAGATCAGTGGTTGCTTCATTTAATTATTTATTTAAATTCTGAAACGAGCCGTCTCATTTTGGCACACTAGTTAGTTAATCTGAGGCATGCTCTTTTGCTCAGTAACTTGGCCTGATTTTAAATGTTGAACATGCTACATATTATATTTTTGATACTTCATTGCTTATGAAACAGTTTGCTACATGTTATATTTTTGATACTTCATTGCTTATAAAACAGTTTGCTACATGTTATATTTTTGATACTGCATTGCTTATAAAACAGTTTGCTACATGTTATATTTTAATACTTCATGGCTTAAAAAACTGCTACTGTTGATACATGTTATATTTTTATTACATCATGGCTGTAGGGGTTGCCTCTTTCAAGTGGTTACTCAGACCACATTTGCCCACGTTTCATTCAGGATTGTGTATGCTGACTTTAATAACTCATTGAATGATATATATAGAGTCTTTAACCATATCGTGTATTCATAACTTGTCTCAACTGTTTTGTCCCTATGTACACTTGATTGGGTGCTGGTTGGTGTGCGTCCACCTGTGTAGGTTTGTGGGTTAATGGCTCCATTTGAACTGCTGCATGAATGTGTGGACCTTGTATAATTTATGTTTATGGTTGATATGCCAAAACCTGGTCACATATGTTGAGTCTATATTTGGATAGTGGAATTGTTCCCTATTTATGGTTTTCGAATGCATGGGCTTTGTGTATTTTCCACGTCCCGGATATGACCTGACATTGCCTAACCTAGGCGGCCTTGTCCCAATACTCGTATCTAATACACCCTGTTTCCGGGATGCTGGGGCAGTGCACACGTGTACCTGTACACGTGTGTACATGCAGGCTTCCATAACCATTTGTCCCTAAAATAAAAATCTATAAGTATGGTTTTAGTATTTATATATATGTGGAGGTCGATGTACACATATGTATATACATACTACTGTATGTGTATACATATGTCATCGGCATACATATATATAAATCCACGTACGGGTTGATTGATTCATCCCAAGTTGCTATACTCGAAGTTTAATAATTTGCCAGGATTAACTATCAGTTTTTAGTTCATATCAAAGTTAATTTACTTGAACTATGATTAATCCTGACTCGAGTGTTTTATGTTTTTGCATGGAACGCTCGGGTCAGATCTGAGTGTTACAGACTTAAAGATTTCAACTTAGGATTCGAAGATTAGCGAAGCTGGGGATTCAAAGACGGTGCACTCTGAAGTTTTAAACAATACTACTTTTTTCTTGTATTCAACTGTATTTTGAAACACCGCTGTATAGAAAATCTTGTATTAAATCCTGATTAATATATAAAAGATTATTGTTTCTGTTCGATATTTAGTTATTTATTTATTCTGTGTTAATTTTATATTTTTAAACTCTGTAAGCTAAATAACAATCTGTCATTTTGAACGTTTTGAGTTGGTTTAAATACCGATTTGAAGCGGTCAAAATGGCAGGACGTTACAAGTGGTATCAGAGCTTTGGTTTATTCAAAGCTTAGCTTATCGAGTTTAAATGAGTAGGATCGACACTAGAAAAGCAAATTTTGAAAATAAAAAGGTTTCGAAATATGAATTTTGAAAATGAAAATAATTTTAAAATAGAATTTGAAGAAAAAATATATTTTGGAGAAATTATTTTTGAGACTATTATTTTGAAACAAATACAGCGGAAAAAGTATTTTGAGATTTAAAATTTTGTTCGGAATCCCCAGTCTTCAGAAGTCTTCGAATCCAGGTTTGCAAGAATTGTTCTTCGATAAGATCCCCTTAGATTTGAATCTTGAATCCACCATCAATTGGTATCCAAGAAAAATAAGTACAAGAGAATCGATGAATTAAATTCTCTAATCATGTATTTTAGCAATAAAAGATAACTAAAATTTATTGGAAGTAAGAATTCAATTAGAAATTTGAATGATAACAGGGAAATTTGAAATCTTCAAAAAAAAAGGAAACGATGAATTTTATTTCGATATACAGAATATAAGTGAATGATAATAAAATCAAGAATGTTATATTTGGAATTCGATTATGTTAAATTGTATTACTAACTTGGCAAGATAAATTATAATTGGTTTCAAACCAATAAGGTATAATCGAATAGATGAATTCGATAGCAAGATATAAACTTGTTAATTAATAAACAAGAAGTGAATGGTTAATGAGAGTTTTAAGTTATGACAATAGTCAGTGAAGTGAAGGAGATATGAACGAAGATTTTAAAGAGATATAAACCTATATTTAAACAAATCAAAAGTTAATTTGATGTGTCGAGTCCAAATTCGTATAAAAGGGACAATATTTACCTTTTGGAAGTAAATAAACGTTGGAAAGCGAAAATGTTGAAATGGAATTGGAGATAAAGGAAATGGAGTGGACTAGTACGATAAATTTATTCTGAATTTTAGAATATAAATCAGATGAATTTTTTTTCGAAATTCGGAATATATTATCAAATATGGGATTATTTAATAAAAAAATTATTTACGGGAATCAACTATGTACTTTTCATTTTTAAATAAAAATTTAATATATAAATTGTTTATATTCAGATTAATGAATAAAATACATTTTAAAGTTTAATATTATGAAAGCGTGAATTATTGTGATAATCATCGATTTTCGTAAAACAAGAAAATTTTTAACTTGAAGTTGAGAATTATGAGAATGTTTTGTTGGTATTCGAAGTTGTGAAATTTATCAATTTTCAAAGTTGATAATGTTGTTCAGTTAAGGTCTGAGAGGTAAATATACCCCAACTTGATTGACTTCATTGTTGACTAAGAAATGATTAAAGTTCAATAGCAATAATTGGTTAGGTGAAATAAGCTAATGAGTGTCAACAGTAAATGGGAATATCGATGTTTTACTTAACATCTATTTAATTCAAATAACGAATTTGGAAATGTTTTCCATGAAGGATAAAGTATATTTTCTGTAGAGAATAAGATATGCGAATATATGGAAATGTTTTCCAATAAGAAATTTTCTAGAATTATAGAAAATAAATATGATAATTGGAAATGCGTTTAAAAAGATCATGTGAGGCTAACGAGTTTGGATAAATCGGAATGGCAATGACCGAAGAATAAAAAGTCGCACGTCAAGGACAAAGGGCGGTAGAACATAAGAGGAATGAATTTGAAACTGAATTCGAGTATTCCGTAAGAAATGTTTTGATAAGAATACGAGGAATAGAATAAGAAATTTGGAGGCAAACAGAAGATTAGTTAAGTTGAATGATTTCTTGGGTGTCTATCTGATGTTGGTTTCGGCCTTCGGGGTTGATACTTAGGAAAGTTGTTCACTTGCTAATGGACCGTCGAAGGAGGAAGACATGGAGAAGTAATACTGTGTTAATAAGGGATTTGTTATAAAGATGAAAATTTCTGAAATTTTCGAAAGCATAAAAATTTAAATCAGGTGATGAATTGAATAGTCGAAAAATAATATGAAGAGAATTGAGAAAAATAAATAAAAATAATGGTGTAAACGGATTGATTGAAGATCGTAAAAATTCCAGGAATTACAGTAAATGAGGGTGGTGAATACCATGGAGACGTTTATGTAAGAAGACAATCATCGATGGCAAGAAGACAATCATTGATGATTGCAGACCCAAACTAATTTATTAATAAAAAATTTGGAAATAGAAGTGCAAATGATGTTATAGAAGTGTTGTTGGAATCTAAAGCAATAATATAGTGGAAATCGCATAAATGATATCAGATTACGAATTGGTAAAGAAAAGATAGTTTGAAAATGGAAACTGTAATATCCCGGAAATCTGGGCCAATATAAAAATTTTATTTTGGCAATTTTAGCGAATTTTGATTATTTAAAATGGATTATTTTAAATAATATCGACGAGAAATTTATTTTGAATAGAATTCGAACGTATATATTATATAGATCGTCGATAGAATATAAATATTTATTTATATTTATAAAAGGAATTGAAAATGGCGCGGTAGTTCGATAATTCGATTTCAAATTTCAAATGAATGTACCGGGTGCATAATAAACCGGATTTTAGTAAAACCAAAAATAATAGGATCTATTTGTGAATACCTTTCCAACGAATCCGAAAAATTGAAATTTCATAGCGGGAATCAAAAGATATGTCCAGTTGAAAATTCTAAATAGTCGCTATGGAATTCAGGCCCTTAAAAATGGGAATTTTGCAAACGACCTCGGATTTCGACGAAACCACTTTTGTTGGATCCGGGATGCCAAGTTATTGCTAGATTTCAAATTTCATAATTTTTCGAATCAATATGTGAGCGTGGCAAAGGAAAACGCGTTTGACCAGTTTCAGTTGATTTTAATCAACTGGAAAATGGCCATTTTTCAAACGGTCTCAGAATTCAACGAAACTAGTTTTGTTAGGACCGTATCGTCAATACGAAGCTAGAAAATATTTTTCGGGAAATTTTCGAGTTAGTGTGTGACCCCGGTAAATTGAAATGCGCGTTCAAATTCAATATATAGAGTTATATGTTGATTTTGACGAAAACTGATCGAAACAAGAGAATTGGCTTGCGAAACATATCCCATTGTGTTCGAAATGGGGGTAAAACGCTAGGGGCGACAGTCGTTGGGCCTCGTTTGGTGTTCAAACGAAAAGTCAACTTTTCTTGGGAATTAAATAAATAAAATATAATTATTTCAAACTTAACACCCCCCCCCATTTCACTTTTACTCGATCAAATTGTTTTCCCCCTTCTCAGTAAAATCCCGACGCCCTAATCATCCCACCGTCCTCGTCGTCGGTCACCGCCGGAGTGCGCCTGGCCACCCCCTCCGCCCAGCTCCTCCCCGACGTCCTCGCTCCACCCTCGACCCCCCCCCCCCCCGCAGCTGAAGCCCGACAGGCCCCAAAACCTGAAACCGCCGAGAGCTGGACGTCGCCACCCCCCTGAAGCCGCCGACCACCTGCAGCCTCTCCACGACCCCCCCCCCCCATCTCCGGTCAGACGCCCACCTCCGTCCCCAACGAGTCTCCTCCCTCTTCAAAAAGAAAATGTGAGTCTTTTCCTTTTTATTTTGAATTTCTTTTCAGATTTTATTATGTACTAGCTTTCAAATAAAAAGCTTTGATTTTCTTTAATGAAAGGATTAGATTTTCTTTAAATAAAAGATTAGATTTTTATTAAATGACTAGCGAGATAAAAATTAGTTTTTTTATATATATTAGGTTCTTGTTTTTATGTAAGTGAATTCAATTTCATATTTTTATACGTATGATTTTAAAGAAAAATAGGATTTTTATACACTACAAAATCAAGATTGGATTTGTAAGGATGAACAAAATTAAATTTTAACATGAAGAAAATAAGAAAGTTAACATGAACAAGATGAGATTTTTGTATAGAAAAAGGTGAGATTTTTATCTATAAAAAGATATGATTTTTATTTCTAAAAATATGGTTTTTAATTTATGACATGGTTAAAAATATAATTTTTATAATATAGAAAGGTTAAAAATATAATTTTTATAATATAGAAAAGTTAAAAATATAATTTTTATACTAGTGGCATATTAAAAATATGATTTTTATACACTAGAGAATATAAAAATGTGATTTTTATATATGTAGAGAATACGGGCAACGAAAATGACAAGAGGCGAGAACAGCGAAGATTTCTACATAAGAAGAGTCGCGGGATTGGATTAGCTATTCTGTG
Source organism: Allium sativum (assembly GCA_030737875.1). NCBI lineage: Eukaryota > Viridiplantae > Streptophyta > Magnoliopsida > Asparagales > Amaryllidaceae > Allium > Allium sativum. The sequence continues at coordinate 338,837,467 of CM060912.1, forward strand.
AGAACTTCTCACCTTTTAATTTTGTTTTCTAGTTAAAATATATAATAGGATGCAGACGGTGTTTAGTAGCACCCGACACCCGTCGTCTACAGACCATGGATGGCTTGTATGCTTGTTTGTATGATTTTGATGTGTAGTTGATTGTGTGATGTGATGTGAAATGAAATAAAATATTTATACAGTTAAAAATATTTTATAGTTAAAAATAGAATTTTTAACGTATATTTGAAATGAAATAAATATAAACAAATCGGACGATTTGTTTATATACACACACATTTGACTGATATTGATTGGGACGATAAATTTTACACATCGCCCAACTGCACAAATAAAATCTGTGTTTGATTGTTTGAAAAACCCCACACGGGTATTGGGATGATATATGACATACACTAGTCCCAATAATTAGTTGTATGTCGATCGATTGATTGAAAGACTGTTATAAGCGTTGAATATTTATATTTGATGCTTATACAGTGTAGAATGCACTTTGGATGATGGTTGATTATTCATCGTTGTTATTGTATACATGTGTTATAGAAAATCCATATAATTAACATTATATGGTAATTGATTGGGCCTCATTCCAGTTTTAAAATAGAAATATTTGAAAAAGAAATATTTGAAATAGAATATTTGAAAATCGAAATATATGAAGCCGCGTTGATAGATTGACGCCATTTTGACGTGAACGATGTTTATATCGATTTTATTCAAATTGAAGTGAATATTAAAGTGAATTGAAATTCGAATTTAATTGAATTGATTTGAAATTCGAAATAAATTGAATTGATCTGAAATTCGAAATAAACTGAAATGGTTTGAATTCGATTAGAATTGAAATCGATTTGAAATGAATTTAAAACGAATTTGTATTGGAATATTCAATTTTGATTTGAAATTGAATATGAAGTTGAAATCGTTTCAAAAACGAATTTAAAACGATTTATATAATACGTTTTAAAAGGAAATCGACGAAGTATATATTATATATATTATATACATAATATAATGGCCTGAATAGAACGCGCCGCGCCGCGGCAGTTCGCGTATTTCGACCATTGATTCGAACGGATATTACGGGAGATCCGACCGTCGGATTCTCCTAAAACCGGAACCGTTGGGTTCGTATCGAAAAGAGCTTTCTAACGAATATTAGAAATCAGAAATCTAACGGTTGGATTTGGAATTATGTCCAAATCAAATTTGAAAAAGGTCGATATAAGTGCAGTTCGATGGCAGTTGATGGAAATCGACTGTACGGGCCTTGATAAAATTATTAAAAATATCTATAATTTTTGTAAAATCATAAGAAATGATATGTGAAGATTTGGGATGAAAAACTCCATATTTGAAAAGATAAAAATAGATTTTTATCGAAATGAACTAGTTTTGAACTAGAATAATAATTTATTTATTTTTAAATAAATAAATTGGTTTTGAAATGGTTTTAAAAGAAACCAGAATTTCCAATAATTGAATTGGAATGGATTTGAATCGAAATTGTCTTCGGAATATTTCGATGTTGGATTTCGTGATTATACAAATGTTGTTATGGAAATTTGAAAGATATTTATATATCGTTATTTCCAATACGACATTTGTTAGCCATAGAATTTGATATTGAATATAAGCCGGTATATTTTCTATTCAGAGCCTTGTATTTAATGTCAAATGTGATTTGGGTTGTCGTGAATGGTGTCTTTATTAACACTCTTCTTGAACCCAGTTGAGAAAAGATTAAATCCTTTTATTTAGATTTAATGAAGTGTACCAATTAAATAATATTTAATTGGAATCGAATTGGTATTGATTTTTGGGTTTATCGTGAACAGTGTTTTAAATAACACTTGTTCTTTAACCCGATAATTAATGGAATGTGATTTTGGGTTTATCGTGAACCGTGTTTTAAATGACACCGATTCTTTAACCCAGTTAAAGATTAAAACTAAGTGGAGTTTTAATGAATCTTTAATAAGATTGAAATGATAGAGAATGGAGTATCACCGGTTTTACTCCAGGCGGTAGTTAAATCTTTAATTAGATTTGAACGTGAAATGGTAATTGAATTTACCGATAACACCGTGGTGTTAGATATGAAGTATGACCAGTTTTACTTCAATGGGATAAATATGTTGGGGTTGGGAAATAAAATAAATGATTACTTCGGTGTGGTTCGCTAATCCCGACTAGTGTGAATTGACATTCAAAGGAGATTAAAGAATAAATTTAAAGAATTTATCTTTGATAAAATTAATGGGAGCCTTTCCCAAAATATAAGAATATTTGAATAAAAGAATATTCTTAATTGGAATGAGGCGTATGCTGTGTTTGTGTAACACGTGTTTATTATATATATACGCGAGTTGTTCAGAAAGGCCGGGTTTATCCCATTCTGAATAACTGATTCGACGTGGTGTCGAAGATGAAGACGGTGGTTGAAGACCGGAGGTCTTCACGTCGTTTGGGTAATTACTGATGATCTTGATTGGGCTGTACACCCAAGAAGATGGAAACAGTTGGTGATCGTCCAGACGTACTTGGAGATCGATGGATATGCGGGGTACTAGGTGCCTCCGGTTTCGTTCAGACCCAGAACGAACTTGTAAATGGACTGTGTGTCTGACACTAGATTTTAGTCCGTGTGATTGATTTCTATTAAATATATATCTGTTTGGCAGCGGAGAATTTATTCTCTTGCTTAACGCCCTTCTCTGAGACGTACGAGCTCAGGGGTTATATATTGATGGATATCAAACGCATGGAGTGAATTGCCTGTGTGGCATGCCTAAGTGGCAATTGATCGAGGCTTCTGTTGAAAAGCAAAGTCTTGTGGTGATGATCAAAGCACAGCCTATGTGGCACAGCTTTGTGTAACGTGAATTCGCGAGCCTCGCACCCCGGTTGTGAACCAAAAACGGGAGAGGACATCAGGGAGGATATGCGTTTCTTTCTAGCTTGGGTGGTGTCAGTGACCTACCAGCCCTGACATTTATATACTTTTCACCTGTGTGGTTGTTGCAGTTGCGAGGCGCCTCGGTTTGATCGGACGATCCGGGTCCGATGGAGTCATTTAGTTGGCTCACCTACGCCCCATAGGGCGGGGAAACGCATGTTCAGGCATTTTAATCCACATCGGTGGACCGGCCCTGAGGATCCAGGGGCCCACTTGAGTCTGGGTCCTGAGAGGCGGGCTAGAGCGTCTCAAATTGGTTGAGGACTATCTTTTGCCTTGGTTCACAGACGGAAATCTAATTTCCAAAAACGTGACATTTGCAGTTTTATTTGTAGAGCCTAGTATGGCGACATGATATATGGTACCCATGCCGCCTATGATTGATACTTATGATTTGAAGTCGTTTTATACACTATACACCTATAATAGTATCAAATGATTTGTTTTAAACGTACTAAGCATGTTTGGCTATTATAAGGGAATACCCTATCCCCCGGCTTGCGTTGCATTGTGTGATAGGACCTGGGTCTTATAATAGCTTCATTTTTCTTTATTTAGCATTGCGCTGTTTGTTTTATGCACTGGTATTCTTTGGAGGAAACCCGTTCCGTGTTATACGGCGTGGTCCCCTGATTTGCGTAACTTTAAAAATAAAGATTAATAACTGTTTTAGTTCTCACACCAGTCCCATGACTGACCTGGAGTTTATTGTTTTAACCTAAACTCTGGGTGCCCTTATTTTGACACGGGCAGCTAGTAGTTTTGGTTTTGCAGATTTATATTCACAGGATCCTGGTTTACAGCTGGAATGGTATCCGGAAAGCTTTGTATCCGTATATCTCTTCTAGTTGTGTATTGTATTATTTTCCGCTGCTATGTAATGTATTTAAATCTTTGATATTTCTGTGTAATATTCATTTATACAATGTATATTTTTGTAATCTGATGGATTGTTGTAATTAACAATGAAATGTTCTTCCGTCTGCGTTCTATTTTGTCGTGTTCTCAAAACAATTCGTTCTTTCTCTTCTCTTCGAAGACTGGGGAAGTTCGGGTCATTTCAGCTTGGTATCAGAGCTTTGGTTTACAGAGCTCGAGAACAAGACTCATTAGAACCATACGAAAGAATTCATCAGAGATTGGATTAGTAATATCCAATGGGAATGACTCGTTAGAGATGGGATCAGTAGTATCCTAGAACGAGTGTGAAGAGTATATTTTTAAAATGAAAACAATTTTTGTTTTGAAAATTTAAATCACTTATTCGTATTTGACCATTTATTATATATTGATTTGGACAATCCAATATATAAAGATTTTGTATATATGTCTTACAAACGTGTGCTCGAAGTTTTAATATACTGGGTAGATATAGAATCCCTCTAGTGCCCGGGGATAATTCTGGTGACGGGGCACCATCGCCAGTATTTATTTTCGAGCGACGAAAGTGTGATATTTATATATTTCCAATTGACTGGTATGAGAACCAAAATTAGATAGGGCCTATTGTTGTGATTTGGCATCAAAAATATGATTTTTGACTATATATCAAAGTTATGAATTGGAAATGATAACCAACTAATTGATTGATGCTTGTGTTGTTTGTTTATTTGTTTGATAATTTTGCACCATATAGCCCAATTGAATCAAATAGTGAATTGTATTGAAAATTGGTCGCATTTGCTTGCATATACATGTACTTACAGTGAACAGGTCATAGCAAAGAGGCTAGAGCAGAAGAATAAAATTGTTTGCCCGACAAATAGGTACATGTTTACCATAATTTACTGTTTTGTTTGGGTGATGATGATTTTATGAGCCGATTGGCTAGCCGCTTGGCTTTTTCTTTTTCTTTTTGAGATCAGAAGTCCTGTATGGCAATTTCGGGATTTTCCCGTTGCTCCCGGTGCAGGGGAGGTTATGGCGAAATTTTTCGAAAATTTAGGGTGTTAGCCTAATTTTTGAAAAATTTGAAAAGTTCTTAGAAACTGAAAAGTTGAAGAACTTAAGCCGTAGTGAAAACACTGGAAGTTAAGTTGATTTGTGAAACAACTTTCGGCTTCGTTCCTTTTCGGGGACGAAAAGTTTTAAGTGGGGGAGATTGTAATAACCCGGAAATCTGGGCCAATTTAAAATTTTTATTTTGGCAATTTTAGCGAATTTTGATTATTTAAAATGGATTATTTTAAATAATATCGACGAGAAATTTATTTTGAATAGAATTCGAACTTATATATTATATAGATCGTCGATAGAATATAAATATATATTATATTTATAAAAGGAATTGAAAATGGCGTGGTAGTTCGATAATTCGATTTCAAACTTCAAATGAATGTACCGGGTGCATAATAAATCGGATTTTAGTGAAACCAAAAATAATAGGATCTATTTGTGAATACCTTTCCAACGAATCCGAAAAATTGAAATTTCATTGCGGGAATCAAAAGATATGTCCAGTTGAAAATTCTGAATAGTCGTTATGGAATTCAGACCCTTAAAAATGGGAATTTTCCAAACGACCTTGGATTTCGACGAAACCACTTTTGTTGGATCGGGGATGTCAAGTTATTGCTAGGTTTCAAATTTCATAATTTTTCGAATCAATATGTGAGCGTGGCAAAGGAAAACGCGTTTGACCAGTTTAAGTTGATTTTAATCGACTGGAAAATGGCCATTTTTCAAACGGTCTCAGAATTCAACGAAACTAGTTTTGTTAGGACCGTATTGTCAATACGAAGCTAGAAAATATTTTTCGGGAAATTTTCGAGTTAGTGTGTGACCCCGGTAAATTGAAATGCGCGTTCAAATTCAATATATAGAGTTATATGTTGATTTTGACGAAAACTGATCGAAACAAGCGAATTGGCTTGCAAAACATATCCCATTGTGTTCGGAATGGGGGTAAAACGTTAGGGGCGACACTCGTTGGGCCTCGTTTGGTGTTCAAACGAAAAGTCAACTTCTCTTGGGAATTAAATAAATAAAATATAATTATTTCACACTTAACACCCCCCCCCATTTCACTTTTACTCGATCAAATTGTTTTCCCCCTTCTCAGTAAAATCCCGACGCCCTAATCATCCCACCCTCCTCCTCGTCGGTCACCGCCGGAGTGCGCCTGGCCACCCCCTCCGCCCAGCTCCTCCCCGACGTCCTCGACGTCCTCCGCCCAGCTCCTCGACCCCCCCCCCCCCGCAGTTGAAGCGCGACAGGCCCCAAAACCTGAAACCGCCGAGAGCTGGACGCCGCCACCCCCCTGAAGCCGTCGACCACCTGCAGCCTCTCCACGACCCCCCCCCCATCTCTGGTCAGACGCCCACCTCCATCCCCAACGAGTCTCCTCCCTCTTCGAAAAGAAAATGTGAGTCTTTTCCTTTTTATTTTGAATTTCTTTTCAGTTTTTATTATGTACTAGCTTTCAAATAAAAAGCTTTGATTTTCTTTAATGAAAGGATTAGATTTTCTTTAAATAAAAGATTAGATTTTTATTAAATGACTAGCGAGATAAAAATTAGTTTTTTTTATATATATTAGGATCTTGTTTTTATGTAAGTGGATTCAATTTCAGATTTTTATACGTATGATTTTAAAGAAAAATAGGATTTTTATACACTACAAAGTCAAGATTGGATTTGTAAGGATGAACAAAATTAAATTTTAACATGAAGAAAATAAGATAGTTAACATGAACAAGATGAGATTTTTGTACAGAAAAAGGTGAGATTTTTATCTATAAAAAGATATGATTTTTATTTCTAAAAATATGGTTTTTAATTTATGACAAGGTTAAAAATATAATTTTTATAATATAGAAAGGTTAAAAATATAATTTTTATAATATAGAAAAGTTAAATATATAATTTTTATACTAGTGGCATATTAAAAATATGATTTTTATACACTAGAGAATATAAAAATGTGATTTTTATATATGTAGAGAATACGGGCAACGAAAATGACAAGAGGCGTGAACGGCGAAGATTTCTACATAAGAAGAGTCGTGGGATTGGATTAGCTATTCTGTGAGAACTTCTCACCTTTTAATTTTGTTTTCTAGTTAAAATATATACTAGGATGCAGACGGTGTTTAGTAGCACCCGACACCCGTCGTCCACAGACCATGGACGGCTTGTATGCTTGTTTGTTTGATTTTGATGTGTAGTTGATTGTGTGATGTGATGTGAAATGAAATAAAATATTTATATAGTTAAAAATATTTTATAGTTAAAAATAGAATTTTTAACGTATATTTGAAATGAAATAAATATAAACAAATCGGACGATTTGTTTATATATACACACATTTGACTGATATTGATTGGGACGATAAATTTTACACATCGCCCAACTGCACAAATAAAATCTGTGTTTGATTGTTTGAAAACCCCACACGGGTATTGGGATGATATATGACATACACTAGTCCCAATAATTAGCTGTAGGTCGATCGATCGATTGACAGACTGTTATAAGCGTTGAATATTTATATTTAATGCTTATACAGTGTAGAATGCACTTTGGATGATGGTTGATTATTCATCGTTGTTATTGTATACATGTGTTGTAGAAAATCCATATAATTAACATTATATGGTAATTGATTGGGCCTCATTCCAGTTTTAAAATAGAAATATTTGAAAAAGAAATATTTGAAATAGAATATTTGAAAATCGAAATATATGAAGCCGCGTTGATAGATTGACGCCATTTTGATGTGAACGATATTTATGTCGATTTTATTCAAATTGAAGTGAATATTGAAGTGAATATTAAGGTGAATTGAAATTCGAATTTAATTGAATTGATTTGAAATTCGAAATAAATTGAATTGATCTGAAATTCGAAATAAACTGAAATGGTTTGAATTCGAATAGAATTGAAATAGAATTGAAATCGATTTGAAATGAATTTAAAACGAATTTATATTGGAATATTCAATTTTGATTTGAAATTGAATATGAAGTTGAAATCGTTTTGAAAACGAATTTAAAACGATTTATATAATACGTTTTAAAAGGAAATCGATGAAGTATATATATTATATATTATATATATAATATAATGGCCTGAATAGAACGCGCCGCGCCGCGGTAGTTCGCGAATTTCGACCATTGATTCGAACGGATATTACGGGAGATCCGACCGTCGGATTCTCCTAGAACCGGAACCGTTGGGTTCGTATCGAAAAGAGCTTTCTAACGAATATTAGAAATTAGAAATCTAACGGTTGGATTTGGAATTATGTCAAAATCAAATTTGAAAAAGGTCGCTATAAGTGCAGTTCGATGGCCGTTGATGGAAATCAACTGTACGGGCCTTGATAAAATTATTAAAAATATCAATAATTTGTGTAAAATCATAAGAAATGATATGTGAAGAATTGGGATGAAAAACTCCATATTTGAAAAGATAAAAATAGATTTTTATCGAAATGAACTAGTTTTGAACTAGAATAATAATTTATTTATTTTTAAATAAATAAATTGGTTTTTAAATGGTTTTAAAAGAAACCAGAGTTTCCAATAATTGAATTGGAATGGATTTGAATCGAAATTGTCTTCGGAATATTTCGATGTTGGATTTCGTGATTATATAGATGTTGTTATGGAAATTTGAAAGATATTTATATATCGTTATTTGCAATACGATATTTGTTAGCCGTAGAATTTGATATTGAATATAAGCCAGTATATTTTCTATTCAGAGCCTTGTGTTTAATGTCAAATGTGATTTGGGTTTGTCGTGAATGGTGTCTTTATTAACACTGTTCTTGAACCCAGTTGAGAAAAGAGTAAATCCTTTTATTTAAATTTAATGAAGTGTACCAATTAAATAATATTTAATTGGAATCGAATTGGTATTGATTTTTGGATTTATCGTGAACAGTGTTTTAAATAACACTTGTTCTTTAACCCGATAATTAATGGAATGTGATTTTGGGTTTATCGTGAACCATGTTTTAAATGACACCGATTCTTTAACCCAGTTAAAGATTAAAACTAAGTGGAGTTTTAATGAAATTTTAATTAGATTGAAATGATAGAGAATGGAGTATCATCAGTTTTACTCCAGGCGGTAGTTAAATCTTTAATTAGATTTGAACGTGAAATGGTAATTGAATTTACCAATAACACCGTGGTGTTAGATATGAAGTATGACCAGTTTTACTTCATGGGATAAATAGGTTGGGGTTGGGAAATAAAATAAATGATTACTTCGGTGTGGTTCACTAATCCCAACTAGTTTGAATTGACATTCAAAGGAGATTAAAGAATAAATTTAAAGAATTTATCTTTGATAAAATTAATGGGAGCCTTTCCCAAAATATAAGAATATTCTGAATTGGAATGAGGCGTATGTTGTGTTTGTGTAACACGTGTTTATTATATATATACGCGAGTTGTTCAGAAAGACCGGGTTTATCCCATTCTAAATAACTAATTCGACATGGTGTCGAAGATGAAGACGGTGGTTGAAGACCGGAGGTCTTCACGTCGTTTGGGTAATTACTGATGATCTTGATTGGGCTGTACACACAAGAAAATGGAAACAGTTGGTGATCGTCCAGACGTACTTGGAGATCGATGGATATGCGGGGTACTAGGTGCCTCCGGTTTCGTTCAGACCCAGAACGAACTTGTAAATGGGCTGTGTGTCTGACATTGGATTTTAGTCCGTGTGATTGATTTCTCTTAAATATATATCTGTTTGGCGGCGGAGAATTTATTCTCTTGCTTAACGCCCTTCTTTGAGACGTACGAGCTCAGGGGTTATATATTGATGGATATCAAACGTGTAACACCCCACGTCCATTAATGTCACTCACAAAGGGAATGCATTAACTTCCATGGAGGTTTTAAGTGAATATAGAACAGAAAAATTACAACAAGACAGATAATAAGTGGTACTTGAAAAATCTAAAACTTCATTTTATTACAGCGGAAATTAAACATGTTTGTTACATCACTAAACCATAAATCAGAGTCAAGTACAGTGTCCATCTTCATAAAACAAAATACATAATCCCATTACACAAATAGCCATTAAAGAAGATAACAAGCTGGACTTTACTTCAAGGGTCCAAGCTTTCCAAAGAGATGAAGCAATCCAATCAAACTCCACTAGAGCTGGGCCCAACCTGGGGACCTGGAGGGGGAAAAAGGATAGAAATGGAGGGGGTAAGACATAAAGTCTGGCGAGTATGACAATTCTAACAATACTATTATCAAAATAACTAGACTAAGACATAAGCTGGAAGACAAGTAAATGTCTATGAACTATTAGGTATGGAATGAACAGATAAAGTGTAACAACCCGTATTTCGATAACATTGTAAGACGAGAATCAAGGAAGAATTTAATTTTAAATTCTGAATCAAGTAAAACGGGCTATGCCATTGCGTTCGTCTCGGAAAAATACACGAAATAGAGTCTGAGTTTTCGAGAATCGGAGTCCGTATGACCAAATTATGGTCCGACGAAGTTTTCAGAAAATTCAAGTTCAAAAACGAGTTCTAATTTCGAAAATTTGGCCTAGAAGGCTAGGTGGGAAAATTCCCGCCAGCCACCCCAAGTCGACAGGGCTGTCGACTTGGGAGTCGACATGGCATGACCCAAGTCGACAGCCCTGTCGACTTGGGTGTCGACTTATGGTGGCCGGGCAGTTTTTCCTGGTGCACCTGTTTTCTGTTTTGGCTAGGTTTTTGGGCCTGGTTCGAAATCTGATGGTTCAGGTTGATCCTAGGGTTAATCTAAGGGTCCTAACTAATCCTAATTTCTATAAATAAGCTCCTAACCCTCTCCTAAAATCCTCATTATTCATTCATGCAACTAAACTATGCCAAAATTGCTCCTCTCATGGCCTCCACTCAAAAGCCTAGCCTCCATCCTCTTGCCCAAAGTTTCTATCTTCATTTCTATGAGAGGTTTCATGATCATGTGAGTGTTAGAGAGTCTCTATGTTAGTATGAGAGCTTCTCAAGTTGATTTCAAGGCTAAAGCTTTGATCTTTGTTCATCAAGATGGGGTTTTTATTGATTTGGAGCTTTCATCTTTGGATTTTTGGATGATGGCATGCATAGGCTTTGTCTCAATCTTTAATTTAATCGATTTGTGCCTTCATAGCAATGTAAGCCCTTTCCCTACTCTTAGATATTAACTATGAAGTTAAATGTTCATGTTGCAAGTTTGGGTTTGGTCATTAAGTATGATACATGCTATCATGTCATGCAAGTTTATGAAGTCGTTATCTTGATCTTGTGGGCTAAAAGCTACAACCTTTATGTTGAAATGTTGCATTATGCAACATGAGAACCCTCATGACCTTTATGTCAACTTGCATATGAAGTCATAATCCTTATATGATGATATATGCGAGTTACTAGTCATCATTCCATGTCTTTTGTCACCATGATTCGCTTATGTGCCAAGTTTGGGTTTATGCATGTTTTTGAGGCTTAAGAATGTAACATGCAAGTTAATGAACACATTTGTGCCTCATTTTCCACCATGATTAACTTGTGGCTTAATATCCATTTTTTTCATGTCTTTGCCAAGTCTCTTCTTTTAATCCATTACGTTGTTGCGAACGTATATGCGAGTTTAAAAGCGTTGGGTTATGTTATGGGTAATTTCTAATGACATGAAAATATAACTTAAAAACATGACTTGAAATATAACATGGAAGTTGACATGTAAGTATGCTTGAAAATATGAAATTGGGAATTTACCTATTAAGTTAGGTCTACCCATACTATGGAATTGGGAATTTACCTATTGAGTTAGGTCTACCCATATTCTTAAGAAAACTTGAATATGAACATGATACTAGACTAAACATGAAAGTAACCAACTCGAGGTTGGGTTGAGTTTGCAACATAAAGCTACCCGGAACCGACCGGCCTAACTAGTAGTTGCAAACAATAGGACCCAATGTGAGAAGTTGGTCATGTTGTGCTTGAACCCGAGGTTAGACCAAGTTGTGGTGTAAAGCTACCCGGAACCGACCGGCTTAACTAGTAACCACAACAAAGTCTAATGTGAGAGGTTGAGGTGCATTAAGTAATTAATGCCACATGATAAGGTTAAGTAAGTTTCCTTAATGACACTTAACCGTATAATACAGTTAATGGATGGGGTTAAGTTAACTTAGACTTAACTAATCTAAACAGGGAAATCGGATGGGGTTAAGTTAGCCTAGACTTAATTAATCCAACTTGGTAGTTTAAGGGGGTTAAGTTAAACACTTAACTATTCTAACACGATGATTTGATGTGGTTAAGTGACCTATACTTAACCAATCTAACTCGTTAATTTGATGTGGTTAAGTTAACCAATACTTAACCAATATAACGTGAAAACATGATAAGGCTAAGTCACGAATCGCTTGAATACACTTGACCGATTTGACTAAGTAAATTGATAGGGTCAAGTTAATATATACTTAACCAATCTAGAATGATAATTGGACGAGGTTAAGTCGTGAATTTCTTAATATACTTAACCAACTTGACACATGGTTTGTAGGGTTAAGTCTTGAACTTGGATACTTAGCCAATTTTGACATGATTTGTAGACGGATTAAGTCATGAACTTAAGTAACACTTAATCCATTATATAAACCCTAGTTCAGAGAATTAGGTGGATAACCGTAATTAACAAGAATAACGGGAATAATCTAAGTGGTAAACCTTAGTTGGAGAATAGCTAAGTAATAATTCTTAGTCAAGGAATTTTGGACCAGTTCATAGATTGGATGAGTAACCCGATACGGTAGGTCATCGTTTAAGCACACGAGTAGGAGCAAGTTATCTAATTTAGATAAAAGCTCCAACGAACTGGGTAACGAAGCAGTGGCTTCGGGGAACGTGAGGATATTCTTGGTATCCCTCTATGAGCTGCCAGGTGATCGCACTAGGCTCATGAGAGGTTAAGGTCTGCGTTAGAAGAACCAAGAGTATGCCTTGGTTGCTATACGAGCGACCTAAAGACGGGGATGGATAGGGTATAGTCGACGATACACGGTAGTGCCCTAGATAGCATTTCGTCAGGCTACCTACCATCTTTGGTCAAGCGTGTACATACGGAAAGGCAGAGAACACCCAAAATACCATAATTGCTATCTAATTATGGTTGCGGTAAGGCTAGGATGTGGGTTGGCCAGTAGTGTGTTCTCATATAGGATTTATCCTGTCTTGTATTTCACTAGTTGAGGGAGTGGTCTCGTGGGACCATAGCCACGTATAGGAAAAACAGACCTTAGCATCTGCATCGGCAGATAAATCGAAAGCTCCCGACCGAGTCCTGTATTTCTTGATCTGCCCTGTGACAGGACTCGGATGGCACGATGTGATACATGTGCATACAGTCATGGAAAAACGATTCACGATGAATGCGTGGGAAAAAGGGCGCGGTTGACGGTTAGCGTAATTCCTAGTGGCCCTGGGTGGTTGAACCCAAACCGAAATACGAAAACGTGCAATAGGTAAGCATAATCACTAGTGGTCCTAGGTGGCATAAGTCCTAGTTGCACAAACGATGATTCATGTTGGGAAAGCCTAGCTAGGTCTAGGGTAACAGTCAAAACGAGCTTAAGGATCATGGAATTACATTGGAGTAGTATAGAACCTCATGGGAAAGCCCGTACGGTCTACGGCAAGGAACTGAACATTTACATGGAAAGAAACATACGAGTTGAGTAACCTATAAATGCGACATATTAGGTTGACATGAACCATTACACGACTTTTGAGTAAGGGTCATTCATGGTTAACACATGATACAGTGGGGATACTAGTATGGTAGGTGCAGAGCTAAAATACAGGATAGATACCATGGGACGTTATACGTGATAGATATCTTGGGGATATTATACTTGATAGGAACCGGACGATGGGATACCTTGTTTTATCTTGACATCGTAATTTATCATGATACCTTAGTTTATCTGAGTTCAGTAATTCATCCTGTTATTTTGATTTAGCTTATCTATCTTGTCATCATGCATATGTTCATCTCAGTCTCTCATGTCAGTTAACTTTACTAGTTTTTATGCTGATAGTAGATAGGGCTTACTCAGTCTTTTTGACTGACCCGTTTTGTTTCGCTTCTTGTCTTCCGTTTCCCCCCCCCCCCAGGTTACAGGGAGGAAATACTGTTGTTTAATTCGGACTTCTTCTGCTTGAAGGTCATCATGGATGGCTTGGACTTTTCTTGGCTATGGCTACTTTACTGTTTTACTTGGGGAATAATTTTCGAAAATGTATTTATGCTTCTTTACTATTGCAAGACAGGTTTTGATGTACTCTGATGTAAAAGGCTTTAGACCTTATTTATTCATGTTATGAAAGTTTGATTTTACTTCCGCTATTTTATATGTTCTAACTTGTGATATTTCTGTGCATGTTTACCAATAATGCCCCTCTAAAGCTAGTGCATTCCCTTGCGAGTGACCCTAGCGGAGGCGGGGTGTTACATAAAGATAACGTGAAGGATAACGTTAAAGGCATACCTAATTACTATCGAATAATTACTACACTGCACCGCACATTACTACACTGCACTGCACCAGTTACCCTAAAGGTTGATCCCTCTTGCTTCACACAGAAACTTTATAAATAGCCTTGCGTACCCCTAGCTGAATACATAGGTGTCGTCTGCCCCTATCTCCGGTAGGTGTACCCCACTACCCACTTTCGATCGGCTCCCTACTCGTAGATACCCGTGCTGACCCCATAGTGGGGTGTATCACTCCCCTAAAGTGGCAACCCTATACAACTTGAGAATGCATGGCTTATACCTACACGATGCAACAACGTCTTACCTATCAGACCGGGTCCACACACGCATATGAAACCCGTTGGACTTGCGTTGCCACCGCTCCCCGTTTTGGCCTCTTACAGTCAAGCCCAGTATGCGTGTCCCGTCCTCGACTTGGGTCGAGCCCACAAAGATACGTTTGGGTTACTGGTTGAAATGGGCCCCCACAAGCCACCCACCTAAGCTTGTCACTAGTATATCCCACTTAAACCTCTTAGTCATGTTCATTTGCATGTGTGTTTGGTTAAGTCTTACTAATCGTATTTCACATGCCACTAAGGGCACCCACTATATTCCTCATGCCACCCAAGGCACCTACTTAACCCTCATGTCCCACTTTACATGTTTGTCTAGTTAAGTATTTCTTAATTCATTCAGGCCATAACCTCATAAAGACCTCTCACATTAGACTGGCATTTATGGCAGCAGGATTTGTCGGGCGGGTCCGGGCAGTCTTACACCATAAAAGAGTCTAACCTCCTGTCTTTACAACTGTTATCCTTTAGTTTAGGCCTAGGACCTCTCACATTGGGCTGACATTTGTGACCACTGGATTTGCCGGGCGGTTCCGGGCAGGTTTACGTCACAAACGAGTCCAACCTCGTGTCCTAAGCATTTATTAACACTTTATAATCTTTTACCCCAGTTTTAATAATTCCCTATCCAAATTATTAATTAAGTCCACTTTTATTGATGTCCATAATTGACTCAATTATGGTCATCCACTCATGGCATGCAAAATCATATCAATTGCACCCCAACTTCTTATTTATTAAATCCTTAATATTACCCCTACCCACGTTTATACATTCGCTTATTCAACGCATAATATAGGCTAGACTTGAATAGTCTAACACATAGCACAAAGGTAAATTATCACAATATATAGACAATTAAAATAAATCTAATCATAATAGGGGTGAAACTTGCATAAACTAAACATGTGAAGGATCAAAAGGTGTCAACTTGTTAAATGTTCACAATTTACATGATATGATCATAGCCTAAATCTATACATAAACTTGCATATGGGGTTTTTAGGCAACATAATGATGGTGTGAACTAGCATAGGATATTACATATGTCATAGCATAATTCTAGATGTCATAATAGATGTCATGGCATATGTTCATAACTTTTCTAATCAACCTAAACTTGCATATGTGACTTGTCATATAGATCAACATAACCCAAATAGTATCAACATTATGATTAACATGAACTAATTAGCATAGACAATAACATCATGACTTCAAAGCATGTATGATTTATCACAATTTCTCAAAATACATAACATCAACATAGCATGATTTACAACATATAAGATATCATCACCACATAGCATAGAATTTATAACATACATGTTAGCATAAGGTTTACAACAACATATATGACAATTCACATCATCTACTCATAATCCAATCATGACTTAACCTAATTAAAATAATAATAATCTTGTTAAGATCATCATACTCACAATTTAGAAGAGAAAAGATAGCCTAGATTTGCTTTAGAGTTGAGTAGAGTTAGGATTTGATTAAGCTTTTCTTCCTTCTTAGTTGGCGGCGGCTAGACTGATTTCCATGGCGACAGTATGACGGTAACTATTCTATTTTTCTTATGAATTAGGGTGAGAGACTACCTAGGTATTTATAGAGTTAGGATTTATTTTAGACCGTCAGATCATCTCAGAACTAAACTGAACCATTAAATTTGCCAACACAACCCTAAAGACACGTCAGCAGCTCAGGATTGGGCTCTGCCCAAACCCTACCCGCCAGACCAGGTCGACACCCAGGTCGACACCCAGGTCGACACTACAGTCGACCTGGGGGGGGGGGAGGGGGGGAGTTCGACATGGTAGTCGACTTGGTGGGGAGGTCGACACTAGTGTCGACTCCCTAGTCGACCTACCTGGGCGGGAACACTTTTCTGTTTAAATTTTTAAATTTCCTGCGAGCTGTTTTGAATTTTCTAAAACTTCCGATGGCCATAACTTCTTCATACGAAGTCCAATTCACGCAAACTCGGACTTTATTTCAACCAGAATTCCGAGACGAACACAATGGCGCAACCCGTTTCCCACAATTCTCACGTCTGAGATTAGTTATTCTTTAATTTGTGAATATTAATATTAATTGAATTACGGGGTGTTACATTCTCCCCTCCTTAAAGGATTTCGTCCACGAAATCTTCAAGTTAAGAAGAATGTATATCCTAACATCCAATCGTCCATCTACTCAATCATTAAACACAGGCATCCCTTGTCCTTATAGACTTCTAATGCTTTCATGTTTAAATGCACTGTGTGTATATGTCCATATCTAATGCAAAAATCAGGCAGTCCACTGATTCAGTTGACCTCCTTAATGCAAACCATGATAGTGCCATGAGTCCATTATGTATGCAAAAGTTCCCTAATGCTAAATATTATCTCTATATGCGTGCACAATCATCATCTGAATGCAGCATCCATTTGATAATACAATCGTCATACATCCATTTTACTAAATACAGCCATTTATATGCAATATGCAGTATGAAGTGACTGAGCCGATCTAGTGCCTAATAGTGTGTGTATATGCGTCCACGAGCAACCACTAGCAAACACTTGCATCCACTTTGCATCCATCATACATAACATATCTCAAACACATATTTCAACCATAGGATTATCCTAACTAAAGGTCAAAGATACTAGCGAGAGGATATACTAAAGATAAGATAAGTACAGGCTAAGCGATAAAGGAGAAATTAAAAGACATACCCTCAAAAAGAAAAGGGTATCGTGAACGCATCTCCTCTTTTGTCTCCCAAGTAGCGTTGCTCTCGTCATCTCCCCATTGTACTTTAACTAGTCTGACCTCTCGATTCCTCAACTTCTTGATCTCTGACCCAAGAATGCACGTAGGAGCTCGTCGAATCGTCGCATCACGCTCTATCTCCACCTCTCTAAGCAAGGTCGGCTCTACCACTTCCGCGGTCTCGTGCAAGCACTTCCTCAAATGTGACACATGGAATACGTCGTGTACACCACTAAGTCTCTCAGGCAACTCCACTCTATATGCCATCTGTCCAATCCTCTCCTTAATAGGAAACGGCCCTACAAACCTTGGTGCTAATTTCCCAACGGACCCAAAGCGAATAACGTTCCGTAATGGAGATACTTTGACAAGGACCATGTCCCCAACTTCAAACTCGAGATCTGTCCTCCTATTATCCACATAAGATTTCTGCCTATCTTGTGCTGCTTTCATCCTCCTTCGAATCAGATCGATCTTCTCCGAAGTCTCCCTAATCATATCGGGCCCAAGTAAGATCTTATCCGTAGATTCCCACCAACATGTAGGTGAACGACAAGGTCGTCCATAAAGAGCTTCGAAAGGTGCCATGCCAATGCTGGACTGAAAGCTGTTATTATATGCGAACTCTACCAACGGAAAATGCTCTTCCCACGTACCCCCAAAGTCTAGGATACATAGCTTCAAAAGATCCTCTAGAATGCGATTCACCCTCTCGGTCTGGCCGTCCGTCTGAGGACGATATGCGGTACTCAAACATAACTGAGTCCCTACCGCCTCTTGCAAACTTTTCCAAAATTCGCTAGTGAAAATAGGATCGCGGTCGCTCACTATGCTAGAAGGAACACCGTGCAAACGAACTATTTCTCGAACGTATACAGAAGCTAACCATGGAGCAGTCCTCTTACTCTTTACGGGAATAAAATGGGTGCTCTTAGTAAGTCTATCTACTATAACACAAATCCCCATATTACCCTTCCTTGATCTTGGTAATCCATCCACAAAATCCATCGAGACACTTTCCCACTTCCATAGTGGAACCTCCAATGGGTGAAGCAACCCACCGGGTTTCTTCTGCTCCACTTTTACTTGTTGGCACACCAAGCATCTAGCGACATACTCGGCCACATCTTTCTTCATGCCGGCCCAAAAGTAAACTCTCTTCATGTCTTTGTACATCTTGTCCCCGTCGGGATGAATGGTCATCTTCGAACGATGTGTTTCGTCAAGAATAGTTTTCCTTATGTCATCGTCTTTTGGTACACAAAGTCTACCGTCCCTACGTAACCAACCCCTATCGTCTAGGGTATACCTACGAAGATGGCTTGATGACTCCCCTCCTTTGAGCTTTTATGCTAACTCAACCAATTGCGGGTCGTCTCGCTGTTCCTCGCCAATCCGTCCCAAAAGCGTAGGTCTGACCTCCAAGGATGCTAGCAAACCGGGTACGAAGTCAACGGAAGGTCTAAAATCAAACATAGAGATGAACTCTAAACTTCGCCGCTCAACAAACAAAGGGCTTAAGGATAATCTTTTTCTACTTAAGGCATCGGCCACCACGTTACCCTTGCCAGGGGTATATGCTATCTCCAAGTCGTAGGACGCCAAGAACTCCATCCACCTTTGCTGCCTTAAGTTCAAGTCCTTCTGAGAGAATAAGTATTTTAAAGATTTGTGGTCAGTGAATAATTCGAATTTCTCGCCAAGAAGATAATGACGCCAAGACTTAAGCGCGAAAACAATAATGGCCAACTCTAGGTCATGCGCGGGGTAATTCTTCTCATGCGCTCTCAACTGCCTTCCACCATAGGCTATTACCCTGCCCTCTTGCATTAAGACTGCGCGTAGTCCTGTTCCACAAGCGTCAGTATATACGGTAAATGGCTTACTCCCGTCTGGCAGCACTAAGACTGGGGCTGAGGTCAAAGCTCTCTTCAACGGTTGGAACGCATCATCACAATCTACATCCCATGTGAAAACTAGGTTCTTCTTCATCAAGTGTGTCAATGGAGCTGATATCTTTGCGAAGTCTTTGATAAACTTCCTATAGTAGCCAACCAACCCCAAGAAACTTCTCACTTCGGTAGCATTTTTAGGGACCTTCCAATCTTGGATGGCCACCACCTTCGCGGGATCCACGGCTATCCCTTCTTTGGAAACCACGTGCCCCAAGAACCGTACTTCCTTCCTCCAGAAGTGACACTTAGAAAATTTAGCCTTAAGGCTATGCGCTCGAAGAGTCTCCAACACTTCCCTAAGATGTAGTGCATGCTCTTCTTCATCCTTAGAAAATATCAAGATGTCGTCTACAAAGACTACCACGAATTTGTTAAGTACTCCCTAAACACCCTACTCATCAAATCAACAAAGTATGCGGGGTCGTTTGTCAAACCGAAGGGCATCACTAGCCATTCATAGAAACCGTCTAGAGTCCTAAAGGCAGTCTTGTCAATGCTATCCTCAGCCACTCTCAATTGATGGAAACCAGTGGCTAAGTCCAACTGCGAAAACACCGAGGCGCCAACTAACTGATCGAAGAGATCGTCAATCCTCGGCAGTGGGTGTCTGTTCTTCTTAGTAAGCTTATTAAGTTCTCTATAGTCCACACAAAGTCTAAGGGACCCATCCGCCTTCGTGGAAAATACCATTGGAGCACCCCACTCCGATATACTTCGTCTTATGAACCCCTTCTCAAGCAACTCCTTCACTTGCTTATCGAGTTCCCTCCTTTCACGAGGAGCCATGTGGCGTACTGGCAAAGATACTGTTTTCGCGTTATCCACAATATATATTCGAAAATATATCTCCCGCTTCGGAGGAAAGCCCTTCACCTCCTCAAACACATCCGAATACTCTCGGACCACTCTAGCAGATCGTAGATTTTCCTCAGACGCGTCAAGCGATTCTAGATAACTTAGCATAACAGAATTTATGGGATTACAAAAGATTTCGAGAGTGTTGCCAAGGCGAGTCACGAGCCTAACTACTCTCCTTTCACAATCAAGAACGGCCCCATTTCTGGATAGCCAATCCATTCCTAAAATTAGCCCATTGCCCAACACATAAGCATCACATCGGAACTCAAC
This sequence comes from Allium sativum, assembly GCA_030737875.1. Lineage (NCBI taxonomy): Eukaryota > Viridiplantae > Streptophyta > Magnoliopsida > Asparagales > Amaryllidaceae > Allium > Allium sativum. The sequence goes on from CM060912.1 coordinate 338,858,132, forward strand.
GCTAAGTATAGAAATTTTCAAATCCAAACACATCATGGACAAATGAGCTGAGCCCCCAATTGGATTCGAAACAACTAAGGGATCCTCTACTAAACTGGTGTTTAAGTGCAGTGATTCAACTAATGATGTAGAGATAAACGAATGCGATGCGCCCGAATCAAATAAGGTATGGATAGGATGATCAAACAGAAAAACTAAGCTTTCAACAGAAATGGTTCTACCTCGTTCTTGCAGCGGTGGGACCGCGAGAGCCTGAACTTGTCCCCTTGCCTGCCCTGGTGCTATAAGAGCCTGCACCTATCCTCCTTAGGTAGTCCCTGCCCTCTACCCCTTCTTTGGGCAGTCCTTCACTAGATGTCCCGCATCGCCACAATGATAACAGCTAGTCTTCTTTTTCTTTCGGCAATCCTTGCTGAGATGGCCTGGGGTTCCACAGTTAAAGCATTTCTTCTTTCCCTTGCCATTATTGTCTTTACCACCCTTCTTGTTTTGCTGTTGTGGTTTCTTCTGATCCCGTTTCTTCTCGGGTGCCTTATCAGCTTTAGCGCTTTTCTCCTCATGCATGAGCGCCATTTCTACTAACTTCTCAAAGGTGGCCCCCATAGGGATGTGGGTCATAGCCAACCCTTGCAATGGTTCATTCAACCCATTAACGAACCTCAGAGCCTTCTTCTCCGGCGTGTTTTCTATGTCCAAACCAAACCTTGCTAACTGATTAAATTTATTGACATATTCTTTCACTGATGAGCTTCCTTGCTTCAATGTCAAGAACCTTTCCATATATAGATTTTCTTCCGCCCTTGAGAGAAACTTCGCCTCGAACCTACGTCTAAAATCCGCCCAAGAGTCAACAGGACGCTCCCTATTAGTGACCTCCCACCAAAACGAGGCCTCTCCCTTCATTAGCCAAGCTGCTAATCTAACTCTCCTCCCTTCTTCCACTTCAAAGATTTCTAGCAATTCTTCCACCTCCTTAAGCCAATCTCTTGCTTCCACAAACGTTTCTAACCCTTGAAAGGGTTTTCCACCCATAGCCTTGAATTCCTTGCACGTCTTTGCAAAAGTATCTACGCGAGGAGGAGGAGGAGGAGGAACGGGTGCAATTGGTGGTGGAGGAACATTAGCTGGACCTGCAGTGGCCCTAGCCTCTAATAACCTCCTATACCATCCTGGTATCGTTACACCGTCAGGTAGGTTAAGATCTTCAGCCATGCTAAAACAAAAAAGGAAAGATTCAAAATGGAGAATTCGAAAGATAAAGATATATGGCTATTGGGGATTATGTTTTTCTTAAAAACTTTCCTCTCTAAAATAACTCATTAAGACATGTTTTTGAAAACACTTCTCCCAAAAATACTTTAGAAAAATAATTTTTCAAAAAATTTTATCTGTTCTGGTAACCTTAAGCTCTGATACCACGTGTAACACCCCACGTCCATTAATGTCACTCACAAAGGAAATGCATTAACTTCCATGGAGGTTTTAAGTGAATATAGAACAGAAAAATTACAACAAGACAGATAATAAGTGGTACTTGAAAAATCTAAAACTTCATTTTATTGCAGCGGAAATTAAACATGTTTGTTACATCACAAAACCATAAATCAGAGTCAAGTACAATATCCATCTTCATAAAACAAAATACATAATCCCATTACACAAATAGCAATTAAAGAAGATAACAAGCAGGACTTTACTTCAAGGGTCCAAGCTTTCCAAAGAGATGAAGCAATCCAATCAAACTCCACTAGAGCTGGGCCCAACCTGGGGACTTGGAGGGGGGAAAAGGATAGAAATGGAGGGGGTCAGACATTAAGTCTAGCGAGTATGACAATTCTAACAATACTATTATCAAAATAACTAGACTAAGACATAAGCTAGAAGACAAGTAAATGTCTATGAACTATTAGGTATGGAATGAACATATAAAGATAACGTGAAGGATAACGTTAAAGGCATACCTAATTACTATCGAATAATTACTACACTGCACCGCACATTACTACACTGCACCGCACCAGTCACCCTAAAGGTTGATCCCACTTGCTTCACACAGAAACATTATAAATAGCCTTGCGTACCCCTAGCTGACTACATAGGTGTCGTCTGCCCCTATCTCCACTAGGTGTACCCCACTACCCACTTTAGATCGGCTCCCTACTCGTAGATACTCGTGCTGGACCCATAGTGGGGTGTATCACTCCCCTAAAGTGGCAACCCGATACAACTTGAGAATGCACGGCTTATACCTACACGATGCAACAACGTCTTACCTACCAGCCCGGGTCCACACACGCATATGAAACCCGTTGGACTTGCGTTGCCACCGCTCCCCGTTTTGGCCTCTTACAGTCAAGCCCAGTATGCGTGTCCCGTCCTCGACTTGGGTCGAGCCCACAAAGATACGGTTGGGTTACTGGTTGAAATGGGCCCCCACAAGCCACCCACCTAAGCTTGTCACTAGTATATCCCATTTAACCCTCTTAGTCGTGTTCATTTCCATGTGTGTTTGGTTAAGTCTTACTAATCGTATTTCACATGCCACTAAGGGCACCCACTATATTCCTCATGCCACCCAAGGCACCTACTTAACCCCCATGTCCCGCTTTACATGTTTGTCTGGTTAAGTATTTCTTAATTCATTCAGGCCATGACCTCATAAAGACCTCTCACATTAGACGGGCATTTATAGCAGCTGGATTTGTCGGGCGGGTCCGGGCAGTCTTACACCATAAAAGTGTCTAACCTCGTGTCTTTATAACTGTTATCCTTTAGTTTAGGCTTAGGACCTCTCACATTGGGCTGACATTTGTGACCACTGGATTTGCCGGGCGGTTCCGGGCAGGTTTACGTCACAAACGAGTCCAACCTCGTGTCCTAAGCATTTATTAACACTTTATAATCTTTTACCCCAGTTTTAATAATTCCCTATCCAAATTATTAATTAAGTCCACTTTTATTGTTGTCCATAATTGACTCAATTATGGCCATCCACTCATGGCATGCAAAATCATATCAATTGCACCCCAACTTCTTATTTATTAAATCCTTAATATTACCCCTACCCCACGTTCATACGTTCTCTTATTCAACGCATAATATAGGCTAGACTTGAATAGTCTAACACATAGCACAAAGGTAAATTATCACAACATATAGACAATTAAAATAAATCTAATCATAATAGGGGTGAAACTTGCATAAACTAAACATGTGAAGGATCAAAAGGTGTCAACTTGTTAAATGTTCACAATTTACATGATATGATCATAGCCCAAATCTATACATAAACTTGCATATGGGGTTTTTAGGCAACATAATGATGGTGTGAACTAGCATAGGATATCACATATGTCATAGCATAATTCTAGATGTCATAATAGATGTCATGGCATATGTTCATAACTTTTCTAATCAACCTGAACTTGCATATGTGACTTGTCGTATAGATCAACATAACCCAAATAGTATCAACATTATGATTAACATGAACTAATTAGCATAGACAATAACATCATGACTTCAAAGCATGTATGATTTATCACAATTTTTCAACATACATAACATCAACATAGCATGATTTACAACATATAAGATATCATCACCACATAGCATAGAATTTATAACATTCATGATAGCATAAGGTTTACAACTGCATATATGACAATTCACATCATCTACTCATAATCCATTCATGACTTAACCTAATTAAAATAATAATAATCTTGTTAAGATCATCATACTCACAATTTAGAAGAGAAAAGATAGCCTAGATTTGCTTTAGAGTTGATTAGAGTTAGGATTTGATTAAGCTTTTCTTCCTTCTTAGTTGGCGGAGGGTAGACTGATTTCCATGGCGACGGTATGACGGTAACTATTCTATTTTTCTTATGAATTAGGGTGAGAGACTACCTAGGTATTTATAGAGTTAGGATTTATTTTAGACCGTCAGATCATCTCAGAACTAAACTAAACCATTAATTTGCCAACACAGCACTAAAGACACATCAGCAGCTCAGGATTGGGCTCTGCCCAAACCCTAGCCGCCAGACCAGGTCGACACCCAGGTCGACACTACAGTCGACCTGGGGGGGAGGGAGGTCGACATGGTAGTCGACTTGGGGGGAGGTCGACACTAGTGTCGACTCCCTAGTCGACCTGCCTGGGCGGGAACACTTTTCTGTTTAAATTTTTAATTTTCCTACGAGCTGTTTTGAATTTTCTGAAACTTCTGATGGCCATAACTTCTTCATACGAAGTCCAATTCACGCAAACTCGGACTCTATTTCAACCAGAATTCTGAGACGAACACAATCGCGCAACCCGTTTCCCACAATTCTCACGTCTGAGATTACTTATTCTTTAATTTGTGAATATTAATATTAATAGAATTACGGGGTGTTACAAAACGCATGGAGTGAATTGCCTGTGTGGCATGCCTAAGTGGCAATTGATCGAGGCTTCTATTGAAAACAAAGTCTTGTGGTGATGATCAAAGCACAGCCTGTGTGGCATAGCTTTGTGTAACGTGAATTCGCAAGCCTCGCACCCTGGTTGTGAACCAAAAACGGGAGAGGACGTCAGGGAGGACATGCGTTTCTTTCTAGCTAGGGTGGTGTCAGTGACCTACCAGCCCTGACATTTATATTCTTTTCACCTGTGTGGTTGTTGCTGTTGCGAGGCACCTCGGTTTGATCGGACGATCCGGGTCCGATGGAGTCATTTAGTTGGCTCACCTACGCCCCATAGGGCTGGGAAACGCATGTTTAGGCATTTTAATCCACATTGGTGGACCGGCCCTGAGGATCCAAGGGCCCACCTGAGTCTAGGTCCTGAGAGGCGGGCTAGAGCGTCTCGAATCGGATGAGGACTATCTTTTGCCTCGGTTCATAGACGGAAATCCAATTTCCAAATACATGACATTTGCGGTTTTATTTGTAGAGCCTAGTATGGCGACATGATATATGGTACCCATGCCGCCTATGATTGATACTTATGATTTGAAGTCGTTTTATACACTATACACCTATAATAGTATCAAATGATTTGTTTTAAACGTACTAAGCATGTTTGGCTATTATAAGGGAAAACCCTATCCCCCGGCTTGCGTTGCATTATGTGATAGGACCTGGGTCTTATAATAGCTTCATTTTTCTTTATTTAGCATTGCGCTGTTTGTTTTATGCACTAGTATTCTTGGGAGGAAACCCTATCCGTGTTATACGGCGTGGTCCCCTTATTTGCCTAACTTTAAAAATAAAGATTAATAACTGTTTTAGTTCCCACACCAGTCTCATGACTGATCTGGAGTTTATTGTTTTAACCTAAACTCTGGGTGCCCTTATTTTGACACGGCAGCTAGTAGTTTTGGTTTTGCAGATTTATATTCACAGGATCCTGGTTTACAGCTGGAATGGTATCCGGAAAGCTTTGTATTCGTATATCTCTTCAAGTTGTGTATTGTATTATTTTCCGCTACTATGTAATGTATTTAAATCTTTGATATTTCTGTGTAATATTCATTTATACTATGTATATTCTTGTAATCTGATGGATTGTTGTAATTAACAATGAAATGTTCTTCCGTCTGCGTTCTATTTTGTCGTGTTCTCAAAACAATTCGTTCTTTCTCTTCTCTTCGGAGACCGGGGAAGTTCGGGTCGTTTCAGAAATCGTATAGGTCTATTCTCGTCTTCTGTGCGAATGGAATAAGAAATAATGAATTTAAGAGTATTAAGCCATTAAAGGAGATGAAAAGAAACGTATTTCATTCAGCCAAATAAATGATCGGTGAAGGAGATGAAAGGGCGTATTCAAGATGAAGCCAGAATGTGAAATGAATTGCATAGCAAGCTAGCAATTAAGAAGATTGTTTGATTTAATTAGAGAATTCGATTCCGCGATATTTTGGGAATTGATTTCAATTGTTTTGAAAATCAATATTAATACTATATACAAATATTTTCAAATAGAAATTGTAGAGAAAAACCATTTTAGGAGATTTGCTGCTTATTTGTTTTGGATAAAACAAATTTATTTTTGAAGTATGGTTTGATATGAAAATATGTATATATAGTTTTAAATATTTGAAACAAAATCCAGAATTGATTATCGAGTTGGGTTGAATGGTAATCCAATGTATCAAAGTAATGAATTTGTACATCTTAAGAGATGATTGGTGGGAATAATTGAATTCGTGATTTTCAATTACTGAATTGGAAAGTAAATTGCCGATTATGGGATAATTAAATCTTTGTTAATAAAGGTTTAGGTTTTAAATTAAAAATGAATTGATCAACTAATAAAAAAATTGAAAAAATATAGGAAGAAAAAAAAGAAGGATTTAAATAGTAATTGAATTTGAATTCGAGTTTATTAATACAAGGATGTATGAAATCTAATAGTTAATAGATTGGAAGGGAAAAGTTAAATCGACAAGGTTAGAATTAACTAATGAACTTAATAATTGGAAATTGGAAGAGAATTTGGTTTATAACAAATAAATTTGGAAATCTAAGTTGGAGAAGATATCAGATATCTGAGTTGAGTAAGAGATCGAAATTGAAATTTTGAAATTTGGATGGAAATATGAGGATATTCGATATTGAATACTGGATGTAGAAGTTCCGAAACTTATATGAGAAGTGTATAAGAATATAGTAAATTAGGAGACTACTGATTTGGAAGGCAATCGTTTTGAAATGAAATTTTATACAATAGAATTTATATAAGAATAAGGTGTTTGAAAATTTGGTTTGAGAAGAAAACCTTATGTAAATTGACATAAGTATGAATTATGATTAGTATGAAGTACTATATAGTATTATATATTTTCAAAGAAAAATAAGGAAAGTACCTTCCTTTCCCCTTTGAATTTCGAGCTTAGTTGAGATGTGCTGCGGGTGGTAGTTGGTTTTCCAGACATAAAACTCGAGTTTTCTGGAAAGAACACGACCGTGTAGCGTAATTCGCAGGGCTATAGATAGCCTACGGTGGACGGATGTTTCTTGGGAGAACCAAGTGTAACCATTGTGTCTGCTGCGATCTAAAGTCATGATAAGGGTGTAATCCGTAGAGCTGTGAAAGCTTACGGGTATGGATGTTTCCTGAGGGAATCAGGCGTAACCATTGTATACCTGCGGTCCCCATGGCATATCTACAAGTGAAAGAGATGTAACTACTAGAGTTACTAAAGGTAGAATGGAGCCATGTGATGTTTGAAATATATTAGTGATGTGGAGCCACCTGTTTGATTGCAGCACTGTGTCTTCGTGACTTGATTCATCTTGGTGACGTGAATTGTCCTTGTGACTGGATTAATCCTCGTGTCTTGAATTATTTCCATAATTTGATGATTTTTTTCGTGACCCTGAGATAGAGCAGTCAACGCTCAATGACCTCAGATTTTCTTTTTGATTCTTAAATATTTTTCGGTGATCTGTCCATGACGAAATTCGCAGGGAAGTGATTTCCTATGGATACAGATGTTTTCTGGGGGATCCAGACGAAACAATTGTGTATCTGCGATTCATGAACAATCAATATATAAATATCACATTGGTACTTTCCATATCTGTTTTTACAAGAATTTTTGAAATATTTTCACTGGAAGTTGAAGCAAGGATATTTAGTACTTGGAGATTTTAGTCGTGCGCTTGGCCAGCGTATGCCTAACGTCTGTAAGAACGACAATAGACTTGCCTAGCTTCGAGTTATCAAGTACTTTTGAATAAATAATTTGAAATTAAAATATACCTAACTTAATTTTATTAAGAAAAAGGATTTTGGAGTATCTTCAAATCCATGGCTTTGTAGTGATAATACCAATATTTTCTGTATATAAGTTGTAAAATTTCGGGTTTTTGGAAATTTCAAATCGACAACCTGTAATTTGAAAAGGAATTGTTATTTATACTCCTTAATGAGTGATGGGAAAAGACTAAAAGGATTGAATGTAAGGAGATATGGTTAAAACCTAGATTGTGGTGAATTTGTGGAACGATGGATAAGTAAATACTGATAGATGAGGTTTATATAAAGAAATTTTGAATAATTGGAGATGCGTAAATCCAACTTATGCAGAAATTGGAATTTAAACGAGATTGGTTTTAAAAAGAAATTATATGGTTTGAATATCATAGAAGATTAGATAAAAATGAGAATTGGGAAATCTCTCAAAATAATTTTAGATAGAAATTAGTCTGAGAAAATTAGGTATAGTTTCAAAGAGCGTGGAAATAAATAAAACACCAATTCGGACGATAAAGAAATCGTGTTGATCAAAATTGATCTTCAACTTTAAGAAGTAAAATTTGATTGTCCGAGTTAATTAAATATGATCGATGGGCTTAAATATAGATATTTAAATTAATTGTGGAAAAATTTCACACAAATATGAAAATTTGAATATATACAATAGTATAACTCTAACGATCTCTCCTTTTTGAGGACGAAAATTTTTAAAGGGTGGAAGATTGTAACGTCCCAGGAATTTTAACAACCGAATATGGGATTGAAATAAGATTTAACTATTAACAGTCAAATTTATATTGATAATTGGGTTTAAAAATCGAATATATGGTTTTGTGTATGAATTGAATTTAATATTTAATTCGGAATGATTGGTTGAGAATCAGATAAGTATCGTTGATTATTTAAATTGAATTTGGTTGTAAATTTGAATTGGATTCGAAATTCGACTGAAAACGTAATATGGTTCAATTCAAAAGTAAACGCTATTAACGATTAACAAATTGAATTTATTTGTTGATATATATATGTGGAAATGGGCTTGGATAGGCGTATTTGCATACGTATAAAGAGATTTGAAATTTAATGTTCAAAAATTTGGAATTTGAACAGAGTTGTTGGTGGGCAACCCGAATAAAATTAGTGAACCAATAAATTATTTAAAAATTAAATTAACATTGTATACAGACGAAGTCGGTTTACAATCAGGATAATTTTTATGGGTTTAAAACAGGAAGACAAAGAGAAACGTATAATTTTTATCGTATTTGGAGATTGTGTTTACAGTACGAATATAAAGCATTCCGGGGTATTCGAGGTAGAGTTTAATATTAAAATAACACAAATGAACCCTTCACCAGTTGATTGTGCGCCGACCTACCATTCGATATTCGCATACCCTAAAAACCTACTGACGTTACTTTGTTCTTATCTTCCCCAATTTTTTTCCCTATAAAATCAGTGTTCCACCCCAAATCTCTCCAACAAAAATCATTTCTCCCCTTTCTAATTTGTAATGGCTGAATCAATTTCATTCCCTTAAATTTCACAGCCGTTAGTTTTAACCTCCCCAAATCAAAAGTGCTCTTCCCCAAATAAAATGAAGCAATGGCTGACATCCAGTCGATCCCCCCTAAATCATGCTCAGCCCAAACCCTCGACCTAGCACCCCACTGCCATAGCGACGCCATCACCAGTCCTTTGATTTTTCCAAGAGGTTAATGCCTTCTTTCAGCGTAGCATAGTTTGAAGAAGGAGCAAACAAGGTCAGCAGCTTCTTTCTTCAGTCTGTCATCGCAACCGCAGCTTGAACCCCTGCCGCGAGCTTCATCACCTACGCCTTCTTCTTGCTACGTAAGGTGAGTTATTAACTCACGATTCATCTTAATTTCAAGTAATTTACTTCGATATAGACTAAAATGCAATGATCAATTCTTGTTGAATGTTGCCTTTAATTTCTGAATTTGTGTGATTTGTTGCTGGGTTTTTTCATAGACAGCTGCATGATCTTGGGTCTTCTCTGATTAAATTTATCTGACCTACTCTTTTAGAATGAAAAGTAGGTATTGGTTAAGCTCGCCTTGTTTTGTCAGCCTGAAAATCATGTGTCTTGATTTTACTTTGACTTTCACACCGAGCTGAATGCTCTCTGTTTTGTCGCATTGAGCAATGGGGATGCCGGGTGTAATCGATCAGCATACTGTATTGGGGGGTGTTCTACTGTTTATGTTATACTGGCTATTATAACTCAGAACACTATCTCGACTTGTTTCCCTTTCTATTTGCTCCTCCTGTGATTGTTACTATGACTAGAACTATATGCCAATCATATTGTAACCACTGTTATTAGTTGTAATCTGAAATCTGTCGCAGTGCTGCTCTTGTTTCACTATATTGAACCCAAACCACTGGTCTATGAAACTGGAATATGTTTATCATGGTTTGCTGAATATACAAATTTACTTCCTTGAACCGCATGGAACCATATATATCAATATCTATGTGTGTTGCTTCACTGAATATACTTGTGTTTATATTTATTTGTCATTAGTATACGCTTAAGGCCAATAGTGTAGTGGAGTGCATTGTCTAATAAGGTTAGAAGCAAAGCATATAGACGTTTAGGAAATCACCTCTCTTTCAAAATAGAAACATATCTCTAAATAGGACTGTGCTATAGCAAACATCATGACTGATGACATCATAGTAAAAGAATGCAAGTGTAAGAACCCGTTACTTCCCCGTGAAGGAAAGAGCGGATACTTTGAGAACAACACACAAATGAACACAGACGAAAGAAAAATTCATTGTATATTACAACAATTCCATCAGAATACAAGGATATACAGAGTATAAATGAATAATATACAACAAAGAATATCAGAGATTTAAATACAGTATTGCAGCGGAAAAATAATACAAAACACAACTAAAAGTAATACACAGATACAGAGCTTTCCGAGCATCGTTCCAGCTGTAAATCAGGATCCTGTGAATATAAATCTGCAAAACCAAAACTACTAGCTGCCCGTGTGGAAAATAGGGGCACCCAGAGTTTAGGTTAAAACAATAAACTCCAGGTCAGTCATGTGACTGGTGTGAGAACTAAAACAGTTATTTAAACTTTACTTTAAAAGAGAGTAATTCAAGGGACCACGCCGTATAACACGGAACGGGTTTCCTCCCAAGAACACCAGTGCATAGAATAAACGGTGCAATGCTTTTTCGAAAAATGAAGCTACTATAAGACCCAGGTCTTATCACACAATGCAACGCAAGCCAGAGGATAGGGTTTTCCCTTATAATAGCCAGACATTCTTGGTACGTTTTTAAAACAAATCATTTGATACTATAATAAGTGTATAGTGTCAAAACAATTACAATCATAAATATCAACCCTTGGCGGCATGGGAACCATCTATCATGTCGCCATCCTAGGTTCTACAAATAAAACCGAGATACACGTATTGGAAATTGGATTTCCGTCATGAGTCAAGGCAAGGGGCAAGCTCCTCTCCGCTTTGAGACACTCTAGCAAATGCCTCAGGACTATACACTCTGGGTAACCCCTGGGATCCTCCAAGACCGGTCCTCTCTTACGTTTGAGGATTAATTATTCCTGAACACACGTTTCCCGGCCCTATAGGACCTATAATCGAGGCGCCTCACATCCAAACCACAAAGGTGGAAAGTATATAAATGTCAGGGCTGGTAGGTCACTGACACCACCCATAGCTAGAAAGAAACGTCGTGCACTCCTTGGGTCCTCATCCCGTTTTTGACTCATACCGAGGTGTGAGGCTCGCGAATCCACACTATACACAAAGCGGCCACGTAGGTCGTGCTTTGATCATCAACCACAAGACTTTGCTTTTCAACAGAAGCCTTGATCCATGCAACTCAGCGTGCCACACAGGCAATTCATGCCATGCGATTGATATCTATCGATATATAACCTCTAAGCTCGTACGTCTCAGAGAAGGGCGTTAAGCAAGAGAATAAATTCTCCGCCGCCAAACAGATATATATTTAACAGAAATCAATCAACACAGAATAAAATCCAATGTCAGACACACAATCCATTTACAAGTTCGTTCTGGGTCTGAATGAAACTGGAGGCACTTTCCTTGCATATCCATCGATCTCCAAGTACGTCTGGACGACCACCAACTATTTCCATCCTCTTGGGTGTACAGCCCAATCAGGATCATCGGTAATTATCCAAACGATGTGAAGACTTCCGGTCTTCGACCACCGTCATCATCTTTGACTTATCATCGAATCGTTTATTCAGAATGGGTATAAACCCGGCCTTTCCGAACAACCCGCGTATATTAAAAACAAATGTTACACAAACACAACATACGCCTCATTCCAATTCATCAGTCACTAACCGTAAATTAGCAAGAGAACAATTTCCCAAATATTAACCCCGAAGGCCGAAACCAACATCAGATCAATACCTAGGAAACCATTCTTCTTAACTAACCTACAGCTAGTTTCTAAATTTCACATTTTTAGGGAAAGGTTCCCATTAATTTTATCAAAGATAAATTCTTTAAAATTTATCCTTTAATCTTCCTTTGGATATCATTTCAAACCAGATTATGGTTTTCCAAACTAGTCGAGATTAGCGAACCACACCGAAGTAATTATTTATTTTATTTCCCAATCCCAACTTATTCATCCCATGAAGCAAAACTGGTAATTCTCCATATCTAATACCACGGTGTTATCAGTAAATTTAATTACCATTTCACGTTCAAATCTAATTAAAGATTTAACTATCGCTTGGAGCAAAACTGGTGATACTCCATTCTCGCACATTTGCCAATTTTAATAATTTAAATTATCAATTCACATTTCAATCTAATTGCAGATTCATTAATACTCCCTTTACTGGGTTAAAGAACTAATGTCATTTAAAACACAGTTCACGATAAACGCAAATCACATTCTATTTATTATCGGGTTAAAGAACTAGTGTTATTTAAAAACACCATTCACGATAAACCCACAAATGAATTTTAATTAAATTCCAATCAAATATATTAGATTCCGATTATTTAAAACTCTTTTTTAAATCTAATTTATTTATTTAAAAATAATTGGGTTTTAAATTTAGTTCAAAACTAGTTCATTTCGATTAAAATCCATTTTTATCTTTTCAAATATGGAGCTTTTCATCTCAATTTTTCCAAAATCATTTCTTATGATTTTATCCAAATTATTAATATTTTTAATAATTTTATCAAGGCCCGTACAGTCGATTTCCATCAATGGCCATCGAACTGCACTTACAGCGACCTTTTCCAAATTTGATTTGGACGTATGTCCAAATCCAACCATTAGATTTCAAATTTCCAATATTCATTAGAAAGCTCTTTTCGATACGAACCCAATGGTTCCGGTTTTAGGAGGATCTGACGGTCGAATCTCCCTTAATGTTCATTCGAAGTCAATGGTCGAAATTTACGAACTGCCGCGGCGCGGCGCATTCTATTCAGACCATTATATTATATATATATAATATATATAATATATATTTCATCGATTTCTATTTAAAACGAATTTTATAAATCGCTTTAAATTCGTTTTCAAAACGATTTCAACTTCATTTCAGATTCAAATAAAAATTGAATTTTTCCCAATATAAATTCGTTTTAAATTCATTTCAAATTGATTTCAATTCAAATTCGATTCTATTCAATTCAATTCAAATTCGTTTTCTATTCAATTCAATTCAAATTCGTTTCCTATTCAAATTAATTCAAATTCGTTTTCTATTCAATTCAATTCAAATTCATTTTCTACTCAATAAAATTCAAAACGAATATAATCGATATAAATATCGTTCGCGTCAAAATAGCGCATCTCTAATCAAAACGGCTTTATATATTTCAATAATTCTGTTATTCTATTCAACAAATGAATCTATATTTTTGTCAACACATGACTAATCTCAACGAATGAGTACTGTCCACGTGTGACTATTTTTGTTATTTGATATATTTTATAAAAATTATGGTATCTATCGTTTGATTTCAAATCAGTCTCCAACCGTAAATTAGTAAGAGAACGATTCCCTGAATATTAACCCCGAAGGCCGAAACCAACATCGGATCAATATCCAGGAGACCACTCATCTTATCTATTTTCCAGTTAGTTTCTAATTTTATATGATAAAGATGTAAATTTATTGTTAAAATATTTCGTTCAACACATGACTAATCTCAACGGATGAGTACTGTCAACACATGAACCTTTATTTTATAATATAAAGATGTATATTTTATTGTTAAAATATTTCGTTCAACACATGATTAATCTCAACGGATGAGTACTGTCAACACATGAACCATTATTTTATAATATTCTTTATTTTTTCCAATTGGAATGAGGCCCAATCAATTACCATATAGAGTTAATTATATGGATTCCATACAACACATGTATATAATAGCAACGATAAATAATCAACCATCATCCAAAGTGCACTATACTGTATAAGCATCAAATATAGATATCTAACGCTTATAACAGCCTGTCAATCAATCGATCGACATACAACTAATTATTGGGATTAGTGTATGTCATATATTATCCCAATACCTGTGTGGGGTTTCAAATCAACAAACACAGATTTTATTTGTGCAGTTGGGCGATGTGTAAAATTTATCGTCCTAATCAATATCAGTCAAATCAGTGTATATAAACAAATCGGCCGATTTGTTTATAAATATTTATTTACTCACATTCACGTTAAAAATTATATTTTTAACGATAATTAATTTATTTCAACACATCTACATTTTAATATCGATTTCACATCAACAACACAAACAAATTCACAACACAACAATTAAACAAACAAGCCATCCATGGTCTGTGGATGACGGGTGTCGGGTGCTACTAAACACCGTCTGCATACTAGTATATATATATAACTAGAAAAGAAAATTTTAAAAGGTGAGAAGTTCTCACCGATAGCTAATCCAGACGCCTCGACTCTTCATATGTAGAAATCTTCGTCGTTCTCGCCTTTTGTCACTTTCGTTGCCCGTATTCTCTACATATGTCAAAATCGAATTTTTACTTCGCTATTCAATATATAAAAATTGTATTTTTACTTCGCTAATGAATATATAAAAATTGTATTTTTACTTCGCTAATGAATATATAAAAATTGTATTTTTATAATCAAAATCTAATCTTTCCTATTTTGAAAAACCATTCTTTGCATTTCTAAAAATCTCGCCTTTCTATTAATAAACATCTCGCCTTTATATAAGAAAAAAACCTCATCTTTTTAAATATAAAAAAAAAAAATTCATCTTTTCCTCTTATAAAAATTCAAACTTCTTCTATCTAAAAATTCAAATCTTTTTATAAATATGAAAATCATATCTTTTTAGAACAAAAGAATACATTTTTATATCGATAATTTTTTTTTTTACTCCGCTACTTCATGCAAAAAAAAAAAACTAATTTTTACCTTAATAAAAATGTTATCTTTTCCTAATTAAAATTATAATCTTATATGAACAAAATTTATAACTCAAAGAATAAAATGAATAAATTAAATAAAAAGAAAACTAACCCTTTTTTTAAAGCAAATCGGAGAAGAATGGGGGGAGTGGTCGGAGTCAGCAGGGGCGGAAGAGGTTTGCGATGGTCGGGGTGTGGTCAGGGATGGCTGGAGCTGCTCGATTTGGGTCTGAAGGCTTTGGAGGTTCAGATTTAGAAGAGTGAAGGGGAGAGAGACAGAGGGCGACGGAGGGCGGCTTCATCAGGGGAGGGCGCGGCTGTGGTTGTCGACGGAGGGGGGTGTTCGTAGGCTAGGGTTGAGCGGTGGAATAGGGCGTGACGGGTGGTGGTTCGTACGAAGGAGGAGGGGGAACGGTCGCGCGAGGTAGGGGAGGCCGGAGCGCCAGGGCGGCGATGGCCAGGAACGGCGTCGCGATTAGGTCATAACGAGGGAGGCGGGATCGATTTTTAATTTAAGGTTTGACTTCTGAAAGGAGAGAGAGTGAAGAAGGGAGGGCTATATATTAATATTATTTTATTTTATTTTATTTTCAATCCAAAAGTAACCTTTTTATTCGACCTCGAAATCGAACCCACCGCCTGTCGTCCATAGCTAATTACCCTCATTCCGAACACAATGGGATATATATCGTAAGCTGATTCGAACGTTTCATCCAGTTTCTGTCAAAATCAAAATATAACTCTATATATTGAATTTGAACGCGCATTTCAATTCACTGGGGTCACATACTAACTCTAAAAATTCCCAAAAAATATTTTCTAGCTTCGTATTGACGATACGGTCCTAAAAAAACTAGTTTCATCGAATTCTGAGACCGTTTGAAAAATGACCATTTTCCAGTCAATTAAAATCAACTAAAACTGGTCAAACGCGATTTTCTTTGCCACGCTCACATACTGATTCGAAAAATTATGAAATTTGGAATCTAGCAATAATTTAACATCACGGACCCAACAAAAGTGGTTTCGTCGAAATCCGAGGTTGTTTGCAAAATTTCCATTTTTAAGTGCCAGAATTCCATAGCGACTATTCAGAATTTTCAACTGGACATATCTTTTGATTCCCGCTATGAAATTTCGAATTTTCGGATTCGTTGGAAAGATATCATCAATTAGATCCTAATATTTTTGGTTTCACTAAAATCCGGATTATTTTGCACCCGGTACATTCAATTGAAGTTTGAAATCGAATTATCGAACTACCGCGCCATTTTCAATTCCTTTTATAATTATATATAATTATTTTTATTCTAACGACGATCTATATAACTATATACGTTCTAATTATATTCAAAAATAAAATTTTCTCGATAATATTGAAAATAACCCATTTTAAATGTTCAAAATTCGCTAAAATTGCCAAAATAAAAATTTTAAACTGGCCCAGATTTTCGGGTTGTTACAATCTCCCCCACTTAAAACTTTTCGTCCCCGAAAAGGAACAAAGTCAAAAGTGGTTTGATTAATCAACTCTACGTTCGATCTGGCTTCCATTCTCCAACTTTTCAGTTTTCCGAGAATTTTCAAATTCTTCAAAAATTTGGCTAACACCCTAAATTTTCCAAAAATTTCGCCATAAACTCCCCTGCACTGGGAGCCACGGGAAAATCCCAAAATTGCCACACAGGCCTTCTGATCTCAAAAAGAAAAAGAAAAAGCCAATCGGCTCATAAAATCATCATCACCCAAACAAAACAGTAAATTATAGTAAACATGTACCTATTTGTCGGGCAAACAAATTTTATTCTCTTCTCTAGCCTCCTTGCTATGACCTGTTCAATGTAAGTACATGTATATGCAAGCAAATGCTACCAATTTTCAATACAATTCAATATTTGATTCTATTAGGCATAATGGTTCAAAATTTATCAAACAACTAAACAAACAACACAAACATCAATCTATTAGTGGATTAACATTTCAAATTCATAATTTTGATATATATATATATATATACAGAAAATCATGTTTTGATGCCAATTCACAACAAATACATCTATCTATATTAGTTTTGGTTCTCACACCAGTCTAATGGAGATATATAGATATCACACCTTCGAAACACGAACATAAATATTGGTGATGGAGCTCCATCATCAAAATCATCTCCGAGCGACTAGAGTGTGATTCTATATCTATCCAGTATATTAAAACTTCGAATATACGTTCATGACGCATATACGCGAAATCTTTATATACTCGATTGTCCAAATTCAATATAAATAAATATTCAAATATGTTTAAAATGATTTAAATTTTCAAAACAATATTGTTTTCATTTGAAAAATATACTCTTCACACTCGTTCTAGGATATTACTAATCCTATCTCTAACGAGTCATTCTAATTGGATATTACTAACCCAATATCTGGTGAATTCTTTCGTATGGTTCTAATGTGCCTTGTTCTCGAGCTCTGTAAACCAAAGCTCTGATACCACTGTAAGAACCCGTTACTTCCCCATGAAGGAAAGAGCGGATACTTTGAGAACACACAAATGAACGCAGACGAAAGAACATTTCATTGTATATTACAACAATTCCATCAGAATATAAGAATATACAGAGTATAAATGAATAATATACAACAAAGAATATCAGAGATTTAAATACAGTATTGCAGCGGAAAAATAATACAAAACACAACTGAAAGTAATACACGGATACAGAGCTTTCCGAGCATCGTTCCAGCTGTAATTCAGGATCCTGTGAATATAAATCTGCAAAACCAAAACTACTAGCTGCCCATGTGGAAAATAGGGGCACCCAGAGTTTAGGTTAAAACAATAAACTCCAGGTCAGTCATGTGACTGGTGTGAGAACTAAAACAGTTATTTAAACTTTACTTTAAAAGAGAGTAATTCAAGGGACCACGCAGTATAACACGGAACGGGTTTCCTCCCAAGAATACCAGTGCATAGAATAAACGGCGCAATGCTTTTTCGAAAAATGAAGCTATTATAAGACCCAGGTCCCATCACACAATGCAACGCAAGCAGGAGGATAGGGTTTTCCCTTATAATAGCCAAACATGCTTAGTACGTTTTAAAACAAATCATTTGATACTATAATAAGTGTATAGTGTCAAAACAATTTCAATCATAAATATCAATCCTAGGCGGCATGGGTACCATCTATCATGTCGCCATACTAGGTTCTACAAATAAAACCGAGATACACGTATTGGAAATTGGATTTCCGTTATGAGTCGAGGCAAGGGGCAAGCTCATCTCCGCTTCGAGACACTCTAGCAAATGCCTCAGGACTACACACTCTAGGTAACCCCTGGGATCCTCCAAGACCGGTCCTCTCTTACGTTTGAGGATTAATTATTCCTGAACACACGTTTCCCGTCCCTATAGGACCTATAATCGAGGCGCCTCGCATCCAAACCACAAAGGTGGAAAGTATATAAATGTCAGGGCTGGTAGGTCACTGACACCACCCATAGCTAGAAAGAAACGTCGTGCACTCCTTGGGTCCTCATCCCGTTTTTGACTCATAGCGAGGTGTGAGGCTCGCGAGTCCACTCTATACACAAAGCGGCCATATAGGTCGTGCTTTGATCATCAACCACAAGACTTTGCTTTTCAACAGAAGCCTTGATCCATGCAACTCAGCGTGCCACACAGGCAATTCATGCCATGCGATTGATATCTATCGATATATAAGCTCTAAGCTCGTACATCTCAGAGAAGGGCGTTAAGCAAGAGAATAAATTCTTCGCCACCAAGCAGATATATATTTAACAGAAATCAATCAACACAGAATAAAATCCAATGTCAGACACACAATCCATTTACAAGTTCGTTCTGGGTCTGAATGAAACCGGAGGCACTTTCCTCGCATATCCATCGATCTCCAAGTACGTCTGGTCGACCACCAACTATTTCCATCCTCTTGGGTGTACAGCCCAATCAGGATCATCGGTAATTATCCAAACGATGTGAAGACTTCCGGTCTTCGACCACCGTCATCATCTTCGACTTATCGTCGAATCGGTTATTCAGAATGGGTATAAACCCGGCCTTTCTGAACAACCCGCGTATATTAAAAACAAATGTTACACAAACACAACATACGCCTCATTCCAAATCATCAGTCACTAACCGTAAATTAGCAAGAGAACAATTTCCCAAATATTAACCCCTAAGGCCGAAACCAACATCAGATCAATACCTAGGAAACCATTCTTCTTAACTAACCTACAGCTAGTTTCTAAATTTCATATTTTTAGGGAAAGGTTCCCATTTATTTTATCAAAGATAAATTCTTTAAAATTTATCCTTTAATCTTCCTTTAGATATCATTTCAAACCAGATTATGGTTTTCCAAACTAGTCGAGATTAGCGAACCACACCGAAGTAATTATTTATTTTATTTCCCAATCCCAACCTATTCATCCCATGAAGCAAAACTGGTAAATCTCCATATCTAATACCACGGTGTTATCGGTAAATTTAATTACCATTTCACGTTCAAATCTAATTAAAGATTTAACTATCGCTTGGAGCAAAATTGGTGATACTCCATTCTCGCTCATTTGCCAATTTTGATAATTTAAATTATCAATTCACATTTCAATCTAATTGCAGATTCATTAAAACTCCCTTTACTGGGTTAAAGAACTAATGTCATTTAAAACACAGTTCACGATAAACCCAAATCACATTCTATTTATTATCGGGTTAAAGAACTAATGTTATTTAAAACACCGTTCATGATAAACCCACAAATGAATTTTAATTCAATTCCAATCAAATATATTAGAAATTCCAATTATTTAAAACCCCTTTTTAAATCTAATTTATTTATTTAAAAATAATTGGGTTTTAAATTTAGTTCAGAACTAGTTCATTTCGATAAAAAACCATTTTTATCTTTTCAAATATGGAGTTTTTCATCTCAATTTTTCCCGAATCATTTCTTATGATTTTATACAAATTATTGATATTTTAATAATTTTATCAAGGCCCGTACAGTCGATTTCCATAAATGGCCATCGAACTGCACATACATCGACCTTTTCCAAATTTGATTTGGACGTATCTCCAAATCCAACCGTTAGATTTCAAATTTCCAATATTCTTTAGAAATCTCTTTTCGATACGAACCCAACGGTCCCAGTTTTAGGAGGATCCGACGGTCAGATCTCCCGTAATGTCCATTTGAAGTCAATGGTCGAAATTTACGAACTGCCGCGGCGCGGCGCTTTCTATTCAGGCCATTATATTATATATATAATATATATTTCGACGATTTCTATTTAAAACAAATTTTATAAATCGCTTTAAATTCGTTTTCAAAATGATTTCAACTCCATTTTAGATTCAAATCAAAATTGAATTTTTCCAAATATAAATTCATTTTAAATTCATTTCAAATTGATTTCAATTCAAATTCGATTCTATTCAATTCAATTCAAATTCGTTTTCTATTCAATTCAATTCAAATTTGTTTCCTATTCAAATCAATTCAAATTCATTTTCCATTCAATTCAATTCAAAATCGTTTTTTACTCAATAAAATTCAAAACGAATATAATCGATATAAATATCGTTCGCGTCAAAATAGCGCATCTCTAATTAACACGGCTTTATATATTTCAATAATTCCGTTATTCTATTCAACAAATGAATCTATATTTTTGTCAACACATGACTAATCTCAATGAATGAGTAGTATCCACATGTGACTATTTTTGTTATTTAATATATTTTATAAAAATTATGGTATTTATCGTTTGATTTCAAATCAGACTCCAACCGTAAATTAGTAAGAGAACGATTCCCTGAATATTAACCCCGAAGGCCGAAACCAACATCGGATCAATATCCAGGAGACCACTCATCTTATCTATTTTCCAGTTAGTTTCTAATTTTATATGATAAAGATGTAAATTTTATTGTTAAAATATTTCGTTCAACACATGACTAATCTCAACGGATGAGTACTGTCAACACATGAACCTTTATTTTATAATATAAAGATGTATATTTTATTGTTAAAATATATCGTTCAACACATGACTAATCTCAACGGATGAGTACTGTCAACACATGAACCTTTATTTTATAATATTCTTTATTTTTTTCTAATTGGAATGAGGCCCAATCAATTACCATATAAAGTTAATTATATGGATTCCATACAACACATGTATATAATAGCAACGATAAATAATCAACCATCATCCAAAGTGCACTATACTGTATAAGCATCAAATATAGATATCTAACGCTTATAACAGCCTGTCAATCAATCGATCGACATACAACTAATTATTGGGATTAGTGTATGTCATATATTATCCCAATACCCATGTGGGGATTCAAATCAACAAACACATATTTTATTTGTGCAGTTGGGCGATGTGTAAAATTTATCGTCCCATTCAATATCAGTCAAATCAGTGTATATAAACAAATCGACCGATTTGTTTATAAATATTTATTTACTCACATTCACGTTAAAAATTATATTTTTAACGATTATTAATTTATTTCAACACATCTACATTTTAATATCGATTTCACATCAACAACACAAACAAATTCACAACACAACAATTAAACAAACAAGCCATCCATGGTCTGTGGATGACGGGTGTCGGGTGATACTAAATACCGTCTGCATCCTAGTATATATATAACTAGAAAAGAAAATTTTAAAAGGTGAGAAGTTCTCACCGATAGCTAATCCAGACGCCTCGACCCTTCATATGTAGAAATCTTCGTCGTTCTCGCCTTTTGTCACTTTCGTTGCCCGTATTCTCTACATATGTCAAAATCGAATTTTTACTTCGCTATTCAATATATAAAATTGTATTTTTACTTCGCTAATGAATATATAAAAATTGTAGTTTTACTTCGCTAATGAATATATAAAAATTGTATTTTTATAATCAAAATCTAATCTTTCCTATTTTGAAAATCCATTATTTGCATTTCTAAAAATCTCGCCTTTCTATTTATAAACATCTCGCCTTTATATAAGAAAAAACCTCATCTTTTTAAATATATAAAAAAAATCATCTTTTCCTCTTATAAAAATTCAAACTTCTTCTATCTAAAAATTCAAATCTTTTTATAAATATCAAAATCATATCTTTCTAGAACAAAAGAATATATTTTTATATCGATAAAAATTATATTTTTTTTACTCCACTACTTCATGCCAAAAAAAAACTAATTTTTACCTTAATAAAAATGTTATCTTTTCCTAATTAAAATTATAATCTTATATGAACAAAATTTATAGCTCAAAGAATAAAATGAATAAATTAAATAAAAATAAAACTAACCCTTTTTTTTAAGAAAATCGGAGAAGAAGAGGGGGGAGTGGTCGGAGTCAGCAGGGGCGGAAGACGTTTGCGATGGTTGGGGTGTGGTCGGGGATGGCTGGAGCTGCTCGATTTGGGTCTGAAGGCTTTGGATGTTCGGATTTAGAAGAGTGAAGGGGAAAGAGGTAGAGGGCGACGGAGGGCGGCTTCGTCAAGGGAGGGCACGGCGGTGGTTGTCGACGTAGGGGGGTGTTCGTAGGCTAGGGTTGAGCGGTGGAATAGGGCGTGACGGGTGGTGGTTCGTACGAAGGAGGTAGGGGAAGGGTCGCGCGAGTTAGGGGAGCCGGAGCGCTAGGGCGGCAGTGGCGGCGATGGCCATGAACGACATCGCGATTAGGTCAGAACGAGGGAGGCGGGATCGATTTTTAATTTGAGGTTTGACTTCTGAAAGGAGAGAGACTGAAGAAGGGAGGGCTATATATTAATATAATATTATTTTATTTTATTTTCAATCTAAAAGTAACCTTTTTATTCGACCTTGAAATCGAACCCACCGCCTGTCGTCCATAGCTAATTACCCTCATTCCGAACACAATGGGGTATATAACGTAAGCCGATTCGATCGTTTCGACCAGTTTTTGTCAAAATCAACATATAACGTTATATATTGAATTTGAACCCGCATTTCAATTCACTGGGGTCGCATACTAACTCTAAAAATTCTCGAAAAATATTTTCTAGCTTCGTATTGACGATACGGTCCTAACAAAACCAGTTTCATCGAATTCAGAGACCGTTTGAAAAATGACCATTTTTCAGTCGATTAAAATCAACTGAAACTGGTCAAATACGTTTTCCTTTGCCACGCTCACATATTGATTCGAAAAATTATGAAATTTGGAATCTAGCAATAATTTGACATCATGGACCCAAAAAAAGTGGTTTCGTCGAAATCCAAGGTCGTTTGCAAAATTTCCATTTTAAGGGCCAGAATTCCATAGCGACTATTCAGAATTTTCAACTGGACGTATCTTTTGATTCCCGATATGAAATTTCGATTTTTCGGATTCGTTGGAAAGATATCATCAATTAGATCCTATTATTTTTGGTTTCACTAAAATCCGGATTATTTTGCACCCGGTACATTCAATTGAAGTTTGAAATCAAATTATCGAACTACCGCGCAATTTTCAATTCCTTTTATAATTATATATAATTATTTATATTCTAACGACGATCTATATAATTATATACGTTCTAATTATATTCAAAAATAAATTTTTTGTCGATAATATTTAAAATAACCCATTTTAAATGTTCAAAATTCGCTAAAATTGCCAAAATAAAAAATTTAAACTGGCCCAGATTTTCGGGTTGTTACAGCAAGTGCATGTAAGCTTTGCTGCCATACATCAAAAAGTTTTTACTGACTGACAATAGCATGTGCAAATATTTTGAAATGTGTGTGTGTATATATATAAAAAAATTATGTATACAAATATAAAACAAAACGCACTGAAATTGGGATTGAAGAATGTTTATGTGAACCGAAAAAAAAGATGTATATGTAACTAAGGGGTGCGGTTGAAATAGTTGTTTATCAGTCTTAGCCTTTATCCATCCCCATGCATTGCCTGTAGTGGAGTGTAATGCAATGCCTCTTTCAGTTCATGTGTGTCCTTGTTTGAGGAAATAAAACGAACTGAGTATATATGTTGAGAATGTGAAAGTATAAGATCAGTGGTTGCTTCATTTAATTATTTATTTAAATTCTGAAACGAGCTGTCTCATTTTGGCACACTAGTTAGTTAATCTGAGGCATGCTCTTATGCTCAGTAACTTGGCTTGATTTTAAATGTTGAACATGCTACATGTTATATTTTTGATACTTCATTTCTTATAAAACAGTTTGCTACATGTTATATTTTTGATACTTCATTGCTTATAAAACAGTTTGCTACATGTTATATTTTTGATACTTCATTGCTTATAAAACAGTTTGCTACATGTTATATTTTTGATACTTCATTGCTTATAAAACAGTTTGCTACATGTTATATTTTAATACATCATGGCTTATAAAACTGCTACTGTTGATACATGTTATATGTTTATTACATCATGGCCGTAGGGGTTGCCTCTTTCAAGTGGTTACTCAGACCACATTTGCCCACGTTTCATTCAGGATTGTGTATGTTGACTTTAATAACTCACTGAATGATATATATAGAGTCTTTAACCATATCGTGTATTCATAACTTGTCTCAACTGTTTTGTCCCTATGTACACTTGATTGGGAGCTGGTTGTTGTGCGTCCACCTGTGTAGGTTTGTGGGTTAATGGCTCCATTTGAACTGCTGTATGAATGTGTGGACCTTGTATAATTTATGTTTATGGTTGATATGCTAAAACCTGGTCACATATGTTGAGTCTATATTTGGATAGTGGAATTGTTCCTTGTTTATGGTTTTTGAATGCATGGGCTTTGTGTATTTTCCACGTCCCGGATATGACCTGACGTTGCCTAACCTAGGCGGCCTTGTCCCAATACTCGCATCTCATATACCTGGTTCTGGGATGCAGGGGCAGTGCACACGTGTACCTGTAAACGTGTGTACATGCAGGCTTCCGTAACCATTTGTCCCTAAAATAAAAATCTATAAGTATGGTTTTAGTATTTATATATATGTGGAGGCCGATGTACACATATGTATATACATACTACTGTATGTGTATACATATGTCATCGGCATACATATATATAAATCCATGTATGGATTGATTGATTCATCACAAGTTGCTATACTCGAAGTTTAATAATTTGCCAGGATTAACTATCAGTTTTTAGTTCATTTCAAAGTTAATTTACTTGAACTATGATTAATCCTGACTCGAGTGTTTTATGTTTTTGCATGGAACGCTCGGGTCAGATCCGAGTGTTACAGATTTAAAGATTTCAACTTAGGATTCGAAGATTAGCGAAGCTGGGGATTCAAAAGACGGTGCACTCTGAAGTTTTAAACAATACTAATTTTTTCTTGTATTCAGCTGTATTTTGAAACACCGCTGTATAGAAAATCTTGTATTAAATCCTGATTAATATATAAAATATTATTTTTTCTGTTCGATATTTAGTTATTTATTTATTCTATGTTAATTTTATATTTTTAAACTCTGTAAGCTAAATAACGATCTGTCATTTTGAACGTTCTGAGTTGGTTTAAATACCGATTTGAAGCGGTCAAAATGGAGGGACATTACAGGAACACAAACAGAAGAACATTTCATTGCTTATTACAACAATTCCATCATAATACAAGAATATCACAGAGTATGAATCTATATTATACAACAGAAAAATATCAGAGACTTAAATTACAATACATAGCAGCAGAAAATAATACAAAACACAACTGAAAAGAATATACGGATACAGAGCTTTCCAGATATCATTCCAGCTGTAAACCAGGTTCTTGTGAATATAAATCTGCAAAACCAAAACTACTAGCTGCCCGTGTGGAAAATAGGGGCAACCAAAGTTTAGGTTAAAACAATAAACTCTGGGTCAGTCTTGTGACTGGTGTGAGAACTAAAACAGTTATTAAAACTATACTTTAAAAGAGAGTAATTCAAGGGACTACGCCATATAACACAGAACGGGTTTCCTCCCAAGAACACTGTCACGAAAAGGAATTTTGCTCGGTCCGAACCAGTCGCTAAACCGACCCAGACCGTTCGAAACGCCCTATCGTTTGAGAACACAACAAAATAGAACGCAGACGAAAGAACATTTCATTGTATATTACAACAATGCATCAGATTGCAAGAATATACAGAGTATAAATGAATAAATATTACACAGAAATATCAGAGATTTAAATTACATTTAAATACATAGCAGCGGAAAATAATACAATACACCACTAGAAGAGACATACAGATACAAAGCTTTTTGGATATCGTTCCAGCTATAAACTAGGATCCTGTGAATATAAATCTGCAAAACCAAAACTACTAGCTGCCCGTGTCAAAATAAGGGCACCCAGAGTTTAGGTTAAAACAATAAACTCCAGGTCAGTCATGTGACTGGTGTGAGAACTAAAACAGTTAATCTTTATTTTTAAAGTTAGGTAAATCAAGGGACCACGACGCATAACACGGAACGGGTTTCTTCCCAAGAATACCAGTGCCTAAAACAAACAGCGCAATGCTAAATAAAGAAAAATGAAGCTGTTATAAGACCCAGGTCCTATCACACAATGCAACACAAGCCGGGGGATAGGGTTTTCCCTTATAATAGCCAAAGAATGCTTGATACGTTTAAAACAAATCATTTGATACTATTATAAGTGCATAGTGTATAAAACAACTTCAAATCATAAGTATCAATCATAGGCGACATAAGCGTCCCATACCACTATGTCGCCATATATAGGTTTACAATTAAAACCACAAAATCACGTATTTGGAAGTTGGATTTCCATCTATGAACCGAGGCCAGGGATCGTCCTCTACCGATTCGAGACGCTCTAGCCCGTGTCTCAGGAACAGCCGCAACTGCCCCTTGGATCGTCAGGGCCGGTCCACCGATGTGGATTATTATGCCTGAACAATACGTCTCCCCGCCCTTTGGGGCGTCAATGAGCCAACGAATGACTCCATCGGACCCGGATCGTCCGATCAAACCGAGGCGCCTCGCAACAGCAACAACCACACATGTGAAAGGTATATAAATGTCAGGGCTGGTAGGTCACTGACACCAACCTAGCTAGAAGGAAACGCATGCCCTCCTTGATGTCCTCTCCCGTTTCTGATTCACAACCGGGGTGTGAGGTTCGCGAATTCACGTTACACAAAGCTGTGCCACACAGGCCGTGCTTTGATCATCACCACAAGACTTTGCTTTTCAACAGGAGCCTTGATCATTTTCCACTTAGGCATGCCACACAGGCAATTCACTCTATGCGTTTGATATCCATCAGCATATAACCCCTGAACTCGTACGTCTCAGAGAAGGGCGTTAAGCAAGAGAATAAATTCTTCGCCGCCAAACAGATATATATTTAATAGAAATCAATCACACAGACTAAAATCCAATGTCAGACACACAGTCCATTTACAAGTTCGCTCTGGGTCTTGTAACGACCCAGAAAATCTGAACCAATTTAATTTTTTTTAAATTGGCTAAAATAATGGATTTTAAATATTTAAAATAAATATTTTAAATAATGGCGATGAAAACTGAGTTTGAATCGACAATTGAAAACGAATATAATTAATTATAATTATAAACAAGGCCTGAAATGGCGCTGTAGTTTCGAAAATTGAATTCAAACTTTGTCGGACTATACCGGGTGCAAAACAAAATGAATTTTAGTGAAACCAAAAATATTTAAATCTGTTAGTGAATACCTTTCCAACAAATCTGAAAAATCGAAATTTGATAGCGGGAATCAAAAGATATGTCCAGTTGAAAAATCTGAATAGTTGCTACGGAATTCAGACCCTTAAAAATGGACATTTTGCAAACGACCTTGGATTTCGACGAAACCACTTTTGTTGGGTCCGGGATGTGAAGTTATTGCTAGGTTTCAAATTTCATAATTTTTCGAATCAATATGTGAGCGTGGCAAAGGAAAACGCGTTTGACCAGTTTCAGTTGATTTTAATCGACTGGAAATTGGCCATTTTTCAAACGGTCTCAGATTTCGACGAAACTAGTTTTGTTAGGACCGTATCGTCAATACGAAGCTAGAAAATATTTTTCTGGAATTTTTCTAGTTAGTATGTGACCCCGGTAATTTGAAATGCGCGTTCAAATTCAATATATAGAGTTAAATGTATATTTGAAGAAAACTGATTGTAACGATCGAATCGGCTTGCGATACATATCCCATTGTGTTCGGAACAGGGGTAATACGCTAGGGACGACAGTCGGTGGGCTTGATTTCGAGTTCGAATGGAATGTCAACTTTTCAAGGATTAAATAAATTAATTAATTATATATTATAACCTTATACCCCCCCCCCTTTTTTCCCCATTTCAGAAGTCAACCCCTACCCCTTATCGTATAAACCCAAATTCAAAATCGCTGTAGCCCTAAAACCTCGTCGACCTCACCCGCATCGCACCCTCCGCCTCTTCTCCTTCTCCTTCATCGTCTCCGTCCACCACCCGCTGCCACTCCACCCTCTCCATCGATCGGTCCTCCGCCTTCCTCAACCCCATCGCGCGATTGACCACCCAACGCCATCGAATCCCGCCGCAGTCCACCACTCGCCATCGTCGAACCATCCATCGCCATCAGCACCACCGCGAGCTCCGCCTGAAGTCCATCACCGCACCTCGCAATCCACCTCCACGGCAGTCCGCTCCTCTTTCCCCTGTTGAACCACCCGCACCCCCTCTAGAAAAATACAGTAAGTTTTCTTATTTAATTAAATAATTTATTTTCTAGACTGATTTTATTTTATATAAGAAAAACTGATTTTTGTTTTGCATTAAAAACTGATTTTTTTTTTAATATGGTAAAAACTGAATTTTTATAGTGTTAAAAACTGAATTTATATAAGTGAAAGACGTGAATTTATATAGGTGAAAGGCGTGATTTTTAAATGGTGAAAGATGTAATTTTTATGATGTGAAGATAATAAAAATGTAAATTAGATCTTTCTATATTGAAAGTCGAAGTAAAAATTAGATTTTTCTATATTGAAAGTCGAAGTAAAAATCAGATTTTTCTATATTGAAAGTCGAAATCAAAATTCGATTTTTATATATTGAATAGCGAAGTAAAAATTCGATTTTTTTTTATATATGTAGTGGCTACGGGCGAAAGCGACAAAAAGGCGTAAAGGCGAAGATTTCTCTAAGTGAAGTGTCGTGAAGTTGGATAGCTATCGGTGAGAATTTCTCACTCTTCAGTTTCTTTTTCTAGCTATATATATATATATGTGTCGAAATAAAAGTGAATTGCTATATATAAATAAATATATATATATACGCCCCCTCGTCCACAAACCATGGACGATATTTATTGATTGAAATTGTTGTGAAAATTGATTGATAGCGAATGGTTGTTTGGGATTGTTTGTGATTGATATTGGTTGATTGTGGTTGAAAAATACCCATTTGTGATTGAGAAATATTTGATTGAAACCACATAGGATTAGTTTGTGGAAATGAAATAAATATATACATGCCGCCTGCGTGCGAACTAGATGCATGATCCCCATTGTCAAAAACCGCGAGTTTTTAAGGTAGAGCGAGGAGCCGTACTAGGGACGGTCCCGGTTTTAACTACCCTGCCGTTATGCTGCCGAAATTTTGAATAATATTCGTGTGTTTGAATTATTTTCATCTGCTTAAACTATATTTATTCATTGAATAGAAAACCTTCATGTGTTGAATTGATATTCATTCGTTGATTTGAAATTCATGTGTTGAATGGTATTCATATTCTGAAATAAATTGTTTGATAATAAAAAAAATCACCTTTTATCGACTATATGAACAGTGTAAAATAATCTCGTAATAAAAGATATTGTTTTATGATAAAAATCCTATTTTTATCACCAATATGAAATATATCAAAATGATAGTGTTTTTAAATGAGTTGTTTTACAATAAAAATCAGATTTTTATTGTATGCATGAATCGTTGAAATGTGAAGTGTTAAAAATAGCCACTTGTTCAAATAAACATATATGAGTTGAAATATTCATTAATTAGCTAATGAAATGATTTGTACCTATGTATGTAACCTTAGAGTGAATGGTGTTTTTAAACCAAATAGAAACCAAATATGAAGTTGAATAGAAAATGATAAATGATAAGAACTGTATATATATGTACATCCATATTCATTGAACAGGTTATAGCAAAGGGGCTAGAGAAGAGGAATAAAATTTTGTGCCCGACAAATAGGTACACATTTACTGTTTTGTTTGGGTGATGATTTTATGAGCCTGTTGGCTAGCCGCTTGGCTTTTTCTTTTTCTTTTTGAGATTAGAAGGACCGGGAAAGCTATTTGCGATTTCCCGATGCTCCCGGTGCAGGGGAGGTTATGGCGAAATTTTCCAAAATTTTAAGGCGTTAGTGAAATATTTGAAGTGAAAACGATATTGAAATGGTTGAATGAAGTATATTTATATAAATATAAATAAAATTAAAACGAAACGTGGCCGTGCAGTTCATGTTTTGAAACCGTGTTTTCAAACAACTAGTACGGGAAATCCGACCATTGGATTTTCCCGAAGCCTCAACCGTCGGGTTCGCCTTGGAAATATCTTCCCAACGGCACCAACCTTGTAAAAATCCAACGGTTGGATTGTCTGGAATGTTTAATTCAAATCTGAAGAAAAACAGCGCCAGAAGCGATTATATTTATATATATATATATAAATATAATTATATATTTAATCGAATAACGACGCTGCAGTTCGTATTTTGAAATCGAAACTTCAAACGATTGTACCGGGAGATCCGACCGTCGGATTTTCCCGAAACTGGAACCGTTGGATTCGTTTTGAAAAGACCTTTCTAATGATGTAAATTTTGTGAAGATCCAACGGTTAGATTTTCAGATATGTGTAAATCAAATCTGAAGAAAAACAGCGCCACGGCCGCTTTATGGCCCGAAGCGTCGTTTTGAATAAATTAGCTATTTTAAAATAAATAAAAATAGCGATAAATAGTTATAAAATATCATAAGCGATATGGAATAGAAATAAACTGAATTTGCTCGATTTATGTGGCTTTTGATGGTTGAATGTGTATGGTGTGAAAATTACATTAAAGAACAAAATTGGTGTTGTTGAATGATTTGACCATTGAAATAAATTGATTTGAAATTCTAAATATACGTGAATTATTTGAAAAGGTCGAGTTAATTCTCATTTCTAATAATTGACCGACGGTTGAAAGTCGAAGATGAAGACGGTGGTCGAAGACCGGAGATCTTCACCTCGTTTGGATGGTAACAGAGGTCCTGATGGGGAGGCATCCCGAAATATGGATAATGAGTGGTGATCGTCCAGACGTACGTGGTGATCGAAGGGTTTGCGAGGTATTTAGTGCCTCCGGTTTCGTTCAGACCCAGAACGGACTTGTAAATGGACTGTGTGTCTGACATTGGAGTTTATTCTGTGTTGATTGATTTCTGTTAAATATACATCTGTTTGGCGGCGGAGAATTTATTCTTTTGCTTAACGCCCTTCTATGAGACGCACGAGCTCAGAGGTTGTATATCGATGGACATCAGTCACATGGCATGAATTGCCTGTGTGGCATGCTAAGATGCAGTGATCAGGGCTTCTGTTGAAAAGCAAAGTCTTGTGGTGATGATCAAAGCACCGCCAGTGTGGCGTAGCTTTGTGTATAACGTAGAATCGCGAGCCTCACACCCCGGTATGAACCAGAAACGGGAGAGGACATCAGGGAGGGCCTGCGTTTCTTTCTAGCTAGGGTGGTGTCAGTGACCTACCAGCCCTGACATTTATATACTTTTCACCTACGTGGTTGTTGCTGTTGCGAGGCGCCTCGGTTTGATCGGACGATCCGGGTCCGATGGAGTCATTCGTTGGCTCGTTTACGCCCCAAAGGGCGGGGAGACGTAGTGTTCAGGCATAATAATCCACATCGGTGGACCGGCCCTGACGATCCAAGGGGCAGTTGCGGCTGTTCCTGAGACACGGGCTAGAGCGTCTCGAATTCGGTAAGGACTATCTTTTGCCTTGGTTCATGACAGAAATCCAATTTCCAAATACGACACCGTGTGGTTTTGATTGTATACCTATATATGGCGACATAGTGGTATGGGGCATTAATGCCGTCTATGATTGATAGTTATGATTTGAAATTGTTTTCAAAACATATAAACACTAGCAATAATATCAAATGCCTTTGTTTTATTCGTATCAAGCATATTTGGCCGTTATAAGGTAAAAACTCTATCCTCCGGTTTGCGTTGCATTGTGTGATGGGAACTGAGTCTTATAACGGCTTCATTTTTATAAAAAGCATATCGATGTTTAAAAGAAAGATTTGTTTTTAAAGCACTGGCAATCCAATGGAGTAAACCCGTTCCACGAAAGTGGCGTGGTCCTGTGATTAGCCATATTATATATGTGTTGAGTAGATTTCTCATACCAGTCCCATGACTGACTCGTAGTTTGTTTCACTTTCAAACTCGGGTGCCCCTTTTTTTCTACACGGGCAGCCTTGTATTCAGGTTTAGTTGGTTCTTTCTCTGGATAGCTGGAGCTGAAGATGGATTCTATCATTTATCTCTTTTTATGCTGTTCAGCTCCTATTGTACATATTTTGTTTTTTTCCGCTGTAGACATTTATGTATAGCTGAACTGTATTTGTACTAAGTAAGATCCTGTATACTGTGTAACTCTGATGATTACTTATATCCAGTATATTCTATTGTTCATTATCTGGTGTATTTATTTAATTTTTGTTCTGCTATTATCTGTTTCTGTGTTATATTCTAAAGATAACCCTTGTTTCCGTCAGAACGGGATTTCGGGTCGTCTCAGCTCTGAACGAAACCGGAGGCACCTAGTACCCCGCATATCCATCGATCTCCAGGTACGTCTGGACGACCACCAACTGTTTCCATCTTCTTGGGTGTACAGCCCAATCAAGATCATCAGTAATCACCCGAACGACGTGAAGACCTCCGGTCTTCGACCACCATCTTTATCTTTGACTTATCGTCGTATCAGTTATTCAAAATGGGATAAACCCGGTCTTTCCGAATAACTCACGTATATTTTAAATAAGTGTTACACAAACACAACATACGCCTCATTCCAATTCATCAGTCACTAACCGTAAATTAACCAAGAGAATAATTCCCCAAACATTAACCCCGAAGGCCGAAACCAACATCAGATCAATATCCAGAAAACCATTCTGCTTGGCTAACCGACAGTTAGTTTCTAAATTTCACATTCATAGGGAAAGGTTCCCATTAATTTTATCCAAGATATATTCCTTGAATTTATTCTTTAATCATCTTTTGAATATCAATTCAAACTAGCCGGGATTAACGAAACTTACCAAAGTAATCATTTGTTTTAATTTCCCAATCCCAACCTATTCATCCCATGAAGTAAAACTGGTAATACTTCATATCTAACACCACAGTGTTATCGGTAAATTCAATTACCATTTCACGTTCAAATCTAATTAAAGATTTAACTAGTGCCTGGAGCAAAACTGGTGATACTACGTTCTCGATCATTTCAATCTAATTAAAGATTCATTAAAACTCCACTTAGTTTTAACATTTGACTGGGTTAAAGAATCAGTGTCATTTAAAACACAGTTCACGACAAATCCAAAATCACATTCCATTAATTATCGGGTTAAAGAACGAGTGTTATTTAAAATACTGTCCACGATAAACCAAAAAATCAATATCAATTCAATTCCAATTAAATATTATTTAATTGGTACACTTCATTAAATCTAAATAAAAAGATTTAATCTTTTCTCTACTGGGTTCAAGAACAGTGTTAGTGAAGACACCATTCACGACAAACCCAAATCACATTTGATATTCTATACAAGGCTCTAAATAGAAAATATATCGGCTTATATTCAATATCAAATTCTATGATTAACAAATATCGTATTGGAAATAATGATATAAATACATATCTTTCAAATTTCCAGAACAACATCTGTATAATCACGAATTCCAACATCGAAATATTCCGAAGACAATTTCGATTCAAATCCACTCCAATGCAATCATTGGAAATTCTGGTTATTTTTAAAACCCTGTTTAAATTCAATTTATTTATTTAAAAATAAATAGAATTATAATTCTAGTTCAAAACTAGTTCATTTCGATAAAAATCTATTTTTATCTTTTCAAATATGGAGTTTTTCATCCCAATCCTTTCTAAATCATTTCTTATGATTGTACACAAATTATTACTATTTTTGATAATTTATCAAGGCCTATACAGTCGATTTCCATCAACGGCCATCGAACTGCACTTACAACGACCTTTTTCAAATTTGATTTGGACATAATTCCAAATCCAGCCGTTAGATTTCTAATTTCTAATATTCGTTAGAAAGCTCTTTTCGATACGAACCCAACGGTTCCGGTTTTAGGAGAATCCGACGGTCGGATCTCCCGCAATATCCGTTCGAAGTCAATGGTCGAAATTCGCGAACTGCCGCGGCGCGGCGCGTTCTATTCAGGCCATTATATTATATATAATATATACTTCGTCGATTTTCTTTTCAAAACGATTTTTAATTCCATTTCCATTCGTTTTCAATTCAATTTGAATTTCAAATTAATTCAATTTCAATTCAAATTCATTTCTATTCAATTTCTATTCGAATTCATTTTAAAACGATTTCAATTCTATTTCGATTCTATTCGAATTCATTTCAAAACGATTTCAATTCTATTCGAATTCATTTCAAAACGATTTCAATTCTATTCGAACCCATTTTAAAACGATTTCAATTCTATTTCAATGCTATTTGAATTTCAAACCCTTTCAGTTTATTTCAAATTTCAAATCAATTCAATTAAATTCGAATTTCAATTCACTTTAATATTCACTTCAATTTGAATAAAATCGATATAAATATCGTTCACGTCAAAATGGCGTCAATCTATCAATGCGGCTTCATATATTTCAATTTTCAAATATCCTACTTCAAATATTTCTTTTTCAAATATTTCTATTCGAATATTTCATTTCAAATATTTCTATTCCAAAACTGGAATGAGGCCCAAACAATTACCATATAATGTTAATTATATGGATTTTCTACCACACATGTATATATCAACAACGATGAATAATTAACCATCATCCAAAGTGCATTCTACACTGCATAAGCATCAAATATAAATATTCAACGCTTGTAACAGCCTGTCAATCAATCGATCGACATACAGCTAAACAATCGGGATTAGTGTACGTCAAATATCATCCCAATACCCGTGTGGGGTTTCAAGCAATCAAACACAGATTTTTATTTGTGCAGTTGGGCGATGTGTAAAATTTATCGTCCCAATCAAAGTCCTTCAAATAGGTGTACATAAACAAACCGTCCGTTTGGTAAATGAATATTTATTTATTCACATTCACGTTAAAATTTATATTTTTAATGATCAAACTATTTTATTCAAACTATGAATATTCTATTTGGTTCATTTATTAAATAAAATGTTATCTTTATTTTTCTAACTTATTTTTAGAAAATTTCGGCGGCATAACGGAACGATACTAGAAACGGGACAAGGCCTAGCCTTACCCCCGGTCTAGTGAAGGCCCACGCCATTCACACATCAATCAAATCAATTTCATTTCACCAAACAATTCAATTCAAACCAAATAATCTAACCAACTACACAACCAAACAATTAAACAAACAAGCCATCCATGGTCTGTGGATGACGGGTGTCGGGTGCTACTAAACACCGTCTGCATCCTAGTATATATATATATATATATATAACTAGAAAAAAAGAAATTGAAGAGTGAGAAATTCTCACCAATAGCTATCCAACTTCACGACACTTCATTTATAGAAATCTTCATCGTTATCGCATCTTTGTCATCTTCGTTGCTGCAGCCACTACATATGTAAAAATCGAATTTTTACTTCACTATTCAATGTATAAAAATCGAATTTTTATTATACTATTCAATATATAAAAATCGAATTTTTACTTTGCTGTTCAATATATAAAAATCGAATTTTTATTATACTATTCAATATATACAAATCGAATTTTTATTATACTATTCAATATATAAAAATCGAATTTTTACTTTGCTATTCAATATATAAAAATCCTATTTTTACTATGCTGCTATATAAAAAGATTTCGCCTTTTTTTTTCAATTTAAAAATCTCGCCTTTTTCAATTTAAAAATCTCTCCTTTTTCAATTTAAAAATCTCGCCTTTTTCAATTTAAAAATCTCGCCTTTTTCAATTTAAAAATCTGGGCTTTTTCAGTTTAAAAATCTCGCCTTTTTCAATTTAAAAATCTCGCCTTTTTCAGTTTAAAAATCTCGCCTTTTTCAGTTTAAAAATCTCGCCTTTTTCAGTTTAAAAATCTCTTCGTTTTCAGTTTAAAAATCTCTTCTTTTATATCGTTAATAAAAATCCAACCTTTCTATCATTATAAATCATATTTTTTTATAAGGTAAATAAAAAAAGAAATAAAACAAAATCAGAGGACTCACAAAAACCTAGGGTTTCGAATGTTGGAGCTCACTGGGCTCATCGGAATTGCTGGTGGAGTGGGGGCGCTTCGCAGGTGGGGCGTTGGAGCAGGAGGGTGGCGGAGCATGGTCAGGCGGCAGCGGAAGCTTCTGGCGGGTCTCACGATGGCGCGGTGACGGGTTCAACTGGAGAAAGAGGGAGCGAGAGAAGAGGGAGGCGACGAAGGAGAGAGGGCGCGATGGTGGTCCTGGGTGGCGGCGATCAGTGGAAGGCGGCGGCTTCGTTTCTCTCTTCTTCCCTTTTTTTTCTTATCTGAATGAATCGAATAATAAAAGGGGGGGCTGGAAGTTATAGGAGGAGGGAGATTTGATTTATTTAATTTATTTAATTATTTAATTTGCAAAAAGTTGACTTTCACAAACGACCTCTAAACGAGGCCCACCGCCTGTCGTCCATAGCGTTTTACCCCCATTCCGAACACAATGGGATATGTATCGCGAGCTGATTCGATAGTTACAATCAGTTTCCGTTGAATTTACATTTAAATCTATATATTCTATTTTAAACATACATTTCAATTTACCAGGGTCACATACTAACTAGAAAAATTCCAGAAAAATATTTTCTAGCTTTGTATTGACGATACGGTCCTAACAAAACTAGTTTCGTCGAATTCTGAGACCGTTGGAAAAATGGTCATTTTCCAGTTGATTAAAATCAACTGAAACTGGTCAAACGCGTTTTCCTTTGCCACGCTCACAGATTGATTTGAAAAATTATGAAATTTGGAATCTAGCAATAATTTAACATCACGGACCAAACA
The DNA here is from genome assembly GCA_030737875.1 of Allium sativum. Classification (NCBI taxonomy): domain Eukaryota; kingdom Viridiplantae; phylum Streptophyta; class Magnoliopsida; order Asparagales; family Amaryllidaceae; genus Allium; species Allium sativum. Next base: position 338,895,754 of record CM060912.1, read on the forward strand.
AAACTGGTTTCGTCGAAATCCGAGGTCGTTTGCAAAATTTCTATTTTTAAGGGCCTGAATTCCCTAGCGACTACTCAGAATTTTCAACTGGACATATCTTTTGATTCCCGCTATGAAATTTTGGTTTTCCGGATTCGTTGGAAAGATATTCCCGAATAGATTCTAATATTTTTGGTTTTACTAAAATCCGGATTATTTTGCACCCGGTACATTCATTTGAAGTTTGAAATCGAATTATCGAACTACCGCGCCATTTTCAATTCCTTTTATAAATATAAATAAATATTTATATTCTATCGACGACGTATATAATATATACTTTCGAATTATATTCAAAATAAATTTCTCGTCGAAATTATTTAAAATAATTCATTTTAAATAATCAAAATTGGCTAAAATTGCCAAAATAAAAATTTTAAACTGGCCCAGATTTTCGGGTTATTACAATCTCCCCCACTTAAAACTTTTCATCCCCGAAAAGGAACAAAGTCGAAAGTGGTTTGATTAATCAACTCTACGTTCGATCTGGCTTCCATTCTCCAACTTTTCAGTTTCTGAGAATTTTCAAATTCTTCAAAAATTTGGCTAACACCTTAAATTTTCGAAAAATTTCGCCATAACCTCCCCTGCACCGGGAGCCACGGGAAAATCCCGAAATTGCCATATAGGCCTTCTGATCTCAAAAAGAAAAAGAAAAAGCCAAGCGGCTAGCCAATCGGCTCATAAAATCATCATCACCCAAACAGAACAGTAAATTATGTAGTAAACATGTACCTATTTGTCGGGCAAACAAATTTTATTCTCTGATCTAGCCTCCTTGCTATGACCTATTCAATGTAAGTACATGTATATGCAAGAAAATGCGACCAATTTTCAATACAATTCAATATTTGATACAATTAGGCGTAATGGTTCAAAATTATCAAACAAATAAATAAACAACACAAACATCAATCCATTAGTTGATTAGCTTTTCAAATTCATAACTTTGATACATAGTCTAAAAAATCAGATTTTTGATGCCAAATCACAACAATAGGCCCTATCTAATTTTTTTTGGTTCTCACACTAGACTAATGGAAATATATAGAAATCCCACCTTCGAAACACGAACATAAGTTCTGATGATGATCGATCAATCATCAGAACCATCTCCGGGTGTCTAGAATGTGATTCTATATCTATCCAGTATATTAAAATTTCAAATACATGTTTGCAAGGCGTATATGCAAAATCTTTATATACTGGACTGTCCAAATCTATATAAACTAAATAATCAAATACGAATAATTGATTTTAAATTTTCAAAACAAAATTGGTTTTCATTTTAAAAATATACTCTTCACACTCGTTCTAGGATACTACTGATCCCATCTCTAACGAGTCATTCTAATTGGATATTACTAATCCAATATCTGATGAATCCTTTCGTATGGTTCTAATGTGTCCTATTCTCTGAGCTTTGTAAACCAAAGCTCTAATACCAACTGTCACGAAAAGGAATTTCGCTCGGTCCGAACCAGTCGCTAAACCGACCCAGACCGTTCGAAACGCCCTATCGTTTGAGAACACAACAAAATAGAATGCAGACAGAAGAACATTTCATTGTATATTACAACAATGCATCAGATTACAAGAATATACAGAGTATAAATGAGTAAATATTACATAGAAATATTAGAGATTTAAATTACATTTAAATACATAGCAGCGGAAAATAATACAATACACCACTAGAAGAGACATACGGATACAAAGCTTTCCGGATATCGTTCCAGCTGTAAACCAGGATCCTGTGAATATAAATCTGCAAAACCAAAACTACTAGCTGCCCGTGTCAAAATAAGGGCACCCAGAGTTTAGGTTAAAACAATAAACTCCAGGTCAGTCATGTGACTGGTGTGAGAACTAAAACAGTTAATCTTTATTTTTAAAGTTAGGTAAATCAAGGGACCACGCCGCATAACACGGAACGGGTTTCTTCCCAAGAATACCAGTGCCTAAAACAAACAGCGCAATGCTAAATAAAAAAAATGAAGATGTTATAAGACCCAGGTCCTATCACACAATGCAACGCAAGCCGGGGGATAGGGTTTTCCCTTATAACAACCAAAGAATGCTTGATACGTTTAAAACAAATCATTTGATATTATTATAAGTGCATAGTGTATAAAACAACTTCAAATCATAAGTATCAATCATAGGCGACATAAGCGTCCCATGCCACTATGTCGCCATATATAGGTTTACAATTAAAACCGCAAAATCACATATTTGGAAGTTGGATTTCCATCTATGAACCGAGGCCAGGGATCGTCCTCTACCGATTCGAGACGCTCTAGCCCGTGTCTCAGGAACAGCCGCAACTGCCCCTTGGATCGTCAGGGCCGGTCCACCGATGTGGATTATTATGCCTGAACAATACGTCTCCCCGCCGTTTGGGGTGTCAATGAGCCAACGAATGACTCCATCGGACCCGGATCATCCGATCAAACCGAGGCGCCTCGCAACAGCAACAACCACACAGGTGAAAAGTATATAAATGTCAGGGCTGGTAGGTCACTGACACCACCCTAGCTAGAAGGAAACGCATGCCCTCCCTGATGTCCTCTCCCGTTTCTGGTTCACAACCGGGGTGTGAGGTTCGCAAATTCACGTTACACAAAGCTGTGCCACACAAGTCGTACTTTGATCATCACCACAAGACTTTGCTTTTCAACAGGAGCCTTGATCATTTGCCACTTAGGCTTGCCACACAGGCAATTCACTCTATGCGTTTGATATCCATCAGCATATAACCCCTGAGCTCGTACGTCTCAGAGAAGGGCGTTAAGCAAGAGAATAAATTCTCCGCCGCCAAACAGATATATATTTAATAGAAATCAATAACACAGACTAAAATCCAATGTCAGACACACAGTCCATTTACAAGTTCGCTCTGGGTCTAAACGAAACCGGAGGCACCTAGTACCCCGCATATCCATCGATCTCCAAGTAAGTCTGGACGACCACCAACTGTTTCCATCTTCTTGGGTGTACAGCCCAATCAAGATCATCAGTAATCACCCGAACGACGTGAAGACCTCCGGTCTTCGACCACCGTCTTCATCTTCGACTTATCGTCGTATCAGTTATTCAAAATGGGATAAACCCGGTCTTTCCGAATAACTCGCGTATATTTTAAATAAGTGTTACACAAACAAAACATACGCCTCATTCCAATTCATCAGTCACTAACCGTAAATTAATCAAGAGAATAATTCCCCAAACATCAACCCCGAAGGCCGAAACCAACATCAGATCAATATCCAGAAAACCATTCTGCTTGGCTAACCGACAGTTAGTTTCTAAATTTCACATTCATAGGGAAAGGTTCCCATTAATTTTATCCAAGATATATTCCTTGAATTTATTCTTTAATCATCTTTTGAATATCAATTCAAACTAGCCGGGATTAACGAAACTTACCGAAGTAATCATTTGTTTTAATTTCCCAATCCCAACCTATTCATCCCATGAAGTAAAACTGGTAATACTTCATATCTAACACCACAGTGTTATCGGTAAATTCAATTACCATTTCACGTTCAAATCTAATTAAAGATTTAACTAGCGCCTGGAGCAAAACTGGTGATACTCCATTCTCGATCATTTCAATCTAATTAAAGATTCATTAAAACTCCACTTAGTTTTAACCTTTGACCGGGTTAAAGAATCAGTGTCATTTAAAACACAGTTCACGACAAACCCAAAATCACATTCCATTAATTATCGGGTTAAAGAACGAGTGTTATTTAAAACACTGTCCACGATAAACCCAAAAATCAATATCAATTCAATTCCAATTAAATATTATTTAATTGGTACACTTCATTAAATCTAAATAAAAAGATTTAATCTTTTCTCTACTGGGTTCAAGAACAGTGTTAGTGAAGGCACCATTCACGACAAACCCAAATCACATTTGATATTCTATACAAGGCTCTGAATAGAAAATATATCGGCTTATATTCAATATCAAATTCTACGATTAACAAATGTCGTATTGGAAATAACGATATAAATACATATCTTTCAAATTTCCAGAACAACATCTGTATAATCACGAATTCCAACATCGAAATATTCCGAAAACAATTTCGATTCAAATCCACTCCAATGCAATCATTGGAAATTCTGGTTATTTTTAAAACCCTGTTTAAATTCAATTTATTTATTTAAAAATAAATAGAATTATAATTCTAGTTCAAAACTAGTTCATTTCGATAAAAATCTATTTTTATCGAATCAAATATGGAGTTTTTCATCCCAGTCCTTTCTAAATCATTTCTTATGATTTTACACAAATTATTACTATTTTTGATAATTTTATCAAGGCCTATACAGTCGATTTCCATCAACGGCCATCGAACTGCACTTACAGCGACCTTTTTCAAATTTTATTTGGACATAATTCCAAATCCAACCGTTAGATTTCTAATTTCTAATATTCGTTAGAAAGCTCTTTTCGATACGAACCCAACAGTTCCGGTTTTAGGAGAATCCGACGGTCGGATCTCCCGCAATATCCGTTCGAAGTCAATGGTCGAAATTCGCGAACTGCCGCGGCGCGGCGCATTCTATTCAGGCCATTATATTATATATAATATATACTTCGTCGATTTTCTTTTCAAAACGATTTTTAATTCCATTTCCATTCGTTTTCAATTCAATTTGAATTTCAAATTAATTCAATTTCAATTCAAATTCATTTCTATTCAATTTCTATTCGAATTCATTTTAAAATGATTTCAATTCTATTTCGATTCTATTCGAATTCATTTCAAAACGATTTCAATTCTATTCGAATTCATTTCAAAATGATTTCAATTCTATTCGAACCCATTTTAAAACGATTTCAATTCTATTTCAATTCTATTTGAATTTCAAACCCTTTCAGTTTATTTCGAATTTCAAATCAATTCAATTAAATTCGAATTTCAATTCACTTTAGTATTCACTTCAATTTGAATAAAATCGATATAAATATCGTTCACGTCAAAATGGCGTCAATCTATCAATGCGGCTTCATATATTTCAATTTTCAAATATCCTACTTCAAATATTTCTTTTTCAAATATTTCTATTCGAATATTTCATTTCAAATATTTCTATTCCAAAACTGGAATGAGGCCCAAACAATTACCATATAATGTTAATTATATGGATTTTCTACCACACATGTATATATCAACAACGATGAATAATCAACCATCATCCAAAGTGCATTCTACACTGCATAAGCATCAGATATAAATATTCAACGCTTATAACAGCCTGTCTGTAACACCCCGAAAATTCTATAACTGTGAAATTAACAAATTAAAGTATAATTAATCTGAAATCAAAGAACTAAGGGAAACGGGATATGCCATTGCGTTCGTCTCGGAAAAATACGCGAAATAGAGTCCGAGTTTTCGAAAAACGGAGTCTGTATGAAGAAGATATGGCCTTCGGAAGTTTGAGAACCAAGTTTAAATTCAAACAGAATAAATCAGGTTTAAATTCGAAAATGGGGCCCAATGGGCCAGGGCGGAAAAACACCCACCTGACCCACCAAGTCGACTGGGCTGTCGACCTGGCCTAACCAGGTCGACAGGGCTGTCGACAGGCATGTCGACCTGGTCCAGAGCCAGGTCGAACCCAGTCTAACCTGGCTGGCCTATTCTATGTTGGTCGATTTTCTGTGGTCTGCTTTGTCATTAGGGCTAGGTGGCGGGCTCTAATTGGTCTCTCCTTAGGATGAAAGGCTACGATCTAGCCAAGCAACATCAACGGTTCTAATCAGTTCATTACCTCTATAAAAACAACCCTAGACTAACCCTAATCTATTCATTCAAAAATAAGAACAAAGCCGCCATGTTGCTGAGGAACGACTAGGGGTAGCCACCAATTGGAGAGAGGATTAGGAGGCAAATTCTAAGGCATAAAGCAACTCAATCAAATCAAACCGCATCTTCTTATCCCTAAACTTGAGAATTCGCCTCACCATTGTAAGTAGAGTATTACTTTGGTATGAACAAATAACTGTGTTAGTTTGTATACTTGGATGTGGTGATAAATAATTCATAATTTGTGCGTTACTATGATTCTTATCGAATTATGTTATTCATTATAAAGAACTACATGCGGTAGTTCTATGCAAGTATACGTTCGGAATATTTCGCAAATTATGTAATCCATGTTGAAGCTACATGTATGTAGTTGATTTAAATTCATGCAAGTTTGGGGTTTTCTTCTATGCCACCATGATGTATATTTTTGTGCATAAATCATTTTGTAAGTAATTGGAACAAGTTTGGTTATTATCCATATGAAATTATGTTGAGAATTTGGCATCATGTATTAAGCCATGCTTTTGTACTAGAAAACCTATTTGCAAATTTATGAATATGGCTAGGCTATGAATGATATTTGGCATAATTGAAAACCATGATTAAGTCTATCTTGTTTACAAGAATTTTATGATGACATATGTGGTACATAGCGAGGTTAGGTTCAAAAATCCCTTTTTTTGCAAGTTTACATGACTAAAGTAAGAATTATGATTTCATGTTGGAAATATTTATGCCATGGTTAGGTGAACAAATTTAACTATACTTATGCCATGCTTATGTTTGACATTATGCCATGCTTATGTTTGACATTATGCCATGCTTATGTTAGAAATATTTATGCCATGCTTATGTTTGACATTATGCCTAAATAAAAATATAGGTTCATGTTGTAGTTATGACTATGTGTCAATAATGATACCCAATTTAGATTCTTATCTCAACTACAAGTTTACATGGCTTGATTCATGTCACCTATGCTTTATGACCAAAGTATAGGTTACCACTATGCAAGTACACCAGTTTCTATTTTATATTTCCAACGTCATATTGCAAGTTCATGCGCTCACCTTCCCCTTTTTGTGTATGTAATCACGCTTTAAGCCTCCCCTTTCGCATGGCTAGGTTGGGCTTTAAAAGGCTAAGCCCAACATATATATAATAAACGGACGTGTTAAACGGGGGAAAATAACGTTGGGTTAAAATTACTAATGAATGAAAATATAAAATAGAAGGGCCCAAATTCAAGTATGGGTTGGGCCCATGAATTGTGTAACCTTTACACCATTAACTTAATAATTGGCCGCAAATATTTACATATAAGAAAATAAAGAAGAAAGACAAAATATGTAAATGTAGAACATACGATGTGTTTAACCCGAGGTTGGATTGAGTTGTGATGTAAACCTGCCCGGAACCGCCCGGCTGTCCCGTAGTCACAACAATACCTATCCAATGTGGGAGGTTAAACATGGAGCCCAATAAGGACCCGAGGTTAGACTGAGTTGTGGCGTAAGACTGCCCGGAACCAACCGGCAACAGGCAGCCACAACAATACCTGTCTAATGTGAGAGGTCAGGGCCTTAATAAGACAATTAAGGCTGAGTCAGGATTGTTAGGATTAAGTGAACTAAAGACTTAATCAAAATGGAACATGCTAAACTAAACGGACTGGTGGGGGTTAGGTTAGAAAACACTTAACCAACTTAGCATGTTGGCTAGAGATAGAAAACCTAGTAACGGGGGACCCTTTTCAGCAGTAACCCTAGAAGGTGTATCAGGATACCCTGAAACTAGGCAGGGTGGGGCACGATTACTGGGCTGATTGTAAGAGGTCAAATCGACGGCGGTGGTGTAGCAGTGTAGGTTCTAACGGGGTGCGGGCGTGCACACACTCCGGCGCAGAAAAATAAGGCACTGGACACCAGTAGCATACCTGTGCATTCTAAGGTTGTGTCGGGCCGCCACCATGGGACTTGATACACCCCATGGTGGGACCAACATAGGTAACTACAACATCGGGGGCCGTAAGACACATGTAACTATGCGAGTAGGAGACGATCATCGTAGAACGGATCACATCACCCTGATTATGGGGTGCCAATTGGAAACTAGTTTATATGGGTTCAGAGATTAACATAGGGTACGATAGTATATTCGACCCTAGACAACTTAACCAAGTTTATAGTACATTCCCACTTCTTGTTTATACTTATGATACCCAGTTCTTTATTCATAGACAAAATAGTACTAGACTTACCCAGGCTTTATGTCTGACTCTACTTTTCTTTCGTCTTCTTTTCTTCCGTTCCCCCCCCCCCCCCCGGTCCACAGGGAGGGAACACAGCAGCTTGACCGGTCTTAACTTCCAGCTTGAAGAGGAGACATGTATTGCTTGGTCCTTTTCGTCTTGAACTATGGATTTGGACAAACTCTATGGGGCTTTTGCAGTTTATCTATGTTTTATTTTTGCTTCTTTAAATAATGTAATCAAGACAGATTATGAAAAGTGTTATGTTATGTTTTGGAAAAGATGTAAGACAATTATGGTGATGTTGTTGTAGCACGTATTTGCTTTCATGAAATAAAAGTTTGATGATTTTCCACTGTTTACAAATATGTGTTCTTATATCTGTCTTGTATATCTGTGACTTATACTTATAAACCTCCACCAAAATTAGGGCATTCCCTTTGAGAGTGACCCTAACGGAGGTGGGGTGTTTCACTTGGTATCAGAGCATAGGTTTACCGGATAAGATAAATAGTTTTGAAAAATTTATTTTCAAAAAGGAAATTTAAAGAAGCATTTTTAAAGGAAAAATATTATTTTATTTTAAAAAGGCAAAGTCCACTCCCCAAAGCCATAGGTACTATCTCTTATCCTTCATTTTGAATCTGTCCTTTTCGTTTCAGCATGTCCGAAGATCTTAACTTGCCGGAAGGGGTGCCAATACCTGGTTGGTTTAGACGGTTCTTAGAAGCAAGGGCCACTCAGCCAGGTCCTACCATTCCTCCTCCCCCAGCTGAAGGAAATCATCCAGCCGCAGCGGCACCTTTTCCTCCACCTCCTCCACGGGGAAACACGTTTGCTAAGATATGTAAAGATTTTAAAGCTATGGGAGGAAGGGATTTCCATGGAACTGAGTCCTTCGTGGCAGCCAGAAATTGGCTGAAAGAAACAGAGGACCTATTCATCATCTTTGAGGTAGAAGATAGACAAAAAGTACAATTGGCAGTGTGGCTATTGAAGGGCGAGGCTTCCTACTGGTGGGAAGTCACTAATGCTGAAAGACCAGTGGAGACATGGGAGGACTTTAGGGCGAGGTTTGAGACTAAATTTCTCTCAGATGCGGAAAGAAGTTTGCAGTTGGAAAAATTCTTATTTCTTAAACAAGGGGACAAAACAGTCAGAGAATATGTGAATCAGTTCGATGAGCTGGCTAGGTTTGGGCTTGACCTAGTCAACACCCCGCACAAGAAGGCTCTCCGTTTCGTCAAAGGGTTGAATGAGCCATTACACAGTTTGGCCATGACCCATATACCCATGGGAGCCACGTATGAAAGATTGGTGCAAATGGCATTGCTGAATGAAGAGGATAAGGGCAAGAAGAAAGAGGGTTTGCAGCCTAAGAAGACAGACTTTAAGAAGGGCGGGAAAGGCAACAAAGAGAAGAGGAAGTGTAATTTCTGTGGCAAAGTGGGGCACTTAGTAAAGGACTGCCGGAAAAAGAAGGCCAAGGAGAATGGTGGGTGCTTTTCTTGCGGTGAGACGGGCCACAGGGCTAAGGACTGCCCAAAGAAACGAGGACAGGGGCAGAGGGCTGGATCCACCCCAAGGGCACAGGTTCATGTGCTGGAAGCGCCACCTCTGCAACAGCGAGGTATAAATACTTCTGTAGAAAGTGTAGTTTATCTTTATGATCACCCCGTTCGCACTTTATTTGATTCTGGCGCATCACACTCCTTTATCTCGTCTGCTTTAGTAGAATCTCTGCACCTAAAAACTAGTATGGCAGAGGACCCCTTAATTGTTTCAAACCCAATTGGGGGCCCAGCTCATTTGTCTATGATCTGTGTGGGATTGAAAATTTCTATTCTAAGTGTAGAATTTCAATGTAGTGCCTTTGTTTTGGGCTTTTCGGGTTATGGTTTGATTTTGGGTATGGATTGGCTATCCAGTAATGGGGCCATCCTTGATTGTGAGAAAAGGGTTGTTAGGCTCCTAACCCAGCTCGGTAATACTTTGGAAATTTCTTGTAATCCCTCGTATGCGGTTATGCTTAGTTATCTTGAATCACTAGATGCCTCTGTTGAAAATTTGCAATCAGTTAGAGTGGTCCGGGAATATCCGGATGTCTTCGAAGAGGTGAAGGGCTTGCCTCCGAAGCGGGAAATAGACTTCCGCATATATCTTGTAGATAATGCAAAGCCCGTTGCGTTGCCCGTTAGACACATGGCTCCACGAGAAAGGAAAGAGCTCAGTAAACAGATTAAAGAGCTTCTAGAAAAGGGGTTCATTAGGAGGAGCATTTCAGAATGGGGCGCTCCAGTGGTGTTCGCTACAAAGGCGGATGGTTCACTCCGTCTATGTGTTGACTATAGGGAGCTCAACAAGCTAACGAAAAAGAATAGGCACCCTCTCCCTAGAATTGACGATTTATTTGACCAGCTTGTAGGAGCGTCTGTTTTCTCCCAACTCGATTTAGCAACCGGTTTTGATCAGCTAAGGGTGGCTGAAGATAGCATCGATAAAACGGCGTTTAGAACCCCTGACGGCTTCTTTGAATGGCTTGTCATGCCTTTCGGCTTGACAAATGCACCTGCTTATTTCGTGGACCTAATGAGTAGGGTATTTAGAGATTTCCTCAACAAATTCGTAGTGGTCTTCGTAGATGATATCCTTATCTTCTCAAAGAGTGAAGAGGAACATGCTCAGCACTTAAGGGCAATCATGGAAACTTTGCGAGTCCATCAACTAAAAGCCAAATTCTCCAAATGCCACTTTTGGAGAGAAGAGGTGAGGTTCCTTGGGCACATAGTATCTAAACAAGGGTTAGCAGTGGACCCTGCTAAGGTAGTGGCGGTACAGGATTGGAAGACACCAAGGAATGCAACTGAGGTCCGAAGCTTTCTAGGACTAGCGGGTTTCTATCGAAAATTCATAAGGGATTTTGCGAAAATCTCAGCTCCGCTCATGAAGTTGACCAAGAAGAATCTAGTGTTCAATTGGGACTTGGATTGCGAGTTTGCTTTCCAACGACTGAAAAGGGCTCTCACAACAGCCCCAGTTTTGACGCTGCCAGACGGGAGCAAGATGTTCACTGTTTATACGGACGCATGTGGGACAGGGCTAGGCGCCGTCTTAATGCAAGAAGGAAGGGTAGTAGCTTATGGCGGGAGGCAGTTGAAGGTGCACGAAAAGAACTACCCAACCCACGATCTTGAGTTAGCCGCCATCGTCTTTGCACTCAAGTCTTGGCGACACTATCTCCTAGGTGAGAAGTTCGAACTTTACACTGACCATAAATCGTTGAAATATCTTTTCTCGCAGAAGGATCTTAACTTGAGGCAACAAAGATGGATGGAGTTTCTTGCCTCGTACGATTTCGAAATCTCCTACACTCCGGGCAAAGGCAACGTAGTAGCAGACGCGTTGAGCCGAAAGAAATTGACCCTAAGCCCGTTGTTTGTTGAAAGACAAAGCCTAGAGTTTATAGCCAGCTTCGACTTTAGGCCTTCCTCCAATTTCGTACCAGGCTTGCTAGCATCTCTCGAAGTGCGCCCAACGTTAGTGGATTCAGTAGGGACAGCACAACGCGGAGACCCTCAACTTGTGGAAATAATTGATAAGCTAATTAGGGGTGAGACTTCAAGTCACCTCAACAGATACTCCATCGACGATAAGGGTTTGCTAAGGCGAGACGGAAGACTATGCGTCCCACAGACAAAAGATTTAATAAAGAAGGTTCTCGAGGAAGCGCATCACTCCAAGAGGACGATACACCCAGGCGGAGATAAAATGTACAAAGAAATAAAAAGGACTTTCTTCTGGAACGGCATGAAAAAGGACGTGGCAGAGTTTGTTTCTAAGTGTATGGTGTGCCAACAGGTTAAGGCGGAACAGAAAAAGCCTGGCGGACTGCTACATCCTCTGGAGGTCCCGCAGTGGAAGTGGGATAGCATCTTAATGGACTTCATCGATGGGCTGCCTAGGTCTAGGAGAGGCAACACTAGCATTTGGGTAATAGTGGATAGGCTTACTAAAAGCGCCCACTTTTTACCTGTCAAAAGTAAAAGAACTTCCTCATCCCTAGCATCACTTTACCTTAAGGAAATCGTTCAACTCCATGGAATACCATCTAGCATTGTTAGTGACCGAGACCCCATCTTCACCAGCGAGTTTTGGCGGAGTCTGCAAGAAGCAGTAGGAACGCAGTTATGCTTGAGCACAGCCTATCATCCCCAAACCGACGGCCAAACAGAGAGAGTGAACAGAGTTTTGGAAGACCTTCTAAGACTGTGCATCCTTGACTTCGGAGGGACATGGGAAGACCACCTTCCTTTGGTGGAGTTTGCCTACAACAACAGCTATCAAGCAACCATCGGGATGGCGCCCTTCGAAGATTTATATGGAAGACCGTGCCGATCGCCCACTTGTTGGTGGGAGTCTACTGATAAGCTCATACTTGGACCAGATATGATCCGAGAGACTTCAGAGAAAGTAGACTTAATACGAAGAAGGATGAAGACGGCCCAAGACAGACAAAAGTCCTATGCCGACAAGAGAAGGACCGACCTTGAATTTGAGGTTGGAGACAGAGTTTTTCTCAAGGTATCACCGCTAAGAAACGTTGTTCGTTTTGGAACCACAGGAAAGCTAGCACCAAGGTTCGTAGGGCCATTCCCTATCATCGAGAAAATTGGGAAAATGGCCTATAGATTAGAGCTACCCGAGAAGTTGGCTGGAGTCCACAACGTTTTTCACGTTTCACATCTCCGAAAATGTCTACATGAGTCTGCTGAAGTGGTAGAGCCAAATATCCTCGAAGAGGCCGAAGTGGAACGCGAAGCAACCATAAGGAAAGTTCCAACCCGCATATTAGGAACGGAAGTGAAGAAGCTACGCAACCGCGAAGTCAAGCTCGTCAAAGTTCAGTGGAGCGACGCCGAGGGAGACGCGACTTGGGAAACTGAAGCTAGAATCCGTACAGCCTACCCTTTTCTGTTCGAGGGTACATCCTTGATCTTTCGTTTTCCTTAAGTTGCGCTTTTATCTATCTTTTTAGGTATATTTCCTCGACCTTATCTTTTAGGTAGAAACCCTTTGGATGGAAACATGTAATTGAAACATGTTATGGATGATGGTTGCAAGTGGTTGCAAGTGATTGCTAGTGGTTGCTCGTGGTTGCATATACACACACAATCTAGGGTTTTAGATCGGCTCAGTCACTTCATATTGCATATGCATATATGTTTGCATTCGTATATGGTTGAACTTTAATGTGTTGACATGTGGATGTTGCATTTGTATTGAATGATTGTGCACTCATGTAGAATCAAGAATAGGAAGATTTGCATACATAATGGATTCATGGCACCTACATAATTCGCATTAAGGAGGTCAACTGAATCAGTAGACCGCCTGATTTTGCATTAGATAAGTACATGTACACACACACTTCGCATATGATCATGAAGCATTAGAAGTCTTTTAAGGACAATGGATGCTCGTGTTTGATGGATGAGTAGATGGATGATTGGATGTTAGGATATACATTCCTCCTAACTTGAAGATTTCGGGGACGAAATCCTTTTAAGCGGGGGAGAATGTAACACCCCGAAAATTCTATAACTGTGAAATTAACAAATTAAAGTATAATTAATCTGAAATCAAAGAACTAAGGGAAACGGGATACGCCATTGCGTTCGTCTCGGAAAAATACGCGAAATAGAGTCCGAGTTTTCGAAAAACGGAGTCTGTATGAAGAAGATATGGCCTTCGGAAGTTTGAGAACCAAGTTTAAATTCAAACAGAATAAATCAGGTTTAAATTCGAAAATGGGGCCCAATGGGCCAGGGCGGAAAAACACCCACCTGACCCACCAAGTCGACTGGGCTGTCGACCTGGCCTAACCATGTCGACTGGGCTGTCGACAGGGCTGTCGACAGGCATGTCGACCTGGTCCAGAGCCAGGTCGAACCCAGTCTAACCTGGCTGGCCTATTCTATGTTGGTCGATTTTCTGTGGTCTGCTTTGTCATTAGGGCTAGGTGGCGGGCTCTAATTGGTCTCTCCTTAGGATGAAAGGCTACGATCTAACCAAGCAACATCAACGGTTCTAATCAGTTCATTACCTCTATAAAAACAACCCTAGACTAACCCTAATCTATTCATTCAAAAATAAGAACAAAGCCGCCATGTTGCTGAGGAACGACTAGGGGTAGCCACCAATTGGAGAGAGGATTAGGAGGCAAATTCTAAGGCATAAAGCAACTCAATCAAATCAAACCGCATCTTCTTATCCCTAAACTTGAGAATTCGCCTCACCATTGTAAGTAGAGTATTACTTTGGTATGAACAAATAACTGTGTTAGTTTGTATACTTGGATGTGGTGATAAATAATTCATAATTTGTGCGTTACTATGATTCTTATCGAATTATGTTATTCATTATAAAGAACTACATGCGGTAGTTCTATGCAAGTATACGTTCGGAATATTTCGCAAATTATGTAATCCATGTTGAAGCTACATGTATGTAGTTGATTTAAATTCATGCAAGTTTGGGGTTTGCTTCTATGCCACCATGATGTATATTTTTGTGCATAAATCATTTTGTAAGTAATTGGAACAAGTTTGGTTATTATCCATATGAAATTATGTTGAGAATTTGGCATCATGTATTAAGCCATGCTTTTGTACTAGAAAACCTATTTGCAAATTTATGAATATGGCTAGGCTATGAATGATATTTGGCATAATTGAAAACCATGATTAAGTCTATCTTGTTTACAAGAATTTTATGATGACATATGTGGTACATAGCGAGGTTAGGTTCAAAAATCCCTTTTTTGCAAGTTTACATGACTAAAGTAAGAATTATGATTTCATGTTGGAAATATTTATGCCATGGTTAGGTGAACAAATTTAACTATACTTATGCCATGCTTATGTTTGACATTATGCCATGCTTATGTTTGACATTATGCCATGCTTATGTTAGAAATATTTATGCCATGCTTATGTTTGACATTATGCCTAAATAAAAATATAGGTTCATGTTGTAGTTATGACTATGTGTCAATAATGATACCCAATTTAGATTCTTATCTCAACTACAAGTTTACATGGCTTGATTCATGTCACCTATGCTTTATGACCAAAGTATAGGTTACCACTATGCAAGTACACCAGTTTCTATTTTATATTTCCAACGTCATATTGCAAGTTCATGCGCTCACCTTCCCCTTTTTGTGTATGTAATCACGCTTTAAGCCTCCCCTTTCGCATGGCTAGGTTGGGCTTTAAAAGGCTAAGCCCAACATATATATAATAAACGGACGTGTTAAACGGGGGAAAATAACGTTGGGTTAAAATTACTAATGAATGAAAATATAAAATAGAAGGGCCCAAATTCAAGTATGGGATGGGCCCATGATTGGTGTAACCTTTACACCATTAACTTAATAATTGGCCGCAAATATTTACATATAAGAAAATAAAGAAGAAAGACAAAATATGTAAATGTAGAACATACGATGTGTTTAACCCGAGGTTGGATTGAGTTGTGATGTAAACCTGCCCGGAACCGCCCGGCTGTCCAGTAGTCACAACAATACCTATCCAATGTGGGAGGTTAAACATGGAGCCCAATAAGGACCCGAGGTTAGACTGAGTTGTGGCGTAAGACTGCCCGGAACCAACCGGCAACAGGCAGCCACAACAATACCTGTCTAATGTGAGAGGTCAGGGCCTTAATAAGACAATTAAGGCTGAGTCAGGATTGTTAGGATTAAGTGAACTAAAGACTTAATCAAAATGGAACATGCTAAACTAAACGGACTGGTGGGGGTTAGGTTAGAAAACACTTAACCAACTTAGCATGTTGGCTAGAGATAGAAAACCTAGTAACGGGGGACCCTTTTCAGCAGTAACCCTAGAAGGTGTATCAGGATACCCTGAAACTAGGCAGGGTGGGGCACGATTACTGGGCTGATTGTAAGAGGTCAAATCGACGGCGGTGGTGTAGCAGTGTAGGTTCTAACGGGGTGCGGGCGTGCACACACTCCGGCGCAGAAAAATAAGGCACTGGACACCAGTAGCATACCTGTGCATTCTAAGGTTGTGTCGGGCCGCCACCATGGGACTTGATACACCCCATGGTGGGACCAGCATAGGTAACTACAACATCGGGGGCCGTAAGACACATGTAACTATGCGAGTAGGAGCCGATCATCGTAGAACGGATCACATCACCCTGATTATGGGGTGCCAATTGGAAACAAGTTTATATGGGTTCAGAGATTAACATGGGGTATGATAGTATATTCGACCCTAGACAACTTAACCAAGTTTATAGTACCTTCCCACTTCTTGTTTATACTTATCATACCCAGTTCTTTATTCATAGACAAAATAGTACTAGACTTACCCAGGCTTTATGTCTGACTCTACTTTTCTTTCGTCTTCTTTTCTTCCGTTCCCCCCCCCCCCAGGTCCACAGGGAGAGAACACAGCAGCTTGACCGGTCTTAACTTCCAGCTTGAAGAGGAGACATGTATTGCTTGGTCCTTTTCGTCTTGAACTATGGCTTTGGACAAACTCTATGGGGATTTTGCAGTTTATCTATGTTTTATTTTTGCTTCTTTAAATAATGTAATCAAGACAGATTATGAAAAGTGTTATGTTATGTTTTGGAAAAGATGTAAGACAATTATGGTGATGTTGTTGTAGCACGTATTTGCTTTCATGAAATAAAAGTTTGATGATTTTCCGCTGTTTACAAATATGTGTTCTTATATCTGTCTTGTATATCTGTGACTTATACTTATAAACCTCCACCAAAATTAGGGCATTCCCTTTGAGAGTGACCCTAACGGAGGTGGGGTGTTTCACTGTCAATCAATCGATCGACATACAGCTAAACAATCGGGATTAGTGTACGTCAAATATCATCCCAATACCCGTGTGGGGTTTCAAGCAATCAAACACAGATTTTTATTTGTGCAGTTGGGCGATGTGTAAAATTTATCGTCCCAATCAAAGTCCTTCAAATAGGCGTACATAAACAAACCGTCCGGTTGGTAAATGAATATTTATTTATTCACATTCACGTTAAAATTTATATTTTTAACGATCAAACTATTTTATTCAACCTATGAATATTCTATTTGGTTCATTTATTAAATAAAATGTTATCTTTATTTTTCTAACTTATTTTTAGAAAATTTCGGCGGCATAACGGCATGATACTAGAAACGGGACAAGGCCTAGCCTTACCCCCGGTCTAGTGAAGGCCCACGCCATTCACACATCAATCAAATCAATTTCATTTCACCAAACAATTCAATTCAAACCAAATAATCTAACCAACTACACAACCAAACAATTAAACAAACAAGCCATCCATGGTCTGTGGATGACGGGTGTCGGGTGCTACTAAACACCGTCTGCATCCTAGTATATATATATAACTAGAAAAAAAGAAATTGAAGAGTGAGAAATTCTCACCAATAGCTATCCAACTTCACGACACTTCATTTATAGAAATCTTCATCGTTATCGCATCTTTGTCATCTTCGTTGCTGCAGCCACTACATATGTAAAAATCGAATTTTTACTTCACTATTCAATATATAAAAATCGAATTTTTATTATACTATTCAATATATAAAAATCGAATTTTTACTTTGCTATTCAATATATAAAAATCGAATTTTTATTATACTATTCAATATATACAAATCGAATTTTTATTATACTATTCAATATATAAAAATTGAATTTTTACTTTGCTATTCAATATATAAAAATCCTATTTTTACTATGCCGCTATATAAAAAGATTTCGCCTTTTTTTTCAATTTAAAAATCTCGCCTATTTCAATTTAAAAATCTCGCCTTTTTCAATTTAAAAATATCGCCTTTTTCAATTTAAAAATCTCGCCTTTTTCAGTTTAAAAATCTCGCCTTTTTCAGTTTAAAAATCTTGCCTTTTTCAATTTAAAAATCTCGCCTTTTTCAGTTTAAAAATCTCGCCTTTTTCAGTTTAAAAATCTCTTCTTTTTCAGTTTAAAAATCTCTTCTTTTATATCGTTAATAAAAATCCAACCTTTCTATCATTATAAATCATATTTTTTTATAAGGTAAATAAAAAAAGAAATAAAACAAAATCAGAGGACTCACAAAAACCTAGGGTTTCGAATGTTGGAGCTCACTGGGGCTCATCGGAATTGCTGGTGGAGTGGGGGCGCTTCGCAGGTGGGGCGTCGGAGCAGGAGGGTGGCGGAGCATGGTCAGGCGGCTGCGGAAGCTTCTGGCGGGTCTCACGATGGCGCGGTGATGGGTTCAACTGGAGAAAGGGGGAGCGAGAGAAGAGGGAGGCGACGAAGGAGAGAGGGCGCGATGGTGGTCCTGGGTGGCGGCGACCAGTGGAAGGCGGCGGCTTCGTTTCTCTCTTCTTCCCTTTTTTTTCTTATCTGAATGAATCGAAGAATAAAACGGGGGGCCTGGAAGTTATAGGAGGAGGGAGATTTGATTTATTTAATTTATTTAATTGTTTAATTTGCAAAAAGTTGACTTTCACAAACGACCTCTAAACGAGGCCCACCGCCTGTCGTCCATAGCGTTTTAACCCCATTCCGAACATAATGGGATATGTATCGCAAGCTGATTCAATAGTTACAATCAGTGTCCGTTGAATTTACATTTAAATCTATATATTCTATTTTAAACATACATTTCAATTTACCAGGGTCACATACTAACTAGAAAAATTCCAGAAAAATATTTTCTAGCTTCGTATTGACGATACGGTCCTAACAAAACTAGTTTCGTCGAATTCTGAGACCGTTGGAAAAATGGCCATTTTCCAGTCGATTGAAATCAACTGAAACTGGTCAAACGCGTTTTCCTTTGCCACGCTCACAGATTGATTCGAAAAATTATGAAATTTGGAATCTAGCAATAATTAAACATCACAGACCCAACAAAACTGGTTTCGTCGAAATCCGAGATCGTTTGCAAAATTTCCATTTTTAAGGGCCTGAATTCCATAGCGACTACTCAGAATTTTCAACTGGACATATCTTTTGATTCCCGCTATGAAATTTTGATTTTCCGGATTCGTTGGAAAGATATTCCCGAATAGATTCTAATATTTTTGGTTTCACTAAAATCCGGATTATTTTGCACCCGGTACATTCATTTGAAGTTTGAAATCGAATTATCGAACTACCGCGCCATTTTCAATTCCTTTTATAAATATAAATAAATATTTATATTCTATCGACGACGTATATAATATATACGTTCGAATTATATTCAAAATAAATTTCTCGACGAAATTAATTAAAATAATTCATTTTAAATAATCAAAATTCGCTAAAATTGCCAAAATAAAAATTTTAAACTGGCCCAGATTTTCGGGTTATTACAAACACTAGTGCATATTACAAAACAGCGCAATGCTTTTTGAAAAAATGAAGCTATTATAAGACCCAGGTCCCATCACACAATGCAACGCAAGCCGGAGAATAGGGTTTTCCCTTATAATAGCCAAACATGCTTGATACGTATAAAACGAAATCATTTCATATTATTACTAGTGCATAGGTGTTTTAAAACAATTTCAATCATAAGTATCAATCATAGACGGCATAAGTGCCCCATCCCACTATGTCGCCATCCTAGGCTCTACAAATAAAACCAAAAGTCACGTATTGGAAATTGGATTCCATCATGAGTCGAGGCAAGGGGCAAGCTCCTCTCCGTTCGAGACACTCTAGCAAATGTCCCAAGACCAGACACAGCGATCCTTGGAATCGGTTGGGCCGGTCCTCTCTTACTTTTGAGGGTTAGTTATTCCCGAACACACGTTTCTCGGTCCTATAGGACCAATATAATGGTCTGTACGTCGGCTCACATAGTACCAATTATCGACCGTATATTCGAAGCGCCTCGCATTCGAACAACCACACAGGTAAAAAGTATATAAATGTCAGGGCTGGTAGGTCACTGACATCACCCATAGCTAGAAAGAAACGTCATGTTCTCCCAAAGGTCCTTACCCGTTTTTGAATCATACCGAGGTGTGAGGCTCGCGAATTGATGCTATACACAAAGCTATGCCACACAAGTCGTGCTTTGATCATCAACCACAAGACTTTGCTTTTCAACAGAAGCCTTGATCATTTGCCACTTAGGCGTGCCACACAGGCAATTCACTCCATGCGATTAATATCCATCAATATATAACCTCTAAGCTCGTACGTCTCAGAGAAGGGCGTTAAGCAAGAGAATAAATTTTTGTCGCCAAACAGATATATATTTAATAGAAATCGATCACACAGAATAAAATCCAATGTCAGACACACAGTCTATTTACAAGTTCGTTCTGGGTCTAAATGAAACCGGAAGAACCTTATTCCTCGCATATCCATCGATCTCCAAGTACGTCTGGACGATCACCAACTGATTCCCTCCTCTTGGGTGTACAGCCCAATTAAGATCATCAGTAATCACCCAAACGATGTGAAGACCCCCGGTCTTCAACCACCGTCTTCATCTTCGACTTATCGTCAAATCGATTATTCAAAATGGGTATAAACCCGGCCTTTCCGAATAACCCGCGTATATAATAAACAAGTGTCACACAAACACAACATACGCCTCATTCCAATTCAGAATATTCTTTTATTCAAATATTCACATTCTTAGGGAAAGTTCCCATTAATTTAAATTCTTCTAAATTTATTCTTTAATCTTCCTTTGGATATCATTTCAAACCGTGTCAAGGTTTTCCAAACTAGTCGGGATTAGCGAACCACACCGAAGTAATCATTTATTTTATTTCCCAATCCCAACCTATTCATCCCATGGAGAAAAACTGGTAATACTCCATATCTAACACCACGGTGTTATCGGTAAATATCAATTACCATTTCATGTTCAAATCTAATCAAAGATTTAACTATCGCTTTGGAGCAAAACTGGTGATACTCCATCCTCGATCACTTTAATCTAATTAAAGATTCGTTAAAACTCCACTTAGTTTTAATCTTCCCGAAAATCAATATCCTGTCTTTAACTGGGTTAAATAACCAATGTCATCTAAAACACGGTTCACGATAAACCCAAAAATCAATTCAAATTCAATTCCAATTAAATATCATTTAATTGGTACACTTCATTAAATCTAAATAGAAAGATTTAATCTTTTTCTCAACTAGGTTTAAGAACAGTGTTAATGAAGACACCATTCACGACAAACCCAAATCACATTTGATATTAAATACAAGGCTCTGAACAGAAAATATATCGGCTTATTTTCAATATCAAATTCTACGACCAACAAATATCGTATTGGAAATAACGATATAAATATATCTTTCAAATTTCCCTAACAATATCTTTATAATCATGAAACCCAACATCGAAATATTCCAAAGACAATTTCGATTCAAATCCATTTCCACTTTATATATTGGAAATTCTGGTTATTTTCAAAACCATTTCAAATCCACTTTATTAGTTTTAAAAATAAATGGGATTATAATTCTAGTTCAAAACTAGTTCATTTCGATAAAAAACTATTTTTATCTTTTCAAATGTGGAATTTTTCATCCCAGTTCTTTCCAATTCATATATTATGATTTTACACAAATTATTGATATTTTTAATAATTTTATCAAGGCCCGTACAGTCGATTTCCATCAACGGCCATCGAACTGCACTTACAGTGACCTTTTCCAAATTTGATTTGGACATAATTCCAAATCCAACCGTTAGATTTCAAATCTCTAATATCCGTTAGAAAGCTCTTTTCGATACGAACCCAATAATTCCGGTTTTAGGAGAATCCGACGGTCGAATCTCCTGTAATGTCCATTCGAAGTCAATGGTCTAATATCATGAACTGCCGCAGCGCGGCGCGTTCTATTCAGGCCATTATATATATAATATATATATATATTATGTATATTTCATCGATTTCCTTTTAAAACGTATTTTATAAATTGTTTTAAATTCGTTTTCGAAATGATTATAACTTCATATTCAATTTCGAATCAAAATTGAATATTCCACATCATTGATATACAAATGATAATATTTTCAAAATGTTATATTTTGAAATCACTTCCTTTTCTATAATCATTATGAAAATGAATATAATCGATATAAATATCGTTCGCGTCAAAATGGCGCATCTCTAATCAGCACGGCTTTATATATTTCAATAACTTCGTTATTATATTCAACAAGTGAATATTTATTCTATTCAACACAAGAATATATACTTCATTCAACGCATGAATATTTATTATTTCTTACTTACAATAAATATGTGAATTTTATTGTATAAAATATTTTGTTCAACACATGAATAGTTTCAACACATGAATATTCTCAACACATGAGTATCGTCAACACATGACTATTTATTATTTTCAACACATGTTTCTTTATTTTATAGTATTTTTTATTTTCCCAATTGGAATGAGGCCCAATCAATTACCATATAATTTTATTTAAATGGATTCCTACAACACATGTATATAATAGAAATGATAAATAATCAACCATCATCCAAAGTGCACCACACAACTGCATACGCATTAAACATAAATAATTAACGCTTACACAGTCTGTCAACCTATCGATTGACATACAACTAAACAATTGGGATTAGTGTACGCCAAATATCATCCCAACACCCGTGTGGGGTTTCAAATCAACAAACACAGATTTTTATTTGTGCAGTTGGGCGATGTGTAAAATTTATCGTCCCAATCAATATCTTTCAAATAGGTGTACATAAACAAATCGTCAGATTTGTAAATGAATATTTATTATTTCACATTCACGTTAAAAATTATATCTTTAACGATAATTAATTTATTTCAACACATGAATGTTTTATTATCCATTTCACATCAACATCACAAACAAACTTCACAATACATCAAACAAGCATACAAGTCGTCCATGGTCTGTGGACGACGGGTGTCGGGTGCTGCTAAGCACCGTCTGCATCCTAGTATATATTTTAACTAGAAAACAAGAATTAAAGTGAGAAGTTCTCACCGAGGGTTCCACTCCATCAGTCTTTCTTTCTGAACGGTTTGAATTTGTTTGAAATTCCAACGCATCCTTTTCACGCTATTCATATATAAAAATCACATTTTTATTATCACTTCATATATATATAAATCGAATTTTTATCTTCACTTCATATATATAAAAATCGAATTTTTATCTTCACTTCAGTTATATAAAAATCGAATTTTTATCTTCACTTCATATATATAAAAATCGAATTTTTATCTTCACTTCATATATATAAAAATCGAATTTTCGTGTTCACTACATACATAGTAAAAATCACATTTTTATATTCTACTCCATATGTAAAAATCTAATTTTTATCGCTAACTTCATATTTGTAAAACGATTTCTTTTCCCTAAAGATTATATTTTTAAAACGATTTCTTTTCTATAAAGATTATATTTTTAAAACGATTTCTTTTCTATAAAAATTATATTTTTAAAACGATTTCTTTTCTATAAAGATTATATTTTTAAAACGATTTCTTTTCTAAAAAGATTATATTTTTAAAACGATCTCTTTTCTATAAAGATTATATTTTTAAAATGATTTCTTTTCTATAAAGATTATATTTTTCTCTAAAACGATGTTTACATTATAAAAGTTACATTTTTATTATAAAAAATCATACCTTTAGTATAAAAATCATCTCTTTATACCCTAACTATATGAATAAAAATCATCTTTATGTTGTTGGATCTAGATTAACCCTAGAGGGGGTGAATAGGGTTTATCGCAGTTTTTAACTGAATTGAAAATCTGACAGGATATTAAAATAATAAATAGATCACAGAATATAGTAGAAACAGAAATGCAGAAAATAAATCACACATAGATATACCCAGCTCCGGCAAAAACCCTGCCTACTGCTGCATTTCTAAGGTTTCTACTAGGTGATAGAACAGATCCCGCATACAAGACCATGTACACTCGCAAACCCTGCTCCTATTCTAACCCTACGCTCAAAACCGTAGACTGGCCGATATTCCCTCGATCAGATTTCCCCTGATTACAACCCAGTAACCAGTAACCCAGATTTTACAGACTCTGTCAATTGTCAGCCAAAACTCTGACTGAATCCCTAGTTTGACAAACTAGAAAACAAATGACAATTATAAAAGAAAAAGGGAAATACAAAATAAATAAAAACAAAACCCTAGGAATTTAAATTAAAAGGGTCATCCCCTTTCTCTTTTACACACAAGGTCGGCCCACTTCAAATTTTATTCACCCGATCCTTTGTCTCCGGAAAAAGATAATGGCGGCCGATCAATTTGGGATTAGGTTTTTCTGAATCCAAATCTCGATCGATTGAATTTGTGGAAAGGAATCTTCTTGGCTCTGTATTCTCGTGGGTTGCGTGCTGATGCTCTTCGTCTCACTGATTTGGGGTTACTTGTTGCGATCGAAAATCTCCAGAAAAATATGTGAGTTCCTTCTGATTTAAAATTGATTTCTCTGAATTTTTGAGTTGATTTTTGTGGGTTCGATCTCCCCTACCTGTGATGAATTGGTGATTGTTATATAGGGTAAAAATTAGAAACCCTACACTCTGATTTCACGATAATGGCTCGATCTGATTGTTTGGCTTTCCCTTTTTGATTCCATGGGTTTTTCATGTATTTGCGAGATTCCTGGAATATGTTTCCTTGAATAAATTTGTGGTCTCTTGACTAAAATCATGCCGTGAATGCTGAGTGATCTTTGGAAATTTTTGGCCCCTTGCGATGTGATTTTCTATCCCAAAATAATTTTAGTATTACTGGAAACAAAAGAAAAATGATTTCTTGCCATAAAAAAAAAAATCACTGTGTTTTTCCTTTGAACATTTTGTTCTTGCCAAAAAAGACTTGAGCAATTTCTGTAAATCGACTTTTGCCCAATAAAGAGAATGTATTCTCAGTGAATTTCAAGGAATGATTTTCCATATTAAATTTCATTTCTTTCCAAAAATGTCTTTGAAATAATTGAAGAATTCTTAAAACATGCATCTGAATTTCAGTGGTTTCTGAAAATAAATGGTTGCCAAAAAATATGCAGAATTGATTTTGAACCAACAAAACTTGTCAAAAGAAATTCCATGATTTATTCCATTTCTGGAATTAAATTCTTTGATTTGCAAATTGATTTCTCTTGTGTTTCTGGAAATAAAAACCTTGCACTTGCCAAATATATTAAGTGAGACTTTTATGTCATGCTCATTCATATGACTTGTATGATTTCTTCTTCCTTGCTGCATGCTCACTTGACCATTCTCTGTCTTTAACTCTTTTGCTACATGTCATCGACCTGAGCTTTGTATATGAGCACTTATGATGTGCTCCATCATGCACATGCTTTCGAACAATTTTGCGGCAACTTTGTTTGTTTTTCTTTGTTCCATATTGAAATTGAATTGATCACGTATAGACTAGTCCATGCGTCCATATATATATATATATATATACATACATACATATATCTGTGTGTGCATATGATTTGCTGAAATACTTGTGCCTCATGCAAACACTTCGGCATTGCTGCATGAACATCTTTAACCATGGGCAACTGAACATGGTCATGCTGCTTCATATTTTCACCATGTATATGTTGATTCATTTGTGTTTTGATCATGTTTGTTTGTGTTCACTTTGAGTTTTACTGAAACTTGTTTTGTGTACTTTGACTTTTTCATTTGCTGGCTTGCATACATTTTCTTGTGCTTGGCTATATTGGAAGTTCGAACATTTCTTGCGACTCTTTTATTTCACTGTTGTGCACTGAGTCGAGATGGTCCACGTGGCTACTCCTCAGTTGCACACTGATTGGCAAGGCAGTGCACACGTGTATATTTATACACATGTGTATATGCAGCCATTCAGAAAATTTTCATGTCCCTGCATCGTATATAAAAACTGTCTGCCTTGTGGTATTTACAGTGTATCACTGTAAATATCACAAGCTGTCTAGACACAGATTGATCGTTTATATAAATCAGATCAAGTCATGAAAAATAATGAGAAACACACCAGAATTCTGAGGCAAATAAATTTAAAAAAAATTATATCTGCTAGAATTTAGAATATTATTTCTGTTCCAGATACTGTGTGTGTGTTTCTGTATATGACAGGTATGAAGATGATGACTGGACTGACAGAAGGCTGTGAAGACAGAAGATTGAAGATAAGAAGAGTCAGAGAATGTATATGTGTCAGTGTATATGCAAATGTGTCTGTATATTGATTCAATGTGAATGTATATATAAATTTGTAGAGAGGAACTGTGTATGAAATGAGAGAAATGTACTGATGTTTGTATTAAACAAATTTGTTTGAAATAAAATATTATTTTTGTTGTGTTCAAACAAATTTGTCTAACGAATTCAGTTTATATACAAGTACAATAACATGTGTAATATCTGTGACTGTGTACAAATAGAGGAGTCATATAATTTGTATTGTTTGAACGTTGACATATAATATTATATTTAAATAAAATACTGTGTGAATATATGAAATTATGTACAGTCGTATTCTATTTAAATATAAATATTATTTTCCTATCTGTGATGTATATATAAAACAGTACAGTAACAAACACATTCAAAATAATATTTATTTGTTTGTTATCATCAAACAAAAATCATATAATTGTGTATACAACACCGTTATATACAACAATCTCCCCCTTTTGATGATGACAAACAAATAAAAGATTTTGAGAACAATAAATGTGTTTGACAGTGAAAATTGAACTCCCTCTATTTATTTGCTCCCCCTACAACAGACAACTCTCCCTATAACTGTGCATGAGTGAAATGAATTTTCAAAATTAAGAATATTTATAAAATATTGACTCATAAATCAAAATCTCAATCCATTCTCCCCCTTTTGTTATCTTCAAAAGGATACAGAATTTAAAATTTAGAAGAAAAATGACTAAAAATATAATTTCAGCATAAGAGGATGAACGATCATCATAAATCTCAATCAGTCAAACAAAAATCATAATAAACTGAGAACTAGTGGCATATTTCACATTGTAGAGAATGACGGATTTACGATGAATTATATAATAACGAGGAGAGTTCTAAAAAAATATGAATATTTCCCAATTATTTTCAAAAGAATTTTATAAATTGAAGCACAAAAACAATGATGGATTTGGACTATTATTATAATTTCAACTCAAGTGACAATATTGTATAATCTCAAATCCCCATGCCTATCAATCAACAAATCATAATACGTCATAAGATTTCAACACATTTCACGGATTAGAAAGATGGATTGATAGGCTAGTTTTCATACATAGAGGAGAATTTCAGATTAATTTCAATTTATAGCACATTATTTCCTATTTCTTTTTATTTTATTTAAGAGCACACTGACCATGCATAACCAGAGCTTGGATTTTCAAATGAGGTCAGTCGCAGCTTAAATTATAAGTTGTCTCATAACCATGCATGACCAGAGCTTGGATTTTTAAATGAGGTTAAAGACACACTTATATATTAATTATATATTTTATCATTCAGCTTTAAATAGAAAAACTCCTCGGTATAAACAACCAATATGAATGATAGAAATGTGGTAGGTACAGAAATGGACTGTGAAATAAATTTCTAAATTAATTATATTATGAAATATGCTCGACTGTACTGGGATCATTGAAAATTTTCAATTATCACTAATTCTGAATAATAACATAGCCACAATTCCATCAAAAATATTTTCACTATTTATTCAAGATGATTTTTAAAAAATATTAACTCTCCACATTAATTTAAAGTTATGATGGATGGTAGATGATGGAAGATAAAGATGATGATCATGAAATAATCGCTAATTCAAAGACATTATAATAAATTATCAATCATCATGAAAATATTATTAAAATCTCCTCTTGTTGTGAAATATACTGCAGTCACAATTCATCACAATTTCAAAATCTGATAATAATTTTTGATGAATTATAAATACAGTTCAATTTTGGATATTGATTTCAATTTCTAAATGAATAATCAATAAATAAGTTTAAAATTGAAAATCAATTACAAGAGGAATATGAAGAGCTATACAAAGCAAAAGGGATAAGAAAAATATATATACATAAAAATTCAGCGCTTCTGATACCACTTGGTGTCTCTATTAACAAATTTTAATTACAAAGCCCAAACAGACAGAATTAACAAATTTGCACATTTTTCAAAGCTGCAGATAAGAACCAGAAATTATTTGAAGCAGTATCAGAGCAGCACAAAAAACAATATCACATCAGACTTGTCAGAGGATGGTCACATAAGATCAATCATGATCCAAGATTAGAAATACTGTTTATTTGAAATCATTTGAGGAATATGAAAAACTCTAGATTCAATGAATCGATCACACCAAATTATTAGTTTCACATTCAAGATATGTGTGTGATTCAGTAAATCAATAATTTCAAATAATTTTAAACAAACAGATATTCAATCAAATAACCATGAAATACCAATAAATTTCAAGATCCAATTTTTTCAAGGATTTTTTTCAAAAAAAACAATTTCTGACAAGCACATGAGTAATTTCAGATCAGTTACATCAAATTTAAGAGATATTCATGATCCATAAAATTAAAAAATAATTTATTTGAAATCACTTGAATCAATGTCAAGTTTTGAGATATAATGAATCAGTCACACGAGATTGATAATTTCAAATTTAGAGGCATGTGATGTTCAGAATATCAAGAATTTCATATGATCTCAAACAAATAAATTTCAACAATAACGATCATGAATATAAGGTGAATTTCTAGAAGTATCATTGTAATTCAAGCCAATCCGAAAATCAATGAAATTATCACGAATGATAAGAAGCAGTGTACTATAATGAGTATAATATTTTAAGCGTTTCCAAAATGAATTAGAAGAAACTCAAAACAGAATAAGTGTGTGAAATTTCATTAATTATTCAGATCTTCAAAATTTTAGTATTCGAAATGACAGTGTTCAAGATATGATATTATTGCATCAACACTGTTCAGAATTCAAAAAAAATAAACTTCAAAATAATTGCAGATATTTACAATATTAAATTCAAGATCTGGAAATAATTAAACCATCAGAGTTCTATTCAACTAAAGCAAATTTCCAGAAAAAAAATCTACAATTTGAAGTTAATGAAGTCCATAAAGAAACAAAAGAAATATGGCAGTGATAAAAAAACGAAAAAAAATAGAAGGGGTAGAGTAAGGAATAAACACAGAAAGTAAAAACAGAGAGAATATACAAAGGTGAGTTTAGAGATCATACCAGAATCCAATGTAAAACAGAATCTCTAAATCAACAAGCTTGGCTAAGGAACTGTGGATGATACATAAATATTGAGCAGCTCGAATTCAATTCTCTTTTGCAAAGCAGTTCCTCAGCCTCCTTCGGTACCTAACAATTCAGGGGATCGAGTGCTCTAACAAAGTTTGTAAAACCACTCACAGCTGTATTCATATGTTTTGGTACCCAGACTTGTTTATATAACAAACCATTACAATTAACTTTCGTACCCTTAGGAACCCAAATCTATTTGAACTTGACGAAGCCCGTTTTATTTTTTGGGATCCAAGAATGTTTAAATGGTTTATTATAAAACAATTTCTCATCACAATTTTGACTCAAAAGACATTTGAAAATTTCAGTATTCAAATTTTCTAAGCAGTTCTTTCCAAAGCAATTTGAGGGATTTTTCAAATCATTTGAATTTTGTTTTCCAAAAACATTTGTATTCCCAAATCCGAGTCCACATTTATTTCCAACAGAAAATTGGTTTTTCAACGACATATTTAAAGATTTTTCTCCATCAGAAAACTTAACTAAAGTTGACTCTAGTTATTGAATTTTGAATTTAAGATCACCGTTCTCTTTTATTAAATCTGAAGAGCGGTTATTATTGATCTTCCTTTCAGCATCATACTGTTTCAAAACCAAATTTTCAGATTTAAGTAATTTAATTTTGGTTTGGGGCTCAGCAATCTTAGATTCAAAATGTTTTCGACTTTCAGATTCAAATTTCTTGAAATTTTCAATTTCAGCTTCAAGCTCTTTGAGAATCAAATCGGATTTCAATAGATTTTCTTTTTCAGCAATTTCAAATTTGGAATTTATATCAGTTTTAAAATTTTCAAATTCCTTTTGTAGAAAATTGTTCAAGCTTGATAACTCAATCTTGTCCTCTTTCAAGATCAGAATCTTATTTTCAAAATTTTGAATATTTTTATTGAGATGAACAAGCTTGGTTTCCCATTTCAAACAATTTTTACAATCCGAATTTGAAGAGTTTTTAAAATATTCAAGTTGTGATTCCAAATCAACAATTTTGTTGGTCAACTCAGAATTCTTAGATTTCAAATTTTTGGTTTTAGATTGGAGTTTATCAACTGACTTAGTTAGATCAGCACAAAAATAAACCAGATCTTCATAAGAGAAATTTTCTACTTCATTGTCTGTTGAGTCTCCATCAGTTGATCCATCTGAATTATCATCTGTAAGACTTGTTAAGCTTAAATTTTAATCTGAGTTGATCTTTGCAGGTTTTGAGCAGTTGTCAACTTTTTGTCCATACAATGCATTTAGAGTTTTCCAGATTTCTTGTGCAGATAAACAATGAGAGATAAGCTTAAATTGAACAATACTGAGACAAGAATAAATAATATCCATAGCACAAGTATTGATAACAATATTCTTTTTATCTGACAAATCTACTCCATTAATAATAATATTCCAATATTTAATATGAACAGATTTTAAATAAATTTTCATTTTTAATTTCCAATTTAAAAAATTCGTTCCATTGAAAATAGATGGAATATGACTGGACTGACTCTCTATAGACTGATAGCTAGGGATCACCATTACTCTAGAGTTAAATAGAATACCTGCTATGATACCACTTGTTGGATCTAGATTAACCCTAGAGGGGGGGGGGGTGAATAGGGTTTATCACAGTTTTTAACTGAATTGAAAATCTAACAGGATATTAAAATAATAAACAGATCACAGAATATAGCAGAAACAGAAATGCAGAAAATAAATCACACATAGATATACCCAGCTCCGGCAAAAACCCTGCCTACTGCTGCATTTCTAAGGTTTCTACTAGGTGATAGAACAGATCCCGCATACAAGACCATGTACACTCGCAAACCCTGCTCCTATTCTAACCCTACGCTCAAAACCGTAGACTGACCGATATTCCCTCGATCAGATTTCCCCTGATTACAACCCTGTAACCAGTAACCCAGATTTTACAGACTCTATCAACTGTCAGTCAAAACTCTGACTGAATCCCTAGTTTGACAAACTAGAAAACAAATGACAATTACAAAAGAAAAAGGAAAATACAAAATAAATAAAAACAAAACCCTAGGAATTTAAATTAAAAGGGTCATCCCCTTTCTCTTTTACACACAAGGCCGGCCCACTTCAAATTTTATTCACCCATTCCTTTGTCTCCAGAAAACAATAACGGCGGCCGATCAATTTGGGATTAGGTTTTTCTGAATCCAAATCTCGATCGATTGAATTTATGGAAAGGAATCTTCTTGGCTCTGTATTCTCGTGGGTTGCGTGCTGATGCTCTTCGTCTCACTGATTTGGGGTTACTAGTTGCAATCGAAAATCTCCAGAAAAATATATGAGTTCCTTCTGATTTAAAATTGATTTCTCTGAATTTTTGAGTTGATTTTTGTGGGTTCGATCTCCCCTGCCTGTGATGAATTGGTGATTGTTATATAGGGTAAAAATTAGAAACCCTACACTCTGATTTCACGATAATGGCTTGATCTGATTGTTTGGCTTTCCCTTTTTGATTCCACGGCTTTTTCATGTATTTGCGAGATTCCTGGAATATGTTTCCTTGAATATATTTGTGGTCCCCTGATTAAAATCATGTCGTGAATGCTGAGTGATCTTTGGAAATTTTTGGCCCCTTGCAATGTGATTTTCTATCCCAAAATAATTTTAGTATTACTGGAAACAAAAGAAAAATGATTTCTTGCCATAGAAAAAAAAAATCACTGTGTTTTTCCTTTGAACATTTTTTTCTTCCCAAAAAAGACTTGAGCAATTTCTGTGAATCGACTTTTGCCCAATAAAGAGAATGTATTCTCAGTGAATTTCAAGGAATGATTTTCCATATTAAATTTCATTTCTTTCCAAAAATGTCTTTGAAATAGTTAAAGAATTCTTAAAACATGCATCTGAATTTCAGTGGTTTCTGAAAATAAATGGTTGCCAAAAAATATGCAGAATTGATTTTGAACCAACAAAACTTGTCAAAAGAAATTCCATGATTTATTCCATTTCTGGAATTAAATTCTTTGATTTGCAAATTGATTTCTCTTGTGTTTCTGGAAATAAAAACCTTGCACTTGCCAAATATATTAAGTGAGATTTTTATGTCGTGCTCATTCATATGACTAGTATGATTTCTTCTTCCTTGCTGCATGCTCACTTGACCATTCTCTGTCTTTAACTCTTTTGCTACATGTCATCGACCTGAGCTTTGTATATGAGCACTTATGATGTGCTCCACCATGCACATGCTTTGGAACAATTTTACGGCAACTTTGTTTGTTTTTCTTTGCTCCATATTGAAACTGAATTGATCACATATGGACTAGTCCATGCGTCCATATATATATATATATATATATATATATATGTGTGTGTGTGTGTGTGTGTGTGTGTGTGTGCATATGATTTGCTGAAATTCTTGTCCCTCATGCAAACACTTTGGCATTGCTGCATGAACATCTTTAACCACGCGCAACTGAACATGGTCATGCTGCTTCATATTTTCACCATGTACATATGTTGATTCATTTGTGTTTGATCATGTTTGCTTGTGTTCACTTTGAGTTTTACTTAAAATTGTTTTGTATACTTTGACTTTTTCATTTGCTGGCTTGCATACATTTTCTTGTGCTTGGCCATATTCGAAGTTTGAACATTTCTTGCGACTCTTTTATTTCACTGTTGTGCACTGATTCGAGATGGTCCACGTGACTACTCCTCAGTTGCACACTGATTGGCGAGGCAGTGCACACGTGTATATTTATGCACGTGTGTATATGCAGCCATTCAGAAAATTTTCATGTCCCTGCATCGTATATACATACTGTCTGCCTTATGGTATTTACAGTGTATCACTGTAAATATCACAAGCTGTCTAGACACAGATTGATCGTTTATATAAATCAGATCAAGTCATGAAAAATGACGAGAAACACACCAGAATTCTGAGGCAAATAATTTTTTTTAAAAAAAATATATCTGCTAGAATTTAGAATATTATTTCTGTTCCAGATACTATGTGTGTGTTTCTGTATATGACAGGTATGAAGATGATGACTAGACTGACAGAAGGCTGTGAAGACAGAAGATTGAAGATAAAAAGAGTCAGAGAATGTATATGTGTCAGTGTATATGCAAAAGTGTCTGTATATTGATTCAATGTGAATGTATATATAAATTTGTAGAGAGGAACTGTGTATGAAATGAGAGAAATGTACTGATGTTTTTATTAAACAAATTTGTCTGAAATAAAATATTATTTTTGTTGTGTTCAAACAAATTTGTCTAACGAATTCAGTTTATATACAAGTACAATAACATGTGTAATATCAGTGACGGTGTACAAATAGAGGAGTCATATAATTTGTACTGTTTGAACGTTGACATATAATATTATATTTAAATAAAATATTGTGTGAATATATGAAATTCTGTATAGTCGTATTCTATTTAAATATAAATATTATATTCCTGTCTGTGATGTATATATAAAACAGTACAGTAACAAACACATTCAAAATAATATTTATTTGTTTGTTATCATCAAACAAAAATCATACAATTGTGTATACCACACCGTTATATACAACATATGTTTAACAAGGTCCTAACAAAAAAGTGAAAAGAAAAATAAATAATAAATTAAAACTCGCTTTTTCTTGTTCAAGAGGGAGGATGGTGCTGCAATCGTCGGAGATGGGTCTGTCAGGGCGGCATCGGCCTGATGGTGGTCGCCGGTGGGGCCTAGGGCTATGGCGGTGGACTGTAGCGTCGGTCTGGGGTGTTTGGGCGCTTGTAGTTTGAATTGGAGAAGGGGAGTGGGGTTGCGGTGGAGAGGGTGGTCGGCGGCCTTGGATGGCCAGACTCTGAACGTGGCGGCGCTCGGGCTCCGCCCTTTTCCTTCTTCTTTTTTTACTTTTTTCGATTTGAAACCGTCAAGATAAAGGGAGGGTGAGAGAGTTTATATTTTTATTTATTTAATTAATTAATTAATTTCAAAAAGCAACTTTTTATTTCGAACTCGAAATCGAACCCACCAACTGTCGTCCATAGCTAATTACCCCCATTCCAAAAACAATGGGATATGTATCGCAAGCCAGTTTGGCTGTTTCGACCGGTTTCCGTCAAAAGCAAAATATAAATCTATATATTGAATTTGAACGCGCATTTCATTTTACCGGGGTCACATACGGACCCTAAAAATTCCAGAAAAATTATTTCTAGCTTCGTATTGACGATTTGGTCCTAACAAAACTAATTTCGTCAAATTCTAAGACCATTTGAAAAATGGTCATTTTCCCGTTGATTAAAATCAACTTAAACTGTCAAAACATGTTTTCCTTCGCTACGCTCACATATTGATTCGTAAAATTACGAATTTTGAAACCTAGCAATAACTTGACATCACGGATCCAACAAAAGTGGTTTCATCAAAAACCGAGGTCGTTTGCAAAATTTCCATTTTTAAGGGCCCAAAATTCCATAGCGACTATTCTGAATTTTCAACTGGACGTAACTTTTGATTCCCAATATGAAATTTCAATTTTTTGGATTCGTTGGAAAGATATTCTCAAATAGATTCTAATATTTTTGGTTTCACCAAAATCCGGTTTATTTTGACGTTTGTACATTCATTTGAACTTTGAAATCGAATTATCGAACTACCACGCCATTTTCAATTCCTTTTATAATTAAAAATAAAATATTTATATTCTAGAGACGATTCAAATAAATATTTACATTCCAATTCTATTCAAAATAAATTTCTAATCGCTATTATTTAAAATAATTCATTTTAAATTTTCAAAATTCGCTAAAATTGCCAAAATAAAAATTTTAAATTGGCTCAGAATTTCCGGGTTATTACAATCTATATAGATTTGATTATACTTGTGATTATGTTGTGAAATGATTTTCCCTACTTTGGGATATAAAATGATTTAGCAAGTATGTGGCTGAAGATGCGGGTGACCGGAAATTGACTAACAGTGTGAGGGTGTGCATGTCTTCCCCAGTTGGTGGGATGGTGCATTGTTAGTGTAGCCATTAGGTGCACACACACACACACACACAGATATATATATATATATATATATTGGTTCGGTTAGGGTGCGTACTGCCCGGTCCTAAGGGAACATGACCGATATTTGGTTTCATACTTTGTAATAACCCGAAAATCCCCGCCCTTTGAATCGACCATAAACCACACAGGTCTGATCCAAAAGTTGGAAATTCTCGAATGCATTAACTCTGGACATACAACACATCAGAACAAATAACAAAAGACTTTTATAAACATCATAATAATGTTACATCAGAGTACAGAATATCAGAGTACATCGATAAATAAAATACATTGGAAGACTTATTACAATAAATTAATACAATACACAGTGGAAGACTTTTTATGCACTGGACATAGCTTTAGGCATCGATCTAGAATCCTTCTCAAGAGATAAATATCTGCAAAAAGCTACTCGACTGCCCATGTGGAAAAGAGGGCAGCCGAGTTTGCCAGTGAAACAAACTACAGGTAGTCATGGGACTGGTATGAGAAATCTAACTTAACTAGTCTAATAATAAGGCTAATCATAGGACCACGCCGCTACCGCGGAACGGGTTTACTCCATTGGATTGACAGTGCATAAAACAAAGTAAATCGTCTAAACAACGCAATGCTTTTTAGAAAAATGAAACCATTATAAGACTCAAGTCTCATCACACAATGCAATTCAAATCGGAGGATAGAGTTTTACCTTATAATGGTCAAAAATTCTTGATACGATAAAAACGGATTTAATATTATTATTAGTGTATATATGTTTCAAAAACAATTTCAAACATAATGTATCAATCATAGACGGCATAGTACCCCATCCTACTATGTCGTCATACTAGTTCTACAATCAAAACCGCACGGTGTTGTATTGGGAATTGGGTTTCCATCATGAGTCGAGGCTAGGGATCGTCCTCCCCGATTCGAGACACTCTAGAAAATGCCTCAGGATTCCCTGTAGTGAACCCTTGGATCTTCAGGGTCGGTCCACACATAACGCTAGTGGATTAGTTATGCCTGAACACACGCTTCCCGGTTCTTTTAAACCTCTAATATGGCCGCTAACAACCTATAAAACCCAAGGTACCTCATAATCCAACATCCATCTAAGTAAAAATGTCAGGGCTGGTAAGACGCTGACACCACTTCTTAGCTAGAAAGAAACGTGTGCACTCCCTGCAGTCCTGATCCTGTTTTTGACTCATACCGGAGTGTGAGGCTCGCGAAGTCACGCCATACACAAAGCTATGCCTAAACCGGCTATGCTTTGATCATCAACCATAAGGCCTTGCTTTTCAACAAAAGCCTTGATCCATGCATCTTAGCATGCCACATTGTCAATCCATACCATACCATTTATTTCTACCAATATATAACCTCTAAGCTCGTACGTCTCAAAGAAGGGTGTTAAACACCAAACAGATATATATTTAGCAGAGATCAACGAATACAGCATAAAGGAATACAACGTCAGACATGCGATCCATTTACAAGTCCGTTCTGGGCCTGAACGAAACCGGAGGCACCTTATTCCTCGCATATCCGAACAATCAACAAGTACGTCTGAACGGCTACCGCTGAAGCCCCTTGAAGGTAGCTACTCCAATCATGGCCCTCAGTAGCAACACATCCATTCGATGTGAAGATCGTTGGTCTTCAATCACCGTCTTCAAATCTTCGACTTAGATCGTCGTAGAATCATTTGAAATGAGATTGAACTTGGACTTTTCAAATGATCCTCGCATATATATATATATATATATATATTTTAAAATCATTTCATATCGTTATTAGTATTTAATAACGATTTATCTCTATTCATATATATATATATATATATATATAATACAGCTAAATTTATTTAACGACGCTTCAGGTCAATGGGCGGCCCTGGCGCTGTTTCTATAACAATTTGATTTACACTTATCTCGAAATCTAACCATTGGATTTTAACAAAATTTATATCGCTGGAATGATCTTCCCAAAGCGGTCCTAACAGTTCCAGTTTTGGGAAAATCTGACGGTTGGATCTTTCGGTATAATCGTTTGAAGTTACGATTTCAAAT
Organism: Allium sativum; assembly: GCA_030737875.1. NCBI lineage: Eukaryota > Viridiplantae > Streptophyta > Magnoliopsida > Asparagales > Amaryllidaceae > Allium > Allium sativum. Next base: position 338,933,386 of record CM060912.1, read on the forward strand.
CACGAACTACAGCAGTGCGATTCGTTTTATTTTAATTTATATTTACAAGTATATAAACATAATTCATTTGTTCGATGATTTCAAATTATTTATTCTTTAAATAATTTTCTACACTTCATATTTAAGTAATTTTTAATGAACAGAAGTCTATTTCAAAACATGTACATTTTCTGCATTCCTTATATGACAATAAAAATGTGAATTTTTATTGTTTATCATTTCTATTACAAACGAAAATGTAAATTTTTATTGTTTATCATTTCTATTTCAAATGATTTTATATTCTCTTTCTTTACATTAAAAATGTGATTTTTACTGTAACCATGTTTTATTTTTAAAACATGAACTATTTTCTAACTTCATTTCTTACATTAGAAATGACGGTTCTTGTAAAAATAAGCTATTTCGCTCGATCCGAATCAATCGCTAAACCGACCAAGACCGTTCGAAAGCCCGGATTGTTTAGAGGACAAGACGAATTAGAACACAAACAGAAGAACATTTCATTGTTAATTACAACAATTCCATCAGAATAAAAGAATATACAGAGTATAAAGCAATATTACACATTCACTAAATATCAGAGATTACAATACATTTCATAGCAGCGGAAAATAATACAAAACAAAACTGAAAAGAATATACGGATACAGAGCTTTCCAGATATCATTCCAGCTGTAAACCAGGTTCCTGTGAACATAAATCTGCAAAACCAAAACTACTAGCTTCCCGTGTGGAAATAGGGGCACCCAGAGTTTAGGTTAAAATAATAAACTCCAGGTCAGTCATGTGACTGGTGTGAGAACTAAAACAGTTATTAATCTTTATTTTAAAGTTAGGTAAATCAAGGGACCACGCTATATAACGCGGAACGGGTTTCCTCCCAATAATACTAGTGCATAAAATAACAGCGCAATGCTAAATAAAGAACAATGAAGCTATTATAAGACCCAGGTCCCATCACACAATGCAACACAAGCCGGAGGATAGGGTTTTACCTTATAATAGCCAAAGAATGCTTGATACGCTAAATTTCATCTTTTATTATTACTGTAAGTGTATAGTGTCAAAACAATTTCAATCATAAGTATCAATCATAGACGGCATAAGTGCCCCATACCACAATGTCACCATATATAGGTTCTACAATCAAAACCGCAAAATCACTTATTGAAAGTTGGATTTCCATCTATGAATCGAGGCAAGGGATCGTCCTCACCGCTTCGAGACTGTCTAGCCCGAGTCTCAGGAGCAGAACGCATCGTCCCTTGGATCGTCAGGGCCGGTCCACCGATGTGGATTAAAATGCCTGAACACTTCGTTTCCCCACCCTTTGGGGCATAAATGAGCCAAATTACTCCATCGGCTCCACATAGTCACCGATATATCTGAGGCGCCTCGCAAACCAACAACCACACAGGTGAAAATAATATAAATGTCAGGGCTAGTAGGTCACTAACACCATCCTAGCTAGTAGGAAAAGCATGCCCTCCCTGAGGTCCTCTCCCGATTTTGGTTCACAACCGGGGTGTGAGGCTCGCGAATTAACATTACACAAAGTTATGCCACACAGGAGGTGCTTTGATCATCAGCCACAGGACTTTGATTTTCAACAAAAGCCTTGATCATTTGCCACTTAGGCATGCCACATAGGCAATTCACACCATGCGACTGATGTCTATCGATATACAACCTCTGATCCCGTACGTCTCAGAGAAGGGTGAAGTAAGGGAATAAATTCCCCTTCACCAGGTAGATGTATATTTAATAGAGATCAATCAACACAGAGCAAAATCCAATGTCAGACACACAGTCCATACAAGTTCGTTCTGGGTCTGAACGAAACCGGAGGCACCTTGTACCTCACATATACATCGATCTCCAAGTACGTCTTGACGATCACTAACTGATTCCCTCCTCTTGGGTGTACAGCCCAATCAAGATCATCAGTAATTATCCAAACGATGTGAAGACCTCCGGTCTTCGACCAGCGTCTTCATCCTCGACACATCGTCAAATCAGTTATTCAGAATAGGATAAACCCGGTCTTTCTGAATAACTCGCGTATATAATAAACAAGTGTTACACAAACACAACATACGCCTCATTCCAATTCAGAATATTCTTTTATTCAAATATTCTTATACTTTGGGAAATGTTCCCATTAATTTTATCAAAGATAAATTCTTTAAATTTGTTCTTTAATCTTCCTTTGAATATCAATTCAAACCAAATTATGGTTTATCCAAACTAGTCGGGATTAACGAACCTTACCAAAGTAATCATTTGTTTTAATTTCCCAATCCCAACCTATTCATCCCATGAAGTAAAACTGGTAATACTTCATATCTAAGACCATGGTGTCACCGGTAAATTCAATTACCATTTCACATTCAAATCCAATTAAAGATTTAACTATCGCCTGGAGCAAAACTGGTGATACTCCATTCTCGATAATTTCAATTTAATTAAAGATTCATTAGAACTCCACTTGGTTTTAATCTTCCCCAAAAATCAAGATTAATGATTGTCTAGCTTGGGAAATCATATCCTGTCTTTAACAGGGTTAATGAACCAATGTCATTTAAAACACGGTTCACTATATACCCAAAATCACATTCCATTCTATTAGCCTTTAACCGTAAATTAGCAAGTGAACAATTCCCTAAGTATTAACCCCGAAGGCCGAAACCAACATCAGATCAATACCCAAGAAACCATTCAACTTAACTAATCTTCAGTTAGTTTCTGATTTTCTTAACTCCTTTGGGTCTAAGAACAGTATTATTAAAGATACCGTTCACGACAACCCAAAATCACATTCCATTTACAATGGAATCTTCATGGAAAACAAATCGATATATATAATCTATATAAACTTCCATATCCGACTAATAATATAAATGGAATAACGACAAAGCCTTTTAAATTCTAGATATACTAGTTGTCTTCCTCCATAGAAATTCACTTCGATTATTACCAAATTGAATTCCATTCCATTCCAATTTATTTTATTAAATTGGAAAACTTTACTTTGGAAAATCTCCGTTAAATCTTAACAAAAGATTTATAAATTCCAAATCACATTTCACTGTAAATCGGGTTAAATAACGAATCGATCGATCGACATACAGCCAAATAATTGGGACTAGTGTACGCCAAATATCATCCCAACACCCTTGTGGGGTTTCAAACAATCAAACACAGGTTTTATTTGTGAAGTTGGGTGATGTGTAAAATTTATCGTCCCAATCAATATCAGTCAAATGTGTGTACTTAAACAAATCGTCTGATTTGTTTATAGATATTTATTTTATATACCCGTTAAAATTTTTATTTTTAACTATAAAATATTTATTTATTCCACATCACACAATCAATTTTCACAAAATATCAATCAAACACACAAGTCATCCATGGTTAGTGGACGACGGGTGTCGGATGCTGCTAAGCACTGTCTGCATCCTAGTATATATTTCAAACTAGAAAATAAAATTTAAAGTGAGAAGTTCTCACCGACTAGCTAAACCAATACGCCGCGACTCTTCATATATAGGAAATCTTCCTCGTGTCTCCAACGAGATCTATTTCACGCGGTATATGTTAAAAAATATATTTTTAACAACGCTACTTCCTGTATAAAGATTATATTTTTATAACGTTAAAAACCGAAACTTTATATGATTAAAAATCGAGTCTTTACATACGCTACTACATATATAAAATTTTATTTTTATATCCTTTATCTTATAAACACAATATTTTTATAATCTCTACTACATAAAAATTATATTTTTATTATCTCTACTATATAAAAATTATATTTTTATTTCATCACATATATAAAAATCAGATTTCTATCACATTGAAAACATCATACAAATCATATCTTTATCTTTATAAGAATATAATCTTTCCTTGTTTTAAAGATATAATCTTTATTCAAATTTATATAAATAAAAATCGTGTCTTTATCATAATGAAAGCATTATAAAAATCATATTTTTATTTACCTTTCATACATTTAAAAAATCCTATTTTTACTTCGCTTCCTAGATAATAAAAATATAGAATATATATAAAAACCGTATTTTTATTACCTCTATAATATATATAAAAACCGTATTTTATTTTGCCAAAATATAGAATAGAAAAGAACTGATTTTGTTTATATATAAATAAATAAATAAATAAACTTATAGTAAAACGGAGGAGGAGGGGTTTTCTGTCGGCGGGTTGGTCTCAAGGGGTCGGCGCTGGGGTGTGCGGGCGCTGGGGGAGGCGCGGATTGCCGGAGGTGGTTGCGGCGGGGTCAGAGCAGCGGTTTTAGGGCTGTGGGGAAGAAGGAGAGGGAAACGCGAGAGGGGAGGGGGGAGAAGGTCGGGGCTGCGAGGCGGGGGTGCCGGAGGTGGTTGCAGCGGCGACTCCCCTCCTGGAGGCTGCGGCGATCCAAGGAAAAGGGGGGCGATTGTAACACCCCGCCTCCGCTAGGGTCACTCGCAAAGGAATGCACTAGCTTTAGAGGGGCATTATTGGTAAACATGCACAGAAATATCACAAGACAGAACATATAAAATAGCGGAAGTAAAATCGAACTTTCATAAACATCAATAATTAAGGTCTAAAGCCTTTTACATCAGAGTACATCAAAACCTGTCTTGCAATAGTAAAGAAGCATAAAGACTTTTTCATAAATTATTCCCCAAGTAAAAACAGTAAAGTAGCCATAGCCAAGAAAAGTCCAAGCCATCCATGATGACCTTCAAGCAGAAGAAGTCCGAACTAAACAACAGTATTTCCTCCCTGTAACCTGGGGGGAAACGGAAGAAAAGAAGCGAAACAAAACGGGTCAGTCAAAAAGACTGAGTAAGCCCTATCTACTATCAGCATAAAAACTAGTAAAGTTAACTGACATGAGAAACTGAGATGATCATAAGCATGATGACAAGATAGATAAGCTAAATCAAAATAACAGGATGAACTACTGAACTCAGATAAACTAAGGTGTCATGTAAATTACGATGTCAAGATAAAACAACGTATCACATCGTCAGGTTTCTATCAAGTATAATATCCCAAGATATCTATCAAGTCTAACGTCCCATGGTATCTATCCTGTACATCTGCTCTGCACCTACCGTACTAGTATCCCAACCGTATCATGTGTTATCCATGAATGACCCTTACTCAAAAGTCGTATAATGGTCCATGTCAACCTAATATGCCGCATATATAGGTTACTCAACTCATATGTTCCTTTCCGTGTATAAGTTTAGTCCCTTGCCGTAGACCATACGGGCTTTCCCATGAGATTCTATATTACTTTAACATAGTTCCATGATCCTTAAGATCGGTTTGGACTGTTACCCTAAACCTAGCTAGGGTCTTCCAACATGAATTATCGTTTGTACAACTAGGACTTATGCTACCTAGGGCTACTAGGGATTATGCTTACCTATTGCACGTTTTCGTATCTCGGTTTGGGTTCAACCACCTAGGGCCACTAGGGATTACGCTAACCGCCAACCGCGCCCTTTTTCCCACGCATATATCGTGAATCGTTTTTCCATGACTGTATGCACATGTATCACATCGTGCCATCCGAGTCCTGTCACAGGGCAAATCAAGAAGTACAGGACTCGGTCGGGAGCATAAGATTTATCTGCCGATGCAGATGCTAAGGTCTGTTTTTCCTATACGTGGCTATGGTCCCACGAGACTACTCCCTCAACTAGTGAAAGACAAGACAGGATAAATCCTGTATGAGAACACAACACTGGCCAACCCACATCCAAGCCTTACCGCAACCATAATTAGATAGCAATTATGGTCTTTTGGGTGTTCTCTGCCTTTCCGTACGTACACGCTTGACCAAAGATGGTAGGTAGCCTGACGAAATGCTATCTAGGGTACGACCGTGTATCGTCGACTATCCCCTATCCATCCCCGTCTTTAGGTCGCTCGTATAGCAACCAAGGCATACTCTTGGTTCTTCTAACGCAGACCTTAACCTCTCATGAGCCTAGTATAATCACCTGGCAGCTCACAGAGGGATACCAAGAATATCCTCACATTCCCCGAAGTCGCTGCTTCGTTACCCAGTTCGCTGGAGCCTTTATCTAAATCAGATACTTGCTCCTACTCGTATATTTAAACGATGACCTACCGTATCAGGTTACTCATCTATCTATGAACTGGTCTAAATTTCCTTGACTAAGAATCATTACTTAGTTATTCTTCAACTAAGGTTTACCACTTAGCCTTCTTCCCGTTATCCTTGTTAACTACGGTTATCCACCTAATCCTCAGAACTAGGGTTTACATAATGGATTAAGTGTCACTTAAGTTCAGGACTTAACCCGTCTACAAATCATGTCAAAATTGGCTAAGTATCCAAGTTCAAGACTTAACCCTACAGACCATGCTCAAGTTGGTTAAGTATATATTAACTTGACCCTATCAAATTACTGAGTCAAATCGGTCAAGCGTATTTAAGTGATTCGTGATTTAGCCTTATCATGTTTTCACGTTAAATTGGTTAAGTATAGGTTAACTTAACCTCAATAAATTCACGAGTTAGATTGGTTAAGTATAGGTCACTTAACCACCTCAAATCATCATGTTAGATTAGTTAAGTGTTTAACTTAACCCCATTAAACGGCCAAGTGGGATTAATTAAGTCTAGGCTAACTTAACCCCATCCGATTTCCATGTTTAGACTAGTTGAGTCTAATCTTGACCCCATCCAGTAATTGTATCTTTCGGTTAAGTGTCATTAAGAAAACTTACTTAACCTTACCAAATTATCGTGTTGGATTGGTTAAGTGTTGGTTAACTTAACCCCGTCCACTAGTCGTATAAAAATGGTTAAGTGCCATTAGGAAAATCAAGTTACTTAACCTACCCAACCTTGTCATGTTTTGTTAAGTATCCTTAGCCTAATCAAATTACTTAACCCATTTGTCCATGTCATATTTGGTTAAGAGTCATTAATCAAATTAACTTAACCCTATCATGTGGCATTAATTACTTAATGCACCTCAACCTCTCACATTAGACTTTGTTGTGGTTACTAGTTAAGCCGGTCGGTTCCGGGTAGCTTTACACCACAACTTGGTCTAACCTCGGGTTCAAGCACAACCTGACCAACTTCTCACATTGGGTCCTATTGTTTGCAACTACTAGTTAGGCCGGTCGGTTCCGGGTAGTTTTACGTTGCAAACTCAACCCAACCTCGAGTTGGCCACTTTCATGTTTAGTCTAGTGTCATGTTCATACTCAAGTTTTTAAGAATATGGGTAGACCTAACATAATAGGTAAATTCCCAATTTCATATTTTCAAACATACTCACATGTCAACTTCCATGTTATATTTCAAGTCATGTTTTCAAGTTGTATTTTCATGTCATTAGAAATTACCCATAACATAACCCAACGCTTTTAAACTCGCATATACGTTCGTGACAACGTAATGGATTAAAAGAAGAGACTTGGCAAAGGCATGACAAAAATGGATATTAAGCCACAAGTTAATCATGGTGACAAATGAGGCACAAATGTGTTCATTAACTTGCATGTTACATTCTTAAGCCTCAAAAACATGCATAAACCCAAACTTGGCACATAAGCAAATCATGGAGACAAAAGACATGGAATGATGACTAATAACTCGCATATATCATCATATAAGGGTAATGACTTCATATGCAAGTTGACATAAAGGTTATGAGGGTTCTCATGTTGCATAATGCAACATTTCAACATAAAGGTTGTAGCTTTTAGCCCCCAAGATCAAGATAATGACTTCATAAGCTTGCATGACATGATAGCATGTATCAAACTCAATGATCAAACCCAAACTTGCAACATGAACATTTAACTTCATAGTTAATATCTAAGAGTAGGGAAAGGGCTTACATTGCTATGAAGGCACAAAAGATATGACAAAGCCCTTATGCAATCAACTAGACCCAAAATGCAAACTCTAACATAAAAACCCTTGAGCCAAAATGATCAAAATCCTTGCTTTATGATGCAAATATAGAAACTTGACTTGAATGCAAGCTAATGACACTCATACAAGATTGAAAACACTTGTATGCATGGAAAATCTCTCATAGAAACAATTTAGAAATTTTATGAAGAGAGTGGAGGCCATGAGAGGTAAAATTTTTCCATAGTTTAGTTGTATGAATGAATAATGATGATTTAGGGTTAGGTTAGGGTCTTATTTATAGATTAGGCAAGTGTTTTAGGCCATAGGATTAAACCCAAGTTGCAATCTCAGCCCTTAAAATTGAATCTGGCCCCCAAACTCAACACAAACCCAAAATGGTGCACCAGGCAGAACTGCCCGGCTGGACCAAGTCGACAGCCAAGTCGACAGGGCTGTCGACTTGGGTCCAACCAAGTCGACTCCCAAGTCGACAGGGCTGTCGACTTGGGTGCTCTGGCGGGAATTTTCCCGCCTGGCCCAAACTGGCCCAAATTTCCAAATTCAAACTTGAATTTGAAATCTGTTTTTACTTTGAAATTTTCCGAAAACTTCGTTGGGCCTTAATCGGGTCATACGGACTCCGATTTTCGAAAACTCGGACTCTATTTTGCGTATTTTTCCGAGACGAACGCAATGGCATAGCCCGTTTTACTTGATTCAGAATTTAAAAATGAAATTCTGCCTTGATTCTCGTTTTAACATGTTATCGAAATACGGGTTGTTACATTCTCCCCACCTTTTAGGATTTCGTCCCCGAAATCTCCAAGTTAGGAAGAACATATCCTACCATCCATCATTCATCTACTCAAAACATCATCCACAAGCAACCATTGTTCTTAGATGATTTCTAATGCTGTATGAATATATGCAAAACGTGTGTGTACATGTTCCTTAGCTAATGCTAATGATCAGGCCTGAATAATCTTTCTAATGCAAAATATGTATAGTGCCATGAATCCAACATGTATGCAAATAGTCCTAGTCATATAGATACTATATGCGTGCACAATCATTCATTCATATGCAACAACCGCATGATAATACATTCGATTTCATCCATAAACAAGTATAAATACTCGTGCATATGCAATATGAAATGTGACCGAGTCGAGCTAGTATCTAATGTGTATTCGCGCATCCACGAGCAACCACTTGCAACCATATCAATCATAACATGTTTCAAATACATGTTTACATCCATAGGGTTCTACCTAGAATTCCCTGAAACAGAGTCGAGAAGATAAACAAGACAAACTCCTTACGGGGTTTGTAACAGAAAAATAGGACCGAGAGGATGTCCACAAAATATAGCCTACAAGTAAGCTCTACAGAAAACAGGGATCAAGGATATACTCCCAAAAAGAGATGTCATGCGCGTATCTAGTCTTTGACCATCAAAGTCGTATTTCCTTGAGCTTAATTCCATTGTGCCTTGACCGTCTTTTAACTTCGCGATTTCGTAGCTTCTTATTTCCTGTTTCCATAACCTGAGCTGGAACTCATTTCTTCGTCGCCTCTCGTTCCACTTGCACACTTGGCGCAAACATGACTGCGTACTCATGATCTCATGCAAGCTTTCCAAAATCCACTAGTGAATCTTGGGTCTCGTTTATATACTATAAGGTATTCCATGTAGAAGAACTTTCTCTTGAAAGTAAACAGATGCCAACCAGGTTGTCATGCGCACTTACTAAGGTGATCTCTATAACCCATGCATAAATGAAGTAAACCATCCGTCTTATCGGCGAACACCACTCGATCGGGCTTCAAATTTCCAATAAAGACATCAAGGGATTCTAAGTAACTAGTCATGACAGAACCTCAAAAAGGTTACACGATACTTCGAGGGTATTACCAAGGCTAGTCAAAAGGTCTAACTACCCTCCTATCAAAACCGAGAGTGGCACCCCCTACTGGATAACCACTTCATCCCTAGAATCCATCCATAGCTTATAAACATAAGCATTATTTCCAAATTCAACACTTGGCATAGACATCCTCAAATCCAAACAAGTCATGTATAAATGGACTGATTCTCCAATAGGACTTTGAGACAAAAATGGGATTCTCTATTACGCTAGTACTTAAGGTGCAGAGACTCAACTATCGAAGCAGACTTAAATGATACGAAAAACGAAGTCCTAACGGGATGATAGAGAAGAAAAGCTAAACCTTTAACAAGATCGTTACCCTCCTTCCGAGGTACCCTAGAAATGAGAGCATACTACTGCCCTCCCGATGATCTTGTCCTTGTCCCATAATACTTAACTATCCGCCCCGTTTTACCATGCCAAAGGTACTCTCTCGTCATGGGTTTCATTGTTCATCTTTCTCCCTCCTTTGAGGACTAAGCCATACCAACAAGTTGCTCATCCTTAAGCTCGTATCCTTTATCCTCTTTCTCACTATCCTTTCTTATAACGCGGCCACTGGTCTCTCGAGAACCACCTCCATCGTATGGAAAGCACTTTCGTAGATAGAAAAGATTAGTCGTAGTTAAAACCACTGTGACTACGGATAGAGGAAAGAAAGGAAAAGAGATTCAATTAAGGAAACAAGGATAGTGCTAATGGCCTTTGGGGAATAGCCTTTTTCTTTTAAAAGAAAATTTTCTTGAAAAATGCCTCTTTGTAAACGATTTTCAAATAGTTTTCAGAAGGTCTTTAAAAACTTTTGCCCAGTCTGGTAACCTTCTGCTCTGATACCACGTGTAACACCCCGCCTCCGCTAGGGTCACTCGCAAAGGAATGCACTAGCTTTAGAGGGGCATTATTGGTAAACATGCACAGAAATATCACAAGACAGAACATATAAAATAGCGGAAGTAAAATCGAACTTTCATAAACATCAATAATTAAGGTCTAAAGCCTTTTACATCAGAGTACATCAAAACCTGTCTTGCAATAGTAAAGAAGCATAAAGACTTTTTCATAAATTATTCCCTAAGTAAAAACAGTAAAGTAGCCATAGCCAAGAAAAGTCCAAGCCATCCATGATGACCTTCAAGCAGAAGAAGTCCGAACTAAACAACAGTATTTCCTCCCTGTAACCTGGGGGGGAACGGAAGAAAAGAAGCGAAACAAAACGGGTCAGTCAAAAAGACTGAGTAAGCCCTATCTACTATCAGCATAAAAACTAGTAAAGTTAACTGACATGAGAAACTGAGATGATCATAAGCATGATGACAAGATAGATAAGCTAATTCAAAATAACAGGATGAACTACTGAACTCAGATAAACTAATGTGTCATGATAAATTACGATGTCAAGATAAAACAAGGTATCACATCGTCAGGTTTCTATCAAGTATAATATCCCAAGATATCTATCAAGTCTAACGTCCCATGGTATCTATCTTGTACATCTGCTCTGCACCTACCGTACTAGTATCCCAACCGTATCATGTGTTATCCATGAATGACCCTTACTCAAAAGTCGTATAATGGTCCATGTCAACCTAATATGCCGCATATATAGGTTACTCAACTCATATGTTCCTTTCCGTGTATAAGTTTAGTCCCTTGCCGTAGACCATACGGGCTTTCCCATGAGATTCTATATTACTTTAACATAGTTCCATGATCCTTAAGATCGGTTTGGACTGTTACCCTAAACCTAGCTAGGGTCTTCCAACATGAATTATCGTTTGTACAACTAGGACTTATGCTACCTAGGGCTACTAGGGATTACGCTTACCTATTGCACGTTTTCGTATCTCGGTTTGGGTTCAACCACCTAGGGCCACTAGGGATTACGCTAACCGCCAACCGCGCCCTTTTTCCCACGCATATATCGTGAATCGTTTTTCCATGACTGTATGCACATGTATCACATCGTGCCATCCGAGTCCTGTCACAGGGCAAATCAAGAAGTACAGGACTCGGTCGGGAGCTTTAGATTTATCTGCCGATGCAGATGCTAAGGTCTGTTTTTCCTATACGTGGCTATGGTCCCACGAGACCACTCCCTCAACTAGTGAAAGACAAGACAGGATAAATCCTGTATGAGAACACAACACTGGCCAACCCACATCCAAGCCTTACCGCAACCATAATTAGATAGCAATTATGGTCTTTTGGGTGTTCTCTGCCTTTCCGTACGTACACGCTTGACCAAAGATGGTAGGTAGCCTGACGAAATGCTATCTAGGGTACGACCGTGTATTATCGACTATCCCCTATCCATCCCCGTCTTTAGGTCGCTCGTATAGCAACCAAGGCATACTCTTGGTTCTTCTAACGCAGACCTTAACCTCTCATGAGCCTAGTATAATCACCTGGCAGCTCACAGAGGGATACCAAGAATATCCTCACGTTCCTCGAAGCCGCTGCTTCGTTACCCAGTTCGCTGGAGCCTTTATCTAAATCAGATACTTGCTCCTACTCGTATATTTAAACGATGACCTACCGTATCAGGTTACTCATCTACCTATGAACTGGTCTAAATTTCCTTGACTAAGAATCATTACTTAGTTATTCTTCAACTAAGGTTTACCACTTAGCCTTATTCCCGTTATCCTTGTTAACTACGGTTATCCACCTAATCCTCAGAACTAGGGTTTACATAATGGATTAAGTGTCACTTAAGTTCAGGACTTAACCCGTCTACAAATCATGTCAAAATTGGCTAAGTATCCAAGTTCAAGACTTAACCCTACAGACCATGCTCAAGTTGGTTAAGTATATATTAACTTGACCCTATCAAATTACTGAGTCAAATCGGTCAAGCGTATTTAAGCGATTCGTGATTTAGCCTTATCATGTTTTCACGTTAAATTGGTTAAGTATAGGTTAACTTAACCTCAATAAATTCACGAGTTAGATTGGTTAAGTATAGGTCACTTAACCACCTCAAATCATCATGTTAGATTAGTTAAGTGTTTAACTTAACCCCATTAAACGGCCAAGTGGGATTAATTAAGTCTAGGCTAACTTAACCCCATCCGATTTTCATGTTTAGACTAGTTGAGTCTAATCTTGACCCCATCCAGTAACTGTATCTTTTGGTTAAGTGTCATTAAGAAAACTTACTTAACCTTACCAAATTATCGTGTTGGATTGGTTAAGTGTTGGTTAACTTAACCCCGTCCACTAGTCGTATAAAAATGGTTAAGTGCCATTAGGCAAATCAAGTTACTTAACCTACCCAACCTTGTCATGTTTTGTTAAGTATCCTTAGCCTAATCAAATTACTTAACCCATTTGTCCATGTCATATTTGGTTAAGAGTCATTAATCCAATTAACTTAACCCTATCATGTGGCATTAATTACTTAATGCACCTCAACCTCTCACATTAGACTTTGTTGTGGTTACTAGTTAAGCCGGTCGGTTCCGGGTAGCTTTACACCACAACTTGGTCTAACATCGGGTTCAAGAACAACATGACCAACTTCTCACATTGGGTCCTATTGTTTGCAACTACTAGTTAGGCCGGTCGGTTGCGGGTAGTTTTACGTTGCAAACTCAACCCAACCTCGAGTTGGCCACTTTCATGTTTAGTCTAGTGTCATGTTCATACTCAAGTTTTTAAGAATATGGGTAGACCTAACTTAATAGGTAAATTCCCAATTTCATATTTTCAAACATACTCACATGTCAACTTCCATGTTATATTTCAAGTCATGTTTTCAAGTTGTATTTTCATGTCATTAGAAATTACCCATAACATAACCCAACGCTTTTAAACTCGCATATACGTTCGTGACAACGTAATGGATTAAAAGAAGAGACTTGGCAAAGGCATGACAAAAATGGATATTAAGCCACAAGTTAATCATGGTGACAAATGAGGCACAAATGTGTTCATTAACTTGCATGTTACATTCTTAAGCCTCAAAAACATGCATAAACCCAAACTTGGCACATAAGCAAATCATGGTGACAAAAGACATGGAATGATGACTAATAACTCGCATATATCATCATATAAGGGTTATGACTTCATATGCAAGTTGACATAAAGGTTATGAGGGTTCTCATGTTGCATAATGCAACATTTCAACATAAAGGTTGTAGCTTTTAGCCCCCAAGATCAAGATAATGACTTCATAAGCTTGCATGACATGATAGCATGTATCAAACTCAATGATCAAACCCAAACTTGCAACATGAACATTTAACTTCATAGTTAATATCTAAGAGTAGGGAAAGGGCTTACATTGCTATGAAGGCACAAAAGATATGACAAAGCCCTTATGCAATCAACTAGACCCAAAATGCAAGCTCTAACATAAAAACCCTTGAGCCAAAATGATCAAAATCCTTGCTTTATGATGCAAATATAGAAACTTGACTTGAATGCAAGCTAATGACACTCATACAAGATTGAAAACACTTGTATGCATGGAAAATCTCTCATAGAAACAATTTAGAAATTTTATGAAGAGAGTGGAGGCCATGAGAGGTAAAATTTAGCCATAGTTTAGTTGTATGAATGAATAATGATGATTTAGGGTTAGGTTAGGGTCTTATTTATAGATTAGGCAAGTGTTTTAGGCCATAGGATTAAACCCTAGTTGCAATCTCAGCCCTTAAAACCGAATCTGGCCCCCAAACTCAACACAAACCCAAAATGGTGCACCAGGCAGAACTGCCCGGCTGGACCAAGTCGACAGCCAAGTCGACAGGGCTGTCGACTTGGGTCCAACCAAGTCGACTCCCAAGTCGACAGGGCTGTCGACTTGGGTGCTCTGGCGGGAATTTTCCCGCCTGGCCCAAACTGGCCCAAATTTCCAAATTCAAACTTGAATTTGAAATCTGTTTTTACTTTGAAATTTTCCGAAAACTTCGTTGGGCCTTAATCGGGTCATACGGACTCCGATTTTCGAAAACTCGGACTCTATTTCGCGTATTTTTCCGAGACGAACGCAATGGCATAGCCCGTTTTACTTGATTCAGAATTTAAAAATGAAATTCTGCCTTGATTCTCGTTTTAACATGTTATCGAAATACGGGTTGTTACAGCGATGGAACGAGGCTACAGGGTTTTTTTCTTTTGTTTATTTCAATTTTATCTGAAGAGAGAGAGAGAGGAGGGAGTGTTTATATATTTTTATATTAATAATTTAATATTATTTTTTCTATAAGAGTTGACTTTTCATTCAAACCCCTTTTCGAACCTAACGACTGTCGTCCATAGCTAATTACCCCCATTCCGAACACAATGGGATACGTATCGTAAGACAGTTTAACCGTTATTATCAGTTTCCTTCAAAATCAAAATATAACTCTATCTATTGAATTTGAACGCACATTTCAATTTACCGGGGCCACATATGGACTCTAAAAATTTCCGAAAAATATTTTCTAGCTTCATATTGACGATACGGTCCTAACAAAACTAATTTCGTCAAATTCTGAGACCGTTTGAAAAATGGCCATTTTCTGGTTGATCGAAATTGACTAAAACTGTCAAAACACGTTTTACTTCGCCACGCTCACAAATTGATTTGGAAAATTATGAATTTTGGAATCTGGAAATAATTTGACATCCCGGATCCAACTAAAGTGATTTCATCGAAAACAGAGGTCGTTTGCAAAATTTCCATTTTTAAGGGCCAAAATTCCATAGCGACTATTCTGAATTTTCAAATTGACATAACTTTTTATTCCCGCTATGAAATTTTGATTTTTCGGATTCGTTCGAAAGATATTCTCAAATTGCTTCCAATGTTTTTGGTTTCGCTAAAATCCGGTTTATTTTGAATCATGTGCATTCATTTGAAATTCAAAATCGAAATTTCAAACTACTGCGCCATTTTCAATTCCTTTTATATTTAGAAATAAATATTTATATTCTAACGTCGATTCAAACAAATATATACGTTCTAATTCTATTCAAAATAAATTTCTCGTCGTCGTTATTTAAAATAAATCATTTTAATATTCAAAATTCATTAAAATTTCCAAAATAAAAATTTTAAATTAGCTCAGATTTTCCAGGTTGTTACAATCTCCCCCACTTAAAAATTTTCGTCCCCGAAAAGGAACGAAGCCAAAAGTTGTTTAATAAACCAACTCAACTTTCATTATTTCCATTACGGCTTAAGTTTTTCAACTTTTCAATTTCTAAGAACTTTTCAAATTCTTCAAAAATTTGGCTAACACCCTAAATTTTCGAAAAATTTCGCCATAACCTCACTTGCACCGGGAGCTTCGGGATATTTCAAACAGCCTCCCATGGCCCTCATCAATCCAAAAAGAAAAAGAAACAGCCAAGCGGCTAGCCAAGCGGCTAGCCAATCGGCTCATAAAGTCATCTAAAACCCAAGAAATTAATAAACATGTACCTATTTGTCGGGCAAACAATTTTATTCTTCTGCTCTAGCCTCCTTGCTATGACTTGTTCATACATATATATGTACATGCTTGCATTTTCAATACAGTTCAACATTTGATTCAGTTTGGCCTAATTGGTTAAAAATATCAAACCAATAATCAAACAACAGAACCATCAATCAATTAGTTGATTAGCTTTTCAAATTCATAACTTGGATACATATACAGAAAATCATGTTTTTGATGCCAATTCACAACAATAGACCCTATCTAGTTTTGGTTCTCACACAAGTCAATTGGAAATATATAAATATCACACCTTCGAAACTCGAACATAAATACTGATGATGTCATGACAATTATCAGTACCATCTCCGGGCGACTAGAGTATGATTCTATATCTATCCAATATATTAAAACTTCGAATATATGTTTGCAAGGCGTATATGCAAAATCTTTATATATTGGATTGTCCAAATTCAATATAAATAAATATTCAAATACGTTGAATAAGGTTTAAATTTTCAAAACAAAAATTGTTTTCATTTTTATTTTGAAAACATTACTCTTCACACTCGTTCTAGGATACTGCTGATCCCATCTCAAACGAGTCATTCTTATTGGATATTACTAACCCAATCACTGATGAATTCTTTTGTATGGTTCTAAAGTGCCTTGTTCTCGAGCTTTGTAAACCAAAGCTCTGATACCACATGTAACAATAAGTTATTTCTCTCGATCTGAATCGATCGCTAAACCGACCAAGACCGTTCGAAAGCCCGGATTATTTTGAGGACAAGACGAATCAGAACACAAACAGAAGAACATTTCATTGTTAATTACAACAATTCCATCAGAATACAAGAATATACAGAGTATAAATCAACATTACACATGCACTAAATATCAGAGATTACAATACATTTCATAGCAGCGGAAAATAATACAAAACGCAACTGAAAAGAATATACGGATACAGAGCTTTCCGGATATCATTCCAGCTGTAAACCAGGTTCCTGTGAACATAAATCTGCAAAACAAAAATTACTAGCTGCCCATGTGGAAATAGGGGCACCCAGAGTTTAGGTTAAAACAATAAACTCCAGGTCAGTCATGTGATTAGTGTGAGAACTAAAACAGCTATTAATCTTTGTTTTAAAGTTAGGTAAATCAAGGGACCACGCCGTATAACACGGAACGGGTTTCCTCCCAAGAATACCAGTGCATAAAACAACAACGCAATGCTAAATAAAAACAATGAAGCTATTATAAGACCCAGGTCCCATCACACAATGCAACACAAGCCGGAGGATAGGGTTTAAACTTATAATAGCCAAAGAATGCTTGATACGCTAAATTTCATCTTTTATTATTACTATAAGTGTATAGTGTCAAAACAATTTCAATCATAAGTATCAATCATAGACGACATAAGTGCCCCATACCACTATGTCGCCATATATAGGTTCTACAATCAAAACCGCAAAATCACGTATTGAAAGTTGGATTTCCATCTATGAACCGAGGCAAGAGATCGTCCTCACCGCTTCGAGACTGTCTAGCCCGAGTCTCAGGAACAAAATGCATCGTCCCTTGGATCGTCAGGGCCGGTACACCAATGTGGATTAAAATGCCTGAACATTGCGTTTCCCCGCCCTTTGGGACGTAAATGGGACAAATGACTCCATCGGCTCCACATAGTCACCGATATATCCGAGGTGCCTCGCAATCCAACAACCACACAGGTGAAAATAATATAAATGTCAAGGCTGGTAGGCCATTGACACCACCCTAGCTAGAAGGAAATGCATACCCTCCCTGAGGTCCTCTCCCGTTTCTGGTTCACAACCGGGGTGTGAGGCTCGCGAATTAACGTTACACAAAGTTATGCCACACAGGCGGTGATTTGATCATCAACCATAAGACTTTGCTTTTCAACAAATGCCTTGATCATTTGCCACTTAGGCATGCCTGTAACAACCTGGAAAATCTGAACCAGTTTAAAATTTTTAATTCGACTACTTTAGTGAAATTTTATTATTTAAAATAAATTATTTTAAATAATAACGACGAAAAGTAGGTTTTAATCGATGTTTGAAAATAAATATAATTATTTTAAATTACAAACAAGACCTGAAAATGCGCAGCAGTTTCAAAATTTGAATTCGAACTTTGACTGAATGTACCAGGTGGAAAAAAACGGATTTTTGTGAAACCAAAAATATTTAAATCTGTTTATGAATATCTTTCTAGCGAATCTGAAAAATTGAAGTTTAATAGTGGGAGTCAAAAGTTATGGCCAAATGAATTTTCTGAAAGGTCGCTATAGAATTTATATAACCCGTGAAAATAACCATTTTGCAAACGACCTCAGAATTCGATGAAACCACTTTTGTTGGATCCGAGATGTCAAATTATTACTAGGTTTCAAATTCCAGAATTTTTGAAGTTAATATGTGAGCATGGCGAAGGAAAATGTGTTTGGTTGATTTCTATTAAATTGGATCGACCAAAAAATGGCCATTTTTCAAACGGTCTCAGAATTCGACGAAACTAGTTTTGTTGGGACCGTATCATCAAAACATAGCTGGATTTATTTTTCTAGAATTTTTGGGATCAGTATGTGGCCCCAGCAAATTGAAATGTATGTTCAATTCAAATATTGAATGTTTTATACTTTAATTTGACGAGAAACTGACTGAAACAGCAGAATTGGCTTACCGAGCATATCCCATTGTGTCCGGGATAGGGGTAATTAACTAGGGGCAACAGTCGTTGAGTTTGATTTGGAGTTCGTGTGAGAAAACACTAATTTTCGAATTTATATATATATCGGCGAATCAGAAAATTTCTTTCATAAATTAAAAAAATAAAAAAAACGTATTTTCTCTCTCCCCGTATACGATCGACGACGGAAATAGTTCTCCACTTCCTCCTCTGATTCCTCCTCCTACACGCAAAATTAGACCCTGCTCCAATTGGGAATTTTGTAGAGCTCGGAGAGATCTTCAAATCCATACTTGTTGCACCCCGTATCATCGCCTGATTCGCCCGGATCGACGCCTCGAAGTTGCGTCATTCGAAGCCCCGCCGCCGCCACCTGCCACCGTCGCACCTGACGCAGCCCCACCACCTGGCGTGCCATTCGAAGCCCTTCGACGTGCCAAAACCCGATCGTCGCCACTCACCTCGGATTGGAAGAAAACCGAAACCCTATATTCGAACCTTTTGCTGAGGTATACGACTTTGGTTTTTAAAACTGGTTTTAACACTTTTAAACCGTCGCAAAATTCGATTAACTTCTAAAAATCATATCTTTTTGCTATTTTGTCGAAATTCAATGAAACCAGAGACATTGGACTCGTGTGGACGTCTTCTACATTTTAGAAGAAACCGGATATTTTTCTGAGTCTTCTACAATTTTTGGAGGAGTGGAACCCAATGTGAGATTTTTGAATTATAAACGATATGAAAATAACGATGTATAAATTATATAGTCGATGTATGATTTATATAAGCCTTGTACACCTCATGTATAAGCGTTGTATAAGTTGTATGTTCAATGTATAAGTTATATATGCGTTGTAAAAATGATATATGCGTTGAAAAGAATTGAAATGATATTGAAATGAAATCGAAATATAGTTATATAGATATATATATATATATATACTCCCCTCGTCCATAGACCATGGACGATATATATTGGTTGTGATATTATTTGGATTATTGATTGATGTGAAATTTGGTGAATATCATGAATGGTTGATTGGAAATGATTGATTGTGGTTGAAATCCCAATAGGATTAGTATATGGGAAAATTCGTTTGCATACGAACTAGATATTGAAATCCCCATTGTCAAAAGCTGTGAGGCTTTAAGGTAGAGCGAGGAGCCGTACTCGGGACGGTGCCAGTTTTAACTACCCTGCCGTTATGCTGCCGAAATTTCCTTAAATATTCCTGTGTTTGATTTATATTCATATATTGAAACTATATTCATGTGTTGAATAGAAATTCATGTGTTGAATAAAATTCATGTGTTGAATGAAGTTCATGTATTGAATAAATTATTTGAAAGATAAAAATAACATTTTTATCATATATATAGACTATATAAAATATTAGTGTTTTAAATAAATTGTTTTAACACCAAAAATTACATTTTTACCTTATGTATGGACTATATAAAATAATCGTGTTTTGAAATAAATTGTTTTACAATAAAAATCAAATTTCTATGATATATATGAACTGTTAAAAATAGTGATGTGTTGAAATAAATATCTGTAGGATAAAAATATCGTTTTTATCAAATATATGAAATGAATATGGTTTTGAAATCTAAGAATGAATTATATTTATATATATATATATATAATTAATTAATTAAAATAAATCGAATAACGAAGCTGTAGTTCGCGTTTTGAAATCGTGATTTCAAACGATTATTGCGGGAGATCCGACCATCGGATTTTCCCGAAACCGAAACCGTTGGGTTCGCTTTGGAAAAAACTTTCCAACGACACCCACTTTGTAAAGATCCGATGGTTGGATTGTCTGGAATTTTTAATTCAAATATGAAGAAAAACACTGCCAGAATCATTTATATTTATATATATATATATATAAATATAATTAAAATAAATCGAATAACAACACTGCAGTTCGTATTTTGAAATCGTAACTTCAAATGATTGTACCGGGAGATTCGACCATTGGATTTTCCCAAAACTGGAAACATTGGATTCGTTTTGAAAAGATCTTTCTAATGATATAAAATTTGTAAAGATCCGACGGTTGGAATTTCAGATATGTGTAAATAGAATCTGAAGAAAAACAGCGCCACGGCTGCGTTATAGCCTGAAGCGTCGTTGGAATGAATTAGCTATTTTTAAATAAATAAAAATAGCAATAAATCATGATAAAATATTATAAAAGATATGGAATGGAAATAAACTGAATTTGCTCGGTTTATTTGATATTCGATGGTTGAATGTGTTTGACGTGAAAATTACATTAATAAGTTGAATTATTGATATCGAATAATTTAACCATTGAAATGAATTGATTTGAAATTCTAAATATACGCGAATTATTTGAAAAGGCCGAGTCAGTTCTCATTTCAAATAATTGATCGGCGATTAAAAGTCAAAGATATGAAGATGGTGCAAGACCGATGATCTTCACGTCGGATGGAGGGGAGCTACTGATGCTCATGATAGGAGTAGCTACCTTGAAGGGGCTGAAGTGGCAGCCGTCCGGACGTACTTGTTGATTGTACGGATGTGCGAGGTATAAGGTGCCTCCGGATTCGTTCAGACCCAGAACGAACTTGTAAATGGACTGTGTGTCTGACATTGGATATCATTCTATGTGATCGATGGATATCGGTTGCATGGAGTGGTTTGCCTATGTGGCATGCTAAGATGTAAATGATCAAAGCTTTTGTTGAGAAGAAGAGCTTTGTGGTTGATGATCAAAGCATGGCTTTGAATAGCCAGCTTTGTGTTTAGCGTTGTTTCGCAAGCCTAACACACCAGTATGAGCCAGAAACGGGAGAGGACATCAGGGAGAACATGTGTTTCCTTCTATCTAGGAGTGGTGCTTTGGGTTTTACACGCCTAGGTATTTTACTTATGTGGATGATGGAAAGCGAGGCCTTGGTTAGTTCGGTCTCTTCCGAGCCGATGATTTGGTCGGATATGACCAGTGACGCCACATAGGGCGGGGAAACGCAGTGTTCAGGCATTTTAATCCACATTGAGTGGACCGGCCCTGACGATCCAACGACCCACCTGAATCTGGGTCCTGAGGGGCGGGCTAGAGCATCTCGAAGCGGTAAAGACGATCCCTTGCCTTGGTTCATGACGGAAATCCAATTTCCAAATACGACATCGTGCGGTTTTGATTGTATACCTATATATGGCGACATAGTGGTATGGGGTATTAATGTCGTCTATGATTGATACTTGTGATTGAAATTGTTTTTGAAACATATGAACACTAGTAATAATATCAAACGCTTTTGTTTTATTCGTATCAAGCATATTTTGGCCATTATAAGGTTAAACACTATCCTCTGGTTTGCATTAAATTGTGTGATGGGAACTGAGTCTTATAATGGCTTCATTTTTATAAAAAGCATTGCGATGTTTAAAAGATTTACTTGTTTTAAAGCACTGGCAAGAGTAAACCTGTTCCACATTAGCGGCGTGGTCCTATGATTGGCCAAATTGTAAAATAAGTTAAAATAGATTTCTCATACCAGTCCCATGACTGACTCGTAGTTTGTTTCACTTGCAAACTAGGGTGCCCCTTTTTCTACACGGGCAGCCTTGTATTCAGGTTTTAGCAGGCTCTTTCTGGATAGCTGGAGCTGAAGATGGATTCTATCATTTATCTCTTTTTATGTTGTTCAGCTCCTATTGTACATATTATGTTTTGTTTTCCGTTGTAGACATTTATGTAAAGCTGAACTATATTTTGTACTAAGTATGATCTTTTATACTGTGTAACTCTGATCTTTATATTTATCCAGTGATTCTGTTGTACATTATCTGGTGTATTTAATTATTTATGTTCTACTGTTATTTGTTTATGTGTTATATTCCAAAGATTACCATTACCACCGTCGCACGGGGGTTTGGGGTCGTCTCAACATGGTATCAGAGCTTAGGTCAAGCTTAGCTTAGGAATATAACATATTAACGAACTCGTCAGAAATAGAACCAGTAGAGTTCTAGCAAACATTGGTGAGAATCCAATGCCCCGTAAACCTAAGGGTTCCTCCGCAAGGTTCGTCCATGGAGGGTGAGTCAGGGCCTAAGATCAGGCCGAAAGGCGTAGTCGATGGACAACGGGTGAATATTCCTGTACTACCCCTTGTTGGTCCCGAGGGATGGAGGAGGCTAGGTTAGCCGAAAGATGGTTATCGGTTCAAGGATGCAAGGTGACTTTGCTTTTTACGAATAGCTCATTATAGATAGGATCAGTAAGGTCCTAGTATGAGTATAGCAGAATAAAATACGCCCCAATAAACGCATTTACATTCAAGTATATGTTTCTATGCTTTATAATATCTTTCCTGTTGACCTTACACTTGGTCTGCTATCTGCAGAAGTACTAGAAAATGAGTGTCAGAAACAGAAGAAGGAATACAGAACCATATCTAGAAGCTCTATTAAAGAAATATCGAAATCTGGGTGGAGTATCATTCTCGGGCAATGAATCCATTAGTCAACTCAAGATTGGATGCGTTCTGCTGAAAGAATTCTTGAGTGTCTCTAGCTAAGAGATGATCAGAAAAGATTGCTGGCATCTTGGACACTCAAAGACGAAGCTTTGTTCTGGTGGGAAACAGTTATTAAGGATGATCCAGAAGGTAATATTACCCGGGATAGATTTAAAGAAATTTTCCAAGAAAGATTTACTCCTCCAGAAGCAACTGAGCGGTTATGTGATGAATTCTACTATCTGATACAAGGAGATATGAATATTCCAGAATATCATAAGAGATTCGATGAACTTTCTCGTTTTGCCCCGCATCTAATTCAAGATCCAAAGAGGAAGAATCTGAGGTTTATTAATGGTCTTCAAAGAAAATACCAGAATAGTGTAATGGGGCATGTGAAGCTTCCTTTTTCTAAAATGATATACATGGCTTATCAGTATGAAGATCTTGATAAGCGAGGTCTTTTGGTCGACGAAGAGGAATGCAGTTCTAGTAACAAAAGGAAATTTGAAACTGATAGCCCAAAGACAAATATGCCACCTGAGACAAGTATGCCACCTAAGACAAGTATGACGTCTGGGGTCAGAAAGAAGCCTAGAGTCCGTAGGAAAAAGATTAAACCCGAGGAAGGACCAAGAACGACTGCCACATGCTCGAGCTGCAATAGGCAGGGACATTTGGCGGTAAATTGCAAATCTTGGAACAAAAGAAAGAAGGATAAATCTGAATCCAAGAACAAGCTTCTAGAGAGTAGGGGATGTTATAAGTGCCACCAAGTTGGTCACATTTCGAAAAATTGCCGACTATCAGAGAAATCTAAAGTGGGTCAGGTAAATAAAGTAGTAGAAACTTCTGAACCCTCAACTAGTCAGGGAAGGCCAGATGTTTTAGAAGGCACGCTTACTGTCAAAAATATCTCAGTTAAAGTATTATTTGATACAGGCGCGTCGCGAAGCTTTATTTCAAAGAATGTGGTTAAGAAACTAGATTTGACTTTGAAAAAGCTCAAAACACCCATGATTGTCCATAATTCGATTGGGGGTTCCCTTGATCTTAGTTGGGTATGTGGGATGCTTGTTTCTTTTTCCTGCTATCGATTCCCTACTATCGCGATCGTCATGAATTTTACAGAATTTGATCTTATTCTGGGGATGGATTGGTTAACCAAATATGAAGCTGATGTTAAATGCGCCGACAGAGTCGTAAGGGTGAAGATTAAATCAGGCAATTATATAACCAAACCATGTGAAGGTCCGAATTTTGATAGAAAAGACTTTTGGTCAGCTCTTGATGTTTCTCCTGCTCAAATAGAAAATATCCCTGTAGTCACAGAGAATATTCTGGACCTCATAAAAGATATTCCTGTCGTCAAGAATTATGCAGATGTATTCGACGAAGTTGTTAGCTTACCTCCGCAGAGAGAAATTGATTTCATGATCGCTTTAGTTCCAAATGCAAGGCAAGTACTGCACGCTATTTGGAGAATGACTTTAAAAGAGAATGAAGAATTAAACAATCAAACTCGATAGCTTGTATGGAAGGGTCTGATCAGGCCTAGTTTCTCTGATTGGGGAGCAGCAGTGGTGTTTGTCCCAAAGTCAGACGGTACTCTTCGACTATGTGTGGATTATCGTGACTTGAACAAGCAGACATTAAAGAATAAATAACCATTGTCGCGGATTGATGATTTGTTTGATCGATTGAATGGCGCATAAGTATTTTCAAGGATGGACCTAGATACAGGCTTCCATCAGCTTCGTATTGCCGAAGAGTGTGTTCCTATGACAGCATTCAGAGGTCCCGATTTATTCTATGAGTGGTCAGTAATGCCGTTCGGCTTATGTAACGCTCCAGCGTATTTTGTCGATCTGATGAACAGGGTATTCAGGGAAGTCTTGAATAAATTTGTTCTGGTTTTCATTGACGACATATTGATCTTCTCTAAGTCAGAGAGCGAGCACACGAAACATTTGGAACAAGTCTTAGAAATTCTGCGAAGGAATGTTTTAAAGGCCAAACTTTCCAAATGTATATTATGGCAAGAAGAAATAAAGTTTCTTGGCCACGTTGTATCAAAAGAAGGGATTTATGTGGATCCCGGTAAAATCACCGCTATTCAAAATTGGAAGCAGCCTAGTACTCCCACAGAAGTCTGAAGTTTTCTTGGATTGGCTAGTTATTATCGGAAGTTCGTTAAAGATTTTTCGAAGATATCTAGTTCCTTAACAAAGCTTACCAAGAAGCACGCAAGATTCATGTGGACTCCCGAATGTGAGGAGGCTTTTCAAAAGCTAAAATTAAGATTAACAACGGCTCCAATGTTAACGATTATCGATGGCAATCAAGACTTGAAGGTCTGGACAGATGCCTCTAAAGAAGGCCTTAGTGCAGTATTAATGCAAAGAGGTCAAGTGGTTGCTTACGCTAGCCGTCAGCTGAAACCGCATGAGAAAAATTATGTTACTCATGATCTTGAGTTGTTAGCCATCGTATTTGCTTTGAAAATCTGGAGGCACTATCTTTTGGGTGAGAAATTCGAGCTATATACGGATCATCGGTCGCTAAAGTATTTGTTCACCCAAAAAGACTTGAATCTGAGGCAGCAACGTTGACTAGAATTTCTTGCAGCATACGATTTTGAGATTTTGTATACTCCAGGGAAAGCCAATGTTGTGGCTGATGCACTAAGTAGAAAGAACGTAATAATCGCCAGTTTTATTATTACGACTTCCTTGATTGACAAAATATCTATTCTTCAGAAAGATGATAATTTTATTAAGGATATGATCAAAAGAATTCAAAAAGGCGAACTCTCGGGTTTTCAAATAGATAACGATGGGATCCTGAGATTGAGAGGAAGGATTTGTGTTCCGGACATCCCCGAGCTCAAAAGAGAAGTGTTAGACGAATGTCACAAGTCCAAGCTGAGTATCCATCCAGATATGAGAAAAATGTATAACGATCTCAAGCGAACATTCTGGTGGAAAGCTATGAAAAGGGACGTTTCAATATATGTTAACAAATGTCCTACCTGCCAACTAGTCAAAAGCGACCAACAGAAACTTGCCGAATTGTTGCAACCATTGGATATTCCGAGTTGGAAGTGGGAAATCATTTCTATGGATTTCATAGACGGGTTGCCCAAAACCAGAAAAGGAAAAGACAGTATTTGGGTGATCATAGATCGCTTCACGAAGACCGCACATTTTATACCTATTAGATCCAATAGAACCACTCAAAGTCTAGCACAGATTTATTTCAAAGAAATTGTTAAGCTACATGGAGTATCGATCAGTATAGTTAGTGATAGAGATCCGATATTTACTAGCAAATTATGGGAGGCATTTCAAGTAGAACTGGGGACAAAGCTGAATCTAAGCACCGCCTATCATCCTCAGACAGATGGTCAGACTGAGAGGGTGAATCGTATGCTAGAAGATCTATTGCGGGCTTGTGTTCTTGATTTTGGTGGATCATGGGAAGACCATTTGCATTTGGCTGAGTTCTCATACAACAACAGCTACCAAGCTATCCTGACAATGTCACCATTCGAAACATTGTATGGTAGACCGTGCCGATCTCCTGCTTGTTGGGTTGAACCAGGTAATAGGCTTGTATTGGGACCAGATATGATTCGCGAAGTTGCGGACAAAGTAGATTTCATTAAGAAACGATTACTAGCCGCTCAAAGCCGACAGAAGAGCTATGTAGATAAGAGAAGAATAGATTTATCATTCATTGTTGGCGACCACGTGTATTTGAAGGTATCTCCGATGAGAGGAGTAATCTGGTTCGGTAAAACAAGGAAATTGGCGCCCAAGTTCATTGGTCCGTTTCCTATTCTGGAACAGATTGGAACTCTCGCTTATAGGGTTCAATTACTAGATTAATTGCCTGGAGTACATGATGTGTTTCATGTATCTCAACTTTGAAAGCATGTTCATGATCCAGATTTGATCATGGAAGAAGAAGCACAATGGGATATAGAAATTACTCCAGAATTGGCTGTGAGAAGAGAGCCACTAAAGATTATTGGCAAAGAAACCAAAGAACTGAGGAACAAGAAGGTTCACTTAGTCAAAGTGCAATGGAGTGGAGATCCACGAGATTGTACTTGGGAAACAGAGGAAAGCATTAAGAAAGCCTATCCTAAGTGCAGGGTGGATATCTCTGATTGACTTTGGTGCAAGGTATATTTACCATATTTTGCATTTCCATTATGTTCTCTACTTTGTTGTTGTTTACTTTTCATGGATGTAAAATTTTAATCATATAGTCTGAATGATTTTATATGGATTAATTAGTATATTTTTGAAAAGCTAAAAATAAATTGATTGATGTTTGTGTTGTGTGATTGAGAATTTGATTAATTAAATTATTAGAATGATAGTTAATTTAATCAATAAGAGAATGATGGTAAATTTATTCGATTAAATCACACATTGGAATGATTTAAAAAAAATAGATAGAAATATATACATGTACATTATATATGTTTGAACAGGTAAATGGATTAGTTGTTGAGTAAAGAATTTATTTGCGTGCCCGACAAATAGGTAAACCTTAATGAGTTGGATGCGCAAATTTATTATTATATCAACTCCTGTGAATGCCATTGGATGCGGAGTGCTGGTTGTTCTGTGTGTAATAAATAAACGTCGCCATAGGATAGTAACAATTAATTTTGAACTACACTACATGGCATACTTCTTAAGGATGGGCATACTTCATCATATACCACATAAGCATTTGGAGCTTGTGTGACGAGGTTGAAGATTTACCATACAAGCGAGAGGCTTGTATGGCGATGACTATATATTACAAGTTGAACTGATGACTGATATGGACCATATAAAATGTAAGGATAAATTGCCAGATTAATAAAAAAAACCACACGGGTCTGGAGATGATAATAAACACGTCTCTCTAGTCAGTAAGGCACAAAAACAATTTATGGGGTGACGAGAATTTATTCTCTGGAGTTATTATCTATACACACTCCCCCGTGAACACAAGAGTATATCACTAAAAATATGTGCATGCTTATTAGGATTTATAGGGTACCTAATACGGCCCAATAAATTTCCAAACCCCTCCCCGTACAAAGGAGGTTATGGCGAAATTTTTCGAAAATTTAGGGTGTTAGCCAAATTTTTGAAGAATTTGAAAATTCTTAGAAACTGAAAAGTTGAAGAATGGAAGCCAGAATGAAAGTTGAGTTGGTTAATTAAACAACTTTCGACTTCGTTCCTTTTCGGGGACGAAAAGTTTTAAGTGGGCGAGATTGTAACAACCCGGAAAATCTGAACCAGTTTAAAATTTTTAATTTGGCTATTTTAGTGGATTTTTAATATTTAAAATAAATTATTTTAAATAATAACGACAAAAAGTAGGTTTGAATCAATGTTTGAAAATAAATATAATTATTTTAAATTATAAACAAGGCCTGAAAAGGCGCCGTAGTTTCAAAATTTGAATTCAAACTTTGACTGACTGTACCGGGTGCAAAATAAAACGGATTTTTGTCAAACCAAAAATATTTAAATCTGTTTGTGAATATCTTTCTAAAAAATCTGAAAAATCGAAGTTTCATAGCGGGAGTCAAAAGTTATGGACAAATGAATTTTCAGAAAGGTCGCTATAGAATTTATATAGCCCGTGAAAATAGCCATTTTGCAAACGACCTCAGAATTCGACGAAACCACTTTTTTTGGATCCGGGATGTCAAATTATTGCTAGGTTTCAAATTCCAAAATTTTTGAAGTTAATATGTGAGCGTGGCGAAGGAAAATGTGTTTGGATGATTTCTATTAAATTGGATCGACCAGAAAATGGCCATTTTTCAAACGGTCTCAGAATTCGACGAAACTAGTTTTGTTGGGACTGTATCGTCAAAACATAGCTGGATTTATTTTTCTAGAATTTTTAGGATCAGTATGTGGCCCCGGCAAATTGAAATGTACGTTCAAATCAAATATTGAATGTTTTATACTTTAAGTTAAAGAGAAACTGACTAAAACTGCCGAATTGGATTACCGGGCATATCCCATTGTGTCCGGGATGGGGGTAATTAACTAGGGACAACAGTCGTTGAGTTTGATTTGGAGTTCGTGTGAGAAAACACTAATTTTCGAATTTATATATATATCGGCGAATCAGAAAATTTCTTTCGTAAATTAAAAAAATAAAAAAATTGTATTTTCTCTCTCCACGTATACGATCGACGACGGAAATAGTTCCTCCACTTCCTCCTCTGATTCCTCCACCTACACGCAAAATTAGACCCTTCTCCAGTTGGGAATTTTGTAAAGCTCGGAGAGATCTTCAAATCCATACTTGTTGCACTCTATATCATCGCCTGATTCGCCCGGATCGACGACTCGACGTTGCGTCGTTCGAAGCCCCGCCGCCACCACCTGTCACCGTCGCACCTAACGCGGTCCCCACCACCTGGCGTGCAATTCGAAGCCCGTCGACGTGCCAAAACCCGATCGTCACCACTCACCTCGGATTGGAAGAAAACCACAACCCTATATTTGAACCTTTTGCTGAGGTATACGGCTTTGGTTTTTAAAACTAATTTCAACAATTTTAAACCGTCGCAAAATTCGATTAACTTCTAAAAATCATATCTCTTTGCTATGTTGTCGAAATTCAGTGAAACCAGAGACATTGGACTCGTGTGGACGTCTTCTACATTTTAGAAGAGACCGGATATTTTTCTGAGTCTTCTACAATTTTTGGAGGAGTGGAACCCAATGTGAGATTTCTGAATTATAAACGATATGGAAATAACGATGTATAAATTATATAGTCGATGTATGAGTTATATAAGCCTTGTACACCTCATGTATTAGCGTTGTATAAGTTGTATGTTCGATGTATAAGTTATATATGCGTTGTAAAAATGATATATGCGTTGAAAAGAATTGAAATGATATTGAAATGAAATCGAAATATAGTTATATACATATACATATATATATATATATATATATATATATATATATATATATACACTCCCCTCGTCCACAGACCATGGACGATATATATTGGTTATGATATTGTTTGGATTATTGGTTGATGTGAAATTTGGTGAATATCATGAATGGTTGATTGGAAATGATTGATTGTGGTTGAAATCCCAATAGGACTAGTATATGGGAAAATTCGTCTGCGTACGAACTAGATATTGAAATCCCCATTGTCAAAAGCTGCGAGGCTTTAAGGTAGAGCGAGGAGCCGTACTCGGGACGGTGTCGGTTTTAACTACCCTGCCGTTATGCTGCCGAAATTTCCTGAAATATTCCTGTGTTTGATTTATATTCATATGTTGAAACTATATTCATGTGTTGAATAGAAATTCATGTGTTGAATAAAATTCATGTGTTGAATGAAGTTCATGTAATGAATAAATTATTTGAAAGATAAAAATAACATTTTTATCATATATATAGACTATATAAAATATTAGTGCTTTAAATAAATTGTTTTAACACCAAAAATAACATTTTTACCTTATGTATGAACTATATAAAATAATCGTGTTTTTAAATAAATTGTTTTACAATAAAAATCACATTTCTATGATATATGAACTATTAAAAATAGTGATGTGTTGAAATAAATATCGTTTTTATCAAATATATGAAATGAATATGGTTTTGAAATCGAAGAATGAATTATATATTTATATATATAATTAAAATAAATCGAATAACGAAGCTGTAGTTCGCATTTTAAAACCATGATTTCAAACGATTATTGCGGGAGATCCGACCATCGGATTTTCCCGAAACCGAAACCGTTGGGTTCGCTTTGGAAATATCTTTCCAACGACACCCACTTTGTAAAGATCCAACGGTTGGATTGTCTGGAATGTTTAATTCAAATCTGAAGAAAAACAGCGCCAGAATCGATTATATATATATATATATAATTAAAATAAATCGGATAACGACGCTGCAGTTCGTATTTTGAAATTGTAACTTTAAACGATTGTACCGGGAGATCCGACTGTCGGATTTTCCCAAAACTAGAACCGTTGGATTCGTTTTGAAAAGATCTTTCTAATGATATAAAATTTGTAAAGATCCAACGGTTGGAATTTCAGATATGTGTAAATTGAATCTGAAGAAAAACAGCGCCACGGCCGCGTTATGGCCCGAAGCATCATTGGAATGAATTAGCTATTTTTAAATAAATAAAAATAGCGATAAATCATGATAAAATATTATAAACGATATGGAATGGAAATAAACTGAATTTTCTCGGTTTATTTGATATTCGATGGTTGAATGTGTTTGACGTGAAAATTACATTAATGAATTGAATTATTGATGTCGAATAATTTAACCATTGAAATGAATTGATTTGAAATTCTAAATATACGTGAATTATTTGAAAAGGCCGAGTTAGTTCTCATTTCAAATAATTGATCGATGGTTAAAAGTCGAAGATATGAATACGGTGCAAGACCGATGATCTTC
Source organism: Allium sativum (assembly GCA_030737875.1). NCBI lineage: Eukaryota > Viridiplantae > Streptophyta > Magnoliopsida > Asparagales > Amaryllidaceae > Allium > Allium sativum. Next base: position 338,965,382 of record CM060912.1, read on the forward strand.
ACGTCGGATGGAGGGGTGCTACTGATGCTCATGATAGGAGTAGCTACCTCGAAGAGGCTGAAGTGGCAGCCGTCCGGACATACTTGTTGATTGTATGGATGTGCGAGGTATAAGGTGCCTCCGGATTCGTTCAGACCCAGAACGAACTTGTAAATGGACCGTGTGTCTGACATTGGATATCATTCTGTGTGATCGATGGATATCGGTTGCATGGAGTGGTTTGCCTATGTGGCATGCTAAGATGCAAATGATCAAAGCTTTTGTTGAAAAGCAGAGCTTTGTGGTTGATGATCAAAGCATGGCTTTGAATAGCTAGCTTTGTGTTTAGGGTTGTTTCGCGAGCCTCACACACAGGTATGAGCTAGAAACGGGAGAGGACATTAGGGAGAACATGCGTTTCCTTCTAGCTAAGAGTAGTGCTTTGGGTTTTACACGCCCAGGTATTTTACTTATGTGGATGATGGAAAGCGAGGCTTCAGTTAGTTCGGTCTCTTCGGAGCCGATGATTTGGTCGGATATGACCAGTGACGCCCCAGAGGGCGGGGAAACGCAGTGTTTAGGCATTTTAATCCACATCAAGTGGACCGGCCCTGATGATCCGTGGGCCCACCTGAGTCTGAGTCCTGAGGGGCAGGATAGAGCGTCTCGAAGCGGTACGGACGATCCCTTGCCTTGGATCATGACAGAAATCCAATTTCCAAATACGACATCGTGCGGTTTTGATTGTATACCTATATACGGCGACATAGTGGTATGGGGTATTAATGTCGTCTATGATTGATACTTATGATTGAAATTGTTTTTGAAACATATGAACACTAGTAATAATATCAAATGCTTTTGTTTTATTCGTATCAAGCATATTTTGGCCATTACAAGGTAAAACTTTATCCTCCGGTTTGCGTTGCATTGTGTGATGGGAATTGAGTCTTATAATGGCTTCATTTTTATAAAAAGCATTGCGATGTTTAAAAGATTTACTTGTTTTAAAGCATTGGCAATCCAATGGAGTAAACCCATTCCGCGTTAGCGGCGTGGTCCTGTGATTGGCCAAATTGTAAAATAAGTTAAAATAGATTTCTCATCCCAGTCCCATGACTGACTCGTAGTTTGTTTCACTTTCAAACTCGGGTGCCCCTATTTCTACACGGGCAGCCTTGTATTCAGGTTTTAGCAGGCTCTTTCTGGATAGCTGGAGCTGAAGACGGATTCTATCATTTATCTCTTTTATGCTGTTCAGCTCCTATTGTACATATTATGTTTTGTTTTCCGTTGTAGACATTTATGTAAAGATGAACTGTATTTTGTACTAAGTATGATCTTGTATACTGTGTAACTTTGATGTTTATATTTATCCAGTGATTCTGTTGTAAATTATCTGGTGTATTTAATTATTTCTGTTCTGCTGTTATTTGTTTATCTGTTATATTCCAAAGATTACCCTTACCACCGTCGCACGGGGGTTTGGGGTCGCATCAACGCCACACAGGCAATTCACACCATGCGACTGATGTCTATTGATATACAACCTCTGATCCCGTACGCCACAGAGAAGGGTGAAGTAAGGGAATGAATTTACCTTCACCAGGCAGATGTATATTTAATAGAGATCAATCAACACATAGAAAAATCTAATGTCAGACACACAGTCCATACAAGTTCGTTCTGGGTCTGAACGAAACCGGAGGCACCTTGTACCTCGCATATCCATCGATCTCCAAGTAGGTCCGGACGATCTCCAACTGATTCCCTCCTCTTGGGTGTACAGCCCAATCAAGATCATCAGTAATTACCAAACGATGTGAAGACCTCTGGTCTTCGACCACTGTCTTCATCCTCGACACATCGTTAAATCAGTTATTCAGAATGGGATAAACCCGGTCTTTCTGAATAACTCGCGTATATAATAAACAAGTGTTACACAAATACAACGTACGCCTCATTCCAATTCAGAATATTATTTTATTCAAATATTCTTATACTTTGGGAAATGTTCCCATTAATTTTATCAAAGATAAATTCTTTAAATTTATTCTTTAATCTTCCTTTGAATATCAATTCAAACCAAATTATGGTTTATCCAAACTAGTCGGGATTAACGAACCTTATCGAAGTAATCATTTGTTTTAATTTCCCAATCCCAACTTATTCATCCTATGAAGTAAAACTGGTAATACTTCATATCTAACACCACGGTGTTATCGGTAAATTCAATTACCATTTCACGTTCAAATCTAATTAAAGATTTAACTATCGCCTGGAGCAAAACTGGTGATACTCCATTCTCGATCATTTCAATCTAATTAAAGATTCATTAAAACACCACTTGGTTTCAACTTCCCCAAAAATCAAGATTAATGATTGTCTAACTTGGGAAATCATATCCTGTCTTTAACTGGGTTAAAGAACCAATGTCATTTAAAACACGGTTCACTATAAACCCAAAATCACATTCCATTCTATCAGCCTTTAACCGTAAATAAGCAAGTGAACAATTCCCTAAGTATTAACCCCGAAGGCCGAAACCAACATCAAATCAATACCCAAGAAACCATTCAACTTAACTAATCTTCGGTTGGTTTTTGATTTTCTTAACTCTATTGGGTCTAAGAACAGTATTATTAAAGATATCGTTCACGATAACCCAAAATCACATTCCATTTACAATGGATTCTTCATGGAAAACAAATCGATATACATAATCGATATAAACTTCCATATCTGACTAATAATATAAATGGAATAGCAGCAATGCCTTTTAAATTCCAAATATATTAGTTGTCTTCCTCCATAGAAATTCACTTCGATTATTACCAAATCGAATTCCATTCCATTCCAATTTATTTTATTAAATTGGAAAACTTTACTTTGGAAAATCTCCTTTAAATCTTAACAAAAGATTTATAAATTCCAAATCACATTTCACTGTAAATCGAGTTAAAGAACGAATGTCACTAAAACACAGTTCACGATAAACCCAATTCACATTCCATTAATTATCGGGTTAAAGAACAAGTGTTATTTAAAACACTGTTCGCGATAAACCCAAAAATCAACTCAAATTCAATTCTAATTAAATACCATTTAATTGGTATACTTCATTAAATCTAAATAAAAAGATTTAATCTTTTTCTCAACTGGGTTTAAGAACAGTGTTAATGAAGACACCATTCACGACAAACCCAAATCCCATTTGATATTAAATACAAGGCTCTGAATAGAAAATATATCGGCTTATATTCAATATCAAATTCTATGACCAACAAATATCGTATTGGAAATAACGATATAAATATGTCTTTCAAATTTCCATAACAATATCTGTATAATCGCGAAATCCAACATCGAAATATTCCAAAGACAATTTCGATTCAAATCCATTCCAATTCAATTATTGGAAATTCTGGTTACTTTTAAAACCCTTTCAAATCCAATTTATTTATTTCAAAAAAAATAAATGGATTATAATTCTAGTTCAAAACTAGTTCTTTTCGATAAAAATATCTTTTCAAATATGGAATTTTTCATCCTAATTCTTTCCAAATCATTTCGTATGATTTTACACTAATTATTGATATTTTTAATAATTTTATCAAGGCTCGTACAGTCGATTTCCATCAACGGCCATCGAACTGCACTTACAGCGACCTTTTCCAAATTTGATTTGGGCATAATTCCAAATCCAACCATTAGATTTCCAATCCCTAATATTCGTTAGAAATCTCTTTTCGATGTGAACCCAACGGTTCCGGTTTTAGGAGAATCCGACGGTCGGATCTCCCGTAATGTCCGTTCGAAGTCAATGGTCGAAATTCGTGAACTGCCGTAGGGCGGCGCGCTGTTTTCAGGCCATTATATAATATATATATTATATATATATATTTCGTCGATTTCCTTTTAAAACGTATTTTATAAATTGTTTTAAATTCGTTTTCAAAACGATTTCAACTTCATATTCAATTTCTAATCAAAATTGAATATTCCATATCATCGATATATAAATGATAATATTTTCAAAACGTTATATTTTGAAATCACTTCCTTTTCTATATGCATTATAAAAACGAATATAATCGATATAAATATCATTCGCGTCAAAATGGCGCATATCAAATCAACACGGCTTTATACATTTCAATAACTTCGTTATTCTATTCAACAAATGAATTTTTTCTTCAACACATGAATTTCTTTGATTCAACACATGAATATATATTTTATCCAACACATGAATTTTATTTTATTCAACACATGAATGTATATTTTATTCCACACATGAATTTTCTTTTATTCAACACATGAATATATATTTATTCAACACATGAATTTTCTTTTATTAAACACATGAATTTTCTTTATTTTCCAAATTGGAATGAGGACCAATCAATTACGATATAATGTTAATTATATGGATTCCATACAACACATGTATATAATAGCAACGATAAATAATCAACCATCATCCAGAGTGCACCACACAACTGCATAAGCAATATAAATAATTAACGCTTACACAGTCTGTCAACCAATCGACCGACATACAACAAAATAATTGGTACGCCAAATATCATCCCAACACCCGTATGGGGATTCAAACAATCAAACACTGGTTTTATTTGTGCAGTTGGACGATATGTAAAATTTATTGTCCCAATCAATATCAGTCAAATGTGTGTACTTAAACAAATCGTCTGATTTGTTTATAGATATTTATTTTATATACCCGTTAAAAATTATATTTTTAACTATTAAATATTTATTTATTCCACATCACACAATCAATTTTCACAACACATCAATCAAACACACAAGTCATCCATGGTCTGTGGACGATGGGTGTCGGGTGCTGCTAAGCACCATCTGCATCCTAGTATATATTTCAAACTAGAAAATAAAATTTAAAGTGAGAAGTTCTCACCGACTAGCTAAACCAATACGCCGCGACTCTTCATATGTAGGAAATCTTCCTCGTGTCTCCAACGAGATCTGTTTCACGCGGTATATGTTAAAAATTATATTTTTAACAATGTTACTTCATATATAAAGATTATATTTTTATAACGTTAAAAACTGAAACTTTATATGATTAAAAATCGAGTCTTTACATACGCTACTACATATATAAAATCGTATTTTTATATCCTCTATCTTATAAACATAATATTTTTATAATCTCTACTATATAAAAATTATATTTTTATTATCTCTAATATATAAAAATTATATTTTTATTTCATCACAAATATAAAAATCAGATTTTTATCACATTGAAAACATCATACAAATCATATCTTTATCTCTATAAGAATATAATCTTTCCTTGTTTTAAAAATATAATCTTTATTCACATTTATATAAATAAAAATCATGTCTTTATCATAATGAAAACATTATAAAAATCGTATTTTTATTTACCTTTCATACATATAAAAAATCCTATTTTTACTTCGCTTCCTAGATAATAAAAATCATATTTTTATTATCACTATATTGCCAAAACCATATTTTTATTACCTCTATAATGTATATAAAAGGCGTATTTTATTTTGCCAAAATATAGAATAGAAAAGAACTAATTTTGTATATATATATATATATATAAATAAATAAATAAACTTACAGTAAAACGGAGGAGGAGGGGTTTTCTGTTTGAGGGTTGGTCTCAGGGGGTCGGCGCTGGGGTGTGCAGGCGGTGGGGGAGGCGCGGATTGCCGGAGGTGGTTACGGCAGGGTCAGCGCGACGGTTTCAGGGCTGTGGGGAAGAAGGAGAGGGAAACGCGAGAGGGGAGGGGGAAGAAGGTCGGGGCTGCGAGGCGGGGGTGCCGGAGATGGTTGCAGCGGCGACTCCCCTCCTAGAGGCGGCGACGATCCATGGAAAAGGGGAGGGCGATGGAACGAGGCTACGGGTTTTTTTTTTCTTTTGTTTTTTCGATTTTATCTGAAGAGAGAGAGAGGAGGGAGTGTTTATATATTTTTATATTAATAATTTAATATTATTTTTTTCTATAAGAGTTGACTTTTCATTCAAACCCCTTTTCGAACCTAACGACTGTCGTCCATAGCTAATTAACCCCATTCCGAACACAATGGGATATGTATCGTAAGCCAGTTTGACCATTACGATCAGTTTCCATCAAAATCAAAATATAACTCTATATATTGAATTTGAACGCACATTTCAATTTACCGGGGCCACATACAGACTCGAAAATTTCCCAAAAAATATTTTCTAGCTTCGTATTGACGATACGGTCCTAACAAAACTAATTTCATCAAATTCTAATACCGTTTGAAAAATGGCCATTTTCTGGTCGATTGAAATTGACTAAAACTGTCAAAACACGTTTTACTTCGCCACGCTCACAAATTGATTCGGAAAATTATGAATTTTGGAATCTAGCAATAATTTGACATCCCGGATCCAACTAAAGTGGTTTCGTCGAAAACAAAGGTCGTTTGCAAAATTTCCATTTTTGAGGGCCAAAATTCCATAGCGACTATTCTAAATTTTCAACTGGACATAACTTTTTATTCCCGCTATCAAATTTCAATTTTTCAGATTCGTTGGAAAGATATTCTCAAATTGCTTCAAATGTTTTTGGTTTCGCTAAAATCCTGTTTATTTTGAATCCTGTGCATTCATTTGAAATTCGAAATTGAAATTTTAAACTACCACGCCATTTTCAATTCCTTTTATATTTAAAAATAAATATTTATATTCTAACGTCGATTCAAATAAATATATATGTTCTAATTCTATTCAAAATAAATTTCTCGTTGTAACACCCCGTAATTCTGTAACATTAAGTTTCACAAATTAAAGTATAATTAAATTTTAGAAGAAGAATTAAGGGAAAGGGGTTACGCCATTGTGTTCGTCTTGAAATTCTGCTTGAGATAGAGTCCGAGTTTGCATAAATTGGACTCCATATGAAAAAGATATCCTTAAATTAAATATTGTAGCAAAACATGAAAAAGAGGAATGAGAAAAGAATAATGTTTAGCATTGTTCTAACTTTTATAAGCAAAAGACTTAGTAGCTTATTTGGTTGGAACACATGACTTGCATACAAGAGGTACAGAGTTCGATCCCCGCCAGCGCCCTATTTTTGTTTTAGGGGAATGGCTTAAAATAGCCTAGTGTGAACGCAGTTCAAAAAGTGGTTTAGTGTGAAAATGGGTAATTGGGAAGATAGATAAAAAGAAAAGAAAAATGATGAATATATAATATATATATATATACGCATATATATATATATATATATATATATATATATATATATATATATGACGTGTACGCATCATGTAGCGTACGTTGCGCATTTTTGGTTGTCAAGGATTTTTTTTTTTAAATGGCCTTCCCCAATTGGATTTATGACAAATTAAAAGTAAGAAAAGATTTATTCATATATATATAAATATTTATATATGGGTAATTAATGTAAACGGTAAAGGGAAAATGTATCTATTAAATACGTATTTACGTTTGAATTGATTGACAATAAATAATAAAAAGAAAAGATGAACATTAGAATATCACTTTTGTCATGTTAACGTTAGGATAACATTTCGTTAAGAAATGTATGTTTAGATTAAAATGTTTATTTAGATTAAATTGACATTTCAGTTAAGAAATGTTCATTTAGCTAATGTTTTGTTTTAAATAAAAAAATGTCCTTTTGGTTATGATATGTTAGGAAAGAACCAATGTGTCATTTATGAAAAAATGAACATTTAATATGCTGAGTCAATGCTGAGTCATTTCTGACTCATTACTGAGTCAATAGGATAATTCTATCTTGACTGAACGGTTGGGGTCATTTCTAGGGTTAATCAAACGGCCTAAATTAATCCTAAAATACTATATATACAACATAGCTTTTAACCTAATTCACACAATTAAACTTGGAGCCGTCACGCTGCTATAAGATAGCTTGGAATGGCCGTCGCCTAAAGCTTAAAGATAAACAAAGCTAGAACAAATCTAATTCAAAACTAAGAATCAAAACAACATCTACCCAAAGGAACGCATCTTAATTTCAGAACCTCAGATCTCAGAAAAACAAGACCGTCTTCCGTTGTAAGTATAGTGGCTCTTTAGATGGGAATGCGATTAAGACATGATTTGTTGTAAATTGTAATATGGAATTATATCAGTATTAACGATGTTGTCTTATATTTGTTATTTGTGATAATTTGAATGATTGTGGTGATTGAATCTTTTATGTATTGTGAATCAAACAATCAACACCTTATGCGAATTGTATGTATACAGTTAGATCTAAATATATGTTTATGCAAGTTATAGGTTGCAAGTTAGATTTACACAAATATTTATATCATTCATGCAGGCTCTATGTATATATGTTTAAACCAATTGTTCCTACATGACTAGAATAGATCTATATTCACATGTTTTTATGCAAGTGAGAACTTATAATTGGATCCATGTCAAGATCCGTTTAGGATTCATATGAAAGTTTATTGTTAGATCTATGTTTATACATATGTATTGCAAGTTCACACCCTTAAGTGGTTGTCAAAGTTATACATATAGTTTTGTCTTACGCCAGTTTTATGTTTGAGGTTATGCCTAGACCTATGCATTAACATGTTATACCATGTTTTAGTGGATTCATATGACACCTATTAGGTTATACTATGTTATACCTTTATGTTAGGTTAAAACTATATGATTCATGTGACACCTATTTAACTAGGTCCAATATTTATATGCAAGTTTGTGGCATGTTATGCAATGTTATGATATTCATGTCGATTATTTTGCAAGTTTACACCTATGACATGTTTATGTTAATGAATTATTTTTATGCCAATTTTGTGTACGCTAAATTAGGCTAAGTTTTTAGCCTAATATTATATGTCAAAATCATGCGGATGGAAAATTAGGCTACGATTGTTAGCCTAATATTTAGACGGGGTAACGTTGGATAAATTGGTAATTATAGGAAACTTGACATAAATTGGTTAAAAATCACATAAGTGATTTATGGCATAAAATGGTATTAATTATATACCTAAACTAATGAGATTGATTGGAGACAAATTTGGCAGTAACTTGAATTTGAATAATTTACATAATTAAAATGTAAATTTAGACAATACGAATATGCTTAACCCGAGGTTGGATTGAGTTGTGATGTAAACCTACCCGGACCCGCCCGACTGTCCAGTAATCACAACAATACTTATCCAATGTGAGAGGTTAAGGCATTGAGCCCAATAAAGACCCGAGGTTAGACTGAGTTGTGGCGTAAGACTGCCCGGAACCGACCGGCATACAGGCAGCCACAACAATACATGTCTAATGTGAGTGGTTGGTGCTTTAATAAGACAATTAAAGCTAAGTTAGGATTGGTAGGGTTAAGTTAACTAAAACACTTAACCAACTTAACATGTTAACAAGACAAGACTTGTAGGGGTTAAGTAACTAAGAAAACACTTAGCCAATTTAACATGTTAACTAGACTAGAAGGTGAGGTTAAGTAAAGTTAATACACTTAACCAATTTAACATATTAACTAGACTGGAGGGTGAGGTTAAGTAAATTCAGGACATTTAACCGTTATAACCTGATAATTAGATAAGTGGGTGAGGTTAAGTAAATTTAGAATACTTAACCATTATAACACGTTAGCTAGATAAGTGGGTAAGGTTAAGTAAATACGCTTAGCCAATTTAATATGTTAGCTGGACTAGAGGGTAGGGTTAAGTAAACTTAGAACACTTAACCATCTAGTGTGATAAATTGAACAGGCTTAAGTTGAAACATGAAGGGACAATACTTAACCATTAGGACATGTTAATTAAACAGATGTTAGGGTTAAGTTAACTAAGGGAACACTTAACCGTTATAACATGTTAGTTAAAACAGATCAGCATGGTTAGGTTAAAAGGGACACTTAACCAATACAAGATGAATGGGTAGGGTTAAGTAATAAGAAATACTTAACCAATATAACTTGGTTTATTATAGGGTTAAGTCAACATGAACTACTGATAACACTTAGCCAGTTTAATATGACAAAGGAATGGGTTAAGCTAACTTGAATTGACTAATGACACTTAACCAATCCAACTTGACGAGAAAGAGGGCTAAGTAGTAAACCTTAGTTAAGAAAACAATCATTCAGGAAACTAAGTGGTAAACCTTAGTTAGGAAAACTAAGCAGTAATTCTTAGTATAACATGAGGAGGAGCGAACGTCCATCTGATCTTAAAGAAGTCTCCAACGAATTGGGTTACGAAGCCCGAGGCTTCGGGGGGACACGAGGGTACCCTTGGTATCCCTCTGTGAGAATGCAGATGATCCGCCTGGGCTCACAGAGGTTAAGGTCTGCATTAGAAGAACCAAAGGTATGCATTGGTTGCAATATAAGGCAACCTAAAGACTAGGATGGACCAGCGTGATTCGTCGGGACAAATGGCCCTGTGATAGCAACCCGTCGTCTACCTACAATCTTGAGTCAGTCGAGATACGCATGCGGAAAGGCAGAGAACTCCCAACAGACCATATACTTGCTATCTAGTTATGGGTGAGGCTGGCCAATAGGAAAGTGGGGCATAGGTGGCAGGAGTATAGTTCTCGTGCTTGATTTTCTTGGATTGCCTTTCATTAGTTCACGGAGGGGTCAGGTGGGACCATAGCCACTGGAAAAACAGACCTTAGCATCTGCATCGGCAGATATCTGAATGCTCCCGACCGAGTTCCGTGTTTCTAGAATAGCCCTGCCATGGGACTCGGGTCGCACATTTCAGGACATGTGCATCTAGACAGCGATAAACGATTCGCGACACATACGTGGGGAAAGTCAAGGAACAAATACCACTCTAGGTAGTGTGTCTTAGACTAGGGGCATCGTTCGACAGGTAGCATAATCCCTAGTGGACCTAGGTGGCATAAATCCTGAATCCGAGAAGTATTAGATAAGTCGCATAAACCCTAGTTGAATCTAGGAAGCGCTCGATAAGAAAACCGTAGATTAGATCTAGGTAATAAATAATAGATGTACACCTAAAGGCAACCGCAATTATAGGGATTGGGATCACGTTATCATCTTTATACAGATTAGTAGTTGGGATACTAGTTAGGTGGTGCAGAGATATAGAATGGGGTGTGATAGTATATTCGGTTTAAACTATCTTGCTTTGGTTTATATTAGTCTGTTATTCTGGTACTGTCCCATTTTTCCAGTTTACTCCTGTCATGAACTTTATCTTGTTCACATGCTAAAAGCCACTAGACTTACTCAGGCTTTATGTCTGACTCTGTTTTTCTTTCGTCTTCTTTTCTTCCGGTCCCCCCCCCCCAAGGTAGTCAGGGAGGGAATAGCTCTGCTTAGTATGGACTGTTACTCTTTCCAAGCTTAAAGACTCTTGGATATATCGCTTCAGACTCTCTTTTATGCTGCTATGGCTGGCTTATGCTACACTGGGGAATATAAATGTTATTTTATGCTTCTTTATTTTGTAAGGCGGATGATACTCTGGTATTGGAAAGCAATTGTTGTACAAACTATTTTATCAATAAAGTAAAGTTTTATTTTCCGTTGTTTTAATTTTGTCTGTCTTGTAATTTATCTGCATCTTTTACCTTAAATGCTTCACAGAACTTAGTGCATTCCCTTTGTGAGTGACACTAACGGATGTGGGGTGTTACACTCGTCGTCATTATTTAAAATAAATCATTTTAAATATTCAAAATTCATTAAAATTGCCAAAATAAAAATTTTAAATTGGCTCAGATTTTCCGAGTTGTTACAGTTCTAGGGTAAACATGTTTTTATAATTTAAAACATGACATTTTTATATTTCATTCATTACATTAATAATGAGGTTTATATTACATAAAAATGTGTACTTTTTATATTACATAAAAATGTAAACTTTTTATATTACATCAAAATGTAAACCTTTTTCTATTCTTTTATTACACTATTGCAAAATGTAATCTTTTTATTTCATCTTTTATTACATTGAAAATGTAGTGTTTTTATTTAATCTTTTATTACATTGAAAAATGTAATGTTTAATCCAATCTTTTATTACATTGAAAAATGTAATCCTTTATTTCATCTTTACTTATATTGAAAGATGTAATTTTTCCTTTCATTTTTTAATTACATAGAAAATGAAATTTTAAAATCTATTCTTTTTATCGCATCTAAAATGACGATAAAAATGTCACTTTTATTTCTACTCTTTTTATCGAATCTAAAATGACGATAAAAATGTCACTTTTATTCTATTCGTTTATTTACATCTAAAATGTAAACAAAAATGAAACTTTTTAATCCATGGTTTTTATTTACATCTAAAATGTAAATACAAATGTCACTTTTTTAATATATGTTTTTATTTACATCTAAAATGTAAATAAAATGTCACTTTTAATTCTACTCTTTTTATTGTCCCTAGAATGACAATAAAAATATAACTTTTGATTCTATCCTTTTTATTACATTTAAAATGTCAACAAAAATGTAACTTTAAAATCAATTCTTTTATTTACATCTAAAATGTAAATAAAAAAATAACTTTTGATTCTAATCTTTTTATTGTCTGTAATTTGACACTAAAAAATATAACATTCTAATCTACTCTTTTTGTTACTTCTAAAATGTAAATCAAAATGTAACTTTTAATATGATCTTTTTATTTACATCTAAAATGTAAATAAATGTGTCACTTCAAATTTATTCTTTTTATTTACATCTAAAATGTAAATAAAGATGTCACTTTAAATCTATCCTTTTTATTTACATCTAAAATGTAAATAAAGATGTAACTTTAAATCTATTCTTTTTATTTACATCTAAAATGTAAATGAAATGCAACTTTTAATCTACTCTTTTTCTTAGCATTAAAATTTTATATTTTAATGAATTCATGTTTTGATTAAAACATGTACACTTTTCACTGCTTTCAATTATTACATTAAAAATGTATATTTTAATCAATTCATGTACATTTTTCTCTATTTAACCATTTTCCTATTTAACACAAATGTCATTTTTAGTGTTACAAGTTCAATAAACAAAAGTAAAGATTTTTGTTTAACTAATTTGAAAGGACCCGTAACTTCCCCGATAAGGAAAAAGCGGATACTTTGAGAACAAGCCACAAAAGAACGCAAACAGAAGAACATTTCATTGTTTTTTTTTTATTTACAACAATTCCATCAGAATACGTGAATATACAGAGTATGAATCAATATTACAAAGAAAATATCAGAGATTTAAATTACATTTAAATACATCGTAGCGGAAAATAATACAATACACAACTAGAAGTAATTCACGGATAAAGAGCTTTCCGAGTATCGTTCCAGCTGTAAATCAGGATCCTATGAATATAAATCTGCAAAACCAAAACTACTAGCTGCCCGTGTCAAAATAAGGGCACCCAGAGTTTAGGTTAAAACAATAAACTCCAGGTTAGTCATGGGACTGGTGTGAGAACTAAAACAGTTATTAATCTTTATTTTAAAGTTAGGTAAATCAAGGGTCCACGCCGTATAACACGGAACGGGTTTCCTCCCAAGAATACCAGTGCATAAAACAACAGCGCAATGCGAAATAAAGAAAAATGAAGCTATTATAAGACCCAGGTCCCATCACACAATGCAACACAAGCCGGAGGATAGGGTTTTACCCTATAATAGCCAAAGCATGCTTGATACGCTAAATTTCATCCTTTATTACTATAAGTGTATAGTGTCAAAACAATTTCAATCATAAGTATCAATCATAGACGGCATAAGTGCCCCCATCCCACTATGTCGCCATACTAGGCTCTATAATCAAAATTGCAAAGTCACGTATTGAAAGTTGGATTTCCATCTATTAACCGAGGCCAGGTATCATCCTCACCGTTTCGAGACAATCTAGCCTACCATGCCTCAGGAACAGCCGCAACTGCACCTTGGATCGTCAGGGCCGGTCCACCGATGTGGATTAAAATGCCTAAACACTGTGTTTCCCCACCCTTTGGGGCGTAAATGAGCCAAATGACTCCATCGGCACCACACAGTCACCGATATATCCGAGGCGTCTCGCAACAGCAACAACCACATAAGTCAAACTCGTCAAGGCATGTAAAACCATTGACGCCACTTCTAGCTAGAAAGAAACGCATGCCCTCCCTGAGGTCCTCTTCCGTTTCTTGTTCACAACTGGGGTGTGAGGCTCGCGAATCAACGTTACACAAAGCTATGCCACACAGGCCGTGCTTTGATCATCAACCACAAGACTCTCCTTTTCAACAGAAGCCTTGATCATATTGCCACATAGGCATGCCATACAGGCAAATCACTCCATGCGTTTGATATCCATCAATATATAACCTCTGAGCTCGTACGTCTCAGAGAAGGGCGTTAAGCAAGAGAATAAATTCTCCCCCGCCAAATAGATATATATTTAATAGAAATCAATCACACAGAATAAAATCCAAAGTCAGACACACAGTCCATTTACAAGTCCGCTCTGGGTCTGAACGAAACCGAAGGCACCTTGTACCTCGCATATCCATCGATCTCCAAGTACGTCTGGGCGACCACAAACTGATTCCCTCCTCTTGGGTGTATGGCCCAATCAAGATCATTAGTAATCACCCAAACGACGTGAAGACCTCCGGTCTTCAACCACCGTCTTCATTCTCGACACCATGTCGAATTAGTTATTCGGAATGGGATAAACCCGGTCTTTCTGAATAACTCGCGTATATAATAAACAAGTGTTCACAAACACAACATACGCCTTATTCCAATTCAGAATATTCTTTTATTCGAATATTCTTATACTTTGGGAAAGGTTCCCATTAATTTTATCAAAGATAAATTCTTTAAATATATTCTTTAATCTTCCTTTGAATATCAATTCAAACTAGTCGGGATTAGCGTACCACACCGAAGTAATCATTTATTTCATTTCCCAATCCCAACCTATTCATCCCATGAAGTAAACCTGGTAATACTTCATATCTAACACCACGGTGTTATCGGTAAATTCAATTACCGTTTCACGTTCAAATCTAATTAAAGATTTAACTATCGCCTGGAGCAAAACTGGTGATACTCCATTCTTGACCATTTCACTCTAATTAAAGATTCATTAAAACCCCACTTAGTTTTAATCTTCACAGAAATCAATATCCTGTCTTTAACTGGGTTAAAGAACCAATGTCATTTAAAACACGGTCCAAGATAAACCCGAAATCACATTCCCTTAATTATCGGGTTAAAGAACAAGTGTTATTTAAAACACCGTTCACAATAAACCCAAAAATCAATTTCAAATTCAATTCCAATTAAATACCATTTAATTGGTACACTTCATTAAATCTAAATTAAAAGATTTAATCTTTTTCTCAACTGGGCTTAAGAACAGTGTTAATGAAGACACCATTCACGGCAAACCCAAATCACATTTGATATTAAATACAAGGCTCTGAATAGAAAATATATCGGCTTATATTCAATATCAAATTCTACGACCACAAATATCGTATTGGAAATAACGATATAAATATATCTTTCAAATTCCCATAACAATATCTGTATCATCAGGAAATCCAACATCGAAATATTCCAAAGACAATTTCGATTCAAATCCATTCCAATTCAATTATTGGAAATTCTGGTTACTTTTAAAACCCCTTTCAAATTCAATTTATTTATTTCAAAAATAAATTGATTTTAATTCTAGTTCAAAACTAGTTCATTTCGATAAAAATCTATTATTAACTTTACAAATATGGACTTTTTCATCCCAATTCTTCAAGAATCATTTCTTATGATTTTACACAAATTATTACTATTTTTAATAATTTTATCAAGGCCCCTATAGTCGATTTCCATCAACGGCCATCGAACTGCACTTACAGCGACCTTTTCCAAATTTGATTTGAACATAATTCCAAATCCAACCGTTAGATTTCAAATTTCTAATATTCATTAGAAATCTCTTTTCGATACGAACCCAACGGTTCCGGTTTCAGGAGAATCTGACGGTCAGATCTCCCGTAACGTCAATTCGAAGTCAATGGTCGAAATTCGCGAACTGCCGCGGCGCAGCGCGTTCTATTCAGGCCATTATATATATATATATAACATATTATATATATATTTCGTCGATTTCCTTTCAAACCGTATTTTAAAAACCGTTTTAAATTCGTTTTCTAAACGATTTCAACTTCATATTCAATTTCGAATCAAAATTGAATATTCCACATCATCGATATACAAATGATAATATTTTCAAAACGTTATATTTTGAAATCACTTCTTTTTCTATAATCATTATAAAAATGAATATAATCGATATAAATATCGTTCACGTCAAAATGGCGCCAATCTAATCCACACGGCTTTTATTCAACACATGAATTTATTTTCTATTCAACACATGAATTTATTTTCAATTCAACACATGAATTTATTTTCTATTCAACACATGAATTTATTTTCTAAATTGGAATGAGGCACAATCAATTACCATATAATGTTAATTATATGGATTTTCTACAACACATGTATATAACAGCAAGGATAAATCATCAACCATCATCGAAAGTGCACCACACAACTGCATAAGCATCAAATATAAATAATTAATGCTTACACAGTCTATCAATCCATCGATTGACATACAACTAAACAATCGGGATTAGTGTACGTCAAATATCATCCCAATACCCGTGTGGGGTTACAAATCAACAAACATAGATTTTTATTTGTGCAGTTGGGCGATGTGTAAAATTTATCGTCCCAATCAATATCAGTCAAATCAGTGTATATAAACAAATCGTCCGATTTGTTTATAAATATTTATTTTATATACACGTTAAAAATTATATTTTTAACTACAAAATATTTTCCACTATAAAATATTTTATTTCATTTCACATCACACAATCAAATTTCACAACACAGAAATCAAACAAACAAGTAATCCATGGTCTGTGGACGACGGGTGTCGGGTGCTGCTAAGCACCGTCTACATCCTAGTATATATTTTAACTAGAAAAGAAAATTTAAAGTGAGAAGTTCTCACCCAAGCTAAACCAAATGCCACGACTCTTCTTATGTAGAAATCTTCGTCGTGCTCGCCTTTTGTCACTTTCGTTGCCCGTAGCCACTACATATATAAAAATCTCATTTTTATATTATTGCTATGTATATAAAAATCACATTTTTATAACTACGCTATATGGATAAAAATCACATTTTTATACTGCTACTATATAGATAAAAATTCTATT
Source organism: Allium sativum (assembly GCA_030737875.1). Classification (NCBI taxonomy): domain Eukaryota; kingdom Viridiplantae; phylum Streptophyta; class Magnoliopsida; order Asparagales; family Amaryllidaceae; genus Allium; species Allium sativum. The sequence goes on from CM060912.1 coordinate 338,982,662, forward strand.
TTTATACCGCTACTATATAGATAAAAATTCTATTTTTATACCGCTACTATATAGATAAAAATTCTATTTTTATAACGGTGTACATATAATAAAGGTCATATTTTTATCACGCTGTTCTCTATATAAAAAATATATTTTTATATCGCTGCTACATATGTAAAAATCACTCCTTTACAACGCTACTTCCATGATAAAAATTATATTTTTATATTAATAATAATTGATAAAAATTACATTTTTATATCGCCACTCATATAAAAATCACATTTTTGCTTCTTCTACATAATAAAAATCATATTTTTATATCTCCTACATAATAAAGATCGAATTTTTATTATCTATATAATATAAAAATCATGTTTTTATCTTTCTAAAGATATTTTCATAATCCTACTATTTTATAGATAGTACACATAAGCTAAAAATTATATTTTTAGCTTTCTAGAAATATTTCCATTCATACGATGAAAATCTATTCTTCTTAACAAAGAAAAATTTATTTTTCTATACCATGAAATCTATTTTTCATAAACTACGGAAATCTATTTTCTATAACTTAAGAAATTATATTTCGTTTACTATGAAAATCATATTTTGAAATCAAGAAATTTTATAATTTGAAATCAAAGAAATTTTATGTCTTTCAATGAAAAATCTTATTTTTCCATAATCAAAAATCCAACATTTCATACAATAAAATCAGAAAATTATATACATTAAAATCTAAAAATGAAAGAGGAGAAAAGCTTAATGTGTAAATCGGTGGAGAGGGGTGTTGTCTACGCGAATTAAGGAGGAGGGGGGGTGCAGGTTCGGTTCTGCGGAGGGAGGAAGGGCGTCGGTTTTGGGAGGGGTTTGGCCTGGGGGATTCACGCACGATAGAGGAGGAAGAAGGGAAGAGGAGCCCGGCGGCGCTGGCTCTAACGGCGGAGGAGGAGGGCGCCCTGGACTGAAACACCCCACCTCCGTTAGGGTCACTCTCAAAGGGAATGCCCTAATTTTGGTGGAGGTTTATAAGTATAAGTCACAGATATACAAGACAGATATAAAAACACAAAAATATACATCATGGTGGCATAGAAGCAAACCCCAAACTTGCATGAATTTAAATCAACTACATACATGTAGCTTCAACATGGATTACATAATTTGCGAAATATTCCAAACGTATACTTGCATAGAACTACCGCATGTAGTTCTTTATAATGAATAACATAATTCATAAATATCCAAACGTATATAATATTTCAAATTGATAAGAACGCACAAATATGAATTACTTTATTGCCACAATTCAAGCATACAAACCAACACAATTGTTTATTCATACCAAAGTAATACTCTACTTACAATGGTGTGATGAATTCTCTAGTTTAGGGATCGAAGACGCAAATTCCTTTGTTGAATTGATTTGTTTAGGTTGCTTTAAGCTTTAGAATCTTCCTCCTAATCCTCTCTCCAATTTGGTGGCTACTCCTAGTCGTTCCTCAGCAACATGGCGGCTATGTTCTTATTTTTGAATGAATAGATTAGGGTTTAGTCTAGGGTTGTTTATATAGAGGTTAGGAACTGATTAGGACCATTGATGTTGCTTGGATTGATCGTAGCCATTCATTCTAAGGAGAGACCAATTAAAACTTGCCACCTAGCCCTAGTGACAAAGCAGACCACAGAAAATCGACCACATAGAGAATAGGCCAGCCGGGTTAGACTGGGCTCGACCTGGGTCTGGACCAGGTCGACACCCCTGTCGACAGCCCTGTCGACAGGCCTGTCGACCTGGTTAGACCAGGTCGACAGCCCAGTCGACTTGGTGGGTCAGGCGGGTGTTTTTCCGCCCTGGCCCATTGGGCCCCATTTTCGAATTTAAACCTGATTTATTCTGTTTGAATTTAAACTTGATTCTCAAACTTCCGAAGGCCATATCTTCTTCATACGGACTCCGTTTTTCGAAAACTCGGACTCTATTTCGCGTATTTTTCCGAGACGAAAGCAATGGCGTATCCCGTTTCCCTTATTTATTTGATTTCAGATTAATTATACTTTAATTTGTGAATTTCACAGTTATATAATTCGCGGGGTGTTACATTCTCCCCCACTTAAAAGGATTTTGTCCCCGAAGTCTTCAAGTTAGGAGGAATGTATATCCTAACATCCAATCATCCATCTACTCATCCATCAAACACGAGCATCCATTGTCCTTAAAAGACTTCTAATGCTTCATGATCATATGCGAAGTGTGTGTGTACATGAACTTATCTAATGCAAAATCAGGCGGTCTACTGATTCAGTTGACCTCCTTAATGCGAATTATGTAAGTGCCATGAATCCATTATGTATGCAAATTTTCCTACTCTTGATTCTACATGAGTGCACAATCATTCAATACAAATGCAACATTCATATGACAACACATTAAAGTTCAACCATATACGAATACAAACATATATGCATATGCAATATGAAGTGACTGAGCCGATCTAAAACCTAGATTGTGTGTGTATATGCAACCACGAGCAACCACTAGCAATCACTTGCAACCACTTGCAACCATCATCCCTAACATGTTTCAACTACATGTTTCCATCCAAAAAGATTCTATCTAAAAGATACGGTCGAGGAAATATACCTAAAAAGATAGATAAAAGCGCAACTTAAGGAAAAAGAAAGATCAAGGATGTACCCTAGAACAGAAAAGGGTAGGCAGTACATATTCTAGCTTCAGTTTCCCAAGTCGCGTCTCCCTCGGCGTCGCTCCACTGAACTTTGATGAGCTTGACTTCGCGGTTGCGTAGCTTCTTCACTTCCGTTCCTAAGATGCGGGTTGGAACTTTTCTTATGGTTGCTTCGCGTTCCACTTCGGCCTCTTCGAGTATATTTGGCTCTACCACTTCAGCAGACTCATGTAGACATTTTCGGAGATGTGAAACGTGAAAAACGTTGTGGACTCCAGCCAACTTCTCGGGTAGCTCTAATCTATAGGCCATTTTCCCAATTTTCTCGATGATAGGGAATGGCCCTACGAACCTTGGTGCTAGCTTTCCTGTGGTTCCAAAACGAACAACGTTCCTTAGCGGTGATACCTTGAGAAAAACTCTGTCTCCAACTTCAAATTCAAGGTCGGTCCTCCTCTTGTCGGCGTAGGACTTTTGTCTGTCTTGGGCCGTCTTTATCCTTCTTCGTATTAAGTCTACTTTCTCTGAGGTCTCTCGGATCATATCTGGTCCAAGTATGAGCTTATCCGTGGACTCCCACCAACAAGTGGGCGATCGGCACGGTCTTCCATATAAAGCTTCGAAGGGCGCCATTCCGATGGTTGCTTGATAGCTATTGTTGTAGGTGAATTCTACCAAAGGGAGGTGGTCTTCCCATGTCCCTCCGAAGTCAAGGACGCATAGTCTTAAGAGGTCTTCCAAAACTCTATTCACTCTCTCTGTTTGGCCGTCGGTTTGGGGATGGTAGGCTGTGCTCAACCATAACTGCGTTCCTACTGCTTCTTGCAGACTCCGCCAAAACTCGCTGGTGAAGATGGGGTCTCGGTCACTAACAATGCTAGACGGTATTCCATGGAGTCGAACGATTTCCTTGAGGTAAAGTGATGCTAGGGATGAGGCAGTTCTCTTACTTTTGACAGGTAAAAAGTGGGCGCTTTTAGTAAGCCTATCCACTATTACCCAAATGCTAGTGTTGCCTCTCCTAGACCTAGGCAGCCCATCGTTGAAGTCCATTGAGATGCTATCCCACTTCCACTGCGGGACCTCCAGAGGATGTAGTAGTCCGCCAGGCTTTTTCTGTTCCGCTTTAACCTGTTGGCACACCATACACTTAGAAACGAATTCTGCCACGTCCTTTTTCATGCCGTTCCAGAAGAAAGTCCTTTTTATATCTTTGTACATTTTATCTCCGCCTGGGTGTATCGTCATCTTGGAGTGATGTGCTTCCTCTAGAACCTTCTTTACTAAATCTTTTGTCTGTGGGACGCATAGTCTTCCGTCTCGCCTTAGTAAACCTTTATCGTCAATGGAGTATCTGTTGAGGTGACTTGAAGTCTCACCCCTAATTAGCCTATCAATCATTTCCACAAGCTGAGGGTCTTCGCGTTGTGTTGCCCCTACTGAATCCACTAAAGTCGGGCGCACTTCGAGAGATGCAAGCAAGCCCGGTACGAAATCGGAGGAAGGCCTAAAGTCGAAGCTGGCTATAAACTCTAGGCTTTGTCTTTCAACAAACAACGGGCTTAGGGTCAATTTCTTTCGGCTCAACGCGTCTGCCACTACGTTGCCTTTGCCCGGAGTATAGGAGATTTCGAAATCGTACGAGGCAAGGAACTCCATCCATCTTTGTTGCCTCAAGTTAAGATCTTTCTGCGAGAAAAGATATTTCAACGATTTATGGTCAGTGTAGAGTTCGAACTTCTCACCTAGGAGATAGTGTCGCCAAGACTTGAGTGCAAAGACAATGGCGGCTAACTCAAGATCGTGGGTTGGGTAGTTCTTTTCGTGCGCTTTCAACTGCCTCCCGCCATAAGCTACTACCCTTCCTTCTTGCATTAAGACGGCGCCTAGCCCTGTCCCACATGCATCCGTATAAACAGTGAACATCTTGCTCCCATCTGGCAGTGTCAAAACTGGGGCTGTTGTAAGAGCCCTTTTCAGTCGTTGGAAAGCAAACTCGCAATCCAAATCCCAATTGAACACTAGATTCTTCTTAGTTAATTTTGTGAGCGGAGCTGAGACTTTCGCAAAATCCCTTATAAACTTTCGATAGAAACCTGCTAGTCCTAGGAAGCTTCGGACCTCAGTTGCACTCCTTGGTGTCTTCCAGTCCTGTACCGCCACTACCTTAGCAGGGTCCACTGCTAACCCTTGTTTAGATACTATGTGCCCAAGGAACCTCACCTCTTCTCTCCAAAAGTGGCATTTGGAGAATTTGGCTTTTAGTTGATGGACTCGCAAAGTTTCCATGATTGCCCTTAAGTGCTGAGCATGTTCCTCTTCACTCTTTGAGAAGATAAGGATATCATCTACGAAGACCACTACGAATTTGTTGAGGAAATCTCTAAATACCCTACTCATCAGGTCCACGAAATAAGCAGGTGCATTTGTCAAGCCGAAAGGCATGACAAGCCATTCAAAGAAGCCGTCTGGGGTTCTGAACGCCGTTTTATCGATGCTATCTTCAGCCACCCTTAGCTGATGAAAACCGGTTGCTAAATCGAGTTGGGAGAAAACAGACGCCCCTACAAGCTGGTCAAATAAATCGTCAATTCTAGGGAGAGGGTGCCTATTCTTTTTCGTTAGCTTGTTGAGCTCCCTATAGTCAACACATAGACGGAGTGAACCATCCGCCTTTGTAGCGAACACCACTGGAGCGCCCCATTCTGAAATGCTCCTCCTAATGAACCCCTTTTCTAGAAGCTCTTTAATCTGTTTACTGAGCTCTTTCCTTTCTCGTGGAGCCATGTGTCTAACGGGTAACGCAACGGACTTTGCATTATCTACAAGATATATGCGGAAGTCTATTTCCCGCTTCGGAGGCAAGCCCTTCACCTCTTCAAAGACATCCGGATATTCCCGGACCACTCTAACTGATTGCAAATTTTCAACGGAGGCATCTAGCGATTCAAGATAACTAAGCATAACCGCATACGAGGGATTACAAGAAATTTCCAAAGTATTACCGAGCTGGGTTAGGAGCCTAACAACCCTTTTCTCACAATCAAGGATGGCCCCATTACTGGATAGCCAATCCATACCCAAAATCAAACCATAACCCGAAAAGCCCAAAACAAAGGCACTACATTGAAATTCTACACTTAGAATGGAAATTTTCAATCCCACACAGATCATAGACAAATGAGCTGGGCCCCCAATTGGGTTTGAAAAAATTAAGGGGTCCTCTACCATACTAGTTTCTAGGTGCAGAGATTCTACTAAAGCAGACGAGATAAAGGAGTGTGATGCGCCAGAATCAAATAAAGTGCGAACGGGGTGATCATAAAGATAAACTACACTTTCTACAGAAGTATTTATACCTCGCTGTTGCAGAGGTGGCGCTTCTAGCACATGGACCTGTGCCCCTGGGGTGGATCCAGCCCTCTGCCCCTGTCCTCGTTTCTTTGGGCAGTCCTTAGCCCTATGGCCTGTCTCACCGCAAGAAAAGCACCCACCATTCTCCTTGGCCTTCTTTTTCCGGCAGTCCTTTACTAAGTGCCCCACTTTGCCACAGAAATTGCACTTCCTCTTCTCTTTGTTGCCTTTCCCGCCCTTCTTAAAGTCTGTCTTCTTGGGCTGCAAACCCTCTTTCTTCTTGCCCTTATCCTCTTCATTCAGCAATGCCATTTGCACCAATCTTTCATACGTGGCTCCCATGGGTATATGGGTCATGGCCAAACTGTGTAATGGCTCATTTAACCCTTTGACGAAACGGAGAGCCTTCTTGTGCGGGGTGTTGACTTGGTCAAGCCCAAACCTAGCCAGCTCATCGAACTGATTCACATACTCTCTGACCGTCTTGTCCCCTTGCTTAAGAAATAAGAATTTTTCCAACTACAAACTTCTTTCCGCATCTGAGAGAAATTTAGTCTCAAACCTCGCCCTAAAGTCCTCCCATGTCTCCACTGGTCTTTCAGCATTAGTGACTTCCCACCAGTAGGAAGCCTCGCCCTTCAATAGCCACACTGCCAACTGTACTTTTTGTCCATCTTCTACCTCAAAGATGATGAATAGGTCCTCAGTTTCTTTCAGCCAATTTCTAGCTGCTACGAAGGACTCAGTTCCATGGAAATCCCTTCCTCCCATAGCTTTAAAATCTTTACATATCTTAGCAAACGTGTTTCCCCGAGGAGGAGGTGGAGGAAAAGGTGCCGCTGCGGCTGGATGATTTCCTTCAGCTGGGGGAGGAGGAATGGTAGGACCTGGCTGAGTGGCCCTTGCTTCTAAGAACCGTCTAAACCAACCAGGTATTGGCACCCCTTCCGGCAAGTAAAGTTCTTGGGACATGCTGAAACAAAAAGGATAGATTCAAAACGAAGGATAAGAGATAGTTCCTATGGCTTTGGGGGGTGGACTTTGCCTTTTTAAAATAAAATAATATTTTTCTTTTTAAAAATGCTTCTTTAAATTTCCTTTTTGAAAATAATTTTTCAAAACTTTTTATCTTATCTGGTAAACCTATGCTCTGATACCAAGTGAAACACCCCACCTCCGTTAGGGTCACTCTCAAAGGGAATGCCCTAATTTTGGTGGAGGTTTATAAGTATAAGTCACAGATATACAAGACAGATATAAAAACACAAAAATATATATCATGGTGGCATAGAAGCAAACCCCAAAATTGCATGAATTTAAATCAACTACATACATGTAGCTTCAACATGGATTACATAATTTGCGAAATATTCCAAACGTATACTTGCATAGAACCACCGCATGTAGTTCTTTATAATGAATAACATAATTCATAAATATCCAAACGTATATAATATTTCAAATTGATAAGAACGCACAAATATGAATTACTTTATTGCCACAATTCAAGCATACAAACCAACACAATTGTTTATTCATACCAAAGTAATACTCTACTTACAATGGTGTGATGAATTCTCTAGTTTAGGGATCGAAGACGCAAATTCCTTTGTTGAATTGATTTGTTTAGGTTGCTTTAAGCTTTAGAATCTTCCTCCTAATCCTCTCTCCAATTTGGTGGCTACTCCTAGTCGTTCCTCAGCAACATGGCGGCTATGTTCTTATTTTTGAATGAATAGATTAGGGTTTAGTCTAGGGTTGTTTATATAGAGGTTAGGAACTGATTAGGACCATTGATGTTGCTTGGATTGATCGTAGCTATTCATTCTAAGGAGAGACCAATTAAAACTTGCCACCTAGCCCTAGTGACAAAGCTGACCACAGAAAATCGACCACATAGAGAATAGGCCAGCCGGGTTAGACTGGGCTCGACCTGGGTCTGGACCAGGTCGACACCCCTGTCGACAGCCCTGTCGACAGGCCTGTCGACCTGGTTAGACGAGGTCGACAGCCCAGTCGACTTGGTGGGTCAGGCGGGTGTTTTTCCGCCCTGGCCCATTGGGCCCCATTTTCGAATTTAAACCTGATTTATTATGTTTGAATTTAAACTTGATTCTCAAACTTCCGAAGGCCATATCTTCTTCATACGGACTCCGTTTTTCGAAAACTCAGACTCTATTTCGCGTATTTTTCCGAGACGAACGCAATGGCGTATCCCGTTTCCCTTAGTTCTTTGATTTCAGATTAATTATACTTTAATTTGTGAATTTCACAGTTATATAATTCGCGGGGTGTTACATGGACATCGGCGATGGCGTCGATCTCCACAGATCAAAGGCGGGTTTTTTTTCGATTGAAGAAAAGTAAACAGGGGGGGCTCGGTCTAAAGAAAATAAAGGGGATGGGGGTTACTTTTGTAAAGGATTTTATATTTAATTATATAATTTTACTACTTTAATTCTCATTAAAGTTAACTTTTATTTTGAATTCAGATTCAAACCCGACGACTGTCGTACCTAGCTAATTACCCCCAATTCGAACACAATGGGATATGTTTCGCAAGCCAATCCGATTGTTATGATCAGTTTTCATTCAAGTTACAATATAAATCAATGTATATTGAATTTGAACGCACATTTCAAATTATCGAGGCCACATACGGACTCTAAAAATTTCAGAAAAATTATTTCTAGCTTCGTATTGACGATACGGTCCTAACAAAACTAATTTTGTTGAATTTTGAGACCGTTTGAAAAATGGTCATTTTCTGGTCGATCGAAATTGACTAAAACTGTTAAAACACGTTTAACTTCGCCACGCTCACATATTGATTCGAGAAAATATTAAATTTGAAACCTAGCAATAATTTGACATCGCGGATCCAACAAAAGTGGTTTCATCAAAAACCGAGGTCGTTTGCAAAATGGCCATTTTTAAAGGCCAGAATTCCATAGCGACTATTCTGAATTTTCAACTGGGTATAACTTTTTATCCGCGCTATGAAATTTTGATTTTTCGGATTCGTTGGAAAGATATTCTCAAATAGATTCAAATATTTTTGGTTTCACTAAAATCCGGTTTATTTTGCATCCTGCACATTCATTTGAAATTTGAAATCGAATTTTCAAACTACCGCGCCATTTTAGGCTCGTTATATAATTAAAATAAAATATTTATATTCTAACGACGATTCAAATAAATATATACATTCTAATTCTATTCAAAATAAATTTATTGCCATTATTATTTAAAATAATTCATTTTAAATATTCAAAATTCGCTAAAATTGCCAAAATAAAAAAATTTAATTGGCTCGGATTTCCGGGTTATTAATCTCCCCCACTTAAAACTTTTCGTCCTCGAAAAGGAACGAAGCCGAAAGTTGTTTAACAAATCAACTCAACTTTCATTGTTTTCTTACGGCTTAAGTTCTTTAACTTTTCAGTTTCTAAGAACTTTTCAAATTTTTCAAAAATTTGACTAACACCCTAAATTTTCGAAAAATTTCACCATAACCTCCCCTGCACCGGGGACTTCGGGGTATTTTAAATAGCCTCCCATGGCCCTCACCAATCCAAAAAGAAAAAGAAACAGCCATGCGGCTAGCCAATCGGCTCATAAAATCATCCAAACCCAATAAATTCGTAAACATGTACCTATTTGTCGGGCAAACAATTTTATTCTTCTGCTCTAGCCTCCTTGCTATGACCTGTTCAATGTAAGTACATGTACATGCATGCATATGCGATAAATTTTCAATACAGTTCAATATTTGATCAATTTGGTTATATGATTCAACATTTTAATTAATCAAACTATAATCAAACAACACAACCAACAATCAATTAGTTGATTAGCTTTTCAAATTCATAACTTTGAATACATAGTCCAAAAATCAGATTTTTGATGCCAATTCACAACAATAAGCCCTATCTAGTTTTGGTTCTCACACCAATCAATTGGAAATATATAGAAATCCCACCTTCGAAACTCGAATGTAAATTTTGATGATACTCGAGTAATCATCAGAATCATCTCCGGGCGACTAGAGTGTGATTCTATATCTATCCAGTATATTAGAACTTCGAATACACGTGGATCAGACGTATACGCAAAATCTTTATATACTTGATTGTCCAAATTCAATCTAAAATAAATAATCAAATAAGAATAATTGATTTAAATTTTCAAAACAAAATTTTTTTCACCTTTATTTTTCAAAACAACACTCTTCACACTCATTCTAAGTTACTACTGATCCCATCTCTAACGAGTCATTCTTATTGGATATTACTAATCCAATCTATGATGAATTCTTTCGTATGGTTCTAATGTGTCTTGTTCTCTGAGCTTTGTAAACCAAAGCTCTGATACCAAATGAAAGGACCAGTAACTTCCCCGGTAAGGAAAGAGCGGATACTTTGAGAACAAGCCACAAAAGAACGCAAACAGAAGAACATTTCATTGTTAATTACAACAATTCCATCAGAATACACGAATATACAGAGTATGAATCAATATTACACAGAAAATATCAGGGATTTAAATTACATTTAAATACATCGTAGCAGAAAATAATACAATTCACAACTAGAAGTAATACACGGATACAGAGCTTTCCGAGTATCGTTCCAGCTGTAAATCAAGATCCTGTGAATATAAATCTGCAAAACCAAAACTACTAGCTGCCCATGTCAAAATAAGGGCACCCAGAGTTTAGGTTAAAACAATAAACTCCTGGTCAGTCATGGGACTGGTGTGAGAACTAAAACAGTTATTAATCTTTATTTTAAAGTTAGGTAAATCAAGGGTCCACGCCGTATAACACGGAATGGGTTTCCTCCCAAGAATACCAGTGCATAAAACAACAGCGCAATGCTAAATAAAGAAAAATGATGCTATTATAAGACCCAGGTCCCATCACATAATGCAACACAAGCTGGAGGATAGGGTTTTACCTTATAATAGCTAAAGCATGCTTGATACGCTAAATTTCATCCTTTATTACTATAAGTGTATAGTGTCAAAACAATTTCAATCATAAGTATCAATCATAGACGGCATAAGTGCCCCCATCCCACTATGTCGCCATACTAGGCTCTACAATCAAAACCGCAAAGTCACGTATTGGAAGTTGGATTTCTATCTGTGAACCGAGGCCAGGGATCGTCCTCACCGTTTCGAGACAATCTAGCCTACCATGCCTCAGGAACAGCCGCAACTGCACCTTGGATCGTCAGGGCTGGTCCACCGATGTGGATTAAAATGCCTGAACACTGTGTTTCCCCACCCTTTGGGGCATAAATGAGCCAAATGACTCCGTCGACTCCACACAGTCACCGATATATCCGAGGCGTCTCGCAACAGCAACAACCACATAAGTCAAACTCGTCAGGGCGTGTAAAACCACTGACGCCACTTGTAGCTAGAAAGAAACACATGCCCTCCCTGAGGTCCTACCCTGTTTCTGGTTCACAACCGGGGTGTGAGGCTCGCGAATCAACGTTACACAAAGCTATGCCACATAGGCCGTGCTTTGATCATCAACCACAAGACTCTTCTTTTCAATAGAATCCATGATTATATTGCCACTTAGGCAAGCCATACAGGCAATTCACTCCATGCGTTTGATATCCATCAATATATAACCTCTGAGCTCGTACATCTCAGAGAAGGGCGTTAAGCAAGAGAATAAATTCTCCACCGCCAAACAGATATATATTTAATAGAAATCAATCACACAGAATAAAATCCAATGTCAGACACACAGTCCATTTACAAGTCCATTCTGGGTCTGAACGAAACCGGAGGCACCTTGTACCTCGCATATCCATCGATCTCCAAGTACGTCTGGATGACCACTAACGGATTCCCTCCTCTTGGGTGTACGGCCTAATCAAGATCATCAGTAATCACCCAAATGACGTGAAGACCTCCGGTCTTCAACCACCGTCTTCATTCTCAAAACCACGTCGAATCAGTTATTCGGAATGGGATAAACCCGGTCTTTCTGAATAACTCGCGTATATAATAAACAAGTGTTACAAAAACACAACATACGCCTTATTCCAATTCAGAATATTCTTTTATTCAAATATTCTTATACTTTGGGAAAGGTTCCCATTAATTTTATCAAAGATAAATTCTTTAAATTTATTCTTTAATCTTCCTTTGAATATCAGTTCAAACTAGTCGGGATTAGCGAAACACACCAAAGTAATCATTTATTTCATTTCCCAATCCCAACCTATTCATCCCATGAAGTAAAACTGGTAATACTTCATATCTAACACCACGGTGTTATTGGTAAATTCAATTACCATTTCACGTTCAAATCTAATTAAAGATTTAACTATCGCCTGGAGAAAAACTGGTGATACTCCATTCTCGACCATTTCACTCTAATTAAAGATTCATTAAAACCCCACTTAGTTTTAATCTTCACAGAAATCAATATCCTATCTTTAACTGGGTTAAAGAACCAATGTCATTTAAAACACGGTCCACGATAAACCCGAAATCACATTCCATTAATTATCGAGTTAAAGAACAAGTGTTATTTTAAACACCGTTCACGATAAACCCAAAAATTAATTTCAAATTCTATTCCAGTTAAATACCATTTAATTGGTACACTTCGTTAAATCTAAATAAAAGGATTTAATCTTTTTCTCAACTGGGTTTAAAAACAGTGTTAATGAAGACACCATTCACGACAAACCCAAATCACATTTGATATTAAATACAAGGCTCTGAATAGAAAATATATCGGCTTATATTCAATATCAAATTCTACGACCACAAATATCGTATTGGAAATAACGATATAAATATATCTTTCAAATTCCCATAACAATATCTGTATCATCAGGAAATCCAACATCGAAATATTCCAAAGACAATTTCGATTCAAATCCATTCCGATTCAATTGTTGGAAATTCTGGTTACTTTTAAAACCCCTTTCAAATTCAATTTATTTATTTCAAAAATAAATTGATTTTAATTCTAGTTCAAAACTAGTTCATTTCGAAAAAAATCTATTTTTATCTTTTCAAATATGGAGTTTTTCATCCCAATTCTTCAGAAATCATTTCTTATGATTTTACAAAAATTATTACTATTTTTAATAATTTTATCAAGGCCCGTACAGTCGATTTCCATCAACGGCCATCGAACTGCACTTACAGCGACCTTTTCCAAATTTGATTTGGACATAATTCCAAATCCAACCGTTAGATTTCAAATTTCTAATATTCGTTAGAAAGATCTTTTTGATACGAACCCAACGTTTCCGGTTTCAGGAGAATCCGACGGTTGGATCTCCCGTAACGTCAATTCGAAGTCAATGGTCGAAATTCTTGAACTACCGCAGCGTGTCGCGTTCTATTCTGGCCATTATATATATAATATATATATTATATATATTTCGTCGATTTCCTTTCAAAACGTATTTTAAAAACGGTTTTAAATTCGTTTTCGAAACGATTTCAACTTCATATTCAATTTCGAATCAAAATTGAATATTCCACATCATCGATATACAAATGATAATATTTTCAAAATGTTATATTTTGAAATCACTTCTTTTTCTATAATCATTATAAAAACGAATATAATCGATATAAATATCGTTCACGTCAAAATGGCGTCAATCTAATCCACACGGCTTTTATTCAACACATGAATTTATTTCCTATTCAACACATGAATTTATTTTCAATTTAACACATGAATTTATTTTCTATTCAACACATGAATTTATTTTCTAAATTGGAATGAGGCCCAATCAATTACCATATAATGTTAATTATATGGATTTTCTACAACACATGTATATAACAGCAACGATAAATCACCAACCATCATCCAGAGTGCACCACACAACTGCATAAGCATCAAATATAAATAATTAACGCTTACACAGTCTGTCAATCCATCGATTGACATACAACTAAACAATCGGGATTAGTGTACGTCAAATATCATCCCAATACCCGTGCTGGGTTTCAAATCAACAAACACATATTTTTATTTGTGCAGTTGGGCGATGTGTAAAATTTATCGTCCCAATCAATATCAGTCAAATCAGTGTATATAAACAAATCGTCCGATTTGTTTATAAATATTTATTTATATACACGTTAAAAATTATATTTTTAACTATAAAATATTTTCCACTATAAAATATTTTATTTCATTTCACATCACACAATCAAATTTCACAACACAGAAATCAAACAAACAAGTAATCCATGGTCTGTGGACGACGGGTATCGGGTGCTGCTAAGCACCATCGACATCCTAGTATATATTTTAACTAGAAAAGAAAATTTAAAGTGAGAAGTTCTCACCTAAGCTAAACTAAACGCCACGACTCTTCTTATGCAGAAATCTTCGTCATGCTCGCCTTTTGTCACTTCGTTGCCCGTAGCCACTACATATATAAAAATCTCATTTTTATATTGTTGCTATGTATATAAAATCACATTTTTATAAATATGCTATATGGATAAAAATCACATTTTTATACTGCTACTATATAAATAAAATTCTATTTTTATACCGCTACTATATGGATAAAAATTCTATTTTTATACAGCTACTATATAGATAAAAATTCTATTTTTATACCGCTGCTATATAGATAAAAATTCTATTTTTATAACGGTGTACATATAATAAAGATCATATTTTTATCACGCTATTCTCTATACAAAAATTATATTTTTATATCGTTGCTACATATGTAAAAATTACTCCTTTACAATGCTACTTCCATGATAAAAATTATATTTTTATATTGCTAGTAATATGATAAAAATTATATTTTTATATCGCCACTCATATAAAAATCACATTTTTGCTTCTTCTACATAATAAAAATCATATTTTTATATCTCCTACATAATAAAGATCGAATTTTTTATTATCTATATAATATAAAAATCATATTTTTATCTTTCTAAAGATATTTTCATAATCCTACAATTTTATAGATAGTACACATAAGCTAAAAATTATATTTTTAGCTTTCTAGAAATATTTCCATTCATACGATGAAAATCTATTCTTCTTAACAAAGAAAAATTTATTTTTCTATACCATGAAATCTATTTTTCATGAACTATGGAAATCTATTTTCTATAACTTAAGAAATTACATTTCGTTTACTATGAAAATCATGTTTTGAAATCAAGAAATTTTATAATTTGAAATCAAAGAAATTTTATGTCTTTCAATGAAAATATTATTTTTCCATAATCAAAAATCCAACTTTTCATACAATAAAATCAGAAAATTACATACATTAAAATCTAAAAATGAAAGAGGAGAAATCTTACTGTGTAAATCGGTGGAGGGGGGTGATGTCTACGCGAATTAAGGAGGAGGGGGTGTGGGTTCGGATCTGCGGAGGGAGGAAGGGCGTCGGTTTTTGGAGGGGTTTGGCCGGGGGATTCACGCACGACAGAGGAGGAAGAAGGGAAGAGGAGCCCGGCGGCGCTGGCTCTAACGGCGGAGGAGGGGGGGCCCTGGACGTCGGCGATGGCGTCGATCTCCATAGATCGAAGGCGGTTTTTTTTATTTCGATTGAAGAAAAGTAAACGGGGGGGCTCAGTCTGTAGAAAATAAAGAGGAGGGGGGGGTTACTTTTGTAAAGGGTTTTATATTTAATTATATAATTTTTCTACTTTAATTCTCATGAAAGTTGACTTTTATTTTGAATTCAGATTCAAACCCGACGACTGTCGTCCCTAGCTAATTACCCCCATTCCAAACACAATGGGATATGTTTCGCAAGCCAATCCGATTGTTACGATCAGTTTTCATTCAAATTACAATATAAATCAATGTATATTGAATTTGAACGCACATTTCAAGTTACCGGGGCCACATACGGACTCTAAAAATTCCAAAAAAATTATTTCTAGCTTCGTATTGACGATACGGCCCTAACAAAACTAATTTCGTTGAATTCTGAGACCGTTTGAAAAATGGTCATTTTCTGGTCGATCGAAATTGACTGAAACTGTTAAAACACGTTTAACTTCGCCACGCTCACATATTGATTCGAAAAATTATGAAATTTGAAACCTAGCAATAATTTGACATCGCGGATCCAACAAAAGTGGTTTCGTCAAAAACCGAGGTCGTTTGCAAAATGGCCATTTTTAAAGGCCAGAATTCCATAGCGGCTATTCTGAATTTTCAACTGGGCATGACTTTTTATCCCCACTATGAAATTTTGATTTTTCGGATTCGTTGGAAAGATATTCTCAAATAGATTCAAATATTTTTGGTTTCTTTAAAATCCGGTTTATTTTGCATCCTGCACATTCATTTGAAATCGAATTTTCAAACTACCGCGTTATTTCAAGCTCGTTATATAATTAAAATAAAATATTTATATTCTAACGACGATTCAAATAAATATACACGTTCTGATTCTATTCAAAATAAATTTCTCGTCGTTATTATTTAAAATAATTCATTTTAAATATTCAAAATTCGCTAAAATTGCCAAAATAAAAATTTTAAATTGGCTCGGATTTCCGGGTTATTACATAATTTCTCTTTTTACCCAAATGCCCATTTTGTTGCAAATGTAATTATAACAACAAGAGAAATACTTTATTTGATTGAAAACTCTAGTTCAATCAAACACTAACAAATGTGATATTTTTATTTGATATCAATTCTATTTAACAAAATGCACAAAAGTGATAATTTTATCTCGAATAGTGACCATTTTATCATACAACATAAATAAGGATTTATATGTTAGCATATTTCCATTTCAAAAACGGAATCTTAATTAAGGATTCTTTTACATTAGAAAGTAAATCTTAATGTAAAACAATTTCAAACCATGAATCTTATTTAATGATTCATTAATATTAAAATGTGAATTTTAATGTAAATCAATTTCAAAACATGAATCTTATTTGATGATTCGTTAACATTAAAAGGTAAATTTTAATGAAATGTCATTTTCTAATATGACATTTCTATGTTAACATAAAAAGATATTTTTATGTGTAATCAATTCTAACAATTCATGTTAACATAAAAAGGATATTTTTATGTGTTCACAGTTTTTATTCAACATAACAATTAAAAATGATAATTTAATTTGTTACAATTTCCAATTTAAATTAACAAATAAAAATGGTAACTTTATCTGTTAATCAATTTGTATTCAACATAACATATAAATAATAATAATTTGATTTGTTACAATTTGCATTCAACATAACAAATAAATAAGGATAATTTTATTTGACTATTTCATTTCAACAAAACATGGTACTTTGGTCTCAACTATTTTATTTCAACTAATACGATATTTTAAATGATACTTTTATTTTTCTTTAACATTCCTAATTCTAAAAAATGACACTTGATTATGTTTAACATTCCTAATTCAACAAAAGTGACAATTTGATTATTGTCAAATCTAATTTTAACAAAATGACAAATTTAATTTTTGTCAATACTTGTTTCAAACAAAATTACGTTCCATTTTCAACACAATAATTAATCGAATTAACATATCATCGCAACAGCGACAATCAAAACCAATCAAATCACATTTAACCATACATTGCATTTAACACAGATTGTAATGATTTCTAGCACGATCATAATTAATAAAATTTAATCATTTAAAAGAATTCTTACCTTCGATTTTCACTCCGTCATTCTGTAATTGATGGTCCGGATCCAATTTTGGCCCAGAATCTAACATGCTCCAAATTTGACAAAATTAGTGCTTGCTCGAAGCTCTCGACTCAACGATCACAACGGATTAAGTTTCATGCAAATTTGATGTCACAACAAAAAGTTATAAACTTGCGAAGTTAAGAAATTAATTTGAATAATTCTCGAAATTGTAAATTTTACCCAAATTTCACACTTGCTCCAAATTGGACGAAATTGGTGTCCACTCGAAGGTCTCGTCGCCACGATCGCGGCAGATCCAGTTTTGCTTGATTCTGAGTTCGTGGCAAAAAGATATTAATATACGAACATGGAATATTATTTATATAATAAAATCACTATTCACCTTCTTCTTCAAACGACACCCTCAACTTAAAATGCTCTCCACGGCCAAATTGTAAGTCGGAATTTCACGAAAGCAGCGCCATTCTCTCCGACTTCTCCCCCTCTTTCCATGCCGGGTGGTTCCCCCTCCAATACGCCACGTGGGGCCCATGATCTATAGATGAACGGAAAACTGCAGTTTCCGTTCATCTTAGTGTTGCGGCTGCCTCGGTGCTCCAAATTCCACCAATTTTTATCAATAGCTATATCTTGACCTCCCGAACAACTTTCCTTCAGGTCACTTCGCCTGAAAATGCACGGATCACGGGAAATTGCTCATCTTTGCAAATGTCCTGTTTTCAGCACCCCTCCAATCGAATTGACATTTCAGCCAACTCCGGCCACCTGGGAGCATGCCACCACCGCCAAAAGAACTGTATGCTTCCCTTCTACCACTGCCTGAGGTCGCTCGACCTAATTTTCTTCGTGGGGCCGTAGCGAGCAGATAACCAAAATTGGACGTTTTCCGTTCAACTGATCTATCTCTCGCCTCCGACGTCCAATGACCCCCAATTTTTGGTCGTGGGTAGCTCTTTCTAATATCTAGAAACCCTTTTAATATCATGGCCTAACTCCTTATGATTTGGGAGACATAAATTATTTAGTGTTCGGGGTCTTTTTTACAAAAGAATTTTGAGAGAAGAGGAGAGCCGCCGCCATGAAAATGAAGAATAAGGATCAGGGTTTTCATTAGGGTTATGGGTGGGTTTATGATAATATATAGAGGTTAGGAAATTGTAGTTTAACCCTTGTGTCTTTTAATTAGGTTTTATTTTATAATTATGACCCCTTATGTATATTGTTTTATTAATTTTTGGTCCTTTCCATGGCTCTAAAAACCGTGTGATCACCTACGGATTCCAACTTTGATGAAAATTGAAAAACAACTATTTCTCGACATTACGAATCCAAAGAAACTATTTTCGTTGAATTCCGAGTCCATATGAATAAATAATGAATTTTTAAAGTCTGACAATTGACTATTTTTACTGAAAAATTAATAACGACCACATACTAGCTCCAAAAATCACGAATTTTGGAATCTAGCAGTAATTTAATATTCCGGATCCATAGAAAGTGGTTTCGTCGAATTCGAATGTCATTTTTAAAATTTCCATTTTTAAGGCGCATATATTTAATACTAAAAATACATATTTAAATGAATAATTTCCGAATCAAGAAATATATCGATGTTTATACTTTCCGAATTCAAAAACGTCATTTTGAACTCAATGGAAGTGGTTTCAAGTCCAAATTCATTCATATGCAAAAAATAGCTTTTTGGGCCATATATTATATATATATAAACTTTCACGTATTTTTCTTAGATTTTGATTTGGACATAACTTTTGATTCCCGCTATGAAATTTCAATTTTTCGGATTCGTTGGAAAGATATTTTTAAATAGATTCTAATATTTTTGGTTTCGCTAAAATCCGATTTATTTTGCATCCTGTACAGTCAGTTAAAGTTCAAATTCAAATTTTCAAACTACCGCGCTATTTTAAACTCCTTTTATAATTTTAATAAAATTTATTCATTTTAACTGCGATTAAAATAAATTTTTAGTCGTTATTATATAAAATAAATTATTTTAATTCAATTTTCATTAAAATATCTAAAATAAAAATTTTAAATTGGTTTAGAATTTCCGGGTTGTTACAATCTCCCCCACTTAAAATTTTTTCATCCTCGAAAAGGAATGGAGCTAAAAGTTGTTTAATTAACCAATTCAATTTTAATCTTTTATTGGTTTCACTAATTTTATTAGTTGATTAACTTTTCAAATATACATAACTTTTAAATATCCAAAAATCATAATTTCTAAGATCGGATTATATATATAATCACGAATACGTTAATTATAAGCTTATCACTCTGAAATCATTCTAGGGCATTACTAACCTCATCTCTAACGAGTTTTCTCATTTTAAGATACTACTGATCCTATCTCTAATGAGTATTCCTTTTAATAGGATATTACTAATCCTACCTCTGACGAGTCTTTTGTTCAGTCCTGACGAGTTGTACCGCAAAGATTTGAGCTAACCAGTGCTTTGATACCAAATGTAATAACCCGAAAATCCCTGCCCTTTGAATCGACCATAAACCACACAGGTTCTGATCCAAAAGTTGGAAATTCTCGAATGCATTAACTCTGGGCATACAACACATCAGAACATATAACAAAAGACTTTTTTAAACATCATAATAATGTTACATCAGAGTACAGAATATCAGAGTACATCGATAAATAAAATACAGCGGAAGACTTATTACAATAAATTAATACAATACACAGCGGAAGACTTTCTATGCACTGGACACAGCTTTAGGCTTCGATCCAGAATCCTGCTCAAGAGATAAATATCTGCAAAAAGCTACTCGACTGCCCGTGTGGAAAAGAGGGCACCCGAGTTTGCCAGTGAAACAAACTACAGGTCAGTCATGGGACTGGTATGAGAATCTAACTTAACTAGTCTAATAATAAGGCTAATCACAGGACCACATCACTAACGCGGAACAGGTTTACTCCATTGGATTGCCAGTGCATAAAACAAAGTAAATTGTTCAAACAACGCAATGCTTTTTAGAAAAATGAAACCATTATGAGACTCAAGTCCCATCACACAATGCAACGCAAACCAGAGGATAGAGATTTAACTTATAATGGTCAAAAATGCTTGATACGATAAAAATGGATTTGATACTATTATTAGTGTATATATGCTTCAAAAACAATTTCAATCATAATGTATCAATCATAGAGGGCATAGTACCCTATCCTATTATGTCACCATACTAGTTCTACAATCAAAACTGCACTGTGTCGTATTGGGAATTGGGTTTCCATCATGAGTCGAGGTTAGGGATCGTCCTCTCTGATTCAAGACACTCTAGCAAATGCCTCAGGATTCCACGCAGTGATCCCTTGGATCTTCAGGGCTGATCCACACATAACGCTAGTGGATTAGTTATGCCTGAACACACGCTTCCCGGTTCTTTTGAACCTCTAATATGGCCACTAACAACCTATAAAACCCGAGGTACCTCATAATCCAACATCCACATAAGTAAAATTGTTAGGGCTGGTAAGACGCTGACACCACTTCTTAGCTAGAAAGAAACGTGTGCACTCCCTACAGTCCTGATCTCGTTTTTGACTCATACCGGGGTGTGAGGCTCGCGAAGTCACGCCATACACAAAGCTATGCCTAAACCGGCTATGCTTTGATCATCAACCACAAGGCCCTGCTTTTCAACAAAAGCCTTGATCCATGCATCTTAGCATGTCATATTGTCAATCCATACCATACCATTGATTTCTACCAATATATAATCTCTAAGCTCGTACGTCTCAGAGAAGGGTGTTAAACACCAAACAGATATATATTTAGCAGAGATCAACGAATACAGCATAAAGGAATACAACGTCAGACATATGATCCATTTACAAGTCCGTTCTGGGTCTGAACGAAACCGGAGGCACCTTATTCCTCGCATATCCGAACAATCAACAAGTACGTCCGGACGGCTACCACTGAAGCCCCTTCAAGGTAGCTACTCCAATAATGGCCCTTAGTAGCAACATATCCATTCGATGTGAAGACCGTCGGTCTTCAATCACCGTCTTCAAATCTTCTACTTAGATCGTCGTAGAATCATTTGAAATGAGATTGAACTCGGACATTTCAAATGATCCTCACATATATATATATATATATTAAAATCATTTCATATAATAACGATTTATCGCTATTAGTATTTAATAACGATTTATCGCTATTTATATATATATACATATAATATAGCTAAATTTATTTAACGGTGCTTCGGGTCAATGGGCGGCCCTGGCACTGTTTCTATAACAATTTGATTTACACTTATCTCGAAATCTAACCGTTGGATTTTAACAAAATTTATATCGCTGGAAAGATCTTCCCAAAGCGGTCCTAACGGTTCCAGTTTTGGGAAAATCCGACGATCGGATCTTTTGGTATAATCGTTTGAAGTTACGATTTCAAATCGCGAACTATAGCAGCGCGATTCGTTTTATTTTAATTTATATATATATATATAATTCATTCATTCGATGATTTCAAATTATTTATTCTTTAAATAATTTTCTACACTTCGTATTCAAGTTATTTTTAATGAACAGAAGCCTATTTCAAAACATGTACATTTTCTTCATTCCTTATATGACAATAAAAATGTGAATTTTTATTGTTTATCATTTCTATTTCAAACAATGAATATTTTTCATCATTTATTATATTACAATAAAAATGTAAATTTTTATTGTTTATTATTTCTATTTCAAACGATTTTTATTCTCTTTATTTACATTAAAAATGTGATTTTTACTGTAACCATGTTTTATTTTTAAAACATGAACTATTTTCTAACTTCATTTCTTACATTAGAAATAAGGGTTCTAGGGTAAACATGTTTTTATAATTTAAAACATGACATTTTTATATTTCATTCATTACATTAATAATGAGGTTTATATTACATAAAAATGTGTACTTTTTATATTACATAAAAATGTAAACTTTTTATATTACATCAAAATGTAAACCTTTTTCTATTCTTTTATTACACTATTGAAAAATGTAATCTTTTTATTTCATCTTTTATTACATTGAAAAATGTAGTGTTTTTATTTAATCTTTTATTACATTGAAAAATGTAATGTTTAATTCAATCTTTTATTACATTGAAAAATGTAATCCTTTATTTCAACTTTACTTATATTGAAAGATGTAATTTCCTTTCATTCTTTAATTACATAGAAAAATGTAATTTTAAAATATATTCTTTTTATCGCATATAAAATGATGACAAAAATGTCACTTTTATTTCTACCCTTTTTATCGCATCTAAAATGATGATAAAAATGTCACTTTTATTCTATTCATTTATTTACATCTAAAATGTAAACGAAAATGAAACTTTTTAATCCATGGTTTTTATTTACATCTAAAGTGTAAATACAAATGTCACCTTTTAATCTATGTTTTTATTTACATCTAAAATGTAAATAAAATGTCACTTTTAATTCTACTCTTTTTATTGTCCCTAGAATGACAATAAAAATATAACTTTTGATTCTATCCTTTTTATTACATTTAAAATGTCAACAAAAATGTAACTTTAAAATCAATTCTTTTATTTACATCTAAAATGTAAATAAAAAAATAACTTTTGATTCTAATCTTTTTATTGTCTCTAATTTACACTAAAAAATATAACATTCTAATCTACTCTTTTTGTTACTTCTAAACTGTAAATCAAAATGTAACTTTTAATCTGATCTTTTTATTTACATCTAAAATGTAAATAAATGTGTCACTTCAAATTTATTCTTTTTATTTACATCTAAAATGTAAATAAAGATGTCACTTTAAATCTATCCTTTTTATTTACATCTAAAATGTAAATAAAAATGTAACTTTAAATCTATTCTTTTTAATTATATCTAAAATGTAAATGAAATGAAACTTTTAATCTACTCTTTTTCTTAGCATTAAAGTTTTATTTTTTAATGAATTCATGTTTTGATTAAAAACATGTACGCTTTTCACTGCTTTCAATTATTACATTAAAAATGTATATTTTAATGAATTCATGTTTTGATTAAAAACATGTACATTTTTCTCTATTTATCCATTTTCCTATTTAACACAAATGTCATTTTTAGTGTTACAAGATCAATAAACAAAAGTAAGGATTTTTGTTTAACTAATTTCTCTATTTACCCAAATGCGCATTTTTTTGCAAATGTAATTATAACAACAAGAGAAATACTTTATTTGATTGAAAACTCTAGTTCAATCAAACACTAACAAATGTGATATTTTTATTTGATATCAATTCTATTTAACAAAATACACAAAAGTGATAATTTTATCACGAATAGTGACCGTTTTATCATACAACATAAATATGGATTTTTATGTTAACATATTTCCATTTCAAACATGGAATCTTAATTAAGGATTCATTTACATTTGAAAGTAAATCTTAATGTAAAACAATTTCAAACCATGAATCTTATTTAATGATTCATTAACATTAAAACGTGAATTTGAATGTAAATCAATTTCAAAACATGAATCTTATTTGATGATTCGTTAACATTAAAAGGTAAATTTTAATGAAATGACGTTTTCTAATATGACATTTCTATGTTAACATAAAAAGATATTTTTATGTGTAATCAATTCTAACAATTCATGTTAACATAAAAAGGATATTTTTATGTGTTCACATTTTTTATTCAACATAACAATTAAAAATGATAATTTAATTTGTTACAATTTCCAATTAAAATTAACAAATAAAAATGGTAACTTTATTTGTTAATCAATTTGTATTCAACATAACATATAAATAATAATAATTTGATTTGTTACAATTTGCATTCAACATAACAAATAAATAAGGATAATTTTATTTGACTATTTCATTTCAACAAAACATGGTACTTTGGTCTCAACTATTTTATTTCAACTAATATGATATTTTAAATGATACTTTTATTTTTCTTTAACATTCCTAATTCAACAAAATGACACTTGATTATGTTTAACATTCCTAATTCAACAAAAGTGACAATTTGATTATTGTCAAATCTAATTTCAACAAAATGACAAATTTAATTTTTGTCAGTACTTTTTCTAACAAAATTACATTTCAATTTCAACACAATAGTTAATCGAATTAACATATCATCACAACATCGACAATCAAAACCAATCAAATCACATTTAACCATACATTGCATTTAACACAGATTGTAATGATTTCTAGCACGATCATAATTAATAAAATTTAATCATTTAAAAGAATTCTTACAATGATTGTTTCCAGATCCAGTGCAGAAGCTGAATATCGATCTATGGCTTTAGCTGCTTGTGAATTGACGTGGCTTAAGCACTTCATGATTGAGTTAGGCATTGATGTTTCAGCTCCCATGGAGATGTTCTGCGACAATCAAGCTGCCATTCACATTGCTGCCAACCCTGTCTTCCATGAGCGCACCAAGCACATTGAAGTGGATTGTCATTTTATTCGTGACAAGGTCACGTCGGGCGAGATAATTGACGGTCCGGATCCAATTTTGGCCCAGAGTCTAACATGCTCCAAAGTTGACAAAATTAGTGCTCGCTCGAAGCTCTCGACTCAATGATCACAACAGATTCAGTTTCATGCAAATTCGATGTCGTAACAAAAGGTTATTAACTTGCGAAGTTAAGAAATTAATTTAAATAATTCTCGAAATTGTAAATTTTACCCAAATTTCACACTTGCTCCAAATTGGATGAAATTGGTGTTCACTCGAAGGTCTCGTCGCCACGATCGCGGCGGATCCAGTTTTGCATGATTCTGAGCTCATGGCAAAAAGATATTAATATACGAACATGGAATATTATTTATATAATAAAATCACTATTCACCTTCTTCTCCAAACGACACCCTCAACTTAAAATGATCGCCATGGCCAAACCGTAAGTCGGAATTGCACGAAAGCAGCGACATTCTCTCTAGCTTCTCCCCATCTTTCCACGCCGGGTGGTCCCCCCTTCAATTCGCCACGTGGGGCCCACGATCTATAGATGAATGGAAAACTGCAGTTTCTGTTCATCTTAGTGTTGCGGCCGCCTCGGTGCTCCAAATGCCACCAATTTTTGTCAATAGCTAGATCTCGACCTCCCGAACAACTTTCCTTCAGGTCACTTCGCCTGAAAATGCACGGACCGACGGGAAATTGCTCATCTTTTCGACTGTCCTGTTTTCAGCACCCCTCCAATCGAATTGACATTCCGGCCAACTCCGGCCACCTGGGAACATGCCACCCCCGCCAAAAGAACCGTATGCTTCCCTTCTACCACGGCCTGAGGTCGCTCGACCTAATTTTCTTTGTGGGGCCCGCAGCGAGAAGATAACCAAAATTGGATGTGTTCCGTTCAACTGATCTATCTCTCGCCTCCAACGTCCAATGACCCCCAATTTTTTGGCAAGGGTAGTGACACGACCCGAACTTCCCCGGTAAGGAAAGCACGGATAGTGTTGAGGACAAGACAAATCAGAAAGCAGACGGAAGAACATTTCATTGTTATTACAACAATTCCATCAGATACAAGAATATACAGAGTATAAATGAATAAATTACATTCAACAAATATCAGAGATTATAATAAATTACATAGCAGCGGAAAATAATACAAAACACAATTGAAAGTGATACACGGATACAGAGCTTTCCGAGCATCGTTCCAGCTGTAAATCAGGATCCTGTGAATATAAATCTGCAAAACTAAAACTACTAGCTGCCCGTGTGGAAATAGGGGCACCCAGAGTTTAGGTTAAAACAATAGACTCCAGGTCAGTCATGTGACTGGTGTGAGAACTAAAACAGTTATTATTTTAACTTTATTTTAAAGTTCGGTAAATCAAAGGACCACGCCGTACAACACGGAACGGGTTTCCTCCCAAGAATACCTGTGACGATCCCAAAATCCGAGGGGCGGTATTAAGGATAATCATTGGGAAGTAACACATTAATCATCATAGCAGAGTACAGATAATAGCAGAAACAATAAATAAAATAATTTTACATGGATATGACAGCGGAATCACAACATGTAGGAATATCAGAATAGCATAACGTGGGATATACTTAGTAAAAAGAAAGGGAAGTGATCAGTCATCATCGCCTAAGGCGGAATACATACATGCAGTGACATAATAAGAGTATCAGTCTACATCGCCGAAGGCGGAATACATATACATATAGTGAGAAATGCGGAAAGTAAATCAGTCTCCATCGCATGTGGCGGAATCATAATATAAATACAGTAATGGCGGAAAATATCTAAGTCATCTCTATGGAGTCAGCCTCGCCATGAGCCAAAAGTGCATGCTATGCAGCAGTGCAGAACCAAAAACCACCTGTCACCTGTGTACTAGGCTGCCCGTGTGAAAATAAGGGCACCCGCGTTTGCAAAGTGAAACAAACAACGAGTCAGTCATGGGGACTGGTATGAGGAATCTATTTAACAGTTAAACAACAGTAAATAGCAAATCATAGGACCACGCCACTTTCACGGAACGGGTTTACTCCAGTGATTGCTAGTGCATTTAAAACAAAGTAAATCCTTTTTAAAACAACGCAATGCTTTTAGAAAGAATGAAGCCATTATAAGACCCAGGTCCCATCACACAATGCAACGCAAGCCGGAGGATAGAGTTTTACCTTATAATAGCCAAATATGCTTGATACGTATAAAGCAAAATCATTTGATATTATCACTAGTGCATATATGTTTCAAAACGAATAGCATCATAAATATCAATCATAGGCGACATGAGCGTCCCATGCCACTATATCGCCATATATAAGTTACAATCGAATCCGTTATCTCGTATTGGAAATTGGATTTTCGTCATGAGTCGAGGCAAGGGCAAGCTCCTCTCCGCTTCGAGACACTCTAGCAAATGCCTCGGGACTACGCACTCTGGGTAACCCCTGGATGCGGCTGGGCCGGTCCTCACTTACGTTAGAGGATTATTTATGCCTGAACACACGTTTCCCGGTCATTACAGACCTATAATCGAGGCGCCTCGCATTCCAACAACCACAAAGGTGAAAAGTAGATATATATGTCAGGGCTGGTAAGTCACTGACACCACCATAGCTAGAAAGAAACGTCGTGCTCTCCCAGCGGTCCGTATCCCGTTTTTAACTCATACCGGGGTGTGAGGTTCGCGAATCTACGAAATACACAAAGCTAGGCCACGTAGACCTTGCTTTGATCATCATCCACAAGACTTTGCTTTGCAACAGAAGCCTTGATCACAGCATCTTGGCATGCCACATAGGCAGTCCACTCCATACGATTGATTTCCATCGATATATAACCTCTAAGCTCGTACATCTCAGAGAAGGGCGTTAAGCAAAAGAATAAATTCTCCGCCGCCAAACAGATATATATTTAACAGAGATCAATCAGTCTAGAACAAAATCCAATGTCAGACACACAGTCCATTTACAAGTCCGTCCTGGGTCTGAACGAAACCGGAGGCGTCAAATTCCTCGTAAATCCGTCCAATCAACATATACGTCCAGACGGCTACTACTTCCGTCCCTTTCCGGTAGCTACTCCAGTTAGGAACCTCAGTAGCGCCCATCCAACCGATACGAAGATCGTCGGTCTTGAATCGTCTTTGCATTTTCCAATTCGAATCGCTCGATAAATTATTTGAAATGAGGGTTAGCTCGGCCTTTTCAAATAATTCACGTCATTAGAATTTAAATCGATTCTTTATGTGGTTATATTATTCGACATCCATCTTTCAGTTATTTAGTGTTATTTTCATGTCATACACATACAACCATCAAATATCAAACAATTCAAGCCCAATTGGTGTATTTGCAACCCATGTCACTTAAGATATTTTATAACGATTTTTCGCCATTTTTATTTATTTAAAAATGGCCATATTAAATTAAACGACGTTTCAGGTCGTTTCGTGGCACTGGCGCTGTGTTTCCCTAAATTTGTTTTACACATATCGGAAAATCTAACCGTTGGATTTCTACAAAGTCTATATCAGTGGGAAGGTATTCCCAAAGCGAACCCAACGGTTCCGGTTTCGTGAGAATCCGACGGTCGGATCTTCCACACTGGTCGTTTGAAGTTACGGTTTCAAAATTCGAACTGCAGCGTCGTTATTCAATTAAATTTAATTATATTTATATTTATATATAAATATAAACGATTCTGGCACTGTTTTTCTTCAGATTTGAATTAAACATTTCGGACAATCCAACCGTTGGATTTTTACAAGGTTGGTGCCGTTGGAAAGGTATTTCCAAGACGAACTCAGCGGTTGCGGTTTCGTGAAGATCCGATGGTCGGATTTCTCGTACCAATCGTTTCAAATTACGATTCCGAAACGCGAACTGCACGGCCTCTATTCCTTTTAATTATATTTATATTTATATATATATAAATATAGTTCATTCCATAGTTTCAACTATAGTTCATTTTATATTTTCAACTTCGTTTTCACTTCAAATATTTCATTAACGCCTTAATATTTCGAAAAATTTCGCCATAACCTCCTTTGTACGGGGAGGGGTTTGGAAATTTATTGGGCCGTATTAGGTACCCAATAAATCCTAAAAAGCATTCACATATTTTTAGTGATATATTTTGGTGTTTACAGGGGAGCATGTACTGATAATCACTCCAGAGAATAAATTCCCGTCACCCCGTTTCCGTGTGGAAATAAATAGTCCATGTGCCGTATCTAATAACTAGAGCGACGTGATTATTGTCAACTCCAGACCCGTGTGGGGTTTTTATTAATCTGGCAATTTATCGTTATAATCTATATAGTCCATATCAGTCATCAGTTCAACCTGTAGTACTTAGTCATCGCCATACAAGCCGCTTGCTTGTATGGTAAATCTTCCACCTCGTCACACAAGCTCCAATTGCTTATGTGGAATATGATGAAGTATGCCTATCATCAAGAAGTATGCCATGTAGTGTAGTTCAAAATTAATTGTTACTATCCTATGGCGTTGTTTATTATTTCACACAGAAAAACCAGCACTCCGCATCCAATGGCATTCACAGGAGTTGATATATAAATAAAATTGCGCAGCCAACTCATCAAGGTTTACCTATTTGTCGGGCACGCAAATAATTTCTTTACTCAACAGCTAATCCATTTTTTTTCATGTTCAACACATGTATATATATGCAGAACAAGCTAAAAATAATATTCCTAGCAAACTATTATTTATTTTAACATGTGTGTAATTTTAGCTAAGCATATACATGATAAAAGGAATATTTTTATCATCAAAAATATTTATTCGACACATGTGTATTTTTAACTAAGCGTATACATGATAAAAGGAATATTTTTATCATCAAAAATATTTATTCGACACATGTGTATTTTTAACTAAGCGTATACATGATAAAAGGAATATTTTTATCATCAAAAATATTTATTCGACACATGTGTATTTTTAACTAGGCGTATACATGATAAAAGGAATATTTTTATCATCAAAAATATTTATTCGACACATGTGTATTTTTAACACTTTATATACTCTATAAAAATATAGCTTTCACTGTCGATTCATTTTATTTTTAAAAGATGATAGTATTCAACACATGAACTTCAATTCAACGAATGAATTGCAACTCAACACATGAATATCCAATCTAGTTTGTATATATATAAAAATGTGATTTTTATTACTAAAGCCATTTGTTAAATTCGAATAATATTCAACACATGAATTTCAACTCAACGAATGAATTGGCAACTCAACACACGAATATTCGATCTAGTTTGTATATATATAAAAATGTGATTTTTATTACTAAAGCCATTTGTTTAAATTCGAATAATATTCAACACATGAATTTCAACTCAACGAATGAATTGGCAACTCAACACATGAATATTCGATCTAGTTTGTATATATATAAAAATGTGATTTTTATTACTAAAGCCATTTGTTTAAATTCGAATAATATTCAACACATGAATTTCAACTCAACGAATGAATTGGCAACTCAACACATGAATATTCGATCTAGTTTGTATATATATAAAAATGTGATTTTTATTACTAAAGCCATTTGTTTAAATTCGAATAATATTCAACACATGAATTTCAGCTCAACGAATGAATTGGCAACTCAACACATGAATATTCGATCTAGTTTGTATATATATAAAAATGTGATTTTTATTACTAAAGCCATTTGTTTAAATTCGAATAATATTCAACACATGAATTTCAACTCAACGAATGAATTGGCAACTCAACACATGAATATTCGATATCGTTTGTATATATATAAAAATGTGATTTTTATTACTAAAGCCATTTGTTTAAATTCGAATATGAGACGACCCGATTTCCCGTTCTCACGGAAACAAGGTTATCTTTGGAATATAACACAGAAACATATAATAGCAGAACAGAATTAAATAAATACACCAGAATGAACAACAAAATATACTGGATAAAAGTAATCATCAGAGTTACACAGTATACAGGATCTTACTTAGTACAAATACAGTTCATCTATACATAAATGTCTACAGCGGAAATAAACAAAATATGTACAATAGGAGCTGAACAGCATAAAAAGAATAAATGATAGAATCCATCTTCAGCTCCAGCTATCCAGAAAAAGAACCAGCTAAACCTGAATACAAGGCTGCCCGTGTGGAAAAAGGGGCACCCGAGTTTGAAAGTGAAACAAACTACGAGTCAGTCATGGGACTGGTATGAGAAATCTACTCAACACATATATAATATGGCTAATCACAGGACCACGCCACTTTCGTGGAACGGGTTTACTCCATTGGATTGCCAGTGCTTTAAAACAAATCTTTCTTTTAAACATCGCTATGCTTTTTATAAAAATGAAGCCGTTATAAGACTCAGTTCCCATCACACAATGCAACGCAAACCGGAGGATAGAGTTTTTACCTTATAACGGCCAAGATATGCTTGATACGAATAAAACAAAGGCATTTGATATTGTTGCTAGTGTTTATATGTTTTGAAAACAATTTCAAATCATAACTATCAATCATAGACGACATGAGCGTCCCATGCCACTATGTCGCCAAATGTATATATACAATCAAAACCGCACGATGTCGTATTTGGAAATTGGATTTCCGTCATGAACCGAGGCAAAAGATAGTCCTCACCGAATTCGTGACTCTCTAGCCCGAGCCACAGGATCAGAGCTCGAGTGACCCTAGGAGCGACAGGGCCGGTCCACCGATGTGGATTAAAATGCCTGAACACTGCGTTTCCCCGCCCTTTGGGGCGTAAACGAGCCAACGAATGACTCCATCGGACCCGGATCGTCCGATCAAACCGAGGCGCCTCACAACAGCAACAACCACATAGGTGAAAAGTATATAAATGTCAGGGCTGGTAGGTCACTGACACCACCCTAGCTAGAAAGAAACGCATGTCCTCCCTGAGGTCCTTCCTCCCGTTTCTGGTTCATACCGGGGTGTGAGGCTCGCGAATTCACGTTATACACAAAGCTACGTCACACAGACTATGCTTTGATCATCAACCACAAGACTTTGCTTTGCAACAGAAGCCTTGATCATATGCCACTTAGGCGTGCCACACAGGCAATCCACTCCATGCGACTGATTTCTGTCAATACATAACCTCTAAGCTCGTACGTCTCAGAGAAGGGCGTTAAGCAAGAGAATAAATTCTCCACCGCCAAACAGATATATATTTAACAGAGATCAATCAACACAGAACAAAATCCAATGTCAGACACACAGTCCATTTACAAGTCCGTTCTGGGTCTGAACGAAACCGGAGGCACCAATTCCTCGCATATCCGTACAATCAACACTATGTTTGGACGGCTACTACTTCAATTCCTTCATGGTAGCTACTCCAATCACGAGCATCAGTAGCGCCCATCCATCCAACGTGGAGATCGTCGGTCTTCAGTCGTCTTCGACTCTTCGACTTCTCAACGTCGATCGATTATTTGAAATGAGATAAACTCGGCCTTTTCAAATAACCCACGTATATTTAGATTTTCAAACCAATTAATCACAGGGTTGAACTATTCAAAATTCACATTTCAGTTGTTTAGTTATAATTTTCACGTCAAATACATTCAACCATCACATATCAAGCAAACACAACAAAATTGGTTTATTTTCACTCTATATCGTCTATAGCACTTAATAACGATATATCGCCATTTTTATTTAATTTAAAACGGCCATATTTAATTAAACGACGTTTCAGGTCGTGTCGATGCACTGGCGCTGCTTTCCACTAATTTTGTTTTACACATATAGGAAAATCTAACCGTTGGATCTTCACAAATTTTTCATCATTAGGAAGGTCTTTTTAAAACGAACCCAACGGTTCCAGTTTTAGGAAAATCCGACGGTCGGATCTTCCACACTAACCATTTGAATTTACGATTTCAATTTACGAACTGCAGCATCGTTATTCGATTTAATTTAATTATATTTATATATATATATATATATATATATAATCGTTTCTGGCGCTGTTTTTCACTAATTTTGAATTAAACATTCCAGACAATCCAACCGTCGGATCTTCACAAAGTTGGTGCCGTTGGAAAGATATTTCCAAGGCGAACCCAACGGTTGAGGTTTCGGGAAAATCCAATGGTCGGATCTTCCGCACTAGTCGTTTGAAATCACGGTTTCAAAATATGAACTGCACGGCCACTTTTCGTTTTAATTATATTTATATTTATATATATAAAAATATAGTTCATTCAATAATTTCTATATCGATTTCACTTCAAATATTTTTCTAACACCCTAAAATTTTGGAAAATTTCGCCATAACCTCCCCTGTACCGGGGGCATCGGGAAATCGCAAATAGCGTTCCCGGTCCTTCTAATCTCAAAAAGAAAAAGAAAAAGCCACGCGGCTAGCCAATAGGCTCATAAAATCATCACCCAAACAAAACAGTAAATGTGTACCTATTTGTTGGGCACAAAATTTTATTCCTCTTCTCTAGCCCCTTTTGCTTTAACCTGTTCAATAGTTATGCATGCACATATATACAATTTCTAACATTTATCATTTTCTATTCAACTTCATATTTGATTTGCTTTGGTTTAAAAACACCACTCATTCTAATATCGCATGCATAGGCTTAAATCATATCATTAGCTAGTTAATGTATATTTCAACTCATGCACGTTTATTCGTACCAGTGGCTATTTTTAACACTTCACATTTCAAAGATGATAATTTTGGCGAACTAAAATAGATTTCAACACATGACTATTTTATTTAGTTCCTATGCATGTTAGAAATAATATTTCTATCACAAATATTTGTTTCAACGTCTGCATATCTTTAGCATATCACACATATGATAAAAATGATATTTTTATCATTTAAAATATTTATTCAACCAACGTATGGTTTCAACACTTCATAGTTTCAATAAAAATGTAATTTTTATCGTTCAATCTTTTTATTCAACACATGCACCTTTCCACTACACACATTTCTCAACAAATGAGTATTTCCACACATGGACAATTTATTTATGTTGTTCATATTAGAAAGATGGGATTTTTATGATTGAAACTATTTATATAAGGCGAATATTTTTCATACTTCATATATATATAAAAATGTGATTTTTATTGTTTATACACTTCATTCATCCACAAATGAATTTTATTTTCACACAACGCTTTTCAACACATGAAAATTTCCACACATGGACATAGTTTCAATATATGACTTTAATTTCAATGCATGTAAAATAATTTCAACATATGAAAATAATTCTAACACACAAAGATTATTCAAAATTTCGGCAGCATAACGGCAGGGTAGTTAAACCGGCACCGTCCCTAGTACGGCTCCTCGCTCTACCTTAAAACCTCGCGGTTTTTGACAATGGGGATCATGCATCTAATTCGCACGCAGGCGGCATGTTTATATTTATTTCATTTCCACAAACTAATCCTATGTGGTTTCAACCAAATATTTTCCAATTACAAACGGGTATTTTTCAACCTCAATCAATTCAATACCAACCACAAACAATCCCAAACAACAATTTGCCGTCAACCAATTTTCACAACAATTTCAACCAATAAACATCGTCCATGGTTTGTGGACGAGGGGGCGTATATATATATATATATATATAAATATTTATATATAGCAATTCACTTTTATTTCCACACATATATATATATAAGAAGAAATTGAAGAGTGAGAATTTCTCACCAGTAGCTATCCAATAACACGACTCTTCCTTTATGGAAATCTTCGTCTATTTCGTCTTCTTGTCGCTTTCGTTTCCCGTATTCTCTACATAGGTAAAAATCAAATTTTTACTATGTTATTCAATATATAAAGATCATATTCTAAAAACAAAGATTATATTTTTAATATTCCTATGATGTAAAATTTATATTTTTATTGCTTTAAAAATATAAGAATCATATTTTACTTCTTCTACTTAACAAAAATTCCGACTTTTCTCTTTTTAAAAATATGATCTTTATTTTTGCAAGTTCAAATCTTTTTCTTTTAAAAGATTCAACCTTTTTAATTTCAAAGTTTAAACCCCCTTTTTTTCTATTTTAAACCTTAAAATAAAAATCAGTTTTTATTTCTTTTTTTAAAATCAGTCTTCAAAATTCTTTTCAAAAATTCTGTTTTTACTTTCTTTTAAAAAAAAATTCTGTTTTTACATCTTTAAAAAAATTCTGTTTTTACATCTTTTAAAAATTCAGTTTTATTTCTTTAAAAAAATTCTGTTTTTATCTTCTTTTAAAAAAAATTCTGTTTATGCATCATAAAAAAAACAGTTTTCTATAACCTAAAACAAATCAGTTTAAAATTCTTAAACAAATCAGAAATTTGTTTTTAAATCGGTTTGTTTTTAAATCGGTTTTATAAATCAAAAATAAAAATCAAAATAAAATAACTTAAAAGCTCACCGTGGTATGCGAAGGGGAGGAGGGAAGAAGAGGCGTCTCTGAGGTGGCGTTCGGAGGTTCGCGGCAGGGTTCCAGGCTTCGGTTCGATGGTCGGCGGCGTCTTCGCTGGAAGGAGGAGGTCGCGAGGGTGGTGGGGTGTTCGGTGGTTCAGGGAGGTGTCACGAGGGTTCGAGGGTCAGGCGCTTCTTCGATTCGATGGTGTCGGCTTCGATACTGGAAGGAGGTTGGTCGGGCGGTGGGGGCTTCGGCGAAGTCTTCGTCGGCAGTGGCTCCCAAGAGTAAGGCGGCGGCTCGTATTTAATTTAGGTTTTTTTTTTTCTCTTTCTGATAAATGATCGGGGGGGCCAAGCAGAAGAAAAAGGGAGGGAGTATATTTTTTTATTTTATTTTATTTTATTATTTAATTATTTAAATTTGCATAAGGGTTGGCTTTTACATACGACCTCGAAACGAGGCCCACCGCCTGTCGTCCATAGCGTTTTACCCCCATTCCGAACACAATGGGATATGTATCGTAAGCTGGTTTGATCGTTACAATCAGTTTCCGTTGAATTTACATTTAAATCCTTATATTGAATTTTAAACGTACATTTCAAATTACCGGGGTCACATACTAACTAGAAAAATTTCAGAAAAATATTTTCTAGTTTCGTATTGACGATACGGTCCTAACAAAACTAGTTTCGTCGAATTCTAAGACCGTTTGAAAAATGGCCAATTTCCTGTCGATTAAATTCAACAGAAACTGGTCAAACGCGTTTTCTTTTGCCACGCTCACATATTGATTCGAAAAATTATGAAATTTGAAACCTAGCAATAGTTTGACATCCCGGACCCGACAAAAGTGGTTTCGTCGAATTCCGAGACCGTTTGCAAAATATCAATTTTCCACCCTGCATAGTCGGTCAAAGTTCGAATTCAAATTTTCAAACTGACTTACTATTTCTAATTCACTAATTTATTGAAATATTCTATTTCAATGGGTCAAATTGCTTTGAAATAATCAATTTAAAAATTTTAAATTGGCTCGTATTTTTCCGGGTTATTACAATCTCCCCTACTTAAAACTTTTCGTCCTCGAAAAGGAACAAAGTCGAAAGTGGTTTGATAAATCTACAATCACACAACACAACAACCAATCCAATTGTTTTTAACCTTTTTAACTTTTCAAATATATATCTTTTATATATTCAAAAATTATATTTCTAAAACCAGACTATATATAAATATAATCACAAATACGTTATTTAAAAACATATTATTCTCGACTCGTTCTGAGGCACTTCTGACCCCATCTCTAACGAGTTGTTCTGATTCTGCTACTCATACTAGGATATTACTGATCCTATCTGTATGGAGTTACCTGTCCTAGAACACTACTGGTTCTATTTCTGACGAGTTCATTCAAATGTTATATTCCAGAACTAAGCTTAACCAAAGCTCTGATACCACGATGAGACGACCCGATTTCCCGTTCTCACGGAAACAAGGTTATCTTTGGAATATAACACAGAAACATATAATAGCAGAACAGAATTAAATAAATACACCAGAATGAACAACAAAATATACTGGATAAAAGTAATCATCAGAGTTACACAGTATACAGGATCTTACTTAGTACAAATACAGTTCAGCTATACATAAATGTCTACAGCGGAAATAAACAAAATATGTACAATAGGAGCTGAACAGCATAAAAAGAATAAATGATAGAATCCATCTTCAGCTCCAGCTATCCAGAAAAAGAACCAGCTAAACCTGAATACAAGGCTGCCCGTGTGGAAAAAGGGGCACCCGAGTTTGAAAGTGAAACAAACTACGAGTCAGTCATGAGACTGGTATGAGAAATCTACTCAACACATATATAATATGGCTAATCACAGGACCACACCACTTTCGTGGAACGGGTTTACTCCATTGGATTGCCAGTGCTTTAAAACAAATCTTTCTTTTAAACATCGCTATGCTTTTTATAAAAATGAAGCCGTTATAAGACTCAGTTCCCATCACACAATGCAACGCAAACCGGAGGATAGAGTTTTTACCTTATAACGGCCAAGATATGCTTGATACGAATAAAACAAAGGCATTTGATATTGTTGCTAGTGTTTATATGTTTTGAAAACAATTTCAAATCATAACTATCAATCATAGACGACATGAGCGTCCCATGCCACTATGTCGCCAAATGTATATATACAATCAAAACCGCACGATGTCGTATTTGGAAATTGGATTTCCGTCATGAACCGAGGCAAAAGATAGTCCTCACCGAATTCGTGACTCTCTAGCCCGAGCCACAGGATCAGAGCTCGAGTGACCCTAGGAGCGACGGGGCCGGTCCACCGATGTGGATTAAAATGCCTGAACACTGCGTTTCCCCGCCCTTTGGGGCGTAAACGAGCCAACGAATGACTCCATCGGACCCGGATCGTCCGATCAAACCGAGGCGCCTCGCAATAGCAACAACCACATAGGTGAAAAGTATATAAATGTCAGGGCTGGTAGGTCACTGACACCACCCTAGCTAGAAAGAAACGCATGTCCTCCCTGAGGTCCTTCCTCCCGTTTCTGGTTCATACCGGGGTGTGAGGCTCGCGAATTCACGTTATACACAAAGCTACGTCACACAGACTATGCTTTGATCATCAACCACAAGACTTTGCTTTGCAACAGAAGCCTTGATCATATGCCACTTAGGCGTGCCACACAGGCAATCCACTCCATGCGACTGATTTCTGTCAATACATAACCTCTAAGCTCGTAAGTCTCAGAGAAGGGCGTTAAGCAAGAGAATAAATTCTCCGCCGCCAAACAGATATATATTTAACAGAGATCAATCAACACAGAACAAAATCCAATGTCAGACACACAGTCCATTTACAAGTCCGTTCTGGGTCTGAACGAAACCGGAGGCACCAATTCCTCGCATATCCGTACAATCAACACTATGTTTGGACGGCTACTACTTCAATTCCTTCATGGTAGCTACTCCAATCACGAGCATCAGTAGCGCCCATCCATCCAACGTGGAGATCGTCGGTCTTCAGTCGTCTTCGACTCTTCGACTTCTCAACGTCGATCGATTATTTGAAATGAGATAAACTCGGCCTTTTCAAATAACCCACGTATATTTAGATTTTCAAACCAATTAATCACAGGGTTGAACTATTCAACATTCACATTTCAGTTGTTTAGTTATAATTTTCACGTCAAATACATTCAACCATCACATATCAAGCAAACACAACAAAATTGGTTTATTTTCACTCTATATCGTCTATAGCACTTAATAACGATATATCGCCATTTTTATTTAATTTAAAACGGCCATATTTAATTAAACGACGTTTCAGGTCGTGTCGATGCACTGGCGCTGCTTTCCACTAATTTTGTTTTACACATATAGGAAAATCTAACCGTTGGATCTTCACAAATTTTACATCATTAGGAAGGTCTTTTCAAAACGAACCCAACGGTTCCAGTTTTAGGAAAATCCGACGGTCGGATCTTCCACACTAACCATTTGAAGTTACGATTTCAATTTACGAACTGCAGCGTCGTTATTCGATTTAATTTAATTATATTTATATATATACATAAATATAATCGTTTCTGGCGCTGTTTTTCACTAATTTTGAATTAAACATTCCAGACAATCCAACCGTCGGATCTTCACAAAGTTGGTGCCGTTGGAAAGATATTTCCAAGGCGAACCCAACGGTTGAGGTTTCGGGAAAATCCAATGGTCGGATCTTCCGCACTAGTCGTTTGAAATCACGGTTTCAAAATATGAACTGCACGGCCACGTTTTGTTTTAATTATATTTATATTTATATATTTATATAAATATAGTTCATTCAATAATTTCTATATCGTTTTCACTTCAAATATTTTTCTAACACCCTAAAATTTTGGAAAATTTCGCCATAACCTCCCCTGTACCGGGGGCATCGGGAAATCGCAAATAGCGTTCCCGGTCCTTCTAATCTCAAAAAGAAAAAGAAAAATCCAATAGGCTCATAAAATCATCACCCAAAAAAAACAGTAAATGTGTACCTATTTGTTGGGCACAAAATTTTATTCCTCTTCTCTAGCCCCTTTTGCTTTAACCTGTTCAATAGATATGCATGCACATATATACAATTTCTAACATTTATCATTTTCTATTCAACTTCATATTTGATTTGCTTTGGTTTAAAAACACCACTCATTCTAATATCGCATGCATAGGCTAAAATCATATCATTAGCTAGTTAATGTATATTTCAACTCATGCACGTTTATTCGAACCAGTGGCTATTTTTAACACTTCACATTTCAAAGATGATAATTTTGGCGAACTAAAATAGATTTCAACACATGACTATTTTATTTAGTTCCTATGCATGTTAGAAATAATATTTCTATCACAAATATTTGTTTCAACGTCTGCATATCTTTAGCATATCACACATATGATAAAAATGATATTTTTATCATTTAAAACATTTATTCAACCAACGTATGGTTTCAACACTTCATAGTTTCAATAAAAATGTAATTTTTATCGTTCAATCTTTTTATTCAACACATGCACCTTTCCACTACACACATTTCTCAACAAATTAGTATTTCCACACATGGACAATTTATTTATGTTGTTCATATTAGAAAGATGGGATTTTTATGATTGAAACTATTTATATAAGGCGAATATTTTTCATACTTCATATATATATAAAAATGTGATTTTTATTGTTTATACACTTCATTCATCCACAAATGAATTTTATTTTCACACAACGCTTTTCAACACATGAAAATTTCCATACATGGACATAGTTTCAATATATGACTTTAATTTCAATGCATGTAAAATAATTTCAACATATGAAAATAATTCTAACACACAAAGATTATTCAAAATTTCGGCAGCATAACGGCAGGGTAGTTAAACCGGCACCGTCCCTAGTACGGCTCCTCGCTCTACCTTAAAACCTCGCGGTTTTTGACAATGGGGATCATGCATCTAATTCGCACGCAGGCGGCATGTTTATATTTATTTCATTTCCACAAACTAATCCTATGTGGTTTCAACCAAATATTTTCCAATTACAAACGGGTATTTTTCAACCTCAATCAATTCAATACTAACCACAAACAATCCCAAACAACAATTTGCCGTCAACCAATTTTCACAACAATTTCAACCAATAAATATCGTCCATGGTTTGTGGACGAGGGGGCGTATATATATATATATATATATATATATATATATTTATATATAGCAATTCACTTTTATTTCCACACATATATATATATAAGAAGAAATTGAAGAGTGAGAATTTCTCACCAGTAGCTATCCAATAACACGACTCTTCCTTTATGGAAATCTTCGTCTATTTCGTCTTCTTGTCGCTTTCGTTTCCCGTATTCTCTACATAGGTAAAAATCAAATTTTTACTATGTTATTCAATATATAAATATCATATTCTAAAAACAAAGATTATATTTTTAATATTCCTATGATGTAAAATTTATATTTTTATTGCTTTAAAAATATAAGAATCATATTTTACTTCTTCTACTTAACAAAAATTCCGACTTTTCTCTTTTTAAAAATATGATCTTTATTTTTGCAAGTTCAAATCTTTTTCTTTTAAAAGATTCAACCTTTTTAATTTCAAAGTTTAAACCCCCTTTTTTTCTATTTTAAACCTTAAAATAAAAATCAGTTTTTATTTCTTTTTTTAAAATCAGTCTTCAAAATTATTTTCAAAAATTCTGTTTTTACTTTCTTTTAAAAAAAAATTCTGTTTTTACATCTTTTTAAAAATTCTGTTTTTACATCTTTAAAAAAATTCTGTTTTTACATCTTTTAAAAATTCAGTTTTATTTCTTTAAAAAAATTCTGTTTTTATCTTCTTTTAAAAAAAATTCTGTTTATGCATCATAAAAAAAAAACAGTTTTCTATAACCTAAAACAAATCAGTTTAAAATTCTTAAACAAATCAGAAATTTGTTTTTAAATCGGTTTGTTTTTAAATCGGTTTTATAAATCAAAAATAAAAATCAAAATAAAATAACTTAAAAGCTCACCGTGGTATGCGAAGGGGAGGAGGGAAGAAGAGGCGTCTCTGAGGTGGCGTTCGGAGGTTCGCGGCAGGGTTCCAGGCTTCGGTTCGATGGTCGGCGGCGTCTTCGCTGGAAGGAGGAGGTCGCGAGGGTGGTGGGGTGTTCGGTGGTTCAGGGAGGTGTCACGAGGGTTCGAGGGTCAGGCGCTTCTTCGATTCGATGGTGTCGGCTTCGATACTGGAAGGAGGTTGGTCGGGCGGTGGGGGCTTCGGCGAAGTCTTCGTCGGCAGTGGCTCCCAAGAGTAAGGCGGCGGCTCGTATTTAATTTAGGTTTTTTTTTTCTCTTTTTGATAAATGATCGGGGGGGCCAAGCAGAAGAAAAAGGGAGGGAGTATATTTTTTTATTTTATTTTATTATTTAATTATTTAAATTTGCATAAGGGTTGGCTTTTACATACGACCTCGAAACGAGGCCCACCGCCTGTCGTCCATAGCGTTTTACCCCCATTCCGAACACAATGGGATATGTATCGTAAGCTGGTTTGATCGTTACAATCAGTTTCCGTTGAATTTACATTTAAATCCTTATATTGAATTTTAAACGTACATTTCAAATTACCAGGGTCACATACTAACTAGAAAAATTTCAGAAAAATATTTTCTAGTTTCGTATTGACGATACGGTCCTAACAAAACTAGTTTCGTCGAATTCTAAGACCGTTTGAAAAATGGCCAATTTCCTGTCGATTAAATTCAACAGAAACTGGTCAAACGCGTTTTCTTTTGCCACGCTCACATATTGATTCGAAAAATTATGAAATTTGAAACCTAGCAATAGTTTGACATCCCGGACCCGACAAAAGTGGTTTCGTCGAATTCCGAGACCGTTTGCAAAATATCAATTTTCCACCCTGCATAGTCGGTCAAAGTTCGAATTCAAATTTTCAAACTGACTTACTATTTCTAATTCACTAATTTATTGAAATATTCTATTTCAATGGGTCAAATTGCTTTGAAATAATCAATTTAAAAATTTTAAATTGGCTCGTATTTTTCCGGGTTATTACAATCTCCCCTACTTAAAACTTTTCGTCCTCGAAAAGGAACAAAGTCGAAAGTGGTTTGATAAATCTACAATCACACAACACAACAACCAATCCAATTGTTTTTAACCTTTTTAACTTTTCAAATATATATCTTTTATATATTCAAAAATTATATTTCTAAAACCAGACTATATATAAATATAATCACAAATACGTTATTTAAAAACATATTATTCTCGACTCGTTCTGAGGCACTTCTGACCCCATCTCTAACGAGTTGTTCTGATTCTGCTACTCATACTAGGATATTACTGATCCTATCTGTATGGAGTTACCTGTCCTAGAACACTACTGGTTCTATTTCTGACGAGTTCATTCAAATGTTATATTCCAGAACTAAGCTTAACCAAAGCTCTGATACCACGATGAGACGACCCGATTTCCCGTTCTCACGAAAACAAGGTTATCTTTGGAATATAACACAGAAACATATAATAGCAGAACAGAATTAAATAAATACACCAGAATGAACAACAAAATATACTGGATAAAAGTAATCATCAGAGTTACACAGTATACAGGATCTTACTTAGTACAAATACAGTTCAGCTATACATAAATGTCTACAGCGGAAATAAACAAAATATGTACAATAGGAGCTGAACAGCATAAAAAGAATAAATGATAGAATCCATCTTCAGCTCCAGCTATCCAGAAAAAGAACCAGCTAAACCTGAATACAAGGCTGCCCGTGTGGAAAAAGGGGCACCCGAGTTTGAAAGTGAAACAAACTACGAGTCAGTCATGGGACTGGTATGAGAAATCTACTCAACACATATATAATATGGCTAATCACAGGACCACACCACTTTCGTGGAACGGGTTTACTCCATTGGATTGCCAGTGCTTTAAAACAAATCTTTCTTTTAAACATCGCTATGCTTTTTATAAAAATGAAGCCGTTATAAGACTCAGTTCCCATCACACAATGCAACGCAAACCGGAGGATAGAGTTTTTACCTTATAACGGCCAAGATATGCTTGATACGAATAAAACAAAGGCATTTGATATTGTTGCTAGTGTTTATATGTT
The DNA here is from genome assembly GCA_030737875.1 of Allium sativum. NCBI lineage: Eukaryota > Viridiplantae > Streptophyta > Magnoliopsida > Asparagales > Amaryllidaceae > Allium > Allium sativum. The sequence goes on from CM060912.1 coordinate 339,026,564, forward strand.
TTGAAAACAATTTCAAATCATAACTATCAATCATAGACGACATGAGCGTCCCATGCCACTATGTCGCCAAATGTATATATACAATCAAAACCGCACGATGTCGTATTTGGAAATTGGATTTCCGTCATGAACCGAGGCAAAAGATAGTCCTCACCGAATTCGTGACTCTCTAGCCCGAGCCACAGGATCAGAGCTCGAGTGACCCTAGGAGCGACGGGGCCGGTCCACCGATGTGGATTAAAATGCCTGAACACTGCGTTTCCCCGCCCTTTGGGGCGTAAACGAGCCAACGAATGACTCCATCGGACCCGGATCGTCCGATCAAACCGAGGCGCCTCGCAACAGCAACAACCACATAGGTGAAAAGTATATAAATGTCAGGGCTGGTAGGTCACTGACACCACCCTAGCTAGAAAGAAACGCATGTCCTCCCTGAGGTCCTTCCTCCCGTTTCTGGTTCATACCGGGGTGTGAGGCTCGCGAATTCACGTTATACACAAAGCTACGTCACACAGACTATGCTTTGATCATCAACCACAAGACTTTGCTTTGCAACAGAAGCCTTGATCATATGCCACTTAGGCGTGCCACACAGGCAATCCACTCCATGCGACTGATTTCTGTCAATACATAACCTCTAAGCTCGTACGTCTCAGAGAAGGGCGTTAAGCAAAAGAATAAATTCTCCGCCGCCAAACAGATATATATTTAACAGAGATCAATCAACACAGAACAAAATCCAATGTCAGACACACAGTCCATTTACAAGTCCGTTCTGGGTCTGAACGAAACCGGAGGCACCAATTCCTCGCATATCCGTACAATCAACACTATGTTTGGACGGCTACTACTTCAATTCCTTCATGGTAGCTACTCCAATCACGAGCATCAGTAGCGCCCATCCATCCAACGTGGAGATCGTCGGTCTTCAGTCGTCTTCGACTCTTCGACTTCTCAACGTCGATCGATTATTTGAAATGAGATAAACTCGGCCTTTTCAAATAACCCACGTATATTTAGATTTTCAAACCAATTAATCACAGGGTTGAACTATTCAACATTCACATTTCAGTTGTTTAGTTATAATTTTCACGTCAAATACATTCAACCATCACATATCAAGCAAACACAACAAAATTGGTTTATTTTCACTCTATATCGTCTATAGCACTTAATAACGATATATCGCCATTTTTATTTAATTTAAAACGGCCATATTTAATTAAACGACGTTTCAGGTCGTGTCGATGCACTGGCGCTGCTTTCCACTAATTTTGTTTTACACATATAGGAAAATCTAACCGTTGGATCTTCACAAATTTTACATCATTAGGAAGGTCTTTTCAAAACGAACCCAACGGTTCCAGTTTTAGGAAAATCCGACGGTCGGATCTTCCACACTAACCATTTGAAGTTACGATTTCAATTTACGAACTACAGCGTCGTTATTCGATTTAATTTAATTATATTTATATATATATATAAATATAATCGTTTCTGGCGCTGTTTTTCACTAATTTTGAATTAAACATTCCAGACAATCCAACCGTCGGATCTTCACAAAGTTGGTGCCGTTGGAAAGATATTTCCAAGGCGAACCCAACGGTTGAGGTTTCGGGAAAATCCAATGGTCGGATCTTCCGCACTAGTCGTTTGAAATCACGGTTTCAAAATATGAACTGCACGGCCACGTTTTGTTTTAATTATATTTATATTTATATATTTATATAAATATAGTTCATTTAATAATTTCTATATCGTTTTCACTTCAAATATTTTTCTAACACCCTAAAATTTTGGAAAATTTCGCCATAACCTCCCCTGTACCGGGGGCATCGGGAAATCGCAAATAGCGTTCCCGGTCCTTCTAATCTCAAAAAGAAAAAGAAAAAGCCAATAGGCTCATAAAATCATCACCCAAACAAAACAGTAAATGTGTACCTATTTGTTGGGCACAAAATTTTATTCCTCTTCTCTAGCCCCTTTTGCTTTAACCTGTTCAATAGATATGCATGCACATATATACAACTTCTAACATTTATCATTTTCTATTCAACTTCATATTTGATTTGCTTTGGTTTAAAAACACCACTCATTCTAATATCGCATGCATAGGCTAAAATCATATCATTAGCTAGTTAATGTATATTTCAACTCATGCACGTTTATTCGAACCAGTGGCTATTTTTAACACTTCACATTTCAAAGATGATAATTTTGGCGAACTAAAATAGATTTCAACACATGACTATTTTATTTAGTTCCTATGCATGTTAGAAATAATATTTCTATCACAAATATTTGTTTCAACGTCTGCATATCTTTAGCATATCACACATATGATAAAAATGATATTTTTATCATTTAAAATATTTATTCAACCAACGTATGGTTTCAACACTTCATAGTTTCAATAAAAATGTAATTTTTATCGTTCAATCTTTTTATTCAACACATGCACCTTTCCACTACACACATTTCTCAACAAATTAGTATTTCCACACATGGACAATTTATTTATGTTGTTCATATTAGAAAGATGGGATTTTTATGATTGAAACTATTTATATAAGGCGAATATTTTTCATACTTCATATATATATAAAAATGTGATTTTTATTGTTTATACACTTCATTCATCCACAAATGAATTTTATTTTCACACAACGCTTTTCAACACATGAAAATTTCCACACATGGACATAGTTTCAATATATGACTTTAATTTCAATGCATGTAAAATAATTTCAACATATGAAAATAATTCTAACACACAAAGATTATTCAAAATTTCGGCAGCATAACGGCAGGGTAGTTAAACCGGCACCGTCCCTAGTACGGCTCCTCGCTCTACCTTAAAACCTCGCGGTTTTTGACAATGGGGATCATGCATCTAATTCGCACGCAGGCGGCATGTTTATATTTATTTCATTTCCACAAACTAATCCTATGTGGTTTCAACCAAATATTTTCCAATTACAAACGGGTATTTTTCAACCTCAATCAATTCAATACCAACCACAAACAATCCCAAACAACAATTTGCCGTCAACCAATTTTCACAACAATTTCAACCAATAAATATCGTCCATGGTTTGTGGACGAGGGGGCGTATATATATATATATATATAAATAAATATTTATATATAGCAATTCACTTTTATTTCCACACATATATATATATATATAAGAAGAAATTGAAGAGTGAGAATTTCTCACCAGTAGCTATCCAATAACACGACTCTTCCTTTATGGAAATCTTCGTCTATTTCGTCTTCTTGTCGCTTTCGTTTCCCGTATTCTCTACATAGGTAAAAATCAAATTTTTACTATGTTATTCAATATATAAAGATCATATTCTAAAAACAAAGATTATATTTTTAATATTCCTATGATGTAAAATTTATATTTTTATTGCTTTAAAAATATAAGAATCATATTTTACTTCTTCTACTTAACAAAAATTCCGACTTTTCTCTTTTTAAAAATATGATCTTTATTTTTGCAAGTTCAAATCTTTTTCTTTTAAAAGATTCAACCTTTTTAATTTCAAAGTTTAAACCCCCTTTTTTTCTATTTTAAACCTTAAAATAAAAATCAGTTTTTATTTCTTTTTTAAAAATCAGTCTTCAAAATTCTTTTCAAAAATTCTGTTTTTACTTTCTTTTAAAAAAAAAATCTGTTTTTACATCTTTTTAAAAATTTTGTTTTTACATCTTTAAAAAAATTCTGTTTTTACATCTTTTAAAAATTCAGTTTTATTTCTTTAAAAAAATTCTGTTTTTATTTTCTTTTAAAAAAAATTCTGTTTATGCATCATAAAAAAAACAGTTTTCTATAAACTAAAACAAATCAGTTTAAAATTCTTAAACAAATCAGAAATTTGTTTTTAAATCGGTTTGTTTTTAAATCGGTTTTATAAATCAAAAATAAAAATCAAAATAAAATAACTTAAAAGTTCACTGTGGTATGCGAAGGGGAGGAGGGAAGAAGAGGCGTCTCTGAGGTGGCGTTCGGAGGTTCGCGGCAGGGTTCCAGGCTTCGGTTCGATGGTCGGCGGCGTCTTCGCTGGAAGGAGGAGGTCGCGAGGGTGGTGGGGTGTTCGGTGGTTCAGGGAGGTGTCACGAGGGTTCGAGGGTCAGGCGCTTCTTCGATTCGATGGTGTCGGCTTCGATACTGGAAGGAGGTTGGTCGGGCGATGGGGGCTTCGGCGAAGTCTTCGTCGGCGGTGGCTCCCAAGAGTAAGGCGGCGGCTCGTATTTAATTTAGGTTTTCTTTTTTTTTTTCTTTTTTTCTCTTTCTGATAAATGATCGGGGGGGGGGGCAAGCAGAAGAAAAAGGGAGGGAGTATATTTTTTTTATTTTATTATTTAATTATTTAAATTTGCATAAGGGTTGACTTTTACATACGACCTCGAAACGAGGCCCACCGCCTGTCGTCCATAGCGTTTTACCCCCATTCCGAACACAATGGGATATGTATCGTAAGCTGGTTTGATCGTTACAATCAGTTTCCGTTGAATTTACATTTAAATCCTTATATTGAATTTTAAACGTACATTTCAAATTACCGGGGTCACATACTAACTAGAAAAATTTCAGAAAAATATTTTCTAGTTTCGTATTGACGATACGGTCCTAACAAAACTAGTTTCGTCGAATTCTAAGACCGTTTGAAAAATGGCCAATTTCCTGTCGATTAAATTCAACAGAAACTGGTCAAACGCGTTTTCTTTTGCCACGCTCACATATTGATTCGAAAAATTATGAAATTTGAAACCTAGCAATAGTTTGACATCCCGGACCCGACAAAAGTGGTTTCGTCGAATTCCGAGACCGTTTGCAAAATATCAATTTTCCACCCTGCATAGTCGGTCAAAGTTCGAATTCAAATTTTCAAACTGACTTACTATTTCTAATTCACTAATTTATTGAAATATTCTATTTCAATGGTTCAAATTGCTTTGAAATAATCAATTTAAAAATTTTAAATTGGCTCGTATTTTTCCGGGTTATTACAGAATAATATTCAACACATGAACTTCAACTCAACGAATGAATTGGCAACTCAACACATGAATATTCGATATCGTTATGTAAATAATTTCAATGAAGGAAAATTATTCTAACACATAAATATTTCAGAAAATTTCGGCAGCATAACGGCAGGGTAGTTAAAACCGGGACCGTCCCTAGTACGGCTCCTCGCTCTACCTTAAAACCTCGCGGTTTTTGACAATGGGGATCATGCATCTAGTTCGCACGCAGGCGGCATGTTTTATTTTCAATTCCACAATCCTATTCCATTTCGTTTCAACCACAAAGGTATTTTTCAACCATAAAGGTATTTTTCAACCACAATATCAACCACAAACAATTATTTCCAACCATTCGTCATACCATATAATATCACGTCAAACACAAGCAATAAATATCGTCCATGGTCTGTGGACGAGGGGAGTATATATATATATATATAATATAATAATTCACTTGCGTTTCATCACAATTCAAAGCATATATGTTTCAAACAACGCTTGTATAATTTATACATCGCTAATATAACTTATACAACACATGTACATGAGATATACAATGCGTATATAATTTACACTTCGCTTATATAATTTATACAACGCGATTTCATTCACACAAATAGTTTAGATTCCTTACATTGGTTTTTGCGGTGCTAAAAATCGTAGAAAGGTCAGAAAAATCCGTGGCTTCTTCTAGAATGTAGAGAGCCTCCTTGCGGTCACGGTGTCTCCTGTTTCATCGAATTTCGTTGAAGAACGAAAAAGATATTATTTTTCAAAGTTTTGCAACGCTTTAAAGTGTTAAAACAGTTTAAAATTAAATAACCCGATAGTTTCCAAACCTGTTCAATCCTAGGTTTTGATTTTTCTTTTGATTCGTAGCTCTATAAGACGATCAGGCTGTTGGACGTCGTCGAGGGAGGAAAGAGCTTCCTAGCAGTGGTTGTCTGAGGCGATGCGATGGCGAATCCAGGCGGCAGCGGCTCCAGGAAGGCGGCGACTTTGAAGAGCTCGAACTCGTCGATCGCAGCTCTGTTGGTGACGAGGCAAGGTCGGATGTGGAGAGGGGAGTACGGCGAGCAAAAGCCTCAACAGTGGTCGGCGGCGAAGCGGCCTCTGGCGATCGGAAAAAGGAGGGGAAGCGGCGAGCTACGGGGACCGTTCTTTTCGACTGGCGGCTAGGGTTTTTTTACGTTTTTATTTTTTTTTTATAAAGAAAATTTCTCATTGGTCAATATTTATAGAAAATTTTTAAATAGTGTTTTTGCAAACGGACTCCTTTTTAAACCCAACGACTGTCGCTCCTAGCTAAATACCCCCATTCCGGACACAATGGGATATGTTTCGTTGGCCATTTCGACTGTTACAGTCAGTTATTTTTCAATTTAAAATATAAAACATTCGATATTTAATTTAAACGTACATTTCAAATTGCCAGGGCCACAAACTGAATTGAAAAATTCCAGAAAATTAAATCTAGCTTTGTTTTGACGATACGGTCCTAACAAAACCAGTTTCGTCGAATTCTGAGCTCGTTTGCAAAACGGCCATTTTTAGGTCGACCCATTTTAACAGAATTTGACCAAACACGTTATCTTTTGCCCCGCTCACGTACTAGCTTCAAAAATTACGAAATTTGAAACTTAGCAATAATTTGACATCCCGGACCCAACAAAAGTGGTTTCGTCGAATTCCGAGGTCATATGCAAAATCTCTATTTTCAAGGGCTATATATACTATATAGCGACCTTTCTGAAAATTCAATTGGCCATAACTTTTGATTTCCGTTATGAAATTTCGATTTTTCAGATTCGTTAGAAAGGTATTGATAAACAGATTTAAATATTTTCAGTTTCGTTAAAATCCGTTATATTTCCCACCCAGTATAGTCAGACTAAGTTTGTATTCAAAATTTCAAACTGCCATATCATACCAAATTCTATATTTTATTGAAATAGGCTATTTTAATCATTCAAATTCCTTGTTAATAACCTAATTTAAAAATTTTAAACTGGTTCACATTTTCCGGGTTATTACAATCTCCCCCACTTAAAACTTTTCGTCCTCGAAAAGGAAATAACAGTTAAGCAGGAAATAAAATGTAAATGCAAAGTATTGTAAAGGTACCTTGCACCGGAGTTAGTCAGAGATGTCCACTCTGCATTTGGGATAAGCTTGTTTAATGCTTTCCTCAGTCTCCCAAGTACAGTCTCTAGGATCACTACTCCACTGCACCTTGACTAAATGAATCTTTTTCCTCCTTAGCTCTCTAGTTTCTTTGCCAACTATCTTTAATGGATCTCTCTTGAGTGCTAATTCTGGAGTTATGTCAATATCCTGTTGCGCTGCTTCTTCAACAACAAGATCTGGATCATGCACATGTTTTCTGAGCTGAGATACGTGGAACACATCATGTACACCAGGCAACCAATCAGGTAATGAAACCCTATATGCAAGAGTTCCAATCCGTTCAAGTATAGGAAAGGGACCAATAAATCTCGGTGCCAACTTCCCAGTCTTTCCAAATCTGATTACCCCTCGCATTGGAGAAACTCTTAAATAAACATAATCGCCAACGGCAAACGATATATCCCTTCTTCTCGCATCAGCATAACTTTTCTGTCATCTCTGTGCGGTTTTTAATCGCTTCTTAATGGAATCGACTTTATCCGATGCTTCTTGAATCATATCGGGCCCTAACACAAGTCTGTTGCCAGGTTCTACCCAACATGCGGGAGATCTGCACGGTCTACCGTATAATGCTTCAAATGGGGACATTCCCAAACTTGCTTGATAGCTATTGTTGTAAGAGAATTCTGCTAAATGTAAATGATCTTCCCATGAGCCTCCAAAATCGATAACGCAAGCTCGCAGCAAATCTTCTAAAATTCTATTCACCCGCTCAGTTTGGCCGTCTGTCTGAGGGTGATAAGCGGTGCTTAGATTTAATTTGGTTCCCAATTCTGTCTGAAATGCTTCCCAGAATTTGCTAGTAAATAGGGGATCTCTATCGCTGACTATATTGAGCGGCACTCCATGTAGTTTAACTATTTCTTTGAAGTAAATCTGTGCTAAACTTTGAGCCGTTCTGTTGGATCGGACAGGTATGAAATGGGCAGTCTTCGTAAAGCGATCTACGATTACCCATATACTGTCGTTTCCTTTTCTAGTTCGAGGCAAGCCATCGATGAAGTCTATCGAGATTTGATAATTTCCATAAATGATAAAGCAAGGGAATACAAAGAAAGATAATGATGATGTACTGATCAAATTGTTTTGCTAATCTGTTTAGCTCATTCTAGGATATTGCTAATCCTATCTCTAATGAGCTACTCGCATTAGAACACTACTGATTCTTCTCTGACGAGGTGTTTTAATGTGTTAGATCCCGGAACTAAGGTTAACCAAAGCTCTGATACCAACTGTGACGATCCCAAAATCCGAGGGGCGGTATTAAGGATAATCATTGGGAAGTAACACATTAATCATCATAGCAGAGTACAGATAATAGCAGAAACAATAAATAAAATAATTTTACATGGATATGACAGCGGAATCACAACATGTAGGAATATCAGAATAGCATAATGTGGGATATACTTAGTAAAAAGAAAGGGAAGTGATCAGTCAACATCGCCTGAGGCGGAATACATACATGCAGTGACATAATAAGAGTATCAGTCTACATCGCCGAAGGCGGAATACATATACATATAGTGAGAAATGCGGAAAGTAAATCAGTCTCCATCGCCTGTGGCGGAATCATAATATAAATACAGTAATGGCAGAAAATATCTAAGTCATCTCTATGGAGTCAGCCTCGCCATGAGCCAAAAGTGCATGCTATGCAGCAGTGCAGAACCAAAAACCACCTGTCACCTGTGTACTAGGCTGCCCGTGTGAAAATAAGGGCACCCACGTTTGCAAAGTGAAACAAACAACGAGTCAGTCATAGGGACTGGTATGAGGAATCTATTTAACAGTTAAACAACAGTAAATAGCAAATCATAGGACCACGCCACTTTCGCGGAACGGGTTTACTCCAGTGATTGCTAGTGCATTTAAAACAAAGTAAATCCTTTTTAAAACAACGCAATGCTTTTAGAAAGAATGAAGCCATTATAAGACCCAGGTCCCATCACACAATGCAACGCAAGCCGGAGGATAGAGTTTTACCTTATAATAGCCAAATATGCTTGATACGTATAAAGCAAAATCATTTGATATTATCACTAGTGCATATATGTTTCAAAACGAATAGCATCATAAATATCAATCATAGGCGACATGAGCGTCCCATGCCACTATATCGCCATATATAAGTTACAATCGAATCCGTTATCTCGTATTGGAAATTGGATTTTCGTCATGAGTCGAGGCAAGGGGCAAGCTCCTCTCCGCTTCGAGACACTCTAGCAAATGCCTCGGGACTACGCACTCTGGGTAACCCCTAGATGCGGCTGGGCCGGTCCTCACTTACGTTAGAGGATTAATTATGCCTGAACACACGTTTCCCGGTCCTTACAGACCTATAATCGAGGCGCCTCGCATTCCAACAACCACAAAGGTGAAAAGTAGATATATATGTCAGGGCTGGTAAGTCACTGACACCACCATAGCTAGAAAGAAACGTCGTGCTCTCCCAGCGGTCCGTATCCCGTTTTTAACTCATACCGGGGTGTGAGGTTCGCGAATCTACGAAATACACAAAGCTAGGCCACGTAGACCTTGCTTTGATCATCATCCACAAGACTTTGCTTTGCAACAGAAGCCTTGATCACAGCATCTTGGCATGCCACATAGGCAGTCCACTCCATACGATTGATTTCCATCGATATATAACCTCTAAGCTCGTACGTCTCAGAGAAGGGCGTTAAGCAAAAGAATAAATTCTCCGCCGCCAAACAGATATATATTTAACAGAGATCAATCAGTATAGAACAAAATCCAATGTCAGACACACAGTCCATTTACAAGTCCGTCCTGGGTCTGAACGAAACCGGAGGCGTCAAATTCCTCGTAAATCCGTCCAATCAACATATACGTCCAGACGGCTACTACTTCCGTCCCTTTCCGGTAGCTACTCCAGTTAGGAACCTCAGTAGCGCCCATCCAACCGATACGAAGATCGTCGGTCTTGAATCGTCTTTGCATTTTCCAATTCGAATCGCTCGATAAATTATTTGAAATGAGGGTTAGCTCGGCCTTTTCAAATAATTCACGTCATTAGAATTTAAATCGATTCTTTATGTGGTTATATTATTCGACATCCATCTTTCAGTTATTTAGTGTTATTTTCATGTCATACACATACAACCATCAAATATCAAACAATTCAAGCCCAATTGGTGTATTTGCAACCCATGTCGCTAAAGATTTTTTATAACGATTTTTCGCCATTTTTATTTATTTAAAAATGGCCATATTAAATTAAACGACATTTCAGGTCGTTTCGTGGCACTGGCGTTGTTTTTCCCTAAATTTGTTTTACACATATCGGAAAATCTAACCGTTGGATTTCTACAAAGTCTATATCAGTGGGAAGGTATTCCCAAAGCGAACCCAACGATTACGGTTTCGTGAGAATCCGACGGTTGGATCTTCCACACTGGTCGTTTGAAGTTACGGTTTCAAAATTCGAACTGCAGCGTCGTTATTCGATTAAATTTAATTATATTTATATTTATATATAAATATAAACGATTCTGGCACTGTTTTTCTTCAGATTTGAATTAAACATTCCGGACAATCCAACCGTTGGATTTTTACAAGGTTGGTGCCGTTGGAAAGGTATTTCCAAGACGAACTCAGCGGTTGCGGTTTCGTGAAGATCCGATGGTCGGATTTCTCGTACCAATCGTTTCAAATTACGATTCCGAAACGCGAACTGCACGGCCTCTATTCCTTTTAATTATAGTTATATTTATATATATAAATATAGTTCATTCCATAGTTTCAACTATAGTTCATTTTATATTTTCAACTTCGTTTTCACTTCAAATATTTCACTAACGCCTTAATATTTCGAAAAATTTCGCCATAACCTCCTTTGTACGGGGAGGGGTTTGGAAATTTATTGGGCCGTATTAGGTACCCAATAAATCCTAAAAAGCATTCACATATTTTTAGTGATATATTTTGGTGTTTACGGGGGAGCATGTACTGATAATCACTCCAGAGAATAAATTCCCGTCACCCGTTTCCGTGTGGAAATAAATAGTCCATGTGCCGTATCTAATAACTAGAGCGACGTGATTATTGTCAACTCCAGACCCGTGTGGGGTTTTTATTAATCTGGCAATTTATCGTTATAATCTATATAGTCCATATCAGTCATCAGTTCAACCTGTAGTACTTAGTCATCGCCATACAAGCCTCTTGCTTGTATGGTAAATCTTCCACCTCGTCACACAAGCTCCAATTGCTTATGTGGAATATGATGAAGTATGCCTATCATCAAGAAGTATGCCATGTAGTGTAGTTCAAAATTAATTGTTACTATCCTATGGCGTTGTTTATTATTTCACATAGAAAAACCAGCACTCCGCATCCAATGGCATTCACAGGAGTTGATATATAAATAAAATTGCGCAGCCAACTCATCAAGGTTTACCTATTTGTCGGGCACGCAAATAATTTCTTTACTCAACAGCTAATCCATTTTTTTCCTGTTCAACACATGTATATATATGCAGAACAAGCTAAAAATAATATTCCTAGCAAACTATTATTTATTTTAACACGTGTGTAATTTTAGCTAAGCATATACATGATAAAAGGAATATTTTTATCATCAAAAATATTTATTCGACACATGTGTATTTTTAACTAAGCGTATACATGATAAAAGGAATATTTTTATCATCAAAAATATTTATTCGACACATGTGTATTTTTAACTAAGCGTATACATGATAAAAGGAATATTTTTATCATCAAAAATATTTATTCGACACATGTGTATTTTTAACTAGGCGTATACATGATAAAACGAATATTTTTATCATCAAAAATATTTATTCGACACATGTGTATTTTTAACACTTTATATACTCTATAAAAATAGAGTTTTCACTGTCGATTCATTTTATTTTTAAAAGATGATAGTATTCAACACATGAACTTCAATTCAACGAATGAATTGCAACTCAACACATGAATATTCGATCTAGTTTGTATATATATAAAAATGTGATTTTTATTACTAAAGCCATTTGTTTAAATTCGAATAATATTCAACACATGAATTTCAACTCAACGGATGAATTGGCAACTCAACACATGAATATTCGATCTAGTTTGTATATATATAAAAATGTGATTTTTATTACTAAAGCCATTTGTTTAAATTTGAATAATATTCAACACATGAATTTCAACTCAACGAATGAATTGGCAACTCAACACATGAATATTCGATCTAGTTTGTATATATATAAAAATGTGATTTTTATTACTAAAGCCATTTGTTTAAATTCGAATAATATTCAACACATGAATTTCAACTCAACGAATGAATTGGCAACTCAACACATGAATATTCGATCTAGTTTGTATATATATAAAAATGTGATTTTTATTACTAAAGCCATTTGTTTAAATTCGAATAATATTCAACACATGAATTTCAACTCAACGAATGAATTGGCAACTCAACACATGAATATTCGATATCGTTTGTATATATATAAAAATGTGATTTTTATTACTAAAGCCATTTGTTTAAATTCGAATAATATTCAACACATGAATTTCAACTCAACGAATGAATTGGCAACTCAACACATGAATATTCGATATCGTTATGTAAATAATTTCAATGAAGGAAAATTATTCTAACACATAAATATTTCAGAAAATTTCGGCAGCATAACGGCAGGGTAGTTAAAACCGGGACCGTCCCTAGTACGGCTCCTCGCTCTACCTTAAAACCTCGCGGTTTTTGACAATGGGTATCATGCATCTAGTTCGCACGCAGGCGGCATGTTTTATTTTCAATTCCACAATCCTATTCCATTTCGTTTCAACCACAAAGGTATTTTTCAACCATAAAGGTATTTTTCAACCACAATATCAACCACAAACAATTATTTCCAACCATTCGTCATACCATATAATATCACGTCAAACACAAGCAATAAATATCGTCCATGGTCTGTGGACGAGGGGAGTATATATATATATATATATATATATATATATATATATATATATATATAATAATTCACTTGCGTTTCATCACAATTCAAAGCATATATGTTTCAAACAACGCTTGTATAATTTATACATCGCTAATATAACTTATACAACACATGTACATGAGATATACAATGCGTATATAATTTACACTTCGCTTATATAATTTATACAACGCGATTTCATTCACACAAATAGTTTAGATTCCTCACATTGGTTTTTGCGGTGCTAAAAATCGTAGAAAGGTCAGAAAAATCCGCGGCTTCTTCTAGAATGTAGAGAGCCTCCTTGCGGTCACGGTGTCTCCTGTTTCATCGAATTTCGTTGAAGAACGAAAAAGATATTATTTTTCAAAGTTTTGCAACGCTTTAAAGTGTTAAAACAGTTTAAAATTAAATAACCCGATAGTTTCCAAACCTGTTCAATCCTAGGTTTTGATTTTTCTTTTGATTCGTAGCTCTATAAGACGATCAGGCTGTTGGACGTCGTCGAGGGAGGAAAGAGCTTCCTAGCGGTGGTTGTCTGAGGCGATGCGATGGCGAATCCAGGCGGCGGCGGCTCCAGGAAGGCGGCGACTTTGAAGAGCTCGAACTCGTCGATGGCAGCTCTGTTGGTGACGAGGCTAGGTCGGATGTGGAGAGGGGAGTACGGCGAGCAAAAGCCTCAACAGTGGTCGACGGCGAAGCGGCCTCTGGCGATCGGAAAAAGGAGGGGAAGCGGCGAGCTACGGGGATCGTTCTTTTCGACTGGCGGCTAGGGTTTTTTTACGTTTTTTTTTTTTTATAAAGAAAATTTCTCATTGGTCAATATTTATAGAAAATTTTTAAATAGTGTTTTTGCAAATGGACTCCTTTTTAAACCCAACGACTGTCGCCCCTAGCTAAATACCCTCATTCCGGACACAATGGGATATGTTTCGTTGGCCATTTCGACTGTTACAGTCAGTTATTTTTCAATTTAAAATATAAAACATTCGATATTTAATTTAAACGTACATTTCAAATTGCCAGGGCCACAAACTGAATTGAAAAATTCCAGAAAATTAAATCTAGCTTTGTTTTGACGATACGGTCCTAACAAAACCAGTTTCGTCGAATTCTGAGCTCGTTTGCAAAACGGCCATTTTTAGGTCGACCCATTTTAACAGAATTTGACCAAACACGTTATCTTTTGCCCCGCTCACGTACTAGCTTCAAAAATTACGAAATTTGAAACTTAGCAATAATTTGACATCCCGGACCCAACAAAAGTGGTTTCGTCGAATTCCGAGGTCATATGCAAAATCTATATTTTCAAGGGCTATATATACTATATAGCGACCTTTCTGAAAATTCAATTGGCCATAACTTTTGATTTCCGTTATGAAATTTCGATTTTTCAGATTCGTTAGAAAGGTATTGATAAACAGATTTAAATATTTTCAGTTTCGTTAAAATCCGTTATATTTCCCACCCGGTATAGTCAGACTAAGTTTGTATTCAAAATTTCAAACTGCCATATCATACCAAATTCTATATTTTATTGAAATAGGCTATTTTAATCATTCAAATTCCTTGTTAATAACCTAATTTAAAAATTTTAAACTGGTTCACATTTTCCGGGTTATTACAATACCAGTGCATAAAACAAACAGCGTAATGCTAAATAAAGAAAAATGAAGCTATTATAAGACCCAGGTCCCATCACACAATGCAACGCAAGCCGGAGGATAGGGTTTTTACCTTATAATAGCCAAAGCATGCTTGATACGTTTAAAACACATTATATTGATATTACTATAAGTGTATAGTGTCAAAACAATTTCAATCATAAATATCAATCCTAGGCGGCATGAATGACCCATACCACTATGTCGCCATACTAGGTTCTACAAATAAAACTGCAATATCACGTATTGGAAATTGGATTTCTGTCATGAGTCGAGGAAAGGAGCAAGCTCCTCTCCGTTCGAGACACTCTAGCAAATGTCCCAGGACCCCACTATGATCCTTGGAATCGGCTGTGCCGGTCCTCTCTTACTTTTGAGGATTAGTTATTCCTGAACACACGTTTCCCGGTCCTAACAGACCTAATATCGAGGCGCCTCATCCAACAACCACACAGGTGAAAAGTATATAAATGTCAGCCAGTTTAAGCACTGACACCACCCATAGCTAGAAAGAAACGCCGTGTTCTCCCAACGGTCTGTATCCCTTTTTGACTCATACCGAGGTGTGAGGCTCGCGAATTCACGTTATACACAAAGCTGCGCCACACAGGTCGTGCTTTGATCATCAACCACAAGACTTTGCTTTTCAACAGAAGCCTTGATCAATTGCCACTTACGCGTGCCACACTGGCAATTCACTCCATGCGACTGATGTCCATCGATATACAACCTCTGAGCTCGTACGTCTCAGAGAAGGGCGTTAAGCCAGAGAATAAATTCTCCGCCGCCAAACAGATGTATATTTAATAGAGATCAATCAACACAGAATAAAATCCAATGTCAGACACACAATCCATTTACAAGTTCGTTCTGGGTCTGAACGAAACCGGAGGCACTTTCCTCGCATATCCATCCATCTCCAAGTACGTCTGGATGATCACCAACTGTTTCCCTCATCTTGGGTGTACAGCCCAATCAAGATCATCAGTAATCACCCAAACGATGTGAAGACTTCTGGTCTTCAACCACCGTCTTCATCTTCGACATCATGTCGAATCGGTTATTCAGAATGGGTATAAACCCGGCCTTTCTGAATAACCCACATATATGATAAACAAATGTTATACAAACACAACAAACGCCTCATTCCAATTCAGAATGTTCTTTTATTCACAAAATCACATTCTTAGGGAAAGGTTCCCATTAATTTTATCCAAGATAAATTCTTCTAAATTTATTCTTTAATCTTCCTTCGGATATCATTTCAAACTAGTCGGGATTAGCGAACCACACCGAAGTAATTATTTGTTTTATTTCCCAATCCCAACCTATTCATCCCCTGGAGCAAAACTGGTAATACTCCCTATCCAACACCACGGTGCTATCGGTAAAATTAATTACCATTTCACGTTCAAATCTAATTAAAGATTTAACTATCGCTTTGGAGCAAAACTGGTGGTACTCCATTCTCGATCACCTTTCGGATTTGATAATTTAAATTATCAATTCACATTTCAATCTAATTAAAGATCATTAAACCTCCACTTAGTTTTAATCTTTTCAAAAATCAACATCCTGCCTTTAACTGGGTTAAAGAACAAATGTCATCTAAAACACGATTCACGATAAACCCAAATCACATTTGATATTAAATACAAGGCTCTGAATAGAAAATATACCGACTTATATTCAATATCAAATTCTGAAACCAACAAATATCGTATTGGAAATAACGATATAAAATATATCTTTCAAATTCCCATAACAATATCTGTATAGTCACGAAATCCAACATCGAAATATTCCGAAGATAATTTCGATTCAACTCCAGTCCAATTCACATATTGGGAATATTGATTATTTTTAAAATCACTTTCAAATTCAATTTATTTATTTCAAAAATAAATTGATTTTAATTCTAGTTCAAAACTAGTTCATTTCGACAAAAATATATTTTTATCCTTTCAAATGTGGAATTTTTCATCCCAGTTCTTTCCAATTCACAAATTATGATTTTACACAAATTATTAATATTTTTAATAATTTTATCAAGGCTCGTACAGTCGATTTCCAACAACGGCCATCGAACTGCACTTACAGCGACCTTTTCTGAATTTGAATTGGACATAATTCCAAATCCAACCGTTAGATTTCAAATTTCTAATATTCATTGGAAAGCTCTTTTCGATACGAACCCAACAGTTCCGGTTTTAGGAGAATCTGACGGTCGGATCTCCCGCAACGTCAATTCGAAGTCAATGGTCGAAATTCACGAACTGCCGCGGCGCTGCGCATTCTATTCAGGCCATTATATATATATATATATAATATATATATATTATACATATTTCATCGATTTCCTTTTTAAAACGTATTTTATAAATCATTTTAAATTCGTTTTCAAAACCATTTCAACTCTATATTCAATTTCAAATCAAAATTGAATATTTCATATCATTACTATATAAATGATAATATTTTTAAAATGTTATATTTCGAAATCACTACCTTTTCTATATTCATTATAAAAACGAATATAATCGATATAAATATCGTTCACGTCAAAATAGCGCAACTCTAATCAACACGGCTTTATATATTTCAATAAATTCGTTATTCTATTCAACAAATGAATATTTATTCTATTCAACACATAGATCTATATTTCTTTCAACACATGACTAATCTCAACACATGAGTACTGTCAACACACAACTATTTTTGTTATGTAAATTATTTTATAAAATTATGTTATCTATCGTTTGATTTTTAATTAGACTCCTACTGGAAAGTAGTTCTAATTTTAAATATGATAAAGATGTAAATTTTATTATTTTAAAATATTTTACTCAACACATAAATAGTTTCAACACATGAACATCGTCAACACATGACTATTTTTATATTCAACACATGAATTTTCTTTTATAATATTCATTATTTTCCCGATTGGAATGAGGCCCAATCAATTACCATATAACGTTAATTATATGGGTTCTATACAACACATGTATATAATAGCAACGATAAACAATCAACCATCATTCAAAGTGCACCACACAACTGCATAAGCATCAAATATAAATAATCGACGCTTACACAGTCCGTCGACCAATCGATCGACATACAATTAAATAATTGGGATTAGTGTACCCAAATATCATCCCAACACCCGTGTGGGGTTTCAAATCAACAAACACAGATTTTTATTTATGCAGTTGGGCGATATGTAAAATTTATCGACCCAATCAATATCAGTCAAATCAGTGTATATAAACAAATCTACCGATTTTTTTATAAATATTTATTTATTCACTTTCACGTTAAAAATTATATTTTTAACGATAATTAATTTATTTCAACCATCTACATTTTATTATCGATTTCACATCAACAACACAAACAAATTTCACAACACATCAATCAAACAAACAAGCCGTCCATGGTCTGTGGACGATGGGTGTCGGGTGCTGCTAAGCACCATCTGCATCCTAGTATATATATATAACTAGAAAAAGAAATTTAGAGTGAGAAGTTCTCACCAAAGCTATCCCAACTCCACGAAACTTCAAATGTATAAATCTTCGTTGTCCGACACTTTCGTTGCTCGTAGCCACTACATATATAAAAATCACATTTTTATATTGTTGCAATGTATATAAAAATCACATTTTTATTTGTTCACTTTCAATTTAAAAATCATATTTTTATAATCACTCCATATGGATATAAATTCTATTTTTACATCGCTACTATATAGATAAAAATTCTATTTTTGCATCGCTACTATATAGATAAAAGAATTCTATTTTTACATCGCTACTATATAGATAAAAATTCTATTTTTACATCGCTACTATATAGATAAAAATTCTATTTTTCCAACGGTGTTCATATAATAAAGATTATATTTTTATCACGCTATTCTCTATATAAAGATTTCGCCTTTTCAAATATAAAGATTTAATTTTTCTTATTTCATCACTATAAAAATCACATTTTTACTTCATTATATATATATAATAGAAATCAGATTTTTATTTCGTTACATATATAAAGATGATATTTTTACTATCTTACCTATATAAAATTATATTTTTATACTTCTACAATATAAAAGATTATATTTTTACTATCTATATAATATGAAAATTATATTTTCAACCTTTACATACGATAAAAATTATATTTTTAACTTCCTACTTCATAAAAATTATATCTTTAACATTTCTATATATATGTAAAACCTGATTTAATAACACGTAAATAAATAAAACTGATTTAAAACAAAAATAAAAACTTACATCAATCACGAAGAGGACGGAGAAGCAAGGGGGCACAGTGGGTCTATGGTGCAGGCGGAGGGGGGTGGCTTCATCGAGGCGGCTAGGGTTTTAAAGGGGGGTGTGGCGGTGGTTTAAGTTGGAGGAAGGAAGGCGGAGGAAGAAGGGGGCGTTGGGGTGTCGAGCGGCGAATGGAGGGAGGAGCGGTGGCTGGTGGAAGAGGGCTCCGCCCTGGTGGCGGCGTGCGGCGGCACTGCTGGGAAGAGCCGCGGCTCCTCCCCCTTCTTCGTCTCTCTTTTTTTTTTCGATTCTGAAAATGAACTAACGGGGGGAGGGGGGCTGGAGGGTAAAGAGAGAGAGAGAGAGAGAGGAAGTTTTATTTTTTTAATTTATTTAATTATTTAATTTCAAAAAGTTGACTTTTTCATTTGACCTCTAAACGAGGCCCACCGCCTGTCGTCCATAGCTAATTACCCCCATTCCGAACACAATGGGATATGTATCGTATGCTGATTCGACTGTTTCGATCAGTTTTCGTCAAAATCAACGTATAACTCTATATATTGAATTTGAACGCGCATTTCAATTTATCGGGGCCACATACAAACTAGAAAAATTCCAGAAAAATATTTTCTAGCTTCGTATTGACGATACAGTCCTAACAAAACTAGTTTCGTTGAATTCTGAGACCGTTGGAAAAATGGCCATTTTCCAGTCGATTAAAATCAACTGAAACTGGTCAAACGCGTTTTCCTTTGCCACGCTCACATATTGATTCGAAAAATTATGAAATTTGAAATCTAGCAATAATTTGACATCACGGATCCTACAAAAGTGGTTTCGTCGAAATCCGAGGTCGTTTGCAAAATGGCTATTTTTAAGGGCCGAAATTCCATAGCGACTATTCAGAATTTTCAACTGGACATATCTTTTGATTCCCGCTATGAAATTTCGATTTCTCGGATTCGTTGGAAAGATATTCTCAAATAGATCCTATTATTTTTGGCTTCGCTAAAATCCGATTTATTTTGCACCCGGTATGTTCAATTGAAATTTGAAATCGAATTATCGAACTACCGCGCCATTTTCAATTCTATTTATAATTATATATAATTATTTATATTCTAACGACGACGTATATAATATATACATTCGAATTCTATTCAAAATAAATTTCTCGTCAATATTTTTCAAAATAATCTATTTTAAATGTTCAAACTTCACTAAAATTGCCAAAATAAAAATTTTAAACTGGCTCGCATTTCCGGGTTGTTACATTCTCCTCCACTTAAAACTTTTCGTCCCCGAAAAGGAACAAAGCTGAAAGTTGTTTAACAATTCAACTCAACTTCCATTATTTTGATTACGGCTTAAGTTCTTCAACTTTTCAGTTTCTAAGAACTTTTCAAAATTTTCAAAAATTTGGCTAACACCCTAAATTTTCGAAAAAATTCGCCATAACCTCCCCTGCACCGGGAAAATCCCGAAATTGCCATATAGGCCTTCTGATCTCAAAAAGAAAAAGAAAAAGCCAAGCGGCTAGCCAATCGGCTCATAAAATCATCATCACCTAAACAAAACGGTAAATTATAGTAATTATGTACCTATTTGTCGGGCAAACAATTTTATTCTCTGCTCTAGCCTCCTTGCTATGAACTGTTCAATGTAAGTACATGTATATGCAAGCAAATGCGACTAATTTCAAACAATTCACAACAATGAATTCTAGCTATATTTTGGTTCTCACACCAGTCTAATGGAAATATATAGATATCACACCTTCGAAATACGAACATAAATACTGATGATGTGGCCACATCATCAGAATTATCACCGGGTGTCTAGAATGTGATTCTATATCTATCCAGTATATTAAAACTTCGAATATACGTTCATGACGTGTATACGCGAAATCTTTATATACTCGATTGTCCAAATTCAAAATAAATAAATATTCAAATACGTTTAGAACGAATTAAATTTTCAAAACAAAATTGTTTTCATTTGAAAAATATACTCTTCACACCCGTCCTAGGATACTACTAATCCTATCTCTAACGAGTCATTCTAATTGGATATTACTAATCCAATATCTGATGAATTCTTTCGTATGGTTCTAGTGTGTCTTGTTCTCGAGCTCTATAAACTAAAGCTCTGATACCAAACTGACAAGACCCGAACTTCCCCGGTAAGGAAAGCACGGATAACGTTGAGGACAAGACAAATCAGAACGCAGACGGAAGAACATTTCATTGTTATTACAACAATTACATCAGATACAAGAATATACAGAGTATAAATGAATAAATTACATTCAACAAATATCAGAGATTATAATAAATTACATAGCAGCGGAAAATAATACAAAACACAACTGAAAGTGATACACGGATACAGAGCTTTCTGAGCATCGTTCCAGCTGTAAATCAGGATCCTGTGAATATAAATCTGCAAAACTGTAAAAATCTAATCTTTTCCATCCACAAAATCTAAACTTTATTAGCGTAGAAATCTAATTTTAATTAGCTAAAAAAAATCTATTTTTATATTAACTAAAAACTTACAGCGGGTTCCAATCAGTCGAAGGAAGAGGCAAGGGGGTTGGCGAGGCTGCTGGAGTGGGCGGCGCGACTGGGATCCACGGTGGGTGGGCTGAGGGGGTGCGGTCGGTTTCAGGAGGGAGGAGAAGAAGAAGAGGAGGAGGGAGAAGAGAGGCGCGGAAGGTAAAGGAGAGGGGGGGTCAGGTCGCGCCTGAGGCGGCGCGAGGGGGGCTTTCGTCGAAGTGGCGGCGGCGGTTTAGGGGGGGCGGCGCGATTTATGGATCGGGATTTCTCTTCTTTTTTTCCAATTCGAAAATGAATTTGAACGGGGCCTGAAGTGGAAGGATAAGGAGAGGAGAGAGGAGGATTTATATTTTATTTTATTTTATTTCAAAAAGTTGACTTTTACATATGACCTCTAAACGAGGCCCACCGCCTGTCGTCCCTAGCTAATTACCCCCATTCCGAACACAATGGGATATGTATCATAGGATGATTCGATCGTTTCGATCGGTTTCCGTTAAAATCAACATATAACTTTATATATTGAATTTGAACGTGCATTTCAATTTACTGGGGTCACATACTAACTCGAAAAATTCTAGAAAAATATTTTCTAGCTTCGTATTGACGATACGGTCCTAACAAAACTAGTTTCGTCGAATTCTGAGACCGTTTGAAAAATGGCCATTTTCCAGTCGATTAAAATCAACTGAAACTGGTCAAACACGTTTTCCTTTGCCACGCTCACATATTGATTCGAAAAATTATGAAAATTGGAATCTAGCAATAATTTGACATCACGGATCCAACAAAAGTGGTTTCGTTGAAATCCGAGGTCATTTGCTAAATTTCCATTTTTAAGGGCCTGAATTCCATAGCGACTATTCAGAATTTTCAACTGGACATATCTTTTTATCCCCGTTATGAAATTTTGATTTTTTGGATTCGTTGGAAAGATATTATCAAATAGATCCTAATGTTTTCAGTTTCGCTAAAATCCGGTTTGTTTTGCACCCGGTACATTCAATTGAAGTTTGAAATCGAATTATCGAACTACCGCGCCATTTTCAATTCTATTTATAATTATATATAATTATTTATATTCTAACGAAGAACTATATAACTATATACGTTTGAATTTTATTCAAAATAAATTTCTCGTCGATATTATTTAAAATAATTCATTTTAAATAATAAAAATTCGCTAAAATTGCCAAAATAAAAAATTTAAACTGGCCTAGATTTTCGGGTTGTTACAAAAACCAAAACTACTAGCTGCCAGTGTGGAAATAGGGGCACCCAGAGTTTAGGTTAAAACAATAAACTCCAGGTCAGTCATGTGACTGGTGTGAGAACTAAAACAGTTATTATTTTAACTTTATTTTAAAGTTCGGTAAATCAAGGGACCACGCCGTATAACACGGAACGGGTTTCCTCCCAAGAATACCAGTGCATAAAACAAACAGCGCAATGCTAAATAAAGAAAAATGAAGCTATTATAAGACCCAGGTCCCATCACACAATGCAACGCAAGCCGGAGGATAGCGTTTTTACCTTATAATAGCCAAAGCATTCTTGATACGTTTAAAACACATTATTTTGATATTACAATAAGTGTGTAGTGTCAAAACAATTTCAATCATAAATATCAATCCTAGGCGGCATGAATGACCCATACCACTATGTCGCCATACTAGGTTCTACAAATAAAACCGCAATATCACGTATTGGAAATTGGATTTCCGTCATGAATCGAGGCAAGCGGCAAGCTCCTCTCCGTTCGAGACACTCTAGCAAATGTCCCAGGACCACACAATGATCCCTAGAATCGGTTGGGCCGGTCCTCTCTTACTTTTGAGGATTAGTTATTCCTGAACATACGTTTCCCGGTCCTAACAGACCTAATATCGAGGCGCCTCATCCAACAACCACACAGGTGAAAAGTATATAAATGTCAGCCAGTTTAAGCACTGACACCACCCATAGCAAGAAAGAAACGCCGTGTTCTCCCAACGGTCCGTATCCCGTTTTTGACTCATACCGAGGTGTAATGCTCGCGAATTCACGTTATACACAAAGCTGCGCCACACAGGTCGTGCTTTGATCATCAACCACAAGACTTTGCTTTCCAACAGAAGCCTTGATCAATTTCCACTTACGCGTGCCACACTGGCAATTCACTCCATGCGACTGATGTCCATCGATATACAACCTCTGAGCTCGTATGTCTCAGAGAAGGGCGTTAAGCAAGAGAATAAATTCTCTGCCGCCAAACAGATGTATATTTAATAGAGATCAATCAACACAGAATAAAATCCAATGTCGGACACACAATCCATTTACAAGTTCGTTCTAGGTCTGAACGAAACCGGAGGCACTTTCCTCGCATATCCATCCATCTCCAAGTACGTCTGGACGATCACCAACTGTTTCCCTCATATTGGGTGTACAGCCCAATCAAGATCATCGGTAATCACCCAAACGATGTGAAGACTTCCGGTCTTCAACCACCGTCTTCATCTTCGACATCTCGTCGAATCGGTTATTCAGAATGGGTATAAACCCGGCCTTTCTGAATAACCCACGTATATGATAAACAAATGTTACACAAACACAACAAACGCCTCATTCCAATTCAGAATGTTCTTTTATTCAAAAAATCACATTCTTAGGGAAAGGTTCCCATTAATTTTATCCAAGATAAATTCTTCTAAATTTATTCTTTAATCTTCCTTCGGATATCATTTCAAACTAGTCGGGATTAGCGAACCACACCGAAGTAATTATTTGTTTTATTTCCCAATCCCAACCTATTCATCCCCTGGAGCAAAACTGGTAATACTCCCTATCCAAGACCACGGTGTTATCGGTAAAATTAAATACCATTTCACGTTCAAATCTAATTAAAGATTTAACTATCGCTTTGGAGCAAAACTGGTGGTACTCCATTCTCGATCACCTTTCAGATTTGATAATTTAAATTATCAATTCACATTTCAATCTAATTAAAGATTCATTAAAACTCCTCTTAGTTTTAATCTTTTCAAAAATCAACATCCTGCCTTTAACTGGGTTAAAGAACCAATGTCATCTAAAACACGATTCACGATAAACCCAAATCACATTTGATATTAAATACAAGGCTCTGAATAGAAAATATACCGGCTTATATTCAATATCAAATTCTGAAACCAACAAATATCGTATTGGAAATAACAATATAAAATATATCTTTCAAATTCCCATAACAATATCTGTATAGTCACGAAATCCAACATCAAAATATTCCGAAGATAATTTCGATTCAACTCCAGTCCAATTCACATATTGGGAATATTGATTATTTTTAAAATCACTTTCAAATTCAATTTATTTATTTCAAAAATAAATTGATTTTAATTCTAGTTCAAAACTAGTTCATTTCGACAAAAATATATTTTTATCCTTTCAAATGTGGAATTTTTCATCCCAGTTCTTTCCAATTCACAAATTATGATTTTACACAAATTATTAATATTTTTAATAATTTTATCAAGGCTCGTACAGTCGATTTCCAACAACGGCCATCGAACTACACTTACAGCGACCTTTTCTGAATTTGATTTGGACATAATTCCAAATCCAACCGTTAGATTTCAAATTTCTAATATTCATTGGAAAGCTCTTTTCGATACGAACCCAACGGTTCCGGTTTTAGGAGAATCCGACGATCGGATCTCCCGCAACGTCAATTCGAAGTCAATGGTCGAAATTCACGAACTGCCGTGGTGCTGCGCGTTCTATTCAGGCCATTATATATATATATATATAATATAATATAATATAATATATATATATATATTATATATATTTCGTCGATTTCCTTTTTAAAACATATTTTATAAATCGTTTTAAATTCGTTTTCAAAACCATTTCAACTCTATATTCAATTTCAAATCAAAAATGAATATTTCATATCATTACTATATAAATGATAATATTTTCAAAATGTTATATTTCGAAATCACTACCTTTTCTATATTCATTATAAAAACGAATATAATCGATATAAATATCGTTCACGTCAAAATATCGCAACTCTAATCAACACGGCTTTATATATTTCAATAAATTCATTATTCTATTCAACAAATGAATATTTATTCTATTCAACACATGAATCTATATTTCTTTCAACACATGACTAATCTCAACACATGAGTACTGTCAACACACAACTATTTTTGTTATGTAAATTATTTTATAAAATTATGGTATCTATCGTTTGATTTTTAATTAGACTCCTACTGGAAAGTAGTTCTAATTTTAAATATGATAAAGATGTAAATTTTATTATTTTAAAATATTTTACTCAACACATAAATAGTTTCAACACATGAACATCGTCAACACATGACTATTTTTATATTCAACACATGAATTTTCTTTTATAAAATTTACTATTTTCCCGATTGGAATGAGGCCCAATCAATTACCATATAACGTTAATTATATGGGTTCTATACAACACATGTATATAATAGCAACGATAAACAATCAACCATCATCCAAAGTGCACCACACAACTGCATAAGCATCAAATATAAATAATCGACGCTTACACAGTCTGTCGACCAATCGATCGACATACAATTAAATAATTGGGATTAGTGTACCCAAATATCATCCCAACACCCGTGTGGGGTTTCAAATCAACAATCACATATTTTTATTTGTGCAGTTGGGCGATGTGTAAAATTTATCGACCCAATCAATATCAGTCAAATCAGGGTATATAAACAAATCGGCCGATTTGTTTGTAAATATTTATTTATTCACTTTCACGTTAAAAATTATATTTTTAACGATAATTAATTTATTTCAACCATCTACATTTTATTATCGATTTCACATCAACAACACAAATAAATTTCACAACACATCAATCAAACAAACAAGCCGTCCATGGTCTGTGGACGACGGGTGTCGGGTGCTGCTAAGCACCGTCTGCATCCTAGTATATATATATAACTAGAAAAAGAAATTTAGAGTGAGAAGTTCTCACCAAAGCTATCCCAACTCCACGACACTTCAAATGTAGAAATCTTCGTCGTCCGACACTTTTGTTGCTCGTAGCCACTACATATATAAAAATCACAATTTTATATTGTTGCTATGTATATAAAAATCACATTTTTATTTGTTCACTTTCAATTTAAAAATCATATTTTTATAATCTCTCCATATGGATAAAAATTCTATTTTTACATCAGTACTATATAGATAAAAATTATATTTTTGCATCTCTACTATATAGATAAAAGAATTCTATTTTTACATCGCTACTATATAGATAAAAATTCTATTTTTACATCGTTACTATATAGATAAAAATTCTATTTTTCCAACGGTGTTCATATAATAAAGATTATATTTTTATCACGCTATTCTCTATATAAAGATTTCGCCTTTTCAAATATAAAGATTTAGTTTTTCTTATTTCATCACTAAAAAATCACATTTTTACTTCATTATATATATATAATAAAAATCAGATTTTTATTTTGTTACATATTTAAAGATGATATTTTTACTATCTTACCTATATTAAAATTATATTTTTATACTTCTACAATATAAAAGATTATATTTTTACTATCTATATAATATGAAAATTATATTTTCAACCTTTACATACGATAAAAATTATATTTTTAACTTCCTACTTCATAAAAATTATATCTTTAACATTTCTATATATATGTAAAACCTGATTTAATAACACGTAAATAAATAAAACTGATTTAAAACAAAAATAAAAACTTACATCAATTACGAAGAGGAGGGAGAAGCACGGGGGCACGGTGGGTCTATGGTGCAGGCGGAGAGGGGTGGCTTCATCGAGGCGGCTAGGGTTTTAAAGGGGGGTGCGGCGGTGGTTTAAGGTGGAGGAAGGAATGCGAAGGAAGAAGGGGGCGCTGAGGTGTCGAGCGGCGAACGGAGGGAGGAACGGTGGCTGGTGGAAGAGGGATCCGCCCTGGTGGCGGCGGGCGGCGACGTGCGGCGGCGCTGCTGGGAGGAGCAGCGGCTCCTCCCCCTTCTTCATCTCCTTTTTTTTTCGATTCTGAAAATGAACTAACGGGGGGGCCAGGAGGGTATAGGGAGAGAGAGAGAGGAAGTTTTATTTTTTTAATTTATTTAATTATTTAATTTCAAAAAGTTGACTTTTTCATTTGACCTCTAAACGAGGCCCACCGCCTGTCGTCCATAGCTAATTACCCCTATTCCGAACACAATGGGATATGTATCGTAGGCTGATTCCACTGTTTCGATCAGTTTTCGTCAAAATCAACATATAACTCTATATATTGAATTTGAACGCGCATTTCGATTTACCGGGGCCACGTACTAACTAGAAAAATTCCAGAAAAATATTTTCTAACTTCTTATTGACGGTCGGTCCTAACAAAACTAGTTTCATCGAATTCTGAGACCGTTGGGAAAATGGCCATTTTCCAGTCGATTAAAATCAACTTAAACTGGTCAAACGCGTTTTCCTTTGCCACGCTCACATATTGAATCGAAAAATTATGAAATTTGGAATCTAGCAATAATTTGACATCACGGATCCAACAAAAGTGGTTTCATCGAAATCCGAGGTCGTTTGCAAAATGGCTATTTTTAAGGGCCGAAATTCCATAGCGACTATTCAGATTTTTCAACTGGACATATCTTTTGATTTCCGCTATGAAATTTCGATTTCTCGGATTCGTTGGAAAGATATTCTCAAATAGATCATATTATTTTTGGTTTCGCTAAAATCCGGTTTATTTTGCACCCGGTATGTTCAATTGAAATTTGAAATCGAATTATCGAACTACCGCACCATTTTCAATTCTATTTATAATTATATATAATTATTTATATTCTAACGACGACGTATATAATATATACGTTCGAATTCTATTCAAAAGAAATTTCTCGTCGATATTTTTCAAAATAATCTATTTAAATGTTCAAACTTCACTAAAATTGCCAAAATAAAAATTTTAAACTGGCTCGCATTTCCGGGTTGTTACAGGTAGCTCTCTCCAATATATAGAAACCCTTTTAATATCATGGCCTAACTCCTTATGGTTTGGGAGATATAAATTATTTAGTGTTCGGGGTCTTTTTTTACAAAAGAATTTTGAAAGAGGAGGAGAGTCGTCGCCATGAAAATGAAGAATAAGGATTAGGGTTTTCATTAGGGTTATGGATGGGTTTATGATAATATATAGAGGTTAGGAAATTTGTAGTTTAACCCTTGTGTCTTTTAATTAGGTTTTATTTTACAATTATGACCTCTTATGTATATTGTTTTACTAATTTTTGGTCCTTTCCATAGTTCAAAAAACCGTGCGATCACCTACGCATTCCAACTTTGAAGAAAATTGAAACATAACTATTTCTCAACATTACCAATCCAAAGAAACTGGTTTCATTGAATTCCGAGTCCGTATGAATAAATAATGAATTTTTAAATTCTGAAAATTGACTGTATTTACTGAAAAATTAATAAATACCGCATATTAGCTCCAAAAATCACGAATTTTGGAATATAGTAGTAATTTAATATTCCGGATCCATAGAAAGTGGTTTCATCGAATTTGGATGTCGTTTGTAAAATTTCCATTTTTAAGGCTATATATTTAATATATTGTAACAACCCGAAAATCTGGGCCAGTTTAAAATTTTTATTTTGGCAATGTTAGCGAATTTTGATTATTTAAAATGTATTATTTCAAAATAATATCGACGAGAAATTTACTTTGAATATAATTCGAACGTATATATTTATATACGTCGTCGTTAGAATATAAATAATTATATATAATTATAAAAGGAATTGAAAATGGCGCGGTAGTTCGATAATTCGATTTCAAACTTCAATTGAATGTACCGGGTGTAAAACAATCCGGATTTTAGTGAAACCAAAAACATTAGGATCTAATTGATAATATCTTTCCAACGAATCCGAAAAATCGAAATTTCATAGCGGGAATCAAAAGATATGTCCAGTTGAAAATTCTGAATAGTCGCTATGGAATTCGGGCCCTTAAAAATGGAAATTTAGCAAACGACCTCGGATTTCGACGAAACCACTTTTGTTGGATCCGTGATGTCAAATTATTGCTAGGTTTCAAATTTCATAATTTTTCAAATCAATATGTGAGCGTGGCAAAGGAAAACGCGTTTGACCATTTTAGTTGAATTTAATCGACTGGAAAATGGCCATTTTTCAAACGGTCTCAGAATTTTACGAAATTAGTTTTGTTAGGACCGTATCGTCGATACGAAGCTAGAAATAATTTTTCTGGAATTTTCGATGTCAGTATGTGACCCCGATAATTTAAAATGTGCATTAAAATTAAATATATACTGATTTATAATTTAAAACTGACGAAAACCTATTGTAACAGTCGAATGGTGTTACGAAACATATCCCATTGTGTTCAGAATGGTGGTAATTAGCTAGAGGCGACAGTCGTTGGGTTTGATTTCGTGTTTGAATGGAAAGTCAACCTTGTTGGAATTAAAAATAGAATAAAATAATAAATAAATTATAAATTCTCCTTTTAACTCCCCCCCCCCCCCTTCCACGTTGGATTTCAGTTAGAAATTAAATAAAATAAAATAAAAACCCTAATCACCTAAATCGTGAATCGCGATTTGCACCTCCCCGCAGTCGCCGCCTCCGGCGTGCATGCCTCCAACCACCTCTCCATCCACCTCCCCCCAGTCGCGATCCCCTTCCTCCTTTCCCCCTCTGCTAAGAACCGTTAGCCTCCCCCTGTAAACCCTAAACCCATCGATGCAACCACCGCACCACCTTCTCGCCCCGCCTCCACCAGACCGCCGCCTCCAGGAAGGAGCTCCGACCCTCCAACCTCTGAGCGCGACCTCCCCTGTCCACCACTACACTCCGGCGCGAACCAACCACCCCATTCGATTCCAACAGTGAGTTTATTCATATTTTTGTTTTCTCCTAATTTGTTTTCAGTTTTTTTCTTTTTATATAACATTAGCATGTTGAAAACTGAAATTAAAATTGTTTTGAAAAATATATATACATCGTATTAAAAGGTTGGGTTTTTTTTTAATTTATGAAAGCTAGGATTTTTATGTAGCGAAAGTTTGGATTTTTATCGTTTAAAAGGTTTAGATCTTTATTGGGTAAAGTGTAGATATTTATCGTTCAAAGATTTGATTTTTAGAAATAAAAAGATTTGATCTTTACAAACGAAAAGATCTGATTTTTATACCTAAAGAAACGATATTTAAAAATATAAAGAAACGATATTTAAAAATATAAAGAAACGATATTTAAAAATATAAAGAAACGATATTTGAAGATATGAAGGAAAAGATATGATTTTTATATAGTGGCGATAACAAAAATATGATCTTTATATACTGGAGAATATAAAAAGGTGATTTTTTATATATGTAGTGAATGCGGGCGCCAAAAGTAACAAAAGGAGACACGGCGAAGACATCCTACATAAGAAGAGTCGTGGCGTTTGGATTAGCTATCGGTGAGAACTTCTCACCCTAACTCTTCTTTTCTAGTTATATATATATATACTAGGATGCAGACGGTGCTTAGTAGCACCCGACACAATCGTCCACAGACCATGGACTTGTTTGTTTGGTTGCATAAATTAGTTAGATGCTTTGGTTTGAATTGAATTGTTTGGTGAAATGAAATTGATTTGATTGATGTGTGAATGGCGTGGGCCTTCACTAGACCGGGGATTAGGCTAGGCCTTGTCCCGTTTCTAGTATCGTGCCGTTATGCCGCCGAAATTTTCTAAAATATGTTAGAAAAATAAAAATATCATTTTATTGAATAAATGAACTGAATAGAAATTCATATGTTGAAATAAAAATGTTTTTATCGTTAAAAATATAATTTTTAACGTGAAGTGAATAAAATAAAATATTCATTTACAAACCGAACGGTTTGTTTATGTACACCTATTTGAAGGACATTGATTGGGTCGATAAATTTTACACATCGCCCAACTGCACAACTAAAATCTGTGTTTGATTGTTTGAAACCCCACACGGGTGTTAGGATGAAATTTGAAGTTCACTCATCCTGATTGATTAAATATGTCGATCGATCGATTGACAGGCTGTTATAAGCGTTAGATATTTATATTTGATGCTTATACAGTGTAGTGCACTTTGGTTGATGGTTGATTATTTTTCAATGCTATTATATGTGTGTAATGTATGAAAATCCATATAATTAACTTTATATGGTAATTGATTGGGCCTCATTCCAATTTGAAAAATAAAGAATATTATAAAATAAAGGTTCATGTGTTGACAGTACTCATCCATTGAAATTGGTCATGTGTTGAACGAAATATTTTAGTAATAAAATTTACATCTTTATCAATATAAAATAAAGGTTCATGTGTTGACAGTACTCATCCATTGAGATTGGTCATGTGTTGAACGAAATATTTTAGTAATAAAATTTACATCTTTATCAATATAAAATAAAGGTTCATGTGTTGACAGTACTCATCCATTGAGATTGGTCATGTGTTGAACGAAATATTTTGATAATAACAACTATTTTGAAAAAGAAATATTTGAAAATAGAAATTTATGAAGCTGTGTTGATTAGATTGACGCCATTTTGACGTAAACGATATTTATATCGATTTTATTCATTTTGAAATGAATTGAATTGAAAACGATTTCGAAATGAATTGAATTGAAAACGATTTCGAAATGAATTGAATTGAAAACGATTTAGAAATGAATTGAATTGAAAACGATTTCGAAATGAATTGAATTGAAAACGATTTCGAAATGAATTGAATTGAAAACGAATTCAAATTGAATTGAAAGTGAATTGAAATGAATTCAAATTGAATTGAAATTTGAATTGAATAGAAATGAATTTAAAAACGAATTTATAAAGAAGAATTCAATTGTCATTTGAATTGAAAAGAAAGTTGAAATTGCTTTTGAAACGATTTTAAAACTATTTATATAATTCGTTTTAAATAGAAATCGACGAAGTATATATTATATATATTATATATATAATATAATGGCCTGAATAGAACGCGCCGCGCCGCGGTAGTTCGTGAATTTCGACCATTTATTTCAAACGGACATTACGGGAGATCCGACCGTCGGATTCTCCTAAAACCGGAACCGTTGGGTTCGTATCGAAAAGAGCTTTCTAACGAATGTTAGAAATTTGAAATCTAACGGTTGGATTTGGAGATATGTCCAAATCAAATTCGAAAAAGGTCGCTGTAAGTGCAGTTCGATGGCCATTGGGGGAAATCGACTGTACGGGCCTTGATAAAATTATTAAAAATAGTAATAATTTGTGTAAAATCATAAGAAATGATTTAGAAAGAATTGGGATGAAAAACTCCATATTTCAAAAGATAAAAATAGATTTTTATCGAAATGAACTAGTTTTGAACTAGAATTATAATTCTATTTATTTTTAAGTAAATAAATTGAATTTGAAAAAGGGTTTTAAAAATAACCAGAATTTCCAATGATTGCATTGGAGTGGATTTGAATCGAAATTGTCTTCGGAATATTTCGATGTTGGATTTCGTGATTATGCAGATGTTGTTATGGAAATTTGAAAGATATATATTTATATCATTATTTCCAATACGACATTTGTTAATCGTAGAATTTGATATTGAATATAAGCCGATATATTTTCTATTCAGAGCCTTGTATTGAATACCAAAATGTGATTTGGGTTTGTCGTGAATGGTGTCTTTACTAACACTGTTCTTGAACCCAGTTGAGAAAAGATTAAATCTTTTTATTTAGATTTAATGAAGTGTACCAATTAAGTGATATTTAATTGGAATTGAATTGATATTGATTTTTGGGTTTATCGTGGACAGTGTTTTAAATAACACTCGTTCTTTAACCCGATAATTAATGAATGTGATTTTGGGTTTATCGTGAACTGTGTTTTAAATGACACTGATTCTTTAACCCAGTTAAAGATTAAAACTAAGTGGAGTTTTAATGAATCTTTAATTAGATTGAAATGATCGAGAATGGAGTATCACCAGTTTTGCTCCAGGCGATAGTTAAATCTTTAATTAGATTTGAACGTGAAATGGTAATTGAATTTACCGATAACACTGTGGTGTTAGATATGGAGTATTACCAGTTTTACTTCATGGGATAAATAGGTTGGGATTGGGAAATTAAAACAAATGATTACTTCGGTAAGTTTCGTTAATCCCGGCTAGTTGAATCGAAATTCAAAGGAAGATTAGAGAATAAATTCAGGAATTTATCTTGGATAAAACTAATGGGAACCTTTCCCTATGAATGTGAAAATCAGAAACTAACTGACGGTTAGCTAAGCAGAATGGTTTTCTGGATATTGATCTGATGTTGGTTTCGGCCTTCGGGGTTAATATTTGGGGAATTATTCTCTTGATTAATTTACGGTAAGTGACTAATGAATTGGAATGAGGCGTATGTTGTGTTTGTGTAACACTTTTATAATATATACGCGAGTTATTCGGAAAGACCGGGTTTATCCCATTCTGAATAACTGATACGACGATAAGTCGAAGATGAAGACGATGGTCGAAGACCGGAAGTCTTCACGTCGTTTGGGTGATTACTGATGATCTTGATTGGGCTGTACACCCAAGAAGATGGAAACAGTTGGTGATCGTCCAGACGTACTTGGAGATCGATGGATATGCGGGGTACTAGGTGCCTCCGGTTTCGTTCAGACCCAGAACGGACATGTAAATGGACTGTGTGTCTGACACTGGATTTTAGTCCGTGTGATTGATCTCTATTAAATATATATTTGTTTGGCGGCGGAGAATTTATTCTCTTGCTTAACGCCCTTCTCTGAGACGTACGAGCTCAGGGGTTATATATTGATGGATATCAATCGCATGGAGTGAATTGCCTGTGTGGCATGCCTAAGTGGCAATTGATCGAGGCTTCTGTTGAAAAGCAAAGTCTTGTGGTGATGATCAAAGCACGGCCTTTGTGGCGTAGCTTTGTGTAACGTTTACTTCGCGAGTTTCACACCCGGTATGAACCAAAAACGGGAGATGGACCTCAGGGAGGACTTGCGTTTCTTTCTAGCTAAAAGTGGCGTCAGTGGTTTTACATGCCCTGACGAGTTTGACTTATGTGGTTGTTGCTGTTGCGAGGCGCCTCGGATTGATCGGTCGTTCTCGAACCGATGGAGTCATTTGATGGCTCGTTTGCGCCCCAAAGGGCGGGGAAACGTAGTGTTTAGGCATTTTAATCCACATCGGTGGACCGGCCCTGACGATCCAAGGGTCACTCGAGCTCTGATCCTGAGACATGGTAGGCTAGATTGTCTCGAATCGGTGAGGATCTTGCCCCTAGCCTCGGTTCATACCATAAATGATAACCCAACTTCCAATACGACGTCTTGCGGTTTTGATTGTAAACTTATATATGGCGACATAGTGGTATGGGGCACTTATGCCGCCTATGATTGATACTTATGATTTGAAGTTGTTTTATACACTATACACTTATTATAGTATCAAATGATTTCTTTTAAACGTATCAAGCATTCTTGGCTATTATAAGGTAAAAACCCTATCCCCCGGCTTGCGTTGCATTGTGTGATAGGACCTGGGTCTTATAATAGCTTCATTTTTCTTTATTTAGCATTGCGTTGTTGTTTTATGCACTGGTATTCTTGGGAGGAAACCTGTTCCGTGTTATACGGCGTGGTCCCTTGATTTACCGAACTTTAAAATAAAGATAAATAACTGTTTTAGTTCTCACACCAGTCACATGACTGACCTGGAGTTTATTGTTTTAACCTAAACTCTGGGTGCCCCTATTTTGACACGGGCAGCTAGTAGTTTTGGTTTTGCAGATTTATATTCACAGGATCCTGGTTTACAGCTGGAACGATATCCGGAAAGCTTTGTATCCGTATATCTCTTCTAGTTGTGTATTGTATTATTTTCCGCTGCGATGTATTTAAATGTAATTTAAATCTATGATATTTCTGTGTAATACTCATTTATACTCTATATATTCTTGTAATCTGATGCATTGTTGTAATATACAGTGAAATGTTCTTTTGTCTGCGTTCTATTTTGTCGTGTTCTCAAACGATAGGGCGTTTCGAACGGCCTGGGTCGGTTTAGCGACTGATTCGGATCGAGCGAAATTCCTTCTCGTCACAGTTGGTATCAGAGCTTTGGTTTACAAAGCTAGAGAACAAGGCACATTAGAACCATACGAAAGAATTCATCAGATAATTGGATTAGTAATATCCAATGGGAATGACTCGTTAGAGATAGGATCAGTAGTATCCTAGAACGAGTGTGAAGAGTAAATTTTTTTTTAGTGAAAACATTTTTGTTTTGAAAATTTAAATCAACTATTCATATTTGATTATTTATTTATATTGATTTTGGACAATTCGGTATATAAAGAATTTGCATATACGCCTTGCAAACGTATATTCAAAGTTTTAATATATTGGATAGATATAGCATCACACTCTAGTCGCCCGAAGATGATATTGATGATAGCGATCGCATCATCAACATTTATGTTCGAGTTTCGAAGGTGTGATTTTCTATATATTTCCATTAGACTGGTGTGAGAACCAAAACTTATATAGATAGATTTATTTGTTGTGATTTGGCATCAAAAACATGATTTTTTGTATATATATCAAAGTTATGAATTTGAAACGTTAAATCCACTAATTGATTGATGTTTGTGTTGTTTGTTTAATTGTTTGATAATTTTGAACCATTACGCCTAATTGTATCAAATAATGAATTGTATTGAAATTTGGTCGCATTTGCTTGCATATACTTGTACTTACATTGAACAGGTCATAGCAAGGAGGCTAGAGCAGAGAATAAAATTTGTTTGCCCGACAAATAGGTACATGTTTACTACATGATTTACTGTTTTGTTTGGGTGATGATGATTTTATGAGCCTATTGGCTAGCCGCTTGGCTTTTTCTTTTTCTTTTTGAGATCTGAAGGACCGGGGAAGCTATTTGAGATTTCCCGATGCTCCCATTGCAGGGGAGGTTATGGCGAAATTTTTCGAAAATTTAGGGTGTTAGCCAAATTTTTGAAATTTTTGAAAATTCTCAGAAACTGAAAAGTTGGAGAACGGAAGCGAGATCGAACGTAGAGCTGATTAATCAAACCACTTTCGACTTTGTTCCTTTTCGGGGACGAAAAGTTTTAAGTGGGGGAGATTGTAACAACCCGAAAATCTAGGCCAGTTTAAAAATTTTATTTTGGCAATGTTAGCGAATTTTGATTATTTAAAATGTATTATTTTAAATAATATCGACGAGAAATTTACATTGAATATAATTCGAACGTATATATTTATATACGTCGTCGTTAGAATATAAATAATTATATATAATTATAAAAGGAATTGAAAATGGCGCGGTAGTTCGATAATTCGATTTCAAACTTCAATTGAATGTACCGGGTGTAAAACAATCCGGATTTTAGTGAAACCAAAAACATTAGGATCTAATTGATAATATCTTTCCAACGAATCCGAAAAATCGAAATTTCATAGCGGGAATCAAAAGATATGTCCAGTTGAAAATTCTGAATAGTCGCTATGGAATTCAGGCCCTTAAAAATGGAAATT
Organism: Allium sativum; assembly: GCA_030737875.1. Taxonomy (NCBI): domain Eukaryota; kingdom Viridiplantae; phylum Streptophyta; class Magnoliopsida; order Asparagales; family Amaryllidaceae; genus Allium; species Allium sativum. Next base: position 339,063,965 of record CM060912.1, read on the forward strand.
TAGCAAACGACCTCGGATTTCGACGAAACCACTTTTGTTGGATCCGTGATGTCAAATTATTGCTAGGTTTCAAATTTCATAATTTTTCAAATCAATATGTGAGCGTGGCAAAGGAAAACGCGTTTGACCATTTTAGTTGAATTTAATCGACTGGAAAATGGCCATTTTTCAAACGGTCTCAGAATTTGACGAAATTAGTTTTGTTAGGACCGTATCGTCGATACGAAGCTAGAAATAATTTTTCTGGAATTTTCGATGTTAGTATGTGACCCCGGTAATTTAAAATGTGCGTTAAAATTAAATATATACTGATTTATAATTTAAAACTGACGAAAACCTATCGTAACATTTGAATGGTGTTACGAAACATATCCCATTGTGTTCAGAATGGTGGTAATTAGCTAGAGGCGACAGTCGTTGGGTTTGATTTCGTGTTTGAATGGAAAGTCAACCTTGTTGGAATTAAAAATAGAATAAAATAATAAATAAATTATAAATTCTCCTTTTAACTCCCCCCTTCCACGTTGGATTTCAGTTAGAAATTAAATAAAATAAAATAAAAACCTAATCACCTAAATCTCGAATCGCGATCTGCACCTCCCCGCAGTCGCCGCCTCCGGCGTGCATGCCTCCAGCCACCACTCCATCCACCTCCCCCCAGTCACGATCCCCTTCCTCCTTTCCCCCTCTGCTAAGAACCGTTAGCCTACCCCTGTAAACCCTAAACCCGTCGAAGCAACCACCGCACCACCTTCTCGCCCCGCCTCCACCAGACCGCCGCCTCCAGGAAGGAGCTCCGACCCTCCAACCTCTGAGCGCGACCTCCCCTGTCCACCACTACACTCCGGCGCGAACCAACCACCCCATTCGATTCCAACAGTGAGTTTATTCATATTTTTGTTTTCTCCTAATTTGTTTTCAGTTTTTTTTCTTTTTATATAACATTAGCATGTTGAAAACTGAAATTAAAATTGTTTTGAAAATATATATACATCGTATTAAAAGGTTGGGTTTTTTTTTAATTTATGAAAGCTAGGATTTTTATGTAGCGAAAGTTTGGATTTTTATCGTTTAAAAGGTTTAGATCTTTATTGGGTAAAGTGTAGATTTTTATCGTTCAAAGATTTGATTTTTAGAAATAAAAAGATTTGATCTTTACAAAGGAAAAGATCTGATTTTTATACCTAAAGAAACGATATTTAAAAATATAAAGAAACGATATTTAAAAATATAAAGAAACGATATTTAAAAATATAAAGAAACGATATTTGAAGATATGAAGGAAAAGATATGATTTTTATATAGTGGCGATAACAAAAATATGATCTTTATATACTGGAGAATATAAAAAGGTGATTTTTTATATATGTAGTGAATGCGGGCGCCAAAAGTAACAAAAGGAGACACGGCGAAGACGTCCTACATAAGAAGAGTCGTGGCGTTTGGATTAGCTATCGGTGAGAACTTCTCACCCTAACTCTTCTTTTCTAGTTATATATATATACTAGGGTGCAGACGGTGCTTAGTAGCACCCGACACAATCGTCCACAGACCATGGACTTGTTTGTTTGGTTGCATAAATTAGTTAGATGCTTTGGTTTGAATTGAATTGTTTGGTGAAATGAAATTGATTTGATTGATGTGTGAATGGCGTGGGCCTTCACTAGACCGGGGATTAGGCTAAGCCTTGTCCCGTTTCTAGTATCGTACCGTTATGCTGCCGAAATTTTCTAAAATATGTTAGAAAAATAAAAATATCAATTTATTGAATAAATGAACTGAATAGAAATTCATATGTTGAAATAAAAATGTTTTTATCGTTAAAAATATAATTTTTAACGTGAAGTGAATAAAATAAAATATTCATTTACAAACCGAACGGTTTGTTTATGTACACCTATTTGAAGGACATTGATTGGGTCGATAAATTTTACACATCGCCCAACTGCACAACTAAAATCTGTGTTTGATTGTTTGTGTAACACCCGTAAATTCTATAACTGTGAAACTCACAAATTAAAGTATAATTAATTTCAAATCAAAGAACTAAGGGAAACGGGATACGCCATTGCGTTCGTCTCGGAAAAATACGCGAAATAGAGTCCGAGTTTTCGAAAAACGGATATCGTATGAAGAAGTTATGGACGAACGAAGTTGGGCGAAAAACCGAAAAAGGGCCAGAATGCACTGGCGCACTTGGGAAGTGCGCCAGAACAAAAATGAACTGGCGCACCTGTGAAGTGCGCCAGTACATTTTTGACCTGGCGCACCTGCCAAGTGCGCCCAGGTCAAAAATGACCTGCTGGCCAGGTCTGGTCTAGCCCTGGTTGGCCAGGTCGGTGTGTGGTCGAATTTCTGTGGTCTGCTATGTCATTAGGGCTAGGTGGCGAGTTTTTATTGGTCTCTCTTCCTAATGAATGGCTACGATCTAACCTAGCAACATCAATGGTCCTAATCAATTCCTAACCTCTATATAAACAACCCTAGACTAAACCCTAATCTATTCATTCAAAATAAGATTATAGCCGCCATGTTGCTGAGGAACGACAAAGAGTAGCCGCCGACTAGAGAGAGAGTTAGGAAGAAAGTTCTAAAGTCTAAAGCAATTCAAGCAACCTAAAGCTAATCAATTCAACAAAGGAATCGTGTCTCTTAATTAGAGAATTCGCCGCAACCATTGTAAGTAGAGTATTACTTTGGTATAATAAACAACTGTGTTGATGTGTATGCTTGAATTGTGGCAATGGAAGTAATTCATGTTTGTGCAAAATTATGTTATTCATTATAAAGAACTACATGCGGTAGTTCTATGCAAATATACGTTTGGAATATTGCGCAAAATTATGTAATCTATGTTGAAGCTACATGTATGTAGTTGAGTGAAATTTATGCAAGTTTGGGGCTTTGTTATTATGTCGTCATGATGTATACTTTGTGCATAAATCGTTTTGCAAGCAATTGAGACAAGTTTGGTTGTTATAGTTCATATGAAACTATGTTGGAATTTTGACACCATAATCCATGTATTAAGTCATGCTTATGAATATGGCTAGGCTATGAATGATATTTGGCATAATTGAAATCTATGATTAAGTCTATCTTGTTTAAAAGAATTATATGATGACATATGTGAGACATGGCTAGGTTAGACTCAAAAATCCCTTTTTGCAAGTTTAAAGCAAACACCATGATTAGGAATATTTATGCATAAGTATATTTATACCATCGTTATGTGATTAGACTTAAACCATGATTAAGTTGAACTATGCTTTTGCGTTAGTAACAAAGTATCCCCTTTGTAAACGTGTAGAAACCTTATGAACATGACTTGTTTATGTTTATGCCATGAAATTGAACTTTACCTATGCCATGCTTATGTTTGACATTATGCCATGTTTATGCTAGAAGTATTTATGCCATGCTTATGTTTGACATTATGCCATGTTTATGCTAGAAGTATTTATGCCATGCTTATGTTTGACATTATGCCATGTTTATGCTAGAAGTATTTATGCCATGCTTATGTTTGACATTATGCCATGTTTATGCTAGAAGTATTTATGCCATGCTTATGTTTGACATTATGCCATGTTTATGCTAGAAGTATTTATGCCATGCTTATGTTTGACATTATGCCATGTTTATGCTAGGAATATTTATGACATGCTTATGTTTGACATTATGCCTAAATAAGAGTATAGGTTCATGTTGTAGTTAAACCTATGCAAGTTCACATGCTTTGATTTATGTCACCTATGCTGCCACTATGCAAGTACACTAGTTTCTATTATGTATTCCCAACGTCTTATGCAAGTTCATGCGCTCACCTTCCCCTCTTTGTGTATACGCCATAAGCCTCCCCTTTCGCATGGCTAAATTGGGCTTTAAAAGGCTAAGCCCAATATATATGAACGGACGTGTAAAACGGGGGGAAATAACGTTGGGTTAAAATTAATTAATGAATGAAAATATAAAATAGAAGGGCCCAAATTCAAGTATGGGTTGGGCCCGTGATTGGTGTAACCTTTACACCATTAACTTAATAATGGGCCGCAAATATTTACATATAAATAAAGAAGAATGACAAGATATGTAAATGTAGAACATACGATGTGTTTAACCCGAGGTTGGATTGAGTTGTGATGTAAACCTGCCCGGAACCGCCCGGCTGTCCAGTAGTCACAACAATACCTATCCAATGTGGGAGGTTAAACATGGAGCCCAGCAAGGACCCGAGGTTAGACTGAGTTGTGGCGTAAGACTGCCCGGAACCAACCGGCAACAGGCAGCCACAACAATACCTGTCTAATGTGAGAGGTCAGGGCCTTAATAAGACAATTAAGGCTGAGTCAGGATTGTTAGGATTAAGTGGACTAAAAACTTAATCAAAATGGAACATGCTAAACTAAACGGACTGGTGGGGGTTAGGTAGGAAACACTTAACCAATTTAGCATGTTGGCTAGAGATAGAAAACCTAGTAACGGGGGACCCTTTTCAGCAGTAACCCTAAAAGGTGTATCAGGATACCCTGAAACTAGGCAGGGTGGGGCACGATTACTGGGCTGATTGTAAGAGGTCAAAGCGACGGCGGTGGTGTAGCAGTGTAGGTTCTAACGGAGTGCGGGCGTGCACACACTCCGACGCAGAAAAATAAGGCACTGGACACCAGTAGCATACCTGTGCACTCTAAGGTTGTGTCGGGTTGCCACTATAGGACTTGATACACCCCATGGTGGGACCAGCATAGGTAACTACAGACATCGGGGGCCGTAAGACACATGTAACTATGCGAGTAGGAGCCGATCATCATTGAATGGATCACATCACCCTGATTATGGGGTGCAAATTGGAAACTAGTTTATATGGGTTCAGAGATTAACATGGGGTACGATAGTATATTCGACCCTAGGTAACTTAACCAAGTTCATAGTGTTTGCCCACTTCCTGTTTTACTTATCATACCCAGTTCTTTATTCATAGACAAAGTAGTACTAGACTTACTCAGGCTTTATGTCTGACTCTATTTTTCTTTCGTCTTCTTTCTTCCGTTTCCCCCCCCCCCCCCCCAGGTCCTCAGGGAGGGAACACAGCAGCTTGACCAGCCTCTACATCCAGCTTGAAGAAGAGAAATGTATTGCTTGGACTTTCCTGTTTTGAACTATGGCTTTGGACAATCCACTAAGGGGCTTTTGCAGTTTATCTATGTTTTATTTATGCTTCTTTAAATAATGTACTCAAGACAGATTATGAAAGTGTTATGTTATGTTTTTGGAAAGGATGTTGTTGTAACACGTATTTGACTTTTTGAAATAAAGTTTGTTGTTCTTCCGCTGTTTTACAAATATGTGTTCTTATATCTGTCTTGTATATCTGTGACTTGTACTTATAAACCTCCACCAAAATTAGGGCATTCCCTTTGAGAGTGACCCTAACGGAGGTGGGGTGTTTCACTTGGTATCAGAGCATAGGTTTACCAGATAAGATAAAAAGTTTTGAAAAATTATTTTCAAAAAGGGAATTTAAAGAAGCATTTTTAAAAGATAAAATATTATTTTATTTTTAAAAGGCAAAGTCCACTCCCCAAAGCCATAGGAACTATCTCTTATCCTTCGTTTTGAATCTATCCTTTTTTGTTTCAGCATGTCCCAAGATCTTAACTTGCCTGAAGGGGTGCCAATACCTGGTTGGTTTAGACGGTTCTTAGAAGCAAGGGCCACTCAGCCAGGTCCTACCATTCCTCCTCCCCCAGCTGAAGGGAATCATCCAGCTGCAGCGGCACCTTTTCCTCCACCTCCTCCTCGGGGAAACACTTTTGCTAAGATATGTAAAGATTTTAAAGCTATGGGAGGAAGGGATTTCCATGGAACTGAGTCCTTCGTAGCAGCTAGGAATTGGCTGAAAGAAACGAAGGACCTATTCATCATCTTTGAGGTAGAAGATAGACAAAAAGTAAAATTGGCAGTATGGCTATTGAAGGGCGAGGCTTCCTACTGGTGGGAAGTCACTAATGCTGAGAGACCAGTGGAGACGTGGGAGGACTTTAGGGTAAGATTTGAGACTAAGTTTCTCTCAGATGCGGAAAGAAGTTTGCGGTTGGAAAAAATTCTTATTTCTTAAGCAAGGAGACAAGACTGTCAGAGAATATGTGAATCAGTTCGATGAGCTGGCTAGGTTTGGGCTTGACCTAGTCAATACCCCGCACAAGAAGGCTCTCCGTTTTGTCAAAGGGTTAAATGAGCCATTACACAGTTTGGCCATGACCCATATACCCATGGGGGCCACGTATGAAAGATTGGTGCAAATGGCATTGCTGAATGAGGAGGATAAGGGCAAGAAGAAAGAGGGTTTGTAGCCTTAGAAGACAGACTTTGAGAAGGGCGGGAAAGACAACAAGTCCCGAGAGAAGAGGAAGTGTAAATTCTGTGGCAAAGTGGGGCACTTAGTAAAGGACTGCGGGAAAAAGAAGGCCAAGGAGAATGGTGGGTGCTTTTCTTGCGGTGAGACAGGCCATAGGGCGAAGGACTGCCCAAAGAAACGAGGACAGGGGCAGGGCGCTGGATCAACCCCAGGGGCACAGGTTCATGTGCTGGAAGCGCCACCTCTGCAACAGCGAGGTACAAACACTTCTGTAGAAAGTGTAGTTTATCTTTACGATCACCCCGTTCGCACTTTATTTGATTCTGGCGCATCACACTCCTTTATCTCGTCTGCTCTAGTAGAATCTCTGCACCTAAAAACTAGTATGGTAGAGGACCCCTTAATTGTTTCAAACCCAATTGGGGGCCCAGCTCATTTGTCTATGATCTGTGTGGGATTGAAAATTTCTATTCTAAGTGTAGAATTTCAATGTAGTGCCTTTGTTTTGGGCTTTTCGGGTTATGGTTTGATTTTGGGTATGGATTGGCTATCCAGTAAATGGGGCCATCCTTGATTGTGAGAAAAGGGTTGTTAGGCTCCTAACCCAGCTCGGTAATACTTTGGAAATTTCTTGTAATCCCTCGTATGCGGTTATGCTTAGTTATCTTGAATCGCTAGATGCCTCTGTTGAAAACTTGCAATCAGTTAGAGTGGTCCGGGAATATCCGGATGTCTTTGAAGAGGTAAAGGGCTTGCCTCCGAAGCGGGAAATAGACTTCCGCATATATCTTGTAGATAATGCAAAGCCCGTTGCGTTGCCCGTTAGACATATGGCTCCACGAGAAAGGAAAGAGCTCAGTAAACAGATTAAAGAGCTTCTAGAAAAGGGGTTCATTAGGAGGAGCATTTCAGAATAGGGCGCTCCAGTAGTGTTCGCCACTAAGGCTGAAGGTTCATTTCGCTGATGCATGAGTTGTAAAGAATCACCTTAGTAAGTACATTTGGCAACATAGGTTACATTTGTTTATTTTCAAGAGATAATTCATCTAAGTGGAATACCTTCTAGTAAGTGAACAAGATCCAAGATTCACTAATGAATTTTGGAGAGCTTGCATGGAACCATGAGTACGCAGTTAAGGCTTGAGCCAAGTATACTAGAAGGAGAATAAGTGAAAGAGGAACGAGAGGCAAGGGTTCCAACTCATATTTTGGAAACAAGGATTAAGAAGCCACGAAATTGTGAAGTTATAGACGGACAAAGCATAATGGAGTTAAGCTCAAGGAAGTGCGACTTAGAAGATTGAAGACTAGATTCGTGCATAATATCTCTTCTTAAGAGTATATCCTCTCGGTCCCATTCTCAATCCAATTTCTGTTGCAAACCACATAGGGAGTATGACTCATCTGTTAGTAACACATGTTGGGGCTCGAGGGTGGTCATCGGTTTGACTAAAGTTTTCGGGTTTTATAGGATACAGATTGGTCTTAGGAAGGGACTCCCTTATGACCTAAAAGGAGTCCATCATGCTTAGTTGCCTAGAATCATATATGGTGGTTGGGTTGAGTAATTCTTTGGGTGTCAGTCTGATGTTGATTTCGGTCTTCGGGGCTGATGCTTAGAGAGTTCTTCTCCTAATCAATATATATGTGGCATAGGTTTTCAGTTTTGACATTGCCTAATAGGCACAAAGTTTTTACTTCGACTATACCATTAGGTAGGACCATTCCCTATCATTAAGAAAATTGGAAAATGGCTTATAGATTAGAGCTACTTGAGAAGTTGGCTAGAGTCCACAACGTCTTTCACGTTTCACATCTCCGAAAATGTCTGCATGAGTCTGCTGAAGTGGTAGAGCAAAATGTCCTCGAAGAGGCCGAAGTGGAACGCGAAGCAACCATAAGAAAAGTTCCAACCCGCATCTTAGAAACGGAAGTGAAGAAGCTACGCAACCGTGAAGTCAAGCTCGTCAAAGTTCAGTGGAGCGACGCCGAGGGAGACGCGACTTGGGAAACTGAAGCTAGAATACGTACTGCCTACCCTTTTCTGTTCGAGGGTACATCCTTGATCTTTCTTTTTCCTTAAGTTGCGCTTTTATCTATCTTTTTAGGTATATTTCCTCGACCGTATCTTTTAGATAGAATCTTTTTGGATGGAAACATGTAGTTGAAACATGTTATGGATGATGGTTGCAAGTGGTTGCAAGTGATTGCTAGTGGTTGCTCGTGGTTGCATATACACACACAATCTAGGTTTTAGATCGGCTCAGTCACTTCATATTGCATATGCATATATGTTTGTATTCGTATGTGGTTGAACTTTAATGTGTTGTCATGTGGATGCTGCATTTGTATTGAATGATTGTGCACTCATATAGAATCATGAATAGAAAAATTTGCATACATAATGGATTCATGGCACTTACATAATTCGCATTAAGGAGGTCAACTGAATCAGTAGACCGCCTGATTTTGCATTAGATAAGTTCATGTACACACACACCTCGCATATGATCATGAAGCATTAGAAGTCTTTTAAGGACAATGGATTCTCGTGTTTGATGGATGAGTAGATGGATGATTGGATGTTAGGATATACATTCCTCCTAACTTGAAGATTTCGGGGACGAAATCCTTTTAAGTGGGGGAGAATGTAACACCCGTAAATTCTATAACTGTGAAACTCACAAATTAAAGTATAATTAATTTCAAATCAAAGAACTAAGGGAAACGGGATACGCCATTGCGTTCGTCTCGGAAAAATACGCGAAATAGAGTCCGAGTTTTCGAAAAACGGATATCGTATGAAGAAGTTATGGACGAACGAAGTTGGGCGAAAAACCGAAAAAGGGCCAGAATGCACTGGCGCACTTGGGAAGTGCGCCAGAACAAAAATGAACTGGCGCACCTGTGAAGTGCGCCAGTACATTTTTGACCTGGCGCACCTGCCAAGTGCGCCCAGGTCAAAAATGACCTGCTGGCCAGGTCTGGTCTAGCCCTGGTTGGCCAGGTCGGTGTGTGGTCGAATTTCTGTGGTCTGCTATGTCATTAGGGCTAGGTGGCGAGTTTTTATTGGTCTCTCTTCCTAATGAATGGCTACGATCTAACCTAGCAACATCAATGGTCCTAATCAATTCCTAACCTCTATATAAACAACCCTAGACTAAACCCTAATCTATTCATTCAAAATAAGATTATAGCCGCCATGTTGCTGAGGAACGACAAAGAGTAGCCGCCGACTAGAGAGAGAGTTAGGAAGAAAGTTCTAAAGTCTAAAGCAATTCAAGCAACCTAAAGCTAATCAATTCAACAAAGGAATCGTGTCTCTTAATTAGAGAATTCGCCGCAACCATTGTAAGTAGAGTATTACTTTGGTATAATAAACAACTGTGTTGATGTGTATGCTTGAATTGTGGCAATGGAAGTAATTCATTTTTGTGCAAAATTATGTTATTCATTATAAAGAACTACATGCGGTAGTTCTATGCAAATATACGTTTGGAATATTGCGCAAAATTATGTAATCTATGTTGAAGCTACATGTATGTAGTTGAGTGAAATTTATGCAAGTTTGGGGCTTTGTTATTATGTCGTCATGATGTATACTTTGTGCATAAATCGTTTTGCAAGCAATTGAGACAAGTTTGGTTGTTATAGTTCATATGAAACTATGTTGGAATTTTGACACCATAATCCATGTATTAAGTCATGCTTATGAATATGGCTAGGCTATGAATGATATTTGGCATAATTGAAATCTATGATTAAGTCTATCTTGTTTAAAAGAATTATATGATGACATATGTGAGACATGGCTAGGTTAGACTCAAAAATCCCTTTTTGCAAGTTTAAAGCAAACACCATGATTAGGAATATTTATGCATAAGTATATTTATACCATCGTTATGTGATTAGACTTAAACCATGATTAAGTTGAACTATGCTTTTGCGTTAGTAACAAAGTATCCCCTTTGTAAACGTGTAGAAACCTTATGAACATGACTTGTTTATGTTTATGCCATGAAATTGAACTTTACCTATGCCATGCTTATGTTTGACATTATGCCATGTTTATGCTAGAAGTATTTATGCCATGCTTATGTTTGACATTATGCCATGTTTATGCTAGAAGTATTTATGCCATGCTTATGTTTGACATTATGCCATGTTTATGCTAGAAGTATTTATGCCATGCTTATGTTTGACATTATGCCATGTTTATGCTAGAAGTATTTATGCCATGCTTATGTTTGACATTATGCCATGTTTATGCTAGAAGTATTTATGCCATGCTTATGTTTGACATTATGCCATGTTTATGCTAGGAATATTTATGACATGCTTATGTTTGACATTATGCCTAAATAAGAGTATAGGTTCATGTTGTAGTTAAACCTATGCAAGTTCACATGCTTTGATTTATGTCACCTATGCTGCCACTATGCAAGTACACTAGTTTCTATTATGTATTCCCAACGTCTTATGCAAGTTCATGCGCTCACCTTCCCCTCTTTGTGTATACGCCATAAGCCTCCCCTTTCGCATGGCTAAATTGGGCTTTAAAAGGCTAAGCCCAATATATATGAACGGACGTGTAAAACGGGGGGAAATAACGTTGGGTTAAAATTAATTAATGAATGAAAATATAAAATAGAAGGGCCCAAATTCAAGTATGGGTTGGGCCCGTGATTGGTGTAACCTTTACACCATTAACTTAATAATGGGCCGCAAATATTTACATATAAATAAAGAAGAATGACAAGATATGTAAATGTAGAACATACGATGTGTTTAACCCGAGGTTGGATTGAGTTGTGATGTAAACCTGCCCGGAACCGCCCGGCTGTCCAGTAGTCACAACAATACCTATCCAATGTGGGAGGTTAAACATGGAGCCCAGCAAGGACCCGAGGTTAGACTGAGTTGTGGCGTAAGACTGCCCGGAACCAACCGGCAACAGGCAGCCACAACAATACCTGTCTAATGTGAGAGGTCAGGGCCTTAATAAGACAATTAAGGCTGAGTCAGGATTGTTAGGATTAAGTGGACTAAAAACTTAATCAAAATGGAACATGCTAAACTAAACGGACTGGTGGGGGTTAGGTAGGAAACACTTAACCAATTTAGCATGTTGGCTAGAGATAGAAAACCTAGTAACGGGGGACCCTTTTCAGCAGTAACCCTAAAAGGTGTATCAGGATACCCTGAAACTAGGCAGGGTGGGGCACGATTACTGGGCTGATTGTAAGAGGTCAAAGCGACGGCGGTGGTGTAGCAGTGTAGGTTCTAACGGAGTGCGGGCGTGCACACACTCCGACGCAGAAAAATAAGGCACTGGACACCAGTAGCATACCTGTGCACTCTAAGGTTGTGTCGGGTTGCCACTATGGGACTTGATACACCCCATGGTGGGACCAGCATAGGTAACTACAGACATCGGGGGCCGTAAGACACATGTAACTATGCGAGTAGGAGCCGATCATCATTGAATGGATCACATCACCCTGATTATGGGGTGCAAATTGGAAACTAGTTTATATGGGTTCAGAGATTAACATGGGGTACGATAGTATATTCGACCCTAGGTAACTTAACCAAGTTCATAGTGTTTGCCCACTTCCTGTTTTACTTATCATACCCAGTTCTTTATTCATAGACAAAGTAGTACTAGACTTACTCAGGCTTTATGTCTGACTCTATTTTTCTTTCGTCTTCTTTCTTCCGTTTCCCCCCCCCCCCCCCCCCCAGGTCCTCAGGGAGGGAACACAGCAGCTTGACCAGCCTCTACATCCAGCTTGAAGAAGAGAAATGTATTGCTTGGACTTTCCTGTTTTGAACTATGGCTTTGGACAATCCACTAAGGGGCTTTTGCAGTTTATCTATGTTTTATTTATGCTTCTTTAAATAATGTACTCAAGACAGATTATGAAAGTGTTATGTTATGTTTTTGGAAAGGATGTTGTTGTAACACGTATTTGACTTTTTGAAATAAAGTTTGTTGTTCTTCCGCTGTTTTACAAATATGTGTTCTTATATCTGTCTTGTATATCTGTGACTTGTACTTATAAACCTCCACCAAAATTAGGGCATTCCCTTTGAGAGTGACCCTAACGGAGGTGGGGTGTTTCACTTTGAAACCCCACACGGGTGTTAGGATGAAATTTGAAGTTCACTCATCCTGATTGATTAAATATGTCGATCGATCGATTGACAGGCTGTTATAAGCGTTAGATATTTATATTTGATGCTTATACAGTGTAGTGCACTTTGGTTGATGGTTGATTATTTTTCAATGCTATTATATGTGTGTAATGTATGAAAATCCATATAATTAACTTTATATGGTAATTGATTGGGCCTCATTCCAATTTGAAAAATAAAGAATATTATAAAATAAAGGTTCATGTGTTGACAGTACTCATCCATTGAGATTGGTCATGTGTTGAACGAAATATTTTAGTAATAAAATTTACATCTTTATCAATATAAAATAAAGGTTCATGTGTTGACAGTACTCATCCATTGAGATTGGTCATGTGTTGAACGAAATATTTTAGTAATAAAATTTACATCTTTATCAATATAAAATAAAGGTTCATGTGTTGACAGTACTCATCCATTGAGATTGGTCATGTGTTGAACGAAATATTTTGATAATAACAACTATTTTGAAAAAGAAATATTTGAAATAGAATATTTGAAAATAGAAATTTATGAAGCCGTGTTGATTAGATTGACGCCATTTTGACGTAAACGATATTTATATCGATTTTATTCATTTTGAAATGAATTGAATTGAAAACGATTTCGAAATGAATTGAATTGAAAACGATTTAGAAATGAATTGAATTGAAAACGATTTCGAAATGAATTGAATTGAAAACGATTTCGAAATGAATTGAATTGAAAACGAATTCAAATTGAATTGAAAGTGAATTGAAATGAATTCAAATTGAATTGAAATTTGAATTGAATAGAAATGAATTTAAAAACGAATTTATAAAGAAGAATTCAATTTTGATTTGAATTGAAAAGAAAGTTGAAATTGCTTTTGAAACGATTTTAAAACTTTTAAATAGAAATCGATGAAGTATATATTATATATATTATATATATAATATAATGGCCTGAATAGAACGCGCCGCGGCAGTTCGTGAATTTCGACCATTTATTTCAAACGGACATTACGGGAGATCCGACCGTCGGATTCTCCTAAAACCGGAACCGTTGGGTTTGTATCGAAAAGAGCTTTCTAACGAATGTTAGAAATTTGAAATCTAACGGTTGGATTTGGAGATACGTCCAAATCAAATTCGAAAAAGGTCGCTATAAGTGCAGTTCGATGGCCATTGGGGGAAATCGACTGTACGGGCCTTGATAAAATTATTAAAAATAGTAATAATTTGTGTAAAATCATAAGAAATGATTTAGAAAGAATTGGGATGAAAAACTCCATATTTGAAAAGATAAAAATAGATTTTTATCGAAATGAACTAGTTTTGAACTAGAATTATAATTCTATTTATTTTTAAGTAAATAAATTGAATTTGAAAAAGGGTTTTAAAAATAACCAGAATTTCCAATGATTGCGTTGGAGTGGATTTGAATCGAAATTGTCTTCGGAATATTTCGATGTTGGATTTCGTGATTATGCAGATGTTGTTATGGAAATTTGAAAGATATATATTTATATCGTTATTTCCAATACGACATTTGTTAATCGTAGAATTTGATATTGAATATAAGCCGATATATTTTCTATTTAGAGCCTTGTATTGAATACCAAAATGTGATTTGGGTTTGTCGTGAATGGTGTCTTCACTAACACTGCTCTTGAACCCAGTTGAGAAAAGATTAAATCTTTTTATTTAGATTTAATGAAGTGTACCAATTAAGTGATATTTAATTGGAATTGAATTGATATTGATTTTTGGGTTTATCGTGGACAGTGTTTTAAATAACACTCGTTCTTTAACCCGATAATTAATGAATGTGATTTTGGGTTTATCGTGAACTGTGTTTTAAATGACACTGATTCTTTAACCCAGTTAAAGATTAAAACTAAGTGGAGTTTTAATGAATCTTTAATTAGATTGAAATGATCGAGAATGGAGTATCACCAGTTTTGCTCCAGGCGATAGTTAAATCTTTAATTAGATTTGAACGTGAAATGGTAATTGAATTTACCGATAACACTGTGGTGTTAGATATGGAGTATTACCAGTTTTACTTCATGGGATAAATAGGTTGGGATTGGGAAATTAAAACAAATGATTACTTCGGTAAGTTTCGTTAATCCCGGCTAGTTGAATCGAAATTCAAAGGAAGATTAGAGAATAAATTCAGGAATTTATCTTGGATAAAACTAATGGGAACCTTTCCCTATGAATGTGAAAATCAGAAACTAACTGACGGTTAGCTAAGCAGAATGGTTTTCTGGATATTGATCTGATGTTGGTTTCGGCCTTCGGGGTTAATATTTGGGGAATTATTCTCTTGATTAATTTACGGTAAGTGACTAATGAATTGGAATGAGGCGTATGTTGTGTTTGTGTAACACTTTTATAATATATACGCGAGTTATTCGGAAAGACCGGGTTTATCCCATTCTGAATAACTGATACGACGATAAGTCGAAGATGAAGACGATGGTCGAAGACCGGAAGTCTTCACGTCGTTTGGGTGATTACTGATGATCTTGATTGGGCTGTACACCCAAGAAGATGGAAACAGTTGGTGATCGTCCAGACGTACTTGGAGATCGATGGATATGCGGGGTACTAGGTGCCTCCGGTTTCGTTCAGACCCAGAACGGACTTGTAAATGGACTGTGTGTCTGACACTGGATTTTAGTCCGTGTGATTGATCTCTATTAAATATATATCTGTTTGGCGGCGGAGAATTTATTCTCTTGCTTAACGCCCTTCTCTGAGACGTACGAACTCAGGGGTTATATATTGATGGATATCAATCGCATGGAGTGAATTGCCTGTGTGGCATGCCTAAGTGGCAATTGATCGAGGCTTCTGTTGAAAAGCAAAGTCTTGTGGTGATGATCAAAGCACGGCCTTTGTGGCGTAGCTTTGTGTAACTTTTACTTCGCGAGTTTCACACCCGGTATGAACCAAAAACGGGAGATGGACCTCAGGGAGGACTTGCGTTTCTTCCTAGCTAAAAGTGGCGTCAGTGGTTTTACACGCCCTGACGAGTTTGACTTATGTGGTTGTTGCTGTTGCGAGGCGCCTCGGATTGATCGGTCGTTCTCGAACCGATGGAGTCATTTGATGGCTCATTTGCGCCCCAAAGGGCGGGGAAACGTAGTGTTCAGGCATTTTAATCCACATCGGTGGACCGGCCCTGACGATCCAAGGGTCACTCGAGCTCTGATCCTGAGACATGGTAGGCTAGATTGTCTCGAATCGGTGAGGATCTTGCCCCTAGCCTCGGTTCATACCATAAATGATAACCCAACTTCCAATACGACGTCTTGCGGTTTTGATTGTAAACTTATATATGGCGACATAGTGGTATGGGGCACTTATGCCGCCTATGATTGATACTTATGATTTGAAGTTGTTTTATACACTATACACTTATTATAGTATCAAATGATTTCTTTTAAACGTATCAAGCATTCTTGGCTATTATAAGGTAAAAACCCTATCCCCCGGCTTGCGTTGCATTGTGTGATAGGACCTGGGTCTTATAATAGCTTCATTTTTCTTTATTTAGCATTGCGCTGTTGTTTTATGCACTGGTATTCTTGGGAGGAAACCCGTTCCGTGTTATACGGCGTGGTCCCTTGATTTACCGAACTTTAAAATAAAGATAAATAACTGTTTTAGTTCTCACACCGGTCACATGACTGACCTGGAGTTTATTGTTTTAACCTAAACTCTGGGTGCCCCTATTTTGACACGGGCAGCTAGTAGTTTTGGTTTTGCAGATTTATATTCACAGGATCCTGGTTTACAGCTGGAACGATATCCGGAAAGCTTTGTATCCGTATATCTCTTCTAGTTGTGTATTGTATTATTTTCCGCTGCGATGTATTTAAATGTAATTTAAATCTATGATATTTCTGTGTAATACTCATTTATACTCTGTATATTCTTGTAATCTGATGCATTGTTGTAATATACAGTGAAATGTTCTTTTGTCTGCGTTCTATTTTGTCGTGTTCTCAAACGATAGGGCGTTTCGAATGGCCTGGGTCGGTTTAGCGACTGATTCGGATCGAGCGAAATTCCTTCTCGTCACATAAAAATACATATTTAAATGAATAATTTCCGAATCAAGAAATATATCGATATTTATACTTTTCGAATTCAGAAACGTTATTTTGAACTCAATGGAAGTGGTTTCGAGTCCAAATTCATTCATATGCAAAAAGTAGCTTTTTGGGCCATATATATTATATATATAAACATTCACGTATTTTTCTAGGATTTTGATTTGGACACAACTTTTGATTCTTGCTATGAAATTTCAATTTTTCAAATTTGTTGAAAAGATATTTTTAAATAGATTCTAATATTTTTGGTTTCGCTAAAATCCGATTTATTTTGCATCCTATACAGTTAGTTAAAGTTCAAATTCAAATTTTCAAACTACCGCGCTATTTTAAACTCCTTTTATAATTTAAATAAAATTTATTCGTTTTAACTTCGATTAAAATAAATTTTTAGTCATTATTATATAATAAATTATTTTAAATATTCAATTTTCATTAAAATATCTAAAATAAATTTTTTAAATTGGTTCATAATTTCCGGGTTGTTACATACTTGTTTATATGTTTTATTACGTTTTGGAATTCATATTTCCAAATATTTTGTTTTCAAATCCCTAAGTGAAATCTACTTTGATATAAAAAATTTGATATGTATTTCAAATGATTTGAAAAAAAAATCGGGAAATAAAGTCCAAAGAAATAATTTCTCTAAAGTGAATTCGATTTTGAAATCTAAGTTTAGGGATCAAGCCTAAATAGGTAGATTAAGGAATTGCATGTTGATTGATGCATTGTAGATCCATATCTTTATTTATGGTAGTAGTATATGCACTGGTAATCCAATGGAGTAAACCCGTTCCGCGTTAGCGGCGTGGTCCTGTGATTAGCCTTATTATTAAATAGGTTAAGTAAGATTTCTCATACCAGTCTTGACTGACCTGTAGTTTGTTTCACTTTGCAAACTCGGGTGCCCTCTTTCCCACACGGGCAGTCGAGTGGCTTGTTTTGCAGATATATTAAGCAGAATTCTGGATCGAAAGCTGTGTCCAGAGCATGATAGTCTTTCGCTATGTTAGTTTATTAGTTCCGTTGCTGTAACGTCCCGTATTTTTATACGGTATAATAATTAATTTTATTTAATTATTTAAAATATGGTTTGGTAATTTAAATGGTTTAAATTAAAATAACTATTGAATATTTAATTAACATAATAATTAAATAATATATTTAATTTTGAAATAATCAGAATTAGCTGAAATGGCAATATGGTGTGAACTGGGCAAATTCAAAATATTTAATTCAGCTTAGAATAGAATTAGAATAATGTATATATTTAAATAACGACAGTTTGAACGTATAATTATATTATAATTATAATCGAGCTCGAAATGGCCCGGCAGTTCGCTATTTGGCGACTCGAACTTTAAATGAATATACATAAGCCGTTTTAAATCGGATTTCCGTGAAATAAGAAACGTTCGGAGCTGGTGAAGTATATTTTTCTAATGGAAGAGAAAAATTGGGATTTCATTGTGTAGATTTTGATTTATGTCCAAATCAAATTTTCGAAAAGTCGCTATGGAATTCCTTTATAAATTATAGCGATTTATTTTTATTATAAAAGGGTTTTTCAATATAAATTGAATATCGATTCAACCGGGATTTGAATATTGAGTTATAAATCCAATTGGAGATACACGATATTCTGTGTGAATATATATATGATAATATATATTTATTTTTATTTAATTTAATTGTTTTTAAATATATTTATATATTTAAATGGGTTATTTAGAGCTTTAAAAATAGTTAGTTTTGTAAATTACCTTCGTTTTCGATGAAATAATTTTGTTGGATCCGAAGTATTAAATTATTGCTAGATTTCAATTTTCGTGATTTTTGAAGTCAGTATGTGGCCGTATGGAATTTTAATGTGAAATACAGTCGATAATTTGACCTTTAAAAATACGCTGTGTGAGCAAACGGAGTCGGAATTCGACGAAACCAGTTTCGTTGGGTCCGTAATGTCAAAATGTAGTTGCATGCCGATTTTCGTGATTTTTGGGGTATCGTATGTGGTCACAAGAATTTTTAAGTACCAGTACAAGTAGCGGTTGCTTAGAAATTAATATAATAATCGAATAAAAAATATTATAACTAACCTATATAATACCCTTAACTCTCCTAAACCTAATTCATTTTTCCACGGTCAAATAATCCGCGTTCTTTTTTTTCTCTTCAACGTGATAAAACCCATCTTCTAAATTCAAACTAAAATCATATGAAATTATATAAATCCAAATTCATATATGTATGGATCCCTGGTGAGTTTCTCTTCGTTCTCGTACAAATTTGGAGGGTTGCGATCAGTGTTGAGTTGCTCGACATTTTCCAGCGTCGGTTTTGAACGAGCTAGGTTTGGATTATGGGGAAGTTAGAGGCATCATTGCTTGAATCTGAGGTTGCTGATGAGTTTGTGGTAGGATTTGGTTTAGGTTTGCAAATTTGTGAGGAATCGATTGACAAAAAGGATCGCACTTTTTCCTGTCCTTGCGGCAAAAACTGGGAACGATGGAAATCGCGAATGGATCTCGAGTTGGGATTTTTGGGTGTAACGAACCAAGGATTTTCGGCCCTGGAAATCGACATAAATACCTTTACCGTAACTCATGCCGACCTTCCAAACACCGAAAACACTGGAACGTTATTAGAAAGAAATTAGAGGGTGAGATAAGAAAGAAAGAAATATAAAAATAGAAGAAGAAGAAGAAGAAAAACCAACACAACACAGAATCAAAGTCTCACATCGCAGCCGAACAAAATATAATACATAAATAAAACTTTATTGAGAGCTTTAAAAAAAATACTTACAATATCATAGTACATCATCTCTGGATAGTTATAAAAATCTGTCCTATATACAGCACAAAGCGGAATAGTAGTTATATAATATCATACGTTTGGACTCTTCCAGCTCATCTCTTCACAGCATTCGATAACCTGAACCTGTACACCCCGGGCTAACCCGAGCATTTACAAAATACCGGGTCAGTCTGATGAATCAGAGTGAGAAAAACTCGCACAGTATTAAGGTAACACGCAACTTGATTTTTAAAGTTGAAATCTTTTCAAAGAAAAGGATAATCGTAAGACCAAATCCACACATAAATACGGACGGTTTTTACCTTACGATAACCCAAACCATTTTTGAAATCAATATCATTTCTGATATTATAATAGTGTCTAAATACAAGTAAATATAATCTAGCGGAACGCTTGCATATCACGCTCCACATATATAGTATACAATCAAAACCGCGGGCGCTTATTGGAGATTGGATTCCCACTATGACAAGGTATATGACCACCTACTGATAGTGTATCTCTAGAGGAGAATACACTGGGTTCAACAAGAACGTCTTGCAACTCGGCCCACACATGACCAACCACTCATTTCGCTTGAGTTTATCGAATGTATATCACCAACGGTTGGGCTCAAACCACCGTTTCCCGAAAAGGGACAGCATCAAAATAGATTAAAGAAGCAAAAAGAATTTCTCTAGATAGGTGATATACACCCTAATGGGAGCGACCCACATAGCCATGTTGCCTGCCTGATTTTTGTCATTTCCTGGTTGTTGAGGCTTGAGGTTTAGATTAACTTTTGAGCACCTGATCACCATTCACTTTGAATGCCACATCGTCAGATCCGCCAGATATCACTAATTGACGTTCACAAAAATACTCTAGTTATCAAGCTAAGAGAATGTGCACTTCTCCGCCATCAACTTGGTACGTTTGAAAATATCAACGTACGTGACTCCTTTGGAAATACTCTGTCAGACATCCGTCCATACAAGTCATCCAGAAACAGGATGAACCGAAGGTACGCTCCTACTGCATCCAATATAGGAATCACCTCATGGATCAGTAGCGAGAAGTCCTTGCAACCCATAGATTTCAACCACGACAGAACCACAGTTTATCTTTGGCCGCTAAACCAGAGATTAGTAGCGGTTCTTCCATTTGTGAAGATCTACGGTCTTCAATGCTCCATCTTGATCATCTTCTAATATCTCAACGTATTTGTTGGTCGGAATGGTTTTCGAATATAAATTCGATTCCGGTCTTTCCGTGCAAACAATCATATTGGATAGATTTGATAGTCGGTGATCTAACTATCAAAATAAACAATGTTTCAATCATGATAACCCAATAGTTCACTGGTTCAGTATTCAGCACCAGTTGGCCTTTTAATTAAAACAAATGTAAATTCAAACTCTTAAATATTTCGATATTATAAATATAGTTTTCTCGCTTCTTATTTAACATAAGATTATTCTATAAACAAATTCATTTTAACACTTAGGAAAATCTTATATCATATTTAGTTTCTATTTTCACTTTTAAACATTAGCCACGTTATTATCAAATATTGGGAAATCATTCCAACTTATTACTCGTCCAATGATGTTACAAAATTTCATTTATTTCATTACTTGAAACAATACCAATGCTTATTCTGATAGAACAAAACTCATCCTTTACATTTCCCTTTAATCTTGCGAATATCGCTAAACCTTCACGCCATCCCCCTTTGATTTCCCTTTTCCCTTGGGATCATTATTATGTATTTTTCCCAAATTTCCACCAAAATGTTGCGTTATTATTTCTCTAATGAAATAATAAATTACTACTAACCTCTTTCACCATTACAACTAATATTATTTTCAGATAATCCTGAAGTCGTTCAAGTTGGGGTATTTTAATTACCTCTCAGACCTTGATCAACAACGTTCATATCTCAAGATGGATACTAGTTGTAATTTAAAAACTAATATTCCATTCTAATATCAATACAAATACCATTTAACTAATTTACTCAAAATACGGTTTCCTAAAATCTTCTTACTTTTTGAAATCTCTTTCTCTAGTATAACCATTATTACTTTCTTTATTAATTACGTAACCTAGTATAGGACACCACTTTTAACCTTTACCCCTTTTTTAACAATTTCATTTCATAATTCAGATTTTTGTTTATAAAATCCAATGATCCATTTCTTTTACCAATTTCACTTCCACTAATTCTCCCTCAAACCCATTCAACCATTCCTTCTTTGGAAATTTTATTATAATTTCCCCTTCTTAATCTCGTTATTAAGTAACGTTAATTTAAAATTAACGATATAACACCTCAAATCTCTTTTATATAACTCTGGTTTATTATAAAACCCTTTTATCTAAATTCCCCTTTACTTAATTCAAATAATTAAGTAACATTTTATTTAAGCTATAATGGTCGCTTAAAATTTCCTTTTATAACTTTGTTATTAAACTCAGATTTTAAACAAAACCTGTTCACAAACTTCTTTCACCATTCCATTAGATCTCATTTCCATTGCGGTTACTTTCTCAGTGATTTTCAATTAAAAGGTAATTCTCTAAATTATTATTAATTAAAATAATCATTTACTTCGATCATTAACTACTTCAGTAGTTAATTTCTTTATTAACTAAAATAAATAGTAAATCCTTTTAAAATCTTTATTTCAATTTAAACACTACTCATTAAGCTATTTTATTAGAATAATTCAAATCAAACAAATTAAAAATCAATCCAATTACAATGGTTGACTTAGTCAACTCAAGGCGCGGTTATCTTGTTAACCCATTCCAATTCGTTCTCACTTTAAATTAATTAATAATATAATTAATTTAAATAAATTCCATTAAATAAATTCTTAACAAACCAATTTTCCACATTTTAACCGTTACGGTTAATTTCTATCCCCATATTCATAAATATGATTAATCTCAGATTTACTTTGTAAAATCAATTTATAATAAATCAAAGTCTTTAATAAATAAAATATTTATTTATTTTCCTTTTAATAAACTTTTATTCAAAATAATATATTTCAAAGTCTATCTCCAGTTATAAAAAATAAATTTTATAATTTCGTCTCTATCGACTCACCTGTCGGTGAATCAGTATTTATAAAACGATTGATTCTATAGGCCATATGTTGCCAAATACTCAACCAATATTGCCCATTGGTTTAAACTAGAAAGATGTTGAATTTTCTGTCAACAATCCAAAATCAAATCAATCACCCAAATAGGACAGTTCATATGCTGATAATATGAAATAAATAAGATATTGAGGAATCCTGTTGGATCCCTCCAACCTGTTGTTCCCTGTATACAAATGGTTATCTCCAAACAGATCGTTCAATTTCATTTAACAGATAACAATAATTAACGAACAATTAACATCAACTAATTCACAAGCAATTCAAACAATTCAAGCAATTAAACACGTTTATTTTATAAACGTGACCAACTAGGTAAGTTTCCTTTATTGAACCCAATCGTTAGAATAATGATTTGGTATTTCACTGAAATTAAACGACGGTTTAATTTCATCAGTTAAATCACTAAATAGATATATAACTAACGAACAGTCAACCATAGCAAACAGAGCACAAAAATAAAAACCAAATTTATATAAAATATAAATGGGGGGAATTGAGTGAGTTTAAATCACTTGTATTTGATTTCGAGGTTTGAGCAGTGCATTTCAGTTAAATTAAACAAGTGTTTAATTTTAACTGAAAATCTCAGTTAATTCCAACTCCGTCCATCTCTGTTCCACAACGTAGTGCTTGTTGATGCGACTCCCACGGCATCCGACTTGTCCGCTTCTGATAATAATTTAACGAGTTATTAACATACAATTTTAATTGACATAATTAAACCACTAAATAAATAAATAAATAAAATTATTACTTTTTATTTAACTAAGCCACTGTCTGAACCAGAATAGCTGACTTTTTACTTCCGTGCCCTTATTGACTTCTGCATCATGTAAAACTGATTCAATTATATAATTTAATTAGATTGAACTAATTCTTAATTAACTTATTATTAAACCAATCACATTAGTTAACCAGTATAGGCCAACCAATTACATTCGTAAAACTCAGGTCCAATATTGCTTTTAGATTTCGGTGCCAGGTTGATATTTTTGGTGCCCTTCGTTCTGCCAGAAACATAAACAGGCCATTAAATTCCCAAATTAAACACTAACCTCAATTTAGTTGAATAATAAAAGTCCTTAATCATGATTTAAATTTTGTTAGGCATCGTTATTACCAAGTCGACCCATTTTCTTTGATTGGCAATTTCGATCCAAAAAGGAACAGCCGAATTTTCCTCTCCAGTTTCAACCATACTTCAACATTCTCATTCACACCCAAGAATTTGCAATCGACTTTCTGCTGTGGTATATTTCCCCCATCACATTGTATTGTTCCCCTTTCATCCTCATCCTCGGCTCAACAAAACTCCACAGGCACCTGTACGCGATTTGTAAGATTTTTATGAACGTATTAATATTTAAATCCCTAAATTAACTATTTTCTAGATAACTAATTACTTATATTACCGTTAGACAAGCTGTTTACTTCATGGTTCATGCATTTCTCCTGCTCCATGTATACTGCCTCAGCTTGAACTCATCTCGCACCTCGTCAACATCAGGTCAGCGCGCCTCCATCGGTCCTCCGGCCATCGATCAGTCACCCCCACAACCAGCGCCCTAGCCCCCTCTGCGTTCGGCCTGAACGGCATCTCGCCAAACCCTTCCCATCGCCACTAATTCCATAATGAACGTCGGAGCTTCTCAATGCGATTCTGATCGCCATCGTTCCCAAAAACTGATCACCCCCATTGGTGGTTCGAGATCTAGTTGAGCTACTCAGTTTGTATTAGGAGATTTCCTAATTCGAACAATGGATTTCGTCAAGGAGAAGGTCTGTTGTATTTCTGGCCGTAGGTTTCATGGTGGAGGCGGTCTTAGTTTTGCGTTGACTACAGACAAACGAGAATTGGGGTTGGACGATGGATGGTTTATATAGGGTGGGGTTTTATTTAAAATATTATTATCTGAAACTTCGTCACGAAGTAACAAGTGAAACTAACCACAATCTCCTTCTGTTTACTAATAAAAATGCTAATCCTAGCTTAAAAAAATATTTCGGACCCAATGGGACAAGTTTCGTCGAAATCCGAGATCGTTTGAAAAAAAAATCCTTTATAAATCCAGCGGAAAACACGCGTTTAAATTTTCCACGATCACTAATTAAATCCAATCAACTTGAAACCTTAATATCCTATAAAAATTAATTAATACGAACCCAACGGCACTAGTTTCGTCGCATTCTGAGACTGTTTTCCCGATAGGCTATTTTTATATGCACCGCAATGCCATTTTGGACACCAAATTACCCGATCTTCAAAAATAACAAACTATATACCTATCCCGACTCTAAACGTCAATACAAACTCAATGGAACTAGTTTCGTGGCTTAATTCGATTGTCTTCTCAAGTTACACTCAAATATCTCTCTATTAAATTAAATTAATTAAATTACGCGTTATAAAAAATGGATGGGCGTTTACGGCTACCGTGGTCACATACGACATCGGTTTGCCACGCAATTCAACACCGTACAATAATTTAATGTTATGGTTCCAATGAAACTGGTTCCATCGAAATCGGAGATCGTTTGTAAAATGACCATTTTAAAGGCCTATATTTTAATAATGATTTCCACAGCGACTATTTTAAAATTTGATTTGGCCATAACTAACAATCTATAATACGAAATCTAAATTTTTCTTTTTCATATGAAAATTATAATCAACACGGTTCCAACGTTTCTTAGTTCATAGAAATCCGACTTATATCGGATCATGTATATCAAATTGAAGTTCAGAACTCCATTTTACGAACTATCGCGCGATTTCGAGCTCGATTTATATTATGAATAAATTAACGTTCAAACTTCGTTTTTAATAACGAATTAAATATTAAAATCCATTAATATTTCAAATATAATATTTAAAATAATAAATAAAATAAAATATTTCGCTACCAAAAATACGGGACGTTACATTCTTCCCCCTTAAAATAATTTCATCCTCTAAATTGCTAAGGTAAGAAAGAACGTTACAACCCATTAATTTCTAAATCCATTTTATTTTAAATCAAAATCATTTTATTATAATCAATATAAATAAATTCCTAGAAAAATTCGGCAGAGTCTCCCCTGTACGGAGTGACATTTGCGATATCGCAGGAACAAATAATATATATACATCGACCAACACGGTCGGAAAACAAAAATCAAATCCCAAAATTTTATATTTTCGCGTAAGCGTATCTTTTTGTGAGCACTATTTAATTTATTGCGATCTACTCAATCAAAATCTAATCCTCAAAAGCCATCTGGCACCTGTACTTACTCAATTAACATATAAGTAACAAATATATGAAATTCTGAGAAAATATTTCACTAATCAACTGGTATAACTACACCAATTCCAAAATCAAACACCCAGCATCAATTCATTCTCAAATATAAGGTTAAATTATAAATTACAATTCATATGCAGTTTCATTCCAGTTTAATTACACTGGAAATTATTCTTTAGCTCATAATTCAATTAGCTTCATTAAATTGCTGATTTTTCCCATTCAAACAAACTATCATCCAATAACAAACAATTCACAATCAACAACCAATACACAACCAAATCAATTCAATTTACATTCAATATTAATATTTTATTTTTCTTTCACATATTTGAACATCAATCGATTAATATCTGATTGATTCCTATTTGATTATTATTTACTCGTCAAATTGCCAATTCCCAAATCTGTTATATTTAATTTTGATATCATTCTTTACTAAATTACACTTAACCAAGTTAAATTTCAATCCAATTTTCCAATCTGATTTGAATTCCATTCAAATCGATCAAACACACTAATATCTCCATAATTTGATAAAATTATTTCTTCTCTATACAAAAATATAATTTGGGTAAAATTATTTCATTTACCCTCTTTACAAAACAATATTGTATCCATTTGACAGTTCAGTGCTTCTCTACACTTGAACCGATCAACCAACACAATATAAAACGTATATATAAAAATTTACAAATACGCTCTCATATATATTAACTCAATCTCGATCTAGGGTATTACTCACCCAATCTCTATCGAGCTATACCGCAGAGCCAAGGTTAATACTAAACCAATAGCTTTGATACCACTGTAACGAACCAAGGAATTTCGGCCCCGGAAATCGACATAAATACCTTTACCGTAACTCATTGAAAGAAATTAGAGGGTGAGATAAGAAAGAAAGAAATATAAGAATAGAAGAAGAAGAAGAAGAAACACAACACAGAATCAGAGTCTCACATCGCAGCGGAACAAAATATAATATCGAAATAAAACTTTATTGAGAGCTTTAAAAAAATACTTACAATATCAGAGTACATCATCTCTGGACAGTTATAAAAAATTGTCCTATATACAACATGAAACAACCCGAACTTCCCCGGTCTCCGAAGAGAAGAGAAAGAACGAATTGTTTTGAGAACATGACAAAACAGAACGCGGACGGAAGAACATTTCATTGTATATTACAACAATTCCATCAGAATACAAGAATATACAGAGTATAAATCAATATTACACATACGATAAATATCAGAGATTACAATACATTACATAGCAGCAGAAATAATACAAAACACAACTAGAAGGAGATATACGGATACAAAGCTTTCCGGATATCGTTCCAGCTGTAAACCAGGATCCTGTGAATATAAATATGCAAGACCAAAACTACTAGCTGCCCGTGTCAAAATAGGGGCACCCAGAGTTTAGGTCAAAAAAATAAACTCCAGGTCAGTCATGGGACTGGTGTGAGAACTAAAACAGTTATTTAAAACTTTACTTTAAATCAGATATATCAAGGGACCACGCCGTATAACACGGAACGGGTTTCCTCCCAAGAATACCAGTGCATATAACAAAACAGCGCAATGCCTTTTGGAAAGATGAAGCTATTATAAGACCCAGGTCCTATCACACAATGCAACGCAAGCCGGGGGATAGGGTTTTCCCTTATAATAGCCAAACATGCTTAGTACGTTTTAAACAAATCATTTGATACTATTATAAGTGCATAGTGTATAAAACAACTTCAAATCATAAGTATCAATCATAGACGGCATGGGTACCATATATCATGTCGCCATACTAGGCTCTACAATCAAAACCGCAAATGTCACGTATTTGGAAATTGGATTTCCATCTATGAACCGAGGCAAAAGATAGTCCTCAACCGATTCGAGACGCTCTAGCCCGCCCCTCAGGACCCAGACTCAGGTGGGCCCTTGGATCGTCTGGGCCGGTCCACCGATGTGGATTAAAATTCCTGAACATGCGTTTCCCTGCCCTATGGGGCGTAGGTGAGCCAACTAAATGACTCCATCGGACCCGGATCGTCCGATCAAACCGAGGCGCCTCGCAACAGCAACAACCGCATAAGTCAAACTCGTCAGGGCGTGTAAAACCACTGACGCCACTTCTAACTAGAAAGAAACGCATGCCCTCCCTGAAGTCCTTCTCCCGTTTTTGGTTCATACCGGGTGTGAAGCTCGCGAATCAATGTTACACAAAGCTACGCCACACAGGCCGTGCTTTGATCATCAACCACAAGACTTGGCTTTTCAACATAAGCCTTGATCATTTGCCACTTAGGCATGCCACACAGGCAATTCACTCTATGTGTTTGATATCCATCAATATATAACCCCTGAGCTCATACGTCTCAGAGAAGGGCGTTAAGCAAGAGAATAAATTCTCCGTCGCCAAACAGATATATATTTAATAGAAATCAATCACACAGACTAAAATCCAACGTCAGACACACAGTCCATTTACAAGTTCATTCTGGGTCTGAACGAAACCGGAGGCACCTAGTACCCCGCATATCCATCGATCTCCAAGTACGTCTGGACGATCACTAATTGATTCCCTCCTCTTAGGTGTGCAGCCCAATCAAGATCATCAGTAATCACCCAAACAACGTGAAGACTTCCGGTCTTCAACCACCGTCTTCATCTTCAACACCACGTCGAATCAGTTATTCAGAATGGGATAAACCCGGTCTTTCTGAACAACTCGCGTATATATACATAATAAACACGTGTTACACAAACACAACATACGCCTCATTCCAATTCAGAATATTCTTTTATTCAAATATTTTGGGAAAGATTCCCTTTAATTTTATCAAAGATAAATTCTTTAAATTTATTCTTTAATCTCCTTTGAATATCAATTCAAACTAGTCGGGATTAGCGAACCACACCGAAGTAATTATTTATTTTATTTCCCAATCCCTACCTATTTATCCCATGAAGTAAAACTGGTTATACTTCATATCTAACACCACGGTGTTATCGGTAAATTCAATTACCATTTCACGCTCAAATCTAATTAAAGATTTAACTATCGCCTGGAGCAAAACTGGTGATACTCCATTCTCGATCTTTTCAATCTAATTAAAGATTCATTAAAACTCCAGTTAGTTTTAATCTTCACAGGAATCAATATCCTGTCTTTAACTGGGTTAAAGAATCAGTGTCATTTTAAAACACGGTTCACGATAAACCCAAAATCACATTCCATTAATTATCGGGTTAAAGAACGAGTGTTATTTAAAACACTATTCACGATAAACCCAAAAATCAATACCAATTCAATTCCAATTAAATATTATTTAATTGGTACACCTCATTAAATCTACATAAAAAGATTTAATCTTTCCTCAACTGGGCTTAAGAACAATGTTAATGAAGACACCATTCACGACAAACCCAAATCACATTTGATATTAAATACAAGGCTCTGAATAGAAAATATATCGGCTTATATTCAATATCAAATTCTACGACCAACAAATATCGTATTGGAAATAACGATGTATATAACTATATCTTTCAAATTCCCATAACGATATATGTATAATCACGAAATCCAACATCGAAATATTCCGAAGACAATTTCGATTCAAATCCATTCCAATGCAATTATTGGAAGTTCTGGTTATTTTCAAAACCATTTTCAAATTCAATTTATTTATTTAAAAATAAATAGAATTATAATTCTAGTTCAAAACTAGTTCATTTCGATAAAAATCTATTTTTATCTTTTCAAATATGGAGTTTTTTCATCCTAAATTTTCCCAAATCATTCCTTATGATTTTACACAAATTAATACTATTTTTAATAATTTTATCAAGGCCCGTACAGTCGATTTCCATCAACGACCATTGAACTGCATTTACAGCGACCTTTTCCAAATTTGATTTGGACATAGTTCCAAATCCAACCGTTAGATTTTGAATTTCTAATATTCGTTAGGAAGCTATTTTCGATACGAACCCAACGGTTCCGGTTTTAGGAGAATCCGACGGTCGGATCACCCGTAATGTCCGTTCGAAGTCAATGGTCGAAATTCGCGAACTGCCGCGGCGCGGCGCGTTCTATTCAGGCCATTATATTATATATATAATATATACTTCATCGATTTCCCTTTTAAAACTACTTTTTAAATCGTTTTAAATTCATTTCAAATTGATTCCAATTCAAATAGATTTTTAATTCAATTTCAATTCGTTTTCAATTCAATTTCGATTCGTATTCAATTCTATTCAATTTCAATTCGAATTCATTTCTATTCAATTCCAATTCCAATTCATTTCAAAACGATTTCAATTCTATTTCAATTTAATTCGAATTTCAATTCTATTCGAATTTAAAATCATTTCCGTTTATTTCGAATTTCTAATCAATTCCATTTAATTCGAATTTCAATTCTTTTCAAAATATCAGATTTTGAAATCACTTTCGGTATTCATTATAAAATGAATAAAATCGATATAAATATCGTTCACGTCAAAATGGCGTCAATCTAATCAACACGGCTTCATATATTTCTATTTTCAAATATTTCTATTTCAAATATTTCTATTTCAGATATTACCTTTTCAAATATTTCTATTTCAAATATGGAATGAGGCCCAATCAATTACCATATAATGTTAATTATATGGATTTTCTACAACACATGTATGCAATAACAACGATGAATAATCAACCATCATCCAAAGTGCATTCTACACTGTATAAGCATCAAATATAAATATTCAACGCTTATAACAGTCTGTCAATCAATCGATCGACATACAACTAACTGTTGGGATTAGTGTATGTCATATATCATCCCAATACCCGTGTGGGGTTTCAAACAATCAAACACAGATTTTATTTGTGTAGTTGGGCGATGTGTAAAATTTACCGTCCCAATCAATATCAGTCAAATGTGTGTATATAAACAAATCGTCCGATCTGTTTATTTTTATTTCATAGCATATACACGTTAAAAATTCTATTTTTAACTATAAAATATTTTCCACTATAAAATATTTTATTTCATCTGTATAAATATTTTATTCCATTTCACATCACACAATCAACTACACGTCAAAATCAAACAAACAAGCATACAAGTCGTCCATGGTCTGTGGACGACGGGTGTCGGGTGCTACTAAACACCGTCTGCATCCTAGTATATATTTCAACTAGAAATAAATTTAAAAGTGAGAAGTTCTCACCAACTAGCTAATCCAAACATCTCGACTCTTCAAATGTTGAAGTCTTCGCCGTTTCTTCTTTCGTCACTTTCTTTGCCCGTATTCTCTACATATGTAAAAATCGAATTTTTACTTTGCTATTCAATATATAAAAATCGAA
Organism: Allium sativum; assembly: GCA_030737875.1. Taxonomy (NCBI): domain Eukaryota; kingdom Viridiplantae; phylum Streptophyta; class Magnoliopsida; order Asparagales; family Amaryllidaceae; genus Allium; species Allium sativum. The sequence continues at coordinate 339,095,246 of CM060912.1, forward strand.
TTTTTACTTCGCTATTCAATATATAAAAAAATCGAATTTTTACTTCGCTATTCAATATATAAAAATCGAATTTTTACTTCGCCATTCAATATATAAAAATCGAATTTTTCTTCGCTATTAAATATATAAAAATCAAATTTTAACTTCGCTATTCAATATATAAAAATCGAATTTTTACTTCGCTATTCAATATATAAAAATCGAATTTTTACTTCGCTATTCAATATATAAAAATCGAATTTTTACTTCGCTATTCAATATATAAAAATCAAATTTTTACTTCGCTATTCAATATATAAAAATCGAATTTTTACTATGCTATTCAATATATAAAAATCTATTTTTACTTCGCTATTCAATATATAAAAATCGAATTTTTACTTCGCTATTCAATATATAAAAATCAAATTTTTACTTCGCTATTCAATATATAAAAATCGAATTTTTACTATGTTATTCAATATATAAAAATCAAAATTTTACTTCGCTATTCAATATTTAAAAATCGAATTTTTACTTTGCTATTCAATATATAAAAATTGAATTTTTACTTCGCTATTCAATATATAAAAATCGAATTTTTACTTCGCTATTCAATATATAAAAATCGAATTTTTTACTTCATTATTCAATATATAAAAATCAAATTTTTACTTCGCTATTCAATATATAAAAATCAAAATTTTACTTCGCTATTCAATATATTAAAATCGAATTTTTACTTCGCTATTCAATATATAAAAATTGAATATTTACTTCGCTATTCAATATATAAAAATCGAATTTTTACTTCGCTATTCAATATATAAAAATCAAATTTTTACTATGCTATAAACCAAGTCTTTACTTCATTAAAAATCCCATCTTCATGAGAATAAAAATCTTGTTTTTACCTACTTAAAAATCATATCTTTATGATTTTTAAGAATCGCATTTTTAACTAAATGGAAATCCTATCTTTTCCTAAATAAAAATCTAATCTTTATACCTTTAAAAATCTTATCTTTTCTAAATTAAAAATCTGACATTTCCCAAATGTTGAATATATTTTAAAACAATTCATATATTAAAAATAAAAAGGAGTTACCTTTAATCGTTGTTTCAAGGGAATTACTCTTTTTCTCTTCTTCCCGGTGTTCGAATCCATTCACGAGTCACCAAGGCTTCACGTTGAAGGCTGTAGGCAGCGCAGGCAACAGGGGAGGTGGTGTAGTGGTCGTCGAAGGCGGTGGTGGGCTTGTGGTGGCTGCGTGGCTCGATTTGGGCTGAGGAAAGGTCGGGGGGGTTAGCGCGGCGGCAGCGCCGCCTAGGGGGGGTCTGGGTGGTTTGCGGCGCATCGATTAGGAGGGGGGTCTGGGTGGTTTGCGGCGCATCGATTAGGAGGGGGCCCGCGCCTGAGGCTGCGGTGACGATGGAAGGGGGCGGCGTTCGTGGGTAGGGCGACGGGGGTTTTTTTATATATTTTTTTCTTTTGAGAATATGATTTCGAAAAAAGGGGGGCTGAGTGATAATAGGAAGAGAGAGGAAGTTTTAATTATTTATATTATTTTATTTCCAACTTATGTTGACTTTTTATTTCGACCTCGAAACGAGGCCCACTGCTTGTCGTCCATAGCTAATTACCCCCATTCCAAACAAAATGGGATAGTATCGTAAGCTGATTCGATCGTTTCGATCAGTTTTCGTCAAAATCAACATATAACTCTATATATTGAATTTGAACGCGCATTTCAATTTACTGGGCCCACATACTAACTCGAAAAATTCCCAAAAAATATTTTCTAGCTTCGTATTGACGATACGGTCTTAACAAAACTAGTTTCGTCAAATTCCGAGACCGTTTGAAAAATGGCCATTTTCCAGTCGATTAAAATCAACTGAAACTGGTCAAACGCGTTTTCCTTTGCCACGCTCACATATTGATTCGAAAAATTATGAAATTTGAAATCTAGCAATAACTTGACATCACGGATCCAACAAAAGTGGTTTCGTCGAAATCCGAGGTCATTTGTAAAATTTCCATTTTTAAGGGCCTGAATTCCATAGCGACTATTCAGAATTTTCAACTGGACATATCTTTTGATCCCCGCTATGAAATTTCGATTTTTTGGATTCGTTGGAAAGATATTCTCGATTTGATTCGAATATTTTTGGTTTCACTAAAATTTGGTTTATTTTGAATCCTGTACATCCATTTGAAGTTTGAAATCGAATTATCGAACTACCACGCCATTTTCAATTCCTTTTATAAATATAAATAAATATATATATTCTATCGTCGATTCAAACGAATATATACGTTAGAATTATAATCAAAATAAATTTCTCCTCGATATTATTTAAAATAATTCATTTTAAATAATCAAAATTCGCTAAAATTGCCAAAATAAAAATTTTAAACTGGCCCAGATTTCCGGGTTATTACAATCTCCCCCATTTAAAACTTTTCGTCCCCGAAAAGGAACAAAGCCGAAAGTTGTTTCACAAATCAACTCAACTTTCATTATTTTTATTATGGCTTAAGTTCTTCAACTTTTCAGTTTCTAAGAACTTTTCAAAAATTTCAAAAATTTGGCTAACACCCTAAATTTTCGAAAAATTTCGCCATAACCTCCCCTGCACCGGGAGCACGGGAAAATCCCAAAATTGCCATATAGGCCTTCTGATCTCAAAAAGAAAAAGAAAAGGCCAAGCGGCTAGCCAATCGGCTCATAAAATCATCATCACCCAAACAAAACAGTAAATTATGATAAACATGTACCTATTTGTCGGGCAAACAAATTTTATTCTTCTGCTCTAGCCTCTTTGCTATGACCTGTTCAATGTAAGTACATGTACATGCATGCAAATGCGACAAATTTTCAATACAATTCACTATTTGATACAATTTGGCTAAAGGTTCAACATTTAAATTAATCAAACTATAATCAAACAACACAATCAGCAATCAATTAGTTGATTATCATTTCAAATTTATAACTTTGATATATAGTCTAAAAATCAGATTTTTGATGCAAAATCACAAAAATAAGCCCTATCTAATTTTGGTTCTCACACCAGTCAATAGGAAATATATAGATATTACACGTTCGTCACTTGAATATAAATTCTGATGATGATATATCAATCATCAGAATCACCCCCGGGCGACTAGAGCGTAACTCTATATCTATCCAATATATCAAAACTTCGAATACACACTAGCTAGGCGCATACGCAAATTTTTTATATATTGGATTGTCCTAATCAATATGAAATAAATAATCAAATACAAATAATTGATTTTAAATTTTCAAAACAAAATTCGTTTCATTATAAAAATATACTCTTCACACTCGTTCTAGGGTACTACTGATCCTATCTCTAACGAGTCATTCTCGTTGGATATTACTAATCCAATATCTGATGAATTCTTTCGTATGGTTCTAAGGTGCCTTGTTCTCTGAGCTTTGTAAACCAGAGCTCTGATACCAAACTGAAACGACCCGAACTTCCCCGGTCTCCGAAGAGAAGAGAAAGAACGAATTGTTTTGAGAACACGACAAAACAGAACGCGGACGGAAGAACATTTCATTGTATATTACAACAATTCCATCAGAATACAAGAATATACAAAGTATAAATCTATATTACACATACGATAAATATTAGAGATTACAATACATTACATAGCAGCGGAAATAATACAAAACACAACTAGAAGGTGATATACGGATACAAAGCTTTCCGGATATCGTTCCAGCTGTAAACCAGGATCCTGTGAATATAAATCTGCAAAACCAAAACTACTAGCTGCCCGTGTCAAAATAGGGGCACCCAGAGTTTAGGTCAAAACAATAAACTCCAGATCAGTCATGGGACTGGTGTGAGAACTAAAACAGTTATTGAAAACTTTACTTTAAATCAGATATATCAAGGGACCATGCCGTATAACACGGAACAGGTTTCCTCCCAAGAATACCAGTGCATATAACAAAACAGCGCAATGCCTTTTGGAAAAATGAAGCTATTATAAGACCCAGGTCCTATCACACAATGCAACGCAAGCCGGGGGATAGGGTTTTCCCTTATAATAGCCAAACATGCTTAGTACGTTTTAAACAAATCATTTGATACTATTATAAGTGCATAGTGTATAAAACAACTTCAAATCATAAGTATCAATCATAGACGGCATGGGTACCATATATCATGTCGCTATACTAGGCTCTACAATCAAAACCGCAAATGTCACGTATTTGGAAATTGGATTTCCATCTATGAACCGAGGCAAAAGATAGTCCTCAACCGATTCGAGACACTCTAGCCCGCCCCTCAGGACCCGGACTCAGGTGGGCCCTTAGATCGTCAGAGCCGGTCCACCGATGTGGATTAAAATGCCTGAACATGCGTTTCCCCGCCCTATGGGGCGTAGGTGAGCCAACTAAATGACTCCATCGGACCCGGATCGTCCGATCAAACCGAGGCGCCTCGCAACAGCAACAACCACATAAGTCAAACTCGTCAGGGCGTGTAAAACCACTGACGCCACTTCTAACTAGAAAGAAACGCATGCCCTCCCTGAGGCCCTTCTCCCGTTTTTGGTTCATACCGGGTGTGAATCTCCTGAATCAATGTTACACAAAGCTACGCCACACAGGCCGTGCTTTGATCATCAACTACAAGACTTTGCTTTTCAACAGAAGCCTTGATCATTTGCGACTTAGGCATGCCACACAGGCAATTCACTCTATGCGTTTGATATCCATCAATATATAACCCCTGAGCTCATACGTCTCAGAGAAGGGCGTTAAGCAAGAGAATAAATTCTCCGTCGCCAAACAGATATATATTTAATAGAAATCAATCACACAGACTAAAATCCAATGTCAGACACACAGTCCATTTACAAGTTCGTTCTGGGTCTGAACGAAATCGGAGGCACCTAGTACCCCGCATATCCATCGATCTCCAAGTACGTCTGGACGATCACTAATTGATTCCCTCCTCTTGGGTGTACAGCCCAATCAAGATCATCAGTAATCACCCAAACAACGTGAAGACTTCCAGTCTTCAACCACCGTCTTCATCTTCAACACCACGTCGAATCAGTTATTCAGAATGGGATAAACCCGGTCTTTCTGAACAACTCGCATATATATACATAATAAACACATGTTACACAAACACAACATACACCTCATTCCAGTTCAAAATATTCTTTTATTCAAATATTTTGGGAAAGATTCCCATTAATTTTATCAAAGATAAATTCTTTAAATTTATTCTTTAATCTCCTTTGAATATCAATTCAAACTAGTCGGGATTAGCGAACCACACCGAAGTAATTATTTATTTTATTTCCCAATCCCAACCTATTTATCCCATGGAGTAAAACTGGTAATACTTCATATCTAACACCACGGTGTTATCGGTAAATTCAATTACCATTTCACGCTCAAATCTAATTAAAGATTTAACTATCGCCTGGAGCAAAACTGGTGATACTCCATTCTCGATCTTTTAAATCTAATTAAAGATTCATTAAAACTCCACTTAGTTTTAATCTTCACAGGAATCAATATCCTGTCTTTAACTGGGTTAAAGAATCAGTGTCATTTTAAAACACGGTTCACGATAAACCCAAAATCACATTCCATTAATTATCGGGTTAAAGAACGAGTGTTATTCAAAACACTATTCACGACAAACCCAAAAATCAATACCAATTCAATTCCGATTAAATATTATTTAATTGGTACACTTCATTAAATCTACATAAAAAGATTTAATCTTTCCTCAACTGGGCTTAAGAACAGTGTTAATGAAGACACCATTCACGACAAACCCAAATCACATTTGATATTAAATACAAGGCTCTGAATAGAAAATATATCGGCTTATATTCAATATCAAATTCTACGACCAACAAATATCGTATTGGAAATAACGTTGTATATAACTATATCTTTCAAATTCCCATAACGATATCTGTATCATCACGAAATCCAACATCAAAATATTCCGAAGACAATTTCGATTCAAATCCATTCCAATGCAATTATTGGAAGTTCTGGTTATTTTCAAAACCATTTTCAAATTCAATTTATTTATTTAATAATAAATAGAATTATAATTCTAGTTCAAAACTAGTTCATTTCGATAAAAATCTATTTTTATCTTTTCAAATATGGAGTCTTTTCATCCCAAATTTTCCCAAATCATTCCTTATGATTTTACACAAATTATAACTATTTTTAATAATTTTATCAAGGCCCGTACAGTCGATTTCCATCAACGGCCATCGAACTGCACTTACAGCGACCTTTTCCAAATTTTATTTGGACATAATTCCAAATCTAACCGTTAGATTTTGAATTTCTAATATTCGTTAGGAAGCTCTTTTCGATACGAACCCAACGGTTCCGGTTTTAGGAGAATCCGACGGTCGGATCTCCCGTAATGTCTGTTCGAAGTCAATGGTCGAAATTCGCGAACTGCCGCGGCGCGGCGCATTCTATTCAGACCATTTTATTATATATATAATATATACTTCGTCGATTTCTCTTTTAAAATGTACTTTATAAATCATTTTAAATTCATTTCAAATTGATTCCAATTCAAATCGATTTTTAATTCAATTTCAATTCGTTTTCAATTCAATTTCGATTCGTATTCAATTCTATTCAATTTCAATTCGAATTCATTTCTATTCAATTCCAATTCCAATTCATTTCAAAACGATTTCAATTCTATTTCAATTTAATTCGAATTTCAATTCTATTCGAATTTAAAATCATTTCCGTTTATTTCGAATTTCTAATCAATTCCATTTAATTCGAATTTCAATTCTTTTCAAAATATCAGATTTTGAAATCACTTTCGATATTCATTATAAAATGAATAAAATCGATATAAATATCGTTCACGTCAAAATGGCGTCAATCTAATCAACACGGCTTCATATATTTCTATTTTCAAATATTTCTATTTCAAATATTTCTATTTCAAATATTACCTTTTCAAATATTTCTATTTCAAATATGGAATGAGGCCCAATCAATTACCATATAATGTTAATTATATGGATTTTCTACAACACATGTATGCAATAACAATGATGAATAATCAACCATCATCTAAAGTGCATTCTACACTGTATAAGCATCAAATATAAATATTCAACGCTTATAACAGTCTGTCAATCAATCGATCGACATACAACTAACTATTGGGATTAGTGTATGTCATATATCATCCCAATACCCGTGTGGGGTTTCAAACAATCAAACACATATTTTATTTGTTTAGTTGGGCGATGTGTAAAATTTACCGTCCCAATCAATATCAGTCAAATGTGTGTATATAAACAAATCATCCGATCTGTTTATTTTTATTTCATTTCATATACACGTTAAAAATTCTATTTTTAACTATAAAATATTTTCCACTATAAAATATTTTATTTCATCTATATAAATATTTTATTCCATTTCACATCACATCACACAATCAACTACACATCAAAATCAAACAAACAAGCATACAAGCCGTCCATGGTCTGTGGACGACGGGTGTCGGGTGCTACTAAACACCGTCTGCATCCTAGTATATATTTCAACTAGAAATAAATTTAAAAGTGAGAAGTTCTCACCAACTAGCTAATCCAAACATCTCGACTCTTCAAATGTTGAAGTCTTCGCCGTTTCTTCTTTCGTCACTTTCTTTGCCCGTATTCTCTACATATGTAAAAATCGAATTTTTACTTTGCTATTCAATATATAAAAATCGAATTTTTACTTCGCTATTCAATATATAAAAAAATCGAATTTTTACTTCGCTATTCAATATATAAAAATCGAATTTTTACTTCGCCATTCAATATATAAAAATCGAATTTTTACTTCGCTATTCAATATATAAAAATCGAATTATTACTTCGCTATTCAATATATAAAAATCGAATATTTACTTTGCTATTCAATATATAAAAATCGAATTTTTACTATGTTATTCAATATATAAAAATCGAATTTTTACTTCGCTATTCAATATATAAAAATCGAATTTTTACTTCGCTATTCAATATATAAAAATCAAATTTTTACTTTGCTATTCAATATATAAAAATCGAATTTTTACTATGCTATTCAATATATAAAAATCAAATTTTTATTTCGCTATTCAATATATAAAAATCGAATTTTTACTATGCTATTCAATATATAAAAATCGAATTTTTACTTCGCTATTCAATATATAAAAATCGAATTTTTACTTCGCTATTCAATATATAAAAATCGAATTTTTACTTCGCTATTCAATATATAAAAATCAAATTTTTACTTCGCTATTCAATATATAAAAATCAAAATTTTACTTCGCTATTCAATATATAAAAATCGAATTTTTACTTCGCTATTCAATATATAAAAATCGAATTTTTACTTCGCTATTCAATATATAAAAATCGAATTTTTACTTCGCTATTCTATATATAAAAATCAAATTTTTACTATGCTATAAACCAAGTCTTTACTTCATTAAAAATCCCATCTTTATGAGAATAAAAATCTTGTTTTTACCTACTTAAAAATCATATCTTTATGATTTTTAAGAATCACATTTTTAACTAAAAGGAAATCCTATCTTTTCCTAAATAAAAATCTAATCTTTATACCTTTAAAAATCTTATCTTTTCTAAATTAAAAATCTGACATTTCCCAAATGTTGAATATATTTTAAAACAATTCATTTATTAAAAATAAAAAGGAGTTACCATTAATCGCTGTTTCAAGGGAATTACTCTTTTTCTCTTCTTCCCGGTGTTCAAATCCGTTCACGAGTCACCAAGGCTTCACGTTGAAGGCTGGAGGCGGCGCAGGCAACAGGGGAGGTGGTGTAGTGGTCGTCGAAGGCGGTGGTGGGCCTGTGGTGGCAGCGCGGCTCGATTTGGGCTGAGGAAAGGTCGGGGGGTTAGCGCGGCGGCCGCGCCGCCTGGGGGGGTCTGGCTGGTTTGCGGCGCATCGATTAGGAGGGGGGTCTGGGTGGTTTGCGGCGCATCGATTAGGAGGGGGCCCGCGCCTGAGGCGGCGGTGACGATGGAAGGGGGGCGGCGTTAGTGGGTAGGGCAACGGGGGTTTTTTTCTTCTTCTGAGAATATGATTTCGAAAAAAAGGGGGGGCTGAGTGATAATAGGAAGAGAGAGGAAGTTTTAATTTTTTATATTATTTTATTTCCAACTTATGTTGACTTTTTATTTCGACCTCGAAACGAGGCCCACTGCCTGTCGTCTATAGCTAATTACCCCCATTCCGAACACAATGGGATATGTATCATAAGCTGATTCGTTCGTTTCGATCAGTTTTCATCAAAATCAACATATAACTCTATATATTGAATTTGAACGTGCATTTCAATTCACCGGGCCCACATACTAACTCAAAAAATTCCCGAAAAATATTTTCTAGCTTCGTATTAACGATGCGGTCCTAACAAAACTAGTTTCGTCAAATTCCGAGACCGTTTGAAAAATGGCCATTTTCCGGTCGATTAAAATTAACTAAAACTGGTCAAACGCGTTTTCCTTTGCCACGCTCACATATTGATTCAAAAAATTATGAAATTTGAAACCTAGCAATAACTTGACATCACGGATCCAACAAAAGTGGTTTCGTCGAAATCCGAGGTCGTTTGCAAAATTTCCATTTTTAAGGGCCTGAATTCCATAGCGACTATTCAGAATTTTCAACTGGACATATCTTTTGATCCCCGCTATGAAATTTCGATTTTCCGGATTCGTTGGAAGGATATTCTCGATTAGATTCGAATATTTTTGGTTTCACTAAAATCTGGTTTATTTTGAATCTTGTACATCCATTTGAAGTTTGAAATCGAATTATCGAACTACCGCGCTATTTTCAATTCCTTTTATAAATATAAAAAAAATATTTATATTCTATCGTCGATTCAAACGAATATATACGTTCGAATTATACTCAAAATAAATTTCTCGTCAATATTATTTAAAATAATTCATTTTAAATAATCAAAATTCGCTAAAATTGCCAAAATAAAAATTTTAAACTGGCCCAGATTTCCGGGTTATTACACAACACACAGCGGAATAGTAGCTATATAATATCATACGTCTGGACTCTTCCAGCTCGTCTCTTCATAGCATTCGATAACCTGAACCTGTACACCCCGCGCTAACCTGAGCATTTACAAAACACCGCATCAGTCTGGTGAACCAGAGTGAGATAAACTCGCACAGCATTAAGGTAACACACAACTTGATTTTTGAAGTTAAAATCTTTTCAAAGAAAAGGATAATCGTAAGACCAAATCCACACATAAATACATACGGTTTTTACCTTAAGATAACCCAAACCATTTTTGAAATCAATATCTTTTCTGATATTATAATAGTGTCTAAATACAAGTAAATATAATATAGCGGAACGCTTGCATCTCACGCTCCACGTATATAGTATACAATCAAAACCGCGGGCGCTTATTGGAGATTGGATTCCCACTATGACAAGGTATGGGACCACCTGCCGATAGTGTATCCCTAGAGGTGAATACACTGGGTTCAACAAGAACGCCTTGCAACCCAGCCCACACATGACCGACCACTCATTTCGCTTGAGTGTATCGAATGTATATCACCAACGGTTGGGCTCAAACCACTGTTTCCCGAAAAGGGACAGCATCGAAATAGATTAAAAATGCGAAAGGAATTTTTCTAGATAGGTGATTATACACCCTAATGGGAGCGACCCACATAGAAATGCTGCCTGCCCAAATTTTTTCATTTCCCGGTTGATGAGGCTTGAGGTTTAGATTAACTTTTGAACACCTGATCACCATTCACTTTGAATGCCACATCGTCAGATCCGCCAGATATCACTAATTGACGTTCACAAAAATACTCCAGTTATCAAGCTAAGAGAATGTGCACTTCTCCACCATCAACTTACATGACTCCTTTGGAAATATCAAGTCATACAGGAACAAGATGAACCGAAGGTATGCTCCTACTGCATCCAATATAGGAATCACCCCATGGATCAGTAGCGAGAAGTCCTTGCAACCCATAGATTTCAACCACGACAGAACCACAGTTTATCTCTGGCCGCTAAACCGGAGATTAGTAGTGGTTCTTCCGTTTGTGAATATCTACGGTCTTCAATGCTCCATCTCGATCATCTTCTAATATTTCCACGTATTTGTTGGTCCGAATGGTTTTCGAATATAAATTCGATCCTGGTCTTTCCGTGCCAACAATCGTATTGGATAGATTTGATAGTCGGTGATTTAACTATCAAAATAAACAGTGTTTCAATCATGATAACCCAATGAGTTCACTGGTTCAGTATTCAGCACCACTTGGCCTTTTAATTAAAACAAATGTAAATTCAAACTCTTAAATATTTCGATATTATAAATATAGTTTTCTCGCTTCTTATTTAACATAAGATTATTCTATAAACAAATTCATTTTAACACTTAGGAAAATCTTAAATCATATTTAATTTCTATTTTCACTTTTGAACATTAGCCACGTTATTATCAAATATTGGGAAATCATTTCAACTTATTACTCGCCCAACGATGTTACGAAATCTCATTTATTTCATTACTTGAAGCAATACCAATGCTTATTCTGATAGAATAAAACTCATCCTTTACATTTCCCTTTAATCTTGCGAATATCGCTAAACCTTCACGCCATCCCCCTATGATTTCCCTTTTCCCTTGGGATCATTATAATGTATATTTCCCAAATTTCCACCAAAATGTTGCGTTATTATTTCTCCAATGAAATAATAAATTACTACTAACCTCTTTCACCATTACAACTTATATTATCTTCAGATAATCCTGAAGTCGTTCAAGTTGGGGTATTTTAATTACCTCTCAGACCTTGATCAACAACGTTCATATCTCAAGATGGATACGAGTTGTAATTTAAAAACTAATATTCCATTCTAATATCAATACAAATACCATTTAACTAATTTATTCAAATTACGGTTTCCTAAAATCCTCTTACTTTTTGAAATCGCTTTCTCTAGTATAACCATTATTACTTTCTTTAATAATTACGTAACCTAATATAGGACACCACTTTTAACCTTTACCCCTTTTTAAACAATTTCATTTCATAATTCAGATTTTTGTTTACAAAATCCGATGATCCATTTCTTTTACCAATTTCATTTCCACTAATTCTCCCTCAAACCCATTCAACCATTCCTGCTTTGGAAATTTTATTATAATTTCCCCTCCTTACTTAATCTCATTATTAAGTAATGTCAATTTAAAATTAACGATATAACACCTCAAATCTCTTTTATATAACTCTGGTTTATTATAAAACCCTTTTATCTAAATTCCCCTTTACTTAATTCAAATAATTAAGTAACATTTAATTTAAGCTATAATAGTCGCTTAAATATTCCTTTTATAACTTTGTTATAAAACTCAGATTTTAAACAAAACCTATTCACAAACTTCTTTCACCATTCCATTAGATCTCATTTCCATTGCGGTAACTTTCTAAATGATTTTCAATTAAAAGTTAATTCTCTAAATTATTATTATTTAAAATAATAATTTACTTAGATCATTAACTACTTCAGTAGTTAATTTCTTTATTAACTAAAATAAATGGTAAATCCTTTTAAAATCTTTATTTAAATTTAAACACTATTCATTAAGCTATTTTATTAGATTAATTCAAATCAAACAAATTAAAAATCAATTCCAATTACAATGGTTGACTTAGTCAACTTAAGGCGTGGTTATCTTGTTAACCCATTACAATTCGTTCTCACTTTAAATTAATTAATAATATAATTAATTTAAATAAATTCCATTAAATAAATTATTAACAAACCAATTTTGCACATTTTAACTGTTACAGTTAATTTCTATCCCCGTATTCATAAATCTTATTAATCTCAGATTTACTTTGTAAAATCAATTTATAATAAATCAAAGTCTCTAATAAATAAAATATTTATTTATTTTCCTTTTTATAAACTTTTATTCAAAATAATATATTTCGAAGTCTATCTCCAGTTATAAAAAATAAATTTTATAATTTCGTCTCTATCGACTCACCTGACGGTGAATCAATATTTATAAAACGATTGATTCTATATGCCATATGTTGCCAAATACTCAACCATTGCCCATTGGTTAAAACTAGACAGATGTTGAATTTTCTATCAACAATCCAAAATCAAATCAATCACCCAAACATGACAGTTCATATGTTGATAATATGAAATATATAAGATATTGAGGAATCCAGTTGGATCCCTCCATCCTGTTCTTCCCTGTATACAAATGGTTATCTCCAAACAGATCGTTCAATTTCATTTAACTGATAACAATAAATAACGAACATTTAACATCAACCAATTCACAAGCAATTCAAACAATTCAACCAATTAAACACGTTTATTTTGTAAACGTGACCAATAAGGTAAGTTACCTTTATTGGACCCAATCGTTAGAATAACGATTTGGTATTTCACTGAAATTAAACGACGGTTTAATTTCATCAGTTAAATCACTAAATAGATATATAACTAGCAAACAGTCAACCATAGCAAACAGAGCACACAAAATAAAAACCCAATTTATATAAAATATAAATGGGGAGAACTGAGTGAGTTTAACTCACTTTGGTTTGATTTCGAGGTTTGAGCAGTGCAATTCAATTAAATTAAACAAGTGTTTAATTTTAACTGAAAATCTCAGTTACTTCCAACTCCGTCCATCTCTGTTCCACAACGTAGTGCTTGTTGATGCGACTCCCACGACATCCGACTTGTCCGCTTCTGATAATAATTTAACGAGTTATTAACATATGATTTTAATTGACATAATTAAACCCCTAAATAAATAAATAATTAAAATTATTACTTTTTATTTAACTAAGCCACTGTCTGAACCAGAATAGCCTACTTTTTTCTTCCGTGCCCTTATTGACTTCTACATCATGTAAAACTAATTCAGTTATATAATTTAATTAGATTGAACTAATTCTTAATTAACTTATTATTAAACCAATCACATTAGTTAACCAGTATAGGCCAACCAATTACATTCGTAAAACTCAGACCCAATATTGCTTTTAGATTTCCGGTGCCAGGTTGATATTTTTGGTGCCCTTCGTTCTGCCAGAAACATAAACAGACCATTAAAATTCCCAAATTAAACACTAACCTCAATTTAATTAAATAATAACGGTCCTTAATCATGATTTAAATTTTGTTAGGCATCGTTATTACCAAGTCGACCCATTTTCTTTGATTGGCAATTTCGATCCGAAAAGGAACAGCCGAATTTTCCTCTCCAGTTTCAAGCATACTTCAACATTCTCGTTCACACCCAAGAATTTGCAATCGACTTTCTGCTGTGGTATATTTCCCCCATCACATTGTATTTTTTCCCTTTCATCCTCGACTCAACAAAACTCCACAGGCACCTGTACGCGATTTGTAAGATTTTTATGAACGTATTAATATTTAAATCCCTAAATTAACTATTTCTTAGATAACTAATTACTTATATTACCGTTAGACAAGCTGTTTACTTCATGGTTCATGCATTTCTCCTGCTCCATGTATACTGCCTTAGCTTGAACCCATCTCGCACCACATCAACATCAGGTCAGCACGCCTCCATCGGTCCTCCGGCCATCGATCAGTCACCCCCACAACCAGCGCCCTAGCCCCCTTTGCGCTCGGCCTGAACGGCATCTCGCCAAACCCTTCCCATCATCGCTAATTCCATAATGAACATCGGAGCTCCTCAGCGCGATTCTGATCGCCATCGTTTCCAAAAACTGATCACCCTCATTGGTGGTTCGAGATCTAGTTGAGCTACTCAGTTTGTATTAGGAGGTTTCCTAATTCGAACAATGGATTTTGTTGGAAATCAAGGAGAAGGTCTGTTGTATTTCTGGTCATAGGTTTCATGGTGGAGGCGGTCTTAGTTTTGCGTTAACTACAGACAAACCAGAATTAAAGTTGGACGATAGATGGTTTATATAGGGTGGGGTTTTATTTAAAATATTATTATATGAAACTTTGTCACGAAGTAACAAGTGAAACTAACCATAATCTCCTTCTTCTTACTGATAAAAATGCTAATCCTAGCATAAAAAAATATTCCGGACCCAATGGGACAAGTTTCGTCGAAATCCGAGATCGTTTGAAAAAAAATCCTTTATAAAACCAGCGGAAAATACGCGTTTAAATTTTCCACGATCATTAATTAAATCCAATCAACTTGAAACCTTAATATCCTATAATAATTAATTAATACGAACCCAACGGCACTAGTTTCGTCGCATTCTGAAACTGTTTTCTCGGTAGGCTATTTTTATACGCACCGCAATGCCATTTTGGACACCAAATTACCCGATCTTCAAAAATGACAAACTATATACCTATCCCGACTCCAAACGTCGATACGATCTCAACGGAACTGGTTTCGTGGCTAAATTCGATCGTCTTCTCAAGTTACCCTCAAATGTCTCTCTATTAAATTAAATTAATTAAATTTATTAAATTACGCGTTATAGAAAATGGATGGGCGTTTACGGCTACCGTGGTCACATACGACATCGGTTTGCCACGCAATTCAACACCGTACAATAATTTAATGTTACGGTTCCAATGAAACTGGTTTCATCGAAATCGAATACCATTTGCAAAATGGCCATTTTAAAGGCCTATATTTTAATAACAATTTCCACAGTGACTATTTTAAAATTTGATTTAGCCATAACTAACAATCTATAACACGAAATCTGAATTTTTCTTTTTCATACGAAAATTATAATCAACACGGTTCCAACGTTTCTTGCTTCACAGAAATCCGACTTATATCAGATCCTATATATCAAATTGAAGTTCAGAACTCCATTTTACGAACTACCGCGCGATTTCTGGCTCGATTTATATTATGAATAAATTAACGTTCAAACTTCGTTTTTAATAACGAATTAAATATTAAAATCCATTAATATTACAAATATAATATTTAAAATAATAAATTAAATAAAATATTTGGCTACCAAAAATACGGGACGTTTCATTGGGTATGAGGAGAAAGTGGATTCGAAGGGGAGCATGTAGGTGGTTGTCTCTCTTGATTCCGTGAACTGATGGGAGAAATGTTGGTGGAGTAAGAATCGAGAATGGCAGTGTTATTTAATACAGGAGCTCGCATTTGATTTTTTTTGGGAAGAAGGGATTTACACGAGTTTGGGCTTGAAAGGGATGTTGGGCCGAATGACAAGGTTGAGGCCGAGATTAAAATAGTTTAAGTTTTTGTTTTAATTTTTAATCATGTACTAACTTGTATATACTATAAGTTATTCATATATGAATGAAATAAAATAGAACAAGATCCGTTGGGACCGTATGGACGGTTGCTACACGCTGGAACTGACTGGGAGTGGATTGGAGCCTATTACAATTTATAGAAAAATAAATTTTCCGTCTGAATCAAAGATAGTTAATCGTTATTTAACGATAGCTATCCAATGTGAGTAAAACTCACCAACTCTATCAGTTATAATTTTTTTAACGTATTTTTAGAGCTGATAAGATAATGGTTGATTCTGTGTGTTGACTGTTTGGTTGAACTGCTAAGTGATTGGTTGAAATTATAGATAACGATATATATAAAAATCGTTAATCAAATATTGATTATGTTTGGCAGAATATTTCATATTGAAATGAACTTGATGTTAATTATATTATTTAACATCTGTGATGCAGGGAAACAGGTTGGAGGAATCCAACTGGATTCCTCAATATTTATAATAATGTTCTTTTCATATATTGTAATATATGATGTGATATATAATCTATTGTTGATTATGTGTATTGAATGATATCGATCCTTGTTATTTGGGTATTTTAAATACCGTAAGAAATACTGAAATGTAGAAAAGGGGATTTTCAAAGTGTATTTTGAAAATAAAGTATTTATATAAAATCCATGGATTTTATATATGAAAGGAAAAGGATTTTATAAAGGAAAATATTTTTATAAAATCAAAGAACAAATATAAAAGGAAAATATTTGTGAAACAAATAGGAAAGGAAATATTTGTGAAACAAATAGGAAAGGAAATATTTGTGAAACAAATAGAAAAGGGAATATTTGTAAACCATTTACAAATAGAATATAAAAGGGAATATTTGTAAACCATTTACAAATAGAATAGAAAAGGGAATATTTGTAAACCATTTACAAATAGAATAGAAAAAGTAATATTAGTAAACCATTTACAAATAGAATTGAAAAGGGAAGATTTGTAAACCATTTACAAATAGAATAGAAAAGGTAATTTTTGTAAACCATTTACAAATAAAATAGAAAAGGGAATATTTGTAAACTATTTACAAATAGAATTGAAAAGGAAGTATTTGTAAAACATTTACAAATAGAAGTGAAAAGGAAATATTTGTAAAACATTTACAAATAGATTATAAATGGAATATTTATTTATAAAATAGATTGAGTTATAAAAAGAAATATTTATTTAGAAAATAAATATAATTATAAAGGAAATATTTATTTAGAAAATAAATAGATTATAAAAGGAAATACGTGAAAAATGATTAGAATTGTATAAAATGAGAATTTTACATTTGAAAGGTTTAGACCCGTGCTTCGCACACGGGTATAACGTGATATGGATTTAAAGCAAAGATTTTAAATAGAATCTGTTCTAACCAATAGAGTAAGAAGATTAATTTATAAATAAGGATTTATAAATTAAGTAAAATATTTATCATTGGGTAAATAGAATATATAATTCAGGACTTATATAGAGAAGTAAGAATCGATTTCAACATCGATATTTGAAACTGAATATGGACGAAGAGTAAATTGGATAGGGTTAATCAGTTAGAGTTAACCAGTAGAGTTAACCAGTTAGAGTTAACGAGTTAGAGTTAACCAGTTAAAGTTAATCGGTTAGAGTTAATCAGTTAGAGTTAATCGGTTAGAGTTAATCGGTTAGAGTTAACCGAATAGAGTTAAATCGAACTAGAGTTATTCAAATAGAGTTAATCGAACAATAGTTAGTCGAATATTAGTTATTCTAATAGAGTTAATTGAATTAGAGTTAGTCGGATTAAAATTAATCGAATATAGTTTATTCGAAAAGAGGTTATCGAATATTAATTATTCTAAAGGAGTTATCGAATATTGTTTATTCGAAAGGAGTTATCGAATATTAGTTATTCGAAAGGAGTTATCGAATCTTGTTTATTCGAAAGGAGTTATCGAATATTAGTTATTCGAAAGGAGTTATTGAATATTGTTTATTCAAAAGGAGTTATCGAATAGTAGTTATTCAAAAGGAGTTATCGAATATTAGTTATTCGAAAGGAGTTATCGAATATTAGTTATTTGAAAGTAGTTATCGAATATTGTTTATTCGAAAGGAGTTAATCGAATATAGTTTATTCGAATAGAGTTAAAGGAGTTAATCGAATATAGTTTATTCGAATAGAGTTAAAGGAGTAAATCAAATATATTTTATTCGAAAGGAGTTAATCGAATATAGTTTATTCAAAAGGAGTAAATTGATAGGAGTTAATTGATAAGGGTTAACTGATTCGAGTTAATCCAATAGAGTTAATCGATTAGGGTTAATCAAATAGAGTTAATCCAATAGAGCTCATCAAATAGAGTTAATAGAATAGAATTAATCAAATAGAGCTAACTGATAAGAGTAAATCAATTAGAGTTAATCGAATAGTGTTAATTGAATAGAGTTAATCGAATATGGCTATTCAAAGAGTGATTATTGAATATAGTTTATTCGAAGGAAAGAGTTATCGAATAGAGATTTATTCGAAAGAGAGTTACGTAAGGAAGTATGTTAAAGGTTTAAAAGGTGAACCTTGTCTGTTTCGAAGTTAGAAATGTTGTTCAGTTAAGGTCTGAGAGGTAGTTATACCCCAACTTGATTGGCTTCGTTTTAACTAAGAAATGGTTAAGGTTCGACAGTGAAGATTGGTTAAGTGAATTTAGTTAACGAGTATAATGGCTTGAGTTGGCATAGCGATGTTTTATTTAAACATCTGTTTAAAATCCAATGAAGGAGTTTTGGAAATATTTTCCAAATAAGAATCATAAATGTTTTCTAATATAGAAAATAAGAAAGGGAAGTAAAGATGGAAATGTTTTCCAATGTTAATATCGTATATTTTCTAAATTTAGAAAATAACAATTTCTGTATATATACAGAAACAGGGAATGGAGAATGAATAAATTAATGATAAATTAATTTAAGAAATAAATGATGATTGATGATTGATCGATAGAATTTCCATCTGGAAATAATATCGTTGTTTATACACATGTTTTCTTTGATAGTTAAATCACCGACTATCGAAGTTTTAGATCATTTTTCCGTTGCCAATACGAAGAGACCGGGATCAGATATATTATCTGAAAACCATTCCGTATGGCATTTGTAACAACCCGTATTTTAATAACGTGTTATAACCATAAATCTAGGCAGAATTAAATTTTAAAATAAGAACCAAGGGAAACGGGTTGCGCCATTGCGTTCGTCTCGGAATTCTGCATGAAATCGAGTCCGAGTTTTCGAAAATCGGAGTCCGTATGACCAAGATATGGCTCTCCAAATTTTCAGAATATCCTAGAGTTCAAAACAGTTCGAATTTCAAGTTCAAAATTCGAATTTCAAATCCAGACAGATGGGAGGGAAAAATCCCGCCAACACCCAGGTCGACTGGGCAGTCGACCCCCCCAGACCAAGTCGACTGCGCAGTCGACTTGGGTGTCGACCTGGTCACCTAGCCTGTTTTCGAGCCAGATGTATCTGGTCTCGTTGCTTGTCCAGATTCACTCTCTAAACACTATATAACCAGCCCCTGACCCTAGACTTTCTATCACAGTCTTGTCCGACCATATGCTGCTGAAGTTCTGACTGGAAGATAGAGAATAAGGAGGCTATTCAGGACTTTGTTAGTGCTACGTTGGTTTGGGGATTTGCTAGAGATTCTGCTTCTACTCTTTTTGCTTTCTCATTCTCTAGACTACGATCTGTAAGCCCTTTGTCACTCTTAGATTTAAACTGTAAATTTAACCTGAACATGATGTAAATTGAAATTATGCCTAAACATGATAACTAAGTTGGATCTACTCTTGTATATCTTGGATCTACGACTATCACTTTTAAATCTGTTATTTTGAATCTAGTTTTGTACATCCCAGATCTATTCATCTTAAATGTTGACTTGTGGAATATCAGTATGAACTTGATTTGGATATATTCATGTTTAATCTAAAACCCCTTTACGATCTTTATCTTGCCATGCCTGTGATGTTGAAACTATTATTGGGGTACTATTTTTCCTTTACCATGTCTATCACCATGTCTTGTCAAGTTGATGTTGGGACCCTATTTCATATGCCTGTAATGTTGTAATCATCATGCCTAACTTGTGAACACCTTTGTCATTCTATGACTATCATGTTTGTGTTATTCCCTATTTTGACATGTTGTATTAATGCGAATTCACGTACGTTGGGGATACGTTTTGGGTAGATTAGGCAAACTTGAAAATTTGCTATGGAATTGACATGATATGACATGAAAATATGACATGAAAACTTGACATGAGAATAAGCTTGAAAACATGAATTTGGGACATGACAATTAGATAACTTGAAAATGGCCAACTCGAGGTTGGGTTGAATTTGCAACGTAAATCTGCTCGGAACCGCCCGGCAAATCCAGTAGTTGCAAATAATAGGACCCAATGTGAGTAGTTGGTCATATACCAGTTTAAACTCGAGGTTAGACTAGGTTATGGTGTAAATCTGCCCGGAACCGCCCGGCACATCCAGTAACCGTAACCAAGTCTAATGTGAGAGGTTGGGGTGCGTTAAGTGAATTAATGCCACATGGTAAGGCTAAGTCATGGACCCCTTGAATATACTTAACCAATTTGACACGTCGATTCGATAGGGTTAAGTCTTGAACTGCTTGTATATATACTTAACGAACTAGATACATGTTTGGGTAGGGTTAAGTCATGACCTTTTTAATGACAATACTTAACCCATTAGAAATCCTAGCCACGTGGTCCCTTTCAGCAGTAACCCACTTAGAAGTATCACGATACCCTGGGGACTAGGCAGGGTGGGGCACGATTACTGGGTTGATTGTAAGAGACCAAGAATAACGGCTGAATAAGGTGCGCCAGTGTAGGTTCAGGCGGACTAGGGTCGTGCACTTAGTCCGGAGTTGAAAAAGTAGGCATGGGCACCCGTAGTACTACATTGTGCGTGCTTGAATTGTGTCAGTGGTTGACACCCTAGGACCTGATACACCCTAGGGTGGACCTAGCACATGTGACTACATTCCGCGATTGGGCCGTATGACACCGATACATGACGAGTAAAGCCGATCGATTAGGATGGACTGTAGGACCCCGTATTGGGTCATTTCATGTTATTGGGTTTAGGGATCATTTCTGGACTTATACTTGACATGGATTTGGACACTAGTACAGTTAGTGCAGTAAACCTTGTATATGCGATGCCACCCTTATCTTGTTACCTTTTATTATCATGCCAGCCCAGTCATTATCTTTATGTTTAATCTCAGTTTCTCATGTCCAGTTAACTTTATTAGTTTTTATGCTGATAGTCACTAGGGCTTACCAGTCTTTTTGACTGACCCGTTTTCTACCACCTCTTTTCTTTCGTCCCCCCCCCCCAGGTTCTCAGGGAGGAAACCCTAGCTCTTAGCTTGGACTTTGCTTGCTTTCTGACAGCTCATGTACGGTTTGGTCTTGAGCTATGCTATGGCTGCACTCATGCTCTTTTGGGGAATAATATCGGACTTATGTTGTTTTAAGTACCTTGCTTCTTTAGAACTTGATGTAATGAAATAATGACTTGATATTTTGATGTAAGAGGTTTTGACTCTGTTTTCCACGTAATGATATTTGGTTAAATTTATATCCGCTGCTTTATATACTCTGTTTAATTTATGTTATGTCTTGTGTTATTTCTGTGCCTGTTTACTAGATAATACCCCTCCAAAACTAGTGCATTCCCTTAGTGAGTGACCCTAGCAGAGGTGGGTGTTACATTTGGTATCAGAGCAGAAGGTTACCAGACTGGGCAAAAGTTTTAAAAACTTTTTGAAAATCATTTTCAAAACCATTTATAAAGAAGCATTTTTCAAGAAAAGTTCTATTTTTAAGAAAAGGCTATTCCCCAAAAGCCATTAGCACTTTCCTTGTTTCCTCGTTTGAATCTTTTCCTTTTTGTTTTTTTCAGCATGGCCGATCTTAACCTTCCCGAGGGAGTATCCATACCCGGATGGTTCCGAAGGTACTTGGAAGCTAGGGCCAACGATGCGGGCCCGACAGACATCCCTCCTCCTCCTCCTCCTCCAGTAGTCGCAGTTCCTCCTCCTCCCGGCACCGCCTTCACCAAAATATGGAAGGACTTTATAGGAATGGGCGGCAAGAACTTCGTTGGAACTGAAACCTTCGTTGAGGCGCGAAACTGGCTAAAAGAGACTGAAGACCTGTTCGTTATTTTCGATATGGAGGATCATAGGAAAGTTTAGTTGGCAGCATGGTTGTTGAAAGAGGAAGCTGCATTTTGGTGGGAAGTCACCAACGCTACCAGACCAATTGAGACTTGGGCAGACTTTAGAGAGAGGTTTGGGCTTAAATTCTTATCCTCAGCAGAAGCGAACCTTCAGATGGAGAGGTTCCTGGCACTCAAGCAAGGAGACATGTCTGTTAGAGAGTACGCGAATAAGTTTAATCAGCTTGCTCGGTTTGTTTTGGACTTAGTCAACACGGCTGAGAAGAAGGCTCTACGATTTGCTCGAGGATTGAGTGAGCCACTCCACACTATGGCCATGACTCATGTGCCCATGGGGGCGACCTTTGAAAGCTTGGTGAATATGGACCTACTTCATGAGGAAGACAAGGGTGATAAAAAGGAGGTTAAGTCTAATGAGACTCAGAACAAGAAGGTTGACTTCAAGAAGGGAGGCAACAAGAATAACAAGAATAACAAGAGCAACAACAACAATGCTAACAAGCCACGTGAGACGAGGAAGTGCAACTTTTGTGGTATCACGGGACATATAGCTAAAGACTGTAGGAGGAAGAAAAGAAAGTTGGGTGAATGCTTTCACTGTGGGGATACTGGACACATCAATAAGGATTGCCCTAAGAAGCAAGGACAGGGGCTAAGGCAGGCACAGCGAGCAGGACCTTCTAGAGGGCAGTTTCAGGCTCTCAACAACACTCCAGCTCTTGACCGAGGTAGTAATATTTCTGTAGAAAGCCTTGTTTACATTTTTGAATTTCCTGTTCGAACCTTATTTGACTCTGGCGCATCGCATACTTTTATCTCTTCTGATATTGTTGAAAATCTGCACTTAAGTACTAGTCTAGTTGATGATCCCGTTAGTGTTTCAAATCCGATTGGGGGCTCCGCCCATTTATCTATGATTTGTGTTGATTTGAGGATTTCCATCTTAAGCGTAGAATTCACGTGTAATGCTTATGTTCTCGGATTCATGGGATATGGTTTAATTTTGGGCATGGATTGGTTGTCCAATTATGGAGCTATCCTTGATTGTGAATGAAGGGTAGTGAGGCTCATGACACGCCTTGGTAATACCCTTGAACTTTCTTGTAACCCGAAGGGTCCGGTCATGTTATGTTATATCTCGACTCGTCCGTCGACAATCTTCAATCTGTGAGGGTGGTCCGAGAACATCCTGATGTCTTTGATGAGGTGAAGGGGTTACCCCCTAAATGCGAGATAGACTTCCGTATTTATCTTGTTGATAATGCCAAGCCTGTTTCATTGCCCGTTAGGCATATGGCCCCGCGAGAAAGGAGAGAGCTCAGTAAACAAATCAAGGAGTTGCTCGAGAAAAATTTCATAAGGCGAAGCATTTCTGAATGGGGTGCTCCGGTGGTATTCGCTACTAAGGCGGATGGTTCGCTTCGTCTGTGCGTAGATTATCATGAGTTAAACAAGCTGACGAAGAAGAATAGGCACCCACTACCAAGAATCGATGATCTTTTTGACCAGCTTGTGGGAGCATCTGTTTTCTCTCAACTCGATCTAGCCACAGGATTCCATCAACTTAGAGTGGCTGAGGATAGCATTGACAAAACAGCGTTTAGGACTCCAGATGGGTTCTTCGAATGGCTCGTCATGTCGTTTGGGTTAACGAATGCACCCGCGTACTTTGTAGACCTGATGAGTAGGGTGTTTCGGGAGTTCCTTAACAAGTTCGTGGTGGTTTTTGTGGACGATATTCTAATCTTCTCAAAGGATGAAGAAGAGCATGCTAGACACCTCAAGGAAGTCCTGGATACGCTTAGAGCACACCAATTAAAGGCTAAGTTCTCCAAATGCCATTTTTGGAGGGAGGAAGTTCGGTTTCTTGGGCACGTAGTGTCTAAGCAAGGTTTAGTCGTGGACCCCGCAAAAGTAGTTGCGGTACAAGACTGGAAAACTCCTAAGAACGCAACAGAGGTGAGAAGCTTTCTCGGTTTGGCGGGCTTTTATAGGAAGTTCATTAAGGACTTTGCTAAGATTTCAGCCCCTCTTACTAAGTTAACGAAGAAAAACCTAGCGTTTGCATGGGACATAGAACGTGAGACTGCTTTCCAGAAACTCAAGAGAGCCCTCACCACAGCTCCAGTTTTAGCATTACCCGATGGAAGAAAAATGTTTACAGTGTACACAGATGCGTGCGACACGGGATTAGGCGCTGTCCTAATGCAAGAAGGAAGAGTGATATGCTATGGGGGTAGACAACTTAAAGTTCATGAGAAGAACTATCCCACACATGACTTGGAGTTAGCCGCGATTGTTTTTGCACTTAAAGCTTGGCGCCATTATCTCCTAGGGGAGAAATTCGAGCTGTATACCGACCACAAATCACTTAAGTATCTCTTTTCGCAAAAAGATTTGAATTTGAGACAGCAGCGGTGGATGGAATTCTTGGCCTCTTATGACTTTGATATAACTTATACCCCTGGCAAGGGTAACGTGGTGGCGGATGCGCTAAGTAGAAAAAGGTTGACTTTGAGCCCCTTATTTGTTGAAAGAAAAAGTCTAGAGTTTATAGCGACCTTTGATTTTACGCATGCTGTTGAGTCATTGACTGGTACGTTAGCATCTCTTGAGCTGAGACCTACACTTCTAGATCAAGTAGGGACTTCGCAGAAAGAAGACCCACAGATAGTCGAAATCATGAACAAGTTAATCAGTGGTGAGACGTCAGGTCACCTTGGTGGGTATGCCATTGATGACAAAGGATGGCTAAGGCACGATGGAAGGCTATGTGTTCCACTGGTGGGAGACCTAGTAAATAAAGTTCTCGAAGAGGCGCATCACTCGAAGATGACTATACATCCCAGAGGGGATAAGATGTACAGAGATATGAAACGCAATTTCTTTTGGGCCAGAATGAAAAAGGACGTGGAAGAATTCGTCTCAAAGTGCATGGTGTGCCAACAAGTCAAGGCCGAATCTAAGAAGCCCGGTGGGCTATTACATCCTTTGGAGGTCCCGCAATGGAAGTGGGAAAGTATCTCGATGGATTTCGTGGATGGATTACCTAGGTCGAGGAAGGGGAATACTAGCATATGGGTCATTGTTGATAGACTCACGAAGAGTGCTCACTTCATCCCGGTGAAAAGCAAAAGGACTGTGTCAGGGCTAGCATCTATTTACCTTCGAGAGATAGTACGATTGCACGGGGTTCCTTCTAGCATAGAGTGACCGTGACCCAATTTTCACTAGCCGGTTTTGGAATAGTCTGCAAGAAGCAATGGGTACGCAACTTAATTTAAGTACAGCCTATCACCCTCAGACAGATGGGCAGACCGAAAGGGTAAATAGAGTACTAGAGGATCTTTTAAGGCTATGCATTCTTGATTTTGGTGGTACATGGGAAGACCATCTCCCTCTCGTGGAGTTTGCTTATAATAATAGCTACCAAACTAGCATAGGGATGGCACCATTCGAAGCCCTGTATGGAAGATCGTGCAAGTCACCAACTTGTTGGTGGGAGACGACTGACAAACTTATACTTGGCCCCGACATGATACGAGACACTTATGAGAAGGTGGAGTTGATACGAAGACGAATGAAAGCGGCCCAAGATAGACAGAAATCTTATGCGGACAAGAGAAGGACAGACCTAGAGTTCGAAGTCGTAGATATGGTTTTCATAAAAGTCTCTCCTTTGCGCAATGTGGTTCGTTTTGGAGCAATTGGAAAGCTAGCACCGAGATTCGTAGGACCGTTCCCTATCACTAAGAGGATTGGGCAGATGGCCTATAAGGTAGAGTTACTTGAGAGGCTGGCCGGAGTACACAATGTCTTTCACGTCTCGCATCTCCGAAAGTGCCTACATCAATCAGCGGAGGTGGTTGAGCCAAGCATCCTCGAAGGCGTAGAAGTGGAGAAAGAAGCAACGCTGAGGCGAGTTCCTATTCGTATCTTAGGGACGGAGATCAAGAAGCTAAGGAATCGCGAAGTCAAGCTAGTCAAAGTACAGTGGAGTGAAGCCCAAGAAGACGAAACTTGGGAAACCGAGGAGAAGATATGCGTGCTTTACCCATTTCTTTTTTAGGGTACTTTCTCGATCTCTTTTTCCTTTGAGCTTGTAAACCTTTCGTATCATGCTACCTATGTTTGTTTTGTTAATCTTGTCTTGAGAACCTTAGAACCCTCTTTGGATGTAACCATGTATTTGAAACATGTTATGGTTGATGTTTGCAAATGGTTGCAAGTGTTTGCAAGTGATTTCTAGTGGATGCATGACACAATTAGGCACTAGATCGGCTCAGACACCTTTTCATGTTGCATTTGCATGGGTGCTTATACTTGTACATGGATGAACTTGTTATGCTATCACGTGGATGTTGCATATGGATGATGTTTGTGCACTCATGTAGAAATTTTAAGTTATGATAGGAATTTGCATACATGTTGGACTCATTACACTAACATATCTTGCATTAAGGAGGTTTACTGAATCAGTAACCGCCTGATCTTTTGCATTAGATAAGTACATATACACACACATACTGCATACGTTCATACATCATTAGATATCTTTTTAAGGACAATGGTTGCTCGTGAATGATGTTGTGAGTAGATGGATGTGGATGGTAGGATGCGTTCTTCCTAACTTAGAGATTTCGGGGACGAAATCCTTTAAGGAGGGGAGAATGTAACAACCCGTATTTTTAATAACGTATTATAACCATAAATCTAGGCAGAATTAAATTTTAAAATAAGAACCAAGGGAAACGGGTTGCGCCATTGCGTTCGTCTCAGAATTATGCATGAAATCGAGTCCGAGTTTTCGAAAATCGGAGTCCCTATGACCAAGATATGGCTCTCCAAAGTTTCAGAATATCCCAGAGTTCAAAACAGTTCAAAATTCAAGTTCAAAATTCGAATTTCAAATCCAGACAGCTGGGTGGGAAAAATCCCGCCAGCACCCAGGTCGACTGGGCAGTTGACTGGGCAGTCGACCCCCTCAGACCAAGTCGACTACGCAGTCAACTTGGGTGTCGACCTGGTCACCTAGCCTGTTTTCGAGCCAGATGTATCTGGTCTCGTTGCTTGTCCAGATTCACTCTCTAAACACTATATAACCAGCCCCTGACCCTAGACTTTCTATCACATTCTTGTCCGACCATATGCTGCTGAAGTTCTGACTGGAAGATAGAGAATAAGGAGGATATTCAGGACTTTGTTAGTGCTACGTTGGTTTGGGGATTTGCTAGAGATTCTGCTTCTACTCTTTTTGCTTTCTCATTCTCTAGACTACGATCTGTAAGCCCTTTGTCACTCTTAGATTTAAACTGTAAATTTAACCTGAACATGATGTAAATTGAAATTATGCCTAAACATGATAACTAAGTTGGATCTACTCTTGTATATCTTGGATCTATGACTATCACTTTTAAATTTGTTATTTTGAATCTAGTTTTGTACATCCCAGATCTATTCATCTTAAATGTTAACTTGTGGAATATCAGTATGAACTTGATTTGGATATATTCATGTTTAATCTAAAACCCCTTTACGATCTTTATCTTGCCATGCTTGTGATGTTGAAACTATTATTGGGGTACTATTTTTCCTTTACCATGTCTATCACCATGTCTTGTCAAGTTGATGTTGGGACCCTATTTCATATGCCTGTAATGTTATAATCATCATGCCTAACTTGTGAACACCTTTGTCATTCTATGACTATCCTGTTTGTGTTATTCCCTATTTTGACATGTTGTATTAATGCAAATTCATGTACGTTGGGGATACGTTTTGGGTAGATTAGGCAAACTTGAAAATTTGCTATGGAATTGACATGATATGACATGAAAATATGACATGAAAACTTGACATGAGAATAAGCTTGAAAACATGAATTTGGGACATGACAATTAGATAACTTGAAAATGGCCAACTCGAGGTTGGGTTGAATTTGCAACGTAAATCTGTCCGGAACCGCCCAGCAAATCCAGTAGTTGCAAATAATAGGACCCAATGTGAGTAGTTGGTCATATAGCACTTTAAACCCGAGGTTAGACTAGGTTATGGTGTAAATCTGCTCGAAACCGCCCGGCTCATCCAGTAACCGTAACCAAGTCTAATGTGAGAGGTTGGGGTGCGTTAAGTGAATTAATGCCACATGGTAAGGTTAAGTCATGGACCCCTTGAATATACTTAACCAATTTGACACGTCGATTCGATAGGGTTAAGTCTTGAACTGCTTGTATATATACTTAACGAACTAGATACATGTTTGGGTAGGGTTAAGTCATGACCTTTTTAATGACAATACTTAACCCATTAGAAATCCTAGCCACGTGGTCCCTTTCAGTAGTAACCCACTTAGAAGTATCACGATACCCTGGGGACTAGGTAGGGTGGGGCACGATTACTAGGCTGATTGTAAGCGACCAAGAATAACGGTTGAGTAAGGTGCGCTAGTGTAGGTTCAGGCGGATTAGGGTCGTGCACTTAGTCCGGAGTTGAAAAAGTAGGCATGGGCACCCGTAGTACTACATTGTGCGTGCTTAAATTGTGTCAGTGGTTGACACCCTAGGACCTGATACACCCTAGGGTGGACCTAGCACATGTGACTACATTCCGCGATTGGGTCGTATGACACCGATACACGACGAGTAAAGCCGATCTATTAGGATGGACTGTTGGACCCCGTATTGGGTCATTTCATGTTATTGGGTTTAGGGATCATTTCTGGACTTATACTTGACATGGATTTGGACACTAGTACAGTTAGTGCAGTAAACCTTGTATATGTGATGCCACCCTTATCTTGTTAGCTTTTATTATCATGCCAGCCCAGTTATTATCTTTATGTTTAATCTCAGTTTCTCATGTCGAGTTAACTTTATTAGTTTTTATGCTGATAGTCACTAGGGCTTGCCAGTCTTTTTGACTGACCCGTTTTCTACCACCTCTTTTCTTTCGTCCCCCCCCCCCCCCCCAGGTTCTCAGGGAGGAAACCCTTGCTCTTAGCTTGGACTTTGCTTGCTTTCTGACAGCTCATGTACGGTTTGGTCTTGAGCTATGCTATGGCTGCACTCATGCTCTTTTTGGGGAGTAATATCGTACTTATGTTGTTTTAAGTACTTTGCTTCTTTAGAACTTGATGTAATGAAATAATGACTTGATATTTTGATGTAAGAGGTTTTGACTCTGTTTTCCACGTAATGAGACTTGGTTAAATTTATATCCGCTGCTTTATATACTCTGTTTAATTTATGTTCTGTCTTGTGTTATCTCTGTGCCTGTTTACTAGATAATACCCCTCCAAAACTAGTGCATTCCCTTAGTGAGTGACCCTAGCAGAGGTAGGTGTTACAGCATTAGTGTTGCGATCAAATATGATGAAGATAATTGAAGACGGAGTTATGCAAGGGTTGTCCTGTTTACAGAATAGTACCTTCGATATGTCCAATCCCAAGACAACCTGTATGGAAGAATGTCTGACAGAGTATATTTAATGGATCGCGTAAGTTGATCTCTTCAAACGTATGTACGTTTGGTGGCGGAGGAATTTGTTTCTCTTAGCTGTATACCCATAGTATTTTTGGGGAAATCAATTTGTGATTTGGCGGGTATGGCGATGTGACATTCAAAGTAAATAAAGGTGTGAAGTATATGTTATAGCCTCTAGCCTCACAACCAGGAAATGACAAAAATTGGGCATGCAGCATGGCTAAGTAGTTGGCTGCCAAGTAGGGTGTATTATCACCTATCTAGATATATTCATTTCATTCTTTAATCTGTTTGATGTTGTCCCATTCGGGAAACGGTTGCCGATCCCAATCGTTGGTGATATACATTCGATACAGTCAAGCGAAATGAGTGGTCGGTCATGTGTGGCCGGGTTGTAAGATATTCTTATTGAACCCAGTGTATTCTTCTCTAGAGGTACACTATCAGAAGGTGGTTCCACACCTTGTCATAGTTGGAAATCCATTACCCAATAAGTGCTCGCGGTTTTGATTGTATACTACGTGAGATGAAAGCGTTTTGCTAGATGATTATTATATTGTGGTTGATAGACACTATTATCATATCAAAAGAGTTTTGATATAAAAGATCATTGTTTCTTTCAAAATGATTTGAAAGTTAAATCAAATTGATTTGGATTCTCATAAGGGAAAAACCCGTTCCGTTATACGGCGTGGTCTTTTGAGATATCGTTATTTTCCCAAACTGTTTTAAATTGTTTACTCATACCAGTCCCATGACTTACCCAGAGTTTTTTTTTTTCTAAACTCTTGGGTGCCCAGTTTTGTACGGGCAGTCAAGTAGTCAGGATTTTACAGATATACTTGGAGAGCTTGAAGCAGGAGGCTTTAGGATTATATAGCTATTGTTTATTCCGCTGTGTTGTAAGTGTTGTACTCTGATAATGTTACTGTATATTTATACTGATTTTATTTCAAGGATATGTTATCTATTATATGTTGTTCATTCCGCTGTGAGATTCGTGTTACTCTGATGTTGTATGTTCTTCTTCTTCTTCTTCTATTCCAAATTTCTATCTTATCTATTCTCACCCTCTAATTTCTTTCATGGACTATCCGGTGTTTCCGATTCTTGAATAGTCGACATAGTGTTGTATGCCGATATCCAAGATCGCGAAAACCCGGGTCGTTACAGCTGCATTGTATTACATCTTTTGTAAATTATCATCCACTGTATTATATTCGATGTACTCTGATATTTTGTACTCTGTTGTAACATTAATGTAATGTTTATAAAAGTCTTCTGTTATTTGTTCTAATGTGTTGTATGCCCAAAGTTAGCGTATTCGGGTTTTTGAACGATCTTAGTCGATTTTGCAATCGATTAGGTCCGGGAAAAATCCGAATCGTTACAAAATACACTATACGTCCAACCAAAATTGCACAGAAATATGAATCATTATGGGTTAAAGAACAAAAGGACAGAAGAAGAACAGAAATAACAAAACAGAATCTTACATTGTAGCGGAATAAAATATAATACATATATAATAGCTTTTGGAATACAAAATTTTAACTGTATAAACATACCATTATCAGAGTACAACACTTACGACACAGCGGCAATAACAATAACTATATAACGCTGAAGCCTCCTTCTCCAAGCGCCTTCAAGTGTATCTGTAAAATTTTGACTACTTGACTGGCCTACAAATTTGGGCACCCAAGAGTTTAGGGTAAAAAAACAAATTGAACTCTGGGTTAATGGAACTGGTGTGAGTAAACTCCAACCATTTGGTTTAACTTTCAAAAATTCCTTTTAAAAGAAAGGATAATCGTAAGACCGACCCACACATAAATACATATGGTTCTTACCTTATGATAACCCATTTTTTTTTGAATCCATACTATTTTTATATTATAATAGTCTCTAAATCAAGTAAATAACAATCTAGTGGAACGCTTGCATCTCACGCTCCACATACATAGTATACAATCAAAATCACAGCTCTTATAGGAGAATAAATTCCAACTATAGCAAGGTATGAGACCATCTTCCGACAGTGTATCTTTAGAGAGGAATACACTGGGTTCAACAAGAACATCTTACAACCCAGGCCAAACATGACCGACCACTCACTTTACTTGAGTGTTCCGAATGTATTATCACCAACGGTTAGAATCAGCAATCGTTACCAAAGCATACACCAGTGATAGAATAAAGAAGAAAATGGATTTTCTCTAGATCATGTGACAATACAACCTAATGGGAGCGACCTATATAGCCATGCAACCTACCCGTTTTTATACCATTTCTCAGTTGTGAGGCTTGAGGCTATACTTACCTTTTTAATACCATAACATCATTCACTTTGAATTCCACCTCGTCATACCCACCAAATCATTAATTTGATTTCCCCAAAAATATCCTTAGTAAAAAAGCTAAGTGAAATGAATTCCTCCACACCAAACATAAATACGTTTGAAGAAATCAATGTAGGTGATCTGTTAGGCATACTCTGTCAGACATTCGTCTATACAAGTTGTCCTTTGTAACAACCCGGAATTTCAGAACGAATTTTAAATTTTAATCTAAGCTATTTTGAGGAATATGGAGTATAAATTGGTTATTTTTTAAAAAAATAGAAAAAAGATTAATAATTGTATACAATAAAATTCCTTTTTATTTGCATATGTGAAACATAGAAATTGTGTCCATGATAAATTCGTAATGTGAATTTAAATTCTTAATGTAAGCATCTAATTTTGCCACAATAAATTCTTGGTGGCGTAATTTAATCCTTAAAACCTAGTGTAATATGGTAAAGTCATACTGATCCTAACATCATTTTTACATAAATAAACAAAATGATTGGAAAGGATAATTAATTAAATCTTATATATAGTCACTTTTCCCTCTCCCTTTAATGTAGATTTTAAAAACATCTCCCTTTCTTGAATCCATTTAATCCATGATACTATAAAAATATCTAAAAAAGGTAAGTTGCCTATATTGCACTTTAAAATCAAAATTAATGGCGCTGAAATGGCACGAACTGACTTTTGTTAGAAACATCTTTCCAAGTAAAAAATTATTGCACCTAAAAACAGAAAGAAATAATTATAGGATGAACTCATTTAAATTAGAATAATCTTTTTCTAGATTATCAATATGAAAGGAAAAGAAAAAATATTAGCCATAAAACATTAATACTAATCAATCACTCCATTATTAAAAGTACATGTAAATGTAGAGTTATGAGTTTGTCGCCATGTCAAAAGTTTTCCTAATATAATAAACTAATCACATATTATGCAACATCTTTTTCCATCCCTGCCTACTTTACTATTCTAAAAGAAGTATATTTGCTTCACTAACTTATTCATTATATTTAGACACATTCTTAATTCTTTATCGAGCAAACTTGGCAAAACATCCTTTTATGCCAACTTGATATAATGCTACAAAGTCAAGAACACGTTGTAATATTGATTTAGTATTTATTATGCTTATATTAATTTATAATGGAAATTATGTCATATAATATATTTATACGCTACTTTATTCCATTGGCCTTTCATTTTCAGGCACGTTTTTTTTTAAATACAATAAATTCATTCCTTTGTTAACAATTTAATGCATGCGGTCCATGTTCTAAATGAATGCAAGCCACGTTTTATATTCTTCCATTTATGTGAAACTTTTACCCTTTTAAATCTGGAAACACACGTCATATATATATTTATTTATTTATATAAAAGGGTTAAGTAAATTAAATGAATAATTAAAGACATATGAAATGGTTCAAATTCATTTAGAAATAAGACTATGCCACTTATTTCTCCTTTTCTTCTCTTTGTTATTTACTTTCTAAATTTGAATGAAAAATAATTAAATAGAATAAAACATAAGGGGTTAAATAAAAAAGAGAATTAAATAAATTCATAAATACCCTAAAATTAATCCATAACCCTAATTTCAGAAAACAAACGTAACCGCCGCCCCTTCTCTTTTCAATGGCTGAAATGCTCTCTCGTTCTTCCTCGTTTTTCTTTCAATCTAGTCGATGGTTTCCAAAATTTCTAAAGGGAAAGGTATAGAGCTAGGGGAGCTCGTCACAACCAACGGTTGAGATCAATTCTTGTGCGCTAATTTATGGGAAATCGAGCTTCAAAGTGGCAGCATTCGCATCGATTTTCATGGAGACGGGGAGCAATTGGGTTCACGGTGATAGGCAATTCACGTAGAAGAGGAAGAAGAAGATAGCGGCCTTGTTTTGCAAATCCATGTATTAATGTTTAATTTAAAATTAATTACTTAATTAGGTTGTGTAAGTTTATAAAATAAACAACTTATTCATATATCCTCAGAACTGAGTGCCGTTCGATCCGTTGGAATCGTGAAATCCAGATCTACATGATGGAACAGACCATATCTGAAATAGGGCACCGCGAAGAATTCAGACAAATCTATGTGAGATCTTTTTTTTAATTATTAAAAATAATTTATTATCGCATCTTAGAAATATCTGAAATCATGTATGAAATTCTGTTGCGTTGATTGATGTTATTGTATAGATCTGCTGACTCGATGAAACAATTGTGTTGAAAACAATAGGAACAAAAATAGAATTTTGTTCATATGATTTTAGTTTTTTTTTTTTTTTGAAAAGGCTAGAATCTTGTTCATATGATAATTGTGATAAAACAAAATAGAAAAACAAATATCATTTTTGGTCGTTATGATTTTGCCATAATAAAAATGTCACCTTTGTCGTTATGATTTTGCCATAATAAAAATGTCACCTTTGTTGTTATGATTTTGCCATAATAAAAATGTCACTTTTGTTGTCATGGTTTTTGCTCACACTAAAATATCACTTTTGTTGATAGGAATTATTGTCAAAACAAAAATAGAATTTTGTTGATATGATTTTCATTAGTAAACAAAAATAGAATTTTTGTTGATATGATTTTTATTAGAAAACAAAAATAAAATTTTGTTCATATGAATTTTTGCTTGAAAACAAAATTTGATTTTTGTTCATATGATTTGTATTGGAAAAGAGAATACACTTTTATTTCATGTCATTTTGTTGTAATAAAAATGAGACCTTTATTTATATCCCTTTTGTCATAATAAAAATGAAAACCTTTATTCATGTTATTTTTGTTGTAGCAAAAATGGATCTTATTTTCATGATATTTTTATTGAAACAAAAATGAAACTTATTTTCATGTTATTTTTGTTGTAACAAAATGAAACTTACTTTCATATGATTTTTGTTGCAAACAAAAATGACACATTTATCATTCTCATTTTGTTGTAACAAAAATATACTTTTGTTCATCTCATTTTTGCTGTAACAAAAATATACTCTTGTTCACTTCATTTTAGTGGAAAATAAAAATAACCCTTTTATCAAAACATGTTAGTTAAATAAAAATAGTCATTTTTGTTAAACATGACATTTAGTTAGAATCATATTTTGTAAATAAAACATGACATTTAGTTAGAATCATATTTTGTAAATAAAACATGATATTTAGTTAGAATCATACTTTGTAAATAAACTATGACATTTAGCTAGAATCATAGGTTGTAAATAGAAATTACATTTTTGTATAAAATGCTACATTAGAATAGAAATTACATTTTTGTATAAAATGTTACATTAGAAAATAAATAGCATTTTTGTTATAAAATGTTGCATTATAAAAAAAATAAAAATTTTGTTATAAAAGGTGCATTAGGATAAAAATAACAATTTATTATAAAATGTTGCATTAGTTTAAAAACACCATTTTGTTTATAAAATGTTGTATTAGAATAAAAATATCGTTATCGGACATGTTAGGTTGAAAATATTATTCTTGTTATAAAATGTTATGTGAAACAAATATTTTACTTTTGTCAAGACCATCTAGTTGAAACAAATATTTTACTTTAGTCAAAATCATCTAGTTGCAACAAATATATCACTTTTGTCAAAACCAATTATATGAACAAAACATATCACTTTTATGTTATATTAGAATTGAAATATAGACATTTCACCTTATGTGAATTAGAATTGTTGCGACGACCCCAAACCCCGTTCCACGGTGGCAAGGGTAATCTTTGGAATATAACACATATACAGATAATAGCAGAACAGGAATAAATAAATACACCAGATAATGTACAATAGAATACACTGGATAAACATA
Source organism: Allium sativum (assembly GCA_030737875.1). NCBI lineage: Eukaryota > Viridiplantae > Streptophyta > Magnoliopsida > Asparagales > Amaryllidaceae > Allium > Allium sativum. Next base: position 339,131,551 of record CM060912.1, read on the forward strand.
ATCATCAGAGTTACACAGTAAACAGGATCATACTTAGTACAAATACAGTTCAGCTTTACATAAAATGTCTACAGCGGAAAACAAAACATAATATGTTCAATAAGAGCTGAACAGCATAAAAAGAGATAAAATGATAGAATCCATCTTCAGCTCCAGCTATCCAGAAAGAGCCTGCTAAAACCTGAATACAAGGCTGCCGTGTAGAAATAGGGGCACCCGAGTTTACAAGTGAAACAAACTACGAGTCAGTCATGGGACTGGTATGAGAAATCTACTTAACATATTTTATAATATGGTCAATCACAGGACCACGCCGCTAACGCGGAACGGGTTTACTCCATTGGATTGCCAATGCTTTTAAAACAAGTAAATCTTTTAAACATCGCAATGCTTTTTATAAAAATGAAGCCATTATAAGACTAAACTCCCATCACACAATGCAACACAAACCGGAGGATAGAGTTTTACCTTATAATGGCCAAAATATGCTTGATACGAGCAAAACAAATCATTTGATATTATTGCTAGTGTATATATGTTTCAAAAACAATTTCAATTATAAATATCAATCATAGACGGCATGGGTACCATATATCATGTCGCCATATATAGGTATACAATCAAAACCGCACAGTGTCGTATTTGGAAATTGGATTTCCGTCATGAACCAAGGCAAGGGATCGTCCTTACCGCTTCGAGACTGTCTAGCCCGAGCCTCAGGAACAGCCGCAACTGCCCCTTGGATCGTCAGGGCCGGTCCACTCGATGTGGATTATAATGCCTGAACACTGCGTTTCCCCACCCTATGGGGTGTAAACTGGTCATATCCCGACCAGACCATCGGCTCTGAAGAGACCGAACTAACCGAGGTGCCTCACTATCCATCATCCACATAAGTAAAATGCCCGGGCGTGTCAAACCTAGAACACCACTCCTAGCTAGAAAGAAACGCAGGTCCTCCCTGAGGTCCTCTCCCGTTTCTGGCTCATACTGGGGTGTGAGGCTCGCGAAACAATGCTAAACACAAAGCTAGCTATTCAAAACCGTGTTGTGATCATCAACCACAAAGCTCTGCTTTTTAACAAAAGCTTTGATCACAGCATCTCTGCATGCCATGTTGTCAATATACAACATCAGACACACATCCATTTACAAGTCCTTCCTAGGTCTGAACGAAACCGGAGGCACCTTATACCTCGCACATCCGTACAATCAACGAGTACGTCCGGACAGCTACCGCTTTAGCCCCCTTCAAGGTAGCTACTCCCATCGTGAGCATCAGTAGCACCCATCCATTCGATGTGAAGATCGTCGGTCTTGCACCATCTTCATATCTTCGACTTCTAACCGTCGATCAATTATTTGAAATGAGAATTAACTCGGCCTTTTCAAATAATTCACGTATATTTAGAATTCAAATCAATTCATTTCAATGGTTAAATTATTCGACATCAATAATTTTGTTCTTTAATGTAATTTTCACATCAAACACATTCAACCATCAAATATCCAATAAACCGGGCAAATTTGGTTTATTTACATTCCATATCGTTTATAATATTTTATCACGATTTATCGCTATTTTTATTTAATTAAAAATAGCCAATTCATTCAAACGACGCTTCAGGCCATAACGTGGTTGTGGCGTTGTTTTTCTTCAGATTTGATTTACACATATCTGAAAATCCAACCATTGGATCTTTACAAATTTTATATCATTAAAAAGATCTTTTAAAAACGAATCCAACGGTTCCAGTTTTGGGAAAATCCGACGGTCAGATCTCCCGGTACAATCGTTTGAAGTTACAATTTCAAAATACGAACTGCAGCATCGTAATTCGATTTATTTTAATTATATATATATAATCGATTCTGGCGCTGTTTTTCTTCTGATTTGAATTAAACATTCCAGACAATCCAACCGTTGGATCTTTACAAAGTTGGTGTCATTGGAAAGATATTTCCAAAGCGAACCCAGCGGTTTCGGTTTCAGGAAAATCCGATGGTCGGATCTCCCGCAATAATCGTTTGAAATCACGGTTTCAAAATACGAACTGCAACTTCGTTATTCGATATATTTTAATTATATTTATATATATATATATATATATATATATATATATATATATATATATAAAATTCATTCTTCGATTTCAAAACCATATTCACTTCATATATTTGATAAAAATGATATTTTTATCCAGAAGATATTTATTTCAACACATCACTATTTTTAACAATTCATATATATAATAAAAATGTGATTTTTATTGTAAAACAATTTATTTCAAAACACGATTATTTTATATAGTTCATACATAAGGTAAAAATGTTATTTTTATCTTTCAAAGAATTTATTCAACACATGAATTTCTATTCAACACATGAATATGGTTTCAACACATGAATATGGTTTCAACACATGAATGTTTTCTATAGTTTATATATATAATAAAAATGTGATTTTTATTGTTAAAACAATTTATTTAAAACACGAATAGTTTACATAGTCTATATATGTGATAAAATGTTATTTTTATCTTTCAAAGAATTTATTCAACACATGAATTTCTATTCAACATATGAATTTCTATTCAACACATGAATATGGTTTCAACACATGAAAATAATTCTAACACGTGAATATTATTGAAAATTTCGACAGCATAACGGCAGGGTAGTTAAAACTGGCACCGTCCTGAGTACGGCTCCTCGCTCTACCTTAAACCCTCACAGCTTTTGACAATGGGGATTTCAATATCTATTTCGTAAGAAGACGAATTTTCCCATATACTAATCCTATTGGGATTTCAACCACAATCAATCATTTCCAATCAATCATTCATGATATTCACCAAATTTTACATCAACCAATAATCCAAACAATATCACAACCAATATATATCGTCCATGGTCTGTGGACGAGGGGAGTATATATATACATACGTATATAACTATATTTCGATTTCATTTCAATATCATTTCAATTCATTTCAACGCATATATCATTTTTACAACGCATATATAACTTATACATCGAACATACAACTTATACAACACTTATACATGAGGTGTACAACGCTTATATAACTCATACATTGACTATATAATTTATACATCGTCATTTCCATATCGTTTATAATTTAGAAATCTCACATTGGGTTCCACTCCTCCAAAAATTGTAGAAGGCTCAGAAAAATATCCGGTCTCTTCTAGAATGTAGAAGACGCCCGCACGAGTCCAATGTCTCCGGTTTCACTGGATTTCGACAAAATAGCAAAAAAAAATATGAACTTTATTGTGAAACCACACTTCGAAGCGCTTTAAAGCATTATTTTCAGTTTAAATAAACAAAGGTCGTACCTTTCAACTCACATTCAAAACTAGGTTTCAGATTTTTTACAAATCCGTGCAACGATGTAACGATCAGCCTTCACTACGTTGTAGAGGGACGAGAGAGCTTCGCAGCACCGGCAACAATTCTCAGATCGACGGTCACCAGAAGCCACGGCGGCGCTTCAAACATCTCAACTTTGGAGAGGTCGTACTCGACGATGGAGCAACTATAGATTATGAGGCTTTAAAGTGCCATTTCAGGCCTTGTTTATAATTAAAAATAATTATATTTATTTTCAAACATCGATTCAAACATACTTTTCATTGTTATTATTTAAAATAATTTATTTAAAATATTTAAAATCCACTAAAATAGCAAAATTAAAAATTTTAAACTGGTTCTGATTTTCCAGGTTGTTACAATTATTAAATTACGTTAACAATAAAATTTACATTTTACCGTATAAATAAAAAGATTATAATAAAAAGATTAGATTTAAAGGAAATATTTTTATTGTCAAAATTGAGACAATAAAAAGTATAGATTTTAAAGAAACATTTTTATGGTCAAATTAGAGACAATAAAAAAAGGAATAGATTTTAGAGTTGCATTTTTATTGTAATTTTAAATACAATAAAAAGAGTAGAATTGAAAATATGTTTTTATTGTCATTTTAGATTATAATAATAAGAATAGTTATAAAAGATCATATTTTTTATTTTCGATTAGTTACAATAAAAAGAATAGTTATAAAAGTTCATATTTTTATTTGTCGATCTGTTACAATAAAAAGAATAAAATTTTAAGATTACATTTTTATTGTCATTTGTTTTGCAATAAAAAGATTGGACGATAACACTTCATTTTATTGTAAGTCATTTTCATTAAAAGGATTGGATAATGAAAATTATATTTCCATTGTAGGCATTAAAAAGAATTAAATATTTAAATGGAATAGGTTAACAATAAAATTTTACATTTTTATTTCGGATGTAGGAATCATTAAACTTTCTCATTGTTGGAATGAAACATTTTATTGTAGGCAGGATTAAAACATTTTCATTTGTATGTTAGCGATGGTAGTGAAAATATTCATATGTTAAAATATGATGTTAGCGATGTCTTGAAAAATATGTTTGTAATGTTGGAATGTTTGACGTATTAAAGATAATGTTAATATATTAATGATAATTCAAATTTAATATTACACTTCCATTTACAAGTTATCTGATTTGTTTATGTGATTGGGACGATAATTTTTACACATCGCCAAGTGCACAAATAATATATTATTTGTTTGTTGGATGAAACCCCGCACAGGTGTTGGGATGATATTTGACCTACACTAATCCCAATATTTAGTTATATGTCAATCGATGGATTGACAGTCTATGATGAGCGTTATTTATTTATTTTAATGCCCACACAGTTATAAATTTCACTCTGGATGTGAATGGATTGTTTAATGATTAGTTATCATAGCTATTATATACATGTGCAATGTATAAAATCCATATAACTGAAAATATATGGTAATTGATTGAGCCGCATTCTGATTCAAAATATCTTTTAAATAAATAATATTTGAAAATAAAGAACATTTTTATATAAAGAATAGTTTAAAAATAATGAATATTTTTCAGTGAAATAATTACAATTAAAAATTATAATTGCACTTTTAACACGAGGTTAGGTTGCATTTGTGGTGGAAGTCTGCCCGGACCCGACCGGCATATCCAGCAGCCACTAATGTTGAACCTAATGTGAGAGGTCTAAGTGCGCAAATATGAAGCGGGTTATGACACGAGGTTAAGCCCAACTTGTTGGATAAGTCTGCCCGGACCCGATCGGCATGTCCAGCATCTTCAAGTTGTAGGCCTAATGTGGGAGGTCTAGCCCATTATAAACCATAAATGGACATGGTAATGTATTGGACTATTTATCCCATTATAAGTTGAAACGCCATTTTAACCCGAACGGGTTTATCGATCGTTTTTATTCATTTTATAATGAATAGAATTAAAGGTAGTAATATCCAAAATCTAATATTTGAAAACATTATTTTAATAAAAAAATAGAATAAATCTTTACTCAAGATTTAATGGAGTTTTCCAATTTATTAATATTTCTTTGGAATTAAAATAAAATAAATTGGATTTTTGGATTTGTCATGAATAGTGTTTTAAATAACACTGTTCTTAAACCCAGTTGAGAAAAGAATAAATCTTTAATTTAAGGTTATTAGAGTTTCCAATTATATTTAGTAATTAGAATAAAATGAAATGTGAATTGGGTTTATTGTGAACTATGTTTTAAATGACGTTTCTTCTTTAACCCAGTTAAAGATAAGATTAATTTCTTAAATTTAAATAATCATTAAATAATGATTTTTGGTATTTAAAACCAAATCGGAGTTTTAATAAATCTTTAAAAGAAAGATTTAAAAATAAATTTAAGGAATTTATCTTTGATAGAATAATGTGAATATTTTATTAAAAGAATATTCTGAATTGGAATGAGGCGTTGGATGTGTTTTTATAGCACTTGATTTTTTATTATAAAATACGCAAGTTATTCGGAAAGACCGGGTTTAACCCATTCTGAATAATTACTACGGCGATTAGAGTCGAAGATGAAGACGGTGGTTGAAGACCGGCGATCTTCACATCGAATGGATGACTACTGATGCCCTGGACTGATTTGCTCCCAGGAAAGGGTTAAAAGTGGTAGTTTGTACGGACGTACTTGTTGATTGTCCGGATATGCGAGCACCTCACTTCCGTATTGGACATACGGGACGAGGAATAAGGTGTCTCCGGTTTCATTCAGACTCAGAACGGACTTGTAAATGGATGTGTTTCTGACATTGAATTTCATTCCATGTAAATTAAATTGATTTCTATTTAATATATATCTGTGGTGGCGGAGAATTTATTCTCTTGCTCTGAGACGTACGAGCTCAAAGGTTATATATTGGTAGTTATCGGTCGCATGGCGTAGATTGTCAATGTGGCACGCCAAGATGCAAATGATCAAGGCCTTTGTTGAAAAGCAGAGCCTTGTGATTGATGATCAAAGCATAGCCTATTTTGGCATAGTATTGTGTATAGCGTGACCTCGCGAGCCTCACACCTCGGTATGAGTCATAAACAGAGCAAGGGAACGCATGGAGTGCACACGTTTCTTTCTAGCTAGAAGTGGTGTCAGCGATTTACCAGCCCTGACATTTTACTTATGTGGATGATGGAATTTTCGAGGCCTCGGATTTATCGGTCGCCAATGGCCGTATTATAGGTCCAATAGGACCGGGAAGCGTTTGTTCAGGCATAACTAATCCACTAAAGTATTTTTGGACCGGCCATGCTGTATCCAAGGGTTCGCCAGTGTCTGAATCCTGAGACGTTGTTAGAGTGTCTCGAATCGTAAGGAGATCGTTCCTAGCCTTGACTCTTGATGGAAACCCAATTTCCAATACGGCATCATGCGGTTTTGATTGTAGAACTAGTATGGCGACATAGTATATAGTAGTTATGCCGTCTATGATTAATACATTATGATTGAAATGTTTCTGAAACATATATACACTAATAATAATACCAAATCTGTTTTTATCGTATCAAGCATTTTTTGTCATTATAAGGTAAAACTCTATCCTCCGGCTTGCGTTGCATTGTGTGATGGGACCTGAGTCTTATAATGGTTTCATTTTTCTAAAAAGCATTGCGTTGTTTAACGATTTACTTTATTTTATGCACTGGCAATCCAATGGAGTAAACCCGTTCCACGTTAGCGGCGTGGTCTTGTGATTAGCCTTCTTATTAGATAAGTTAATTAAAGATTTCTCATACCAGTCCCATGACTGACCCGTAGTTTGTTTCACTTTGCAAACTCAGGTGCCCTCTTTTCCATACGGGCAGTCGAGTAGCTTATTTTGCAGATATATTGAGCAGGATTCTGGATCGAAGCTTAAAGCTGTGTCCAGAGCACTGATAGTCTTCCGCTGTGCTAGTTTATTCATTTCCGTTGTATTACATTTATTGTAATTTAATCTTCCGTTGTATTATTTATCAATGTACTCTGATATATTTTGTACTCTGATGTAACATTATTATAATGTTTATAAAAGTCTTCTGTTATTTGTTCTTATGTGTTGTATTCCCAGAGTTAACGTATTCGGGTTTTGAACGGTCTTGGTCGATTTTGCGATCGGTTAGGTCCGGGCGGAATGCGGGTCGTTACATCCTTAGACTGGACAAACAGAAGGCACTATTACATCAATCCATCTTAGGCAATTTCTACAGAGGATCAACAAAACAACACTTGTATTTTACTCTGTCTTCGATTATCTTTAGCATATTTGATTCGCAGTGCTTATTCCCATACGAAGTGGTTTTCAGATAATAAACCTTATCCCGGTCTCTCTATATTGACAACGGAAATATAAAACGGGATAAAACTTTGATAGCCGGTTATTTAACTAGCAAAGAAACATCCATACAACCAATGACCCTATTTCCAAATGGAAATTCTACTTATCAAGCATAAAGCAACACTAAGCCCCTTTAAATTAATTACTCATTCCCAATTTCAATATAAGAATATTCAATTATCATTTCACTTCTACTTTGTTAACTTCTCATTGTAAATTGGTAAGTGAATAAATCTCTAAGTATACTTACCCGAAGGCCGAAACCGAAATCAGATTGACATCTCGAAAGTTACTCGACTCAAGCAACATACAACAGGTTCCAATTTCCGTTTTTACTTATAAAATTCCATTATAGGTTTATTCTCTTATTAAATTCCATATATAATTGATAAGTTGATTTCTGGTTATCAAACTTTCTTAAATTTTTGTATCTCCTTAAATTTCTGGAAAATTTTGCCAGCGTCTCCTTTGTACGACTCAATTGGTACAACTGCAAATCGCCTTTCTAGGTCATTTCCATTTAAAATGAAAATCAAAAAGCCAAGCGGGTTGCCAAATAGGCTCATAAAATCTCTTATTCAATTAAAATACATACCTCTTTTGTTGGACGTTCAATTTATTTCCTTCCGTTAGCTTCATTCCATACTTGTTTAACCTATATCCAACCATTTCCAATTTATACCAACTCAATCCAATCGTTTTTAACTCAATTCGCTAATTTATTATCTAATTAGCTCTTTTGCCTATTTCACTTTTTATTTTAACATATCACATTCATATATATTTTGAATTTTCATATAAACTAATCAAATCCCATTTTCAATTCAAGTTTCATACTCTATTTCGAATATGAATTCACAAATCCTATTCACGTATCCAAAGTCATTCATTCCAAAACTCCATTAACTAATAATTCTTATAATTAGTTAATTCTATTCAATAATTAAAAATCTGATTTTGGGTTTAAAAATCAATCCATTTATTCCACTTAAGTTCATATTTAGATTATAACTCAAGTCTCGATTTTCTAATGGAAATCTAAGTTTTATTTGCTTAAAATCCTTTTATTTTATTAAATAAACCATTGTGGTTTTTAAACGATTATACCGCTGTTTTTCTAAAAATTTGATTTTGACATAACTCAAAATAAATAAGACAAAATCTAGATTTTTCTCTTCCATTATAAAAATATTACTCAATAGGTCCGGACGATTCTTGTTTGAAAGAATTCCGACTTAAATTGAGTTCTATATACTCAATTGAAGTTCGAAATGTCAAATTACGAACTACCGCGCTGAAGCGAGCTCGTTTTAATTATATTTAAATATAAATGTTTAAATTTCGTTTATTAATAAATTTCAACTCCATTCTTCCATATTTTAATATAAATTAAACTAGTTTTCCAAATCTAACTTTAAAAAAATTCTGATTATCCTAAATCATCAATTATTCCATTCAACATTCATAACTCAGTTATAATTTCATTTACAACTCAACTTCTATATTAACTTCAAATTTCTTTGGAAATAAATTATTTTATAAAATTCGATATAATCGAATTTCAATTATAAATCCTTTTGATTTATCCAAATTCAGTTTATATTCCGAATTTCGGAAAATCTATCGTTCCCTTTTTCGAAATGATTTCTAATTCCCTTTTTAAACTCATACTTGAATTTATATTCCCAAATTATCCCATGATAATTTATTCACTACATCTATAAATATCGTTTATAAATTACTTTCCTTGTTTATCAATTAAAACAAGTTTCCCTTTTAAAAATCCATTTGAAACTAAATTCTTATCTTGGAATATTTTATTATTATAACTTATATATAAACATAGAATCTATTTTCATATTTAAATTTTAGTTTATATCTAATACAATTTTAATATCGTTACAGGAAATAATTTAATTTTACAAATTTGACATAGTCGAATTCTAATCATAAATCCGTATGGATGTATTCTAATTCAATTTACAATCCGGCATCGGAATAAATTTCATCGATTCCTTTTGTAAACGAGTTTCAATTCCCTTTTTTTAATTCACATTTGAATTTACATTCCCAAATTATCCAATGATAATTTATTACACTTTATTTATAAACATCGTTTATAAATTCAATTACTTGTTTTTAATTTTAGAAACAAGTTAATACTCCTTAGCCCATTCAAAATTCAAATTCTATTTTGGAAAAATAAATTTTCCTTTTAAACTCTCAAGATTCCTTTTCACGATATTTTTATATATCAATATTTAGTGTCAGTGATATTCAAACACCCGATAATCAATCACAAACGTCTGTACACTATATAGATAAAAATAATTAAATGTAATTAACTAAATTAATTATTTGATTTTACCTTAACCCAAATGTGTCAAATAACTATGCTAGCATGTCATATTTATCGATACGATTATAAAAATCGCAAAACTTCATATGGACATCTATTCACTTTTGATATTTAAAACGTTATAATAAGCTATTTTAAACTTATACTTAAAATAAATTAGCAAATTAAATCTCACCAAAATTACCGTTGCTTAAGTCCAATAGCTCTCTTCCAATCCAGTATCACTTCACCATGCCAAAACACTCCCATCTCATCCTCCTTTCATTAACTAGTCTCCACTCTGAAAACCATATCCCAAACTGCTCCCTTCAGCAATAACTATCCCTAAATTAACATATGCTATCATCACATCCTTCACAATCAACGAGTTTGAATAACGATACTTGCCTTCAACTCATCTCCATCCCCCAAATAGCAGTACTGCCTTGAAACCCCAACTCGAGTTCCCTCATGCCATTACAGCGTGCAAAGCTTACAGGGTAAGACCTTTTCAACGTTCAAATCTCCCCAGATCCAACAAAATTTACATGAAAGGTGCCTCTCGCCTCTCTGATTACTTATTCAACCTCCAGTCTACAACAAACAACCATAATCGCCTTGAATTCCCGGCCTAGCTCCACTGTGTTCACTTTCGAATAGCTAAAAAAACCCGACTTTGAACTTACCTCAACCACCGATGTAATCGCAACTACCTCAAGTTTGCGCTTGCCCATCGCGATGCTGCCAGGTTCGAGTTTGCGCTATTTCCCCTACTATAGACCATTGCTTCACGCACTACCCTTTTAGATAGCCTCCTCTCCCTTGCACGCACAAGTTCATAGTTGAAGACTTCGCGATATTTTGCCTTGATCACTCATTTTAATTTATTGCAAAATTCGTAGGGAGGAAAAAATGAGGACTTTGATTTTTATTTCTACCGAGGAATGGAAATGAGAAGAGGAAAAGAGATGAAGGAGTCGCGTATAAATAGATGAGAACGGGGAATATACGTACGTTTGTATTTAATTGAATGCCGGTTAAGTACAGGACACGATTCAATTTGAAATGATTTTATTTTTAATTCGAATTGATTTTAAAAAGTTCTGCTTTGATTTTATTCTTATCTATAAATTTTTAAAAAGATTTAAAATTTATTTTTATACGATTTACTATTATAATATGCTCACGAAACTTATGCATGAAGTTTCATGTTTAAACTACGATATACTAGCGTTGATTGTGATGAAACTTGACACAATGCTATGGTTTGACATTCCAAATCCAAAAAAATTGGTTTCGTTGAAAACTGAGGTCGTTTGAAAAATGACTATTTCTACGTGTCAAATTAAACCAATGAAAATATAATCTAAATTCAAAATAATCAACTCCTTGATAATAAATTTTTATTGTTACGTTTATAGTCAAAATAGAATTTATATTGACCATCTGAATCGTTTCGATTTAGTCTTAACTTCGAATTCAATTATTTATTGTTTTCATATACAATTTTTCAATAACTCGAAACTAAATCGTAACGATTATTAAATCGTTAAACTCCATAAAAATCCATTTATATTATCAACTCAACATTTAAAATAATATTAAATGTTTAAAATTAATCAACCAAAAATCAGGGTCGTTACAAAAAATTCATCAGAAATTGACCTCAATACCCCTTACGAGCAAATAAAACTGCACTCCAAAGTCATCAGATTAGTGTTTACTTTTCCATAAATTCTTAAAGTCAACGAGATTGCTTCTGAAGAGGTCAGATCAATGGTCATTATTCTTGAGTTCCTCAAAGGCAATGGGATTTCCTACAAAGCCTTAGATTAGCGATCATTAACCCATAATTTCTCAAATTTAATGAGACTTCCTCCGTAGGAACGAATCAGCAACCGCATTGGTTTGAACTCACCAAACCAATAGGACCATTACTAATGGTAGAATAAACAATATTACCCTATAGAGTCTTGAAATCTTAAAATATACTTTTCTAGGATAGTTAAACCTAGTTAATAATTAAAAAAATAACCAAAAAGTAATTTGATTAGTTTAAACTTGAATTTCACATTTTTACACAATCGTGTGTGCGCGCTATTTCCAGACTATCGCTAATTTGAATTATTCTAACATCAAATCATCGCCAATCATTTTAAATAATTTTTATTTATTTTATGGATGCTATTATGTATGTTTATGTGTAATTTAGATAATTATACCATTATTGGTTGCATGGATGATTGTTTGCTTAGTTAGTTAAAACGTTGTTCGTAGGCGACTTAGTATTAGGAAAATTCTCATCTTCTAGAGTTGCTAGTGCATGTCAATGAAATGCAAAATAAGTTAAGTGCATACTGATTGAGTGCACGTATAAGACTCGAACAATATGAGATTGATTTACGAAGAAGCAATAGGCGTATAGACGAATCTGAAGTTGGTGCAGCACTAGAGCAAGGCAATCGATATGAAAATAGAGAATGAACTTGACAACAAACTTAGATTTCGCAACGAATGCCGGACATGTTAATTTAATGTGTACTTAACGAGTTTTAGTTAAGTGTATGATTAAAGTAATCGTTACGATTGCAGAGTTATTGACATCGATATTAGTATTAGCCATTTTGGCCTATTTGACATAAATGATAATGCGGTTTCGAGAAGCAGGATATGATGATTCATTCGATAGTGGATTTGATCTAATGGCTCTCGACCAGCAGTTTTGGTGTAAGGCAAGGATTTCATGCTTCGATGTGGTTATTTCATCATTCGACGATGGTGATTCCATGATGAGAAGCATCAGTAGCTTCAAAGATGGACGATTATCTCTGTGAGGTAGGGTAGTGAGACTTGAGTCAGGATGATAAAACTATGAGTCAAGACAGTGAGACTGCTAGTTAAGAAGAAGGAGCTGTCAGGAGAGGTTTTAGGAACAATGTTTGACAACAAATGTAGTTGTCTAGGCAGTTCCCGACCTTGAGGCTTTAGACTGAAGTATGAGGACATTTCCAGAATAAACTCTACAGTGGAGATACGTATGCAAAAAATATCGTCAGTATGTAAGTCCAGGCGGGTACTTGGAGAGCTAAGGCTTGAGCATCTATCGAGTTTTTGGCCTGATGTAGGTTTTAAGCCAGTTCGAAGGCTACCCATTGGATATAGGTGGTTAGACTCATGAATAACACTTATGCTCATTCTTAACCAAATAGAGCTTATCGGTTTGACGTAGCTTGTTTCGGCTCATATAGGGTATAGTTACCGTGGAACCAAACGTATTATATATGTCCAATGCATTAAGTGATTGAACATAAGGATGGATGATGTTTTCTCTTTTTTTTTAGTCGTTTATCACCCGTAGGGATGTCACCAAAATGTAGGTAATCATTGACACAGATATAAATAGTGTAGATGCAGATAATTAGACACCCCAGTGTCTAACGTATGGTAAACCTAAATTATTATTATAGAGTAGTATGTAATTTTATGTGCTAACTCTATGGATGTAGGGATAGATTAGGTATGGATTTACATACTTTTGATCCAATTACTATTACGACTTTTACGGTATTTGGAGAACATTTATCGCTCACTCCAGATTATTGTCTAACTCAAGGTTTTATGTTACCTCTTATTACTTTGGGTATTCATTAAACACATCAATGAGTAAACTAGGTAGCATGTAGAAGTGTTATCTGGAGATATGCATATTGGTTAGCATGATGTGGCATGTTCTCGTAATATATTTGTATTATTGATTATTCCTTTATGTGGCACTATACAACTATGATGTATTCTGAGATAGTTTGTCGATGAGTATATTTATCCTTATTATACTCTGATTATATAATTATTACTATATCGTCTGTTTTATGTATATGATTTATATTATATTTTATCTAATGCACCATGAGATATATGACAGATTCTATATTTGTGAATGGCGTTTCTTTCCTCTTCTTCTTGTCTATTCTCTTCCTCTGTTATCTATCCAAATTCTTTTTTTCCAATTTCTTTTTCTTGACTACCATTATGCATCGATCAGATGTCTATATAGCGCACTATTGGGAAGGTGTAGGACAGTCATCACAAGTGGTATTGTAACAACCCGGATTTTTGAATAATCAAATTAACTAAATTAAAGAATAAGTAATCTCAGACGTGAGAATTATGGGGATTGGGTTGCGCCATTGTGTTCGTCTCAGAATTCTGGTTGAAATAGAGTCCGAGTTTGCGGGAAACGAGTACCGGATGAAAGAGTTATGGATGAACGAAAGGTGGTGGCAAAAGAAGAAAAAAAATATAAATGCACTGGCGCACTTGGGAAGTGCGCCAGTACATATTTACACTGGCGCATCTGCCAAGTGCGCCCAGGCCGAGGCTGGAGCCTGGACAGCTTTCTGGTTTAGGCTGCCCCGTGTTGTTGAGTCCTTTCTGACTCCTTGCTGAGTCATTAGGGCTGACTCATCACCCTATCATGATTGAATGGTTTTGATTAACCCTAAGAACATCCGATGGCTTAAATTAATTCATAACTCTATAAAAAGACCCATAGACTCAAACCCTAAATCAGAATTAAAACTAAAACTATGGTCGTCATGCTGTTGTCTTGAACCCTAGAGCAGCCGCCACCAAAATTAAGAGGAAGAACAGCAACCAAATTAGAACTAGTCAAACCTAACAGTGAATCTTCATCAAAGGAGCGCTAATTCAACTCCAGAAATCAGAATTCAGAACTCAAGACTGCTTTTGAGTTGTGAGTTCGATAGTTTTAGCAAAATAATTAGTAATTTAATTAGATTAAGTTATAACGCGGATTGTATGGATGTGATATGAAGTATTGATTGCATGTTGTAATTATGTTGTAGGATTATGATTGAAATATCTATGATGTTATGTTATGATGCTATCATTTATGATGCAAAGTTATGTTGCTATCATCCATGTTGTAAATTTTATATACAATCAAATCATCATGTTTCTTATGCTAGTTTGTATTGATTCATATGATAAATCACATGTAGGAAAGTTTATGATGTTGATTCAAACATGAACCATATACAAGTTTGGGTAGAATTATATGTGACCTTACATTGCTATGGCACCTAGTTTATGTGAAATTTAATTGAAAGTTAGGTTATGACATATGCTAAATTCTACATGATACTTTACCTGTTAGATATTAGTCTACACCATTGTTGCGATGTATAAATCACATATGTGAGTTTATGAGTTGGATATGAATCATGTTATGTAATTACCTATGCAAGTTTAACCCCTTTAGATATAGGTCTATGACATATGTTGTCTATGCAAGTTTGTGGCCATTATTTCATCAAGTTCACACCTTTAGATTTGGATCTATGTTATACATGATGTTTATGCAAGTTTGTGGCCATTATCTCATCAAGTTCACACCTTTAGATTGGATCCATGACATATGTTGTTTATGCAAGTTGTAATCTTGGCCTATGCAAGTTTTAGATGTAGAACATCATTCACATAAGCAAGTTAACCCCTATGTTAGATCTATGTTTTAATTATGTGTATTGTTGGCTAGCGTTTTGACCAAGCCTCCCAGGTTCATTCACAAGAAGAAAGTATGAAACCACATTCCCTAAATACATGAAGGAACGGATCGCACCATCGAATCGCCCCTCATCGGATCGCCCCTTATCGGATCGCACCTCATCGGATCGCCCCCCATTTCATCAGCGAAACGACACCTTTATGCGATTCGATCCGTACATGCATTATTGCCCAGTATAGACCGATCCGATCCCCTGATGCACGGCGAAGCCTCTGACCCGTTCAAACATGAGCTAGTCTTCAGCGATCCGAGATGCACGGATCCAGCGACACGTGTCCCTAATCGTCATTTTGACTGATTCTCCCCATTTGTTCGATCCGATTTTCAAGGGGATCGCGACACCTGTCCACAACGGCTAATTTGACTATTTCTTCAACGGCAGCGATGCGATCCGATGTTCTCGGGATTCGTGCCACGTGTTACCACGATCCGCCTGACAAAATCAGCTATAAATAGCCCGGAGTTTGGCATTTTTGAGGATCCTTTTGGCAATATTGAGGACCGATTCCGCCATTATTGTCATACTACCATTTCTTATCAGTTTTATTACTAGATTACTGAGAGAAATCACAATTGTAAAAGTGAGCTAGAGAGAAATCATTGATTGTACCAGCACACAAAGTATAATCAATAACATATAAAGTGGATGTAGGCTCGTTAATGCCGAACCACTATAAATTCTGTGTGTTATTTTCTTTTTCCTCATTATTCAGTTAAAACTCTATAAGATTCAGAACAATTTGGGTGTTAGGTCCAAATTTTGATCTAACATTTTGGTGCTTTCACTGAGAAAACAGTCCTAAAGCTTCATTATTCAGTTCTTTGAAGATTCCAGTGACTCGGATATCATGGCTGGAAAGAGATCTAAGGAAGTACGAGCTTCACGAACCAATGAAACCACGAATGAAGCAGTCGAAGAAAGTGTGCATGAGCTAGGCAATGAGGGAGCTTTGGATCGCGGAGCGCCGGGGGCGAACCGATCCGATGAAGACGCCACGCTCCGAGTCAATGAGAGCGAGGCGATCCGGACTGCTGAAGGGGTTGTTACTCGATCCCGAGATAACGCCTCGAATCCTCCGCGTACCGTGACCACGAACCGATCCCAGGGGGGCGCAGCGAGCCACCATCCTCGATCCACAGCGATCCGAATTGATGATCGGACTACAACTCGACCTGGAAAAGAGCCTATGACTCGCTCCTACCGTCCTGGCCCCTCCGCTCGACCTGGCTCAAGCTCTTTGCACATAAGAGAAAGTGATGATGATCAATATGACCCTGCTGCTCTCGTTACTGAGGGGGATCTCTCTCGCTTTTCCGAAATGTGGGAGAGACTGTTTGATGAATTGGCTGCCCAAAGGCAGGAAAGCTCCGTCCTGCGAAAAAATTTGACTGCTATGGATAGAAGGCTCGATGAACTCGCAAGGCAAAGGACGCCACCAGCTCGTCCGCTCACCCCGGAATATTCTTATTCGTCAGAGGAATCGCCAAGGCCACCGCGGCGACCATATGAGAGAGCCGAAAACATAGAGCAGCTTCGGTTCGGGACCTTGCCGTCACGAGAAGAAGAGGCACTGGGTGCAGGAAAGCCCCGTCGCCGCGCAAATGCTCATGGTAACAGGGGGCAATGAAGCCCAATCCGAGCCCCGGATTTTGTGACTGCTCCCGGAAGAGAGATTAGAGAACCCCGCCGAGCAAGAAGCACTGACCCTGAACCTCCACTGACCAGTGCAAATGTTGCAGCTATGATCCATCAAATTCTGGCAGATAGCCGTGGACAACGGAATGAAGATTGGGGAATCGACCGCAATCACACCCCTTTCACTGACGATATTTTGGATGCGACTTTCCCGAGGCGTTTCAACATGCCACAGATGAACCGATACGCGGGAAGGTCTGATCCCGTCCAGCATCTGATGAGATATTCTTGGTCAATGACCGCTGTAGCAGCTTCTGACACCGTCAAGTGCAAAGCATTTCCCATATTCTTGGAGGATGTAGCATTGTTATGGTTTACTCGCTTACCAGCAAGGTCGATTTCTAGCTTCAGGGAGTTGAGTGAAAAGTTCGTAGAACAATTCCGCATCTATGCACAAAAGACAAAGAGTGTGATTGACTTGTTCCTTGTCAAGCAGCGACCAGGCGAGAGTTTGAGGGTGTACCAAGACCGTTTCAACTTGGTCGCTACTGAAGTTAAAGTTCCCCATGAGCCAACCGTTGTCGCAGCTCTGATTGATGGAGTAGATAAAGACACTGAATTTGGGAGATACCTGGCAGGCAAGCCACCCCATACTAGAGAGTTATTCTACGAAAAAACTAACGTACATTTACGCCGGGAAGAAGTATATGCTAACCGAAAGGCAAAAACGGCCGATAAGGAGGAAATCCAGAGCAATGTCGCCATCAAGCAGACAGGAGACAGCTCGGGGAAGGTCGAGGTTAATGTCGGAAATCGGAATCAGGGTGGTCGTCAGTCAGGGAACAATGATAATAATAATAATGGCAACAACCGGAAGAGGAACCGAGGGAACGACTCCCAGAGAAGGACTCGTCCCAGGGCCTTTGAGAGTTATACGCCAATAAATGATACTCTGGAAAATATCTTCATGGATTCATACAACGTCCTCCAGAATAAGAGGCCGCCTCCTAGAGAGTCGACGGAGAAAGAACGAGAAATGGGGAAGTTTTGTCTCTTTCATCAGATTCATGGCCATTCGACAAATGAATGCCGTCACCTAAGAGATGTAGTCGAGAGGCTTCTTCGAGAAGGAAAATTAGATGAATACAGAGTAACGCCCAGAGATAGGGGGCAAGCCGTACAGGCCCCGAATCAGAACCAGAATCAACTTGCTGCCAGGCCAACTGCCCAGCAAAAGGGAAAGAACATCGTTATCAATACCGTAATCGGAGGACTTTATCTCGCCGGACATAGTTCCAAGGCATTGGATCAATATGTCAATGCAGCCAAGCAACACCTCGAGGTAGGGGAGTGTAGCAACCCCGAGGACAATATCCTGGTAAAGCAACAAAAGATGATGTCCGACGATGTCGTTTTCCACGAACGAGAAAGCATTGGAGTCCATGCTCCGACTGAAGATCCATTTGTAATCACAGTACCTATTGGACCAGCCACTGTTTATAAGGTTTTAGTAGACAATGGGAGTTCCGTCAACATTCTTTTCAAAAGGACATTCGACCAATTGAACCTCGAAATAAAAGACTTGAAGCCCTATCAAGGATGGATCCGTGGATTTAACGGAGCATCCACCGCTCCAATGGGTTATGTAGAGTTACCAGTTACGCTTGGGGAAGGAGAACGCCAGAGAGTGAGAATCATTCCCTTCGTGGTTTAGGATGTTGAATCACCCTACAATGCCTTCTTGGGCCGACCGGCCCTCGCAAAGTTTAGAGCCTGTATAGCCCCCTGGTGCTTATTATTGAAATTCCCCACAGAAGCTGGCAATGGTATTGTCAGAGGAGATCAGGTTGCTGCACGAGCATGTTATGTTGCCGAGCTAAAGTTACTTCGCAATGGAGGGGACATAGAAACCAAAGGCGCTTCTCCCCCTACAAGGGCGGAGACCTTATAGCAACTAAAGAGGATAACCGTTGGAGAGTCGCCCGGAGAGTTGCCCGAGGATAAAGATCCCAGAGAGGATCAAGAACCTGGGGGCAGAATGGCGACTCCCAACGAGATAACTGTGGATGTACCGATCGATGATAGTGACCCGGAGAAGGTCCTTAAGATTGGATCCCAATTAAATCCGAATCTCGCTAAAGAACTGACGGATTTCTTAAAAAATAACTTGGATGTATTTGCTTGGACCCACGCAGACATGTGTGGGATATCCCCATCAACCATGAGCCATTCATTAAGCATTAACCCTAAACATCCTCCGGTAAAACAAAAAAGGCGAATGCTGGGCCCAGAGAGGTCCACTGCCTTGAAAGAAGAGGTTGGAAAGCTAAAGAGTAATGGATTTATCAGAGACTCAATCTACCCAGACTGGATTTCAAATCCAGTCTTGGTAAAGAAGGCCAACGGGAAGTGCCGAACGTGTATCGACTTCTCGGATTTGAACAAAGCCTGCCCAAAAGATAGTTTTTCGTTACCCCGGATTGACCAGTTGGTGGACTCGACGGCGGGTCATGAACTTCTCTCATTTATGGATGCTTACTCAGGATATAACCAGATTCCGATGCATGTTCCAGATCAAGAACACACTAGTTTTATCACGGATCTGGGATTATATTGCTATGTAGTGATGCCCTTTGGCTTGAAGAACGCAGGCGCTACATATCAACGTTTAGTCAACAGAATGTTCTATAACCAGATCGGGAAAACAATGGAAGTATACGTCGACGACATGTTGGTTAAGTCCAAGCAATCCTCCCGTCACACTATGGACTTGGCAGAGATGTTCGGCATCCTTCGAAAATACGGAATGAAACTCAACCCAACAAAATGTTCGTTCGGTGTCGCTTCCGGAAAATTCTTGGGGTTCATAGTCAGTTCCCGTGGGATTGAGATTAATCCAGACCAGATCGCGGCAATCAGAGACATTCAGGAACCTAGGCAAATTAAGGATGTGCAAAGCCTTGCAGGAAAAGTAGCCGCACTGAGCAGATTTATCTCCAGGGCTACGGACAAATGCATACCATTCTTCGAACTCATAAAGCGGGGAAAACGCAACTTCAAATGGACGCCTAACTGCGTAGAAGCATTTCAGAACTTACTGAGGCACCTGGAGAAACCTCCGATATTATCTAAGTCGATGGATCACGAGGACTTGTTCGTATACTTGGCAGTGTCATCTCACGCGATCAGCTCAGCGTTGGTAAGAGAAGAAGATAAGGTCCAAAGACCTGTTTATTACGTGAGCAAAAAATTGATGGCAGCAGAGCGTAATTATACAAGGATAGAAAAGTTGGCGTATAGTTTACTGATCGCCTCTAGAAAGCTTCGACATTATTTTCAGGCGCATCCCATTACCATATACACTGATCATCCACTCAAGCAAGTTTTACAGAGACCAGAGGCGTCTGGAAGATTACTCAAATGGAACATTGAGTTAAGTCAATTTAATCTGAACTTTCAGCCCAGACGGTCAATTCGGGGGCAAGTGATAGCCGACTTCATAGCAGAGTTTACCATCCCGGAGGAGGATATAGTAAACGAAGAAGTTGATCCCTCAAAATTACTTCTCGATCCCAATGCCTGGAGATTGTATACTGATGGCGCTAGGAATGACGAAAGATCCGGCGCTGGAATAGTGCTTGAAACTCCCGAGAAACGATTGATATCCTATGCTATCTGGATGGAGTTTCACGCCACTAACAACGACTCCGAATATGAAGCCCTGATAGCCGGATTAAGGATCGCAAAGGAGTTAGAGGTCACAAAGCTGAACATTTTTTGCGACTCCAAGTTAGTTGTGAACCAGGTTACTGGGAAATTCCAAGCCAAAAGTGCAAGATTGATTTTATACTTGAAGAAAGTGAAGGAGTTGCTGAACGACTTTGATCACTACAGCATATCTCACATTCCGCGGTCAGAGAATCAGTAGGCGGATAAGTTGGCAAAGATGGCTAGTTCCGACGATCCTGAAGAGACCGGGCTAGCCCCAGTTGAAGTACTTCGGTCCCCAAGTATAGATCAAATGGAAATCGATCCGGTACTAGAGACGGAACCGGAAAGGGAGTCGTGGATGACCCCTCTAAAGAATTTCTTGATAAATGGAGCGCTTCCGACCAAGAAAAGCGAGAGGCGTAAAGTAATTCGTAAAGCTGCCCGATACGTTCTGCAAGGCGGAGTTCTTTATAGACAAGGATTTTCGATGCCCCTTCTTCGGTGTATAGCTCATGATGACATCAAGCGTGTGCTGCAGGAGGTACACGAAGGTGAATGCGGCGATCACATTGGAGGGCAAACATTGGCGAAAAAGGTGTTGCGGCATGGTTATTTCTGGCCTACCATAAACAAGGATGCGGCAAAATACGCACGACGGTGTGATGCGTGCCAGAGATTTTCAAAAATACCTAGAGCACCTCCTAATCAGTTAAAAACAATGACGAGCCCATGGCCATTCGCTATGTGGGGAATTGATATCATTGGAAGTCTCCCCATAGCTAGGGGCGGAGCAAAGTTCGCTATTGTGGCCGTGGATTATTTCACTAAGTGGGTCGAGGCTGAACCACTGACTACAATCACAACCAAACGAGTGATCAATTTTATCGTTAGAAACATCATCTGTCGATTTGGGATTCCAAAAATTGTGATAACGGATAACGGAACTCAGTTCGATAGCACTGAATTCAGAAACTTCTGCCAGAAATACCACATTGAGAATCGATACACCTCTGTGGCGCACCCGCAATCGAACGGACAAGTCGAAGCGGCGAATAAAGTGATTAAGTCCATTCTGAAAAGAAGACTGAAGCGGGCCAGAGCCATGTGGGCTGATGAATTGCCCTTGGCACTATGGGCCTACAGGACAACATATAAATCAGCAACAGGACATACCCCTTTCTCCCTTGCTTTTGGAACGGAAGCGGTCATCCCGGTTGAGATAAAGGTACCTTCTCACCGGGTGACTTATTATGATCCGATGACCAATAATGAATTGCTCCTTGAGTCCCTGGATATGATCGAAGAAAAGAGGGATGAAGCAGACCTGCGTGCCTTGAGATGCAAACAACAGGTCGCTCGATATTATAACAAAAAGGTTCGAGCCCGAACCTAGGAACCCGGAGACTTGGTTCTGAAACGTGTCTTTCCACCCCCAACTCATATGGGAGCGAAGTGGGAAGGACCGTACTCCATTCTGAGCAAGCTTGATAATGGAACCTTCAAGCTGGCAACCGTAGATGGAAAGGAAATCCCCAGAGTGTGGAATGCCCAACATTTACGGCCATACTTAACATGAAAGTTTCAAATCTATTCTTTTGCTTTGTTGAAAACCATGTACAAGGCACAACTTGCCTAGAATAGTCTGATTCCTTAAAGCAAAAAATTATAAAGTGGATGTAGGTCATGATTCGACCGAACCACTATAAAATATTGTGTGTCGTTTACCTTTATTGCATTATTTATCTGTCTTTCTATTTTTATGAAAACTGCTGTGAATCATGCAATGATTTTAGGTGCCATCCATCAGAATGGAATGTAATCACCAGTCAAAGTTCTGAGGATGCAATAAAGTAAATTATATCGTTGATAGCGCTCTAACTCTCCAGAGTAGAGAGAGAACATAACGGACATGAACCCGATGTCCATAAGTCATGGCGGTGTACCATGATCGGAACCGCCTCGACGGAACTCTAACTCTCCAGAGAGAGAGAGAGTATAAAAGCGTCTCTGATTGAGCGCTGAGGAAGAGCTCCTACCCCGCTGAAGGATCGGGGAGCGATTGAATTGCTGAGCTCGAACTCTAACTCTCCAGAGAGAGAGAGTATAAAAGCGTCTCTGAATGAGCGCTGAGAAAGAGCTCCTACCCCGCTGAAGGATCGGGGAGCGATTGAATTGCTGAGCTCGAACTCTAACTCTCCAGAGAGAGAGAGAGAGAGTATAAAAGCGTCTCTGAATGAGCGCTGAGAAAGAGCTCCTACCCCGCTGAAGGATCGGGGAGCGATTGAATTGCTGAGCTCGAACTCTAACTCTCCAGAGAGAGAGTATAAAAGCGTCTCCGATTGAGCGCTGAGAAAGAGCTCCTACCCCGCTGAAGGATCGGGGAGCGATTGAATTGTTGAGCTCGAACTCTAACTCTCCAGAGAGAGAGAGAGTATAAAAGCGTCTCCGATTGAGCGCTGGGAAAGAACTTCTTCCCTGCTGAAGGAACGGGGACCGATTGAACTATTGAATTTGAACTCTAACCTCGGCGACCGCCAGGAGAGTATAAAGGAGTCTATGATTAGGCACTGAGAAAGGTGCCAGAAGTTCAGTACCACAAAAACAGTTATCTTATGAAATTTTCTAAGTCCCCCATATTCAGAAATAGGAGGCAACATGCGAATAATGTTAATCAATCTTTAATAAGCCCTAGTTAAGCGCCACATTAACGATTGGTTGGGGGCCATATGCATATACATATGAACTTTAGTGCAGCAGCGTAGCACGAAAATTTTTAATTTTTCTTTCTGTTGTTTGATTGATTTGTAGTTATAATTAGATGGTCTATGACTAAACATGGAAAGTTTATTTGAATACAGGTACACAATGATGCAAAAAGAAGTAAACTTTCCTTTATATACTGCAAGCCTACAAAGTGAAAAACAACCTAGAAAACAAAAGTGAGGGCCAGTCTCATAATTACACTTCCTGGCCAGTGGAAAACCTAAAGACAAAATATAAACAAGCAACAATATCCTATTTACGCTTTGGCCTCTTCTCCTGCTTCTGTTTCTCCAGCTTCGCCTTGTCGGCATCGGATTGATCCCCTTTCTTCCTCTTCCTTTTTTCTATGAGAGGAACATCCGACTCTTCAGAAGATTCCTCTTCCACCTCCTTTCTCTTCCTTTTATCAGAAAGGGAAGCCGGGAAATCATGAGGATTCGCAAAATGAAGCTGTCTGCTGATGGATTTGGGCTGGATTTTCAAAATCTTCCCGGTTTTGGGATCAAATTCTGCGATAGGGACTATGTCCAAAGCCTCTTCTCCCACCTTCTTCGAAGCCATCTCTTTTTCCTGCCTAGCTTTTCTGCTGGCCAAAGTTTCGTCGTCGTCGTCGTCGGTCTCTTTGGCGCCAATAATATCTTCCTCATCCTCTACATGGCGCCCATCCATGTCTTTCAAGGCCTCGATGGTTTCAGCATCCTTGGGAACATCAGTACTAGGTGCCAGGATGCTTTTCTCTGTTGTTGTGTCCTCAGCCTGCTTTGATATATCGATACCGGCACCTGGCGAGACGACCTCCTTCTCCGGCTCTTTTCCTTTTTTAACACCCTCGTCGATGGGCTCACCACCTGTATCATGGGGAACATACGTTACTAATTCAATTGGTTGTTCTACCAGACGACGACAATTCACAATTGCTTTGACAAATTGTGGGGAAAAAAGGGGGATACCTTCCGCAGATCCTCCTTCTTGAGTAGTTGTAGGAGCTCCAACAACCACAGGAGTTAGGCCCAAAGGGATTAGTGGATCATCAGGATGGTATTCCTCAACTCCGGAGGTTTTGGGCTCCACGGCTGAACTCGAACCTTCGTCAGCTTTGCCTTTACCCTTAGCCAGAGCCCTCTCCTTTTCCATCTCTGCCAGAATCAGACGACGACCCTCTGCCAGGTCCTCGGGCTCGTTATCCCTCAAGATGCTCTTCATCAACTCATTTTCATCAATTTCTTCGACTCCCAATCTCTGCTTCTCACCTTCAACAATGGCATCCCATAAATTGGCCAAAGTAACGTGGTAATCTGGGATCCACGAGATGTTGCGGGTTTTGAGGACTTGGCCAAGGAAGTCAAAAATCATCTCTTCAAACCCCTCGATATCCTTCTCTCTCTCCAGGAGCTTGTGGTTAGAAGCAGTAGCCATTTCGATGGCATTTTCAACATTCTTTTCGGCGAGAGCCGCCCGTCTCTCCGCATCCGCGGCTTGATCATGTAAAATCACCTTTTCTGCTTCAGCCAAAGCTAAACTTTCTTTCAAACTTGCTTTTTCTGCCTCCCAAGCAGCTCTCTCAACTTCAAAATGGCCTTGTGTTGTTTTCAACTCAATGTTGGCCATTTTGAGATCTTCTACTTCCTTCTTCAAAGCCATCTTCTCTTGGCTATTGGAGTCAAGTTCCGAATGAAAGCGCTTCTTAGCATTCTCCAATTCAGTCTTATAATTTTCAGCATCTCTCCGCGCTAAGGTGAGTTGGGATTGAGCATCTTCCAGGTCCCTCTCCATCTTTGTCCTGGCCCTTTCGTTGTTTTCAAGTTTCGCCTTAGATCTATGTGCTTCTATTTCAAGCGTTCGGATGACTTCTGAAAGGTTAACTGCATGTTTCTTCATCATCTCATACTGCCTGGCAACGTGGCGGATATGCCCGACAACTTCATTATCCCAGTTCTTAGGGACCGGTTCCAAGGCTGGAACAAACGTCATCCTGTCGAAGAATATGTCTGGGAACTGTTCCCGCAGCTTTTCCAGCCTACCTTGAATCTCGGGACCATGGATGTAATCCCGTGACTCGGGGGCAGCCAACTCTGGCTGGCTGGAAGGGACGATGTCACTCCTCTCCTTTTCAGACTCTTTGATTGGATCTTTGCCTTTATCCTTAGATTCGTGATGCCTTTTTGACGACCTGCTGTGAGAAGGTGCACTCTTTGGAGGAGTTAGCTCTTTAGGAAGTTTCTTTCCCCCTGCAGGAACTACCGGATAACTGGGGAGCTTGGCAGATGTCGATTTCGGTGGAGACCGGGGTTGCGAGGAAGTCGGCTTGTGAGAAGGACCGCGAGAGCGCTCAGTACTCGGATGAAGACTGGGTGTGCCCTCACGAAGAGAACGATAAGAATAAAATCGCCTGCGGGACATCTTTCCTGCAAAAAAGAAAAGAGCATATTAAAATTTTGAATACTGACGATATAAGAGTGAGGGGTCAGATAGTGTGTGTGATTTGTGCATCCCATATAATTCCCCCTAACAGACCCGGGCCTGAAGACAGGCTCATCTGACTAGTTTCTTGTTCTCTAGTTGGAGCGATGGTCTCCTCAGAAGCAGGGAAGAATGGCTCCCATTCAAAGTCTCTCTCTGTATATACATCGTCGGGCAGAGGAATTTTGCTCAGCTCTTTGAATAGCTGTTCGTCTGTCAAGTCATCGGGAGCAGCGGGTTCGATTGGAGTAGAAACTGGGATTTCCTTGGACTTGTCACCGCGGGCCTCATCCCCTATGTATATGTTCAGGTCCTCATCGTCTTGGATGACTATCGGGGAAGGACTCTTGCGAAATTTAGTTGTTTCTACTGCTTGCGATGTTCCCTCTCCTTTCGTTGGAGGCACGTATCTATAAGGTTTGCCACCAACGCCAAGTCCAAATCTAACATCTAGAAGACGATGCTTATGAAGATTCTCGTCAGTGATGCACTTTTTGATCCTTAAAAAGTCGGATTTGCTTTGCAAAAGAATAGACAATCGATTATTGTATAACGGACCCTCCGTTTTTGGGAAGACGTGATCTGTTTAAAACAAAGAAAACGGGGGGAGAATGTTAATGCTTCGGCTTCTTAAACAAGATATTCAGTCAAAAGATTAAAGTTTACTTGATTTAAGCCATCTTCTTGAGCATCCGGCCTGTTTCTTTATATAGAACCAATCAGACTTAGGATCCCCTATATTGCTGTATCCGTCATACAGAACCTTCCTATTCGCCACCGATTCAAAGAAAGAGAAATTTGGGGTTGCCGAGGAGCGATGCTTGAAAAGAAAGAAGAATGTCAAATCTCTAAATGTGAGTTCGGTATGAAGGATCTCAGCGTATGCAATATATAGGGTGTATAGGGATGCGTACGCGTTAGGATGAAGCTGCATCGGAGTGATACCCAGTCGTTTTAGAGTCTCGATGACGATTGGAGGAAACGGAGGAATAGCTCCTACCAAGCACATGGTTCGACTGACTTCCATATATCCTTCCGGAGCTAGGTGGGGTCTATCTTCGCTACCGGGTGTCATCACATCATCCCAAGGGATCCCATGTCTCAGGCAGATTCTTTTAAGTTTTATATCATCGAGCTTAGATGCTAAAGAATCGGAAAATTTCTCTATCCCGAGCACGCCAGGAATCTCGTCGGGAGCTCGCCTGTCTATTTCGGACTCTTCACTAGATGAAGTACTTTCAGACGGATCTGATTCCGTTGCCTCGTATTCAGAGCCAGGATCTTCACCTCCTGGGTTAGTTGGAGGGACATCGGGGTTGTATTGCTCAGGAACCTCGGACTCCGTTTCTGTAACGGATCTTGAAGAAGGTTGATTATCCGACATTACTGTTAGGCGAGAAAACATGAAAAATGAGATTAAAACTACCCGTCCCCCGTGTGTGCAAGTGCCGGTGTGTGTGCTTGTGCATGCATTAAAGAAAAGCGTAAAGGCTGATGAGATCGTCAAAATATTGGTCGTTTTATGTTGTTAAGTTATGCACTTGGTCAGTCCAGAAAGTTCGTCATGAAGGGTCTAGCCTAACTGTCCATTAGTGTACTGGAATTAAATTGCATTGCTTATTCTACAAGTTCTTTGGAGCATTCACTCTTCGGTTCATGAAAACCCTTTCGGATCGTGGGGTGTGGATCGGATCGTGGCGCAATCACGGGTTCGCGAGGCCAGCCTGGACCAGCAACAGAGGCGCTAACTCCAGGAAGTATTTCGGATCGGATCGCTATAATCTTGTAGCGATCCGTGTCCCCGCCACCTCGTCACGATCCGCTACTTGCTCTTCTCCCATCCTCACAAGCATCTCCACGATCCGGTTCACCACTTCACCATTTCCTCCACGATCTAAAGCTCTAGTATCCCCACAAGTCGACCTGGTCATCTCTTCCATCTTCTTCCTCAACTCTCCCCTTCGCACCAAGCATACTCACGTCCATTCTCACCAAATCTTATAAAATCTCGCTGTCCATGCTCTCTAAACTAGTGCGAACACGGTAGAAATTCAAGAGAAATCATCTAGTTACCTTTTTAAAAGTTTGAAATCGGGCGGAAATTTGGAAATCGAGACTAAGGTTTTTTTTCCTCGGTGAGATAGCGATACGATACGAAAGCGAGAAGAAGGAAGAAAGTGGAGAGGAGGGTCGACTTATATAGGCAAAAGGGCGACCATTTGTATCTCCTTTTTTGTCTTATTCAATCCACGAAAATTGACAGGCCGCGAACCAAAAGCCCACCACGTCTCGAAGAGAAGCCCATCTCATTCCGTTCCGTGAAGAGGTCCAAGTGCTCACCAAAGAACGAGGCGAATGGCTTGCTAACGGACCGCGACTCGAGCACGCGATCCGAATCGATAAATGACCAATAGATCCAGTGATGAAGACTCTGAAAGATCCCAGAAAAGGAATTGTTCACTGATTTGCGTCTCGTTGTGAAAAGATGATTCGATAGCTTCGAAGCATGTTCCATCATCGATAAAACATGCTTCGAGGGGGCAAAATGTTGGCTAGCTTTTTGACCAAGCCACCCAGGTTCATTCACAAGAAGAAAGTATGAAACCACATTCCCTAAATACATGAAGGAACGGATCGCACCATCGACTCGCCCCTCATCGGATCGCCCCTTATCGGATCGCACCTCATTGGATCGCCCCCCATTTCATCAGCGAAATGACACCTCTATGCGATTCGATCCGTACATGCATTATTGCCCAGTATAGACCGATCCGATCCCCTGATGCACGGCGAAGCCTCTGACCCGTTCAAACATGAGCTAGTCTTCAGCGATCCGAGACACACGGATCCAGCGACACGTGTCCCTAACCGTCATTTTGACTGATTCTCCCCATTTGCTCGATCCAATTTTCAAGGGGATCGCGACACCTGTCCACAACGGCTAATTTGACTATTTCTTCAACGGCAGCGATGCGATCCGATGTTCTCGGGATTCGTGCCACGTGTTACCACGATCCGCCTGACAAAATCAGCTATAAATAGCCCGGAGTTTGGCATTTTT
The DNA here is from genome assembly GCA_030737875.1 of Allium sativum. Lineage (NCBI taxonomy): Eukaryota > Viridiplantae > Streptophyta > Magnoliopsida > Asparagales > Amaryllidaceae > Allium > Allium sativum. The sequence goes on from CM060912.1 coordinate 339,160,873, forward strand.
GAGGATCCTTTTGGCAATATTGAGGACTGATTCCGCCATTATTGTCATACTATCATTTCTTATCAGTTTTATTACTAGATTACTGAGAGAAATCACAATTGTAAAAGTGAGCTAGAGAGAAATCATTGATTGTACCAGCACACAAAGTATAATCAATAACATATAAAGTGGGCGTAGGCTCGTTAACGCCGAACCACTATGAATTCTGTGTGTTATTTTCTTTTTCCTCATTATTCAGTTAAAACTCTATAAGATTCAGAACAATTTGGGTGTTAAGTCCAAATTTTGATCTAACATGTATATATTGTGATGTTTTCTTTTATTTCATGAGTTAGACTACTCGAGTCTAACGTATATTTTACGTTCAACGAACAAACATACTACGTGGGGTAAAAGGGGATAATATTAAAAATATTTAATTGGCATAAATGCCTTAAAAGGCATAAAATAAAATTGTGGTGAAATTGGTATGATTTTACATACCATAAACGGATGGACATAATTGAGTCAATTATGGACATCGCTAAATTTGGAATTGATTGATAATTTGAATAGGGGAAGTAATTCAAATTGGGGAATGATTAATTAGGAATAATTAATCGTCTAAGACACGAGGTTAGACTCTTTTGTGGTGTAAGACTGCCCGGACCCGCCGGGCAAATCCAGCTGCCACAAATGCCAGTCTAATGTGAGAGGTCTTAGGCATAAACTAAATACGTAACAATTGTAAAGACACGAGGTTAGGGTCTTTTGTGGTGTAAGACTGCCCGGACCCGCCCGGCAAATCCAGCTGCCACAAATGTCAGTCTAATGTGAGAGGTCCTTATGAGGTTACGGTCTTAATGAATTAAGAAACACTAAACCAGATAAGCATGTAGTGGGACATGAGGGGATTAAGTGGGTGCCTTGGGTGGCATGTGGAATCTAGTGGGTGCCTTGGGTGGCATTTGGAAATACGATTAGAAACACTTAACCAAAATTGAAACATGTAATTGAAACATGTAATTGAAACATGAATAAGAGGTGGGTTAAGTGGGATGTACTAGAGGGGACCAAGCTTAGGTGGATAGCTTGTGTCATGTAACGGGGGCCCGTTTCAACCAGTAACTCATACGTATCTTTGTGGGCTCGACCCAAGTCGAGGACGGGACACGCATACTGGGCTTGACTGCAAGAGGCCAAACCGGGTTAGCGGTGGCAACGCAAGTCCAACGGGTTCATATGCGTGTGTGGACCCGGGCTGGTAGGTAAGACGTTGTTGCATCGTGTAGGTATAAGCCGTGCATTCTTGGTAGTATCGGGTTGCCACTTTGGGGAGTGATACACCCCACTGTGGGGCCAGCACGGGTATCTACGAGTTTGGGAGCCGATCTCTTGGGGGTAGTGGGTACACCTAGTGGAGATAGGGGCAGACGGCACCTATGAAAGCAGCTAGGGGTGCACGAAACTACCAATATCATTGTTAAGTCTGTAGGAGGGATCAACCTTAAGGTGACTAGTGGTGGTGCAGTATACTAGTACGGTGCAGTTTAGGAATTATCCCATAGTGTTGGTGTAGTTTAGTAATCATCCTATAGTGATTTAGGTGCGCTTAACGATATCGTTGATCATCCTGTTTCCTTATTTACTCTGCCATACTCAATGGTTCATGGTCATTTCCTTATTTTCCAACTTATGCCTTAGCCTAGTTACTTTGTTGATTATATTGTTAGAATTATCGCACTCGCCAGACTTTATGTCTGACCCCCCCCTTTTTCCATCTCTTTCCTCCCCCCCCCCCCCCCCCCCAGGTGCTCAGGTTGGAACTAGCACCAGTGGAGCTTGATTTTGGACTGCTTTTAGAAGATTTCTTGGACCGCTAAAGTAAAGTTCAGCTTCTTCTTAATTATGGCTATTTTAAATGTTGGGGATTATGTCTTTCAGATTATGTACTTTGTTTTATCAAGATGGATATGATGTACTTGACTTTGCTTTATGGTTTTGATGATGTAACCAAACATATTTACCTTCTGCTGCAATAAATAAAGTTTTGAATTTTCAAGTACTGCTTTATATCTGTCTTGTTGTGATTTTCTGTTCTATACTTACTTAAAATGCTCCATGGAAGTTAATGCATTCCCTTTGTGAGTGACATTAATGGACGTGGGGTGTTACACGTGGTATCAGAGATGAAGGTTACCAGAACAGATATGACTTTTTGAAAAATTATTTTTCAAAGAAATTTTTATAAAGAAGTACTTTCAAAAGTATGATTTAAGGAAAGTATTTTCAAGAAAAAAAGTATATTTTGGAAAGCATAACCCCAAGAGCCATATATCTTTCCTTCGGTCCTTTTTGTATTAAATCTTTCCTTTTTCGTTTCAGCATGTCTGAAGCATCGGAGATACCAGAGGGCGTTCATGTGCCCGGTTGGTTCCGTCAATATCTTGAGGCTAGGGTCGCCGCCGCAGGTTCATCAAATCCTCTTCCTCCTCGTGTCGATAATTTCGCAAAGATATGCAAGGACTTTAGAGCAATGGGTGGAAGACCTTTCCACGGGACGGAGACATTTGTTGAAGCTCGTAACTGGCTAAAGGAGGTGGAAGAATTGTTTAGAATCTTTGAAGTGGATGATGGAAGGAAAGTCCAGCTAGCTGCGTGGCTAATGAAGGATGAGGCCTCATTTTGGTGGGAGGTCACTAATGGGGGTCGTCCAGTTGATACATGGCCAGATTTTAGGCAAAGGTTTGAGGCGAAGTTTCTCTCACGGGCTGAAGAGAATCTATACATGGAAAGGTTTTTGTCACTGAAGCGAGGGAATTTATCGGTGATAGAGTACGTTAACAAATTCAACCAATTGGCAAGGTTTGGCTTAGACTTAGTGAATACTCCAGAAAAGAAGGCTCTAAGATTTATTAAGGGTTTAAACGAGCCGCTTCATGGGTTAGCTATGACCCACATTCCCATGGAGGCTACCTTTGAGAGGCTAGTTGACATGGCACTCATGCATGAAGAGGAGAAGGGCGCCAATGCTAATAAGGCACCCGAGAAGAAAGGGGATCAAAAGAAGCCGCAACAGCAACAACAGAATAGGAAAGGTGGCAAAAGCAACAATGCTAAGGGGAAGAAGAAATGCTTTAACTGTGGGATACCCGGCCATCTAAGAAAAGATTGTAGGAAGAAGAAGAAGACCGGTTGTTTCCACAGTGGCGAGGCGGGACATCTTATTAAGGACTGCCCAAAGAAAGGGCAGAGGGCAGGGTCTACCTCGGGAGGACAGGTGCAAGCTCTTATGGCACCAGGGCAGGCAAGGGGACAAGTTCAGGCTCTCGTGGTCCTACCGCTGCAAGAACGACGTAGAGCAATTTCCGTTGAAAGTTTAGTTTTTCTGTTTGATCATCCTGTCCGTACTTTATTCGATTCTGGCGCGTCGCATTCGTTTATCTCTACATCATTAGTTGAAACACTGCACCTTGATACTAGTCTAGTTACTGATCCCTTAGTAGTCTCAAATCCTATCTGTGGTTCGGCTCATCTTTCTATGATTTGTCGGGATTTGAGAGTGTTTATCTTGGGCGTTGAGTTTGAATGCAATGCCTTTGTTCTTGGCTTCATGGGCTACGATTTAATTCTAGGTATGGATTGGCTAGCTAGATATGGGGCCATCCTAGATTGTGAGAGAAGGGTAGTTAGACTGATGACTCGTTCCGGAAAGACCCTTGATATTTCTTGTGACCCTAGAGGTCCAGTGATGCTTAGTTACCTAGAATCCCTTGATGCATCCGATGATGATTTACATTCTGTTCCCATAGTCCGTGAATATGGTGGTGTCTTCGATGAGGTGAGGGGTTTACCCCCAAAACGTGAGATAGACTTTCGAATATATCTAGTGGACAATGCAAAGCCAGTTGCATTGCCAGTGCGCCACATGGCTCCAAGAGAGAGAAGAGAACTCAGTAAGCAAGTGAAAGAATTGCTTGAAAAGAGGTTCATCAGACGTAGTATATCGGAGTGGGGTGCTCCAGTAGTGTTTGCCATGAAGGCAGATGGGTCCCTTAGACTTTATGTGGACTATAGAGAACTTAATAAGCTTACTAAGAAGAATAGACACCCACTGCCGAGGATTGACGATCTCTTCGATCAGTTAGTTGGCGCCTCAGTGTTTTCACATTTGGACTTGGCCACGGGTTTCCATCAGTTGAGAGTGGCTGAGGATAGCATAGACAAGACTGCCTTTAGGACTCCAGACGGTTTCTTCGAGTGGCTGGTGATGCCCTTCAGTTTGACAAACGCCCCCGCATACTTTGTTGACTTGATGAGTAGGGTGTTTAGGGAGTACCTTAATAAATTCGTGGTAGTCTTTGTAGATGACATCTTGATCTTTTCTAAAAGCGAGGAAGAGCATGCCCTACATCTTAGGGAAGTGTTGGAGACTCTACGAGCTCATAGCCTTAAAGCAAAAATTTCCAAATGTCACTTTTGGAGGAAAGAAGTGTGATTCTTAGGGAACGTGGTTTCTAAAGAAGGGATAGCCGTGGATCCCGCGAAGATAGTGGCCATCCAAGATTGGAAGGTTCCTAAAAATGAGACTGAAGTGAGGAGTTTCTTAGGGTTGGCTGGCTACTATAGGAAGTTCATCAAAGACTTCGCAAAAATATCAGCTCCATTAACACGCTTGACAAAGAAGAACTTAGTTTTCATGTGGGATGTAGATTGTGATGATGTGTTCCAACGTTTAAAGAGAGCTTTGACCACAGCCCCAGTCTTAGTGTTGCCGGATGGGAGTAAGCCATTTACCGTTTGTACTGACGCTTGTGGGACAGGACTAGGCGCAGTCTTAATGCAAGAGGGAAGGGTAATAGCCTATGGTGGAAGGCAGTTGAGAGTGCATGAAAGAAATTACCCTACACATGACCTAGAGTTGGCCGCTATTGTTTTCGCGCTTAAGTCTTGGCGTCATTATCTTCTTGGCGAAAAATTCGAATTATTCACTGACCAAAAATCGCTAAAATACTTATTCTCTCAGAAGGACTTGAACTTAAGGCAGCAAAGGTGGATGGAGTTCTTGGCATCCTACGACTTCGAGATAGCATATACTCCTAGCAAGGGTAACGTGGTGGCAGATGCCTTAAGTAGAAAAAGATTATCCTTGAGTCCGTTGTTTGTTGAGCGGCGAAGTTTAGAGTTCATCTCTACGTTTGACTTTAAACCTTCCATTGACTTTGTACCCGGTTTGCTAGCATCCTTAGAGGTCAGACCTACGCTTTTGGGACGGATTGGCAAGGCACAACGAGATGACCCACAGTTGGTTGAGTTAGTAGAAAAGCTCAAAGAAGGGGAGTCATCGAGCCATCTCCGTAGGTATACCCTAGATGATAAGGGTTGGTTGCGTAGGGATGGTAGACTTTGTGTACCACGGGACGAAAATCTGAGGAAGACCATTCTTGATGATGCCCATCGTTCGAAGATGACCATTCATCCCGGCGGGGACAAGATGTACATAGACATGAGACGAGTTTACTTTTGGGCCGGCGTGAAGAAAGATGTGGCTGAGTATGTCGCTAGATGCTTGGTGTGCCAACAAGTAAAAGCAGAGAAAAAGAAGCCCGGTGGATTGCTACACCCATTGGAGGTCCCACAATGGAAGTGGGAAAGTGTTTCGATGGACTTTATTGATGGATTACCGAGATCGAGGAAGGGTAATACGGGGATTTGGGTCATGGTAGACAGACTTACTAAGAGCGCCCATTTCATTCGCGTGAAGAGTAAGAGGACCGCTCCATGGTTAGCCTCCGTATACATTCGAGAAATAGTTCGTTTGTACGGTGTTCCTTCTAGCATAGTGAGCGACCACGATCTTATTTTCACTAGCGAATTTTGGAAAAGCTTGCAAGAGGCGGTAGGGACTCAGTTATGTTTGAGCACCGCATATCATCCTCAGACGAACGGCCAGACCGAGAGGGTGAATCGTATTCTAGAGGACTTATTGAGGTTGTGTGTCTTAGATTTCGGAGGTACATGGGAGGAACATCTTCCGTTGGTAGAGTTCGCATATAATAACAGCTTTCAGTCTAGCATTGGCATGGCACCGTTCGAGGCTCTTTATGGACGGCCGTGTCGTTCGCCTACATGTTGGTGGGAGTCTACAGATAAGATCTTGCTTAGACCCGATATGATTAGAGAGACTTCGGAGAAGATTGATCTGATTCGAAGGAGGATGAAGACGACGCAAGATAGGCAGAAATCTTATGCGGACAAGAGAAGGTCAGATCTTGAGTTTGATGTTGGGGACATGGTCTTTATCAAGGTGTCTCCATTACGAAACGTCGTTCGCTTTGGGTCCATTGGGAAGTTAGCACCAAGGTTCGTAAGGCCGTTTCCTATTAAGGAAAGGATTGGGAAGATGGCGTATAGAGTGGAGTTGCCCAAGAGACTTAGTGGTGTACACGACGTATTCCATGTATCACACTTGAGGAAGTGCTTGCACGAGACCGCGGAGGTGGTAGAGCCGAGCTTGCTTAGAGAGGTGGAGATCGAGCGTGATGCGACGATTCGACGAGCTCCTACGCGCATTTTTGGGTTGGAGATTAGGAAGTTAAGGAATCGAGAGGTCAAGCTAGTCAAAGTGCAATGGGGAGATGATGAGAGCAACGCTACTTGGGAGACGGAAGCTAAGATGCGTTCATTATACCCTTTTCTTTTCGAGGGTATGTCTTTTAATTTCTCCTTTATCGCTTATCTTGTACTTATCTTATCTTTAGTGTGTCCTCTCGCTAGTATCTTTGACCTTTAGATAGGATAGTCCTATGGTTGAAACATGTGTTTGAGACATGTTATGCATGATGGATGCACGTGGATGCAAGTGTTTGCTAGTGGTTGCTCGTGGATGCATATACACACACTTTAGGCACTAGATCGGCTCAGTCACTTCATATTCCATATTGCATATAAATGTTTGTACATATTTAAGTAATGGATGTATAATGGTTGTACCATCATATGGATGTTGCATTTTTGTGAATGGTTGTGCACACATGTAGAAATAATATGTATCGATAGGGTTCTTTCGCATACATAATGGACGCATGACACTATCATGGTTTGCATTAAGGAGGTCAACTAAATCAGTAGACCGCCTGATTTTGCATTAGATAAGGAACATATACACACACTTCTTGCATATGTTCATACAGCATTAGAAATTTTATAAGGACAATGGATGCCCGTGTTTGATGGTTGAGTAGATGGTTGTTTGGATGGTAGGATATACATTCTCCTTTACTTGGAGGTTTCGGGGACGAAATCCTTTAAGGAGGGGAGAATGTAACACCCCGGATTTTTGAATAATCGAATTAACTAAATTAAAGAATAATTAATCTCAGACGTGAGAATTATGGGGATTGGGTTGCGCCATTGTGTTCACCTCGGAATTCTGGTTGAAATAGAGTCCGAGTTTGCGGGAAACGAGTACCGGATGAAAGAGTTATGGACGAACGAAAGGTGGTGGCAAAAGAAGAAAAAAAAATATAAATGCACTGGCGCACTTGGGAAGTGCGCCAGTACATATTTACACTGGCGCACCTACCAAGTGCGCCCAGGCCGAGGCTGGAGCCTGCACAGCTTTCTGGTTCAGGCTGACCCGTGTTGTTGAGTCCTTTCTGACTCCTTGCTGAGTCATTAGGGCTAACTCATCACCCTATCATGATTGAATGGTTTTGATTAACCCTAAGAACATCCGACGGCTTAAATTAATTCATAACTCTATAAAAAGACCCATAGACTCAAACCCTAAATCAGAATTAAAACTAAAACTATGGCCGTCATGTTATTGTCTTGAACCCTAGAGCAGCCACCACCAAAATTAAGAGGAAGAACAGCAACCAAATCAGAACTACTCAACCCTAACAGCGAATCTTCATCAAAGGAGAGCTAATTCAACTCCAGAAATCAGAATTCAGAACTCAAGACTGCTTTTGAGTTGTGAGTTCGATAGTTTTAGCAAAATAATTAGTAATTTAATTAGATTAAGTTATAACGCGGATTGTATGGATGTGATATGAAGTATTGATTGCATGTTGTAATTATGTTGTAGGATTATGATTGAAATATCTATGATGTTATGTTATGTTACTATCATTTATGATGCAAAGTTATGTTGTTATCATCCATGTTGTAAATTTTATATACAATCAAATCATCATGTTTCTTATGCTAGTTTGTATTGATTCATATGATAAATCATATGTAGGAAAGTTTAGATGTTGATTCAAACATGAACCATATACAAGTTTGGGTAGAATTATATGTGACCTTACATGGCTATGGCACCTAGTTTATGTGAAATTTAATTGAAAGTTAGGCTATGACATATGCTAAATTCTACATGATACTTTACCTGTTAGATATTAGTCTACACCATTGTTGCGATGTATAAATCACATATGTGAGTTTATGAGTTGGATATGAATCATGTTATGTAATTACCTATGCAAGTTTAACCCCTTTAGATATAGGTCTATGACATATGTTGTCTATGCAAGTTTGTGGCCATTATTTCATCAAGTTCACACCTTTAGATTTGGATCTATGTTATACATGATGTTTATGCAAGTTTATGGCCATTATCTCATCAAGTTCACACCTTTAGATTGGATCCATGACATATGTTGTTTATGCAAGTTGTAATCTTGGCCTATGCAAGTTTTAGATGTAGAACATCATTCACATATGCAAGTTCACCCCTATGTTAGATCTATGTTTTAATTATGTGTATATATTGTGATGTTTTCTTTTATTTCATGAGTTAGACTACTCGAGTCTAACGTATATTTTACGTTCAACGAACAAACGTACTACGTGGGGTAAAAGGGGATAATATTAAAAATATTTAATTGGCATAAATGCCTTAAAAGGCATAAAATAAAATTGTTGTGAAATTGGTATGATTTTACATACCATAAATGGATGGACATAATTGAGTCAATTATGGACATCGCTAAATTTGGAATTGATTGATAATTTGAATAGGGAAAGTAATTCAAATTGGGGAATGATTAATTAGGAAAAATTAATCGTCTAAGACACGAGGTTAGACTCTTTTGTGGTGTAAGACTGCCCTGACCCGCCCGGCAAATCCAGCTGCCACAAATGCCAGTCTAATGTGAGAGGAGGTCTTAGGCATAAACTAAATACATAACCATTGTAAAGACACGAGGTTAGGCACTTTTGTGGTGTAAGACTGCCCGGACCCGCCCGGCAAATCCAGCTGCCACAAATGTCAGTCTAATGTGAGAGGTCTTTATGAGGTTACGGTCTTAATGAATTAAGAAACACTTAACCAGATAAGCATGTAGTGGGACATGAGGGGGTTAAGAGGGTGCCTTGGGTGGCATGTGGAATCCAGTGGGTGCCTTGGGTGGCATTTAGAAATACGATTAGAAACACTTAACCAAAATTGAAACATGAATAAGAGGTGGGTTAAGTAGGATGTACTAGAGGGGACCAAGCTTAGGTGGATAGCTTGTGTCAAGTAAATGGGGCCTGTTTCAACCAGTAACCCATACGTATCTTTGTGGGCTCGACCCAAGTCGAGGACGGGACACGCATACTGGGCTTGACTGTAAGAGGCCAAACCGGGTTAGCGGTGGCAACGCAAGTCCAACGGGTTCATATGCTTGTGTGGACCCGGGCTGGTAGGTAAGACGTTGTTGCATCGTGTAGGTATAAGCCGTGCATTCTTGGTAGTATCGGGTTACCACTTTGGGGAGTGATACACCCCACTATGGGGCCAGCACGGGTATCTACGAGTTAGGGAGCCGATCGCTTGGGGGTAGTGGGTACACCTAGTGGAGATAGGAGCAGACGGCACCTATGAAGGCAGCTAGGGGTGCACGAAACTACCAATATCATTATTAAGTCTGTAGGCGGGATCAACCTTAAGGTGACTAGTGGTGGTGCAGTATACTAGTGGCGGTGCAGTTTAGGAATTATCCCATAGTGTTGGTGTAGTTTAGTAATCATCCTATAGTGGTTTAGGTGCGCTTAACGATATCGTTGATCATCCTGTTTCCTTATTTACTCTGCCATACTCAATGGTTCATGGTCATTTCCTTATTTTCCAACTTATGCCTTAGCCTAGCTACTTTGTTAATTATATTGTTAGAATTATCGCACTCGCCAGACTTTATGTCTGACCCCCCTTTTTCCATCTCTTCCCTCCCCCCCCCCCTCCCCCCCGCCCCCAGGTGCTCAGGTTGGAACTAGCATCAGTGGAGCTTGATTTTGGACTGCTTTTAGAAGATTTCTTGGACCACTAAAGTAAAGTTCAGCTTCTTCTTAATTATGGCTATTTTAAATGTTGGGGATTATGTCTTTCAGATTATGTAATTTGTTTTATCAAGATGGATATGATGTACTTGACTTTGCTTTATGGTTTTGATGATGTAACCAAACATATTTACCTTCTGCTGCAATAAATAAAGTTTTGAATTTTCAAGTACTACTTTATATCTGTCTTGTTGTGATTTTCAGTTCTATACTTACTTAAAATGCTCCATGGAAGTAAATGCATTCCCTTTGTGAGTGACATTAATGGACGTGGGGTGTTACAGGTATCATAGCTTAGGTTGTGTTGTTTAACCTAAGCAGTATCGAATTGAGAGTTAATGTATAGGAGAGAGCATGTATTTGTATATATTTTGGTTATCAAAACTATATATTAATAGTATATATATAGTACATATTATTCTGCACAAAAGTACCAATGGAATTTTTTTCTCTATTAGCAACCATTCATCTTAATTTCGGAGATGATCTTGCAAATGATAAATATTGTTAATGCTCCACCTTTCGAGCTGAGAATTGGGCAGGATAGAGGACCATTGGCCTCGATTCACGTAATATGTTCCCATTGTTCTTATAAATTGAGTTGATAGTGGTGGTACAAGATTTGTTGTTTTCTCGCAAGGAATTCTTCGACGACTTGGAGTTGGATATTGTACTAGGATAGAAGTTATCTCAAGAAAACTCCAAGGTTGAATCTGTATTGGTCAAGAGTTCTTATAGCTTTGGTTCTCTAAATATAGATTCGCTCAAGATCAGTTCATGGTTCGCTTCAAAAAAATTGTCTTTACTTCGCAGGAGTCGGTATTGGTTGAGGAGTTCGCCGATTTGGGTAAGGCAATATGAGTTATGCTGGAGTATATGGCTGAATTCGAGATGAAGTTGAGGTATGGTTTAATTTCCCCATTGTTACTCCACACAAGAAGGATAGAAGTTTGTGGCTTGGTTGGGAGATTAACTAGGGAAAGCATCCTATTTCATTCAGATAGAGGATAAAGGTTTTGAGAAATTGGTCGAGGGGCTGAAGATGTTCGATCTTATACCCAGTGAAGAGTTGTCTTGTTTTATGGATCGGTTGTGGAAGCATGTGTATAGATCGTCATTCATGTTTAGTCGAGTGCCCCCTCGATTGGAAAGGAACGAAAAACGATTTCACCATTTGAGAGTGGTATCAGAGCTTTGGTTTAATAAAAACTTTAGCTTATGGGGTTTAAACTCATTGAAGATGGGGTAGTAATACCCTAAAATGATTAGAATCGTCACTAGAATCGCTCCTAAGAGAGCGTATTTTTGAAAAAATAATTTGTTTTAAATCTTAAAATCTATATTGAAATCCATGCTCTATCGAATCCATCTTCCTAGTTAGGATTTCCTTGATTAAAATTTCCTTAAATCTAAGTATTGAGTTTGTTCTAAATCCATCTTATGTTTTAGCTTATGTGAGGAAATCATAAGTATAAATTTAAAGTGAATTAATAACTTAGTTGATCAACCATTGAAATTAAAGCAAATATTTTGAAATGAACATAGTATAAATGACCTTTATGGGAATTTTAATATTAGTAATTAAATTATCAAAGTATTTGTAAAAGACTTTGACTTTTAGTTCTTAAAACGTTATATTAAGGGAACTAAGATAAACAATACTTATAGAATAATAAATTGGAAAATAAACGGCTCTATATAATATGAAAGGGTGTATAAGCTTAATATTATTTATATTTCATAAACATTATTTTGAAATTATGAAATTCTTATTCAAATAGGTATGAAGTAAAAAAATTATTCTTGAATAAGTATAATTGGAATATTAATTAATTGGCAAGTTGAATATTTATGAATTTATAAGTGAGAATAATGACTTGAGATATAACTCAATTTATACGAAATAAGAATTTGAGATATATATATATATATATATAAACTAAACTTATGAGTGAAAGGATTTATATAGTTGTTATAAGTATGACTAAAAATCAATAAGTTGATTTGTTTCATTTGAATTAGAATTTTTGGTTCTTTAAAGTAAATAGAGCTTAGAAAAAATTTAGAATAGTAAGAATAATACAGTTATGAATCTAAGTTGATAAGATTGAATAAAATATAATAGAAACTTATTGACAAGCTTTTTGGTCAAAGTAGTCACACATCAAGTTTATGACTAACAATGCCCTCGAGTCTCGAAAACATCATCAGAAAACACAAAGAGATTTGATCGAAGTTGCACGCGCTCGGAATCGAGGCAAAATATGGATCATTCCTGAAATCAGCATCAACTCGGTCGCGTGTGGCAAACACATGCCAAACACTCAAAAAGGCTTGAGCACTTCACACCGATCATCAAAAATCACCTGGCAAAGCCTTTCTTGACTTGGATTGCTTTATATTTTTCTTGCATGCACCATGCCGATCACCGAGAATTCCTCATGCGGACCCTCTCTATCACTTGAAAAAAAATCAGAGTTTGAACCACTCAGGAATTTCAAATCACTCTAGGGATGTGAAATTCTACAAACGGTTCTCCCGGATGTGAATTCTACATACGGTCCTTCCCGAGGCGAAATTCTGCAGATGGTCCTTCCGGATGCGAAATTCTGCAGATGGTCGTTCCAGATGCAAAATTCTGAAGACGATCCTTCCGGATGCGAAATTCTGCATATGGTCCTCCAGGATGCGAAATTCTGCAGACGGTCCTCCTAGATGCGAAATTCTACAAACGGTCCTCCAAGATGTGTAATTTTGCAAATGGTCCCTGTAACATCCCGTATTTTTTGTAATCATTAAAGTTACGAATTAAAGAATACTTAATTATGAATGTGAGAATTAAGGGAAACGGGTTACGCCATTGCGTTCGTCTCGGAATTCTACTTGAGATAGAGTCCAAGTTTGCGTAAATCGGACTCTGCATGAAGGAGTTATGACCTTCAGAAGATTCAAGAATTTAAATAATAAAACCAGCACAAAATTCAAATTTAAGTTTCGAAATTCAAAAACCCCAAAGTAGGCTGGGCGGGAAATTTCCCGCCCAGAAACCAGGTCGACCAGGGGGTCGACCTGGGTACATAGGTCGACCAAGGGGTCAACCTACCCCCTTCGCCCAGATCCAAAACGGTGACAATCCTGACTTGTTGCTGAGCCTTTTCTGACCTGTTGCTGAGACACTAGGGCATAGATGGCAATTCTAGATAACTCTATCTAGTCTGAACTGTTGTGATTGCTTTTAGGATGATCTAACGGCTCACATAAGATTAAACCTCTATAAAAGCAACCCTATTCCTCAACCCTAAATCACACAAATTCATTCCAAGGAGCCACCATGCTGTTAATGATCGTCCTAACCTAGCCACCATTTCGTCTCAAACTAGAAAACAAGATTAAAGCTACGAATCAAAACTAACTTAGAGAATTGATAGTCTTCGTTAAGGGATTGCTTTTCAGTTTCAGAAAACAGATCCCAGAAAACAAGACTTTCTTTTGTTTGTAAGTTCTATTATTATTTAGATGTGAACGGTTAAAAGTTATGATTTGTAATAAAGTGAAAACTAGAGTAATTCCTAGTTGTAAGATAATGACGATGTTGATTTATGCCTATTCTTGTAACGATTCTATCGTATATACTTGTGAGACTATTGTGGTTATTATATTGATGTTAAACCAATCGTGTATTATGTAAATTTGGTGACTTTTTCATGTTATGTAACATGCAAGTTGTTAGGCTGAGTCATGTATTATGTTTAGATCTACATTTAGATCTATGAAAATTGGATCCAAAATGAAAGTTTACATTTACATGCCTAGTGGATTTGTGTAATTCCATATGCTTAAGATTCATGTTTATTGGATCCAAAATGAATGTTTACATTTACCTGCCTAGTGGATTTGTGTAATTCCATATGCTTAAGATTCATGTTTATTGGATCCAAATGAACATTTACATGCCTAGTGGATTTGTGTAATTCCATATGCTTGAGATTCATGTTTATTGGATCCAAAATAGAAGCTCATATTTACATGCCTAGTTGAAGTTGTGTAATTCTATATGCTTGAGATTCATGTTTATTGGATCCAAAATAGAAGCTCATATTTACATGCCTAGTTGAACTTGTGTAATTCTATATGCTTAAAGATTCATGTTTATTGAATCCAAAATAAAAGTTTACATTTACATGCCTAGTCAGAGTTGGGTTATTTCATATGTTTAAGACTCATGTTAATTGGATCCAAAAATGCAAGTTCATTATTTGATGCCAAATTTATATGACACATGTTTAGTTAGATCCTTATTATGTTGTATGAATAGTACATGCTCCCTTCTTTCCCCTTTTTGTATATAATTTAGGCTAAGTTACGAGCCTAACATTCTATGTGAATTTTGTGAACGTATAACGGGGGTAACATTGGGAAAAGCCTTAAATTTATATTAATGGCATAATTTAGCCCATAAATATATGAATGATTAGTGGCATAAAAATGGTATAATTTATATACCTAAAATTATGAACATGATTTAGAGAGAAATTGGGCATGGCTTGAATGACAATAATTTACATATAAATAAGAAAGGTAAATACATAAATTTAGAAAAAGACGAATATGCCTAACCCGAGGTTAGATTGAGTTACGGTGTAAGACTGCCCGGAACCGCCCGGCACATCCAGCAACCGTAACAATATATATCTAATGTGAGAGGTTAGTGCATCAAGCCCAAAAGAACCCGAGGTTAGACTGAGTTGCGGTGTAAAACTGCCCAGACCCAACCGGCACATCCAGTGACCGCAACAATACCTGTTTAATGTGAGTGGTTGGTGCTTTAATGAATGAATTAAAGCTAAGACAGGAATGGTAGGGTTAAGTTAATTAAGGCAACACTTAACCAATGCAACATGTTAACTAAACTGATGGGTGGGGTTAGGTTAATTTGGACACTTAACCAATTTAACATGTTGATTAGGAAACCCTAGTAACGGGGACCCATTTCAGCAGTAACCCACATAGATGTATCATGGTACCCTGAACTAGGCAGGGTGAGGCACGATTACTGGGCTGATTATAAGCGGTCAAAACAACGGCAGGTGGTGCGTCAGTGTAGGTTCCGACGGAGTGCGGGCGTGCATGTACTCCATAATGGAAAAAGCAGGCACTGGGCATCAGTAGTTATACACTTTTCATCTTGAATTGTGTCGGGTTGCCATCATAGGATTTGATACACCCCATGGTGGCACCAGCACAGGTATCTACAATCAAGTGGGGTCGAATGACACAAGTGGTAAACATATATGAGTAGGAGCCGATCGATAAGGAGGGGATCATTTATCTTGAAACATATGGTGCTAGTTGAAACACTTGTAAGGGGGTGCAGAGAAGTTGAAATGAGTGTGATAGCATATTCAGTCTTATTATCTTATTTCTAGGGTGTTGTCCCAGATTCAGTTTATTCATGTCATAATCCTTTTCTTGTTTACATGCTAAATAATCATTGGACTTACCAGATGTTAACCTTCTTTTTGGCAAAGAGTCTCAACAAACGAAGTCCAAACGTGCAGTCGAATACAAAGTCGCATTTCAGGAAGCCCAAACAGCCCATAATGGGTCCAAGACAGTCACACATCAGTCCACGTTCAAATTCAACAAATAACAGCTCACTCCGGAAGAATAGGTCTCCCAGTCGACCGAGTTTATCAGAGTGAGTCGACCGATTATTTCGGGCTAGCGTGGAAATCTTCTACAGAGCCAGCCCACGTAATATCCCGACTTCCAAGGAGATAAAGGCGGTCAACCGTATGCGGACAAAGCTCTACTTTTGATATGCCTCTTCATTGATGCCACGTCAGCCACAACTTCCGAGGATACTATTTATGAACAGTGGAGTTAGTCTTCCAGCCGAAACTCGAGCCAATGGATTGACTCCACGTGTCCGAGCCTTCCCGAAATGGCCGGACAATTTCACAACAGCCCAAGCTACATTTTCCACCTATAGATACCTCCAAGCTTGAAGAGAAAGGGGGACTTCTTTTGGCCAGTCGGCTTCTATAAGCTTTCATCTGTTCTCTTCTCTAGAATTTCAATCTCTCAAAAGAAAAAAAAAGAAGATAATCATTTTCTTTCTTTTCTTCAAACAAAAAAAACATTGTACTTGCAATCAAAAGAAAAAGAAATGATATATAAAGTGGACGTAGGCATTGTCTTTGTCGAACCTCTATAAAAATTATGTGTGTGCTCCCCGTTCTTTTACTTTTTTACTGCATTTTTTTATCTTTAGTCGTGTATTAATCACGCGATTGGAGGTTGATCGTCACTAGTAACCAACTTGACGTCAACACTTTGGCGCGCTAGGTAGGGGAAGCGCACCGACACCGCCATCAACCTCCTACTTATCTCAGGCCATGGCAAACAAATGAAAGAAAGATGCAACATCCTCTCATCCCGCAAACGCCGATGCAGCCGATACCGATGCTGCAGAAGCAAGCCACGAAGCTTCCTCTCATGACGGCAGGTCTCGGTTCCTTACTCGGGACGACATGGACAAGATCATGGTCGAACTCAGAGACCATATGACATCTCAGGGTAAAGTCCTTGATCAACAGCAGCAGTTGATGGATCACCTTCTCTGTCGACTGGAAACAGGGTTGAATGCTTCAACATCAATTCCTCCACAGGCCGAGACTGGGGAAGAAACTGAGCTTCAGTTTACTCGAAATCAGGCCACTGATCGGGCTACACCTTTATTTCATCCTGGTTTGGTCCCACCAACCAATCAAGCCCAGTCAGGAGTATCGCTCCCAGCGACCAGCACGGTTGTGGCCACAGAATGTCAGGAGGCGGGCGATCAAGATCTAGGTCGTCTGGTAAATATGCCTCCACTCTTTGGAACATCTCGACCTGTTGAATCGGTCGAACTACCACCGGGCCCCTCAGAATCAACAACATTCCCATTACAACCCGGGACCTTACCACAAATTAGTCTAACCACTCTTCCTCTTCAATGAAGAGCTGGAGTAGTCTTCCCTTCAAACGAGGGAAGCCACCCTACCATACCGGTCCTCACCATAGCGGAAGAAAACGCTACCGTAGATCCTCCTAACCTCGCTTCAAACAGGGGCAACCCTGGCCTCCGAACATCACATGCTATGCTGGATCAGCCTAGACCCTATGCTACGAGTATGGCTCGACCCACGACTCATCAGGTTCCAGAGGGGCCATTCCACCCAGAACCACCCGCCAGATCTCACCTTCCCTCACACCTTCACTCAGATCTCGGAGGTCGAGCCCAACCAACGGCCACCCTTCCGAGCATGCTTTTGCCGGATCCTCGTGCAGAACTTTCTCAAGAGGCGAAATTGAGTTCATGGCAGCGGCTCCACGGAGATGGGAGTCAGTTCGCAAGCATCATCCGACGCTTTACTCGGGGCAATTCTTCGCAGCAAGACATAGACAATGTCAACCGCAGCCCCTTCACTAGAGAAATCAGAAATTCTCGAAATCCTCCGGACTTTAGGTTCCCAGCCATCGAGCCATACAACGGTTGCACTGACCCGACCATTCATCTCATGCGATACATGCGACATATGGAAGTACTTGGTGCATCAACTAATTTCATGGCTAAGTGCTTTCCCCTCTTTCTCACAGATATAGCCGGTATGTGGTTTCAGCAGCTAACAATGGAATCGATCAATAGTTGGAATACTTTGGTCACCCACTTCATCGAGCAGTTTCGAGTGCATATCTCTCGACCGAAAAGTGTCATGTTTTTATCTACCATCAAACAACGATCCGGAGAGACGCTAAGATCCTTCCTCGAAAGGTTCAACGCAGCTGTAACATCTGTCGATCGACCCGAGCCATCGATGGTGTTGATGGCAGCCATCGCGGGAGTCCAGAAGAGATCAGAATTCTCGAACTCCTTAACTAGGGATCCTCCCAAAGATATAGATGATTTTTACTCCGAGGCCGAGAGATTCCTCCGACAAGAGGATGCCAGCCTTGAAATGGAGAGCCTTGAAGTTAGTAGCCAAACAATAAGGTCCACTCAATGGCAATGGCCAGAATAAAGAAAGAGGAAAGGCCCCGGAAAAGGATGAACGCAATGTCCGACCTCGAAATGAAAACAAATATGATCGATACACCGAGCTCAATTCTTCTTTGCTCGATATCTATCTCTATAGGCGCGAGTCCTTCCCCACTCCCAGGCCACCTCGACGAGAACCGACCCAGATGGAACTTGACTCTGGCAAACATTGTATATTCCACAACGTAGCTGGACATAATACATATGATTGCCGACATCTGCGCGATCTCATCGAAGGACGAGTCAAAAAAGGGGAACTCGCTGAATATGTCAAAGAACGCGCCCCGGCCATGCCGCTGCGACCTTCTGCCCACGCTCCTCAGGTTGGTCTGCGAGCTCCTAGAAATGGAAAGGACCCTGAGACTAGCACTCGCGGCATTATCATTAATTAGATTTTTTATCTTTTCTTTCGATGTATTTCTTTCAATAACAAGGACGCATTGATGCTCTGTAATCAATCGTTGTCCCCGTAGAATTTCTTTATAATAATTGCTTAGCAGTTTTGAACTTTACTTTTGGCAAAAGTAGATCGCGTTGTCAAATTTCTAAGCCGAGCATGGTTAATGCTCCCCCCCCCCTCCCCGATCTATGTGGTAAGCGCGAAAGCCCACCACCATTTTAAACACCTACTCCTTCAAAAGAGTGAGGTCACATTTTCTTAAATACGGGTGTGGATTACGCTCTCTTTCTTTACACCGCGAGCATGCATAGCTCGTTAAACTAACTAACCTAACATGAGTCGAGCATGAGAAACACTTGCCCTGAGCCGAGTATGGTTAATACTCGCCCAATCTAAGCCGAACCAGATTGGCGTTCGCCACTAAGTCGAGTATGGTTTATGCTCGCCACTAAGTCGAGTATGGTTTATGCTCGCCACTAAGCTGAACATGGTTTATGCTCGCCACCCTCTAAAGCCAAGTGGAATAAAATGCTCGGCCCATCACCCTTCTCCAAACAAGGATGGTTTGTTTTGTATTTGCAGGAACCAATTCTTATGGCGATCATCATCTCGGCCTTAATACAGTTCCAGATAGTTGTCGGTTTTCTGGCCTTAATACGACCTGGCTTGGTCGTCGGATTTCTGGTCTTAATACAACATCGGACCGTCGGTTTTCTGGCCTTAATATGGTCCGGCGCGACCATAACAGCTCGAGCGTTTGTACTTCGGTCCAGATTTCAGAACACACCTCCCTCTGTCAATGAAGACGCATTCTGAAAGGCAAAGTGTTAACCCTCTTTTTGGAAAAGAGTCTCAACAAACGAAGTCCAAACGCGCAGTCGAATACAAAGTCGCCTTTCAGGAAGCCCAAACAGCCCATAATGGGTCCAAGACAGTCACACATCAGTCCACGTTCAAATTCAACAAATAACAGCTCACTTCGGAAGAATAGGTCTCCCAGTCGACCGAGTTTATCGGAGTGAGTCGACCGATTATTTCGAGCTAGCGTGGAAATCTTCTACAGAGCCAACCCACCTAATATCCCGACTTTCAAGGAGATAAAGGCGGTCAACTGTATGCGGAAAAAGATCTACTTTTGATATGCCTCTTCATTGATGCCACGTCAGCCACAACTTCCGAGGATACTATTTATGAACAGTGGAGTTAGTCTTCCAGCCGCAACTCGAGCCAATGGATGGACTCCACGTGTCCAGGTCTTCCCGAAATGGCCGGACAATTTCACAACAGCCCAAGCTACATTTTCCACCTATAAATACCTCCAAGCTTGAAGAGAAAGAGGGACTTCTTTTGGCCAGTCGGCTTCTATAAGATTTCATCTATTCTCTTCTCTAAAATTTCAATCTCTCAAAAGGAAAAAAAAGAAGATAATCATTTTCTTTCTTTTCTTCAAACAAAAAAAAAACATTGTACTTGTAATCAAAAGAAAAAGAAATGATATATAAAGTGGACGTAGGCATTGTCTTTGCCGAACCACTATAAAAATTCTGTGTGTGCTCCCCGTTCTTTTACTTTTTTACTGCATTTTTTTATCTTTACTCGTGTATTAATCATGCGATCGGTGGTTGATCATCACTAGTAACCAACTTTTGACGTCAACACTTTGGCGCGCCAGGTAGGGGAAGCACACTGACATCGCCATCAACCTCTTGCTTATCTCAGGTCATGGCAAACAAACGAAAGAAAGATGCAACATCCTCTCGTCCCGCAAACACCGATGCAGCCGATACCCATGCTGCAGAAGCAAGCCACGAAGCTTCCTCTCATGACGACAGGTCTCGATTCCTTACTCGGGATGACATGGACAAGATCATGGTTGAACTCAGAGACCATATGACATCTCAGGGTAAAGTCCTCGACCAACAGTAGCAGTTGATGGATCACCTTCTCGGTCGACTGGAAACAGGGTTGAACGCTTCAACATCAATTCCTCCACAGGCCGAGACTGGGGCAGCAATTGACCTTCGGTTTACTCGAAATCAGGCCATTGATCGGGCTACACCTTTATTTCATCCTGGTTTGGTCCCACCAACCAATCAAGCCCAGTCAGGGGTATCGCTCCCAGTGACCAGCACGGTTGTGGCCACAGAACGTCAGGAGGCGGGCGATTAAGATCTAGGTCGTCTGGTAAATATGCCTCCACTCTTTGGAACATCTCGACCTGTCGAATCGGTCGAACTACCACTGGGCTCCTCAGAATCAACACCGTAACCATTACAACCCCGGACCTTACCACAGACCAGTCTAACCACTCTTCCTCTTCAACGAAGAGCTGGAGTAGTCTTCCCTTCAAACGAGGGAAGCCGCCCTACCATACCGGTCCTCACCATAGCGGAAGAAAACGCTACCGTAGATCCTCCTAACCTCGCTTCAAACGGAGGCAACCCTGGCCTCCGAACATCACATGCTATGCTGGATCAGCCTAGACTCTTTGCTACGAGTATGGCTCGACCCACGACTCATCAGGTTCCAGAGGGGCCATTCCGCCCAGAATCACCCACCAGATCTCACCTTCCCTCATACCTTCACTCAGATCTCGGAGGTCGAGCCCAGCCAATGGCCACCCTTCCGAGCATGCTTTTGCCGGATCCTCATGCAGAACCTTCTCAAGAGGTGGAATTGAGTTCATGGCAGCGGCTCCTTAGAGATGGGAGTCAGCTCGCAAGCATCATCCGACGCTTTACTCGGGGCAATTCTTCGCAGCAAGACATAGACAATGTCAACCGCAGCCCCTTCACTAGAGAAATCAGAAATTCTCAAAATCCTCTGAACTTTAGGTTCCCAGCCATCGAGCCATACAACCGTCGCACTGACCCGACCATTCATCTCATGCGATACATGCGACATATGGAAGTACTTGGTGCATCAACTAATTTCATGGCTAAGTGCTTTCCCCTCTTTCTCACAGATATAGCCGGTATGTGGTTTCGGCAGCTAACAATGGAATCGATCAGTAGTTGGAACACTATGGTCACCCGCTTCATCGAGCAGTTTCGAGTGCATATCTCTCGATCGAAAAGTGTCATGTTTTTATCTACCATCAAACAACAATCCGGAGAGATGCTAAGATCCTTCCTCGAAAGGTTCAACGCAGCTGTAACATCTGTCGATCGGCCCGAGCCATCGATGGTGTTGATGGCAGCCATCGCGGGAGTCCAGAAGAGATCAGAATTCTCGAACTCCTTAACCAGGGATCCTCCCAAAGATATAGATGATTTTTACTCCGAGACCGAGAGATTCCTCCGACAAGAGGATGCCAGCCTTGAAATGGAGAGCCTTGAAGTTTTAGTAGCCAAACAACAAGGTCCACTCAACGGCAATGGCCAGAATAAAGGAAGAGGAAAGGCCCCGGAAAAGGATGAACGCAAAGTCCGTCCTCGAAATGAAAACAAATATGATCGATACATCGAGTTCAACTCTTCTTTGCTTGATATCTATCTCGATAGGCGCGAGTCTTTCCCCACTCCAAGGCCACCTCAACGAGAACCGACCCAGATGGAACTTGACTCTGGCAAACATTGTATATTCCACAACGTAGCTGGACATAATACAAATGATTGCCGAGATCTGCGCGATCTCATCGAAGGACGAGTCAGAAAAGGGGAACTCGCTGAATATGTCAAAGATCGCGCCCCGGCCATGCCGCCGCGACCTTCTGCCCACGCTCCTCAGGCTGGTCCGCGAGCTCCTAGAAATGGAAAGGACCCTGAGACTAGCACTCGCGGCATTATCATTAATTAGATTTTTTATCTTTTCTTTTGATGTATTTCTTTCAATAACAAGGACGCATTGATGCTCTGTAATCAATCGTTGTCCCCGTAGAATTTCTTTGTAATAATTGCTTAGAAGTTATGAACTTTACTTTTTGCAAAAGTAGATCACGTTGTAAAATTTCAAAGCCGAGCATGGTTAACGCCCCCCCTCCCTCCGATCTATGTGGTAAGCGCGAAAGCCAACCACCATTTTAAACACATACTCCTTCAAAAGAGTGAGGTCACATTTTCTTAAACACGGGTGTGGATTTCGCTCTCTTTTTTTACACTGCGAGCATGCATAGCTCGTTAAACTAACTAACCTAACATGAGTCGAGCATGAGAAACACTTGCCCTAAGCCGAGTATGGTTAATACTCGCCCTATCTAAGCCGAACCATATTGGCATTCGCCACTAAGCCGAGTATGGTTTATGCTCGCCACTAAGCCGAGTATAGTTTATGCTCGCCACTAAGCCAAACATGGTTTATGCTCGCCACCCTCTAAAGCCAAGTGGAATAAAATGCTCGGCCCATCACCCTTCTCCTAACAAGGATGGTTTGTTTTGTATTTGCAGGAACCAATTCTTATGGCGATCATCATCTCGGCCTTAATACAGTTCCCGATAGTTGTCGGTTTTCTGGCCTTAATACGACCTAGCTTGGTCGTCGGATTTCTGGTCTTAATACAACATCGGACCGTCGGTTTTCTGGCCTTAATATGGTCCGGCCGACCATAACAGCTCGAGCGTTTGTACTTCTATCCAGATTTCAGAACACACCTCCCTCTATCAATGAAGACGCATTCTGAGGAGCAAAGTGTTAACCCTCTTTTTGGCAAAGAGTCTCAACAAACGAAGTCCAAACGCGCAGTCGAATACAAAGTCGCATTTCAGGAAGCCCAAACAGCCCATAATGGGTCCAAGACAGTCACACATTGGTCCACGTTCAAATTCAACAAATAACAGCTCACTCCAGAAGAATAGATCTCCCAGTCGACCGAGTTTATCGGAGTGAGTCGATCGATTATTTCGGGCTAGCTTGGAAATCTTCTACAGAGCCAGCCCACCTAATATCTCGACTTCCAAGGAGATAAAGGCGGTCAACCGTATGTGGACAAAGCTCTACTTTTGATATGCCTCTTCATTGATGCCACGTCAGCCACAACTTCCGAGGATACTATTTATGAACAGTGGAGTTAGTCTTCCAGCCGCAACTCGAGCCAATGGATTGACTCCACGTGTCCGGGCCTTCCCAAAATGGCCGGACAATTTCACAACAGCCCAAGCTACATTTTCCACCTATAAATACCTCCAAGCTTGAAGAGAAAGGAGGACTTCTTTTGGCCAGTCGGCTTCTATAAGCTTTCATCTATTCTCTTCTCTAGAATTTCAATCTCTCAAAAGAAAAAAAAAAGATAATCACTTTCTTTCTTTTCTTCAAACAAAAAAAACATTGTACTTGTAATCAAAAGAAAAAGAAATGATATATAAAGTGGACGTAGGCATTGTCTTTGCCGAACCACTATAAAAATTCTGTGTATGCTCCCCGTTCTTATACTTTTTTACTGCATTTTTTTATCTTTAGTCGTGTATTAATCACGCGATCGGTGGTTGATCGTCACTAGTAACCAACTTTTGACGTCAACACCAGACTCATGTCTGACCCATTTTTCTTTTGTCTTCTTTTCTTTCGTCCCCCCCCCCCAAGTCCGCAGGGAGGGAACACTCCAGCTTAGTTCAGACCTTTTGCAAGCTTGAAGAGAGTAGATGTATTGCTTGGATTCTCTTCTCTTGGGCTATGGCTTTGGATACACTCTCAATGGGGATTTATGCTATTTTATTTGTGTTCTATGCTTCTTTATGTTTTAATCAAGACAGAGATTTTGATGTAATGATTTGGAAGTTGTTTTGAGACAGTTTGTTGTAATGTTTTGTTATGAATCAAGTATGAAATAAATTTCGTTTTTCCACTGCTTATATGTCTGTCTTGTAAATTATCTGTATCTTTTACCTACAACGCTCCACCGAAGTTAAGGCATTCCCTTTGAGAGTGACCATAACGGAGGTGGGGTGTTTCACTTGGTATCAGAGCAAAGGTTTACCAGATCAGATAAAAGTTTTTGAAAACTAATTTTCAAAAAGGAAATTTAAAGAAGCATTTTTCAAGAAAAAGTGTTGTTTTTATTATAAAAGGCATAATCCCCAAAGCCATATGCACTATCTTTCTATCCTTTGTTTTAAATCTTTCCTTTTTCATTTCAGCATGTCTGGGGACCTTAACCTTCCAGAGGGCGTGCCGGTACCTGGCTAGTTTAGAAGGTACCTAGAAGCTAGGGCTAATGTCGCAGGCCCAGCAGACGTTCCTCCTCCCCCAGCTGCAGCGGTTCCTCCTCCTCCTCCTCCGCGTGCAAATACTTTCTCAAAGATATGTAGAGACTTTCGAGCCATGGGTGGAAAGAACTTCAATGGAAATGAATCCTTCGTGGAAGCAAGAAACTGGCTCAAAGAAACTGAGGATTTGTTTGTTATCTTTGAGGTGGACGATAGGTAGAAGATACAGTTGGTCGTATGGTTGCTCAAAGACGAAGCCTCTTATTGGTGGGAGGTTACCAATGCTTAGAGACCAGTTGAAACTTGGATGGACTTCAGAATGAGGTTTGAAATGAAATTCCACTCACAAGCTGAACGAAGCCTACAGATGGAGAAGTTCTTAGATCTCAAACAGGGAAGTATGTCGGTCAAGGAATACGTCAAACAATTCAACCAACTGGCTAGATTCGGATTGGAGTTAGTGAACACACCACATAAGAATGCTCTCCGCTTTGTTAAAGTGTTGAATGAGCCACTGCACAGCGTAGCTATGTCCCATATACCTATGGGTGCGACTTATGAGAGACTGGTGGACATGGCACTGTTACAAGAAGAAGATAAGGGTGGCAAGAAAGAGAAAAAGGTGGAAGTACCTCAAGATAAGAAAGTGGAAGGATCACAGAACAAGAAGACAGATTCCAAGAAGGGCGGGAAGAATAACAAACCCCGTGACAAGAGGAAGTGTGATTTTTGTGGCATTCCTGGACATCTGGTTAAGGACTGCAGAAAGAAGAACAGTAAGATTGGTGGTTATTTCCATTGCGGCGAGACAGGACACACGGCTAAGGACTGCCCAAGATAGAAAGGGCGAGGGCAGAGAGCTGGATCTACTTCTGGAGGGCAGGTTCACGCTCTCATAGCACCTCCGCAAGAATGAGGTAGAAATATTTCTGTTGAGAGTTTAGTTTATCTTTTTGATCATCCTGTTCGTACATTCTTTGATTCTGGCGCATCGCACTCTTTTATATCTACTGCTTTAGATGAATCTCTGCACCTAGACACCAGTATAGTAGAGGATCCCTTGGTTGTTTCAAATCCAATATGGGGTTCGGCTTATTTATCAACGATTTGTTTGGATTTGAAAATTTCTATACTAAGCGTTGGGTGTAGATATAATGCATATGTTTTGGGCTTTACGGGCTATGGGTTGATTCTAGGCATGGATTGGTTATCCAGTAATCGTGCCGTCCTTGATTGTGAAAAGAGAGTGGTTAGACTCATGAGTCGCCTCGGTAACACTCTCGAAATCTCTTGCAATCCTATGAAATTTGTTATGCTTAGCTGTCTAGAATCTCTTGATGCATCTGTTGAGAATTTGCAGTCTGTTAGAGTAGTCTGTGAATACTCGGATGTATTTGAAGAGGTGAAGGGCTTACCTCCGAAGCGGGAGATAGACTTCCACATATACCTTGTTGATAATGCTAAACCCGTAACTCTACCCGTTAGACACATGGCTCCAAGGGAGAGGAAAGAGCTCAGCAAGCAAGTTAAAAAGTTGCGTGAGAAGGGGTTTATAAGGCGGACTATTTCTGAATGGGGTGCTCCAGTAGTGTTCGCAACCAAAGCGGATGGTTCGCTTCGCCTATGCGTGGATTATAGGGAGCTAAACAAGCTGACCAAGAAGAACCCACTTCCAAGAATAGATGACTTGTTCGATCAGCTTGTAGGTGCATCGGTTTTCTCCCAACTAGATCTGGCTACTGGGTTTCATCAGCTAAGGGTGGCTGAAGACAGCATTGATAAGACAGAGTTCAGAACCCCGGATGGTTTCAAATGGCTTGTCATGCCTTTCGGCTTAACAAACGCACACGCTTATTTCGTTGACTTGATGAGCATGGTGTTCAGGGAGTTCCTTAATAATTTTGTGGTGGTCTTCGTAGACGACATTTTGATTTTCTCGAAGAATGAAGAAGAGCATGCTTTGCATTTAAGGGAAGTCATGGATACTCTTCATGCACATTAGCTGAAAGTCAAATTCTCCAAATGTCATTTCTGGATAGAAGAAGTGAGGTTTCTTGTACATGTGGTATCCAAAGAAGGGATAGCTGTGGACCCCACAAAAGTAGTTGCGGTACAAGATTGGAAGGTCCCACGGAATGCAACCGAAGTCCGAAGCTTTCTCGGGCTAGCGGGCTTTTATCGAAAGTTCATCAAAGACTTTATGAAAATCTCAGCCCCACTCACAAGATTGACAAAGAAGAACCTGACTTTCGTTTGGGATTTGGATAGCGATGTTGCTTTCCAACGTTTGAAAAGGGCTCTAACAACAGCCCCAGTTCTGACATTGCCTGATGGGAGAAAAATGTTTACCATATACACAGACGCATACGGTACAGGATTGGGCGCTGTCTTAATACAAGAAGGCAAAGTTGTTTGTTATGGGGGAAGGCAGTTGAGGGCATATGAGAAGAACTACCCAACACATGACTTTGAGCTAGCTGCCATTGTTTTCGCTCTTAAATCATGGCATCATTACCTACTAGGAGAAAGGTTTGAATTGTTTACTGACCACAAATCATTAAAGTACCTTTTCTCACAGAAAGATCTTAACTTAAGACAACAAAGGTGGATGGAATTTCTAGGCTCATATGCTTTTGATATTTCCTATACCCCTGGCAAGGGCAATGTGGTAGCAGACGCCTTGAGTAGAAAGAAGCTGACCTTGAGCCCTCTCATTGTAGAAAGGCAAAGCTTGGAGTACATAGCAAACTTTGACTTTAGACCCTCCTCTGAATTTGTACCTGGTCTGTTAGCATCGCTAGAAGTGTGGCCTACTCTTTTGGACTCAATAGGGACCGCACAACGTGAAGACCCTCAGCTAGTTGAGGTAATGGATAAGCTAACTAGGGGTGAGACTTCTAGTCACCTCAATAGATACTCCATCGATGACAAGGGTTGGTTGAGACGGGATGGAAGACTATGCATCCCACAAGCAAGGGAATTGGTGAAGATGGTTCTCGAAGAAGCACACCATTCTAAGCTGACCATACACCCAGGTGGAGACAAGATGTATAAGGACATAAAAAGGGTTTTCTTTTGGAATGGCATGAAGAGGGATGTAGCTGAGTTCGTTGCTAAGTGCTTGATATGCCAGCAAGTCAAAGCGGAGTAGAAGAAGCCTGGTGGTCTGCTTCATCCTCTAGAGGTCCCACAGTGGAAATGGGATAGCATTTCGATGAACTTTGTTGATGGGTTGCCTAGGTCAAGAAGGAGCAATACCAGTATTTGGGTAATGGTGGACAGGCTCACTAAAAGCGCTCACTTTATACCTGTTAAGAGTAGAAGGACTGCCTCGTCTCTAGCATCTATTTATCTTAAAGAGATAATTTGACTCTATGGGATACTCTCCAGTATAGTGAGTGATCGAGATCCTATCTTTACGAGCGAGTTTTGGAAGAGTTTGCAAGAGGCTGTAGGCACACAGCTATGCTTAAGCACGGCCTATCACCCCCAAACCGATGGTCAGACGGAAGGTTGAACAGAGTACTAGAAGATCTCTTGAGACTGTGCATTCTTGATTTTGGAGGGACATGGGAGGATCATCTTACGTTGGTGGGATTCGCTTACAACAATAGCTACCAAGCCACCATAGGCATGACACCCTTTGAAGCTTTATATGGAAGACCATGCCGATCACCAACTTGTTGGTGGGAGTCTACAGACAAGCTCATACTTGGACCAGACATGATCAAAGAAACTTCAGAAAAAGTGGACTTGATACGAAGGCTAATGAAGACCACACAAGATAGACAGAAGTCCTACGCAGATAAAAGAAGGACCGACCTTGAGTTTGAGGTTGGAGACAGGGTTTTCCTTAAAGTATCTCCTTTAAGGAACGTCGTTCGCTTTGGATCCACAGGAAAGTTGGCACCAAGATTTGTTGGGTCGTTTCCTATCATTGAGAAGATTGGGAAGATGGCTTACAGAGTAGAGCTGCCCGAAAGATTGGTTAGAGTTCATAATGTCTTTCATGTTTCTCAACTACGAAAGTGCTTACATGAGTCTGCGGAAGTTGTGGAGCCAAGCATACTAGAGGAAGTAGAAGTGGAACAAGAAGTGACTGTGAGAAGAGTTCCAACTCGTATCTTAGGTACAGAAGTCAAAAAGCTACGCAACCGCGAAGTCAGACTTGTTAAAGTTCAATGGAGTGACGCTGAGGAAGACGCGACTTGGGAAACCGAGGACAAAATACGCACAGCCTACCCTTTTCTTTTTGAGGGTACATCCTTAATCTCTTTTTCCTTAAGTCTATTCATGATTTTTAAGTATATCTCCTCGGTCCTATTCTTTATCCTTAGGTAGAAACTAATGGATGTAAACATGTATTTGAAACATGTTATGGTTGATGGTTGCAAGTGGTTGCTCGTGGATGCATATACACACACACATTAGGTGTTAGATCAGCTCAGTCACTTTCATATTGCATATGCATATATGTATTTGTATATGGATTGAACTTGATGTGTTATCATATGGACGTTGCATTTGTATGAATGATTGTGCACTCATGTAGAAAGTATGATTAGGAATAATCGCATACATAATGGACTCATGGCACTGACAAAATTTGCATTAAGGAGGTCAACTGAATCAGTAGACCGCCTGATTTTGCATTAGATAAGGACATGTACACACACTATGCATACAGTCATGGAAGCATTAGAAGTCTTTTTAAGGACAATGGACGCCTGTGTTTTATTGTTGAGTAGATGGATGATTGGATGGTAGGATATACGTTCTTCTCGACTTGAAGATTTCGGGGACGAAATCCTTTAAGAAGGGGAGAATGTAACACCCTCTATTTTCTGTAATCATTAAAATTACGAATTAAAGAATACTTAATTATAAATGTGAGAATTAAGTGAAACGGGTTATGCCATTGCGTTCGTCTCGGAATTCTACTTGAGATAGAGTCCGAGTTTGCGTAAATAGGACTCCGTATGAAGGAGTTATGACCTTCAGAAGATTCAAGAATTTAAATAATAAAACCAGCCCGAAATTCAAATTTAAGTTTCGAAATTCAAAAACCCCAAAGCAGGCTGGGCGGGAAATTTCACGCCTAGAGACCAGGTAAACCAGGGGATCGACCTGGGGGTCGACCTGGGTACATAGGTCGACCAGGGGGTCGATCTAGGGGTCGACCTACCCCCCTCGCCCAGATCCAAAACAGTGACGATTCTGACTTGTTGCTGAGTCTTTTCTGACCTGTTGTTGAGACACTAGGGCATAGGTGGCAATTCTGGATAACTCTATCTAGTTTGGACAGTTGTGATTGCTCCTAGGATGATCTAACGGTTCACATAAGATTAAACCTCTATAAAAGCAACCCTATTCCTCAACCCTAAATCACACAAATTCATTCCAAGGAGCCACTATGCTGTCAATGATCGTCCTAACCTAACCACCATTTCGTCTCAAACTAGAAAACAAGATTAAAGCTATGAATCAAAACTAACTTAGAGAATTGATAGTCTTCATCAAGGGATTGCTTTTCAGTTTCAGAAAACAGATCCCAGAAAACAGGACTATCTTTTGTTTGTAAGTCCTGTTATTATTTAAATGTGAACGATTAAAAGTTATGATTTGTAATAAAGTGAAAACTAGAGTAATTCCTATTTGTAAGATAATGACGATGCTGATTTATGCCTATTCTTGTAACGATTCTATCGTATATGCTTGTGAGACGATTGTGGTTATTATGTTGATGTTAAACCAATCGTGTATTATGTAAATTTGGTGACTTTTTCATGTTATGTAACATGCAAGTTGTTAGGCTAAGACATGTATTATGTTTAGATCTACATTTAGATCTATGAAAATTGGATCCAAAATGAAAGTTTACATTTACATGCCTAGTGGATTTGTGTAACTCCATATGCTTAAGATTCATGTTTATTGGATCCAAAATGAAAGTTTACATATACATGCCTAGTGGATTTGTGTAATTCCATATGCTTAAGATTCATGTTTATTGGATCCAAAATGAAAGTTTACATTTACATGCCTAGTGGATTTGTGTAATTTCATATGCTTAAGATTCATGTTTAATTGATCCAAAATAAAAGTTCACATTCACATGCCTAGTTGAACTTGTGTTATTCTAAATGCTTGAGATTCATGTTTATTGGATCCAAAATAGAAGCTCATATTTACATGCCTAGTTGAACCTGTGTAATTCTATATGCTTGAGATTCATGTTTATTGGATCCAAAATAGAAGCTCATATTTACATGCCAAGTTGAACTTGTGTAATTCTATATGCTTAAAGATTCATGTTTAATGAATCCAAAATAAAAGTTTACATTTACATGCCTAGTCGGAGTTGGGTAATTTCATATGTTTAAGACTCATGTTAATTGGATCCAAAAATGCAAGTTCATTATTTTATACCAAATTTATATGACACTTGTTTAGTTAGATCCTTATTATGTTGTATGAATAGTACATGCTCCCTTCTTTCCCATTTTTGTATATAAGTAAGGCTAAGTTACGAGCCTAACATTCTATGTGAATTTTGTGAACATATGATGGGGGTAACGTTGGGAAAAGCCTTAAATTTATATTAATGGCATAATTTGGCCCATAAATATATGAATGATTAGTGGCACAAAAATGGTATAATTTATATACCTAAAATTATGAACATGATTTAGAGAGAAATTGGGAATGACTTGAATGACAATAATTTACATATAAATATGAAAGGTAAATATGTAAATTTAAAAAAACACGAATATGCCTAACCCGAGGTTAGATTGAGTTACGGTGTAAGACTGCCCGGAACCGCCCGGCACATCCAGCAACCGTAACAATATATATCTAATGTGAGAGGTTAGTGCATCAAGCCCAAAAGAACCCGAGGTTAGACTGGGTTGCGGTGTAAAACTGCCCAGACCCGACCGGCACATCCAGTGACTGCAACAATACCAGTCTAATGTGAGTGGTTGGTGCTTTAATGAATGAATTAAAGCTAAGACAGGAATGGTAGGGTTAAGTTAATTAAGGAAACACTTAACCAATATAACATGTTAACTAAACTGATGGGTGGGGTTAGGTTAATTTGGATACTTAACCAATTTAACATGTTGATTAGGAAACCCTAGTAACGAGGACTCATTTCAACAGTAACCCACATAGATGTGTCATGGTTCCCTGAACTAGGCAGGGTGATGCACGATTACTGGGCTTATTATAAGCAGTCAAAACAACGGTAGGTGGTGCGTCAGTGTAGGTTCCAACGGAGTGCGGGCGTGCACGTACTCAAGAATGGAAAAAGCAGGCACTGGGCATCAGTAGTTATACATTGTGCATCTTGAATTGTGTCGGGTTGCCACCATAGGATTTGATACACCCCATGGTGGGACCAGCACAGGTATCTACAATCAAGCGGGGTCGAATGACACAAGTGGTAAACATATATGAGCGGGAGCCGATCGATAAGAAGGGGATCATTTATCTTGAACACATGGTGCTAGTTGAAATACTTATAAGGGGGTGCAGAGAAGTTGAAATGAGTGCGATAACATATTCAGTCTTATTATCTTATTTCTAGGATGTTGTCCTAGATTCAGTTTATTCATGTCATAATCCTTTTCTTTTTTACGTGCTAAATAATCACTGGACTTACCAGACTCATGTCTGACCCATTTTTCTTTCGTCTTCTTTTCTTCCGTCCCCCCCCCCCCCCCCCCCACCCCAGGTCCGTAGGGAGGGAATGCTACAACTTAGTTCAGACCTTTTGCAAGCTTGAAGAGAGTAGATGTATTGCTTGGATTCTCTTCTCTTGGGCTATGGCTTTGGATACACTCTCAATGGGGATTTATGCTATTTTATTTGTGTTCTATGCTTCTTTATGTTTTATTCAAGACAGAGATTTTGATGTAATGATTTGGAAGTTGTTTTGAGACAGTTTGCTGTAATGTTTTGTTATGAATCAAGTATGAAATAAATTTCGTTTTTCCGCTGCTTATATGTCTGTCTTATAAATTATCTGTATCTTTTACCTACAACGCTCCACCGAAGTTAAGGCATTCCCTTTTAGAGTGACCTTAACGGAGGTGGGGTGTTTCAGTCCCCCTGGATGCAAAATTCTGCAGACCGCTCATTTTTGATTAAGTTTTCAGGATGCAAAATTCTGCAGACGGTTCTCCCAGATGCAAAATTCTGCAGACGGTCCTCCGGATGTGAAATTCTACAGATGGTCATCCGGGATGTGAAATTCTGTAGACGGTCCTCCCTAATATAAAATTCTACAAATGGTCGGCCTGGATGCAAAATTCTGCAGATGGTCCTTCGGGATGCGAAATACTATAGACGGTCCTCCTAGATGTGAAATTCTATATACAGTCTTCCAGGAAGCGAAATTCTGCAGATGATCCTCCCATATGCGAAATTCTGTAGACGATCCTCCCATATGCGAAATTCTGCAGACAATCCTCCCAGATGTGAAATTATGCGGATGGTCCCCTGGAATGCGGAATTCTGTAGATAGCTCATTTTTTGGTTAAGTTTTCGGGATGCAAAATCCTGAAGACAACTCATATTTTGGCTAAGTTTTCGGGATGTGAAATCTTGAAGAAAGCTCAACTTTTGGCTAAGTTTATGGGATGCAAAGTCTTAAAGATAACACATTTTTCGGTTAAGTTTTCGGGATGCGAAATCTTGAAGGCAACCCATTTTTTGACTAATTTTTCGGGATGCCAAATGCTGAAAATAGCTCATTTTTTGGCTAAGTTTTTGGGATGCGAAATTCTGAAGACAGCTAATTTTTGGTTATGTTTTCAGGAGGCGAAATCATGAAGACAACTCATTTTCTGGCTAAGTTTTCGGGATGCAGAATCTTGAAGACAACCCATTTTTGGCTAAGTTATCTGAATGCAAAATCTTAAAGACAACCCATTTGTTGGCTACGTTTTCGGGATCCGAAATCTTGAAAACATCTCATTTTTTGGCTAAGTTCTGGGGATGCAAAATCTTGAAGACAGGCCATTTTTTGGCTATGTTTTCGGGATGCGACATTTTGAAGACAGCTCATGTTTTTGCTAAGTTTTCGGGATGTGAAATCTTGAAGACAACTCATTTTTTTGATAAGTTTTTGGGATGCTAAATCTTGAAGACAACTCACTTTTTGGTTAAGTTTTCGGGATGTGAAATCTAGAAGACAACCCATTTTTTGGCTAAGTTTTGAGGATACGAAATCTTGAAGACATCCCATTTTTGGCTAAGTTTTCGGGAAGCAAAATCTTGAAGATAACCCATTTTTTGGCTAAGTTTTCGAGATGTGAAATCTTGAAGACAACTCATTTTTTGGTTAAGTTTTCGGGATGTGAAATCTTGAAGACAGCTCATTTTTTGACTAAGCTTTCGAGATGCAAAGTTTTGACAATCAAATTATTTTTTGGCTAAGTTTTTGGAATACGAAATCTTGAAGACAGCTCATTTTTTAGCTAAGTTTTCGGGGTGCAAAATCTTGAAGATATCTCACTTTTTAGCTAAGTTTTCAGGATGCGAAATTCTGAAGACAGTTCAATTTTTTGCTATGTTTTCGAGGTATTAATTTTGCATCCCTTCGAGATACGAATTTCGGGCTGATGCCTCCAAACCTCACCTATAAATATCCCCTTTTTTGGCATTCTAAAGGGTTAGCATTTTTGGACCTTGACTATACATTGGCATACATAATTGGAGCTCCAAGACACCATTAATAGCTGCCATCATCATCTTCATGACTTACGAACGTTTCTTGGACTTGTAGACACTACTTAGAAAACCGTCTACAGTTTTTTGGACATTCATGCATACTCTCGGACATTAAGGCTACATTTTGGACATTGTTGGTCATAACAACACATTTTCAGTCAATGAAGAAGAACAATGGCATTTTGGTCAAAGTTTAGAATTAACAAGACATTTGTTGTTATACTATACAACTTTTACATACAAATTGTTCGAACTTGTACAAGCATTTGAATCGACAAATATATGATGAATGATTACTATAAAAAGGACGAGGGCGTTAGTGACGAACCACTATAAAAGTTATGTGTCCTTTTACATTTCTTGTACTTTGGATATTCAGATTATAAGTTTACAACTAACTTACACTTGGGGGTTGGCATGCGTAAATAACTAATTATCCATGTCAACACTTTGGCATGTCAGGAAGGGGGTGCAACATCTTCGACTTCTATTGTTGGTTTTTATTCTCGGATTTGACTTCGGATTTCAATTTTATTTTCGGTCTTCGATTTCGAAATCGACTTTAGTTTTGGTTATCGTATTCATTCTCGAATTTACTTGGAATCCTCTCGGGTTATGCCATGGTTAAAAGGAAGCAGTTAGCTCGCTTGGAAGGAGTAAATACGAAGGAAAGTCACGAAATTTCCTCGATTAGACATCCATCAAACTTCGTCACTTGATACGACATCGACGGAGTCATCAAAGATTTAATTAAGGATCTCGCTTCTCGCTTGGATCAACAAGAGGAACATTTTCGTAGTTAGGAAACCACTATGACCACTCTTCTTGCTCGACTCGAAGGAATTACGAGGCAATCGGGCCAAGGAAACATGATCAGAACAAGTGTCCCGACATCCATGAAACTGAGCCTTTCCAAAAGCCTTCCAAGAGGGACCCGACTACAAGATAAGAAAGATCTGAAAAGTATTGTTTATTCCATGAGTTGCCAGGTCATGACACCGACCATTATAGGCAATTTTGCGATCTTATCGAAGCCCGCATTAGGCGCGATGAGCTACCACGGTGTAACAACCCAAAAAATTCAAGCTCGATTTTTCGATAATAATACATAATCCCGTATTACCTGTCAAAAACCCAAGTATCGAAACCCAGATTGTTAATAGAAAGAAATTAGAGGGTGAGAATAGAAAGAAAGATATATTATAATAGAAGAATAAGAAGATCAGAGTCTCACATCGAAATGGAAAAAATATAATATATCAACAGCTCTTTATAAAAAGAACTGTATATATTTCAACATTAGATTATACATTCATTTCAATACAACACGCACAACGGAATATAATTTATTACCAGGTAATATGGATATACATCTTGACTCCAATTCCTCTTCTGAAGCTCCAGGCGAAATCTAACCTGAAAATATACTCGGTCTGACCAAAGCACATTTGAAGCAAAGCAAAATTCACCCGGATCGGTCTGGAATACTTTCAGTGATAAATTCATAGCACAAACAACTTGTTTTGCTTTAGAAAATCATTTAAAATAAAATGATAATCGTAAGACCAATCCACACATAAATATAGACTGTTTTTACCTTACGATAACCCAAAACACTTTTTACATATCGAATTCG
Source organism: Allium sativum (assembly GCA_030737875.1). Taxonomy (NCBI): domain Eukaryota; kingdom Viridiplantae; phylum Streptophyta; class Magnoliopsida; order Asparagales; family Amaryllidaceae; genus Allium; species Allium sativum. The sequence continues at coordinate 339,197,172 of CM060912.1, forward strand.
AATGATATTATAATAATGTCTGTCAAACCACAAATAAATAACCATCTAGAAGAATGCTTGCATCTCACGCTCCATATATTTAGTATATAATCAAAAATCGCATGGCGCTTATTAGAGATTGGGTTTCCAACCATGACAAGGTATGAGACTACCTTTCAATAGTGTATCTCTAGAGAGGAATACTATGGGGTTTAACAAGAACATCTTACAACCCGACCACAAATGATAGACCACTCATTCAGCTTGAGTGTATCGAATATTTGTCACCAACGGTTGGGCTTAAACCAACGTTATCCGAAAGTATACCGAAGCGACAGAATAAAGAAGCAAATGGAATTTATCTAGAACATGTGACAATATACCCTAATAGGAATGACCCATAGCCATGATACCTGCCCAATTTCTATCATTTCATTCCCGGTTGATGAGGCTTGAGGTCACGATTACCTTTTAGAGAACATCACATAAATTCTTTAAATGCCACATTGTCATATCCACCAATTCACCAATTGATGCCCATAATATACTCTTGGTGTTAAGCTAAAAGAAGTTTCCTTCTCCGCCACCAAACTTGGTATATTTGTAAAAATCAACTTATGTGACCATTTGGAAATACTCTGTGAGAAATTCATCCATACAAGTCATCCAGAAATAGGATGATGAGCCGAAGGTACCTCCTACCACATTTTATAAAGGAATCACCCCAAGGATAAGTAGCGAGTAGTCCTTGCAATCTAAAGATTTCAATCACGAAAGAATCACAAGCCATAATATCTCTGGAAGCGACCTAGAGATATTCAACGAGTAGTTCTTCCACTCATGAAGATCAACGGCCTTCAATGCTTCATTTTTATAAGCATGCAGGTTAGTCACGAACAACGCAGTTGGATTGAAGTGGTTTTGGGTCTAGTCCGCATCCCGGTCTTTTCGAAACAAAACATCACAGGCCCAACAGAATATTTCATTGATAATCAGGTTTTTAACTATCAATCATAATAGTATTGTCAAGTACATTGGCAGCTCAGACCTTTATATTAGAAACATTTCATTAAAACTATTTTATCGATTCTTACAAATCGATTTCATCTACTTATCTCAACTGGATAAGAATATTCACAAATCTCATGTTTTTCGTTTACGTTGAAATGATAATTAATTCTTATATCAATAGAATCACTTTCAACACCTTTACCATTACAAACTAATACCATCCCTTGATAATAGCGAAGCCGTTCAACTTAGGATATTCTAATTACCTCTCAGACCTTGATCGACAGCTTTCTTATCTTGAGATAAGTAAAAGTTTTATAATACAAAAACTGGTAATAATAATAATATTAATACCACATTAACTTTATCTAACATATGGTTTTATAAATCATAACTGTATATTCGTAAATCTCTCTTACTTAATTATATTTTTAAGCAAACGCTTAATTTTTAAACCACCACATTAATTCCAAACCTCTTTTATTAACCCGTGTTTACAATCTTGGATCTTATTTTTGCAAACTATTAAATATCCTTTCGTTTGCATTATTAAAATCTTTATTTTTAACTTTAATGTTCCACTTAATTCAATTCTTAAGTAAACATTTATATTTAAAATTATCATCTTAGGTTAAAACCCCTTTTAAAATCATAATACTTTTGTTATAATCTTGGGTTTTATTATAACATCGTTTTTAAAACTCTTAACAAAATTAAACTAAGTTTTGTTGCAAACTCGATTGCTTCTTAAATGAACTTTGTTTAAAAGTAATTACCTTAATTATTATTAAAATAATAATTAACTTCATCATCAACTATTGTAAAAGTAGTTAACTTCGTTATTAACTTAGGTTAGGATAAATAAATCATTTTTAAAAGGTTATTAAATTATAATAAACTTTACTAATAATAAATAATCCGATAATCACTTTAAAACATAGTTAATTGAAGATTAATTAACTTTCAAGAACACCCATTAAGTTTAACGACTGTTTGGGAAAAACATTATTTTCATTAGATTAATTTAATCAAATTAACCTAATAATCATATTCAATTAAAACAATTGACTTCATCAATTGTAAACATAAGTTAACTGGTTAGCTGATTCCCTCTAACGTTTCTCTTAAATTAATTAATGATTTAATTAATTTAATAACACCACTTAATTGTTGCATAGAAACAATTATTCAAATTTACTAACCTGTACGTTAATTTCTGGTTTCTGCTCATAAAACTTATAGGAATTCGTTATATAAATCGTTTAATGATTCCTATTGTAAAACACGATTAATAATATAGAAATATTTATAAAACTTCTATTTTTAATAAATTATATTAAATAAACTTGAAAACTTCGATTCAGTTATAAAAATAAAATTTATAACTTAAACTTCGTCAATTCGCCTAACAGCAAAACGACGTCTAAAATGATAGATTTTAGGGCATTCACAGCCACTCCCTTAATCAACACTGTCTATTCATTATAACACAACAATCGTTGAATTTAAATTCAACGATCAAGATCCAATCTATGATCAATATCCAAACAAGATATAATGTCATTTGGGGTAAATAATTAATATATAAACTAATATGCCTACAAACAATATACAATTATTGAGGAATCTAATTGGATCCTTCTAACCTGTTCTCCCTTGCATCAAAGATGATAACGACATTTAGTAATAACATATGAGATGATTTTTATTAATCTATTTTTTTTAAATGATGATATAAAAATAACGTTAACCAATCAAACAATAAACAACCAATAACCATCCATATCATCCAGTTTTATATTAATTTATAGTTATATGAATTTAACACATTATAGAATTCCAAAAATTATGAGAGTTAACTCACAATTTTATTTGATTGATGATTATCATGTTGTTTGTCAGAAATTCCCAGTAGCTCCAAAGTTAACCAAATCAGCGTGTACGCTTAGCCTTCGTCTTTACAATTCCAACAAATCTTGCTTCGTTTCTGTTTACATGCGTATAAGCCATACCATTTATAAGACAAACATTATTTATATTAAATAAATTAACTTAACCTCTAATTAATTATTTTTAATTATAATTAATTACCATAAGTGAGATTAAGTGCCGTTGATCTTCTTTCTTCCGCACGTTAAAATCTCGAACTGCGCCATCCAGCCATAACCCATAGCCGATTTTCCATCTTCCCTTTTATTTTATATATTTTCCTCCTTTTTTTCAATCACTAATTAAAATTTTAACCTCTTCATCAAGTTTAAATCACGGTAGTAAGGCCTGTAAACCGAAGCCCAACATTTCCTTTCTCTTCCAGGTATCAAAATCACACACCCGATCAAAGAAAACACATTGCTTAATTACTTCCCTATGTTTTTTTTTCAGCTCGAAATCAATAGCCAACATCAACGTCCATCCAACCAACTCATTGTTGTTCCTCCTCCGACCTTCAGATCGCCGACCATAATCGCCTAAGAACTTCCTACCTTCAAACACACTGCCTAACACCGGTCTAACCCTCCGTCGTCTGAAAACATAACCAAAAAATCCCATAATACCATGCAACCTTCCTCCATGAAACTTCTACTGTCGCCATCGACCAACTGCCCTACCCTCAAGCACACTAACTCCAAAACCAACCCTTTAACAAAACCTAAACCCCAATTTGGCGGTTTTAAGTTCGAACCCATCTCAGAGCCATCACGACCCAAATAAGAGATGGTAAAATGAAAATCCCCACCATACGAGGTCTACAGGTCCAATATCGATCGATTCCGTTTAGTATCAAATTTTATAGAAATTGATTTAGGGGTATTGAAGTTTTAATAGCTTACTATGTTTTTGAATTAGAAAGAAACGAAGATGAATTAGATTTTTATACAGGTTGCAAAAGGAACGAAGGCTGATGTGTTCATATATGTAATTTTATTTTATATTTAGTCAAAATGCTTTTACTGTTTCGATCAGAAATCATGTGCTAAGATTTACAAAGATAACGATAAGGATTTGTACAGAATTGAAAATAAAGTATACAGATGACACCGAGATTTTATAAAATCATGGTTTGTAGATATTGAAAGAGACAACACACAAGATTTCAAAAGATAAGGATTTGTATTGTGCTCTAGAGATTTGTTTTATAAATTTAAAGATACAAAATGATTTTGATTAGATTTGAAAACAACATTCTGAAAGCGATCCTTCTTTTATAAAATATCTTATAGTTCTGGACTCCAATTAAAACAATGTGACCGACGTTTCTAACTTTAACCATTATCTTAAACATATTGGAATAGGTTTCGAGGTTTAATTCGAACATATGGAAAAGATATAAATTATGGTCGACGTTTTAAATCGATTACAATTAAATTATTTCTAGCCAAATGGAAACTCCAAACGTTACGAAAATTGAAATTCGATAATAATATATTATTACGGATCCAATGGAACTAGTTTCATCGAATTCCGAGATCATTTGAAAAATCACTATTTAATTTTCAAATAGTAACTAAATATGCGTTCATATTGCGCACGGTCATAAAATAACTCCAATTCGCGTGAAACTTGAAATCCTATAATAATTAACTATTACAGATTTAATAAAATTTGTTTCATTGAAAACGGAGGTCGTTTGAATAAAAGCCCTTTTTTAAGGTCCAATTTAAATTAAAATAGATCAATTAAAAAAATACCTCAATATAATAATAATATATTATTATAATCAGACGTAATCAGATAGAATTTCATATAGTTCTAAAATAAATTACTTCGGGTTAAGTTTGAAGCTAAACCGAGATTCAATAAAATAAAAATCCCTTTTATTTATAATATAAATCGTTATAATTTTTAAACGAATTCCATAGCGACTATCTGAAACTTTGATTTGGGCATAAAACAAAATCCATAACATGAAAACTTGATTTTTCTCTTCCATTAGAAAATTATTATCCAACAGATCCGGATGTTTCTTGTTCCAAAGAAATCCGACTTATATTGGATCATGTGCATCCGTTTAAAGTTCATAACATAATATTACGAACTACCACGGTGCTGCAGCCCGTTTTATAATTAAATTATAAACTATACGTTCAAACGTTGTTTAATAAACGATTTCGTTAATATAATTCAAAACCAATCTGAATTAAATTCCTATATATTGCCAATTTACACTGTATTGCAAATTCCACCAATTCCTGACTATTTCGGAATTAAATTATTATTTTGTTATTTATATTAATAAAATATTCAAAATCATTAAATTCACGTTATTAAATTCCAAAACAAGATTTAAAACTAATTTTAAATGTTTAAATAAACGGTTAAAAATGCAGGTCATTACACATAGTATGTCAGGAAGCCAGCAACAGCAGCACCACATGATCATCCCCTACAACATCTCAGGATAGGGGCAGGATGGGATGCCCCCAAGGACTTATAATTAACTGATCCGGCTCTAGGGATCTTTCTAGATTTTCGGACTCTGCTTCGTTACTTATGCTTTTCCCTTGTTTGTCATCTTTCACCTTTGGCTTATGCAACTTGTAATCAAAGCAGCTACGTCGGCTCATGCACGCACGAGACCGACCTATGGTCTCCAATCGTGCTTTAGGTTGGACTATTGACTGTTGTACCTCTATGGTATCAATAAAAGACTACTTTGGCCTCCGGGTCCCACTTGTTCAGTCAAGTATAAAATTCAGGCTTAGGCTCCCACTTGGTCCGCCTAGTATAAAATTAGGACTACGGTCCCTACTTGATCAGTCAAGTATAAAATTCAAGCTCCGGCTCCACACTTGATTAGTCAAGTATAAAATTCGGTCTCTGGCTCTTGATCAGTCAAGTATAAAATTCGGGCTTTGGCTCCGCACTTGATCAGTCAAGTATAAAATTAGGGCTCTGGCTCCATACTTGGTCCTCCAAGTATAACATTAGGGCTTCGGCTCCACCCTTGGTCCTCCCAGTATAAAAAGGGCTCCGGCTCCACACTTGGTCCGCCAAGTAGAAAGGTAGGACTCTGGTCCCCACTCGATCTGTCAAGTATAAAATTTGGACTCCAGTCCCATATTAGACCAGCCACCCATAAACTTCGAACTTTGGTTCGCAACTTGGGACTCCGGTCCATGACTTTTCAAAAACCTAGGCTTTTGGGTGTCAAGATTCTCTAAATATATTCACCAAGAATAATAACTTTACGACTTGGTCTACCAAGTATAGAAAGTCCTTATCTTAACCCTCTTAGCACGACAATCTTAATAGCATGGCCCTTAAGTACATAATATCACATAACTTGATCTACCAAACATGAAATCCTTTTTACAGGTACATGTTTGCTCAGGCAAGACTCAACAAGCCCACGGCTTCTAATTTTCTTGATCCCATGCATCCAAAACTCAATAGTCCATCAGAATACGATCTTAATTATCGTCGGATTTCCATTCTACTACGATCTTGACGATCATTGGACTTCCCCCAAATCTTAGCATGTTGATTTACAAATCTCTGGACAACTCGCAAAACACATCTTTCTTCGATCAAGAAAGACATGTTTTGAGGGGCAAAGTGTTGACACGTTTTTTGGTCAAAGCAGATACACGTCATCAGAAAACACAAAGCAATTCAATCGAATTCGCGACGCGTTCGGAATCGAACCGAAATATGGATCATTCCTTAAATCAACATCAACTCGGTCGTGTGTAGCAAACGCATGTCGATCACTGAAAAAGGCTTGAACACTTCGCGGCGATCGTCAAAAATCACCTGGCTAAGCCTTGCTTGACTTGGATTGGATCGCTTCAGATATTGCATGCACGCACCATGTTGATCACCGAGAATTTCTCGGGTGGACCCTGTCGATCACTTGAAAATAAATCCAGAGATCGATCCACTCGGGAATTTTGCTTCACTCTAAGGATGTGAAATTCTGCATACAGTCCTCTAAGTTTCAAAATTCTAAAGATGGTCCTCCCAGATGCAAAATTCTGCAGATGGTCCTCCCGAATGCAAAATTCCGCACGGTTCTCCCGGATGCAAAATTCTGCAGACGGTCCTCCGAGATGTCAAATTCTGCAAACGGTCCTCCCGGGTGCGAAATTCTGAGAATGTTCCTCCGGGATGTGAAATTCTGCAAACTGTAACAACCCTGCATTTTGGGGTAAATTTAAAAATTTATTTTAAGTTATTTTAATGAGTTTTGGTTATTTAAAATAATTTCTTTTAAATAATCACGATTAAAAATTTATTTTATTTGAAGTAAAACTTAAAATTTATATTAATTATATTCCGAGCCTGAAATGGCGCGGTAATTTCAGATTTCGATTTCCAACTTTGGAAAATATATAAAATTCATTTTTAAATTAAAATTATTTTTATAAATGATGTTATTAATGAGTAATTTCAATTTTATTTATAATAAACAATTTGTAATTAGATAAATGGTAATTTATAACAATTGAATTGTTTATGAATAAACTTCATGAACGAATACTCAAAATTGTTAATTTTGATTTCACTGTATAAATCAATTTATGATATTCATTTTGAGATTTAAAATATAAATTAAATTAAGATGCAATGTAAAATAAATATTTATATTTGAAGTTTTAGGTGTGAATCATTTCATAAATTTATAAACAAACGTGATTTGCGTTACTAACCAACTTGAATATTTAGCGTTGTTTAAAAATAAATATTATGGAAAGAGTTGTACCGTCATAAATTTAGAAATGAATTTAATACTTATCATGCAACTTGATAAGAAGAAAATTTATGTCTGAAATCAATTCTTAATTTACAAGTTGAAATCTTTAATATTAATAGTAAAAGTTTTGTTTTAGATAAACCGTTAAAATCTAAATTTATTACGGTAAACTTAATGAAATTTTGTTGTACAAACGTTGTCATTAAACAAAAAATCTAACGCATATTTATATAAGCAATGCATTATGTTTGTCCCATTATTTCATGCATTGTTGGGGCCCGCAACATAAGTGAAACGTCGTATATAAAAAAAAAAGAATTACATTTTTCTTTGCAAATAAAAAGGATTACATTTTTCTTTGTCATATAAAAAGGATTCAAGTATAATAAAATGTCGACACATTAAAAATAATAATTATATTCTAAAAAAAAAGACATTTTTATATGATAAAGTAAGATAAATGAGAAATAAATGGGATATAGCTAAATTTAGAAAATAATTAATCAACATTTATTTTCCTTCATTCTATTAATTCCTCCAAATTCAGTGCTTCTTTCTCTCCAATCTATTTTTTTTTTCATTAATCACGCATTCATTCCTTTTCCCTCATTCTATTTGTTTATTTTCTTTCATTCTATTGATTTCTTTTCTTCGATCTATTATTTTCTTTCCATTTTGTTCTATTTACATGCATTCTATTTCATTTATGTATTTTCATTCCTTAAATTTTTGTTTTCCGTCATTATTCTCTCCAAAAGCAAATCTTATACATATATATATGTTTTTCCCTTATCTTTTATACCTTTTTGTTTATATTCAGAAAAGAAAAAAATTATAAAACTTTCAACATTACCTATGCGTATTTTTATCCATTTTCTCTTCCTTATACTTGTTTATACATGTGAAAAATGTTCCTTAACTTCTCAAAATTTTAATATTATGTGTTTTAAAATTTAGAAAGTCACAAACTTTCTAACAATTAGTGTTAAACTATTAAATACGCATTCATTTCTTTGCATTATTCTTTTAATTTCTTTCCCTTAATCGTATTAATTTCTTTCTCCTCATTTTTTTTTCACGCATCTTATTCCATTTATGTACTTTTTATGCCTTAAATATACATCCTCTTATTTCTTCTTTCCCCTTCCTCCTTTCATTGTTTCATTCCAAACCAAATTGATTCAATCTCCTAATCTAAGCCATGATTTTAGAAACTCCAAACACTAAATTGAAGAGCTATGCAAGCTTAACAAACTGAACGGGCATGATCTTCTAATTGTTAATGGATCGAGAGAATTTCTGCCAAGAAGGCGCCGACTTTAGGGGTATGCGGTTCCATGGGTTACGGGTGCGACTGTGTAAATGAAGAAGATGGAGGACTAATTAACGGTAAAGGATGGATTAGGAAATAGTTAATTAAAGTTAATTATTCGTTAATGAAAATTAAATTATTCCAATGTTTATAATGTCATATCTTTTACATACCGTCTTGAAGAGACCTACACAACAGAATAGATCAGAGCAGAAACAGAACGATCTACAATTTTGAGGAATTTGAAATCAAGGTGAGAATTCTATTTTAAAAATATAATTATTTATTTATTTATTCAATTCAATGCAAAATCTATATTTATTATATAAAATTCATATGATGCTGTATATTTTTGTTGGAGTGTTGATTTGTGTTGTGACTGCGATTGACCGCTGAATTGGATTGTTTGTACAGTTGAAAATACACATCTCATGTGTGTAGACGAAAAGACATATCTCATGTTTGTTTGTTGAATAGGAAATTGTTATGATAAATTCATATTTTTGTCAGTGTTAAGAGTAGTGATAAAAATCAAATCTTTATTGTATATGTTAAATTACTCAAGTTAATAATGTAAATATGTTGACACTAAAAATTATATTTTTATTGGGTATGGAAAATATTCATGTTAAAATGAATTTGTCCCTTATGTAAAAATGAAATTGTCATTATGTTGAAATGAATGTGTGATCTTCGATGAGATAAATTGGTCATTCATGTTAAATTATATGGAACATCAAACTTTATAAATTTGACTGTATTAGATTGGCAACCAAATATGAACAAATATTGCAATGTTATTTTGCTGAACTATATTTTTAACAAAAATATAAATATCACTTTTTGGTCATTATGTTGAATTAGAGTTTCAACATAAAGGAGATATACACTTTTCTAATTTAAAAGAATGTAAACGAACATTCATTTTTGTCACTTAATAGAGCGAGACTAAAAGATTTGAATTTCAAGATATCATTTTTATGTTAAAAGAAAAAAATTCACATTTTTGTTTATTAAAAAGTATGGAACAAAAATTCCCATTTTTGTCAAATTTAGAATTTGCATATAAATGTGTCAATTTTTGTCAAACTTAGAACTTACCTAAAATCATGTTAGGAAAACGTAAAAAGTCATTTTTTTATGTTAATCTAGAAAGAAAAAGAAAAACATGTTATGTTATTTAGAAATGAATAACTTCACCGTCATGTTATGTTATTTAGAAATGAATAACTTCACCTTCGTGTTATATTATTTAGAAATGAACATTTTTACTGTCATTTGTGTTAACTAAAAAAACAATATTTTCACCGTCATGTTATGTTGTGAACATTTTTGCCGGTATAAAATTGTTGCGACAAAAATCATATTTTTGTCAATGTATAATGGTAGCGATGAAATTTACATTTTATTATGTAAACAAAGGTATGAACTTGCATTGTAAAAGAAATTTACATTTATGTAATTAAGATAATTGAAAAGGAAAATTTACATTTTATGTAAATAGAACAAATAGAAGGAAGAAAATTTACATTTTTTGTAAATGAACAAATAAGAATGTTTAGAAGGATTTACATAAACTATTTATGTTAAAAGAAATTGGTAAGAGAGATTTAACATAAAAAAAATTTATGTTAGGAAGAAATGTTTGGGAAGATTTAACATAGATTTTTTTTTTATGTTAACAAGAAAAGAAAATAGAAAGACAATAGAAGTTACACTTTATGTAATATGTTATAGTGGAAGTAGAATTTACATCTTATGTAAATTATAACATTAGATAGAAAAGTACATTTTATGTAAATGTGATAATAGACAATTAAAATTATATTTTTATTGTAATGTGAATTATTAAAAAGGGTGAACTAAAATTATACTTCTCTATCAAGTGTAAAAGAATGATAAAAATATTCATTTTTATCAAATGTAAAAGAAGGACAAATACAAAGAATGAAATAAAACCTTCATTTTATAAAAAAAAAAAAGTAAAATATTATATTTTATGCGATTAAGATTTAAAGAAGGAAAGTTACATTTATTATGTAATTAGGAAAAAAGGAAAATTTACATTTATGATGTAATTAGATAAAAAGAACATTTGTTCATTATTTTTCCTTGTTATTAAAAAGAACATTTGTTCATATTCTCTTTTGTTGTTAAAGAGGAACATGTTTGATCATATTTCTTTTGTCGATAAAAAGAAACATTTTGTCGCTACTTCTTCTTAATGGTAAAAAAAAAAAAAGGAAACATTTCTGTCGCTGATTCTTTTTAACATTAAAAAGAATCATTTTATTGTTATTTCTTTTCAATAAAAAAAAATAATCCTTTTTGTGTCATGATAGTTTAGATAAAAGTAGACACCTTTTTAGTGTCAAAATTGATGAATTAAAGAGTTGCATTGTTTACTTACATTTTGAAAAAAAAAAAAAAAATAGATTTAGCAGTAGCATTTTTACTTACCTTTTAGATGTAAGTAAAAGCATGTTTTGAAGAGTCATATTTTTATTTACATGTCAGATGTAAATAAAAGTATAAGTTGGAATGTTATATTTTTATCAATATTTAGATGCGGTAAAAGAGAAATGTTGATATCACATTTTTATCAATATTTCTGTAGCGATAAAAATAGCGATGTTAACATTTCATTCTTATCGTCATTTGAGTTACGATAAAATGAATACATTTCAAACTGCATTTTTGCTGCATTTCTTTTTGTTAATAAAAAGTTCATTGTTATGCTGCATATAAAGAAGATATATTTATTTGGTAATGTCATGTATTGCATATGAAGAAAATATATTTATTTGTTATATACTGCATATGAAATGAAATGCATGGTTAATATCATATTTTTGTCAATAAAAAATGGTAGCGATAAAATTTACATTTTTTATTATGTAAAACAAAAATATGAACTCGCATTTTAAATAGAATTTGTGTTTTATATGTAAACAAAAGTAGGAATGTGCATTGATAATAAAGATTACATTTTATTATGTAACTTAGAATGAGAACTTGCATTGCAAATAAAAATTACATTTTTATTTGAACTGAAGTTATGATATTTGCTTTGCAAATAGAAATTACATTTTTAACTATGATGTGGAATTGGCATTGAAAATAAAAATTATATTTTTATTTGTAACTATGGTATGAAATTTGGCAAGCGAACAAAATTTACCTTTTTATATGTAACTATGAATGAGAAATTGCACTGTAAATTCAAATTACATTTTTATTATGTAGTTAAGTTATGATATTACATTGTAAATTAAAATTTCATTTTTATGATGTAACTTAAGAACGGAATTTACACTGCCATTCTAAGTAGTCAAGACCATTTTCGTTTTGCATTGAAAGAGATAAGAAAAATTATTATTTTTGTTTGGCATTTAAAAGAATAGCAAATTTTTTTTTTTATATACATTGAAATTAGACAAACAAAAATTTATTCTTTTGTATAGAAATGAAGTTGACACCAAAATATGCATGTTGGTTGTAATGGAAATGAAACACAAGAATTCCTATTTTTGGTTGTAATTGGAATGATACACAAAATACATTTTGTGTGTAGGATATCTATGGAAATGGAAAAATAAAAGAAACCATTGTTTTGTGTGATGATTTATTGCATAAATAAGAAGATTTGTTGTTAGGAAAATATAGTAAAAAGATATGGATGTAGGAATTATATATAATTATATATAAAAATTAAAATCAAGCGATAAATAATGGTTTCCAACGTATATATATATATATATATATATATATATATATATATATATATATATACATGCGAAAATTGTTTGGAAAGTCCGAGTTTAGCTCATTCCAAATAATTTAAACGATGGTTAAAATTCAAGATTTAAAGACGACCATAGAAGACCGACAGTCTTCACATCGAATGGACGACGACTGCTGATGCCCGTGATTGGAGTAGCTACCTTGAAGGGGCTATAGTGGTTGTCGTCCGGACGTAGTGTTGATTTGTACGGATTTGACTTTCACTCAGACCCAGAGCATAAGTTATAAATGGATTGTGTGTCTGACGTTGTACTCCGTTAATATCATGTTATTGATTTTCTGTCTATATATAAATGATTGGTGGTGGAGAATTTATTCTTTACTTAACACCCGTTTATATATTGATGGACGATCAATAGTACGATATGGATTGACAATGTGGCACGCTAAGATGAAGATGATCAAGGCTTTGTTGAAAAGCAGGCCTTGTGGTTATAACGTAACTTCGCGAGCCTCACAAACCGGTAGAGTCTAAAACGGGAGAAGGGAACGCAGGGAGAGCAGCACGTTTCTTTCTAGCTAGAAGTGGTGTTTGGGTTTTAACACGGCCCGGCATTTTACTTACGTGGATGATGGAATGAGGCGCCTCGGATAGGTCCTATAGGACTGGGAAACGTGTGTTCAGGTATAATTAATCCGCTAAGCTGTATTTGCGGACCGGCCCTGCAGCTATCCAAGGGTTCTCCGCGGGGAATCCTGAGACACTAGCTAGAGTGCTCGAATCGGTAAGGAGCTCCTCTCTAGCCTTGACTCATGATGGAAACCAAAAATCCAAATACGAACCGACGAATTTGATTGTATTACTAGTACGGAGGCATAATATATGGGTACCTATGCTTCTTGGGATTGATACATTTACTTTGAAATGTTTTTGAAACATATATACACTAATAATAATATCAAATTCGTTTTTATCGTATCAAGCATGTTTGACCATTATAAGGTAAAACCCTATCCTCCGGTTTGCGTTGCATTGTGTGATGGGACTTGGGTCTTATGATGGTTTCATTTTTCTACAAAGCATTGCGTTGTTTTGACGATTTACTTAAATTATGCACGACAATCCATTGGAATAAAACCCGTTCCGCTTTAGTGGCGTGGTCCTTGGATTTGCCTTATTACTATTAGTTATATTAGTTAAGAATTCTCACACCAGTCCCACGACTGACCCGTTGTTTGTTCCCACTTTTGCAAACTCGGGTTCCCTCTTTTCCACACGGGCAGTCGAGTAGCTTTTTGCAGATATTTATCTCTTTAGCAGGATCCTGGATTGAAGCTCAAAGCTGTGTCCAGAGCATAGAAAAGTTGTCCGCTGTCTTAATTATTTTATTTCCGCTGCACTATGTTAAAGTAATGTAAAATTATCTTCCGCTGCAAAATTTATTTAATGTACTCTGATATATATTCTGTACTCTGATGTAACATTTACTATGATGTTATAAAAGTTTGCTGTTATTGTTCTGATGTTGTTGTATTCCCAAAGTTAAAGTATTCGTGGATTTCCGACCTTTGGGTCAGACTTGTGTGGTTTATGGTCGATCCAAAGAGCGGGAATTTACGGGTCTTTACAGTTGGTATCAGAGCTCTGGTTAGCTCAAATCTTTGGGATAAAACTCGTTAGAACTGAACAAAAGACTCATCAGAGATTGGATTAGTAATATCCAATAAGAATACTCATTAGAGATAGGATCAGCAGTATCCTAGAATGAGAAAACTCATTAAAAATTGGGTAGGATAATTAAACACTTTTAGCTTCGTTCCTTTTCGAGGACGAAAAGTTTTTAAGTGGGGGAGACTGTAACAACCCTGAATTTTGGGGTAAATTTAAAAATTTATTTTAAGTTATTTTAATGAGTTTTGGTTATTTAAAATAATTTCTTTTAAATAATCACGATTAAAAATTTATTTTATTTGAAGTAAAACTTAAATTTTATATTAATTATATTCCGAGCTTGAAATGGCGCGGTAATTTCAGATTTCGATTTCCAACTTTGGAAAATATATAAAATTCATTTTTAAATTAAAATTATTTTTATAAATGATGTTATTAATGAGTAATTTCAATTTTATTTATAATAAACAATTTGTAATTAGATAAATGGTAATTTATAACAATTGAATTGTTTATGAATAAACTTCATGAACGAATACTCAAAATTGTTAATTTTGATTTCACTGTATAAATCAATTTATGATATTCATTTTGAGATTTAAAATATAAATTAAATTAAGATGCAATGTAAAATAAATATTTATATTTGAAGTTTTAGGTGCGAATCATTTCATAAATTTATAAACAAACGTGATTTGCGTTACTAACAAACTTGAATATTTAGCGTTGTTTAAAAATAAATATTATGGAAAGAGTTGTACCGTCATAAATTTAGAAATGAATTTAATACTTATCATGCAACTTGATAAGAAGAAAATTTATGTCTGAAATCAATTCTTAATTTACAAGTTGAAATCTTTAATATTAATAGTAAAAGTTTTGTTTTAGATAAGCCGTTAAAATCTAAATTTATTACGGTAAACTTAATGAAATTTTGTTGTACAAACGTTGTCATTAAACAAAAAATTTAACGCATATTTATATAAGCAATGCATTATGTTTGTCCCATTATTTCATGCATTGTTGGGGCCCGCAACATAAGTGAAACGTCGTATATAAAAAAAAAAAAGAATTACATTTTTCTTTGCAAATAAAAAGGATCACAATTTTCTTTGTCATATAAAAAGGATTCAAGTATAATAAAATGTCGACACATTAAAAATAATAATTATATTCTCAAAAAAAAAAGACATTTTTATATGATAAAGTAAGATAAATGAGAAATAAATGGGATATAGCTAAATTTAGAAAATAATTAATCAACATTTATTTTCCTTCATTCTATTAATTCCTTCTCTAAATTCAGTGCTTCTTTCTCTCTAATCTTTTTTTTTTCATTAATCACGCATTCATTCCTTTTCCCTCATTCTATTTGTTTATTTTCTTTCATTCTATTGATTTCTTTTCTTCGATCTATTATTTTCTTTCCATTTTGTTCTATTTACATGCATTCTATTTCATTTATGTATTTTCATTCCTTAAATTTTCGTTTTCCGTCATTATTCTCTCCAAAAGCAAATCTTATACATATATATATGTTTTTCCCTTATCTTTTATACCTTTTTGTTTATATTCAGAAAAGAAAAAAATTATAAAACTTTCAATATTACCTATGCGTATTTTTATCCATTTTCTCTTCCTTATACTTGTTTATACATGTGAAAAATGTTCCTTAACTTCTCAAAATTTTAATATTATGTGTTTTAAAATTTAGAAAGTCACAAACTTTCTAACAATTAGTGTTAAACTATTAAATACGCATTCATTTCTTTGCATTGTTCTTTTAATTTCTTTCCCTTAATCGTATTAATTTCTTTCTCCTCATTTTTTTTTTCACGCATCTTATTCCATTTATGTACTTTTTATGCCTTAAATATACATCCTCTTATTTCTTCTTTCCCCTTCCTCCTTTCATTGTTTCATTCCAAACCAAATCGATTCAGTCTCCTAATCTAAGCCATGATTTTAGAAACTCCAAACACTAAATTGAAGAGCTATGCAAGCTTAACAAACTGAACGGGCATGATCTTCTAATTGTTAATGGATCGAGAGAATTTCTGCCAAGAAGGCGCCGACTTTAGGGGTATGCGGTTCCATGGGTTACGGGAGCGACTGTGTAAATGAAGAAGATGGAGGACTAATTAACGGTAAAGGATGGATTAGGAAATAGTTAATTAAAGTTAATTATTCGTTAATGAAAATTAAATTATTCCAATGTTTATAATGTCATATCTTTTACATATGAACACGGAATGGAATGAAACGAAAAGCTTTGGAACCGTCTTGAAGAGACCTACATAACAGAATAGATCAGAGCAGAAACAGAACGATCTACAATTTTGAGGAATTTGAAATCAAGGTGAGAATTCTATTTTAAAAATATAATTATTTATTTATTTATTCAATTCAATGCAAAATCTATATTTATTATATAAAATTCATATGATGCTGTATATTTTTGTTGGAGTGTTGATTTGTGTTGTGACTGCGATTGACCGCTGAATTGGATTGTTTGTACAGTTGAAAATACACATCTCATGTGTGTAGACGAAAAGACATATCTCATGTTTGTTTGTTGAATAGGAAATTGTTATGATAAATTCATATTTTTGTCAGTGTTAAGAGTAGTGATAAAAATCAAATCTTTATTGTATATGTTAAATTACTCAAGTTAGTAATGTAAATATGTTGACACTAAAAATTATATTTTTATTGGGTATGGAAAATATTCATGTTAAAATGAATTTGTCCCTTATGTAAAAATGAAATTGTCATTATGTTGAAATGAATGTGTGATCTTCGATGAGATAAATTGGTCATTCATGTTAAATTATATGGAACATCAAATTTTATAAATTTGACTGTATTAGATTGGCAACCAAATATGAACAAATATTGCAATGTTATTTTGCTGAACTATATTTTTAACAAAAATATAAATATCACTTTTTGGTCGTTATGTTGAACTAGAGTTTCAACATAAAGGAGATATACACTTTTCTAATTTAAAAGAATGTAAACGAACATTCATTTTTGTCACTTAATAGAGCGAGACTAAAAGATTTGAATTTCAAGATATCATTTTTATGTTAAAAGAAAAAAATTCACATTTTTGTTTATTAAAAAGTATGGAACAAAAATTCCCATTTTTGTCAAATTTAGAATTTGCATATAAATGTGTCAATTTTTGTCAAACTTAGAACTTACCTAAAATCATGTTAGGAAAACGTAAAAAGTCATTTTTTTTAATGTTAATCTAGAAAGAAAAAGAAAAACATATTATGTTATTTAGAAATGAATAACTTCACCGTCATGTTATGTTATTTAGAAATGAATAACTTCACCGTCGTGTTATGTTATTTAGAAATGAACATTTTTACTGTCATTTGTGTTAACTAGAAAAACAATATTTTCACCGTCATGTTATGTTGTGAACATTTTTGCCGGTATAAAATTGTTGCGACAAAAATCATATTTTTGTCAATGTATAATGGTAGCGACGAAATTTACATTTTATTATGTAAACAAAGGTATGAACTTGCATTGTAAAAGAAATTTACATTTATGTAATTAAGATAATTGAAAAGGAAAATTTACATTTTATGTAAATAGAACAAATAGAAGGAAGAAAAATTACATTTTTTGTAAATGAACAAATAAGAATGTTTAGAAGGATTTACATAAACTATTTATATTAAAAGAAATTGGTAAGAGAGATTTAACATTTTTTTTTTTTTTATGTTAGGAAGAAATGTTTGGGAAGATTTAACATAGATTTTTTTTATGTTAACAAGAAAAGAAAATAGAAAGACAATAGAAGTTACACTTTATGTAGTATGTTATAGTAGAAGTAGAATTTACATCTTATGCAAATTATAACATTAGATAGAAAAGTACATTTTATGTAAATGTGATAATAGACAATTAAAATTATATTTTTATTGTAATGTGAATTATTAAAAAGGGTGAACTAAAATTATACTTCTCTATCAAGTGTAAAAGAATGATAATAATATTCATTTTTATCAAATGTAAAAGAAGGACAAATACAAAGAATGAAATAAAACCTTCATTTTATAAAAAAAAAGTAAAATATTATATTTTATGTGATTAAGATTTAAAGAAGGAAAGTTACATTTATTATGTAATTAGGAAAAAAGGAAAATTTACATTTATGATGTAATTAGATAAAAAGAACATTTGTTCATTATTTTTCCTTGTTATTAAAAAGAACATTTGTTCATATTCTCTTTTGTTGTTAAAGAGGAACATGTTTGATCATATTTCTTTTGTCGATAAAAAGAAACATTTTGTCGCTACTTCTTCTTAATGGTAAAAAAAAAAAAAAGGGAACATTTCTGTCGCTGATTCTTTTTAACATTAAAAAGAATCATTTTTATTGTTATTTCTTTTCAATAAAAAAAAAAAATCCTTTTTGTGTCATGATAGTTTAGATAAAAGTAGACACCTTTTTAGTGTCAAAATTGATGAATTAAAGAGTTGCATTGTTTACTTACATTTTTAAAAAAATAATATAGATTTTGCAGTAGCATTTTTACTTACCTTTTAGATGTAAGTAAAAGCATGTTTCGAAGAGTCATATTTTTATTTACATGTCAGATGTAAATAAAAGTATATGTTGGAATGTTATATTTTTATCAATATTTTGATGCGGTAAAAGAGAAATGTTGATATCACATTTTTATCAATATTTCTGGTGCGATAAAAATGGCGATGTTAACATTTCATTCTTATCGTCATTTGAGTTACGGTAAAATGAATACATTTCAAACTGCATTTTTGATGCATTTCTTTTTGTTAATAAAAAGTTCATTGTTATGCTGCATATAAAGAAGATATATTTATTTGGTAATGTCATATATTGCATATGAAGAAAATATATTTATTTGTTATATACTGCATATGAAATGAAATGCAAGGTTAATATCATATTTTTGTCAATAAAAAATGGTAGCGATAAAATTTACATTTTTTATTATGTAAAACAAAAATATGAACTCGCATTTTAAATAGAATTTGTGTTTTATATGTAAACAAAAGTAGGAATGTGCATTGATAATAAAGATTACATTTTATTATGTAACTTAGAATGAGAACTTGCATTGCAAATAAAAATTACATTTTTATTTGAACTAAAGTTATGATATTTGCTTTGCAAATAGAAATTACATTTTTAACTATGATGTGGAATTGGCATTGAAAAAAAAATTATATTTTTATTTGTAACTATGGTATGAAATTTGGCAAGCGAACAAAATTTACCTTTTTATATGTAACTATGAATGAGAAATTGCACTGTAAATTAAAATTACATTTTTATTATGTAGTTAAGTTATGATATTACATTGTAAATTAAAATTTCATTTTATGATGTAACTTAAGAACGGAATTTACACTGCCATTCTAAGTAGTCAAGACCATTTTCGTTTTGCAATGAAAGAGATAAGAAAAATTATTATTTTTGTTTGGCATTTAAAAGAATAGCAAAATTATTATTTTTGTTACATTGAAATTAGACAAACAAAAATTTATTCTTTTGTATAGAAATGAAGTTGACACCAAAATATGCAAGTTGGTTGTAATGGAAATGAAACACAAGAATTCCTATTTTTGGTTGTAATTGGAATGATACACAAAATACATTTTGTGTGTAGGATATGTATGGAAATGGAAAAATAAAAGAAACCATTGTTTTGTGTGATGATTTATTGCATAAATAAGAAGATTTGTTGTTAGGAAAATATAGTAAAAAGAAATGGATGTAGGAATTATATATAATTATATATAAAAATTAAAATCAAGCGATAAGAAATGGTTTCCAACGTATATATATATACATGCGAAAATTGTTTGGAAAGTCCGAGTCTATCTCATTCCAAATAATTTAAACGACGATTAAAATTCAAGATTTAAAGACGACCATAGAAGACCGACAGTTTTCACATCGAATGGACGACGACTGTTGATGCCCGTGATTGGAGTAGCTACCTTGAAGGGGCTACAGTGGTTGTCGTCCGGACGTAGTGTTGATTTGTACGGATTTGACTTTCGCTCAGACCCAGAGCATAAGTTATAAATGGATTGTGTGTCTAACGTTGTACTCCGTTAATATCATGTTATTGATTTTCTGTCTATATATAAATGATTGGTGGTGGAGAATTTATTCTTTACTTAACACCCGTTTATATATTGATGGACGATCAATAGTACGATATGGATTGACATTGTGGCACGCTAAGATGAAGATGATCAAGGCTTTGTTGAAAAGCAGGCCTTGTGGTTATAACGTAACTTCGCGAGCCTCACAAACCGGTAGAGTCTAAAATGGGAGAAGGGAACGCAGG
Source organism: Allium sativum (assembly GCA_030737875.1). Lineage (NCBI taxonomy): Eukaryota > Viridiplantae > Streptophyta > Magnoliopsida > Asparagales > Amaryllidaceae > Allium > Allium sativum. Next base: position 339,217,949 of record CM060912.1, read on the forward strand.
GAGAGCAGCACGTTTCTTTCTAGCTAGAAGTGGTGTTTGGGTTTTAACACGGCCCGACATTTTACTTATGTGGATGATGGAATGAGGCGCCTCGGATAGGTCCTATAGGACTGGGAAACGTGTGTTCAGGTATAACTAATCCGCTAAGCTGTATTTGCGGACCGGCCCTGCAGCTATCCAAGGGTTCTCCGCGGGGAGTCCTGAGACACTAGCTAGAGTGCTCGAATCAGTAAGGAGCTCCTCTCTAGCCTTGACTCATGATGGAAACCAAAAATCCAAATACGAACCGACGAATTTGATTGTATTACTAGTACGGAGGCATAATATATGGGTACCTATGCTTCTTAGGATTGATACATTTACTTTGAAATGTTTTTGAAACATATATACACTAATAATAATATCAAATTCGTTTTTATCGTATCAAGCATGTTTGACCATTATAAGGTAAAACCCTATCCTCCGGTTTGCGTTGCATTGTGTGATGGGACTTGGGTCTTATGATGGTTTTATTTTTCTACAAAGCATTGCGTTGTTTTGACGATTTACTTAAATTATGCACGACAATCCATTGGAATAAAACCCGTTCCGCTTTAGTGGCGTGGTCCTTGGATTTGCCTTATTACTATTAGTTATATTAGTTAAGAATTCTCACACCAGTCTCATGACTGACCCGTTGTTTGTTCCCACTTTTGCAAACTCGGGTGCCCTCTTTTCCACATGGGCAGTCGAGTAGCTTTTTGCAAATATTTATCTCTTTAGCAGGATCCTGGATTGAAGCTCAAAGCTGTGTCCAGAGCATAGAAAAGTCGTCCGCTGTCTTAATTATTTTATTTCCGCTGCACTATGTTAAAGTAATGTAAAATTATCTTCCGCTGTAAATTTATTTAATGTACTCTGATATATATTCTGTACTCTGATGTAACATTTACTATGATGTTATAAAAGTCTGTTGTTATTGTTCTGATGTTGTTGTATTCCCAAAGTTAAAGTATTCGTGGATTTCCGACCTTTGGGTCAGACTTGTGTGGTTTATGGTCGATCCAAAGAGCGGGAATTTACGGGTCTTTACACAAACGGTCCTCCGGAATGCGAAATTCTGCAGATGGTCCCTTGGGATGCGAAATTATGTAGATCTTGTCAGATTGTTGATGTTCACATGACTGCTTATATTTATGTGATTATTAGGCACGCAAGATAGCATTGTTTTTCATGTATGTTCGTTTCCCTACATGACTTGACAATAAATGTCATATTGAGTTATAGTTTCGACTCTAGGCATATTTTTGATGATTTAATGCTTTATACGTGAGATGCCACATTGGAATTTCGTTCCTTTGTTGGGTTAAGCTGGAATTTTGAAAGTAGTTGTACATAGGAATGGGAAATATGGCTTCCTACCAAATTCCAAGTCTGTTTCTTTTATAGTGATCGCTTTCAATGGTTGTTTTTGAGAGCGAAGAGTGACGATTAGTCTTGGGTCGTCACTTATGCGAGAGTATTGGGTTTTGTTGTTCTATCTTTGACCTTTTCTGGGATGAAATTGTGACGAAAAGGAATTTCGCTCGGTCCGAACCAGTCGCTAAACCGACCCAGACCGGTCGAAACGCCCTATCGTTTTGAGAACTAACAAGATAGAACGCAGACGGAAGAACATTTCAATTGTATATTACAACAATGCATCAGATTACAAGAACATACAGAGTATAAACAAATAAATATTACACAGAAATATCAGAGATTTAAATTACATTTAAATACATCGCAGCGGAAAATAATACAATACACAACTAGAAGAGATATACGGATACAAAGCTTTACGGATATCATTCCAGCTGTAAACCAGGATCCTGTGAATATAAATCTGCAAAACCAAAACTACTAGCTGCCCGTGTCAAAATAAGGGCACCCAGAGTTTAGGTTAAAACAATAAACTCCAGGTCAGTCATGGGACTGGTGTGAGAACTAAAACAGTTATAAATCTTTATTTTAAAGTTAGGTAAATCAAGGGACCACGCCGTATAACACGGAACGGGTTTCCTCCCAAGAATACCAGTGCATAAAACAAACAACGCAATGCTAAATAAAGAAAGATGAAGCTGTTATAAGACCCAGGTCCTATCACACAATGCAACGCAAGCCGGGGGATAGGGTTTTCCCTTATAACAGCCAAAGAATGCTTGATACGTTTAAAACAAATCATTTGATACTATTATAAGTGCATAGTGTATAAAACAACTTCAAATCATAAGTATCAATCATAGGCGGCATGAATGCCCCATACCACTATGTCGCCATATATAGGTTATACAATCAAAATCGCAAAGTCGCGTATTTGGAAATTGGTTTTCCATCTATGAACCGAGGCAAAAGATAGTCCTCAACCGATTCGAGATGCTCTAGCCCGTGTCTCAGGACCCAAACACAGGTGGGCCCTTGGATCGTCAGGCCGGTCCACCGATGTGGATTAAAATTCCTGAACACTGTGTTTCCCCGCCCTTTGGGGCGTAAATGAGCTAACGAATGGCTCCATCGGACCCGGATCGTCCGATCTAATCGAGGCGCCTCGCAACAGCAACAACCACACAGGTGAAAAGTATATAAATGTCAGGGCTGGTAGGTCACTGACACCACCCTAGCTAGAAAGAGACGCATGTCCTCCCTGAAGTCCTCTCCCGTTTTTGGTTCACAACCGGGGTGCGAAACTCGCGAAGCAAACGTTACACAAAGCTACGCCACAAAGGCCGTGCTTTGATCATCACCACAAGACTTTGCTTTTTCAACAGAAGCCTCGATCAATTGCCACTTAGGCATGCCACACAGGCAATTCACTCCATGCGTTTGATATCCATCAGTATATAACCCCTGAGCTCGTACGTCTCAGAGAAGGGCGTTAAGCAAGAGAATAAATTCTCCGCCGCCAAACAGATATATATTTAATAGAGATCAATCACACGGACTAAAATCCAATGTCAGACACACAGTCCATTTGCAAGTCCGTTCTGGGTCTGAACGAAACCGGAGGCACCTAGTACCCCGCATATCCATCGATCTCCAAGTACGTCTGGACGATAACCGACTGTTTCCATCTTCTTGGGTGTACAGCCCAATCAAGATCATCAGTAATCACCCAAACGATGTGAAGACCTCCGGTCTTCGACCATCGTCTTCATCTTCGACTTATCGTCGTATTAGTTATTCAGAATGGGATAAACCCGGTCTTTCCGAATAACTCGCGTATACTTTAAATAAGTGTTACACAAACACAACATACGCCTCATTCCAATTCATCAGTCACTAACCGTAAATTAATCAAGAGAATAATTTCCCAAATATTAACCCCGAAGGCCGAAACCAACATCAGATCAATATCCAGGAAACCATTCTGCTTAGCCAACCTACAGTTAGTTTCTAAATTTCACATTCTTAGGGAAAGGTTCCCATTAATTTTATCAAAGATAAATTCTTTAAATTTATTCTTTAATCCCCTTTTTAATATCAATTCAAACTAGTCGAGATTAACGAACCTTACCGAAGTAATCATTTGTTTCAATTTCCCAATCCCAACCTATTCATCCCATGAAGTAAAACTGGTAATACTTCATATCTAACACCACGGTGTTATCGGTAAATTCAATTACCATTTCACGTTCAAATCTAATTAAAGATTTAACTATCGCCCGGAGCAAAACTGGTGATACTCCATTCTCGATCATTTCAATCTAATTAAAGATTCATTAAAACTCCACTTAGTTTTAATAGCTACTGGGTTAAAGAATCTGTGTCATTTAAAACACAGTTCACGATAAACCCAAAGTCACATCCCATTAATTATCGGGTTAAAGAACGAGTGTTATTTAAAACACTGTTCACGATAAACCCAAAAATCAATATCAATTCAATTTCAATTAAATATTATTTAATTGGTATTTCATTAAATCTAAATAAAAAGATTTAATCTTTTCTCAACTGGGTTCAAGAACAGTGTTAGTGAAGACACCATTCACGACAAACCCAAATCACATTTGATATTCAATACAAGGCTCTGAATAGAAAATATATCGGCTTATATTCAATATCAAATTCTACGATTAACAAATGTCGTATTGGAAATAACGATATAAATATATATAGCTTTCAAATTTCCATAACAACATCTGTATAATCCTGAATTCCAACATCGAAATATTCCGAAGACAATTTCGATTCAAATCCACTCCAATGCAATCATTGGAAATTCTGGTTATTTTTAAAACCCTTTTCAAATTCAATTTATTTATTTAAAAATAAATAGAATTATAATTCTAGTTCAAAACTAGTTCAATTCGATAAAAATCTATTTTTATCTTTTCAAATATGGGATTTTCCATCCCAATCCTTTCTAAATCATTTCTTATGATTTTACACAAATTATTACTATTTTTAATAATTTTATCAAGGCCCGTACAGTCGATTTCCATCAACGGCCATCGAACTGCACTTACAGCGACCTTTTCCAAATTTGATTTGGACGTATCTCCAAATCCAACCGTTAGATTTCAAATTTCAAATATCCATTAGAAAGCTCTTTTCGATACGAACCCAACGGTTCCGGTTTTAGGAGAATCCGACGGTCGGATCTCCCGTAATATCCGTTCGAAGTCAATGGTCGAAATTCGTGAACTACCGCAGCGCGACGCGTTCTATTCAGGCCATTATATTATATATATAATATATATAATATATACTTCGTCGATTTCCTTTTAAAACGTGCTTTATAAATCGTTTTAAATTCATTTTCAAAACGGTTTTAACTTCATATTCAATTTCAAATCAAAATTGAATATTCCAATATAAATTCGTTTTAAATTCTTTTCGAATCGATTTCAATTCGAATTCATTTATATTCAAATTCAATTCGAATTCATTTCTATTTATTTTCAATTCAAATTCATTTCTATATAGTTCGAATTCATTTCTATTTATTTTCAATTCGAATTCATTTCTATATAGTTCGAATTTATTTCTATTAATTTTCAATTCGAATTCATTTCTATTTATTTTCAATTCCAATTCATTTCTATATAGTTCGAATTTCAAATCTATTCAATTTCCAATCTATTCAATTTTCATTGAAGAATGAATAAAATCGATACAAGTATCGTTCACGTCAAAATGGCGTCAATCTAACCAACACGGCTTCATATGTTTCTATTTTCAAATATTCTATTTCAAATATTTCTATTTTGAAACTGGAATGAGGCCCAATCAATTACCATATAAATTTAATTATATGGATTTTCTACAACACATGTATACAATAACAACGATGAATAATCAACCATCATCCAAAGTGCATTCTACACTGTATGAGCATCGAATATAAATATTCAACGCTTATAGCAGCCTGTCAATCAATCGATCGACATACAACTAATTATTGGGATTAGTGTACATCAAATATCATCCCAATACCCGTGTGAGGTTTCAAGCAATCAAACACAGATTTTTATTTGTGCAGTTGGGCGATGTGTAAAATTTATCGTCCCAATCAATGTCCTTCAAATAGGTGTACATAAACAAACCGTTCGGTTTGTAAATGAATATTTATTTATTCACATTCACGTTAAAAATTGTATTTTTAACGATCAAACTATTTTATTCAACCTATGAATATTCTAATCGGTTCATTTATTAAATAAAATGTTATCTTTATTTTTCTAACTTATTTTAGAAAATTTCGGCAGCATAACGGCACGATACTAGAAACGGGACAAGGCCTAGCCTTATCCCCGGTCTAGTGAAGGCCCACGCCATTCACACATCAATCAAATCAATTCATTTCACCAAACAATTCAATTCAAAAAAATATTCTAACTAACCACACAACCAAACAATTTAACAAACAAGCCATCCATGGTTTGTGGATGACGGGTGTCGGGTGCTACTAAACACCGTCTACATCCTAGTATATATATATATATATATATTACTAGAAAAATAAAATTAAAGAGTGAGAAATTCTCACCGATAGCTATCCAATCATCTTGACTCTTCTTTGATAGAAATCTTCATCGTTATCGCATTTTTGTCATCTTCGTCGCCCGTATTCACTACATATGTAAAATTGAATTTTTACTTCGCTATTCAATATATAAAAATCGAATTTTTACTTCGCTATTCAATATATAAAAATCGAATTTTTACTTCGCTATTCAATATATAAAAATTGAATTTTTATTATATTATTCAATATATAAAAATCAAATTTTTATTACCTCGCTATATGGATAAAAATTATATTTTCACATCGATGTTCATATAGTAAAGATTATATTTTTATCACGCTATTCTTCATATAAAGACTTCGCCTTTTCACATATAAAGATTCGTCTTTTTCAAAAATAAAGATTCGCCTTTTTCAAAAATAAAGATTCGCCTTTTTCAAAAATAACATTCTAAAAATCACATTTTTATTTTGCTACATATACAAAGATGATATTTTTAATATTCCTATCATGTAAAAATTATACTTTTAAATTCTCTACATAAACAAAAATCATTCTTTTACATCTTCTATATAGTAAAGATTATATTTTTAATACTTTAAAAATATAAAAATCATATTTTTAATACTTTAAAAATATAAAAATCATATTTTTAACTTCTCTATATAATAAAATTTATATTTTTATCTACTGCTTATATAAAAATTATATTTTTATATAATTAAAAATCACTTTTTAATAATAAATTATTATATGTAAAACTGATTTACATTAAGCAAAACTAAGATAAAATAAAAATAAGAAACTTACAGTTCAAAAAAAAAGGATGAGGGAGGGCTGAAATCGATGCGCCAGAGCCTCACCAGTGTGCGCCTAAAGTGGCTCGAAACCCTAGGCCCAGAGGCGCCTTCAAATGGTGCTCCATCTCACGGCGTCAGGGTTTGTTCTTCGCAAGGGGAGGGGGTTTCTGGTTCGCGGTGGCTTAGATGGTGTTCGATGTGGAGGGGGCGTCGGGTTCAGTTGGTCGGGCGTGGCGGCCTCCGCCGATTCCAGGCGAGCGCGGCCTCTCTGAGTGGTTGGGGGTCTCACGAGAAAGGAGGGTGGAGGCGGTAGAGGAGAAGGAGGTGCGGAGGAGAAGGCAGTGGAGGGGGCGATCGATGGCCGTCGCCATTTTTTTTTTTTTATTTCTATTCTCTGATTGAATTTGAAGAAGGGGGGGGGGGGGCTGGAGTGTAAAGAGAGAAAGGGGCTTCTTTTTTTATTATTTTAATTATTTAATTAATTTAATTTTCCACCCAAAAAGCAACTTTTATTTTCGACCTCAAAACGGGGCCCACCGCCTGTCGTCCCTAGCTAATTACCCCCATTCCGAACACAATGAGATATGCCACTCAAGCCAATTCAGCTATTTCGATTAGTTTCCGTCAAAATCAAAATATAAATCCTTTATATTTTGAATTTGAACGCACATTTTAATTTACCGAGGTCACATACTAACTCTAAAAATTCTCGAAAAATATTTTCTAGCTTCGTATTGACGATACGGTCCTAACAAAACTAGTTTCGTCGAATTCTGAGACCGTTTGAAAAATGGCCATTTTCCAGTCGATTAAAATCAACTGAAACTAGTCAAACGCGTTTTCCTTTGCCACGCTCACATATTGATTCAGAAAATTATGAAATTTGGAACCTAGCAATAATTTGACATCACGGACCCAACAAAACAGGTTTCGTCGAAATCCGAGGTCATTTGCAAAATTTCTATTTTTAAGGGCCTGAATTCCATAGCGACTATTCAGAATTTTCAACTGGACATATCTTTTGATTCCCGCTATGAAATTTTGATTTTTCGGATTCGTTGGAAATATATTTTCAATTAGATTCCATTATTTTTGGTTTCACTAAAATCCGGTTTGTTTTGCACCCGGTACATTCAATTGAAGTTTGAAATCGAATTATCGAACTACCGCGCCATTTTCAATTCTATTTATAATTATATATATAATTATTTATATTCTAACGACGACGTATATAATATATACGTCGAATTATATTCTAAATAAATTTCTCGTCGATATTATTTAAAATTATCTATTTTAAATAATCAAAATTCGCTAAAATTGCCAAAATAAAAATTTTAAACTGGCCCAGATTTTCGGGTTGTTACAATCTCCCCCACTTAAAACTTTTCGTCCCCGAAAAGGAACAAAGTCGAAAGTGGTTTGATTAATCAACTCTACGTTCGATCTGGCTTCCATTCTCCAACTTTTCAGTTTCTGAGAATTTTCAAATTCTTCAAAAATTTGGCTAACACCCTAAATTTTCGAAAAATTTCGCCATAACCTCCCCTGCACCGGGAGCATCAGGAAATCTCAAATAGCTTCCCCGGTCCTTCAGATCTCAAAAAGAAAAAGAAAAGCCAAGCGGCTAGCCAATAGGCTCATAAAATCATCATCACCCAAACAAAACAGTAAATTATGTAGTAAACATGTACCTATTTGTCGGGCAAACAAATTTATTCTTCGGCTCTAGCCTCCTTGCTATGACCTGCTCAATGTAAGTATATGTATATGCAAGCAAATGCGACCAATTTTCAATACAGTTCGATATTTGGTTCAATTAGGCATAAATGATTCAAAATTATCAAACAAATAAACAAACAACACAAACATCAATCAATTAGTGAATTAGAGTTTCAAATTCATAATTTTGATACATATACAAAAAATCATGTTTTTGATGCCAATTCACAACAACGTGTTCTAACTATATAAGTTTTGGTTCTCACACCCGTCTAATGGAAATATATAGATATCACACCTTCGTAACACGAACATAAATATTGATGATGCGATCGATATCATCAATATCATCTCCGGGCGACTAGAGTGTAACCCTATATCTATCCAATATATTAAAACTTCGAATATACGTTCATGACGCGTATATGCAAAATCTTTATATACTGGATTGCCCATATTCAATATAAATAGATAATCAAATACGTTTAAAATGGTTTAAATTTTCAAAACAAAATTGTTTTCATTTGAAAAATATACTCTTCACACTCGTTCTAGGATACTACTGATCCTATCTCTAACGAGTCATTCTAATTGGATATTGCTAATCCAATATCTGATGAATTCTTTCGTATGGTTCTAATGTGTCTTGTTCTCGAGCTCTGTAAACCAAAGCTCTGATACCACGTGTGACGAAAAGGAATTTCGCTCGGTCCGAACCAGTCGCTAAACCGACCCAGACCGGTCGAAACGCCCTATCGTTTTGAGAACTAACAAGATAGAACGCAGACGGAAGAACATTTCAATTGTATATTACAACAATGCATCAGATTACAAGAACATACAGAGTATAAACAAATAAATATTACACAGAAATATCAGAGATTTAAATTACATTTAAATACATCGCAGCGGAAAATAATACAATACACAACTAGAAGAGATATACGGATACAAAGCTTTACGGATATCATTCCAGCTGTAAACCAGGATCCTGTGAATATAAATCTGCAAAACCAAAACTACTAGCTGCCCGTGTCAAAATAAGGGCACCCAGAGTTTAGGTTAAAACAATAAACTCCAGGTCAGTCATGGGACTGGTGTGAGAACTAAAACAGTTATAAATCTTTATTTTAAAGTTAGGTAAATCAAGGGACCACGCCGTATAACACAGAACGGGTTTCCTCCCAAGAATACCAGTGCATAAAACAAACAACGCAATGCTAAATAAAGAAAGATGAAGCTGTTATAAGACCCAGGTCCTATCACACAATGCAACGCAAGCCGGGGGATAGGGTTTTCCCTTATAACAGCCAAAGAATGCTTGATACGTTTAAAACAAATCATTTGATACTATTATAAGTGCATAGTGTATAAAACAACTTCAAATCATAAGTATCAATCATAGGCGGCATGAATGCCCCATACCACTATGTCGCCATATATAGGTTATACAATCAAAATCGCAAAGTCACGTATTTGGAAATTGGTTTTCCATCTATGAACCGAGGCAAAAGATAGTCCTCAACCGATTCGAGACGCTCTAGCCCGTGTCTCAGGACCCAGACACAGGTGGGCCCTTGGATCGTCAGGGCCGGTCCACCGATGTGGATTAAAATTCCTGAACACTGCGTTTCCCCGCCCTTTGGGGCGTAAATGAGCCAACGAATGGCTCCATCGGACCCGGATCGTCCGATCTAATCGAGGCGCCTCGCAACAGCAACAACCACACAGGTGAAAAGTATATAAATGTCAGGGCTGGTAGGTCACTGACACCACCCTAGCTAGAAAGAGACGCATGTCCTCCCTGAAGTCCTCTCCCGTTTTTGGTTCACAACCGGGGTGCGAAACTCGCGAAGCAAACGTTACACAAAGCTACGCCACAAAGGCCGTGCTTTGATCATCACCATAAGACTTTGCTTTTTCAACAGAAGCCTCGATCAATTGCCACTTAGGCAAGCCACACAGGCAATTCACTCCATGCGTTTGATATCCATCAGTATATAACCCCTGAGCTCGTACGTCTCAGAGAAGGGCGTTAAGCAAGAGAATAAATTCTCCGCCGCCAAACAGATATATATTTAATAGAGATCAATCACACGGACTAAAATCCAATGTCAGACACACAGTCCATTTGCAAGTCCGTTCTGGGTCTGAACGAAACCGGAGGCACCTAGTACCCCGCATATCCATCGATCTCCAAGTACGTCTGGACGATCACCGACTGTTTCCATCTTCTTGGGTGTACAGCCCAATCAAGATCATCAGTAATCACCCAAACGACGTGAAGACCTCCGGTCTTCGACCATCGTCTTCATCTTCGACTTATCGTCGTATTAGTTATTCAGAACGGGATAAACCCGGTCTTTCCGAATAACTCGCGTATACTTTAAATAAGTGTTACACAAACACAACATACGTCTCATTCCAATTCATCAGTCACTAACCGTAAATTAATCAAGAGAATAATTTCCCAAATATTAACCCCGAAGGCCGAAACCAACATCAGATCAATATCCAGGAAACCATTCTGCTTAGCCAACCTACAGTTAGTTTCTAAATTTCACATTCTTAGGGAAAGGTTCCCATTAATTTTATCAAAGATAAATTCTTTAAATTTATTCTTTAATCCCCTTTTTAATATCAATTCAAACTAGTCGAGATTAACGAACCTTACCGAAGTAATCATTTGTTTCAATTTCCCAATCCCAACCTATTCATCCCATGAAGTAAAACTGGTAATACTTCATATCTAACACCACGGTGTTATCGGTAAATTCAATTACCATTTCACGTTCAAATCTAATTAAAGATTTAACTATCGCCCGGAGCAAAACTGGTGATACTCCATTCTCGATCATTTCAATCTAATTAAAGATTCATTAAAACTCCACTTAGTTTTAATAGCTACTGGGTTAAAGAATCTGTGTCATTTAAAACACAGTTCACGATAAACCCAAAGTCACATCCCATTAATTATCGGGTTAAAGAACGAGTGTTATTTAAAACACTGTTCACGATAAACCCAAAAATCAATATCAATTCAATTTCAATTAAATATTATTTAATTGGTATTTCATTAAATCTAAATAAAAAGATTTAATCTTTTCTCAACTGGGTTCAAGAACAGTGTTAGTGAAGACACCATTCACAACAAACCCAAATCACATTTGATATTCAATACAAGGCTCTGAATAGAAAATATATCGGCTTATATTCAATATCAAATTCTACGATTAACAAATGTCGTATTGGAAATAACGATATAAATATATATATATATCTTTCAAATTTCCATAACAACATCTGTATAATCCTGAATTCCAACATCGAAATATTCCGAAGACAATTTCGATTCAAATCCACTCCAATGCAATCATTGGAAATTCTGGTTATTTTTAAAACCCTTTTCAAATTCAATTTATTTATTTAAAAATAAATATAATTATAATTCTAGTTCAAAACTAGTTCAATTCGATAAAAATCTATTTTTATCTTTTCAAATATGGGATTTTCCATCCCAATCCTTTCTAAATCATTTCTTATGATTTTACACAAATTATTACTATTTTTAATAATTTTATCAAGGCCCGTACAGTCGATTTCCATCAACGGCCATCGAACTGCACTTACAGCGACCTTTTCCAAATTTGATTTGGACGTATCTCCAAATCCAACCGTTAGATTTCAAATTTCAAATATCCATTAGAAAGCTCTTTTCGATACGAACCCAACGGTTCCGGTTTTAGGAGAATCCGACGGTCGGATCTCCCGTAATATCCGTTCGAAGTCAATGGTCGAAATTTGTGAACTACCGCAGCGCGGCGCGTTCTATTCAGGCCATTATATTATATATATAATATATATAATATATACTTCGTCGATTTCCTTTTAAAACGTGCTTTATAAATCGTTTTAAATTCATTTTCAAAACGGTTTTAACTTCATATTCAATTTCAAATCAAAATTGAATATTCCAATATAAATTCGTTTTAAATTCTTTTCGAATCGATTTCAATTCGAATTCATTTATATTCAAATTCAATTCGAATTCATTTCTATTTATTTTCAATTCGAATTCATTTCTATATAGTTCGAATTCATTTCTATTTATTTTCAATTCGAATTCATTTCTATATAGTTCGAATTTATTTCTATTAATTTTCAATTCGAATTCATTTCTATTTATTTTCAATTCCAATTCATTTCTATATAGTTCGAATTTCAAATCTATTCAATTTCCAATCTATTCAATTTTCATTGAAGAATGAATAAAATCGATACAAGTATCGTTCACGTCAAAATGGCGTCAATCTAACCAACACGGCTTCATATGTTTCTATTTTCAAATATTCTATTTCAAATATTTCTATTTTGAAACTGGAATGAGGCCCAATCAATTACCATATAAATTTAATTATATGGATTTTCTACAACACATGTATACAATAACAACGATGAATAATCAACCATCATCCAAAGTGCATTCTACACTGTATGAGCATCGAATATAAATATTCAACGCTTATAGCAGCCTGTCAATCAATCGATCGACATACAACTAATTTTTGGGATTAGTGTACATCAAATATCATCCTAATACCCGTGTGGGGTTTCAAGCAATCAAACACATATTTTTATTTGTGCAGTTGGGCGATGTGTAAAATTTATCGTCCCAATCAATGTCCTTCAAATAGGTGTACATAAACAAACCGTTCGGTTTGTAAATGAATATTTATTTATTCACATTCACGTTAAAAATTGTATTTTTAACGATCAAACTATTTTATTCAACCTATGAATATTCTAATCGGTTCATTTATTAAATAAAATGTTATCTTTATTTTTCTAACTTATTTTAGAAAATTTCGGCAGCATAACGGCACGATACTAGAAACGGGACAAGACCTAGCCTTATCCCCGGTCTAGTGAAGGCCCACGCCATTCACACATCAATCAAATCAATTCATTTCACCAAACAATTCAATTCAAACAAAATATTCTAACTAACCACACAACCAAACAATTTAACAAACAAGCCATCCATGGTTTGTGGATGACGGGTGTCGGGTGCTACTAAACACCGTCTACATCCTAGTATATATATATATATATATATATATATATATATATATATATATATATATTACTAGAAAAATAAAATTAAAGAGTGAGAAATTCTCACCGATAGCTATCCAATCATCTTGACTCTTCTTTGATAGAAATCTTCATCGTTATCGCATTTTTGTCATGTTCGTCGCCCGTATTCACTACATATGTAAAATTGAATTTTTACTTCGCTATTCAATATATAAAAATCGAATTTTTACTTCGCTATTCAATATATAAAAATCGAATTTTTACTTCACTATTCAATATATAAAAATTGAATTTTTATTATATTATTCAATATATAAAAATCAAATTTTTATTACCTCGCTATATGGATAAAAATTATATTTTCACATCGATGTTCATATAGTAAAGATTATATTTTTATCACGCTATTCTTCATATAAAGACTTCGCCTTTTCACATATAAAGATTCGTCTTTTTCAAAAATAAAGATTCGCCTTTTTCAAAAATAAAGATTCGCCTTTTTCAAAAATAAAGATTCGCCTTTTTCAAAAATAACATTCTAAAAATCACATTTTTATTTTGCTACATATACAAAGATGATATTTTTAATATTCCTATCATGTAAAAATTATACTTTTAAATTCTCTACATAAACAAAAATCATTCTTTTACATCTTCTATATAGTAAAGATTATATTTTTAATACTTTAAAAATATAAAAATCATATTTTTAATACTTTAAAAATATAAAAATCATATTTTTAACTTCTCTATATAATAAAATTTATATTTTTATCACTGCTTATATAAAAATTATATTTTTATATAATTAAAAATCACTTTTTAATAATAAATTATTATATGTAAAACTGATTTACATTAAGCAAAACTAAGATAAAATAAAAATAAGAAACTTACAGTTCAAAAAAAAAGGATGAGGGAGGGCTGAAATCGATGCGCCAGAGCCTCACCAGCGTGCGCCTAAAGTGGCTCGAAACCCTAGGCCCAGAGGCGCCTTCAAATGGTGCTCCATCTCACGGCGTCAGGGTTTGTTCTTCGCAAGGGGAGGGGGTTTCTGGTTCGCGGTGGCTTAGATGGTGTTCGATGTGGAGGGGGCGTCGGGTTCAGTTGGTCGGGCGTGGCGGCCTCCGCCGATTCCAGGCGAGCGCGGCCTCTCTGAGTGGTTGGGGGTCTCACGAGAAAGGAGGGTGGAGGCGGTAGAGGAGAAGGAGGTGCGGAGGAGAAGGCAGTGGAGGGGCGATCGATGGCCATCGCCATTTTTTTTTTTTAATTTCTATTCTCTGATTGAATTTGAAGAAGGGGGGGGGGGGCTGGAGTGTAAAGAGAGAAAGGGGCTTCTTTTTTTTATTATTTTAATTATTTAATTAATTTAATTTTCCACCCAAAAAGCAACTTTTATTTTCGACCTCAAAACGGGGCCCACCGCCTGTCGTCCCTAGCTAATTACCCCCATTCCGAACACAATGAGATATGCCACTCAAGCCAATTCAGCTATTTCGATTAGTTTCCGTCAAAATCAAAATATAAATCCTTTATATTTTGAATTTGAACGCACATTTCAATTTACCGAGGTCACATACTAACTCTAAAAATTCTCGAAAAATATTTTCTAGCTTCGTATTGACGATACGGTCCTAACAAAACTAGTTTCGTCGAATTCTGAGACCGTTTGAAAAATGGTCATTTTCCAGTCGATTAAAATCAACTGAAACTAGTCAAACGCGTTTTCCTTTGCCACGCTCACATATTGATTCAGAAAATTATGAAATTTGGAACCTAGCAATAATTTGACATCACGGACCCAACAAAACTGGTTTCGTCGAAATCCGAGGTCATTTGCAAAATTTCTATTTTTAAGGGCCTGAATTCCATAGCGACTATTCAGAATTTTCAACTGGACATATCTTTTGATTCCCGCTATGAAATTTTGATTTTTCGGATTCGTTGGAAATATATTTTCAATTAGATTCCATTATTTTTGGTTTCACTAAAATCCGGTTTGTTTTGCACCCGGTACATTCAATTGAAGTTTGAAATCGAATTATCGAACTACCGCGCCATTTTCAATTCTATTTATAATTATATATATAATTATTTATATTCTAACGACGACGTATATAATATATACGTCGAATTATATTCTAAATAAATTTCTCGTCGATATTATTTAAAATTATCTATTTTAAATAATCAAAATTCGCTAAAATTGCCAAAATAAAATTTTTAAACTGGCCCAGATTTTCGGGTTGTTACAGAAATCCTTTAAGAGGGAAGAATGTAACAATCAGTATTTCTGACGATTAGATATTAAATGATTATTTGATGGTTCCAAAGTCGAATTTTTCATAAATGATCGAATCTAGAATCGACACCATTTCCATTAAGTTCATAAAGTTCGTTAGGTGGAGAAAAAGCATATGGATCATTATATTTCAGATTTTTTGCTCCAGGAGCAAAAAATCATTAAAATACGCGTAAAAATTATCGTTTCGGGCATAATTTCGGATCATGATGAAATTTATGTTTTGTAACCGTCATAGTGACTTGTTGCACAACGTCAAGTTTTGTATTATAATGGATATACCATTTGGCAGTGTGCTATTAAAACATGTGTGTGCTTTGGATACATAATTCTTGACAATAGGGACTAATGACATTTTAAATACTGTCTAACTAGTCATTAACCATAATTTGCCATTAGTCGTATGTTGTAAGCATCATCTTCTTCTCAAAAATAATGTCTCTACCTTCCTTAATCTTTGAAAAATAATTCCCGTTGATTTACTCAACGAAAAATCACGAAATCAATTACTAAATTATTCTTCTCAAAAATAATGTCTCTACCTTCCTTAATCTTTGAAAAATAATTCCCGCTGATTTACTCAACGAAAAATCATGAAATCAATTACTAAATTCCTAGAATTTGGTTCTCTTCAATCCTATATCCTTCTTGTTGCAATCGACCAACTTTTTGGAGTTTTTCATGGTATCACGTGAGACTAGGGCTCGAGTTCGTCGGAGATTCGAGCGATGATTCATGAATCCAAGATCACCGTTGTGTTTCTCATTGGAAATAGCACCTTCGACCAAACTTTCAGCAAAATCCGGATATTCTAGCAAAATGCATTCAAGGGGGGTCGTGACCTGGCATGCAGCATGGTGGAGGACGGGTTTTGATGGGGGGTGCGAGTTTGACCATGTTGTGATAGTCGCAGAGCTTTTTCGTAGAGGGGCTCGTAGGTGCAAACAATTTCAGATTTTGTTGAGAAACGCGGGAGTAAAGCAAAGGCAGTGGATTGGAGCAAGTGGCTTTGGATACTTATACATGGTCGTGTATGTTAATTAAAGGAGAAAGTGGTTAAGGTAATTAAGTAATTAACTTAAGTGCTAATGACATTTTGTTGTTTTAATAACACTCAAACTATAACATCTATAACTTTTGCATACGATACCAGATTTGGATGGCGTTTCTTGTTTTGGACTCGTTTTAGCGAGCTTTATGTTTTGACACTAAGTTTGAGCTGATTTGGCTAAGATGGGTAATATTGTCCCTCACTAAACTGTAATTGTTTATAGGGTAAAAATTTGGTATTTTAGGTGACTTAAAATCTTAAATATATTTTTCTAAGATAGTTAAGCCTAGTTAATAATAAATAAAATAATTAAAAGGTAAATTGATTAGTTTAAACTTGAATTTCAAACTTTTACTAAATCGCGCGTTATTGCGCGCTATTTTGACAATATCGCTAGAATTGAATTATTTTGACACCAAATCATCGTCAATCATTTTAGATATGTTTTATCAATTTTATGGATGTTATTATGGATATTTGTTTGTAATTTAGATAATAATATCATTATTGGTTGCATGGAAAATTGTTTGCCTCGTTAGTTAAAATGTTGTTTGTAGGCGACTTAGTATTAGGAAAAATCTCATCTTCTAGAGTTGCTAGTGCTTATCAATTCAATGCACAAGAAGTTTAGTGCATACTGAATGAGTGCATAGATAGGACTCGAATATGATGAGATGGAATTACGAAGGTGCAGAAGGCATACAAACGAATCTGAAGTTAGAGCAACACTAGAGCATAGCGACATATTTGAAGACAAAGAATGAACTTGACAACAAACTTGGATTTTGCAATGAATGTTGGATGTTTTCGTTTGATGTGTACTTAACTAGTTTTGGTCAAGTGTATAATTAAAGTTATCGTTATCGATTACAATAGAGTGATCAATATTGACTACTATTAGTATTGGCCATTTTGGCCTATTTGACGTAAACTATGATGCGATTTCGAGAAGCAAGATATGATGATTCGTTCGATAGTGGATTTGTTCTAATGGCTATTCGACCAATAGATTTGGCATAAGGCAAAGATTTCATGCTTCGACGCGGTTATTTCATCATTTGACGATGGTGATTCCATGATGGGAAATAGCAGCATCTTCAAAGGTGAATGATTATTCTCCATGATGCAGGGAATTGAGACTTGAATCAACATGAGGAGATTCTAAGTTAGGATGATAAGACTATGAGTTAGGACAACAAGACTACTAGTTAAGATGGAGAAGCTATCAGAAAAGGTTTAAGGAGCGGAGTTTGACGACAGATGTAGTTGTATAGAAGTTCCCGACCAGGAGGCTTCAGACGGGTGTATGAGAACGGTTCCAGAATAAACTCGGCAGCGGAGATACATATACAAAAGAGATCGTTAGTATGTAGGTTTGGGCGGGTACTTGGAGGGCTGATGCTTGAGCATCTATCGAGGCTTCGACCTGATGTAGGTTAAAGCCAGTTCGGGCGATTCCCGTTGGATATAGGTAGTTAACCCAAGGGGAACTCATGAATACTACTTATGCTCATTCTCAATCAGATAGAGGTTATCGGTTTGACATAGATTGTTTCGACTTAGATGGAGTGCGGTTACTATGGAACCAAACGTACTATGTATATCCAATGCATTAAGTGATTGAATGTGAGGATGGATGATTTTTGCTCTAGTTTTTAGTCATTTATCACCCCCAGGGATGTCACCAAAATGCAGGTAATCATTGACATAGATATAGATAGTGTAGAAGAAGACATTTAGACACCCCAACACTCTAACGTAAGGTACACCTAAATTATTATTATATAGTAGTATGTTATTTTATGCGCTAATTCTATGGATGCAGGGATAGGTCAGTTATAGATTTCCATTCTTCCGGTCCAATGGCTATTATGACTTTTGTAGTATTTTGAGAACGTTTATCGCTCACACCAAATTGTTGTCTGACTCAAGGTCTTATGTTCTCTCTTATTACCTTGAGTGCTCATCAAACACATCGATGATTAGACTAGTAGCAGGTGCAAGCATTATCTGGAGAAGTGTTGATTGGTTAGTACGAGGTGGTATCTTCTCGTATTATATTTGTATTATTGATTATTCCGCTATGCGACACAGTGAAGCAATTATAGTGTTGGCTACTTATTTTGAGAAAGTTTGTCGGTGTGTATATTTAACTCTAGTATACTCTGATTATATAATTATTATTTTCTCACATGTTTTATGTATATGATTTATATTATATTTTAGTTGATGAGCTGTGAGATATATGACGAGTTCTATATTTATGAATGGTGCTTCTTTCCTCTTCTTTCTGTCTATTTTTTTCCTTTTTTATCTATTTTCTTTCCTTTTCCAATTTTTTTCTTACTACCGACATGCATCGATCGGGTGTCTGTATAGCGCACTATTAGGTCATATAAGCATCGGTGGTATATGACGTTCATCACAGGTTTAAACCATTTAACCCAAAACGATCTCTGTCGCATAAACTTGGATCTTATCTAGGGTTTCTTTGAAAAATCGTATCATCGCTTCTATTACAGCCAATCCTAGCCTTGCAGAGATTTTGAATTCAAGCTAGGAAATAAAAATAGCTACTGGTTAATCACAACAGCTCTTGGGATATCATAATCACATAGCTCTTTTCCATCAATCGCAAGCTCCTGATTATTTCAGGTATCCTTTTTTGATCATTCATGGATGTTATTTTATTTAGTTGCCAGATTATGTCTTTATAGACTCCAAACGTCTTCTTGGTGTAAAAGGTTTATAAAGACTTGTTGTTTTGATTTTGTAAGATTTGATGAATACGAAAATAAGTAAAAAAGAGAATAAACGGAGACTGGTGTCGTGAAATTTCAACAATTTTAAGGTGTATAATTAGAGAATTTTGCAGTTGAAATGGATTTTACTTGTAAAATATGGATGCATGGAAGTCAAAGCTAATAGAAAATGATTTAGCTGAAATAAACCCTATTTCTCGACAGACGCTTCCATCATTCCGAGGAGCAAAAATAGCGAGGAGAGAAAACGTAGCTGATATAAAATTAAAAGATGGTATGTTTCCTGTTCCTCTAAACCTCAGCCCATACTTCTGCATTTTCTTTTGTTTTATAGCATATCTTTATCTCTTTACTTGCAGGACGATATTAAGAATCAAAACCTGGAAGCGGAGATTGATGCACTGTTGAATGTTGAGAAGCAAGCGAGACTGAATGGGGATGTTGCTGCAACTACAAAAGCTGTGATTGACATAGTGGAGCTTTGCTTTAAGGCACATGCATGGAAAACTCTCAATGATCAGATTGTTTTTTTAGCTAAGAGAAGAGGGCAGCTGAAGCAGGTGTTTTTTTAATAGTCTTTGAGTAGGTTGATTTTACAGTATGCTATAATCATTGCTTAGTTTGCACGAGTAATGCGGAGCTAGTCGAGTCAACAACAACAACTACTAAGCCATGATTCCCAAACGAGTTGATTATAAAAAAAGTTCTTGATTAATGTTGAGATTTTTTTTTTTTTTTTTGGTTTCCAGTGTTGAATCTTGAATGCTTGGATTGTTTTTTGTTGAACAATGCAAATCCTTTCCGATTTTGGTTACCCTATGTTTAAAGTATTTTTATGGAAGTTTTGTATATGTTGATTAAAATGGTTGGTTTTACGTTTGAGAACTATTGTAAACCATCTTCATAATAAAATAACGTATAGAAAGTGATCAATGCTAATTGCTGTGTCTTTGTCAGTACTCTACTTACGGAGGAAAAATGTTTAGCCTTGAATAGGAACCCTTAAATGTGTTCTGTTGGTACTTGGCTGAATATGAATGCAAACCCTTTATGCAAACGTTTGGATGTGAAGGTCTATATATTATGATCTAACTTTGGACATGATGTCATTCGTTTAACATATTTATGATATCGGTATGGCAATTAATTATGAATTTCGATGATAAAACCATGAATGAGAAAAAAGGGGAGTGGGAAGCTTGTATTTCCCTAAGTTGCTAAATTAACAAATATGTGTTCATATGCATTGTCATTCAATCATATGAATTTTCTCCTTGCACGATGTAGTTTGTAATTTGTAAACATTTTGGTGGATTACAGCCAAAGCCTGGATTGTTTTTGCATGCAGAAGATAAAATTTAATGAAGTAAGGAAATTAAATCAGATTTAATTGCTCTACGCCTTTGCACCAGTAAATTTAATGCACGTTGTATAGAAGTTATCAAGACATACTGCATAAGGAAATAAAATATACTGATTAGATTGCATCAATTAACTTTCTGTGCTCCTTCAGAATTATCTAGATTTTTTGTACAGTGAATCAGGGACAAAAATGATGATAACCTTTATGTAGTTTCGTATGTTATATTTGTTGTGGAGAAATCAGTAGTCCATTGATATGCAGAAGAAAGCTGATGACATAGGCATCTCAACTGATTTGCTATCAGCTGTTCTACTTGTTAAGCCTGCCCATATGCATTACATAAGGCTGCACTTAATTTATTTATTCATGGAATGCATTGCAGTGCTTCTTTCCCTGGATCTTTCATTTTAGCTAGAAAGCAACCGAACTAAAAATAGAATGGTCCTAACTTTAATTGGAATCCATATTTTCCTTCCACTGCCTACGTCACTTGCTCCTCTCCTCTTCTGCACTTAGCTTTACTTATGATGGCTAATAATCAATATGCACGATTATGCAATGTTATTGAAGGCTTCGATTTGGCTCTACATAAGCTCAGTGTTTTTAGCTTGACATCCAGATGTTCAGTGATATCATCATATCCCTTAACTTGGGCAACATGGTTGATGGATGTCTTGTTTATCGATTTTTTTCTCCTTCAAACCTTTTTTTTCAAACAAAGAAAAATTTAAATGTGCGGTATTCCACGACACCTATAACAGCAAAACTATTATAGTACTTGTGAACTATGCACATGATACATTCTAGATTATTGTCAATTTCCTTCTGTGGTAGAGGCTGGTTAGTTGATATGCTATTTCACATTGAGTTATTATTTTTCTGTTAACTTATTGATATATTATTAGAACGGATGTAAACCTAAAACACTGATTTATTTAAATGTTTAAACACATGTTAGTCATCTAACTATCCTTCTTTATTGGAGGGCACATGAATCTCCCTTATGCCCGGTTAAAGTATTGGTTTCAAATTATGTTACAATGATAAAACCAGTGCCTCTCAATTTTCCCCAGCATGAATAGATGTCTATTATTTACTGTTGCTATGAAACCAAGTACATATATTATTTTTATCACTGTAAAAATATTTTGAATTAGCGAGAACTTGCAAGTGTATTTATGATAAATGCCGTCAACAACAACTGAGCCATTAATGCCAAACAAGTTGGGGTTTGCTAGAGATGAAACCCAAAGTCAAATGACAAAGTCAATTTAAAGGTGAAAATAATAACAAGAGATTTAAAGGCGAGAACATAAATAAAGATAAAATAAAGAAAAATAATAATAGTAATAACAACGAATAAATAAAAAAAAGCCAAGGTGATGATGATGATAGTACCAGTAGTAATGTATACCGAAGATCAACACTTATGCCTTAAGCCTCTATTCACTAGTCCTATAATCATAACACTCTCCCCAAATTAACCTACACTCAACTCAAGGTTCTGGTACATGGATCGCGAACTTCCATGCTTTCCTGTTCGACAGCCGCTCTTTGGAAATTTATGATAAATGTCACATGAATATTTATTTTCCATGGAAATTTGTGCTCAGTTTTCAAATTTCCCCTTCACCACAGGCCGTAAATGCCATGGTAAAACAAGTCATGCAGTATATTGACCAGACGCCGGACATTGAAACATGCGTGGAGCTAATCAAAACATTAAATAATGTCACTGCTGGGAAGGTTAGTTGATATATTGTTTTTTTTTTAATTTGTACTTTTATTTATTTTATTTTAACATAGCTGTTTTTTTTTAGATATATGTTGAAATAGAGAGAGCACGCTTGATAAAGAAACTTGCAAAGATAAAAGAAAGTCAAGGCCTTATTGCTGAAGCTGCAGATTTGATGCAAGAAGTTGCTGTAAGTCTTGTTAAAGCACGCCAGGCTTTGATTTTGTACTCCTTTTCTTACAGTCAATCGCTGCTGTTTATTTAAATTTATTTTCTTTCAATGATTGTGTTGTTCTTTAGGTTGAAACTTTTGGTGCTATGGCAAAAACAGAGAAAATAGCATATATCCTTGATCAAGTATGTTTCTATTGTTAATAATTTTCAGTATCTAAGTTTACCATCTCTTAGACCGTTAGGCCGTGCAATGCCGACTCTACCAGTTTTTTCACAGGTTCGCTTGTGCTTGGATCGTCAGGATTATGATCGAGCAAAAATTTTATCTAAAAAAATTAGTCCTCGTGTCTTTGATATAGATACATCGAAAGAAAAGAAAAAACCCAAGGAAGGTGATAATATTGTTGAAGAAGCCCCAGCTGATATTCCTTCACTAATGGAGTTGAAACGCATCTATTATGAACTGATGATTAGGTATGATGATTATATGTTGAATCTTTCTGGTTACTACTTCAAATGCAATTCATTCTTTGGGTTGTTTGCTTTCTTCTTGATCTTGTTGATTTCGTTTTTATTGTGTCAGTCATTGCTTTAAGTTTATGTCAATTTCCATGATGTCTTTATGTTGTCAAATGATTTCGGTATTATCTGTTCATTTCCGTTTTTAAACCTGATTACACCATTTTAAGTTTTGATTTGAACTAATGGGCGATGCTAATTTATGCTTGAAAACTATGTCATAGTTTATTGTATAAAATGTCAGTTTTGTAAGTTCATTTCAATAGTATTAAATCAATACTGACCCATTATGTGGTATGTGCTGCAAATAGAAATGGCAATGTCATGTAATATGCATATCGTTGATCCACAACTACCTGGATTCCTTGGGCATATTTAAGTACAGAAATAGCTTTTATTTGCATATTGAGAATGTCCCTGAAAATGTATTTTAATCCAAAATGCTGCTTCCATACCAATCAGATATGTTTTATTAAGGAAAACATTAATTAACACTTGTTCGTTATTTGACTGTGCAAAGAAAGCAAGAAAAGGGGTATTATTCATTATTTTTGAGTGGTGCACTCAAGAAGCGAAATGTGGAATTATTAATATATACTATTTCTAAATAATATATAGGGAATTTTATTTGGAAGGACAAACTTCAAAACTTTTTTATTCTCAGTGACAGCCTCTTCAAGATTTAGTCATAAGAACAACAAAAGTAAATGAAACTATCTAGCATCATTATATGAAAAGGTTTTGCAAAACTGATACCACACACATTGCCCATCTCACAGATTTTTTTGTCCTTGTGGTATATTTAGTTGATAAGTTTATCCTTCTCACTAAAAAATTGAGAGCATGTCTTTAGCGCAAAAAAAGGATGAATTTTGTCCTTCACACTTTTTTCTTTTAATATATACTCAAGGATATTTTGAATTACTCTATATGTGAAGATTAAGTGCTACGAGCAATAACAACTTAGTTTATATTGGGAATAAAATTTATATTAAATTGTGCCCATAAGTTAACAACGACCACCAACTTAAGTTAAAATAGAGAAAATTAACTGGTATGAATTCAATACTACCCGTATTAATCAGATAAAAAATAAAATCAAAGAACAGCATTATATTTTGTACAAGATTTATCTGTGCCCATTGGGCACCTGTTAACACTTCTTTGAAGCTAATATTTTGATCTACACGGTTAATGAAATCGGGTTACTACAAGTATTCTGTTAAGGTATGAAGTGGCTTGTTTATGCTTGTTGAGTTATTTAGTTCCTAATGCATTCCAAGTTAGCTGTAACAATTGTTGTATTTTACGGTGGAAATATTTGGTTATCTTAGCATCCACCTAGTCATTTTTTCTCTTCTGGAAAAACAAGGAACATATACGAAGTTGAAATGCACTGAAAGTAGTAGGAGATGTACAAATGAACCCCCTTCCATAGTAAGTGAGGATTTTCCATAGCAAGAAAAAAGGAGAATGTCACTAAGTAAATACACTGAACAATTACAATATTCTTGTCGTGTAATAGCTTGTGTTGCATTTGCAAACTCGTTACCAATTTTGTTACTTTCCACTTGTTAGACTGCAGTGTGTGGGTACGTGGGTAGGTGGTTACGTTATGGTTACGTTAAGGTATTCCAAACTACTTGCTTTTGCACAATACATAATTATGTCAAATTTGACTCGTTTTCATTAACACTGGGGTCAATAGTATTTTTAAACATCACCGATGGAAAAATGATCTTAAACTGTACTTACAAAAAAAAACTTCTATAGGACATCAATAATCCAAGCGTTACTAACTTGTTACGTGGATAGGTTGTTACAACAATGTTATTTTCCTGAAGGTAGAAGTTAGCACCAGTAAGCAGTAGCAATTAGTGGTAAATGTCGTATGTACATCTGTTGCAGGCGAGCTATTTATCCTTTTTCAGTTATTAAAGAAAAACTCTTCATTACAATTGTGATTTTGTTAAAATAATATACTTCCATTTTATTTTAAGAATAACACACACACAGTACACACACGATTATGAGATTTTTCTTTATCCTAATTATTTCAAGGGTGGTTAGAAATTACCTTTTATTTTGGCTATGGTTTTACGTAATAGTTTCCGAAAGAAATCATCGTTTTAATCATCCTGTTAAAAATATAGAAGATTTTAGAAGCAGGAATAATTTCTATGCTTCCTATAGGATTAACCTTCATAATAATTTCATTAGTACAAAATATATATGGCTGCTGATAGTTGTATCATCATCTGATTTAGAAGTTTTAATATTTTCTATGCTCGTTATTGGTCTACAACATTTTACTGATTTAATCATTTGGTGCAGATATTATTCTCATATGAGCGATTACTTGGAAATTTGCCGATGTTACAAGGCAATATATGAAATTCCATCTGTAAAAGAGAATCCTGCTCAATGGATACCAGTAAGTATTCCCTCTGACTTTTTTTGGTATAAATTTCTCAGCTATCAGTTCTCATGTAGTAAAACTGTACAGGTGTTGAGGAAAATCTGCTGGTATTTAGTGTTGGCGCCACATGATCCGATGCAATCAAGCCTTCTCAATTCCACTTTAGAAGATAAAAATCTTTCTGAGATACCTAATTTCCGGTTGGCGTTCTGTGCATCTCCCATTTTTAACCTATTACTAAATATTTCCTTGACTTTATTCCAAATTATTAATGTTTTGGGATTTTTCTCCCCATAGTCTACTGTTAAAGCAGTTAGTGACCATGGAGGTAATTTCTTGGACACGTTTGTGGGAGATGTATAAGGTTGAGTTTGAAAATGAGGCAAACATGCCTGGAGGACCGTTGGTCGCTAAGGCCGCTGAAGATCTTAAGCAGAGAATCATTGAACATGTATGTTAATGCAAAAGTTTTGCATCTTTTTTCATGAATGTTGGAGAATTTAGTCAAGTGATTTTAAACTGATTCTGTGAATGATCTTGTTCCTAGAATATTTTGGTGGTCTCTAAATATTACTCGAGGATTACTGTAAAGAGAATTGCTGATCTGTTGTCTCTCACCGTACAGGTTGGTTATACATTCTTAGTTACTTTTTATATATATTTAAATTTTGGATATCATTTCTGTGTGTTTGGTGATTTACTCTTATTATTTTAATTGTAATAATTTGTAAGTGTAATTTACAAGTTAAACAAGCTCCCTTTGAGACTTTATTTTATAATTATTTGCCTAATTTTGTGCGATTTTGGTTGATAAATGCATAGAAACTAGAATAAATATGAAGTATAGTGTCGTCTATTCGTATGAGTTTATACATTGATACATTGATGTATTTTGAACATATACAACATATTTTACTATATTGTAGAAGAAATTGGCTGTAACATCACTCATTTTGAGGCCTTAAGAATGAAACTCCAATGTGTAGCAGTCATCTTGGAATTGTCTTCCGTTGACAGAGATTAGATCAGTTATGTTAAATAGTCTTAATAAGACAGAGCATGGACAAATTTAAAATTAGAAACACGTCATTATAAATATACAGCTAAAAATTAGTTTTCGTTATTATGCTCACACAGAGGTCGAAAATATAATAGTGTAATGCCCAGTGTACAAAGATGTTGACATAAACACAGTGGAATCAAAATAAATATAACGGCCCAAGCCCCCACCTACATTTTTGATATCCTTTATTCATCCATCCCCAAAAAGTAATATACTTGAATGTGTACCCGTGAGTTTATGGGGAAATAATAATAAACAGGGATTAGATGTAAAATCTGGTATGAGCAATGTATCATCACAAACATATAAGATAGACCATACAACTTAAGATGTGGAACTGATTTTCCCCGCTAATACCGAAGTAATAAATTATCCGATTCACATATAAACCTAAGTCATTGGTTCATTAAATAAGTAACAAAACAATACCGTGAAGCCACGTTCAGAAGCGATTTCTCTGTTTGTTTCACATAAATATTGGTATTTTAATATAACCGAAATACCATTTCCTTTTTTGGCCCTACCACCTTATGTTTTCAACTATACATATACATATATATATATATATATATATACATATACATACATACATATATATACATACATACATACATACATACATATACATATATATATATATATATATATATATATATATATATATATATATATATATATATGATTGGAATCATGGCATTTGGCTACCGCTAAGACCTTATGCCTTATTTGTTTACTAAGCACAACCTAATTCATTCACGGTTTCGATTGCCATCTAGGCCTTGCACCTTCATTGTCGTACTTTTGCTGCCACTGTCAGCCTTCCTCTTAGGCCTTACATCAATTGTTTTCGTGTTCAGATGGTTGCTCTTTAGGACTTGTATCAACGTTTTTCTATTTCAGATGCCATATAATCTGAGTCCTTCACTTTCGGGTTCTTTACTGCCATAAAGATTCTACGTTAACTGTAGAACATACTATCTAATCATTCATGATTAGGCCTTTTCTTTTGCAATTTGTTGAGCCAACAATTTGAACGTTGTTTCGGTTAACTATACTATTTATATTTTCATCAATGTTTTAGGCAAGGTTATCAGAATGGGATTTCAATTGTAAATCGTGATGTTCAAACTTTAAATCAAAACGAGATTAGAGTCATAAATCATAAAAACATAGATCTACATTTTAGGGTTGGTACCATGGTTTGAGGTTTCGGCCGGAATACTGAAATTCCGGCCACCTCGGTTCAGTTTCGTCAGATTCTGTAAAATCCTAAGTAAAATCCAGTTTCGGCCAGAAAGAGAGGGAAAATTTGAAATTGTTGAAATTACGACATCTAATTAAATATGTATCTGAAATTATATGGGCATTCAATTAGAAAATAAAGCTTTAAACCTCTTTGTAGACTTCAATTACATTGTTGACTCCAAGCAAATCTAGATAGAGGGGATCGAATTTTCTCGTCGACCATCTTCAGTTCATTGTCGACTTCATGTTGTCATCTTCGGCGGAATTGTGTCATCAACTGTCGTCCTTTTTTCCTTTTCGATATTCTGTGTTTTGGGGTTGGTAGCGAAGAGTGGGGTGTAGTAGAGTGTCGATGTTTTGGCGATGCATCTTGAAGCAATGGCTAAGTTGAATTAGTGTATATTATGGATTTAGGTTGGACGTAAATTAATTTTAGGGTAAATTGAGCTAAAAATCAGGTTTGGGCTTGAATGAGGGTATAATTGGTTTATTTTGGGTCGTGTATGGACTGGGCTAATGATTAGTTCTACCTTTAATCAGGCAGCGGTTAAATAGAACTATAAACAAACTAGGATTTAGTTTATTTATTCGTTAACAAGTCATTTAAAATTGAAACTGGGACCGAAATCAAAACCGAAACTGGTGAAACTTCCGAAATCGTCCGAAATTAAGAAAGTTTCAATTGATCGAAACCGAGTTCTCGAACCTTACGCATTTCAAAATTTATTATAATGTTTGGATTTCTATAACAGAACTTAATACTCAAATTTCTCGCATGTTCAATTTTTTATTTTTTTCTGGAAACATCATGATTGAAATTGTGAATCCAAATAAGTATAATAGTATGCTAATTCGAGTTGTACGTTTTTTAACTGCGGGTTTAACTAAGTTTGGATCGAGATATAAGTTGAATCGTAGAGGAAGAAATCGATGTGAATAGGA
Source organism: Allium sativum (assembly GCA_030737875.1). Classification (NCBI taxonomy): domain Eukaryota; kingdom Viridiplantae; phylum Streptophyta; class Magnoliopsida; order Asparagales; family Amaryllidaceae; genus Allium; species Allium sativum. The sequence goes on from CM060912.1 coordinate 339,247,130, forward strand.
GTTTAAATCATAAGATTTTCAAGATTTTTGGCAACAAAATAAGTACTAGTTTCGAGTCACTTAAGCCTTAGCATATATGTCTATCATGAAAGTTACTTGTCCCGGTTTATGCACTATTCTGAGTCATACTACTATCGGTGATTACCACCTTCGACCACGTTTGGGAATGAGAACCCCATTTAAAATTATCTTAGGTGTGACTTATGATATTAGATTTTTTAATTCGTTAAAGCAACTCTTTTATCCATATTTCCTCCTTAATTGTTGATCGTCTTCGATCTACTTGTTTTTTCTTAGCATTCCCATTTAAGTCTTTATACTTAAGCTTTCAATTTATTTACTTTTCGGTTTGGCTCTGCTTCCTTTGGTGCTGCCCTTTGGTACACATGGACCTGTTTCTTTGTATCTGTCACTAACCTTTCATGTGTCGACTTTTGTATCGGCTCAGTTCTTTCTGATTGTTACTTAGTTCTTTGCTGACATGTTCACCGTAAAGTGGATCTTGTTTTTTGAACCAATATTTTGTTTTTATTAAAATATATTTTGGCTACAATTACTTATAACTTTCGGCTTTTGATCATCATCCTTCTGCCCTACATATTTTCTTTTGGAAATTATTTGTTTCTAGTTTTCTCTAGTAAAATTATTTGTGATTAGTTCGCGCCATAGTTATGAAAGGAGCGCCGAGTCGCACCCCATGGCATAAGGCACGGCGCGGCTTTTGCGCCGTTCTACGGCAAGACGCGGCGAATATGGAAAGGTACACCAAATGACGCGCGCGGCGCGCGGCACACAAAAGGCGTGCTTTTCTAATAATCTGATGGTTTTTGCCTTTTTATATTATATTTTACATATTTTTCGCTATACATGAAATGCGCAAAAATTAGTACAAATCATACAATTGTGTTTACTAATTTTTTTTACAAGATGGTTAAACAAATATATTTATTGTATATGTTTGGATAAATGAAGTATACGTTGGAATTTCTTAATTTATCATGTATGATAAATAAATAAAAATTACACTTGCGCCGTGAATGCAAAAGGCGCGCGTCATTTGCCGCACCTTGCGCCGTGGCTCCAGGAAGGTTTTGTGCCGCACGCCATTAATAAATATGGTTCGCGCATATTTTCTCAAGCTCTGCGGTTTCCGTCTATTTTCAAAATCACAAGGCCCATTATAAAATCATTTCCAATGGTATATTTCTATCATCATCCTAAATTCTTGGGTTTTAAGGTTAAAGAAGAATGGAGATCAAACAATATTTGCCTGGCTGTGAGACAATTCGAAAAGAAAGAGGGATTATAAAATATATTACTTACCTAGGTTTCTTATTTAATCAAATCTTCTTTTTCCTGTTCTTTCTTCTTATTAATTGTGGCTGACTAGTGGTTTTTTTTTTTTTTTTTTTTCCTTTCGGATAGAATGAAAAACAAGGTAGGGGATGTGTCTGTGACTCTTATATATCACAAGGTTTTGGGACTTAATTACCCTGCCTTATTCATTATTTTTCTACTTACAAATCCTCTCTTCACAAATCTATTAAAAAATAGTGAAGCAGGACCTTTTTAAAGTTCTCTCCTTAATTTCTCTGTTATCTATGTTTAACTTAGAACTTTTAAGATATTAAGTTTAAAATTTAAATTTTAGTATCATATTTTGAGAAAAGGCAACAAGTGGTCATATAGATGTTATATCAAAGCTAATTTTACCAAAGAGTATCTGAGTCCGCTTAAAACATTAGACTGCAATATCAGATATTGATCTGGAAATATCAGACGCAGTATCCATATGTAATATCAAACATAGTCTTAATGTTAGCAACTTATTTCCTAAAATATGGTAATTTTCACAGTCATAATGTTAGATATTGACGTGGTAATATCAAACGCATTATTCAAATGTAAACATTACTTCAACGTATCATTTATAAGACATGCGCCAGGCAGAGCACACAATTATAAAAGTACACAAAATAGGTATTAAAGTCAAGAACAAGAAGCTTCAAATCTTCCGTTTTACTATTATTTAATAGGTAAGTAACAATAATAAAAAATGTAATATATTATTAATTTATCTCAATCAGTTTATCATATATCGAAGAAAAAAGTCCAGCGTCAAATACTAAAATTTTAATATTTCCACAATTAGTTACTAAACCCCCTGAATTCTTAAATTATTTTTATATTTTAATCCTTATGTTTAAACTACTCATGAAATCTTAAATTCAAATTATTTAAATAAACTTGATGAATATTCAGTTCATTTTCTAATAGGTCTAAAAAATATACTTTAATTTTAACACACACACACATATATATATATATACTTATATATATATATATACACACTTATATATATATATATATATATATAAGTAAAATGATATTTTTCCATTAACTATAAAAATGTATAAATCACATAACCCAAATCATGTACATCAACAGTTAATTTGTAAATCAATTATGATTCGTTTATAGTAAGGGCTTATCGCACATCATATCACAAAGTTATTTTTTAATGTTAATTACTCAAGCATAAATTTTTATATATTTTTCATAAATTTCTACTCGGTTCTTCTTACTATAAGTCCATGTATTTAAACTAATTTTAAATTTGTCTTATTTAAACAAATTCCATTAAATAATATTTACTAAGTCATCTTATAAATTAATAGCGTATGTCAGTTTCAACATGTATGATATATCCATATTAACAAAAATTATAAAATTATTCTCTTAAATACACATACATACATACATATTGTGTGCGTAGCTATAGAACATAAATTTTACACAACCAGTAATGATTGTATTAATTTATAGCTTTTATATCTCGCCTAAATTTATCTTATATTGCATAATAAAGTTCTCATTTTAACACTAATATAATAAATTATATATATAATAATATTGTCATGTGCAACGCACGGAATACACACTAGTATGATTTAATTACTCCAATTAGAGTCGTCTTAATTTATTTGCCAATTATCTTAAGTATCAATTGATGACTTGCCTCGTATCACTTGATTCACGGGTCCATAATGAATAAATAACCGTCCCATTAATATTTACTCTGTTTCATTATTTACTCATTATGGATTTTGACTCTGATTAAGGCACAACAGTTATGTCTGTTTCATGGGGTGTAACAGACGACTTCCCCCACTGTAGGAATTTTGTGCTCGAAATTCAATTAAGGCACGACTGTGACTTTCAAACTTTCTCATGCCCATATAACATGCATATACACATAGTTCCCATCTATGTGTCTCAAACAGAGAAAGCAGGTTTTGTTGTTGGTTAGAGGCTCAGGGTTAATACTTCAACTTGTTTTATAATTTTTATTGAAATTGCGAGCTTGGGACCAAGGTTCGAGAACTCGGTTTCGGGTTCAGTTTCGGTCGTTTGAAAATTTGTTAGTTTCGGTTGATTTCGTAAGTTTCGGTTTCGGTTCAGATTTCGATTTTCAGTATTTTGGTAATGGATTTGTTAATGGTAAATTAAATGAAAATATATTTACATAAAAAACAGGATATAGAATACAAATAGATTAAATGAGATATGATAGTTACGTGTGAAATAGATGCAACACAAACAGATATTTTCTAAAAGTTCAACAGTACAGAGGTTTTGAATTCTTTGCCAAACTGTATTAAACAAATAAAATACGTACGAATGACCACCAGTATTAAAACATGTCCGAACCCATCCCTCAAATAATAATTTACACACACTGACACAAGCATGTGTCATTTGTACTTTTCTTCTTTTCATTTTCAGGTCCATAATTTAGTTTGAACACAACATATTCAAGTCCAATTCTTTACTGATAAATAATTATTCAGCCCTTCAAGTATAAGTCCAGCCCCATCAAAATTCTTCTGGTCACACAAACCCCCAAAAGCATCGCAGAATCACGAAACAAAAAAATTCCGAAAAAACGAAAAGAAGAAGAAAAAAAGACTCACCTACGATGCTTGAATTAGTGAAGTCGAAGCTTCACAGTGATGTTGAAGCCCTCGGCATGCTTGAATTCCGTCGATTTTATCGATCAAGTATTAGTTACGAATTATTTGATGCATACTAGGGTTTTTGTGTTTTCGCTTTCGATTCGATTTCTCCCTCTTTTGTTTTCGTCTTCCCTCTTCTATATGTCTACAACAGTTCACATTTTGCCATTTTTTTTACTGCCCTAGTCCGAAACCGGATTTCATCACCAGTTTCGGACCGGAGCTTAGCGATACCGGTTCGGTACCACCGGAATTTCGGGGTATCGGACGAAACCTTGAACCATGCTTGGGACAAACCTTGTTCTATCTGTAATTGTTATATTTCACAATACCAATGGTCGAGGTACTGCTGGTGTTTACTTGGAATTTTTTTTATTGAGCTAGTATAATGATGGTTTGTTGAAATCAATGCAGATCATATTCTCGGCTGTCATAATTCATAACACCAATGACTGAAATGCTGCAGTTGTGTATTGTTTCAATCTGAGTACCTCAATAATAGTTATAACTAATCGTTGGTAATAATGACTTCTGTATGGTTCGGGTACTATGGACTAAATGGTAGGACGAAACTACTAGGCAATGTTATCAAGACTTACTGCTTATCTACTTTTGTTTCAACATTCTCCTATTTAACACCATGCAGCTCTATTGATGACTAGTTCAGTGATTTCCTTTGTTTGACACATACTCCTTCCAAAAAGCGATGGATCATAAATAATAACAATAATGTGACCCCAGTTTCTCAATTATTTGAAGTTTAAGTTAGACAGAAGTTCTTCTTGGCAGTTCCATTTATTTAAAGCTTGTTTGCAGCTGAGAAGCTAGTTTAGCAAGGGGTGGCAATTAGACCCGACCCCGACCCGAGCTGGTAAGTCTTAGTTCTAGGCGGGTCGGGTTTTTTCGGTCTAAACTATAAATTTCGAAAATCTAGACCTGAGCTTAAGGTCTGTTCGGATTTGGTTGGATAGTTACAGTGTTACACTAAAAACATATATTTCAGTGCTTTTAGATCGTGTCTTTCGGGTCGGGCTCGATCATTTCTTTACTATATTTTTTATCATCTAGACCCAACCCGAGATGCATCGGGTCTGGTTCGGGTCAGGGTCTAGCACTTAACCCTTTTCAACAATGTTACGGATTCAGATTTGCCATGAATTCAGACAAGGCCCCAGCTTGTTATTTGGGCTTGGCAAATAATGAAACACGTAGTAATTTTAATTCCCATGAAAATGTGTACATGAAAATGTGACTACTTCTGTCGTGTAGGTAACGACCATTAAAAATGCTAAATAATCGATGCATTGATCTATTGATGTATTAGGATAAGTGCAGTATTTGTATTTCAATTGTTTGTTTTTTAAATTGTCAGAAGTTCATCTGAACATACTTAACGATATATTTGCTTAATCTGGGTACGTACTCCAAAAAAGGTAACTGATGCAACGTTGATGATGATTTATTCTTTAACTTGATAAAACTATATTTTTGTGCGATTTCACACTTGGACTACTCTAACTAATGCTTAGTCAACTTCATTTGTTTACTTGGTATAGGAAGCTGAGAAGCATTTAGCTGAGATGGTTGGATCAAAGAAGCTGAGAGTTAAGTATGATGGACCAGTGGGAATTGTATCGTTTAGAGCTACAAAAGACAGCAACGATATTCTGAATTCGTGGGCAGTAAATACAGAAAAGTTGCTTGATCTTGTTGAGAAAAGTTGTCATCAAATACATAAAGAAACCATGGTGCATAAAGCCGTCCTTACAGGTTGAAGATTATCGCGTTTGCTTCATAAACATGTTCCAATGGTGTTTGGTGTTGTTCGGCAAGCAGCTTATCACCGAGTATTTTCTTTCAAGCATGACATTCTTATTTTTATATTTTTGCATTTTGCCCAAGTGTGACCCATTTTAACTAACATTAAGGTTTCCAGAATTTGCGTTTAAGATTTCACTGTTATACCTTAGAGGGTTTGTCTGATGTACTAATATTTCAGTGCTATTCCATATTGACATTTTTAGCGCTAGCTGAATTCCTGAATGATTGGCATGATTTGTAAAGTTTAGGTTGAGGTTATTTTATCCCTCCTAGGACACGTTGCATTACTTAAGAATATTTTTACTCTTACGCACAAACGTAGTAGATGCATAAAGCGTATTCCTATGAGTTTACTTCCTTTCGCTTAGCTTGTCTTGGCGAGGCATCAATCTCCAATTTTGCAACAAATTTTTTTTTGGGGGTTGTTTTGGGGGGGGGGGGGGGGGGTGTACCGGAACTGTGTCCGTCCGATCGATATGAGACAATCATCAAGGAAGAATAGGCCTAAACAAACTCGTCCTATATCTCACAGTGCATGAATTAAATATAATAAGAACGCATAGAATAGAATATATAGTGAAGCATGATAAAACAAAAAATGTCTTTTTGAAATAAAATTTTAGAATCTAGTACAATAAGTCAACAATCCAAGTACATCAAACTTCACTGCAAGTTCTCTTAGAGTATATATCAGTCAGAACAGGAGAAACAAACATATAACTAACATAAAATAATAATACAACAATCTTCAGTTTGTCATCGATCAACATCCTCATCACAAAACCTTCTAGTCAGTCTACTCAACAACGTCGTTGAACATTGTAAGATAATAGGAGGAAGCATAAATTCTTGAGTCAAATAACAGTCTGATATGAACGATAAATGGCTAACAACAACTATATTGTAAAATATGGTATTGGGTAGTTCAAGTCTCATCTGACCTGTCTCTACAACCAAAGAGTTAACACAATAACAAAATAAGACATGTTATTCAAATAACAATAGAAATAAATGTCTTGCCCAAAAAAAACAATAAATAAATACCGTATAGAATATGATTTTCCATCTCCACTTCATTTTAGTATCTTAAGGTGACAGATTATCCATAGAAAGAAGAAACAAAACATTCAAAGCAACCATAGCATCCAACAAACAATATCCTAACTATCACCGTCTAAAACCTTGAATACATCGATAACCTGTATGATCATCCTCATTTACGCTAGGAGATAATGAAGGACCTCGGTTCTTGTCGGACTACTGTACGTTCCACATATGTTCGTCTTACCAAGACAACTAAATCACTTCCCAAGCGGTCCAAGACACACGCTATCATTTCCAGTCCTAATGGGCATATTCCCACGATATCACTGCTTCAAGTCCGCACCTAGAACACTCCAAGATATGGGCGACTCCTTGGCACTTCCAAACATATGAGTCATCCACAACTCCATTTTTATGTCGAATCTCACTCCAGTTAGTCCACTATCTCACAAACTTGTTCCATCCTGAGCTGCTTATTACGTTATCCTTCGACCACTCCCATTCGAGTTCACAATCGAAGAGCTATAACTTTTCCATGCCATAACTTCCATCTCTTAGAGCAACTGTTTTGAAACCAGGCGCTTGTTGAACAAACGCCTGAGATTAGGTGGTCCACCATTCAAAAAAATAAAATAGCTCTATGCTTCGGCATAAGAAAACTGGCATCTTAAATAATCTCGTTACTCTTCTCCAACTTCTCTAATCAAAATCCCCACTCACGTCAGTATCTACTCTTCGATTGCATCTTCGACGACTAGAGGAGAAGGACATCCGCTACTTCGGATTCAGCTGGCGAAGGAAACGAAGGAGATTACGGTGTAGAAGCCATTGATCTCTCTTTCTCTTTACCGCGTTGGAGAAGAGAAACAGATACTGAATGAGATTTGTGGGAAGAAGAAGGGCTTGGGTAAATATATAACAAGGAAAATGGACTAAGAGTTGGACGCGTGGTTTGGAAGCTGCAAAGGAGCAAAAAAGAATACTAGAGGCGATGCAGCAGATTGGGGAGAGAAGCACTTTTGGGGAGAGGAGTTATTTTGGGAGAGAAGCTCTTTTGGAAATCTGGAAACGCGAAAGAGTGAGGAAAAGAAGAAAAGTATGCAGCGGATTTTAGCGAAAAAAAATTATTAACAATCTAGGTGTTTGTTGAACAAACGCCTGGAAGTAGACATTTGTTCAACAAGCGCTAGACGAGTTTGCACATTCCGTAACTTTTCCCCCTGATTTCAGAATAGCTCGCTCTTTCCAACCGCCGTTGGAGGCTGTTTTGGGTGCAGATTTCACATTTTCGGAAATCTATGTAATTGTTGGATTTGCCCTTAGAAGCAATTGACAAACCATAAGTTCCAGCACGCTCCTGAAGAAGCTCACAACCACCTAGAGAACTCACACCCTCCCTGACCTTCTCTTGATGGATTAGTACAGATTCATCACCATGGATTGGTATCAATCCATTGACTTGGCTTTTTTTGATAAATATCTCCATAGGCCTCTTTTACTCTTCCTTAAGCGTCTCTTTTCCAAGCGATCCCACCGGAACCCCATTCATGCTCTGATTTGACAATCCATACTACTTTAGGTCGATCCATTGTGTAACTCAACATTGGAACACCCAAATCAAGCCAAACTTTTATGGTAGCCTCCATAGGGTCTCTCTATGCTTCAGAAAAAGTCATGCTACCATACGACCTGTTTGCATGGATCGGTATCGATCCATGTCCTATGGACCAGGACCGGTCTTTGTATTTAGCCTATTGGAGTTCAAAATTTTTATACTCCATCTTCATCCCCTCTAGAGTCTATCCTCCAAGTTTCATGTAACAACCCACGTCCATTAATGTCACTCACAAAGGGAATGCATTAACTTCCATGAAGCGTTATTAGTGTATAAAACATAATGTAACAAGACAGATACAAATATTGGTACTTGAAAATTTTAAAACAACTTTTATTGCAGCGGAGAAAAGATTTGATTACAACAACTTCATAAACCAAGTACACTTAATATCCATCTTGACAAATTGTTTTCAGAGTACATAAAGTAAAAAGCATAACACCAAACACAAGTAACCATAAAAGAGATGAGCTGAACTTTACTTTCAGCAATCCAGACACTTCCAAAAGAGAGAGAAAGAGATCCAAATCAAGCTCCGCTAGTACTAGTCCCACCCTGAGAATCTGGGGGGGGGGGGGGGGGGGGAAGGAAGAAAAGAGGCGAAAACAAAGGGGGTCAGACATGAAGTCTGGCGAGTACCATAACTTTAACAATACAATTATTAAAGTAATTAGGATAAGGCATAAACTGGTAAAACAAGGAATGACTGTGAAGCAAGTGGGCAAGACAAAGCAAACAGAGGAATATTTTGGCGTTAATTGCGCTCCTAATCACTATAGGATAATTACTATACTACACCAATGCTAATTACGCCGCACCATTACTAGTCACCCTAAAAGTTGATCTCGCCAACTGAACAAAATAATAATAATAATGGTAGTTTTGTGTACCCCTAGCTGTCTTCATAGGTGCCGCCTGCCCTATCTCCACCAGTTGTACCCACTACCCTCCTCATTCTAATTACAATGTTTATTCATAATATGGTAGTTATACTCCTAGCTGTCTTCATAGGTTCCGTCTGCTCCTATCTCCGCTAGTCGTACCCACTACCTTCCCCATTCGATCGGCTCCCTAACTCGTAGATACTCGTGCTGGTCCCATAGTGGGGTGTATCACTCCCCAAAGTGGCAATCCGATACCACTAAAGATGCACGGCTTATATCTACACGATGCAACAACGTCTTACCTACCATCCCGGGCCCACGCACGCACATGACCCCGTTGGACTTGCGTTGCCATCGCTAACCCGTTTTGACCTCTTACAATCAACCTCAGTAAGCGTTCCTCGTCCTCGACCTTGGTCGAGCTCACAAAGATACTTAATGGGTTACTGGCTTGAAAAGGGTCCCCACACAAGCTTTCCACCTATGCTTGGTCCCCACTAGAATTTCCCACTTAACCCCTTCTTATTCATGTCTTCTTACATGTTTTCAACTTGGTTAAGTGTTTATAATTATATCCCACATGTCACCCATGTTATTCACTAAACAAATCAACATGTGTTATTGGTTAAACTTGTCTTAACCCTATCCGCTTATTAGATCAATATATTCTTGGTTAAGCTGGTCTTAACCCCATCCACTTATATCTTATTGGTTAAGTTGGTCTTAACCCTATCCGCTTATCAAGTCAATATACATTATTGGTTAAGTTTGTCTTAACCCTATCAGATCAATACATATTATTGGTTAAGTTTGTCTTAACCCTATCCGCTTATTAGATCAATATATTATTGGTTAAGCTGGTCTTAACCCCATCCACTTATCAGATATATATATATATATATATATATATATATATATATATATATATATATTATTGGTTAAGCTGGTCTTAACCCTACCCACTTACCATGTTTTTTTATGATTAAGTACATCTTAGTTCACAGATACATTGGTTAAGAGAATAACTCCCTAAGTACCAACCCCGAAGACCGAAATCAACATCAGATTGTTACTCAGAGAATCACTCACTCAACCAAACTTCTGTTTGTCATTCATATTCGTCTTTGCTCAGCATTAATTAATTATTAATGCACGGACCTCTCACATTAAGTCGATTGCTTGTGGCCGCTGGATATTGCCGGGCGGTTACGGGCAGATTTCCACCACAAGAAAGACTTAACCTCGTGTCTAAGCATCTTTTAATTTATGCCTTTGACCTCTCACATTAGACTACTGTTTGTGGCTGCTAGATTTGCCGGGCGGGTCCGGGCAGTCTTACACCACAAACGAGTCTAACCTCGTGTCTTAGACCTTTATTACTTATTTAATTTGTGCCTTTGACCTCTCACATTAGACTACTGTTTGTGGTTGCTGGATTTGCCGGGCGGGTCCGGGCAGTCTTACACCACAAACGAGTCTAACTTCGTGTCTTAGGCATTTATTATTACACATTATTATTCAACCCCAATTTGAATTAATATCCCTATTTCAAATTGCCAATAACTTCCAATTTTAATCCATGTCCATAATTGTCACTTAAATTATGTCCATAATTACTATGCATACAAATTAGGCCAATTAATGTCTCAAATTAATTATATGCCTTTGTGCCATTTTATGCCAATTCACAATTATGCATATTTAATATTTTCCCATTATCCCCATGTCGTTCGTACGTTGAACGTGAAATATGTTAGACTCACAAATAGTCTAACTCATAAAAAGGAAAGAAACATCACAACTTGCATAACACACAAAATAGATCTAACTAGCATAACATGGATCAAAACTGGCATGATTATGACTCATATTAACATAAATTTGCATAATCAACACTTGCATAGGAAATAGTCATAAAACATAAATTTGTATAAACTATGTACTGTCATGGATCTAAATGTATAGATCTAAACATGTAGTTATGAACTTGCATATATAGATATGGTTTTCCTATGACTTTCATATGAATTTCATACAAACTTACGTTCAAACTAGCATATGATTCACATACAAAACTAGCATAGGAAACATAAATTTGCATAAGTATGTTACTGCCTTGGATCTAAATATAGATCTAATATCAAAATGTGAACTTGCATATGGATCTAAACATAGATCTAAACATAAAAATGTGAACTTGCATGCGGATCTAAACACATAAATTAATGTCACACTTTTCTCTTATAAACTAGCATATGTATATACTTGATTCACATATGTTTTACATCCCAACTTGCATAAGATTCACATATGTTTCAACATCCTAAACTTGCATACATATGTTTTAACATCGCAAACTTGCATAAGATTCGCATATGATTTAACACATAAATTTGCATAAGATTCACATAACATAAACTTGCATATGATTCACAAATTAACATATGTAAACTTGCATAAAATGAATCCAGTTAAACATGTATAATTGTACATATAAATAGATCTACCAATCATGCAACAACAAAACTGTCATATGTTCACAAACAGACAATAACATCACATGTTTCAACAGACATGTTCTCATAATCCAATTACAATCCATCATAATTAATTTATTAATTATATTGTGAAAGAAATAGCACTCACAATCAAAAGAACAATCTTGTTTTTCTGGGATCTGTATTCTGAAACTGAATTGCTCGCCTTTGATGTAGACTAATTGTTATTCTAATTTAGATTTAGATTTGATTTTGATTCTTGCTTCTATCTTGCTTTTAAGTTGAAGAAGTAATGGTGGCTAAACTAGAACGATCATGGACGGCATGGTGGCTCCTTGGAATTAATTTGTGTGATTTAGGGTTTGAGGATTATGGTTGCTTTTATAGAAGTTAAATCTTATGTGAGCCGTTAGATCGTTTTAGGAGCAATCAGAGCCATCCAACTAAAGCAAGTGTCACTCAGCCAATCATAGCATGACACATAAGCCCTAACACCTCAGAATTTGTCGCAAAGCCAATAAGAGAAGGCCACGTAAAAAAGACAATCCTTGACCAACAAAAAATGCGCCACGTGTGCCACATGATGCGTACACGTCATATATATATATATATGTATATATATATTTTCTATATACATATTTTTTTTTCTTTTTATCTATCTTCTCAATTAACCATTTTCACACTAAACCACTTTTTGAACTGCGTTCACACTAAACCACTTTTTAGCCATTCCCCTAAAACAAAAATATGGCTCTGGCAGGGATCGAACTCTGTACCTCTTGTATACAAATCACATGTTCTAACCAAATGAGCTACTAAGTCTTTTGTTTACAAAACTTAGAACAATGCTAAACATTATTCTTTTCTCATTCTTCTTTTTCATATTTTGCTGCAATATTTAATTTAAAGATATCTTCTTCATACGGAGTCCGATTTACGTGAACTCGGACTCTATCTCAAGCAGAATTCCGAGGTGAACGCAATGGAGCAACCCGTTTCCCTTAATTCCCACATTTGAAATTAAGTATTCCTTAATTCGTTAATTTTAATATTTAAAATCATGGGGTGTTACATTCTCCCCTCCTTAAAGGATTTCGCCCCCGAAATCTCCAAGTTAAGGAGAAAGCATATCCTAACATCCAATCATCCATCTACTCAACCATCAAACACTGGCATCCATTGTCCTTACAAGATTTCTAATGTTGTATGAACATATGCAAAAAGTGCGTGTATATGTTCCTTATCTAATGCAAAATCAGGCGGTCTACTGATTCAGTTGACTTCCTTAATGCAAATCATGACAGTGCCATGCGTCCATTATGTATGCGAAGGAATCCTATCGATACATATTATTCCTACATGTGTGCACAACCATAGCATCCATGTGATAACACAACCATTATACATCCATTAATTAAATATGCACACACATTTATATGCAACATGAAGGTGATTGAGCCGATCTAGTGCCTAATGTGTGTGTACATGCATCCACGAGCAACCACTAGCAATCACTTGCATCCATTTGCATCCACCAAACATAACATGTCTCAAACACATGTTTATAACCATAGGGTTCTTCCTAATTAAAGATCGAAGATGTCATCGCAAAGATAATACTAAATGATAGGACAAGTATCAACAAAGCAGTAGAAAAAGGAGAAGTTAAAACATACCCTCAAAAAGGAAAGAGTACAGCGTATGCATCTTGTCTTCCGTCTCCCAAGTCGCGTCTCTTTGATCATCTCCCCATTGCACTTTGACCAACTTGACCTCTTTGTTGCGTAGCTCTTATACCTCCGACCCAAGGATGCATGCAGGAGCTCATCTAATCGAGGCATCTCCCTCTGCTTCCACTTCTCTAAACATGTTCGGCTCCACTACTTCCGCGGTATATTGTATCACTTCCTCAAATATGATACATGAAAACATGTCATGAACATCACTAAGCTAGTTGCCTCTTCTTGTGTCCTTCCAAAATCTAGGATACATAACCTCAAAAGATCTTCAAGGATTTTGTTCACCCCTTTCTGTCCGTTCACCCGTCTGTGGGTGATAAGCGATACTCGTACTTGCCGCCTTTTGCATATCACCTTTTCCTCTTACATCGAAAACTACTCCAAGCCCTGTCTCGCAAGCATCGGTATACACTGTGAATGACTTACTTCCATCTGGTAAAACTAAAACAGGAGCGGTCGTCAAAACCCTCTTCAAACGTTGGAAAGCATCGTCACAGTCAACATACCAAGCAAAAATCAAGTTCTTCTTCGTTAACCGAGTAAGTGGGGCTGATATCTTCACGAAGTCCTTAATGAGCTTCCTATAATAACCAACCAACCCTAAAAAGCTTCTTACTTCTGTTGCGTTCTTAGGAATCTTCCAATCTTGGGTTGCCACCACCTTTGCGGGATCCACAGCTATCCCTTCCTTAGAGACCACGTGTCCTAAGAACCTCACTTCTTTTCTCCAAAAATGGCACTTGGAGAACTTAGCTTTAAGTTGATGCGCTCGTAGGGTCTCTAAGACTTCCCTAAGATGTAGGGCATGCTCTTTTTCACTTTTAGAGAAAATCAGGATATCGTCCACAAAGACTATCACAAACTTGTTTAGAAACTCCCTAAACACCCTACTCATTAAGTCAACAAAGTATGCGGGTGCATTCGTCAAACCGAAAGGCATGACGAGCCACTCGAAGAAACCGTCAGGAGTTCTAAATGCAGTCTTATCTATGCTATCTTCAGCCGCCCTTAGCTGATGAAACCCTGTAGCCAAATCCAGTTGCAAAAAAACCGAAGCACCCACCAACTGATCGAATAAATCATCTATCCTCGGCAATGGGTGTCTGTTCTTCTTTGTTAGCTTATTCAGCTCTCTATAGTCGACGCACAATCTAAGTGAACCATCAACTTTCGAAGAAAAAACGACTGGAGCGCCCCACTCCGAAATACTCCTTCTTATGAACCCCTTCTCAAGCAATTCTTTCGCTTGCTTATTGAGTTCTCTTCTCTCTCTCAAAGCCATGTAGCGCACTGGTAATGCAACTGGCTTTGCATTATCTACTGGGTATATTCGAAAGTCTATCTCGTGCCTCGGGGGTAAACCTCGAACTTCATCGAAGACGTCACTATATTCATGGACCACATGAACAGATTCCAAATCATCATTGGATGCGTCAAGGGATTCTAGGTAGCTAAGCATTACCAGACCTCTAGGATCACAAGAAATATCGATGGTCTTTCCACAACGAGTCAACAATCTAACTACCCTTCATTCACAATCTAGGATGGCACCGTATCTAGCTAGCCAATCCATACCTAGAATCAAGTCGTAGCCCATGAAGCCAAGAACGAAGCCGTTGCATTCAAACCCAACGCCCAAGATAGACACTCTCAAATCCCGACAAATCATTGATAGATGAGCCGAACCACCAATAGGATTTGAGACCACTATGGGATCCGTAACTAGACTAGTATTTATGTGAAGTGTTTCAACTAACGAAGCAGATACAAACGAGTGTGAAGCGTCAGAATTCAAACAAGGTTCGAACAGGATGATCAAAAAGAAAAACCAAATTTCCAACCAAGATATATTTATACCTCTATCAGGATGTCAGTCGTGAGGGAACGCGTTTACCCTCCAGAAGATCCTGCACCTTGTCCTTACCTTTGCCTTTTTCTTCTTTGGACGATCCTAATAAGATGTCTTGTAATGATAACAACTTGTCTTCTTCTTCTTTCTAACGTCTATATTTAAGTAGTCAGGTATTTGACAAGTGTGGCCCTTCCTTTTCTCTTGGCCCCTTGTTTTCCTTATCGCCTTTATTTGGATCTACTTTATCGTGTGTCCTTTCCATGTCTCTCCTGCACATTCTCTGTTCGTGGCCTCCTACCAAATGAGGCTTCGTTCTTCATTAACCAAGCATCTAATTGAACCTTCCTCCCGTCATCTATCCTAAAGGTACCAACAAGTCCTCCACTTCCGCCTAGTTTTGATAGACGTTCCAGTCCCATGAAGTTGTTTTCCGCCCATCATACAGAAGTTCTTACATATCTTAGAAAAAGGGTCTATATGCATGGAGGAAGAAATTCAAAAAGGAAAGAGGAAGAGATTCAAAACGGAGAATCGAAGGAAAGATATATGTATATATATATATATATATATATATATATATATGGCTCTTGGGGGTTATGTTTTTAAAACAAACAAACTTTTCTCTTAAAAATACTCTCCTTAAAACATATTTTTAAAAGTATTTCTTTACAAAATGCTTTTGAAAAACAGTTTTTCAAAATTCATATCTGTTCTGGTAACCTTCAGCTTTGATACCACGTGCAACACCCCACGTCCATTAATGTCACCCACAAAGGGAATGCATTAACTTCCATGGAGCGTTATTAGTGTATAGAACAAAATATAACGAGACTGATACAAATATTGGTACTTGAAAAATTTAAAACAACTTTTATTGCAGCGGAGAAAAGGTTTGATTACAACAACTTCATAAACCAAGTACACTTAATATCCATCTTGACAAATTGTTTTCAGAGTACATAAAGTAAAAAGCATAACCCCAAACACAAGTAGCCATAAAAGAGATGAGCCGAACTTTACTTTCAGCAATCCAAGCACTTCCAAAAGAGAGAGAAAGAGATCCAAATCAAGCTCCGCTAGTACTAGTCCCACCCTGAGAACCTAGGGGGGGGGGGGGGGGGAGGAAGAAAAGAGGCGAAAAAAGGGGGTCATACATGAAGTCTACCGAGTACCGTAACTTTAACAATACAATTATTAAAGTAATTAGGATAAGGCATAAACTGGTAAAACAAGGAATGACTGTGAAGCAAGTGGGCAAGACAAAGCAAACAGAGGAATATTTTGGCGTTAATTGCGCTTCTAATCACTATAGGATAATTACTATACTACACCAATGCTAATTACACCGCACCATTACTAGTCACCCTAAAAGTTGATCCCGCCCACTGAAAATAATAATAATAATAATGGTAGTTTTGTGTACCCCTAGCTGTCTTCATAGGTGTCGTCTGCCCCTATCTCCACTAGTTGTACCCACTACCCTCCCCATTCTAATTACGATGTTTATTCATAATATGGTAGTTATACTCCTAGCTGTCTTCATAGGTTCCTTCTGCTCCTATCTCCGCTATTCGTACCCACTTCCTTCCCCATTCGATTGGCTCCCTAACTCGTAGATACCCGTGCCGGTCCCACAGTGGGGTGTATCACTCCCCAAAGTGGCAACCCGATGCCACTAAAGATGCATGGCTTATATCTACATGATGCAACAACGTCTTACCTACCAGCCCGGGCCCACGCACGCACATGACCCCGTTGGACTTGCGTTGCCACCGCTAACCCGTTTTGACCTCTTACAATCAAACTCAGTAAGCGTGCCCTGTCCTCGACTTGGGTCGAGCTCACAAAAATACTTTATGGGTTACTGGTTTGAAAAGGGTCCCCACACAAGCTTTCCACCTATGCTTGGTCCCCACTAGAATTTCCCACTTAACCCCTTCTTATTCATGTCTTCTTACATGTTTCCAACTTGGTTAAGTGTTTATAATTATATCCCACATGTCACCTATGTTATTCACTAAACAAATCAACATGTGTTATTGGTTAAGCTTGGCTTAACCCTATCCGCTTATTAGATCAATATATTCTTGGTTAAGCTGGTCTTAACCCCATCCACTTATATCTTATTGGTTAAGTTAGTCTTAACCCTATCCGCTTATCAAGTCAATATACATTATTGGTTAAGTTTGTCTTAACCCTATCAGATCAATACATATTATTGGTTAAGTTTGTCTTAATCCTATCCGCTTATTAGATCAATATATTATTGGTTAAGCTGGTCTTAACCCCATCCACTTATCAGATATATATATATATATTATTGGTTAAGTTGGTATTAACCCTACCCACTTACCATGTTTTTTTTATGATTAAGTACATCTTAGTTCACAGATACATTGGTTAAAAGAATAACTCCCTAAGTACCAACCCCGAAGACCGAAATCAACATTAGATTGTTACTCAGAGAATCACTCACTCAACCAAACTTCTGTTTGTCATTCATATTCGTCTTTGCTCAGCATTAATTAATTATTAATGCACAGACCTCTCACATTAAGCCGATTACTTGTGGCCACTGGATATGCCGGGCGGTTCCGGGTAGACTTCCACCATAAGCAAGACTTAACTCGTGTCTAAGCATATTTCAATTTATGCCTTTAACCTCTCACATTCGACTACCGTTTGTGGTTGCTGGATTTGCCGGGCCGGTCCGGGCAGTCTTACACCACAAACGAGTCTAACCTTGTGTCTTAGGCCTTTATTGCTTATTTAATTTGTGCCTTTGACCTCTCACATTAGACTACCATTTGTGGTTGCTGGATTTGCCGGGCGGGTCCGGGCAGTCTTACACCACAAACGAGTCTAACCTCGTGTCTTAGGCATTTATTATTACACATTATTATTCAACCTCAATTTAATTAATATCCTTATTTCAAATTGCCAATAACTTCCAATTTTAATGCATGTCCATAATTGTCACTTAAATTATGTCCATAATTACTATGCATATAAATTTGGTCAATTAATGTCTTAAATTAATTATATGCCTTTATGCCATTTTATGCCAATTCACACTTATGCATATTTAATATTTTCCCATTATCCCCACATCGTTCGTACGTTGAAAGTGAAATATGTTAAAATCGCAAATAGTCTAACTCATAAAAAGGAAAGAAACATCACAACTTGCATAACACACAAAATAGATCTAACTAGCATAACATGGATCAAAACTGGCATGATTATGAATCATATTAACATAAATTTGCATAATCAACACTTGCATAGGCAATAGTCATAAAACATAAATTTGTATAAACTATGTACTGTCATGGATCTAAATGTATAGATCTAAACATGTAATTATGAACTTGCATATATGGATATGGTTTTCCTATGACTTCCATATGAATTTCATACAAACTTACAGTCAAACTAGCATACGATTCACATACAAAACTAGCATAGGAAACATAAATTTGCATAAGTATGTTACTGCCTTGGTTCTAAATATAGATCTAATATCAAAATGTGAACTTGCATATGGATCTAAACATAGATCTAAACATAAAAATGTGAAACGGATCTAAACACATAAATTAATGTCGCACTTTTCTCTTATAAACTAGCATATTTATATACTTGATTCACATATGTTTTACATCCCAACTTGCATAAGATTCACATATGTTTCAACATCCTAAACTTGCATACATATGTTTTAACATCACAAACTTGCATAAGATTCGCATATGATTTAACACATAAATTTGCATAAGATTCCCATAACATAAAATTGCATATGATTCGCAAATTAACATATGTAAACTTGCATAAAATGAATCAAGTTAAACATGTATAATTGTACATATAAATAGATCTACCAATCATACAACAACAAAACTGTCTTATGTTCACAAACAGACAATAACATCACATGTTTCAACAGACATGTTCTCATAATCCAATTACAACCCATCATAATTAATTTATTAATTATATTGTGAAAGAAATAGCACTCACAATCAAAAGAACAGTCTTGTTTTTCTGGGACATGTATTCCGAAACTGAATTGCTCGCCTTTGATGTAGACTAATTGTTATTCTAATTTGGATTTTGATTTGATTTTGATTCTTGCTTCTATCTTGCTTCTAAGTTGAAGAAGGAATGGTGGCTAAACTAGAACGATCATGGACGGCATGGTGGCTCCTTGGAATGAATTTGTGTGATTTAGAATTTGAGGATTATGGTTGCTTTTATAGAAGTTAAATCTTATGTGAGCCGTTAGATCGTTTTAGGAGAAATCAGAGCCATCCAACTAAAGCAAGTGTCACTCAGCCAATCATAGCATGACACATAAGCCCTAACACCTTAGAATTTGTCACAAAGCCAATAAGAGAAGGCCACGTAAAAAAGACAATCCTTAACCAACAAAAAATGCGCCACGTGCGCCACATGATGCGTACACGTCACATATATATATATATATATATGTATATATATATATATATATATGTATATATATATATATATATATGTATATATATATTTTCTATATTTTTTTTTCTTTTTATCTATCTTCCCAATTAACCATTTTCACACTAAACCACTTTTTGAACTGCGTTCACACTAAACCACTTTTTAGCCATTCCCCTAAAACAAAAATATGGCGCTGGCGGGGATCGAACTCTGTACCTCTTGTATGCAAGTCACATGTTCTAAACAAATGAGCTACTAAGTCTTTTTCTTACAAAACTTATAACATTGCTAAACATTATTCTTTTCTCATTCTTCTTTTTCATGTTTTGCTGCAGTATTTAATTTGAAGGTATCTTCTTCATACGGAGTTCGATTTACGCAAACTCGGACTCTTTCTCAAGCAGAATTCCGAGGTGAACGCAATGGCGCAACCCGTTTCCCTTAATTCCCACATTTGAAATTAAGTATTCCTTAATTCGTTAATTTTAATATTTAAAATCACGGGGTGTTACATTTCATCTTATTCTAAAAACCTATGCACAAGATATGCTCTGATCTTCATTTTAAGTCCTAGTTCAAACAATTCTAAACAACTAAATCAAACATAACATACAATTTAACCACTTAACCAACAATTACAACCAATTCCAATCATATACAAACAGGTAAATCACATACAATCATGAATTCAACAATAACAATTATAGGTCTATCACAATTTGAGACTAATCACATATGGATTACATTAGATCTAACATATGCCATAATAAGGTTAACCTAGGGGTTCTTAGATTTGAAATTAACATGTAAAATATGATTTTAGGGTTAAATTAACATATGGAGTGTTTAAATGACCTAACTACAACATATAATACAATATAGTCATGTGAGATATCATTATCACTCACCAAACCTTTAATTCAATGTAATACGATATAGATCTAATGTGGATGACAATAAAAATTCATAATTTGATGAAGATTCAGAGAGATATAATCTTCCTGGATGTAGATCCAGTTTCTAGATGAAGAATATAGATGATCCGATAAAGAACATAGATTAGGGTTTGAGAGGATTAAGGTGAATCAGAGCGGATCACAATCCAACCTAACTTGGGAATTGAGGGCGAAAGCTTCTATTCTCTCCCTACATTCCCTATTTATAATTTGATGTCATTAGTCTAATGGGCTAGCTAATATCAGCCCGTTAGCTGTCTTTGAATATGTCCAGCAGAAATAAAACTTAAAACTGCAATTTATCCCAAACCGCCAAGCCCTTTTCTTAATGTGACCATTTTATGGAATTTTGAATCACTATCCCAAAGCACTGAGACTAATTAGAGCACCTAATTCGGTCTTCACCAAAATTTATGGCTAAATTGAAATTCCACAATGGAAAAACGATCATGAAAAGGTTCGTAAAAATTATGGACATGTATTACATCGTCATGAACCACATATTAAAATTTTAGAATGATATGACCGCTTATGAATTAAATAGAATTATTTTGCAATCCTTTGATACATAAAATACGGATCGTTACAGCTATGTGCATTAATGTTTGCAATATCTTTTAAATATTTTTTGTTTCATTTTTTATTTTGTGCAAAGATTAATAGAAAATTTTATTTATTTCTCAAAATTGACTACTCATCGATTATGTTCTCTATACTTGAAATGTCATTTTAGTTAATCTTTACAGATTTTCTTCATGCTAGAAATTTATTTAGCCATTAGAGTCGTGTCATACAATTATCTTTTTAAACTCTACCCGTTATCGATTTGGAGTTGATAACGGAGTCGATTATTGGAAGTAATATGGAAAATCTTTTCCTAGTTATCGATGAGGAATTGATAACGAACCCGGTTGTACAAAACGATACGAAAAATCTTTTTTATTGGAAGTGTGAAAATGGAAAAAGTCATACGAATGGATAACTAATTATGCCTGATATTGAATAAGTCATTGCAGTGGAATTTGAATAGCGATAGAAACTTAACCAAATTCACGAAAAGAGACAGTTGAAACAAAAAAATTGGACTTGGCTTCGAAGCAGCGTGCTTTCGATTGAATCGAAACTTAGTTTTACCGTCAATCAAGTACAATCCAAAATCCAACCATATCCCTTCAAGGTGGCCATAATCTCGAAGTCATCGCAAAAAAGTTTCCATACCAACCTAAAAGCCTGTCGGAGTCTCCAGAGTGTGGATTATATCACCGAAGAAAAATAATTCCCTCGAAGCTAAGATGAGAAATTAATGCGAAATCAACTAAGTAAAAGTATCATACCAGCATGATAGTCAAATAGCTAATCGGGACTCACAGTCAAAGTCTTATATTAATTGTTAGTGCTAAAAGTAGAGATTTAAAAGAGAATAATGATTTTTTTTAATGAAAACGAGTAGAATTACAAGTAGAAAAGCAATAAAATCACACACAAACGTTTATAGTGGTTCGGCCCTAACGTGCCTACATGCCCTCTTCAAGTTTTCATTCTTTCCTTGAGTTTCTAAGGTTACACTGATTCAAATCTACGAATATCCTAAGCACAAAAAATAATTGAAAATTCTCAAAAGTCAAAAGTCACGAAATTTTCCAATGAAACCCATATTTAAAGGCAAAGATGAGCTCAGATCAGCCAAAAGATCGATGGACATAGTGGAGGTAGTGGAAGTAGTGAAAATAGTAGGGTGGCTACCTTCGAAATTCATGTCGAATCGGTTGTGGTTAGAGTTCAGATAGGCACTGATCTAGATTAAGTTGGCCATTAGCGATTCCGATCTGGTTCCCGTAGATGAACCTGCGGAAGGATCATTATAGAGTTCTTTTTCGAACGGTTATGAAATTGTGCTCATACCTAACGAGGACTATGTGTTTGGTCTGTTAATGCATGCATTGTCTAGGCGGATTCCACTTTGTTGCCTCTGTGTTGCTTTATTCAAAGTGAAATAGAGAGCAGCAATAAGACAACAACATGGTTTGTGCCAAGGATAGTTGTCGTTGAAGTGCATCGCCATCGTTCTGATGTGCTTTGTGCTATTTTAGTGAGTTTCTGAATGACTCCTGGCAATGGGTATCTTTGCTCTCGTGTCGATGAAGAATGTAACGGAATGCGACACTTGGTGTGAATTTGATAATCCCATGAACCATTGAGTCTTTGAATGCAAGTTGCACATGAGGCCATTAGATCGAGTGCACGTCTGTTTGGGAGTTATGTATTGCATCATTCCAATCTCCCTCATGCAACGAGTGCAGTCTGGGTGGCGATGGATATGGAAAATGATCTTCCATGCTTTAAATGTATGGTAGGTTAAAGTGATTGTCATTGCCAGGTATATGCGAGGCGAATGGTATGTCAAGTTAACGCATGATGTCTCTAATCGCGTCCGTGAGACCTGGGCATGATGTAGAACTAACCCAAACCGATTTCAATTTTTTCTTTGGTAGCAAGCTCGGACCATGACCTCAGATCAGTTGGGGCGACCCACTGAGTTTAAGCGTATCAATAAGCAGAGGAGAAGAAACTTACGAAGATTCCCATAGTAACGATGAGCGAATCGATTGTCGCCTTGATCGGATAAAGTGAACTACCCGTTGGAATGTGGGCCAATCATAGAAATTGAGTTTACGAGGATTTATTGGTAAAATCTATTCTTCTCGGTGCTTTTCACTTAGTGGAACGTGGTCCGTTCACATAAAACGAGTTTTCTCGGATTTACTTGTAAAAATGGTCTGCGTCTAGATTGTACCACTAAGTGCCAAATTCATGTCGCTCCATGGATAGGCCGATGGGATCATGATTCATGAGTAATTGGATCCATGGGTACGTTGACCGACCATCGAAATCTAATTGCACGGACTTTTTAGCAAAACTCATTGTGCCCGAATTTTACATGGGAAGAGTAGATCATGCAACAACCAAGCCGTAACATGTGCCGATCACTGATATTTACTTTCGTGGATTTTATGGCATTTTCTTGGATTTTACCAAACCTGAGCGGATTGCGCAAAAAAGGCTAAAACGCTGTCTTTTGACCTGCTTTTTGGTAAAGCAGTCACACGTCAAATTTATGGTTAGCCATGTGCTCGAGTCGTCGGAAAATACAAAGCGATTTGGTCGAAGTCGCGAAGTGTTCGAAAAAGGTTGGAAATATTGCCGACTCCCGTATCGTCTGTAACACCCCGTATTTTTAGTGTAAGATAATAAAATAAGAATAATTTAATTAGATAATCAGAATTAAGTAAAACGAATTGTACCATTGCGTTCTTCTCGGAATTCTAGTTCAGATAGAGTCCGAGTTTGCGTAAAACGATCATCGTATGAAGTTATGGACGACAGGAGTTTGTTAGAAAAATCAAGAAGCGGGCCAGAACAACTGGCGCACTAGGCAAATGCGCCAAGCCATTTTTGCACTGGCGCACCTCCTAGGTGCGCCCAGAACAATTTTCGGCCTCCGGACCCATGGGGTCGACCACTTCAAGGGGGGGTCGAGCCATAGGTCGACTCACCTGAAGGGGGCTCGACCCACATGAAGGGGGGGTCGACCCCCAGCGGCATATTTTGGCAGATTAGGGTTTTTTGATATTTTGACGGTTCAGATGGCTTTTGGGAAAATTTGAGGGTCCTGGTTGCTCCATACTCCTATAAATAAGAACCTAGACCTAACCCTAAATCTCATAATTCAGTATCTACGCCGGAGCTCTGCCATTACACACACTCTCTCTCTCTCTCTTCTCAAATTTATTTTGAAAATTAAAATACTAGCCTAGGAAAATTACGAATTCATATCTGGAAGAGAGAATCAACATCAATAAAAAAAGATTATTGATTCATGAAAGCAAGGTAGACTTCTTGATCCAATCTATTCAATTCTTCCTATTTCTTTCCCTTCTCTTTTAATGAAAATAGTCGATCCACGTTATTAAGTTTCAAATCAAATCAAAGGGGAAAGGAAAACCATGGATGATAGAACGGATCAGATCCAAAATTTGGTAAAAGCATGAAAGGTGAATGGGTTTAAACTATAGCCTTTAGATAATGTTATGACTATCGTTTAGCATTCCCCTTTTTATAAATTTTGAAATGTCCAGTTTAATTATAAATTGCTGTTATAACAAGTTGAGACGTTAATATAAATAGATCATGAAATTCATATGTTGAATCTATTAAATTGGGGGAATGATTGGCATGATATAATGTCAAATTGTTAATATGAATAATTCATATATTGAATCAATTAAAATGTTGGAATGTTTACATTTTATAATATTAATTTGAAAATATGGGAAAAATTCATATATTGGATTTGTTGGAGTGCTAAAAAGTTTGCATGTAAATTTGTCCCAATTGTATACATGGAATAATTGGAGTAAGTATATGACTATATGGATTCATGTTAACATATAATCGAATAAATTGGTTTGGGGCATCGACCATATTATGTTTAAAAATCTTAAATTGGATCATAAGTATAGAAAAATGATTAGGGCGCAAATGGGATCATATGTAATTGGCATAATTAGAATACTATGAATTTAGACATATAACCCATCATGACTATAATTGGGTAAATGGGCATTAACACCTATAAAGGCATAGGTTTAAATAGTTGATTAATAATGAATGCTTAGGATTACAATTAGAAATTGTAATTGCACTTATGGCACGAGGTTAGGTTGCATTAGTGGTGGAAGTCTGCCCGGACTCGACCAGCATATCCAGCAGCCACTAATGTTGAACCTAATGTTAGAGGTCGAAGTGCACAAATACGAGAAGGGCTATGACACGAGTTTAGGCCCAACTTGTGGAAGAAGTCTGCTCGGATCCTACCGGCTTATCCAACATCCACAAGTTGTAGGCCTAATGTGGGAGGTCTAGCCCATTATAAATCACAAAAGGACATGTTAATAAATCAGACTACTCAACCTAATCTAATCCATAGGGATTGTATGAATATGAACTAAAGTTAGGGTTAAGTAAAAATTGGTTGGACAGTGGGTGGGCTAGGCAAATCTAAGGGGATGGGTAATATTTACATATAGGCCCGCAAACTTAGCCCGATAAGGTTGTGTAATTATAGACATCTAGTGGTATACATAACTGGTAGAAATAATAAAGTTGTTTAATTAAAGGCACCTTTTAGGGTAAGCATAACTTGTAGAAATGATAATCACCTATTATAAATAAATAACATTAATGAAAATGTTGTATAATAGGTAGACTTGTCCTGGGGACAAGTAAAGATTATAATTTAGGTTACAATAAACTAATAAGGAAATGGGATAACTGGCGAAATGTGATAAGGGACACTTAATTGTAAATTAAGCAATCACTAAATGGGGAAAGCCAGAAACCAGTTGAGAAAAGTGGGAAAATATATGAAAAATAGGAAGTTGTACTTAATTATAAATTAAGTAATCTGTAAGCTTGGAAGTCTGAAATCCCGTTGATAAGAATGTTTAGGCATAGGGTCTAATAACATATTAAAGTGAGGCGCTTGAACCAGTCCGCACGTTTGAGGGTGAATAACCTAATGGGGTAGATCATCGTGGTATTATAAGGCACGAGGGGGAGCACACATTCATCTGATTGTTCTGACGGCTCCGAAGGACTAGAAGGGGAAGCACGCGACTTCCTGAGGTACGTAAGGTGCTTCTAGTAGTCCTCTGTTCAACGATAGATGTCTTAGGCTGTGCCCGCAGAGGTTGGGTCTACGCGTAACTACTAGGTGGGTGGGCCTTGACTGCAGATGTAGCTATGCAGTCAGAATGCTGTGACGAGGTGACACCAGGATGGTTCGGCAGTTGCCTTACTAGGAGGCAGAGGGTCAGGACCAACGAGGATAGCAGACCGTCGGACACCGTCATCGGCAGCCAGTAGGATGTGGAAAGACTTGAGCTTAACCCCAGGTACCATTTCACCCTTCACTATCGGGGTAAGGGGTTGAGGGGAGACGCCACATGGATATTCAGATTGTTTGCATTGAGAGCAGTCGCTTAGCTCTGGTAGTCTTTACTAGTTGAGGGAGGGCCCGAGGTGGGGCCATAGCCACAGTGAAAATAGAACCTAGGGATATCTGTATTTGGAGGCTCTTAAAGGCGGGCCTATACAAATATGGAAAAGCTCCTAACCGAGTTCTTTGCTTCTTGTATCGCCCTGCCACGGAACTCGGTGCACATTAGAGGATGTACGATTAAGGCATCGAGCTATAATTGAAGATACGTATGGTGGACAATCTAGATACATGCATGTCGGCTCTGGGTGGTGTATCGTAGACTTGAGGGCATTACTCTGGTATGGAGTCTAATTCGAACAAAGGTGGCAGTCGGTACGTTTACGTAGTAATGATAGATACATGCGGAACGTAATATTGTTATCCGTACGTCACTATGGAGTAGGATGAGGGACGACGTATATTTCGATGGTGTTACAGTGGAGATCGTGCGAGTGGGGTACCATGGGGTGTACCTCGATATTGGGGGTAGCTACATATATACTGTATTAGGTTAATCCACTGGGAAGTAAATGGGTATGGCGAGTGTGTAAGCCTTGAGTGCTGTTAACCCAAGTAACCTAATAAATAAGAAAATATGATTGAACGATATATGTAGGATTATCCAAAGTGTATAATTTAAATCCAGTCACCAGAACTTGTGTTCTGACCCCCTTCTCACAACATACTCGCAGGTTAGATTAGTGGCAGGGACATGATAGCCTTGGATGCTAATTAGGCAGTACTGTTAATATGGTAAGGTTATATTTTGATTACATTATATTTTATCCATTTCGCTGTGAGATAATTTCTTAGCACTGACATGTTTTATGTCTCTATCTTTTCTGCAGGATATCAGAGCAAACAAATCTGAGTTTCGATATATTGTAATTTAAAAAAAAAAAATTGGTCTATCGAAATTAGTTGTCACTACTGGTATCAGAGCTTAGGTTTAGGATTCCTATATAAATAGTGAGTGAACGTATTTGCATTTTTTAAAATATAAATATATTATATACATACCTAGATCCATAGAGGAACTCACTAAATAAAAAGAGTATAAATGGGATGTTTGTTTTGTACACTAAGAGTATAAATGGGTTTGGCAGTAAAACCTTATAGATTGGAAAAGGTTAAAAAGAGAAAAATGGATTAGGAATATATATATATATAGTGGAGAGAATTGACCTTGGGGAGTGTCTAGGAAAGCCTAGAAAAAAAATTGGAAACCCGCTTTGAGTCTAACCCCATTGTTAACTTTTTAGAACTTGAAATTATAAAAGTTTTGGGAAAATGATTTATGGTGTTTTCAAGTTTTAATCTTAAAAGTTATAGTTTTAAATAAGTAAAATATACATATTGAGTTCTAAAGTAAAATGGGGTATATTTTGCAAATAGTGATTTCTTGTGAAAATTTTGTCTAAGATAAAATTCTCTCATTAAAAGGTGCATATTATAGAGCATGTATAGCTCACTAGTTTCTTGTTACATTTCATACAAGAGTTTTTAATAAAGAAAGATTTTAAATCTCTATTTTTATGTCAACCCTTTTTGATAAATTATTTTAAGATAATTTTGTGGGTGGACAAAATAAGTTGTAGAAAATAAGAATAGAGTGGATGTTGGCACCTTGTATTAAGAGACAAAACCGACCTTATAGGTAAGAATATGTCGTAAACCCTATTGAGAAATAGTTGTCTGTGTCTACTCCAGTTTTGTGATTTGAAAAAAAATGATGACTTACATTTTTAAGATGACATGTTTTTGTGGTTTGGGAAAAGTAAGTTTTCATAAGGAAAATGATATTTTGACACTTTTGAATTTTTGGAAGAAAATTTAAATGAAAAAGAAAGATCAAACCATGTTTTAAAGTATGGAGTAGGTAAGGATTAGTGCCTAGGAATGATGGGAAAAGTTTTGAGGCTATAAAGTAAATAGCGAGAATTATCTTGGAATAATAGTGAGTTTCCCGTAGAATGCGTAAGCGTTGGAAAGCCTAGGATGTCGCTTTAAATAATTGTTGGAACACAGCTAGGACTAGTAGTGACTACTAGATAGTAAAGGGTAAGTAAGTGTATAGATCTTGTTGCTAATTTCCATGTTAGGGGTAAAAACCCGTTACTACATTTCTGTGGGGATCGTTCTGTTGTTTTGTTGGGTATTTAGGGTAACACCTAGACCTGCCTTGGATCCCATAGTTTGGACTTTTCCATCTGAGGGGGACATAGTCCCGAGATTCTTGGCCCTAAGTAGTAGCTGTGTAGGGTGTCTGTTCTCCTGTTTTAGTTGGAAGACTAGAGGCTTATTTAAATTAAAACTAAGATCAGATAATTAAATAAGCTAAGAAAAGAGAAATGGTACAAATAACAAGGAAACAGAAAATTCAATAAAGCAACAAAAATGGAAAATTATGCGAAAAGATGGATAAGAATGAAAATTTTCCATGATAAGATGAAAAAGAAAATCAGTAGCAAAGTAAATTTTCTTATGCGGGCTGTGCTTGGATAGGAAAATAGGGAATCTTTATAAATAGTTACATAAAAATCCGAGTACGGTTAGAAAAAGATTGAAAAAGAAAAGCGAGAGATGCAGAGTTTTCCGTTTTCCACCCTTTTTGTAACATAAGAAATCGAATTTAGAAAATTAGATTTTTCTGAAATTCGAAAATAAAGTTGGTTGGTAGGATTATGGATGCAACAATTGGATGAACTATTCTCTTACTCAGTAAGAGTATGGGAAAATTTGGATAAAAAAGCATTTTGATTTTCAAAATATTGCATTCATGTAGAAATGCCCGTATATTTAGGATGTGAGCATCATATTTTAAAAGGAGTTTTGAAAAGCTTGCATACACATAGGAGGTACCGATTAGGCATGCATTCATTATTATGTTGTACTTCACTTTGCACAAGTGCACGATGTTTGCAAAAATTGGATGCACACATGATGGATGTATATTATGCGAGGGGTTAATTTATTTTACCCTTATCAAATTTCGGGGACGAAATTTCCTAAGGGTGGGAGAATGTAACAACCCATATTTTTAGTGTAAGATAATAAAATAAGAATAGATTAATTAAATAATCAGAATTATGTAAAATGGATTGTACCATTCGTTCGTCTCGAAATTCTGGTTCAGATAGAGTCCGAGTTTGCATAAAACGGACATCGTATGAAGAAGTTATGGGCGGCAGAAGTTTGTCAGAAAAATCAGGAAGCGGGCCAGAACAACTGGCGCACTTGGCAAGTGTGCCAGGCCATTTTTGCACCGGCGCACCTCCCAGGGGCACCCAGAACAATTTTTGGCATCCGAACCCATGGGGGTCGACCCACCTGAAGGGGGGTCGACCTACGGGTCGACCAACATGAACGGGGTCGACCCCCGGCGGCAGATTTTGGTAGATTAGGGTTTTCTGATAATTTGACAGTTCAGATGGTTTTTGGGCAAATCTGAGGGTCCCAGTAGCTCCATTCTCCTATAAATAAGACCCAGACCTAACCCTAAATCTCATAATTCGGTATTTACGCCGAAGCTCTGCCATTACACTCTCTCTCTTCTCAAATTTATTCAGAAGATTAAAATACTAGCCTAGGAAAATTATGAATTCGGATCTGGAAGAGAGAATCAACATCAATAAAAAAAGATTATTGAATCATGAAAGCAAGGTAAACTTCTTAATCCAATCTATTCAATTCTTCCTATTTCTTTCCTTTCTCTTTTAATGAAAATAGTCGATCCACGTTATTAGATTTCAAATCAAATTAAAGGGAATGGAAAACCATGGATGATAGAATGGATCAGATCCAAAATTTGGGAAAAGCATGAAAGGTGAGTGGGTTTAAACTATAGCCTTTAGATAATGTTATGACTATCGTTTAGCATTCCCCTTTTTATAAATTGTGAAATTGCCAGTTTAATTATAAATTGCTGTTATAACAAGTTGAGACGTTAATATGAATAGGTCAGGAAATTCATATGTTGAATCTATTAAATTGGGGGAATGATTGGCATGATATAAAGTCAAATTGCTAATATGAATAATTCATATATTGAATCAGTTGAAATGTTTACATGTTGTAATATTAATTTGAACATGTGGGAAAAATTCATATATTGGATTTGTTGGAGTGCTGAAAAGTTTACATGTAAATTTGTCCCAATTGTATACATGGAATAATTTGAGTAAGTATATGACTATATGGATTCATGTTAACATAGAATCGAATAAATTGGTTTGTGGCATCGACCATATTATGTTTAAAAATCGTAAATTGGATCATAAGTATAGAAAAATGATTTGGGCGCAAATGGGATCATATGTAATTGGCATAATTCGAATAATATGAATTTAGACATATAACCCATCATGAATATAATTGGGTAAATGGGGATTAACACCTATAAAGGCATAGGTTTAAATAGTTGATTAATAATGAATGCCTAGGATTACAATTAGAAATTGTAATTGCATTTATGACACGAGGTTAGGTTGCATTAGTGGTGGAAGTCTACCCAGACCCGACCGGCATATCCAGCAGCCACAAATGTTGAACATAATGTGAGAGGCCTAAGTGCGCAAATATGAGAAGGGCTGTGACACGAGGTTAGGCCCAACTTGTGGAATAAGTCTGCCCGAACCCGACCGGCATATCCAGCATCCACAAGTTGTAGGCCTAATGTGAGAGGTCTAGCCCATTATAAACCACAAATGGACATGGTAATAAATTGGACTACTTAACCTAATCTAATCCATAAGAATTGTATGAATATGAACTAAAGTTAGGGTTAAGTAAAAATTGGTTGGACAGTGGGTGGGCTAGGAAAATCTAAGGGGATGGGTAATATTTACATACAGGCCCACAAACTTAGCCCGATAAGGTTGTGTAATTAAAGACATCTAGTGGTATACATAACTGGTAGAAATAATAAAGTTATGTAATTAAAGGCACCTTTTAGGGTAAGCATAACTTGTAGAAATGATAATCACCTATTATAAATAAATAACATTAATGAAAATGTTGTATAATAGGTAGACTTGTCCTGGGGACAAGTAAAGATTATAATTTAGGTTACAATAAACTAATAAGGAAATGGGATAACTGGCGAAATGAGATAAGGGACACTTAATTGTAAATTAAGCAATCAGTAAATGGGGAAAGCCAGAAACTAGTTGAGAAAACGGGGAAAATATATGAAATATAGGAAGTTATACTTAATTATAAATTAAGTAATCTGTAAGCTTGGAAGTTTGGAACCCCGTTGATAAGAATGTTTAGTCATAGGGTCTAATAACATATTAAAGTGTGGCGCTTGAACCAGTCTGCACGTTTGAGGGTGAATAACCCAATGGGGTAGATCATCATGGTTTTATAAGGCACGAGGGGGAGCGCACATTCATCTGATTGTTCTGACGGCTCCGAAGGACTGGAAGGGGAAGCACGCGGCTTCCTGAGGTACGTAAGGTGCTTCTAGCAATCCTCTGTGCGGCGGCAGATGTCTTAGGTTGTGCCCGCAGAGGTTTGGTTTGCGTGTAACTACTAGGTGGGTGGGCCTTGACTGCAGATGTAGCTATGCAGTCAGAATGCTGTGACGAGGTGACACCAGGGTGGTTCGGCGGTTGCCTCACAAGGAGGCAGAGGGTTAGGATCAACAAGGATAGTAGACCGTCGAACACCCGTCATCGGCAACCAGTGGGATGCTCAAAGACTCGAGCTAAACCCAAGATACCATTTCACCCTTCACTATAGGGATAAGGGGTTTAGGGGAGACGCCACATGGATGTTTATATTGTTTGCGTAGGGGCAGTCGCTTAGCTCTGGCAGTCTTTACTAGTTGAGGGAGGGGACGAGGTGGGGCCATAGCCACCATGAAAACAGACCCTAGCGATATCTGTATTTGGAGGCTCTTAAAGGCGGGCCTGTATAGATATGGAAAAGCTCCCGACCGAGTTCCGTGCTTCTTGTATCGCCTTACCACGTAACTCGGTGCACATTAGAGGACGTGCGATTGAGGCATCGAGCTACAATTGAAGATGCGTATGACGGACAATCTAGATACATGCATGTCGGCTCTGGGTGGTGTATCGTAGACTTGAGGGCATTACTCCGGTATGGAGTCTGATTCGAACAAAGGTGGCAGTCCGTACGTTTACGTAGTAATGATAGATATATGCGGAACATAATATTGTTATCCGTTCGTCACTATGGCGTAGGATGAGGGATTGCATATATTTCGATGGTGTTACGGTGGAGACCGTGCGAGTGGGGTACCGTGGGGGTGTACCTCGGGTAACCACATATATACTATATTTGGTTAATCCACTGGGAAGTAAATGGGTACGACGAGTGTGTAAGCCTTGAGTGCTGTTAACCCAAGTAACCTAATAAATAAGAAAATATGATTGAACGGTATATGTAGAATTATCCAGAGTGCATAGTTTAAATCCAGTCACCAGAACTTGTGTCCTGACCCCCTTCTCATAACATACTCGCAGGTTAGATTTGCGGCAGGGACATGATATCCTTAGATACTGGTTAGGCAGTATTATTAGTGCGGTAAGATTATATTTTGATTACATTATATTTTATCCATCCCACTGTGAGATTATTTTTGAGCTCTGACATGTTTTATGTCTTTGTCTTTTCTGCAGGATACCAGAGCAAACCAATCTGAGTTACGATAAACTGGAATTTTGAATCAAAATCCAGTATGTCAAAATTGGGGTTGTCACATCATCGTTATTGGATTGGATAAGTCGTTAATAATCTCGAAACATCTGGCATGGTAAAAATATGTGATCGGTACGGTCCGATCACGTGGCAAAACTCGTCGAGGCAAAATATTTTGATTTTGGAAAATTCTTCTTTGGATTACTTAAAAACTGCTGATTGGCATGGCACGATCAGCAAAAATCGCTTGTGCAAACTCAACTGGCTTGGATAAGCCATTTGACAAATTCTGGTTTTGAGTACTCAAAAACTGCTGATCGACATGGTACGATCTGCAAAAATCGCTTACGCAAACTCAACTGGCTTGGATCAGCCATTTGGCAAGTTCTGGTGTCGATTACTAAAAAACTACCGATCGACACGGTACGATCAAGCAAAATCACTTGCGCAAACTCAGCTGGCTTCGATCACCCACTTGCAAAGTATCAGATTTGGCACTCAAAATAGGATGATCAATACGGTCAAACTATGTATTTTCACGTGCACGCATCGGGCTTGGCATGACTTGGATTTGGCAGATCAGAGATGTGATATTCTTGATGCGAAATTGGCACTTTGAAAAAGCCTTGCGCACTCCAGAAGACAATGCGAATTTCATGGGTGCGCATCGGGTGTTTTCTGCGAATCAATACAAATTAATGATATCATGAAGGCAATCATTTAAAATCACGTATAGGCCCTCTGCAAAACCTGTTAGTAGCCTCAAGGTTTGACAAACACTGAATCGGGTAATATAACATTTCTATTTTTTTTTACCATATATGTGATCTTAACGTTCTCAATTTAACAGAATTGGGAATGTTTACAAATTATAGTTTTCGTTGATTTGGCATGATTTTATGCTGCATTCAAATGAGTTACTTTGATATATGCTTATGTCATATGCTTAGATCCCAAATTTTGATGGGCTAGAATTATGCATAAGATTTTGATTGTTTTGTAATTCCTATAAATTGGAAAACTTTCAAAGGTTTTATTTTATCTTATTTTATTGTCCTCAACAAATTTTTTCACATGTAGATTGCTATTGCAAAAACTGTTATCATACCTATATTGCAATAAAGGTGAAAGAGATTTTCTTTGCTATGGTTATCTATCCATTTAAATGGGAATAAATTCTGTGTTGAACATACGTTACACACGCATACCCGTGTATGCACACATATACACAAATATTGGTGTGCATGCATGCACAAAATTGCTATTTAAGAAACCATGAGAATTAATGTCATCTTATGGAAAATATATTTGAGGCGATAAATAGGAAATGACCAACCATGAACATAACCTCACATTTTACTGCAAGCACCTTTTCTGTTGGTCCTGGTTACATGGTTTTGTGGGTCAGGTTCGAAAATTCGGTTTTGACCATTTGAAATTTTATACGTTCCAATCAATTTTGAAAGTTTTGAAAGTATCAATTTTTGTTTCAATTTCGATCGTATTATTATTGTAATATGTTAAAGTAATAAGAGTGAATATGCTAATATGCTAAGAGACTTTACTATAATTTAAATGACATGTAGACTCTATAAATAGAGAGACTGTTTACATTGTAAGACACACCCAAATCAATGGAAATGAAAGGGCTCTCCCTAATATCTTATGTTCTCTCTAATGGCTTCTCCTCTTTTATCTGTTTTGTTTTATTTCATAACATGTTATCAGCACAAGATTCTATTAGAGCTATTTTTTGAAATCTTCTAGATCTACATTTATGGATTTGTCAGGTGATTAATTTTTATTTAAGTATTTTTAATTCATGGATTTCTACAATTGTTTTCAATTATTATTTTTGTTTGAGAATCTTTGATTAATGGATCTATGAATTTGTTATATCTTCTATTCTTCTAGATATGATTCAAACTTCTAGATCTGTTTTTCTACTTTTTTGTAGATCTAGAATAGATTATAATGGAACTATTTTTTTAGATCTAATTATTTTTATTGACCCTAAATATATGTCTAGATTTATTCTTTCAAGTTTTTATGGATCTAATTTTGAGTTTTCCAAATCCAATTTGATGTAGATTTGATTATATATGTATTGTTTTACATTATTGATGATATAGAGGTAGATCTAATTTATCTTTACCGATCTACTATTATTTTTCATATATGATTCTTTTAGAAAGACAAAGGACAGATTATCTCTTGATTTATCACTAGAAATTAAATTGAAATATTGGTTTTTTTTAATGTATATGCAACAAAATTATCAGTGTAAAATATAATGGTGTACAAATTTGGCATGCGTCGACTACATCAATAAACTAATTGAATATTGCGTTCTAAATTAGAGGGAACATGTAAAATTATGCTATAATGTATTCTTTTTGTTCACTAATATTTTTCCCACTGAGCTTTTATTAGTAAGGTTTTTAATGAGGTATTATCTTGATCCTGAACTATCAACCTTCATTGGAATAGGGCTGTCAATGAATACCCGAAATATCCAAAATCCGTCTGTATCCACATCCGAAAATGCGAAAAATATCAGATATCCGAAAAGCAGATATGGATATCCGAAATGCTTAGCGGATACAGATACGAATATAGCACTATCCGTATCCGATAAATATCCGTCCGCTATGATTTTTTTTTTATATTTAGGTTATAGTAATTTATTATTTTATAAACAGATGGATAAAAAGTAACAAAACACATAAAAGGTAACGTATGGATAAAAGGTAAATACGCAGCCACACAGGGCCACAGCCCAAACCACCAAACCAGGCTCCAGCAAAGGGGCAAAACCGTATACAAATAGCAGCCGCTAGATAAAATCCAATGAACTTCCTCTACCCTTTATATTCAAGTTTCACGAATCAGAAAGAAACCCTCACGCCTCACTTTCATTCTCTAATATCTCGTAGGTTAAAAATAGCAGTTGCACCTCCTTCGAATCACGAATCATAAACCCTTATTTTCATGAATCAATTTTAGATGCGATTTAATTTGAAATCGGCTTCGAGCTCCCACGTCCTTCGAGCTCCTTCGCGTCGCGCCGCCAATCCAGGTCCTTCGAGCTCCTCCGTGTCGCGTCGTTGCCCACCGTTGATTTGGTACAAATTAAACCTTAAGTATTAATTTATATTTTCCAGCAGTGTTAATTTATTCGCGCAAGTTAATTTATTCTGCTTAATTTATATTTTCCAGTCTTCTACTTCAATTTCAGTGATGCTAGTATTAATTCATACACAGTTACAAATTAAATAGTGGGATTTAAACATGTCCAGCAAATAATATTAAGTCATACATTGTAGATTTATTTAAATAAGTTTATTTTATTTAACAATGTTTACACCAAGAAGATGTTTGGACCATGGTTCGATGTGATGACCCCAAACTCCCGTAGTACGAAAGCAAGGATAATCATTAGAATATAACACATAAACAATAATAGAAGAACAGAAATATAGAATTACAGCAGATAATGTACATCAAATTACACTGGGAATAATATATCATCAGAGTTACACAATATAATAGGATCATACTTAGTACATAATACGGTTTCAGCTTAATATAAAATGTCTGCAGTGGAATCAAACATAATATACTAAATGAAGTCTGAACAGCATAATAGAAATGATAGGATCCATCGTCAGCTCCATAGCTATCCAGAATGAGTCTGCTAAAACCTGAATACAAGGTTTCCCATGTGGAAAGAGTGCACCCAAGTTTGCAAAGTGAAACAAACTACGAGTCAGTCATGGGAGTGGTATGAGAAATCTACTTAACCTATTTAATAATAAGGCTAATCACAGGACCATGCCGCTAACGCGGAACGGGTTTACTCTATTGGATTGCCAGTGCATAAATAAAGCAAATCATCAAACAATGCAACGCTTTTTAGAAAAATGAAGTCATTATAAGACTCAAGTCCCATCACACAATGCAACGCAAACCGGAGGATAGAGTTTTACCTTATAATGCCCAAAATATGCTTGATATGTATAAAACAATTTGATATTATTATTAGTGTTTATATGTTTCAAAAACATTTTCAATCATAATGAATCAATCATAGACGGCATAGCTACCATATACTATGTCGTCAAATATAGGTTTACAATCCAAATCGCATGGGGTCGTATTGGAAGTTGGATTTCCATCATGAACCAAGGCAAGGGATCGTCCTTACCGAATTCGAGACAATCTAGCCCATGTCTCAGGACTTAGACTCAGGTGAGCCCTTAGGAGCCACAGGGCCAGTCCACAACTAACGTTAGTGGATTATATATAATTCCAGAACAATATATTTTCCCGCCTTATGGGGTGTAAATCAAGAGCCACTAGGGACTCAAATTCGATATATCTCGCTTTCCATCATCCATATAAGTAAAAATGTCTGGGATCCATACCATGACACCACTCCTAGCTAGAAAGAAACGCATGTTTTCCCTGGATCCTTCTCCCGTTTCTGATTCATACCGGGGTGTGAGGCTCGCGAAGTAACACTATACACAAAGCTATGCTAATTAAAGCTGTGCTTTGATCGTCAACCACAAGGCTCTGCTTTTCAACAATAATCCTTGATCATTTGCATCTTGGCATGCCACACTGACAATTCACGCCATGCGACTGATGTCTATAAATATATAACCTCTAAGCTCGTACGTCTCAGAAAAGGGTGTTAAGCAAGAGAATGAATTCTCCGCCACCTAACAAATATATATTTAATAGAAATCAATCAGCACAGAATAAAATCCAATGTCAAACATACATCCATTTACAAGTCCGTTCTCCGACTGAACGAAACAGGAGACACCTTATTCCTCGTTCCATATGTCCAATACGGAAGAGAGGCTCTCGCATATCCGGACAATCAACAAGTATGTCCAGACAACTACCACTGTAACCCTTTCAAGGCAACAACTCAAATCAAAGGCATCAATAGTCGTCCATTCGGTGTGAAAATCGTCGGTCTTCAACCACTGTCTTCAAATCTTCAACTTCTAATCGTCGATTAATTATTTGAAATGAGAGTTAACTTGGCATTTTCAAATAATTCGCGAATATATATAATTCAAATCAATTCTTTTCATTCCATATCGTTTATAATATTTTACAACGATTTATCGCTATTTTTATTATATAAAAATTAGTCATTTTTAATTAGACGACGCTTCAGGTCATTACACAGCTCTGGCGCTGTTTTTATCAAAATTTGATTTACACATTTATCAAAATCTAACCATTGGATCTTAGTAAATTTTATATCTTTGGAAAGATCTTTCCAAAGCGAACCCAACGGTTCCAGTTTTGGGAAAATCCGACTGTCGGATCTCTCGGTATAATCGTTTAAAGTTACGATTCCAAATCGCGAACTACAGCTGCGCGATTCATTTTATTTGAATTTATATTTATATACATATATATAAATTAATTCGTTTGACGATTTCAACACCATTTATTCCCTACCATATAGTTAACATTATTTTAATGAATCAAACTGACATTAAAAATGTATTTTTTTTTTATGTCTCAACATTTTATCGAACTATGAATATTTTAAAGGAATCATACTTTCATTAGAAATGTAATTTTTAATGTTAAGCTATTCTTACCAAACTTGAATCTTTTTATTGATTCAATCTTTACATTAAAAATATAATTTTTAATGTTAAACTATTTTTACCAATCTTGAATCTTTTTAATGATATCATACATTACATTAACAAAGAAATTATAACATAAAGACACTTTTGTCTACATTGAATCTATTTATATGAAATCATACATTACATTAAAAATGTAATTTTTAATGTAAAAACATTTTTGTAAACATTGGATTCTTTTTATATGAAATCATACATTACATTAAAAATGTAATTTTTAATGTTAAAACATTTTTGTCAACACTGAATTTTTTTTAATATTCATATTTCATTAAAAGTATGATTTCTTATGTTACAACATTTTTATCACAACAAGAATCTTTTTAATGAATCATATTTCATTAAAAATGTACTTTCTTATATTACCACATTTCTATCAAAACAAGGAACTTTTTAATGAATCATATTTCATTAAAAATGTACTTTTCATGTAAACACATTTTTGTTAAACTATGAATCTTTTTTAATGATTCATCTTATTACATTAAAATGTAACTTTTTATGCTACACATTTTTATTGAACTATGAATCTTTTTAACATCATACTTGCATTAAAAATGTAACTTTTAATGTAAACATATGTTTGTTAAACTATGAATCTTTTTTAATGATTCATCTTATTACATTAAAAATGTAACTTTTCATGTAAACACATTTTTGTTAAACTATGAATCTTTTTAATGATTCATCTTATTACATTAAAAATGTAACTTTTCATGTAAACACATTTTTGTTAAACTATGAATCTTTTTAATGATTCATCTTATTAAATTAAAAATGTAACTTTTCATGTAAACACATTTTTGTCAAACTATGAATCTTTTTAATGATTCATCTTATTACATTAAAATGTACTTTTTAATGTAAAAACAAATTTATCATACTTGAATCTTTTTAAAGAATTCACCTTTACGTTAAAAATGTGATTTCTAATGTTAACATATTTTTCTTTTCAAAACTTAAATCTTTAAATGATTCTCTCTTACATTAAAATGTAATTTTTTTATGTTAACACATTTTTCATTTCATATAATGATCATTTTTTCCATATTTCTACATACACAATAAAAGTGAAATTTTTATTGTTAATATATTTTCTTATATACAATAAAATGTGAATTTTTATTGTTAATATATTTTAATTTCAAATCAATGAATATTTTTAATGTTTTCTTATATACAATAAAATGTGGATTTTTATTGTTAACATATTTTCATTTCAAATCAATGGATATTTTTAATGTTTTCTTATATACAATAAAATGTGGATTTTTATTGTTAACATGTAATGACCCGAAAATCCCCGCCCTCAGAATCGACCATAAACAACATAGGTCTGATCCAAAAGTTGGAAATTCTCGAATGCATTAACTCTGGGCATACAACACATCAGAATAAATAACAAAAGACTTTTATAAACATCATAATAATGTTACATCAAAGTAAAGAATATCAGAGTACATCGATAAATAAAATACAGCGGAAGACTTATTACAATAAATTAATGCAATACACAGCGGAAGACTTTCTATGCTCTGGACACAACTTTAGACTTCGATCCAGAATCCTGCTCAAGTGATAAATATCTGCAAAAAGCTACTCGACTGCCCGTGTGGAAAAGAGGGTACCCGAGTTTGCAAAGTGAAACAAACTACAGGTCAGTCATGGGACTAGTATGAGAAATCTAACTTAACTAATCTAATAATAAGGCTAATCACAGGACCACGCCGCTTACGCGGGACGGGTTTACTCCATTGGATTGCCAGTGCATAAAATAAAGTGAATCGTTAAATAACGCAATGCTTTTTAGAAAAATGAAACCATTATAGACTCAAGTCCCATCACACAATGCAACGCAAACCGGAAGATAGAGTTTTACCTTATAATGGTCAAAAATGCTTAATACGATAAAAACAGATTTGATATTATTACTAGTGTATATATGTTTCAAAAACAGTTTCAATCATAATGTATCTATCATAGACGGCATAGTACCCCATCCTACTATGTCGTCATACTAGTTCTACAATCAAAACCGATGGTGTCGTATTGGAAATTGGGTTTCCATCATGAATCGAGGCTATGGATCGACCTCTCCGATTCGAGACACTCTAGCAAATGCCTCAGGATTCCCCACAGTGAACCCTTGAATGCGGTAGGGCCGGTCCACACATAAACGCTAGTGGATTGGCAATTCCTGAACACACGCTTCCCGGTTCTTTTGAACCTCTAATATGGCCACTAACAACCTATAAAACCGAGGTACCTCATAATTCATCATCCACATAAGTAAAAATGTCAGGGCTGGTAAGTCGCTGACACCACTTCTAGCTAGAAAGAAACGTGTGTACTCCCTACGGTCCTGATCCCGTTTTTGACTCATACTGGGGTGTGAGGCACGCGAAGTCATGCTATACACAAAGCTACGCCTAAACAGACTATGCTTTGATCATCAACCACAAGGCCTGCTTTTCAACAAAAGCCCTGATCATTTGCATCTTGGCGCGTCACATTGACAATTCACGTCATGCGATCGATAACTACCAATACATACCCTCTAAGGGTGTTAAGCAAGAGACTAAATTCTCCACCACCAAACGGATATATATTAAATAGAGATCAATTTAATTTACATAGAAAATGTAATTTTAAAATCTATTCTTTTAATCGCATCTAAAATGACGACACAAATGTCACTTTTATTTCTACTCTTTTTATCGCATCTAAAATGGCGATAAAAATGTCACTTTTAATCTATTCATTTATTTACATCTAAAATGTAAACAAAAATGAAACTTTTTAATCCATGGTTTTTATTTATATCTAAAATGTAAATACAAATGTCACTTTTTTTATCTATGTTTTTATTTACATCTAAAATGTAAATAAAATGTCACTTTTATTTCTACTTTATTATCGCATCTAAAATAACGATAAAAATGTCACTTTTAAAATATTTTATTTTATTTACATCTAAAATCTAAACAAAAATGAAACTTTTTAATCCATGGTTTTTATTTACATCTAAAATGTAAATACAAATGTCACTTTTTTTATCAATGTTTTTATTTACATCTAAAATATAAATAAAAATATAACTTTTGATTCTAATCTTTTTATTGTCTCTAATTTGACAATAAAAAAATATAACATTCTAATCTACTCTTTTTGTTACTTCTAAAATGTAAATCAAAATGTAACTTTTAATCTGATCTTTTTATTTACGTCTAAAATGTAAATAAAGGTGTCACTTCAAATTTATTCTTTTTATTTACATCTAAGATGTAAATAAAGATGTCACTTTAAATCTATTCTTTTTATTTACATCTAAAATGAAATAAAAATGTTCCATTTTATATAAAAAAACAAATGACATAAAAAGATGTTCTTTTCATACAACAAAAGAATATGACATAAAAATATTCTTTTTATTTAACAAGAAAATACATGAAAAGATGTTCTTTTTACTCAACATGAAAATAACATAAAAAGGTGTTCTTTTTATTTAACATAAAAAGATGTTCTTTTTATTCAACATGAAAATAAAATCAAAATTTGTTCTTTTTGTTTTGAAAAAAACAAATTCACTAAAAATCAAATTTTACATAAAATCAACAAAATATTATTTTATTGAAAACCCAATATCAATAAAAATCCATTTTCATGTGGTTCATAAAAATGAGATTTTTATTCTAGTTCCTAATTTGATAAAATCCATGTTTTATGTAAATCATGAAAAATGTGATTTTATTTCAAATCTCAAATGTGATAAAAAAATCCATGTCCATGAACAACAATAAAAATGTAAATTTTTATTGTTAATCTTAATTCCCATGTTCTTGTAAAATTAAGGATGGAATCTTTAATTTAAAACCCAATAAATATTTATAATTCTGAATAAAAATGAAAATTTTAACACAAGGACAAATCAAATAATAAAGATCTGAAATAAAGAAGGAATTTTTATCGTGCGAACAAAACAAATAACATGAATCTTAGTAAAGATGAGATTTTTATGACATAGACAAATCAAATAACATGAATCTCAATAAGGATGGGATTTTTATCGTGTAGAGAAATCAAATAACATGAATCTCAGTAAAGTTGAGATTTTTATCGCGAAGATAAATCAAATAACAAGAATCTCAGTAAAGTTGAGATTTTTATCGCGTAGACGAATCAAATAACATGAATCTCAGTAATTGAGATTTTTATCGTGTAGACGAATCAAATAACATGAATCTCAGTAAAGTTGAGATTTTTATCTCGTAGACGGATCTAAAATAATAGATCTGAAACAAAGAAGAAAATTACATCGCATAATCATATCTAAAATATTTGATCTGAAATAAAGAAGAAAATGCGTCACAAAATCAGATCTAAAATATTGGATCTGAAATAAAGAATAAAATTGCATCGCAGATCTGAATTTTCACCATACAAACAAGAATTAAATAACAACAAAAATAATTAAATTTTTAAATAATTCAGAAATCTCACCTAAATATGCTTATCCAAATGGCCCTGGTAAGAATCTCTAGTTCTATATATAAACATCCTCCAATTTTTGTTTGTAAAAATATAAATCTTAGAAATCCATTTTTTTAGAAGTTTTACATAGTGGAGGCAGAGAATAGGGAATGAAGTTGTGAGAATTAGTGTTGGATAGGAAGTGTATTCATCAGGGAGGCAGAGTAACTTATGCCTTTAGATTTTAGGTTTTTTATTCTACACCGATCAAGCAACGTCGGCTAAGTTTTGAAAATAGATTGAAGATATGCCAAGTTTAGCAAAAAAAAGTCAATGATTATTCTAGGAAATAGTTCTTTTTTTTAAACATATTGATTGGCTTATGTGTCAATTAATGCCTAATTAATGGTATATGAACCTAAAGACTTCTCTTTATATGCACATACTTAGGGAAATTCAAAATCATGTTCATTAATTACAAGAATGTGCTTAATATATATATACAACAACAACAAAAATAGAAACCTTCCCTAAATGTCTAATAAATCAAAACTTTAAATATAGAATTTGAACATTATTTGTATTTTGTCAAAAGACATATAGTCAATGCATAATTAATACACACGCGCGCACACACACACATA
The DNA here is from genome assembly GCA_030737875.1 of Allium sativum. Classification (NCBI taxonomy): domain Eukaryota; kingdom Viridiplantae; phylum Streptophyta; class Magnoliopsida; order Asparagales; family Amaryllidaceae; genus Allium; species Allium sativum. The sequence continues at coordinate 339,291,538 of CM060912.1, forward strand.
TACATATACATACATACATACATATATGTGCATATATATCTAGAATTTGAAAAACATGTTAATTAGTGTGCAATTAACCCGTGCAATTAATTCACAAAGTACGACTTATACTTTCCATATTTTTATTACATTCTTTTCCGGTTTTGACATGTGTCTAAATTCCAAATTCAATCGTGCAATTAATATGTTTGTATACATTGAAATTTTATTTATGTATATTTACGCGAGATTTTTAATTATTCCATTTATGTATGCATTCTCCAATTACATAATTTATTAATTACTCATGATAGTTTATATGGCTAAACTCATATTACTCAAATTATGCCAATTCACATTTTACATATGATCCCATTTGTGTCCAAATCATTTTTTTTTCTTTCTATACTTATGATCCAATTTAAGATCTTTAACATAATTTGGTCAACGCCACAAACCCATATTTATTCATTTTGTTTTATTTTTAACATAACCGGTATTTTTAATGTTTTAACACTTCTAAACTAAAAAGATGAAACATTTCATCAAGATGAATTTTATGGTATGACAACTTCCAAACAAAACTATGTTTACATTTTACAATAAAAGGATGATTTTTATTGTATAGCAAATTTCCAAAAATATGTTTACATTTACAATAAAGATATGATATTTATATTTTTACCAACTTCCAAACAAAACTATGTTTATATTAACATGTTTACAGGTTCACAAATCAATGTTATTCAATGCCAATTATTAACATGTTTAAAATCAATGTAAAATAGCATGTTTACTTAATAAATGTCATGTTTACAAATCAAAGCTAATTAACATATTTTTAAAGCTAAGTGTTAATTATAAATCAATTTCATGTCTTGAATTCTCTAAACCAATACATTCTAAGTTATGTTTATCATTTATAGCATGTTTTTAACAAAATTTTCTTAAAATAAAATTTTAAAATAGTTTCGATTTTCCGGGTTATTACACTCTTCCCCACTTAAAATCTTTTCGTCCTCGAAAAGGAACGAAGCTAAAGTTGTTAGATTAACCAACTCAACTTTTATTCTTATTATTGGTTTCAATAACTTTATTAGTTGGTTAACTTTTCAAATATATATAACTTTTACATATCAAAAACATATTTTCTAATATTGGATTATATTTATAATCACAAATACGTTAATTATAGACTTTTTACTCTGATCTCATTCTACGGCATTACTAACCCTATCTCTAATGAGTTTTCTCATCCTAGGATACTGCTGATCCTATCTCTATTGAGTATCGTTATTGGATATTACTAACCAAATGTCTGATGAGTCTTTTGTCCAGTCCCGACGAGTTGTACCCCAAAGATTTGAGCCAACCAGAGCTCTGATACCATATGTAATGACCCGAAAATCCCCACCATTTGAATTGACCATAAACCGCACAGGTCTGATCCAAAAGTTGGAAATTCTCGAATGCATTAACTCTGGGCATACAACACATCATAATAAATAACAAAAGACTTTTATAAACATCATAATAATGTTACATCAGAGTACAGAATATCAGAGTACATCGATAAATAAAATAGAGCGGAAGACTTATTACAATAAATTAATGCAATACACAGCGGAAGACTTTCTATGCTCTGGACACAGCTTTAGGCTTCGATCCAGAATCCTGCTCAAGAGATAAATATCTGCAAAAAGCTACTCGACGGCCCGTGTGGAAAAGAGGGCACCCGAGTTTGCAAAGTGAAACAAACTACAGGTCATTCATGGGATTGGTATGAGAAATCTAACTTAACTAATCTAACAATAAGGCTAAGCACAGGACCACGCCGCTAACGCGGAACAGGTTTACTCCATTGGATTGCCAGTGCATAAAATAAAGTGGATCGTTAAACAACGCAATGCTTTTTAGAAAAATGAAACCGTTATAAGACTCAAGTCCCATCACACAATGCAACGCAAACCGGAGGATAGAGTTTTACCTTATAATGGTCAAAAATGCTTAATACGATAAAAACGGATTTGATATTATTACTAGTGTATATATGTTTCAAAAACAGTTTCAATCATAATGTATCAATCATAGAGGGCATAGTACCCCATCCTACTATGTCGCCATACTAGTTCTACAATCAAAACCGATGGTGTCGTATTGGAAATTGGGTTTTCATCATGAATCAAGGCTAGGGATCGTCCTCTCCGATTCGAGACACTCTAGCAAATGCCTTACGATTCCCCGCAGTGAACCCTTGGATGCGGTAGGGCCGGTCCACACATAAACGCTAGTGGATTGGCAATTCCTGAACACACGCTTCCCGGTTCTTTTGAACCTCTAATATGGCCAGTAACAACTTATAAAACCGAGGTACCTCATAATCCATCATCCACATAAGTAAAAATGTCAGGGCTGGTAAGTCGCTGACACCACTTACGGTCCTGATCCCGTTTTTGACTCATACCGGAGTGTGAGGCTCGCGAAGCCACGCTATAAACAAAGCTACGCCTAAACAGGCTATGCTTTGATCATTAACCACAAGGCCTGCTTTTCTGGATCTGAATGCAACCGGAGTCACCTTATTCCTCGCTGTATGTCCAATAGAAGGAGAGACGCTCGCATATCCGGACAATCAACAAGTACGTCCGGACGGCCACCACTGTAGCCCCTTTAAGGTAGCAACTCCAATCATGGGTATCAGTAGCAACTTATCCATTCGATGTGAAGATCACCGGTCTTCAATCACCGTCTTCAAATCTTCGACTTAGATCATCGTATAATCATTTGAAATGAGATTGAACTCGGACTTTCAAATGATCCTCGCATATATATATATATATTAAAATCATTTCATATTGTTATTAGTATTTAATAACGATTTATCGCTATTTTATTTGTATAAAAATAGCTCAATCTAATTCAACGACGCTTCGGGTCAATGAGCGGCCCTGGCGCTGTTTTTATCAAAATTTAATTTACATTTATCTTGAAATCTAACCGTTGGATTTTAACAAAGTTTATATCATTGGAAAGATTTTCTCAAAGCAGTCCTAACGGTTCCAGTTTTGGGAAAATCCGATGGTTGGATCTTTCAGTATAATCGTTTGAAGTTACGATTTCAAATCGTGAACTGCAGCAGCGCGATTCGTTTTATTTTAATTTATATTTATATATATAAATATAATTCATTCGTTCGACAATTTCAATTTATTTATTCTTTAAATAATTTTCTACACTTCATATTCAAGTTATTTTTAATGAATAGCAGTTTATTTCAAAACATGTACATTTTTTCACTCCTTATATGACAATAAAAATGTGAATTTTTATTGTTTATCATTTCTATTTCAAACAATGAATATTTTTATATTCTCTTTTTTTACATTAAAAATGATTTTTAATGTAACCATGTTTTATTTTTAAAACATGAGCTATTTTCTAATTTCATTTCTTACATTAGAAATGAGGTTTATAAGGTAAACATGTTTTTATAATTTAAAACATGACATTTTTATATTTCATTCATTACATTAATAATGAGGTTTATATTACATAAAAATGTGAACTTTTTATATTACATAAAAATGTAAACTTTTTATATTACATCAAAATGTAAACCTTTTTCTATTCTTTTATTACACTATCGCAAAATGTAATCTTTTATTTCATCTTTTACTACATTGAAAAATGTAGTGTTTTTGTTTAATCTTTTATTACATCGAAAAATGTAATGTTTTATTCAATCTTTTATTACATTGAATGTAATCCTATATTAAATATCTTATTACACTGAAAAATGTAATCCTTTATTTCATCTTTACTTACATTGAAAAAAGTACTTTTTTTCCTTTCATTCTTTAATTACTGTTAGACCAAATTTTGGTGCTAACACCCAAACTCTATGTAAAATTCTCACAATCACAGATCACAGATAAAAAGCAGTAAAATAAGAGGAGACACGCGGGATTTTTATAGTGGTTCGGCTCAATCCAAGCCTACGTCCACTTTAAAGTTTCTTAAATCCTAAGAAGCTATTACAATGTTGTTTGTTTGCAGTTTATACACGAAATCCTCGTGGTTACAATGAAGAAGAGGAGATTAAAGGGGAGATTATACACGAAATCCTCGTGTTGTAATGTGGAATTCAACTTCTGGGTTATGCAATAGCCTTGCGAAGAACCATAGTTGAAGCCATGGGGAGTTAGAGTTCCAAAAGTCCCTTGAAATAGCCATGCTGTGGTGTATTTATAGGCGTAGAAGAGCCTCTGGGTGACCCGGTTCGGATATGCCACGTGTCACGACCGGAGTTGATCTCGAGAAGTAGTGGAAGAAGTCCTTCTGTTCGGGTTTTGCCAAGTGGAGCCAGATCCATGAATGTAGAGGCGGTTACTCCTTGAGAATCGGTCAAACCTGATTGCATGGTAGCAGGTCGAAGGGGGTCAGATCGGTTCTCCATCTGATCCGAACCAAGGTGGAATCCCCGATCCGAAGGCTGGAAGCACTTTTGTGCAAGATACTTCAGGCGGGTCGGTTCGGGTCCGATCCGAACCGAGTTGGTGTCCTCGATCCGAAGAGTGGAAGCACTTCAGTGCAGTGTGTAAGGCGGGTCGGGTTCGGATGATCCGATCCGAACCGAAGTGAGCTGGAATCCAAGTCTGAGCATCTTCGAAGTGTGGAGTCGGAGCGGTCCGATCCGATCCGGGAGGTCAAGCCAATTTCCAAATTCCAAGTTTCCGGTTCTGTATGCGTTCATGGAAACGGGCATAACTTTCAAATCGTAAGTCTGATTGAGCTGAACCAAAGCTCAAACTGAAGCTAATTCAGAGAGCTACAAGAGTTACAGAGCTTAGCTCCGTAATCGCTGTTTTCGGGCCCAGAAAAGGTCATCTTTTAGGAGTTCCGGGCCATTCTTTGTTTGTGATGCGACTTCAACCAAATCGCTTGCTGTCTTCCGATGGTATTTCCAACACTTGAGCTTATTGTTGAGAAGAGATTCCATGTGTGACTGCTTTGACTAAAAAGCGGGTAAACATTTTGCCCCTCAGAACATATCTTGCTGAATGAAGGATGATGCGTTTTGGATAATCCAAGAAATCCAAGGCCACGCCGGGCCTGCCAGTTGCAAGTATAAACCATACCTGCGAAGAAGAGAAAGGAAACGGGTATGTCAAAATCCTGACAAAACTGATTAACTTTCGAGCATAAACCATGCTTGGGCATTTGTTTGAGCATAAACCATACTTAAGGGACGATCGAATTATCCTGCCAAAACCTGACGAGGGACCTAACCTTTCAGGTATAAGCCATACCAGGAAGTTCAAACCGAGCATAAGCCATACTCGAGTTTTATTGAGTTCCTTTGGCTAATCCCGACAAGACAATAAGCCATTCCAGAGTATAATCCATACTTAGAAATGTAGTGGAGTACAATCCATACTCATACCGAGATGGAGCTATACTTGCCAAAGCCTGACAAGATAGTCCGTCCCTAGGCACAATCCGTACCAAGGGTTTCGAGATAAGTATAAGCCATACTTTAGTTAAGATTGAGAATCCTGCCACAACCTGACAAGATACTTAAATTGCCAAACATAATCCATGCTCGAAAAGTCCTTCCTTATTCAATTCAAAGTACAAAACCAAAGCAAATCTTGATTGGTTTGTCATCGAGTGCAGAGCACGATTTGGAGCTAAATCCTAACCCTGAGCGTGTGTACTCCGATTTAGCCAATCGGAAAACCTAAAGAAAGCAAAGAGACATATCTTAAATCCTAAGAAATGCTGAAAACGCAGAGTGATCCAATCCAGATCAGTTGATGACGAGCCGATGGGAGCTCGTTCCAGGGTCATTCCCTCTCCGGGGAGCAGGTGGTGGCAGCACAGGTACATGTGCTGTTGGGTGTTTCACATACTCGGGTAGCTCTCCACGTCTAACCCGTTCCTCAATCAGATCTCGCAAGTGTCTACAGTCATTTGTGTCATGACCGTCCATATCGTGAAATATGCAATATTTCCCAGAATCGCGTTCTCTTTGCGATGGCTCCCTCCTGGGAGGCTTTGGATAGGAGACGTCACCGTTTGTGTTCACGTAGATGTCGGTTAGTGACGAATTAAGTTCTGTGTACTTTTCATATTTGGGCCCTCTCCGGGGCTGAGCGTTGCGGTCATTCTTGACGGAAGCTTTTCCTTTGCCTTTACCAGAATCAGGCGGTTCTCCGTCTTTGAGCATGTTAACATCAAGAATTTTCTTTTCGGACGTTGCGTCTTCTTCACGCAAAAACCTATCCGATTCAAGATAGAATTCACTGAGATTCCTTGGTGGGTCTCGGTACAAGGATTTTTTGAACTCCGAGTTGTCTAGAACGCCACATACTGCCACCATCAATACCATAGATGGCTCAGGTCGATCAACTGATGCTGCTGCAACGTTGAACCTTTCCAGAAATGACCGCAGAGTTTCTTTAGGCCTCTGCTTGATTGTAGTTAGTGACATTACATTCTTGGGTCGAGCGATATGGACCCGAAATTGTTCAATAAAGCAAGCGACCAACATGTTCCAGCTGTTGATCGATTCAGATTCCAGCTGCCGAAACCACATAGCAGCAATATCAGTCAAAAAGAGGGGAAAGCATTTAGCCATGACGTTTTCCGACGCCGATTGAACTTCCATATGCCGTTTATAGCGCATTAGGTGCACGGTAGGATCTGTCCTGCCGTTGTAGGGTTCCAGTTGTGGAAGTTTGAAATCTGGAGGATTGCGGGAATTCCTGATTTCCTGTGTGAATGGATTGTGATTGACATCATCCATGTCATTCTTATAAATGCGGCCTCTCGAAAGGCGTTCAATAAGGCTGGCGAGCCGATCGCCTTCAAAGAGCTGTTGCAAGTTGACAAGTCCAGAGCTGGTGCCCCCAGCGTTAAGTTCAGAAGTGTGTGGAAGAGTATAAGGAGCTTGGCAGGTCATCCAGTTCGGTTTGGAGGTGCCCCCTTGCTGCGGCTCGGAGAAGCGAGGGAGGTTATGGAGAGGTGCACGGTTCGGATCGGAGGTGCCGATCCGAACAGGTTCGCCTGCTCCGAACCGGGGAGTTTGATGCTGAATTTGTGTGGTATTTCCGACCCGAACCGGTGCGGATGTAGGTCGAACAGGAGCGAAGCCTTGATTTCCAGAGGGGAGGCTGCTGCCCCCAGGCTCATGCAGGGTTGCTGTTCGGATCGGGTCCGAACCGATCCGGTGGGGAATGTCCCCCATTTCCATCTGCGTCTGATTCAAGTTTTGGCCCTCGGTTCGGATCGAATCCGAACCGATCCGGTTTGCAGTTGCTGCTGGGGCTATTTCCGTGCTATTTCCAGCGAGTTGTGCATTGCCGCTCGGCCTGCCATCCATCCGAGCGAAGAATTGGTCGATCATCTCCTGTTGTTTGCGGAGGAGATCATCTTGCCTTGCCATTTGAGTTCTCAATTCAGCGAGAACGCCATCCATTTCATCTCTGGTTAAGTATGCTGATGGATTTTCATGAGAGGAAGCCTCCTGGCTTGCCTCGTTCCTTGTGCCTTCAGTGCCAACATCCTCAGCACGAGAGAAGGTTCCGTCTTTCTTTCGCTTGACCATTGATCCAATAGCCAAATAATCCGCTTCCGTTCAAGCTAGTAGAAGAAGTTGTATCGTGTGCCCCCTTCCTGGCGCGCCAAAATGTTAGACCAAATTTTGGTGCTAACACCCAAACTCTATGTGAAATTCTCACAATCACATATCACAGATAAAACGCAGTAAAATAAGAGGAGACACACGGGATTTTTATAGTGGTTCGGCTCAATCCAAGCCTACGTCCACTTTAAAGTTTCTTAAATCCTAAGAAGCTATTACAATGTTGTTTGTTTGCAGTTTATACACGAAATCCTCGTGTTTACAATGAAGAAGAGGAGATTAAAGGGGAGATTATACACGAAATCCTCGTGTTGTAATGTGGAATTCAACTTCTAGGTTATGCAATAGCCTTGCGAAGAACCATAGTTGAAGCCATGGAGAGTTAGAGTTCCAAAAGTCCCTTGAAATAGCCATGCTGTGGTGTATTTATAGGCGTAGAAGAGCCTCTGGGTGACCCGGTTCGGATATGCCACGTGTCACGACCGGAGTTGATCTCGAGAAGTAGTGGAAGAAGTCCTTCTGTTCGGGTTTTTCCAAGTGGAGCCAGATCCATGAATGTAGAGGCGGTTACTCCTTGAGAATCGGTCAAAGCTGATTGCATGGTAGCAGGTCGAAGGGGGTCAGATTGGTTCTCCATCCGATCCGAACCGAGGTGGAATCCCCGATCCGAAGGCTGGAAGCACTTTTGTGCAAGATACTTCAGGCGGGTCGGTTCGGGTCCGATCCGAACTGAGTTGGTTTCCTCGATCCGAAGAGTGGAAGCACTTCAGTGCAGTGTGTAAGGCGGGTCGGGTTCGGATGATCCGATCCGAACCGAAGTGAGCTGGAATCCAAGTCTGAGCATCTTCGAAGTGTGGAGTCGGAGCGGGTCCGATCCGATCCGGGAGGTCAAGCCAATTTCCAAATTCCAAGTTTCCGGTTCTGTATGCGTTCACGGAAACGGGCATAACTTTCAAACCGTAAGTCCGATTGAGCTGAACCAAAGCTCAAACTGAAGCTAATTCAGAGAGCTACAAGTGCTACAGAGCTTAGCTTTGTAATCGCTGTTTTCGGGCCCAGAAAAGGTCATCTTGTAGGAGTTCCGGGCCATTCTTTGTTTGTGATGCGACTTCAACCAAATCGCTTGTTGTCTTCCGACGGTATTTCCAACACTTGAGCGTATTATTGAGAAGAGATTCCATGTGTGACTGCTTTGACTAAAAAGCGGGTCAACAATTACATAGAAAATGTAATTTTAAAATCTATTCTTTTTATCGCATCTAAAATGACGATAAAAATATTACTTTTATTTCTACTCTTTTTATCGCATCTAAAATGACGATAAAAATGTCACTTTTATTCTATTCATTTATTTACATCTAAAGTGTAAACAAAAATGAAACTTTTAAATCCATGTTTTTTATTTACATCTAAAATGTAAATACAAATGTCACTTTTTTTGTCTATGTTTTTATTTACGTCTAAAATGTAAATAAAATGTCACTTTTATTTCTACTTTTTTATCGCATCTAAAATGACGATAAAAATGTCACTTTTATAATCTATTCTTTTATTTACATCTAAAATGTAAACAAAAATGAAACTTTTAAATCTAAGTTTTTATTTACATCTAAAATGTAAATACAAATGTCGCTTTTTTATCTATGTTTTTATTTACATCTAAAATACAAATAAAAATATAACTTTTGATTCTAATCTTTTTATTGTCTCTAATTTGACAATAAAAAAAATATAACATTCTAATCTACTCTTTTTGTTACTTCTAAAATGTAAATCAAAATGTAACTTTTAATCTGATCTTTTTATTTACATCTAAAATGTAAATAAAGGTGTCACTTCAAATTTATTCTTTTTATTTACATCTAAGATGTAAATAAAGATGTCACTTTAAATCTATTCTTTTTATTTACATCTAAAATGTAATAAAAATGTTCCTTTTTATACAAAAATCAAATGACATAAAAAGATGTTCTTTTCATACAACAAAAGAATATGACATAAAAATATTCTTTTTATTTAACAAGAAAATACATGAAATGATGTCCTTTTTACTCAACATGAAAATAACATAAAAAGGTGTTCTTTTTATTTAACATGAAAATAACATAAAAAGATGTTCTTTTTTATTCAACATGAAAATAAAATCAAAATTTGTTCTTTTTGTTTTGAAAAAGACAAATTCACTAAAAATCAAATTTTACATAAAATCAACAAAATATTATTTTATTGGAAACCCAATCTCAATAAAAATCCATTTTCATGTGGTTCATAAAAATGAGATTTTTATTCTAGTTCCTGATTTGATAAAATCCATGTTTTATGTAAATCATGAAAAATGTGATTTTATTTCAAATCTCAAATCTTATAAAAAAAAATCCATGTCCATGAACAACAATAAAAATGTAATTTTTTATTGTTAATCCTGATTCCCATGTTCTTGTATAATTAAGGATGGAATCTTTAATTTAAAACCCAATAAATACTTATAATTCTGAATAAAAATGAAATTTTTAACACAAGGACAAATTAAATAATAAAGATCTGAAATAAAGAAGGAATTTTTATCGCGCGAACAAAACAAATAACATGAATCTCAGTAAAGTTGAGATTTTTATCGTGTAGACAAATCAAATAACATGAATCTCAGTAAAGTTGAGATTTTTATTGCGTAGACGAGTCAAATAACATGAATCTCAGTAAAGTTCAGATTTTTATCGCGTAGACGAATCAAATAACATGAATTTCAGTAAAGTTGAGATTTTTATCGAGTAGACGGATCTAAAATAATAGATCTGAAAAAAAGAAGAAAATTACATCGCATAATCAGATCTAAAATATTGGATTTGAAGAAGAAAATGGCGTCACAAAATCAGATCTAAAATATTGGATCACTACAAGAAAAAAGGCTATTTCCGACGGCTGAAAACTGTCGGCGGCCGTCGTAAGCCGTCGGAAATTGTCGTCGCTTTTAGAGGCGTCGAAAATCTGATTTTCCGACGGTTTTCGACATAGCCTGTAGTTTTTGTTTCCGACGGTTTTTGGCAGTTTGTAACGGCTTCCGACGTCTTTCGTCGGCCGTCGTCGGAAGCCGTCGGTAGCCGTCGGAAAACCTGCATATTTTTTTTTCGAAATTTCAGCTGCTATTTAGCCTTCCAACTATACTTCTTCACTAAAACCAGTATCTAATAAATCAATAGATAACGCAACATATCAGATCTCAACCAATTAACAAAAACACAAAAATTTCACCATAAGCTTAAACCATTAACTACATAATACATAAATTTGTGCACACCACGTAGTCCACCAATATATATACCCATAATAAATACACTACCCCAAAAAATCTGCTTGATTTCCAAATCCTAACTCATATTTTGTACAAATTATAAAGAAGTGGACAATTTGAATCCTAACTCATATTGTAGCAACTGTGTAAGGGTACATGATTTTATTTCTAAACTAAAAATTATATTAAAAAAAAAATCGTTTACCACTTGATTTACAAGTCCACACCGCCTGTTTCACGTCGCTTTCGCGCATCCAAAATCAGAATTTAAGCACACCTTAAAATTAGAATTAACATACCTTAAAAATATATTTAACACAAAAAAATAGAAAAATATACCTTAAAATCAGAATTTAAGCATCTCTTTCCCGTAGGCCCATCCAAAATAGTTAAAGGAACTGTGTCATCGTCGTCATCTATAATATATATGCATTAATACTAACAAAAAGAAAAAGGAATCGAGATTCCAACAAAAACACCAATATATAGGTAAGGGAGTTTACCTTCGATGACTACATAAAGGGGGTGACTGCACTGTAATCGAAGAGAGGTTCAAATTCGTCCAATTGTCTCCCTGCAATCATTGCCAAGAGTTCATTAGTTGACTACATGAAGAAGTTGGCGAAAACAAAATCGGATAAGCTCGTATCATCAAATTTGGTAGAACGTGATTTAATTGCTCATTTATATTAAGCAAGAGATGGAGTAAAGTAGTTAATATGCCATGATGATATTATCACCAGCATCACGGACAATATGTGCGCAAGTTTGGAGGTTGCTGGACCGGGTCTGCAAAGAATGACATTATCAATCAAATATTTTTGATATTTACAAATAATTTTGTGCACTTACCTTCGCCTCAGCAGTGTTCCAATACTTGACGCTTCCCACACTGTTGTTCCAACACTGAAAATAGATAGCTTTGTATGTTACTTCACAAATTTATTCATACATGTAATATTCATAGATATAATGCATCGATTTCATGCATATTATCCTATTTTGATGTGTTCTCTTAAGTCTGCATCGTTGATTCATAAATAACTTAAATCACAAAAAGGGTTTTTGTTTTGTTAGATGTACTCAAACAATTTTTGTAAGATTTTCCACTTTTGCAACAAATACAAGAATAACAAGTACATAACAGTGCACATATACTCAATTAACCACAATTATACAATGGTCAAAATCAAGTTATGGGGGACATATGCACAAATAACCAAACATTGCACATAAAATTTTCAATTTCATTATATCACATGAAATACGCACATAATAGGATGCTATAACCCACTAAAACGCTATTTAAACCAATTGCAGTCAATAGATAACCCTAATTTTCTAATTTAAGCAAATATAGATTTAGGTAAAAATTGGATTTTTATGGAAAAAAGAGATTATACCTCAAATTGATTGCTCTAGAGATCTGAATGAAAGCCAAGGAGGTTCTTACGTGAAGAAATCGAGATTTGGAGGCAAAAAAATCGGATTTGGGGTGGTAGGGTTTTAAAAACCGTAGTTGGAAAAAATGGATGAGCAAAAAAAATGAGGAAGAAAGAGTTCGGTAGGCAATTTATCACGAAAATTTCGGACGGCCGCCGACGGCCCGTCTGAAGCCGTCGCAATTCAGCCGTCGCAAATAACCTGTTTTCTTGTAGTGGATCTGAAATAAAGAATAAAATTACATCGCAGATCTGAATTTTCATCATACAAACAAGAATTAAATAACAAGAAAAATAATTAAAATTTTAAATAATTCAGAAATTTCACCTAAATATGCTTATCCAAATGGCCCTGGTTTATATGGATAAGCATATTTAGGTGAAATTTCTGAATTAAATTTTAATTTATGTATATTTACGCGAGATTTTTAATTATTCCATTTATGTATGCATTCTCCAATTACATAATTTATTAATTACTCATGATGGTTTATATGGCTAAACTCATATTACTCAAATTATGCCAATTCACATTTTACATATGATCCCATTTGTGTCCAAATCATTTTTTTTTCTTTCTATACTTATGATCCAATTTAAGATCTTTAACATAATTTGGTCAACGCCACAAACCCATATTAATTCATTTTGTTTTATTTTTAACATAACCGGTATTTTTAATGTTTTAACACTTCTAAACTAAAAAGATGAAACATTTCATCAAGATGAATTTTATGGTATGACAACTTCCAAACAAAACTATGTTTACATTTTACAATAAAAGGATGATTTTTATTGTATAGCAAATTTCCAAAAATATGTTTACATTTACAATAAAGATATGATATTTATATTTTTACCAACTTCCAAACAAAACTATGTTTATATTAACATGTTTACAGGTTCACAAATCAATGTTAATCAATGCCAATTATTAACATGTTTAAAATCAATGTAAAATAGCATGTTTACTTAATAAATGTCATGTTTACAAATCAAAGCTAATTAACATATTTTTAAAGCTAAGTGTTAATTATAAATCAATTTCATGTCTTGAATTCTCTAAACCAATACATTCTAAGTTATGTTTATCATTTATAGCATGTTTTTAACAAAATTTTCTTAAAATAAAATTTTAAAATAGTTTCGATTTTCCGGGTTGTTACATAACATATTTTCATTTCAAATTAATGGATATTTTTAATGTTTTCTTATATACAATAAAAGATATTTTTAATGTTTTCTTATATACAATAAAATGTGGATTTTTATTGTTAACGTATTTTCATTTTAAATCAATGGATATTTTTGACATTTTCTTATACACAATAAAATGTGAATTTTTATTGTTAAACAATTTTCATTTCAAATCATGATCATTTTACATATTTTATATATACAATAAAAATCATATTTTTATTGTTCAAACAATTTTATATCATGACATGAATATTTTACAACACATGAATATTTCAGAAAATTTCGGCAGTATAACGGCAGAGTAATTAAAACCGACACCGTCCCTAGTGCGGCTCCTCTGCTAACTCAGGCCTCGCGGCGATACAAGGGTTTCATTTTTTGCAACAACCCGTAACTTCCCCGTGAAGGAAATCCAGGATTGCTTTGAGAACAAGCCACATCGGAACACAGACAGAAGAACATTTCATTGCTTATTACAACAATTTCATCAAAATACAAGAATATACAGAGTATGAATAAATAAAATACAACAGAAAACATCAAAGATTTAAATACATTACTGCAGCGGAAAATAATACAAAACACAACTGAAAAGAATATACGGATACAGAGCTTTCTGAATATCATTCCAGCGGTAAACCAGGATCCCGTGAATGTAAATCTGCAAAACCAAAATTACTAGCTGCCCATGTCGAAAATAAGGGCATACAGAGTTTAGGTTAAAACAATAAACTCCAAGTCAGTCGTGATTGGTGTGAGAACTAAAACAGTTGTTTAAAACTTTACTTTAAATCAGATATATCAAGGGACCACGCCGTATAACACGGAACGGGTTTCCTCCCAAGAATACCAGTGCATATATCAAAACAGCGCAATGCTTTTTGGAAAAATGAAGCTATTATAAGACCCATGTCCAATCACACGATGCAACGCAAGCCGTAGGATAGGGTTTTCCCTTATAATAGCCAAACATGCTTGGTACGTTAAAAACAAATCATTTGATACTATTATAAGTGCATAGTGTATAAAACAACTTCAAATATAAATGTATCAATTCTAGACGGCATGGGTACCATAAATCATGTCGCCAATACTAGGCTCTACAATCAAAACGCAAATGTCACGTATCGGAAGTTGGATTTCCATCTGTGAACCGAGGCAAGGGATTGGCCTCACCGAATTCGAGACGCTCTAGCCCGCCTGTAACACCCCACCTCCGCCAGGGTGTCTCTTGCAAGCACTCTGACTTTGGAGGGCGTTTGAATCAGGTATACATGCATAATGATATATCAAGGCAGAACAAGAACATATGTATATATGTAAACAGAGTAAATAGCATAGATAAAACAGCGGAAGATTTCAAACCATTTCAAAACCAGTCTGGTACAACATAATGTCAACTTTCCAAATAAACAAGTTTAGATAAAACAACATCAACTGAAAAACTGAAATACATAAATACTAATCCCCAAAAGAAGTGATAGCCATAGCTAGCTTCATGTCGAACCGTACATGAGCTAAATCCCACAAGCAAGCGGTCAGAAATCCAGCTAAGCTCCAATATTCCCTCCCTGAGAACCTGGGGGGGGGGGGAAACGGAAGAAAAGAGGCGAAAGAAAACAGGTCAGTCAAAAAGACTGAGTAAGCCCTACTACAATCAATGTAAACTGATAAAGTTAACTGGCATGATGAAAGCTGAGATGATACATAAGGATAACTACATACTAGCATGATGACTAACTAACAAGGTAGATAAAGGTGTCATCGCATAATCAGGATTAAGGTTTTGCACCACAGGTGTACTAGCAAACTAACATGTCTTGAATAAACAAATATTGATCCCTTGGCCCAAGCTTTGGCCCAATAACATGAAATGACCCTAATACAAGGTCCAACCAAACGGTCTAGTCGATCGGCTCCCTAAGCCTAACTCGTCACGTGTTGGTGTCAATGCGGCCCAAACATAATTGTAGTCAGACTGTGCCGGGTCTCCCGTCGGATGTATCAAGCCCTAGGGTGGCAACCCCTGGACACCATAAACATGAGTGCACAGTCTCGATCTACTGGTACCCGTGCATGATTTCCCCGGCTTCGGACTATGTGCACGACCATGGTCCGCCCGGAACTACACCGGCGTACCCTCTGTCGTCGCTTTTGGTCACTTACCTCCAGTCCAGTAATCGTGCCCCCACCCTAGCCTAGTCCCTAGGGTCATGATGATACTATCTTGGGATTACTGCTGGAGTGGGCCCCCATTGCTAGGATTTTTCTAATGGGTTAAGTACGGTTTAACCCTCCTGCTAATCATGGATTAACTAGGTTAAGTGTAACGATGAGTTCACGACTTAACCCCGATTAATCTACCGAGCCCAAATTGGTTAAGTACTAAGTGGACCATGACTTAACCCTAATCACGAGGCATTAATTAATTTAATGCGCCTTAACCTCTCACATTAGACCTTGTTGTGGTTACTAGTTAAGCCGGGCGGGTCCGGGTAGCTTTACACCACAACTTGGTCTAACCTCGGGTTCAAGGTACAATATGACCAACTTCTCACATTGGGTCCTATTGTTTGTAGCAACTAGTTAAGCCGGTCGGTTCCGGGTAGGTTTACGCTACAAACTCAACCCAACCTCGAGTTGGCCACACTTATCTTTTCTAAGTGTCATGTCCATCATGTTTCCAAAACATGTTACAAGTTTTGAAGCAATTGGGTAGACCTAACTTAATAGGTAAATTCCCAATGGGTAGACCTAATTTAATAGGTAAATTCCCAAGCTTATGTTTTTATGTCTTTTAAGTTTACCCAACCCCCAAACGCAATCCCATCGCTTACATATCGCAATAGCGCATAAAGGATAGAAAGAGGGAACTTGGCATAATCATGACATAAAGGTGTTGAAGCCACAAGTTTAACATGGTGGCATATAAAATGTTTATGTGTTCATATACTTGCATATTACATATTTTGGCCTCAAAAGCATGCATAAAACCAAACTTAGCATATTGGTGATACATGGTGATAAATGACATGTAGAAATGGCCATAAGTTCGCATTTAGCCTCACATGCAAGTTATCATAAGAGATATGATAACTTACATGTTGCCAAAATGCAACCTTTGGCATAAAGCTTGAAGCTTTATGTTCATAAACCCAAGATAAGCTTGCATAACATGATAGCATGAACAAAATGTTCAACCCAAACTTGCATAGCATAACTTGCATATCATATGACAACTTGCATATCAAACTTGCATAACATAACATGATGAACTTGCATATCAAATCATAGCATACTTGCATAACATGATAAACTTGCATATTACATCATAGAAAACTTGCATAACATGATAAACTTGCATATTACATCATAGAAAACGTGCATATCATACATTTAACTTTAGAGTTTAAGTATGAAAGTAGAATAGGGCTTACCATGCTTAAGAAGTCACAAAAATATGACAAAGCCCTTATGAAATCAATTAAACCCAAAATGCAAGCAAAACCCTTGAGCCAAAATGATCAAGACTCTTTCTTTATGATGCAAATATATAAACTTGACTTGAATGCAAGCTAATGATGCTCATACAAGTTTGAAAACACTTGTATGCATGGAAAATCACTTAGGAATTTATTTAGGAATTTTATGAAGAGAGTGGAGGCCATGAGAGGATTGATTTTGCCATAGTTTAGTTGTAGGATAGATTAATGATGATTTAGGGCTAGGTTAGGGCCTTATTTATAGATTAGGCAAGTGTTTTAGGCCATAGGATTAAACCCTAGTTGCAATCTTAGCCCTTAAAACCGAATCTGGCCCCCAAGCTCAACACAATCTCAAAATGGTGCACCAGGCTAAACAGCCCGGCTGGACCAAGTCGACAGCCAAGTCGACAGGGCTGTCGACTTGGGTCCAACCAAGTCGACTCCCAAGTCGACAGGGCTGTCGACTTGGGTGTCCTAGCGGGAATTCTCCCGCCTGGCCCAAACTGGCCCAAGTTTTCAAATTCAAACTTGAATTTGAAATCTGTTTTTACTTAGAAATTTTCTGAAAACTTCGTTGGGCCTTAATCGGGTTATACGAACTCCGATTTTCGAAAACTCGGACTCTATTTCGCGTATTTTTTCGAGACGAACGCAATGGCATAGCCCGTTTCCCTTGATTCAGATTTTAGAATTAAATTATGCCTCGATTTACGTTATAACAGGTTATTGAAAATACGGGTTGTTACACCGCCCCTCAGGCAAGTACTCTGTCAAGCCTTTGGATCGTCAGGGCCGGTCCACCGATGTGGATTAAAATGCCTGAACACTGCGTTTTCCCGCCCTTTGGGGCGTAAATGAGTCCTATGACTCCATCGGCTCCACATAGTCACCGATATATCTAAGGCGTCTCGCAATCCAACAACCACACAGGTGAAAATAATATAAATGTCAGGGCCGGTAGGTCACTGACACCACCCTAGCTAGAAGGAAACGCATGTCCTCCCTGATGTCCTCTCCCATTTCTGGTTCACAACCGGGGTGCGAGGCTCGCGAATTAACGTTATACACAAAGCTATGCCACACAGTCGGTGCTTTGATCATCAACCCCAAGACTTTGGTTTTCAACAAAAGCCTTGATCCTTTGCATCTCAGCATGCCACACAGGCAATTCACGCCATGCAACTGATGGCTATCAATCACACAGAATGAGATCCATTGTCAGACACACAGTCCATTTACAAGTCCGTTCGGGGTCAGAACGAAACCGGAGAAACCTTATTCCTCGCATATCCATCGATCACCAAGTACGTCTGGACGATCGCCAACTGATTCCCTCCTCTTGGGTGTACAGCCCAATCAAGATCATCAGTAATTATCCAAACGATGTGAAGACCTCCGGTCTTCAACCACCGTCTTCATCCTCGATACATCGTCGATTCAGTTATTCGGAATGGGATAAACCCGGCCTTTCCGAATAACTCGCGCATAAAATAAACAAGTGTTACACAAACAAAACATACGCCTCATTCCAATTCAGAATATTCTTTTATTCAAATATTCTTATACTTTGGGAAAGGTTCCCATTAATTTTATCAAAGATAAATTCTTTAAATTTATTATTTAATCTCCTTTTGAATATCACTTCAAACCAAGTTATGGTTTATCCAAACTAGTCGGGATCAGCGAACCTTACAGAAGTAATCACTTGTTAAATTTCCCAACCCCAACCTATTCATCCCATGAAGTAAAACTGGTCATACTTCATATCTAACACCATGGTGTAATCAGTAAATTCAATTACCATTTGACGTTCAAGTCTAATTAAAGATTTAACTATCGCCAGGAGCAAAACTGGTGATACTCCGTTTTCGATCATTTCAATCCAATAAAAGATTCATTAAAACCCCACTTGGTTTTGATCTTCCCAAAAATCAATATTAATGATTGTTTAACTGGAGAAATCATATCCTGTCTTTAACTAGGTTAAAGAACCAATGTCATTTAAAACACGGTTCACTATAAACCCAAAATCACATTCCATTCCATCAACCTTTAACCGTAAATTAGCGAGTGAACAATTTCCTAAGTATTAACCCCGAAGGCCGAAACCAACATCAGATCAATACCCAAGAAACCATTCAACTTAACTAATCTCCGGTTAGTTTCTGATTTTCTTAACTCCGTTGGGTCTAAGAACGGTATTATTAAAGATACCATTTACGACAACCCAAAATCAGATTCCATTAACGATGGAATCTTCATGGAAAACAAATCGATATATATAATCAATATAAACTTCCATATCCGACTAATAATATAAATGGAATAAAGGCAACGCCTTTTAAATTCCAGATATATTAGCAGTCTTCCTCCACAGAAATCCACTTCGATTATTACCAAATCGAATTCCATTCCATTCCAATTTATTTTATTAAATTGGAAAACTTTACTTTGGAAAATCTCCTTTAAATCTTATCAAAAAGATATATAAATTCCAAATCCCATTTCACTGTAAATCGGGTTAAAGAACGAATGTCGTTAAAACACAGTTCACTATAAACCCAATTCACATTCCATTAATTATCGGGTCAAAGAACAAGTGTTATTTAAAACACCGTTCGTGATAAACCCAATAATCAATTCCAATTCAATTCCAATTAAATATCATTTAATTGGTATACTTCATTAAATCTAAATAAAAAGATTTAATCTTTTTCTCAATTGGGCTTAAGAACAGTGTTAATGAAGACACCATTCACGACAAACCCAAATCCCATTTGATATTAAATACAAGACTCTGAATAGAAAATATATCAGCTTATATTCAATATCAAATTCTACGAACAACAAATATTGTATTGGAAATAACGATATAAATATATCTTTCAAATTTCCATAACAATATCTGTATAATCACGAAATCCAACATCGAAATATTCCAAAGACAATTTCGATTCAAATCCATTCCAATTCAATTATTGGAAATTCTGGTTACTTTTAAAACCCTTTCAAATCCAATTTATTTATTTCAAAAATAAATGGATTATAATTCTAGTTCAAAACTAGTTCATTTCGATAAAAATCTATTTATATCTTTTCTGATACGGAATTTTTCATCCTAATTCTTTCCAAATCGTTTCTTATGATTTTACACAAATTATTACTATTTTTAATAATTTTATCAAGGCCCGGACAGTCGATTTCCATAAACGGCCATCGAACTGCATTTACAGCGACCTTTTCCAAATTTGATTTGGACATAATTCCAAATCCAACCGTTAGATTTCAAATCTCTAATATTCATTAGAAAGCCCTTTTCGATACGAACCCAACGGTTCCGATTTTAGGAGAATCCGACGGTCGGATCTCCCGTAATGTCCATTCGAAGTCAATGGTCGAAATTCGCGAACTACCGCTGCGCGGCGCGTTCTATTTAGGCCATTATATATATATATATATATATATATATATATATATATATATATATATATAATATTTCATCGATTTCCTTTCAAAACGTATTTTATAAATCGTTTTAAATTCGTTTTCAAAACTATTTCAACTTCATATTCAATTTTAAATCAAAATTGAATATTCCATATCATTAATATAAATGATAATATTTTCAAAATATTAGATTTTGAAATCTTTTCCTTTTCTATATTCATTATAAAAATGAATATAATCGATATAAATGTCGTTCGCGTCAAAATGGCGCATATTTAATCAACACGGCTTTATATATTTCAATAAATTCGTTATTCTATTCAACAAATGAATATTTTCTTCAATACATGAATATATATTTTATTCAACACATGAATATTTATTAATTCTTACTTACAATAAAAATGTGAATTCTATTGTATAAAATATTTCGCTTAACACATGAATATTCTCAACACATGAGTTTTCTTTTATTCAACACATGAATTTTCTTTCATTAAACACATGAATTTTTATTCTATTCAACACATGAATTTTCATTTTATAATACTCTTTATTTTTCAAATTGGAATGAGGCCCAATCAATTATCATATAATGTTAATTATATGGATTCTATACAACACATGTATATAATAGCAACGATAAATAATCAATCATCATCCAGAGTGCACCACACAACTGCATAAGCATTAAATATAAATAATTGACGCTTACACGGTTTGTCAACCAATCGATCAACATACAACTAAATAATTGGGATTAGTGTACGCCAAATATCATACCAACACCCGTGTGGGGTTTCAATCCACAAACACTGAATATTATTTGTGCAATTGGGCGACGTGTAAAATTTATCGTCCCAATCAATATCCTTCAAATGGGTGTACATAAAAAAATCGTTCGATTTATAAATGAATATTCATTTTATATACACGTTAAAAATTATATTTTTAACGATAAAATATTTATTTGGTTCATTTACACAATAAAAATGATATTTTTATTTTTCTAATATATTTTAGAAAATTTCGGTAGCATAACGGCGTGATACTAGAAACGGGATAAGGCCTAGCCTTATCCCCGGTCTAATAATGGCATGCGCCATACACATACCAATCTAACCAATTCCATTTCAACCAAACAACCCAATCAAACCAAATAATCCCATCAATCAAACAACCAAAACAAACAAGTCGTCCATGGTTTGTGAATGACGGATGTCGGGTGCTGCTAAGCACCATCTGCATCCTACTATATATATTAACTAGAAAAAAAATTAAAAGTGAGGAGTTCTCACCTTTAGGGTTCCTCTCCGTTATTCTTTATTTCTAAACGGTTCGTATTTTGTTTTGGTTTCAGTCTATTCTATCGCACTCCTTTTCACGTTGTTCATAACAAAAAGCATATTTTTAATATGATGTTCATATAATAAAAATCATTTTTTTTACTTCGCTATATATATAATAAAAATCATATTTTTATCGCTACTTCATATATATATAAATCGAATTTTTATCCCATGCTTTCATATTTTAAAAATCAAATCGTTTCTAATATAAAAGTATAATCTTTCTTCATATAAAAATCAAATCTTTTATTATTAAAAATCATTTCTTTACGGGTTAAAAAATCAAACCTTTACATAAGGAAAAATCTAATCCCTAACCTCATAAAAATCTCAACTTTTTATTATCCAAGAATTCATATTTTTCAAATCAGCATTTATATAAATAGAAACTGAAAATGAAAAGAATTAAATTTGAATTCGCTTACTTTGATTCGCAGAAAACAAGGGGGTTTACTATTGACGAGGTGGAGGAGAGGTCTCGGTGGTGTTGGGGGACTTGGACCCGCTGAATCGGGTTGTAGGACGTTGGGGGGTTCGGCTTGAAGAAGAAATGGGAGGAGTAGGTGGCGCTGGCGCCAAGGAAGGACGGGAGGTCGAGCGGGGTCGGTGGCCCATGGTGGCGCGTTGCTGGTTCCGTTTGGGAGGGGCTGGGGTGAAACGAGATCACGGTTCGCGAGAAGGGGAGGGGCTTCGGAGCAACCGCGGCGGAGCACCATCAGGGTGGCGGTGCGACGTCGACAGCGGCTGGCTAGGGTTCCGTCGCTGTTTTTTTTTTCTTTTTATTTCGATTCTGTAGAAAGAGAAAGGGGGTTGGGGGAAATAGGGTTTAAAAGGAAATATATAGTTTTTTTTATTTTTTTTTTGAAAGGCAAAGTGGAACTTTATTATTTACACACAAATAATTACATTTGTTTATTACATGCTATCATGCAAGCAAAACAAAACAAAAAGCTCCATTTACATATTTATCTTCTTGAGCATACTATTATGAATAATTGATCAGCCGTGTTTGATCCAATGCCAAATATCCTATTGTTCCTTTCTCTCCAAACTCCCGCTACGAATTTCTTTAGCAGTTTCAGCAGAACACTAGTCTTCTTGTTACGCCATCTAGTCGCTTTAAAGATGTTGTACCATTCAATTTGACTTGAAGTAGATGGTCTATGTAATCCACCAGTTGCTAGTAACCTCTTCCAAATCCAATGTACATATGAGCATTCAAAGAAAAGATGTACATTGGTTTCCGCTGCACCATGACAAAGCACACAGTCTTCATCTTGCACAATACCGTATGTAAAAAAACTTATTTTTGGTATTGATGGCATTGGCCATAATCTTCCATAGAAGTAAATTATCTTTAGCTGAACTTCCATAGTTCCAAATTCTTGAATACCATGGAAAGTCATTTATTATTTTTATTATTATTTAAAAGGTGAATTTTTATTCAAACCCCAAATCGATTTCAACGACTGTCGCCCCTAGCGTAATATCCCCATTCCGAACCCAATGGGATATTTTTCACAAGCCAATTCGAATGTTACAATCGGTTTCCGTTTAGATTAACATATAAATCTATATATATTCAATTCAAATGAACATTTTAATTTACCGGGGCCACATACGGATTCTAAAAATTCCCGAAAAATATTTTCTAGCTTCGTATTGACGATACGGTTCTAACAAAACTAATTTCGTCAAATTCTGAGACCGTTAGAAAAATGGCCATTTTGTGGTCGATCGAAATTGACTGAAACTGTCAAAACACGTTTTCTCCTCGCCACGCTCACATATTGATTTAGAAAATTACAAATTTTGGAATCTAGCAATAACTTGACATCCCGGATCCAACAAAAGTGGTTTCGTCGACAACAGAGATAGTTTGCAAAATTTCCATTTTTAAGGGCCAAAATTCCATAGCGACTATTCTGAATTTTCAATTGGGCATAACTTTTTATTCCCGCTATGAAATTTCAATTTTTCGGATTCGTTGGAAAGATATTTTCAAACAGATTCTAATATTTTTGGTTTCGCTAAAATCCGGTTTATTTTGAATTCTGTACATTTTGAAATCTAATTTTCAAACTACCGCGCCATTTTCAATTCCTTTTATAATTAAAAATAAATATTTATATTCTAACGACGAGCTATATAAATATATACGTTCCAATTCTATTCGAAATAAATTCCTCGTCGCTATTATTTAAAATAATCCATTTTAAATATTCAAAATTCATCAAAATTGCCAAAATAAAAATTTTAAATTGGCTCAGATTTCCGGGTTATTACAATCTCCCCCACTTAAAACTTTTTGTCCCCGAAAAGGAACGAAGCTGAAAGTTGTTTTGCTAACCAACTCAACTTTCATTATTTTCATTATGGCTTATATTCTTCAACTTTTCAGTTTCTAAGAACTTTTCAAATTTTTCAAAAATTTGAATAACACCCTAAATTTTCGAAAAATTTCGCCATAACCTCCCATGCACGGGAGCACTGGGAAAATCCCGAAATTGCCATACAGGCCTCTCCAATCCAAAAAGAAAAAGAAACAGCCAAGCGGCTTGCCAATCGGCTCATAAAATCATCCAAAACCCAAGAAATACAATAAACATGTACCTATTTGTCGGGCAAACAATTTTATTCCTCTTCTTAGCTTCCCTGCTATGACCTGTTCAATGTGTATACATGTATATGCATGGAATTCCAAACAATTTTCAATACAGTTCAATATTTGGTACAATTTGGCTAAATGGTTCAAATTTTAATTAATCAACCAATAATCAAACAACATAATCAGCAATCAATTAGTTGATTATCTTTTCAAATTCATAACTTGGATACATGGTCAAAAAATCAGATGTTTGACGCCTAATCACAACAATAAGCCCTGTCTAGTTTCGGTTCTCACACCAGTCAATTGGAAATATATAAATATCCCACTTTTCGAAACTCGAACACAAATTCTGATGATGAAACTTCAATCATCAGAACCGTCTCCGAGCGACTAGAGTGTGATTCTATATCTACCCAATATATTAAAAATTCGAATACCCATGGATCAGACGTATATGCAAAATATTTATATATTGGATTGCCCAAATTCAATAGAAATAAATGTTCAAATACGTTGAATAAGGTTTAAATTTTCAAACAAAAATTGTTTTCATTTTAAAAATATACTCTTCACACTCGTTCTAGGATACTACTGATCCCATCTCTAACGAGTCATTTTCATTGGATATTACCAATCCAATCTCTGATGATTTCTTTCATTTGGTTCTAATGTGTCTTGTTCTCGAGCTTTGTAAACCAAAGCACTGATACCAAATGTAACAACCCGTAACTTCCCCATGAAGGAAAGCCCGGATTGCTTGGAGAACAAACCACATCAGAACACAGACAGAAGAACATTTCATTGCTTATTACAACAATTTCATCAGAATACAAGAATATACAGAGCATGAATAAATAAAATACAACAGAAAATATCAGAGATTTAAATACATTACTACAGCGGAAAATAATACAAAACACAATTGAAAAGAATATACGAATACAGAGCCTTCCAAATATCATTCCAGCTGTAAACCAGGATCCTGTGAATATAAATCTGCAAAACCAAAACTACTAGATGTTCATGTCGAAAATAAGGGCACCCAGAGTTTAGGTTAAAACAATAAACTCCAGGTCAGTCATGTGACTGGTGTGAGAACTAAAACAGTTATTTAAAACTTTACTTTAAATCAGATATATCAAGGGACCACGCCGTATAACACGGAACGGGTTTCCTCCCAAGAATACCAGTGCATATATCAAAACAGCGCAATGCTTTTTGGAAAAATGAAGCTATTATAAGACCCAGGTCCTATCACACAATGCAACGCAAGCCGGAGGATAGGGTTTCCCTTATAATAGCCAAACATGCTTGGTACGTTAAAAACAAATGATTTGATACTATTGTAAGTGCATAGTGTATAAAACAACTTCAAATATAAATGTATCAATCCTAGACGGCATGGGTACCATATATCATGTCGCCAATAGGCTCTACAATCAAAACCGCAAATGTCACGTATCGGAAGTTGGATTTCCATCTGTGAACCGAGGCAATGGATCATCCTCACCGAATTCGAGACGCTCTAGCTCGCCCCTCAAGCAAGTACTCTGTCAAGCGTTTGGATCGTCAGGGCCGGTCCACCGATGTGGATTAAAATGCCTGAACACTGCGTTTCCTCGCCCTTTGGGGCGTAAATGAGTCATATGACTCCATCGGCTCCACATAGTCACTGATATATCCGAGGCGCCTCGCAATCCAACAACCACACAGGTGAAAATAATATAAATGTCAGGGCTGGTAGGTCACTGACACCACCCTAGCTAGAAGGAAATGCATGCCCTTCCTGATGTCCTCTCCCGTTTCTGGTTCACAATCGGGGTGTGAGGCTCGCGAATTAACGTTATACACAAAGCTATGCCATACCGGCGGTGCTTTGACCATCAACCATAAGACTTTGCATTTCAACAAAAGCCTTGATCCTTTGCATCTAAGCATGCCACACAACAATTCACGCCATGGAACTGATAGCTATCAATCACACAGAATGAGATCCAGTGTCAGACACACTGTCCATTTACAAGTCCGTTCTAGGTCTGAACGAAACCGGAGGAACCTTATTCCTCGCATATCCATCGATCTCCAAGTACGTCTGGACGATCACCAACTGATTCCCTCCTCTTGGGTGTACAGCCCAATCAAGATCATCAGTAATTATCCAAACGATGTGAAGACCTCCGGTCTTCAACCACCGTCTTCATCCTTGACACATCATCGATTCAGTTATTCAGAATGGGATAAACCCAGCCTTTACGAATAACTCGCGTATATAATAAACAAGTGTTACACAAACAAAACATATGCCTCATTCCAATTCAGAATATTCTTTTATTCAAATATTCTTATACTTTGGAAAAGGTTCCCATTAATTTTATCAAAGATAAATTCTTTAAATTTATTTTTTAATTTCCTTTTGAATATCAATTCAAACCAAATTATGGTTTATCCAAACAAGTTGGGATTAGCGAACCTTACCGAAGTAATCACTTGTTAAATTTCCTAACCCCAACCTATTCATCCCATGAAGTAAAACTGGTCATACTTCATATCTAACACCATAGTGTAATCGGTAAATTCAATTACCATTTCACGTTCAAATCTAATCAAAGATTTAACTATCGCCTAGAGCAAAACTGGTGATACTCCATTTTCGATCATTTCAATCTAATTAAAGATTCATTAAAACGCCACTTGGTTTTAATCTTCCCAAAAATCAATATTAATGATTGTTTAACAGGGGAAACCATATCCTGTCTTTAACTGGGTTAAGGAACCAATGTCATTTAAAACACGGTTCACTATAAACCCAAAATCACATTCCATTCCATCAACCTTTAACCGTAAATTAGCAAATGAACAATTCCCTAAGTATTAACCCCGAAGGCCGAAACCAACATCAGATCAATACCCAAGAAACCATTAAACTTAACTAATCTCCAATTAGTTTCTGATTTTCTTAACTCCGTTGGGTCTAAGAACAGTATTATTAAAGATACCATTTAAAACAACCCAAAATCACATTCCATTAACGATGAAATCTTCATGGAAAACAAATCGATATATATAATCGATATAAACTTCCATATCCGACTAATAATATAAATGGAATAACGGCAATGCCTTTTAAATTCCAGATATATTAGCAGTCTTCCTCCATAGAAATCCACTTTGATTATTACCAAATCGAATTCCATTCCATTCCAATTTATTTTATTAAATTGGAAAATATCCTTTAAATCTTATCTAAAAGATTTATAAATTTCAAATCTCATTTCACTGTAAATCGGGTTAAAAAAACGAATGTCGTTAAAACACAGTTCACTATAAACCCAGTTCACATTTCATTAATTATCGGGTCAAAGAACAAGTGTTATTTAAAACACCGTTCGCGATAAACCCAAAAATCAATTTCAATTCAATTCCAACTAAATATCATTTAATTGGTATACTTCATTAAATCTAAATAAAAAGATTTAATCTTTTTCTCAACTGGGTTTAAGAACAGTGTTAATGAAGACACCATTCACGACAAACCCAAATCCCATTTGATATTAAATACAAGGCTTTGAATAGAAAATATATCGGCTTATATTCAATATCAAATTCTACGACCAACAAATATCGTATTGGAAATAACGATATAAATATATCTTTCAAATTTCCATAACAATATCTGTATAATCAAGAAATCCAACATCGAAATATTCCAAAGACAATTTCGATTCAAATCCATTCCAATTAAATTATTGGAAATTCTGGTTACTTTCAAAACCCTTTCAAATCCAATTTATTTATTTCAAAAAGAAATGGATTATAATTCTAGTTTAAAACTAGTTCATTACGATAAAAATCTATTTTTATCTTTTCAAATATGGATTTTTTTCATCCCAATTCTTTCCAAATCGTTCCTTATGATTTCACACAAATTATTACTATTTTTAATAATTTTATCAAGGCCCGTACAGTCGATTTCCATAAACGGCCATCAAACTGCACTTACAACGACCTTTTCCAAATTTGATTTGGACATAATTCCAAATCCAACCGTTAGATTTCAAATCTCTAATATTCGTTAGAAAGCTCTTTTCGATACGAACCCAACGGTTCCGGTTTTAGGAGAATACGACGGTCGGATCTTCCGTAATGTCCATTCGAAGTCAATGGTCGAAATTCGCGAACTGCCATTGCGCGTTCTATTCAGGCCATTATATATATATATATATATATATATATATATATATATATATATTATATATTTCGTCGATTTCCTTTCAAAACGTATTTTATAAATCGTTTTAAATTCGTTTTCAAAACCATTTCAACTTAATATTCAATTTTAAATCAAAATTGAATATTCCATATCATTAATATATAAATGATAATATTTTCAAAATATTAGATTTTGAAATCATTTCCTTTTCTATATTCATTATAAAAATGAATATAATCGATATAAATATCGTTCGCGTCAGAATGGCGCATATCTAATCAACACGGCTTTATATATTTCAATAACTTCGTTATTCTATTCAACAAATGAATATTTTCTTCAACACAAGAATATATATTTTATTCAACACATGAATATTTATTAATTCTTACTTACAATAAAAATGTGAATTCTATTGTATAAAATATTTCGTTCAACACATGAATATTCTCAACACATGAGTTTTCTTTTATTCAACACATGAATTTTCTTTTACTCAACACATGAATTTTTATTCTACTCAACACATGAATTTTCATTTTATAATACTCTTTACTTTCCAAATTGGAATGAGGCCCAATCAATTACCATATAATGTTAATTATATAGATTCTATACAACACATGTATATAATAGCAACGATAAATAATCAACCATCATCCAGAGTGCACCACACAACTGCATAAGCATTAAATATAAATAATTAACGCTTACACAGTTTGTCAATCAATCGATCGACATACAACTAAATAATTGGGATTAGTGTACGCCAAATATCATCCCAACACCCGTGTGGGGTTTCAATCCACAAACACTGAATATTATTTGTGCAATTGGGCGACGTGTAAAATTTAACGTCCCAATCAATATCCTTCAAATGGGGGTACATAAACAAATCGTTCGATTTGTAAATGAATATTCATTTTATATACACGTTAAAAATTATATTTTTAACTATAAAATATTTATTCGATTCATTTACACAATAAAAATGATATTTTTATTTTTCTAATATATTTTAGAAAATTTCGGCGGCATAACGACGCGATACTAGAAACGGGATAAGGCCTAGCCTTGTCCCCGGTCTAATAATAGCATGCGCCATACACATACCAATTTAACCAATTCCATTTCAACCAAACAACCCAATCAAACCAAATAATCCCATCAATCAAACAACCAAAACAAACAAGTCGTCCATGGTTTGTGAATGAAGGATGTCGGGTGCTGCTAAACACCGTATGCATCCTAGTATATATTTTAACTAGAAAATAAATTAGAAGTGAGGAGTTCTCACCTTTGGGGTTCCACTCCGTCATTCTTTATTTCTGAATGGTTCGGATTTTGTTTTGATTTCAGTCTGTTCTATCGCACTCATTTTCACGCTGTTCATAACAAAATTCATATTTTTAATATGATGTTCATGTAATAAAAATCATATATTTTTTTACTTCGCTATATATATAATAAAAATAATATTTTTATCGCTACTTCATATATATAAAAATCGAATTTTTATCCCATGTTTTCATATTTTAAAAATCAAATCTTTTCTAATATAAAAGAATAATCTTTCTTCATATAAAAATCAAATCTTATATTATTAAAAATCATTTCTTTACGGGTTTAAAAATCAAACCTTTACACAAGGAAAATTCTAATCCCTAACCTCATAAAAATCTCAACTTTTTATTATCCGAGAATTCATATTTTTCAAATCAGCATTTATATAAATAGAAACTAAAAATGAAAAGAATTAATTTTGAATTCGCTTACTTTGATTCGCAGAAAACAAGGGGGTTTACTGTTGACGAGGTGGAGGAGAGGTCTCGGTGGTGTTGCGGGGCTTGGACCCGCTGAGGAGTAGGTGGCGCTGGCGCCAAGGAAGGAGGAGGGGAGGTCGAGCGGGGTCGGTGGCTCATGGTGGCGCGTTGCTGGTTCCGTTTGGGCGGGGCTGGGGTGAAACGAGATCGCGGTTCGCGAGAAGGGGAGTGGGCTTCGGAGCAACCGCGGCGGAGCACCACCAGGGTGGCGGTGCGACATCGACAGCGGCGGGCTAGGGTTTCGTCGTTGTATTTTTTTCTTTTTATTTCGATTCTATAGAAAGAGAAAGGGGGATGGGGGAAATAGGGTTTAAAAGGAAATATATAATTTATTATTATTATTTAAAAGGTGAATTTTTATTCAAACCCCAAATCGATTTCAACGACTGTCGCCCCTAGCGTAATACCCCCATTCCGAACCCAATGGGATATTTTTCACAAGCCAATTCGAATGTTGAGATCGATTTCCGTTTAGATTAACATATAAATATATATATATTCAATTCAAACGCACATTTTAATTTACCGGGGCCACATACGGATTCTAAAAATTCCCGAAAAATATTTTCTAGCTTCGTATTGACGATACGGTCCTAACAAAACTAATTTCGTCAAATTCTGAGACCGTTAGAAAAATGGCCATTTTCTAGTCGATCGAAATTGAATAAAACTGTCAAAACACGTTTTCTCCTCGCCACGCTCACATATTAATTCAGAAAATTACAAATTTTGGAATCTAGCAATAACTTGACATCCCGGATCCAACAAAAGTGGTTTCGTCGAAAACAGAGATCGTTTGCAAAATTTTCATTTTTAAGGGCCAAAATTCCATAGCGACTATTCTGAATTTTCAATTGGGCATAACTTTTTATTCCCGCTATGAAATTTCAATTTTTCGGATTCGTTGTAAAGATATTTTCAAATAGATTCTAATATTTTTGGTTTCGCTAAAATTCGGTTTATTTTGGATCCTGTACATTCATTTGAAATTTGAAATCGAATTTTCAAACTACCGCGCCATTTTCAATTCCTTTTATAATTAAAAATTAATATTTATATTCTAACGACGAGCTATATAAACATATACGTTCTAATTCTATTCAAAATAAATTTCTCGTCGCTATTATTTAAATAATCCATTTTAAATATTCAAAATTCATCAAAATTGCCAAAATAAAAATTTTAAATTAGCTCAGATTTCCGAGTTATTACAGTTTTCCTAATACAATTTCTTTTCACTATGCGGTTCATTTTCACAATACTGTGAATTTTCCACAACCACAACCAATTTCGTTTCAACCACAATCAATCACCCAAAATCAATCAATTTCACACCACAAAACAAACAAGTCGTCCATGGCCTGTGGACGACTGTGTCGGGAGTTTCTAAACTCCGTCTGCAACCTAATATAATTTTATTTATTTATTTTGGATTCAGAAATCTCACTTTACTTTTTAATCCGTCTAAAATTGTAGAAAGCTGCAAAAATTCTCCGGTCCTTTTTAGAATGTCGTGTACGACACCACGAGTCCAATGTCTCTTGTTTCATCGAATTTCGTCAACGCATGAGAGAGATATGATTTTTAGAAATCAAATAAATTAGCAACGCTTATAGAATGTTGTAAATACTTTAAATTATATACCTTCTGTTTATCGGCCGTTAGTTTTCAAAATTCTTCAAAACTAGGTTTCAAAATTGCTTCCAATCCGTGAAGTGTGAGGTCGATCGGGTTTGACCACGTCGAAGGGGGAAGAGACATGCGCCAATGCCGGAGGTGGGGCCCAGTGCGGTGGCGGATCGGGGGCGGAATTCTGGTCAACCCGGGTCAGCTTCGGGGGCGCGGTTCTCGATGGTTACTCAATGATAGGGGGCAAATCGGGTATGGACGTGGAGAGGAGGGAGAGTACTACAAAATCTCCAAAGGACCTATGGGTTTTGTTGATTATTTGAGAGAAATCGGGAGAGAAAGGTTTGAGCTTTTCTGGCCATTAAACGTAAGGTTGGCGGCGGATTAGAAATTGGATTAGGGTTACAGTGAATATTTTAATATATATATTATTTAATAAAATTTTAAATTTACAAATCATTTGTTTATCGGTCCGGAATCGAAACGAGACCCAACGACTGTCGCCCCTAGCTAATTACCATTATTCCGGACACAATGGACTAGGTCTCATCAGCTCATTTGATCGTTTCAGTCCATTTTTTCTTTAAATTAAAATATAAAACATTTAATTATTAAATTTGATCATATATTTTAATTTACCAGGGCCACATACAGACGCCAAAAATTCCCAAAAAATAAATCTAGCTATGTTTCGACAATATGGTCCTAGCAAAATTAATTTCATCGAATTTGGAGACCGTTTGAAAAATGACCATTTTCTAGTCGATTTAATTTGACTGAAATTGACAAAACACGTTTTCTTTTGCCACACTCACATATTAATTCCAAAAATTATGAAAATGAGAATCTTGCAATAATTTGACATTCCGGATCCAACCAAAGTGGTTTCGTCGAAAACAGACGTCGTTTGCAAAATGGCTATTTATAAGGACTATATATCATATTAAATTCCATAGCGACTATTCTGAATATTTAACTGACCATAACTTTTTATTTCCAGTATGAAATTTCAATTTTTCAGATCCATTAGAAAGATAAAATTAAACAGATTTGAATATTTTTGGTTTTACTGAAATCTGATTTATTTTGAATCCTGTACATTCAGTCAAAGTTCAAATTCAAATTTTCAAACTACTGCACTATTTCTAACTCTTTTTAAAATTAAAATAAATATATTCGTTTAAACTTCGTTTTAAATAAATTTTTAATCGTTATTATTTAAAATAAATCATTTTAACTATTCAAAATTCAGTAAAATAGCTAAAATAAAAAATTTAAATTGGTTTTGATTTTTCGGGTTGTTACATTCGAGGTTTCAGCCGGAATACTGAAATTCCGGCCACCTCGGTTTGGTTTCGTCAGCCTTCGGGATGAAACCCCAGCTAAAATTCGGTTTCGGTTGAGAAGAGAGGAATTTGTTTAGAAATTTTTGAAATTTACTACTATCAACTTATATACATACCTGAAGTTATATATTTGAATCAAAAATCAAAGCTTCATCCACTTTATCGACCATAATATAATCGACGATCTCAATCTGCGTTCAACTCGTCATCGACTTCGTGCTAGGGTTCGAATCTCATGATCGAACGATTTTTTTTCGATCTGTTTTTTTCCTGAGTCTGCAGCTGAGAGCGATGTGCTTCTCTTGTTTTTCGTGTTTATTTTTTACATTGGCAGAAAGTGTTTTTTGCGGCTAGGGTTTAGTGAATTATTGCATCATATGATATTGGTCTGTTTTAAACTGGGCTGCGTCATTTTTTATTTTGCGCAGTCTGGACTGAGCTGGGCCTATTTCAATTAAATAATGGTTAGCTAACAATTAGATCAATAATCCTATAACATTTTTATAGACTATATTTTATCAATAAGGTTTACTGGTATGTTTTTATTAATAATTCATTTAAAACTGAAATCTGAACCGAAACTGAAACAAAACCGAAACTACCGAAATTTACGAAACCCGCCAAAACTAACAAATTTTTCAAACGGTCGAAACCGAGTTCTTGAACCTTGGTTTGGACTCTATAGTTAAAGCCAAACAAAGAAAAATAAATGAATAAATAAAAAAATGAATCTTTCCTCCAAAATAAAAGTCAATTATATTCAACATTAGAAAAAATTGCAACAGAAGTAATTGCTAAAAGATAGAGTTTCATGTATATCATGTTATTATTAATGGAAAAAAAATTGTAGTAAGTAACGATAAATTACGTCGCAGTTGAAATATCAAAAGCATCAGGAGAAACTCAAAAAGATATGTTAAAAAATAATTTCTTGCTTACAAAAAAGATGGTATGTACTGCTAATACTCTCTTAGCATCAACTTCCGTATATCACTTTTTTTATGAACGTATATCTAGAAGCCATGGATTTAATTCGTAATGTCAACCACTAGGCTTGTTGATGGCCCTCGTATTATTATAACATAATCATAAAGTAATGAGTGTTGTTCTTGTCATTTTGACATCACTCTCATCGAAAAAAAGAAAAAGTTGGTCTGTAATCTTTATTACCAATGAAAGAAAGGGGACATGCATATATAGCACTCACAAATCTACTGATAATTACTGAAAAACAGTTTCACTAGAAAAGTGTATGCAATGCAATTGATTGTGAAATGAGAAAAAAGCTAAGCACCTCGTACTATTAAACATAATCATAATGAGAAAAAAAATCTAAGCATACTCTCTTAGCATCAACTTCCGTATATCGCTTTTTTTATGAACGTATATCTAGAAGCCATGGATTTAATTCGTAATGTCAACCACCAGGCTTGTTGATGGCCCTAGCATTATTATAACATAATCATAAAGTAATGAGTGTTGTTCTTGTCATTTTGACATCACTCTCACTGAAAAAAAAGAAAAAAAGTGGTCTGTAATCTTTATTACCAATCCTATATCCTAAGTACGGTAATCACGGTAAAAAGAAAGGGGATATGCATATATAGTAATCACAAATCTACTGATAATTACTGAAAAAACAGTTTCATTAGAAAAGTGTGTATGTAATGCAATTGATTGTGAAATGAGAAAAAAGCTAAGCACCTCCTAAAAAATTACAATAATAATAATAATAATAATAATAACCCAACATGTCCAATTTAAAAGCTAATGCATGCATTAGTACAAATATAATTCATTTGTAGGCATAACAGGGAATAACAACAAAATCTGGAACACATAAATCTGCATGTAGATAGGCAAAAAAAAAAAAAAAAAGGTATAAGGTCCGAGAAGTGGATAGGATAACAACAAAGTCTGGAACACGTAAATCTGCATATAGATAGGCAAAAAAAATATGTGTAAGGTTCCGGCTGGAACCACCAGATTCCGACCAACTCGTACCGATGATGACCAGTGACGGGATATTCAAAAAAAAAATGAAGCAAATCTGTTGTACTCCGGGGAAAAGAAGGGGAGCGGCTATCGGAAACATAAATTACCCCGACTTTGAGTTTCAACGAATCAAGCTTCAAGACTTCTTCAGCAAATCGATTTTTCAAGCCTTCTTCGTACTTTCAGCAAATCGAGCATAGCAGAGAAGTTTGACTTGTGATTTTCTTTTTCTTTTAACGATGCCTGCTAGGGTTTCTTTTGTCAAATGCGAAGGCAGAGGTGTTTGGAAATAGTGGGCTCGGACCTGAGTTACTAAGTTTGGGCTAAACAATCGTGGAAGGACTTGGATTTGAGTAATGTTAACTTGAACATAGACCTGAGTATTGGAACATGTAATAGAGTTGCTTGAAGTATTATCATCTTTTTATAGACCACTATGTTCTTATAAGATTTGCACCTTATATAGTTATTTTTTATTAAAAAACAAAAATCTAATAATTGTTATAAAATAAAACAAAATAGATAAAAGAGAAGCGATTAGAAAGAACATAAGAAATTAGGAAGAGACCTTTCATCTCTATTGATTCAGGTGTGCCTTACAATGTATACAATCTCTCTATTTATATAGTCTACATGTCATGTAAATTACAGTAAAGTCCCTTAGCATATTAACATATTCACTCTTATTACTTTTACATATTACAACATTTCACCTTGAATACGCACATGCAAAGATGATAAAATTAGTTGTCTTATTAAAAAAACTGTAGGAAAAATTATAAATAAGGAAAAGAATGCAATTTTATTTCATCTATGACGTCGAACAAAAAATCGTTTATTTGCATCAACCTTTATAGAGGCCCATTCAAGACTTACCCAAACTGCTACTCAATTTTATTTATGCGTACCTCCAACGTTAACTTGATTTCCATCATAATTTTGTTTCATATCTTTTATCCAAATTTGTTGCATTTGATGATTTGCTTGGATACTATCTGATTATTTGGTTCAACTTAATTAACTCTGAAGGAGTTTTATTTTGATCTTACATGAACAATAAAGTCAAACTTATAAGCAATCAAATAACATGCATTTTGCTCTTTATAGAATTTTAATAAATGTCATACTATATAGATATAAGACAATCATATTAATGTATTTTGACTAACAAAATGATAGTCAGTTAAGCATTATCTAATCATATCATATATATGAATATGAATAATAGATCTCATATATTTACATCTAACAAGTTGAATTTCTAATAAATTTTTCTTACTTCTAATCCTTTATTACAAAGAAACTTAAAATTAATTATTTGAGGAAACTTGCTTATTATAGAACTGCAGGTTCTCGACTTCTAATTCAAACGCTAGAAATTAAGTTTATAATGTACTTCCATTACTCCAGGTGTGCTGAATCAATATCAATATTGGATCTAAACTTAATACAATCTTCTAGATTCGTATTATTCTATTGGAAATATAAATAAAAAATTGAAATTAACAACAAAACGAGATCTAAAATACAAAGACAAAAAAGAAAAAAAGATGTACAAATAAAAACAAATATGAATAAGTAGATTAATCATACAATGAGATGTAAATAAATAAAATTAACAAAATAAAATCTGGCAGATCTGATCAATCAGACCAGGAAAATAATTTACTGTTTTGAATAACTATTATCAGATCTAATATAGAGATTGAAGAGTAGAAATAAACATCATGAAAGACTTGATCAATCTGTTATCGTGCTGATAACATGTTATAAAATAAAGAAATTAGAATCCATTAGAGAAAAGAAAGGGAAGAGACTTTTATTCATCTAAGATATTAGTTATTTATTTCTATTACATTGCCTCTTTTATATAAAGCCTTGGAGCTAGTGATTAAACTTATCCCATGATATGAGACTAAACAGAAAAATAAATAAGTATATTCACTCATATATTACAACAGATTAATGAAATTTATATCCAAATTTCAGAACTTTCATAAGTCAATGATTAAGATCAAATTATATATATATATATATATATATATATATATATATATATATATATATATATATATATATATATATGAGACGACTACAGGAACACAAAATTATGTACCCAAAATCTGGACCATAAGATTTGTTTGTATATATATGAGACGACTACAGGAACACAAAATTACGTACCCAAAATCTGGACCATAAGATTTGTTTGTCTTTATGCGTGAGGTGTAATTCAAAGGGAAATCTGATGGCTCGAATTTTGTATGTGTGATTTTGTGTCAACATTTTATGTCCATTTAGATTTTCCCATACATACATACATACATACATACATATATATATATATATATATATATGTGTGTGTGTGTGTGTATATATATATATATATATATAGAGAGAGAGAGAGAGAGAGAGGAGGGTTATATAGCACCCCTCTTTCATGACACCCCTTTTGCACCTCTATATTAGCCACACATTTATAATTTAAAAAGTTAGTGGAAGGAGAGAGAATTAGTGGAAAGAGAGAGAAACGAGATTGTGTGGTGGAAATCAGGGAGGCTAAAGGGGTGCTGTACTATTTGGGGTGTTCTTGATCCTATCCCATATATATATATATATATATATATATATATATATATATATATATATATATATACGAGACGTATAGGCACGCGCTTCGCGCGTGGTGATGGCACGCATGGAGCCATTCAACAAAATAAAAATATGTCCTTAGTACATGGTCTGGTATATTTCTTGCCCATTTTATTTTTCTGCATATTTATTTGCTCAATAGTTTCTTTTTATTTTCCTATTTTCATTACTGTGCATTAATTTTCTTCTGTTTCTAATTCATGCATGTTAATTCGTGTGACCGTTATTCAAAACATTTATTTATATTTCTAATTTTAAAAGTTCCATTCTTAATACGCGTGCACATACTCTTGAAATAAATATTTCCACACATACGCGTGATTTAATTCCATTTACGATGCGCATTTATTTTCGAATTCAAACATACGCGTGATTTAATTTCATTTACGTTACCATTCTAGATTTAATTTTCTGCTTTCAAATTTTAACATTATTCCCATTTACGTCTCTATTAATGTCATTAATGACGCGCATGGCTAATTAAAGGAACATTGCTATTTAACTTTAAATACTTTCCGTTTTTTTCTTGATTTAATTCCTTTTATCATATGTGTTTGTTTTTAGTAAAGGGCATTTTCGGTAGTTTGCGTGTACACCAAAAAAGTGTGACACCAAACATATTCCGATTATTAGTAAAGATATATATATATATATATATATATATATATATATATATATATATATATATATTTCACTCAAGAATATCTATCAATCACCATAAATATACCTATTTTATTTGTAGTTGATTTTTATAACGTGTTTGGTTGTTAATTGTTTGAAATCGATTTTGTTGTTCTATACCATATGTAACCGATCTTGTTGAAGTCCCCTAAATGAAAGAGGCACAAAAGCAGCAATAAAACTGTTATAGTACAAGATGCTATCACTAAATCTCAAGGGGGTATTGCACGCCAGGTCTCTATTTCTTAGTTGCTATAACCAAAATCCCTAAAGGAACGAATTTGTAGATAAGATCCACATTTTTCTAAATTAAAAAACATAAGCTTGTTTGCAGTTTTTTGATTAAAAAATGCAAGTTAACTTGCGCTTTTCAAAAAGAAATTTAAATTTTGAAAAATCAAACGTTTTTATTC
Organism: Allium sativum; assembly: GCA_030737875.1. NCBI lineage: Eukaryota > Viridiplantae > Streptophyta > Magnoliopsida > Asparagales > Amaryllidaceae > Allium > Allium sativum. The sequence continues at coordinate 339,330,734 of CM060912.1, forward strand.
ATAAATAATAATGATTGTTATTTAAGTATAATTTTAGTGAATAACTGTAGTTTTTCACCACTATTGAATTATATATTTTTTTCCTCAAAAACTGCAAATTCTCTTTTCTTTTCTGTTAGAAAAGCACAAAGTATCTTGCATTTTCTATTGTTTCAAAGATAGAGATATAATTTGCAAAACCATATCAATATGGACTTTTCTTACAACGTCATTAAAAATAGGGATCTGAAGTTTTTTTTTTTCCCCTAATTCTCTACATTACATGCATCATCATTGCACGTGCATTTTTATATAGTTACCTACAAAGTGTTGGATGATTCTAAGTGTGTGGTCAAGGCGTTTGTGTGTTTGCACTGAATGGACGAAACGAGAAGATATGCAAACAGGAGACCGTCATGGCAGGCTGATCATGAGGATAGCTGAATTGATGATTAGGTAGAATTCCAAGGAATAATGTTCAACCATTGTCGATTCCAAGTGTGCGTGATACCACTAGGAACATTAGAAGTATTCTTCAGTTAAAAACTTCAACAATTATGACTATACAATCCCACGACATAATAGCTGAAATAACATTCATCTGTGTTTGTGTCTGTGAGCATGAGTACATGCACAAGCAGATAAACAGACGCCTAGAAAATCATGCAACAGTCATGTATTTTAACACTACACAAAAGATGCACTGTTTTCCAAAAGTGGTGAATTTGCACAAGTCAAATGCACCAGGTTGAAGAGGATCAAAGAACAGTCAAACACCCAAGCAATCCTTTATGCCCTGCTCAAATTTATCAAGAGAAGATATTGAACTCATCAGCCCATCTTTAACCGTCTCCCTGCATTAAAAGGGTAGGCAGTATGTAAGAGGTTCTGACAGCTAGAAGTTAGGCAAGTTGGACATCAGAGTGTTCTACGGTTATAACCATAAAATAGCTCATTGAGAAAGAAAGAAAAAGGGTCAGTGTAAGACAACTTTACGCAGCGCAGGTTTACTAAGTTGATTGGATGTTGGAACCAAAACTGTTAATCTGAAGACTCGGTATGCACCATTACTTAAGAAGTGGGCAAATCAAAATGAATGCACAGCCAGCTATCCTAGGCCTGAAATGATAGGCCACTGAAAAAAAATAAGAATCAACGTGCCAGTCAAAACATGTTTGCTGCTCTGTTATCTAAGCCGTGATAAGAAAATAGATCTTTGAACGCATAAACTAGTTCTGTTTTTACTTGAATAAAAACTAAGGCATAGGCTTTTCAAAACCCACCGTTACTTTATTATTATCATTTTTCTTTGTAAGTATTACCATTTTATTTTACTTACACCATGAGTTTTCTTTTCTAATGTCAATTTAGCTACACATTTCTACTGTGAATGAGAAATTCCAAAAATGTGGACTAACAATAGAAATAATCTATTCTACAAAGAAAATGAATATGATATCACACAAAAGTGGGAACATAATCTTATTTTCTATATTGCTTAATCATATTACCAACTTTACTCTCTTTTCTTCATCTCTAACAAACAAGTCTTAGAAATACAAGCAGCATGCAGCAAACATAGCATGCACGTTACCAGAAGTAGGTATATGTTTGTAAAATAGCAATACTTCTATGAAGTAATATCCAAGAAGTAATAAAAATTCCTATCAATAGGAAAGGATGACTATAAAATACAATGCGGATGTCAAAAGTAGTAAATGTATTCAGTAGATAAAGCAAATTCTATTCAGACCCAAGAATTTGCTGAGTAGCCCCTTTTTGTAAAGAAAAAAAAGAGAGGACAAAACTGCCCTTCTGTGTTATATTTTTCTTTTAGATTTTAAGTCTACCGCACAGTGTCCCTACGTGATGTCTTAAAGGCACCACGCAGGGGCACTGCATGGTGCCATGAAGAAACCACATAATAACCTCCTACGAGGAAGGTTATAATTGGTTTTTTTTAAAATTGGATTGAAGGGAGGGGAGGTTACTCGGCCACATAACACCTCATAAACTCAACCGAAATAAATTACCTCCCAGTTTAAATAATCCTTCTCTGTTTTACACAAAAAATACTCATTCTTCATTTGACTACTTTACTTTCATAAACAATTTTTCACTCGCCATTAAGAAAAAATAAATAAAAAATTAGGCGATATTTTTATCTTCCATGATAAAAATGATAAACAAAATCCAATTTAAGAATAAAATCTCATATGTAGACCACTGATGTTGGTCCCCTTGGTTATTAATTTCATTTTTCTGAACTATTAATTTAGCCACTAGTGCACAATTATTGACCCTGCATGGGGTGATATCTTTGAAATGATTTGTTCCACCCCGCAAACTATATGTTCATTACTGATGCCAAAATTTTATGCCTTTTTCGAAAATAAGGTCTAAAGAAACTAGTTTGAAATGGCATAGGTCAGTGGCCTATTTGTGCATAAAAAGTTAGTTTCTAGTTATGGGAATACCTGTCGGATGTCAACTGAAAATCACTTGTACGTACCACTGTGTCCAACAAGGAAAATGATCTGCACAGATAATAAAAGGTAGGTATCTGAAGCTATATGGTGTCTGCACACAAAGTATCAAGATTCAAAACAAAGCAGTTATTATGCAGCTTAAATAGTTTGTCAAACTGTAACTGCCAGTACAGAGATAACAAACAATCAGTTGTTCAGTCTAGTTCGAAAATAAAAACATATCTAAAAAATGAATCTCTCAAGTAGAATTTTGGTTCGATATATACCATAATCACATATTGATTCACACAACATATACTTTAGCATAAGATAAAAGTTTGAAATAAGGTTCACATAACCCGATTGCTCTGCAGTATCTAATCCAAAACAATAGATCAGAGCTAAACCTCCTTAGAAAATGCACTTGATTGGGTTTGAAGTATAATAGAGGGCTGGAAAATTAATCTACTGAACCCGGCGGAACAAGTGAATAGTTTGATTTGACTACAACCTCCCATAGTGCAATTCGAACACCACGATTTCTATTGCCAAAAAAAAAAAAAAATGATTTACAAAATTAATTAATATGTGCAAATTTCCTGTGGAAAAGTAAGAAAAGCAAAAATCTCATGGAGACAGTTTGTCGACTCCAGGATGAAATGTAATTGGATAGACTAGAATTAACTTGGAAGTTTACAAAAAGGAAGTCAATGCAGGTTGGATTGATTGGATGAAATTCAGACATAAGGGTCAAAATCATTACAGGACATGATGATTGAGCCAAATGAGATTTACTGAACACAAATATGGAGGTTAACATGTTATATGCGACACGATTTTTGCTTTGAAGGTTGCACCCTAAAAATGGAGCACCTCATTTGCCCCCCGATTTCCACCTCTTGTTTATATTAAAGAATGTAGTGGAGGGGGGGAGAGAGTTGGTGGAGGAAGAGAGAAAGTGATTGTGTGGTGGAAAAGAGGGAGGCCAAAGGGGTGCTCCACTGTTTGAGGTGTCATTGAACCTACCTCATATATATATATATATATATATATATATATATATATATATATATATATTAATGTAATCGTTGTTCACCCTTTACTCGATTCATCATTGGTGGAAGTATGGTATACTGATTAAATTTCAGAAACAATTCCTCCAGCAGAGGAAATAAGACTGCTTAGAACTTGCACACCTTAGACTCTGCTCAAACGGGAGCCTAGAGCAGTAGGAAAACGATGAAGAAAATGAAGTTAGCACAAGTAAAATATTGCAAAGAAAATAAAACCAAGCGAAAAATTATTTAAAAATATGCATTGATAAGGTGAATATTCACTGATCATGTATAAACTAAAGAAAAAACATAATTGAATGAAATACATACTTTATTGTCATGGTTAAGTACTTTAACTACTATCATACAACAAAAATTGTTTCTAGGCATATTCTGAATGCTACTTAACTTTAAAGAAATCAAAACAAAAGGCAAACAATTTTTTTTTTTTTTTTTTTTGAAAATTCAAATTTTAGAAAAAACGAATTCATTTATGTTGAAAAGAAATACAAAACTAAGATTTATTTACAAACCATTTTTTAGAAGATGTACAAAGTAAAATAATTACTTCTAAAAAAAAAAAAATCTAGGATAAAGTTGAATTTTAAAGGGAACTGAAATCCAAAATAATTTTTGCAAGAGTGAAATTTTATTTACTCATTTAGGAACAATAGTTTCTTAAAAAATAAAACATTTAGAACTCATGTAGGTTGGAAATATAAGTGAAGGCCAAAAATTGAATAAAAAATTCAGTTGAATTATACTTTTAAGAAGACCGACATTGTGGAAAACAAAAATATTTGAAATTTTTGTCATCTTATTTTTCATGTAATGCAGGTGTGCATAAAATATATTTGAATATGTGTATAAATAGACGTCATATATGTACTACAGACAAAAATAAACAGCTCTTAATTTTTGGTGCAGAATATGAGATTCACCGAACACAAAAATGGTGACTAAAAATATTTGAAGTATGAAAGAAAAACTAATTAAGGGAACAAAAACTTTAAAAGAAATGTGTATTGACAATATTAAAGTATAATAAATAACAAATACTAATCAATTGAGAAAACAAACAACAAAAAGATATGAAGTTTTTCGTGACTGTTTGAATTTAAGGTGACAAAATATTTTGGGCAATAAAATAAGGACCTCAATTTGAATTTTAGGAAATTGAAACAAGAAACAAATGGTAATTTATTAAATATGCAAAATTTCAAAAACTAGATTACAGCATTTCGAAATGAACTTTTAAAGCATGCTCAAAATAAAGTTGAATTACAAAAGAATTTAACGTGATAATTATTTTTCTCAAAAGTCAAAACTCAAATTTTATACCATTATTCAAGAATAGTAGGTTCAGCGGGTAAAACTTCAAATTTAGAACAAAATACTTTTAACAAGAATGGAATTATGAAATTATTATTATTTTCGAGAAATTAGTCATTTTGTAATTTAATTAGGATGCACATACGCAGAAGAAAAGTATGGATGTATGTATGTGTGTGTGTGTATATATGCAAAATATAAATAACCAATGCTTAGTCTTTAGGAAATTTTTATAAAACACCTTATTTAAGTTTCAAAATACACAATCTTCCCTCCTCAATATCAAGTTAAAAAAAACGCTTTTAGTTTCAGCAAAAAATGCAATTAAACTGCAAATACTTGCAGTTTTTCCCCACAAGAAAAAAAAAAGGGTTATGGAAACAAGCGACTAATTTTTGAAAAAATGAAAAAAAGTAGAAAATTAAATTAGGGATGCAATTTAAAAAATGTATTTTTGGATGGTTTTTCGTGTATCAAGCCAGGTGCAGATCCTAACTTCCACCAGTTTTAAAATAATTTTTAACATTGGACTTGCTGAACTTGGAAATTGAGAGCGAAATAAGCAATATATTGGAAGTACGTAGTAATGCAAACTACGATAACATATATTTAAAGAAATGTATATTAACATTTTGAATATGTGTGTATAATTAACAATCAAACGTTAATAAACTAAATAATAGTTAAAGAAAAAGATATAATGTATTTTCACGATTAAGTCAAAAGGATAAAATATAATTTGTAATTACATATATCTTGGATATTAAGTAAAATAAATGTTTTATTTGATTTCAAAGTAATCGAAACGAAAAAGAATAACATTTTCTTGAATATTCGGTTTTCTCAAAAAATGGACTCATCTATTTCAAAGAAATATATACTAAGAGTTTGTTTTTTGAAATTGTTATTTTATTAACACAGATTGATACAAAACAATGTTTTACAAAAAAGCATATCCAAGTTAAGTTGACTGTTCAAAGGATTTAAATGTAAACATTATTTTTCTCAAAACCCAATGTTATGTAATTACTCATGAATTATATATTTTAAGACATGCAAAAATTTAGATTAAAAAGTATTTAACTTCAAGTTGAAGAAAAAATGATTTGGTTTATCCTCGTAACAAAAATGAAAATTTTAAATGTAATTATTATATTTCAGAACTTATATTTATTTCAAAATATGATTGTTTGTTTAATATGAAAGGGAATAATAAGACGAAACAATTGAAAACTTAATATACCATTTTAAAAAACTACATCTGATAAAATCGAAGATAGAACTAGGGTACTCGACTATCCGCCACACCGGTCCCCCTTTTAGCTAACCAAACGGAAGTATCAATCCCCAATTAGACCTTGTAGATATAATAGAGGATAAACCAAATCATTTTTAACTGATTTGGTTTATCCTAATGATTTGGTTTATCCTCGTAACAAAAATGAAAATTTTAAATGTAATTATTATATTTTAGAACTTATATTTATTTCAAAATATGATCGTTTGTTTAATATGAAAGGGAATAATAAGACGAAACAATTGAAAACTTAATATACCATTTTTAAAAAAAAAACTACATCTGATGAAATCAAAGATAGAAGATAGAACTAGGGGACTCGACTGTCCGCCACACAGGTCCCCCTTTTAGCTAACCTAACGAAATTATCAATTCCCCAATTAGACCTTGTAGATATAATAGAGGATAACAACTCCCACCTTCAGGGAAGCGACGCTCAGAGGGCTAGGACTCGAACCCACGACCTCAAGAACATTTGGTCCATAGTCGCCAAGAAGCCTTCACCATTTGAGCTATGGTAGCTAATATACCTTGACTCATAGTCTCTATACTAACACGTATATACATGTGATTTTGGAGTTTACATCTAAACACAAAAAAATGTTGAATTTATGATACAAAATCATGGGTAGAAGAGGAAGTAACTATAGAAAAGAAGGAAGGACCGAAGGAGTATATTTTAATTTTTCCAAATTAATAGGCATGTATGGACATACAATCCCTTTAATCGGATCAATCATGTTTAGAAGATGAAGTGATACTTTATGAAGCAGAGGCCCTTAATTGGATTAATCAACTTATATTATGTCTTAGAAGCTGGAATCCATGAGACATTTAAAACATTTGTCCAAAATGCCACAACATAATCACTTGAGCTAAAGGCCCTTGATCGGTTGTTGTATACATGTTGATTTGAGCATCAAGTATTTTTTTGCTATAAATAAAGTATTCATTCTTTGTCAAAGATTGAAAAAATATATTTGGTGTTTCTTTCTATTTCCAGCTTTGTTCTTCTTCTTTTTTTCCAGCTTTGTTCTTCTACTCCAAACATCAGGAAGTTATTGCGAGATCAAGACTTCTTTTGCGGCTAGGTTACTGACTTTGTTTTATTTACATTTGTTTGGTATATTAATTGTAAACTTTTTTTTAAAGGGTGATTGGATGAAATCTTATGAGTGGTATTGTTATTGGTTTGTATTCAAATATTTTTGTTTTTATTCAATACTATATTATTAAAAGTGAATATAAAGAACGAACGCTAACTTCATGTCAAGACTAGGATTTCAACATGTTATCTCATTTATATACCAATCCTAAAACTACAAATAAAGAGGCATCTTTGTTATAGTTGGATTTGAGATCATGACTTTATTTGTATACCAAATTCTTTTTTTTAATAAAAACGAAGTCTTATATGAGTTTACGTTTGAACCCAAAAGAAATTACAACACTAAAATATTGTATTTATTAAAAAAAAAAAACTTTTATCCCAAAATCTTTCAAAACCTAATTCAAATATTTTGGAAAGAATGCACTAAGATTTATTTATTTTAAGAAAATATTTTTTAAATTACATCAACTTGAAAAGAAAAATGAATATTTAAGCTAAAGAACCTGAGAAAAAAGAATCAAAATTCAAATTCATATGATTGTCGAAGAATAATAACTTTTAATAAAGTGTAAAGTTTATATTAGAAAATAAATGAATTTAAAGTTTTAAATAAAACGTTAAATTTCTAACTTTTAACAAAAATGTAAATCTCAAAAAGATCATATTTTAAAACAAATTAGTAATTTTGTACTTATTTACAAGTGGTAGTTATGTTGGTTTATTTGTTAATTGTCATTGAATGCACTATAATATTGAACGGAAATGGAAATGTGTCGTACCTTAATTTCATCCATAATAGAATAAGCGGATAATTTTAAAAGCTTGTTTTCGTACCGAAAGTTTTTTTTGTGAATATAAGAAGAAAACTAAGTATAATGCAGTGTATCTTAAGAAGATTAAAAATATGATAAATGCAACCATTACCATATATTGGAACAAAGAAAAATAAATAAAATTAGAATAAAGATGGATACCCAGTGCAAAGGCTCCCGTACTCAAGCGTGAGAGGACTTCCCAGGCAGTCTCCCGTCCTAGTACTATTTCACGGCTTTCCAGGCTCTGGGGGTAGTCGATTAGTGCGCACAGTCTTTCCCTCATATATGTGAAGAGGCCAGGACTCGAACCTGCGCACTCAAGATTACCAGCCGGGTAATCCAGGCACCACCTTATAAATAAAATTAGAATATATAGAGATTTTTTTTCCCAAAACTAAGATCTAAATATGTCATCTTGTTATATATAAATTCTATAATTACATTTATTGTTAACGTCGAAAATGACGTCAATACCCACAAGGTTGAATAGTTAGATCACAGCCACAGATCAATTCATAGAATTGCAAAAAATAGAAAATGACACCAGACTTTATGGTGGTTCGGGAAACTCCAGTACACGTCCACTTGTAGTAATCTATCATTTATGTTGTTTGATTACAAGTATAGGTGTTTTGGTTAAGAATGTAGAGATGAAGTTGAGTCTAGAAAATAGCAAATCTTTTGTGTGCTTTTCAAAGAAGAAAAACATTTTTCCAAATGACATAGGTCTTCTATTTATAGTTGTAAACGAATTCAGATCAGGCTGTTAACTTCGTAGGAAATTCAGGTGGGACGAAGCGACCAAGTCCTAGAAACGAGGCCAAGATCACACCAATTTGATATCTAGACCTATACCATTCTGGATTACATCTGAATCAATACCGATCTAGATCGCGCGATCCGACCTAAAAGCATCATGCTTCCCACTTGCTCCAAGCTGATGAACCTTGCTGATCCACCTGACCATCTCCAAGTTGCTGAGTGTTGAAGTTAAAGTATAATGTCCATGTGCACATCTATTCAAATAGATCAAAGGAGTCGAACTGATGTTTACTTGGAGGGTTGATATGAAGTCTATCATGCCATGTCGATCCAGAGTGCTTCGAATGATGCTGATCCGAAATTGAACTAATATACCAATCTGAAGTTTGTTATGCTAGTCGATCCAAGGAACACCGATCCGAGGTGTACCGATCCAGATACTTTCTATTGTATTTCCGCACTTAGCCAATTTCAGTGTTTCGTTCAAGTGAATTCATCTATCTGCAACTCCATGTTATCCTCCATTCTCGAGTCCAAGTCATCCGATCATCTTTCTAGGCCATAAACTGTGATGATTAAGCAATACATGCATCCAAATTTGATTTTAACGGCCTTGCTAAAAGAGGGTTAACATATGCCCCTCAAAACGTATCTTGCTATGAAGGACGTGTTTTGTATTACCACTCCAAAAAGTCCATGACCCGTAAATATCCAAGTTAGCCAATCCGAAGTATGTCAAACCCACAATCTCCCTGCATTGTCCATGAGTCATGTGGTTGCTCCGAGCTGATAAGCAAATCCAAAGCCATGTCCTCGATCTTCGTGGACCATTTGCTAAATCTGATAGCTAAAGTTCAAATCCACGATCACACTGGATCGTTAGTTAAGTCCAAGTTCACGGTCTCTTCGGACCGTTTAATAAATCTGTAACATAATCCAAATTTGTGATTGTGTCGAGCTGATATCCAAGTCTTTGGCCTCTCCGGACAAATCATCGGCTTCTTCGAGCTCCTGCCAAGTGTAATTCATGTCAAGATTTTAAATCTCGGATATCGGTCGCGTTTTGTCTCGGAGATTATAGAGACTTGATCTCGTACCGGGGGAGATCTCGGATCGGGGGTTCGTCTCGAATTTCCATGTCGGATCTGAAAGTTCATATCGGGATAATCTCGGAGGTACATTACATGTTAAAAATTGATATTCTTACAAAATGATTTTTATGAATACTATTATAAACATAATAACTTAACTTGAATTGCAAAATCATTTCATTATTCTTAATTTATGAAAGATTATCCATGCTGAATCGTAATACGCCTAAAATAGAAATATAATGCAATGCAAATAGATTAGTGCTTACGACATATAATCCATGAATTATTGTTAGACATAAAACATAAAAAGATCCTAAACATTAAAAAGTTCAGCATAAGTAGAACATAAAATACATAATTTGATTGGTAACATGTATGGTAAAAAAAGACAAATATGAAAATCATAAGCATTATGTGAACATACCATATGGTCATTTAACATGTAAAATGTTAAATAAAAAAGATTATCATGGATGGATTTGATTTTTTAATTATTGTTTTCGTCAGGCACAAGTTTAAATTTTAACCAGAAAAAACAAAGATCTTGGATGATATTCCAGTATATCATCTTGATCGATATATCGTTCGATATTGCAATATCTCGGACGATATATTCGAAAGGAGATTTACAGTGAGATTTGCTGTTTCATTTTGGGAGGAGTCCAAAATGAGATGTGCATGCTTTCCACGTCCTGGTTCGCTAAACCTCACCTCGTACCTCGTCGAACGATGTCTTTTAACCTGTCATCATTGTCCAACGGCATCCTTCAGTCAGCATCACACCTGCTCCTACAACACGAATACCGAGATTCTCCCAGCCATTATGTCCACTTTTCATTTGCTCAATCGGATCGGTGCGATCCTAGAGGTTTGATTCAGTATTGATTCGATGTTCTTGCCTACGGCTTGCCTTAGTTGATTCAAGCCAGCTCCACATGCATTGTTATCAGCTCCAGGTCCCAAGATTCAAACTCCACTGGTGTTAATGTTCACATCCAAAAGTCTCGGAGGTGTTCCCCCTACAAGTTGATCCAAGAATTTGGATCGATACCCATCCGGATAGGTTGATCGGGGGTTGCCCACATGTTGTGTGTCGTCGCTTCCTGCCTACTAGGCCCGACTCCAGTGCCTTGATTTTGGTTTTTCAGCTTGTCCTGCTTATCCAACCTATCAGAGAAAATTTATCATTATCTCCTCCTGCCTTTTTAACGTATCCTCTTACCTAATCAATCTAGCTTGCAATTGATTCATCACGTTATTCATACCCTCTTTGGTAAGGTATACGGAAGGGTTTCGATCCGAGGAAGCCTCTTGACTTCTCTCATGTCCAGTAGTGTAGTCAATAGCGAATAACGCAAAATAGCGCAAGGCTTGCGCTATGCGCTATTTTGTGCTATGCGCTATAGCGCACGCTATAATGTTTATTTGTTTACAACTAATCGAATTATCATACATAATTGAAATTTAATGCTTTTATTGCAGATTTTGTGCCATATCCAAGACGTTCAAGGCTCAAATGCAATGCTAGCGTACTTCATGCATATGTTATATTTATTTAATGTTAAATGTAATTATGTTAGAGAAAAATTAATAATTTCATATTGTACATTCAAAATTATTGATGGACATAACAAATTTATGTCTCACACAATTTGAAATTTATCCTTAAATTAATGACTTATGATGAAATTCATTCTTGGTTGTGAGTTATGATGAGATTCTACCAAAAAAATGCATTAAATGTACAATGCACATACAATATAAAAGCTCTCAAAAAAAGTTAACATAGGAAAAATGCATGAAAAATACAATTCACATAAAACATGAAAGCATGTATGTTGATCTAGAAAGTAGAAAATAGTTTTTTTTTCTTAAAAAAAAATCTCAGCAAAAGGTTAACATAGCAAAAAAGCACCAAACAAAACCTATATGCTCAAAATATCTCCTAAAAAAATTTGAAACTGTATGTTCAAAAAGAAACCTGTATGTCCATCTAGAAAGTAGATAAAAGGGGGGAAATATCTCAGAAAAAAAGACATGGATAGTTTTAAAATTTAGATTTGGAGAAGGAGAAAACAAAAGTAAAGCCAATCACGAAATCAAATGAATAAAGCAATAAACAAAACTGAATGTTTGGCTGAAGTCACTTCAGTTTTTCTAGCAGCAGAAATTGATTTGAAGAAGAAATTAATTTTGCCCTAGGTTAGAAGCTGATTCACCTATTACATTATTGTCTAAATAGGAAAAAAAATGGACCTCTTACGTTATTATTCAAATTAAATGGGCCAGACCGGGCTTGTTTACACACTCTCCAAGCCTTAAAAGGAGAAAAGAAAAATAGTGCGCTACTTATCGCTATGCGCTATGATAAAATAGCACGCTATTTTGCGCTATAAGGGACTCTTGCGCTATAAGAAGTAGAATAGCGCAACCTATGCGCTATTTGGCGCTATAGCGCTCGCTTTGATAACACAGATGTCCAGTTCGCTCAGCTTGAGTTTCAGATGTCTTCCTCTTAGTCACTATTAATCCTCTACAAGCTTTTCGAAATCCTGAATCCCTAGTGCAATAGACTCTTCCCCAGCATGCCAAAACGTAGTCAAAAACGATGCCAACACCCAAAAGATTATAGCTAAAACACAGTCACAAATCAACTGACAAAGATGTAGAAAATAGAAAATGACACCAGATTCTATAGCGGTTCAACCAACTCTGACGTACGTCTACTTGTAGTAATTTATTATTTATAGTGTTTGGTTACAGATATAATTGTTTTGATTAAGAATATAGAGAGTAGAAGATGAAGTTGAATTCAGAAAATAGCAGAGCTACTGCATGTTTTTAGAGATCTTTTTTCTAAATGTCACGTCTTTCATTTATAACTAAAGGGAAAACCAGATTAGACTGAAACTTCGCATGAAAATCAGGTGAGCCCAAGCGACCAAATCCTAAAAGCGAGGCCCAGAACACACCACTTTGAGATCCGGATCGATACCGATATGGATCTTCCTCGATCCGGATCACGCGATCCGACCCAAGAGCACTTTGCTTCCCCCACTTGCTCCAACTTGATGGTGCTTGTCGGGTTGCCTCACCATCTCCAAGATGTCTGAATGTTAAAATTAAAAGTTAAAGTATGATGTCCATGTGCACACCAATCCGTAATACATTGGGGAAGCCAACCCGATGTTCATCTGGAGGGCCAATCTGAAGCCCATCACGCCATAACGATTCGAAGTGCTTCAAATGATGCCCATCTGAAGCCCCATTACGCCATGCCAATCCGAAAGGCATCGAATGACGCCCATTCAAAGTCAGGCAAGTGTACTGATCTGAAGTTAGTTTTGCGAACCGATCCGGGGTGTGTCGATCCAATTGTTTCTAATGCATTTCTGCACTAAGCCAATTCAAGTGTTGTGTTCAAGGGAATCCGCTTATTTGCAGCTCCACGTTACCTTCCATGCTCGAGTCCGAGCCATTTGATCATCTTTCCGGACTATGTGCCATTGTGATTAAGCAATGCGTGTATCCAAATCCAATGTGCAACGGTATTGCCAAAAGTCAGGTTAACACAAATAAAGTGAACCATTGTTAGATTTGAACCCATTATTTCAATTATTTAGCAATCTTTAATTTGAAAACATAGGGACATTTTTGGAAGCTCAAAAAAAGTGACAGTTACCGGACACCAAAAAATGGTGTCCCCAGCTAACATGACTAGCTACACAATATTAAGCAGGCTATATGATACTTAATCATACATGTTCATGGTATTCAGGCTCTAAATTAGTAAATTACTAATACCTTACAAGATCATCAAGCTTAGCTTCAGCATCCAGTTTTATAGGATCTGTATCGCCAAGCAAAGAAGCAGCATTCTTCACTATCAGCTTAAATGTACAAACCTACACAACAACATCCAAACAATTCAATTATGTTTCAATTTACACAACATATAAGCATGTAAAATAAAACTAAACGATATCATACCTCGACACCGGTACTTGCTTGAAAAGAAACAACTGAGCTTCTTGACTGTACAACGCAATCCCTTGTTGCAGAATTCAAAAGCTTACTTACCTCCTCACCATCTCCCACTTTGGGGCTTAATGCTGAAAAACTGGGATATCAAAACTTACACTGCATGTACGCACCCACAACACATACATTAAGTGCCATAATACTCTTTTGATTCAAGTATATAATAAATTATCTGATTACCCACTGTTACTGATTTGAATAGCGCTTAATTTTAATTTATGTTCAATTTATTCTTAAACGTAATCACATTAGACTCCTTATCTCAACTTCTATAATCTATAATTATATAATTCTGAAGCACTTGTCATATGTTCATTTGGTTGAGTCCATACTATACAAACAGTGCCCGTCATATGGGAAGACACTCAATAGTTTTCTCAAAAGGAAATTAACAACAAAAAACAATTACCTAGCAACTGATAAGCATATTTGAGAGTCTGCCTAGACGCATTAATCGGAGCCAAAACAAATCTAGCTGCTTTTTTCTTCTGATCTCTCAACCATTCCTTCGGACCGGCTGTGGATTAAAGCCCATTTTATATGTAAAAGATCCTTATAAACGAAAACAAAAAATAATGCAGTTAAAGCGGAAGACAAGGATTGGCTTACAAATTCCAAATGCAAGAGAAGAAGGTGGGCTGGAAATGGCGGGAATCAGAGAAAGGAGTAGAACAGCGTTTCGGCGAGATGATGCACAGCAACAAGAACTTTGCTTTGTTTTGTCGTCAGCTGGATTTAGGGTTTGAAACAGGAAATTCTGACGATGAAAGATATCGTTGGGCTGAAAGGAGCAAGTTTGGATTACAGTTGGGACCAATGCGGTTTCCATTTTCTGGCCGTTGTATGCCTTCTGCTATTTCTTTTAGTACTAATTTGCGGAAAGCGGCTCGTTCACCACTCAACGGATGATTTGGGCCATGACAGTATCTCATTAAAGAGAAAAGGATAGGTTTTTTTTCAATGGAAACCGACCAAAGTCATCAAACACCCTAATGCATCCAATTTGATCCGCGAGCACTACATAAGTGTCAATCTTATCGTATACACATAGTAAACTCTTAACATGTTTTATGAGTTTCGAACTCATGTCGCTGCTACCACGACGCAAAACACTTAACTGTTGGACTAATGCTGGGACTAAACACCAATGAAACAATTTTTATTTTCGTTTCATTATTATTATTATTGTTTGTTTAATTATTCTACTTTGTTTTATTTTTATTTTTATTTCCACCTTAAATCCATATTATTACTCTTAAATTGAGTTTGTCGTTGGTTTTTGATTCTATATCCATCCAACATCAATTTATTTGAAAATAATGGCTTAGTTGTTATTGTTATTGTAAGTTTTAGACATATTCATAACTGTAGAGAAAAACTTTTAGATCAAACCTCTAGCACTGATTATCGATCCTCTTCTCGTCACTATATCCTTATAAACTTAACAACATACCTCGGTCGTCATCTTCCAAACTTTACGGATTGCTTCGTGTCTCGTTCCTACCTAGTAACTATTTGCTTCGCACAACATAAAAAATATTGTTGTACGGGCCCTTCATGTATTTACTTACTACTTTGATTTGTATACTCTACTAACCGGGGATTCACCACATATTTTAGAAATCACTATTATAGCACTTTTTTGAAAGAAACGATCTAACTGTTTTGTTGTACTTACATTTAAGAATCTGAGCAAGGGAGGTTCCTTTGTCTAATTTATCGATGCATGTTACCTACTATAATAGCAGTTATATTACTATCATCATTAATAACGTTTTGCGTACTAGATTATTATATTGAAGATTAAAACTTACAAATTATATGTTTGGCTCTCTTCATCGAGTACACCCGAGGTTAGATGCAGAAGAAGGAGGACTGTCAATACTCAATAAAAAAAAATTGTCGATGTAAGTATAGTATCTATAACATTATGCGTAATAACAATAACAATGATAACAGGTGTAACATTTATAATGAAAATAACAACATTCATAATAATATCACTAACAATAATAAAATGTACAGCATTAGTAATAATAGTATTTAAAGTACAGTTTGAATGGCGAAATAAAATATGAGAACTTTGACGGACAAAGGACGGAAATTGGTAGATATTCAAACAAAAGAGAGAATTAACGAACTTTTTTTAAAAAAAAAAAAGGTAAATGGTAATGAGGAAAAGATGGGAAATTGAGAGAGGAGTGTAGATTAATGTATTTCAATGGAAAAGATAAAAAGAGAAATGATTTATGTTTAGTAGTAAATAAATAAAGGATTAAGCTTATAGAAGTAAAAAAGGAAAGGAGGCATATTAATATAGTATTAAGAAAATAAATCTTTAATATCATCATCATGTATGCCACGCCCTATTAGTAGGTTTGAATGAAAAATACTAAACAAGCTTTTGGGACAATCGGTACGAAAACATGAACAAATTTTAATAGAGGGTGATTCTAATTGTATGCCAAAGCAAATAATATAGAAAATGATAGGACATATGGAGGCTTTGCTCACATAATGAGAAACAAGGACGGAAAATATTTTTTAGTATTTATATGCTTGAATTAGTTGCTAATATGAATACCCTTTTTGAGAAAAGGGGAGAACAATTGATAATATATAAAAGTATGTATCTGTTAAGATAGACTGAAATATCAATATAAAAGCAAATTTCCACATTAAGTAAAGATTGTCAGGTGATACCTCGGGAAAGGTTAACAAATCAACATTGACTGCTAGCATTAAACGTGATGAAATTTAGAATGTGTCCTATGGGCAATTATGGATCATGTAACTTAACTCTTATAGCAAATATTGTTTGAAATAAATCAAGCTTTTAGTTTTCTTTAATATTTTATGTCTTATTAAGTTAGGATATGTATATATATACACACACACACACACACACACACACACATATATATATATATATATATATATATATATATATATACACACACACACATATACATACACACACGCACACACACATGTAATATTTTTTATATTAAGGTGTAGAACATTCGTTTTAGTGTCTTGAGGAACTAGAACCCAATACCTTCAGATACACAACCTAAAGATCTTTCCACTTAAGTTAGAGGTCCTTGGTTGGATATAAATAATGTTGTAAATACATTATACACACACACACACACACAAGTAGATGATCATTAGGAAAAATATTCGATTGGTTACATATAAGAATTTACCCATAACTAGAGGTATTGAATCGAATAAAATAAATATTTATCCCTTAATTTTCCTAATAAAAAGTATTAAAAAACGAGAATTCGATATATGTATATATATATATATATATATATATAGAATTCGATAAATAAATAAATAAATATATACATACATACATACACACACACACTAAGATTAGTGTATGTAATGTTCTACACACAATGAACGGTGAATTACTCATAATCGATACATTAATGGGTTGTGTACGTGCAGTGTAACACCCCGTGTATTCTATAACTGTGAAATTCACAAATTAAAGTATAACTAATTTCAAATCAAAGAATTAAGGGAAACGGGATACGCCATTGCGTTCGTCTCGGAATTCTGCTTGAGATAGAGTCCGAGTTTGCGTAAAACGGACTCCGTATGAAGAAGATATGGCCTCCGGAAGTTTCAGAATTCAATTTAAAATTCAAAACAGCTCGGAAAAACCAATTCAAAATTCAAAATCGGGCCGAATTGGCCAGGGCGGGAATTTTCCCGCCCAAGGCACCCAGGTCGACTTGGTAGTCGACCTGGGGCTATCCAGGTCGACTGGGCAGTCGACCTGGGTCACCCGTGTCGACTGCCAAGTCGACACGGTGTCGACTGGCGTGTCGACCTGGCCCCTGAGCCAGGTCGAACCCAGCCCCCCTGGCTGGCCTGGTCTGTGTTTGGTCGATTTTCTGAGCCTTGCCTTGTCACTAGGGCTAGGTGTCAGCTCCTGGTTGGTCTCTCCTTCAAACGAACGGCTATTATTAAACCAAGCTCCATCGACGGTCTAAATCAACTCACAAACTCTATAAAAAGGACCTAAGACTCACCCTAATTCACACAAACAAAAATGGAGATGAGACCGTCATGCTGCTGAGGAAAGACTAGGAATAGCCGTCAGAAATCGAGAGATAATTTGAGAGCTTAAAGCAACGTTAATTAAATCAAAGCAACGCCTACAACAAAGGATAGCATCTCCAAATTTAGAATTCAGAATTCAGATTCCTGAATTGAAGATTCGTCATACGTTGTAAGTAGAGTGCTATTCCGATGTGAATAAATAATTGTGTTTTGATTTATGTAAAGTGAGAAATGGAATTGTGGCGATAATGATCTATATTTGTATGTTGCTTTGATTCTAAACGATTTGGAAATGTTATGGTATACGATTGGATATTTGCAAGTATGTGGTTTATGTTGACAACCATATGTTGTGGTATTTTATTTAGGATTCATACAAGTAAATGATTCATGTTAACAACCATATGTTGTGGTATTTTATTTAGGATTCATACAAATATATGATTCATGTTAACAACCATATGTTATGGTATTTTATTTGGGATTCATGCAAGTATATGATTCACTATTATGCCAATATGATGTACATACTTTTATGATCATTTTTAGTGGGTAATTGGACTCGACTAAGTACTATGGTTTATATGAATCTATGTTGGAATTGGCAAATCATACTTTTGTATTAGAAACAAAAGTAAGCATTTTTATGAATATGATCAAACTATGTTTGGTGTTATGCCTAGTTGAAACCATGTTTAGGCCTATGTTGTTATAAAAATCATATGGTGATATAGGTAGCACATAAATTAAGTTAGATTTACATTCTAATTGCAAGTTTACATGAATAGACTAAAAAACATGATTTCATATTTAGGTATGTTCATGCCATGATTATATGAATAGAATGGTTCATGTTTAAGTATTGTTTATGTCATGATTATATGCTATTACAATGCAAGTTCACATGTGCCTAGTTCATGTTAATTGAATCGTTATGTTGCAAGTTCATGCGTTCACACTCCCTTTTTTATGTTACCTTATAAACACCATGTTATAAGCCTCCCCTTTTTCGTATGGCTAAGTTGGGTTTAAATGTTAAACCCAACATATCTTATATTGTAGCGAATGTGTAAAACGAGGGTAATGACGTTTGGGTTAAAATATAGAACATATATGTGGCATGTTTGACGCATGCCAACAACCTTGAAAAATAATTAAGTGACATAAATAAATTTTAACCTATAAAGATGAATTTGAATAATGGGCCGCAAATATTTACATATAAAAAGGAAAGAGACAAAATATGTAAATGTAGAAAATACGATGTGTTTAACCCGAGGTTGGATTGAGTTGTGATGTAAACCTGCCCGGAACCGTCCGGCTGTCCAGTAGTCACAACAACACCTATCCAATGTGGGTGGTTAATCACGGAGCCCAATAAAGACCCGAGGTTAGACTGAGTTGTGGCGTAAGACTGCCCGGACCCAACCGGCAACAGGCAGCCACAACAATACCTGTCTAATGTGAGAGGTCAAGGCTTTAATAAGACAATTAAGGCTGAGTCAGGACTGGTAGGATTAAGTAAATTATATTAATACTTAATCAAAATGGAACATGTTAAACTATACAGACTGATTGGGGGTTAGGTTTATAAAACACTTAACCAACTTAGCATGTTGTCTAGAAATAGAAAACCTAGTAGCGGGGGACCCTTTTCAGCAGTAACCCTACAAGGTGTATCAAGATACCCTGAACTAGGCAGGGTGGGGCACGATTACTGGGCTGACTGTAAGAGGTCAAATCGACGGCGGTGGTGCAGCAGTGTAGGTTCTAACGGGGTGCGGGCGTGCACACACTCCGGCGCAGAAAAATAAGGCACTGGGCACCAGTAGCATACCTGTGCATTCTAGGATTGTGTCGGGGCCGCCACCATGGGACTTGATACACCCCATGGTGGGACCAGCATAGGTAACTACAACAACGGGGGCCGTAAGACACATGTAACTATGCGAGTAGGAGCCGATCATCAGAAATGGATCACTTCACCCTGATTATGGGGTGCCGGTTGGGAACTAGTTTATATGGGTACAGAGATTAATATGGGGTATGATAGTATATTCGACTCCAGACAACTTAACTTAGTTTGTGGTGCTTTCCCATTTCCAGTTTATACTTATCATACCCAGTTCTTTATTCATAGACTGAATAGTCCTAGACTTACTCAGGCTTTATGTCTGACTCTACTTTTCTTTCGTCTTCTTTTCTTTCGTTCCCCCCCCCCCCCCCCCACCCCCCAGGTCCACTGGGAGGGAATACCGCAGCTTGACCAGCTTACACATCCAGCTTGAAGAGAAAGAATGTATTGCTTGGATCTTTTGCGTTTTGGACTATGGCTTTGGACAGCAATTATGGGACTTATGCAGTTTATTTATGTTTTCTTTATGCTTCTTTGAATAATGTAATCAAGACAGTTATGAAGATGTTATGTTTTTGGAAAAATTGTAAGACAATTATGGCATGGTTTGTGTAACACGTATTTTAATGAAATAAAAGTTGTTGCTGTTTTCCGCTGTTCAAAAATATGTGTTCTTATATCTGTCTTGTATATCTGTGACTTATACTTATAAATCTCCACCAAAATTAGGGCATTCCCTTTGAGAGTGACCCTAACGGAGGTGGGGTGTTTCACTTGGTATCAGAGCATAGGTTTACCAGATAAGATAAAAGTTTTGAAAATTTATTTTCAAAAGAAAATTTAAAGAAGCATTTTTAAAGATAAAATGTTATTTTAAAAAGGCATAGTCCCCCCAAAGCCATAGGTACTATCTTTTATCCTTCGTTTTGAATCTATCCTTTTTGTTTCAGCATGTCCGAAGAACTTAACTTGCCAGAGGGTATACCAATACCTGGTTGGTTTAGACGATTCTTCGAAGCAAGGGCCACTCAGCCAGGTCCTACCGTTCCTCCTCCCCCAGCTGCGGGAAATCATCCAGCTGCAACAGCACCTCTTCCTCCACCTCCTCCGCGGGGTAATACTTTTGCTAAGATATGTAAAGATTTCAAAGCTATGGGAGGGAAGGACTTTCATGGAACTGAGTCCTTCGTGGCAGCTAGGAATTGGCTAAAGGAAACCGAAGACTTATTCGTCATCTTTGAGGTAGAAGATAGGCAGAAGATACAACTGGCAGTATGGCTACTAAAAGGTGAGGCTTCCTACTGGTGGGAAGTCACCAATGCAGAAAGACCAGTAGAAACATGGGAGGACTTTAGGGCAAGGTTTGAGGCTAAATTTCTCTCAGACGCTGAAAGGAGTTTACAGTTGGAAAAATTCTTATTTCTTAAACAAGGGAATATGACAGTCAAGGAGTATGTTAACCAGTTTGATCAGCTGGCTAGGTTCGGACTGGACCTAGTCAACACCCCGCACAAGAAGGCTCTCCGCTTTGTCAAGGGGTTGAATGAGCCATTACACAGTTTGGCCATGACCCATATACCCATGGGAGCTACGTATGAAAGATTGGTACAGATGGCATTGCTGAACGAAGAGGATAAGGGCAAGAAGGAGACAAAGGCAGAAAGCTCTCAAGGGAAGAAAGAGGGTTTACAGCCCAAGAAGACAGACTTTAAGAAGGGCGGGAAAGACAACAAAGAGAAGAGGAAGTGTAATTTCTGTGGCAAAGTGGGGCACTTAGTGAAAGATTGCCGGAAGAAGAAGGCCAAGATGAATGGTGGGTGCTTTTCTTGCGGTGAGACAGGCCACATGGCTAAGGATTGCCCGAAGAGACGAGGACAGGGGCAGAGGGCTGGATCCACCTCAGGGGCACAGGTTCATGTGCTAGAGGCGCCACCTCTGCAACAGCGAGGTATAAATACTTCTGTAGAAAGTGTAGTTTATCTTTATGATCACCCAGTTCGCACTTTATTTGATTCTGGCGCATCACACTCCTTTATCTCGTCTGCTTTAGTAGAATCTCTGCACCTAGAAACTAGTATGGTAGAGGACCCCTTAATTGTTTCAAACCCAATTGGGGGCCCAGCTCATTTGTCTATGATCTGTGTGGGATTGAAAATTTCTATTCTAAGCGTAGAATTTAGATGTAGTGCCTTTGTTTTGGGCTTCTCGGGATATGGTTTGATTTTGGGCATGGATTGGCTATCCAGTAATGGTGCCGTCCTTGATTGTGAGAGAAGGGTGGTTAGGCTCCTGACCCAACTCGGTAACACTCTGGAAATTACTTGTAATCCCTCATATGCGGTTATGCTTAGTTATCTTGAATCGCTAGATGCCTCTGTTGAAAGTTTGCAATCGGTTAGAGTGGTCCGGGAATATCCGGATGTCTTCGAAGAGGTGAAGGGCTTGCCTCCGAAGCGGGAGATAGACTTCCGCATATATCTTGTAGATAATGCAAAGCCCGTTGCGTTGCCCGTTAGACACATGGCTCCACGGGAAAGGAAAGAGCTCAGTAAACAGATTAAAGAGCTTCTAGAGAAGGGGTTCATTAGGAGGAGCATTTCAGAATGGGGCGCTCCAGTGGTGTTCGCCACAAAGGCGGATGGTTCACTCCGTCTGTGTGTTGACTATAGGGAGCTCAACAAGCTAATGAAAAAGAATAGGCACCCTCTCCCCAGAATTGACGATCTGTTTGATCAGCTTGTAGGAGCGTCTGTTTTCTCCCAACTCGATTTAGCGACCGGTTTTCATCAACTAAGGGTGGCTGAAGATAGCATCGATAAAACGGCATTCAGAACCCCAGACGGCTTCTTTGAATGGCTTGTCATGCCTTTCGGCTTGACAAATGCACCTGCTTACTTCGTGGACTTGATGAGTAGGGTGTTCAGAAATTTCCTCAACAAGTTCGTAGTGGTTTTCGTAGACGATATCCTTATCTTCTCAAAGAGTGAAGAGGAACATGCTCAGCACTTAAGGGCAATCATGGAAACTCTGCGAGTCCATCAGCTAAAAGCCAAATTCTCCAAATGCCACTTTTGGAGAGAGGAAGTAAGATTTCTTGGGCATATAGTATCCAAGGAAGGATTAGCAGTAGACCCGGATAAGGTAGTAGCGGTGCAGGATTGGAAGACACCAAAGAACGCAACAGAAGTCCGAAGCTTTCTCGGGCTAGCAGGCTTCTATCGGAAATTCATCAGAGACTTTGCAAAAATATCAGCTCCACTCACAAGGCTGACAAAGAAGAATCTAATGTTCAATTGGGATTTGGATTGCGAGTTTGCTTTCCAACGACTAAAAAGGGCTCTTACAACAGCCCCAGTTTTGATGTTGCCAGATGGAAGCAAGATGTTCACAGTTTATACAGATGCATGTGGGACAGGGCTAGGCGCTGTCTTAATGCAAGAAGGGAGGGTAGTAGCTTATGGTGGAAGGCAGTTGAAAGTGCATGAAAAGAACTACCCGACCCACGATCTTGAATTAGCTGCCATCGTCTTTGCACTCAAGTCTTGGCGACACTATCTCCTAGGTGAGAAGTTCGAACTTTACACTGACCATAAATCGTTGAAATATCTTTTCTCGCAGAAAGATCTTAACTTGAGGCAACAGAGATGGATGGAGTTTCTTGCCTCGTACGATTTCGAGATCTCCTACACTCCGGGCAAAGGCAACGTAGTGGCAGACGCGTTGAGCCGAAAGAAACTGACCCTAAGCCCGCTATTTGTTGAAAGACAAAGCCTAGAGTTTATAGCCTTCTTTGACTTTAGGCCCTCCTCCGATTTTGTACCGGGCTTGCTAGCATCTCTCGAGGTACGCCCGACTTTAGTGGACTCAATAGGGACAACACAACGCGAAGACCCTCAGCTTGTGGAGACGATTGATAGGCTAATTAGGGGTGATACTTCAAGTCACCTCAACAGATGCTCCATCGACGATAAGGGTTGGCTAAGGCGAGACGGAAGACTATGCGTCCCACAGACAAGGGATTTAGTAAAGAAGGTTCTCGAGGAAGCACACCACTCCAAGATGACGATACATCCGGGCGGAGATAAAATGTACAAGGACATAAAGAGAACTTTCTTTTGGAACGGCATGAAGAAGGACGTGGCAGATTTCGTTTCTAAGTGTATGGTGTGCCAACAGGTTAAGGCGGAACAGAAAAAGCCTGGCGGTCTGCTCCATCCTCTAGAGGTCTCGCAGTGGAAGTGGGATAGCATCTCTGAAACACACCACCTCCGTTAGGGTCACTCACAAAGGGAATGTCCTAATTTTGGTGGAGGTTTATAAGTATAAGTCACAGATATACAAGACAGATATAATAACACATATTTTTGAACAACGGAAAACAACAACAACTTTTATTTCATTAAAATACATGTTACACAAAGCATGCCATAATTGTCTCACAATTCTTCCAAAAACATAACATCTTCCTAACTGTCTTGATTACATTATTTAAAGAAAACATAAATAAACTGCATAAGTCCCATAATTGCTGTCCAAAGCCATAGTCCAAAACGAAAAAGATCCAAGCAATACATTCTTTCTCTTTAAGCTGGATGTGAAAGCTGGTCAAGCTGCGGTATTCCCTCCCTGAGAACCTGGGGGGGGGGGGAACGAAAGAAAAAGAGGCGAAAGGAAAAAGGGTCAGTCGTAAAGACTGAGTAAGTCCTAGTGACTTTCAGTGTAAAAATGGTTAAAACAACATGTCATGTATGAACTGGAACTAAACTTAAGAATGGTGTCAAGGCGGACAAGATAGACTAAGGTGATCATGATAAGTCAAGACAAGTCAAATAAAGCATCACATGTTCAAGATTCGTTGCATCGACTGTACTAGTATACTAAGCCCAGGTCACAAGTTAATCACGAAATAAATCCCACGGCCCAATATCGTGAAATGACCCTGAAACGGGGTCTGACCCAAGTACGGGGTCATACGGAGCGCTTATCTAGTCGATCGACTCCCTACAAGTTCTAGCTCGTCAAGTGTCCGTGCCATATGGCTAATCACGAATGTAGTCACCTGTGCTGGGTCCACCTTCGGGTGTATCAGCACTAGGGTGTCAACCCCTGACACGATTCAAGATGCACAGATAAATCTACGGATACCCAGTGTCTGCCCCGGAATACGTGCACGACCGTAGTCCACCGAACCTACACTGGCGTACCCCACTGTCGTCGTTCACCTCTTACAATCAGCCCAGTAATCATGCCCCACCCGGCCTAGCCCCAGGGTACCTTGATACATCTAGAGGGTTACTGCTGAAAAGGGTCGTGTCTAGGGTTTCGCCTAACAGATTAGGTCATGTAATTCGTGACCTAACCGACTAAGTCATGTAATTCGTGACTTAATCCTTTTCCAGTCTAGTCATGTCAAGGTGGTTAAGTATGTCATTTAAATTCGCGACTTAACCCGCCTACTTGTCATGTTAAGTTGGCTAAGTGTTGTCGTTTCAAGTCCATGACTTAGCCCTACAAATCGTGTTCAAGTTGGTTAAGCTGTCTTTTCATGTTCATGACTTAACCCTTATTGGCATTAATTGATTCGTTAATGCACCGAACCACTCACATTGGATCCTGTTGTTCGTAGCCACTGGATTTGTCGGGCGGTTCCGGGCAGGTTTACGCTACGAACTCAACCGAACCTCGGGTTTCAAGCGCGATATGGCCAACTACCCACATTGGATCCTATTTTTTGTAGCAACTGGATTTGCCGGGCGGTTCCGGGCAGATTTACACTACAAACTCAACCCAACCTCGAGTTGGCCACTTTCTTGTTTTCTAAAGTCATGCCCATGTTCTTAGCAGATTCGTGCTATTTCCATAGCATGTTCATATGTCAACTTCGTGCCCAACTAAGGCATGTTTTAAGTCAAGTTATGGCATGTTCAAGTCAAGTTTTCGTGCCATATTTCATGTTCTACTTATGCCAGATTTCACGGTTTATTATTATAATCAATTCAAGTTTTACCTATTCTACCCAATCGTATCCCCAACGTATATAAACGTACTTCATTCACAAGCATAAACAATTCAAGAGATAAAGGGGAATAACACCAAACATGTGATAGGCATATGTGACAATTCCAACATCACTTGCATAATAAACAGGCTATAACATATCACATGGTTTCAATACTAGCATGATGATAACTTGGCATAGTAAAGGTTCCAACTTAGTTTAACATGATGATTTCAACTTTACATCATAGGCATAATAATCATTGCGGGCATAATAATAATTTTATTACAAACATGAAACATTAAAGGCATGGTAATTTTAATAGGCATAGTGGATTCCAATTTAGAATTTTTAACATAATGATTCTCATCTAGCATTATAAACATAATGATTCCAACTTTTCATCATAACCTAGCGATTCCCAATTTTGTCATTAACATGATAGGTCTATTAACATCACAGGCATAGTTCCATCAACATCATAGACATGGTTTAATTAACATCATAGGCATGGTTTAATCAACATAAAGATTTCAATAAACATAGTGATTCCATGGACATGTATTAGTCCCACTTGCCATACAATTAAGCCCAAGTGATTCATAACAACATCAAAATCATGATAAGTTTAACTTGCAACATTGACATAGAAATATTCCCAAATTATGATTCAAAGTTAAACAATATAAACATGGATTAATAATAGTTCCTAAATCCGGTTTCAATTCATGGCATGTCCATGTTATTTTAGCGTTTTTTGCCTAAAAAGTGACGTAGAACTTACAATATGAAGCAAGTAATCAAAATTCCCAATCAAATAGCCCCAAATCCGTTGTCTAAAGCGTCGTAGTTGTTGTAGCTTCTAGTTGTAGCCTTCAAGAATCGTCCTTCGTCTTCTATAATTTTGTTCTTTGTATTTTTAATTTAGAGTTCTAGGTTTAATGGCGGCTGCATGAGGCTAAAATGATATAGTATGATTTAGGCTAGGTCTTAGGGTCTTTTTATAGTGTTTGCGAGTGGATTAGGACCGTCGATGGAGCTTGGTTTAATAATAGCCGTTCTCTTGAAGGAGAGACCAACCAGGAGCTGACACCTAGCCCTAGTGACAAGGCAAGGCTCAGAAAATCGACCAAACACAGACCAGGCCAGCCAACGGGGCTGGGTTCGACCTGGCTCAGGGGCCAGGTCGACACGCCAATCGACACCGTGTCGACTTGGCAGTCGACACGGGTGACCCAGGTCGACTGCCCAGTCGACCTGGGTAGCCCCAGGTCGACTGCCAAGTCGACCTGGGTGCCTTGGGCGGGAAAATTCCCGCCCTGGCCAATTGGGCCCGATTTTGAATTTCAAATTGGTTTTTCTGAGCTGTTTTGGTCTATTTGAATTTTAAACTGAATTCTGAAACTTCCGGAGGCCATATCTTCCTCATACGGAGTCCGTTTTACGCAAACTCGGACTCTATCTCAAGCAGAATTCCGAGACGAACGCAATGGCGTATCCCGTTTCCCTTAATTCTTTGATTTGAAGTTATTTATACTTTAATTTGTGAATTTCACTGTTATAGAATACACGGGGTGTTACATTCTCCCCCACTTAAAAGGATTTCGTCCTCGAAATCTTCAAGTTCAGGAAAAATGTACATCCTAACATCCAAACATCCATCTACTCATTCATCAAACACGAGCATCCATTGTCCTTAAAAGACTTCTAATGCTTCATGATCATATGCGAAGTGTGTGTACATGTACTTATCTAATGCAAAATCAGGTGGTCTACTGATTCAGTTGACCTCCTTAATGCGAATCATGTAAGTGCCATGAATCCATTATGTATGCAAATTTTCCTATTCATGATTCTACATGACTGCACAACCATTCATATATAAATGCAACATCCATATGACAACACACTAAACTTCATCCATATACGAATAAATACATTTATGCATATGCAACATGAAAATGTGTCTGAGCCGATCTAGTGCCTAATGTGTATTCATGCATCCACGAGCAACCACTTGCGACCACTTGAAACCATTTCGCAATCATAACATGTTTCAATTACATGTTTACATCCAAAAAGATTCTACCTATGGTTCTCAAGATAGGATCGAGGAGAGAAACAAGATAAAACAAAGCATCTAGAAGAAGTTAACGATGTACCCCCAGAAGGTTCGGTCTGCTTCTTAGGGCAGTCTTTGCTGATGTGTCCAGTCTCCCCACAATGAAAACATTCACCTTGCTTTCTCTTCCTCTTTCTACAATCCTTGGCTATGTGCCCTTCCATACCACAGAAATTGCATTTCCTTTTATCACGTGAGTTGTCGTTCTTGCCTCCTTTCTCGGAGTCTACCTTCTTATTCTGAGAATCGTTGGGCATGACCTCTTTCTTCCCTTGTGTAACAACCCGTAAAATGCGAGCCAGTTTGAAATTTTTATTTTGGTAATTTTAGCTGAATTTGAATATTTAAAATGAATTATTTTAAATAATATCGACGAGAAAATTTATTTTGAATATAATTCGACGTATATATTTATATACGTCGTCGTTAGAATATAAATATTTATATATAATTATAAATAGAATTGAAAATGGCGCGGTAGTTCGATAATTCGATTTCAAACTTCAATTGAATGTACCGGGTGCAAAACAATCCGGATTTTAATGAAACCAAAAACATTAGGATCTAATTGATGATATCTTTCTAACGGATGTAAGAAACTGAGATTTCACTTTAAAAATTGAGAGATATGTCCAGTTTAAAATTAGAAATAGTCGCTGTGGAATTTATATATATTTTTATATATATAAGGCCCTTAAAAATAGCAATTTTGCAAACGACCTCGGATTTCGACGAAACCAGTTTTGTTGGGTCCGGGATGTGAAGTTATTGCTAGGTTTCAAATTTCATAATTTTTCGATTCAATATGTGAGCGTGGCAAAGGAAAACGCGTTTGACCAGTTTCAGTTGATTTTAATCGACTGGAAATTGGCCATTTTTCAAACGATCTCAGAATTCGTTGAAACTAGTTTTGTTAGGACCGTATCGTCAATACGAAGCTAGAAAATATGTTTCTGGAATTTTTAGTGTTAGTATGTGACCCCGGTAATTTGAAATGTACGTTTAAAATTCAATATAGTGTTTTAAATGTAAATTCAATGGAAACTGATTGTAACGATCAAATCAGCTTGCGGTACATATCCTATTGTGTTCGGAATGGGGGTGAAACGCTATGGGCGACAGGCAGTGGACCTCGTTCAGAGGTCGTATGTGGAAGTCAACTTTTTAATAATTAAATAATAATAATAATAATAATAATAATAATAATAAAAATATAATTCCCCCCCTTTCTCCTTTATACTTCTGGCCCCCCCACCTTTCTTTTCGAAATCGAATTCTCAGATAAAAAAAAAAAAAAAGGAGAAGGAGGCGACGAAGGCGGGGAGGAGCCGCCGCCCTCCCCAAAGACCACCGAGCCTCGCCGAATCCCCCTCCCCTTGCTCCGACCTCCTCCAAGTCGCGACCCTCCCCCTTTGGCTCCGACGCCTCTGTCCAGACCCCACCTTCATTCGCGAACCCTAGGACCACCGCCCCCCTCTTCTTCCTCCCTCCTCTTGCTGCCGCTTCCCCCACGACCTCCAGCACCCCTCCGAGCCGCCGCCGACGTCTCCAAACCCCCCCCGTAAGTTTTTAGTTGTTTTATTATTTTATTTTTAAAGCAATTTAAAAACTGATTTATTTATTTATTTTTAGGTATAAAAACTGTTTTCTTTTTAAGGACATTAAAAACTGTTTTTTTAAAGTGATAAAACTGATTTATTTTAATTAAGGGTTTAATTCTGATTTTTTTTTAAAAAGCATATAAATTGATTTTAAATTTTAAGTTAAAAGAAAAAGACTTGAACTTTAAACTGATTTTAAATTTTAAGTTAAAAGAAAAAGACTTGAACTTTAAACTGATTTTAAATTTTAAGTTAAAAGAAAAAGACTTGAACTTTAAACTGATTTTAAATTTTAAATTTTAAGTTAGAAGGAAAAGGTTTAAACTTTAGAATAGAAAAAGGTTTAATCGTTTTAAAGAAAAAAATTAGAACTTTTAAAGGAAAAGACCATATTTTTAAAAACTTCACTTCGAAAAGAAAATAGGATTTTTATGTTTTGAACTTCGAAAAGAAAATAGGATTTTTATGTTTTGAACTTCGAAAAGAAAATAGGATTTTTATGTTTTGAACTTCGAAAAGAAAATAGGATTTTTATGTTTTGAACTTCGAAAAGAAAATCGAAATAACATACTTTGTTTTGAAAATCGAAATAACATACTTTGTTTTGAAAATCGAAATAACATACTTTGTTTTGAAAATCGAAATAACATACTTTGTTTTGAAAATCGAAATAACATACTTTGTTTTGAAAATCGAAATAACATACTTTTTTTGAAAATATAAAGTGAAAAAGATTTATGATAATGAAAAGGCGAGATTTTTAATAATGAAAAGGCGTGATTTTTATATATTGAACTTTGAAGTAAAAATTCGATTTTTATATATTGAACTTTGAAATAAAAATTCGATTTTTATATATTGAACTTTGAAATAAAAATTCGATTTTTATATAATGAGCTTTGAAATAAAAATTTGATTTTTATATATTGAACATCGAAATAAAAATGTGATTTTTATATATGGAACAACGAAGTAAAAATTCGATTTTTGCATATGTAGTGGCTACGGGCAACGAAGATGACGAAGATGCGATAGCGATGCAGATTTCTATAAATGAAGTGCCGTGGAGCTAGGATAGCTATATGTGAGAACTCCTCACCTTTCAATTTAATTTTTCTAGTTATATATATACTAGGATGCAGACGGTGCTTAGTAGCACCCGACACAAATCGTTCACAGACCATGGACTTGTTTGTTTGACTGTTTGGTGATTGATTGCGATATTGGTTTGAATGTGGTTTGTGGTGTGAAAAATCGAATCGATAAATTGGTTAGGATTAGACGTGCGCCGTTATAAGGCGTAGGAGTAAGGCTAGGTTAGACCCTTACTCCAAATTTTGTGGTTTGCAAAATGAAATTGATTTGATTGATGAGTGAATGGCGTGGGCCTTCACTAGACCGGGGATAAGGCTAGGCCTCGTCCCGTTTCTAGTATCGTGCCGTTATGCCGCCGAAATTTTCTAAAATGTGTTAGAAAAATAAAAATATCATTTTATTTAAAGAATGAACTTAATAGAAATTCATATGTTGGAATAAAATGTTTTGCCGTTAAAAATATAATTTTTAACGTGAATGTGAATAAATAAAATATTCATTTACAAACCAGACGGTTTGTTTATGTACACTTATTTGAAGGACATTGATTGGGTCGATAAATTTTACACATCGCCCAACTGCACAAATAAAATATTTGTTTGATGGTTTGAAACCCCACACGGGTGTTGGGATGAAATTTGAAGTTCACTCATCCTGATTGATTAAATATGTCGATCGATCGATTGACAGGCTGTTATAAGCGTTGAATATCTATATTTGATGCTTATACAGTGTAGTGCACTTTGGTTGATGGTTGATTATTTTTCCATGCTATTATATACATGTGTTGTATGAAAAATCCGTATAATTAACTTTATATGGTAATTGATTGGGCCTCATTCCAATTTGAAAAATAAAGAATATTATAAAATAAAAGTTCATGTGTTGACAATACTCATTCATTGAGATTGGTCATGTGTTGAACGAAATATTTTGATAATAACAACTATTTTGAAAAAGAAATATTTGAAATAGAATATTTGAAAATAGAAATTTATGAAGCCGTGTTGATTAGATTGACGCCATTTTGACGTGAACGATATTTATATCGATTTTATTCATCTTAAAAATGAATATTGAAAAGTGATTTCGAAATCGAATATTTTGAATTGAATTGAAAACGATTTCGAAATGAATTGAATTGAAAACGATTTCGAAATGAATTGAATTGAAAACGATTTCGAAATGAATTGAATTGAAAACGATTTCGAAATGAATTGAATTGAAAACGATTTCGAAATGAATTGAATTGAAAACGATTTCGAAATGAATTGAATTGAAAACGATTTCGAAATGAATTGAATTGAAAACGAATTGAAATGAATTCAAAATTGAATTGAAATTCGAATTGAATAGAAATGAATTTTGAAACGAATTTATAAAGAAGAATTCAATTTTGATTTGAATTAAAAAGGAAGTTGAAATTGCTTTTGAAACGAATTTAAAACTATTTATATAATTCGTTTTAAATAGAAATCGACGAAATATATATTATATATATTATATATATATAATATAATGGCCTGAATAGAACGCGCCGCGTCGCGGCAGTTCGCGAATTTCGACCATTTGTTTCAAACGGACATTACGGGAGATCCGACCGTCGGATTCTCCTAAAACCGGAACCGTTGGGTTCGTATCGAAAAGAGCTTTCTAAAGAATATTAGAAATTAGAAATCTGACGATTGGATTTGGAATTATGTCCAAATCAAATTCGAAAAAGGTCGCTGTAAGTGCAGTTCGATGGCCATTGTTGGAAATCGACTGAACGGGCCTTGATAAAATTATTAAAAATAGTAATAATTTGTGTAAAATCATAAGAAATGATTTAGAAAGAATTGGGATGAAAAACTCCATATTTGAAAAGATAAAAATAGATTTTTATCGAAATAAACTAGTTTTGAACTAGAATTATAATTCTATTTATTTTTAAATAAATAAATTGAATTCGAAATGGGTTTGAAAATAACCAAAATTTCCAATGAATGCATTGGAGTGGATTTGAATCGAAATTGTCTTCGGAATATTTCGATGTTGGAATTCGTGATTATACAGGTGTTGTTATGGAAATTTGAAAGATATATATTTATATCGTTATTTCCAATACGACATTTGTTAGTCGTAGAATTCGATATTGAATATAAGCCGATATATTTTCTATTCAGAGCCTTGTATTGAATATCGAATGTGATTTGGGTTTGTCGTGAATGGTGTCTTCACTAACACTGTTCTTGAACCCAGTTGAGAAAAGATTAAATCTTTTATTTAGATTTAATGAAGTGTACCAATTAAATGATATTTAATTGGAATTGAATTGGTATTGATTTTCGGGTTTATCGTGAACAGTGTTTTAAATAACACTTGTTCTTTAACCCGATAATTAATCGAATGTGATTTGGGTTTGTCGTGAATGGTGTCTTCACTAACACTGTTCTTGAACCCAGTTGAGAAAAGATTAAATCTTTTTATTTAGATTTAATGAAGTGTACCAATTAAATGATATTTAATTGGAATTGAATTGGTATTGATTTTTGGGTTTATCGTGAACAGTGTTTTAAATAACACTTGTTCTTTAACCCGATAATTAATGGAATGGGATTTTGGGTTTATCGTGAATCGTGTTTTAAATGACACTGATTCTTTAACCCAGATAATGATTAAAACTAAGTGGAGTTTTAATGAATCTTTAATTAGATTGAAAAGATCGAGAATGGAGTATCACCAGTTTTGCTCCAGGCGATAGTTAAATCTTTAATTAGATTTGAACGTGAAATTTAGAAACTAACTGTCGGTTAGCCAAGCAGAATGGTTTTCTGGATATTGATCTGATGTTGGTTTCGGCCTTCGGGGTTAATATTTGGGGAATTATTCTCTTGATTAATTTACGGTTAGTGACTAATGAATTGGAATGAGGCGTATGTTGTGTTTGTGTAACACTTATTTAAAATATACGCGAGTTATTCGGAAAGACCGGGTTTATCCCATTCTGAATAACTGATACGACGATAAGTCGAAGATGAAGACGATGGTCGAAGACCAGAGGTCTTCACGTCGTTTGGGTGATAACTGATGATCTTGATTGGGCTGTACACCCAAGAAGATGGAAACAGTTAGTGATCGTCCAGACGTACTTGGAGATCGATGGATATGCGGGGTACTAGGTGCCTCCGGTTTCGTTCAGACCCAGAACGGACTTGTAAATGGACTGTGTGTCTGACATCGGATTTCATTCTGTGTGACTGATATCGGTTGCATAGGATGGTTTGCCTGTGTGGCATGCTAAGATGCAAATGATCAAGGCTTCTGTTGAAAAGCAAAGTCTTGTGGTGATGATCAAAGCACGGCCTTTGTGGCGTAGCTTTGTGTAACGTTTACCTCGCGTGTTTCACACCAGGTATGAACCAAAAACGGGAGACGGACGTCAGGGAGGGCATGCGTTTCTTTCTAGCTAGAAGTGGCGTCAGTGGTTTTACACGCCCTGACGAGTTTGACTTATGTGGTTGTTGCTGTTGCGAGGCGCCTCGGTTATATCGGTTTCGGCCGAATGCATTCTGGTCGGCTGACGGACCAGACTTACACCCCATAGGGTGGGGAGACGCATGTTCAGGCATTTTAATCCACATCGGTGGACCGGCCCTGAGGATCCAAGGGCCCACCTGAGTCTGGGTCCTGAGGGGCGGGCTAGAGCGTCTCGAATCGGTTGAGGACTATCTTTTGCCTCGGTTCATAGATGGAAATCCAATTTCCAAATACGTGACTTTGCGATTTTGATTGTATAACCTATATATGGCGACATAGTGGTATGGGGCATTCATGCCGCCTATGATTGATACTTATGATTTGAAGTTGTTTTATACACTATGCACTTATAATAGTATCAAATGATTTGTTTTAAACGTATCAAGCATTCTTTGGCTGTTATAAGGTAAAAACCCTATCCCCCGGCTTGCGTTGCATTGTGTGATAGGACCTGGGTCTTATAACAGCTTCATTTTTCTTTATTTAGCATTGCGCTGTTTGTTTTATGCACTGGTATTCTTGGGAGGAAACCCGTTCCGTGTTATACGGCGTGGTCCCTTGATTTACCAAACTTTAAAAATAAAGATTAACTGTTTTAGTTCTCACACCAGTCCCATGACTGACCTGGAGTTTATTGTTTTAACCTAAACTCTGGGTGCCCTTATTTTGACACGGGCAGCTAGTAGTTTTGGGTTTTGCAGATTTATATTCACAGGATCCTGGTTTACAGCTGGAACGATATCCGGAAAGCTTTGTATCCGAATATCTACTTCTAGTTGTGTATTGTATTATTTTCCGCTGCGATGTATTTAAATGTAATTTAAATCTCTGATATTTCTGTGTAATATTCATTTATACTCTGTATATTCTTGTAATCTGATGCATTGTTGTAATATACAATGAAATGTTCTTCTGTATGCGTTCTGTTGTGGTTTGTTCTCGAACTATCCGACGCTTTCCTTTACGGGGAAGTTGCGGGTCTTCACAGTTGGTATCAGAGCTTTGGTTTACAAAGCTAGAGAACAAGACACATTAGAAACATACGAAAGAATTCATCAGATATTGGATTAGTAATATCCAATTAGAATGACTCCTTAGAGATGGGATCAGTAGTATCCTAGAACGAGTGTGAAGAGTATATTTTTAAAGTGAAAACAAATTTTGTTTTGAAAATTTAAATCGATTATTCGTATTTGATTATCTATTTATAATGAATTTGGACAATCCAGTATATATAGATTTTGCGTATACGTCTGATCCGCGTGTATTCGAAGTTTTAATATACCGGGTAGATATAGAACCGCACTCTAGTAGCCCGACAATGTTCTGATGGTGGTTCGAAACATCATCAGCATTTATTTTCGAGTGACGAAGATGTGATATCTATATATTTCCATTTGACTGGTGTGAGAACCAAAATTAGATAGGGCTTATTGTTGTGGATTGGCATCAAAAACATGATTTTTGTATATGTATCAAAATTATGAATTTGAGACTCTAATTCACTAATTGATTGATGTTTGTGTTGTTTGTTTATTTGGTTGATAATTGTGAACCATTTAGCCTAGTTGAACCAAATATTGAATTATATTGAAAATTAGTCGCATTTGCTTGCATACATATATATCATTGAACAGGTCATAGCAAGGAGGCTAGAGCCAGATAATAAAATTTGTTTGCCCGACAAATAGGTACATGTTTATTACATAATTTACTGTTTTGTTTGGGTGATGATGATTTTGTGAGCCTATTGGCTAGCCGCTTGGCTTTTTCTTTTTCTTTTTGAGATCTGAAGGACCGGGGAAGCTATTTGAAATTCCCCGATGCTCCCGGTGCAGGGGAGGTTATGGCGAAATTTTTCGAAAATTTAGGGTGTTAGCCAAATTTTTGAAATTTTAGAAAATTCTCAGAAACTGAAAAGTTGGAGAATGGAAGCCTGATCGATCGTAGAGTTGATTAATCAAACCACTTTCGACTTTGTTCCTTTTCGGGGACGAAAAGTTTTAAGTGGGGGAGATTGTAACAACCCGTAAAATGCGAGCCAGTTTGAAATTTTTATTTTGGTAATTTTAGCTGAATTTGAATATTTAAAATGAATTATTTTAAATAATATCGACGAGAAAATTTATTTTGAATATAATTCGACGTATATATTTATATACGTCGTCGTTAGAATATAAATATTTATATATAATTATAAATAGAATTGAAAATGGCGCGGTAGTTCGATAATTCGATTTCAAACTTCAATTGAATGTACCGGGTGCAAAACAATCCGGATTTTAATGAAACCAAAAACATTAGGATCTAATTGATGATATCTTTCTAACGGATGTAAGAAACTGAGATTTCACTTTAAAAATTGAGAGATATGTCCAGTTTAAAATTAGAAATAGTCGCTGTGGAATTTATATATATTTTTATATATATAAGGCCCTTAAAAATAGCAATTTTGCAAACGACCTCGGATTTCGACGAAACCAGTTTTGTTGGGTCCGGGATGTGAAGTTATTGCTAGGTTTCAAATTTCATAATTTTTCGATTCAATATGTGAGCGTGGCAAAGGAAAACGCGTTTGACCAGTTTCAGTTGATTTTAATCGACTGGAAATTGGCCATTTTTCAAACGGTCTCAGAATTCGTTGAAACTAGTTTTGTTAGGACCGTATCGTCAATACGAAGCTAGAAAATATGTTTCTGGAATTTTTAGTGTTATTATGTGACCCCGGTAATTTGAAATGTACGTTTAAAATTCAATATAGTGTTTTAAATGTAAATTCAATGGAAACTGATTGTAACGATCAAATCAGCTTGCGGTACATATCCTATTGTGTTCGGAATGGGGGTGAAACGCTATGGGCGACAGGCAGTGGACCTCGTTCAGAGGTCGTATGTGGAAGTCAACTTTTTAATAATTAAATAATAATAATAATAATAATAATAATAATATAATTCCCCCCCTTTCTCCTTTATACTTCTGCCCCCCCCCCCCCCCCACCTTTCTTTTCGAAATCGAATTCTCAGATAAAAAAAAAAAAAAAAAAGGAGAAGGAGGCGACGAAGGCGGGGAGGAGCCGCCGCCCTCCCCAAAGACCACCGAGCCTCGCCGAAGCCCCCTCCCCTTGCTCCGACCTCCTCCAAGTCGCGACCCTCCCCCTTTGGCTCCGACGCCTCTGTCCAGACCCCACCTTCATTCGCGAACCCTAGGACCACCGCCCTCCTCTTCTTCCTCCCTCCTCTTGCTGCCGCTTCCCCCACGACCTCCAGCACCCCTCCGAGCCGCCGCCGACGTCTCCAAACCCCCCCCGTAAGTTTTTAGTTGTTTTATTATTTTATTTTTAAAGCAATTTAAAAACTGATTTATTTATTTATTTTTAGGTATAAAAACTGTTTTCTTTTTAAGGACATTAAAAACTGTTTTTTTAAAGTGATAAAACTGATTTATTTTAATTAAGGGTTTAATTCTGATTTTTTTTAAAAAAGCATATAAATTGATTTTAAATTTTAAGTTAAAAGAAAAAGACTTGAACTTTAAACTGATTTTAAATTTTAAGTTAAAAGAAAAAGACTTGAACTTTAAACTGATTTTAAATTTTAAGTTAAAAGAAAAAGACTTGAACTTTAAACTGATTTTAAATTTTAAATTTTAAGTTAGAAGGAAAAGGTTTAAACTTTAGAATAGAAAAAGGTTTAATCGTTTTAAAGAAAAAAATTAGAACTTTTAAAGGAAAAGATCATATTTTTAAAAACTTCACTTCGAAAAGAAAATAGGATTTTTATGTTTTGAACTTCGAAAAGAAAATAGGATTTTTATGTTTTGAACTTCGAAAAGAAAATAGGATTTTTATGTTTTGAACTTCGAAAAGAAAATAGGATTTTTATGTTTTGAACTTCGAAAAGAAAATCGAAATAACATACTTTGTTTTGAAAATCGAAATAACATACTTTGTTTTGAAAATCGAAATAACATACTTTGTTTTGAAAATCGAAATAACATACTTTTTTTGAAAATAGAAAGTGAAAAAGATTTATGATAATGAAAAGGCGAGATTTTTAATAATGAAAAGGCGTGATTTTTATATATTGAACTTTGAAGTAAAAATTCGATTTTTATATATTGAACTTTGAAATAAAAATTCGATTTTTATATATTGAACTTTGAAATAAAAATTCGATTTTTATATAATGAGCTTTGAAATAAAAATTTGATTTTTATATATTGAACATCGAAATAAAAATGTGATTTTTATATATGGAACAACGAAGTAAAAATTCGATTTTTGCATATGTAGTGGCTACGGGCAACGAAGATGACGAAGATGCGATAGCGATGCAGATTTCTATAAATGAAGTGCCGTGGAGCTAGGATAGCTATATGTGAGAACTCCTCACCTTTCAATTTAATTTTTCTAGTTATATATATACTAGGATGCAGACGGTGCTTAGTAGCACCCGACACAAATCGTCCACAGACCATGGACTTGTTTGTTTGACTGTTTGGTGATTGATTGCGATATTGGTTTGAATGTGGTTTGTGGTGTGAAAAATCGAATCGATAAATTGGTTAGGATTAGACGTGCGCCGTTATAAGGCGTAGGAGTAAGGCTAGGTTAGACCCTTACTCCAAATTTTGTGGTTTGCAAAATGAAATTGATTTGATTGATGAGTGAATGGCGTGGGCCTTCACTAGACCGGGGATAAGGCTAGGCCTCGTCCCGTTTCTAGTATCGTGCCGTTATGCCGCCGAAATTTTCTAAAATGTGTTAGAAAAATAAAAATATCATTTTATTTAAAGAATGAACTTAATAGAAATTCATATGTTGGAATAAAATGTTTTGCCGTTAAAAATATAATTTTTAACGTGAATGTGAATAAATAAAATATTCATTTACAAACCAGACGGTTTGTTTATGTACACTTATTTGAAGGACATTGATTGGGTCGATAAATTTTACACATCGCCCAACTGCACAAATAAAATATTTGTTTGATGGTTTGAAACCCCACACGAGTGTTGGGATGAAATTTGAAGTTCACTCATCCTGATTGATTAAATATGTCGATCGATCGATTGACAGGCTGTTATAAGCGTTGAATATCTATATTTGATGCTTATACAGTGTAGTGCACTTTGGTTGATGGTTGATTATTTTTCCATGCTATTATATACATGTGTTGTATGAAAAATCCGTATAATTAACTTTATATGGTAATTGATTGGGCCTCATTCCAATTTGAAAAATAAAGAATATTATAAAATAAAAGTTCATGTGTTGACAATACTCATTCATTGAGATTGGTCATGTGTTGAACGAAATATTTTGATAATAACAACTATTTTGAAAAAGAAATATTTGAAATAGAATATTTGAAAATAGAAATTTATGAAGCCGTGTTGATTAGATTGACGCCATTTTGACGTGAACGATATTTATATCGATTTTATTCATCTTAAAAATGAATATTGAAAAGTGATTTCGAAATCGAATATTTTGAATTGAATTGAAAACGATTTCGAAATGAATTGAATTGAAAACGATTTCGAAATGAATTGAATTGAAAACGATTTCGAAATGAATTGAATTGAAAACGATTTCGAAATGAATTGAATTGAAAACGATTTCGAAATGAATTGAATTGAAAACGATTTCGAAATGAATTGAATTGAAAACGATTTCGAAATGAATTGAATTGAAAACGATTTCGAAATGAATTGAATTGAAAACGAATTGAAATGAATTCAAAATTGAATTGAAATTCGAATTGAATAGAAATGAATTTTGAAACGAATTTATAAAGAAGAATTCAATTTTGATTTGAATTGAAAAGGAAGTTGAAATTGCTTTTGAAACGAATTTAAAACTATTTATATAATTCGTTTTAAATAGAAATCGACGAAATATATATTATATATATATTATATATATAATATAATGGCCTGAATAGAACGCGCCGCGTCGCGGCAGTTCGCGAATTTCGACCATTTGTTTCAAACGGACATTACGGGAGATCCGACCGTCGGATTCTCCTAAAACCGGAACCGTTGGGTTCGTATCGAAAAGAGCTTTCTAAAGAATATTAGAAATTAGAAATCTGACGATTGGATTTGGAATTATGTCCAAATCAAATTCGAAAAAGGTCGCTGTAAGTGCAGTTCGATGGCCATTGTTGGAAATCGACTGAACGGGCCTTGATAAAATTATTAAAAATAGTAATAATTTGTGTAAAATCATAAGAAATGATTTAGAAAGAATTGGGATGAAAAACTCCATATTTGAAAAGATAAAAATAGATTTTTATCGAAATAAACTAGTTTTGAACTAGAATTATAATTCTATTTATTTTTAAATAAATAAATTGAATTCGAAATGGGTTTGAAAATAACCAAAATTTCCAATGAATGCATTGGAGTGGATTTGAATCGAAATTGTCTTCGGAATATTTCGATGTTGGAATTCGTGATTATACAGGTGTTGTTATGGAAATTTGAAAGATATATATTTATATCGTTATTTCCAATACGACATTTGTTAGTCGTAGAATTCGATATTGAATATAAGCCGATATATTTTCTATTCAGAGCCTTGTATTGAATATCGAATGTGATTTGGGTTTGTCGTGAATGGTGTCTTCACTAACACTGTTCTTGAACCCAGTTGAGAAAAGATTAAATCTTTTATTTAGATTTAATGAAGTGTACCAATTAAATGATATTTAATTGGAATTGAATTGGTATTGATTTTCGGGTTTATCGTGAACAGTGTTTTAAATAACACTTGTTCTTTAACCCGATAATTAATCGAATGTGATTTGGGTTTGTCGTGAATGGTGTCTTCACTAACACTGTTCTTGAACCCAGTTGAGAAAAGATTAAATCTTTTTATTTAGATTTAATGAAGTGTACCAATTAAATGATATTTAATTGGAATTGAATTGGTATTGATTTTTGGGTTTATCGTGAACAGTGTTTTAAATAACACTTGTTCTTTAACCCGATAATTAATGGAATGGGATTTTGGGTTTATCGTGAATCGTGTTTTAAATGACACTGATTCTTTAACCCAGATAATGATTAAAACTAAGTGGAGTTTTAATGAATCTTTAATTAGATTGAAAAGATCGAGAATGGAGTATCACCAGTTTTGCTCCAGGCGATAGTTAAATCTTTAATTAGATTTGAACGTGAAATTTAGAAACTAACTGTCGGTTAGCCAAGCAGAATGGTTTTCTGGATATTGATCTGATGTTGGTTTCGGCCTTTGGGGTTAATATTTGGGGAATTATTCTCTTGATTAATTTACGGTTAGTGACTAATGAATTGGAATGAGGCGTATGTTGTGTTTGTGTAACACTTATTTAAAATATACGCGAGTTATTCGGAAAGACCGGGTTTATCCCATTCTGAATAACTGATACGACGATAAGTCGAAGATGAAGACGATGGTCGAAGACCGGAGGTCTTCACGTCGTTTGGGTGATAACTGATGATCTTGATTGGGCTGTACACCCAAGAAGATGGAAACAGTTAGTGATCGTCCAGACATACTTGGAGATCGATGGATATGCGGGGTACTAGGTGCCTCCGGTTTCGTTCAGACCCAGAACGGACTTGTAAATGGACTGTGTGTCTGACATCGGATTTCATTCTGTGTGACTGATATCGGTTGCATAGGATGGTTTGCCTGTGTGGCATGCTAAGATGCAAATGATCAAGGCTTCTGTTGAAAAGCAAAGTCTTGTGGTGATGATCAAAGCACGGCCTTTGTGGCGTAGCTTTGTGTAACGTTTACCTCGCGTGTTTCACACCAGGTATGAACCAAAAACGGGAGACGGACGTCAGGGAGGGCATGCGTTTCTTTCTAGCTAGAAGTGGCGTCAGTGGTTTTACACGCCCTGACGAGTTTGACTTATGTGGTTGTTGCTGTTGCGAGGCGCCTCGGTTATATCGGTTTCGGCCGAATGCATTCTGGTCGGCTGACGGACCAGACTTACACCCCATAGGGTGGGGAGACGCATGTTCAGGCATTTTAATCCACATCGGTGGACCGGCCCTGAGGATCCAAGGGCCTACCTGAGTCTGGGTCCTGAGGGGCGGGCTAGAGCGTCTCGAATCGGTTGAGGACTATCTTTTGCCTCGGTTCATAGATGGAAATCCAATTTCCAAATACGTGACTTTGCGATTTTGATTGTATAACCTATATATGGCGACATAGTGGTATGGGGCATTCATGCCGCCTATGATTGATACTTATGATTTGAAGTTGTTTTATACACTATGCACTTATAATAGTATCAAATGATTTGTTTTAAACGTATCAAGCATTCTTTGGCTGTTATAAGGTAAAAACCCTATCCCCCGGCTTGCGTTGCATTGTGTGATAGGACCTGGGTCTTATAACAGCTTCATTTTTCTTTATTTAGCATTGCGCTGTTTGTTTTATGCACTGGTATTCTTGGGAGGAAACCCGTTCCGTGTTATACGGCGTGGTCCCTTGATTTACCAAACTTTAAAAATAAAGATTAATTGTTTTAGTTCTCACACCAGTCCCATGACTGACCTGGAGTTTATTGTTTTAACCTAAACTCTGGGTGCCCTTATTTTGACACGGGCAGCTAGTAGTTTTGGATTTTGCAGATTTATATTCACAGGATCCTGGTTTACAGCTGGAACGATATCCGGAAAGCTTTGTATCCGAATATCTACTTCTAGTTGTGTATTGTATTATTTTCCGCTGCGATGTATTTAAATGTAATTTAAATCTCTGATATTTCTGTGTAATATTCATTTATACTCTGTATATTCTTGTAATCTGATGCATTGTTGTAATATACAATGAAATGTTCTTCTGTATGCGTTCTGTTGTGGTTTGTTCTCGAACTATCCGACGCTTTCCTTTACGGGGAAGTTGCGGGTCTTCACACCTTGAGAGTTTTCTGCCTTTGTCTCCTTCTTTCCCTTATCTTCTTCGTTCAGCAATGCCATCTGCACCAACCTTTCATACGTAGCTCCCATGGGTATATGGGTCATGGCCAAACTGTGTAATGGCTCATTCAACCCCTTGACAAAGCAGAGAGCCTTCTTGTGCAGGGTGTTGACTAGGTCCAGTCCGAACCTAGCCAGCTCATCGGACTGATTAACATACTCTTTGAATGTCATATTCCCTTGCTTAAGAAATAAGAATTTTTCCAACTGAAGACTCCTTTCAGCTTCTGAGAGAAATTTAGCCTCAAACCTTGCCCTAAAGTCCTCCCATGTTTCCACTGGTCTTTCTGCATTGGTGACTTCCCACCAGTAGGAAGCCTCACCTTTTAGTAGCCACACTGCCAGTTGTACCTTCTGCCTATCTTCAACCTCAAAGATGACGAATAAGTCCTCAGTTTCCTTTAGCCAATTCCTAGCTGCCACGAAGGAATCAGTTCCATGAAAGTCCTTTCCTCCCATAGCTTTAAAATCTTTACATATCTTAGCAAAAGTATTTCCCCGCGGAGGAGGTGGAGGAAGAGGTGCTGCTGCAGCTGGATGATTTCCTGCAGCTGGGGGAGGAGGAACGGTAGGACCTGGCTGAGTGGCCCTTGCTTCTAAGAATCGTCTAAACCAACCAGGTATTGGTATACCCTCTGGCAAGTTAAGTTCTTCGGACATGCTGAAACAAAAAGGATAGATTCAAAATGAAGGATAAAAGATAGTACCTATGGCTTTGGGGGACTTTGCGTTTTTAAAATAATATTTTATCTTTTAAAAATGCTTCTTTAAATTTTTCCCTGAAAATAAATTTTCAAAACTTTTATCTTATCTGGTAAACCTATGCTCTGATACCAAGTGAAACACCCCACCTCCGTTAGAGTCACTCTCAAAGGGAATGCCCTAATTTTGGTGGAGGTTTATAAGTATAAGTCACAGTTATACAAGACAGATATAATAACACATATTTTTGAACAGCGGAAAACAACAACAACTTTTATTTCATTAAAATACGTGTTACACAAACCATGCCATAATTGTCTCACAATTCTTCCAAAAACATAACATCTTCCTAACTGTCTTGATTACATTATTTAAAGAAAAAATAAATAAACTGCATAAGTCCCATAATTGTTGTCCAAAGCCATAGTCCAAAACTAAAAAGATCCAAGCAATACATTCTTTCTCTTTAAGATGGATGTGAAAGCTGGTCAAGCTGCGGTATTCCCTCCTTGAGAACCTGGGGGGGGGGGGGAACGAAAGAAAAAGAGGCGAAAGGAAAAAGGGTCAGTCGTAAAGAGTGAGTAAGTCCTAGTGACTTTCAGTGTAAAAACGGTTAAAACAACATGTCATGTATGAACTGGAACTAAACTTAAGAATGGTGTCAAGGCGGTCAAGATAGACTAAGGTGATCATGATAAGTCAAGACAAGTCAAATAAAGCATC
Organism: Allium sativum; assembly: GCA_030737875.1. Lineage (NCBI taxonomy): Eukaryota > Viridiplantae > Streptophyta > Magnoliopsida > Asparagales > Amaryllidaceae > Allium > Allium sativum. The sequence continues at coordinate 339,375,368 of CM060912.1, forward strand.
ACATGTTCAAGATTCGTTGCATCGACTGTACTAGTATACTAAGCCCAGGTCACAAGTTAATCACAAAATAAATCCCACAGCCCAATATCGTGAAATGACCCTGAAACGGGGTCTGACCCAAGTACGGGGTCCTACGGAGCGCTTATCTAGTCGATCGGCTCCCTACAAGTTCTAGCTCGTCAAGTGTCTGTGTCATACGGCTAATCACGAATGTAGTCACCTGTGCTGGGTCCACCTTCGGGTGTATCAGCCCTAGGGTGTCAACCCCTGACACGATTCAAGATGCACAGATAAATCTACGGATACCCAGTGTCTGCCCCGGAATACGTGCACGACCGTAGTCCACCGAACCTACACTGGCGTACCCCACTGCCGTCGTTCACCTCTTACAATCAGCCCAGTAATCGTGCCCCACCCGGCCTAGCCCCAGGGTACCTTGATACATCTAGAGGGTTACTGCTGAAAAGGGTCGTGTCTAGGGTTTCGCCTAACAGATTAGGTCATGTAATTCGTGACCTAACCCGCCTAACCGACTAAGTCATGTAATTCGTGACTTAATCCTTTTTCAGTCTAGTCATGTCAAGGTGGTTAAGTATGTCATTTAAATTCGCGACTTAACCCGCCTACGTGTCATGTCAAGTTGGCTAAGTGTTGTCGTTTCAAGTCCATGACTTAGTCCTACAAATCGTGTTCAAGTTGGTTAAGCTGTCTTTTCATGTTCATGACTTAACCCTAATTTGCATTAATTGATTCGTTAATGCACCGAACCACTCACATTGGATCCTGTTGTTCGTAGCCACTGGATTTGCCGGGCGGTTCCGGGCAGGTTTACGCTACGAACTCAACCCAACCTCGGGTTTCAAGCGCGATGTGACCAACTACCCACATTGGATCCTATTGTTTGTAGCAACTGGATTTGCCGGGCGGTTCCGGGCAGATTTACACTACAAACTCAACCCAACCTCGAGTTGGCCACTTTCTTGTTTTCTAAAGTCATGCCAATGTTCTTAGCAGATTCGTGTTATTTCCATAGCATGTTCATATGTCAACTTTGTGCCCAACTAAGGCATGTTTTAAGTCAAGTTATGGCATGTTCAAGTCAAGTTTTCGTGCCATATTTCATGTTCTACTTATGGCAGATTTCACGGTTTATGATTATAATCCATTCAAGTTTTGCCTATTCTACCCAATCGTATCCCCAACGTATATAAACGTACTTCATTCACAAGCATAAACAATTCAAGAGATAAAGGGGAATAACACCAAACATGTGATAGGCATATGTGACAATTCCAACATCACTTGCATAATAAACAGGCTATAACATATCACATGGTTTCAATACTAGCATGATGATAACTTGGCATAGTAAAGGTTCCAACTTAGTTTAACATGATGATTTCAACTTTACATCATAGGCATAATAATCATTGCGGGCATAATAATAATTTTATTACAAACATGAAACATTAAAGGCATGGTAATTTTAATAGGCATAGTGGATTCCAATTTAGCATTTTTAACATAATGATTCTCATCTAGCATTATAAACATAATGATTCCAACTTTTTATCATAACCTAGCGATTCCCAATTTTGTCATTAACATGATAGGTCTATTAACATCACAGGCATAGTTCCATCAACATCATAGACATGGTTTAATTAGCATCATAGGCATGGTTTAATCAACATAAATATTTCAATAAACATAGTGATTCCATGGACATGTATTAGTCCCACTTGCCATACAATTAAGCCCAAGTGATTCATAACAACATCAAAATCATGATAAGTTTAACTTCCAACATTGACATAGCAATATTCCCAAATTATGATTCAAAGTTAAACAATATAAACATGGATTAATAATAGTTCCTAAATCCGGTTTCAGTTCATGGCATGTCCATGTTATTTTAGCGTTTTTTGCCTAAAAAGTGACATGGAACTTACAATATGAAGCAAGTAATCAAAATTCCCAATCAAATAGCCCCAAATCCGTTGTCTAAAACGTCGTAGTTGTTGTAGCTTCTAGCTGTAGACTTCAAGAATCGTCCTTCGTCTTCTATAATTTTATTCTTTGTATTTTTAATTTAGAGTTCTAGGTTTAATGGCGGCTGCATGAGGCTAAAATGATATAGTATGATTTAGGCTAGGTCTTAGGGTCTTTTTATAGTGTTTGCGAGTTGATTAGGACCGTCGATGGAGCTTGGTTTAATAATAGCCGTTCACTTGAAGGAGAGACCAACCAGGAGCTGACACCTAACCCTAGTGACAAGGCAAGGCTCAGAAAATCGACCAAACACAGACCAGGCCAGCCGGGGGGCTGGGTTCAACCTGGCTCAGGGGCCAGGTCGACATGCCAGTCGACACCGTGTCGACTTGGCAGTCGACACGAGTAACCCAGGTCGACTGCCCAGTCGACCCGGGTAGCCCCATGTCGACTGCCAAGTCGACCTGGATGCCTTGGGCGGGAAAATTCCCGCCCTGGCCAATTGGGCCCGATTTTGAATTTTAAATTGTTTTTTCTGAGCTGTTTTGGTCTGTTTGAATTTTAAACTGAATTTTGAAACTTCTGGAGGCCATATCTTCCTCATACGGAGTCCGTTTTATGCAAACTCGGACTCTATCTCAAGCAGAATTCCGAGACGAACGCAATGGCGTATCCCGTTTCCCTTAATTCTTTGATTTGAAGTTAGTTATACTTTAATTTGTGAATTTCACTGTTATAGAATACACGGGGTGTTACAATCTCAATGGACTTCATTGATGGGCTGCCTAGGTCTAGAAGAGGCAACACTAGCATTTGGGTAATAGTGGATAGGCTTACTAAATGCGCCCACTTTTTACCTATCAAGAGTAAAAGAACTGCCTCATCCCTAGCATCTCTTTACCTCAAGGAAATTGTTCGACTCCATGGAATACCCTCCAGCATTGTTAGTGACCGAGACCCTATCTTCACAAGTGAGTTTTGGCGAAGTCTGCAAGAAGCGGTAGGCACACAGTTATGCTTAAGCACAGCCTATCATCCCCAAACCGACGGCCAAACAGAAAGAGTGAACAGAGTTTTGGAGGACCTTTTAAGACTGTGCGTCCTTGACTTCGGAGGGACATGGGAAGACCATCTTCCTTTGGTGGAATTTGCCTACAACAACAGCTACCAAGCAACCATCGGAATGGCGCCCTTCGAAGCTTTATATGGAAGACCGTGCCGATCACCCACTTGTTGGTGGGAATCTACTGATAAGCTCATACTTGGACCAGATATGATCCGAGAGACTTCAGAGAAAGTAGACTTAATACGAAGAAGGATGAAGACGGCCCAAGACAGACAAAAGTCCGACGCCGACAAGAGGAGGACCGACCTTGAATTTGAGGTTGGGGACAGAGTTTTTCTTAAGGTGCCTCTGCTGTGGAACGTTGTTCATTTTGGAACCACATGAAAGCTAGCACCAAGGTTCGTAGGGCCATTTCCTATCATCGAGAAAGTTGGGGAAATGGCCTATAGATTAGAGCTACCCGAAAAATTGGCCGGAGTTCACAACGTCTTTCATGTTTCACATCTCCGAAAATGTCTACATGAATCTGCTGAAGTGGTAGAGCCAAATATCCTAGAAGAAGCTGAAGTGGAACGCGAAGCGACCGTGAGGAAAGTTCCAACCCGCATATTAGGAATGGAAGTGAAAAAGCTACGCAACCGCGAAGTCAAGCTCGTCAAAGTTCAGTGGAGCGACGCCGAGGGAGACGCAACTTGGGAAACCGAAGCTAGAATACGCGCAACCTACCCTTTTCTTTTCGAGGGTACATCTTTGATCTCTCTTTTTCCTTAAGTTGCGCTTTTATCTATCTTTTTAGGTATATCTCCTCGACCTTATCTTTTAGGTAGAAACTCTTTGAATGAAAACATGTAATTGAAACATGTAATGGATGATGGTTGCAAGATGTTGCAAGTGATTGCTAGTGGTTGCTCGTGGTTGCATATACACACACAATTTAGGTTTTAGATCGGCTCAGTCACTTCATACTGCATATGCATATATGTATTTATATTCGTACATGGTTGAAGTTTAATGTGTTTCCATATGGATGTTGCATTTATATGTGAATGATTGTGCACCCATGTAAAATCATGAATAGGAAAATTTTCATACATAATGGATTCATGACACTTACATAATTTGCATTAAGGAGGTCAACTGAATCAGTAGACCGACTGATTTTGCATTAGAAGTACATGTACACACACTTCGCATATGATCATGAAGCATTAGAAGTCTTTTAAGGACAATGGATGCTCGTGTTTGATGGATGAGTAGATGGATGTTTGGATGTTAGGATGTACATTCTTCCTGAACTTGAAGATTTCGGGGATGAAATCTTTTTAAGTGGGGGAGAATGTAACACCCCGTGTATTCTATAACTGTGAAATTCACAAATTAAAGTATAACTAATTTCAAATAAAAGAATTAAGGGAAACGGGATACGCCATTGCGTTCGTCTCGGAATTCTGCTTGAGATAGAGTCCGAGTTTGCGTAAAACGGACTTCGTATGAAGAAGATATGGCATCCGGAAGTTTCAGAATTCAATTCAAAATTCAAAACAGCTCAGAAAAACCAATTCAAAATTCAAAATCGGGACGAATTGGCCAGGGCGGGAATTTTCCTGCCCAAGGCACCTAGGTCGACTTGGTAGTCGACCTGGGGCTATCCAGGTCGACTGGGCAGTCGACCTGGGTCACCCGTGTCGACTGCCAAGTCGACACGGTGTCGACTGCCAAGTCGACACGGTGTCGACTGCCAAGTCGACACGGTGTCGACTGCCAAGTCGACACGGTGTCGACTGCCAAGTCGACACGGTGTCGACTAGCGTGTCGACCTGGCCCCTGAGCCAGGTCGAACCCAACCCCCCTGGCTGGCCTGGTCTGTGTTTGGTTGATTTTCTGAGCCTTGCCTTGTCACTAGGGCTAGGTGTCAGCTCCTGGTTGGTCTCTCCTTCAAACAAACGGCTATTATTAAACCAAGCTCCATCGACGGTCTAAATCAACTCACAAACTCTATAAAAAGGACCTAAGACTCACCCTAATTCACACAAACAAAAATGGAGATGAGACTGTCATGCTGCTGAGGAAAGACTAGGAATAGCCGTCAGAAATTGAGAGATAGTTTGAGAGCTTAAAGCAATGTTAATTAAATCAAAGCAACGCCTACAACAAAGGATAGCATCTCCAAATTCAGAATTCAGATTCCTGAATTGAAGATTCGTCATACGTTGTAAGTAGAGTGCTATTCCGATGTGAATAAATAATTGTGTTTTGATTTATGTAAAGTGAGAAATGGAATTGTGGCGATAATGAACTATATTTGTATGTTGCTTTGATTCTAAACGATTTGGAAATGTTATGGTATACGATTGGATATTTGCAAGTATGTGGTTTATGTTGACAAACATATGTTGTGGTATTTTATTTAGGATTCATACAAGTAAATGATTCATGGTAACAACCATATGTTGTGGTATTTTATTTAGGATTCATACAAATATATGATTCATGTTAACAACCATATGTTACGGTATTTTATTTGGGATTCATGCAAGTATATGATTCACTATTACGCCAATATGATGTACATACTTTTATGATCATTTTTAGTGGGTAATTGGACTCGACTAAGTACTGTGGTTTATATGAATCTATGTTGGAATTGGCAAATCATACTTTTGTATTAGAAACAAAAGTAAGCATTTTTATGAACATGATCAAACTATGTTTGGTGTTATGCCTAGTTGAAACCATGTTTAGGCCTATGTTGTTATAAAAATCATATGGTGATATAGGTAGCACATAAATTAAGTTAGATTTACATTCTAATTGCAAGTTTACATGAATAGACTAAAAAACATGATTTCATGTTTAGGTATGTTTATGCCATGATTATATGAATAGAATGGTTCATGTTTAAGTATTGTTTATGCCATGATTATATGCTATTACAATGCAAGTTCACATGTGCCTAGTTCATGTTAATTGAATCGTTATGTTGCAAGTTCATGCGTTCACACTCCCCTTTTTATGTTACCTTATAAACACCATGTTATAAGCCTCCCCTTTTTCATATGGTTAAGTTGGGTTTAAATGTTAAACCCAACATATCTTATATTGTAGCGAATGTGTAAAATGGGGGTAATGACGTTTGGGTTAAAATATAGAACATATGTGTGGCATGTTTGACGCATGCCAACAACCTTGAAAAATAATTAAGTGGCATAAATAAATTTTAACCTATAAAGATGAATTTGAATAATGGGCCGCAAATATTTACATATAAAAAGGAAAGAGACAAAATATGTAAATGTAGAAAATACGATGTGTTTAACCCGAGGTTGGATTGAGTTGTGATGTAAACCTACCCGGAACCGCCCGGCTTTCCAGTAGTCACAACAACACCTATCCAATGTGGGTGGTTAAACACGGAGCCTAATAAAGACCCGAGGTTAGACTGAGTTGTGGCGTAAGACTGCCCGGACCCAACCGGCAACAGGCAGCCACAATAATACCTGTCTAATGTGAGAGGTCAAGGCTTTAATAAGACAATTAAGGCTGAGTCAGGACTGGTAGGATTAAGTACATTATATTAATACTTAATCAAAATGGAACATGCTAAACTATACAGACTGATTGGGGGTTAAGTTTATAAAACACTTAACCAACTTAGCATGTTGGCTAGAAATAGAAAACCTAGTAGCGGGGGACCCTTTTCAGCAGTAACCCTACAAGGTGTATCAGGATACCCTGAACTAGGCAGGGTGGGGCACGATTACTGGGCTGACTGTAAGAAGTCAAATCGACGGCGGTGGTGCAACAGTGTAGGTTCTAACGGGGTGCGGGCGTGCACACACTCCGGCGCAGAAAAATCAGGCACTGGGCACTAGTAGCATACCTGTGCATTCTAGGATTGTGTCGGGGCCGCCACCATGGGACTTGATACACCCCATGGTGGGACCAGCATAGGTAACTACAACAACGGGGGCCATAAGACACATGTAACTATGTGAGTAGGAGCCGATCATCAGAAATGGATCACTTCACCCTGATTATGGGGTGCCGGTTGGGAACTAGTTTATATGGGTACAGAGATTAATATGGGGTACGATAGTATATTCAACTCCAGACAACTTAACTTAGTTTGTGGTGCTTTCCCATTTCCAGTTTATACTTATCATACCCAGTTCTTTATTCATAGACTGAATAGTCCTAGACTTACTCAGGCTTTATGTCTGACTCTACTTTTCTTTCGTCTTCTTTTCTTTCGTTCCCCCCCAGGTCCACAGGGAGGGAATACCGCAGCTTGACCAGCTTTCACATCCAGCTTGAAGAGAAAGAATGTATTGCTTGGATCTTTTTCGTTTTGGACTATGGCTTTGGACAACAATTATGGGACTTATGCAGTTTATTTATGTTTTCTTTATGCTTCTTTGAATAATGTAATCAAGACAGTTATGAAGATGTTATGTTTTTGGAAAAATTGTAAGACAATTATGGCATGGTTTGTGTAACACGTATTTTAATGAAATAAAAGTTGTTGTTGTTTTCCGCTGTTCAAAAATATGTGTTCTTATATTTGTCTTGTATATCTGTGACTTATACTTATAAACCTCCACCAAAATTAGGGCATTCCCTTTGAGAGTGACCCTAACGGAGGTAGGGTGTTTCATGCAGTTTTTTCGAAAGAATATTAAATGACTCATCGAGAATGTAATGACCCGCTATTTCAAACCATTTAAGCCGATAATAAAACCAACTTAAATCATTCGAAATAGTAGATTGTTATTGCTATGAGGTTAAATATAAAATCATCACAAAATCATAGGCAGGTCATAAACACAGAAATGCAGAATATCTAGTAGCAAAATAAATAAAATACAATAATAGTTCATGAAGATACTAAATATAAAATCTCAATGTTTATACATAATATCAAGGTTACAAAATTAAATACAATGAAGTATAAATACAGTGAATTTTTTATACAAAAAGAAATAGAAGAAATAAACAAATAAGGATAAGGTCTTCAACAAGTCTCTATCTCCGAAAGGTGAAATCTCAATACTGTAATACTCGGTTTAACCTGAGCATAAAGTAAAACAAAGCATTCAAGTCAGGACTAACATTCTTATGAAATTAAATTAACTCAAGTGAACTGTTCAAATGAAACACACAAGTAACTTAAAGGATGCTTGGGATCACCATCCTTTAAGGATTTGTTAAATTATATATCATATAATACAATACGTTATTATAATAGTGTCTACGATGCATATACTATCGAAAATAGCTAAGCGAAATCACATTTTTTAACCTTACGATGTTATTAAACATTATCGTATGGTTTGCATATAAAACATCGGGTAAACAGTCAGTGGATAGGGATGTCGCGCGATACGACAACGTCCAATCAAAATCGTAGTGAGCTCGATCAGGATAATATTATAAGGCACATGAGGAAATACTTAGGGTAGGAATCTACCATTTGCACTCCCAGACCGGTGGTAACACATAATAGTGGGTACCGCCCACCACGAACAACACTCCCAATATCACAAATGCATATCAAATCAAACCGAGGAACTATAATAGTCAAAGAAGAAATGTTGTCGACCGGGTAGTTAACTAATTTGGTCATGGTATATCCCATGTTTTAGTCATTTTAATTATAACCCGAAGGTCAAGGACATCCATCATCGTTCTCTTACTACATTTAGTAGCATTCGCCAAACCAACCAACCTCATTATGCATTCATCCACCACGTACACAGTTAAAGTAGCTCCCAATATTGACAAAGAGTATGAGAATATCCGATCCTAGTCTGTTTGACAACCAAATGCTTACATTATTCACACCATGGACATTTACATTTGAAATCATATTTCAATGTCATAAATCATTTTAACTTCAAGTATTGATTTATTTACAATCCTTTATTCAAAACTGTTAAGTATTGGATTCAGTTTCAAATTCCATATTGCCAAACAATTCATTATTAAGTTCAAATTATGATTTTATATTCTATTTTATAAATATCATTATAAATATAAATCTTTATCTTAAATCATTTCGTACATAATAGCTTGGATTGGAAATAGATTTTATTTAAAATGGTAAAATATACATATATTTCTTCTCTTGTTTCTTTCTTCCCACTCCGATCAATACACCCTTCTTCCCTTCTTCGCTTTCTTTTCCATTCTTTGCTTTCTTGTCCTACTCTACCTCAATTGATCTGTCCCCACTCCAACCAATCCACCACTCTCTTCTCCTACTCCCAATCTGCCGAGATTTCACCTACATGGGTGGTGTTTTCGAAGTAGAATTTCAATCTAGTCCTTCGCCTGATCTGGTGTAACGACCCGGCGGATTCGACACACGAATTTCGACAATAATACATAAACCCGTATTACTTTCCAAAACCCAAGTATCGAAAACACCAGAAAGTTAACAGAAAGAAATTAAAGGGTGAGATAAGAAAGAAAGAAATATTAAAATAAATGAAGAAGAACACGATAAAATATGATTCTCACATCACAGCGTAATAAAATATAATATAGAAATAAATCTTTTTTTGAAAGCCTGAAAATAATACTTACAATCATCAGAGTACATCAACACATCTGAACAGTATAACAACCTGTCCTCATATACAATACACAGCAGAATAAATACTAATACGTCTGATGTGACACCCCACGTCCGTTAATGTCACTCATCAAGAGAATGCATTAAGTTTCGTGAAGCGTTATATGTAAACAGAAACAGAAACATTACAAGATAGATATAAAATAGCAGCGGAATTAAAAACTTTATTAATCATAAAGCATCGTGGTTCAAAACATCATATGTCTGAAAATACATAAACCCAATACATCATCTGTGACGGCCCGCTCCGTACTAGCCGACATTTCCTCTAAAAGTGCGTTGTACACATGTCCAACTAGCACAGAACGGTCGTTAGAAGAAAAGAAGGAATATAAAGAACTAACACAGAACCTGTAGAATGTCTCAAAGAGCATGGAATAAAATATAATAGTTTACTTTGACATAAAACAGGCGAGGCAGTGCATAAGCTGAAAACTAAACCAACATAGCAGCAGAAATCCAAATACAGCTTATGATCCAACATCATTATTACAACTTTAAAACTGTCTCTAAAGCCAAAGAAAGCTAAAGTAGAAGATGCACTACTAATGCCCAAGCAGTGATCTTCAACAACACAGGGAGAATATCTATATATATCATACGTGGAAGCTTCCTGCTCGTCTCCGGATCAGCTACTCGAGCATACCACCTAACCTGTATCTAGTCTGCTCGTGTGAGCACCCAGAGTAATAAGAAGAGACATAAAACTCTGGGTCAGACAAAAAGTCTGGTATGAGTGATAAGCAGCTAAACAGAACAATAACAGGTATACTAAACCATACCTGAACCTGGACCTGCAACCAAAGAGTTAGCACTACATACCGTAAAATACTCTAAGGTGCCACTAAACGTGGTATAAAGATAACGGGGAAGGGGTGTGCATGTCATAGTGATAACAAACAAATCAATCATAGCCACCATCCTCACATCTCTCACTCAGTGCATAAAGCATACGATATCCATTTCCCTGGCCACCAAATCTTTGGGGTCATGACGGCAACTCCGTACAACTATTGCTACGACCCACTTTGCTCTTTTGGGGCTATGACGGCAACTCCGTACAAGTATTACACTGTCCCCACTGCACTGGTCCATAGTCAATAACCCAAATGGGCCAACCAGCCTAGCTCTGGTTCGTCTACATGCCCCCTTTTCTTCAGTGGTGAAACAAAGTTATGGATATCGATAACCCCTTTGCACACGTCCCGCAGCAAAGCCCAACTCATGAAGTGAACTCATTGGTTCCCAACTGGATCCTGAGCTCTAACTTCCCATTTGGACTACCTTTGCATCTCGGGCTATTTGTCTTCTTCCCCGGATCAGTTTGGCTTCTTCTTCTCTCGGTTCGGTTCGGATGCAATTCACCACGGTCCGGTTCGTGGTCATCTTCAAGCCCATGGTGAGTCATCGGTTCGGTTCGGAATGCTTCATCACCTCGGATCGGATCGAATTCCTCAAGTTCCTCTAAGGTGCATCGGTTCGGGTCGGGTAACATGGTTCGGATCGTGGTTCAGCCTCCATCGGTTCGGTTCGGTGGCCAAGCTCCATCGGTTCGGTGCCCAAGCTCCATCGGTTCGGTTCGGTGCCCAAGCTCCATCGGTTCGGTTGCTTCATTCGTAATACTCTAGTCCAGTCCCACTCTACTACCTCCGGTCCGATCCTTTGTTCCAATTCAGTTCGTGTGGCCTTACTTCCTCCTGGGCCAAGCTCCGGTCCGGTCCGTGGTCCCATTCGATCCGATCTGGTTCGGTCATAGCCTGCACTTTTCCTACAACTTCCAGCGACTGTTTATACGCCACTCGACGACGTTTTCGACCATTCTAACTATTTTAAACAATCACAATTCATACCATATAGTCACAGCAACATGTATAAACATCCACAAACAGCAAAACAACAATATGATATGTCAAAACGGATCAAACATACCCAAAAACCCATATTTTCCCCTTAAGCATGTTTAAGAACAACTAATGATAGGATTAGTAAAGCTTAACCAAATTAGCCAAATTTTCTAACAGAGGTCTAAAACAATATTTCAGAATTTATGAATATTTTTTCAGATTTTTATGATGCATAATTTCGCTAATTATCACTAATCATCCCTTAATCCCCCAAATTCCGGGATTAGCAAAATTAGTCCAAATTAACCCAAATTCATATCAGAGACATAAAATAATATTCTGGAATTTTACAAATTTTTCTAGATTTTTCTGAGTTATAATTTCGCTAATCTTCGCTAATTACCCTAATTAGCCATAATTAGTGAAAAACAATGCAAATCACTCACCTTTGCCACAAATAAAATACCAAATCTGAAATGATTCTCTGTTTGGCGTTGTTCCCAATGCAACACAGTAGCTCTAACCTTGCTTTGGTGCTATTCCTCCTTAATTTGATGTAGTTTAAGCCAAAACTTGATCAAGAAGCGATTAGAGGTGTTTTTAGATGTTGGAGGCCATTGTTAGGTTGAAGAGAGGGTTTGTGGCGGCTGGAAAATGAGTGAAAACCCGAAATCCTAACCCTAGCAGCCCTTAAATACCTGTAATCCCGAAATCCCCCATTGGGCCTAGCTGTTAATCACCCGGTTAAGTCCAATTAGCTGTTTTTAACCCTCTAAACCTTAATTCAGCCATATCTCCCAAACGGTAAGTCCGTTTGGCTATTATGACCACTCTACGGAAAGGTAAACCATCAAACGAATCTAATGGAAGTGGTTTCAGGTGAAAATTCCTTTCCAGTCAAAAGTTATGGCCAAAACAGTATCAGCTAGGGGCAAAACGGTCATTTAAAAATCGACAAAAACCATGAACATTGGAAATGACCCCACTAGTCGTTTCCCAAAAGTACACCACCATACGACTTACCAAGAAAAAGAAATAAATATTCTACAATCTTCCGATGCGTAGAATGCGGGTCGTTACGTTCTCCCCCGCTTAAGAAAATTCGTCCCCGAAATTCCTTAACACAAAACATACAAAGGATTCTGCATGCCTACCAGCCACAAACCACGATCAAACATGCAAAACAAACAAAACAAGCCTATCCTAGCATGCGGAAAGACTAAATCGAAGTTAAAATCTTACCAGGCGAAGAGTTCTGGATACGTCTTCCTAATGCTCTCCTCTGTCTCCCAAGTACAGTCATTCTCATCCTCGCCCCATTGAACTTTGACTAATTTCACCACTTTCCTTCAAAGTTACTTCGTATCGTTCCCAACAGTACGCATCGGTTTGCGGTTCCATACTGCCTCAGATGCTATCTCAATATCGTCCAACTGATCCGGTGAAATAGTCATATCGGGGTCATGCACAAACTTCCTTAACTAGGAGACATGAAATACGTCATGAACTCCTGCCATCTTGTCTGGTAATCCAACCTTATATGCTAAGCTTCCAACTTGCTCAAGAACCGGGAATGGACCAACAAACCTTGGTGCTAGCTTACCTCTCTTACCAAAACAAATCACACTCTTTAATGGAGAGATCTTGACGAATACCATGTCACCAACTGAGAATTTCAGTTCTTTTCGTCTCTTATCAGCATAATTCTTCTGTCTATCTTGAGCGGTCTTCATTTGCTGCTGAATAACCTTGATCTTATCCGAAGTTTCTCTTATTATATCTGGTCCAAGCACAAACTTCTCACCGGTTTCCAACCAATATGTCGGTGGGTTACACGGTCTTCCATACAAAGTTTCAATTGGAACCATACCAATACTGGACTAATAACTATTGTTATATGAAAACTCAACCAAATGCAAAATGGTCACTCTATGACCCTCCAAAATCCAATATACAAGTCCTCAAAAGATCCTCTATTACACGATTCACTTAAATACCATCACAATCTGATCTAATCCTTGGTAAATTATCAATGAAATCCATTGAAACTTGTTCCCATTTCCATTCGGGAATTTCTAATGGTTGTAACAACCCACTAGGCTTCTTTTGCTCATCTTTAACTAGCTGGCAATTCATGCACTTAGATATAAACTTCCCAACATCTCTTTTCATTCCTTCCCAGTAGTAGGTCGGCTTCATATCTCGATACCTCTTGTTACCACCGGGATGTATAGTTAACTTTGAGTGATGACATTCTCTAAGCACTTCATCTCTCAATCTATTGACATTGGATACAAATATTCTTCCATTCTTTCTAAGCCATCCATCTCGATCAAGCCCATACTTGTTCATCTCCTCGTCGATACCCATCTCTAACTTGGAGATGATTTCCAATAGGTTGGGATCATCCCTTTGACTAGAACCGATACGCTCAATCAAAGTGGGTCTGATCATCAAACTTGCTAACATTTCTGGATCCAATTCGCACTTTGGTCTGAAATCATACCCAGCGATGTACTCCAGTTGCTTCCATTCTAGAAACATAGCCCCTAGACTGGCATGTCTTCAACTCAATGCACTAATTACCGCACCCAATGAAAAATCGCCACAACAATTTATCTCTCACGCAAACCATCCTAGTCGGATTCGACATTCCCAAAGCACAAGCCCCAAAGGCCTAAACCAATATCAGACAAGCACCTAAGGAACATCTCCTCCGAATTCAGAAAATCTACGTGAGATGATACTAGCAAAACAACCAAACAAAAGCTTGATTCTTCTTTGTCAACTGAGTCAACGGTGCTGCTATCTTGGAGAAATCTTGGATAAACTTACGATAATATCCAGCTAACCCCAAGAAACTTCTTACGTCTGTTGCATTCTTGGGCATAGACCAATCTTGCACCATAGCCACTTTCGTAGGATCCACGGCGATACCATTCTCTGAAACAACATAGCCTAAGAGCCTCACTTCCCTTCTCCAGAAGTGACACTTAGAAAACTTCGCTTTCAGTTGGTGTTTCCTTAACACCTCCATCACCGTCCTCAAATGTTCATTGTGTTCTTCCTCGTTCCTTGAGTAAACCAAAATATCATCCACGAACACAAGAACAAACTTATTCAACTGATCTCTAAATACCCTATTCATAAGATCCACAAAATATGCCGGGGCATTGGTCAGCCTAAATGGCATAACCAACCATTCATAAAAATCCAGACGGCGTCCGAAATGCCGTTTTAGCTATGCTTTCAGCTTCCACTCTAAGCTGATGAAAACCTGTCGCGAGATCCAACTGAGAAAACGCTCTCGCTCCACTCAACTGATCAAACAAATCACCTATCCGCGGTAGAGGATACTTATTCTTCCTCGTCACCTTATTCAACTCGCGGTAGTCCATACACAATCGAAGGGAACCATCGGCATTGGTAGCAAACACAACTGGTGCTCCCCATTCAGAAACACTCCTTTTGATAAATCCCTTCTTCAAAAGATCGATGACTTGCACCCCGAGCTCTCGCTGCTCCCTTGGTGCCATACGACGAAGTGGCATCATCATAGGTCTGGCATCTTTCACTAAATCAATACAGAACTCAATCTCCCGGTGTGGTGGAAGCCCGGTCACTTCCTCGAAGACGTCCGGTTACTAGCCAACCACGGGCAAACCTGACAACTCACTATGCGGAATGTCGAGGGAATTTAGAAAACTAGACATTACCCCATCACTAGGTAGACCACCAAACGTTATCCTCCGCCCATCATCCGCTCTAGCTGTCACCAAAAAGCCCTCACAGTCTACCACCACCCCGTATCTTTGGAGCCAATCGACTCCCAAAATAATGCCAAACCCAGTAAAGCCCAAAACAAAGCAATAACAAACAAACATGCATCCATGACTCGATAAGACCACATTACGACAAATCATGCTAAGGTTAGTCGAACCACCAATCGGGTTCGTCACTACTAAAGGTCTATCGATAATTTCGGGCTCCAATCCCAACCTATCTACCAGGTCACTAGATATGAAAGAACTGGAAGCTCCGGTATCAAACAAAACTCTAATAGGAACATTATAAACATAAAGCATACCATGAGTGACGACATTCTTTCCCTTCTCCGCCACAGTTGGGGCATTCGACGAAGAAGGAACATCACTGATAGCATATGCTTTCACAATCTGCTTCTTTTTAGGGGGTTGTGGACACTTATCCTTGTGATGTCCCGCTTGGCCGCAGTTAAAGCACTTCCTATCCGCTGGCTTGGCCCGACACTCTTTGGCATAGTGGCCCTTCTTACCACAGTTGAAGCACTCAACATCCTTCTTACTCTTTTTCTGGCCATCCTTATTCTGGTTCTGCTTCCTCTTATTCTGAGAACCATTCTTGCCTCCACCGCTTGCTTGCGGTTTTGGCTCTCTGTGGATGTAACCTCAGTCTTCAACTTAGGGTAAAGACTCTCTGACCTTAAAGCTTTCCCCACAATCGATTCAAACGTCTCATCGATGTGGTTAATAAGCCTTTTCCCCAAGTACCCATCCAAACCGGTTATAAACTTTTCGTTCTTCTTCTCGGCAGTGTCGATAAGAGATAATCCATACTTTGACAAAGTGTTGAACTCTGCAACATAATCTGAAACTGCCCTTCCATTCTGCTTAAGCTCCAGAAACTTCCTGAATAATTCTGATCTATGAGCGGCTCGAATGAACTTTTCGCTGAAACGAGTCATAAACTGATTCCAAGTAACTTGATTCCCTGGAGTAGCTGCCCTAATAGCGTTCCACCAATTCATAGCTCGTCCTTGCAGTTGATGGGATGCTAGCATTCTCTTCATCGCGTCCTCGATACCCAAGTCTTCGAAGATACGCTCGCAGCTATCCAGCCAATCCTGAACATCCGTAGTCGACTCCGTTCCATGGAACGGCTTCCCACCAAGACTAGTATAATCTTTGTTAAGCTTGGTGAAATCGGCCCTAGGCGCCTGCACTATTGGACCACCACCATTACCATCATTGGGAGCTGCCCTCTGCACATCCCTAAGCATCTCCCTCATGAGGTCAGTAAACATCGTCCTCATGTCAGCAACATTCCCATTATTGGCTCCCCTACCAGCACCTCTTGCGTATCGGCTCATCGTTCAATCTGTAAAGAGAAAACGATTAACCATCTCCATAGTGGTGCTAGTGCAGTGCGACTTCATCCATAGCTATACTAATAGTATATATATATAGCTTTTAAAAATCAAAATAATCACAAATACGTGCTCTCATATACGTATACTATCTCTCCCTGATAACTTCCCTAGGTTAACTACGCAACCTAGAGCTCTGATACCAAGTGTGACGGCCCGCTCCGTACTAGCCAACATTTCCTCCGAAAGTGCGCTGTACACATGTCCAACTAGCACAAAACGGTCGTCAGAAGAAAAGAAGGAATATAAAGAACTAACACAGAACCTGTAGAATGTATCACAACACATGGAATAAAATATAATAGTAATATTACTTTGACATAAAACAGGCGAGACAATGCATAAGCTGAAAACTAAACCAGCATAGCAGCGGAAATCCAAATACATCTTATGATCCAACATCATTATTACAACTTTAAAACTGTCTCTAAAGCAAAACAAAGCTAAAGTAGAAGATGCACTACTAATGCCCAAGCAGTGATCTTCAACAACACAGGGAGAATATCTATATATATCATACGTGGAAGCCTCCTGCTCGTCTCCGGATCAGCTACTCGTGCATACCACCTAACCTATATCTAGTCTGCTCGTGTGAGCACCCAGAGTAATAAGAAGAGACATAAAACTCTGGATCAGACAAAAAGTCTGGTATGAGTGATAAGCAGCTAAACAGAACAATAACAGGTATACTAAACCATACCTGAACCTGCAACCAAAGAGTTAGCACTACATACCGTAAAATACTCTAAGGTGCCACTAAACGTGGTATAAAGATAACGGGGGAGGGGGTGTGCATGTCATAGTGATAACAAACAAATCAATCATAGCCACCATCCCCACATCTCTCACTCAGTGCATAAAGCATACGATATCCATTTCCCTGGCCACCAAATCTTTGGAGTCATGACGGCAACTCCGTACAACTATTGCTACGACCCACTTTTCTCTTTTGGGGCTATGACGGCAACTCCGTACAAGTATTACACTATCCCCACTGCACTGGTCCATAGTCAATAACCCAAATGGGCCAACCAGCCTAGCTCTGGTTCGTCTACATGCCCCCCTTTTCTTCAGCGGTGAACCAAAGTTATGGATATCGATAACCTCTTTGCACACGTCCCGCAGCAAAGCCCAACTCATGAAGTGAACTCATTGGTTTCCAACTGGATCCTGAGCTCTAACTTCCCATTTGGACTACCTTTGCATCTCGGGTTATTTGTCTTCTTCCCCGGATCGGTTCGGCTTCTTCTTCCCTCGGTTCGGTTTGGATGCAATTCACTACGGTCCGGTTCGTGGTCATCTTCAAGCCCATGGTGCGTCACTGGTTCGGAATGCTTCATCACCTCGGATCGGATCGAATTCCTCAAGTTCCTCCAAGGTGCATCGGTTCGGGTCGGGTAACGTGGTTCGGATTGTGGTTCAGCCTCCATCGGTTCGGTTCGGTGCCCAAGCTCCATCGGTTCGGTTCGGTGCCCAAGCTCCATCGGTTCGGTTTCTTCATTCGTAATACTCCAGTCCAGTCCCACTCTACTACCTTCGGTCCGATCCTCTGTTCCAATTCAGTTCGTGTGGCCTTACTTCCTCCTGGGCCAAGCTCCGGTCCGGTCCGTGCTCCCATCCGATCCGATCTGGTTCGGTCATAGCCTGCACTTTTCCTACAACTTCCAGCGACTGTTTATACGCCACTCGACGACGTTTTCGACCATTCTAACTATTTTAAACAATCACAATTCATACCATACAATCACAACAACATGTATAAACATCCACAAACAACAAAACAACAATATGATATGTCAAAACGGATCAAACATACCCAAAAACTCATATTTTCCCCTTAAGCATGTTTAAGAACAACTAATGATAGGATTAGTAAAACTTAACCAAACCAGCCAAATTTTCTAACAGAGATCTAAAACAATATTTCAGAATTTATGAATATTTTTCCAGATTTTTATGATGCATAATTTCGCTAATTATCACTAATCACCCCTTAATCCCCTAAATTCCGGGATTAGAAAAATTAGTCCAAATTAACCTAAATTCATATCAGAGGCATAAAATAATATTCTAGAATTTTACAAATTTTTCTAGATTTTTCTGAGTTATAATTTCGCTAATCTTCGCTAATTACCCTAATTAGCCATAATTAGTGAAAAACAATGCAAATCACTCACCTTAGCCACAAATAAAATACCAAATCTGAAATGATTCTCTGTTTGGCGCTGTTCCCAATGCAACACAGCAGCTCTAACCTTGCTTTGGTGCTATTCCTCCTTAATTTGATGTAGTTTAAGCCAAAACTTGATCAAGAAGCGATTAGAGGTGTTTTTAGATGTTGGAGGCCATTGTTAGGTTGAAGAGAGGGTTTGTGGCGGCTGGAAAATGAGTGAAAACCCGAAATCCTAACCCTAGCAGCCCTTAAATACCTTTAATCCTGAAATCCCTCATTGGGCCTAGCTGTTAATCACCCGATTAAGCCCAATTAGCTGTTTTTAACCCTCTAAACCTTAATTTAGCCATATCTCCCAAACGGTAAGTCCGTTTGGCTATTATGACCACTCTACGGAAAGGTAAACCATCAAACGAATCTAACGGAAGTGGTTTCAGGTCAAAATTCCTTTCCAATCAAAAGTTATGGCCAAAACAGTATCAGCTAGGGGCAAAACGATCATTTAAAAATCGAAAAAAATCATGAACATGGGAAATTACCCCACTAGTCGTTTCCCAAAAGTACACCACCATACGACTTACCAAGAAAAAGAAATAAATATTCTACGATCTTCCGATGCGTAGAATGCGGGTCGTTACATCATCAAAACTTCTGTTGTGCACTTTAAACATCAGAGTACAAAAATAAAAGAAGCATAATCCCTAAATAAAAACATAGCCATAGTAGCAAAGATAGGAGCTTGAGCAATACATCTAAGCAGCTCCAGCAAAATGATAGCATAATCATGATCAAGCTTGAGTATTCCCACCCTGAGAACCTGGGGGGGGGGGGGGTGGGGGTGGGGGGGGGGAGGGAACGAAAGAAATAAGAGGAAACAAAAAGGGTCAGACATAAAGTCTGGCGAGTCCAGTTACTTTTAGCTAATAAATAAGTAAAAGTATCGTGATATGCATATAAAGTCGATGAGAAAGATTACATCACAAAAGGCAGGTATGACAAGGTAAACATGATAGAGTGTATACGCTTCTCTAAAGATTACTCTCCACTGATACTAGTATAACCAGAATGAGATGATCCCAACAATTATAAGATGGTAGACTTAGGCGTACTTCCAGTGAGAGATTTTCACCCCATACAATCAACAGCAAGCCCAATGTTCCGGAGTTACCCCTATGGATAATAACGGGCTCCTAAACATATCAGAGTCTAAGTGTACCCTAATTACTACCCTAATCGATCGGCTCCCTACTCCGTAGATACCCTGTGTTGGCCCAACAGTAGGGTGTATCACTCCCTAAAGTGGCAACCCTTCATTTTCTGGATGTGCACAGCCATATCTACTGATGTCATAGCGTCTTATTTTCCCGAGCAGGCGGAGTCATGCATGCACATGACCCCGATGGAACGCACCGTCAGGCATTGTCCCTAGTTTTGGATCGCTTATATTCAGCCCATGTAGTAAGCGGGCCCCGACTCCGACCTAGTTCGGAGTACTCATTTGATACCTATATATAGGTTCTTAACTGAAACGGGTCCCACACACAAGATGATGCAAGCACTCCCCTTTGTCTTGCATCCCCACTAGATTTTCCTTAGATTATGCCTACCTACTAGTGTCATAAAATTGCATAATCCCAACAAGTTAAGTTTGTGGGCCTATATATAAATATTACCCACCCACCCCTGATTTACTTAACCCACCCATTGTTTCAAACAAGTTTACTTAACCCCTAATCAGGTTCATGTTCGTACAATCCCTATGGATTCAACTAGGCTAAGTATTCCAATTCATTACCATGTCCATTTACTGTTATAATGTGCTGGACCTCGCACATTAAGCTTACCACTTGTGGATGCTAGATATGCCGGTCGATTCCGGTCGGTTCCGGGAAGACTTATTCCACAAGTCGGGCTTAACCTCGTGTATTAACATGTCTTGTGTTTGTGCACCTAGACCCCTCACATTAGACTCACCACTTGTGGTCGCTGGATATGTCTGGCGATTCCGGGTAGATTTCCACCGCAAGTGTAATCTAACCTTGTGTCTAGGCGCGATTATAGTTTCTAATTACTGTAATCCTAGGCATTCCAATTATTAACCAAATTTACCTATGTCGTTATAGATTTTCATGCTCCTTTTCCCAAGTTTTGTTCATAATAAACTATATGCCCCAAGTTCATATTATTATGCTTTATTAAAGTTATGCCCAAATTCCCAATCACAAGTTAGGCCCAATATTAACGTTGTCTCCTCGTTCCCAATCTAACGTATTCGCATATTTCAGCAGCATGCCTAGGCTCGAAGGTAGCCTAGCTATATGAAAATAAAAGGGAAAAGATAGAGGGAAAAAGGACAGAGATGATCATACTAACAAGGTTGACATGTAATGGCATAAACATATAGTGGCATAATGGCAAGATAAGCATATAGGATGAACATGTGACAATAGCACTGATTCTAGTATAATATAAATAGGCATGTTGTGATCTAAACAATGATTTAGATGTTCAACTAACAACAGATCTGATTTGGCCACAAGCATAATAGAATAGGTATAGGTGATCTAAATAGCGAATTAGATCTATAATCAAAGGTAGATCTGACATGATAAAGGTTGAGATCCAAGTCATAGTCATGTCAGAATATCATAGGTACACAAGTTATAACAGATCTGATATGATTCAAACAGTCACAGGCATAGATCCAAATTATGGTCATATCATGTTTTACTTTTTAATTATTTAAATCTAAAAGTAACTTAAAATCACAATGTTTGGATCTAGAAAAATAGAAGAAGAGTAGCAAATTTTGAATCACAGATCTACACTTGTATAACTCTAAACTTGATTAACTCGATTGCAGAAGAAGAAAAAAGTTTGATTCAATCCGGGCAATGACAACATCCAGTCCTCCATTATTTTCAGTGTGCAAAACATGAGAAATGAGGCCATATATATAGCGGCCAGCCCCAAACCCTAATCTTCCACGTCTGCTGAAACACCCCACCTTCGTTAATGTCACTCACAAAGGGAATGCCTTAACGTCGGTGGAGCATTTTAGGTAAAAAATACAGATAATTTACAAGACAAATATATAAACAGCGGAAAAACTAAATTTATTTCATAAGTACATGGTTCAGGTAAAACATTACAACAACTGTCTCAAACCAACTTCCAAATTATTACAACAAAATCTCTGTCTTGAATTAAAACATAAAGATGCATTAAAACAACAGTAAGGCAGCGTAAATCCCCAATAAGAGAGTATCCAAAGCCATAGCCCAAGGAAAGAGATTCCAAGCAATACATCTACTCTCTTCAAGCTGGAAATGATTCGAACTAAGCTGAAGTATTCCCTCCCTATGGACCTGAGGGGGAAACGGAAGAAAAGAAGACGAAAGAAAATGGGTCAGACATGAGTCTGGTAAGTCCAGTGATTATTTAGCATGTAAACAAGAAAAAAGATTATAACATGAATAAACTGAATCTAGGACAGCACCCAAGAAATAAGATAATAAGGCTGAATATGCTATCGCACTCATTACTATTTCTCTGCACCTGCTTACAAGTGTTTCAACTAGAACCACGTGTTCAAGACAAATGATCCCCTTTTTATCAATCGGCTCCTACTCGTATACGTTTACCACTTGTGTCATTCAGCCCCGCTTGATTGTAGATACCTGTGCTGGTCCCACCATGGGGTGTATCAAATCCTATGGTGGCAACCCGACACAATTCAAGATGCACAGAGTATAACTACTGGTGCCCAGTGCCTGCTTTTTCCACTCCGGAGTACGTGCACGACCGCACTCCGTCGGAACCTACACTGACGCACCACCCGTCGTTGTTTTGACCGCTTATAAGCAGCTCAGTAACCGTGTCCCACCCTGCCTAGTTCAGGGTACCGTGATACATCTATGTGGGTTACTGCTGAAATGGGTCCCCGTTACTCGGGTTTCCTAATCAACATGTTAAAATGGTTGAGTGTTCTCAAATTAACCAAACCCCACCCATCAGTTTAGTTGACATGTTGTATTGGTTAAGTGTTGCGTTAATTAACTTAACCCTACCATTCCTGTCATAGCTTTAATTCATTCATTAAAGCACCAACCACTCACATTAGATATGTATTGTTGTGGTTGCTGGATGTGCCGGTCGGTTCCGGGCAGTCTTACACTGCAACTCAATCTAACCTCGGGTTCTTTTGGGCTTGATGCACTAACCTCTCACATTAGATATATATTGTTTCGGTTGCTGGATGTGCCGGTCGGTTCCGGGCAGTCTTATACCGTAACTCAATCTAACCTCGGGTTAGGCATATTCGTCTTTTACTTAATTTACATATTTACCTTCCATATTTGTATGTAAATTATCCACAATTATTGCCATTCAAGTCATGCCCAATTTTCCCTCTAAATCATATTCATAATTTTTAGGTATATAAATTATACCATTTTTTTATGCCACTAATCATTCATATATTTATGGGCCGAATTATGCCAATAATATGAATTTTAAGGTTTTCCCAACATTACCCCCGTTATACGTTCGCAAAATTAACATAGAATGTTAGGCTCGCAACTTAGCCTAACTTATATACAAAAGGGGAAAGAAAGGAGCATGTACCATTCATACAATATAAAATAATAAGGATCTAACTAAGCATGTGTCATGTAAATTTGGCATAAAATAATGAACGTGCATTTTTGGATCCAATTAACATGAGTCTTAAGCATATGAAATTATCCAAATCCAACTAGGCATGTAAATGTAAACTTTTATTTGGATCCAATAAACATGAATCTTAAGCGTATAGAATTACACAAATCCAACTAGGCATGTGAATGTGGACTTTTATTTTGGATCCAATAAACATGAATCTTAAGCATATAGAATTACACAAGTTCAACTAGGCATGTGAATGTGAACTTTTATTTTGGATCCAATAAACATGAATCTTAAGCATATAGAATTACACAAGTTCAACTAGGCATGTGAATGTGAACTTTTATTTTGGATCCAATAAACATGAATCTTAAGCATATGGAATTACACAAATCCAACTAGGCATGTAAATGTAAACTTTTATCTTGGATCCAATTTTCATAGATCTAAATGTAGATCTAAACATAATACATGTCTTAGCCTAACAACTTGCATGTAACATAACATGAAAAAGTCACCAAATTTACATAATACACGATTGGTTTAACATCAACATAATAACCACAATAGTCTTATAAGCATATACGATAGAATCGTTACAAGAATAGACATGAATCAGCATCATCGTTATCTTACAACTAGGAATAACTCTAGTTTTCACTTTATTACAAATCATAACTTTTAATCGTTCACATCTAAATAATAACAGGACTTACAAACAAAAGAAAGTCTTGTTTTCTGGGATCTGTTTTCTAAAACTGAAAAGCAATCCCTTGACGTAGACTATCTAAATTTGATTTGATTCGTAGCTTCTAACTTGTTTTCTAATTTGAAGAAGGAATGGTAGCTAGGCTAGGACGATCTTGAACAGCATGGTGGCTCCTTGGGATGAATTTGTGTGATTTAGGGTTGAGGAATAGGGTTGCTTTTATAGAGGTTTAAACTTATGTGAGCCGTTAGATCATCTTAGGAGCAATCACAACCGTCCAGACTAGATAGAGTTATCCAGAATTGCCACCTATGCCCTAGTGACTCAGCAACAGGTCAGAAAGGACTTAGCAACAAGTTAGAATCGTCACTATTTTGGATCTGGGTGAGTGGGTAGGTCGACCCCTAGGTCGACCTGTATAGGGGAGGTCGACCCCCGGTCGACCTGGCCTGGGGCGGGGAAAATCCCGCCCAGCCCGCTTCTTTGTTTTCGTTTAAATTTTGAATTTAAATCTGAGCTATTTTAATTTATTTAATTTTTTGAAACTTCGGAGGGCCATAACTTTCTCATACGAAGTCCGATTTACGAAAACTTGGACTTTATTCCGAGCAGAATTTTGAGACGAACGCAATGGCGTAGCCCATTTCCCTTAATTCTCAATAAAAATTTAAGTATTCTTTAATTCGTTCTTTTAATAGGCATAGAAAATTCAGGGTGTTACATCTGCCCTAGGGGGGTCGACCCATGGGTCGATACCCCCTTGAGGGGCCCTGAGCGGGAAAATTCCCGCCTCCCTCTTTTTGAGCGATTTCGAAATTCAAGACCTAGTTTTAGAATTTCTGGACCCTATGTGTGTGTGTGTATATATGTATGTATATTGTTCTTGCATGTATACAAACTTCAAACCTTCATAATTTCTTTATACGGTGTTCGTTTTACGCAAACCAGGTGTCTGTTTTGACCAAAATTCTGAGACGAACACAATGGCGTAGTCTATTTCCCTTAATTCTGAATATTAAATTAATTATTCTTTAATTTATCCTTTTTAGTGTTGTTAAAATTACGGGGTGTTACATCTGAACTCCTCCAGCACGTCTTCTGAACTTTGTAGCATCCGATAACCTGAACCTGTTAAACTCGGTCTGATCCGAGCATTGCAAACGTCAGGATTAGTCTGGTGAACCAGAGCGAGAAAACTCACTAAGTTTATAGGTATCATCCAACTTGGTTTTAAAGTTAAAACATTTTTTCAAATGAAAAGGATAATCGTAACACCAAATCCACACATAAACAGAGATGGTTTTTTTACCTTAAGATAACCAAGACATTTAGAAATCATATCTTATTCTGATATTATAGTAGTGTTTAAATCAAATAAATAGCAATCTAGTGGAACACTTGCATCTTACGCTTCACATATATAGTGTATAATCAAAACCTCAGGCGCTTATCGGAGATTGGATTCCGACTATGACAAGGTATGGAACCACCTTCAGATAGTGTATCTTTAGAGGGGAATACACTGGGTTCAACAAGAACATCTTGCAACCCTGCGACACATGATCGACCACTCATTCCGCTTGAGTGTATCGAATGTATATCACCAACGGTTGGAATCAGCAACCATTTCCCAAAAGGAACAACATCAAATAGAATAAAGAAGAAAATGAAATTTCTCTAGATAGGTGATAATACACCCTAATTAGGAGCGACCCACTTAGCCATGCTGTCTGACTGATTTTTGTCATTTCCTGGTTGTGAGGCCTGAGGTTAAAATTACCTTTTTAAGATAGCACACCACTATTCACTTTGAATGCCAGATAATCAAATCCGCCAAAAAATCACTAATTGATTTCCACAAAAATACTCAAGTTGTTAAGCTAAATAAGTTTCCCTTCTTTGCCACCAACTTGGTACGTTTGAAAAAAACAACGTATGTGACTCCTTTGGAAATACTCTGTCAGACATCCGTCCATACAAGTTTTCCTGGGACTGGACAAGCCGAAGGCACCCTCCTACTGCATCCTAGGAATCACCCTATAGATCATTAGCGAGTAGTCCTTGCAAATCCATAGATTTCAACCATGACGAAACCACAGTTTATTGGTTATTTCAAGTCATAGATTATAAGTCGCTCTTCCGTTTATGAAGGTCTACGGTCTTCAACTGCTCCATCTTCAATCTGCATCTTCCACCATCGTATTCAGTAGTTCAGAATGGTTTTTGAATATAAATTCAATCCCGGTCTTTTCGTACCAACAATTGTATAGGTCAGATTTGATAGTCGGTTATTTAATTATCAAATAAACAATCATTAAACTATAAAATTTAAAATGAGTCGACTGGTTTAGTAATTAGCATTACTTAGCCTTTTTAAATAAAATAATAATTAACAAATGTTAATTTAAAATTCCTAAATATTTCAATATTACAAATATAACATTTATTTTAATATACGAATATTCTCAAATTCGTTTAAATTAAATCATATATATATTCCCAACTTTGGTTTCAATAAATTTCATGTAAAACATTGTTACAAAATCTCTTTTGTTTTAGTGCTTGGAAACAAAATCCAACCTCTAACCCTTTTGAAAAACGTATTCCAAACTCAATTCTTCACTTCCTTTTTAATCTTGAAAATATCGTTATATTTTCATAAAATCTCCTTTTATTTACGTTACTCTGGAAATACTATTTTATATTCTCAAATCCTTTTTTTCATTATTTCCACATTCATCAGTTCCTGACTGTAAATTATAAGCAAATAACTCCCTAAATATCAACCCCAAAGACCGAAATCAACATCGGATAAACAATCAGAAAATTACTCAACTCGACCATTCTCCGGTTTGGTTCCATTTCTTTAATTAACTCCTTATCAACCCATATTATTCCCCTTCTAATCCATTCAACCATTTTCCACTTTGAAAATCTTGTTTCAATTCCACTATCAAGTAACATTAATTTAAACTTAACGTTTAAGCCTCATACCCCTTTCTATAAACCTCATTTATAAAATCAGGTTTAATATACAACACATTTTTATCCAATTACAAAAATCCTTTTCCAATCCCTTTAACCATTTCTTTTTGAAATATTATTTCATCCATTTTTCTTTAATTCCATTACTAAGTGACGTTAATTATCGTTTTAACTTTACATCTCCTTTTATAACTTCGTTTATAAATCTTGGTTTTAATACAAAACTCGTTCATCGATTTCAAAATTCACCTAGATTCCATTACCCATTTTGATCACTTACATAAATTAAATAAATTTAATAAATAATCGCTTAAATTATTTTTATTAAAATAATTATTTACTTCATCGTTAACTACCGTTGGGGTAGTCAAAAAATCTTTATTAACTAAATCTAATAGAGAATTTCTTTTTAGAATCTTATTAAAATTTAAAACAAATATTCGTTAACTATAACATCGAATTAATTGACAACAATTTAATTTATTAATCAGTCCCGATTAAAGCGGATGACTTAGTCAACTCAAACCATGGTTAATTCGTCAACCAATTCCAATTAGTCATTCCTTTAAATTAATTAATAATATAATTAATTTAAATAATCCCATTTAATTGTTTCTTGAAAACAATTAATCCAACTCTTAATCGTTACGTTAATTTCTGCTCATCTACTTATAAAACATTTAATAATTATTTATAAATCTAAATAATAAATATTTATTTAATTTTAATAAATTTTCATTTTAAATAACAGATAAAAAATTTATCTTCATTTATAAAATAAACTGTATAACTTCATTTATATCGATTCACCTGATGATAAATCAATATTTGTAAATCGATTGATTTATAGGCCATATGTTGCCAATTACTTAACCAATACAGCCTATTAGACAAAACAAACGTTGAATTTCCAGTCAATGATCGACAACCAAATCAATCTTTTAATCAGAACGGTTCATGTAATGATAATGTGAAATAATAACATTTAATATATTTAAGGAATCCAGTTGGATCCCTCCAACTTGATTTTCCCCGCATCCAAATAGGTTACCTCAAATAATATCATTCAATTCAATATTCAGATATAATTTCAATAGTCAACCAATAACAGCAATTTAAGCATCCAGTTATAAATTTTATATGTTTGTATTATTAAAAACGTGACCAATAAGGTAAGTAATCTCAATTGGTTACAATAGTTAAATATAACGATTGATTTAAACTAAATTAATTGAACGTTTAATTTAGTCAGTTCAGTCAACTTAAAAAAAATATTTAGTAAACATCCAATAATAAACAACCAAAGCACACAAATATTAAACCCAACTTATAATATAAGTGGGACAAAACTGAGTGAGTTGTACTCACCTTGGTCCCATTTATTTCTGAAGCAGTTCGGTTTCCCTTAAATTAAACGATTGTTTAATTTAACTAAAATTTTCTACTGTCTTCTGTAGTGTCCAAATTTTGTCCAGTATGTAGAGCTATTCTATATGGTTCCAATGCAAGTTATTTCGTTCTATTCTGATAACAAAATAAAACCTTATTTAAGTTTGAGTATAAATGATTTTAATTAAATTAACTTAACTTATTCCTTAATCATGTTTTTAATTTAACATAATCACTTTGTTTGAAAATATAATATACAGGGCCGACATAAAACCTTCCCTTCCCAGGCCTGTACTTCAAATATTGCGCCCATTTAAAACTTCACTGGCCCGACAATCCTTTTTAAAACATATAGTTATGGTTTCTAACAAATAAACTTTTAATTAAATCTCAATCCAACGTTAATCACATCATTCATTAATCAGCCACGTTAACAAAGAATTTAGCATATTTAAATCATGGTTAGGAAGAATTAAAAATATACCCAGCTTGCGTATTATTTGGTTAGGCATACTTATAAACTATACCCAAGAGGCCACGTTTTAAAAAATAATACTTAATTAGACATATTATACAGTGGGAACACTAAATTGATTTGGCTCATACACATCCAGGCCATGAAAAAAAAACCGAGATTAGGCATGTTAAAATAATACTAAGGTACAGTTAACATATTAGGAAAAAATAACATGGTTGGCGATATTTAATTGTAATTAGGCATGCATTAATTTCTACTGTTCATCATATACCTTCTTGACTATTTTACAAGCCACACAACACCCCTTCACAACGCAACTGTGCCACCCACCTTCTCCGGTCACCACTCGCGCTTTCGTTCCCTCTCCCCGGCATTGCCTCGAGCCACCTCGTCAGTCGTCACCACACACCAGAAAACATGTTACTTTAGAAAACTTCTTCTTTATTATTCTCATACCGTAGCTCCTCCCCGCGCAACCTTAGAAACCTACTGTGCATGTTCAAAATGAACACCTCCACACGCCTGCTTCCATTTCCCCCACTACCTTCTTACTCCCTATCTAATGTTTCCTCTTTCCACCCCCACCAAAGTTCACCTAATCGCTCTGTCCTCCATGCTGTCACTGAGATCGCCTACCCGACATCACAGAACCAACAACGCCTGACCATTCTTCCTCCATCCTGACCTGGACCGACAGTCCTAAAACCTCACCTCAACATGTGAATTGAAGGATTCATGCGAGTTGTTCTATTACCCATCGCGATCCCTTTCTACGTATATACATGTTATTATTATTTTATTTTAATTTTTGGTTCGATGATTTTGTTTTTGTGAAGGGAGGCATTTATCTAGCTGTTGGAATATTTTGTTGTGGGGAAGATAATGGAAGAAAAAAAAACAAGAGAACAACAAATTTATTTATAGTTGAAGATCCTTGGCGTCCAAGTATTAGAGTATTAGATAGCTGAAGATTTAGCTTTAGATTTTCTTTTCCGTTTGATGGGTTGTTCGATTTGAAAACACAGGCTGGAAGATAGTAGGTTAGCATGTAGCTGCAAAACGTAGTGTGAGTTTTCAATGTGTTTTCTTTTCCTATGTATAGGGTTAGCCTCTGTCTATTGAAAGAAATAGGGAAGTTGTAGTTGAAAATCTTGTGTAATCTTTCCAATATAGCGTAGTCTGTACATTTAGGGTACTTCATTTTTCTTAGCAGCAAAGTTTAACATGTTTTATTTTATTATATGTGGTACTAAATTTTACCGCTAACCGTTGTTTATTGCTAACCGTTAAATTCGTACCGTCATACACAAACTCCAAACGCAATGAAAATAGATACACCATTACACTTAACATTCCAGTCCCAATGAAATTAATCTCATTGAAAACCGACTCAATTTGCACAATGGCGTTATTTTAATTTCAATTTATTTATAGTTTCACCTTTAAATTGTCACATACAAATTAAAACAACCCTGATTGGCTTCAAACTGGAAATCTAGCAACAACTAGTTATAAGTATTCCAATAAAATACGTTTCGTCGGAAACAGAGGTCGTTTGAAAAACGGTTATTTCTAAGGCCTATATAATATTGATAAAATATAAATAAATAAAAAACAATTTAATTTAAATAATAATAAATTAATATCATCGTATATTTCCAAATGAAATCATATACAACTTCAAAATAAATCTATACAAATTTTAAACTCAACATTTAAAATTCTGGATTAAACGATATTCAAATATATATAAAACCCTTAATATTTTATTTAATAAACTTTGTCATTTATTAACGAATTCCATGGCGACTAAATTTGAATTGGACATAACTTATAATCTATAATATGATATCTCAAATTTCTCTTTCATTAGAAAAATATAATCAAATAGATTCAAACGTTTCTTATTCCACAGAATTATGACTTATATCGGAACCTGTATATTCAATTGAAATTCAAAACATAAATTATGAACTACCACGACGTTACGAGCTCGATTTTATAATTATATATAAATTGTACATTCAAACTTCGTTATATAAACGAATTCAATATTATAAATCCATTTATTACAAATCGATATTTAAAATAATAAATTAATTAAATATCTGATTACCAAAAATACGGGACGTTACATTCTTTCCACCTTAAAAGAATTTCGTCTGCGAAATTACTATGGTAGGAAAAATGTTACAAATCTCATTAACTTTTCAAAAATCCAATTTGTTTTAAATTGAAAATAATTTATTTAATTCTTATATTTAATCATTTGATGAATTTTTATTCAACCAATCTAGTAAACAATCAACAAACAATTTACAACCAATGCACAACCAACTTAATCAAATCAATTGAATTTATCTTCAATATTAATATTCACTTGGATTTAACTTACTTAAATATCAATCGATTGATCTTGATTTCCATTATTGTTCATTCAATTTCCAAATCCCAAATCAATTTTTATTTAACTCTATCCATATAACCAAGTTAAATTTCAACTCCATATTCAATTAACTAATTAATCTACAAAACTAGTTTACTTCCATTTCACAACTCCAATTCTAATTTTATTTCAAAAACCATCCATTTTATTCTTATTTAACTTAGCTCCAACTTATATTTGAATCATTTTATCTCATTTACTAATTTATATGTGAAATCATCTTTGATTACATTAAACCATTCCAAATTGTCAAATCAAACTTGAATTCCATTCCAATCAATCAAACAAACCAATATTTCAATAATTTGATAACTCTTTTCTGAATAAACATAAAATTTGAGAAAAAAATATTTCTTATAAAACAATATCGTGTTTAGTTGCTAGTTTAAATTCTTCTCAACACTTGAATGGATCAAACAACACAATACAAAACATTTGTATATAAAATCTACAAATATTCACTCTCATATATATACACTCAGACTCAATCTAGGGTATTACTAGCCCCATGTCTATTTAGTTATTCCACAGAGCCAAGGTTATTTCTAAACCTTATGCTCTGATGCCACTGTAACGACCAAGCGGATTCGAAGCTCGAATTTCGACAATAATACATAAACCCGTAGTACTAGCCAAAACCTAAGTATTGAAAACACCATATAGTTAATAGAAAGAAATTACAGGATAGGATA
This sequence comes from Allium sativum, assembly GCA_030737875.1. NCBI lineage: Eukaryota > Viridiplantae > Streptophyta > Magnoliopsida > Asparagales > Amaryllidaceae > Allium > Allium sativum. The sequence continues at coordinate 339,407,626 of CM060912.1, forward strand.
AGAAAGAAAGAAACACTATAATAGAAGAAGAAGAATAACAACACGATAAAATCAGGGTCTCACATCGCAGCGGAAAAAAATATAATTTATAAATAAATCTTTATTGAAAGCTTGAAATTAATACTTACAAACATCAGAGTATATCAACACATCTGGACAGTTAAAGCAATATGTCCTTATATGAATAAATACTAATACGTCTGAACTCCTCCAGCATGTCTTCTAAACTTCATAGCATTCGATAACCTAAACCTGTAAAACACGGTCTGAACCGAGCACTGCAAACGCTAGGATCAGTCTGGTGAACCAGAGTGAGAAAACTCACTAAGTTAATAGGTATCATCCAACTTGATTTTAAAGTTAAAACATTTTTTCGAAAGAAAAGAATAATCGTATGACTAAATCCACACATAAACACGGACGATTTTTACCTTAGATAAACCAAAACATTTTGAAATCATATCGTATTCTGATATTATACTAGTGTCTAAATCAAATAAATAGGAATCTAGCAGAACGCTTGCATCTCAGGCTCCATATATGTAGTATATAATCAAAACTGTAGATGCTTATTGGATATTGGATTCCGACTATGACAAGGTATGGAACCACCCTCCGATAGTGTATCGGATTCCGACTATGATATGGTATGGAACCACCTTCCGATAGTGTATCTCTAGAGGGGAATACACTGGGTTTAACAAGAACATCTTGCAACCTAACCACACATGACCGACCACTCATTTCTCTTGAGTTGTGCAATTAAAGCGCTTAACAGTTCTATAGCGGCGGAGGTACAAAAAGGTGTAGCAGGGATAAAGCGGGGAAATAGCGGGGATAAAGCGGGGATATAACGGAGGCACAAAAAGATTCAAAAGATGTAAAACCAAAGATTTTAAAATTAATTAATCATATTTCTCATATTATATGCGTACAAGAAACCTATATTAATTAATCTTATAGAACAAAATCACAGATTATCATGGTTATACATGCTACATTTGATGAGTGTAATTGATTGTTACCATATATTAGGAACTTATGCCTTAAATTTAGCCCTTTACGCTAACATTGCTAAAAAAAAATCAAAAAAGAACTAGTCAAATCTAGCTCTATATATAAATATTGCTAATGCGGACGATAAAAAGCCTTGATTTAGCGGATGTAGTATAATATAGCAGGGCTAAAAGCGAATCCACTGTTCATCAGTGCTAAATTAAAATAGCATAGCGGTTGAAGAACGTTATGGGCTATAGCAGGGATATTGCGGGGATTTAGCGGGGCTTTAACTGCATAGCTCTTGAGTGAATGTATATCACCAACGGTTGGAGCCAGCAATCGTTTCCCGAAAGGAACAACAACGAATAAAATAAAGAAGAAAATTAAATTTCTCTAGATAGGTGATAATACACCCTAATTGGGACCAACCCACTTAGCTATGCTGCTTGCCCGATTTTTGTCATTTCTCGATTGTGAGGCTTGAGGTTTAAATTACCTTTTTAAGATAGCACAACACCATTCACTTTGAATTCCACATTGTTAGATCTGCCAGAAAATCACTAATTGATTTCTACAAAAATACTTTGGTTGTTAAGCTAAAGAAGTTTCCCCTCTTTGCCACCAACTTGGTACGTTTGAAGAAAATAACGTGCGTGACCCCTTTGGAAATACTCTGCCATACATCCGTCCATACAAGTTGTCCTAGGATGGGACAAACCGAAGGCACCCTCCTACTGCATTCTAGGAATCACCTTATATATCAGTAGCGAATAGTCCTTGCAAATCTGTAGATTTTAACCATGACAGAACCATAGTTTATCTCTTATTATAAGTCAGAGATTATAAGCAATTATTCCGTTTATGAAGATCTACGATCTTCAAATACTTGATCTTCAATCTGCATCTTCCACCATCATATTCGTTTGTTCGAAACGGTTTTCGAATATAAATTCGATCTCGGTCTTTCCGTACCAACAATCGTATAGGTCAGATTTGATAGTTGGTTATTTGACTATCAAATAAACAATCCTTAAATTGTAAAAATGAAAATGAGTTTACTGGTTCAGTACTCAGCATTACTTGGCCTTTTTAAATAAAATAATAATTAATGAATGTTAATTTAAAAATCATAAATCTTTCAATATTACGAATATAACTTTTATTTTAATATACAAATATTCTCAAATCATTTAAATTAAATCATATATATACATATATATATTCCCAACTTTGGTTTCAATAATTTTCATGTAAAACATCGTTATGAAATCTCTTTTGTTTCAATGCTTGAAAACAAAATCCAACCTCTAACCCTTTTGAATAACGTTTTCCAAACTCAATTCTTCTCTTCCTTTTTAATCTGAGAATATTATTATATTTTCATAAAATCTCCTTTTATTTCCGTTACTTTGGAAATACTATTTTATATTCTCAAATCCCTTTTTTCCATTATTTCCACGTTCATCAATTCCTGACCTTAAATTTGTAAGCAAATAACTCCCTAAGTATCAACCCTAAAGACCGAAACCAACAACAGATTAACCCCTAGAAAATTACTCAACTCAACCAGTCTCCAGATAGGTTCCAATTCTTTAATTAACTCCTTATCAACCCATATTATTCCCCTTCTAATCCCAACCATTTTCCGCATTGAAAATCTCGTTTCAATCCATTATTAAGTAACGTTAATTTAAACTTAACGTTTAAGCCTCACATCCCTTTCTATAAACCTCGTTTATAAAATCAGGTTTAATATACAACCCTTTTTAATCTAATTACAAATCTCCATTTCCAATCCCTTTAACCATTTCTTTTTGAAATCTTATTTCATCCATTTTTCTTTAATTCCATTATTAAGTGACGTTAATTAACGTTTTAACTTTACATCTTCGTTTATAAATCTTGGTTTTAATACAAAACTCATTGATCAATTTCAGAATTCACCTAGATTCCATTACCCACCTTGATCACTTACATAAATGAAATAAATGTAATAAATAATCACTTAAATTATTTTTATTAAAATAATAATTTACTTCATCATTAATACCGTTGGGGTAGTCAAAAAATCTTTATTAACTAAATTAAATAGAGAATTTCTTTTTAGAATCTTATTAAAATTTAAAACAAATATTCATTAACTATAACATTAGATTAATTGACAACAATTTAATTTAATAATCAATCCGTGTTAAAGCGCATGACTTAGTCAACTCAAACCATGGTTAATTCATTAACCAATTCCAATTATTCCTTCCTTTAAATTAATTAATAATATAATTAATTTAAATAATCCCATTTAATTGATTCTTGAAAATAATTAATCCAACTCTTAATCGTTACATTAATTTCTGCTCATCTGCTTATAAATCTTATTAACATAAGAATTTGCTTTACAAAATATTTAATAATTATTTATAAATCTAAATAATAAATATTTATTTTCTTTTAATAAATTTTCATTTCAAACAATAGATTTAAAAATCTATCTACAGTTATAAAATAAATTTTATAACTTCATTTATATTGATTCACCTAAAAGTAAATCAATATTTATAAACCAATTGATTTATGAGCCATATGTTGCCAATTACTCAACCAATACTACCCATTGGTTAAAACAAAACAAACGTTGAATTTCCAGTCAACAACCAAATCAATTATCCAATCAGAACAATTCATATAATCATAATATGGAAATAAATAACATTTAATATATTTTAGGAATCCAGTTGGATCCCTCCAACCTGTTTTTCCCGCATCCAAATAGGTTACCTCAAATAATATCATTCAATTCGATATTCAGATATAATTTCAATAATCAACCAACAACAGCAATTTAAGCATCCAATTAAATTTTTTATATGTTTATATTATTATAAATGTGACCAACAAAAAAGTAATGGAGTTTTAAAATAAAATATTATATATATTATAGAGGATTATTTATACATATACTTTTAGAATCAAATGGAGTTTGAAGAAAACCCTAGATCTCAAACTTCTGATCCAGGCATAAGCATCCTTTCCTCAGATTCTGGAAACACGAACACAACTCAGAAATCGGATGAAGGATGGCAAGAAGTGAGAATGAGATGCAAAAGCTTTCTCCAGGCAGCAAAACAAGGAAGCTCTGATCAATCCCATGCTCACACGAGAAAGCCAATCAACTTGCAATTCAAAGAAGGTGTTAGATCATGGGCATCTGCTGTAGCTGGAAACACAAAAATTGAAGGTAGTGTATCCAAATTTGCTGGATCAAGAGATGAAGAAGGGGAATTTGCCAAATTGGACGATCTGGTTTTCGCATCGGCAAAAATCATGTGGAAGAATTCAATATACATATATTTGGTTAGTAGAAGACCTTATTACGTACACTTGAATGCTTATATTAGAAGAGAATGGCAACCAAGAGGTTCAAGGGACATGTTTGCAAGGGAGAATGGTTTTTACTTGATCAAATTTGAACTAGAGGAGGACTGCAGTGAAGTTTTAAATGGCGGTCCATGGTTCATGGACAGTAAACTAATCTTCACTAAAAGATGGGAGCCTAATTTAAGGCTTGAGAGAGACATGCTTAAAACACACCCAGTTTGGATCAAATTGATGAATCTTGACTTATCGTTGTGGAACGCTAGAGGCATAAGTAAATTAGCAAGTTTAACTGGTACTCCATTAGCCATCGATGATTTAACAAAAAATGTGAAACGTCTAAATTATGCCAGAGTACTTGTTGAATTGAATGTAAATGACGAAAGGAAAACATAAGTAAGAGGAAAGGATAAACAAGGCAATGTTTATATACAAGATGTAACAACCCAGAAAATCCGAGCCAATTTAACTTTTTAAGGCAATTTTAATGAATTTTAAATATTTTAAAGGATTAATTTTAAATAATAATGACAAGAAATTTATTTTGAATAGAATTAGAATGTATATATTTATTTGAATCAACGTTAGAATATAAATATTTATTTTTAATTATAAAAGTAATTGAAAATGGCGCGGTAGTTTGAAAATACGATTTCAAATTTCAAATGAATGCACAAGATTCAAAATAAACCGGATTTTAACAAAACCAAAAATATTAGAATCTAACTGAAAATATCTTTCCAAAGAATTTGAAAAATTGAAATTTTATGGCGGGGATAAAAAGTTATGTCCAGTTGAAAATTCAGAATAGTCGTTATGGAAATATAGCCCTTAAAAATAGCCATTTTGCAAACGACCTCCGTTTTTGATGAAACCACTTTTGTTGGATCCGGGATGTCAAGTTATTGCTAGATTTCAAAATTCATAATTTTTGGAATCAATATGTGAGCGTAGCGAAGTTAAACGTTTTATGGCAGTTTTAGTCAATTTTAATCAATTGGAAAATGAACATTTTTCAAACGGTCTCCAAATTTGACGAAATTAGTTTTGTTAGGACCGTATCATCAAAACATAGCCAGATATAATTTTTCTGGAATTTTCAGAATCAGTATGTGGTCCCGGTAAATTGAAATGTACGTTTAAATTAAATATATATTGATTTATGTTTTAATTTTGAGAAAAACTGATCATAACAATCGAATTGGCTTACGATACATATCCCATTGTGTTCGGAATGGGGTATTTAGCTAGGGGCGACAGTCGTTGGGTTTGATTTGGAGTTTGTATGTAAAAACACATTATTTTAGAATTAAAATAATTAAATTATATTATAAAACATGGACCAATCACGTTTCATCTCTCCAAATTCTCGAATCCAAAATTTTCCCCGATATTCCAGTTCGAACGGCGGAAAAATTCTCCCAACTTCTCTCCTCCCTGTCTCTCTAACCACTCAATAAAATCGAACAGTTCAGTTGGGGATTTTGTAGAGTTTTCCCTCCTATACAAATCCATATCAATCTGGGATTTTTTCGTTATGCATTTCGCTTGAATCACCTTCAAGAAGTCTCGCCGTTTGCTGCTGGTTTTCGCGTCTCCGCCGCCACCGACTTCACCGCCGTCAGAGGTGCAGGCGCGCCTATTGAAGCTTGTTGATTTTGTGTTGTTCGATCGGCTTCGAGCTAAACGGAGTTGCAGAAAAATCAAAATCCTAGTTGGAAGCTAGTTCGAATGCGGTCTGTCGAGCTTTACAGTAAAAGAAAGATGATCCATTTTTAGTTAATTACCTCGTTAGTTAGTTATATCATCAACTACACTATATTTAATTCGAAATTCAAAATGTATGTAGCACTTTTTTATGTGCTTAGTTTAAATAATTTGGTAATTAAATTTTAAAATAGAAAAAGCATTGTTGTTTTTAGATAATATATATAACTTTGTTTTTAAATAAATTTTGTCATATGAAAAGCGAGTTAAAAATATATAAATTTTTTAGTGATATAAAAATATGATACAAAAATATGATTTTTATATAGAAAGAGAATTTATAAAAATGTGATTTTTATATATGTAGCAAAATAAAAATACGATTTTTATGTATATAGCGCCGAAATAAAATATGATTTCTATTCTTTAGAAAATGAAATAAAAATGTGATATATATATATATAAATATATATATAATCGCTGAAAGAAAATGTGACTTTTATTTATAAAGATTGTTGTTTAAAAATAGGATTTTTAACGTAAATCGTGTGAAACAGATGGCGATGGAACTGGTTGGAAGCAAAACAGAATCCAGACCGTTCAGAAATAAAGAATGGAGGAGTGGAACCCACTATGAGAACTTCTCAATTTTATTTTATTTTCTAGTTAAAATATATACTAGGATGCAGACCGTGCTTAGCAGCACCCAACACCGGCGTCCATAGACCATGGATGACTTATTTGTTTGTTTAATTGTGTTACGAAAATAGATTGTGTGATGTGGAATGAAATAAATATTTTATAGTTAAAAGTATAATTTTTAACGTTGATATGAATAAAATAAATATTCATTTACAAATCGAACAATTTGTTTATGTACACACATTTGACTGATATTGATTGGGATGATAAATTTTACACATCGCCCAATTACACAAATAAAATTCATTATTTGTTGTTTGAAACCCCACACGGGTATTGGGATGATATTGGACATACACTAATCCCAATAGTTAGCCATATGTCAATCGATTGGTTGGCAGACAGTTATAAGCGTTAAATATTTATATTTAATGCTTATACAGTGTAGAATGCACTCTGGATGATGGATGATTATTTATCACAGTTGTTATGTACATGTGTTGTATGAAATACATATGATCAAATTATATTGTAATTGACTGTGTCTGATTCCAGTTCAGAAAGAATCAATATTTTAAAATAACGAATATTTTAAAATAATTTTCAGTAAAAAGTCAAAATCTGATTTTGATGTCTGGGATGGACACGAAAATATTTAAATATATAAAGCCGTGTTGATTAGACTAACACCATTTTGATGTGAACGATATTTATATCGATTTTATTCATTTTTATAATGAATATCGAAAAGGATTTGATTTCGAAATATAATATTTTGAAAATATTATCATTTATATATTAATGATATGGAATATTCAATTTCGATTTGAAATTGAATATGAAGTTGAAACTGTTTTGAAAACAAATTTAAAACAATTTATAAAATACGTTTTAAATGGAAATAGATGAAATATATATTATATATATATAATATAATGGCATGAGTAGAACGCGCCGCGTAGTGGCAGTTCGCGAATTTTAACCATTGACTTCGAATGAACATTACGGGAGATCCGACCGTCGGATTCTCCTAAACCGGAACCGTTGGGTTCGTATCGAAAAGAGCTTTCTAACGTATACAAGAAATTAGAAATCTAGCGGTTGGAATTGGAATTATGTCCAAATCAAATTTGGAAAAGGTCGTTGTAAGTGCAGTTCGAAGGCCATTTATGGAAATCGACTGTACGGGCCTTGATAAAATTATTAAAAATATCAATAATTTGTGTAAAATCATAATAAATGATTTGGAAGGAATTAGGATGAAAAATTCCATATCTGAAAAGATAAAAAGGTATTTTTACCAAAATGAACTAGTTATGAACTAGAATAATAAATCCAATGTTTTTAAATAATTAAATTGGATTTGAAATGGTTTAAAAAATAACCATAATTTCCCATATATGAATTGGAATGGATTTGAATTGAAATTATGTTCGAAATATTTCGATATTGGATTCCGTGTTTATACGGATATTGTGGAGGAATTTGGAAGTTATATATATCGTTATTCCAATACGGTATTTGTTGATTCCAGAATTTGATATTGAACATAAGCCGATATATTTTCTATTCAGAGCCTTGTATTTAATATTAAATGTGATTTTGGGTTTGTCATGAATGGTGTCTTCATTTATATTGTTCTTGAACCCAGTTGAGAAAAAAATTAAATCTTTTTATTTAGATTTAATGAAGTATACCAATTAATTGATATTTAATTGGAATGGAATTGAAATTGGTCTTTGGGTTTATCGTGAATGGTGTTTTAAATAACACTTGTTGTTTAACCCGATTAACAACGGAATAAGATTTGGGGTTGTCGTGAATGGTATCTTTAATAATATTGTTCTTAGACCCAATGGAGTTAAGAAAATCAGAAACTAACTAGAGATTAGTTAAGTTGAATGGTTTCCTAGGTATTGATCTGATGTTGGTTTTGACCTTCGGGGTTAATACTTAGGGAATTGTTCACTTGCCAATTTATGGTTAAAGGCTGATGGAATGGAATGTGATTTTGGGTTTATTTTGAACCGTGTTTTAAAGGACATTGGTTCTTTAACCCAGTTAAAGACAAGAATAATATTTTGGGTTGTCGTGAATGGTATCTTTAATAATACTGTTCTTAGACCCAATGGGGTTAAGAAAATCAAAAACTAACTGGAGATTAGTTAAGTTGAATGGCTTCCTGGGTATTGATCTGATGTTTGTTTCGGCCTTCGGGGTTAATACTTAGGGAATTGTTCACTTGATCATTTACGATTAAAGGATGATTAAATAGAATGTGATTTTGGGTTTATCATGAACCGTGTTTTAAATGACATTGGTTCTTTAACCTAGCTAAAGACAGGATATGATTTCCCAAGTTAAACAATCGTTAATATTGATTTTTGGGAAGATTAAAACCAAGTGGAGTTTTAATGGATATTTAATTAGATTGAAATGATATCCAAAAGAAGATTAAAGAATAAATTTAAAGAATTTATCTTTAATAAAATTAATGGGAACCTTTCCCAAAGTATATGAATATTTGGATAAAGAAATATTCTGGATTGGAATGAGGCGTATGTTGTGTTTTTATGGCACTTGTTTATTATATACGCGAGTTATTCAGAAAGACTGGGTTTATCCTATTCTGAATAACTGATTCAACGATGTGCCGAGAATGAATACGGTGGTTGAAGACCGGAGGTCTTCACATCGTTTGGATGATTACTGATGTCTTGATTGGGCCGTACACCCAAGACGAGGTAATAAGTGGTGATCGTCCAGACGCACTTGGAGATCGAAGGATATGCGAGGGCCTCTCTCCTGTATTGGACATATGGGAAAGGAATTAGGTGCCTCCGGTTTCGTTCAGACCTAGAACGAATTTGTAAATGGACTATGTGTCTGACATTGGATTTCGTTCTGTGTGATTGATATCATTTGCATAGCGTGAGTTGCCTGTGTTCCATGCTGAGATGCAAATGATCAAGGCTTCTATTGAAAAGCAGAGTCTTGTGGTTGTTGATCAAAGCACGACTTTAATATAGCGTAGCTTTGTGTAGCGTTAATTCGCGAGCCTCACACACCGGTGTGAACCAGAAACGGGAGAGGATCTAGGAAGGACATGCGTTTCCTTCTAGCTAGGAGTGGTGTCAGCATTTTGCAAGCCCTGACAAGCTTGACTCATGTGGTTGTTGGATAGCTAGGAGTGGTGTCAGCACTTCGTGTGGACCGGCCCTGTGGCTCCTAAGGGTCGATGCGTTCTGATCCTGAGACACGGGCTAGAGCGTCTCGAAGCGGTAAGGACGATCCCTTGCCTTGGTTCACAGATGGAATCCAACTTCCAATATGACATTTTGGTTTTAGTTGTAATCCTATATATGGCGACATAGTGGGATGGGGCACTTATGCCGCCTATGATTGATACTTATGATTGAAATTGTTTTGACACTATACACTTATAGTAATAATAAAATATGAAATTTCACATATCAAGCATTATTTGGCTGTTATAAGGTAAAACCCTATCCTCCGGCTTGCGTTGCATTGTGTGATGGGACCTGGGTCTTATAATAGCTTCATTGTTCTTTATTTAGCATTGCGCTATTGTTTTATGCATTGGTATTCTTAGGAGTTAACCCTTTCCATGTTATACGGCGTGGTCCCTTGATTTATCATACTTTAAAACCAAGATAATAACTATTTTAGTTCTCACACCAGTCACATGACTGACCTAGAGTTTATTGTTTTAACCTAAACTCTGGGTGCCCCTATTTTCCGCACGGGCAGCTAGTAGTTTTGGTTTTGCAAATTTATATTCACAGGGTCCTGATTTCCAGTTGGAATGATATTCGGAAAGCTCTGTATCCATATATTCTTTTCAGTTATGTTTTATATTATTTTCCGCTGCAATAATGTATGTAAATCTCTGATATTTTTCTGATGTATAATATTTGTTCATGCTCTGTATATTCTTGTATTCTGATGGAATTGTTGTAATAAGCAATGAAATGTTCTTCTGTTTGTGTTCTGATTAGTCGTTTTCTCAACTCAATCCAGGCTTTCCTTCATGGGGAAGTTCGATTCGCTTCAGTTTGGTATCGGAGCTTTGGTTTACAGAGCTCGGAGAACAAGACACGTTAGAACCAAACGAAAGAATTCATCAGAGATTGGATTAGTAATATCCAATGGGAATGACTCGTTAGAGATGGGACCAGTAGTATCCTAGAATGAGTCGGAAGAGTATATTTTTAAAATGAAAACAAATATTGTTTTGAAAATTTAAACCTTATTCAACGTATTTGAATATTTATTTATATTGAATTTGGACAATTCAATATATAAAGATTTTGCATATACGTCTGATCCACGTGTATTCGAAGTTTTAATACGATGGATAGATATAGAATCACACTCTAGTCGCCAGAAGATGATTCTGATGATGCCGCGGCGTCATCAGCATTTGTATTCGAGTTTCGAAAGTGGGATATCTATATGTTTCCAATTGACTGGTGTGAGAACCAAAACTAGATAGGATCTATTGTTGTGACTTGGCATCAAAAATAAATTTTTGTATATTTTTTTTTATGAATTTGAAACATTAATCAACTAATTGATTTCTGATTGTGCTGTTTGATTATAGTTTTGATTAATTAGAATTTGGAACCATTAAGCCAAATTGTATCAAATGTTGAACTGAATTGAAAATTGTTTGGAAATGAATATATGTACATGTATATACATTGAACAGGTCATAGCAAGGAGGCTAGAGCAGAGGAATAAAATTGTTTGCTCGACAAATAGATACATGTTTATTGTATTTCTTGGGGTTTTTGATGATTTTATGAGCCGATTGGCTAGCCGCTTGGCTGTTTCTTTTTCTTTTTGATTGGAGAGGCCTGTGTGGCGGTTTGGGGATTTTCCCGGTGCTCCTGTACAAAGGAGGTTATGGCAAAAAAAATTCAAAAATTTAGGGTGTTAGCAAATTTTTTGAAGAATTGGAAAATTCTTAGAAACTGAAAAGTTGAAGAGCTTAAGCCATAATTAAAATAATGAATGTTGAGTTGATTAGTTAAACAACTTTCAGCTCCGTTCCTTTTCAAGGATGAAAAGATTTTAAGTGGGGGAGATTGTAAGAACCCGGAAAATCCGAGCCAATTTAATTTTTTAGGCAATTTTAATGAATTTGGTATATTTAAAATAATTTATTTTAAATAATAACGATGAAAAATTTATTTTGAATAGAATTAGAATGCATATATTTATTTGAATCAACGTTAGAATATAAATATTTATTTTTAATTATAAAAGGAATTGAAAACGGCGGGGTAGTTTGAAAATACGATTTCAAATTTCATATGAATGTATAGGTTTCAAAATAAACCGGATTTTAGCGAAACCAAAAATATTAGAATCTAATTGAAAATATCTTTCCATCGAATCCGAAAAATTGAAATTTCATGGTGGGGGATAAAAAGTTATGTCCAGCTGAAAATTCAGAATGGTCGCTATGGAAATATAACCCTTAAAAATAGCCATTTTGCAAACACCTCCGTTTCGACGAAACCATTTTTGTTGGATTCGGGATGTCAAGTTATTGCTAGATTCCAAAATTCATAATTTTTGGAATCAATATGTGAGCGTGGCGAAGTTAAACGTTTTTTGACAGTTTCAGTCAATTTTAATTGACTGGAAAATAACCATTTTTCAAACGGTCTCCAAATTTTACGTAATTAGTTTTGTTAGGACCGTATCGTCAAAACATAGTCAGATATAACTTTTCCGGAATTTTTGGAATCAGTATGTGGCCCCGGTAAATTGAAATGTACGTTTAAATTAAATATATATATATATTGATTTATGTTTTAATTTTAAGAAAAACTGATCGTAACAGTCGAATTGGCTTACGATACATATCCCATTGTGTTCTGAATGGGGGTATTTAGCTAAGGCGACGGTCGTTGGGTTTGATTTGGAGTTTGTATGTAAAAACACATCATTTTAGAATTAAAATAATTAAATTATATTATAAAACATGGACCAATCACGTTTCATCTCTCCTAATTCTTGGATCCAAAATTTTCCCCGATACTCCAGTTCGAACGACGAAAAAATGCTCCCACCTTCTCTCCTCCCTATCTCTCAAACCACTCAATAAAATCGAACAGTTCGGTTGGGGATTTTGTAGAGTTTTCCCTCCTCTACAAATCCATATCGGCCTAGGATTTTTTCTTTGTTCATTTCGCTTGAATCACATTTGGTAAGTCTCGCCGTTTGTTGCCGGTTTTCTCCTTGCCGCGCCATCGAGTTCGCCGCTATCAGTGGTGCAGGCGCGCCTCTTGAAGCTTGTCGACATTGTGTTGTTCGATCGACTTCGAGCTAAACGGAGTTGCAGAAATATCAAAACCCTAGTTGGAAGCTAGTTTGAATGCGGTCTGTCAAGCTTTACAGTAAAAGAAAGGTGATCCATTTTTAGTTAATTACCTCGTTAGTTAGTTATATCATCAACTAGACTATATTCAATTCAAAATTCAAAATGTATGTAGCATATTTTTTTTATGTGCTTAGTTTAAATAATTTGGTAATTAAATTTTAAAATAGAAAAAGCATTGTTGTTTTTAAATAATATATATAACTTTTTTTAAATAATTTTTGTCATATGAAAAGGGAGTTAAAAATATATAAAATTTTTAGGGATATAAAAATACGATATAAAAATATGATTTTTATATAGAAAGAGAATTTATAAAAATGTGATTTTTATATATGTACCGAAATAAAAATACGATTTTTATATATATAGCGGCGAAATAAAAATATGATTTCTATTCTTTAGAGAACGAAATAAAAATGTGATATATATATATATAATCACCGAAAGAAAATGTGACTTTTATTTATAAAGACCGTTGTTTAAAAATAGGATTTTTAACGTAAACCGTGTGAAACAGACGGCGATGGAACTGGCTGGAAGCAAAACAGAATCCATGCCGTTCAGAAATAGAGAATGGAGGAGTGGAACCCACTGTGAGAACTCCTCACTTTTATTTTATTTTCTAGTTAAAATATATACTAGGATGCAGACGGTGCTTAGTAGCACCGGACACCCGTCGTCTACAGACCATGGATGTAGTGGCCCGCAAATCCATAATATCAGAGTTGACTACATACATAATACATCCAACCCAAATATCACGAAAATACGAATCATTTTTTTTAGAAGAAAAAGGTAGAAGAAGAATGGAAATAACAACACATAATCTCACATCGCAGCGGAACAAAATATAATATATCATAACTTTTGAAATACAAAATTTCAACTGTATAACATACACTTATCAGAGTACAACACTTACAACACAGCGGAACAAAACACTATATAACTAACGTTGAAGCCTCCTGCTCCAAGCTCCTTTAGATAGATCTGTAAAATCCTGAACAACTTGACTGTCCGTACAAATTTAGGCACCCAAGAGTTTAGTTAGAACAAAACAAAATAAACTCCGAGTCAGTCATGGGACTAGTATGAGTAAACAGTTTCAGAAAACTAAATGATATCTCATAAAACCACGCCGTATAACACGGAACGGGTTTTTCCCTTATGAGAATCCAAACACTTGACTTAACTTTCAAATTCTCTTTGAAAGAAACGGTAATCTTTATATCAAAACTCTTTTGATATTATAATAATGTCTAAATCAAGTAGTGGAATGTTTACATCTCACGTTCCACATAATTAGTATACAATCATAAACCGCGGGCACTTATTGGATATTTGATTTCCAACTATGACAAGGTATGGAATCACCTGCCGCTGGTGTATATCTAGAGGAGAATACACCGAGTTCAACAAGAACATCTTGCAACTCAGCCACACATGACCGACCACTCATTTCGCTTGAGTGTATCGAATGTATATCACCAACGGTTGGGATCAGCAACCGTTTCCCGAATGGGACAACATCGAATAGAATAAGGAATTAAATGAATCTCTAGATAGGTGATGATAGACCCTAATGGATGCTACCCACATAGCCATGTTGCCTGCCCGATTTTTGTCATTTCCTGGTTGTTGAGGCCAGAGGCTACGATTACTTTCCATTCGTTGATAACATGATCACTTTGAATGCCACATTATTAGATCTGTTAATCATTAATTGGTTTACACAAATATTCTGGATGTTATGCTAAGGGAATAAATCCGTTGCAACCATATATATTTATAAAGACCAACCCATGCGATCATTGGAAATACTTTGTCAGACATTCATCCATTTACATTCGTTCTGGGATTGAACGAAACCGAAGGCACAATTTCCATTAATAGAAAAAGCCCTTGCACTTTACTCAGTCTTCGATTATCTTCATATAATCTGATTCGCAACGCTACTTCCAATACGGAGTGGTTCTCGGATAATAATCAAACCGGTCTCTCCATATTGACAACGACGGTCAAAAACTTCGATAGTCTGTGATTTAACTATCGAATAAAAACAAGTGTTTATTCAATATATCAAACAAATCATTGGGCTCTTTAATTAATATTTCATTAATTAAATCTCTTCTCCATTTCCTTATCAATATTTGTTAACCAAATATTTTCGATAATCATCTTGGCCTTTTACGTTAATTGGAAAACATTTCCATATATCGTCTTCTTTTATTTTCTGTACTTGGAAAATATCTTCTATTTATAATTGTAAAATATTTCAATTACTTATCTCTTTCATGACCATTCAATTTTAGACTTAGGAAATATTTATAATCATATTTCCAAAAATTCACTTCCTTGGGTTAAAACAAATGTTGTGTAAAACATCGTTACGACAACCCAAACACTGCATTCAACTAACTCTTATTCAAACATTCCTCTTCGAGACTGGATCTTGCTATTTATCAGTTAAAAATCAAATCAATCAAGTTTGGGTTTAATTACCTCTCAGACCTTGACTGAAAACATCATTAACTTCAAAACAGACAAGACCACTTAACTCGAATAATCAACACCAAACAAACCAATTATTCATTTTTAAAACGTATATACATTTCTCTTTCTATTACCAGATTTTTGATTTCCTTTTTGTTAATACTATTCTATTTTTAACTTTGTTTCCTTATCGAATTCTATATATATATATCGATACATTGATTTCTAACTATCAAATTTCTTGAAAATATTCTAACTCCTTAAATTCCCGGAAAAATTCGCCATAACCTCCTTTGTACCGGGAGCATCGGGAAAATCCCCAAACCGCCACACAAGCCTCTCCATTCAAAAAGAAAAAGAAAAGCCAAGCGGCTAGCCGATACGGCGCATAAAACCTCATATGTGAATTAAATACATACCTTTTGTCGGGCATTCTATATATATATCTTTATTAACTTCATTCCATACCTGTCTTATGTATATCCATACATTTCAAATTCATTTCAACTTAATACACTCGTTTTTATTCAACTCGTTAATTAACTTGCTAGTTTACTCCTTTGTCTATTTCACTTTTATATGTGAACATAACATGTTCAAATAAAATTCTAACTCACTTATAAACTCTTTGGATTTGATTTTTAATTTTAGTTTCATATTCGATTTCGAATATGAATCCACAAATCCAATTCACTTTTCAAGGTTCAACTTCAATTCAAAATTTCCATTAACTAGTTGCTAATTAACTGTTTTGCCTATTTCACCCTTTTTATTTGAATATAACTTGTTCAAATATATGTTAACTTGTTTGTACACTAATCAAATTCCATTCTCAACCTAAGTTTCATATTCGATTTCGAATATAAATTTACTAACCCAATTCTCTTATCCAAAGTCAAGTTCGATTCAAAATCCCATTAACTGATTATTCTTCAATTAGTTAACTCTATTCAAAAATTCAAAATATGATTTTTGCCCCAAAATCATTTCATTTACACAGCTTGAGCTCGTATTTATTTTACAACTCAAATCTGGATTTTTCAAATGGAAATTCGGATTTTTATTTGCTTAAAAATCTTTTTATTTATTTAAATAAACCGTTATCGTTTTTAAAACGATTATGGCGCTGTTTTTCTGAAAAAATTGATTTTGACATAACTCAAAATCTATACGACGAAATCCAGATTTTTCTCTTTCATTAGAAAACTATTATTCAACTGGTCCTGACGGTTCTTGTTTCAAAGAATTCCGACTTAATTTGAGTTCTATATACTTAATTGAAGTTTGAATCGCCAATTTACGAACTACAGTGCTGCAGCGAGTTCATTTTAATTATATTTAATATATAAACGTTTAAACTTTGTTTATATATAAATTCAACTCCATTTTGAAATATTTTTAATATATATCAAATCCATTTTTCCAGCCCCACATAATATTCCCGATCTTATAAAATTGTTGATTTTCTCTAACTCGGAAATAAGTTTATTTATACTTCGATCTTCTATATTCAAATTCCATTCCAATTCTATTTGAATTCAATATTCAAATTCCATTCCAATTCTATTTGAATTCAATATTCAAATTCCATTTCAATTTCTATATTCAAATTCTATATTTGAATCCCATTTGAATTTCTATATTCAAATTCTATATTTTAAATCCCATTTGAATTTCTATATTCAAATTCTATATTTAAATCTCATTTGAATTTCTATATTCAAATTCTATATTTAAATACCATTTGAATTTCTATATTCAAATTCTATATTTGAATTTTCTATATTCAAATTATCTCTTGATAATTTATTAATTTTATTTATAAACATCATTTTACAAATTTCCTTGTTTAATATTTAAACAAGTTCCCCTTTCAAATTTCTTTTTAAAACCAAAATCTCATTTCGGAAATTTCTATTTATAATAACTTATAAATATAACACCCAGTTTATTTTCATATTCAATTTAACATCTACTTAAATAAATTCGAATTAATCGAATTCAAATCATAAATCCTTATCGATTTATTTTCGTTCAATTTATATTCTGAACATTAGAATAAATTCCATTGTTTATTTATTTAAAACGGTTTTCCCATTTCTATTTTTAAATTCACATTTGAATTTAAATATACGAATTATCCAAATGATAATTATTCCTTTTCATTCACAAGCACCATTTTTAAACAAGTCCATTTCAATTCATTTGAAATAAAATTTCTACTTTGGAAAAATAAATTTCCCTTTTCATTTATTCACACCTGTGTTTATATTTCTTGAATTTATCCAATGATAATTCCTTTCACTTCCTTTATAAACTTCGTTTATAAATGAACTACTTGTTTTTATTATTTAAAAACAAGTTAATATTTCTATTCTATTCGAAATTTCAAATTCTATTCTAGAAAAATAGAATCTCCTTTTTAAATCTGAAAAATTCCTTTTCATGATATTTTTAAATATCAACATTTAGGCCCAGTGATATTTAAAAACCAAACAACCAATTATTTATTTTTCTAACTCATCATATATGACAGTATATATGCAAACAAATAAACAAAAAGATGATATATTTTCTAGGGATCCCATTGGATCCCTCCAACCTGTTTTCCTGCATCCACAGACGTTAGTCAACATAGTAATACCCTTCCTTCTTCGAGGCAGGACATCGCGGTATGAAGGTCATCCACTAATATACATTTGTGGGGCGCATAGGGAAATCATCCGCTAATGGTACCGCGGGCACCGGCTAATGATACTGCGGGAATCCAACCAATCACCAATATATATATATATATATATATATATATATATATATATATATATATAACTACAACCACCAATCCTAAATAACTAATATATTTTTAATACTAGCCACACAATAATATTTGCATGAAATCAAATAACCAACAAATTATTTTTAACGATAAAAATAATTTAAATAAAATTCTTGCGTGAGAATTACTCACCGAAATTGCAGTTGCCGATATCCTGTTTATTTCCAAATCAACGTCTATGACTCTACTCAAATTATCTCGAATATATTTCATTTTGAACCTTAATTACTGTTTGAACATTCTTTCAGACCAGCATTGGCCTTCTACCAAATCACCCGAGGTTGCTGCTCACTACGGTAAAAACCCATGACTTCTTCCTCTTCGAAGCTCCTCAAATCCCTCACATCAAACACTGACCAAAACAACATCATCTGTCTCAACTTCTATATTTCCTATTACCAACGCCAGTTCCCAGCTTCTATGCCTTACTACCATTGTCTCTCCTTCCTTCCTCTAAACTCAAGCACCACTTCATGAAGCAAAAACTCAACCAAACTAGCAATCTGCTTTTCCCAAACACCACCACTCTATGATCGTCTTCTCCCATTTGCACCTGCCCTTTGGAAAGCGACCAGTCTCCCCTTCATCGCATACAGTGCAGGTCATGGCACTTTCTCGAGTTCGAAATCTTCTAAAATTTGAGTGCAAACGCTTCTGCATATCACAAACTTAGATCCAATACTCGAATCGAACTTCGTTACCTACTGCTCCCAAAACTGCTGCCCTAGCCGAGCGATGCTCGATGTCAACCTCCAGGAAAACAAAATCACACTCACCCTTCCGCTTCTGACCAATGATTTCTGCCTTTCCATCGCGTTCAACTTCAGTCACAAAAATACTTACTTCGCTCCACCTGAAATCACCGTACCACATCCCCAGACAAAAGCGACAACAAATTGAAATCGTTAGCTCTCCAATTTTCATGACAGTAACTATCGCGACCCTCCAGACCTTCCCATACTCGAAGCCCAGAGCTCGCCCCTAATCCAATCGCAAGAATGATCCACCTGATGTCGAACGAAAGAGGCATTTCGATGTCCTTAACCCATCACGATTTCAATTTCCGTGATAAACGAATGGGGAAAAAAGGAAGTCGCGAGCCCCTTTTATTTTGACTTCAAAGCTTTTTGTTTGTTTCTGAAATAGGATTTAGAAATGGAAAGGAGCGACACTGATTTTATAAAGGAACGGAGTGGCTAAAATTTGAACAGCGAGGCCAATCTTTTGTGGAGATGGAGGAGTCACCATGGTTTTTGTTTGTGGAAGAAAGAGAAGGCACGGGTTCTTTTTGTTTTGAGAATGGTGGAATAAACAAGGCCACAAATTATTTTATTTTAATTCATTTTGAACCAGTGTCCTTTAATTAAAATACCCATGATGCCGAACTACTTTCTGAACCCAACAACTGTCAATTCTAGGGTAAAACCACCATTCTGAACCCACTGGGATAAGTATCGAAGTCCAGTTCGATCATCCGGAATAGATATTTAATTAAATGGATATAAATTAAATTTCAAACCATTTAAATTCTTCGATAATAATTTAATATTATTATACTAATTCAAACAGGAGTTTTGAATTAATTATCTGAACTGTTTCCAATCTAGTGTTGACTTTGAATTCAAATAAATTCAACTTCGTATTTTGACAATCATATATATTCGAAATAAATTGTATATCGATTATTTAATTGATAACTGAATATAAAAATTCATTTATTATCTACTCAATATTTAAAACCATATTAAATATTCAAAATCAACCGATGAAATATCCGGGTCATTACATTCTTCCCTCCTTAAAAGAATTTCGTCCCTGAAATTAGTAAGAAAAATGCTACAAATCTATTAACTTTTCAAATTCACTTACGTTGAAACTTTAACCCTTTATGTCTCTATAATTTTAGTTTCACCCATTGGTTTCTACTCATTTCAAACTAATACTGATCAATTTGTTCACTTCGGTCCATTTAACTTACTTAAGTTAAATTTAATTTCAATTATTCAAATTCCTAGGTTCTTATTTCAAATATCCTTTGGAATAATATAAATATATATATATATATATTTTTATCCATCTCAAATTCAAAACATTTGAATTTTCCAAAACAACTTGTTTTCTTTTAAACAAATTTCCATCAAATTTTTTTCTAAGGTAGCAATCCTTCACTTAGAAACTCGAAAATGAACACCGAAGACGTTGCAGTCATCATCAGAATTATTTTCCAGCCACTGAAGTGAGTTTAGTGCTTAAACAATTTCAAAATCCATTAAAAAATGATTTTATTCAAATCCCTTCATAGTAATGCTATATTACTTTAATATACTTCGGAAAATATTTTCCAACTTCCCAGGATTTAAATTCTAAATTCTGGTTTGAATTTAATTTTAATTCATCTCATTTGTATATTTAATCCATATACAAATTCTAACCATTTCAACTTTTATAATCTAATTTGATTATAATATTAACATCCAACTCATCCACATATGATAATAATTTTAGAAAATTATTCCTTCTATATCAAAAATAGAATTTTGGGTAAAATTATTTCATTTACCCATTTTAAAACAATATCGTGTTCAATCTTCTGTTCAAGTGTTTAGAAATTCCTGTCGACTTCGTGGCATCCCACAATTCGATCAAAATTCATAAACCACTCAACAGACAAGTCAACACAACATAAAATATTTGTTTTAACCAATTAACAAATACGCGCTCTCGTATATATACACTCAACTCATTCTGAGGTACTACTGACCCTATCTCTAATGAGCACAATTCCACAAAGCCTAGGTGTTCACTCAACCTAAGCTCTGATACCAACTGTAGTAGCCCGCAAATCCGTAATATCAGAGTGGACTACATACATCATACATCCAACCCAAATATCACGAAACTACGAATCATTTTTTTTAGAAGAAAAAGGTAGAAGAAGAACAGAAATAACAACACAGAATCTCACATTGTAGCGGAACAAAATATAATATATCATAACTTTTGAAATACAAAATTTCAACTGTATAACATACACTTATCAGAGTACAACACTTACAACACAGTGGAACAAAACTCTATATAACTAACGCTGAAGCCTCCTGCTCCAAGCTCCTTTAGATAGATCTGTAAAATCCTGAACTACTTGACTGCCCATACAAATTTAGGCACCCAAGAGTTTAGGTAGAACAAAACAAAATAAACTCCGGATCAGTCATGGGACTGGTATGAGTAAACAGTTTCAGAAAACTAAATGATATCTCATAAGACCATGCCGTATAACACGGAATGGGTTTTTCCCTTATGAGAATCCAAACACTTGACTTAACTTTCAAATCCTCTTTGAAAGAAACAGTAATCTTTATATCAAAACTCTTTTGATATTATAATAATGTCTAAATCAAGTAAATAACAATCTAGTGGAACGTTTGCATCTCACGTTCCACATAATTAATATACAATCATAAACCGCGGGCACTTATTGGATATTTGATTTCCAACTATGACAAGGTATGGAACCACCTACGGCTGGTGTATCTCTAGAGGAGAATACACCGAGTTCAACAAGAACATCTTGCAACTCAGCCGTACATGACCGACCACTCATTTCGCTTAAGTGTATCGAATGTATATCACCAACGGTTAGGATCAACAACCATTTCCCGAATTGAACAGCATCGAATAGAATAAGGAATTAAATGAATCTCTAGATAGGTGATGATACGCCCTAATGGAAGCTACCCACATAGCCACACTGCCTGCCTGATTTTTGTCATTTCCCGGTTGTTGAGGCCAGAGGCTACGATTACTTTCCATTCATTGATAACACGATCACTTTGAATGCCACATTATCAGATCCGTTAATCATTAATTGGTTTACACAAATATTCTGGATGTAATGCTAAGGGAATAAATCCGTTGCAACCATATATATTTATACAGACCAACCCATGCGATCATTGGAAATACTTTGTCAGACATTCGTCCATTTACGTTCGTTCTGGGATTGAACGAAACCGAAGGCACAATTTCCATTAATAGAAAAAGCCCTTGCACTTTACTCCGTCTTCGATTATCTTCATATAATCTGATTTGCAACGCTACTGCCAATATGGAGTGGTTCTCGGATAATAATCCAACTGGTCTCTCCATATTGACAACGGTGGTCAAAAACTTCGATAGTCTGTGATTTATCTATCGAATAAAAATAAGTGTTCATTCAACATATCAAACAAATCACTAGGCTCTTAAATTAATATTTCATTAATTAAATCTCTTCTTCATTTCCTTATCAATATTTGTTAACCAAATATTTTCGATAATCATCTTGGCCTTTTACGTTAATTGGAAAACATTTCCATATATCATCTTTTTCTTTTTCTTTTAACGACCTGACATTTTGCCCGTCTCAAGTCGGTAATTAAACCGACTCAAACCGTTCAAAACAACAAATTGTTATTGGCTTACACGGCAGAATAGACACAGAATCACAAAGTACAATAAATTGCAACGGAATAAACTTTCTTAAAAAATAAAATATATCAGAGTTTTACAATTGATTTACACAGCGGAAGAATAATGTAAATTTATACATAAATTTAAATGAACACATTTTACACCTTTGCCAAGTGTAGCACGACATGCATCTTTGCGTCTTCACTTTCCTTTCCATTTTTGTAAGCTGAAAATTTCTTAAATCCGCGATACTCGTATCTGACCCAAGAGTATTTGCATAAAAGAAAAACACAACAAACACTCGGGTCAGGATTAACTTAATTCAAGTTAGCGAACATTAATAAAATACTAAAATATAATATTTAACCTA
Source organism: Allium sativum (assembly GCA_030737875.1). NCBI lineage: Eukaryota > Viridiplantae > Streptophyta > Magnoliopsida > Asparagales > Amaryllidaceae > Allium > Allium sativum. The sequence goes on from CM060912.1 coordinate 339,430,912, forward strand.
GACTAATCTATAAAATTTCTAAATTTCGAATATGTGTCCCGATGCATATTGTTCAGTGCTGACATGGGGTCTGTGCATTATCAAAGGTATCATGCGTTTAGAGATTCAAGGCAATCCATGGCATATGCAAATGTAAACAATCATGCTTTAGGTCGTCTCTACGTTTGGAGTAGGTGCATTCTTTGATGGACCAAACCAGTAGTTCAATTATGTCACAAAATTCTAACATGCAAAGTAAAGATCACATAGGTAATGGACAATACATCAGGTGCACGATTTATGCATGTGTACTGGGTAACAGCTGCGCCCAAGCTATACCAAAGTTGGTCAAGTCATTTCAAACATTAAAAGTAGAATAGGAATTTCATGAAAATTCACTACAGGGTCAAGTGGCGACGTATGGGTTTGCACAGCATAAAGTTCGAGAGCATGCAAAAGAGTTAATAGCACAGAACTAGCAAGTTTTGGACAACGACAGAGCAATATGGTACTCAACATCATTGTGTAGTTAAGTAAACCCGTGCTTGTAACTCTCTCACCTACCTCATGAATGACTAACTAAGAGATTAAATACGGGACAAATGTCACATGCAAAGAGTGGCAGACCCAATTACTAGGCAACACATATTCAACAAGATAGTAACAGTAAGATGTTATGCTATCTACAAATAAGTAGGTCAGCATAGGTCCAACGTGTGCCAATGCCTATACTACTAAAATAACAACCCAAGTGTGAAGCATGCATGTAGTGTAACCAATATAACTTGATGAGTGTCAATCACAAACAACCCAAGTTACTAATTTATTCTCAGTATGATATTGGTGTTAAGCCACTTGAAACTAAGCTAATCGAATTTCGTGAGTGGGTTAGCACTCACCTATGGATGCGACGGTCAGAAGTCAGGGTGTACGACGACTGTCGTTCAAAGGGAGAAGGTGGAGGCGAACTGCCGTTTGACTGGAGGAGGCTTTGGCGGCCTAGCGACGGAAAGAGGTAAGCGGAACTCTATCGAGGTTCGCCAACGTCTTGGGCTCAGATCCAAGGCTTGCGGGTGTCGGAGCAGCTAGCGGCGACAGAGGACTGCTGATCAAGGCGGAGCGGATCTGACTTCGGTTGGGCAGCCACTTGTTTTTCAGTCGGCTTTTGATTTTTTATTTCCAGATCGGTGGCCTCATTTTGATTTATGGGGAAAGGGGTGCGGATGGAACTACAATTTCAAAAGGAAGAGGAAATAGATTTTGCAAAGAGGAATTTTGGTGAAGGAACAAATGAAATGGCACGGCTGATAAAGTAAAGGAGGAGAGAGGACGCGTGGAAAAATAGGGACGCGTGTGAGAACCAGCGAAGGAAACGGTGGAAAGTGGACTATACGTGGTGTGCAAAACAGAACAAGGAGCCAAGTGTCCAAGACAATAAAACAAATGAAATTTTCTTTTAGTATAGATACAAAATATTATCCTATATATATACAAACCATACTAGCACATTATATGATTTCAAATCCAATTTCAATTTAATTTTTCTTGATTAAATTACAAACTCACATTTCAAGTTTTGAATAAATGACGTCAATAACATTTGTTTGACTTTCATATTAAAATAACAAAAGATTGTGCACCGTTAAATATCCAAATTATTAACGATGTGAATTGTCGCAAATATTTATATTGAAATTAAATTTATGAAAGGAAATAATGTTTACAAAAGTATTTCCATTACACTCAAAACTAATAAAAGTATTATTTAAAACCAAACATAAATATTAATTTCATCGTCAAATCTAAGTTTAATTATATTTTAAATATCAAAATCTCTGGGCCGTTACAATCTCCCCCACTTAAAGCTTTTCGTCCTCGAAAAGGAGAGTTGTAAATTTACTTAAGTAAAATCAAAGGTATCAACAAAATACTTATCATTTTTGGCAAACTTGAAAATTACCAAATAGTTCAAAGGAATACAAAACTTCATATAATTGAATTTGTAAACTTATATATATCAAAACCTAAATTTAAACTTAAATTATTATATTGAAATTGGATAAAGGAATTTGTACTATATTTCGAAATCATAATTTGCAAAATATTTGAAAACCCCAAACTATTTCTTCGAACTTAGAATCCCATTTTCATTTTAAATCATTAAAGTACTATACATTTCTTTATAAAAAGAATCATACTTCACTTCGGGATTTCAAAAAAAAAATCACTTTTCAAAACTTCAAGCATATTATGATAAAATCATATCAATAAATATGTTCCATTTCCTCAAGAAGTTTTCCCCCTATGACCAGGTCACTAGGGACAACCTATCGCATGAAATAATATAGATAAATGATGTCTCTCCTTTCCTTAGAGCAGACCATCATAAGGACTCTTCAAGTCCCAAATCATACACCCTTTCTTTAGTCATGAGTTACCCAGTTCCATGGTTCATATAAAATCATTTCATATCCCGAAGGTATAAATCATTTCGCAATAATAATTCGCACATACTTTCAATCATAATATTGTTGTTTCAAACATTTCAAATATCGGGATTCAAGTCGTCGAAACTTCTTTTGTTTATAAACCACTTTCCTATATCCAAAATAACATGGAAATCAAATTCAATCAATACGATTTTCTTAATAACTTCTCAAATCAAGCAAGCTTTAAATTTTCACATCAAAAGCTCCTTATAAAAATCGTATAAATTCATTAGATCAAATATCATTTAAATAGCTTCAAAACATTTCCAAGATAAAATGTTCAAGAGCTTCAAATCAATATCTTAGTAATTATTTACAAGTCATATAGTTGAATAACCCTTTCTATCTTCCAAAATTCTTTTCACAAAATATAGGACTTCATATTCACTCTCATTTCAAATATCATGTCTTGTTGAAAAGGTTACATTATCAACTAGTCGAAAGAAAACTCTTGAAACGTTTCTATAAAAATACCATCACTCTTCCGCTACGCACTCTGATTAAGCATATGTATGTTTCAACTTGCATTTTTCCAATTATTTGTCCAAAACATTAGAAAATCCATTTAAAATTTTCAAAACCAAAATCCTCCAAATTAATATTTCAAAATCAATTTTTCCCGCATAAGTTGGATTTTATATTTCAAACACTTTCAGTTCTCATTTGAAAAAAATCGGTTTATACCCTACAACAATGAAGACATCGCTAAAACATTTTCAAATGTTTATTTAAACAGCTTTAAGTATTTCTCGACGTCTTAATCAGAAATATATAATCATCCCACTTTCGAAACTCAAAAATAATACCGATGATGATGCATCAATCACCAGAATCATCCCCAAGCGACTAGAGTGTGATTCTATATCCATCTAATATATATTGGACTTCTTATATATGTTAGCTAGGCGTATATGCAAAATCCTTACATACTTGACTGTCCAACCTTGACGTCAAATAAATACTCGAAACTGTTTTCATTACAATTTAATTTCTTTTCAAATCAAAAATTTCTGAATTAACTACATCCTTATATGTATCTTTCATAAAGTTTCGAAAACTTTCATTTCAATTATCTTGAAATTTTCTATTATTTTCCTTTATAATTCCGAACACTCAGCGAACGACTTTGAGGAACCTTTACCGCAAAGAGCCTAAAGAAGTTTTATTTTCAAAAATATTTTGTAATGGCGCGTTTTGTAAGGTATAATAATTAAGTTATTTAATTATTTAAATAACGAATATATTAAATAAACGATAGTTGAACGTATAAATTATAATAATAATAATTTTAATCGAGCCCGTAACGACGCGGCAGTTCGTTATTTGGCGAGTTGAACTTCAACTGAATATACAAGATTCGTTATAAGCCGGATTTCTATGAAACAAGAAACGTGTGGAGCTGGTGGAGTATATCTTTCTAGTGGAAGAGAAAAATGAAGATTTCGTCGTGTAGATTTTGAGTTATGTCCAAATCAAATTTCAGAAAAGTCGCTGTGGAGTTCCTTTATAATTTGCGACGCTTTATATACGTTATAAATCGATTTTTCAATACGAACTGAATATCGGGATAATCTGGAGTCTGGAAATCAAGTCATAAAATCTGAGGTGATATTTTGGAGCCGGACGACATTGTATATGGATATATACGATAATATTAATTTATTAATATTTAATTTAATAATATTTAAATATATTTATATATTTAAATGGGTCATCCAGAGCTTTAAAAATACACTGTGTGAGCATACGAAATCGGAATTCGACGAAACCAGTTTTGTTGGATCCGCAATATCAAATAGTTGTTAGAGGTCAAGTTTCGTAATTTTTAGAGTCACTGTGTGGTCGTACGGATTTTTAGAGTGGAAAACAGTCAGTATTTTGTCAGTTAAAAATACACTGTGTGAGCATACGAAGTCGGAATTCGACGAAACCAGTTTCATTGGGACCGTAATGTCGAGCTCTAGCTACATGTCAAGTTTGGTGATTTTTAGGTATCGTATGTAACCGTGGTGATTTTTAGAAAGCCAATGATCAAATAAAAATAAATGTATGTGAACATAAGGAAGGCCACATCCTTGTCCTTCTCAGCCACAAACATCACCTACCACAATCACAACTATAAAACCCTTCTTTGAGCCACCGCACCATTCCTTCATCACAGCAAAAGCTTTGAGCAAATGAAAATCACAAAGAAAATCAATACAAAATGAAATCAACCCCTATAAATCATGTTATACACATATTCGAAATGCTTGAAGGATGCTACACGATCTAGAGTGGGTTTTGTGTGGTTCGACATCCTTTTGTTCATCACTGGAAACGCACGCAACAACTAGGGTTGGAGTTCGATCGTAATGCAAAGGGTTTTGGCTCGAATTGATATTGGATCTGAGTTTATGGTGTAAAACCGAGTGTGTTGTGAGCTTTTGGTGAGGATCGAAGTCTAGAAGTGACGCAACCGTCACTGTACTGGCACGATGGTGCCATCGTCGGTTCTTGATGGGAGAGGCCGAGTTGGGAGATGGTGGTATGACGGGAAAGAGGAGATGAAGAGGTGATTTGTGGTAATTTTTATTTGAATTAAAAACCATTGGAGGAGGAGAATAGGAGGTGAGAAGGTGCGGCTATGGCTTGGGATGTAGGAGCAGGTCACGGCGTATTGATTTGGGAAGAAGGTTGATAACGGGTCGGGTTCTCAAAGGGGTATGTGCTGTTTAAATAGTTAAGGCCCAATTTCTTTTAAAAGAATTCAAGTTTTATTTATTTAAAAGTATTCAAACTTCGTAATGCTATAACTTGGTCATACGTAGACGGAATTCAGCGAAACAAGATCCGACGGGATCGTATGGACGGGAGCAACACAATGAGACTGATCGGGAGTGAATCCGAGCTCGTACGAATTTATAGCAAAATAAATTGTCCAGCTGAATAAAGCGATGATTATCGTCATTGACGATGATCGTCCAAATGTGAGTAAAACTCACCAACTCTGAACAGTTATATTTTTATATTGTATTCTTAGAACTGTTAATCATCTGTTGATTGCTGTGTGTTGGTTGATTGATTGAACTGCTAGTCAGTTAGTGGAAATTTTATATATATATATATATATATAAATATATATATATATATAAACCGTTAAATATTTATATATCGATTCTGCTATCAGAATAATTTATATTGAACTGAAAGTGATGATAATCATATTGTGTAACATCTGTGGATGCAGGGAGACAGGTTGGAGGAATCCAACTGGATTCCTCAACAGTTATTTTTACTGTGATTTATGTATTGTGATATATAAATGTGATATATATAATCTGTTGTGATTACATGTGATTGGATGATATTTATCGTTGTTAGATGATGTGTTAAAAACCATAAGTTAACCAAAGCAAGTTAGTCGAGTTAAACAAAGAAGTTGGTTAAGTTAACCAAAGCAAAGTTAGTCGAGGTAAACAAAGTAATTGGTTAAGTAAATCAAAGCAAGTTAGTTAAGTTAAACTAAGTGGTTAATCAAAGTAAAGTAGTTAAGTTAAAGTGATTAATCGATGTGAATTAGTTAAGTTAAACTAAAGGATTAATCGATGTGAATTAGTTAAGTTAAACTAAAGGATTAATCAATGTGAATTAGTTAAGTTAAACTAAGTGGTTAATCGAAGTGAATTAGTTAAGTTAACTAAGTGGTTAATCGAAGTAAATTAGTTGAGTTAAACTAAGTGAATCGGTTAGAGTTAATCAACGTGAATTAGCTAAGTTAAACTAAGTGGATTTGTTCAGTTAATCAAGATGAGTTAACTCAGTTAGGTTAAACCAGTAGAGTTAACTAGTTGAGTTAACCAGTTAGAGTTAATCAGTTAGGTTAAACCAGTTAGAGTTAACCAGTTAGGTTAAACCAGTTAGAGTTGACCAGTTAAAGTTGACCAGTTAGAGTTGACTAGTTAAAGTTGACCAGTTAGAGTTGACCAGTTAGAGTTGACCAGTTAGAGTTGACCAGTTAGAATTGACCAGTTAGAGTTGATCAGTTAGAGTTATCCGAAGTAGAATTATCGAGTATAGTGTATTCGAGAGAAGAGAAATCGAATATAGTTTATTCGAGTGGAGAAATCAAATGTTATTCATTTGAGAAGAGTTATCGAATATAGTTTATTCGAGTGGAGAAATCAAATGTTATTCATTTGAGAAGAGTAATCGAATATAGTTTATTCGAGTGGAGAAATCAAATGTTATTTATTTAAGAAGAGTTATCGAATATTATTTATTCAAAGAGTAGTTATCGAATATGAGTTATTCGAAGTTAGTTAATCCAAAGGAGTTATTCGAAGTTAGCTAATCCAAAGGAGTTATTCGAAGTTAGCTAATCCAAAGGAGATATTCGAAGTTAGTTAATCCAAAGGAGTTAGTCGAAGAGTTAATCGAATATAGTTATTCGAAAGAAAGAGTTAATCGAATATAGTTATTCGAAAGAAAGTGTTAATCGAATATAGTTATTCGAGTAAAGTTAAAAGAGTTAATCAAATATAATTTATTCGAATAGAGTTAGAGAAGTTAATCGAATATAGTTCATTCGAATAGTGTTGGAGGAGATATCGAATACAGTTTATTCGATAGGATAGAAGTGAATATAATTCATCAATTAAGTTATTCGAATTAGTTATTCGAATAGAGTTAAACACGTAGGAGTAAATTGAATATCAGTTATTCAATTTGAGTTAATCGAATTTAGTTATTCGAGAAGAGTTAAATCGAATTTAGTTATTCGAAAGGAGTTAATCAATTTGAGTTAAGTTAATCGATTTGAATTAAGTTGAATCGAAATGGAGTAAATCGATTAGAATCAGGTTAATCGAGTTAGAGTAAATCGAATATTGGTTATTCGAAGGTAAGTTATTCGAATTAGTTATTCGAAGGAGTTAATCAAATGAGTTGATCCAAAGGAGTTAGTCGAATATTATTTATTCGAATAGAGTTAAAGGAGTTAACGATTTTAGTTTGATCGAAAGGAGTTATCGATTAGTAAATCGAAAGGAGATTTTCGAATATAGCATATTCGAAAGAAAGAGATCGAATATTGTTTATTCGGAAGAGAGAGATTTCGAATATGAGTTATTCGAAGAGAGATAATCGAATATAGGTTATTCGAAGAAGAGTTAACCAAATAGAGATTACTCGAAAGAGAGTTATACGTCGAATTCGATTATAGCAAATTCGGGAAAGTACTATTTACTTTCCAGGGTTTAAATCAAGATTTAGTTATTGATTTAGAAATTATGTGTCTGTTAAATTATTCGAGTTAGGAGATAAAGTTATAATTTAGGTTAGATATTGCAGAAGTAGGAATTATAACGTTATAGTTATAATCAAACGTTTTCATATAAGAAGTAGATTCGTAACCTGAATCCGAGAATTTGCGTAAACAGATGATTGTAAAAAGTGAGTGATGAGCTTCATCTATTTCACAGTAAAGGACGTTGTTCAATTAAGGTCTGAGAGGTAATTATACCCCAACTTGATTGACTTCAGAATTGACAAAGGAATAGTTGTGGTTCGATCTAAAAGGATGATTAGGAATAAAGCTAAGGAATAAGCGATAAATGGATTAAGCGAAACGATGTTTTATACAACGTTCATTGGAAATCCGTAAATGAGTTTTGGAAACGTTTTCCAAATATAGTCAGATATGTTTTCTAAACATAGAAAATGAAATGTTTTCATGATAAGAATTTAAGAAATAGAGTTAAGCAAATTCAGAAACTGACTGGAGAGGGTAAGTTGAACGGTTTTCTAAGTGACGATCTGATGTTGGTTTCGACCTCCCGGATTGATACTTAGAGAATTGTTCTCATACTAGTTACAGTTAGGGACTGATAGTTGCGAAATAATAGTGATGTGGAAATAAGCTAGGGAAATGTTTTCCAATGATTAATAACATATATTTTCTAAATATATGAAATAAGGAAATATGAACATATGATGATTGATCGACCGAATTTCCATTTGGAAATAAGATCGTTGTTTGTACACTGACATATTTTCATTTGATAGTTGAATCACAGACTATCAAAGTTTTACCATTTTAACGTTGTTAATATGGAGAGACCGGTAGGATTATTATCCAAAGAACCACTCTGTATTGGCATAAGCGTTGCGAGCAATATATGCCAAAGATAAATTGAAGACGGAGTAAAGTGCAAGGGCTGTTGTATAAGTCTTAGATAACAGTGACTAAGATGGATATACTGAATAGTGCCTTCGGTTTGTCCAGTCCCAGGACAACATATATGGAAGAAGGTCTGACAGAGTATATCCAATGGATCGCGTAAGTTGATCTGTTCAAACGTATTCACGTTTGGTGGCGGAGGAATTCGTTTCTCTTAGCTATATACCCGTGTTATTTTTGTATAAGTCAATTTGTGATTTGGCGGGTATGACGATGTGGCATTCAAAGTGAATGGTGATCAGATGTTCTGAAGATAGACGTAGCTTCTAGCCTCACACCGGGAAGTAACAAAAGTTGGGCTAGGCAGCATGGCTAGTTGGGTCATTCCCAAGCAGGGTGTATTGTCACCGATCTAGGGAATATCCACATTTATACTTCTTTTTGATTCTGTATCTTCGGATGACGGTTTGATGGCCTATAACCGTGGTGGCAATATATTCGCGACACTCAAGCTAAATGAGTGAGCGGTCATGTGTGGCCGGGTTGCAAGACGTTCTTGTTGAACCTGCAGTGTATCACCTCTAGAGTACACTGATCAGAAGGTGCTCCCATACCTTGTCTGTTGGAATCCATTCTCCGATAAACGCCCTGCGGTTTATGATTTTATACTATGTATGTAGAACGTGAGATGCAAGCGTTTCTGCTAAATTGATACCTATTTGTACTTAGACATTATTATAATATCACAATGATATTGCTTGTCAAAGTTGTTTAGATACTCATAAGGAAAAACCCGTTCCGTATTCCCGGCGTGGTCTTATGAGATATCCTATACCTGTTTTAAACTATTTTACTCATACCAGTCCCATGACTGACCCGGAGTTTACTTTGTTGTTTTCCCTAAACTCTTGGGTGCCTAAATTTGTACGGGCAGTCAAGTAGTCGGGATTTACAGATATACTTGGAGAGCTTGGAGCAGGAGACTTCAAGATTCTATAGCTATAGTTATTTCCGCTGTGTTGTAAGTGCTGTACTCTGATAAGTGCTATTGTATACATAACTGTTGTATTTCAAAGTTATGTTATATATTATATGTTATTCGTTCCGCTGCGAGATTCGTGTTACTCTGATGATTCTGATGTTCTTCTTCTTCTTCTATTCTATTAGTTCTATCTTTTCTATCTCATCTTCTAATTTCTTCCATTAACGACCGGGATTTCTTGATGTTTGGTTAGTCGTCGTCGTGTTTATGGCGATAACCAAAGTCGCGAAAATTCCCCGCCGTTACATATTTCTTTGAAATATTCAATTTCCAAATCTTCTTAAAAAATACTTTATTTTCGAAAAATCCTTTCAAATATATTCATTCTTCGAGATCCGCTGATTCTGGTGTCAATTCCACCTTAAACCAGATAAGCCAAGCTTTGTATGAACCAAAGCTTTGATACCAACTTTAATGACCTGGCATTTTGCCCGTCTCAAGTCGGTAATTAAACCGACTCAAACCGTTCAAAACAACAGATTGTTATTGGCTTACACGGTTTAAACAGAATAGACACAGAATCACAAAGTACAATAAATTGCAACGGAATAAAATTTCTTAAAAAAATATATATTAGAGTTTTACAATTGATTTACACAGCGGAAGAATAATGTAAATTTATACATAAATTTAAATGAACACATTTTACACCTTTGCCAAGTGTAGCACGACATGCATCTTTGCGTCTTCACTTTCCTTTCCATTTTTGCGAGCTGAAAATTTCTTAAATCCGCGACACTCGTATCTGACCTGAGAGTATTGCATAAAAGAAAAACACAACAAACACTCGGGTCAGGATTAACTTAATTCAAGTTAGCGAACATTAATAAAATACTGAAATATAATATTTAACCTAGACTAATCTATAAAATTTCTAAATTTCGAATATGTGTCCCGATGCAAATTGTTCAGTGCTGACATGGGGTGTAATAACCCGGAAAATGTGAACCAATTTAAAATTTTTAAAATTGGTTATTACCAAAGAATTTGAATAATTGAAATAGCATATTTCAATAAAATAATGAATTGGGGCTAATAAGGCAGTTTGAAAATTTGAATACAAACATTGTCTGACTGTACCGGGTGGAAAATATAACGGATTTTAGCGAAACTGAAAAAATTTAAATCTGTTTATGAATACCTTTCTAACGAATCTGAAAACTCGAAGTTTCATAACGGGAATCAAAAGTTATGGCCAAATGAATTTTCAGAAAGGTCGCTATATAGCATATATAGCCCTTGAAAATAGATATTTTGCATACGACCTCGGAATTCGACGAAACCACTTTTGTTGGGTCCGGGATGTCAAATTATTACTAGGTTTAAAATTTCATAATTTTTGAAGCTAGTATGTGAGCGGGGCAAAAGAAAATGTGATTGGTCAATTTATATTAAAATGGGTCGACCTAAAAATGGCCATTTTTCAAACGAGCTCAGAATTTGATGAAACTGGTTTTGTTAGGACCGTATCGTCAAAACAAAGTTAGAATTATTTTCTGGAATTTTTCGATTCAGTTTGTGGCCCTGGCAAATTGAAATGTACGTTCAAATTGAATATAAAATGTTTTATACTTTAATTTGAAAAATAACTGACTGTAACAGTCGAAATGGCTAACGAAACATATCCCATTGTGTCCGGAATGGGGGTATTTAGCTAGGAGCGACAGTCGTTGGGTTTGATTTCGAGTTCGTTTGTAAAAACACTATTTAAAATTTCATATAAATCCTCGGCCAATAGGATTTTTTCTTTCAAAAAAAAAAAAAAAAACTACGGAAAACTCTAGCCGCCACCCTGCTTTGGACGATTCACGTTGCTCTAATATTCCCTCCCCTTTTCCGGCCGCCACCGCCACCTACAGCCGACTCCACCACCACCACTCGACTTGCCTTCGCCCCCTCTTCACATCCGACCCCGATACGACCTCCACCATCACCTCCTCGGCCTAAATCGAAGCAAGGAAGTCATCGACTTCCCAGCGCCGCCGCCGCTCCGTTCTGCCACCGCACCCCCTAAAACCACCAGCGCCGTGAAGCCCTCGCCGTCCTCTTTCACGTGAGCACCGCCGATCATCCCAACACTGCATCGATTTTGCCAAAATCCCAAACCTAGTTCTGAACAAAATATAAAGGTTCGACCTTTATTATTCTGAATTGAAAATAACACTTTTAAGTGTTGCAAAACTTTGAAAAATAATATCTTTTTCGTTCGTTAACGAAATTTGATGAAACAGGAGACACCGTGACCGCAAGGAGGCTCTCTACCATCTAGCAGAAGCCGCGGATTTTTCTGATCTTCCTACGATTTTTAGCACTGCAAAAACCAATGTGTGGAATCTAAACTAAATTGTGTGAATGGAATCGCGTTGTATAAATTATATAAGCGAAGTGTAAATTATATACGCATTGTATACCTCATGTACATGTGTTGTATAAGTTATATTAGCGATGTATAAATTATACAAGCATTGTATGAAACATATATGCTTTGAATTGTGATGAAATGCAAGTGAATTATAGAAATAATATATATATATATATACTCCCCTCGTCCACAGACCATGGACGATATTTATTGCTTGTGATTGACGTGATATTATATGGTATGACGAATGGTTGGAAATAATTGTTTGTGGTTGATATTGTGGTTGAAAAATACCTTTATGGTTGAAAAATACCCTCTTGTGGTTGAAACAAATTAGAATAGGATTGTGGAATTGAAAATAAAACATGCCGCCTGCGTGCTAACTAGATGCATGATCCCCATTGTCAAAAACCGTGAGGTTTTAAGGTAGAGCGAGGAGCCGTACTAGGGACGGTCCCGGTTTTAACTACCCTGCCGTTATGCTGCCGAAATTTTCTGAAATATTCATGTGTTAGAATAATTTTCATTTGTTGAAATTAATCACATTTTTATATATATACAACTATAGAGAATATTCATGTGTTGAGTTGAAATTCATTCGTTGAATCGAAATTCATGTGTTGAATATTATTTGAATTTAAACAATTAGCTTTAGCGATAAAAATCACATTTTTATATATATACAAACTATAGGGAATATTCATGTGTTGAGTTGAAATTCATTCGTTGAATCGAAATTCATGTGTTGAATATTATTTGAATTTTAACCAAATAGATTTAGCGATAAAAATCACATTTTTATATATATACAACTATAGAGAATATTCATGTGTTAGAATAATTTTCATTTGTTGAAATTAATCACATTTTTATATATATACAACTATAGAGAATATTCATGTGTTGAGTTGAAATTCATTCGTTGAATCGAAATTCATGTGTTGAATATTATTTGAATTTAAACAAATAGCTTTAGCGATAAAAATCACATTTTTATATATATACAGACTATAGAGAATATTCATGTGTTGAGTTGAAATTCATTCGTTGAATCGAAATTCATGTGTTGAATATTATTTGAATTTAAACAAATAGCTTTAGCGATAAAAAATCACACACACACATATATATATATATTCAAACTATAGAAAATATCCATGTGTTGAATTGAAATTCATTAGTTGAATTGAAATTCATTAGTTGAATTGAAATTCATGTGTTGGATGTTATCGTATTTCAAAATAAAATGAACCGACCATTAAAACTACAGCTTTATTGTGAATATGAAGTGTTAAAAACATTCACGTGTTGAATAAATATTTTTGAAGATAAAAATATTTCTTTTATCATGTATACGCTTTGATAAAAATACACACGTGTCGAAATAAATAATAGTTTGCTAGAAATATTATTATTAGCTTTGTTCTGCATATATATACATGTGTTGAACAGGGAAAATGGATTAGCTGTAGAGTAAAGAAATTATTTGCGTGCCCGACAAATAGGTAAGCCTTGATGAGTTGGCTGCGCAATTTTATTTTTATATCAACTCCTGTGAATGCCATTGGATGCGGAGTGCTGGTTATTCTGTGTGAAATAATAAACATCGCCATAGGATAGTAACAATTAATTTTGAACTACACTACATGGCATACTTCTTGATGATAGGCATACTTCATCATATTCCACATAAGCAATTGGAGCTTGTGTGACGAGGTGGAAGATTTACCATACGAGCGAGAGGCTTGTATGGCGATGACTATATACTACAGGTTGAACTGATGACTGATATGGACTATATAAAATATAACGATAAATTGCCAGATTAATAAAAACCCCACACGGGTCTGGAGTTGACAATAATCACGTCTCTCTAGTTATTAGATATGGCACATGGACTATTTATTTCCACACGGAACGGGGTGACGAGAATTTATTCTCTTGAGTTATTATCTATACACGCTCCCCCGTAAACACCAGAATATATCACTATAAATATGTGGATGCTTTATAGGATTTATTGGGTACCTAACACGGCCCAATAAATTTCCAAACCCCTCCCCGTACAAAGGAGGTTATGGCGAAATTTTTTGAAATATTAAGGCGTCAGTGAAATATTTGAAGTGAAAACGAAGTTGAAAGTAATTAATGAACTATATTTGAAATTATAGAATGAACTATATTTATATATATATAAATATAAATATAATTAAAAGGAATCGAAGCCGTGCAGTTCGTGTTTTGGAATCGTAATTTGAAACGATTAGTACGAGAAATCCGACCATCGGATTTTCCCGAAACCGCAACCGCTGGGTTCGCCTTGGAAATATCTTTCCAACGGCACCAACCTTGTAAAAATCCAACGGTTGGATTGTCCAGAATGTTAAATTCAAATCTAAAGAAAAATAGCGCCAAAATCGTTTATATTTATATATAAATATAAATAAATTTAATCGAATAACGACGCTGCAGTTCGAATTTTGAAACCATAACTTCAAACGACTAGTGTGGAAGATCCGACCGTCGGATTTTCACGAAACTGGAACCGTTGGGTTCGCTTTGGGAATACCTTCCCACTGATATAGACTTCGTAGAAATCCAACGGTTAGATTTTCCGATATGTGTAAAACAAATTAGAGGAAAAACAGCGCCAGTGCCACGGCACGACCTGAAACGTCGTTTAATTAAATATGGCCATTTTTAAATAAATAAAAATGGCGAAAAATCGTTATAAAATATTATAAGCAACATAGATTGCAAATAAACCAATTGGGCTTGAATTGTTTGATATTTGATGGTTGTATGTGTTTGACACGAAAATAACACTAAAGAACTGAAATATGGATGTCGAATAATATGACCATGGAAAGAATCGATTTAAATTCTAATTACGTGAATTATTTGAAAAGGCTGAGCTAACCCTCATTTCAAATAATTGATCGAGCGATTCGAATTGGAAAATGCACAGACGATTCAAGACCGACGATCTTCGTATCGGTTGGATGGGCGCTGCTGAGGTTCCTGACCGGAGTAGCTACCGGGAAGGAACGGAAGTAGTAGCCGTCTGAACGTATGCGTTGATTGGACGGATATACGAGGAATTTGACGCTTCCGGTTTCGTTCAGACCCAGAATGGACTTGTAAATGGACTGTGTGTCTGACATTGGATTTTGTTCTATACTGATTGATCTCTGTTAAATATATATCTGTTTGGCGGCGGAGAATTTATTCTTTTGCTTAACGCCCTTCTCTGAGACGTACGAGCTCAGAGGTTATATATCGATAGAAATCAGTCGTATGGAGTGGATTGCCTATGTGGCATGCCAAGATGCTGTGATCAAGGCTTCTGTTGGAAAGCAAAGTCTTGTGGATGATGATCAAAGCACGGTCTACGTGGCCTGGCTTTGTGTATAGCGTGGATTCGCGAGCCTCACACCTCGGTATGAGTTAAAAATGGGATACGGACCGCTGGGAGAGCACGACGTTTCTTTCTAGCTATGGTGGTGTCAGTGACTTACCAGCCCTGACATTTATATCTACTTTTCCCCTTTGTGGTTGTTGGAATGCGAGGCGCCTCGATTATAGGTCTGTAAGGACCGGGAAACGTGTGTTCAGGAATTGCCAATCCTCAAACGTAAGAGAGGACCGGCCCAGCCGAATCCAGGGTTACCCAGAGTGTGTAGTCCTGAGGCATTTGCTAAAATGTCTCAAAGCGGAGAGGAGCTTGACCCTTGCCTCGACTCATGACGGAAATCCAATTTCCAATTTGAAATAACGGACTCGATTGTAGAACTAGTATGGCGACATAGTGGTATGGGGAACTTATGCCATCTATGATTGATATTTATGATGCTATTCATTTTTGAAACATATATGCACTAGTAATAATATCAAATGATTTTGCTTTATACGTATTAAGCATATTTGGCCATTATAAGGTAAAACTCTATCCTCCGGCTTGCGTTGCATTGTATGGTGGGACCTGAGTCTTATAATGGCTTCATTCTTTTTAAAAAGCATTGTGTTGTTTTAAAGAATTTACTTTGTTTTAAATGCACTAGCAATCACTGGAGTAAACCCGTTCCGCGAAAGTGGCGTGGTCCTATGATTTACTTATTACTGTTGTTTAAACTGTTAAATAGATTCCTCATACCAGTCCCCATGACTGACTCGTTGTTTGTTTCACTTTGCAAACGCGGGTGCCCTCATTTTCACACGGGCAGCCTAGTTCACAGGTGACAGGTTGTTTTTGGCTCTGCACTGTTGCATAGAGTGCATTTTGGCTCATGGCGAGGCTGACTTCACAGAGATGACTTTGACTTTTTCCGCCATTATTGTACTTATATTATGATTCCGCCACAGGCGATGCAGACTGCTTTACTTTCAGTGTTTATTCTCGTATGTATATGTACCACCTTCGGCGATGTAGACTGATACCCTTAATATGTCTCACTGCATGTATGTTTTCCACCTCTGGCGATGATGACTGATCACTTCCCTTTTATTTACTAAGTTATATTCTACGCTGTGCTATTCTGATGTTGTTACATGTTGTGATTCCGCTGTCATATCCATGTAAAATTATTCTATTTATTGTTTTTGCTATTATCTGTTCTCTGCTATGATGATTGTTGTGTTATATTCCAATGATTATCCTTAATATCGCCCCTCGGATTTTGGGATCGTCACAGTTGGTATCAGGGCTTTGGTTAACCTTAGTTCCGGGATCTAACACATTAAACACCTAGTGTTCTAAGGCGAGTAGCTCATTAGAGATAGGATTAGAAATGTCCTAGAATGAGCTAAGCAGATTAGCAAAACAATTTGATCAGTACATCATTACCTTTCCTTATGTTCCCCTGCTTTATCATATATGAAAATTATCAAATCTCTGAGCTTGACTCTTTTCTTTCTTATACAGTACTCTTTCTGATGGCTACACGAGCAGCAACAGCTAGAGGAGGTCGTGGAGGCCGAGCAAGAGTAGCAGGAGGACGGGGGAATATCCCTGTAGTTGAGGAGGGCCCTATTATTCAGCCACCAGCACCCCAGGACTTCGAGCTAGACAGAGTAGCGAAGAGGTATAGGAACCTGGGGGGAAAACCCTTTTCTGGCCTTGGCACGGTGACAGAGGCTATTGCTTGGTTGAAGACCTGTGAAAAGATCTTTGAAGGCATGGGTTTGGGGACCAACAACAAAGCACGACTAGGTATTTGGCTCCTACAGGAGGAAGCAGAGTTGTGGTGGGATGCCATCACCTCAGAAGATGCAGCATGTACTGTCAGGACCTGGGAGTAATTCAAGACCATGTTCAACGAGAAGTTTGTACCTGAGCAGGCCTTAGAGAGGATGCGAGAGCAGTTTGCTAATCTCCAGCAGGGAGATCTCTCTATCCAGTATTACCTCAATAAATTCACTCAGTTGTCGCGCTATGCTCCAGAGCTTATTATGACTAACAAAGCTAAGAACAAGAGGTTTATATTTGGGCTAAAGCGCAAGTACCATGACAGAGCCATGAGCAACATCAAACTCTCCTTCTCAGAATTAGTAGAAATGGCTTGCAATTATGAAGATATGGGTGAAAGACATGCCAACCAAGACCGCGCCAAAAGCCAAGCTGGAAATAAGCGCAAGGCTTCAGCAGATCAGCCCGAGTCTAGCATTACAGCGGCCGCTACTCAGAAACCTGGAAAGATACCGAAGGGGAATTGCTACAACTGCGGGAAGCCAGAACATTTTTCTAATGTGTGCAAAGCCCCGAAGAAGCCGAAGGCAAATCCAGACCACAGCTCAGCCGAATGCTACAACTGCCATAAGAAAGGGCACTATAGCAGGAATTGTCCTCTGAAGCAGAATGCACAAGTGGCTCATGTGTATGACGGGGTGACCCCGCCAGTTATCACCGATGGATCAAGTAAACCCGACGTCTTGGGAGGTACCCTTACCATTAAAAATATTCCTGTTTCTGTACTTTTTGATACTGGTGCATCGCGTAGCTTCATTTCTGGTAACATTGTTCACAAGTTAAAATTGAAACAAAGAAAGTTTAAAGAACCAATTAAAGTTCAAAACCCGATAGGAGGTTCTGTTAGTCTCAGTACCTATTACAAATTACCTATTTCCTTTTCTCGATACCGATTTCCTTTTGATTCGATTGTCATGGACCTTTCCGAATTTGATATTATACTAGGGCTGGACTGGTTGACAAAATATAAGGCCGAAGTTAGATGTGCCAAAAGAATAGTCAAAGTCAAAACGAAGCTTGGACCTATATATATACCATGTCACGGTTCAGAAATTAATAGAACAGAATTTTGGTCTTCTTTGGAAGTTACTCCCCCTACATTAGAAAAGATACCGGTCGTTAAAACCTACGCGGATGTGTTTGAAGAAGTAGAAAACTTACCGCCGCAAAGAGAAATTGAATTTAGGATAGATCTAATTCCTAACGCCCGACCAGTAGTACATCCAATTAGAAGAATGGCCCCGAAAGAAAAAGAAGAGTTAGGTAGTCAAACTCGAGAATTGCTTTGGAAAGGTCTGATCAGACCGAGCTTTTCAGCTTGGGGAGCAGCAGTGGTATTTGTCCCAAAATCAGACGGTACTCCAAGACTTTGTGTTGATTACCGAGATCTCAATAAGCAGACACTGAAGAACAAATATCCCTTGCCACATATAGATGATCTGTTAGATCAATTAAATGAAGCAACAGTATTCTCCAGAATGGACCTAGCTATAGGTTTCCACCAATTACGTATAGCAGAAGACTGTGTTCCTTTGACAGCCTTCAGGGGTCCCGATTTATTCTACGAATGGTTAGTAATGCCGTTCGGCTTGTGTAACGCTCCGGCATACTTCGTCGATCTTATGAACAGAGTGTTCCGTGGTGTATTGAATAAATTTGTTCTAGTCTTCATCGATGACATTTTAATCTACTCAAAGTCGGAAGATGAACATGCAAAACATTTAGAACAAGTGTTGAAAATTCTAAGGAGAAATGTCTTGAAAGCTAAATTTTCTAAGTGTGTCTTTTGGCAGGATGAAGTTAAGTTCCTAGGCCATGTCGTATCAAAAGAAGGGATTGATGTAGATCCAAGCAAAATTACAGCGATTCAGAACTGGAAACAACCTACTACCCCTACAGAAGTTCGAAGTTTCCTTGGATTGGCTAGTTACTATCGGAAATTCGTTCAGGATTTTTCAAAGATATCTGGTGTATTGACAAAGCTTACAAAGAAGCATGAGAAATTCAAATGGACTCCCGAATGTGAAGAAGCTTTCCAGGAGCTGAAATAAAGTTGACAACTGCTCCAGTATTGACAATTATAGAAGGCAACCAAGACTTGACTGTATGGACAGATGCTTCTATTAGAGGGCTAGGCGCAGTATTAATGCAAAAAGGCCAAGTGGTCGCTTATGCCAGCCGTCAGCTGAAGCCGCATGAAAGAAACTATGCAACTCATGATCTTGAGTTATTAGCTATCGTGTTTGCTTTAAGAATCTGGAGGCATTATTTATTGGGCGAGAAGTTCGAACTATTTACTGATCATCAATCCTTGAAATATCTATTCACTCAGAAAGATCTAAACTTGAGACAACAGCGTTGGTTAGAATTCCTTGCAGCATACGATTTTGAGATCCTATACACTCCGGGGAAAGCCAATGTTGTCGCAGACGCGCTCAGCAGAAAGAATGAAATCATCGCCAGTTTTTTCATCACGTCTTCATTAATTGACAGGATCTCGACCCTTCAAAAAGAGGATAATTTTGTAAAGGAGATGATCAAAAGAATCAATGAAGGCATAGACTCCAGCTTCCAAGTGGATAGTGAGGGAGTTCTAAGATTAAAAGGAAGAATTTGTGTTCCTGACATCTCCGAGCTAAAGAGAGAAGTGCTTGATGAATGTCACAGGTCCAAACTCAATATCCATCCCGGTGTGAGCAAAATGTATAACGACCTCAAACGCACCTTTTGGTGGAAGGCGATGAAAAGAGATATTTCATTATATGTTAGCAGATGCCCCACTTGTCAGCTAGTTAAGAGCGATCAACAGAAATTGGCTGGACTATTACAACCCTTAGAAATTCCAGGATGGAAGTGGGAGCAAATTTCGATGGACTTCATTGATGGCTTGCCTCTAACTAAGAAAGGAAACGACAGTATATGGGTAATCGTAGATCGCTTCACGAAGACTGCCCATTTCATTCCTGTCCAATCCAACAGAACGACTCAAAGTTTAGAACAGATTTACTTCAAAGAAATAGTTAAACTACATGGAGTGCCGCTCAATATAGTCAGTGATAGAGACCCCCTATTTACTAGCAAATTCTGGGAAGCATTCCACATAGAATTGGGAACCAAATTGAATCTAAGCACTGCTTATCACCCTCAGACAGACGGCCAAACTGAGCGGGTGAATAGAATTCTAGAAGATTTACTACGGGCTTGCGTTATCGATTTTGGAGGCTCATGGGAAGATCACTTACATTTAGCCGAATTCTCTTATAACAATAGCTATCAGGCAAGTTTGGGAATGTCTCCATTTGAAGCATTATACGGTAGACCGTGCAGATCTCCCGCATGTTGGGTAGAACCTGGCAACAGACATGTGTTAGGGCCCGACATGATTCGAGAAGCATCAGATAAAGTCGATTTCATTAAGAAGCGATTGAAAACCACACAAAGCCGACATTAAAGTTATGCTGATGCGAGAAGAAGAGATTTATCATTTGCCGTTGGCGATTATGTTTATTTAAGAGTTTCTCCAATGCGGGGAGTAATCATATTTGCCAAGACTGGGAAGTTGGCACCGAGATTTATTGGTCCCTTTCCTATACTTGAACGGATTGGAACTCTTGCATATAGGGTTTCATTACTTGATTGGTTGCCTGGTGTACATGATGTGTTCCACGTGTCTCAACTCAGAAAACATGTTCATGATCCAGATCTTGTTGTAGAAGAAGCAGCGCATCAGGATATAGACATAACTCCAGAATTAGCGCTCAGAAGAGAGCCATTAAAGATAGTTGGCAAAGAAACTAGAGAGCCAAGGAGCAAAAAGATTCATTTAGTCAAAGTGCAGTGGAGTAGTGATCCTAGAGACTGTACCTAGGAGACTGAGGAGAGCATTAAATAAGCCTACCCCAAATGCAGAGTAGACATCTCTGACTAACTCCGGTGCAAGGTACCTTTACAATACTTTGCATTTACATTTTGTTTCCTACTTTGCTGTTATTTCCTTTTCGAGGACGAAAAGTTTTAAGTGGGGGAGATTGTAATAACCCGGAAAATGTGAACCAATTTAAAATTTTTAAAATTGGTTATTACCAAAGAATTTAAATAATTGAAATAGCATATTTCAATAAAATAATGAATTGGGGCTAATAAGGCAGTTTGAAATTTTGAATACAAACTTTGTCTGACTGTACCGGGTGGAAAATAGAACAGATTTTAGCGAAACTGAAAATATTTAAATCTGTTTATGAATACCTTTCTAACGAATCTGAAAAATCGAAGTTTCATAACGGGAATCAAAAGTTATGGCCAAATGAATTTTCAGAAAGGTCGCTATATAGCATATATAACCCTTGAAAATAGATATTTTGCATACGACCTCAGAATTCGACGAAACCACTTTTGTTGGGTCCGGGATGTCAAATTATTGCTAGGTTTAAAATTTCATAATTTTTGAAGCTAGTATGTGAGCGGGGCAAAAGAAAATGTGATTGGTCAATTTCTATTAAAATGGGTCGACCTAAAAATGGCCATTTTTCAAACGAGCTCAGAATTCGACGAAACTGGTTTTGTTAGGACCGTATCGTCAAAACAAAGCTAGATTTATTTTTTTGGAATTTTTCGATTCAGTTTGTGGCCCTGGCAAATTGAAATGTACGTTCAAATTGAATATAAAATGTTTTATACTTTAATTTGAAAAATAACTGACTGTAACAGTCGAAATGGCTAACGAAACATATCCCATTGTGTCCGGGATGGGGGTATTTAGCTAGGGGCGACAGTCGTTGGGTATGATTTCGAGTTCGTTTGTAAAAACACTATTTAAAATTTTCTATAAATCCTCGGCCAATAGGATTTTTTCTTTCAAAAAAAAAAACTACGTAAAACCCTAGCCACCACCCTGCTCTGGACGATTCACGTTGCTCCAACCTTGCCTCCCCTTTTCCGGCCGCCACCGCCACCTACAGCCGACGCCACCACCACCACTCGACTCGCCTTCGCCCTCTCTTCACATCCGACCCCGATACGACCTCCACCATCACCTCCTCCGCCTAAATCGAAGCCAGGAAGTCATCGACTTCCCAGCGCCGCCGCCGCCGCTCCGATCTGCCACCGCACCCCCTCAAATCACCAGTGCCGTGAAGCCCTCGCCGTCCCCTTTCACGTCAGCACCGCCGATCATCCCAACACTGCATCGATTTTGCGAAAATCCCAAACCTAGTTCTGAACAAAATATAAAGGTTCGACCTTTATTATTCTGAATTGAAAATAACACTTTTAAGTGTTGCAAAACTTTGAAAAATAATATCGTTTTCGTTCGTTAACGAAATTTGATGAAACAGGAGACACCGTGACCGTGAGGAGGCTCTCTACCATCTAGCAGAAGCCGCGGATTTTTCTGATCTTCCTATGATTTTTAGCACTGCAAAAACCAATGTGAGGAATCTAAACTAAATTGTGTGAATGGAATCGCATTGTATAAATTATATAAGCGAAGTGTAAATTATATACGCATTGTATACCTCATGTACATGTGTTGTATAAGTTATATTAGCGATGTATAAATTATACAAGCATTGTATGAAACATATATGCTTTGAATTGTAATGAAATGCAAGTGAATTGTAGAAATAACATATATATATACACTCCCCTCGTCCACAGACCATGGACGATATTTATTGCTTGTGATTGACGTGATAGTATATGGTATGACGAATGGTTGGAAATAATTGTTTACGGTTGATATTGTGGTGGAAAATACCTTTGTGGTTGAAAAATACCTTTGTGGTTGAAAAATACCCTCTTGTGGTTGAAACAAATTAGAATAGGATTGTGGAATTGAAAATAAAACATGCCGCCTGCGTGCGAACTAGATGCATGATCCCCATTGTCAAAAACCGCAAGGTTTTAAGTAGAGCGAGGAGCCGTAGTAGGGACGGTCCCGGTTTTAACTACCCAGCCGTTACGCTGCCGAAATTTTCTGAAATATTCATGTGTTAGAATAATTTTCATTTGTTGAAATTAATCACATTTTTATATATATACAACTATAGAGAATATTCATGTGTTGAGTTGAAATTCATTCGTTGAATCGAAATTCATGTGTTGAATATTATTTGAATTTAAACAATTAGCTTTAGCGATAAAAATCACATTTTTATATATATACAAACTATAGAGAATATTCATGTGTTGAGTTGAAATTCATTCGTTGAATCGAAATTCATGTGTTGAATATTATTTGAATTTTAACCAAATAGATTTAGCGAAAAAATCACATTTTTATATATATACAACTATAGAGAATATTCATGTGTTAGAATAATTTTCATTTTTTGAAATTAATCTCATTTTTATATATATATACAACTATAGAGAATATTCATGTGTTGAGTTGAAATTCATTCGTTGAATCGAAATTCATGTGTTGAATATTATTTGAATTTAAACAAATAGCTTTAGCGATAAAAATCACATTTTTATATATATACAGACTATAGAGAATATTCATGTGTTGAGTTGAAATTCATTCGTTGAATCGAAATTCATGTGTTGAATATTATTTGAATTTAAACAAATAGCTTTAGCGATAAAAAATCACATTTATATATATATATATATTCAAACTATAGAAAATATCCATGTGTTGAATTGAAATTCATGTGTTAGATTTTATCGTATTTCAAAATAAAACGAACAGACAATAAAAACTACAGCTTTATTGTGAATATGAAGTGTTAAAAACATTCACGTGTTGAATAAATATTTTTGAAGATAAAAATATTTCTTTTATCATGTATACGCTTTGATAAAAATACACACGTGTCGAAATAAATAATAGTTTGCTAGAAATATTATTATTAGCTTTGTTCTGCATATATATACATGTGTTGAACAGGGAAAATGGATTAGCTGTAGAGTAAAGAAATTATTTGCGTGCCCGACAAATAGGTAAGCCTTGATGAGTTGGCTGCGCAATTTTATTTTTATATCAACTCCTGTGAATGCCATTGGATGCGGAGTGCTGGTTATTCTATGTGAAATAATAAACATCGCCATAGGATAGTAACAATTAATTTTGAACTACACTACATGGCATACTTCTTGATGATAGGCATACTTTATCCTATTCCACATAAGCAATTGGAGCTTGTGTGACGAGGTGGAAGATTTACCATACGAGCGAGAGGCTTGTATGGCGATGACTATATACTACAGGTTGAACTGATGACTGATATGGACTATATAAAATATAACGATAAATTGCCAGATTAATAAAAACCCCACACGGGTCTGGAGTTGACAATAATCACGTCTCTCTAGTTATTAGATACAGCACATGGACTATTTATTTCCACACGGAACGGGGTGACGAGAATTTATTCTCTGGAGTTATTATCTATACACGCTCCCCCGTAAACACCAGAATATATCACTATAAATATGTGGATGCTTTATAGGATTTATTGGGTACCTAACACGGCCCAATAAATTTCCAAACCCCTCCCCGTACAAAGGAGGTTATGGCGAAATTTTTCGAAATATTAAGGCGTTAGTGAAATATTTGAAGTGAAAACGAAGTTGAAAGTTATTAATGAACTATATTTGAAATTATAGAATGAAATATATATATATAAATATAAATATAATTAAAAGGAATCGAAGCCGTGCAGTTCGTGTTTTGGAATCGTAATTTGAAACGATTAGTACGAGAAATCCGACCATCGGATTTTCCCGAAACCGCAACCGCTGGGTTTGCCTTGGAAAAATCTTTCCAATGGCACCAACCTTGTAAAAATCCAACGGTTGGATTGTCCGGAATGTTAAATTCAAATCTGAAGAAAAACAGCGCCAGAATCGTTTATATTTATATATAAATATAAATAAATTTAATCGAATAATGACGCTGCAGTTCGAATTTTGAAACCATAACTTCAAACGACTAGTGTGGAAGATCCGACCGTCAGATTTTCATGAAACTGGAACCGTTGGGTTCGCTTTGGGAATACCTTCCCACTGATATAGACTTCGTAGAAATCCAACAGTTAGATTTTCCGATATGTGTAAAACAAATTAGAGGAAAAATAGCGCCAGTGCCACGGCATGACCTGAAATGTCGTTTAATTATATATGGCCAATTTTAATAAATAAAAATGGCGAAAAATCGTTATAAAATATTATAAGCAACATAGATTGCAAATAAACCAATTGGGCTTGAATTGTTTGATATTTGATGGTTGTATGTGTTTGACACGAAAATAACACTAAAGAACTGAAATATGGATGTCGAATAATATGACCATGGAAAGAATCGATTTAAATTCTAATTACGTGAATTATTTGAAAAGGCCGAGCTAACCCTCATTTCAAATAATTGATCGAGCGATTCGAATTGGAAAATGCACAGACGATTCAAGACCGACGATCTTCGTATCGGTTGGATGGGCGCTGCTGAGGTTCCTGACTGGAGTAGCTACTGGGAAGGAACGGAAGTAGTAGCCGTCTGAACGTATGCGTTGATTGGACGGATATACGAGGAATTTGACGCCTCCGGTTTCGTTCAGACCCAGAACGGACTTGTAAATGGACAGTGTGTCTGACATTGGATTTTGTTCTATACTGATTGATCTCTGTTAAATATATATCTGTTTGGCGGTGGAGAATTTATTCTTTTGCTTAACGCCCTTCTCTGAGACATACGAGCTCAGAGGTTATATATCGATAGAAATCAGTCGTATGGAGTGGATTGCCTATGTGGCATGCCAAGATGCTGTGATCAAGGATTCTGTTGCAAAGCAAAGTCTTGTGGATGATGATCAAAGCACGGTCTACGTGGCCTGGCTTTGTGTATAGCGTGGATTCGCGAGCCTCACACCTCGGTATGAGTTAAAAACGGGATACGGACCGCTGGGAGAGCACGACGTTTCTTTCTAGCTATGGTGGTGTCAGTGACTTACCAGCCCTGACATTTATATCTACTTTTCACCTTTGTGGTTGTTGGAATGCGAGGTGCCTCGATTATAGGTCTGTAAGGACCGGGAAACGTGTGTTCAGGAATTGCCAATCCTCAAACGTAAGAGAGGACCGACCCAGCCGAATCCAGGGTTACCCAGAGTGTGTAGTCATGAGGCATTTGCTGGAATGTCTCAAAGCGGAGAGGAGCTTGCCCCTTGCCTCGACTCATGACGGAAATCCAATTTCCAATACGGAATAACAGACTCGATTGTAGAACTATTATGGCGACAAAGTGGTATGGGGCACTTATGCCGTCTATGATTGATATTTATGATTCTATTCATTTTTGAAACATATATGCACTAGTAATAATATCAAATGATTTTGCTTTATACGTATTAAGCATATTTGGCCATTATAAGGTAAAACTCTATCCTCCGGCTTGCGTTGCATTGTATGATGGGACCTGAGTCTTATAATGGCTTCATTCTTTTTAAAAAGCATTGCGTTGTTTTAAAGAATTTACTTTGTTTTAAATGCACTAGCAATCACTGGAGTAAACCCGTTCCACGAAAGTGGCGTGGTCCTATGATTAGCTTATTACTGTTGTTTAAACTGTTAAATAGATTCCTCATACTAGTTCCCATGACTGACTCATTGTTTGTTTCACTTTGCAAACGCGGGTGCCCTCATTTTCACACGGGCAACCTAGTTCACAGGTGACAGGTTGTTTTTGGCTCTGCACTGTTGCATAGAGTGCATTTTGGCTCATGGCGAGGCTGACTTCACAGAGATGACTTTGACTTTTTCCGCCATTATTGTACTTATATTATGATTCCGCCACAGGCGATGCAGACTGCTTTACTTTCAGTGTTTATTCTCGTATGTATATGTACCGCCTTCGGCGATGTAGACTGATACCCTTATTATGTCTCACTGCTTGTATGTATTCCGCCTCTGGCGATGATGACTGATCACTTCCCTTTTATTTACTAAGTTATATCCTACGCTGTGCTATTCTGATGTTGTTACATGTTGTGATTCCGCTGTCATATCCATGTAAAATTATTCTATTTATTGTTTTTGCTATTATCTGTTCTCTGCTATGATGATTGATGTGTTATATTTCAATGATTATCCTTAATACCGCCCCTCGGATTTTGGGATCGTCACATGGGGTCTGTGCATTATCAAAGGTATCATGTGTTTAGAGATTCAAGGCAATCCATGGCATATGCAAATGTAAACAATCATGCTTTAGGTCGTCTCTACGTTTGGAGTAGGTGCATTCTTTGATGGACCAAACCAGTAGTTCAATTATGTCACAAAAATCTAACATGCAAAGTAAAGATCACATAGTTAATGGACAATACATCAGGTGCACGATTTATGCATGTAGATATGCATGTGTACTGGGTAACAGCTGCGCCCAAGCTATACCAAAGTTGGTCAAGTCATTTCAAACATTAAAAGTAGAATAGGAATTTCATGAAAATTCACTACAGGGTCAAGTGGCGACGTATGGGTTTGCACAGCATAAAGTTCGAGAGCATGCAAAAGAGTTAATAGCACAAAACCAACAAGTTTTGGACAACGACAGAGCAATATGGTACTCAACATCATTGTGTAGTTAAGTAAACCCGTGCTTGTAACTCTCTCACCTACCTCATGAATGACTAACTAAGAGATTAAATATGCGACAAATGTCACATGCAAAGAGTGGCAGACCCAATTACTAGGCAACACATATTCAACAAGATAGTAACAGTAAGATGTTATGCTATCAACAAATAAGAAGGTCAGTATAGGTCCAATGTGTGCCAATTCCTATACTACTAAAATAACAACCCAAGTGTGAAGCATGCATGTAGTGTAACCAATATAACTTGATGAGTGTCAATCACAAACAACCCAAGTTACTAATTTATTCTCAGTATGATATTGGTGTTAAGCCACTTGAAACTAAGCTAATCGAATTTCGTGAGTGGGTTAACACTCACCTGTGGATGCGGCGGTCAGAAGTCAGGGTGGACGACGACTGTCGTTCAAAGGGAGAAGGTGGAGGCGAAATGCGGTTTGACTGGAGGAGGCTTTGGCGGCCTAGCGACGGAAAGAGGTAAGCGGAACTCTATCGAGGTTTGCCAACGTCTTGGGCTCAGATCCAAGCCTTGCGGGTGTCGGAGTAGCTAGCGGCGACAGAGGATTGCTGTAACAACCCGTATTTTCAATAACCTGTTATTACATAAATCGAGGCAGAATTTAATTCTAAAATCTGAATCAAGGGAAACGGGCTATGCCATTGCGTTCGTCTCGGAAAAATACGCGAAATAGAGTCCGAGTTTTCGAAAATCGGAGTCCGTATGACCCAGTTAAGGCCCATTGAAGTTTTCAGAAATTTCCATATTAAAAACAGATTTGAATTTCAAGTTCAAAGTTGGAAATTAGGGCAAACTGGCGCAGGCGGGAAAACTCCCGCCAGGACCCCCATGTCGACAGGCATGTCGACAGGGTCCCCAGGGTGTCGACAGCCCTGTCGACACAGGGTGGCCGGGCAGTTTTGCCTGGCGCACCATTTTGGGTCTTGGTCTGGTCTTGTGGCTTGGTTCTAGAGAATTCCGAAATCTGATGGACCTAATTCAACCTAGGGTTAATCCTATGGTCTATATCACTAGCCTAATCTATAAATAAGACCCTAACCTACCCTAAATCATTCATTATTCATTCTAGCAACTAAACTATGTCAAAATCCATCCTCTCATGGCCTCCACCCTCTTCATACAATTCCTAAACAAATTCCTAAGAGATTTCCAATCATACAAGGGTATTTGGGCTTGTATGATCCTCTTTAGCTTGCATTAAAGTCTTGTTTCTCTATTGTCATCATAAAGGAGGAGTCTTGATCAAGTTTGCTTGCATTTTGGGGTTTTATTTTGTTGCATAAGGGGTTTCTTACATTTGCTATACTCATTTGAGTCCGCATAAGCATTGTAAGCCCTCTTACCTTCATTTTAGAAACTCTAAAGTTAATATGTGATGAAAGTTGGGATTTATGCATGTTTAGTAAGTTATGCATGCTTATGCGAGTTCACTATGCTATGTTATGCATGTTTAATAAGTTATGCATGTTTATGCAAGTTCACTATGCCATGATTTGCAAGTTTATTGAGTTATGCATGTTTATGCAAGTTCACTATGCCATGATTTGCAAGTTTATTGAGTTATGCATGTTTATGCAAGTTCACTATGCCATGATTTGCAAGTTTATTGAGTTATGCATGTTTATGCAAGTTCACTATGCCATGGTTTGCAAGTTTATTGAGTTATGCATGTTTATGCAAGTCCACTGTTTCATGGTTTGCAAGTTTATTGGGTTATGCATGTTTATGCAAGTTCACTATGCTATGTTATGCATGTTTGATAAGCTATGCATACTTATGCAAGTTCACTATGCCATGTTATGCATGTTTGATAAGTTATGCATGCTTATGCAAGTTCACAATGACACGTTATGCATGTTTGACAAGTTATGCATGTTTATGCAAGTTCCATATGCTATGTTAGGCAAGTTTAACATGTTATGCACGTTTATGGTAATATGCAAGTTCACTATGCTAAGTTATGCAAGTCTAACACGTTATGCATGTTTGTTGTGGTATGCAAGTTCATCATGTATGTTATGCCAAGTTCCCTCTTCCTACCCTTTATGCGTTATTACGAATATGTAAGCGATAGAATGACGTTGGGGGGTTTGGGTAAACTTAAAATACATGAAAATATAAGATTGGGAATTTACCTATTAAGTTAGGTCTACCCCTTGGGAATTTACCTATTAAGTTAGGTCTACCCAAGTATTTGTTGACTTGTAATTATGTTTTGAAATAAAGTGGACATGACACTTAGAAAACATAAGTGTGGCCAACTCGAGGTTGGGTTGAGTTTGTAGCGTAATTCTACCCGGGACCTACCGGCTTAACTAGTGGCTACAAACAATAGGACCCAATGTGAGAAGTTGGTCATGTGTACCTTGGACCCGAGGTTAGACCAAGTTGTGGTGTAAAGCTACCCGGACCCGCCCGGCTTAACTAGTAACCGCAACAAAGTCTAATGTGAGAGGTTAAGGCACAATTAAATTAATTAATGCCTCATGATTAGGGTTAAGTCAGGGTCCACTAATACTTAACCAATTTGGGGATTCGAGGGATTGAAATGGGGTTAAGTTGTGACCTGTCGGTTACACTTAACCAATTTAATCCATTTTGGGGTTTGAGGGATTGAAATGGGGTTAAGTTGTGAACTGTCGGTTACACTTAACCAATTTAATCCATGATTAGTGAAGGGTTAGATCACACTTAACCCTCTTAGGAAACCCTAGCAACGTGGTCTGTTCCAGCAGTAATCCCAGTTTGGTATCATCACAACCCTAGAGGCTGGGCTAGGGCGGGGCACGATTACTGGACTGATGTAAGCGACCAAAGCGACGGCTGAGTGGTACAGCGGTGCGGGTCCAGGCGGGCTACGGACGTGCACGTAATCCGGTGTTGGACAAACTCGAGGCACGGGTACCAGTAGGTTTAGACTGTGCATTATTGCTTCAGTGTCTGGGGTTGACACCCGAGGGCTTGATACACCCGAAGGTGGACCCAGCACAGTCGGACTACATCCATATGTGGGCCGTATGGACACCAACACTTGACATGTTAGGCTTATAGGGAGCCGATCGACTAGACCGTTTGGTTGGACCTTATATTAAGGTCACTTCATGTTATTGGGTCAAAGCTTGGGCCAAGGGATCAATACCTGTTATGTTGGTTTGCTAGTACACCGTGGTGCAAAACTTAACCTTGTTTATGCGATGACACCTCTATCTATCTTGTAGTTAATTTATCATGCCAGTATGTTGTTATCTATGATCATCTCAGTTTCCATCATGCTGTTAACTTTATTAGTTTATAGACTGATCGTAGCAGGGCTTACTGAGTCTTTTTGACTGACCTGTTTTCTTTCGCCTCTTTTCTTCCGTTTCCCCCCCCCCAGGTTCTCAGGGAGGGAATACAGGAGCCTAGCTTGGATCTTAGCTGCTTTCTTGGATAGCTCATGTATGCTTTGGACTTGAGCTCGCTATGGTTTTTCCACTTTGGGGATAGCTACTTTTATGTTTTCCTTTTCAGTTTCAGATGATGTTATTTTATGTACTAGACTTGTTTATTTGGGAAATTGACATTATGATGTAGCAGACTTGTTTTTGAAATGGTTTAAAATTCTTCCGTTGTTTTATCTATCTACTTACTCTGTTTATTTACATATATATATGTCATGTCCTGCCTTGTTATATCATTATGCATGTTTACCTTGTTTCAAAAAAAAAAAAAAAAACGCCCCACCAAAGTCAGAGTTGCTTGCAAGAGCCACCCTGGCGGAGGTGGGGTGTTACATTTGGTATCAGAGCATATGGTTTACGAGAAGGGATAAAAAGGTTTTTAAAAACTTTTGAAAAACTATTTTCAAAACCAAGTATAAAGTATTTTCCAAAGAAAAGTCTAGTTATTTTTAAAAGGCTATTCCCCAAAAGCCATTAGCACTATCCTTTGACCCCTCGTTTGAACTCTTTTCTTTTCGTTTCCAACATGTCTGATAATCTCAATTTACCCGAAGGAGTAACAATACCCGATTGGTTTCGTCGGTACTTGGAAGTCACGGCACCGGTCCCGGGTGTCTCTAATGTTGTCTTTCCAGTCAAGGCCGCTGTTCCTCCTCCTCCTCCCGTATCTGATGTTCCTCTTCCCCCTCAGCCTCCACAAACGGATTTTGCAGAAACTTGTAAGAACTTTAAGATGATGGGTGGCAAGAATTTTAGTGGAACAGAGACTTTTGTAGAGGCAAGGAATTGGTTGAAAGAGACCGAAGATCTTTTAGCCACCTTTGATATAGGTGACCGCAGGAAGGTTTTATTAGCAGTATGGTTGCTAAAGGAAGAAGCTGCACGTTGGTGGGTAGCCACCACCGCTACTAGGCCAATTGAGACTTGGGATGACTTTAGAGGAAGGTTTGGACTGAGGTTCTTATCACTGAAGCAAGGGGACATGACTATTAGGGAATACATAGATAAGTTTAATCAACTGGCTCGGGTCGATTTAGACTTGGTTAATACAGCTCAGAAGAAGGCCCTACACTTTGCTCTAGGATTAAACGAGCCATTACATGGTTTGGCCATGTCTCATATACCCTTGGGGGCGACTTTCGAGAATTTGGTGAATATGGCCCTACTTCAAGAAGAAGATAGCAATGACAAGAAAGAGGTCAAGGCGAATGAGTCTCAAGGCGAGAGGGTAAATTCCGGGAAACGAGGCAAGAATAACAACAACCGCAAGGATAAGCCAAGAGAGAATAGGAAATGCAACTTCTGTGGTAAAGTTGGACATATATCCAGGGAATGTAGGAAGAAGAAGAGAAAGCGGGGCGAATGCTTTCATTGTGGTGAGTTTGGACATCTCATCAAGGATTGCCCGAGGAAACAAGGGCAAGGTCAGACTCAGTGTACAGGACTATCTGGAGGGCGAGTTCATCCCCTCAACACCGTTCTTCCAGCTCATGATAGAGGTAGTGTTTCTGTTGAAAGACTTGTTTACATTTTCTGATTTTCCCTGTTCGTACTTTGTTTGATTCTGGCACATCGCATAGTTTTATTTCATCTGATCTAGTTGAAAGTTTGCACCTAAGTACTAGCCTAGTTGATGATCCCGTAGTTGTTTCAAATCCAATTGGGGGTTCCGCCCAATTGTCTGTGGTCTGGGTGGATTTGAAAATTTCTATCTTGAGTATAGAATTCTCGTGGGATGTTTATATTCTCGGTTTCAGGGGATATGGGTTGGTTTTGGGCATGGAATGGTTGTCCTGTTTTGGAGCCATTCTTGGATTTTGTGCATAGGGTTGTGAGGCTCATGATCCGCCTCGGTAATACCCTAGAAATTTCTAGTAACCCTATGGATCCCGTCATGTTATGTTATCTTGAATCCCTCGACTCGTCTATCGATAGTTTGCAATCTGTGAGGGTGGTCCGAGAATATCCTGATATCTTGGGTGAAGTGAAGGGGTTACCCTGGACGTGGGATAGATTTCCGCATTATCTGGTTGGTAATACCAAGCCAGTTTCGTGGCCGGTTAGGCGCATGACCTCGCGAGATGAGAGTTGAGAAAGCAAGTCAAGGAGTTGCTTGAGAAGAACTTCCGGAGACGAAGCATTTTCGAGTAGGGTGCTCCAGTAGTATTCGTTACTAATATGGACAGTTTGCTTCGCTTATGTGTTGATTATCGTGAGAAGAATAGACAACCGTTATCAAGGATTGATGATTTGTTTGATCAGCTTGTAGGAACATCTGTTTTCTTTTGATCCAGCTACCGGATTCCATCAGCTTAGGATGGCTGAGGATGGAATTGACAAGACTGCGTTTAGGAGTCTAGATGGATTTTTGGAATGGCTAGTCATGCTATTTGGTTTGACTAATGCACCCGCATATTACGTGAACTTGATGGGTAGGGTGTTTAGGGAGTCCTTGAACAAGTTTGTCGCGGTCGTCGTAGACGATATTTTGATCTCCTTAAAAGAACGAGGAAGAGCATGCTAGACACCTCAAGGAGGTGATGGATACGCTTAGAGCCACCAGTTGAAGGTCAAGTTCTCCAAATGTCACTTTGGAGGAAAGAAGTTGGATTTCTTGGGCACATAGTTCCTAAGTAAGCCTTGGCGGTGGATTCCGCTAAAGTGGTTGCGGTTTAGGACCGGAAAACTCTGAGGAGGGCAATTGAAGTAAGAAGCTTTCTCCGTTTGGCTAGTTAGTTAGCATTCCCTGAGCTTAGACTTACTCTTCTGGATCAAGAATGGGGTTTCACAGGAAGAAGACCCGCAGTTAGTCAAGAACATGGACCAGTTGATTCGAGGCGAGATGTTAAGTCACCTCGCTAGATATATTATAGATAACAAGGGATGACTAAGGCGCGATGAGAGATTATGTGTTCCTCGAGTGGAAGACTTGGTAAAGAAGGTTCTTGAAGATGCGCATCACTCGAGGAGGTGGCCGAGTTGGTCTCAGGATGCATGTTGTGCCACCAGGTTAAGGCCAAGTCATAGAAGCCCGGCGGGCCATTACCTCCATTGGAGGTTCCGCAAGGGAAGTGTGAAAACATCTCGATAGATTATGTGGATAGATTACCTAGATCAAAGAAAGGAAATACGGGTAGGTGGGTCATAATAGGTAGACTCACGAAGAGTGCTCATTTCAGTCCGGTGAAGAGCGAGAGGACTGCATCATGGTTAGCAACGGTTTACCCTCAAGAAGTTGGCCAGTTTTGAAATAGCCTACAGGAAGCCATGGGTAGGCAACTGAATCTAGGTATGGCCTATCACTCATAGGCAGATGGTTCATTTCGATTAAGCATGAGTTATAGAAAATCACGTTTATAAGGGCAATTGGCAACGTGGATTGGTATTTTCAAGAAAAGTTCTACTGCGTGGAATACTTTATAGTAAGTAGATGAGATCCAGGATTCACTAGTGAATTTTGGAGAGCTTGCATGAAATCATGAGGTTACAGTTATGTTTAAGCCAAGTATACAGAAAGAAGAATAAGTGGAAAAGGAAGACGAGAGGCGATAATGAAATGAATTCCAACTCGAATTTGGGAAATAGGAGTTAGGAAGCCAAGAAATCATGAAGTGAAAGACGGTCAAAGCACAGTGGAGTTAAGCTCAAGGAAACGTGACTAAGAAGAGTGAAGATGCACGCATCATATCTCTTTGTAAGAGTGCATCCTTGATCCTTGTTCTCCTGTGGAGCTTGCTTGCAAGTTATCTTTTGTATATATCCTCTCGGTCCCGTTCTCGATCTTATTTCTGTTGTAAACTCCATAAGGGGGTTATGACTCATCGGTTAGTACTATATGTCAGAGATGAATGGATTTCTTTTAATCCAAAAAGGAGTTTATCTTGCTTATCTTCTAAGGTCTCTTTTTATCCATGTTTATCTAGTTTATCGTGTTTATCTTGTCATGAGAACCTTAGGTAGAATCCTTTGGATGAAACATGTGTTTGAGACATGTTATGTTTGATGGTTGCAAGTGGTTGCAGGTGTTTGCAAGTGGTTGCTCGTGGATGCATTATACACAATTAGGCACTAGATCGGCTCGCACACTCCTCATATTGCATATGCATGAGTGTTTATGCTTATTCATGGATGAAAATTGTGTGTTATCACATGGATGTTGCATATGGGTGTATGTTATGTGCACACATATAGATGATATACATATGTTAGGAATTGCATACATATGGATTCATTTCACCAACATAATTCGCATTGATGATATTTGCATTAGATAAGTACATATACACACACCTCTGCATATGTTCATCCAGCATTTAGAATCTTGTAAGGACAATGATTGCTCGTGGATGATGCTTTGAGTAGATGGATGATTGGATGGTAGGATATGTTCTTCCTAACTTAAAGATTTCGGGGACGAAATCCTTTAAGGAGGGGAGAATGTAACAACCCGTATTTTCAATAACCTATTATAACATAAATCGAGGCAGAATTTAATTCTAAAATCTGAATCAAGGGAAACGGGCTATGCCATTGCGTTCGTCTCGGAAAAATACGCAAAATAGAGTCCGAGTTTTCAAAAATCGGAGTCCGTATGACCCAGTTAAGGCCCATTGAAGTTTTCAGAAATTTCCATATTAAAAACAGATTTGAATTTCAAGTTCAAAGTTGGAAATTAGGGCAAACTGGCGCAGGCGGGAAAACTCCCGCCAGGACCCCCATGTCGACAGGCATGTCGACAGGGTCCCCAGGGTGTCGACAGCCCTGTCGACAGCCCTGTCGACACAGAGTGGCCGGGCAGTTTTGCCTGGCGCACCATTTTGGGTCTTGGTCTGGTCTTGTGGCTTGGTTCTAGAGAATTCCGAAATCTGATGGACCTAATTCAACCTAGGGTTAATCCTATGGTCTAAATCACTAGCCTAATCTATAAATAAGACCCTAACCTACCCTAAATCATTCATTATTCATTCTAGCAACTAAACTATGTCAAAATCCATCCTCTCACGGCCTCCACCCTCTTCATACAATTCCTAAACAAATTCCTAAGAGATTTCCAATCATACAAGGGTATTTAGGCTTGTATGATCCTCTTTAGCTTGCATTAAAGTCTTGTTTCTCTATTGTCATCATAAAGGAGGAGTCTTGATCAAGTTTGCTTGCATTTTGGGGTTTTATTTTGTTGCATAAGGGGTTTCTTACATTTGCTATACTCATTTGAGTCCGCATAAGCATTGTAATCCCTCTTACCTTCATTTTAGAAACTCTAAAGTTAATATGTGATGAAAGTTGGGATTTATGCATGTTTAGTAATTTATGCATGTTTAGTAAGTTATGCATGCTTATGCGAGTTCACTATGCTATGTTATGCATGTTTAATAAGTTATGCATGTTTATGCAAGTTCACTATGCCATGATTTGCAAGTTTATTGAGTTATGCATGTTTATGCAAATTCACTATGCCATGATTTGCAAGTTTATTGAGTTATGCATGTTTATGCAAGTTCACTATGCCATGGTTTGCAAGTTTATTGAGTTATGCATGTTTATGCAAGTCCACTATGCCATGGTTTGCAAGTTTATTAGGTTATGCATGTTTATGCAAGTTCACTATGCTATGTTATGCATGTTTGATAAGCTATGCATACTTATGCAAGTTCACTATGCCATGTTATGCATGTTTGATAAGTTATGCATGCTTATGCAAGTTCACAATGACACGTTATGCATGTTTGACAAGTTATGCATGTTTATGCAAGTTCCATATGCTATGTTAGGCAAGTTTAACATGTTATGCATGTTTATGGTAATATGCAAGTTCACTATGCTAAGTTATGCAAGTCTAACACGTTATGCATGTTTGTTGTGGTATGCAAGTTCATCATGTATGTTATGCCAAGTTCCCTCTTCCTACCCTTTATGCGTTATTACGAATATGTAAGCGATAGAATGACGTTGGGGGGTTTGGGTAAACTTAAAATACATGAAAATATAAGATTGGGAATTTACCTATTAAGTTAGGTCTACCCCTTGGGAATTTACCTATTAAGTTAGGTCTACCCAAGTATTTGTTGACTTGTAATTATGTTTTGAAATAAAGTGGACATGACACTTAGAAAACATAAGTGTGGCCAACTCGAGGTTGGGTTGAGTTTGTAGCGTAATTTTACCCGGGACCTACCGGCTTAACTAGTGGCTACAAACAATAGGACCCAATGTGAGAAGTTGGTCATGTGTACCTTGGACCCGAGGTTAGACCAAGTTGTGGTGTAAAGCTACCCGGACCCGCCCGGCTTAACTAGTAACCGCAACAAAGTCTAATGTGAGAGGTTAAGGCACAATTAAATTAATTAATGCCTCATGATTAGGGTTAAGTCAGGGTCCACTAATACTTAACCAATTTGGGGATTCGAGGGATTGAAATGGGGTTAAGTTGTGACCTGTCGGTTACACTTAACCAATTTAATCCATTTTGGGGTTTGAGGGATTGAAATGGGGTTAAGTTGTGAACTGTCGGTTACACTTAACCAATTTAATCCATGATTAGTGAAGGGTTAGATCACACTTAACCCTCTTAGGAAACCCTAGCAACGTGGTCTGTTCCAGCAGTAATCCCAGTTTGGTATCATCACAACCCTAGAGGCTGGGCTAGGGCGGGGCACGATTACTGGACTGATGTAAGCGACCAAAGCGACGGCTGAGTGCTACAGCGGTGCGGGTCCAGGCGGGCTACGGACGTGCACGTAATCCGGTGTTGGACAAACTCGAGGCACGGGTACCAGTAGGTTTAGACTGTGCATTATTGCTTCAGTGTCTGGGGTTGACACCCGAGGGCTTGATACACCCGAAGGTGGACCCAGCACAGTCGGACTACATCCATATGTGGGCCGTATGGACACCAACACTTGACGTGTTAGGCTTATAGGGAGCCGATCGACTAGACCGTTTGGTTGGACCTTATATTAAGGTCACTTCATGTTATTGGGTCAAAGCTTGGGCCAAGGGATCAATACCTGTTATGTTGGTTTGCTAGTACACCGTGGTGCAAAACTTAACCTTGTTTATGCGATGACACCTCTATCTATCTTGTAGTTAATTTATCATGCCAGTATGTTGTTATCTATGATCATCTCAGTTTCCATCATGCTGTTAACTTTATTAGTTTATAGACTGATCGTAGCAGGGCTTACTCAGTCTTTTTGACTGGCCTGTTTTCTTTCGCCTCTTTTCTTCCGTTCCCCCCCCCCCAGGTTCTCAGGGAGGGAATACAGGAGCCTAGCTTGGATCTTAGCTGCTTTCTTGGATAGCTCATGTATGCTTTGGACTTGAGCTCGCTATGGTTTTTCCACTTTGGGGATAGCTACTTTTATGTTTTCCTTTTCAGTTTCAGATGATGTTATTTTATGTACTAGACTTGTTTATTTGGGAAATTGACATTATGATGTAGCAGACTTGTTTTTGAAATGGTTTAAAATTCTTCCGCTGTTTTATCTATCTACTTACTCTGTTTATTTACATATATATATATATGTCATGTCCTACCTTGTTATATCATTATGCATGTTTACCTTGTTTCAAAAAAAAAAACGCCCCACCAAAGTCAGAGTTGCTTGCAAGAGCCACCCTGGCGGAGGTGGGGTGTTACAATTGCTGATCGAGGCGGAGCGGATCTGACTTCGGTTGGGCAGCCACTTGTTTTTTAGCCGGCTTTTGATTTTTTTTTCCAGATCGGTGGCCTCATTTTGATTTATGGGGAAAGGGGTGCGGATGGAGCTACAATTTCAAAAGGAAGAGGAAATAGATTTTGCAAAGAGGAATTTTGGTGAAGGAACAAATGAAATGGCACGACTGATAAAGTAAAGGAGGAGAGAGGACGCGTGGAAAAACAGGGACGCGTGTTAGAACCAACGAAGGAAAAGGTGGAAAGTGGACTATACGTGGTGTGCAAAACAGAACAAGGAGCCAAGTGTCCAAGACAATTAAACAAATGAAATTTTCTTTTAGTATAGATACAAAATATTATCCTATATATATACAAACCATACTAGCACATTATATGATTTCAAATCCAATTTCACTTTAATTTTTCTTGATTAAATTACAAACTCACATTTCAAGTTTTGAATAAATGACGTCAATAACATTTGTTTGACTTTCATATTAAAATAACAAAAGATTTTTCACCGTTAAATATCCAAATTATTAACGATGTGAATTGTCGCAAATATTTATATTGAAATTAAATTTACGAAAGGAAATAATATTTACAAAAGTATTTCCATTACACTCAAAACAAATAAAAGTATTATTTAAAACCAAACATAAATATTAATTTCATCATCAAATCTAAGTTTAATTATATTTTAAATATCGAAATCTCTGGGCCGTTACATTTCTGTACTTAGAAAATATCTTCTATTTATAATTGGAAAATATTCCAATTACTTATCTCTTTCACGACCATTCATTTTTAGACTTAGGAAATATTTATAATCATATTTCCAAAAATTCACTTCCTTGGGTTAAAACAAATGTTGTGTAAAACATCGTCACGACAACCACAACACTGCATTCAACTAACTCTTATTCAAACATTTCTCTTCGAGACTGGATCTTGCTATTTATCAGTTAAAAATGAAATCAATCAAGTTGGGGTATAATTACCTCTCAGACCTTGACTGAAAACATCATTAACTTCAAAACAGACAAGACCACTTAACTCGAATAACCAACACCAAACAAACCAATTATTCATTTTTAAAACGTATATACATTTCTCTTTCTATTACCAGATTTTTGATTTCCTTTTTGTTAATACTATTCTATTTTTAAGTTCGTTTCCTTATCGAATTCTATATATATCGATACAATGATTTCTAACTATCAAATTTCTTAAAAATATTCTAACTCCTTAAATTCCCGGAAAAATTCGCCATAACCTCCTTTATACCGGGAGTATCGGGAAAATCCTCAAACCGCCACACAGGCCTCTCCATACAAAAAGAAAAAGAAAAGCCAAGCGGCTAGCCGATACGGCGCATAAAACCTCATATGTGAATTAAATACATACCTTTTGTCAGGCATTCTATATATATATCTTTATTAACTTCATTCCATACCCGTCTCATGTATATCTATACATTTCTAATTCATTTCAACTTAATACACTCGTTTTTACTGAACTCGTTAATTAACTTGCTAGTTTACTCCTTTGTCTATTTCACTTTTATATGTGAACATAACATGTTCAAATAAAATTCTAACTCACTTATAAACTCTTTGGATTCGATTTTTAATTTAAGTTTCATATTCGATTTCGAATATGAATCCAC
This sequence comes from Allium sativum, assembly GCA_030737875.1. Lineage (NCBI taxonomy): Eukaryota > Viridiplantae > Streptophyta > Magnoliopsida > Asparagales > Amaryllidaceae > Allium > Allium sativum. The sequence goes on from CM060912.1 coordinate 339,471,562, forward strand.
AAATCCAATTCACTTTTCAAGGTTCAACTTCAATTCAAAATTTCCATTAACTAGTTGCTAATTAACCATTTTGCCTATTTCACCCTTTTTATTTGAATATAACTTGTTCAAACATATGTTAACTTGTTTGTACACTAATCAAATTCCATTTTCAACCTAAGTTTCATATTCGATTTCGAATATAAATTTACTAACCCAATTCTCTAATCTAAAGTCAAGTTCGATTCAAAATCCCATTAACTGATTATTCTTCAATTAGTTAACTCTATTCAAAAATTCAAAATATGATTTTTGTCCCAAAATCATTTCATTTACACAGCTTGAGCTCGTATTTATTTTACAACTCAAATCTGGATTTTTCAAATGGAAGTTCAGATTTTTATCTGCTTAAAAATCCTTTTATTTATTTAAATAAACCGTTATCGTTTTTAAAACGATTATTCCGCTGTTTTTTTGAAAAATTGATTTTGATATAACTCAAAATCTATGCGACGAAATCCAGATTTTTCTCTTTCATTAGAAAACTATTATTCAACTGGTCCTGACGGTTCTTGTTTCAAAGAATTCCGACTTAATTTGAGTCCTATATACTCAATTGAAGTTCGAATCACCAATTTACGAATTGCAGCGCAGCGACGAGTTCGTTTTAATTATATTTAATATATAAATGTTTAAACTTTGTTTATATATAAATTCAACTCCATTCTGATATATTTTTAATATATATCAAATCCATTTTTCCAATCCCACATAATATTTCCGATCTTCTAAAATTGTCGATTTTCCCTAACTCGGAAATAAATTTATTTATACTTCGATCTTCTATATTCAAATTCCATTCCAATTCTATTTGAATTCAATATTCAAATTCCATTTCAATTTCTATATTCAAATTCTATATTTGAATCCCATTTGAATTTCTATATTCAAATTCTGTATTTTAAATCCCATTTGAATTTCTATATTCAATTTCTATATTTAAATCCCATTTGAATTTCTATATTCAAATTCTATATTTAAATCCCATTTGAATTTCTATATTTGAATTTTCTATATTCAAATTATCTCTTGATAATTTATTAATTTTATTTATAAACATCATTTTACAAATTTCCTTGTTTAATATTTGAACTAGTTCCCCTTTCAAATTTCTTTTTAAAACCAAAATCTCATTTTGGAAATTTCTATTTATAATAACTTATAAATATAACACCTAATTTATTTTCATATTCAATTTAACTTCTACTTAAATAAATTCGAATTAATCGAATTCAAATCATAAATCCTTATTGATTTATTTTCGTTCAATTTATATTCTGAACATCAGAATAAATTCCATCGTTTATTTCTTTAAAATGATTTTCCCATTTCTATTTTTAAATTCACATTTGAATTTAAATATACGAATTATCCAAATGATAATTATTACTTTTCATTTACAAGCACCATTTCTTTTACTTGTTTATATATTTAAACAAGTCCATTTCAATTCATTTGAAATAAAATTTCTACTTTGGAAAAATAAATTTCCCTTTTCATTTATTCACACCTGTGTTTATATTTCCTGAATTTATCCAATGATAATTCCTTTCACTTCCTTTATAAACTTCGTTTATAAATGAACTGCTTGTTTTTATTATTTAAAAACAAGTTAATATTTCTATTCTATTCGAAATTTCAAATTCTATTCTAGAAAAATAGAATCTCCTTTTTAAATCTGAAAAATTCCTTTTCATGATATTTTTACATATCAACATTTAGGCCCAGTGATATTTAAACACCAAACAACCAATTATTTATTTTTCTAACTTATCATATATGACAGTATATATGCAAACAAATAAACAAACAGATAATTTATTTTTGAGGGATCCCGTTGGATCCCTCCAACCTGTTTTCCTGCATCCACAGACGTTAGTCAACATAGTAACACCCTTCCTGCTTCGAGGCAGGACATCGCAGTATGAAGGTTATCGACTAATATATATTTGTGGGGTGCATAGGGAAATCATCCGCTAATGGTACCGCGGGCACCCGCTAATGATACCGCGGGAATCCAACCAATCACCAATATATATATATAACTACAACCACCAATCCTAAATAACTAATATATTTTTAATACTAGCCACACAATAATATTTGCATGAAATCAAACAACCAACAAATTATTTTTAACGATAAAAATAATTTAAATAATATTCTTGCGTGAGAATTACTCACCGAAATTGCAGTTGCCGATATCCTGTTTATTTCCAAATCACCGTCTATGACTCTACTCAAATTATCTCGAATATATTTCATTTTGAACCTTAATTACTATTTGAACATTCTTTCAGACCAGCATTGGCCTTCTACCAAATCACCCGAGGTTGCTGCTCACTACGGTAAAAACCCATGACTTCTTCCTCTTCGAAGCTCCTCAAATCCCTTACATCAAACACTGACCCAAACAACATCATCTGTCTCAACTTCTACATTTCCTGTTACCAACGCCAGTTCCCAGCTCCTATGCCTTACTACCATTGTCTCTCCTTCCTTCCTCTAAACTCAAGCACCACTTCACGAAGCACAAACTCAACCAAACCAGCAAACTGCTTTTCCCAAACACCACCACTCTATGATCGTCTTCTCCCATTTGCACCTGCCCTTTGGAAAGCGACCAGTCTCACCTTCATTGCATATAGTGCAGGTTATGGCACTTTCTCGAGTTTGAAATCATCTACAATTTGAGTGCAAACGCTTCTTTATATCACGAACTTAGATCCAATACTCGAATCGAACTTCATTACCTACTGCTCCCAAAACTGCTGCCCTAGCCGAGCGATTCTCGATGTCAACCTATAGGAAAACCAAATCGCACTCATCCTTCCGTTTTTGACCAACGATTTCTGCCTTTCCATCGCGTTCAACTTCGGTCACAACAATACTTACTTCGCTCCACCTGAAATTACCGTACCACATCCCCAGGCAAAAGCGACAACAAATTGAAATCGTTAGCTCTTCAATTTTCACGATAGTAACTACCACGACCCTCCAGACCTTCCCATACTCGAAGCCCAAAAATCGAGCTCGCCCCCAATCCAATCGCAAGAATGATCCACCTGATGTCTAACGAAAGAGGCATCTCGATGTCCTCAACCCATCGCGATTTCGATTTCCGTGATAAACAAAAGGGAAAAAAAGGAAGTCGCGAGCCCTTTTTATTTTGATTTCAAAGCTTTTGGTTTGTTTCTGAAATAGGATTTAGAAATGGAAAGGAGAGACACTGATTTTATAAAGGAACGGAGTGGCTAAATTTTGAACAGGGAGGCCAATCTTTTGTGGAGATGGAGGAGCCACCGTGGTTTTTGTTTGTGGAAGAAAGAGAAGGCACGGGTTCGTTTTTGTTTTGAGAATGGTGGAATAAACAAGGCCACAAATTATTTTATTTTAATTCATTTTGAACCAATGTCCTTTAATTAAAATACCCATGATGCCAAACTCCTTTCTGAACCCAACAATTGTCAATTCTAGGGTAAAACCACCATTTTGAACCCACTGGGATAAGTATCGAAGTCCAGTTCGATCATCCGGAATAGATATTTATTTAAATGGATATAAATTAAATTTCAAACCATTTAAATTCTTCGATAATAATTTAATATTATTATACTAATTCAAACAGGAGTTTTGAATTAATTATCTGAACTGTTTCCAATCCAGTGTTGACTTTGACTTCAAATAAATTCAATTTCGTATTTTGACAATTATATATATTCGAAATAAACTGTATATCGATTATTTAATCGATAACTGAATATAAAAATTCATTTATTATCTACTCAATATTTAAAACCATATTAAATATTCAAAATTAACCGATGAAATATCCGGGTCATTACAATGGATGACTTGTTTGTTTGATTATGATATGAAAATTGATTGTGTGATGTGGAATAAAATAAATATTTTATAGCTAAAAATATAATTTTTAACGTTGATATGAATAAAATAAATATTCATTTACAAATCGAACAATATGTTTATGTACACACATTTGACTGGTATTGATTGGGATGATAAATTTTACACATCGCCCAACTGCACAAATAAAATTCATTATTTGTTGTTTGAAACCCACACGGGTATTGGGATGATATTGGACATACACTAATCCCAAGAGTTAGCTGTATGTCAATCGATTGGTTGAAAGACTGTTATAAGCATTAAATATTTATATCTAATGCTTATACAGTGTAGAATGCACTCTGGCTGATGGATGATTATTTATCACTGTTGTTATATACATGTATTGTATGAAATCCATATAATCAAATTGTATGGTAATTGAATGTGTCTGATTCCAATTTAGAAAGAATGAATATTTTAAAATAACGAATATTTTAAAATAATGAATATTTTAAAATAATATCCAGTAAAAAGTCAAAATCTGATTTTGATGTCCGATTTGGGATGGACAAGAAAATATTTAAATATATAAAGCCGTATTGGTTAGATTAACGCCATTTTGACATGAAAGATATTTACATCGATTTTATTCATTTTTATAATGAATATCGAAAAGGATTTAATTTCGAAATATAATATTTTGAAAATAATATCATTTATATATTAATGATATGGAATATTCAATTTCGATTTGAAATTGAATATAAAGTTGAAACTGTTTTGAAAACAAATTTAAAACGATTTATAAAATACGTTTTAAATGGAAATCGATGAAATATATGTTATATATATACATATATATAATATAATGGCCTGAATAGAACGCGCGGCGCAACGGCAGTTCGCGAATTTCGACCATTCACTTCGAATGGACACTACGGGAGATCCGACCGTCAGATTCTCCTAAAACTAGAACCGTTGGGTTCGTATCGAAAAGAGTTTTATAACAAATACAAGAAATTAGAAATCTAACGGTTGGATTTAAAATTATGTCCAAATAAAATTTTGAAAAGGTCGTTGTAAGTGCAGTTCGATGGCCGTTTATGGAAATCGACTATACGGGCCTTGATAAAATTATTAAAAATATCAATAATTTGTGTAAAATCATAATAAATGATTTAGAAAGAATTGGGATGAAAAATTCCATATTTGAAAAGATAAAAAGTTATTTTTACCGAAATGAACTGGTTATGAACTAGAATAATTAATCCAATGTTTTTAAATAATTAAATTGGATTTGAAATGGTTTTAAAAATAACCGTAATTTCCAATATATGAATTGGAATAGATTTGAATCGAAATTATCTTTGGAATATTTCGATATTGGATTTCGTGTTTATACGAATATTGTGGAGGAATTTGGAAGATATATGTATATATATCTTTATTCCAATACGGTATTTGTTGATTCCAGAATTTGGTATTGAATATAAGCCGATATATTTTCTATTCAGAGCCTTGTATTTAATATTAAATGTGATTATGGGTTTGTCGTGAATGGTGTCTTCATTAATACTGTTCTTGAACCCAGTTGAGAAAAGATTAAATCTTTTTATTTATATTTAATGTAGTATACCAATTAATTGATATTTAATTGGAGTGGAATTGAAATTGGTCTTTGGGTTTATCGTGAATGGTGTTTTAAATAACATTTGTTCTTTAACCCGATTAACAATGGAATAAGATTTTGGGTTGTCGTGAATGATATCTTTAATAATACTGTTCTTAGACCCAATGGAGTTAAGAAAATCAGAAACTAACTGGAGATTAGTTAAGTTGAATGGTTTCCTAGGTATTGATCTGATGTTGGTTTCGGCCTTTGGGGTTAATACTTAGAGAATTGTTCACTTGCTAATTTACAGTTAAAGGCTGATGGAATAGAATGTGATTTTGGGTTTATCGTGAACCATGTTCTAAAGGACATTGGTTCTTTAACCCAGTTAAAGACAGGAATAAGATTTTGGGTTGTCGTGAATGGTATCTTTAATAATACTGTTCTTAGACCCAATGGGGTTAAGGAAATCAGAAACTAACTGGAGATTAGTTAAGTTGAATGGTTTCCTGGGTATTGATCTGATGTTGGTTTCGGCCTTCGAGGTTAATACTTAGGGAATTGTTCACTTGCTCATTTACGGTTAAAGGCTGATGGAATGGAATGTGATTTTGGGTTTATCGTGAACCATGTTATAAATGACATTGGTTCTTTAACCTAGTTAAAGACAGGATATGATTTCCTAAGTTAAACAATCGTTAATATTGATTTTTGGGAAGATTAAAATCAAGTGGAGTTTTAATGCATCTTTAATTAGATTGAAATGATATATGTTAGCCTACTTTGTGAACTAGGCTACAAAAAGATGAGAAGCCAAATAAATAAAGGATGATGACTAGAAGAACATGCATTTGATGTCCGGATCAGGTCGGGGGTCACCAGCCAAAACATAACATAGCAGATTAGGAATCAGAGGAGCAGGAGCAGCTTCAGATCGGGTCGAGGAAGCCCGATCCGATCCCTTCCTTCTCCCATTCATTTGATCCGAACCGCATATCAATGGATGGTAGTTACACCCCATGGTTTCCTGAAGGAGCGAAGCGGTTAAGCAACCACTTTGCCCACGTTCTCCCCACGTTCACCACCAACCTGATGTGCTGTCACTATCGCATCCTATCCGAACGCGATTTTCATGGGATGGAGGCCACGTACACCCGAATCGAAGCCATCCAGGGAGATTTTCCACCTATAAATACATCTCCAAGGCTCATTTCAAAGGATCTTTGGGCATTTTCAGAACTCAAACTCCTTGGTTATCCGAATATCATCATCATTTTCAGATTACAATCGTCATTCAAAGCATATTTCAGAGGAGATTAAGTGAATCTATGCATTGTATGAGTGAAAGTGAGTGAGAATCATTGTTGTATCTACATTCAAGTCATCAATTCAAAGAGTAAAAAGTGGACGTAGGCTATTTAACGCCGAATCACTATAAATTTTGTGTTTTCTTCGTTTTTAATTCCATTTCATTAAAAATTGTTACTAGTTTTGGTGTTAGACCCATTTTTTGATCTAACATTTTGGTGCATTCACTGAGAAATCTTTGAATTCTTCGCTTTTTGGGATTATCGTTCTACTGTTTGGACCTTCAAGTTCAAAGAAATTAATCCCCTATTTCCGACACTTTCAAGTATTTGCTGATTAATTACTGAAGAATTGGATATTATGGCTAAAGGAAAAGAAAAAGAAGTGCAAGGCGCTAGGTAGAACGATGCTAGAGAAGATCAACAAGCCATCATATTGACGAGGTCGCGGGGACAGAGCTCTGGACAAATCCGATCCGAACCGGATGTTTCGAACCGAGTTGATCAGGAGAATCCGAACCAACTAGGAAGCGCTGGAGCTACTCAGACCCCACTCCGAACCGATCCGAACCGAATGAGACTGAAGCTGGTACATCTACTCGAGCACCTACCAATGCTCCGATGCCGACCGCAACGACTGGTGATCAACCTGCTCCATCTGCACCCATCACGCACTGGGATTTTTCGCATTTTCTCGACATGCTTGAGAGTACTAGAAATGCGTTGGAAGACCATAAACGTGACAATCTTCGCATTGAAGAGAACATGATCACCATATGAAGGGAATTCAATGAGCTCCCGAGGCAATAGACACCTTCCCCAACACGCCGCCTTTCTGCAAACTATTCATCTTCTTCTGGTGAAGGACGTCCTCATGAAAGAAGGCCGCTTGAGTGACCTCAAAATCTTGATCAGTTGACCTTTGGATCTTTAGGATCCCGTGAAGATGCTGCTCGTGTGTTAGGACCTGATGACCCGAGCCTGAAAGAACCTATGTTGTTGCCCATGCGTGGATCCCGCGTTCTACCCAGGGATCCTAATATTACTAATCCTATGCAACAACAACTTCTCCAACCCCTTCCTCCCGAGATCGACTGGGAGAATAGGGAACAGTGTAGAGCAGCTGCCGCCAGAAATAGGAGGTTATCCCCTAATCAGGAACACAGGGGTAATCCGAATATTATACCTAAAGAACCTGTGCAAACGTTAAAAAATGCCGATGTATGGGCAATGGTGCATCAAATCATGTCTGAAAGCCGACGATACACTAATGAGGACTGGGGCATTGAGCGAAGTCATACCCCCTTCACAGATGATATATTGGACTTCTAGTTCCCTCGGTGGTTTAACTTGCCACAGATGGATCGGTATTCAGGGAGAACCGACCCAGGACAACATCTGATGAGGTATGCATGGTTCATGAATGCCGCAGCAGCTCCAGATGTTGTAAAATGCAAGGCCTTCCCGATTTATCTAGAAGACGTGGCATTAATGTGGTTCACCCGACTCCCTCCACGGTCTATATCAATTTTCACAGAATTGAATGAACGCTTTATGAACTAGTTTCGGCTTCACACTCGAAAATCCAAAAGCATCACAGAATTGTAAAGGATTAAGCAGGCTCCAGGTGAATCATTGAAATCGTATTTAGACCGCTTCAACCTGGCTATCACCGAAGTCAGTGACCCTCATGAGCCCACTATTCTGATGGCCTTAATAGAAGGAGTCGACCCAGACACAGAATTCAGGGATTATCTATCCGGGAAACCACCTCCACAAGGGAATTGTTCTACGAAAAGGCAAATATCCGCGTAAGGCAAGAAGAAGCTCATGCAAATAGAAAGAGAAAGTATGAAGGGGCCTCGAGGGAAGGCGTCCAAAGTAATGTTGCTGTGAAGCAATCCGTTGACAGTTCGGGAAGGTTGAGGTGAACGTCAGCAACCAGAACAGAGGTAATAACAACAGGAATGGAAACAATAATAGGAGGAATAGGAACCGGGGGAACAATTCCAGCAAAAGACCTCGATTCCAAAATTTTGAGAACTATTCGTCGTTGAATAACACATTGGAAACATTTATTTGGACACAAACAACATATTGCAATATAAAAAGCTGCCACCCAGAGACTCGCTGAAAAAGAGATCGCTACAGGAAAGTTTTGTTTGTTCCATGGAACCCACGATCATTCTACCAACGAATGCCGTCATTTGAGAGATGTAGTTGAGAAATTGCTACGGGAAGGGAAGTTAGACAAGTACAAGGTTGCCCCATGGTACATGGGGCAAGGAGGGCAAGCCCCGAACCAAAACTAGCCTTCTTCCAAACCCACAGCCCAGTAGAAAGGTAAAGGGATCGTTATCAATACCATTATAGACGGACCTCATCTAGCTAGCCATAGTTTCAAAGCAATGGATCAGTACGTTAATGCCGCCAAGCACTTTGAGGTAGGAGAATGCAGTAACCTCGAAGACATTACTCCAGTGAAACAATAAAAGACGATGTCAGTCGATGTCATATTCCGTGGTAGAAACGATTCCGGAATTCAGTCACCAACTGAAGACCCACTGGTAATTACCACAACCATCGACCCCGCTTTAGTCCATAAGGTGTTGGTAGACAACGGAAGCTCAGTTAATATCCTCTTCAAGAAAGCCTTTGAACAAATGAAACTCGAAGAAAAGGATTTAAAGCCCTGCGAAGGATGGATACGACTCCGATGGGTTATGTAGAATTACCAGTGACGTTAGGACAAGGAGATCGCTAGAGAGTGAGAATCTTGCCATTTGTAGTTTTGGATGTTGAGTCACCCTACAATGCTTTCCTCAGTCGACCGGCCCTCGCAGAGTTTAGGGCATGTATTGCACCTTGGTGCTTACTGCTTAAGTTCCCGATTGATGCAGGAGTAGGGGTGATGAGAGGTGACCAAGCTACAGGACGAGCTTGTTACATGACAGAGTTGAAGATGCTAAAGAAAGGGTTGGATATACAACCCAAGGACGTTTCTCCATCTTTGAAGGAAAATTCAGCATAGCAATTAAGGGGTCCAGCCCCAGGAGAGTCGCCCTTAGATGTGCTCGAAGATATAGATCCCAGAGAGGATAGAGAACCCGAGGACAGAAAGGCGACTCCCAATGAGACGACAGTAGATATATTCATTGATGATGCGGATTCAACAAAAGTATTGAAGATCGGATCGCAGCTAGATTCAATTCGAGCAATAGAGTTGGCTAATTTTTTAAAAGCAAATTTAGATGTGTTGCCTGGAGTCACGCTAACATGTGTGGGATTTCGCCTGCTATTATGAGCCACTCTTTGAGCATCAATCCAAAACACTCGTCGGTCAAGCAGAAGAGACGGATGTTAGGCCCAGAGCAGTCAGCAGCTTTGAAGGAAGAGGTAGAGAAATTGAAGGATAATGGATTCATTAAGGACTCGAAATATCTCGACTAGATATCAAATCCTGTCCTGGTAAAAAAATCTAAAGGGAAGTGGCGTACATGTATTGACTTCTTTGACTTGAACAAGGCTTGTCCGAAAGATAGTTTTCCTCTTCCTAGGATTGATCAACTAGTGGACTCGAATGTCGGACACGAGCTCTTATCCTTTATGGATGCCTATTCGGGATACAATCAAATTCCCATGCACTTACCAGATCAGGACCACACAAGTTTCATCACAGACTTGGGGTTATATTGTTATGTGGTAATGCCATTTGGATTAAAGAATGCAGGAGCCACATATCAGCGCTTGGTCAACCGCATGTTCTATAATCAAATTGGAAAAGCCATGGAGGTTTATGTGGATGACATGCTTGTGAAGTCTAGACAATCTTCCAACCATACAAAAGACTTAGCCGAAATGTTCGGCATTCTTCGAAGATATGGGATAAAGTTAAACCCTCTAAAATGTTCGTTTGGGGTCGTGTCTGGGAAATTCCTCGGGTTTATCGTGAGCTCTCGAGGGATTGAGATAAATCCTAGTCAGATAGCAGCAATAAGGAATATTGAAGAACCACAAAAGATTAAGGATGTTCAAAGCCTGGCCGGAAAAGTTGCTGCATTGAGTTGGTTTATCTCCAAAGCCACAGATAAGTGTGTACCTTTCTTCGATCTGATAAAATGAGGGAAACAAAATTTTGAGTGGACTCCTGATTGTGTGGAGGCTTTCCAGAACTTGTTAACTTATTAGAGAAGCCTCCAATATTGTCAAAACCTGTGGAACATGAGGATTTGTTCGTCTACCTGGAGGTATCGTCTCATGCTGTCAGCACAGCGTTGGTGCATGAAGAAGATAAATTTCAGAGGCCTGTATACTACGTAAGCAAGAAGCTAGCCACCGCAGAGCGTAATTATCCAAGAATAGAAGATCTTGCTTATAACCTCTTGATTGCTTCCCGAAAGCTCTGCCATTACTTTCAATCTCACCGATAATTGTATACACTGATCAACCCTTAAGGCAAGTGTTACAAAGACCCGAAGCATCAGGGCGATTACTTAAATGGAACATCGAGTTGAGCCAATTTGATTTGAATTTTCAACCGCGGAAATCAATAAGGGGACAGGCCTTAGCCGATTTCATAGCAGAACTCACGATACCCGCAGAAGAAATGGTGGACGACAAGGTTGTTGCTTCTGAACACCAGTTGGAACTTAGTCCGTGGAAACTATATACGGATGGGGCCATGAATGATCGAAGATCCGACGCTGGAGTTGTTTTAATCACTCCTGAAGGAAGATCTATTTATTATGCCTTGCGATTGGAATTTTCTGCCACCAATAACGACTCCGAGTATGAAGCCCTGATTGTCGGGCTAAAACTCGCTAAGGAGTTAGGAGTAAAGACACTAGACATACTCTGCGACTCCAAGATAGTTGTTTGTCAGGTGCCAGAAGAGTTTGTGACCAAAGGACCTTGGCTTGTTACTTATCTTAAAAAAGTAAAGGAGTTATTGGGCAGTTTGGAGCATTATAGCATAACGCACATTCCAAGAGCAGAGAATCAGAAAGCAGACCAGTTGGGAAAACTAGCAAGTTCTGACAACCCTGAAGAAACTAAAATGGTTCCAATAGAGGTATTGGAGTCACCGAGCTTCAACCTAATGGAGGTGGAGCTAATCCTAGAAACCGAGCCAGAGAGGGAGTCATGGATGACACCAATCAAGAACTTTCTCAAAAGCGGGATTCTCCCATTAAAGAAAAACGAAAGACGAGCTGTAACACGTAAGGCTGCAAGATACATTTTACAGGACGACGTCCTTTATCGCTAAGGGTTTTCCATGCCCCTACTGCGGTGTATCGCACACGACGAGATCAAACATGTACTGCAGGAAGTACATGAAGGTGAGTCTGGAGATCACACTGGAGGCCAAATCCTAGCAAAGAAGGTATTACGATACAGATATTTTTGGCCTACCGTGAATAAAGACGCGACTGACTTCTCACGACGTTGCGATAAATGTTAAAGATTCGCCAAAGTCCCCAGAGCACCCCCGACTCAGCTTAAGTCAATGGTCAGCCCATGGCCTTTTGCTATGTGGGGAATCAATATTATTGGAGCGTTATCCATCTCCAAAGGAGGAGCAAAGTACGCGATCGTTTCCATGGATTATTTCATGGAGTGGGTGGAAGCCGAACCCTTGACCACAATCACAGCAAGGAAGGTGATAAGTTTTGTGGTCAGAAACATTATTTGCCGATTTGGGATACCGAAGACCATCATAACTGATAATGGGACATAGTTCAACAGCATCGAATTCATAAACTTTTGTCAGAAATACAAGATAGATAAAAGGTATACCGCTGTAGCTCACCCACAGACAAATGGGCAGGTAGAAGCAATTAACAGAGTCATTAAATCTATCCTTAAGAAGTGGTTGGACCGGGCCAAAGCCAAATGGATAGATGAGTTGTCGCTAGCTTTATGGGATTATAGAACAACATTTAAGATGACAACTGGCCATACTCCCTTCTCACTCTCTTTCGGATTGGAGGCAGTGATCCCGGTGTAGCTCGAAGTCCCCTCTCATAGGGTAACATACTATGACCCAATGATGAATAGAGCACTCCTCCTAGAGTCTCTTGACATGGTTGAAGAAAAAAGAGATGAAGATGACTTGCGTGCCTCAAGACACCGACACCATGTAGCACGTTATTACGACCGAAAAGTTTGTTTCAGGACTTTCAAACCAGGGGACTTAGTATTAAAATGAATCTTCCCGCCTTTAACCCAATTCGGTCCAAAGTGGGAAGGACCATATGTCATCCAATGGAAGCTTGATATAGGAGCCTTCAAGCTAACGACCGTGGATGGCGAGGAGATTCCCAGAGCTTGGAATGCTCAGCACTTGCGGCAATATCTGAGCTAAACATGAAATGTTTTCCTTTTTTGTTTTTATAGACTATGTAAAAAGGCACGACTTGCCTTAAAAAGTCTGTTTATATGAATGAAAAATTATGAAGTGGATGTAGGCTACGACTTAGCTGAACCATTATAAAAATATTGTGTGTCATTTACTTTCCTATAATATTTTTATCTCCAGTAATTGTTTTATCATGACTACGAAGCGCAAAACATTAAATTCAGCTTGAAAAATTGGAGACAATTCGTGTGCAAGAGCAAACGAAATGACCTTTTGTGTAATAAGATAGAAGGAATGGGAAGACGACATTCCTAACTCTAACTCTTATGAATCGAAAGGGAGTATAAAGGACGGGAAGACGACGTCCCTTGAGGCGTGAAGGTGCACCCCGGTAAGGGACCGCTTCGATAATACTCTAACCTGGTTATGAGACAGGAGAGTATAAAGATGCTAGAAGGATAAGCATCAACGACAAAAGAAATTTAGCCCCGCCAGAAAGTCGGGAGAAACTGAATGTTAAGTCTAATCAATCTAGAATAAGCCTTAGTTAATCAGTCTATTCAAGATTGATTGGGGGCATATACATACACATGTTCCCTTTATCATGTCTTTGTTGTATAACTGTGATATGACATGTTGTTTATTTGCATTTTTACTTAAATAATAGATTCAAAAATATTTGACATTGTAGGGAACAAACTACTTTATTCACAAATACGTGAGTTTATACAGAAAGACTAGGCAAAAGATATGAGGGTTGCACCTACTACAACAATAATGGACTAGTGAAATATCAAAACAAAAGACAGAATGTGTTTTCACTTGGACTTCGGAGTAGACTTTGCCTTCTTGGCATCCTTGAGCTTTTCCTTCTCTTCTTTCTCAGTCTCAGTGAAAATACGCTTCGGTTTCTTCTTCCCCGGGACAGTAATACTGGGATCAATAAAAGATTTTTTAGCAAGTTCCTCAGTGATTGATCTAGGTGAAAGTTTAACAACTAACCTTGACCCAGGATGTACTGTCGCAAGACATTTAAGATTTTCAGGATCTATCTCCTCAACTTTCAACTGCATACGCTTATCCTACTTGGCCTTCATCTCGGCCAAAGTCGGATCATCAACATTCCCTACTTCCCGAGTTATAGTAATGTCGGGGTCTTCATTATGCCCATCATTACCACCATCATCTTTCAAAGAAGCTATTATTTCATCATCATGAGGAGTTTCAGTGTTAGGTGGTATAGGAGCCTTGTCATGCTTCCCAGGATCTGTAGTAGCAACTTCCTTTCTCTTGCCCTCATCATGCTTCCCAGGATCTTTCAAAACAACTTCCTTTCTCTTGCCCTCATCATGCTTCCCAGGATCAGTAGTAGCAACTTTATCCTGTTTCTCCTGGGTCTCTTCAGTAGACTTTTTACCTGGAGATGTCTTTGTTGAATCGTCGGCCCTTTCAACTGGCTTAGTACCTACAGAGCGAGAAGCAACAGTTATTGATTCAGGAGAACATGGGGTCTTCAATAGTCTGTCCGATAATATGACCAAAGGTTGAAATAGCTTTAATGAATTGAGGCGAAAAGTTAGAAATACCTTCATTAGACTTCTCGACTTGAGCAGCAGTAACGTCGGAGGTAGACTCGGTTATAGGAGACAAAAGAGAAGCCTCAGGAATTCTTAGCCTTTCCAAGTCATATCCCTCTACTCCAATGACCTCAGCTGTAGCAGAAGAGGTGCCAGTTTCGATAGTATTTTTTCCTTTCGCCTGACGCTTCTCCTCCTCCATGGCAGCAGCAATAAGTCTACGCCCTTCAACCAAGTGCACTGATTCCTAACCTCTAAGGAATGCCTCCATAAGCTTATTTTCGTCAATTGAATCCACCCCGAGTTTTGCTTTCTCCCATTCGACCAACTGGTCCCATGCATATACAAGGGGAGTGGGATAATCTTTAAGCCAGGCAAGGTTTCGATGACGAATCACTTGAGCAAAAAATACGACCATATTTTCACCACTCTCGTCAATCTCCCTTTGAGCATCTTTCAGCTATTCGTTGACTTCCTCAACTTGCTGCATGGCCGTATTTACATTTCCTTCAGCAAGATCTGCCCTCGTCTCAGCTTCCAATAACTTAGTCTCAAGCTCTACGTTCTTTTTGATTAAATCTGCTTTCTCTTAGGCAAGGCAAGTATTCTCAAATTTAACATCCTCGGCCTGCTTTTTAAAACTATCCGCTCCTGGCTATGGGATTCAAGCTCGAAATGATAGCGCCTTTGTAATTCCTCGAGCTGCTTCTTATAGTTATCTGCGTCGCGTTGTACAAGAGCGAGCATAACTTAGGTATCCTCCAGATCTTTCTCAGAGTTTTCAATGGCCTTCGCATCATATTCAGCAGCGTCGGCCATGGTTTTTATGTCTGCCATCAGATAACTAATAATTTTAGAGAGAGTCTTTGCATACTTCTTCATCTCTTTATATTTTTCATCCAAGAAATCTATAGTAGCCTTGAAATCGTTGGCCCAATCAGATTTTACCGGTTGAAGTTTTGGGACAAAGTGCATGTGCCCGAAATGGTGTTCGGGAAATTGCTGCCTCAGAATTTCCAGTCTAGCCTGGTTCTCGTCGTTGAGAATAATCGGCCTTGTGGTAGTTATGTCAACAGTGCGACGAGATAGCTTCGTGGTGGGTCATTTCTTTCCTGCATCTTTCCCCGATTCTGGTTGTTTCCCTTTGAGATCAGAAACCCTTTGTGAAGTATCATCTTCAGGAATCGTGCCCTTAGATGGAACATGAGGCTTGCCATTGTTCTTGTCTTTCTCATGATCTGAAGGATGACTCTTGTGTTTGTCTGAGCCTCTGTGATGTGGGGATCGAGAACGGGAAGGTCGATCCCTCCTGTCGTTTCTACCCCTACTCTCATATCGATCGTGTTTATCGTCGGGACCTATTGGGGGCATGCTCGAACGAACATCTCGCATATGATATCTTTGTCTCCCCATTTGTCCTGCAAAAAAGAAATGAGATAATATCAAGATCAACATCATCATAAAGCTCAAGTGTTGTGACGTGCAGTGCTAGAGTGCCATGTGTATCCTGAGTGATGTTCCCCCCCAAACAGACCAGAGCCCGGATTGATAGTCTCCCCGGTCTTTACAGGAGTAACCTCTTCTTCGGAAGTAAAAGTGAGAGGATTTGTTGGAAAATCCTCTGGAGAATAAAAAGTTTCGGGCAGGGGAAGATCCCTCAAGCCGAGGAATGTGGGATCATCAGCTACGGGAGTATATCCTAGAGTAATAACTAACGACAACCCCTTTGGAGAAATTGGCCCCTCAGGAGTGGCCACATCATCAAGAGTAATATACTTGTCTCTGTCAGCGGTAGGTATATTTGCTAGTATGTCATCTCGAGTTGCAGAAGATGAAGGAGAAGGAATCTTTTGAGGCATCGGAGGATTCTTCAGGCTATCTCCATGTCCCGATGAAGCCTCAATTGGCCCTTCGACAAGAGGTATATACACATAAGGACCCTCGCTGTGCCCTATGCTACGAGTTATAGTAACAATACGATGCCTATGAAGATAGTCATCCGTCAAATACTCTTTGATGGTCAAGAATTTCTGGTCACCGTTGAGTAGCCAACTCAAGCGATCGAATTGTATTGGTTGTTTTTCTTGTGGCGGTTTAGGAACTACAAGAAAAAACAAGCGGTGTTAGTATGTTTTCGAGGTCTGAAATTCAAAACATTAATGTCCTTACTTGACTTGAGCCACCTTCTGGCGCACCCCGACTGCTGTCTAATGTAAAACCATTCAGGCTTTGGATCCCTAGCATTGCTACTAAACAGAACGGTGATAATTTTTCTTTTTGGCACATATCCGAAATATACAAAGGACGGAGTGTCGTTGGTTCGATGTTTGAAGTTGCAAAAGAAATGAACATCTTCAAAAGTCAACTCTTCACCAGGAATTTCTCTATAGGCTATGTACAGGGTATATAAATAGGCATAAGAATTGGGAAGAAGCTGCATGGGGGCGATCCTCAACTGTCTCAGGAAATCGACGATGAATGGTCGAAATGGAGGTATCGCTCCAACAAGACACATTAGTCTGGAAATAGCCGTATATCCTTCTGGTGGGTTATGGGGACAATCTGTTTTTGAGGGTAAAAGGGTATCTCCTTGAAGAATCCCATGCTTGAGGCATATCATATTAGTCTATCGTTATCAATTGTCGACTCAACTGAATCTTTAGGCGATTCCATGATAACTGCATCCCTGAATTCGTCAGCAGCACGGTTATCTCCTACCCCTCCTCCTTCTTCTTTGTCGAGAGAGATATCATCCCCAGAAGATGCTTCACTGTTATGAACTTGAATCTCGTAGTCGGGGCCTTCACTATTCCATCCTGAGTCTGAGGTGGAAGATACATCCTCGATGAGTGGATTATCAGATGACCTTGCAACATCTCCCCTTTGTGCCAATCTAAACGAGCGTCTTTCTGCCATGATCACTAAGCTATTGAAGAAGAAAGAATGGAGGTTAGAGTAAAGTTGCCCGTGTCCCCCCGTGCATGTGTATGAACTAAAGTGTATAAAGTGTATATAGGAGATACAAAGTAAACACATAAAGGTACAATGCAAAAGTTTGACGAAGCAGTAATGCGTTCAGAATAGTTTTAAATGTTCGTTCATGATCATAGGGCTTTATCCTAACTTTCCTCAGGGTTATAGATCGAAGTTAATGTTAATTGAATTAGTTGGGCAGTTCTTGTGCATTGAGTTGAATGACTTCAGATTGGTTCGTGTATGTGTAATGCAATCGGTTCGTCGCCCATGTAGTAATCAGATTGGTTCGGCCTGGATAATATGGGGTCGGTTCGGATGTCCAAGCCATCAACGGGCAGTCTTGAATGTTTCATCTAATCAGAACGGAATGAATGGAGTTAGTAGAAGGTGGCCAAGAACGGGTCCGCCGACACCGAACCGAACCGTACTCATGACTTTAAAACCTACTACTTTTTCATGCACATACTTCACCCTCCAACCCGACCCGATTGGATGAAGCCATTTCTCCTTCCTCTTGTGCTTCCCACTCTGAACCGATCCCATTCATTTCTCTCTTCTTCTCCTTCACTACCCCATCAACACTGAATCCATCTCCTTTCAAAGACTCTTTCATTTTTGAGAAGCTTATCACGGCAAAACACCCATGGGCCAATACGCCCACCACCAGGTCAAATCCCATCTGCCAACGCCTCGAGGTGGTGATGAGGCCACCAACGATGACGACAAGGAGAGAGAAGACACCGCACCATGTTTGGTATGACTTTGAGCATAAATTCACTCAAATTACTTCATAAATTCGAATCGAAGTCAAATAAAATGGAGTTAATCGAAGTTTTGATCCACCTATGTAATCGATTTGAGGATTAAGAGAGAAGTATTGGAATTTTAAAAGCTAGAGTTTTGTTTTTCTCCGATGTGATTTCTGGAGAAGCGATGGAAATGAAAAGAAGAAGGCGAAAGTGAAGAAATGGTGAATTTATATGAGTGCGAAGCAGCCCTTTGTATTCTTGCCAATGTGTCATCCTATTCCGATCGAACCGGAAGGCAGGCCCATGGTTATTTGGCCCATTAGCTTAACGGCATCAAGATGCAAGGAGGACCAGTCGGATCAGATCCGAACCTAAGCATATCCGCAAGTATTAACTCAACATATAAATTGAACCCAAAGAAAAATATGCAAAAGCTTACCTGGAGGAGCTACTGAACATCAAGCAGAACTCTTGAAATAATTTGAAACAAGGGAAGCAGTTTGTGCAATCTATGGAGTATATATATACGGTAAGCATTGTGACTTTACGTCTACGCAACTTTACAAACGAATGGAAGAGATTCTTCGATAATTTATTTTAGAGACCAACAGATGGATAATGTCGAAGCACACTCCATTTTCAATAGAAGTATCCTTCTAGGGGGAAAAATGTTAGCCTACTTTGTGAACTAGGCTACACAAAGATGAGAAGCCAAATAAATAAAGGATGATGACTAGAAGAACATGCATTTGATGTCCGGATCGGGTCGGGGGTCACCAGCCAAAACAAAATATAGCAGATTAGGAATCAGAGGTGCAAGAGCAGCTCCGGATCGGGTCGAGGAAGCCCGATCCGATCCCTTCCTTCTCCCATTCATTTGATCTGAACCGCATATCAATGGGTGGCAGTTACACCCCATGGTTTCCTAAAGGAGCAGAGCGGTTAAGCAACCACTTTTCCCATGTTCACCACCAACCTGATGTGCTGTCACCATCGCATCCTATCCGAACCTGATTTTCATGGGATGGAGGCCACGTACACCCAAACCGAAGCCACTCCAGGGAGATTTTCCACCTATAAATACATCTCCAAGGCTCATTTCAAAGGATCTTTGGGCATTTTCAGAACTCAAACTCCTTGGCTATCCGAATATCATCATCATTTTCAGATTACGATCATCATTTAAAGCATATTTCAGATGAGATTGAGTGAATCTATGCATTGTATGAGTGAAAGTGAGTGAGAATCATTGTTGTATCTACATTCAAGTCATTAATTCAAAGAGTATAAAGTGGACGTAGACTATTTAACGCCGAACCACTATAAATTGTGTGTTTTCTTCGTTTTTAATTTCATTTCATTAAAAATTGTTAATAATTTGGGTGTTAGAGCCATTTTTGGTCTAAAAATATCCAAAAGAAGATTAAAGAATAAATTTAAAGAATTTATCTTTGATAAAATTAATGGGAACCTTTCTTAAAGTATATGAATATTTAGATAAAGAAATATTCTAGATAGGAATGAGGCGTATGTTGTGTTTTTATAGCACTTGTTTATTATATACGTGAGTTATTCAGAAAGATCGGGTTTATCCCGTTCTGAATAACTGATTCGACGATGTGTCGAGGATGAAGACGATGGTTGAAGACCGGAGGTCTTCACATCATTTGGATGATTACTGATGTCTTGATTGGGCCGTACACCCAAGACGAGGTAATAAGTGGTGATCGTCCAGACGTACTTGGAGATCGAAGGATATGCGAGGGCCTCTCTCCTGTATTGGACATATGGGAGAGGAATAAGGTGCCTCCAGTTTCGTTCAGACCCAGAACGAACTTGTAAATAGACTATGTGTCTGACATTGGATTTCATTCAGTGTGATTGATATCGGTTGCATAACGTGAATTGCCTATGTGGCATGCTGAGATGCAAATGATCAAGGATTCTATTGAAAAGCGGAGTCTTGTGGTTGATGATCAAAGCACGACTTTAATATAGAATAACTTTGTGTAGCGTTAATTCGCGAGCCTCATACCCCGGTGTGAACCAGAAACGGGAGAGGATCTATGGAGGACATGCATTTCTTTCTAGCTAGGAGTAGTGTCAGCATTTTGCTAGCCCTGACAAGTTTGACTCATATGGTTGTTGGATAGCGAGGCGCCTCGGTTATATCGGTCGTTCCAGGGCCGATAGTTTGGTCGTGATATGACCAGTTTATGCCCCATAGGGCGGGGAAACGCATTATTCAGGCATTTTAATCCACTTGGCGTGGACCGGCCCTGTGGCTCCTAAGGGTCGATGCGTTCTGATCCTGAGGCATGGGCTGAAGCGTCTCGAACCGGTAAGGACGATCCCTTGCCTTGGTTCACAAATGGAATCCAACTTCCAATACGACATTTCGGTTTTAGTTGTAATTCTATATATGGCGACATAGTGAGATGGGGCACTTATGTCGCCTATGGTTGATACTTATGATTGAAATTGTTTTGACACTATACACCTATAGTAATAATAAAATATGAAATTTGACGTATCAAGCATTATTTCGCTATTATAAGGTAAAACCGGATCCTCCGGCGTGCGTTGCATTGTGTGATGGGACCTGGGTCTTATAATAGCTTCATTGTTCTTTATTTAGCATTGCGTTGTTGTTTTATGCACTGGTATTCTTAGGAGGAAACCCATTCCATGTTATACGGCGTGGTCCCTTGATTTACCATACTTTAAAACCAAGATAATAACTGTTTTAGTGCTCACACCAGTCACATGACTGACCTGGAGTTTATTGTTTTAACCTAAACTCTGGGTGCCCCTATTTTCCGCATGGGCAGCTAGTAGTTTTGGTTTTGCAGATTTATATTCACAGGATCCTATGTTATAGCTGGAATGATATTCGGAAAGCTCTGTATCCGTATATTCTTTTCAGTTATGTTTTGTATTATTTTCCGCTGCAGTAATGTATGTAAATATCTCATATTTTTCTGATGTATAATATTTATTCATACTCTATATATTCTTGTACTCTGATGGAATTGTTGTAATAAGAAATGAAATGTTCTTCTGTTTGTGTTCTAATTAGTCAAGTTCTCAACTCAATCCGGGCTTTCCTTCATGGGGAAGTTCGGATCGCTTCACAAGACATAGAATATGAGTACATACCCCCTGTTTGCAAAAGTTGTAAATGTTTCGGTCATTCAGATGATCACTGCAACACTGTTGGAAAACCAGTCAAACAAGTATGGCAAATTAAAGCTTCTAACCCTAATACTGTAGAGCAACATCAGTCAAGCACCGTGGTGACTGGAGACAAAATGGTTGAAGTTAGTACTTCTACTACTACTACTACATGTACAGTTCTTTCAGTGAATGATGCATCTATTCAGGAGGCAGTGGAGTCATCTGAACTGGTGGACTTGGCATCAACAACTGTATCAGTAGTGAATTCAGATCAGCAGCATCTTGGGGATCCAATTGTGGAGGTGGATCCAGATCCTGAAAAAATTGAAGACTTGAATAATTTAGACATTAATCTTGATGACAACAATGAACAAGAGAACAGTGAAGAGCAAAATAACAGGAAAAAGAATTACACAAAACCAAATGCAACCTATGATAACCAATTCAAGAGGAAAGAGAAGGAGAGTACCTCTGGTACTAATGTAAGTACACGTCCTCCTTGGTTTTTGAGGAGTAACTCCTTCAATTCCAAATGTCCTTAATCGTATGAAATGTTAGAGGTCTTAATAATGATACCCGATTATTAGACCTCTATAATCTAAGAAGGAATCATCTTCCATCTTTTTTTGGGTATTTTAGAATAAGTTAAATGAAGAAAATTTGAAATTTTTATGTTATTCTTTTGGTGAAGATTGGTCACATGTCACAAATAATAATCTCACTGACAAAGGTAGAATCCTTGTGTTCTGGAATAAAAACATATGGAAAAGCAATATCATTGACATTGATGAACAACAAATTACTGCTAAACTTGCTAATACTGGGGGATTGACATGTGTTTCAGCAATATATGTTAGTAATTCAGCAAATGAAAGACTCGAGTTATGGGATAAGATCAAATTACTTGCCCCAAACATGAATTACTCATGGTTAGTTATGGGTGATTTAAATTCAATTCTTAAACCAAAAGATAAAATTGGTGGTAATACCGTCTGTGTAGCCCAATTGTCTGAGTTCAATAATTGCATTATAGCTGCGGGGTTAGTTAAGCCAGTCCACTGTGGCCTGCATTTCACATGGAGAAGTGGTGAGAGAAGGAATATTTCTTGTAAATTGGACAGAGTTCTTATTAACTCTGAGTGCATTAACAAGTTTTCAGATTTAAAAGTAAATGTATTGCCTTCATCTACTTGTGTCTACTGTCCTATCCTTATTAATTTAATTTCCAGGGATACTGACTCAAAAGGCAAACCATTTAGATATGCTAATCATTGGAAATTAATCCCTGGATATAATGAACAACTCGATACTGTTGTATTCAAAGATGAAGATACTCATGTATTCACACTTTTGCAATTCCTCAAAGACTCTAAAGCTAAATTAAAAGAGTGGAACAGAACAAGGGTAAAGGAGCATGACAGAATTGATCATCTGGAGAAAGAATTGACAAATACATTACAACTCATTGATGCAGAGGACTCGAGTGATGAAGTTTGGTCACATTACCACAACTGTTAAGCTGATTTGCGAGAAGCTTTGAAAGTTAAAGCTGTAGAGTTGAAACAAAAAGCTAAAGAGAAATGAATTTCTCAAGGAGATGAATGTTCAAAATTCTTTTACACCAAAATGTCTGTTCGTCATAACACCAACTATAACCATCAAATTCTAGATCAAGATGGAAATAACTTGGTTGATTTACAAAAATTTGAAAAGGAGGCTGTTGAATATTTTATGGAATTATATAATGGTGCATGTGCAACTGACCTACCCATCATTAATTCCAGAAAATTGTTGAATGCTAGTGGGAGACGATGGATGTGCAGAAGAGTTACTGACGAGGAAGTTTGGTTGGCCATTAAATCCGTTCATGTTGATTCCTCCCCTGGACCAAATGACTTCGGGTCCGGTTTCTTCTTGAATCATTGGAGCAACCTGAATTTTTTTTTTGGTTTTAGCAATACAAGAATCCTTCAACTCAGGTAAAATAATTAAGGAAATTAATCATACATTTTTATGTTTAATTCCTAAAACGACAAACCAACAAAGATAGCAGATTGTTGACCTATTGCATGTTGTAATGTGCTACATAAAATTTTGAGTTAGGTCATTTGTAATAGAATAAAGGTGGTGCTACCAGACTTAATTGCAGAGTGTCAAAGTGCATTTATAAAGGGCAGAAGCATTTTAGAAAATTCATTACTGGCTCATGAGCTAGTTAGAAATTTCAATAAAAAAGGTGTAGATAAATTTTGTCTTAAAGTTGAACTCCATATGACAAGATTAACAGACACTTTATCATTCATATGTTAAAAGTCATGGGTTTTCCAATGACAATTATTAGATTAATTTCTGAGTGTATCCAAACACCTACTTTTTCCGTCCTTATCAATGGAGTACCAAAAGGATTCATTACCAATAACAGGAGTATAAGACAAGAGGATCCTCTATCCCCTTATCTGTTTGCAATCGCAATGGAGTACTTTTCTCTTTAGATGGAACTTGCAGTGTATGATAAAGAGGTTTAACCAATTCACAATTTTCAACCTTCTGTTAGCTACTTGTTGTATGTAGATGACCTGATAATTTGTGTCAAGGCAAATGTTAAAGCTTCTCTTAAAATAAAAGAATTATTCCTTAATTTGGAGATGTATGTGGGTCTTAAGATGAATGAACCAAAAACTAAATGCGATTTCAACAAGTTCTGTGTATCCAGGACTAATGTGCTTGACATTTTGGGTGTGTCTGAAGGGGAATTACCTGTGAAATATCTAGGTGTTCCTCTTTCATCAAATAAAATCATTGATCAAGAATGTGCAGTGCTAATTACTAAAATCAGAGATAAATTGTAAGGTTGGAGTTCCATATTATTATCTTTTGCGGGGAGAATTGAATTGGTGCAACAGTTATACAGGCAAAAGTTAATTTCTGGCTATAAACTTTTCAAATTCCTGATGCCTCTATTAGCAAAATTGAGAGTGTATGTGCTGATTTTATTTAGATAGGTAAAATGCACAAAATTAAATTTGAGGATCTATGTAGGCCTAAAGAGGAAGGTGGAGTTAGTCTGAGGAAAATCAAAGAAATGAGAGATGCATTTACGATTAAGCAAGCATGGAAAATCATTAACAAACAGGGGTTATGGGCAAGATGGATGTGTAGAAGATATATCAAGACCAATTTTCGGGCCATGTCAATTGATAATAATGCCTCAACAACGTGGAAATCCATTCTCAGAATCAGAAATAAATTAGCTGCAAATTGTGAAAGAGAAATTGCAAATGGTTATGATACAGACCAATGGAGAGACCCATGGCTAAAAGTTAAATCTTTTATTGATAGACTGGAATGGGATACATTTTCTGCCTATGGTAGTCCTAATCATTCAGTTAATCATATTATTTCTGATGGTGTTTGGAGCTGTGATCGACTGCCTCATGCAGAGACTTTAAAGAGAGAAATTGAATTTACTCCCTTATTCATTGATAGAGATTTTGACGTATGGAACTGGACACCAGACAAAAACTTCACAATTAAAAGTGCTTGGAATACATGCAGAGTTGTGGATGCTACAGTTGACTAGAAAAATGTAGTGTGGGACAAACATTTACCACCTAAATTATCACACAACATTTACAAAGTTTTACTGCACTGATTGCCTATGAGAGACAGACACTAAAGTGGGGTATCATTTCTGAAAACATTTCCCCTCTTTGTGAAAAATTAAAAGAAAACCACCATCATCTATTCTTTGAATGCGAATTCTCAGCAAACATAATCAACAACATTCAATGTAAATACAACATCAGGAAGAAAACTAACAAGCTACAACATATTATAAATTACTTGGTGAGGAATTGGTCGAAGATAGATGTAAAAATAAAAGAATACAGCATTAGCATTATATTTCCATGTCGGTGGTTATGAAAAGATCAAAACAGAAGGTTTTTCCACAATAAACGTCAATCAGTAAATGAAATTAACAAGCCAAACGAGGAAGAAGTCAAATTAATACTCAAACCTCAAAGTAGAGGTCATACGTCATAAGGGGCAACACCACCATCTAATATTGGAGCTATGGATCCATCGGAGAGGCGGGTATCACAGTATGAAGGTGAAAACCTAAGGCCCCATGAATTCATGCACGATTTGGTCTCCGCCGCCATTCGCCATCGTGCGATTTGGGGTTTTGTTTTAATTTTGGGAAGTATGTGTTTGTAAGTGGGATTGTGTTATGAGATTAACTGTACTTGCCTTGTATGTGCTGTCGCATGTTGCTTGCGTAGCAGTAATTCTTTTTGGGCCACCAAAATCCCATAATAAAAGTTTACCCACTTTCAAAAAAAATAAAAAAAATGTGACCAACAAGGTAAGTTACCTCAACTGGTTAAAACCGTTAGAAATAACGATTGTTTTAAATTAAATTAAATGAATGTTTAATTTAATTAATTCAACCGATGTTAAGTAAACATTCAATAATAAACAAACATAGCACATAAATATTAAATCCGACTTATATAAAATATAAGTGGGACAAAACTGAGTGAGTTGTACTCACCTCGGTTCCATTTATTTCTTAAGCGGTTTGGTTTCTATTAAATTAAATGATCGTTTAATTTAACTATAATTTCCTTCTGCCTTCTGCACTATCCAAATTTTGTCTAGTATATGGTGCTATTCGATACGGTTCCAATGCATGTTGTTTCGTTCTATTCTTATAACAAAATAAAATGTTATTTAAGTTTGAGTATAAATGATTTTAATTAAATTAACTTAACTTATTCCTTAATCATGCTTTTAATTCAACATAATCACTTTGTTTCACTACAAGAAAATAAATAATCGGTTACACAATATAGTTGCGTTTGTCAAATGACCGCATCTATTCCCGTAAAAAATATAAAAATAAAAAGCATCAACGCTGCTACAGCGTCCCACCAACATTTTTTGTTTTACCCGCTTTTCCTTTTCATCCGTTTCATTTACTCTTCTTCAGGAAAAAGTCATCAAACCCTAAATTAGTTTCTCCTAATGCGAAACAATGACGATTATTGCTATCAAATTCATGTGCGACGATACACATCATTTCAGATTCTTCGGGTTTAAGAACTTTTGAAGTAGCCGAGCCATAAAAACCGAAATCTTTATAAAGGTATGTTTTTGATGGTACCTTATTATTTTATTTTGATAATTTGATTTTTATAACGTTGCTCATCATATTATTACCCATTTATCCCAATTTCTCACATCCAAATGGGAAGTAATTTAAAATATTTCTTACAGAACTAAATCACACAGATGTGCATATGGTTCTGACTTGTAATAAGCTATCAGATACGACAGTCTGTCTACTTCTATGACTGGCGCCAACGGGTACATAATACTTAGTATATACCCTACTATCTTAACCATTTTCATGTCTGTATACTGATTTGATTTGATTTTATAAGTCATGTTGAATAGCTGAAGCTCATACACTTTCTACACTGCTTTAGTCCAATAGAATGGGGATAAAAAATGTGAACATGTACTACAATATCATTATTTTGCAACCCCGAAGGTTGCATCATTGATAATTTGAGGTATAAAAACTACTAATTTAATGGGTTTCCTGTACATTAAATGTTTCTATGTGTAATCAATCATATATTTGGTATTGGATTTATGTTTTGGAATAGCCTGCCTGAAATTCCTGCAATTGTGATATTATCCCTTGCACATGAATATATTTTAAAGTTCATAAAATAAACATGTTTCTTACATACACGTATAAAATAAAGCTTCTATAGTTGGATTTTTTTCCACTCAGTGGAAGAGATACTTTTTCCAGCCGATGATAACTGTTTATTATGTTACCTTTTAAGTCTTTGTGCTGTCAACTCTTTTTCTGTGTCTCAGTTGTAAGCTCTGCAAACAGTTGTATGAATAGAGCATCAGGAAATTTGTCTTGATGTAAGGAAATGAAGTTACCATTAAAAGAGTGTGAGCTAACATATTAAAGTAGTACGTCAGTTTTAATGTTACCCTTTGTAGCATTTTTTCTCATGTTGTGTTTCTTTATACTACCAATTGTTGGCAGCTTATAACCATGACCAAGTTTATACCTTTCTTCCTTTACATCTCCTCTCACACGAAACTATAAATCCATTTTTGCTTCCCTTTGTATCATGTTTCTTCGTTTACTTCTCCTCCAGCGAAACCCTGATTTTCTACAGTATGTATCGTTTTGAATTCGTCTAATATTTGGTTAGTCTCTACAAAAGCACATGGACTTTTAGATTTGGAAATTTTTTGATTAGGTTTGTTTCAACCCCTAAAATTTCTGGTTTCTTTCTTTTGGACGTTTTTGAAGCAGATTGTAACAACCCGAATTTTAATAACATGTTAAAACAAGAAATCAAGGTATAATTAATTTTTAAATCGAGAATCAAGGGAAACGGGCTGCGCCAATGCGTTCGTCTCGGAATTCTACATGAAATAGAGTCCGAGTTTTCGAAAATCGGAGTCCGGATGAAGAAGTTATGGCCTGTAGAAGATTCAGCAAATTTCAGGCAGCACAGGACCAGGCAGGTCGACCTGGGGTTCGACCTACCCCCTACATGTCGACCATATGGTCGACCTCCCCCCCTTACAGATGAACCTGGTCGGCCTGTTCTGACCCAGAACCCATTTTTGAAGCCTGAGACATGTTTTGATGGTTCAGATTGATTCTAGGGTTGATCTAAAGGCCCTAAATAGTTCCTACGCCTATAAATACATCCTAAAACCTAACCTAATTCATAACGAATCATTCTTACACCATTATGCTGCTAAAATATCTCTTGAACCGTGGCCGCCATCTCCAAATCAAAGTACAAGCATTCAAACTCAAATCAATTCAAAGACTAAGGCTTCTACAATGATTCAAGACAATAAATCAACAACGCCGCAACATTTTTACAACAAATTCAGTTCTTAATTCCTTGTCCACGATATGTAAGTTCTAGTTATTTTCAGATTAAAATAATTAAATTTAATATGGACATGTGATGAAGTGAAATTGGACTTTTGATTCAAGTTTATTCTTGTTTCTTCTTAGATCTTGATTTTGGGAACTTTTCTATCTTTATTCTCATGACAAGTTTATGGTCTATTCAGCTTGTTGTGAATCAATTTTCTTGGTTCATTTTGATATTATTATCAAGATCTATTCTTTATGCCTGAGATGATGTTTTTATGCCGTTTCCTCTCTGATCTTGTTTTTATTACAACTTCTACCTTCCCCTATTTATTTTCTTTTGATGAACCTAGGTCAATTTCGGACCTAGGCCTAAACTACGATATACGTACGATGGTATACGGGGGAAATATTGGAATATTGCCTTGTGGAAAATATGTGTTTGGTGGAATTGAAGGCATAATATGAAAATTGGATGTTTGGGGATAATTTACCATTAATATGAAACGAGGTAATTTTGTGTATTGTCATTATAATGGTTATTGCGTGATTGGGATTGATATATGTAATTTGACATGGATCTTGATATATGTAATTTGGCTAGAACTTGTTATGGGTAAATTGGTGTAAACGTGGTATACATGTAATTTTGGGTATAAAACTTGATCTATGTAAATTAAGCATAGCTTTGTAAACATGTAAATCATGAATCTTGACATATGTAAAATGGCATGAAACTTGGTATATGTGTAAATTGGCATAAAATTGGCATACATGTAAAACAACATGAATTGAACATATGTAAATTTGGTATGAATTGGGCATATGTAAAACTGACATGTAATCTAGAGCTTGGGCATATGTTAATTATGTAAAATTTGGAGTTGAAAAATATATAAGATAATTTATGACTTGGTAGTGGTTTAATATGAACGCACCTAAGTTGGGTTTTGGGTAGTTGGCATGTATTGTAAATAAAAGGTTATAACTTGGCATAACCTTATAGTGAATTATGATAATAATTTGGGAATACGTTTTGGGGCAAAAACGTGAATTATGAACTTGATAACTGGCATATAACTGGAAATATGAACATGGTTAAAACACGAACATGAACATTTTTATATGTTAAACACATGAACTGATATTGGGGTTTTGGGTGGAATACGATCTTTAATGAACCTTTGACATGAGGTTAGACTCAGTTTGTGGTGTCAATCTGCCCAGAACCGCCCGGCAAATCCAGTAGCCATAAAGTGTCAGTCTAATGTGAGAGGTCGATGGTCAAATTGTAGGCGTAACGATTTATGACATGAGGTTAGACTCAGTTTGTGGTGTAAATCTGCCCGGAACCGCCTGACAAATCCAGTGGCCACAAAGTGCACGATCGAATGTGAGAGGTCATGTTTCGTTCGTCATAATGAATGAATTAAGGAATACTAACCATAATAAGACATAGGTATGGTTAGAGGGTTAGGTGGGATGACATGGAAATTTGACATGTAAATATGGTCCTAACCGGTATGAGCTAAGAACATGTAAAACTTATAAGTGTGGACTTAACCAATTTGACATGACATATGGGTGGGTTAAGTCAACGTGAAACGATAAATGACACTTGGTAGGGTTAAGTCATGAATCACTAGAAAACGCTTAACCAAGATAACGTGTTAATCAGACAAGTAGGTATGGTTAAGTAAAGTGAGAACACCTAACTAATACAATGGGTTAATTAGACAAGTGGTTGCGGTTAAGTAATAAAACTTAACCAACATAACATGACAGGCAAGTGGGTTAGGTTAACTCGAATAGGTTGATAACACTTAACGGTTATAACATGACTAGCGGATGGGTTGGTTTAACTTGAATGGGTTGATAACACCCAACCGATATAACCTGATGTGTGGTAGGGTTAAGTAAATACACGAGGGTAACACTTAACCATTATAATATGGCTAGTGGATGGGGTTGAGTTAACATAGACTTAACCAATCTAACGTGAGGGGTGGTAAGGGTTAAGTTAACACAGGGGAGAACGCTTAACCGATATAACAAGACATGCGGTAGGGTTAAGTAACACAAGAGAGAACACTTAACCAAGGTAACATGATAGGGGGTGGGGTTAAGTTAACTTTAATGGATAACACTTAACCAACCGTGGGGTATACGAATAGACCCTAGGAAAACCCTAGTAGCGGGATCCGTTTCAGCAGTAACCCACATTAGGTATCAACGGTACCCTGAGCTAGGCAGGGTGGGGCATGATTACTGGGCTGATTATAAGCGGTCAAAACGGTGGCGGGTGATGCAGCAGTGCAGGATCCAACGGATTACGGGCGTGCACGTATTC
This sequence comes from Allium sativum, assembly GCA_030737875.1. Classification (NCBI taxonomy): domain Eukaryota; kingdom Viridiplantae; phylum Streptophyta; class Magnoliopsida; order Asparagales; family Amaryllidaceae; genus Allium; species Allium sativum. Next base: position 339,502,493 of record CM060912.1, read on the forward strand.
CGGAGTGGAAAATTTAGCCATTGGGCATCAGTAGATATAAAGCTGTGCATCAAGAATTGTGTCAGGGTTGCCATCCTAGGGATTGATACACCCTAGGGTGGGACCAACACAGGTATCTACGAATAGGGGGTCGCATGACACAAACAAGAACTAGGTCGAGTAGGAGTCGATTGATTAGGGTAGTAAGGATACATCTAACACGTTCATGGTAATTGGGCTGGTTGAGGTGAAATCCTCATATTAGATGTAGTCCTGAAAGCTACCACAACTACGGGGTTGGGATAACCTTAGTATATAACACATGTGAAACATTGTAAGTAAGGGCCGATCAATTAAGATAGGTACGGTGGGGACATGAAACTGTCAATATGAGGTGGGACCCTCATCGTGGGATATGTACCTATAAAACTATCATTTGTGGGTTATGGGGGATCACTTATCTTGTAATTATAACTAAGTAAACTGATTGGAACGGTAGTTAGGTGGTGCAGAGAATATAGGAAATCAAGGAAAATAGTGCAATGGTGAAGCTTAGAAATTTTGCGATGTTATACTTGATAGAAACCTTGCGATGTAATACTTGATAGAAACCTTGTGATGCTACTCTTGATAGGAATTATGGGATGTTTTACTTGATTCATCGTGCCTGTAGCTTATCTTGTCATCATGCTTATGTTTACTTTCAGTTTATTCAAGCCATGTTGTCTTTACCTGTTTTTATGCTGAAAGTCACTAGGACTTACTCAGTCTTTATGACCGACCCGTTTTGTTTTGCCTCTTTTTCTTCCGTTCCCCCCCCCCCAGGTTCGCAGGGTGGGAATACAGCTTAGTACGGATCTTACCAAGCTCCAAAGCTCTTTCATGTACGGCTTGGATTTCTCTTAGCTATGGCTTGCTTTGCTTTATTGGGGAATACTTCAATTTATTTTTATGCTTGTTTTTTTTAGCAAGACAGATATTTTAGCTATGTAATTGGGTATTGGAAGTTGATGGGCTTTTATTGTAAACAATTATATTTAATAAATGATTTGAAGTACTTCTACTTTACTTTCCGCTATTTTATAAATGTCTATCCTGTAATATTTCTGTTCCAGTACCCATAATGCTCCATTGAAGTTAAGGCATTCCCTTTGAGAGTGACCTTAATGGATGTGGGGTGTTACACAGATCGTGGCAATTAATTTTGGATCTAGAGCGCTTAGTTGATTATTTCTTTCGATGATAGAACCGTACGAGGCATTGGGTGATGGAACCGAAGTAGGCGCCACAACAGTAGTACCATGCATCGGGTGGAACTGGGGGTTGGGTGATGAGGCAAAGAGCCTTTGGATTGGAAATCTGCAGTACTGGTTGGATCAGATAGGTAGTACATATTTTTATTATTTGAATAGGGAAGTGAACTGTTATTTGCTTCTTTTGATAACCTGAAAAAACGTGTTGAGGCCAACGAGTGGTGGGAATATGGCATAAGTTGCTTTGTACTTTTCCTTCCTTACACGCTCTTTGTTCATTCAAGGATTATCAATAGCATGGTAGCTCACCCCAAATTTCCTTTAAAAATTACCAGTATCAAGATTAGGAAATTTAAATGTAAACCCAATATAAGTTACCTATTCAATTTTATATAGTCGACAATCTAGAACCTTCAAATCCTAACTTTAACTATCCTGCCAGACTATAGAACCAAAATTTGAGTATAAAAGGGTAAGGATTAAGTTCTTACTTCATGTTACTGTTTAAAGATTAAAATATATGTGGGTTGATTTTATTTAACCCATCTTTGGAAATGAAGAGAAGAGTGAATAAATCCATACCTGTTTACGTTTTACCATAACGCTAGGTACTCAGTTTGGGTTGATTTGAGTTTTGTCCCCAGCTTTAGGCAAATACGTTCTATTAGTCTCTAAGTTGCATGCTGGATGAAAAAGTAAGTTGCAACCGCAAAGTGGTTTTAAGTGATATAACTAGCTATAGGCTTTGATGCATGAAATCTGGGAGGGAGGGATGGGGGAGAGGGAATTTTTTTGATGATTATACTAGGGTCACCTGTGCTTGGCATGGATGGATGGTGGAATTATGTTATTGCTTGGCATGGATCTTCTATATATAACGGTGAAAATTGCATCAACAATGCATTGACTTGGATACAATACCGGATATCTGTTTGTGTATATTTATATATATGCAGTCAAGGACTCATGGATAACTAAAAATTTGTGTGGATTCATGAGTTTGGGCTTTTGTCGGGTTAATTCAGTGCATTTTTTATGTTGCAATTGTCAATACATTATAATTAAATGGTGTGTGTCATGATTCCTATTTCAATGCTTAAATTTTAATGAATTTTAACTTACAACTTACAAGTGCAAATGACTTGGATCTTCTTTCAAACTAAACATTCCAATGAATTTTAATTTACAAGTGCAAATGTGGGGAGCATAGAGTTTCAAGTTTCCTTCATTTCACTTGGGCTTTCCTAGAGATCTACTAATACAAGGGCAAGATATGATGAAAAATATAAATTTTGTTAGGATCTCAAATTGAGATATGGACTCACATGTCAATTTGATTTTTTTCTTTTGAATTTCAAGATTTGAAACCATGTGGAGTAGTGCTATGTTTGTGTTCAATTTATTATTTTTTATTTCAAATGTTGGAATCCAAATAATGTATCTAGAATGAATTGTGAATCCGTGTTTGCAATTATAGTTGAAGGGTTACGTAAACCGTTTCAACATGGAAATACTTTTAGACGAACATCGTATAACACTATTTACTATATATGCTACTATGGTATTGTATAAATAACGATATGAATGAATTTCAAGATTTATGTGCATTCATTTATAGATCTTTCATTAAAGAATAATTTAAATTAAGTACGTTAATGGATACTCAAAAGAAGGGTAAAGTGTTCAAATAATCAAGTTGGAATGAATTTTGAACCATGGTCGAATGTTGCTAACCTGTCCCCTCTAATATTGGGCAGTCCCTACAGTTATGTTCATTCCACCTCCTTTTATTGTAGAGTTTAACTTCAACTCCTTTAACTCATTTCCTATCCTAAATGGGTTGAATCTAAATCAAAAGAATTTTGTAAGAAACATAAGGTCCAGAGAAGTTATAGTAGCGACCCTTTCATTGCATGCGAGCTGTAGTTATATATTTTCTACACTAGATTTCTGCCAAAATTTGAATCTGCATAGTTGCCGCTCCTAAGGACATAGTTGTGATCAAATTTTCAATGTGAAATTTCTTACAATTTCTTTTAAATATTATGAATTCAAATCTATAGTTGATCCTGAATTTCTACTGATGGATCTTTAGCAGTAATATATAGTGTTTGTGATCGTTAATGTTAAAGCAACATCAAATTAACGTAGGCCAAATCAAACTTAAATGTATGATATTTGTGTTTCTGTTTTTTTTTTGTTTGTTAATTATGCTTTACTCAAATTTATTCTGGGTAGTTTGAAATCAACGCTTTAACCCTGAAAGTGTCATTTGACAGTACTTACATGCTAAATCCTAAGACAATAGGTGTGCGCAGTACGAAGTAGGAACACTATACGCATGGAAGCTTGACATTGAAGGTATATACACAAAGTGGGCACATATTGCATGCATGAATGCACTAGCTCAGAAGTAACAAAATGACTTCGCTACCCAATCATCTTAATTAACCTAAATATTTCCTCTTATGAGAAAATCATAACCATTTTGGTTACTCATCTAAGTGCAGTTATAATAGGGCTTTTTTTTTTTGAATTTTTTTGCATTGTGTACTTGAAACATATAAAGCAAAAATAGGATAATATGCTACAATATGATATACGAAGCTGAAAAGTGAACAGCTGCTCAACACCTAGTTTTGTGCTTGCAACCTCCATAGAACGACCAATCACCATGTGCCTCTTAATGACTCGACAGTTGCTCGTCGTTTGTAACGTTAAGGAAAAAAAAGGTAAAAATCACGTGGTGGCCAGTTGCACTTAGCTGCTTGTTTGTAGTAATAACCAACTGAAAATGATCATAACGCGAATTAAACCCAAATGCATGATTCGTTAGCAAGCGCACTACTAACATGAGTTTGAGAGCAGTTATTAAACTGTTATTTTTATTTTTCAATTAAATTTGTAGATTAATGCATATACCCATCTTTTCGTAAACATCAAGCTACGTCTCAATTTATTTGATTCAACCTGTAGACCATTTAGCCTTGTTTGATTGCATCATACTTGAAATGTATATGCAGATCCCCAGTTTCACAAATTGTATAATAATTCATATTTAAAATTATATAAATCTATTATAAATTATCACTTTGAATGAAATAGGTAATTACATTATAGTAAGAAGGGCTAGTGTAACGATAGTCTGCGTTGTACTGGAAATTATCTGGATAGCGAGGGCTATAACGGTAATTTTCTTGGCAACCTGCAATTTCACTATGAACTCCTTTTCTATTGTCTGGCTTTGTCAGGTCTAGTACTAGTTAACTGCATGAGGCATAAGACTACTTTGTCGTGGTTATCTTTTAAATAAAGCTTTTTTGTCCTTTTAGCATGACAAAAGGGTTCAACAGCTAATTGCAGCTGTTAGATTTATAAGCAAGGTATGTGCTTAAATTGTGTTTTTCTTTACATGCTGCCTTGAACATTAAAGTTTGAACTTTTTTGATGAACACTATTATGGAATTATATCCTTCTGCATAAATCATACGTAAATATATATAAGCGTACTTATCATTACAAAAAGGCATACCAATAATAGTAATTTCTGTTCAGAAAGGGAATTAGGAGCTTAGTATTAGAATCATCAGGTGATAAAAACCAGTGCTTCTACTACATAGGCAAATGCATGGAGGTCAATGGATGTGCTTAGAGTAGGAGAATTTCTCAGGAAACACAGCCTGCTCCTTCAGTGGTATGCTCTTTTTTGACTTATTGCTCCTTGGAGTATTTCCACTGCCTGGTCTATATAGTTAAATAAGAGGTTAATAAGAAAGCTCAGTCTGTTCATTTGACATAGCATATTAGTTTCATCTACTTTGACTTTGAATGTTTTATAGGGTAACTGCTACAACTGCAACTTCTAGAGCTTTAACCTATAAATTGGATTTTACTACTCAGGTCAAATGGTTGTATGTGCATGATTTTACACGTAAAGCAAATTTAACTAATACATATATGTGTATAAGTTTTTAAAATGGGCTAAAGAGGTTATGGTCCAGTTTAAGCAGAGGCAGGCCAACATGCTAGATGTTGTTGTTGATGATGAGGATGATTATGATGTTGATGATGAAGATGACAAGTAAGTTATAATCATTGGTCCCCATTTACCATTCTTATTTCACTTACAACAATGATTTTGAATTTTCAGTCAATGTAAACCCATTATCTTAAGATAATGGGTTTAAATGTTGATATAAGTCCACAATGGAATTATCTGATGCTTTTATATATGTTGTACTACCTTGACAATCCACTCAGTACAGTTCCTGTGATGGTTTGAAAGAATTGGTCATTTGAAACTAACTAGGCGATTATATTTTATTTACTGTACTAGTTTATTTTACAAGTTTTTTGCTGCCATTTGTTAACCTAAGTGATTAGGTGGAATGTTTTTTATGTTTATTTATGGAATACTGTGTTTTTTATAAAATGACAATAGTGCAATATTTGTTGTAATCTGTTAATGATGGGTTTCATGTTGTTTAGGCAGTAGTGCAACGAGAGCTTATTCGAAGATAGTGTTGTTTCCTTTTTTTTCCTAAGGAAACCTTCATCTGAAGTTTATGCTATTGTGTATACATGAGTATAAATTATGGTATTTATTACTGATTTCGTTATTTTTCAGTTCATAAATGCTTGTTTTGTTAATATAATGTTTTATCGGAAATTTTGAGACCGGTTTATGCTTAATTTGTTTATGATCATTAGAACTTTTACTAGCAAAGCACATTAACTTTTACCTGCAAAGTATGCTTAAATTTGTAGATGTAGTGATTATTTTTAGACATCCTAGCCTCATAATACAACCCGTTGAGCGAATTCTGAAAGCTAATAGATGTTTTGGACCTTTTTGAATTTTATTTTTTTTTATTTTTTTTGACTTGTTTATATTTTATGACTGTAAAAGATCTGATGACATGTATGCAAATTTGATTAGATTGCAAAAAAAACTATTTAACACTTTAATTTTAATGTCATAAAGACATTAGTGTATATTTATTTAAAGGTTGATATGAATACGAAATTGATCTATATATATGGAACTATCTATATGAAAATTAATACATACATTGAAACTCAGCCCATTTGAAATTAGTATATAGTAAATTATACTTGTATGTAAATTATCAGGATTTTTATGTAGTTCTATGTCTGTTATACTTAAGTACAGGTAATTAACATTTTTGAAGTGAAGAACAACTGCATTAAAGAACCGTCGGTAATTAAGCCATGGACAAGACTTTAATTATTACCGAAGTGAAGAAAAGCTGCATCAAATAACTATTGGTAATTAAGCCATGAACAAGATTTTAATTATTATGTTGTATAATATTGTAACACCCCGTAATTCTGTTAATATTAATATTCACAAATTAAAGAATAACTAATCTCAGACGTGAGAATTATGAAAACGGGTTACGTCATTGTGTTCGTCTCGGAATTCTGGTTGAAATAGAGTCCGAGTTTGCATGAATTGGACTTCGTATGAAGAAGTTATGTCCATCGGAAGTTTCAGAAAATTCAAAACTGATTTCAGAAAATTTAAAATTTAAAATTGGGAGTCAAACAGGCTAGGCAGGAAAATTCCCGCCCAGCACCCCAGGTCGACTGGGGAGTCGACTGGGCAGTCGACACCCCCCCAGGTCGACTGGGCAGTCGACCTGGGTGTCGACCTGTCCAGGCGGCTAGGGTTTGGCTGATGTGTCTTTAGGACTGAGTTAGCAAATTAAACAGTTCAGGTTAGTTCTGAGTTGATCTGACGGCCTAAATAAACCCTAAACTCTATAAATACCTAGGTAGTCTCTCACTCTAATTCACATGAAAAATAGAATAGCCACCGTCATACTGCCGCCATGGAACTCAGTGTAGCCGCCGCCAACTAAGAAGGAAGAAAGCTATCAAAACCCTAATTCTACTCAACTCTAAAGCAAATCAAGACTCTCTTTCTCTTCTAATTGTGAGTATGATGATCTTAACAAGATTATTATTAAACTAATTAGATTAAGTTATGAATGTATTATGAGTAGATGATGTGAATTGTCATATATGTTGTTGTAAACCTCATGCTATCATGTATGTTGTAAATCCTATGTTATGTGATGATGATATCCTATATGTTGTAAATCATGCTATGATGATATTGTATAGGTTGTAATTTTCTATGCTAAGTTGTGATAAATCATACATGTTATAAAGTCATGATGTTATTATCCATGCTAATTAGTTCATGTTAATCAAATCATAATGTTTGGGCTATGTTGGTCTATATGACAAATCACATATGCAAGTTTAGATTGACTAGTAAAGATTATGAACATATGCCATGACATCTATTTAGATTTAGAATTATGACATCTAGAATTATGCTATGACATATGTGAATTCTATGTATTAGATGCTAGTTCACCCCATCATTATGTTGCATAAAACCCCATATGCAAGTTTATACATGAATTTGGGGTTATGATCATATCATTTAAGTTGTGACATTTTACCAAACAAGTTGACACCTTTAGATCCTTAACATGTGTAGTTTTATGCAAGTTTCACCCCTATTATGATTAGATTTATTTTATTTGTCTATATGTTGTGATAATTTATCTTTGTGCTATGAGTTAGACTATTCGAGTCTAACGTATATTCTGCGTTGAATAAGCGAACGTATAACGTGGGGTAGGGGTAATATTAAGGATTTAATATTAAGAAGTTGGGGTGCAATTGATATGATTTTGCATGCCATGAATGGATGGCCATAATTGAGTCAATTATGGACATCATTAAAATTGGAGTTAATTAATAATTTGAATAGGAATTATTAAAACTGGGGTAAAAGATTATAAGTGATAATCAATGCTTAGGACACGAGGTTGGACTCGCTTGTGACGTAAACCTGCCCGGACCCGCCCGGCAAATCCAGTGGTCACAAATGTCAGCCCAATGTGAGAGGTCCTAGGTCCAAACTAAAGCATAACAGTTGTAAAGACACGAGGTTAGACTCTTTTATGGTGTAAGACTGCCCGGACCCGCTCGGCAAATCCAGCTGCCATAAATGCCAGTCTAATGTGAGAGGTATTTATGAGGTTATGGCCTGAATGAATTAAGAAATACTTAACCAGATAAACATGTAAGGTGAGACATGGGGGTTAAGTAGGTGCCTTGGGTGGCATGAGGAATCTAGTGGGTGCTCTTAGTGGCATGTGAAATACGATTAGTAAGACTTAACCAAACACACATGTAAATGAACATGACTAAGAGGGTTAAGTGGGATGTACTAGTGGACAAGCTTAGGTGGGTAGCTTGTGGGGCCCCATTTCAACCAGTATCCCAAACGTATCTTTGTGGGCTCGACCCAAGTCGAGGACGGGACACGCATGCTGGGCTTGACTATAATAGGCCAAAACGGGGTAGCGGTGGCAACGCAAGTCCAACGGGTTTCATATGCGTGTGTGGACCCGGGCTGGTAGGTAAGACGTTGTTGCATCGTGTAGGTATAAAGCCGTGCATTCTCAAGTTGTATCGGATTGCTACTTTAGGGGAGTGATACACCCCACTGTGGGGCCAACACAGGTATCTACGAGTAGGGAGCCGATCGAAAGTGGGTAGTGGGTTACACCTAGCGGAGATAGGGGCAGACGACACCTATGTAGTCAGCTAGGGGTACGCAAGGCTATTTATATAGTTTCTGTGTGAAGCAAGTGGGATCAACTTTGAGGATGACTGGTGTGGTGCAGTGTAGTAATTATTCGTTAGTAATTAGGTGTGCCCTTAACGTTATCCTTATCTGCTTTTCCATACCCAATAGTTCATAGGCATTTCCTTGTTTTCCAGCTTATGCCTTAGTCTATTTATTTTGGTAATAGTATTGTTAGAATTATCATACTCGCCAGACTTTATGTCTGACCCCCTCTATTTCTATCCTTTTTTCCCCCTCCAGGTCCTCAGGGTGGACCCAGCTCTAGTGGAGTTTGACTGGATTGCTTTATCTTTTTGGGAAAGCATGGACCGCTGAAGTAAAGTCCAGCTTGTTATCTTCTTTAATGTCTATTTATGTAATGGGGTTATGTATTTTGTTTTAGCAAGATGGATATTGTACTTGACTCTGATTTATGGTTTTTATGATGTAACAAACATGTTTAATTTCCGCTGCGATAAAATGAAGTTTTAGATTTCCAAGTACTACTTATTATCTGTCTTGTTGTAATTTTTCTGTTCTATATTCACTTAAAACCTCCATGGAAGTTAATGCATTCCCTTTGTGAGTGACATTAATGGACGTGGGGTGTTACACGTGGTATCAGAGCTTAAGGTTACCAGAACAGATAATTTTTTTAGAAAAACTATTTTTCTAAAGTATTTTTGGAAGAAGTGTTTTCAAAAACATGTCTTAATGAGTGATTTAAAGAGGAAAGTTTTTAAGAAAAAACATAATCCCCAATAGCCATATCTTTATCTTTCGAATTCTCCATTTTGAATCTTTCCTTTTTCGTTTCAGCATGGCTGAAGATCTTAACCTTCCGGATGGTGTAACGATACTAGGATGGTATAGGAGGTTATTAGAGGCTAGGGCCGCTGCAGGTCCAGCCAATGTTCCTCCACTACCAGTTACACCCGCTCCTCCTCCTCCTCCTCGCGTAGATACTTTTGCAAAGACGTGCAAGGAATTTAAGGCTATGGGTGGAAAACCCTTTAAGGGTCAGAAACGTTTATGGAAGCTAGAGATTGGCTTAAGGAGGTGGAAGAATTGCTAGAAATCTTTGAAGTAGAAGAAGGGAGGAAAGTCAAATTAGCAGCTTGGTTAATGAAGGGAGAGGCCTCGTTTTGGTGGGAGGTCACTAATGGGGAGCGTCCTGTTGATTCTTGGGCAGATTTCAGGTGTAGGTTTGAGGCGAAGTTTCTCTCAAGGGCAGAAGAGAATCTATATATGGAAAGGTTCTTGACATTAAAGCAAGGAAGCTCATCAGTGAAAGAATACGTCAACAAATTTAATCAGTTAGGAAGGTTTGGCTTGGACTTAGTGAACACGCCGGAGAAGAAGGCTCTGAGGTTCGTAAACGGATTGAATGAACCGTTGCAAGGGTTGGCTATGACCCACATCCCTATGGCGGCCACCTTTGAGAAGCTTGTAGACATGGCACTCATGCACGAGGAGAAAGGCGCTAAAGCTGACAAGGCACCCGAGAAGAAAAGGGATCAGAAGAAACCACAACAGCAAAACAAGAAGGGTGGTAAAGACAATAATGGCAAGGGAAAGAAGAAATGCTTTAACCGTGGGACACCAGGCCATCTCAGCAAGGATTGCCGAAAGAAAAAGAAGACTGGTTGTTTCCACTGTGGCGAAGCGGGACATCTAGTGAAAGACTGCCCAAAGAAGGGGTAGAGGGCAGGGTCTACCTCGAGAGGACAGGTGCAGGCTCTTATGGCACCAGGGCAGGCAAGGGGACAAGTTCAGACTCTCGCGGTCCCACCGCTGCAAGAACGAGGTAGAACCATTTCTGTTGAAAGCTTAGTTTTTCTGTTTGATCATCCTGTCCGTACCTTATTCGATTCGGGCGCATCGCATTCGTTTATCTCTACATCATTAGTTGAATCACTGCACTTAAACACCAGTTTAGTAGAGGATCCCTTAGTTTTTTCGAATCCAATTGGGGGCTCAGCTTATTTGTCCATGATGTGTTTGGATTTGAAAATTTCTATACTTAGCGTTGAGTTTAGATGTGATGCTTATGTTTTGGGCTTCACGGGCTATGGGCTAATTTTAGGAATGGATTGGTTATCTAGAAATGGGGTCGTTCTTGATTGTGAAAGGAGAGTAGTTAGGCTCGTGACTCGCCTTGGCAACACTCTCGAAATCTTTTGTAATCCCATAAATTCTGTTATGCTAAGTTATTTAGAATCGCTTGACGTGTCTGAGGAAAATCTACGATCTGTTAGAGTGGTCCAAGAATATTCAGATGTGTTTTAGGAGGCAAAGGGCTTGCCTCCGAAGCGGGAGATAGATTTTCGAATATATCTTGTGGATAATGCAAAACCAGTATCTTTGCCAGTACGCCACATGGCTCCTCGTGAAAGAAGGGAACTCGATAAGCAAGTGAAGGAGTTGCTTGATAAGGGGTTCATAAGACGAAGTATATCGGAGTGGGGTGCTCCAGTAGTATTTGCCACGAAGGCGGATGGGTCCCTTAGACTTTGTGTGGACTATAGAGAACTTAATAAGCTTACTAAGAAAAACAGACACCCACTGCCGAGGATTGACGATCTCTTCGATCAGTTAGTTGGCGCCTCAGTGTTTTCGCAGTTGGACTTAGCCACTGGTTTCCATCAGTTGAGGGTGGCTGAGGATAGCATTGACAAGACTGCCTTTAGGACTCTGGACGGTTTCTATGAATGGCTAGTGATGCCCTTCGGTTTGACAAACGCCCCCGCATACTTTGTTGATTTGATGAGCAGGGTGTTTAGGGAGTACCTTAATAAATTCGTGGTGGTCTTTGTAGATGACATCTTGATCTTTTCTAAGAATGAAGAAGAGCATGCCCTACATCTTAGGGAAGTGTTGGAGACCCTACGCGCGCATAACCTTAAAGCTAAATTTTCTAAGTGTCACTTCTGGAGGAAGGAAGTACGATTCTTAGGGCATGTGGTTTCCAAAGAAGGGATAGCTGTGGATCCCGCGAAGGTGGTGGCCATCCAAGATTGGAAGGTCCCTAAAAATGCCACCGAAGTAAGGAGTTTCTTGGGGTTGGCTGGCTACTATAGGAAGTTTATCAAAGACTTCGCAAAGATATCAGCTCCATTAACACGCTTGATGAAGAATAACCTAATTTTCACATGGGACGTAGATTGTGATGATGCGTTCCAACGTTTGAAGAGAGCTTTGACTTCAGCCCCAGTCTTAGTATTGCCAGACGGGAGTAAGCCGTTTACTGTTTATACCGATGCTTGTGGGACAGGACTAGGCACAGTCTTAATGCAAGAGGGAAGGGTAATAGCCTATGGTGGAAGGCAGTTGAGAGCGCATGAGAAGAATTACCCTACACATGACCTAGAGTTGGCCGCTATTGTTTTCGCGCTTAAGTCTTGGCGTCATTATCTTCTTGGCGAGAAATTCGAATTATTCACTGACCACAAATCTTTAAAATACTTATTCTCTCAGAAGGACTTGAACTTAAGGCAGCAATGGTGGATGGAGTTCTTAGCGTCCTACGACTTCGAGATAGCATATACCCTTTGGCAAGGGTAACGTAGTGGCAGATGCCTTAAGTAGAAAAAGATTATCCTTAAGTCCTTTGTTTGTTGAGCGGCGAAGCTTAGAATTCATCTCTATGTTTGACTTTAGACCTTCCGTTGACTTTGTATCCGGTTTGCTAGCATCCTTGGAGGTCAGACCTACGATTTGGGGACGGATTGGCGAGGCACAACGAGACGACCCCCAGTTGGTTGAGTTAGTAGAAAAGCTCAAAAGAGGGGAGTCATCAAGCTATCTACGTAGGTATACCCTAGATGATAAGGGTTGGTTACGTAGGGATAGTAGACTTTGTGTACCTCGAGACGAAGGTTTGAGGAAGGCTATTCTTGACGAAGCACATCATTCGAAGATGACCATTCATCCCGGCGGGGACAAGATGTACAAAAATATGAAGCGAGTTTTCTTTTGGGCCGGTATGAAGAGGGATGTGGCCGAGTATGTCGCTAGATGCTTGGTGTGCCAACAAGGTAAAAGCGGAGCAAAAGAAACCCGGTGGGTTGCTTCATCCATTGGAGGTCCCACAATGGAAGTGGGAAAGCGTCTCGATGGACTTTATTGATGGATTACCGAGATCGAGGAAGGGTAATACGGGTATTTGGGTCGTGGTAGACAGACTTACTAAGAGCGCCCATTTCATTCCCGTGAAGAGTAAGAGGACTGCTCCATGGTTAGCCTCCGTATACGTTCGAGAAATAGTTCGTTTGCATGGTGTTCCTTCTAGCATAGTGAGCGACCGTGATCCTATCTTCACTAGCGAATTTTGGAAGAGCTTATAAGAAGCGGTAGGTACTCAGTTATGTTTGAGCACCGCATATCATCCTCAGATGGACGGCCAGACTGAGAGGGTGAATCGCATTCTAGAGGATCTTTTGAGGCTATGTATCCTAGACTTTGGGGGTACATGGAAAGAGCATCTTCCATTGGTAGAATTCGCATATAATAACAGCTTTCAGTCCAGCATTGGCATGGCACCTTTCGAAGCTCTTTATGGACGACCTTGTCGTTCACCTACATGTTGGTGGGAATCTACGGATAAGATCTTACTTGGGCCCGATATGATTAGAGAGACTTCGGAAAAGATCGACTTGATTCGAAGGAGGATGAAGACGGTGCAAGATAGGCAGAAATCTTATGCGGATAAGAGGAGGACAGATCTTGAGTTTGAAGTTGGGGGCATGGTCTTTATCAAAGTGTCTCCATTACGGAACGTTGTTCGCTTTGGGTCCGTTGGGAAATTAGCACCAAGGTTTGTAGGGCCGTTTCCTATTAAGGAGAAGATTGAACAGATGGCGTATAGAGTGGAGTTGCCTGAGAGACTTAGTGGTGTACACGACGTATTCCATGTGTCACATTTGAGGAAGTGCTTGCACGAGACCGCGGAGGTGGTAGAGCCGAACCTGCTTAGAGAGGTGGAGATAGAGCGTGATGCGACGATTCGACGAGCTCCTACGTGCATTCTTGGGTCGGAGATCAAGAAGCTGAGAAATCGAGAGGTCAGACTAGTCAAAGTACAATGGGGAGATGATGAGAGCAACGCTACTTGGGAGACGGAAGAGAAGATGCGTTCGTTGTACCCTTTTCTTTTTGAGGGTATGTCCTTTAATTTCTCCTTTATCGCTTATCTTGTACTTATCTTACCTTTAGAGTATCCCCTCGCTAGTATTCTTGACCTTTAGTCAGAATAATCCTATGGTTGAAACATGTGTTTGAGACATGTTATGTATGATGGATGCAAAGTGGATGCAAGTGTTTGCTAGTGGTTGCTCATGGACGCATATACACACACTATTAGGCACTAGATCGGCTCAGTCACTTCATATTGCATATTGCATATATATGGATGTATTTAGTAAAATGGATGTATGATGATTGTATTATCATATGGATGCTGCATTCAGATGATGATTGTGCACGCATATAGAGATATTATGTAGCATTAGGGAACTTTTGCATACATAATGGACGCATGGCACTATCATGATTTGCATTAAGGAGGTCAACTGATTCAGTGGACCGCCTGATTTTGCATTAGATATGGACATATACACACACTGTGCATTTAAATATGAAAGCATTAAAAGTCTATAAGGACAATGGATGCCTGTGTTTGTTGGTTGAGTAGATGGACGATTGGATGTTATGATATACATTCTTCTTGACTTGAAGATTTCGGGGTCGAAATCCTTTAAGGAGGGGAGAATGTAACACCCCGTAATTCTGTTAATATTAATATTCACAAATTAAAGAATAACTAATCTCAGACGTGAGAATTGTGGGAAACGGGTTGCGCCATTGTGTTCGTCTCGGAATTCTGGTTGAAATAGAGTCCGAATTTGCGTGAATTGGACTTCGTATGAAGAAGTTATGGCCATCGGAAGTTTCAGAAAATTCAAAACTGATTTCAGAAAATTTAAAATTTAAAATTTAAAATTGGGAATCAAACAGGCTAGGTGAGAAAATTCCCGCCCAGCACCCCAGGTCGACTGGGCAGTCGACACCCCCCAGGTCGACTGGGCAGTCGACCTGGGTGTTGACCTGTCCAGGCGGCTAGGGTTTGGCTGATGTGTCTTTAGGGCTGAGTTGGCAAATTAAACGGTTCAAGTTAGTTCTGAGTTGATCCGACGGCCAAAATAAACCCTAAACTCTAGAAATACCTAGGTAGTCTCTCACTCTAATTCACATGAAAAATAGAATAGCCACCGTCATACCGCCGCCATGGAACTCAGTGTAGCCGCCGCCAACTAAGAAGGAAGAAAGCTATCAAAACCCTAATTCTACTCAACTCTAAAGCAAATCAAGACTCCCTTTCTCTTCTAATTTTGAGTATGATGATCTTAACAAGATTATTATTAAACTAATTAGATTAAGTTATGAATGGATTATGAGTGGATGATGTGAATTGTCATATATGTTGTTGTAAACCTCATGCTATCATGTATGTTGTAAATCCTATGTTATGTGATGATGATATCCTATATGTTGTAAATCATGCTATGATGATATTGTATAGGTTGTAATTTTCTATGCTAAGTTGTGATAAATCATACATGTTATAAAGTCATGATGTTATTATCCATGCTAATTAGTTCATGTTAATCAAATCATAATGTTTGGGCTATGTTGGTCTATATGACAAATCACATATGCAAGTTTAGATTGATTAGTAAAGATTATGAACATATGCCATGACATCTATTTAGATTTAGAATTATGACATCTAGAATTATGCTATGACATATGTGAATTCTATGTATTAGATGCTAGTTCACCCCATAATTATGTTTCATAAAACCCCATATGCAAGTTTATACATGAATTTGGGGATATGATCATATCATTTAAGTTGTGAGATTTTACCAAACAAGTTGACACCTTTAGATCCTTAACATGTGTAGTTTTATGCAAGTTTCACCCCTATTATGATTAGATTTATTTTATTTGTCTATATGTTGTGATAATTTATCTTTGTGCTATGAGTTAGACTATTCGAGTCTAACGTATATTCTGCGTTGAATAAGGGAACGTATAACGTGGGGTATGGGTAATATTAATGATTTAATATTAAGAAGTTGGGGTGCAATTGATATGATTTTGCATGCCATGAATGGATGGCCATAATTGAGTCAATTATGGACATCATTAAAATTGGAGTTAATTAATAATTTGAATAGGAATTATTAAAACTGGGGTAAAAGATTATAAGTGATAATCAATGCTTAGGACACGAGGTTGGACTCGCTTGTGACGTAAACCTGCCCGGACCCGCCCGGCAAATCCAGTGGTCACAAATGTCAGCCCAATGTGAGAGGTCCTAGGTCCAAACTAAAGCATAACAGTTGTAAAGACACGAGGTTAGACTCTTTTATGGTGTAAGACTGCCCGGACCCGCTCGGCAAATCCAGCTGCCATAAATGCCAGTCTAATGTGAGAGGTATTTATGAGGTTATGGCCTGAATGAATTAAGAAATACTTAACCAGATAAACATGTAAGGTGAGACATGGGGGTTAAGTAGGTGCCTTGGGTGGCATGAGGAATCTAGTGGGTGCTCTTAGTGGCATGTGAAATACGATTAGTAAGACTTAACCAAACACACATGTAAATGAACATGACTAAAAGGGTTAAGTGGGATGTACTAGTGGACAAGCTTAGGTGGGTAGCTTGTGGGGGCCCATTTCAACCAGTATCCCAAACGTATCTTTGTGGGCTCGACCCAAGTCGAGGACGGGACACGCATACTGGGCTTGTCTATAAGAGGCCAAAACGGGGTAGCGGTGGCAACGCAAGTCCAATGGGTTTCATATGCGTGTGTGGACCCGGGCTGGTAGGTAAGACGTTGTTGCATTGTGTAGGTATAAGTCGTGCATTCTCAAGTTGTATCGGGTTGCCACTTTAGGGGAGTGATACACCCCACTGTGGGGCCAGCACGGGTATCTACGAGTAGGGAGCCGATCGAAAGTGGGTAGTGGGGTACACCTAGCGGAGATAGGGGCAGACGACACCTATGTAGTCAGCTAGGGGTACGCAAGGCTATTTATATAGTTTCTGTGTGAAGCAAGTGGGATCAACTTTGAGGGTGACTGGTGTGGTGCAGTGTAGTAATTATTCGTTAGTAATTAGGTGTGCCCTTAACGTTATCCTTATCTGCTTTTCCATACCCAATAGTTCATAGACATTTCCTTGTTTTCAAGCTTATGCCTTAGTCTAGTTATTTTGGTAATAGTATTGTTAGAATTATCATACTCGCCAGACTTTATGTCTGACCCCCTCTATTTCTATCCTTTTTCCCCCTCCAGGTCCTCAGGGTGGACCCAGCTCTAGTGGAGTTTGATTGGATTGCTTTATCTCTTTGGGAAAGCTTGGACCGCTGAAGTAAAGTCCAGCTTGTTATCTTCTTTAATGGCTATTTATGTAATGGGGTTATGTATTTTGTTTTAGCAAGATGGATATTGTACTTGACTCTGATTTATGGTTTTTATGATGTAACAAACATGTTTAATTTCCGCTACGATAAAATGAAGTTTTAGATTTCCAAGTACTACTTATTATCTGTCTTGTTGTAATTTTTCTGTTCTATATTCACTTAAAACCTCCATGGAAGTTAATGCATTCCCTTTGTGAGTGACATTAATGGACGTGGGGTGTTACAAATATTTTGTTTGTACTGGTTGTGTAGACTTGTTTGTAAATAGTTGTGGTACATGGATTCACTTATTTTGTTGAAATATTATTATTGAAATGATCATGGATCTTATACTTGATTCTGTGGTTAATGTGTTTTTAAATTATTTGAATTTGGTAATTATCGATGTTGGTTTGAATATGATAATCATGTGATTTATTATTAGTTTTAATATGGCTATTATATATAAGTGATTGTTGGAAATGATATATGCCATTAGCAGTGAATAACGTTAATTAAAATGTGTTGTGCATCAATTAATAAGATTTAGTAGCATTTTAAAAGTGCTACAAAAAATAAAAAAGAAAGGTGTAAGTACCATTTTGGTTGCATTTTTAAGATACTGCCAAAAAATCTTTTGTAGGATTTCAGAAATGCTACAATAAGTTCATTTTTAGTAGCGTTTACTACAACGCAAATAAAATATTTGGACTTTTAGTTGTATGTCGTGTCACAGCGTTTACCGAAACGCTACTAAAAGATTTAGCAGTGTTTTTTCAACACTGCAAAAGGCCTTTTCTGGTGTAGTGTTTGAAAATATAATGTACAGGGCTGGCATAAATCCTTTCCTTCCCATTTTACTTCAAATACTGGGCCTATTTAAAACTTCACTGGCCCGACAATCCTTTTTGAAACATATAGTTATGGTTTTTAGCAAATAGACTTTTAATTAAATCTCAATCCAACATTAATCACTTCATTCATTAATCGGCCACGTTAACAAAGAATTTGGTATATTTAGATCATGGTTAGGTAGTATTAAAAAGATACCCAGGTTGTGTATTATTTGGATAGGCATACTTATAAACTATACCTGGGAGGCCACATTTTTTTTAAATTTAAAAAAAACTTAATTAGACATATTATAAAGTGGGCATGCTAAATTGATTTGGCGAGTTCACATCCAGGCCACGGAAAAAACCCGAGATTAAGCATGCTAAAATAATACTTAGGCACGGTTAACATCATTAGACGAAAATAACATGGTTGGGCATATTTAAATTGTAATTAGGCATGCATTAATTTGTACTGTTCATCTTCTACCTTCTTTCCTGTTTCACAAGCCACACAACACCCCTTCACAACTCAACTGTTCCATCCACCTGCTCTAGTCACCACTCGCGCTTCTGTCCCCCCTCCCGACCTTGCCTGGACCCACCTCGTCAGTCATCACCACTGTAATGTCCCGAATTTTTATCGGTTTGTATTTGAATATTTAAATCAATTTAAATATTGAATTCGTAATATAAGTGGATTTATATACTAATTAAAATGAATTTGAACATATAAAAATATATATATTAAATATAATCGAGCCCGTAATATTGCGGCAGTTCGTAATTTAACGTTCTGAACTTCAACTGAGTGTACAGGACCCGTTATTAGTCGGATTTCTTCGAAACAAGAAACGTTCGAATCGGTTTAACTGTATTTCTATGATGGAAGTGAAAAATCGAAATTTCGGATTATATACTACACGTTATGTCCAAATTAAATATTCAAAAAAACAGCGGTATATTCGTTTATGGCCATAACAATTATTTAAAATATATTTAAATGTTGGATTCGAATTTGGACAAGATTCTTTTGGGACGTAGTTATAATTTAATTTTTAGAATTTTACTATAATTTTTAATTAATTAAATACGCAACTTTTTATTTGGAGTATTTTGCACCCTATATCAATATTTTGGGGTTTCAAAATATGAGTTAATCTACCGATATTATTATATTTTTGGGATCGAGGCACCTCGCTGGACACGACCGTATTTTTATTTTTGTCTATAACAGTCCATAAAATGAACGGAATATTTTTGTAACGAAGTACCAAAACTTTTAAACAACAAACCAAAGCAAAACACACCGTTGAACAGAAACCAGCAAATGAACCTCATGTTTGATAAACAACGGGAACTTTTGATTCAAATTAACTAATGCACTATAAACACACACACACACACACACACACATATATATATATATATATATATATATATATATATATATATATATATATATCCCTCCATTCCTTCCCAACGAAGAAATGTGAGCCATCATCATATTCCTATCATAACTGCACCTACCAACTATACCTCAGCATAGTATAGCATGCACGTATATATCGTAAAATATATGATTCTTGTACGTTTTGTTCCTTAGCAATTAAGTTTCAATGCAACTACACTAACTCTACACCATCTAAGGACACCAGCTACTCTATGGCAATGTGTTTTCTAATCTAAGTCCTATATCTTAAACGTGAAGGCAAAGTAACATTATGAGGAGTAAGCCTACCCTAAAGCTAATATAAAGCCAAGCCATACCCTATTCAAGCAGCTACAAGCCTATAACTTAAGGGTGAAGCAATTATCAATTATATATATATATCACACTTCATTGTCCATTCTCTCCAGAAAAGAAATTAAGCCCACATCGTTCTTTTTCTTCCTCCTTCTTCTATTACATATTCATTCGAAACTTAAGAAGAAAATCAAAAATAAAATAAAAACGTAGTAAATAAGGAAGAACGTGAGCAAGTATAAGCTGACGTTAACCGCAGGTGGAAGGGAGGAGCCGTGTTTGGAAGTGTAGGTGACGCAAATGGCAAGCTGTGTGATCGCATGGAGCATACACATGTGTGTAAAGGAGCACACACATGGAAATAAATGAGGGGTATCTTTAGTTGTACACTGTCTTTGGTTTTAACAGGAAGTGGATAGAAGAAATGACTTGTTTTGAAGCTACAGGGAGGACTGATGAGATGCTTGCATTGGTATAAGCAAGGACGTGGGTTTGAATGGCTAAGTGAGTAGTTGTACAGTGAAGAGCTGTGCATGTCATGAAGGTTTATGGAGTTGCCACGTGGTGGAGAAGAGTGTTCGGTGGTGTGCTCATTTGTAGGAGTTGCGTTGTGTAGCATATAAGGAGATGGTATACAATGAGAATGTATGGAGCGTGAATTAAATAGGAAAGCCCAAAATAAAGTAAAAACAAAGAAGAAAAAGGGTCCAAGAGGGAATACATGAATTGACAAGGACGCTAGAGTTCGCGGGACATGGTATCAAATTGAGGATGGAAAGAAAAGAGGATATGGACCGATATTAAAATGATTGACGAGCCATCAGTCGCATTGGAATCGTAGCAACGGACTCTACATAGTAGAACTGATTTCGGGGAAAATAGAGTTGCTGGAATTTCGTGATAAAATCAACTGACGCAAAGCGTTATTTAACGGTTAACGCGCAAAGGTGAGTAAATTCACTCACTCTAATCTACTTTAAAATATTTTAATATTGGTTGAATACTGTGTGATGGTTGTGTAGGTAGATTACGATTAAATTGGTTGAAATAATTATATTTGTTGTTTTCATATATTGCATTATCTGATATGGTGGATAATCTGTTATTTATTGTTGTTTGTTGGGGATGTGGGATTACACTGGCTCTGAAATAACGGTCAATTAAATACCGTGAAATATATTAGATAAGAAGTCAAGTTTAAAAAGAAGATCTATTATTTTTAAATAAATAGAAGTTTAATCCTGATTAGGCTAGATTAAAATAATTGGTTTAATTATATAAAAGTAGTTTGATTTAAAAATTATATTTATAATGAAATGGAATAATTATCCTTGGAAATTTGGGAAGTATGAATTCAAGAATATATCCAAAAGGGGGGAAGGGGAAATCATTACAAAAGAAATGATAAAATCATTCGATGTGTGAAATACAAATAGAATTGAAACCCATAAGGAATATAATTGGAATTCGACTTGTCAAATTATATAATCTATATTTTTAAAACCATATAGATATCTTTGACAAGATAATTATAGTTGGTTTGAAACCCATAAACTATAACCAACTAGGAAGTAGAAAATAAGTATGAACAGGAATTATAGTTAAGAAGGAGACGACTTGAAAACCAAGTTTATGAAGTAAAGTTGGAATATAAAGTTAGGAAATAACTGGATAAGATAAATTTGTAATCAGTGATGATATTCATTTACAAAACCCAGTTTATAATTATTAAATGAGATGAGATTTCTATATGGAATGATATTCACCTTTCAGAGTGTAATATTAAAAGAAAACATTGGCAAGATAAAAGGGGTTATAATGGGAATTGGAAACATTTTTCCAATATAAATAAAATATATTTTCTAAAGAACAAGAAGGGAGAGATGTGAAAGGATGGGAATATTTTCGAACGTAAGTAACGTATATTTTCTGGGATATGAAGAAATAAGAATTTATAATAACTGGAAATGTTTTTCCGAGAAGTGTGAAATGCTAAATGGGTTTTGAGACATATCTGAAAATATGGGAAGCTAGAAACAATAATGTTAATTAAAAAGGGACAGTGATTGTGTGATGCTTAGTGATACATTAGAATGGATGTTTGTTTTTACTTCGATAGTTAAATAACTGACTATCGAAGTGTTTGACCATCGTGTCAATACGGAGAGACCGGTTGGATATATTATCCGAAAACCACTCCGTATAGGCATAAGCGCTGTGAATTAGAATATGCTGAAGACAACTGAAGACGGAGTAAAATGCTAGGGATGTCCTGTTCCAGAATGGTGCTTTCTGTTTGTCCTGTCCCAGGACAACTTGTATGGACGAGTGTCTGGCAGAGTATACCTAACAAATCACGTATAGTTGATCTCTTAAAGGTATTACGTCTGGTGGCGGAGGAATTCGTTCCTCTTAGCTTTTTATACCCGTGATATTTTTGGAAATCGATCAGTGAATTGACGGGTTGACGATGTGGCATTTAAAGTGAATGCTGATCAGATGTTCTAAAGATAGACGTAGCCTCTAGCCTCACAACCAGGAAGTAACAAAAGTTGGGCTAGGCATCATGGCTAGTTGGGTCATCCCAAGCAGGCTGTATTGTCACCGATTTAGAGAAAATTCATATTTGTTCTTCTTTTTCGACTCTGTATCTTTGGATTACGGTTGGATGGCCAACAACCGTGGGTGGAAATATATTCGATACACTCAAGCTAAATGAGTGGTCGGTCATGTGTGGCCGGGCTGCCAAACGTTCTTGTTGAACCCTAGTGTATCCCCTCTAGAGTACACTGATCGGAAGGTGGTCCCATACCTTGTCTGTTGGAATCCATTCTCCAATAAGCGCCCTGCGGTTTATGATTTTATACTATATATGTGGAGCATGAGATGCAAGCATTCTGCTATTTGGTTATTTACTTGATTAAACATTATTATAATATCACCAGATTTTGATATCAAGATGATTTGGGTTATAGTAAGGTAAAAACCGTCCGTATTTATGTGTGGGCTGGTCTTACTATCATCCTTTCCCTCTAAAAGGATTTTCAAAGTTAAACATTATGGTTGGATTTTACTCACACCAGTCCCATGACTGACCCAGAGTTTATTTTGTTTGTTTTCCCTAAACTCTTGGGTACCCAAATTTGTACGGGCAGCCAAGTGTTTCAGGCTTTTATAGATACACTTGGAGGAGCTCAAAGTAGGAGGCTTCACCATTAGATATTTAGAGATTATTTACGCTGTAATGCATATGAGTTATACTCTGATATGATATGTAAGTACAAATTCAAATTTTGTATTTCAAAATTATGTTATAATACAATTTATTCGTTCCGCTGTGAGATTCGTGTTTACACTGATTATGTTCAGCAGTGTTCTTCTTCTTCTATTCTGTTAGTTCTATCTTTTCTATCTCATCCTCTAATTTCTTTCTATTAATGATCTGAACTTTCGTGCACTTTGAGTTGAATATGTAGGATATTAGTCAGCTCAAATTGGTATGGATTTTCGGGCCACTACAGACGGTATCAGAGCTGAAGGTTAAGTTATTACCTTGGCTCTATGGCGTGACTCAATAGAGATGGGGTTAGTAATACCCTAGATTGAGTATGAGTGTATATATATGAGTGCGTATTTGTAAATTAGTATAAAAACTGTTTTATATTGTGTTGATAGGTCAGTCGAGTGGTTTACAACTTTTGGTTGAAACAGTAATGCAAACTGTGTCGATAGGTATTTCTAAACTCTTGAACAGAGTAATTCGACACTATATGTTTTTAAAAGAGGGTAAATAAACTAATTTTACCAAAAAATATATTTTGATATAAATAAAGCATATATATTGGAATTATCTAATATATATTGAATGTGTTGGTTGAAATTATGATCGAATAAGATTTATAATTGAGTTGGTTATATAAATAACCAATCGAAATATTATATAAGTATAATATGCAAAATCAGATGAACTGAATCTGAATTTAAAACCAGAATTGAAATAAAACTCTAGCAACTTACAAAAGAGTTGGAAATAATGTTTGGATTAAATATATGGGAATTTTAAAATTTAGGAGATTTGAAATTGTTTTCCAAGTGCCATGAAAGATATTTTGAAGTAAAATTCAAAATGAAAGTGTTTTAAAATGAATTTTGAAAGTGATATAGTATTGAACTCACTTTGATCATTGAAATTAAATTCGGATGACGCACCATCAGCGTTCATTTTCGAGTTTCTAAGTGACGGATTACTACCAAAGATTTTGTTTTTGAATTAATGTGAGGAACAAGTTGTCAGAAATTCAAATGTTTTGAATAATATATGATTTCAAACTGATTTGAGAATTGGAATTCTGAAATAAAGATTTAACTTATGGAGTTAAAATGGTAAAAGTGGAACTTAAACTAAGATAAACAAAATTGAACTGAATTTGGAATGATCTAGAATGGAAATTGTAAGAGAGAAATATTGGAGATTCGAGTTATTAAAATGAATTAATTCTTGGAGAATAAGAATCAAATTTTGAATTTGGAGATGAAGATAACCGATTTGAGAAATAAATCAGTAAATGGAATTGGAGCTGAAATAGAATTTGGCTTGGGCATAAGAAAGTGATTGTTTTGAGGATAAATTGTGGGGAGATCAATTGGAAACGCATGGATATATGCTGAAGTGATTACAAATGGAAGAAATGTAATAACCCGGAAATCCGAGCTAATTTAAAATTTTTATTTTGGCTATTTTAGCGAATTTAGATTATTTAAAATGAATTATTTTAAATAATATCAACGAGAAATTTATTTTGAATAGAGTCGGACGTATATATTTATATAGCTCGATGATAGAATATAAATATTTATTTATATATATAAAAAGGAATTGAAAATGGCGCGGTAGTTCGATAATTCGATTTCAAATGAATATACATAATTCGTTTTAAGTCGGAATTGGACGAAACCAGAAATATCTAAATCTATTTGACGATATCTTTCTAACGGATGTGAGAAACTAAGATTTCACTTTAGAAGTTGAAAGATATATCCAGTTTAAAATTCAGAAAAGTCGCTATGGAATATATATATATTTTAATACATAAAAAGGCCCTTAAAATGGAAATTTTGCAAACAATCTCGGTTTTCGACGAAACCACTTTCATTGGATCCGGAATGTCAAATTATTGCTAGATTGCAAAATTCATAATTTTCTGAATTAATATGTGAGCGTGGCGCAGTTAAACGCGTTTGACCAGCTTCAGTTGAATTTAATCGACTGGAAAATGGCCATTTTTCAAACGGTCTCAGAATTCGACGAAATCAGTTTTGTTAGGATCGTATCGTCAATACGAAGCTAGAATTTTTTTTTGGGAATTTTTAGAGTCCGTATGTGGCCCCGGTAAATTGAAATGTACGTTAAAATCAAATTTAAACGTTATATTAATTTATATTTTAAATTTGACGAAAACTGATCGTAACGGCCGAATTGGCCTACATGGCATATCCCATTGTGTTCGGAATGGGGGTAATTAGCTAGGGGCGACAGTCGTTGGGTCTTGTTTCGAGTTCAAATGAAAAGTCAACTTTTAGATTGTAAAATAAAATATAATATAATATAAACTATAACTCTCTCCACTCCCTTTCTCTCTCTTCCTCCTTTCCCTTCCTCTCCCTTATACTCTCTTTCCCCGATCTCAGTTTCAAAAGAAAATAAAACAAAAAAACAAAAAAAAACCTACGCGTCCTCGTCAGCTCCAACTCTCGTTCGCCACCGCCGTGGAGCCCCTCTCTCCGCCGATGTACCCTACGCCGCAACCCCCCTCCCTTCTCCCATCCGATTCCTCCTCGGCCCGATCCACGAAACCCTAGCTGGAACTAAGGGGATTGGTCCGCCTACGTCAGTCCTACCACCACCCGGAGCCTCAAGCGGTGCAGCTGCTCATGGGAGCTGAGGACGAGCTCGAAAGCTCCGGCTTTCGAATGGGTTCTCTGAGCACAAGGGGAGCTCGAATTGGCTGGTGCTCCAGTCGCGAGGAGGAGGAAGCATGGCGGTTCCGATGGGCTTGCCTGATGTGAGTCCGGTGAAGCAATAACGAGCGGCGATGGAGCCCTAGGGGCTGACTTTTATTTGAACAACGGCTTGAGGCTTGAAGCGTGGAAACGATGAAGAAGTTCCAGATTTTATACAGTGAGATTTTTTGTTGTTTAATTAACTTAATTATATAGCATTGTTAAAATCGGATTTAACTAATTTTGCAATAGATAATAAGGTGATTTTAAAATATAAATTACATAGAAAAATGTATAAGCATTTATTTTCAGTTATTAAAATGTATAAACATTTATATTATACATAGCTTGGAATAAAAATGTTATTAAAAATAACATTGTTTTAAATGTTCTAAAAATGCTATTTTATGAATAACATGAATTATTTTCAGATTTTTAAATATGAAAAATAAGGAACATTGATGTAGAAATATGATTTTCTTTGAAATGAAACTAGGACTCCTTTGATTTGAAAAATACGTTTTCTTTGATTCGAAAAATGTATTTTCTTTGTTTTTACTATATTAAAGAAAATATTTTTATAAGTTAAAAATATGATTTTTAACTAGTATAAGCTATGGAAATATTTTTAGAAAGCTAAAAATATAATTCTTATCTTACCTATGCTATTTTAAAAATAGTCGTGTTATGGAATAACTTTTAATTCGATAAAAATATGATTTTCAGATTATATATGCGATGGATAAAACACGACGAAGAATTTCTACATATGAAGAGTCGCGATGTTTGGTATAGCTTGGGTGAGAACTTCTCACCTTTAATTTATTTTTCTAGTTGAAATATATACTAGGATGTAGACGGTGTTTAGTAGCACCAGACACCCGTCGTCCACAGACCATGGACGGCTTGTATGCTTGTTTGTTTGATTTTGATGTGTAGTTGAATGTGTGATGTGATGTGAAATGAAATAAAATATTTATATAGTCAATAATATTTTATAGTTTAAAATAGAATTTTAACTGTATATGAAATGAAATAAAAATAAACAAATCGGACGATTTGTTTATATACACATATTTGACTGATATTGATTGGGACGATAAATTTTACACATCGCCCAACTGCACAAATAAAATATGTGTTTGATTGTTTGAAACCCCACACGGGTATTGGGATGATATTTGACGTACACTAATCCCGATTATTTAGTTGTATGTCGATCGATTGATTGACAGGCTGTTATAAGCGTTGAATATTTATATTTGATGCTTATACAGTGTAGAATGCACTTTGGATGATGGTTGATTATTCATCGTTGTTGTTGTATACATGTGTTGTAGAAAAATCCATATAATTAACATTATATGGTAATTGATTGGGCCTCATTCCAGTTTTGAAAAAGTAATATTTGAATAGAGATATTTGAAAAAGAAATATTTGAATAGAAATATTTGAAAAAGAAATATAAGAAATAGAATATTTGAAAATAGAAATATACAAAAGCCGGTTTGATTAGATTGGCGCCATTTTGACGTGAACGATATTTATATCGATTTTATTCATTTTATAACGAATATCGAAAGGGATTTCAAAATCTGATATTTTGAAAAGAATTGAATTCGAATTGAAATTGAATAGAAATGAATTCGAATTGAAATTGAATAAAATGAATTCGAATTGAAATTGAATTGAAAACAAACTGAGATTGAATTAGAAATCAATTTGAATTGAATCGATTTGAAATGAAATTAAAATGAATTTATGTTGAAAAATTCGATTTTGATTTGAATTTGAAATAGAAGTTGAAATCATTTTGAAATCGAATTTAAAACGATTAACAAAATACATTTTAAAAGGAAATCGACGAAGTATATATCATATATATATATTATATATATAATATAATGGCCTGAACAGAACGCGACGCGCCGCGGTAGTTCGCGAATTTCGACCATTGACTTCGAATGGATATTGCGGGAGATCCGACCGTCGAATTCTCCTAAAACTGGAACCGTTGGGTTTGTATCGAAAAGAGCTTTCTAACGGATATTAAAAATTAGAAATCTAACGGTTGGATTTGGAAATATGTCCAAATCAAGTTTGGAAAAGGTCGCTGTAAGTGCAGTCCGATGGCCGTTGATGGAAATCGACTGTACGGGCCTTGATAAAATTATTAAAAATAGTAATAATTTATGTAAAATCATAAGAAATGATTTGTGAAGAATTAGGATGAAAAACTCCATATTTGAAAAGATAAAAATAGATTTTTATCGAAATGAACTAGTTTTGAACTAGAATTATAATTCTATTTATTTTTAAATAAATAAATTGGATTTGAAATGGTTTTGAAAATAACCAGAATTTCCAATAATTATAATGGAATGGATTTGAATCGAAATTGTCTTCGGAATATTTCGATGTTGGATTTCGTGATGATACAGATATTGTTATGGGAATTTGAAAGATATATATATATATATATCATTATTTCCAATACGATATTTGTTGGTCGTAGAATTTGATATTGAATATAAGCCGGTATATTTTCTATTTAGAGCCTTGTATTTAATATCAAATGTGATTTGGGTTTGTCGTGAATGGTGTCTTTATTAACACTGTTCTTGAACCCTGTTGAGAAAAGATTAAATCTTTTTATTTAGATTTAATGAAGTGTACCAATTAAATAATAATTAATTGGAATTGAATTGGCATTGATTTTTGGGTTTATCGTGAACAGTGTTTTAAACAACACTTGTTCTTTAACCCGATAATTAATGGAATGTGATTTTGGGTTGTCGTGAACGGTATCTTCAATAATACTGTTCTTAGACCCAAAGGAGTTAAGAAAATCAGAAACTAACTGGGGGATAGTTAAGTTAAATGGTTTCTGGGGTATTGATCTGATGTTGGTTTCGGCGTTCGGGGTTAATACTTAGGGAATTGCTCACTTGCTAATTTACGGTTAGGGACTGATTGAAATGTGATGTGATTTTGGATTTATCGTGAACCGTGTTTTAAATGACACTGATTCTTTAACCCAGTTAAAGATTAAAACTAAGTGGGGTTTTAATGAATCTTTAATTAGATTGAAAAGATCGAGAATGGAGTATCACTAGTTTTGCTCCAGGCGATAGTTAAATCTTTAATCAGATTTAAACGTGAAATGGTAATTGAGTTTACCGATAACACCGTGGTGTTAGATATGAAGTATTACCAGTTTTACTTCATGGGATGAATAAGTTGGGATTGGGAAATAAAATAATGATCATTTCGGTGTGGATCGCTAATCCCGACTAGTTTGAATTGCTATTGAAAAGAAGATTAAAGAATAAATTTAAAAGAATTATCTTTGATAAAATTAATGGGAACCTTTCCCTAAGAAAGTGAAATTTAGAAATTGACTATAGGTTAGCTAAGAAGGACGGTTTCTTGGGTATTGATCTGATGTTGGTTTCGGCCTTCAGGGTTAATATTTGGGGGATAATTCTCTTGATTAATTTATGGTTAGTGACTGATGAATTGGAATGAGGCGTATGTTGTGTTTGTGTAACACTGGTTTATTATATATGCGAGTTATTCAGAATGACCGGGTTTATCCCATTCTGAATAACTGATACGACGATAAGTCGAAGATGAAGACGGTGGTCGAAGACCGGAGGTCTTCACGTCGTTTGGCTGATTACTGATGATCTTGATTGGGATGTACACCCAAGAAGATGGAAACAGTTGGTGATCGTCCAGACGTACTTAGAGATCGACGGATATGCGGGGTACTAGGTGCCTCAGGTTTCGTTCAAACCCAGAACGAACTTGTAAATGGACTGTGTGTCTGACATTGGATTTATTCTGTGTGATTGATTTCTATTAAATATATATCTGTTTGGCGGCAGAGAATTTATTCTCTTGCTTAACGCCCTTCTCTGAGACGTACGAGCTCAGGGGTTATATACTGATGGATATCAAACACATGGAGTGAATTGCCTGTGTAGCATGCCTAAGTGGCAAATGATCAAGGCTTCTGTTGAAAAGCAAAGTCTTGTGGTTGATGATCAAAGCACGGCCTTTCTGGCATAGCTTTGTGTAACGTTTACTTCGCAAGTTTCACACCCGGTATGAACCAGAAACGGGAGAAGGACCTCAGGGAGGGCATGCGTTTCCTTCTAGTTAGAAGTGGCGTAAGTGATTTTACACGCCCTGACGAGTTTGACTTATGTGGTTGTTGGTGTTGCGAGGCGCCTCGGATATATCGGTCGTTCTCGAACTGATGGAGTCATTTAGTTGGCTCACCTATGCCCCAAAGGGCGGGGAAACGCATGTTCAGGCATTTTAATCCACTCCGTGTGGACCGGCCCTGATGATCCAAGGGTCACTCGAGCTTTGATCCTGAGGGGCGGACTAGAGTGTCTTGAATCGGTAGAGGACTATCTTTTGCCTCGGTTCATACCATAAATGATAACCCAACTTCCAAATATGTGACATTTGCGGTTTTATTTGTAGAGCCTAGTATGCCGACATAGTGGGATGGGGCGCTTATGCCGTCTATGATTGATACTTATGATTTGAAGTTGTTTTATACAATATGCACATATAGTAGTATCAAATGATTTGTTTTAAGCGTACTAAGCATGTTTGGCTATTATAAGGGAAAACCCTATCCCCCGGCTTGCGTTCCATTGTGTGATAGGACCTGGGTCTTATAATAGCTTCATTTTTCCAAAAAGCATTGCGCTGTTTTGTTATATGCACTGGTATTCTTGGGAGGAAACCCGTTCCGTGTTATACGGCGTGGTCCCTTGATATATCTGATTTAAAGTAAAGTTTTAAATAACTGTTTTATTTCTCACACCAGTCCCATGACTGACCTGGAGTTTATTGTTTTAACCTAAACTCTGGGTGCCCTTATTTTGACATGGGCAGCTAGTAGTTTTTGTTTTGCAGATTTATATTCACAGGATCCTGGTTTACAGCTGGAACGATATCCAGAAAGCTTTGTATCTGTATATCTCCTTCAGTTGTATTTTGTATTATTTTCCGCTGCTATGCAATTTATTGTAATCTCTGATATTTTCTGTTGTGAAATATTGATTTATACTCTGTATATTCTTGTATTCTGATGGAATTGTTGTAATATACAATGAAATGTTCTTCCGTCTGCGTTCTGTTGTGGCTTGTTCTCGAACTATCCGCGCTTTCCTCACCGGGGAAGTTACGGGTTTTTACAAAAAATATAGTTGAATGCCCGACAAAAAGGGTACGTATTTAAATTATATTGAGTAGAAGATGTATGAGCCCGTTGGCAAGCCGTTTAGCTGCCTGATTTTCTGTTGAATTGGAGAAAGCCTAGAGAGGCAAAATGTAGTAGAACCAAATGAGCCGTGCAGAGGAGATACTGACAAAATTCTTCGAAAATTTAAGCTGTTAGGAAATTTTCAGAATTTCTGGAAGTATTTGTTAATAAAAAGGAATTAATTTTTAATTAAAATTAATCGGTTATGTTGAAGACTAAATTTAAGAAATTAAATAAAAAAAAATTAATCTGGTCATAATCTGAATTGTAATATTTTCCCAACCTTAGTAATTTCGAGGACAAAATTCTTTTAAGGGGGAAGGAATGTAATGTCCCGCATTTTTATCGGTTTGTATTTGAATATTTAAATCAGATTAAATATTGAATTCATAATATAAGTGGATTTATATATTAATTAAAACAAATTTGAACGTATAAAAATATATATTAAATATAATCGAGCCCGTAATATCGCGGCAAAACGTTTTGAACTTCAACTGAGTGTACAAGACCCGTTATTAGTTGGATTTCTTCGAAACAAGAAACATTGGAATCGGTTGAACTGTGTTTCTCTGATGGAAGTGAAAAATCAAAATTTCGGATTATATACTACAAGTTATGTCTAAATTAAATATTCAGATAAACAACGATACATTCGTTTATGGCCATAACAGTTATTTAAATATATTTAATCGGATTTGAATTTGGATAAGATTTTTTTGGGACATAGTTATAATTTAATTTTTAGAATTTTACTATAATTTTTAATTAACTAAATACGCAACATTTTATTTGGAGTATTTTGCACCCTATATCAGTATTTTGGGGTTTTAAAATATGAGTTAATCTACTGATATTATTATATCTTTGGGATCGAGGCACCTCGCTGGACCCGACCATATTTTTATTTTTGTCTATAATAGTCCATAAAATGAACGGATATTTTTGTAACGAAGTACCGGAATCTTTTAAACAACAAAACAAAGCATAACACACTGTTGAACAGAAACTAGCAAATGAACCTCATGTATGATAAACAACGACAACTTTTGATTCAAATTAACTAATGCACTATAAACATATATATATACCTCCATTCCTTCCCTACGAAGAAACGTGAGCCATCATCCTATTCCTACCATAATTGCGCCTACCAACTACACCTCAGCATAGTATAGCATGCACGTATATATCATAAAATACATTTTGTTCCTTAGCAATTAAGTTTCAATGCATCTACACTAACTCTACACCATCTAAGGACACCAGCTACTCTATGGCAATGTGTTTTCTAATCTAAGTCCTATATCTTAAACGTGAAGGCAAAGTACCAATATGAGGAGTAAGCCTACCCTAAAGCTAATATAAAGCCAAGCCATACCTTATTCAAGCAACTACAAGCCTATAACTTAAGGGTGAAGCAATTATCAATTATATATATATATATATATATATATATATATATCACACTTCATTGTCCATTCTCTCCAGAAAAGAAATTAAGCCCGCATCGTTCTTTTTCTTCCTCCTTCTTCTATTACATATTCATTCGAAACTTAAGAAGAAAATCAAAAACAAATACAAAATAAAAACGTAGTAAATAAGGAAGAACATGAGCAAGTATAAGCTGACGTTAACCGCAGGTGGAAGGGAGGAGCCGTGTTTGGAAGTGTTGGTGACGCAAATGGCAAGCTGTGTGATCGCATAAAGCATACATGGGAGTGTAAAGGAGCACACACACGGAAATAAATGAGGGGTATCTTTAGTTGTACGCTATCTTTGGGTTTAACAGGAAGTGGATAGAAGAAATGACTTGTTTTGAAGCTACAGGGTGGACTGATGAGATGCTTGCATTGGTATAAGCAAGGAGGTGGGTTTGAATGGATAAGTGATTAGTTGTACAGCGAAGAGCTGTGCATGTCACGGAGTTTTGTGGAGTTGCCACGTGGTGGAGAAGAGTGTTCGGTGGTGTGTTCATTTGCAGGAGTTGCGTTGTGTAGCATAGAAGGAGATGGTATACAGTGAGATTGTATGGACCGTGAATTAAATAGGAAAGCCCAAAATAAAGTAAAAACAAAGAAGAAAAAGGGTCCAAAAGGGAATACATGAATTGACAGGGACGCTAGAGTTCGTGGGGCATGGTATCAAATTGAAGATGGAAAGAAAAGAGGATATGGGCCGATATTAAAATGATTGACGAGCCATCGGTCGCATTGGAATCATAGCAACAGACTCTACATCGTAGAACTGATTTCGGGGAAAACAGAGTCGCTAGAATTTCGTGATAAAATCAACTGACGCAAAGCGTTATTTAACGGTTAACACGCAAAGGTGAGTAAATTCACTCACTCTGATCTATTATAAAATATTTTAATTATATTTTAATATTGGTTGAATGTTGTGTGATGGTTGTGTAGGTAGATTAAAATTAAATTGGTTGAAATAATTATATTTATTGTTTTCATATATTGCGTTATCTGATGTGGTAGATAATCTGTTATTTATTGTTGTTTGTTGGGGATGTAAGATTACACTGGCTTAGAAATAACGGTCATTTAAATACCATGAGATATATTAGATAAGAAGTCGAGTTTAAAAAGAAGATCTATTATTTTTAAATAAATAGAAGTTTAATCTTGATTAGGCTAGAATAAAATGGTTGGTTTAATTATATAAAAGCAGTTTGAT
Organism: Allium sativum; assembly: GCA_030737875.1. NCBI lineage: Eukaryota > Viridiplantae > Streptophyta > Magnoliopsida > Asparagales > Amaryllidaceae > Allium > Allium sativum. Next base: position 339,536,426 of record CM060912.1, read on the forward strand.
TTAAAAATGATATTTATAATGAAATGGAATAATTATCCTTGGAAATTTGGGAAGTATGAATTCAAGAATATATCCAAAAGGGGGAAGGGGAAATCATTACAAAAGAAATTATAATTGTCTTGTCAAAGATATTTATATGGTTTTAAAAATATAGATTATATTAACCAACTAGGAAGTAGAAAATAAGTATAAACAAGAATTATAGTTAAGAAGGAGAGGACTTGAAAACCAAGTTTATGAAGTAAAGTTGGAATATAAAGTTAGGAAATAACTGGATAAGATAAATTTGTAATCAGTGATGATATTCATTTACAAAACCCAGTTTATAATTATTAAATGAGATGAGATTTCTATATGGAATGATATTCACCTTTCAGAGTGTAATGTTAAAAGCAAACATTGGCAAGATAAAAGGGGTTATAATGGGAATTGGAAATATTTTTCCAATATAAATAAAATATATTTTCTAAAGAACAGAAAGGGAGAGATGTGAAAGGATGGGAATGTTTTCGAATGTAAGTAATGTATATTTTCTGGGATATGAGGAAATAAGAATTTATAATAACTAGAAATGTTTTTCCGAGAAGTGTGAAATGCTAAACGGGTTTTGAGACATATCTGAAAATATGGGAAGTTAGAAACAATAATGTTAATTAAAAAGGGCCAGTGATTGTGTGATGCTTAGTGATACATTAGAATGGATGTTTGTTTTTACTTCGATAGTTAAATAACCGACTATCGAAGTGTTTGACCATCGTGTCAATACGGAGTGACCGGTTGGATATATTATCCGAAAACCACTCCATATAGGCATAAGCGCTGTGAATTAGAATATGCTAAAGATAATTGAAGACGGAGTAAAATGTTAGGGACGTCCTGTTCCAGAATGGTGCTTTTTGTTTGTCCAGTCCCAGGACAACTTGTATGGACAAGTGTCTGTGTAACACCCCGTAATTTTATAACATTAAAATTCACAAATTAAAGTATACTTAATTTTTAGAAAAGAATAAAGTGAAATGGGTTGCGCAGAGAAATATATATATATATAGATATATATATATAAATTAAAAACTGAATAAATAAATATGCGAAAAAGTTCAAAACAGCGAATTGGGAGGGGGGAATGACCGAACCGGCCCATTTTTGAGGTCGACCCAAGCTCCGCTGGGTCGACTAGGGGTTAATCTAGGGTGTTTGGCTGTCAACCCGTGGGCCGATTCGCTCAAATGCATATTTTGCATTTGGTTGGTTCTCATGGTTCAGGGTTAATCTAATGGTCCTAAATAACTTCCTACACCTATAAATACATCTTAATGCTAACCCTAAACCTAATTAAAATTGAAACTAAAGCCGTTATGCCGTCTCCATGGAACTCAGTGTAGCCGCCGCCAACTAAAGAGGAAGATAGCTGATCAATTCAACCTAATTCAAGCTTTGAGCTTCAACAACGAATCAACAAACGTCGCTACAACAATTCTGCATCAAGTTTGATCAATTGTTCATAATTCTTTAACCACGAAAGGCAAGTTCGATTTCTCTAATCAAGATAATTATTAAATTAAGTCAGATTAGATATAATTGTGGATTATATGGATATGATGTGAATTATTGACCGTATGATATGATTATGTTGTTAAATTGTGATGTTATCATACATGTTGTAAAGTTATGATCTATGTTGTAATTCTATGATTGGCTTATGTATAATCAAATCATCATGTTGTTTAAATGCTAGTTTGGTTATGTTGATTCATATGATAGATCATACGTATGTATGCAAGTTTAGATGTTGATTTAGACATAAATCACATGCAAGTTAGTAAATATTATGACATCTATGTTAGATCAAAAGTTAGGCTATGACATGTATGAGTTATATGCTAAATCTTTACATGCTAGTTTATAGGTTTAGAGGTAAATTTACACCATTGTTATGTTGCATAAATCACATATGCAAGTTTATATAAAAATATGAGTTTGGAATATGAATCATGTTATGCAAGTTTGTGGGTATTGCCTATGTAAATTTTGTGATGAAAATCTTATTCATAACATGCAGGTTCATACCTTTTAGGCCTATGTTTAGATCTATGATTTTACGCAAGTTATGTGGTAAATTTTCATATGCAAGTTAGGCCTATTTTGTATGTTATGTGAATATGTGGTGTTTTTTCCTTTTTCATGTGTTAGACTATTTCTTAGTCTATCATATATTCTATGCGAACGGACGCCGCGGGGGTTATGGGAAAAATATTGATTATGTTAATAAATGTGAATTGGCATGTAATAGCCTTAAAAGAGGCATATATGTAAATTGAGATATTAATTGGCAAAGTGATATATGGACATAGTTAATGTGAATTATGGTCATAAAGATAATTGGAATTTTATTAACATATTTGATTAGGAATAATTAATCCAAATATGGGATGAAAATATTGATTATGTTAATAAATGTGAATTGGCATGTAAATGAGGCATATAACGAATTTGAGATATTAATTAAGGTGAATTGCCTTAAAAGGCGAAAAATTTAATGAAGGCATTAATTGGAAAATTAATGTGTAGTAATGGACATAGTTTAATTATGGACATAGATTAATTTGAATTTGAATAGGTATATTAAATATTGGGAATTGGCACAAATGCCTAAAAAGGCATGAAATTGATTTGAGATGTAAATTGGTACAATTTATGTACCATAAATAGTGGACATAATTAAGGTGACATATTTATACATAAATAAATATGGAAATGATTTGTAATTTGAATAGGGAAAGTAATTCAAATATTGGGGGAAATTAATTATGTATAATTAATTGCCTAAGACACGAGGTTGGACTCATTTGTGGTGTAAGACTGCCCGGACCCGCCCGGCAAATCCAGCAGCCACAAATGGTAGCCCAATGTGAGAGGTCAAAGGCCCAAACTAAATGCATAACAATTGTACGAACACGAGGTTAGGCTCGTTTGTGGTGTAAGACTGCTCGGACCCGCCCGGCAAATCCAGCAGCCACAAATGTCAGTCTAATGTGAGAGGTCCTACAGGGGTTACGATAGTAATAAATTAAGAAACACTTAACCAAAGTAAATATGTAGTGGGACATGAGGGGGTTAAGTGGGTGACTTGGGTGGCATGAGGAATCTAGTGGGTGACATGTGGGTGACATGAGGATGTTATGAGAAATACGATTAGAAAAATGGAGTAATTTGAATATAAACAATTATGACATGTAATTCAAATTGTTGGATAAAATAGGTATTGACACCTATGAAGGGAAAGGTTTTAATTAATTGATTTATTAATTAAAAATGGACATGGTAAATGAAATGGACTACTTAACCAAATCTGATCCCTAGGGATTGTACGAACTTAAGTTTAAGTTGTGGGTTAAGTAAAGTGGGTTATACGGAATGAGTGGGTTAAGTAAATCTTGGGTAGGTGGGTAATATTAGTACATATAGGCCCACAAACTTAACCGTAAATTAATATGTCTGAACCAGTGAGAGGGTTAAGTAAATCTTGGGTAGGTGGGTAATATTTGTGTATATAGGCCCACAGACTTAACCAATACAACCTATTAATTAAACAAAAGGGTGAGACTAGGTTAAATTAGAAAACACTTAAACCAAATTTATACATATAGGTGGATATGGGGTTAAGTGTGATGAATTAGAGGGGACCAAGCCTAGGTGGGAAGCTTGGTGGGGGCCGTTTTCAGTCCAGTAGCCCATTAAGTATCTTTGTGAGCTCGACCCAAGTCGAGGACGGGACACGCCTACTGGGCCTGTTTGTTAGAGGCCAAAATAGGTTAGCGGTGGCAATGCAAGTCCAACGGGGTCATGTGCGTGCGTTGGCCCGGGCTGGTAGGTAAGACGTTGTTGCATCGTGTAGGTATAAGCCGTGCATCCTTAAGTTGTATTGGGTTGCCACTTTAGGGGAGTGATACACCCCATTGTGGGACCAGCACGGGTATCTACGAGTTAGGGAGCCGATCGAATGGGGTAGGGTAGTGGGTACATCTAGTGGAGATAGGAGCAGACGGCACATATGTAGTCAGCTAGGGGTACACGAAGCTACCATTATTAATTAATCATTAAAGGGGTACACCTAGTGGAGATAGGAGAAGGCGGCACCTATGACGTCAGCTAGGAGTACATGGAATTACCATTGAAGGGGTACATCTAGTGGGGATAGTGGGTACATCTAGTAGTACACGAAGCTATCATCATTCTATTTAGTCAAGAGTGATCAAGTTTCTAGAGTGACTAGTATGGGTGCAGTTAGTGTTAGTACAGTACAATACGGTACAGTACGGTAGAGTATAGTAATTACCCTATATTGATTAGGAAGCGCCTTTAACGTTATCTTTGCTCATCCTATTATTTTTGGTTGCTTGGTCTTGCCATTAATTCACAGTCATTTCCTTATTTACCGAGCTTATGTCTTATCCTAGTTACTTTGATAATTATATTGTTGGAGTTATCGGACTTGCCAGACTTTATGTCTGACCCCTTTGTTTCCACCTCTTTTCTTCGTCCCCCCCCCCCCCCAAGGTTCTTTGGGTGGGAAGCTTGATTTGGATTTCTTTGGGAGCACTTGGATTTGGATTGCTGAAGTAAAGCTCAACCTATCTCTTTTATGGCTATTTATGGGATTATGCTTTTTATATTATGTACTCTGATTTTGTCAAGATGGATATTATGTACTTGACTTTAGTCTTTGGGTTTTGGTGATGTAACCAAACATATTTACCTTCCGTTGCAATAAATAAAGTTTTAAATTTTCAAGTACTATTTCATATCTGTCTTGTTGTGATTTTCTGTTCTATATTCACTTAAAACGCTCCATAGAAGTTAAGGCATTCCCTTTTGTGAGTGACATTAATGGACATGCGGTGTTACACGTGGTATCAGAGCTGAAGGTTACCAGAACAGATAAGATATTTTGAGAAACTATTTTTCAAAAGCATTTTTATAAAGAATAGGTTTGTAGAAGAGTATTTTTGAAAGAAAGGTTTGTTTTAAAAAAACATAATCCCCAAGAGCCATATAACCTTCCTTCGACTCTCCGTTTTGAATCTCTTCATCTTTCTCTTTTTTGGATTTCCCCTCCGCGTATAGATGCTTTTTCTAAGATAAATAGGGACTTCCATACGAAGGACGAAAAACCACTTCAAGAGACTTAGACGTTTGATGGGCTAGAAGTTAGTTCAAGGAAGTGGAGGGCTTGTTGATACCTTTAAGGTAGACGATGGGAGGAAGGTTCAAATAGCTGTTGGTTAATGAAGGACGAAACCTCATCTTGGTGGAAGGTCACGAATGGGGAATGTGAATAAGAAGACTAGTAGTTATTCTTTTGGAGAAATAGGTCACCTTATTAGGATTGTCCAAAGAGGCAAGGGCAAAGTACAGGATCTTCTGGAGTGTAGTTATATTCCCTCACGACTGGTATACCTGATAGGGGTAGGACCGTCCAGGTAGAAATTTGGTTTCCTTTATCATCCTGTTCGAACTTTGTTTGATTCTGGCGCTTCATACTCGTTAGTATCTGCTTCGTTAGTTGAAAACACTGCACCTAAATACTAGTCTAGTTAAGGATCTCATCCTAGTCTCAAATCTTTTTGTTGGTTCGGCTCATCCTTCAATGGTTTGTCGGGATTTGAGAGTGTCTATCTTGGACGTTGGATTTGAATGCAACGCCTTCGTCCTTGGTTTCACGGGCTATAGTTTGATTCTAGGGGTAGATGGGCTACCCAGGCGGGGTGCCATCCTAGATAGTGAAAGGAGGGTAGTTAGACTATTGATTCATTATGGAAAGACCCTCATATTTCTTGTGACCCTAGGGGTTCAGTGGCGTTTAGCTGTCTCGAATCTCTTGACGTATCCAACGGTGATTTGGAATCTTTTCGTGTGGTCCGTGAGTATAGTGACGTCTTCGATGAAGTGCGGGGTTTACCTAGAGGCACGAGGTATTCGTGTGTGCCTAGGGGATAATGCAAAGTCAGTTAGGTGATTAGTGATGGTTTTGAAGCAAGACTGGCGAGGACAACCAGAGTCGGTTAAGTGCCTAATTATTTGTTTTGCTAGTATCATCTCACGTAGACTGTCTGAAATCGGAGGAGGTATTCCTTGGGTGCTTGTCTGATATTGGTTTAGGCCTTTGGGGCTTGTTCTTGGGGGATATCGAGTTCGAATAGGACGGCTTGCGTGGGAGTTGGATAGTTGCGATGAGTTCACATGGATAGTATCTCAATAGATTTTGTTGATGGATTACCAAGATCAAGGAAGGGTAATACGGGGATTTGGGTTATCGTAGATAGACTTACTAAGAGCGCCCATTTTATTCCCGTGAAGAGTAAGAGGACTGCTCCATGGTTAGCTTCTGTATACGTCCGAGTGATAGTTCGTTTGCATGGTGTTCCTTCTAGCATAGTAAGCGACCGCGATCCTATCTTCACTAGCGAATTTTGGAGGAGCTTACAAGAAGCGGTAGGGACTCAATTATGTTTGAGCGCCGCATATCATCCTCAGACGGACGACCAAACCGAGAGGGTGAATCGTATTCTAGAGGACCTTTTGAGGCTATGTATCCTAGACTTTGGGGGTACATGGGAAGAGCATCTTCCATTGGTGGAGTTCGCATATAATAATATCTTTCAGTCTAGCATTGGCATGGCACCTTTCGAAGCTCTTTATGGACAACCATGTCGTTCACCTACACGTTGGTGGGAATCTATGGATAAGATCTTACTTCGGCCCGATATGATTAGAGAGATTTCGGAGAAGATTGATTTGATTCGAAGAAGGATGAAGGCAGCGCAAGATAGGCAGAAATCTTATGCGGATAAGAGGAGTTTCCTGAGAGAATTAGTGGTGTACACGACGTATTCCATGTATCACATTTGAGGAAGTGCATACACGAGACCGCGGAGGTAGTGGAGCCGAGCTTGCTTAGAGAGGTGGAAATACAGCGTGATGCGACGATTCGACGAGCTCCTACATGCATTCTTGGGTCAGAGATCAAGAAGTTGAGAAATCGAGAGGTCAGACTAGTCAAAGTACAATGGGGAGACGATGAGAGTAACGCTACTTGGGAGACGGAAGAGAAGATGCGTTCATTGTACCCTTTTCTTTTCGAGGGTATGTCTTTTAATTTCTCCTTTATCGCTTAGCTTGTGCTTATCTTATCTTTAGTATGTCTTCTCGCTAGTATCTTTGACCTTCAGTTAGGGAAATCCTATGGTTGAAACATGTGTTTGAGACATGTTATGTATGATGGATGCAAAGTGGATGCAAGTGTTCGCTAGTGGTTGCTCGTGGATGCATATACACACACTATTAGGCACCAGATCGGCTCAGTCACTTCATATTGCATATTGCATATATATGGATGTATTTAGTAAAATGGATGTATAATTGTTGTATTATCATATGGTTGCTGCATTCGGGTGGATGGTTGTGCACGCATATAGAATTAATATGTATCATTAGGAATCTTTTGCATACATATTGGATGCATGGCACTATCATGAATTGCACTAAGGAGGTCGACTGAATCAGTAGACCCCTAATTTTGCATTAGATATGGACATATACACACACTGTGCATATAAACATTAAAGCATTAGAAGTATTTTAAGGATAATGGATGCTGGTGTTTGATGGTTGAGTAGATGGACGATTAGATGGTAGGATATACATTCTTCTTGAGTTGGAGATTTCGGGGACGAAATTCTTTAAGGAGGGGAGAATGTAATACCCCGTAATTTTATAACATTAAAATTCACAAATTAAAGTATACTTAATTTTTACAAAAGAATTAAGTGAAATGGGTTGCACAGAGAAATATATATATTGATATATATATATATAAATTAAAAATTAAATAAATAAATATGCGAAAAAGTTCAAAACAGCGAATTGGGAGGGGGGAATGACCGAACCGGCCCATTTTTGAGGTCGACCCAAGCCCCGCTGGGTCGACTAGGGGTTAATCTAGGGTGTTTGGCTGTCAACCCGTGGGCCGATTCGCTCAAATGCAGATTTTGCATTTGGTTGGTTCTCATGGTTCAGGGTTAATCTAATGGTCCTAAATAACTTCCTACACCTATAAATACATCCTAATGCTAACCCTAAACCTAATTAAAATTGAAACTAAAGCCGTTATGTCGTCGCCATGGAACTCAGTGTAGCCGCCGCCAACTAAAGAGGAAGATAGCTAATCAATTCAACCTAATTCAAGCTTAGAGCTTCAACAACGAATCAACTAACGTCGCAACAACAATTCTGCATCTAGTTTGATCAATTGTTCATAATTCTTTAACCACGAAAGGCAAGTTCGATTTCTCTAATCAAGATAATTATTAAATTAAGTAAGATTAGATATAATTGTGGATTATATGGATATGATGTGAATTATTGGCCGTATGATATGATTATGTTGTTAAATTGTGATGTTATCATACATGTTGTAAAGTTATGATCTATGTTGTAATTCTATGATTGGCTTATGTATAATCAAATCATCATGTTGTTTAAATGCTAGTTTGGTTATGTTGATTCATATGATAGATCATATGTATGTATGCAAGTTTAGATGTTGATTTAGACATAAATCACATGAAAGTTAGTAAAGATTATGACATCTATTTTAGATCAAAAGTTAGGCTATGACATGTATGAGTTATATGCTAAATCTTTACATGCTAGTTTATAGGTTTAGAGGTAAATTTACACCATTGTTATGCTGCATAAATCACATATGCAAGTTTATATAAAAATATGAGTTTGGAATATGAATCTTGTTATGCAAGTTTTTGGTTATTGCCTATGTAAATTTTGTGATGAAAATCTTATTCATAACATGCAGGTTCATACCTTTTAGGCCTATGTTTAGATCTATGATTTTATGCAAGTTATGTGGTAAATTCTCATATGCAAGTTAGGCCTATTTTGTATGTTATGTGAATATGTGGTGTTTTTTCCTTTTTCATGTGTTAGACTATTTCTTAGTCTATCATATATTCTATGCGAACGGACGCCGCGGGGGTTATGGGAAAAATATTGATTATGTTAATAAATGTGAATTGGCATGTAATAGCCTTAAAAGAGGCATATATGTAAATTGAGATATTAATTGGCAAAGTGATATATGGACATAATTAATGTGAATTATGGTCATAAAGATAATTGGAATTTTATTAACATATTTGATTAGGAATAATTAATCCAAATATGGGATGAAAATATTGATTATGTTAATAAATGTGAATTGGCATGTAAATGAGGCATATAACGAATTTGAGATATTAATTAAGGTGAATTGCCTTAAAAGGCGAAAAAATTAATGAAGGCATTAATGGGAAAATTAATGTGTAGTAATGGACATAGTTTAATTATGGACATAGATTAATTTGAATTTGAATAGGTATATTAAATATTGGGAATTGGCACAAATGCCTAAAAAGGCATGAAATTGATTTGAGATGTAAATTGGTACAATTTATGTACCATAAATAGTGGACATAATTAAGGTGACATATTTATACATAAATAAATATGGAAATGATTTGTAATTTGAATAGGGAAAGTAATTCAAATATTGGGGGAAATTAATTATGTATAATTAATTGCCTAAGACACGAGGTTGGACTCATTTGTGGTGTAAGACTGCCCGGACCCGCCCGGCAAATCTAGCAGCCACAAATGGTAGCCCAATGTGAGAGGTCAAAGGCCCAAACTAAATGCATAACAATTGTATGGACACGAGGTTAGGCTCGTTTGTGGTGTAAGACTGCCCGGACCCGCCCGGCAAATCCAGCAGCCACAAATGTCAGTCTAATGTGAGAGGTCCTACAGGGGTTACGATAGTAATAAATTAAGAAACACTTAACCAAAGTAAATATGTAGTGGGACATGAGGGGGTTAAGTGGGTGCCTTGGGTGGCATGAGGAATCTAGTGGGTGACATGTGGGTGACATGAGGATGTCATGAGAAATACGATTAGAAAAATGGAGTAATTTGAATATAAACAATTATGACATGTAATTCAAATTGTTGGATAAAATAGGTATTGACACCTATGAAGGGAAAGGTTTTAATTAATTGATTAATTAATTAAAAATGGACATGGTAAATGAAATGGACTACTTAACCAAATCTGATCCCTAGGGATTGTAAGAACTTAAGTTTAAGTTGGGGGTTAAGTAAACTAGGTTATACGGAATGAGTGGGTTAAGTAAATCTTGGGTAGGTGGGTAATATTAGTACATATAGGCCCACAAACTTAACCGTAAATTAATATGTCTGAACCAGTGAGAGGGTTAAGTAAATCTTGGGTAGGTGGGTAATATTTGTGTATATAGGCCCACAGACTTAACCAATACAACCTGTTAATTAAACAAAAGGGTGAGACTAGGTTAAATTAGAAAACACTTAACCAAATTTATACATGTAAGTGGACATGGGGTTAAGTGGGATGTATTAGAGGGGACCAAGCCTAGGTGGGAAGCTTGGTGGGGGCCCTTTTCAGTCCAGTAGCCCATTAAGTATCTTTGTGAGCTCGACCCAAGTCGAGGACGGGACACGCCTACTGGGCCTGATTGTTAGAAGGCAAAATAGGTTAGCGGTGGCAACGCAAGTCCAACGGGGTCATGTGCCTGCGTTGGCCCGGGCTGGTAGGTAAGACGTTGTTGCATCGTGTAGGTATAAGCCGTGCATCCTTAAGTTGTATTGGGTTGCCACTTTAGGGGAGTGATACACCCCACTGTGGGACCGGCATGGGTATCTATGAGTTAGGGAGCCGATCGAATGGGGCAGGGTAGTGGGTACATCTAGTGGAGATAGGAGCAGACGGCACCTATGTAGTCAGGTAGGGGTACACGAAGCTACCATTATTAATTAATCATTAAAGGGGTACACCTAGTGGAGATAGGAGCAGGCGGCACCTATGACGTCAGCTAGGAGTACATGGAATTACCATTGAAGGGGTACATCTAGTGGGGATAGTGGGTACATCTAGTAGTACACGAAGCTATCATCATTCTATTTAGTCAAGAGGGATCAAGTTTCTAGAGTGACTAGTATGGGTGCAGTTAGTGTTAGTACAGTACAGTACGGTACAATACGGTAGAGTATAGTAATTACCCTATATTGATTAGGAAGCGCCTTTAACGTTATCTTTGCTCATCCCATTATTTTTGGTTCCTTGGTCTTGCCATTAATTCACAGTCATTTCCTTATTTACCAAGCTTATGTCTTATCCTAGTTACTTTGATAATTATATTGTTGGAGTTATCGGACTTGCCAGACTTTATGTCTGACCCCCTTTGTTTCCACCTCTTTTCTTCCTTCCCCCCCCCCCCCCCCAAGGTTCTTAGGGTGGGAAGCTTGATTTGGATCTCTTTGGGAGCACTTGGATTTGGATTGCTGAAGTAAAGCTCAACCTATCTCTTTTATGGCTATTTATGGGATTATGCTTTTTATATTTTGTACTCTGATTTTGTCAAGATGGATATTATGTACTTGACTTTAGTCTTTGGGTTTTGGTGATGTAACCAAACATATTTACCTTCCGTTGCAATAAATAAAGTTTTAAATTTTCAAGTACTATTTCATATCTGTCTTGTTGTGATTTTCTGTTCTATATTCACTTAAAACGCTCCATAGAAGTTAATGCATTCCCTTTTGTGAGTGACATTAATGGACATGGGGTGTTACAGTCTGACAGAGTATATCTAACGAATCATGTATAGTTGATCTCTTAAACGTATTACGTCTAGTGGCGGAGGAATTCGTTCCTCTTAGCTTTTTATACCCGTGATATTTTTGGAAATCGATCAGTGAATTAACGGGTTGACGATGTGGCTTTCAAAGTGAATGGTGATCAGATGTTCTGAAGATATACGTAGCCTCTAGCCTCACAACCAGGAAGTAAAAAAGTTGGGCTAGGTAGCATGGCTAGTTGGGTCATCCCCAAGCAGGGTGTATTGTCACCGATCTAGAGAAAATTCATATTTGTTCTTCTTTTCCGACTCTGTATCTTTGGATTAGGTTGGATTGCCAACAACCGTGGGTGGCAATATATTCGATACACTCAAGATAAATGAGTGGTCGGTCATGTGTGGCCGGGTTGCAAGACATTCTTGTTGAACCCCAATGTATCCCCTCTAGAGTACACTGATCGGAAGGTGCTTCTATACCTTGTCTATTGGAATACATTCTCCAATAAGCGCCCTGCAGTTTATGATTTTATACTATATATGTGGAGCGTGAGATGCAAGCGTTCTACTATTTAGTTATTTACTTGATTAGACATTATTATTATATCACCGGATTTTGATATCAAGATGATTTGAGTTATAGTAAGGTAGAAACCATCCGTATTTATGTGTGGGCTGGTCTTACTGTTATCCTTTCCCTTCAAAAGGATTTTCAAAGTTAAACAGCATGGTTGGATTTTACTCACACCAGTCCCATGACTGACCCAGAGTTTATTTTGTTTGTTTTCCCTAAACTCTTGGGTGCCCAAATTTGTATGGGCAGCCAAGTGTTTCATACTTTTACGGATACACTTGGAGTTTCTCAAAGCAGGAGGCTTCACCATTAGATATTTAGAGATTATTTCCACTGTAATGTATGTTAACCCACAAAAACATTATTTGATATGTCGTCAAAGTCATGCTGTTATTAGTCAAGTTGTTTGATTGAAACCAACTCGAACTTGAATTCATGGCGTGGATGCCAAGGTGCTTCAAGCCCATATCGCAGGACAAAAGAACAACATCAAGCCATGTCGTACCTCACCATGTCGCTCCGTGAAAACCGGGTTGACCCTAAGTCGTGCCGCATTTCGTTTATGGCGACAGAGTAAAGTAAAAGCATCTAGCAGTCATGTCGTCATGCCGCAAGTCGTAATCTTGCCTGTCATTCATGTCGGCCTTAAACCATGTCGCGAGAGCTGAGTCAGACTCAAGAAACACGCCATGCCATCTTTCCCTTATGTCGTAACCTACTCATGCCGCATCCAGCTGTTATCCGAATAACATACCGTCATGACGCGTCGTGTCGCAAGCTCATGGCGTTGAACGGCACAATGTTGCGGTATAAATCATGACATCCCAACGGCGGGAGTCAAGGCAATCTCAGAAGGATAAGATTCATGCCAGTCAGTGGCATGACGTTATTTTACTGATATCACCCATGTCGTTCAGCGACATGATGTACAAGTCGTAGAAGGAGTTTGATATGGAGATGGGATTAGCGTTATGTCGTGACCGAGATAAGTCATGCCCTATCATACCGTAGCCATTTCAGAGGCACACGGAAGCTTTAAGTCGAAGGAACCAGTTATGTCGCATCAGATCATGTCACCATACAACTTGACTCATGGCGGCTTTTGTCAGCTAATTACGAAACTGCCATCTGGTCTGAAAATCACCTATAAATACCCCTCATAATTCATTTGGAAGGGGGATCGAAAATTCATTCCTACAAGGAGACTCCGTCAAATTCAAAGCTCATCTACGACTTCTCTAATGGCTTCTATGGATTCATCAACACTTTTCTAACTCCATGATGATCAAATCCAAGTTAATGATCATTAGATCTTTCTACAATTGAATCTAAACACCCTCAATCTCATTCAAGCTACACCAAAAATCTCTCAAGCATCATTCAAATGATCTCTAATCCTCTCCAAAGCCTAAATCGAATGCTAGTTCACTATGAAATCTATGAAGATCATGGGAAAAGATCAAAGCACATAAGTGGTTGAAGATTCATCACAAAGCTAAACCTCTTTCCTTTTCTTCGCCAAACTCAAGTGAAAGTAGATCGTCAAGAGAGTTAAAAGAGAGAAATGATTGTAATGAGGGAAAATTCATATGTTGTAAGCTTGAATATCATAATGAGAATTGATTGAAAGTGGATGTAGATTCGTATTGAATCGAACCACTATAAAAATTCCTTTGTGCTCTTACTTGTTTTTATTCGTTTATTTTGTGATTACACGATTCCACATTGTTACCGAATCAGTGAAGTGTAGCATTACACCTTTGGTGTTTGGTCCCAATTTTGGAGCAAACATTTGGCGCCCACCGTGGGGCCCAGACTGCCAATCCATTTCTCGCTCTCCCACAAGGTAGAAGGCCCTGCATTAGAGTTTTGAGTACACTCTGATTATCTAAGTTGTCCAAATTGAGATACTTACCTATAAAGCCATGAGTAAGCCAGGTAGACCATCAAATAAAGCTACAAGTAAAAGTGTCGAAAATGTCGATAATGCCACTAACATAGAAAACACTCCGCCTACTAATCAGTTTGAAGTCGGTGAAAGTTCTAAAGCCGGAACTGCCGTAAGAAGGAGGGAGTTGGATGAAGTGGCAGCAGGACTGACAAGTCGAATTGATATTGTGAATGAGGCCATGATGAAGAAGCTTGAAACCATGTTCGCCATGCAAGCCGCAATGGCCAAAGTCACCATGAGTGCAAACCATCTTAAAACTACTAAAACAACTGGAACGAAAGATACTGGATCTTCTTCTTCAAGCCCGAATAAAGGAAATTCTGTCCAAGAGATTGCAAATCCTAGTCATAGGGGAATAAAGCCACCTGCTCATAACCTCTCTGGAAAAGCGACCCCTCAACAAGCGTTTGGTTCCACCAAAGGGGCACTTCCCCATGCGAGAGGTCCAGGGCCCCGGAATCTGAACCGTGATCGTTTGCGCGGGTAAACATCTGGTAAAGAGGAAGGCATCCGCCCCGTGGACCAACTCAATGAGGAGGAGCGTATATTCGGAATGGTACGAAAGATTATGAATGAGAGCCAAAAAAGGTGGATGATGAGAAGGAATGGGGATTTGCTCCTACAAAAACCCCACTTACAGAAAGAATAGAAATGGTGCCATATCCAAATAAATTCAAACCCCCGGCTGTACAAGCTTATAATGGAACTGGCGATCCGAACGTGTTCCTATTCAGGTATGATCAGCAATGGATGGGGCACGTGCTACTAACGAGCTCAAATGTTTATACTTCCCGACTTACTTGGAGGGAGTAGCTTCACTCTGGTTCACAAAACTCCCGCCAAAATCCGTAGATGACTTTGCCACCTTGGCCAAGCTGTTCATACAACAATTCAGGCTTCAAGCGACTAAGGTGTGTAATGTGATGGAACTGAATGAGCTAGAACAAGTGCTAGGGGAATCCATTAAAACTTTCCTTTCTCGTTTTAACACAGCTGCGGCCGAAGTCGAAAACTATGAGCCACGTTTGGCCTTGATGGCTCTAAAAGGAGGTATAAATAAAAGGACCAAACTCGGGCGGTGGATCAAGAAGAAGAAGCCCGCAACTCTCGAAGAGCTATTTGACAAGGCAGAGGAATATATATGCATGGGTGAGGATCCGTCCTATACATTAGAAGCTACAGAAAATAAAGAGCCGTCAGAGAAAAAATACATAAACGTGCAAGGAGGACAGAAAAACGCCGGAGGAAACCAAAAAAGGGGGAATGAAGGGAAAGATGGTCGAAACAACAAAAAGCTTCGTTTCTTCAAGAATTCTGAAATGAATCCCCTGAACGATACCATAGAAAACATTTATATGGCAACCAAAGTAACTGAAGAATACCCAGAGCCAGGGAAGTTGAAAGTCACTGATAACGCAATAAAGTCCGGCAGGTTCTGCCGATTTCATAACCAGTCGGGGCATAACACGAACGAATGTAGACATTTGAAAAGCTTAATTGAAGATCTGATAAGGAAAAACAGGCTTCAACAGTATACAAAGAACTCCCAGAATGCTCAAGGAGCTCAAGACCAGGGAGCCTCTATAGGACAGCCTAAACAAAATGAGAATGCTTCAGTTGCCGCTATACCAAGGATGATCATAAACACCATTTCAGGAGGCCCCTACCTGGTTGGGAAAAGCTGGGGGGACATGGTGAAGTATGCTCATGAGGTGAAGGACTTTTCGAAAAGAGGTGAACTCGTGATTATGAGCGAGGTTTTATCAGCAAAAGTTCCGAGAATCCTACGAGACGACATCACATTTAAAGATGAAGATCCGACTGGGATCATAACACCTACAGAGGATCCAATGGTGATAACCATTGGTTTGGGCCGAACCATAGTTAGAAGGGTGTTAGTTGATAGCGGAGCATCAGTTAATATCCTCTTCTTTAGCGCATTCCATAGAATGAAGCTTTCCATGGGCAATGTAAAAGCCTGTCAGAACAAGGTCCACGAATTCACTGGTCAACCTGTTCAACCAATTGGTGTTATCAGTCTACTAGTAGAGCTCGGAGAAGGAGAGCAGAAAGCCACACTAGTATAGGACTTTGTTATAATTGATGAACCCTCTGCTTACAATGCCTTCCTAGTAAGACCTACTCTTGCAGCATTCAGAATAACTATGGCTCTGTGGTGCCTCACTATGAAATTCCCAACAGAGAATGGTGTTGGCACAATTATAGGTGACCAACAAGCGACAAGAGGGTGTTATTTGGTTGAATTGGCAGAGGCAAGGAAGAAGGAATTGAAGAAGGATGTAGAGCCGTCGCTCCGCATCCAAAACCCCTCTTATAGCAACTAAAGCAAAAACCCCATACTGGTGAGCACAGTGGCGCTCGGAAAACAATTGATCCAAGGAAAAACAATATGGGGGAAAATAGAGCAGCGCCGGCCGAAGATACTATCCCCGTTCCAGTATCCGACAAGAACCCTAACCAGATCTTGAAGATACGATCTCAGCTAGGTATGAAGCTGCAAAAGGAATTAATCTTTTTTTTAAAAGCAAACTTAGATGTATTTGTCTGGGAACACTCAGATATGTGTGGGATCCCACCGAATGTAATTGTTCACAAGTTGAATATAAATCAAAAGTTGACTCCTGAGAAACAAAAAAGACGAATGCAGGGATTTAAAAGATCCGAGACTCTAAAAGAAGAAGTAGATAGGCTACTCAAAAATAATTTCATACGAAAATCTACGTATCCAGATTAGGTTTCTAACCTAGTGCTTGTCAAAAAGTCCAATGGAAAGTGGAGAGTGTGTATAGATTACTCAGATCTTAATAAAGCATGCCCAAAAGACAGTTTTCCTTTGCCCCAAATTGACCAACTCGTAGAAGCAACAGCGGGGCACAGGTTACTATCTTTTATGGACGCATATTCCGGATATAATCAAATTATGATGCACAAGCCAGACGAAGAAAACACGAGTTTCATAACAGATAGGGGACTATACTGCTATAAAGTCATGCCATTTGGACTGAAAAACGCAGGAGCAACTTACCAACGTCTTGTAAACTTCATGTTTAAATCTCAGATAGGAAATACAATGGAGGTATATGTAGACGATATGCTAGCCGAATCAAAGAAGGTCGAAGATCATCTCGAGGACCTGGCAGAAATGTTTCACATACTCAGGAAATACGGGATGAAACTAAACTCGTTATAATGTTCATTCGGAGTCTCTTCGGGGAAATTTCTCTGGTTCATCGTCAATGCTAGGGGCATCGAAGCGAATCCCTCTCAAATTGCGGCTTTAAGGGAAATGCGGGCCCCAAGGACAAAAAAGGAACTCCAGAGCTTAAATGGAAAGGTAGCAGTGCTAAACCGGTTCGTTTCCAAAGCAACGGATCGATGTATTCCTCTTTTCAATGCTTTGAAAAAAAGGAAAGAAGGACTTCCAGTGGACCTCAGAGTGTCAGGAGGCTTTCGAGGAATTGATAAGGCATATGGAATCACCACCAATGTTATCGAAACCTAAAGATGGGGAGGATCTATTTTTATATCTAGCAGTTTCGTCGCATGCTTTGAGTGCAGCACTGATCCGAGAAGAAGCGGGAGTGCAATTGCCGGTATATTACATTGGCAAGAGGCTCGTCGAGGCAGAGCTAAATTACCCTAAGCTAGAGAGGCTTGCATATTGCCTCCTTGTTGCCTCAAAAAAGCTGAGACCGTATTTCCAATCTCATCCTATTAAGGTTTTCACTGACCAACCATTAAGGCAAATTCTCTTCCGTCCAGAAACTTCAGGAAGGCTGCTAAAATGGAACATTGAGCTAAGTTAATATGACATCACTTACCACCCTCGAAGGGCCATTAATGGCCAAGCCCTAGCGGATTTTATTGCTGAGTTTACAAATAGAGGAGAAGAGGTTAAAGAACCAGCGGACGCAGAGATTGCTTGGAAACTATACTTTGATGGATCCAGAAACGACTATTGTTCAGGGGTTGGAATTGTCTTAGAAACCCCAGAGGGTTACTCTTTATGCTATGCCTTGAGATTGTAATTTCCATCAACCAATAATGAGGCCGAATATGAAGCATTGATAACAGGGTTAAAGTTGGCAAAAGAGCTAAACCTAAAAGCTTTGTAGATTCTCAGCGACTCTCAGTTGGTAGTGGGTCAAGTACGCAAAGAGTTCCAAACCAAAACTGGGAACCTCCCTTCTTATCTAATCAAAGTTATGGAACTTCTAAATGACCTCGACCACTATGTTATATCTCACATTCCAAGAAAACAAAACTCAAAAGCGGATTCTCTTGCCAAGTATGCTAGTTCATCAGATGCTCAGCTGTTGGGTTTAATCCCCATTGAAGTCCTTTCTACTCCAACCATTGAGGAAGTGAGTGTGGACTGGATAATGGAAACCCTTGAAGAACCTACATCATGGATGACTCCAATCAAAGAATATATCCTCAATGGGACACTACCTGAAGAACGGAAAAACAAAAGGAAGATATTGTGTAAGGCCCCTTTATGCCTCATTCAAGACAGAAGGCTGTACCGACGAGGATTCTCCATGTTGTTGCTGCGATGTGTGACTAAGAAGGAACCTAGAGCGATTTTGGCAGAGTTGCACAAGGGAGAATGCGGAGGACACACCGGAGGTCAAACGTTGGCCAAGAAGGTCCTGCGATATGGCTATTTCTGGCCTGATGTAAACCTAGATGCCATGACCTATGTAAATAAGTGTGATAGGTGCCAGAGATTCGCTAAGATTCCAAGTGCACCTACTACAGAGCTAACTCAAATGGTTAGCCCATGGCCATTTGTGGTCTGGGGCATAGATTTGATTGGGATATTACCTGCCGCAAAAGCGAATATGAGATACGCTATAGTAGCTGTTGACTACTTTACCAAATGGGCTGAAGCAGAACCTTTGGCTACTATCACGTCAAAGAAAGTTATCAATTTTGTTTTGAAAAATATCATTTGCAGGTTTGGAGTGCTGCAAAAGATCATCACCGATAATGGAACCCAGTTTGAAAGTAATGAATTCCTAGACTTCGCGCTAAATATAATATCAAAAAGAGTTTTGCAGCTGTGGCTCACCCGCAAGCAAACGGGCAAGTGGAAGCCATTAACAAAATACTAAAGTCAACCATCAAGAAGCATCTCGAAAAAGCCAAAGGAAACTGGGTTGATAAACTACCTTTTGCGTTATGGGCATATCGGACAACACATAAAACTGCTACGGGGCACACCCCATTCTCACTTGCATTCGGGTCAGAAGGTATGATCCCAGTGGAACTGGAAGTACCAATTCACCGCAGAATCCACTTCAACCAGAAAGAGAATGAAGAGCTGCAGTTGGAGGCACTTGATTTACTCGAGGAAAAGCGCAAAGAAACAGTGCTTAAAATAGCGGCCCATCAACGGAAAGTAGCCAGATATTTCAATGCAAAAATCAAGCAAAGGACTTTTCAAGTCGGGGACCTCGTCCTGAAAAGAATTATGATAGGAACCGGGGTATTCGGACCCAATTGGGAGGGGTCATACATGATAAGTCAGAAATTTGCCGATTGCACTTTTGAGTTAAAAACGACAGACGGAATCGCACTCCCTCGAGCATGGAATAGCATCCATCTTCGCCGTTATTTTGTTTGAAGTTCCTTTCACATATTACGCATTATACATCATGAATTGTAAATATATCATGCATTATGAATATCATGCAAAGTTTGTACAAATTAGTGAAAGAAATTATTTCACCTGTCTAAAATCGTACATTTGCAAGTTTTTGATTTCAAGCTGCTGACATCGATTTTAATTACATACTTTTTGAGCAAACGAAAGCGCATTTAAAATCAAATAGGGTTTGATGAGAGCTATAGCACATCCCCAATGGGAAAGCTCAAGCGCCTGCTGCTTAATATTCAAACATCCACACACTTTTGCTACGGAGGGTGTAAAGTGCAAAGCCATAAATAAGGGGCATCAAGAACTCTAAACCTAAAACGATGTAACACCCAAACTACGGACCAAGCTTTGAATTTCACCGTAGGGGCACATTCTTAATAACAGAGTTCAAAGTTCTAGTATTGACAAGTCATAACCATAATCGGACAAATAAACTAGCATCAGCCACCTGGAATAATGTGACGTTAAACCCAAGACCTCCCCGAGGGGCACCAGGTTCATCGCCGACGCCATTAAGATATGGCTGGATAGCGATACAAACACCGGGCTTTTAACCCAAGACCTCCCCGAGGGGCACCCGGTTCATCGTCGATGCCATTAAGATATGGATAGGTAGTAATACAAACACTGGGCTTTTAACCCAAGACCTCCCCGAGGGGCACCCGGTTCATCGCCGACGCAATTAAGATATGGCTGGATAGTGATACAAACACCGGGCTTTTAACCCAAGACCTCCCTGAGGGGCACCCGGTTCATCGTCGACGCCATTAATATACGGCTGGATAGCGATACAAACACCGGGCTTTTAACCTAAGACCTCCCCGAGGGGCACCCGGTTCATCACCGACGCCATTAAGATATGGCTGGATAGCGATACAAACACCGGGCTTTTAACCCAAGACCTCCCCGAGGGGCACCCAGTTCATCGCCGACGCCATTAAGATATGGCTGGATAGCGATACAAACACCGGGCTTTTAACCCAAGACCTCCCCGAGGGCACCCGGTTCATCGCCAACGCCATTAATACATGGTCGGATAGCGATATAAACACAGGTTTTCAAAGACCTCATTGGAGGCATCCGCTCAGATGCTGGATCTTCCAAATCCAGCTATCGATTCTTGGTCCTTCAAACTCAGTTACTGACGGACCCAAAGACCTCTTCGGAGGCATCCGACAAGTTCAATAAGCATCTGAATTATTCAGATTCAGCTAATAACGGATCAAAGGTCTTTTCAAGGGCATCCGGTCATAAGCCGAATCATCCAAATTCAGTTAATGACGGAACAAAAAAAACTTTCCTCAAAGTCATCTGATAAAAACCACAAGCAACTGGCCCACTCAGTTACTAGGAATAACAGATTCCTTTATTTAACTATAAAAACCATGCCTAAATTTCAAAATATTAAAACCAATTGTGGTATGGGGGCATTACCATCGCATTAATAAAATCTAATGACGCTCTCTTAAACATACTACAATCCGGTCATAATCTCATGAAAACCCAACATTAGGTCATTCCAACCGACAAAACCGGATTTTACAAAACATTAAAGTTGGTTGAATTAACTCAGCCTGTAATAACATACAGTTTGAATTGCAAATTTAGAACAGGCATGGAATATAGAATAAAGAAGTACAGCGAG
The DNA here is from genome assembly GCA_030737875.1 of Allium sativum. Taxonomy (NCBI): domain Eukaryota; kingdom Viridiplantae; phylum Streptophyta; class Magnoliopsida; order Asparagales; family Amaryllidaceae; genus Allium; species Allium sativum. The sequence goes on from CM060912.1 coordinate 339,558,002, forward strand.
GCTAAAAGCAAAATTTAAAGCATGGAAAGCAGGACACAATTTCCTGACAACAAAGCAGAACTATACCATAAAGTCACATGTTAAAGTGTAAAACATCAGATGACAGAGTACATAAAGACGACAAGTACAAGAGTAATAAGCGGGGACCGGCGCCCGCATATACAACCAGCCTGAATACAACATGCAAAAGAAAGTAATTAACAACCAAGTTGAGCAACTACTGAGTATGATCATTTTTTCCTGTCACTTGATCTCAAAGCTGGCTTGCTAAGTAAAGGTGGAGGGGTCTCTTCCACATTACTCTGATTCTCTTGGGAAGAAAAAACGATAGCCTCCATCTCCTTCTTCTTCTTCTTAGACAATGAGGTCTTGGCAGCTTTCTTTCCTTTATCCTTGGCAGTAACTTGGGGACTTTCATCTGCATTAATAACTTCAAGGTCGTCACTAAGGCAGTAGTCAACAACATCCAAATCCGAGAAGGCTCCGATCTTTACATCTTGTGATCTAGGAGCTGTAATAAGCAAGGGTGTGTTACTAGGGGGAGGGGGAATAACGACATAAGTAAGAGGGAAAGTTGTCAATGGTGAGTCAGTCCTAATAGCTCCTGTTGTCATTGCATTGCCTATGGCAGGGAAGACAGGGGTGAAATTAAATTCAAAGTATGGAAACATTGAGCATAATAAGAAAGGGACCCAGGTGAATCAAAAATGGACTCTAAGCACGACAGGGTAAAGTTAGTTTAAATTTTACCTGTATCTAGAAGACCCTCTGAGGGATCCCTATGCTCGATTCTCTAGTGATCGGGATTGTCATCATCAGCCTCATCGTTTCCACCATGTTCATCAGCAATATCCTCTGTATTAATATTCCCCTGAATAATGACGTCTTTACTTTTAGGAGCATCAACTGGGTCAGCAAATGTTTGTGAGCCAGAAGCTTCAAAGGCCGAGGGATCAACAGGAAGGTTGACATCAGTTTGAGTTTGAACTTTCTCACAGGAAGTATCGGTCCTCTCGTCCATTTGTTGTGCCTTTCCTTCTGCCAAAGCCTTTCTGGACCTGTCATTCAAGAGTTTGTCAATGAGTTTGTCCTCGCTACAATCATCACCGTTGATCTCAAGCACTCGCTCCCAAACAAGCGCCAAATACGTGCAAAACTATCCCCTAAGTAATGCAAACTCCCACGGCTCATGACACTGTATACGTAGAAGCGGAACATGTCATCATCAGCTTCGTCCATAGCTTGTTTGTGGGTTTCTTCTGCAGTCATCTTGTCCTTCTTAAGAGATTCGACCTAGGCCATCAGTGTCTGGTTGGAATCCTTCAAAGACTTTACCTCCTTACGTAGATTGGCGGCATCTTCCCGATATTGTTTGGAGAAATCCTTCTCTACAGCCAATATGGCATCAACATTATGCTTGGCAGTTAAGGCATCTTTTTCTCTTTGTTTGGAAGCCTCGAGTTCTTCCCGGAGCTTCTTAATATCATTATCTGACGCTTCTAACTCTGCGACTCTTTTATTGAGAATCGCGATAGTAGTGTCACGATCATCCAAAACCTTTTCCCATTTGACTTTATCACTTTCCAACTCTGTAATTTTTGTAAGGTGGGAATCATGACGCTTTTGGAGGTCATCACCAAGTTTCTCCCATCCACGCAACTTTTGGTAAAAGATATCTCTTACGACGTTCCATTTTGTTTCAAGTAGACTTTTAGCAGTATTGAACTGAGTATGTGTTTGACTTATAACCGCATCCACCTCTTTAAGAAAATCATCGGCGCCGGTTATACTTACTCCACGATCAAAGTAAAGCCCTTTCAAATCCCAACCTGGGAGCTTTTCAGAAAAGGAAATGTTCGTCAAACCAGGATTATGGCGAGGTTTATTAATAATCGAATGAATCTCAGCTGCAGGACCGGGAGGGCCAGAGGATGAGGGAAGTCAGGGCATAATAGGCAGCTTTTCTACTCGGGAATGCTTATAGGAACCATCCCTTCCTCGTTTCCTCCCTCGCTCCCCTTCATTGGGAGTGTCTTCCCTCAGCCAACTGCGTCTTCTAGCCTCTTCTTCTTCTTCCTCACATATCTTCTTCCTCTGTTCCTTAGTCAGGACGGATCCTGATGCATGTAAAGACCGAGAAGAGGATTTCGAGGACGGAGGAGGATGGAGTTGCCCGTAGTAATGTGATGATTGTTGAGGTTCAGATCATAGTAAGTGCTTTGGATCAATAGCTTTGCTCCTTTTACTAAATTCTGATCTGATTCTTGACGAGCATCTCCCGTGCTTGTCTAGACCTGAAATGAGTTATGAATGAGTTTCTGATACTTAAAACTACAAAGTATCTAAAGATATTAAAGCAAGATACAAATACAGAAAAGGAATTGGAATGCACAAGATGAATTTCTTTAAAAGGGTACTGTTATTAACAGACCGGTCATAACCCTTGGGTCTAAGGGGATGCCTAAAGATTTAAGATGCTTTTCTGACTCGGTGGAGGCTGCATCCCTAAGTTTGGTTTCTATGATTTGAGGATCGAGAGGCTGAGTAACTGCACCATCCTGACTAAGATATCTAGCAGAGTTGAGATCACTCAAATTGTCAAATGTACCTACAGAATCTTCCTTAGCTGGATTTTCAGTAAGGGAATCTCCAGTTATAGTCTTAATATTTGGATTAGTTTCTAATGCGATTACGTCTTCCCCATCGTATTCAGTCCCGCGCTCGAATTCAGAAGGATTCACTTCCCTATTATCTCCCTTAACCTGTTCGGAATCTGATTCTGGCTCAGAATGCGGGGAAGTGTTCTCTTTCTCAGTCAACTCAGCCGATGTTATAGGATCCTCACCCCAATGAAGGTTAGAATCTTCATCCTTATTCGAAGTCGTTGACAAGGGCAACGTTCTTCCACTAGTAGGCCCTGAACATCTTTTCAAAGAAGGGTCAATAATAGGATTTTCATCGGCCTGAGTTACATTTCTGTCATCAGAACAGCCGACGTTCGACTCTGCAGGGTTAGGTTTAGGAGTGGAAGGTCCAACCTTGCACAAAAACTTCCTTAAGGGGTGAAGTAGTTCATATTGGCGAAGAGTATTTTCAATAACTAAAAATTTTCTACTTCTCTTAGCCTCGTCAATAGCTTTCAGTGTTTCGTATGTGGCTTTAAGAGAAGAGGATGCTTTGTTGTCCTTAATCAGGGTAGGGAGTACTGCATTTTGAAAGAAGTTATATAAGAACGTGTAACTCAAAGGAAAATAAAGTCAGAGCCGCTCAGTAAACTACGCATACCTCCATCTGTCCACTACCCTCGAAATGGTTCGGGGCATCTAACAAAGAAAAATTGGTTTAAAATCCTGAAACACTGTCTGGTAATTCGGGAACTAGCTTCTGATTTCTGGCACCTTCAACATGCATAATAGAGAGGGTTTCCTTCCAACTCTTGAAATAACACAAGTAACGAAGTTTCTGGAATTAGGCTCCTGCTTTGTCGTATCCATAAAAAGAACATAAAGGCCCAGTAGAACCGTGTAGCCATTAGGATGGAGTTGGAAAGGAGCAATGCCTAGACGGTTTAGGATTCGCCCTAAAAAAGGATTAAACGGAGGAATAGCACGAGCTGCTCGCATTTGTTTGCTTACAGCAATGTATCCAACAGGAGGGTCGTCAGCAAAAACGCCATCCTTTGGTAATATTGCATGCATATGAGGAATTCCGTATTGACCGCATAGTAGTTCGTATTGCTCCTAAGTTAGAGTGCTAGACTGTCCCTCTTGATCCCTAGCTTTAATCGGGCAAAGGTTCGAAGGAAGGGGGCAGAAACTTGGCTAGAGGTTATGGATGTTCCAATTTCGGAAGCCTTGTTTGAAGGGGGTCGGTTTGAGCCAAGGAGGTCTCCTTACATTGAGGGAGAACTTGATTTTCAGTAGTCATTCTATACTGTAACACCCCACTTCCATTAATGTCACTCACAAAGGGAATGCATTAACTTCCATGGAGGTTATAAGTGAATATAGAACAGAAAAATTACAACAAGGCAGATAATAAGTAGTACTTGAAAACTAAAACTTCATTTTATTACAGCGGAAACATGTTTATTACATCACAAAACCATTAATCAGAGTCAAGTACATTATCCATCTTCATTAAACAAAATACATAATCCCATTACACAAATAGCCATTAAAGAAGGTAACAAGCTGGACTTTACTTCAACGGTCCAAGCTTTCCAAGAGAGATAAAGCAATCCAATCAAACTCCACTAGAGCTGGGCCCAACCTGAGGACCTGGAGGGGAAAAGGATAGAAATGGAGGGGGTCAGACATAAAGTTTGGCGAGTATGATAATTCTAACAATACTATTATCAAAATAACTAGACTAAGGCATAAGCTGGAAGACAAGTAAATGTCTATGAACTATTAGGAAGATAAAGATAGCGTTTAAGATAACGTTGAAGATAACAGTAAAGGCATACCTAATTACCAACGAATAATTACTATACTGCACCGCACATTACTACACTGCACCGCACATTACTATACTGCACCGCACCAGTCACCCTAAAGGTTGATCCCACTTGCTTCACACAGAAATAATATAAATAGCCTTACGTAACCCTAGCTGACTACATAGGTGTCGTCTGCCCCTATCTCCACTAGGTGTACTCCACTACCCACTTGCAATCGGCTCCCTACTCGTAGATACCTGTGCTGGCCCAACAGTGGGGTGTATCAATCCCCTAAAGTGGCAACCCGATACAACTTGAGAATGCACGGCTTATACCTACACGATGCAACAACGTCTTACCTACCAGCCCGGGTCCACACACGCATATGAAACCCGTTGGACTTGCGTTGCCACCGCTCCCCGTTTTGGCCTCTTACAGTCAAACCCAGCATGCGTGTCCCGTCCTCGACTTGGGTCGAGCCCACAAAGATACGTTTGGGATACTGGTCGAAATGGGCCCCCACAAGCTACCCACCTAAGCTTGTCACTAGTATATCCCACTTAACCCTCTTAGTCATGTTCATTTACATGTGTGTTTGGTTAAGTCTTACTAATCGTATTTCACCTGCCACTAAGGGCACCCCCTAGATTCCTCATGCCACCCAAGGCACTTACTTAACCCCCGTGTCCCACCTTACATGTTTATCTGGTTAGGAATTTCTTAATTCATTCAGGCCATAACCTCATAAAGACTTCTCACATTAGACTGGCATTTATGGCAGCTGGATTTGCCGGGCGGGTCCGGGCAGTCTTACACCATAAAAGAGTCTAACCTCGTGTCTTTACAACCGTTATGCTTTAGTTTAGGCCTAGGACCTCTCACATTGGGCTGACATTTGTGACCACTGGATTTGCCGGGCGGGTCCGGGCAGGTTTACGTCACAAATGAGTCCAACCTCGTGTCCTAAGCATTGATTAACACTTAAAATCTTTTACCCCAGTTTTAATAATTCCCTATTCAAATTATTAATTAAGTCAACTTTTAATGATGTCCATAATTGACTCAATTATGGTCATCCACTTATGGCATGCAAAATCATATCAATTGCACCCCAACTTTTTAATATTAAATCCTTAATATTACCCCTACCCCACGTTTATACGTTCGCTTATTCAACGCATAATAAAGGCTAGATTTGAATAGTCTAACACATAGCACAAAGATAAATTATCACAACATATAGACAATTAAAATAAATCTAATCATAATAGTGGTGAAACTTGCATAAACTACACATGTTAAGGATCAAAAGGTGTCAAACTTGTTAAATGTCTCAATTTACATGATATGATCATAGCCCAAATCTATACATAAACTTGCATATAGGGTTTTTAGGCAACATAATGATGGTGTGAACTAGCATAGGATATCACATATATCATAGCATAATTCTAGATGTCTTGGCATATGTTCATAACTTTTCTAATCAATCTAACTTGCATATGTGACTTGTCATATAGATCAACATAACCCAAACATGATGATTTAATTAATATGAACTAACTAGCATAGATGGTAACATCATGGCCTTTTTAACATGTATGATTCATCACAACTTAGCATAGAAACTTTCAACATACATAACATCATCATAGCATGATTTACAACATATAAGATATCATCATCACATAACATTGGATTTACAATATACATGATAGCAAAAAGGGTTTACAACAACATATATGATAATTCACATCATCTACTCATAATCCATTCATAACTAAACCTAATTAAAATGATAATAATCTTGTTAAGATCATCATAATCACAATTTAGAGAAGAAAAGAGAGAGTTTTGCTTTGCTTTAGGGTTGAGAGAATTAGAATTGAATTTGCTTTTCTTCTTTCTTAGTTGGCGGCGGCTCCATTGATTTCCATGGCGACGGTAACTATTCTATTTTAATTAGGTTTAGGGTTAGCATTAGGATGTATTTATAGGTGTAGGAAGTTATTTAGGACCATTAGATTAACCCTGAACCATGAGAACCAATCAAATGCAAAATCTGTATTTGAGCGAATCGGCCCACGGGTTGACAGCCAAACACCTTGGATTAACCCCTAGTCGACCCAATGGGGCTTGGGTCGACCTCAAAAATGGGCCGGTTCGGTTATTTCCCCTCCCAATTCGTTGTTTTGAACTTTTTCGCATATTTATTTATTTATTTTTTAATTTATATATATATCAATATATATATATTTCTCTGCGCAACCCATTTCACTTAATTCTTTTCTAAAAATTAAGTATACTTTAATTTGTGAATTTTAATGTTATAAAATTACGGGGTGTTACATTCTCCCCTCCTTAAAGGATTTCGTCCTCGAAATCTCCAAGTCAAGAAGAATGTATATCCTACCATCTAATCGTCCATCTACTCAACCATCAAACACCAGCATCCATTGTCCTTAAAAGACTTCTAATGCTTTAATGTTTATATGCACAGTGTGTGTATATGTCCATATCTAATGCAAAATTAGGCGGTCTACTGATTCAGTCGACCTCCTTAGTGCAATTCATGATAGTGCCATGTGTCCAATATGTATGCAAAAGATTCCTAATGATACATATTAATTCTATATGCGTGCACAACCATCCACCCGAATGCAGCAACTATATGATAATACAACCATTATACATCCATTTTACTAAATACATCCATATATATGCAATATGCAATATGAAGTGACTGAGCCGATCTGGTGCCTAATAGTGTGTGTATATGCATCCACGAGCAACCACTAGCAAACACTTGCATCCACTTTGCATCCACCATACATAATATGTCTCAAACACATGTTTCAACCATAGGATTATCCTAACTAAAGGTCAAAGATACTAGCGAGAGGATATACTAAAGATAAGATAAGTACAAGCTAAGCGATAAAGGAGAAATTAAAGGACATACCCTCAAAAAGAAAAGGGTATCGTGAACGCATCTTCTCTTCCGTCTCCCAAGTAACGTTGCTCTCATCATCTCCCCATTGCACTTTGACTAGTCTTACCTCTCGATTCCTCAACCTCTTGATCTCCGACCCAAGAATGCGCGTAGGAGCTCGTCGAATTGTCGCATCACACTCTATCTCCACCTCTCTAAGCAAGCTCGGCTCTACCACTTCCGCGGTCTCGTGCAAGCACTTCCTCAAATGTGACACATGGAATACGTCATGTACACCACTAAGTCTCTCGGGCAACTCCACTCTATACGCCATCCGTCCAATCCTCTCCTTAATAGGAAACGGCCCTACAAACCTTGGTGCTAATTTCCCAACGGACCCAAAGCAAACAACGTTTCGTAATGGAAACACTTTGACAAAGACCATGTCCCCAACTTCAAACTCGAGATCTGTCCTCCTCTTATCCGCATAAGATTTCTGCCTATCTTGCGCTGCTTTCATCCTCCTTCGAATCAAGTCGATCTTCTCCGAAGTCTCCCTAATCATATCGGGCCCAAGTAAGATCTTATCCGTAGATTCCCACCAACATGTAGGTGAACGACAAGGTCGTCCATATAGAGCTTCGAATGGTGCCATACCAATGCTGGACTGAAAGCTATTATTATATGTGAATCCACCAATGGAAGATGCTCTTCCCACGTACCCCCAAAGTCTAGGATACATAGCCTCAACAGATCCTCTAGAATGTGATTCACCCTCTCGGTCTGGCCGTCCGTCTGAGGATGATATGCGGTGCTCAAACATAACTGAGTCCCTACCGTCTCTTGTAAGCTTCTCCAAAATTCTCTAGTGAAAATAGGATCGCGGTCGCTCACTATGCTAGAAGGAACACCGTGCAAACGAACTATTTCTTGGACATATACAGAAGCTAACCATGGAGCAGTCCTCTTACTCTTCACGGGAATGAAATGGGCGCTCTTAGTAAGTCTATCTACTATAACCCAAATTCCCGTATTACCCTTCCTCGATCGCGGTAATCCATCCATAAAATCCATCGAGATGCTTTCCCATTTCCATAGTGGAACCTCCAATGGGTGAAGCAACCCACCGGGTTTCTTCTGCTTCGCTTTTACTTGTTGGCATACCAAGCATCTAGCGACATACTCGGCCACGTCTTTCTTCATGCCGGCCCAAAAGTAAACTCTCTTCATGTCTTTGTACATCTTGTCCCCGCCGGGATGAATGGTCATCTTCGAATGATGTGCTTCGTCAAGAATAGTCTTCCTTAGGTCATCGTCTTTTGGTACACAAAGTCTACCATCCCTACGTAACCAACCCTTATCATCTAGGGTATACCTACGGAGATGGCTTGATGACTCCCCTCCTTTGAGTTTTTCTACTATCTCAACCAACTGCGGGTCGTCTCGCTGTGCCTCGCCAATCCGTCCCAAAAGCGTAGGTCTGACCTCCAAGGATGCTAGCAAACCGGGTACGAAGTCAACGGAAGGTCTAAAATCAAACATAGAGATGAACTCTAAACTTCGCCGCTCAACAAACAAAGGACTTAAGGATAATCTTTTTCTACTTAAGGCATCGGCCACTACGTTACCCTTGCCAGGGGTATATGCTATCTCAAAGTCGTAGGACGCCAAGAACTCCATCCACCTTTGCTGCCTTAAGTTCAAGTCCTTTTGAGAGAATAGGTATTTTAAAGACTTGTGGTTAGTGAATAATTTGAATTTCTCGCCAAGAAGATAATGACGCCAAGACTTAAGCGTGAAAACAACAGCGGCCAATTCTAGGTCATGTGTGGGGTAATTCTTCTCATGCGCTCTCAACTGCCTTCCACCATAGGCTATTACCCTGCCCTTTTGCATTAAGACTGCGCCTAGTCCTGTCCCACAAGCGTCAGTATAAATGGTAAACGGCTTACTCCCGTTTGGTAATACTAAGACTGGGGCTGAAGTCAAAGCTCTCTTCAAACGTTGGAACGCATCATCACAATCTACGTCCCATGTGAAAACTAGGTTCTTCTTCGTCAAGCGTGTCAGTGGAGCTGATATCTTTGCGAAGTCTTTGATAAACTTCCTATAGTAGCCAGCCAACCCCAAGAAACTTCTCACTTCGGTAGGATTTTTGGGAACCTTCCAATCTTGGATGGCCACCACCTTCGCGGGATCTACAGCTATCCCTTCTTTGGAAACCACATGTCCTAAGAACCGTACTTCCTTCCTCCAGAAGTGACACTTAGAAAATTTAGCCTTAAGGCTATGCGCTCGTAGGGTCTCTAACACTTCCCTAAGATGTAGGGCATGCTCTTCTTCATCCTTAGAAAAGATCATGATGTCATCTACAAAGACTACCACGAATTTTGTAAGGTACTCCCTAAACACCCTACTCATCAAATCAACAAAGTATGCGGGGGCGTTTGTCAAACCGAAGGGCATCACTAGCCATTCATAGAAACCGTCCGGAGTCCTAAAGGCAGTATTGTCTGTGCTATCCTCAGCCACTCTCAACTGATGGAACCCAGTGGCTAAGTCCAACTGCGAAAACACTGAGGCGCCAACTAACTGATCGAAGAGATCGTCAATCCTCGGCAGTGGGTGTCTGTTCTTCTTAGTAAGCTTATTAAGTTCTCTATAGTCCACACAAAGTCTAAGGGACCCATCCGCCTTCATGGCAAATACTACTGGAGCACCCCACTTCGATACACTTCGTCTTATAAACCCCTTCTCAAGCAACTCCTTCACTTGCTTACCGAGTTCCCTCCTTTCACGTGGAGCCATGTGGCGTACTGGCAAAGATACTGGTTTCGCATTATCCACAAGATATATTCGAAAATCTATCTCCCGCTTCGGAGGCAAGCCCTTCACCTCCTCAAACACATCCGAATATTCTCGGACCAGTCTAACAGATCGTAGATTTTCCTCAGACGCGTCAAGCGATTCTAGATAACTTAGCATAACCGAGTTTATGGGATTACAGAAGATTTCGAGAGTGTTGCCAAGGCGAGTCACGAGTCTAACTACTCTCCTTTCACAATCAAGAACGGCCCTATTTTTGGATAATCAATCCATTACTAAAATTAGCCCATAGCCCGTGAAGCCCAACACATAAGCATCACATCTAAATTCAACGCTAAGTATGGAAATTTTCAAATCCAAACACATCATAGACAAATAAGCTGAGCCCCCAATTGGATTCGAAACAACTAAGGGATCCTCTACTAAACTGGTGTTTAAGTGCAGTGATTCAACTAATGATGTAGAGATAAATGAATGTGATGCGCCCGAATCGAATAAGGTACGGACAAGATGATCAAACAGAAAAACTAAGCTTTCAACAGAAATGGTTCTACCTCGTTCTTGCAGCGGTGGGACCGCGAGAGCCTGAACTTGTCCCCTTGCCTGCCCTAGTGCCATAAGAGCCTGCACCTGTCCTCCCGAGGTAGCTCCTGCCCTCTGCCCCTTCTTTGGGCAGTCCTTCACTAAATGTCCCGCATCGCCACAATGAAAACAGCCTGTCTTCTTTTTCTTTCGGCAATCCTTGCTGAGATGGCCTGGTGTCCCACAGTTAAAACATTTCTTCTTTCCCTTGTCGTTATTGTCCTTACCACCCTTCTTGTTTTGCTGTTGTGGTTTCTTCTGATCCCCCTTCTTCTCGGGTGCCTTATCAGCTTTAGCGCTTTTCTCCTCATGCATAAGCGCCATTTCTACTAACTTCTCAAAGGTGGCCCCCATAGGGATGTGGGTCATAGCCAACCCTTGCAATGGTTCATTCAAGCCATTCACGAACCTCAGCGCCTTCTTCTCCGGCGTGTTCACTAAGTCCAAGCCAAACCTTGCTAACAAATTAAATTTATTGACATATTCTTTCACTGATGAGCTTCCTTGCTTCAATGTCAAGAACCTTTCCATATATAGATTTTCTTCCGCCCTTGAGAGAAACTTCGCCTCGAACCTATGTCTGAAATCTGCCCAAGAGTCAACAGGACGCTCCCCATTAGTGACCTCCCACCAAAATGAGGCCTCTCCCTTCATCAACCAAGCTGCTAAACGAACTCTCTTCCCTTCTTCTACTTCAAAGATTTCTAGCAATTCTTCCACCTCCTTAAGCCAATCTCTAGCTTCCACAAACGTTTCTGACCCTTGAAATGGTTTTCCACCCATAGCCTTGAATTCCTTGCACGTCTTTGCAAAAGTATCTACGCGAGGAGGAGGAGGAGGGACGGGTGCAACTGGTGGTGGAGGAACATTGGCTGGACCCGCAGCGGCCCTGGCCTCTAACAACCTCCTATACCATCCTCGTATCGTTACACCGTCGGGTAGATTAAGATCTTCAGCCATGCTGAAACGAAAAAGGAAAGATTCAAAATGAAGAATTCGAAAGATAAAGATATGGGCTATTGGGGATTATGTTTTTTTTCTTAAAAACTTTTCTCTTTAAATTTCTCATTAAAACATGTTTTTGAAAGCACTTCTTCCAAAAATAACTATTTTTCTAAAGTATTTTTATCTGTTCTGGTAACCTTAAGCTCTGATACCACGTGTAACACCCCACTTCCATTAATGTCACTCACAAAGGGAATGCATTAACTTCCATGGAGGTTATAAGTGAATATAGAACAGAAAATTTGCAACAAGACAGATAATAAGTAGTACTTGAAAACTAAAACTTCATTTTATTGCAGCGGAAACATGTTTATTACATCACAAAACCATTAATCAGAGTCAAGTACATTATCCATCTTCATTAAACAAAATACATAATCCCATTACACAAATAGCCATTAAAGAGGGTAACAAGCTGGACTTTACTTCAACGGTCCAAGCTTTCCAAGAGAGATAAAGCAATCTAATCAAACTCCACTAGAGCTGGGCCCAACCTGAGGACCTGGAGGGGGAAAAGGATAGAAATGGAGGGGGTCAGACATAAATTCTGGCGAGTATGATAATTCTAACAATACTATTATCAAAATAACTAGACTAAGGCATAAGCTAGAAGACAAGTAAATGTCTATGAACTATTAGGAAGATAAAGATAGCGTTTAAGATAACGTTGAAGATAACGGTAAAGGCATACCTAATTACCAACGAATAATTACTACACTGCACCGCACATTACTACACTGCACCGCACATTACTACACTGCACCGCACATTACTACACTGCACCGCACCAGTCACCCTAAAGGTTGATCCCACTTGCTTCACACAGAAATAATATAAATAGCCTTACGTACCCCTAGCTGACTACATAGGTGCTGTCTGCCCCTATCTCCACTAGGTGTACTCCACAACCCACCTGCGATCGGCTCCCTATTCGTAGATACCCGTGCTGGCCCCACAGTGGGGTGTATCACTCCCCTAAAGTGGCAACCCGATACAACTTGAGAATGCATGGCTTATACCTACATGATGCAACAATGTCTTACCTACCAGCCCGGGTCCACACACGCATATGAAACCCGTTGGACTTGCGTTGCCACCGCTCCCCGTTTTGGCCTCTTACAGTCAAACCCAACATGCGTGTCCCGTACTCGACTTGGGTCGAGCCCACAAAGATACGTTTGGGATACTGGTCGAAATGGGCCTCCAAAAGCTACCCACCTAAGCTTGTCACTAGTATATCCCACTTAACCCTCTTAGTCATGTTCATTTACATGTGTGTTTGGTTAAGTCTTACTAATCGTATTTCACCTGCCACTAAGGGCACCCCCTAGATTCCTCATGCCACCCAAGGCACCTACTTAACCCCCATGTCCAACCTTACATGTTTATCTGGTTAAGTATTTCTTAAATCATTCAGGCCATAACCTCATAAAGACCTCTCACATTAGACTGGCATTTATAGCAGCTGGATTTGTCGGGCGGGTCCGGGCTGTCTTACACCATAAAAGAGTCTAACCTCATGTCTTTACAACCGTTATGCTTTAGTTTAGGCCTAGGACCTCTCACATTGGGCTGACATTTGTGACCACTGGATTTGCCGGGCCGGTCCGGGCAGGTTTACGTCACAAACGAGTCCAACCTCGTGTCCTAAGCATTGATTAACACTTAAAATCTTTTACCCCAGTTTTAATAATTCCCTATTCAAATTATTAATTAAATCAACTTTTAATGATGTCCATAATTGACTCAATTATGGTCATCCACTTATGGCATGCAGAATCATATCAATTGCACCCCAACTTTTTAATATTAAATCCTTAATATTACCCCTACCCCACGTTTATACGTTCGCTTATTCAACGCATAATATAGGCTAGATTTGAATAGTCTAACACATAGCACAAAGATAAATTATCACAACATATAGACAATTAAAATAAATCTAATCATAATAGTGGTGAAACTTGCATAAACTACACATGTTAAGGATCAAAAGGTGTCAACTTATTAAATGTCTCAATTTACATGATATGATCATAGTCCAAATCTATACATAAACTTGCATATGGGGTTTTTAGGCAACATAATGATGGTGTGAACTAGCATAGGATATCACATATATCATAGCATAATTCTAGATGTCATAATAGATGTCTTGGCATATGTTCATAACTTTTCTAATCAATCTAACTTGCATATGTGACTTGTCATATAGATCAACATAATCCAAACATGATGATTTAATTAATATGAACTAACTAGCATAGATGGTAACATCATGGCCTTTTTAACATGTATGATTCATCACAACTTAGCATAGAAACTTTCAACATACATAACATCATCATAGCATGATTTACAACATATAAGATATCATCATCACATAACATTGGATTTACAATATACATGATAGCAAAAAGGGTTTACAACAACATGTTTGATAATTCACATCATCAACTCATAATCCATTCATAACTCAACCTAATTAAAATGATAATAATCATGTTAAGATCATCATAATCACAATTTAGAGAAGAAAAGAGAGAGTTTTGCTTTGCTTTAGGGTTGAGAGAATTAGAATTGAATTTGCTTTTCTTCTTTCTTAGTTGGCGGCGGCTCCATTGATTTCCATGGCGACGGTAACTATTCTATTTTAATTAGGTTTAGGGTTAGCATTAGGATGTATTTATAGGTGTAGGAAGTTATTTAGGACCATTAGATTAACCCTGAACCATGAGAACCAATCAAAAGCAAAATCTTCATTTGAGAAAATCGGCCCACGGGTTGACAGCCAAACACCCTGGATTAACCCCTAGTCGACCCAGCGGGGCTTGGGTCGACCTCAAAAATGGGCCAGTTCGGTTATTTCCCCTCCCAATTCGCTGTTTTGAACTTTTTCGCATATTTATTTATTTAATTTTTAATTTATATATATATATATATATATATCAATATATATATTTCTCTGCGCAACCCATTTCACTTAATTCTTTTCTAAAAATTAAGTATACTTTAATTTGTGAATTTTAATGTTATAAAATTACGGGGTGTTACATATACAGACAATACTTGAGTACATTTCAGTTTTCTAGCGACAAGATTCGAAGAATAAAAATGTGAAAACACTTCAAAAGCATTGAAACAAGGGTGAAAAACACTGAAGCAAGACGTGTGTTGACATTAGAGTCATGTTGTTATGGCATGATTGCCTATATCGTGGCAGCAACACGACGACATGCTTATGTCGCTACCACGACTGGAAACTCATATCGGTTCACGACATGAGATTCATGTCAGTTCACAGCATGATTTTCATGTCGATCTACGACTTGAAACCCATGTAGGTCCACGACATGAGCATAACGATATGACCCCATGACTCATATCAATTCGCAACTTGGGATCCTAAAAGTAACTCAACTTCGATACAGGGTTCTTAACAAAAAAGAAAGAAAGAAGTGCTCGAACATTATCGCAATTTGAATGGAGCAAGGACATAAACACCAACCCGTAGCCTTAAACTAAAGTCATCAAAAGGTCAGCTCGTTTGAACCTACTCTCAAACTCAAGCCGTTCATGCGACATGTCACCTTGAACGACCTAAATTATAGTTACATAAGCATAACGACATGAACTTGTTATCACGACTTGATAATGGGATCGTCAAATAAACACAACTTAGAGCACACCATAAACCTATCCAGAAACAATACAAAAGGAGATCATACAACGGCTATAATAAAACAATAAAAGTTCACGGTTTGAGCATTTCAGTGAGCAACTAGTATGCAATATAACAAAATGTTCAAAAACAGCTCATATGGTCATCATTGTGTCAAAGACTAAAACAAGATATTTTATGGCGTTAAAGATATGTCGCTCAAGAACGGTTTGAAACTCATGCCGCTGGAACGACATAAGAAACAAGTCGCATGTATTACATGGAAATTGGGCTTTAAAGAGAATCAAGGAATTTCTAAGCTCTTATACACACTACACCCATTCATATTTGACTCGTTTTTGATTCACAAATATCCCAAAAATACAAGACAGTCAAAGTCGATTTACAAAACTACCGCTTAGACAAAAGTGAGCAAAAAATCTTTGGATTCTATACAAGTCCTACCCTTCAGAAAAAACAAGGTAGAAATTAAAGCTAAAAATTACTTGCAATAATTTCTGAATGGTCGTCGAAGGAAGGATTCTTCAAAATCGAGGGTGTAGGTGTCGAATTGAATTGATGGAGCTCGTTGAAGTCGGTCGGAGTCTGGTCGCATTGACTTTGATGAAGGCGTCAGCTTGTTTAAGTCGCTAATGGGGAAGGCGATGATATTTCTCTGGCTCGGTTCGCCATTAACGAGATAAAACTCTAGAATGAGATGAAGGGTAATAATAGACACATGGGTTGGAGGCAATATAAGGAGTTCCGACATGATTAGGACGAATTCGGTCCAAGTTAAAGCCCAACGCGACTTAAAAAAGTTTCACACGACATGATAAGACTAAAGCAGGTTGCAACAATAAAATGACTGGCGACATAAACCTGAGAGCGACCTGATTCTTTCATAAAAAGCGGTCAATGGCTTAAAGATACATAAAAAAAAGAATATATACATAAAATATTCGAAGCCCATGTCATTTCTAATAACATGAACTTCGAGGGACAAATGTTAACCCACAAAAACATTATTTGATATGTCGTCAAAGTCATGTCGTTATTAGTCAAGTTGTTTGATTGAAGCCAACTCAAACTTGAATTCATGGCGTGGATGCCAAGATGCTTCAAGGCCATGTCGTACCTCACCATGTCGCTCCGTGAAAATCGGGTTGACCCTAAGTCATGCCGCATTTCGTTTATGGCGACAAAGTAAAGTAAAAGCATCTGGCAGTCATGTCCTCATGCCGCAAGTCGTAATCTTGCCTATCATTCATGTCGGCCTTAAACCATGTCGCGAGAGCTAAGTCAGACTCAAAAAACATGCCATGCCATCTTGCCCTTATGTCGTAACCTACTCATGCCGCATTCAGCTGTTATCCGAATAACACACCGTCATGACGTGTCGTGTCGCAAGCTCAAGGCGTTGAACGACACAGTGTTGCGGTATAAATCATGACGTCCCAACGGCGGGAGTCAAGGCGATCTCAGAAGGATAAGATTCATGCTGGTCAGTGGCATGACGATATTTTACTGATATCACCCTTGTCGTTCAGCGACATGATGTACAATTCGTTTAAGGAGTATGATATGGAGATGGGATTAGCATTATGTCGTGACCGAGATAAGTCGTGCCCTATCATACCGTAGCCATTTCAGAGGCGCACGGAAGCTTTAAGTCGAAGGAACCAGTTATGTCGCATCAGATCATGTCGCCATACGACTTGACTCATGGCGGCTTTTGTCAGCTAATTATGAAACTGCCATCTGGTCTGAAAATCACTTATAAATACCCCTCATAATTCATTTGGAAGGGGGATCGAAAATTCATTCCTACAAGGAGACTCCGTCAAATTCAAAGATCATCTACGACTTATCTAATGGCTTCTATGGATTCATCAACACTTTTCTAACTCCATGAAGATCAAATCCAAGTTAATGATCATTAGATCTTTCTACAATTGAATCTAAACATCCTCAATATCATTCAAGCTACACCACAAATCTCTCGAGCATCATTCAAATGATCTCTAATCCTCTCCAAAGCCTAAATCGAATGCTAGTTCACTATGAAATCTATGAAGATCATGGGAAAAGATCAAAGCACATAAGTGGTTGAAGATTCATCACAAAGTTAAACCTCTTTCCTTTTCTTCGCCAAACTCAAGTGAAAGTAGATCGTCAAGAGAGTTAAAAGAGAGAAATGATTGTAATGAGGGAAAATTCATATGTTGTAAGCTTGAATATCATAATGAGAATTGATTGAAAGTGGATGTAGATTCGTATTGAATCGAACCACTATAAAAATTCCTTTGTACTCTTACTAGTTTTTATTCGTTTATTTCGTGATTACACGATTCCACATTCTTACCGAATCGGTGAAGTGTAGCTTTACACCTTTGGGTTTGGTCTCCAATTTGAAGCAAACAATGTATATGAGTTATACTCTGATACAATATGTAAGTACAAATTCAGATTTTGTATTTCAAAGTTATGTTATTATACAATTTATACATTCCGCTGTGAGATTCGTGTTTACTCTGATTATGTTCAGCTGTGTTCTTCTTCTTTTATTCTGTTTGTTCTATCTTTTCTATCTCATCCTCTAATTTCTTTCTATTAATGATCTGAACTTTCGTGCACTTTGAGTTGAATATGTAGGATATTAGTCAACTCAAATTAGTACGGATTTTCGGGCCATTACAACCACGCACCAGAAAATGTGTTGCTTTACGAAACTACTTCTGTATTACTCCCATGCAGTAGGTCCTCCCTGCATAACCTTCGAAACCTACTGCATGTTCAAAATGAACACATCCACACACCTACTTCCATTTCCGCACTGCCATCTTACTCTCTCTATACAGTTTCCACTTTCCACCTCCACCAAAGTTCACCCAGTCGCTCTATCCTCCACACCGTCACCGAGATCGCCTACCCTGACGTCACAGTGCCACCATGCCCGACCATTCTTCCTTCATCCTGACCTGGTCCGATAGTCCCCAAATCTCACCTCAATAGTGAGCTACAAGGTTCATGCGAGCCGTTCTACCACCCGTCATGATCGCTTTCTATGTATATACATATTATTATTTTAATTTTTGGTTCGATGATTTTGTTTTCGTGAAGGGAAGCATTAGTTTAGCTGTTCGAATATTTCGTTGTGGGGAAGATAATGGAAGAAAAAAAGAGAACAACAACTCTAATTATAATTGAAGATCCTTAGCGTCTAAGTATTAGAGTAGTAGATAGTTGAAGATTTAGCCTACGATTTTTTTCTATTTGATCAGTTGTTCGATTTGAAAACACAGGTTGAAAGAGACCGGGTTAGTATGCAGCTGCAAAACATAGTGTGGGTTTTCAATGTGTTCTCTTTTCTATGTATAGGGTTAGCCTCTTTCTATTGAAAGAAATAGGGAAGCTGTAGTTGAAAAGCTTGTGTAAGCTTTCCTATGTAGCGTAGTGTGTACATTTAGGGTACTTCATTTTTCTTAGTGGTAAAGTTTAACATATTTTATTTTATTATATATGGTACTAAATTTTATCGCTAACCGTTAAATTCGTACCGTCACACACAAACTCCAAACATAATGAAAATAGATACACCATTATATCTTAACATTCCGGTCCTAATGAAATTAATTTCATCGAAAACTGACTCCGTTTGCATAACGACGTTATTTTAATTTCAATTAATTTATCTCCTCACATTTAAATTGCACACACAAATAAAACAACTCTTACTAGCTTCAAACTTGAAATCTAGCAACAACTAGTTATACATATTCCAATAAAATTTGTTTCGTCGGAAACAGAGGTCGTTTGAAAAATGGTTATTTCTAAGGCCTATATAATATCAATAAAATTTAATTAAATCCAAAACAACTTAATTTAAATAATAATAAATTATTGTCATAGTATATTTCCAAATGAAATCTTATACAGCTTCAAAATAAATCTATATAGATTTTAAACTCAACATTTAAAATTCTGGGTTAAACGATATTCAAATATATATAAAACCCTTAATATTTTATTTAATAAACGTTATCGTTTATTAACGAATTCCATAGAGACTATTCAAAAATTTAAATTGGATATAAATTACAATTTATAATATGAGATCTTCGTTTTTCTCTTTCATTAGAAAAATATAATCAAATGATTTAAGCGTTTCTTATTTCATAGAATTCCGACTTATATCGGATCTTGTGTATTCAATAGAAATTCAAAACGTAAGTTACGAACTACCACGACGTTATGAGATCGATTTTGTAATTATATATAAATTATACGTTCGAACTTCGTTATATAAACAAATTCAATATTATAAATCCATTTATAATTTCCAAATTGATATTTAAAATAATAAATTAAATTAAATATCTGATTACCAAAAATACGGGGCGTTACATCTAGTTTTCTGTTTTCCTTCTAAGTCCCCTCCTCTTTTAGATCCTCCACCCCTCCTCCCAACTTGTGCCATAACATCATCCGACCAACACAACTTTCCCTAGTGTGGTCTCACTCCGAAGTCCTAGCTTATTACTCATAGTTTCCAATGCTAGTTTGCCTCGCGACTTCCCTATCTTCCAATCTTTGAGATACTTTTATCTACAACGCTGGGTTTCTAAGCAAGTAGGAACAAGGTCATTGCTTGGTAAAAAAAATTCCAGCATTGTCTGCCTTTGTCAGGTGGTTCGGGTGTGCTAGGTGATTTTTGGTGCAATCTAGTTATTGGTCTGTGATTGTGGATGTATGGCTGAATTTTGGTTGTGTTTGACTTACTAGGTTCAGTTGTTTTCTCGCCTTCGTGGAGTACCTTGTTTTCTCTGTGCAGTCATAATCCTTGATTAGCTTCGCAACTTGTCCTTCTTCCTCGTCTGGCCTGTCGTGCTTTGTACTCTTTATTCTACCAAGTCTTCTTTGGGGGATCTTTTATTTGTCTCTAGATTGGTGAGCCAAAGGTGAGTATGCATGGTTTTGCTGGATGTCTTGGATGGACTTTGTTAGTATTTTATGTGGTGTCTGATTGTCTGACAGGATCGGGTGTTGTCTTGTTGTTGGTTAAGTTGTTGGATGTTGTTATGTTTTGGGATATTTGGCTGTTGTGTTGTGGTGGTGTAGTTTTCTTGGGATTTTGGAGGTATGTGATGAACTTCGTTTTATGCTGCTGTCTGGATTGCTGGTGGTAGTACAAACGGAGTTTGCGCTGGTACTGTCATCGTATG
This sequence comes from Allium sativum, assembly GCA_030737875.1. NCBI lineage: Eukaryota > Viridiplantae > Streptophyta > Magnoliopsida > Asparagales > Amaryllidaceae > Allium > Allium sativum. The sequence goes on from CM060912.1 coordinate 339,578,674, forward strand.
CCAGGTTTTGTCGCAGCCAATTTATTTTTATGGTCTAGATGTGGCACTTTTCTGACGAGAGCCCTTTGATGGAAGTATTGCACTCTTGTGCAATGTTCCCAAGTAGTTGTTGGGAATGGACTTGTATTCGGCTGATGTAAGTGTTTGGATGTGATGATATGTTGTTGTACTTGTGCAACATGTGTCTTTGTTTATGTCATATTTTTAGGTAATCTGTTTGGCGTTGTAATGTATTGGTCTCACTACGTAGAGTTCGTAATTTGTAGTGTAGAAATAGTGTCTAGCTCCAGTACTGTAATCTAGTTAGGATGTAGTGGATGGTCCACTTTAAAAACCGTATTTGATGGTCGGTCCACCTTAAAAACCCGATGTAGTTGGTTGGTAATCTACCAATGTCTTGTAATATTGTAATTAGTATTTGTTATAATAATTAGTGTTTGCGATCACTATAAAAACCAGTCGGCTTTGCCAAAAATAAAATATACGTACATATATATAATAGCTTAATTTAAAATAATTAATATATAAATATTTTTTTATTAAAAATAGTTATAAAATTTTAATAATAAAAAATTTAAAATTGTTTTACTAAAATAGTATAAAAATTATTATAAATATAATAGTTATAAAATATTTATGAAAACTAGTAGCAAAGAAAAATTAGTTTAAGTAAAATAGTTCGGTATAAATTTTAATTATAATCATCCAATATATGCCAAATATCCATATTTTAAATTTTAACTTATCATAAATTCAGATTTAAAATTTTCATTCAAATCAGCTTAAATCAATTAGTACAATTTCTAATTTATTAGTGTACAGATACAATCATAATTTTTAAACCCTTCAATTGGGATAAAGCTTTCATTCAAAAAAATCCATTTCATTTCGTTATATTATTCAAAACAACATTTCAAAGTTTAACTGTTAAGTTAATCTCTTAAATCAAATTTCCTCAACTTTAAAATTTATAAATTTAGCAAATAAAATTTTATGTCGACAAAATTTTCTAATCGAATCAAATCTTTTCATTTATGTAATTTAAACAAATTAAGTCTTAAAAATAATCCTTTAATAAATTTATTAAATTAAATTAAGTTAACTTTTGAAAACGAATCTTTTAGAACTAAATAATATTTTATATTAAATTTAAACATTTAAAATAAATTATTATATTTAATTAGTTTACATTTTAAAATTTAGTTTAAATTAAATTTTAGCGTTGAATATCAAATCTTAATTAAATCTATAAATTATTTTCAAATAACAATTTCAGTAAATCAACATTAAATTAAATTCATAAATTCAAATTAAATATTTCAAACTTTAATTTAAACAAAAATATTCAAATTAATGTTAAGTCAATACATAATTAATTTTTTTTATAAATTAGATTTATTTGACCGACGATGTCCATATATAAGTTCTACCCTATGGTCAAGTGAATCAGGTATGTATCATTTCTATCAGATTAATTAAATTTCTGGGTATATATCTTCAATCCGTATCCCAATTCAATGTCGAAAGGTGTAGTGATTCGGGTATATATCATTTCGACCCGTACTGGTTTCCTAAATCTACAGAGAAATCACAGCGTGAGAGCATAAATAAAAAAACATAATAATAATAATAATAATAATAATAATAATAATAATAATATGTTACATAGCAAATTCATATCATGTCATTTGTGTCAATTATTATCAAGACATATAATACATATCACAGTATACATATATCAAAAAATAGCACAATTTCATGTCATGAATGCGAATTTGAGTTTAACGTAACGTAACAATTATATCATCTAAAACAATCCTAGCATTTCAATTTAACAATTAATTAACATCTGTCAAATCATATACTTTCACATAAATTTTAGTTAAGTATGAGATAAACTCACATTTCGTGGAAACTCTAACATCACGGTACGAATAAATTCACGAATCGATACCTCAAGAAAATTAAAAAGAAGAGAGTAGAGGGGTTTTGGGTTAGGAAAGATGGGTTAAGATTTTCACGAAATTTATAAAAATAAAATAAAATTTTAGACATCTTTAAAACATGTTTTTAGATATGTTAACTTATAAATTTGAAACGGTCATAGACAGAAAATTTGTTGCAAATTCTTTTTTCTTCAATTTAGCAAAAAAATAAAAATTGGATTTGGACTATTTTTTAGGGAGAAAAGACTGAAACAGTGGCAGACAGGTTTTAAGTTAGAAATATGGGTCTGAAAATGTATGTAAAAGATTTGTGACTTCGACACAAAAAAATACAAATTTTAAAAAAAAATCAACATTAAAGTTGTAGTTAATTCAATTCCACCCAATATGCAAAAAAAGAAAAAGTGAGTTTGGGTTTTCTATGGAGAAGTTATAGTCATGGGAACACAGGGTAATTTTTTGAACTAGAACAAAAAATCACAAAGAGGGAAAAAGGGATTTGATCTAGGTTTTTAGTGTTCGGCCAAGGCTATTCAGGTGGGGACCGCTTGTTGAAAGTGGAGGGAGGTCGGCCAATCATGCTTAGATCAGTGGTGGAGGACCTAGGTGATGGTAGTAGGCCAGAAGAGAAGGGCATCAAGGTTTTAGGTGAAAGGAAGGTGATTTGGGATTTAGGTTGTTCACTGTGACGGCCCGCCCCGCACCAACTGACATTTACTCCAAAAGTGCGCTGTACACCTATCCAGTTAACACGGGACGGTCGCCAGAAGAAAAAGAAAGAAGAGAATGGGCTAATCAAGGAACCTGTAGAATGTATCACAGCGCATAGAACAAAATATAATAATAACATATTTGACATAAAACAGGAGAGACAGTGCATAAGCTAAAAACCAGAACTGAGCATCATAGCAGCGGAAATCCAAAATATAGCTTATTACAACTTTTCAAACTGTCTCAAAGCAAAAGCAAGATAAAGGAGGTACACTACTAATTCCCAAGTAGTGACCACCAACGACACAGGGAGAATATCCATATATATCATACGTGGAAGCCTCCTGCTCGCCTCCGAATCAGCTACTCTCGCATCACCAGCTAACCATAACCTGTCTCTAGTCTGCTCGTGTGAGCACCCAGAGTAATAAGAAGAGACATAAAACTCTGGGTCAGACATAAAGCCTGGTATGACCGATAAGCATCTAAACAAAATAATAACAGGTATAATCCAATCATACCTGAACCTGGACCTGCAACCAAAGAGTTAGCACTACATACTGTACAACACTCTAAGGTGCCCTTTCAAATGGTGTAAAGATAACGGGGGTGGGGGTGTGCATGTCATAGTGATGTCAAACAATCAAGCATAGCAATCATCCTCACATCCCTCACTCAGTGCGTAAAGCATACAATATTCACTACTTTGGTCACCTAATACTTTGGGCCATGACGGAATCCAATCCCGTGTAACTATCACTACAAGCCCACTATCCATCTCTCAATGGTGAACCAAAGTTATGAATACCGACAACCCCTTTGCACACGTCCCGCAGCAAAGCCCAACCATGAAGTGAACTCATTGGTTCCCATCTGGACCCTGAGCTCTAACTTCCATTTGGACTACCTTTGCATCTCGGGTTTTGGTCAGTATCTCCTCCGGATCGGTCTTCATTCAGTTTGCAACCTCCTGGTTCAGTTCGTGACTCGCCCGCTCGCATCAGCTCGACTCGCGGATCGTGGTCATTGCCTTCGCTCGGATCGGGTCGTGCCTGTTACGTCAGCTCGGGTCGGATCGCACCATTCGTCAGCTCATTCGGATCGCGCCTGCTGCATCGGGTCGGGTCGCGATGCACTCGTGGTCACCATCCCCCTTCGGTTCGGTTCGCAGTCCTCCTTTGCGAATGATCGGATCACCATCATCGGATCGTGCTTCACCCATTCGTGGTATCGGTCGAGCTTGGAGTGACTCGTGACGTCAGGTCAGGTCGTGACCTTCGAAGTGGAGCGGATCGGGTCGTCTCGTGGCGCGAGCTTCAATCGGATCGGTTCGCATGGGGTAGGGGCGATCCGGTCCGGGGTATTTCCTGCACTTCGTTCCAGCGACTGTTTTTCGCCATTCGACGGCGTTTTTGACCAAACTAACACTTCTAAACAATCACAAAGCATACCATACAGTCATAGCAACATATAGTATCGACCACAAACACCAAAACATAAATCATAGCATGTAAAATGGATCAAACATAGCCAATACCCCATATTTTCCCTTAAGCATACTTAAGCAAATCTAACAATAAGGTTAGCAAATCTTAACCAAATTGAACCAAACTTCTAACAGAGGTCTAAAACAATATTTCAGAATTTCTGAACATTTTTCCAGATTTTTAATATGCATAAATTCGCTAATTATCACTAATTACCCCTTAATCCCCCAAATTCCGGGATTTGCAAAATTAGTCGAAATTAACCCAAATTCATATCAGAGGCATAAAATGATGTTTTAGAATTTTAGGAATTTTTCTAGATTTTTTTGAGCCATAATTCCGCTAATCTTCGCTAATTACCATAATTAGCCGTAATTAGTGAAAAACAATGCAAATCACTCACCTTTGCCACAAAGTAAACTATAGATCTGAAATGATTCTCTGTTTGGGTCGAATTCCAATGCTTAGCAGCAGCTCCTATCTTGATTTGATGCTAATCCGCCTTGATTTGACGTAGATTAGGTCAAGACTTGATTAGAAAGTGATTAGAAGGTGATTTGGGATGAAATTAGAAGGTGGAGGCCATTACTAGGGTTTCAAGGAGGAAAGTGGCGGCTCAAAACTGAAATGAAAATGATTCTCTAACTCATTTCAGCCTCCCCATAACCCTAATCCCGAAATGGGTTATGGGCCTATCCACTAATCACCCTATTTGGCCCGATTAAGCAGTTTTTCACCTTCCAAACCTTGTTTCAGCCATATCTCCCAAACGGTAAGTCCGTTTGGCTATTATGACCACTCTACGGAAAGAGAAACCATCATTCGAATCCAATGGAAGTGGTTTCAGGTCAAAATTCCTTTCCAGTCAAAAGTTATGGCCAAAACAGTACCAACTAGGGGCAAAACGGTCATTTAAAAATCGACAAAAATCATGAACATGGGAAATGACCCCAATAATCGTCTCCCAAAGTTACATGACCGTACGACTTCATATGTGAAAGAAATAAATATTCCACGATCCTATGATGCGTATAATACGGGTCATTACACTCTTCCCCCCTTAAGAAATTTCGCCCCCGAAATTCCCTAACCAAAACACAAAAAGGGTCCCGCATGCCTATCAACCATAAAACAACAATCAACATGCAAAGCAAGTCTATCCTAGCATGCGGTTTACTAACAAGGGAAGAAACTATCACTACCAAAACCTTACTAGGCAAAGAGTTCTGGATACTTCTTCCTTATATCTTCCTTTGTTTCCCAAGTACAGTCTTTTTCATTCTCACCCCACTGGACTTTGACTAGTTTCACCGCCTTTCTTCGAAGCTGCTTCGTATTGTTCCCAACGATACGCATAGACTTGCGGTTCTCAACCGCCTCGGGTTCAACTTCGATATCATCTAACTGATCAGATGAAATAGCCACATTAGGGTCTTGCACAAACTTCCTTAACTGGGAAACATGAAATACGTTGTGAACTCCCACCATCTTGTCAGGTAGCTCTACTTCATACGCCAAATTCCCAACTTGCTCGAGGACTGGGAATGGGCCAACAAATCTTGGTGCTAACTTACCTCTCCAACCAATCTGAATCACATTCTCTATGGAGAGATCTCGACGGATGCCAAGTCGTTAACGAAGAATTCCAAATCTCTTCGTCTCTTATCGAGATAAGCCTTCTGCCTATCTTTATCCCTTCCCAGTAGTAGATCTGCTCTATGTCTCAATACATCTTATTACCACTGGGATGTATAATCAATTTCGAGTGATGATATGCTCCAAGCACTTCACCTCTCAGTCCATCTACGTTGGGTACAACTAGTCCTCCATCCTTTTTGAATCCATCATTCTCGATCAAATCCTTGCTTGATCGTTCTCTTTCCATCGATACCCATCTCTACCCTAGAGATGGTTTCCAATAGATTAGGATCGTCCTTCTAACTGGAAACAATCCTCTCAATCAAAATCGATCTAATCGTCAAGCTTACTAGCGTTTCTGAATCCAATTCACTCTTGGGTCTGAAATCATTTCCTATGACATACTCTAGTTGCTTCCATCCTAGAAACATAACCCCTAAACTGGCATGTCTCCTACTCAATGCAACTAGTACTGCACCCAAATCATTTACTATGATCACTCTGCCCCATGGAGTCATGGCGACTCCACTGCACTGATCCATAGCCACTAGTCCTTTGCTATGTCCACTTTGCCCCTCGAGTCACAATGACTCTACTGCACTGGCTCATAGTCCTACTACAATCACTTTGTTCCCCATCGCCGGAACCCTACAGGTGATAGTCTACTCAAGAGAAGAAAGATAGGAACAAACATAGCAACCATAACATCCATCAAACAAATCCTATCTATCACCTGCTAAAGCCATAAACACATCGACACCTACATGATTGGTCTAACCAATCCCAATATGTCGATTCTAGTATGTCTGGTCCAACCAACATCAATAACTAATGGAAGCCCAGCCCCCATACATACACCAATGCCTACTTGACTGGTCCAACCAATCCCAGGCCAATGGAAGCCCCGCCTCCCTTCGGACTACCGTACGTCCAACGTACGTTTATCCTCCAAGGATAATTAAACTAATGGAAGCCCAGCCTCCAATCGGACTACCGTACGTCCAACGTACGTTTACCCTCCAAGGATAATTAAACTAATGGAAGCCCAGCCTCCAATCGGACTACCGTACGTCCAACGTACGTTTATCCTCCAAGGATAACTAGATCACGTCCAACGGATCCAAGGTAACGGGCGTCCCCAGATACCCCTGCTTTTAGTCCTCCTAAAATACTTGAGTCCAACCCAAGTCTATCCATTATCTTGCTGCCCTCTCGAGTCCAACTCGAGCTGAATCCAATTCCTTGCAGCCTTCTCGAGTCCAACTCGAGTCAATCTATAACTCAGACCCAGTCTTGAGTACCGACAAACTCTAGTCCAACGTGAGTCGTCTCCCTATTCGTTGCATCTCCAAGATCAACGAACACCTATTTTCTTTTACGAGTTCAAGTCCAACTTGAATCTCTCTAATCTTCGTTGTATCATCCATGATCAACGAACACATCCTATTCCTTCAAAATTCTACTATCCAATAGAGAACATCAACATAGGGTCCTAAACAATCCATTACTTTGCATCTTTCCCGAGTCCCACTCGAGCAATCTCATAACCCTATCGAGTCTAACTCTGGGCAGTCTATACCATTGAACGGTCTTATCATGTTCCGTCTGCCCATCACTCCTCGAGTAAACCAAGATATCATCCGATGAAAAATCACAACAACTATTTACCCCTCAAGCAACCCATCCTAGTCGAAATCGACATTCCCCAAGCACAAGCCCCAAAGGCCTAAACCAATATCAGACAAGCACCCAAGGAACATCTCCTCCGAGTTCAGATAATCCACATGAGGTGATACTAGTAAAACAATCTAGCACTGGAGTACTCATTTGCCTCCCAGAGACAACTAGAACTTGTTACAACGATAACCTCTTAGCTTCCTTAACTCCAGTTACTATCGCCATCACTAGGTAGGTACCTAATACCACCCTATTCCTTTGGAGTAGATCGACTCCCCAAAATAATGTTAAACCCAGTAAAGCCCAAAACAAAGCAATCACAAGGAAACATACATCCATGACTCGATAAGACCACATTACAACAAATTATGCCAAAACTAGTCGAACCACCAATCGGGTTCATCACTACTAAAGGTCTATCAACTAACTCAGGTTTGTCAAACAAAACCCAATCAAAACATCTTAAATAGAAAGCATACCTCGAATGACGACACCTTTTTCCTTCTGCGCCGCAGTTGGGGCATTAGACAAAGAAGGAACACCGTTGATAGCATACGCTTTCACAATCTGCTTCTCCCTAGGTGGTTGTGGGCAATCATCCTTGTGATGTCCCGCCTGGCCGCAGTTAAAGCACTTCCTTTCCCCAGGCTTTTCTCGACAATCTCTGGCGTAATGGCCCTTCTTGCCACAACTAAAGCATTCTCCATCTTTCTTATTTTTCTTACTCTGACCATCCTTGGTCGGGTTCTGCTTCCTCTTGTTCTGAGAATTCTTCTGGCCTTCACCGCCTGCTTGCGGCTTTGGCTCCTCTGCAGATGCCGTAGCAACTTCGGTCTTCGAATTAGGGAAAAGGCTCTCTGACCTTAATGCCTTTCCTACAATAGACTCAAAAGTCTCATCGATATGGTTTATAAGTCTTTCCCCCAAGTACTCATCCAAGCCGGTTATGAACTTCTCGTTCTTCTTTTCGACTGTATCGATAAGGGACCATCCATATTTCGATAAAATATCGAATTCAACGATATACTCCGAAACTGCTCTACCATTCTGCTTAAGCTCCAAGAACTTCCTGAACAGTTCTGATTTATGAGCAGCTGGAATAAACTTATCACAAAAGCGAGTCTTAAACGTATTCCAAGTAACTTGATCTTCTGGAGTAGCTGTTCTAATGGCATTCCACCAATTCATCACTCGCCCTTGCAGCTGACGAGACGCTAGCCTTCTTTTCATCGCATCCTCAAGACCCAAGTCGTCGAAGATACGATCACAGCTATCCAACCAGTCCTAAACATCTGTGGCCGACTCCGTTCCGTGGAACGGCTTCCCACCAAGGTTAGTGTAATCCTTGCACAACTTGGCAAAATCGACCCTAGGCGCCTGCACTACTGGACCACCACCATTTTCGGGATTGGGAACTGCTCCCTGAACATCTCTAAGCATGTCTCTCATGAAGTTAGCGAACATTGTCCTCATGTCAGGAGCATTCCCATGGTTGGTCCCTCTACCAGCACCTTTAGGATATCGGCTCATCGTTAATCTGTAAAAGGGGAAACGATTAACGATCCCATAGTGGTGCTAGTGCAGTACGACTTCATTCTTATACTACTAAGAGTATATATATATATATCTTTTGAAAACCAAAGTAATCACAAATACGCGCTCTCATATACGTACTATCTCTCCCTAGTGTCTTTCCCTAGGTTAACTACGCAACCTAGAGCTCTGATACCAAGTGTGACGGCCCGCCCCGCACCAACCGACATTTCCCCCAAAAGTGCTCTGTACACATGTCCAGTTAGCACGGGACGGCCGTCAGAAGAAAAAGAAAGAAGAGAATGGGCTAATCAAGGAACCTGTAGAATGTCTCACATCGCATAGAACAAAATATAATAATAACATATTTGACATAAAACAGGAGAGACAGTGCATAAGCTAAAAACCAGAACTGAGCATCATAGCAGCGGAAATCCAAAATATAGCTTATTACAACTTTTCAAACTGTCTCAAAGCAAAAGCAAGATAAAGGAGGTACACTACTAATGCCCAAGTAGTGACCACCAACGACACAGGGAGAATATCCATATATATCATACGTGGAAGCCTCCTGCTCGCCTCCGAATCAGCTACTCGCGCATCACCAGCTAACCATAACCTGTCTCTAGTCTGCTCGTGTGAGCACCCAGAGTAATAAGAAGAGACATAAAACTCTGGGTCAGACATAAAGCCTGGTATGAGCGATAAGCATCTAAACAAAATAATAACACGTATAATCCAATCATACCTGAACCTGGACCTGCAACCAAAGAGTCAGCACTACATACTGTACAACACTCTAAGGTGCCCTTTCAAATGGTGTAAAGATAACGGGGGTGGGGGTGTGCATGTCATAGTGATGTCAAACAATCAAGCATAGCAATCATCCTCACATCCCTCACTCAGTGCGTAAAGCATACGATATTCACTACTTTGGTCACCTAATACTTTGGGCCATGACGGAATCCAATCCCGTGTAACTATCACTACAAGCCCACTATCCATCTCTCAATGGTGAACCAAAGTTATGAATACCGACAACCCCTTTGCACACGTCCCGCAGCAAAGCCCAACCATGAAGTGAACTCATTGGTTCCCATCTGGACCCTGAGCTCTAACTTCCATTTGGACTACCTTTGGATCTCGGGTTTTGGTCAGCATCTCCTCCGGATCGGTCTTCATTCAGTTTGCAACCTCCTGGTTCGGTTCGTGACTTGCCCCCTCGCACCAGCTCGACTCGCGGATCGTGGTCATTGCCTTCGCTCGGATCGGGTCGTGCCTGTTACGTCAGCTCGGGTCGGATCGCACCATTCGTCAGCTCATTCGGATCGCGCCTGCTACATCGGGTCGGGTCGCAATGCACTCGTGGTCACCATCCCCCTTCGGTTCGGTTCGCAGTCCTCCTTCGCGAATGATCGGATCGCCATCATCGGATCGTGCTTCACCCATTCGTGGTATCGGTCGAGCTTGGAGTGGCTCGTGACGTCAGGCCAGGTCGTGACCTTCGAAGTGGAGCGGATCGGGTCGTCTCGTGGCGCGAGCTTCAATCGGATCGGTTGGCATGGGGTAGGGGCGATCCGGTCCGGGGTATTTTCTGCACTTCGTTCCAGCGACTGTTTTTCGCCATTCGACGGCGTTTTTGACCAAACTAACACTTCTAAACAATCACAAAGCATACCATACAGTCATAGCAACATATAGTATCGACCACAAACACCAAAACATAAATCATAGCATGTAAAATGGATCAAACATAGCCAATACCCCATATTTTCCCTTAAGCATACTTAAGCAAATCTAACAATAAGGTTAGCAAATCTTAACCAAATTGAACCAAACTTCTAACAGAGGTCTAAAACAATATTTCAGAATTTTTGAACATTTTTCCAGATTTTTAACATGCATAAATTCGCTAATTATCACTAATTACCCCTTAATCCCCCAAATTCCGGGATTTGCAAAATTAGTCGAAATTAATCCAAATTCATATCAAAGGTATAAAATGATGTTTTAGAATTTTAGGAATTTTTCTAGATTTTTCTGAGCCATAATTCCGCTAATCTTCGCTAATTACCATAATTAGCCGTAATTAGTGAAAAACAATGCAAATCACTCACCTTTGCCACAAAGTAAACTATAGATCTGAAATGATTCTCTGTTTGGGTCGAATTCCAATGCTTAGCAGCAGCTCCTATCTTGATTTGATGCTAATTCGCCTTGATTTGATGTAGATTAGGCCAAAACTTGATTAGAAAGTGATTAGAAGGTGATTTGGGATGAAATTAGAAGGTGGAGGCCATTACTAGGGTTTCAAGGAGGAAAGTGGCGGCTCAAAACTGAAATGAAAATGATTCTCTAACTCATTTCAGCCTCCCCATAACCCTAATCCCGAAATGGGTTATGGGCCTATCCACTAATCACCCTATTTGGCCCGGTTAAGCAGTTTTTCACCTTCCAAACCTTGTTTCAGCCATATCTCCCAAACGGTAAGTCCGTTTGGCTAATATGACCACTCTACGGAAAGAGAAACCATCATTCGAATCCAATGGAAGTGGTTTCAGGTAAAAATTCCTTTCCAGTCAAAAGTTATGGCCAAAACAGTACTAACTAGGGGCAAAACGGTCATTTAAAAATCGACAAAAATCATGAACATGGGAAATGACCCCAATAATCGTCTCCCAAAGTTACATGACCATACGACTTCATATGTTAAAGAAATAAATATTTCACGATCCTATGATGCGTAGAATACGGGTCGTTACATTCACACTTGCAAAGAAGATGGTTTTTGGGTGGAGGTCAAGGATGGATGGTTGGAGGCGTTAATTGATGGTCGGAGATGACTAGAGGCAACGGCCGGAGTGCGGCATAGTAAGGAACCAAGATTTAAAATTTAGGGGTTTTCAAATCTAAAGTTTCCAATTCAAAAGAAAAATGTAGAGAAAGAGATTTGAAACAAATCAAAACAAAAGAAAAATAAAACAATAATTTACCTAGATTTGATGTGGAGAACAAAGAAGGTTTAGAGAGGAAGAGAAAGTTTTTTAGAGAATGAGAAAAAATAAGTGAACACAGATAGAAAGATGCATATTTTATTATTACTAGAAGTCTCTACAATTTATTAACATAAAAATTCAATTCAAGAGATGATGTGCCATGGAAAGTTTTCCTAAGAAGCCAACTCACAATTCACAGTAATGCCCAAATGAGAAAATGCAAAATTGAACACATAGAGGTGCCTTGAAACGACCCGAACTTCCCCGGTAAGGAAAGCCCAGATAGAGTTGAGAACAAGCCACATCGGAACGCAGACGGAAGAACATTTCATTGTATATTACAACAATTCCATCAGAATACAAGAATATACAGAGCATAAATGAATAAAATACATTCGATAAATATCAGAGATTACAATACATTACATAGCAGCGGAAAATAATACAATACACAACTAGAAGTAATACGCGGATACAAAGCTTTCCGAGTATCGTTCCAACTGTAAATCAGGATCCTGTGAATAAAAATCTGCAAAACCAAAACTACTAGCTGCCCGTGTCGAAAATAAGGGCACCCAGAGTTTAGGTTAAAACAATAAACTCCAGGTCAGTTATGGGACTGGTGTGAGAACTAAAACAGTTATTAATCTTTATTTTAAAGTTCGGTAAATCAAAGGACCACGCCGTATAACACGGAACGGGCTTCCTCCCAAGAATACCAGTGCATAAACAAACAACGCAATGCTAAATAAAGAAAAATGAAGCTATTATAAGACCCAGGTCCCATCACACAATGCAACGCAAGCCGGAGGATAGGGTTTTTACCTTATAATAGCCAAAGAATGCTTGATACGCTAAATTTCATGTTTTTAATTCTTAATCAGACTCCAACTGTAAATTAGTAAGAGAACGATTCCATAGGTATTAACCCCGAAGGAAGAAACCAACATCAGACTAATACCCAGGAAACCACCCATCTTAGCTCGTTTCCAGTTAGTTTCTAATTTTATAAAACAATCATAAATATCAATCATAGACGGCATTAATGCCCCATACCACTATGTCGCCATATATAGGTATACAATCAAAATCGCACAATCACGTATTTGGAAATTGGATTTCCGTCATGAACCAAGGCAAAAGATAGTCCTTACCGACTTCGAGACAATCTAGCCCATGTCTCCGGAACAGCCGCAACTGCCCCTTGGAGCGACAGGGCCGGTCCACACGGAGTGGATTATAGTGCCTAAACAATACGTTTCCCCTCCCTTTGGGGCGTAAATGAGCCAACGAATGACTCCATCGGTCCTGGATCGACCGATATAACCGAGGCGCCTCGCAACAGCAACAACCACATAGGTGAAAAATAGTATAAATGTCAGCCAGTTTAAGCACCGACACCACCTCTACCTAGAAGGAAACACATGCCCTCCCTAAGGTCCTCTCTCGTTTCTGGTTCATACCGGGGTGTGAGGCTCGCGAATTCACGTTATATACAAAGTTGTGCCACACAGGCTATGCTTTGATCATCAACCACACGACTCTGCTTTTCAACAGAAGCCTTGATCATTTGCACCTTAGCGTGCCACACAGGCAAACCACTCCATGAAACCGATATCCATCAATCACACAGAATGATATCCAATGTCAGACACACAGTCCATTTACAAGTCCGTTCTGGGTTTGAACGAAACCAGAGGCACCTTGTACCTCGCATATCCATCGATCTCCAAATACGTCTGGACGACCACCAACTGATTCCCTCCTCTTGGGTGTACAAACCAATCAAGATCATCAGTAATCACCCAAACGATGTGAAGACCTCCGATCTTCAACCACCGTCTTCATCTTCGACATATCGTCGTATCAGTTATTCAGAATGGGATAACCCAGTCTTTCTGAATAACTCGCGTATATAATAAACAAGTGTTACACAAACACAACATACGCCTCATTCCAATTCATCAGTCACTAACCGTAAATTAATCAAGAGAATAATTCTCCAAATATTAACCCTGAAGGCCGAAACCAACATCAGATCAAAACCCAGGAAACCACTCTGCTTAGCCAACCTACAGTTAGTTTCTAAATTTCACATTCTTAGGGAAAGGTTCCCATTAATTTTATCAAAGATAAATTCTTTTAAATTTATTCTTTAATCTTCCTTTGAATATCACTTCAAACTAAATTATGGTTTATCCAAACTAGCCGGGATTAACGAACCTTACTGAAGTAATCATTTGTTTTAATTTCCCAATCCCAACCTATTCATCCCATGAAGTAAAACTGGTAATACTTCATATCTAACACCACGGTGTTATCTGTAAATTCAATTACCATTTCACGTTCAAATCTAATTAAAGATTTAACTATCGCCTGGAGCAAAACTGGGGATACTCCATTCTCGATCTTTTCAATCTAATTAAAGATTCATTTAAACTCCGCTTAGTTTTAATCTTTGACTGGGTTAAAGAATCAATGTCATTTAAAACACGGTTCGCGATAAACCCAAAATCACATCACATTTCAATCAGTCCCTAACTGTAAATTAGCAAGTGAGCAATTCCCTAAGTATTAACCCCGAAGGCCGAAACCAATATCAGATCAATACCCAAGAAACCATTCAACTTAACTAATCTCCAGTTAGTTTCTGAATTTCTTAACTCTGTTGGGTCTAAGAACAGTATTATTGAAGATACCGTTCACGACAACCCAAAATCACATTCTATTAATTATCGGGTTAAAGAACAAGTGTTATTTAAAACACCGTTCACGATAAATCCAAAAATCAATTCAAATTCAATTCCAATTAACTATTATTTAATTGGTACACTTCATTAAATCTAAATAAAATGATTTAATCTTTTTCTCAACTGGGTTTAAGAACAGTGTTAATGAAGACACCATTCACGACAAACCCAAATCACATTTGATATTAAATACAAGGCTCTGAATAGAAAATATATCGGCTTATATTCTATATCAAATTCTACGACCAACAAATATCGTATTGGAAATAACGATATATATATATATATATATATTTCAAATTTTCCATAACAATATATGTATAATCACGAAATCCAACATCGAAATATTCCGAAGACAATTTCGATTCAAATCCATTCCAATGCAACTATTGGAAATTCTGGTTATTTTCAAAACCATTTCAAATTCAATTTATTTATTTTAAAAATAAATAAATTATTATTCTAGTTCAAAACTAGTTCATTTCGATAAAAATCTATTTTTATCTTTTGAAATATGAAGTTTTTCATCCCAATTCTTCACAAATCATTTCTTATGATTTTACACAAATTATTGATATTTTTAATAATTTTATCAAGGCCCGTACAGTTGATTTCCATCAACGGCCATCGAACTGCACTTACATCGACCTTTTCCAAATTTGATTTGGACATAATTCCAAATCCAACCGTTAGATTTCAAATCTCTAATATTCGTTAGAAAGCTCTTTTCGATACGAACCCAACAGTTCTGGTTTTAGGAGAATCCGACGGTCGGAATTCCCGCAATCTCTATTCGAAGTCAATGGTCGAAATTCGCGAACTACCGCGGCGCGGCGCGTTCTATTCAGGCCATTATATTATATATATATATATATATATATATATATATATATATATAATATATATAATATATACTTCGTTGATTCTCTTTTAAAACATATTTTATAAATCGTTATGAATTCGTTTTTGAAACGATTTCAACTTCATTTCAAATTCAAATCAAAATTGAATTTTTCCTTATAAATTCGCTTTAAATTCATTTCAAATTGATTTCAATTCAAATCGATTTTCAGTTCAATTTCAATACGTTTTAAATTCAATTCAAAATGATTTCAATTCTATTTCAATCTAATTCGAATTTCAATTCTATTCAGTTTAATTCGAATTTCAATTCTATTCAGTTTAATTCGAATTTCAATTCTATTCAGTTTAATTCCAATTTTAATTCTATTCAGTTTAATTCCAATTTCAATTCTATTCAGTTTAATTTGAATTTCAATTCTTTTCAATATAATTTAAATTCAATTCTTTTCAATATAATTCGAATTTCAATTCTATTCAGTTTAATTCGAATTTCAATTCTTTTCAATATAATTCGAATTTCGAAATCACTTTCAATATTCATTGAAAAATGAATAAAATCGATATAAATATCGTTCGCGTCAAAATGGCGTCAATCTAATCAACTCGGCTTCATATATTTCTATTTTCAAATATTCTATTTCAAATATTTCTATTTCAAATATTTCTTTTTCAAATATTTCTATTTCAAATATTTCTTTTTCAAATATTTCTATTTCAAATATTTGTTTTTCAAATATTTCTATTTCAAATATTTCTATTTCAAATATTTCTTTTCCAAATATTTCTATTTCAAATATTTCTTTTTCAAAACTGGAATGAGGCCCAATCAATTACCATATAATGTTAATTATATGAATTTTCTACAACACATGTATAAAATAACAACGATAAATAATCAACCATCATCCAGAGTGCACCACACAACTGCATAAGCATTAAATATAAATAATTAACGCTTACACAGTCTGTCGACCAATCGATCGACATACAACTAAACAATCGGGATTAGTGTACGTCAAATATCATCCCAATACCCGTGTAGGGTTTCAAACAATCATACACATGTTTTATTTGTGCAGTTGGGCGATGTGTAAAATTTATCGTCCCAATCAATATCAGTCAAATCAGTGGGTATAAACAAATCGTCCGATTTGTTTATATTTATTTCATTTTAAATACACATTAAAAATTCTATTTTCAACTATATAATATTTTTAACTACGTAAATATTTTATTTCATTTCCCCTCACATCTCATAATCAACTACACATCAAAATCAAACAAACAAGCATACAAGACGTCCATGGTCTGTGGACGACGGGTGTCGGGTGCTACTAAACACCGTCTACATCCTAGTATATATTTTAACTAGAAAATTAAATTAAAAGTGAGGAGTTCTCACCAACTAGCTAAACCAAACACCTCGACTCCTCATATGTAGAAAATCTCCGTCGTTTCTTCTTTCGTCACTTTCGTCATCCATATTCACTACATATATAAAAATCGAATTTTTACTTTGCTATTCAATATATAAAAATCGAATTTTTACTTTGCTACTATAATATAAAAATCGAATTTTTATATGGCTACTTCTATAAAGATCACATCTTTATTATTTCTACTATATAAAAATCACATTTTATTCTTTCTATAATATAAAAATTATATTTTTTCTTCATAATTAAAAATCATATCTTTATATAAACGAAAATCATAACCCTTTTATAAACAAAATTATTCCTTTATGTTAAAAATCTAAACTCTCAAAATATAAAAATTCAAACTTTTATCATATAAACTTCATAGCTTATTATACTTCAAAAATTATAACGTTATGTAAATAAAATTCTAGCTTTATATAATGCTGTATAAAATTAAATAAAACTGAAAATAAAAATCGATATTTTAAAAACTCACATTTGCTGTTAAAAGGGGGAGGAGGGCTGCTCAGTTGGAGGCGGGGACGCTGGAGGCGGTGTAGAGGGTCGGAGGTCGTCAGGGGGAGGGCTGGCGTCGAGGCGTGGTGGTTCTTGGACAGGATTGGGGAGAACTGAATGGAGGAAGAGGAGTTGAGGAGGCGCGCGCGCTGCGGGAGGCGGAGGCATCTGGAGTGGAGGGGGCTCGGCGGAAGAGGAGGCGCGGTGGTCCCCCCCCCCCCCAGGAGGCGCGGTGCGGCACGATAAGCTAGGGCACAAGCCCTTCCTTTTTTCTATTTGGGTTTCGGGTTATGCCTGTGAGGGGGAGAGAAGGATAAGGGAAATTATATATATATATATATATATATATTATTTTAATTAAATTCCCCTATAAGTTGACTTTCCGTCCGACCACCAAACGAGGCCCAACGACTGTCGCCCCTAGGGTAATACCCCCATTCCGGACACAATGGGATATGTTTCACGAGCCAGTTCAGCTGTTACGATCAGTTTCCATTGAAATCAAAACATAAATCTATATGTATTCAACTTGAACATACATTTCAATTTACCGGGGCCACATACAAACTCTAAAAACTCCCGAAAAATATTTTCTAGCTTCGTATTGACGATACGGTCCTAACAAAACTAATTTCGTCAAATTCTGAGACCGTTTGAAAAATGGCCATTTTCCCGTCGATTAAAATCAACTAAAACTGGTCAAACGCGTTTTCCTTTGCCACGCTCACATATCGAATCGAAAAATTATGAAATTTGAAACCTAGCAATAATTTGACATCACGGATCCAACAAAAGTGGTTTCGTCGAAAACCGAGGTCATTTGCAAAATTTCCATTTTCAAGGGCTAGAATCCATAGCGACTATTCTGAATTTTCAACTAGACATATCTTTTGATTCCCGCTATGAAATTTCAATTTTTCGGATTCGTTGGAAAGATATTCTCGAATAGATTCGAATATTTTTGGTTTCACTAAAATCCGGTTTAATTTGCACCCGGTACATTCATTTGAACTTTGAAATCAAATTATCGAACTACCGCGCCATTTTCAATTCCTTTTATAATCATAAATAAATATTTATATTCTAACGACGATCGATATAAATATATACGTTCGAATTTTATTCAAAATAAATTTCTCATCGATATTATTTAAAATAATTCATTTTAAATATGCAAACTTCGCTAAAATTGCCAAAATAAAAATTTTAAATTGGCTCGTATTTCCGGGTCGTTACATGCCTTTTTGCGCATTTTACAAACTGTAAAATGCACAATTAAAGTAATGAAATTGAATTTTTATGAAACAAAAAGTGGAAACCAACCTAGGATAACATGCTCCATTTTTAGAGGAAATAAAATTTCAATTTTTCTAACTTTTTGATTTTGTTCTGAAATTCAAATTTGACCAAAATTCCAAATCTTGGAATTTTTTTGTTTTAATATATTTGGTCAAATACAAACATAACATTTCTAAATTAATAATCTAATGTTGAATTAATAATTGATTTCACGTCATTTAAAAAAAAATTAAGTTTTGAATTAATGGTCAATGCTGTTATTCAACTTAGACATTCATATTTAAATTTATATTTAGAAATTGAATACAAATATTCAAAACAACTTACATTTTGTATTTAAGTTAAATTTCAAATAAACAACCTTATTTAAAATACATTAAAAAGCTCATGTTGTTACACTTAATATCATATAGGTTAAAGGCCAAATAGAGGATCTTAAGTGATGATATGTGTAACGACCCACTATTTCAAACCATTCAAATCGACAATAAATCACACATGTCAGACATGAATTGCTTAAAACAGTGTATTGTTATTTTAACTTTTGAGGTAAATGCAAATCAGAACACAGAATCATAGAAACATAGGCAGAGTAACTCGCAGCGGAAACATAATAGTACATAGATTCTTACATGATACATAATAATACATAGAGAGTCATAAGCTCATACAATAGATAAAGTACAGATTAATACTGATAACAAGCCTGGATAATAGATAACTAGGTAGATGATAACCGAAGGATCCAAATAAGATGCTAACCTCCAAAGTGCGTTACAAACGGCTATGGTGCTCAATCTGACCCCAAGCATACAGTCAAAGAAACAATATACTCGAGTCACGATTAACAGTCTCATATAAGTGAATTAAATCAAATGGAGTGTTCACTGAAATGTACAATAACTTAGAGGATGTTTGGAATTCCCATCCTCTAAGGATCCGCGAAACTAATACATATAATAGTATGATATTATAGTAGTATCTATTCAGTAAAGTAAATATAATGAAAATACCGTAAGCGGGATTACATTTTTACCCTTACATCGTTTATAATACCATAGCCTATACTATACCGTAAACCCACCATAACCCGAAGGCATTAGAGGGCACTCCATAGGTACAATACAAATCAAAATCGCAGGGGGCTCGATAAGGATAATATGACAAGGCACATGAGGAATACCCACGGTAGGATTCTACCAGATTGCGGCTCCCAAGTCGATGGTAACGCATAGTAGCAACTACCACCCACCTCGAACAACACTCCCATAATCAAAGGGGACCCGAATCAATCACATAGTAATAAAGATGGTATCGAAGAAGCGTGTTCGATCAGAGGTGTTACCTCAGTTAACCCAGGCATGGCTCCTGTTTTAGTCATTTTAATTATGACCCGAAGGTCAAGGCTAATCCATCAGCGTTCTCTTTCTTCAAATCCAGTAATCACCTCTATACCATCCTACTTCTTTTCTGGAACTCCACCGCGTACACAGTTGTTAAAGTGGTATCGGTATTGGCAGCGAGTATGACATCTACCGACTCGGGTCTCTTTAACAACCAAACGTTTACATTTTTCACACCGTGGCCATTAGATTTGAAATCATATTTCAAGTACCACAAGTCGATTATTTCAAACACTGCACAAAATCGATTCCTCAAATAGTTGGCTCGATTTAGATTACAAATCCAATATTCACCCTTTGAATTCACTAGACTGGATTGGACATAGATTTTATTCGAATTATAATATATATATATATAAGTTAAGTTTTGAAAAATGGTATAGGTATATTAAATTAAAAATAATGTATATATATAGTTGAAAACTATTATAAAATTTATATAATTAAAGTTGTCAAATTATTTTTATAAAAGAATATTTACAAAAACAGGTAATGCGAAAAATTGCTTTTATGAAATTATGGTTCTATTCAAATAATATTAATCAAATCCAATCCAAATCCATGTCTCATAATTTCTTTTCCCAACTAGATTTCATATTTAAATCAAATTCCATTTTTATGATAATTTCCAAAAAAACTTAAACTTAAGTTATTAACCAAGAAATATTCGTTAAATTCCACATTTGTTAACAAACTCGTATTCACCATGACTTAAATAAGCATGTTCCTCTTATACTTGGACTTAACATATTTACATTTTTGACAATTCTTCTTGCATTGAAATATTGGTAAGAGATCTTTTGTCAAATATATATTAAAATAAGTTCTAAAACATTTAACAAGTCTTGAAACCCCTTTTATATTGAATCCCCAAATGTTAGATTTCACGTTATTAAATTTTATTACATGGAACACAAAGTATATATAGAATTTATTAAAAGTAAATTTTAACTTAAAGTTTTGACTCATAAAATCACCTTTTAGAACAAATTTAATTTTCATAAAATTCAAGTTAATTTGAATAAAATTTCCCTTTTAAAACATTTCTTATGCTATATGTAAATTTTATTAAAATTTCTATTTACAAAATTGATATACTATTTTAAAATGTTTTTAATTTATTGACCACGGTGTCCGTATATAATTTTATTCCTTATGGTCAAGTGATATGGATATTTATCATTTCAATCCGTTCTTTTAAAAATATTCGAACCCCGGGTATGTATCGTTTCAACCCGCATCCCAAATCGATTTGAATAAGCAGGGGGTTCGGGTATGTATTATTTCAACCTGCAATTGTGTTCTAGTATATTAGGGAACTTGCATGGTGAGAACAGTAAATATAGCATATCATATCACATCCATATTGTGTCATATAAGGAAACGGTGTGCGTGTCACATGTGCACAATCACAAAGCAAACAATCTAAAGCACCCTAACATTTCATTCAACAATTCAAATTTTTAATTCACTTAATAATCAGTTAGTCGCAAGTGAGAAACTCACCTTCCATGGTAAAATGAGAAGGCACGTTATGAATAGAACGACGCTAACGGCTACGAGGAGAAATTCGCTGCCTAGAACAAAGGCACGATTTTTATTTAGAAATACAGACTGAATTTTTTATGTGTGAATTTATGCAAACGATTACGGTTAAAAATAATTGACCAAAACAATGCTACAACCGAGTTCAAACTAGAGACCTCTCAATTCTGAGTTGCATGTCAAACCACTAGACTAATATGATTTTTTTTTTTTACAACAGAAAAGGGTGATCTACTGACAGAAGACTGTAAATAACACAACATTACCCCTCCGCGGCTCGGATGTGCTCTACAACTCAGCAGATAAGGGTGGATCATGTAAATCATCTTTTTTTTTCTTTTTGAGTTCGACATTTGCATGAACATCTTGAGAACACAACGCAAGGACCTGGAAATGCGTGGCTATATATGCATCTCCAACCCATGTACATTATATCATGCCATGGAAGTTGAAGCCAGCGAGTCCGCATGGGGTATAATGAAGTGGAACCATACTGATTCACACATGAAGGAGTTTCAGTTTAACACACATATAATTAACTATATACATGCATGTATTGTTAACAACAAAACAAGAAAGATAAGGAAGAAGCTCATCGCAAAATGGACTCATGCAACTAAGCTCACCACGTTGAACGAGGTGCTGGAACTTGGCAAAGTGCTGGCGACTGAGACAGGTAGTCTCGACGAACGGCAGAGCTCTGGCGCTGGCGGTTGGAGGACGACAAACGAACGTGGTGGCTGCGGGTGAATGGCGCAGCTGCAACTTCTCGTTTTGCTTTTTTTTTCTGTTGTCTTATTTTATTTTTTCTCTGGTCCTGGTCTTGCGCGAGGGAAGGAGGCCAGCTCGGGTTCACCGCGGTGCAAGAGAAGGCTTGGCAACGGGAGTTGGCGACTGGGCAGCATCGGCGTTGGATGAGAGTGGAGAATAGGCGAAGTGCGGTGATAAGCGCAGCCTTATTTTTCAAAATATGGGTATAGCGTGAGAGAGAAAGGAAGTTTTCCCTTGGTGTTCACGTGAAGAAGTAGGTACCAGGTTCTTGCTTCCTGGCCTTCGAAATTTGTCTACCTCCCTTTTTTTTTGGGTACTGAAGAATTTGGGTAGAGGAAGGAGAGTTGTTTACGTGAAGAGGAAATGGGTAGAAGGAAGAAGACGTTCACGAGGAAGAAAATGGAATGGTTTATATCTGTGTGATTTGAATATTTTATTAGAGACATCGTTGGGTTCTCTACACCCATATATTTCTAAATCTTGGTGTATTGTTACTCAATATTTGCTATTGGCATAGGGAGATATTTGAGATGTTGAACAGTATTACGAAATATTTGCAGCTGATAGGGAAAGATATTTGTTGTTGCCATATTTTTAGGGAGAGATGAAATTTCAAATTAAAGGGGCAACGTGGTGAATTTATTCCAAAGAGAGAAAGGACAATTGTTAGTAGAAATAATGGTCAAAGTTGGCTGAAAATTGTCTACCATTATTACATGGTTCAAATTTGTGTTCACTGTTTATTTCCTTCCTTATTTATTAACGCGGTTAAGGAAATTATAATTATTATTTTTTCTTATGTTATTTATTATTATTTATTTATTTATATGGACATGAATGGACAACACAGCGAACGTGCTAACGAACATTAAACTGTTTTACGCATATTTTCATATATTTTAGTGAACGCGCACTACGGATAAGCAACGCTGAAATTTATTAACATTGAACAGATGGACATTAAATTGTAGGAATTTAAAAAAAATTAATTTTTATTTCCAATGTTTAAAATAATTAGTTCGCTCTTCATTCTTTAAAATTTCAAGATCATTACATCCTCCCCCACTTAAAGCTTTTTGCCCTCGAAAAGGGATTGATCAAAGAATGGATAACAACGAATAAATATAGATAAGATAAATTCAATGAATTATTACTTGGGTAAATAATTCCGGATTTGAAATACGCATGCTCTCCTCCGTCTCCCAAGTACAATATCGATCATCGTTACTCCACTGCACTTTAACTAAGTTGACTAATTTGCTTCTAAGTTGCTTCATACCTCTGTCAACGATACGAAATGGTTTCCTTTCAACAGTCAAATTGGGCTCGATATCCAAGCTATCAAGTGCAGACGGCTGAACATAAGAAGAAGGATTATGCAAATACTTTCGAAGGTGGGACATATGAAATACATTATGCGCTCCTGCAAGCTTCTCGGGTAACTCAATGCGATAAGCCAAAGGACCAATTTTCTCTAATATACAGAACGGGCCAATAAATCTTGGAGATAGCTTCCCTTTCCGTCCAAATCGAATTACGTTCTTTAACGTTGAGATCTTCCAGAAGACTTGATCACCGACTTCGAATTCTAACTTCTTTCTTCTTTTGTTTGTGTACTTCTTTTGACGGTCTTAAGCAATCCTCATCTTGTTCCTAATGTCAGCAATTTTTTGTGCTGCTTCCATAATCATATCTGACCCAAGAAGTAAACTATCTCCAGATTCAATCCAACAAGCGGGCGATCTACATGGTCTCCCGTACAAGGCCTCAAATGGTGATCTTTTAATGCTTGCCTAGGATGCAACGATAAAAATTTAAGATTGGTATTTAAGGAAAAATTCGAATTCGTACACTCAAGATTTACCTGGTAACTATTATTATATGTGAATTCAACGAGATGAAGGTGATCTTCCCAAGATCCTCCATAGTCAAGGATACAAGCGCAAAGGAGATCTTCCAAAACCTGTTCAACTTTTCCGTTTGACCGTCTGTTTGTGGATGGTAGGCAATACTAAGATTTAACTTAGTACTCATGGATTCCTGAAATGCTTTCCAAAACCTACTCGTAAATATGGGATCTCGATCACAGACAATGCTAGAAGGAACACCATGCAATCTAACGATTTCTTTCATACATAGCTCGGCTAGGCTTGCAGTAGTACGACTAGCTTTAACAGGGAGGAAATGTGCTGACTTAGTCAATCAGTCAACAATTACCCAAATGCTCTCATTTCCTTTCCTTTTCCTAGGAAGGCCGTCAATAAAATTCATAGAAATTTGATCCCACTTCCAACTAGGAATCTCTAGAGGTTGCAATAATACGGCTACTCTTTGATGATCAGCTTTAATTTGCTGCCAGGTGACGCATCTACCAACGTAACGAGAAACATCTTGCTTCATGCCTCTCCACCAAAATATCTTCTTCATATTCTAGAACATCTTGTTTACACCTGGATGAATAGAGAGTTTGGACTGGTGACATTCTCTTAATATTTCTTGACTCGGTCCATTCACATTTGGAACGCATACTCGGCTTCTCATTCTTAGAATCCCTTTATTATCAATCATGGAATCCATCTCACTATGGTCGCCTACTTCTCTGTTCCGAACTTTCTCCTTGATTAGTCTAATTATCATGTCTTCATCCTACTTGGCTGCAATGCGATCCATAAGGGGTAATGAAACTGAAATTTGACACAACATAGCCTTCTTCCGACTCAAAGCGTCGGCTACTACATTTGCTTTCCCTGGAGTGTAGTTGATGTCAAGGTCATAAGAAGCGAGGAACTCAAGCCATCTAACTTGTCTTTGATTCAGGTCTTTTTGGGAGAATATATACTTAAGAGATTGATGGTCGGTAAATAATTCAACTTTAGTTCCCAAAAGATGATGTCTTTATAATTTCAAAGCGAATACTACCGCAAGTAATTCTAGATCGTGGGCCGCATAATTGGCTTCATGATTCTTAAGTTGTTGACTTGCGTATGCGATTACCCTTCCATTCTGCATTAGTACGGCTCCTAATCCTTTCTTACAAGCATCAGTATAAACTGTGAATCCTTCATTGCCATTAGGGACTGTAAGGACAGGTGCAGAAGTAAGCTTTTTCTTCAACTCTGCAAATGCAACTTCACACTTATCGCTCCAAAAAAACTTAGCGTTCTTCCTGGTCAAAGCAGTCAAAGGTGCTGTAATGCGGGCAAAATTCTCACTAAATCTTCGATAGTATACTGCGAGGCCTAAGAAGCTACGAACTTCAGTGGGATTCTTAGGTTCTTTCCAATCCTGAAAATAGACTGGGTTTAAGATCGAATCAAAGCATAAAGAGATTTAGATACAAAGAGAAGAAAAGGATATAACTTACATTGAGCGCAGCGATTTTGGCTGGATCAACCGAAATTCCATTTTCTGAAACTATATGACCGACATAACGGACTTCATTCTGCCAGAAATGGCACTTAGTAAATTTGGCTTCCAATTGGTGTTCCCTTAAAGTGCCAAGTACACACTCCAAGTGAGCCATATGTTCCTTTTTGGACTTCGAAAAGTCCAGAATATCATCGACAAAAACAAGAATAAACTTATTGAGGACGTCACAGAAAACACGATTCATGAGATCAACAAAGAAGGCTGGAGCATTGGTCAAGCCAAATGGCATAACAAACCACTCATAGAAACCATTCTCTGTTCGAAAGGCAGTCTTGGGAATGTTTTCCTCAACCACTTTAAGCTGATGAAAACCAGTTGCAAGATCGAGTTGAGAGAAAACTTTGGCTCTATAGAGCTGATCGAACATATCGCTGATTCGTGGCATTGGGTATCTATTCTTCAAGCTAAGCTTGTTTAATTCTCGATAATCGACACACATTCTTAGCGACCCATCCGATTTGGTTACGAACACCACAACGGCTCCCCATTCGGAATAACTTGGTCTAATGAGCCCTTTCGAGAGTAAGTCTTCAACTTGTGCTTTCAATTCAGCTTTTTCCTTTGGCACTATTCTTCGAGGTGGAAGAACTACGGGACGTGCTCCTAGGACAAGGTCTATACGAAATTCAATTTCTCGCTTAGGAGGAAGACCCATTATTTCGCCAAATACATCGAGACAATGTTGGACAACTAGGGTAGAGCTAAGATCGTCGAAATAAGACTCAAGCGAGAAGACAAAGCTGCCTGCATACTCCATTGGCATACTACATGCAATTTTTTAAGAATCACCATTTTCATCATTCAAATCAGCCATTCTAGCTCTGCACGAGATCTTCACATCATATTTTCTCAACCAATCACCACCGAGAAGGGTATCGAAAGCATTAAAGCCAAGCACATAAAAGTCACCAATAAAGCAATTTGTTTGCAAAAGAGTTTCACTTTCTTACAAATCATGGTAAGATGGGCAGGACCTCCAATAGGATTTGATACACACAATAATTCAGATACAAGCTTGGGCTTTTGATCCTTTTTAAATTAATTACAAAGGTCCATAGAGATAAAACTATGCAAAGCACCAGTGTCAAACAGAACACGAATAGGATGAGAAAATAAAGTAAAAGCACTTAGAAGCGTACCCTTAGTGTTGTCACCTGTGGGAGGAGTGGAAGATGTCATAGCGAAGACTCCGGACATGTTTCTTTTGTCCTGAGTGGGGCAGTTTCTCTTAATATGTTCAGGATGAAGACAAGCATGGCAAAGGTCATTGCGGGGTACATGAGTTGGTGGCGCACGAGCTCTAGCGGGGTAAGGGCAGTTATTGGACTAATGACCCTTTTGATAGCAGTTGAAACAAGTAACATTTGAAATATCAGTGGGAGGTCTTTGGGCATGATATCCAACAGCTTGCACGGTTTATTGTCTCTTATTCTGTAAAAACCTTGACTTCCTCTTCTTTGCATTGTAGATGATCTGTGAGACTGCGGCGCATGAATAAATTGTTTTCCCTTGAGGTTTGGGGAGTTCTGTAAACTAGATGCGTAGTTCATGAGTTCATTGAAAGGCTCGTTAAGATGACTCATCAAATTTTCATAGAATTCTGAGCGTGCTCCAAGTATGAATTTCTCATTCTTCTGGAATGGTGTCTCAATCAGGTTAGGGCCAAATTTAGATAGTTTGTCAAACTTCCTCTTATATTTGGCAAAAGTCATGTCGCCTTGCTTAAGATCCATGAATTCTCGATACAATTTGGTTCTCCCAGCATCTGACATTCATTTGGTCATGAAAGCGTTCCTAAAAGTTTCAGGTTTAGGGTGAATTCAAGGAAAAAGGATACGAAGCGAAACACAATTTCACTTATGATTTACCTAAATTGCTGCCATGTAAAGTCGGTCTCAGTAGCATGAGCAGTGATAGATTCCCACCAATTCCTTGCAGCATCCTTGAGTTGCCGAGCGGCCATTTGACGCTTCTATGCATCGGTAATCTCAATGCCAAAAAAGATCCTTTCCAAATCATTCAACCATTTTTGTGCTTCGACGATCGACTCAGAGCCAGCAAACCTGGTACCTCCTAGTTGAGCATACCCCTTACAAAGCTTGGTAAACCTTACAGGTTGGACTAGTGTGACTGTTGGCTCAGGCTCAACTGGGTTAACTCCACGACCTCTACCTCGGCCTCTAATGGCATTACGTTTGGTAGCCATCTGGAACATTCAAGAATATGCTCAGAACGAAGGATTGGTTTAAGATCATAACTTTATAATTAAAATACTTTGAAAACGTTTATTTTCAAATACTTATACTTAAATTATGCTCTCTCACAAAGATTTGATTCTGTTACTGATTTTACTCAATCTAGGATGTTTCTACCCTATCTCTAATGAGTTATTTACCTCAATAGCTAAGGTTAAACCTCAGCTCTGATACCACGCTGTAACGACCCACTATTTCAAACCATTCAAATCGACAATAAACCACACATGTTAGACTTGAATTGCTTAAAACAGTGAATTATTATATTAACTTTTGAAGTAAATGCAAATCAGTACACAGAATCATGGAAACATAGGTGGAGTAACTCGCAACGGAAACATAATAGTACATAGATTCTTATATGATACATGATACATAATAATACATAGAGAGTCATAAGCTCATACAATAGATAAAGTACAGATAAATACTGATAACAAGCCTGGATAATAGATAACTAGGTAGACGATAGCTGAAGGATCCAAATAAGATGCCAACCTCCAAAGCGCGTCATGAACGGCTATGGTGTTCAAGCTGACCCAAGCATATAGCCAAAGAAACAATATACTCGAGTCAGGACTAACAGACTCATATAAGTGAATTAACTAAAATGAAGTGTCCACTGAAATGTACAATAACTTAAAGGATGTTTGGGATTCCCATCCTCTAAGGATGTGAAACTAATACATATAATAGTACGCTATTATAGTAGTGTCTATTCAATAAAGTAAATATAATGAAAATAGCGTAAGCAGGATTACATTTTTAGCCTAACACCGTTTATAATACCGTAGTCTATACAGTACCGTAAACCCACCGTAACCCGATGGCATCAAAGGGCAATCCATAGGTACGATACAAATCAGTATTGTGGCAGCCCGCCCCGCACCAACCGACATTTACTCCAAAGTTGCGTTGTACACATGCCCAGTTAGCACGGAACGGGTCGTCAGAAGGAAAAGAAGAGAATGAACTAATCAAAGAACCTGTAGAATGTCTCACAACGCATGGAACAAAATATAATAATAATAATAATATACTTGACATAAAACAGGCGAGACAGTGCATAAGCTGAAAACTAAACCAACATAGCAGCGGAAATCCAAATACAGCTTATTACAACTTTCCAAATTTACTGTCTCTAAACAAAAGAAAGGTAAAGTAGAAGATGCACGACTAATGCCCAAGTAGTGATCTTCAGCAACACAGGGAGAATACTATATATATCATACGTGGAAGCCTCCTGCTCGTCTCCAGATCAGCTACCCGTGCATACCCAGCTAACCTGTCTCTAGTCTGCTCGTGTGAGCACCCAGAGTAATAAGAGGAGACATAAAACTCTGGGTCAGACAAAAAGTCTGGTATGAGCGATAAGCAGCAAAACAAAACAATAACAGGTATAATCCAATCATACCTGAACCTGCAACCAAAGAGTTAGCACTACATATTGTACAACACTCTAAGGTGCCATATCAAACAGTGTAAAGATACGGAGGTGGGGGTGTGCATGTCATAGTGATGGCAAACAATCAAGCATAGCAACCATCCTCACATCTCTCACTCAATGCGTAAAGTATATGATATCCACTACTTTGGTCACCTAATACTTTGGGCCATGATGGAATCCAATCCCGTGTAACTATCACTACAAGCCCACTATCCATCTCTAAGTGGTGAACCAAAGTTATGAATACCGACAACCCCTTTGCACACGTCCCACAGCAAAGCTCAATCATGAAGTGAACTCATTGGTTCCCATCTGGATCCTGATCTCTAACTTCCATTTGGACTACCTTTGCATCTTGGGTTATTGGTTTCCTCCTATTCGGGTCGGTCGGTCAAGAACCTTTCATTCTGGTCGGTTTTCATCATCTCTACCCTGGTCGGTCGATATTGCCCCCTGGTCGGTCGAACACTTCACCATTCCTGGTCGGTCGTACTTCACCATCCCTGGTCGGTCGAACACTTCACCATTCCTGGTCGGTCGTACTTCACCATCCCTGGTCGGTCGAACACTTCACCATTCCTAGTCGGTCGTACTTAACCATCCCTGGTCGGTCGGTATTTCATCATCGTATGGGGTCGGTCGAACATCGCATAGTGGTCGATCTTGCCCATCCTGGTCGATCTCCCTAGTCGGTCGAACACTTCATACAGGGTTGGTCGTGAGCTCGGGTCGGTCGGTCAAAACCTTCCCCTGGTCGGTCTAACTCGACCCAAAGAAATCCTGCACCATTTCAGCAAGCTATTTTCGCCTCTCGACGGCGTTTTCAACCATTCCAACTATTCTAAACAATCATAAAGCATACTATGATGTCATAGCAACATGTATAAACATCAACAAACAGCAAAACAACATTATGGTATGTTAAAACGGATCAAACATAGCCAAAAAACCAATATTTTCCCTTAATCCCTCTTAATCACGTTTAAGCAAATCTAATGATATGATTAACAAAACTTAACCAAATCAGCCAAATTTTCTAACAGAGGCCTAAAATAATATTTAGCGATTTATAAATATTTTTCCAGATTTTTAACATGCATAAATTCGCTAATTTCCACTAATCACCCCTTAATCCCCCAAATTCCGGGATTTGCAAAATTAGTCGAAATTAACCCAAATTTATATCAGAGGCATAAAATGATGTTTTAGAATTTTAGGAATTTTTCTAGATTTTTCTGAGCCATAATTTCGCTAATCTTCGCTAATTACCATAATTAGCCGTAATTAGTGAAAAACAATGCAAATCACTCACCTTTGCCACAAAGTAAACTATAGATCTGCAATGATTCTCTGTTTGGGTCAAACTCCAATGCTTAGCAGCAGCTCCTATCTTGATTTGATGCTAATCCGCCTTGATTTGGTGTAGATCTTGCTAATATGTGATTAGGAAAGCCAAAAAGATGTTTCGAAGAGATTTAGAGAGTGGAGGCCATTACTAGGGTTTCAAGAATGAAAGTGGCGGCTCAAAAACTGAAATGAAATGATTTCCCAAACCCTATCAGCCTCCTTATAACCCTAATCCCGAAATGGGTTATGGGCCTAGCTGTTAACTACCCGGTTTAGCCCAATTAAGCTGTTTTTCACTTTCTAAACCTTGTTTCAGCCATATCTCCCAAACGGTAAGTCCATTTGGCTAATGTAACCACTCTACGGAAAGAGAAACCATCATTCGAATCCAATGGAAGTGGTTTCAAGTCAAAACTACTTTCTAATCAAAAGTTATGGACGAAACAAGATCAGCTAGGGGCAAAACGGTCATCTAAAAATCGGCAAAAATCATGAACATGGGAAATGACCCCAATAGTCGTTCCCCAAAGTTACGTGATCATAGGACTTCGTATAAGAAAGAAATAAATATTCTACGAACCTCCGATGCGTAGAATGCGGGTTGTTACATTCTCTCCCCCTTAAGAAATTTCGCCTCCGAAATTCCCTAACCAAAACACACAAAGGGTCCCGCATGCCTATCTACCATAAAACAACAATCAACATGCAAAACAAGTCTATCCTAGCATGCGGTTTACTAACAAGGAAAGAAACTATCACTACCAAAACCCTACCAGGCAAAGAGTTCTGGATACTTCTTCCTTATCTTCT
Organism: Allium sativum; assembly: GCA_030737875.1. Lineage (NCBI taxonomy): Eukaryota > Viridiplantae > Streptophyta > Magnoliopsida > Asparagales > Amaryllidaceae > Allium > Allium sativum. Next base: position 339,610,519 of record CM060912.1, read on the forward strand.
CCTTTGTTTCCCAAATACAGTCTTTTTCATTCTCACCCCACTGGACTTTGACTAGTTTCACCGCCTTACTTCGAAGCTGCTTCGTATCGTTCCCAACAATACGCATAGGCTTGCGGTTCTCAACCGCCTCGGGTTCCACCTCGCTATCGTCCAACTGATCTGGTGAAATAGCCACATTAGGGTCTTGCACAAAATTCCTTAACTGGAAAACATGAAATACGTTGTGAACTCCCGCCATCTTGTCAGGTAGCTCTATTTCCTACGCCAAATTCCCAACTTGTTCGAGGACTGGGAATGGGCCAACAAATCTTGGTGCTAACTTACCTCTCCAATCAATCCGAATCACATTCTCAATGGAGAGATCTTGACGAACACCAAGTCGTTAACGAAGAATTCCAAATCTCTTCGTCTCTTATCGAGATAAGTCTTCTGCCTATCTTGGGTAGCCTTCATTCTCTAATATACAATTCACTCAAATACCATCATGACCTGACCTAGTCCTTGGTAAACTATCAATATAATCCATTTGAGACTTGTTCTCAATTATTGTGACAAACCACTAAGCTTCCTTTGCTCAGCTTTAACTAACTGGCAATTCATGCATTTGGACATAAACTTCCCAACGTCTTTCTTTATCCTTTCCCAGTAGTAGATCTGCTCCATGTCTCAATACATCTTGTTACCACTGGGATGTATAGTCAATTTCGAGTGATGATATGCTCTAAGCACTTCACCTCTCAGTCCATCTACGTTGGGTACAACTAGTCCCTTATTCTTTTGAAGCCACCCTTCTCGATCAAATCCTTACTTGATCATTCTCTTTCCATCGATACCCATCTCTACCCTAGAGATGGTTTCCAATAGATTAGGATCGTCCTTCTAACTGGAAACAATCCACTCAATCAAAATCGATCTAATCGTCAAGCTTACTAGTGTTTCTGAATCCAATTCACTCTTGGGCCCGAAATCATATCCTATGATATACTTTAGTTGCTTCCATCCTAGAAACAAAACCCCTAAACTGGCATGTCTCCTATTCAATGCAACTATTACTGCACCTAAATCCCTTACTATGATCACTCTGCCCCTTGGAGTCATGGCGACTCCACTACACTGATCCATAGCCACTAGTCCTTTGCTATGTCCACTCTGCCCCATGAAGTCATAACAACTCCACTGCACTGGCTCATAGCCTTACTATTCCTTTACTATGTCCACTTTGCCCCTCGAGTCATAACGAGTCTACTGCACTGGCTCATAGTCCTACTACAATCACTTTGTTCCCCATCGCTGGAACCCTACAGGTGATAGTCTACTCAAGGGAAGAAAAATAGGAACAGCATAGCAACCATAACATCCATCAAACAAGTCCTACCCATCACCTGCTAAATTCATAAACACATCGACACCTACATGACTGGTCTAACCAATCCCAATATGTCGATTCCAGTATGTCTGGTCCAACCAACATCAATAACTAATGGAAGCCCAGCCTCCATACATACACCGATGCCTACTTGACTGGTCCAACCAATCCCAGGCCAATGGAAGTCCCGCTTCCCTACGGACTACCGTACGTCCAACGTACGTTTATCCTCCAAGGATAACTAGATCACGTCCAACGGATCCAAGGTAACGGGCGTCCCCAGATACCCCTGCTTTTAGTCCGCCTAAAATACTTGAGTCCAACCCAAGTCTATCCATTTTCTTGCTGCCCTCTCGAGTCCAAATCAAGCCGAATCCAATTCCTTGCAGCCTTCTCGAGTCCAACTAGAGTCAATCTATAACTCAGACCGAGTCTTGGGTATCCATTAGTGACAAACTCTAGTCCAACGTGAGTCGTCTCCCTATTCGTTGCATCTCCAAGATCAACGAACACCCATTTTCTTTTACGAGTTCAAGTCCAACTTGAATCGCCCTAATCTTCATTGTATCTTCCATAATCAACGAACACATCCTATTCCTTCAAAGTTCTACTATCCAATAGAGAACATCAACATAGGGTCCTAAACAATCCATTACTTTGCATCTTTCTCGAGTCCCACTCGAGCAATCTCATAACCCTATCGAGTCTAACTCTGGGCAGTCTATACCATTGAACAGTCTTATCATGTTCCGTTTGCCTATCACTCCTCGAGTAAACCAAGATATCATCCAATGAAAAATCACAACAACTATTTACCCCTCACGCAAACCATCCTAGTCGAAATCGACATTCCCCAAGCACAAGCCCCAAAGGCCTAAACCAATATCAGACAAACACCCAAGGAACATCTCCTCCGAGTTCGGACAACCCACGTGAGGTGATACTAGCAGAACAATCTAGCACTGGAGCACTCATTTGCCTCCCAGAGACAACTAGAACTTATTACAACGATAACCTTTCAGATTTCTTAACTCCAGTTACTATCGCCATCACTAGGTAGGTACCTAATACCACCCTATTCCTTTGGAGTAGATCGACTCCCCAAAATAATGCTAAACTCAGTAAAGCCCAAAACAAAGCAATCATAATAAACATACATCCATGACTCGATAAGACCACATTAAACAAATCATGCCAAAACTAGTCGAACCACCAATCGGGTTCGTCACAACTAGAGGCCTATCGACTATCTCGGGTTTGTCAAACAATACCCGAACAGAAACATCTTAAATAGAAAGCATACCTTTGATAACGACACCCTTTCCCTTCTGCGCCGTACTTGGAGCATTCGACGAAGAAGGAACATCGTTGATAGCATACGCTTTCACAATCTGCTTCTCCCTAGGAGGTTGTGGGCAATCATCCTTGTGATGTCCCGCCTGGCCGCAGTTAAAGCACTTCCTTTCCCCAGGCTTTTCTCGACAATCTCTGGCATAGTGGCCCTTCTTGCCACAACTAAAGCATTCGCTATCTTTCTTATTTTTCTTATTATGACCATCCTTGGTCGGGTTCTGCTTCTTCTTGTTCTGAGAATTCTTCTTGCCTTCACCGCCTGCTTGCGGCTTTGGCTCCTCTACAGATGCCGTAGCAACCTCAATCTTCGACTTAGGGAAAAGGCTCTCTGACCTTAATGCCTTTCCTACAATAGACCCGAACGTCTCATCGATATGGTTTATAAGTCTTTCCCCCAAGTACCCATCCAAGCCAGTTATGAACTTCTCGTTCTTCTTTTCGACTGTATCGATAAGGGACCATCCATATTTCGATAAAGTATCGAATTCAGCGATATACTCCGAGACTACTCTACCATTCTGCTTAAGCTCCAAGAACTTCTTGAACAGTTTTGATTTATGAGTAGCTGGAATAAACTTATCACAAAAGCGAGTCTTAAACTGATTCCAAGTGACTTGATCTTCTGGAGTAGCTGTTCTAATGGCATTCCACCAATTCATCGCTTGCCCTTGCAGCTGACGAGACGCTAGCCTTCTTTTCATTGCATCCTCGATACCCAAGTAGTCGAAGATACGATCACAGCTATCCAACCAATCCTGAATATCTGTGGCCGACTCCGTTCCGTGGAACGGCTTCCCACCAAGGTTAGTGTAATCCTTGCACAACTTGGCGAAATCGACCCTAGGCGCCTGCACTACTGGGCCAACACCAACTCCGGGATTGGGAATTGCCCCTTGCACTTCTCTAAGCATGTCTCTCATGAGGTCAGCAAACATCGCCCTCATGTCAGCAACATTCCCATGGTTGGTCCCCCTACCAGCACCTCTGGTGTCTCTACTCATCGTTCAATCTGTAAAGAGAAAACGATTAACGACCCCATAGTGGTGCTAGTGCAGTGCGACTTCATTCTCATACTACCAATAGTATATATATCTAGCTTTTGAAAACCAAAGTAGTCACAAATACGCGCTCTCATATACGTACTATCTCTCCCTAGTGTCTTTCCCAAGGTTAACTACGCAACCTAGAGCTCTGATACCAAGTGTGGCAGCCCGCCCCACACCAACCGACATTTACTCCAAAGTTGCGTTGTACACATGCCCAGTTAGCACGGAACGGGTCGTCAGAAGGAAAAGAAGAGAATGAACTAATCAAAGAACCTGTAGAATGTCTCACAGCGCATGGAACAAAATATAATAATAATAATATACTTGACATAAAACAGGCGAGACAGTGCATAAGCTGAAAACTAAACCAACATAGCAGCGGAAATCCAAATACAGCTTATTACAACTTTCCAAATTTACTGTCTCTAAACAAAAGAAAGGTAAAGTAGAAGATGCACGACTAATGCCCAAGCAGTGATCTTCAGCAACACAGGGAGAATACTATATATATCATACGTGGAAGCCTCCTGCTCGTCTCCAGATCAGCTACCCGTGCATACCCAGCTAACCTGTCTCTAGTCTGCTCGTGTGAGCACCCAGAGTAATAAGAGGAGACATAAAACTCTGGGTCAGACAAAAAGTCTGGTATGAGCGATAAGCAGCAAAACAAAACAATAACAGTTATAATCCAATCATACCTGAACCTGCAACCAAAGAGTTAGCACTACATACTGTACAACACTCTAAGGTGCCATATCAAACAGTGTAAAGATACAGAGGTGGGGGTGTGCATGTCATAGTGATGGCAAACAATCAAGCATAGCAACCATCCTCACATCTCTCACTCAATGCGTAAAGTATACGATATCCACTACTTTGGTCACCTAATACTTTGGGCCATGACAGAATCCAATCCCGTGTAACTATCACTACAAGCCCACAATCCATCTCTAAGTGGTGAACCAAAGTTATGAATACCGACAACCCCTTTGCACACGTCCCGCAGCAAAGCCCAATCATGAAGTGAACTCATTGGTTCCCATCTGGATCCTGAGCTCTAACTTCCATTTGGACTACCTTTGCATCTCGGGTTATTGGTTTCCTCCTATTCGGGTCGGTCGGTCAAGAACCTTTCATTCTGGTCGGTTTTCATCATCTCTACCGTGGTCGGTCGATATTGCCCCCTGGTCGGTCGAACACTTCACCATTCCTGGTCGGTCGTACTTTACCATCCCTGGTCGGTCGAACACTTCACCATTCCTTGTCGGTCGTACTTCACCATCCCTGGTCGGTTGAACACTTCACCATTCCTGGTCGGTCGTACTTAACCATCCCTGGTCGGTCGGTATTTCATCATCGTATGGGGTCGGTCGAACATCGCATAGTGGTCGGTCTTGCCCATCCTGGTCGATCTCCCTAGTCGGTCGAACACTTCATACAGGGTCGGTCGTGAGCTCGGGTCGGTCGGTCAAAACCTTCCCCTGGTCGGTCTAACTCGACCCAAAGAAATCCTGCACCATTTCAGAAAGCTATTTTCGCCTCTCGACGGCGTTTTCAACCATTCCAACTATTCTAAACTATCATAAAGCATATTATGTAGTCATAGCAACATGTATATACATCAACAAACAACAAAACAACATTATGGTATGTTAAAACGGATCAAACATAGCCAAAAAACCCATATTTTCCCTTAATCCCTCTTAATCACGTTTAAGCAAATCTAATGATATGATTAACAAAACTTAACCAAATCAGCCAAATTTTCTAACAGAGGCCTAAAATAATATTTAGCGATTTATAAATATTTTTCCAGATTTTTAACATGCATAAATTCGCTAATTTCCACTAATCACCCCTTAATTCCCCAAATTCCGGGATTTGCAAAATTAGTCGAAATTAACCCAAATTCATATCAGAGGCATAAAATGATGTTTTAGAATTTTAGGAATTTTTCTAGATTTTTCTGAGCCATAATTTCGCTAATCTTCGTTAATTACCATAATTAGCCGTAATTAGTGAAAAACAATGCAAATCACTCACCTTTGCCACAAAGTAAACTATAGATCTGCAATGATTCTCTGTTTGGGTCAAACTCCAATGCTTAGCAGCAGCTCCTATCTTGATTTGATGCTAATCCGCCTTGATTTGGTGTAGATCTTGCTAATATGTGATTAGGAAAGCCAAAAAGATGTTTTGAAGAGATTTAGAGAGTGGAGGCCATTACTAGGGTTTCAAGAATGAAAGTGGCGGCTCAAAAACTGAAATGAAATGATTTCCCAAACCCTATCAGCCTCCTTATAACCCTAATCCCGAAATGGGTTATGGGCCTAGCTGTTAACTACCCGGTTTAGCCCAATTAAGCTGTTTTTCACTTTCTAAACCTTGTTTCAGCCATATCTCCCAAACGGTAAGTCCGTTTGGCTAATGTAACCACTCTACGGAAAGAGAAACCATCATTCGAATCCAATGGAAGTGGTTTCAGGTCAAAACTCCTTTCTAATCAAAAGTTATGGACGAAACAAGATCGGTTAGGGGCAAAACGATCATTTAAAAATCGGCAAAAATCATGAACATGGGAAATGACCCCAAAGTTACGTGATCATACGACTTCGTATAAGAAAGAAATAAATATTCTACGATTATTCGATGCGTAGAATGCGGGTTGTTACAAGTATCGTATGGGTCCTGATAAGGATAATATGACAAGGCATTCGAGGAATACCCACGGTAGGATTCTACTAGATTGCGGCTCCTGGGCCGTTGGTAACGTATAGTAGCAACTACCGCCCACCTCGAACTACACTCGATAATCAAAGGGGCCCCAAATCAATCACATAGTAATAGAGATGGTATCGAAGAAGCGTGTTCGATCAGAGGTGCTACCTCACTTAACCCGGGCATGGCTCCTGTTTTAGTCATTTTAATTATGATCCGAAGGTCAAGGCTAATCCATCAGCGTTCTCTTTCTTCAAATCTAGTAATCGCCTCCATACCATCCTACTTCTTTTCAGGAACTCCCCCGTGTACACAGTTGTTAATGTGGTATCGGTATTGGCAGCGAGTATGGCATCTACCGACTCCGATCTCTTTAACAACTAAACGTTTACATTTTTCACTCCGTGGCCATTAGATTTGAAAACGTATTTCAAGTACTGCAAGTCTAATATTTCAAATATTGCACAAAATCGATTCCTCAAATAGTTGGCTCGATTTAGATTACAAATCCAATATCCACCCTTTGAATTCACTAGACTGGATTGGACATAGATTTTATTCTAATTATAAAATATATCTAGAAAAGTTAAGTTTTGAAAATGGTATAGGTACATTAAATTGAAAATAATGTATATACATATATATAATTGAAAACTATTATAAAATTTACATAGTTAAAGTGGTCAAATTATTTTTATAAAAGAATATTTACAAAATCAGGCAATGCGGAAAAATTGCTTTTATGAAATTACAGCTCTATTCAAATAACATTAATCTGATCCAATCCAAATCCATGTCTCATAATTTCTTTTCCCAACTAGATTTCGTATTTAAATCAAATTCCCTTTTTATAATAATTTCCAAAACAATTCAAACTTAAGTTATTAACCAAGGATGATTCGTTAAATTCCACATTTGTTAACAAACTCGTATTCACCATGACCTAAATAAGCATGTTCCTCTTATACCTGGACTTAACAAATTTACATTTTTGACAACCCTTCTTGCACTAAAATATTGGTAAGAGATCATTTGACAAATATATATTAAATTAAGTTCTAAAACATTTAACAAGTCTTGAAACCCCTTTTATATTGAATCCCCAAATGTTAGATTTTGGGTTATTAAATTTTATTACATGGAACACAAAGTATATATAGAATTCATTAAAAATAATTTTTAACTTAAAGTTTTGACTCGTAAAATCACCTTTTAGAACAAATTTACATAGGAATTTGATTTTCATAAAATTCAAGTTAATTTGAACAAAATTTCCCTTTTAAAACATTTCTTATGCTATATGTAAATTTCATTAAAATTACTATTTACAAAATCGATATACTATTTTAAAATATTTTTATTTTATTGATCACGGTATCTGTATATAATTTTCTACCATATGGTCAGGTGGTACGGATATATATCATTTCAACCCGTTCTTTTAAAAATATTCGAACCCCGGGTATGTATCATTTCAACCCGCATCCCAAATCGATTCGAATATGCAGGTGGTTCAAGTATGTGTCATTTCAACCTGCAATTGTGTTCTAATCTATAAGGGAACTTGAATGGTGAGAACAATAAATATAGCATATCATATCACATCCATATTGTGTCATATAAGGTAACGGTGTGCGTGTCACATGTGCACAATCACAAAGCAAACAGTCTAAAGCACCCTAACATTTCATTTAAGAATTCAAAATTTTAATTCGCTTAGTAATCAGTTAGTCGCAAGTGAGAAACTCACCTTCCATGGCAAAATGAGAAGACAAGTTATGAGTAGAACGACTCTAACGGCTACGAGGAGAAATTTGCTAGCTAGAACAAAGACACAATTTTTATTTACAAATACAGACTAAAAGTTTTTATGTGAGAATTTATGCAAACGATTGCGGTAAAAAATAATTTACCAAAACAATGCTACAACCGGGTTCAAACTAGAGACCTCTCAGTTCTGAGTTGCATGTCAAACCACTAGACTAATATGATTTTGTTTTACAACAGAAAAGGGTGATTTCATATCTACTGACAAAAGACTGTAAATAACACAACATTACCCCTCCGCAGCTCGCATGTGTTCTACTACTCAGTAGATAAGGGTGGATCATGTAAATCATCTTCTTTTTCTCGCTGAGTTCGACATTTGCATGAACATCTTGAGTACATAGCACAAGGACCTGGAAATGCATGGCTACATATTCATCTCCAACCTATGTACATTATATCATGCCATGACAGTTGAAGCCAACGAGTTCGCATGAAGTATAATGAAGTGTAACCATACTGATTCACGCATGAAGGAGTTTCAGTTTAACATACATATATAATTAACTATATACATGCATGTATTGTCAACAACAAAACAAGATAAGGAAGATGCTCATGGCAAAATGGACTAACGCAACTAAGCTCACCACGTTGAACAAGGTGCTAGAACTCGACAAAGTGCCGGCGACTAACACAGGTGGTCTCGACGGGCGATATTTGAGATCTTGGTGTACTGTTACCCAATATATTTCTAAATCTTGGTGTACTGTTACCCAATATTTGCTACTGACATAGGGAGATATTTGAGATCTTGAACAGTGTTATGAATTATTTGCAGCTGACATGAAAAAATATCTGTTTTTGCCATATTTTTAGGAAGAGATGAAATTTCAAATTAAAGAGGCAACGTGGAGAATTTATTCTAAAGAGAGAAAGGACAATTGTTAATAGAAATAAGAGTCAAAGTTAGCTGAAAATTACCTACCATTATTACATGGTTCAAATTTATGTTCACCGTTTATTTCCTTTCTTGTTTATTAACGCGGTTAAGGAAATTATAGTTAAATTCTTGTTTTTTTTAATTTTATTTATTATCATTCATTTACTTTTATGGACATGAACAGACAACGCAGCGAACGCGTTAACGAACATTAAACTGTTTTGCGCATATTTACATATATTTTAGTGAACGCGCACTGCGGATAAACAACGCTGAAATTTATTAACGTCGAATTGAGAATACTATAAATCTTATGTGTCTAATCTACTATTTTGATATGGTCGACGTAGACAATGTGGATCATGCTTAAGGTCATAATCGGGTATAAGATGAACCACATGAAATGAAATATTATTCAAGGAAGAATTCACCTCCTTCAAGTAAAAAGGTTAGTTTTTTGTAATTGGTTATTAATGCAAGGTCGAATCTTTGACCAAAGCACATCAGTTCATCAACAATTGTTCCTCGACTAAACTAAGCACTTACTGTTGAACTTCATGATTCGATACAGGTGTCATTAAAATTATGGATATTTAGGTGATACGGTGATGACAAAGAAAAAACATGTGCAATATATTATTTCTTAAGAGCATCGCTTAAAATATAACTTTTACCTAAATAATTCTTAAGAAATTATACTCATGTCTAATACTACTTAATCGTGACTGATTTTCTCACTTTTTTACAATTTCAGGTCTGTGCTCGTGCCTACCTGCACACGACCTATTTTCATGCATTTCGCTTTGCGGTATTTATAGGTTTTGGAATATGGTTTGTTGATGATTGGACTTATATGGAAAAAGGTCACAAAAGACAAATCTCTACATCAGTCGGTCAAATGGGTCGAGTCAGATCATAAATGGATATTGTAAGATTTGACCCTCTATACAAGGCATAAACAAACCCAACCGACCATTTAATAAAAGGATCGACCCAACCCGACCCACTTAAAAAAATGGTTAAATACCAATTGCAAATTTAAATAAAAAGGTGTACCATTACATCAATATTACTCCAAAATAAAGTAAAAACTGCAGTATAAAATAAAAAAACTGAATCATACTTTGATCACTCATACACAAAAATATAAAAAACTATATAAAATAAAAAACTGCATCATAAATTACAAAGCTGAACTATTCATTGCAAAACTAAAAAATATATCTAAAGGTCCTACCTACATATACTAAACGATAAACTCCATAGTTGGATGTAAACAACACATCAAAGTAACAAAATAAACAGAACTAAATACTACAAAAACAGGAATACTAATAAAATTATAATACATTTGCATGTAGGCAGTCTTAGTCTTGAAAAGCCCATAAGAATAGCCTTGTCTGTAATCATGAAAGGACACAAACAATCAACTCATGAATGAATATTGTACAATGCAAATCGCATGCATTTAAGAAGCATGAAATTATTGAATATAGAGATGATACATGATGAGATTTTTTATGAGGAATAGATGGCTACGAATGTGAATAGAACTATACCAATGTACTATATTCACATACAGCTTGTTGATCCATAACCTAAATTCATAAATTATAACGGTCAGCATCTAATACATTACAAAGAGGTTCTAATTATTTGCATAAAGGTTGAAAACATAAATCAGAAACTAGGCTAGAAAAGTAAAACACTTTTATTGCAAGATATTACTTTTTCAAACCGACTTTGTTGGTTTTCTTAATTCTACTGCGTTAAAGAACATTTCCGTCCGTCCGAAGCCGACTGACACATTTATTTTCTTCCTCAACTCCACTATCCATTTCTTTCCCCCAATCTTTCAGCCCTCGTCTCTTGCTTCTTCTCTGAATACGTTTTCTGAATATAATTTACCTCAAATCCGATGAATCCCATATCCACTTCCTTTTCTACAAAATTAAACCGCTACCTCCTCCGTTGACGACGCCGCGCCCTCCTCCGACGATGCTGCCGCGCCCTCCTCTGATTCCCCCGTCGCATCTCAACCCTGTTAGCTCCGTAATTATCAACGTAAATCGATTTTTTAGGATGTTTGCTGCTTTTCAATTTGGTTATTTTGTTTTACCGTCGATTTTTTAGGATGTTTGCTGCTTTTCAAGTTGATTACTTTCTTTTATCGACTATTTGGTTACATACTGAGAATCTGAGACGAGTAGATTCGATACAAGGAATGTATTGGGTTATATCCTGTTTGTAATCCTATATGGAAGTGGACAAATTTATGTCACATGGATGAATTCCTCTTCAATTCCATGAATTGAATAGAATTTTTTTTAGGATGCTCCAAATTCATATGAAACCCAGATGTATTCAGACCGCATTTATGTCAAGGTATTGTAATGAAATATTTGTTTATTCATTAATTTGATGCCGCAAGAGCTGTACATGACGAGATAACTATGGATTTCAAAGAAAAATCAAACTTGATATAAATTTATATTTTTGAAACAAGATTCAGTAACATGTATTATATTATTTTGTTTGTGTATATTCTGTAAACATGAAATTACATCCCCGATTGTATGCGCTTTTTCAAACATATTCTTTTGTTTGATTTGTTAAATGAAATACAATGATTTAGGGTGAATTAACATTGTAAGCTTGTAAGAATTCTGACATCGAATTTCATTACGGAAGTTTGATATTATGTTAAGTCTTCTTTCCAATTAGTTAAATATTTCTTGTTATACTTGCTGCACTCTTAAGAGGTGATAATGCTCATGCATTATTTGATAAAATCATTTGTTTTTTGTTCACGAATCATACACAGTTCATGTTGTAACTCTTACTGTGGGCTTATTATCAAATGAGATTTGTCAGAAATGGAATTATCACACTTACTATGATCCGACACCTTTTTTCCTATTTTATCCATTATAGGAGAGGCTTCGTAAAACTCCACGTTTGTCCTAGAGCAGTCATTTTTATTGTCAGTCTTATATACTTTGTGTGTAACAATAAACTGTGTTTCGTCCTTTGTTTATAAAGTGTCTTCATTGTTTAATTTGTCATTTGTTTTATTGTAACGGTAGGCAATGCCATTTATTGTTGTCATTTGTAAACATAATTGACACCATTTGTTGTTTTTCTGTTATGGCACATAAGCTTCAGAATTTCCAACACCACCTTTTTGTACATGGACCACAGAAGTTATATTATCAATTTGCATATTATTTCCAGAATTACAATAACTAAATCGGAAGGAGTAACTATGAGTTAGTTACAGTCATTTATGGGTAACTATGAGTTTGTTATCATTATAATTCGGAAGGAGTAATTATACTGTATGCTCTCTTCTTCTATGTGACTTCCTATGAAACTCATTTTGTTGTTTGTATCTTTTTTTCCCCTTTTTTTATTCAAAAGTTCGGTGATTGTTTTGTTTGAAATAGGAGAGATATTTGGGATGTTTATGTAGTATATTGGGGTATGTTAGGTATAGTGTTTGGTAAATTGAAGTTTGATATCATGTTAAGTCTTCTTTCCAATTAGTTAAATATTTCTTGTTATACTTGCTGCACTCTTAAGAGGTGATAATGTTCATGCATTATTTGATAAAATCATTTGTTTTTTGTTCACGTATCATACACAGTTCATGTTGTAACTCTTACTGTGGGCTTATTATCAAATGAGATTTATCACAAATGGAATTATCACACTTACTATGATCCGACACCTTTTTTCCTATTTTATCCATTATAGGAGAGGCTTCGTAAAACTCCACGTTTGTCCTAGAGCAGTCATTTTTATTGTCAGTCTCGTATACTTTGTGTGTAACAATAAACTGTGTTTCGTCCTTTGTTTATAAAGTGTCTTCATTGTTTAATTTGTCATTTGTTTTATTGTAACGGTAGGCAATGCCATTTATTGTTGTCATTTGTAAACATAATTGACACCATTCGTTGTTTTTCTGTTATGGCACATAAGCTTCAGAATTTCCAACATCACCTTTTTGTACATGGACCACAGAAGTTATATTAACAATTTGCATATTATTTCCAGAATTACAATAACTAAATCGAAAGGAGTAACTATGAGTTCGTTACAGTCATCTATGGGTAACTATGAGTTTGTTATCATTATAAATCGGAAGGTGTAATTATACTGTATGCTCTCTTCTTCTATGTGACTTCCTATGAAACACATTTTGTTGTTTGTATCTTTTTCCCCTTTTTTTATTCAAAAGTTCGGTGATTGTTTTGTTTGAAATAGGAGAGATATTTGGGATGTTTATATAGTATCTTGGGGTATGTTAGGTATAGTGTTTGGTAAATTGAAGCAGCACAAGTTTTCTGATTTAGAGCTATATATTTTGGTTGGATCTGACACTTCGTAGAATTAATGTTAATGTGTGGACTGTTTATAATTCACCAATTTTTTTGAAGCATTGACTGACAGACTAAATAAAGGATGCATCCTTGTGTTGCAAAGGCGATGGTAAGGAAATATTATTGAACAGAGAATCAACAAGAAGACTCAACTCATGAGGTATCAATGTTCTACAACATTTCATGGATAATTATGTTATCACTGAGATATCAATATTCTGCAATATTTGAATTATTATAATATTTTTTTTGATATTTTTAATGAATTTTTATTTGTCTATTTAATCTTTGCGCTGGTTAAAATAATTGTTTTTGGTTTCTACTAATACATATAATTTTTGTTTCATATATAGTTTCAAATAATTAAAAAATTACAATAAAATAATTTCTTTTATTAACTATATGTTATTACAAAGTCGGTTTTCCACCGTTATATGGCAATACTAGTTGATAGTGTATGGGCTACTTGGAAAGAAAGGAACAACATATTATTTGCCAACAAACATAGCATTAAGTTATAAATTGCAGACAGACAACAAAGACGGTTAAAACAGGAGTAGGGAAATCCAAATGTACTTACTGTTCTGTGCATAGAGCAAGGTCCAAGCATAATTGACAAGGACAGATAAAAGAACTACTTGTGTTCTATGCATGAAAGAGTGCAACATATAGAACACCTTTCTAGGAATTGTAAATATTTGGCATTCTTATGTAAGCATACCAGAGCTAAGCAGGGTTTCACTTCTCCTGAAATCCAAAGTTTCACACTTGAAATCAACTGCATCTCATAGAAATACAAAACCAAATCAAAACAAAAGCGGTGCTTCCAATATCATATGTTATGTTCTAAAAAAAATAATCATTGTTCTGAGAACTACAAATAAGAACTCGTTTTTTTTTCTTTCTGCGGAACTACTTACCGAACCATGTTCATTCTCGAAATCCTCAGCAATAATGTTATCATGATCAACCAAATCCATAATCTACCACCTGACAAAGTTTATGAATTGTTGCAATGAGATTAAAACTGCAACACAAGCTAACAAGGGGCTCAGGGCTCTGACCTGCACAACTAGTGGGCAAGTACAAACAATACTTTATTAGTTTTCTTTATACTTGGACGAAAATGAGTTACATGCAAACATAATGCATAGAGGTTACGAAACACATACAAGAAAAAACAATAACCTGGGAAAATGCAGAAAAATTACATTTGACCGATCAAGATGAAAATTTTCTATTCAGCTGCAATGACAAACATTTACTTATTTTTTCGACTATTTACTTTGGAGTAAGTGAAAATGCCACCATAAAAGGGATAACAGACAAGCATAATACTATTCGTTGTTTTATAAACATAATATTACCTTTAAATTAGATTGAAGGCTGTGCAATCTCCTAAAGAGTAACTATTTACCTGCATACAAATGCTACAAAATTAGCAAGTAGGATAAACGTATGCTTGTTTGTAAATACAAGATTCATGATTCTATAATACTACATTTGTCATAACATAGCCACAAAAAGCAAGAGAATTAAGATAACACACTAGTAACAGAAAAGTTAATCACTAAATCTATTTGTTGATCAAGACTAGCAACAGGAAAGTTAATCACTAAATTATTGATCAAAATTATTAGTTAAAAAAGGTATTAGTTACAATAACATGTCTGAATCCATAATCAATCAACATTTGCAGCTGTTTTGGTCAAGACTAGCAGCAGCAGTATACTAAAATGTCTGGAGTAATAATAGTAAAATGAATATAAAATGTCTTAAGAGTAATAACTAGTAGCAGCAGAAATCTAAACATCCAATCAACAGCTTTCATAGATTCTGCTATTCTGAAGTTGCAAGCATTAGCCATTATCCTAGTACTAACATTTTCAAAACAAAGAAAAAATCCTTGGCAAACAACCAAGTATTACTTGATCTTGTAATCTCATCATAACTACTAAATAGGCTTGTTGATTATTTGGTCAAAATTACAGAATTATAATTTTCATTTTTGACACTCTTATAGCACCTATTTTTTTCAATAAAAACAATTGAAATAAATTGCTGCCAATAAATGTTATAGAAATGACTTACGAGTTATAAAACGAGGAATAAATTCAATCCCGGCTGCTTAACAGTCCAGCTTTTATGTAGCATGTCATATAAATCTGTTACTGGTATGAATATGAATATGTATACACAAGACAAGAGTTGAACGTATTGCTATGATATTTCACCTTTCACCAGTATCAACATTATCATCGTTTGTTGCATCATTATCAGCCTTGCACTTCATTTCCAGTTCTCTTTAATTTCACAATCTTCCATGTCTGACAATTTTTTGTGATATATTGCAAAAATTAATACTTTCAGAGCAGCTTCAACAACAACCTTCAGAACCAACATGCAATTAATTCATAGAGAACGATTACCAAACTATTGCAAAGAATTAGAATGATTGGTGGGAGACCATCTCATTAAAATATCTGTATAGCACATTGCGATTATAGATTATTTGAGAAAACATACCCGATTTCTCAATTTTAGCTTGGCATGAGCAGTTGAGAGCTAATCACGATTTATAAAATTCTTGCATTTATTGGAACTTGGAAGCGTGTCTCCTCCAGGCTAAAACAGATAGATTTTAAGCAATAAGATCGTATAGTTTTTAAACATAACATAAACCACAAAT
The DNA here is from genome assembly GCA_030737875.1 of Allium sativum. Taxonomy (NCBI): domain Eukaryota; kingdom Viridiplantae; phylum Streptophyta; class Magnoliopsida; order Asparagales; family Amaryllidaceae; genus Allium; species Allium sativum. Next base: position 339,626,783 of record CM060912.1, read on the forward strand.
AAAAATTACCTTAGCAAGCCTGTATCTCTCAGTTCCGCGTCCAATGTAGCAAATGCGTTCAGATGCTTCCTGTTAGTGGATGATGCAAAGTTGGGGAATTAAACTAAGCAAGTTTTTGAGTATTTCATTTTTATTACATACAGTAATATGCCAATTTCATTTATAATGTTTTCGCCTCTTCCATCAATTGAACACAAACAGATTTAAAAGTCAATATCAAATATTATACGAATCCAGGATGTTGATACCTAAATGAAAGTTTGAAATAATCGAAAACTCAGTTGAAATTTAATTAAGGCAAAAAAATGAAAATTACCGAAATGAGGCGAAGATGGTGCTAGAACAAGGCAAAGGCATTCCTACAACGGGATGGAGAAGGTGCAAGAACGAGGAAGAGGAGCTGCTAAAAAGTGGCATGGGAGGCGTAACACTAGGGGTGGAATCGGTTTGGTACCAAAACTTTGTATTCAAAACCATTACCATACCGACTTTATATGTTAATAGAAAAATCATACCATTACCGGCCAAAGAAATCGGTTACCAATAGTTCGGTTTATGGTTGGTAATGGTTGGTAGAGGTCGTGTCGTTCACTAGTATTAGACATTTTTATTTACAATATTTCACGTTAAAATATTAAAATTGATTTTTTTGTTATTATATTATTATTTATCTATCTTATTTTACGTGGTCAAACATGCATGAAAACTTTATGGATGAATGAAAATATCAAATAAATTATACCGTTTCTAAGATATATGATAAAAATTGCATTCAACCTTGTATTGTAATAACATTTTCCTAGGTATTTTATTAAATCATTACATAATAGAAGTTCTTTGTTATGTAATAAACATATATGATGAAATATAAGAATATACATACGTATTATTTAAGATATGTGGTAGGTATGGTAATTACCATTGTTAATGCTCAATTACCATTACCGTACCGCATATTTTCATGTGGTTTGACATACCGTACCAATCAGATTGGTTACCGATTGTTCGGTACAACTTTCATTGGTAGCGGTTCGTAATGGCTGGTAAGTGGTAATATGGTAAAAATGTCCAGCCCTACGTAACACTAGGGAAAGCTAGAGTCTAAAACTAGGGTTACGACTATCGCTATTTTCTTTATCGTGATTTGGGGGAGAAAGTCAGCCTAAGGTTACAGGTAGAATGGATTACGTGGGTGAGGCTGCTATTGAACGGTTAATTTAAGCGTGTTACTAAAAGCACTCGGATTTCTTCTTCTTAATACCATGAGTGGTGTCAGGAAGTGTAAAACTGGGTGCTTTTAGCAGTACACCACCATGTGAAACTAAAAGCACCCAATTTTACACCTCCTAATACCACTCATGGTATTAAGAAGAAGAAATCTGGGTGCTTTTATGTAACAATTGGGAATTTCGCTCGACCCGAATCGATCGCTAAACCGACCAAGACCGTTCGAAACCCCTGATTGTTTTGAGAACATGACAAATTGGAACACAAACAGAAGAACATTTCATTGTTTATTACAACAATTCCATCAGAATATATTTCTAATTCTATTCAAAATGAATTTCTCGTCGTTAATATTTAAAATAATTCATTTTAAATATTCAAAATTCACTAAAATTGCCAAAATAAAAATTTTAAATTGGCTCAGATTTTCCGGGTTGTTACATTTTAGCAGCACTCTAATTTAATTGTTTAAATGGATTGGGTTGGAAAAAGTAGAAATTATAAATGGGTCAGACCCAACCCTTTTAGCAATAGGATAAATGGATCGGATAAAAGGGTTAGGGTCAAGATTGACGGACCTACATCCTACATCGCTTGTATGATTATAGCGGCTTCAATGCTCATAATTGAATACTTTTATCTGTTATCCCGGACCAAGGATGTGCTATCGAGGATTAGGCTGTGTTTGTTTAGCCTTTGATTTATTAATTTTTACCTTTTTATGATTTTTTTTTGGCTCAAAATACTAATATATATATTTTTCTCTAGATCAAACTGCTGCTTCTAACGACAACATCGCTGATTTTGACGATATTTGCAAATATGCTTGAGGATGATGAAGTACAGAAATATGAAGATATTGTTGTTGTGCAGCTTCCCAACTTGGCGACCGACATGTTATCATTTCTTTTACGTTGCCCGAGAAGCGGTAGAAGATAGTGAGAAAGATGCGAAAATTGAGGAATTGACTGAAATCGTTGGTGAGAAAGACGCGAAGATTGCGGAATTGAGAAAAACGGTTGCAAACCAAGCGAGATGTATAAAACGTCTTATACATCTCACTTGGTTTGCCCGCTGCTGTGATATAGTCTTCAAGACGTTTTATACGTCTCGCTTGGTTTGCAACCTTTTTCCAATTCCACAAGCTTCTCATCTTTCTTACCAACAGTTTCAGTCAATTCCGCAATTTTCGCATCTTTCTCACCATCTTATAGCGCTCCTTGGGCAACGTAAAAAAATGATAACGCGCCGATCGCCAAGTTGGGAAGCTGCCTAACAGCAATATCTTTATATTTCTGTACTTCATCATCCTCAAGCATATTTGCAAATACCGTCAAAATCACAGATGCTACCGTCAGAAGCAGCAGTTTGACCCAGAGAAAAATATATATGTTAGTATTTGGGCAAAAAACAAACAACATAGAAAGCTAAAAATTAATAAATCAAAGGTTAAACTAAACAAATGCAGCCTAACCCTCGATCGCACATTCTTGGACTAGGATAGCAGATAAAAGTATTCTATTATGAGCATTGAAGACACTATAATCATACAAGCGATGTAGGATATAGGAATTTGTCTTTTGTGACCTTTTTCCATGTGAGTTCAATCATCAACAAACCGTATCCTAAAATCTATGAATACCACAAAGCAAAATGCATGAAAATAAGTCGTGTGCAGGTAGTCACGAGCACGGATCTGAAATTATAAAAATGGTGAAAGAAAATCAGACACAATTACACCATAAGTAAAAAAGTTAGAAGTTGATTAATTAAATGGTGATTTCGGTATGAGTCAATGAGTGTTTGATCATGCTTAATCAACATCAGGGCTGCACACATATGGGGGTATTTTAAAATTTACCAAGTTTTCAATGATAGAGGATAAGGAGGAGAATAAAGTATGGGCATTCATTTATAAATAGAGTGACCTTCAGCATAATTCTACACATGTTTTTTCTAAAGTTTCTAAACCTAAAGTCCTCGGCCCTTACATTGGTGAACAAATAGCGTGTCGGCCCTTGCACTGAAATCACATATGTAGCATCTTCCCTTGACCTGCATGCCGCTATTCTTCTGTTGAAATAGTGAATAGCCATGTTTGAGTTTACGCGGTAATATACGAATCTGCATCTTTGAGCTGTAGAACATACTTCAATGATTCTGGAGAGTTTGAAGACCCAATCAACCATTCAAAACAATTTCTTAATCTTGTCCCACAAACCCATAATTGGTACACTGAGTTTGGCCACGGAGGTGAATAAATTGTTTGTATCGGGTTAAGTGGGTATTCATATTAAGAAGCTCATCATATAGAACATTTTCCAGTTGAAATCTCCAAGCCTTAAACATCCTTCACGACTGTAACCCATGCCGAAAATCATTTATAAGCTACCTAAAACGGTTATACCACAATCATTTTAAATATCCAAACACTTAAAATAAACCCTCTCGGACTTAACAGGATGAAAAATTCAGCATGTGAATTGCGGGTTGAAGCAGCAACTTAATCTCGCAGGAATATCTTCAAACAGTATAACTTTCAAATGGCTGCTAAAACTGTGAAAATCATCTCAAATCGCAGTAAGACAAATAAGCAAAAACCGAAACTCAAACTTCAGACATCCAGCAACAAACGCAGTTTAATCCCATACAAATCTAGGCTCCATCTATTTGCACCCCTCCAATCGCAGTAAGACAAATAACCAGGGTGAGAATTTTATTTTGAAATAATCGGTGTGGAAAGAGCAATTAAAGGGGTGTAAATAGATGTAGCTCCAAATCTAAATGTTGTAAAACTCACCGAAATCACAAGTAGTCGAAAGGAGGAAGCATTGCAATGTCGAACAGATGGAAGGATCGGTTATGAGACTTGGAAGTAAAACTTAATTCACTTACGCTGGAGCATGCCGGAACCCAAGACCCCTGATGGCTTGATCCTCTGTGTTCGAACAACGACGTCTATCTCCAAATCAGACCACGGGAGATCAGCTATCTGAGACTGAAGTTATATTTGGGGATTTTCTCGTGAATTGCAAAGCGATGCTGGTATAAATCGAAGATTGGATCTGAGACTGTAGTTAGTCTTGGGAATTTCTGATTTTGGTTTACTGTGATTTGGGTTTGGAATTTGTGAGAAATTATGGCTTGAAGCCTAGTCAGCTTCGATTATATATGGCTTTAACAACGATAACAAGGTTATCGCCGCCATTATGATAAGGCTTGAAACCCTCGTTTTGGAACTGGACCGGGCCAGCGGTTCAACCATGAGAATCGCGAGCCATGAACCAAACCGCTCCGGAGTTTTATTAAACCGCTTTTTCCATTGGACCGTCAAAACCGCGGTTCAACCATAAAAAAACCCAATTTTTAGTACTTTGAACCAAAGTTCAAACCAGGAACGGGAAGTATTAACCGAAATAGTAATATTTTGTGCGGCATAACCGCATGTGCGAAGCAGCCAAAACAAGCTGCTTGAGTTATATGTACAAGCTGAAACATATTTATAAACAAAAATTAAAGGGCTCCCCCATTATTTTGAAATGTGAGACTTATAATCTTAAGTAAGCTTAATTTTGTTCAAACTTATTCATGTTGGATGCATATTTTTATGTATACGGTTCGACCGGTCGGACCTTCAAAACCTTCAACTTTGGATTGCCACGGTTTGACTTACGGCACGGCCTTTAAAACTATGCTTGAAACCATAAGGTTTGATTTCTGAAGAATCGCTTTTTTCCTCTCTCCACACACGTATATAGGCATGTGTGTGCATACACGTATATATGCATATGTGAGTATATATACATATATTTGTACTTTGTTATTCCAAATAAAAACTAATACACACACGCACATAAACATACATGCATACATACACACACAAATACACACATATTATATATATGTATATGTACACACACGCGCGCAATATATACACACACACATACATATACATACATACATACATATATATATATATATATATATATATATATATATATATATATATGTATGTATGTATATGTAATGAACGACCAATTGAAGACAACGGCGGACCGTCCATCTTGGAGAGTGTAGGGCAACCCAGCCTGCACCACAGCCTTGTACAGGTTAACAGAGTAGTGGAGCTCCAAGAGGACTCCGTTAACCTGACTGTAACAACCCGGAAAATACGAACCAATTTAAAATCTTTAAATTGGTTATTTCAAAGGAATTTGAACAATTGAAATAGAATATTTCAATAAAATAGTGAATTAGAAATAGTGAGTCAGTTTGAAAATTTGAATTCAAACTTTGACTGACTGTGCAGGGTGGAAAATATGACGGATGTTAGTGAAACCAAAAATATTTAAATCTGTTTATCAATACCTTTCTAACGAATCTGAAAAATCGAAGTTTCATAGCGGGAATCAAAAGTTATGGCCGAATGAATTTTCAGAAAGGTCGCTATATAGAATATATAGCCCTGGAAAATTGATATTTTGCAAACGACCTCGTAATTCGACGAAACCACTTTTGTTGGGTCCGGGATGTCAAACTATTGCTAGGTTTCAAATTTCATAATTTTTGAAGCTAGTATGTGAGCGTGGCAAAAGAAAATGTGTTTGGTCAATTTTTGTTAAATTGGATCGACCAGAAAATGGCCATTTTTCAAACGATCTCAGAATTCAACGAAACTAGTTTTGTTGGGACCGTAGCGTCAAAACATAGCTAGATTTATATTTCTAGAATTTTTCGAATCAGTTTGTGGCCCTGGCAAATTGAAATGTACGTTCAAAGTTAAAATTAAATGTTTTATACTTTAATTTGAAGAATAACTGACTGTAACAGTCGAATTGGCCAACAAAAAATATCCCATTGTGTTCGGGATGGGGGTATTTAGCTAGGGACGACAGTCGTTGGGTTTGAATTGGTGTCCGTGTGGAGAAACACTATTTAAAAATTTATTAAAACCATTGGCCAATCAGAAATTTTCTTTCATTATTTTAAAAAAAAAAAAAAACATCAGAAAACCCTTTTTCTCCCTCTCGACCGACGATCCACGTTTTCGCCCCTTCTCCTCCAAATCGCCGCCGCCACAGGCGATTCCAGTCTTCGCCACCCCCTACCTCGAAGCGGCTCCCTCTCCTCTTTAAATCCGACCCCACCTCGACGCTTCCCATCACCGCATCGACGAGATCCACGGCCACGAACGTCGCGACTTCCCATCGCAGCCACGAGCAGATCCGACCACCGAACCACCTCAAACCACCCTGCGCCGACTCCCCTTTCCTCCCTCTTCCACGTCATCACCTCTGATCATCCTATCGTGCCTCGGTTCTCGCGAAAACTGGAACCCTAGTTTTGAACCATCGTGAAAGGTGGGTCCTTTTTGATGTTTGAACTTTGAAAAATCATATCTTTATGGTGTGTTGACGAAATTCGATGAAACAGGAAACGTCGGGACCGCAAGGAGGCTCTCTACCACATAGAAGAGACCGCGGATTTTTCTGAGTCATCTACGTTTTTTAGCACTCCGAAAACCAATGTGAGAAATCTAAATTAAATGAATTTGAATGGAAAATGTCGTGTATAAATTATATAAGCGAAATATAAATTACACACGTGTTGTATACCTCATGTACATGCGTTGTGTAAGCTATATAAGCGAAGCATGAATTATACATGCATAGTATAATTGATATATGTGTTGAAATGCAAGTGAAATATAGAAATTATAAATACATATATATACATATATATACATACATATATATATATATATATATATATATATATATATATATATATACACTCCCCTCGTCCACAAACCATGGACGATATTTATTCTTGTGTATTGGTGTGAAATATTGGATGAAAAATGCGAATGGTTGAATAATTGTTTGTGGTTGATATTGATTGGTTGTGGTTGAAAAATACCCATTGGTGATTGAAATGAATTGGAAATAATTGTGAAAATAAAAATAAAACATGCCGCCTGCGTGCGAATTAGATGCATGAATCCCCATTGTCAAAAACCGCGAGGTTTTAAGGTAGAGCGAGGAGCCGTACTAGGGACGGTGCCGGTTTTAACTACCCTGCCGTTATGCTGCCGAAATTTTGAATAATATTCATATGTTAGAGTTATTTTCATATGTTGAAATTATCTTCATGCGTTGAAATTAAAGTCATGTGTTGAAACTATATCCATGTGTGGAAATGCTCATGTGTTGAGAAGTGATGTGTGAAAATTAAATTCATGTGTGAACGAATGAAGTGTTTAAACAATAAAAATCACATTTTTATAATATATATGAAGTATGTAAAATATTCGCCTTGTATATAAATAGTTTCAACAATAAAAATTTCATCTTTCTTATATGAACAACATATATAAAATATCCATGTGTGGAAATGCTCATGTGTTGAGAAGTGTGTGTGTTGGAAAAGTTCATGTGTTGAATAAAAAGATTGAACAATAAAAATTACATTTTTATTGAAACTATGAAGTGTTAAAAACATTCATGTGTTGAATAAATATTTTAAATGATAAAAATATCATTTTTATCATATATGTGATATGCTAAAGACATGCGAGCGTTGAAATAAATATTTGTGAAAGGAATATTATTTTTAACATGCATAGGACTAAATAAAATAGTCATGTGTTGAAATATATTTTAGTTCGCCAAAATTATCATCTTTGAAATGTGAAGTGTTAAAAATAGTCACTTGTTCAAATAAATATGCATGAGTTGAAATATTCATTAATTAGCTAATGATATGATTTTTGCCTATGCATGCAACATTAGAATGAATGGTGTTTTTAAACCGAATTGAATCAAATATGAAGTTGAATGGAAAATGAGAAGTGATAAGAATTGTATATATGTACATGCATATTTATTGAACAGGTTATAGCGAAGAGGCTAGAGAAGAGGAATAAAATTTTGTGCCCAACAAATAGGTACACGTTTACTGTTTTGTTTGGGTGATGATTTTATGAGCCTATTGGCTTTTTCTTTTTCTTTTTGACATGAGACGCCCGTGTGGCTATTTGGGAATTTTCCCAGCCCCTCCCGTAAAAAGGAGGTTATGGCGAAATTTTCTGAAATTTAAGGGCGTTAGTGATATTTTTGAAGTGAAAACGATATTGAAATCGTCGAATGAACTATATTTATATAAATATATAAATATAATTAAATTAAAACGAATCGGGGTCGTGCAGTTCGTATTTTGAAACCGTGATTTTAAATGACTAGTGCGGGAAATCCGACCGTTGGATTTTCCCGAAACCGCAATCGTTGGGTTCGCCTTGGAAATATCTTTCCAATGGCACCAACTTTGTAAAGATCCGATGGTTGGATTGTCTGGAATGTTTAATTCAAATCTGAAGAAAAACAGCGCCAGAAACGATTATATATATATATATATATATTTATATAATTAAATTAAATCAAATAACGACGCTGCAGTTCGTAATTTGAAATCGTAACTTCAAATGACTAGTGAGGAAGATCCGACCGTCGGATTTTCCCGAAACTGAAACCGTTGGATTCGTTTTGAAATGATCTTTCTAATGATATAAAATTTGTGAAGATCCAACGGTTAGATTTTCATATATGTGTAAAACAAATTTAGTGAAAAACAGCGCCAGTGCATCGACACGACCTGAAACGTCGTTAAATTAAATATGACCGTTTTAAATGAATAAAAATGGCGATATATCGTTATAAAATACTATAGACGATATAGAGTGGAAATAAACCAATTTTGTTGTGTTTGCTTGATATGTGATGGTTGAATGTATTTAACATGAAAATTATAACTAAAGAACTGAAATGTGGATGTTGAATAGTCTAACCTTGTGATAAATTGATTTGAAAATCTAAATATACGTGGGTTATTTGAAAGGCTGAGTTCACCTCATTTCAAATAATCGATCGACGTTGAGAAGTCGAAGAGTCGAAGACGGTTGAAGACCGACGATCTTCACATTGGATGGATGGGCGCTACTGATGCTCGTGATCGGAGTAGCTACCTTGAAAGAGCTGAAGTAGTAGCCGTCCAGACATACTGTTGATTGTTCGGATATACGAGGAAATTGGTGCCTCCGGTTTCGTTCAAACCCAGAACGGAATTGTAAATGGACATGGAGTGGATTGCCTGTGTGGCACGCCTAAGTGGCATATGATCAAGGCTTCTGTTGCAAAGCAAAGTCTTGTGGTTGATGATCAAAGCATGGTCTGTGTGACGTAGCTTTGTGTATAACGTGAATTCGCGAGCCTCACACCTCGGTATGAGTCAAAAACGGGATAGTGACTGTAGGGAGAGCACGACGTTTCTTTCTAGCTAAGGTGGTGTCAGTGACCTACCAGCCCTGACATTATATATACTTTTCACCTGTGTGGTTGTTGGAGTACGAGGCGCCACGATTATAGGTCTGTAAGGACCGGGAAACGTGTGTTCAGGAATAACTAATCCTCAAAAGTAAGAGAGGACCGGCCCTGAAGATCCAAGGATCATAGTGAGGTCCTGAGACATTTGCTAGAGTGTCTCGAATCGGAGAGGAGCTTGCCCCTTGCCTCGACTCATGAAGGAATCCAATTTCCAATACGAAATATGCGGATGTGATTGTATTACTAGTACGGCGACATTGTGGTATGGGTCATTTATGCCGCCTATGATTGATATTTATGATTGAAATCGCTTTTGAAACAGATATGCACTAGTAATAATATCAAACACTTTTGTTTTATTCGTATGAAGCATTTTTGGCCATTATAAGGTAAAACTCTATCCTCCGGCTTGCGTTGCATTGTGTGATGGGACCTGAGTCTTATAATGGCTTCATTTTATAAAAAGCATTGCGATGATTTGATCATTTACTTTATTTCATGCACTAGCACTCATTGGAGTAAACCCGTTCCACGAAAGTGGCGTGGTCCTTTGATTTGCCTTATTATTGTTTTTAATAAGTTAAGTAGATTTCTCATACCAGTCCCATGACTGACTCTTAGTTTGTTTCACCTTGCAAACTCGGGTGCCCTCATTTTCACATGGGCAGCCTAGTTACAGGTATCTGGTGCACTTTTTGGCTCATGGCGAGGCTTGACTACACCGTGCTGACTTTGACTCTTTCCGCCATTATAGTATATGTATTATGATTCCGCCATTGGCGATGTAGACTGATATTTATTTTGTGTACTCTTTATGTATGATTCCGCCTCTGGCGATGGTGACTGATTATGTATTATTATGCACTAAGTTGTATCCTGCAATGTGCTCTCTGATGTGGTGATATCTATATGATTCCGCTGTCATATGTGTGTAAATTATTCTATTTTATGTTTATGCTATTATCGGTGATCTGCTAATGATGATTAATGTGTTATATTCCAATGATTATCCTTAACACCGTGTCACGGGGTTTTGGGATCGTCACAGCTGGTATCAGAGCTTTGGTTAACCTTAGTTCTGGAGTCTAACACATTAAACACTTCGTCAAAATAGAATCAGTAGTATTCTAAGGTGAGTAGCTCAGTAGAGATAGGACTAGTAAAGTCCTAGAATGAGCCAAGCAGAATAGCAAAAATAATTTGATCAGTCCATCGTTATCTTTCCTTAAATTTTCTGCTTAACCATGCAATAAATTATCGTTTCTGTAAGCTGACTCTTTTCTTGCTTATATAGAATTTGAAAAATGGCTACCCGAGTAGCCGCTGCTAGAGGAGGCCGTGCTGGCCATGGCAGAGGACGAGGAGAAGTCCCAGTTGAAGAAGGACCCTTGATACAAACCCTGGCCGCTCAATACTTTGAGCTGGACCGCGTAGCTAAGAGATACATAAACCTAGGAGGCAAGACCTTCTCGGGAACTGGCACTGTAATAGAGGCCCTTGCATGGCTCAAAACATGCGAGAAAATACTAGAAGGCCTAAGGCTTGGAGACCAAGATAAAGCTATTATGGGTGCCTGGCTTATGCAAGAACAAGCTGAACTATGGTGGGAATCTCTCACGGCCGGGAATAGAGAAGCTGGTAGAACCTAGGATGGATTCAAAGAACTCTTCAAAGAGAAATATGTCCCGGAACAAGCCCTAGAACGCATGCACGATGACTTCGCCAACCTCCAGCAGGGGGATCTTTCGGTGCAGGATTATCTGAATAAATTTACACAGTTGTCCCCCTATGCTCCGGAGCTTGTCGCCACTGCAAAGTCCAAGAATAAGAGGTTCATCCTCGGGCTGAAGTGACAGTATCATGATAGAGCCATGGCCCACATCAAGCTGGGATTTAATGAATTGGTGGAAATGATGTGCAACTACGAAGACCTTGACCAAAGGCACCTGGAGCAGGATCGCGCTAAAAGCCAAGCCGGGAAGAAACGCAAGCCTGCTGTGAATCAAGCCGAGTCAAGCCAAGCAGCATCCTCGAAACCACAGACTGGCAGGCCGCCAAGCGGAATCTGCTATAACTGTGGCAAGATGGGGCAGTTCTCTAATGTTTGCACCGCCCCGAAGAGGCAGAAGACAAATTCACAAGGTTCAAGCCAGGGCTCTCAGAACCCTCGCTCCTGCTTTAATTGCCGCAAGACAGATCATCTTGTAAAAGACTGTCCTTTGCTGAAGAAGGCCGCAGTAGCTCACGTGTTTGACGGGTCGAACCCGCCAGCTGCTTCCGAAGGAGCAGGTAAACCCGATGTTTTGGGAGGTACCCTTACAATTAAAAATATTCCTGTTTCTGTATTGTTTGACACGGGTGCATCACGTAGTTTTATTGCTAGTAACACAGTGCACAAATTAAAGTTAAAACAAAGAAAGCTGAAAGAATCGGTCGAGGTACATAACCCGATAGGAGGATCTCTCATTCTCAGTGCATGTTATAGAGTGCCAATCTCTTATTCTTCCTACAAATTTTCTTTCAATTTAATCACCATGGATTTTCCCGAATTCGATATCATTCTCGGGCTTAATTGGTTAACGAAATACGAAGCTGAGGTAAAGTTTGCAGAAAGGATAGTGAAAATTCGAACGAAGCTTGGATATATTACTGTACCATGTCATGGTTCGAATCCAGATAGAAAAGAATTTTGGTCTGCGTTAGAAGTTATCCCCACTTCCATAGAAAAGATTCCTATTGTTAGAAACTATGCCGATGTGTTTGAAGAAGTCGAAAACTTACCTCCGCAAAGAGAAATAGAATTCAGAATCGATCTAATTCCCAATGCCAGACCAGTGGTACATCCAATTCGCAGAATGACTCCAAAGGAAAAAGAAGAATTAGGCGATCAAACTCATCAACTGTTGTGGAAGGGTCTAATCAGACCTAGCTTTTCTAATTGGGGTGCAGCTGTAGTGTTTGTTCCAAAGTCAGACGGTACTCTTCGATTGTGTGTTGATTACCGAGACCTCAACAAACAGACGCTCAAAAACAAATACCCATTACCCCGCATCGATGATCTGCTAGACCAATTAAATGGGGCGAGAGTATTTTCCCGAATGGACCTAGCTACAGGTTTTCATCAATTGAGAATAGCAGAGGAGTGTGTTCCTTTGACAGATTTCAGAGGTCCAGACATATTTTATGAATGGTTAGTAATGCCGTTCGGCCTGTGCAACGCTTCAGCATACTTTGTCGATCTAATGAATAGAGTGTTCAGGGGAGTTCTGAATAAATTTGTCCTCGTATTCATCGATGATATTTTAATCTACTCCAAATCAAAACCCGAGCATGAAAAACACTTATAACAAGTATTGGAGATTCTAAGAAAGAACGTCTTCAAAGCCAAATTCTCTAAATGTATCTTCTGGCAAGAAGAAGTGAAGTTTCTTGGCCATGTCGTGTCAAAGAAAGGGATTTCTGTAGATCCGAGCAAAATAACAGCGATTCAAGACTGGAAACAACCCACTACACCCACAGAGGTTAGAAGTTTTATGGGGTTGGCTAGTTATTATTGAAAGTTCGTTAAGGATTTTTCGAAGATATCCGGTCCGTTAACGAAGCTCACGAAGAAGCATGAGAAATTTAAGTGGACTTCCGACTGTGAAGAAGCTTTCCAGGAATTGAAATCGAAACTGACAACTGCTCCAGTGTTAACCATTATTGATGGCAATCAGGATTTGACAGTTTGGACAGATGCTTCTATTAGAGGTCTTGGTGCCGTGTTAATGCAAAGAGGCCAAGTAGTCGCTTATGCAAGCCGCCAACTGAAACCACATGAGAAGAATTATGTAACTCATGATCTTGAGTTGCTAGCTATCGTTTTTGCGTTGAAAATCTGGAGGCATTATTTATTGGGCGAGAAATTTGTACTGTACACAGATCATCAATCATTGAAGTATTTATACACCCAGAAAGATCTGAATTTGAGACAGCAGCGTTGGCTAGAATTTCTTGCAGCGTATGATCTTGATATCCTGTATACGCCGGGAAAGGCTAACGTTGTAGCGGATGCGCTTAGTAGAAAAACCGCAATCATTGCCAATCTTATAATTACGCCAGGATTGATTGATAAAATATCTGTTCTTCAGAAAAGTGACAATTTTGTGAAAGAGATGATAAGAAGGATTCAAAGGGGCGAAGGCTCCAGTTTCCAAGTGGATTGTGAGGGAGTTCTGAGATTGAATAGAAGAATATGTGTTCCCGACATTCCTGAGCTCAAAAGAGAAGTGCTAGATGAATGCCATAAATCTAAACTTTGCATTCATCCTGGTGTGAGTAAAATGTACAACGATATCAAACGCACTTTCTGGTAGAAGGCAATGAAGAGGGATATTTCTTTGTATGTTTGTAGGTGCCCTACTTGTCAATTAGTCAAGAGCGACCAACAGAAGCTAGCTGGATTGTTGCAACCGTTGGAAGTCCCAGGTTGGAAATAGGAACAGATTTCCGTGGATTTCATAGATGGTTTGCCGCGAACCAGGAAAGGTAATGACAGCATTTGGGTAATCGTAGATCGCTTCACGAAGACTGCCCATTTCATACCTGTCAGATCCAATAGAACCGCTCAAAGTCTAGCACAGATATATTTCAAAGAAATCGTTAAGCTGCATGGAATTCCCATCAGCATAGTCAGTGATAGAGACCTAATATTTGCTAGCAAATTCTGGGAGGCTTTCCAGACAGAATTGGGAACGAAACTGAATATGAGCACCGCTTATCACCCTCAAACAGATGGCCGAACTGAGCGGGTGAATAGAATTCTAGAAGATTTATTGCGGGCTTATGTAATTGATTTCGGTGGGTCATAGGAAGATCACTTGCATTTGGCAGAATTCTCATATAACAAAAGCTATCAAGCAAGTTTGGGAATGTCGCCATTTGAAGCATTATATGGCAGACCGTGCAGATCTCCAGCATGTTGGGTAGAACCTGGCAACAGACTTGTGTTAGAACCTGATATGATTAGAGAAGCATCTGATAAAGTCGACTTCATCAAAAAGCGATTGAGAACCGCGCAAAGCTGACAGAAAAGTTATGCAGATTCTAGAAGTAGAGATTTGACATTTGCTGTTGGTGACCATGTTTATTTGAAAGTTTCTCCGATGAGAGGAGTAAACAGATTTGGCAAAACTGGGAAGTTGGCACCGAGATTTATTGGTCCCTTTCCTATGCTTGAACGAATTGGAACTCTTGCTTATAGGGTTCAATTACCAGATTGGTTGCCTGGAGTGCATGATGTATTTCACGTATCTCAACTTAGAAGACATGTGCATGATCCGGATCTTGTTGTAGAAGAAGCAGCGCAACAGGATATAGACATAACTCCAGAATTAGCAGTCAGAAGAGAGCCATTAAAGATTGTTGGCAAAGAAACTAGAGAACTAATGTAACACCCCACCTCCGCTAGGGTCACTCGCAAAGGAATGCACTAGCTTTAGAGGGGCATTATTGGTAAACATGCACAGAAATATCACAAGACAGAACATATATAAATAGCGGAAGTAAAATCAAACTTTCATAACATGAATAAATAAGGTCTAAAGCCTTTTACATCAGAGTACATCAAAACCTGTCTTGCAAAAATAAAGAAGCATAAAAAAACCTTTTCATAAATTATTCCCCAAGTAAAAACAGTAAAGTGGCCATAGCCAAGAGAAGTCCAAGCCATCCATGATGACCTTCAGGCAGAAGAAGTCCAAACTAAACAGCATTGTTTCCTCCCTGTAACCTGGGGGGGGGGGGAAACGGAAGAAAAGAGGCGAAACAAAACGGGTCAGTCAAAAAGACTGAGTAAGTCCTATCTACTTCCAGCATAAAAACAGGTAAAGGTAACATGACATGCATAAACTGAAAGTAAACATAAAGATGACTACAAGATAGATAAACTAAATCGGGGTAACGGGCTGAACTACTGTAGCAAGCTAAACTAAGGTATCGTGGTAAACCACGGTGTCATGATAAATCAAGGTATCACATCGTCAGATCTCTATCGGGTACATTATCCCAAGGTATCTACCCCGTCTAACATCCCACGGTATCTATTATGTATATTCTTCCTAGTTCTAACATGTATATTTGCTCTGCACCTCTCGTACTAGTATCCCTACCCGCGTCACGTGTTAACCATGAATGTCCCGTGCTCAAAGTCGTGTTATGGTCCATGTCAACCTAATATCGCATATATAGGTTACTCAAATCATATGTTTCTTTCCATGTATATAAGTTCAGTCCTTTGCCGTACCTCATACGGGCTTCCTCATGTCGTATTATCCTTGAATTCGTTGGACTGTCACCCTTGTTCTAGCTAGGCTCTTCCATATGAATCATCGTTTGAACTACTAGGACTTACGCCACCTAGAACCACTAGGGATTACGCTTACCTATTGCACGCTTTCGTATTTCGGTTTGGGTTAAACCACCTAGGCCACTAGGGATTACGCTAACCCTCAACCGCGCCCTTTTCCCCACGCATTCATCGTGAATCGTTTTTCTATAACTGTATGCACATGTATCACATCGTGCCATCCGAGTCCTGTCACAGGGCAAAACAAGAAATACAGGACTCGGTCGGGAGCTTTAGATTTATCTGCCGATGCAGATACTAAGGTCTGCTTTTCTACACGTGGCTATGGTCCCACGAGACCCCTCCCTCAACTAGTGAAAGGCAACACAAGAGAAAATCTTGTATGAGAACTACACTCCGGTCAGCCCACATCCTACGACCTACCTCACCCATAATTAGATAGAAAATTATGGTCTGTTGGGTGTCCCCTGCCTTTCCGTACGTACAGGCTTGACTTAAGATGGTAGATGATCGACGAACTTGCTATCTCGGGCACCGTATGTATCCGCCGACTCACTGCTATCCACCCCAGTCTTTAGGTTGCTCGCATAGCAACCAAGGCATATTCTTGGTTCTTCTACCGCAGACCTCAACCTCTCGTGAGCCTAGTATAATGACCTGGCAGCTCACAGAGGGATCCCAAGAATATCCTCACGTCCCCCGAAGCCGCTGCTTCGTTATCCAGTTCGTTGGAGCCTTTATCTAAATCAGATAGCCTGCTCCTACGCGTATACTTAAACGATGACCTACCGTATCGGGTTACTCATCTATCTAAGAAGTGGTCCAGATTTCCTTGACTAAGAATTATTACTTAGTTCCCTTAACTAAGGTTTACCACTTAGCCTTATTTCCATTACCCTTGTTAACTATGGTTATTTACCTAATCCTCCGAATTAGGGTTTATCTAATGGGTTAAGTGTCGCTTAAGTTCATAACTTAGCCCGTCTACAAACCATGTCAAAATTGGCTGAGTATCCAAGCAATCCATAACTTAACCTCGTCTAATTATCATTTTAGATTGGTTAATTATATAAATTAACTTGACCTTGTCAAATTACCGAGTCAAATCGGTTAAGCGTATTCAAGTGATTCGTGACCTAGCCTTATCATGTTTTTACGTTAGATTGGTTAAGTTTAGATTAACTTAACCTCATCAAATTAACGAGTTCAATTGGTTAAGTATAGGTCACTTAAACTCATCAAATCATCGTGTTAAATTAGTTAAGTGTTTAACTTAACCCCATTAAATTACCAAGTGGGATTAATTAAGTCTAGGCTAATTTAACCCCATCCGATTACCATGTTTAGATTAGTTAGGCCTAATCTTAACCCCATCCATTAATTGTATTATACGGTTAAGTGTCATTAAGAAAATTTACTTAACCTTATCACGTTATCGTGTTGGATTGATTAAGTGTTGGTTAACTTAATCCCGTCCACTAGTCGTATAAAAATGGTCAAGTGTCATTAGGCAAATCAAGTTACTTAACCTACCCAAGCTTATCATGTTTTGTTAAGTATCATTAGCCTAATCAAATTACTTAACCCATTTGTCCATATCATATTTGGTTAAGCCTCATTAATCAAATTAACTTAACCCTATTATGTGGCATTAATTTAATTAATGCACCCTCAACCTCTCACATTAGACCTTGTTGTGGTTACTAGTTAAGCCGGGCGGGTCCGGGTAGATTTACACCACAACCTAGTCTAACCTCGGGTCTTAAGCGCGACATGACCAACTTCTCACATTGGGTCCTATTGTTTGCAACTACTAGTTAGGCCGGTCGGTTCCGGGTAGTTTTACGTTGCAAACTCAATCCAACCTCGAGTTGGCCATACTTATATTATCTAAGTTCATCATGTTTCCAAAACATGTTACAAGTTTTTCGAGCATTTGGGTAGACCTAACTTAATAGGTAAATTCCCAAAGGGTAGACCTAACTTAATAGGTAAATTCCCAAGCTCATGTTTTTATGCATACTTACATGTCATCTTCCATGTTATCTTTCAAGTCATATTTCCAAGTATAAACGCATGTCATATTCAAGTTAAGACTTTGCGACATGTTCATGTTTATCTAACTACCCAAAATCGTGTTTTCCCAAGCAAAGCGAGTCAACATAGTAAGGATACTATGTCACATATTAGTCTCAAAACATGCATGATGCCAAAAAGGGCTTGGCTTCCACATGCATAACATCATAAAGGGATTGGCCATAAACATGCATAGTGTCATAAGGTAATTCGGCCACAAACATGCATATTATCAAAAGGGATTTGGTCATAAACATGCACAACTTAAAAAGAGGGGATTGGCCACGAGCATGCATAATCTCATAAAGGATTTGGCCACAAACTTGCATGTTAGCGTAAGGGGTTTGGGTTCATAAACATGCATAAGCCCCAAAATCTTGCCTTAGCCAATGTTTCATAAGTAAAGTGGTTCCTAAAGGTTCATGCTAACATTTCATGCATAAAGATCCAAACTTGCAAGTTAAACTAGGTTATGCATAGCATGAGAGGCATGATTAAGTCACTCACATGGCCTAAGATCATAAATATGAACACAAGAGGCATGGTAAGGTTCATATAGATTCGCATAAGCATGTTTAGCCTCATTTTATCCCATGTCAACATTAAAAATACCGTTTTGATCCAAAAGTAGCTAGAACTTACATAGCATGGCAAGAGGACTAGGAGCATGAATCGTTTTGGCGAAGAAAGGTGGCTCCTTTGATGAAGATCCGCCATGAAACTCGCATAGAATTGTTGATTTGGCCTTGATTTGATGTAGCAAGCTTGCACCTTTTGATTTGAACTTGATTTGGATGCATAGGCTCTAGGGATTTGAGATGGAGGCCATGATCAAGATTGATTTTGGCAGCACTTAGTTGCTAGGTTTGATTTTTAGGGATTTAGGCTAGGTTTAGGATCTTTTTATAGAGATTAGGATAGTTTTAGGCCCTTAGATTAACCCTAGGATAGATTAGGACCATCAGATCTCGGAAGCTTCCAGACCCAGCCCAAGAACAAGACTAGGTGAGACAAACAGGTGCGCCAGGCTATATGGCCCGGCCACCCCCTGTCGACAGGCAAGTCGACAGGGCTGTCGACTTGGTCTGGGCCCAAGTCGACAGGCCTGTCGACAGCCCTGTCGACATGGCCTAGGCGGGAAACTCCCCGCCTAGCCCCAGATCTGATTACCAAAATCTGTTTCCGAAATTCAAATTTCCAGAAATCTTCTTTGGGCCTTTAACTGGTCATACGGACTCCGATTCTCGAAAACTCGGACTCTATTTCGCGTATTTTTCCGAGACGAACGCAATGGCACAGACCGTTTCATTTGATTCAGAATTTATAATTTAATTCTGTCTTGATTCTCGTTTTAACATGTTATCGAAATACGGGTCGTCACACGAAACACGGGTTGTTACATTCTCCCCTCCTTTTAGGATTTCGTCCCCGAAATCTCCAAGTTAGGAAGAACGTATCCTACCATCCATCATCCATCTACCCAAAACATCATCCACAAGCAACCATTGTCCTTAGATGATTTCTAATGCTGTATGAATATATGCAAAACGTGTGTGTGTACATGTTCCTTAGCTAAGGCTAATGATCAGGCCTGGATAATCTTCCTAATGCAAAAATATGTACAGTGTCATGAATCCAACATGTATGCAAATAGTCCTAGTCATATATATATACACTATATGCGTGCACAAACATTCATCCATATGCAACGTCCACATGGTAACACATTCAATTTCATCCATAAACAAATATAAATACTCGTGCATATGCAATATGAAATGTGACCGAGTCGAGCTAATACCTAATGTAAATTCGCGCATCCACGAGCAGCCACTTGCAACCATTTGCAACCATATCAACCATAACATGTTTCAAACACATGTTTACATCCATAGGGTTCTACCTAAGATTCCCTGAAACAGGGTCGAGAAGATAACTAAAACGAACTCCTTACGGGGTTTGTAACAGAAACAGGACCGAGAGGATATCCCTAAAAGATGGCCTACAAGCAAGCTCAACAGAAAACAGAGGTCGAGGATATATTCCCAAAAGAGATATCATGCACGTATTTAGTCTTCAGTCTCCTGCGTCGCATTACCTTGAGCTTAGTTCCATCGTGCATTGACCGCCCCTTTTTCTTCACGATTTCGCAGCTTCTTACTTCCTGTTTCCATAACATGAGTTGGAACTCATTTCCTCGTCGCCTCTCGTTCCACTTGCACTTATTCTTTCCCTAGCATACTTGGCTCAACCATATCTACGTACTCAAGCCAGCTCCCCAAAATTCACTAGTGAATTCTGGATCTCGTTTTCCGATGCCAATCCAAATTGCCAAGAGTCCTTACTAGGGTGATTCCTATAACTCATACATAATCTAAACGAACCATCCGTCTTAGCGGCGAATTCTATTCAAACGGATTACCAACAACTGCATCCTGGGATTCTAGGTAACTAGCCATGACAGAACCCAAAAGGTTACACGAGACTTCGAGGGTATTACCAAAGCAAGCCAAGAGTCTAACTACCCTCCTTCTAAGACCGAGAGTGGCATCCCTTACTGGATAACCACTTCATTCCTCGAATCCATCCACAACTTATAAATATAAGCATTATTTCCAAGCTCAACACTTGACATAGACATTCTCAAATCCAAACAAGCCATGAGTAAATGGACCGTTCTTCCAATAGGACTTGAGACAAAAGCGGGATTCTCTACTACGCTAGTACTAAGGTGCAGAGACTCAACTATCGAAGCGGACTTAAAAGATGCGGTGATCAAAACAAAGTCCCGACAGGATGATAGAGAAGAAAAGCTAAACCTTTGACAAGATCGTTACCCTCCTTCTGAGGTACCCTAGAAATGAGAGCATACTATTGCCCTCCGAATGATCTTGTCCCTGTTCCATGATACTTAACTATCCATCCCGTTTCACCATGCCAAAGGTACTCTCTCATCATGGGTTTCATTGTTCATCTTTCTCCCTCCCTTGAGGACTAAGCCATACCAACAAGTTGCTCATCCTTAAGCTCGTGTCCTTTATCCTCTTCCTTACTATCCTTTCTTATAACGCAGCCACTGGTCTCTCGAGAACCACCTCCATCGTAAGGAAAACACTTTCGTAGGTAGAAAAGACTAGTCGCAGTTAAAACTACTGGGACTACAGATGGGGGAAAGAAAGGAAAAGAGATTAAATCAAGGAAACAAGGATGATGCTAATGGCCTTTGGGGAATAGCCTTTTTCTTTTTAAAAGAAAATTTTCTTGAAAAATGCTTCTTTGTAAACGGTTTTTCAAATAATTTTCAAAAGGTCTTTAAAAACTTTTGCCCAGTCTGGTAACCTTCTGCTCTGATACCAAATGTAACACCCCACCTCCGCTAGGGTCACTCGCAAAGGAATGCACTAGCTTTAGAGGGGCATTATTGGTAAACATGCACAGAAATATCACAAGACAAAACATATATAAATAGCGGAAGTAAAATCAAACTTTCATAACATGAATAAATAAGGTCTAAAGCCTTTTACATCAGAGTACATCAAAACCTGTCTTGCAAAAATAAAGAAGCATAAAAAAACCTTTTCATAAATTATTCCCCAAGTAAAAACAGTAAAGTGGCCATAGCCAAGAGAAGTCCAAGCCATCCATGATGACCTTCAGGCAGAAGAAGTCCAAACTAAACAGCATTGTTTCCTCCCTGTAACCTTGGGGGGGGGGGGGGAAACGGAAGAAAAGAGGCGAAACAAAACGGGTCAGTCAAAAAGACTGAGTAAGTCCTATCTACTTCCAGCATAAAAACAGGTAAAGGTAACATGACATGCATAAACTGAAAGTAAACATAAAGATGACTACAAGATAGATAAACTAAATCGGGGTAACGGGCTGAACTACTGTAGCAAGCTAAACTAAGGTATCGTGGTAAACCACGGTGTCATGATAAATCAAGGTATCACATTGTCAGATCTCTATCGGGTACATTATCCCAAGGTATCTACCCCGTCTAACATCCCACGGTATCTATTATGTATATTCTTCCTAGTTCTAACATGTATATTTGCTCTGCACCTCTCGTACTAGTATCCCTACCCGCGTCACGTGTTAACCATGAATGTCTCGTGCTCAAAGTCGTGTTATGGTCCATGTCAACCTAATATCGCATATATAGGTTACTCAAATCATATGTTTCTTTCCATGTATATAAGTTCAGTCCTTTGCCGTACCTCGTACGGGCTTCCTCATGTCGTATTATCCTTGAATTCGTTGGACTGTCACCCTTGTTCTAGCTAGGCTCTTCCATATGAATCATCGTTTGAACTACTAGGACTTACGCCACCTAGAACCACTAGGGATTACGCTTACCTATTGCACGCTTTCGTATTTCGGTTTGGGTTAAACCACCTAGGCCACTAGGGATTACGCTAACCCTCAACCGCGCCCTTTTCCCCACGCATTCATCGTGAATCGTTTTTCTATAACTGTATGCACATGTATCACATCGTGCCATCCGAGTCCTGTCACAGGGCAAAACAAGAAATACAGGACTCGGTCGGGAGCTTTAGATTTATCTGCCGATGCAGATACTAAGGTCTGCTTTTCTACACGTGGCTATGGTCCCACGAGACCCCTCCCTCAACTAGTGAAAGGCAACACAAGAGAAAATCTTGTATGAGAACTACACTCCGGTCAGCCCACATCCTACGACCTACCTCACCCATAATTAGATAGCAAATTATGGTCTGTTGGGTGTCCCCTGCCTTTCCGTACGTACACGCTTGGCTTAAGATGGTAGATGATCGACGAACTTGCTATCTCGGGCACCGTATGTATCCGCCGACTCACTGCTATCTACCCCAGTCTTTAGGTTGCTCGCATAGCAACCTAGGCATATTCTTGGTTCTTCTACCGCAGACCTCAACCTCTCGTGAGCCTAGTATAATGACCTGGCAGCTCACAGAGGGATCCCAAGAATATCCTCACGTCCCCCGAAGCCGCTGCTTCGTTACCCAGTTCGTTGGAGCCTTTATCTAAATCAGATAGCCTGCTCCTACGCGTATACTTAAACGATGACCTACCGTATCGGGTTACTCATCTATCTAAGAAGTGGTCCACATTTCCTTGACTAAGAATTATTACCTAGTTCCCTTAACTAAGGTTTACCACTTAGCCTTATTTCCATTACCCTTGTTAACTATGGTTATTTACCTAATCCTCCGAATTAGGGTTTATCTAATGGGTTAAGTGTCGCTTAAGTTCATAACTTAGCCCATCTACAAACCATGTCAAAATTGGCTGAGTATCCAAGCAATCCATAACTTAACCTCGTCTAATTATCATTTTAGATTGGTTAATTATATAAATTAACTTGACCTTGTCAAATTACCGAGTCAAATCGGTCAAGCGTATTCAAGTGATTCGTGACCTAGCCTTATCATGTTTTTACGTTAGATTGGTTAAGTTTAGATTAACTTAACCTCATCAAATTAACGAGTTCGATTGGTTAAGTATAGGTCACTTAAACTCATCAAATCATCGTGTTAAATTAGTTAAGTGTTTAACTTAACCCCATTAAATTACCAAGTGGGATTAATTAAGTCTAGGCTAATTTAACCCCATCCGATTACCATGTTTAGATTAGTTAGGCCTAATCTTAACCCCATCCATTAATTGTATTATACGGTTAAGTGTCATTAAGAAAATTTACTTAACCTTATCACGTTATCGTGTTGGATTGATTAAGTGTTGGTTAACTTAATCCCGTCCACTAGTCGTATAAAAATGGTCAAGTGTCATTAGGCAAATCAAGTTACTTAACCTACCCAAGCTTATCATGTTTTGTTAAGTATCATTAGCCTAATCAAATTACTTAACCCATTTGTCCATATCATATTTGGTTAAGCCTCATTAATCAAATTAACTTAACCCTATTATGTGGCATTAATTTAATTAATGCACCCTCAACCTCTCACATTAGACCTTGTTGTGGTTACTAGTTAAGCCGGGCGGGTCCGGGTAGATTTACACCACAACCTAGTCTAACCTCGGGTCTTAAGCGCGACATGACCAACTTCTCACATTGGGTCCTATTGTTTGCAACTACTAGTTAGGCCGGTCGGTTCCGGGTAGTTTTACGTTGCAAACTCAATCCAACCTCGAGTTGGCCATACTTATATTATCTAAGTTCATCATGTTTCCAAAACATGTTACAAGTTTTTCGAGCATTTGGGTAGACCTAACTTAATAGGTAAATTCCCAAAGGGTAGACCTAACTTAATAGGTAAATTCCCAAGCTCATGTTTTTATGCATACTTACATGTCATCTTCCATGTTATCTTTCAAGTCATATTTCCAAGTATAAACGCATGTCATATTCAAGTTAAGACTTTGCGACATGTTCATGTTTATCTAACTACCCAAAATCGTGTTTTCCCAAGCAAAGCGAGTCAACATAGTAAGGATACTATGTCACATATTAGTCTCAAAACATGCATGATGCCAAAAAGGGCTTGGCTTCCACATGCATAACATCATAAAGGGATTGGCCATAAACATGCATAGTGTCATAAGGTAATTCGGCCACAAACATGCATATTATCAAAAGGGATTTGGTCATAAACATGCACAACTTAAAAAGAGGGGATTGGCCACGAGCATGCATAATCTCATAAAGGATTTGGCCACAAACTTGCATGTTAGCGTAAGGGGTTTGGGTTCATAAACATGCATAAGCCCCAAAATCTTGCCTTAGCCAATGTTTCATAAGTAAAGTGGTTCCTAAAGGTTCATGCTAACATTTCATGCATAAAGATCCAAACTTGCAAGTTAAACTAGGTTATGCATAGCATGAGAGGCATGATTAAGTCACTCACATGGCCTAAGATCATAAATATGAACACAAGAGGCATGGTAAGGTTCATATAGATTCGCATAAGCATGTTTAGCCTTATTTTATCCCATGTCAACATTAAAAATACCGTTTTGATCCAAAAGTAGCTAGAACTTACATAGCATGGCAAGAGGACTAGGAGCATGAATCGTTTTGGCGAAGAAAGGTGGCTCCTTTGATGAAGATCCGCCATGAAACTCGCATAGAAATGTTGATTTGGCCTTGATTTGATGTAGCAAGCTTTCACCTTTTGATTTGAACTTGATTTGGATGCATAGGCTCTAGGGATTTGAGATGGAGGCCATGATCAAGATTGATTTTGGCAGCACTTAGTTGCTAGGTTTGATTTTTAGGGATTTAGGCTAGGTTTAGGATCTTTTTATAGAGATTAGGATAGTTTTAGGCCCTTAGATTAACCCTAGGATAGATTAGGACCATCAGATCTCGGAAGCTTCCAGACCCAGCCCAAGAACAAGACTAGGTGAGACAAACAGGTGCGCCAGGCTATATGCCCCGGCCACCCCCTGTCGACAGGCAAGTCAACAGGGCTGTCGACTTGGTCTGGGCCCAAGTCGACAGGCCTGTCGACAGCCCTGTCGACATGGCCTAGGCGGGAAACTCCCCGCCTAGCCCCAGATCTGATTACCAAAATCTGTTTCCGAAATTCAAATTTCCAGAAATCTTCTTTGGGCCTTTAACGGGTCATACGGACTCCTATTCTCGAAAACTCGGACTCTATTTCGCGTATTTTTCCGAGACGAACGCAATGGCACAGACCGTTTCATTTGATTCAGAATTTATAATTTAATTCTGTCTTGATTCTTGTTTTAACATGTTATCGAAATACGGGTCGTCACACGAAACACGGGTTGTTACATTCTCCCCTCCTTTTAGGATTTCGTCCCCGAAATCTCCAAGTTAGGAAGAACGTATCCTACCATCCATCATCCATCTACCCAAAACATCATCCACAAGCAACCATTGTCCTTAGATGATTTCTAATGTTGTATGAATATATGTAAAACGTGTGTGTGTACATGTTCCTTAGCTAAGGCTAATGATCAGGCCTGGATAATCTTCCTAATGCAAAAATATGTACAGTGTCATGAATCCAACATGTATGCAAATAGTCCTAGTCATATATATACACTATATGCGTGCACAAACATTCATCCATATGCAACGTCCACATGGTAACACATTCAATTTCATCCATAAACAAATATAAATACTCGTGCATATGCAATATGAAATGTGACCGAGTCGAGCTAATACTAATGTAAATTCGCGCATCCACGAGCAGCCACTTGCAACCATTTGCAACCATATCAACCATAACATGTTTCAAATACATGTTTACATCCATAGGGTTCTACCTAAGATTCCCTGAAACAGGGTCGAGAAGATAACTAAAACGAACTCCTTACGGGGTTTGTAACAGAAACAGGACCGAGAGGATATCCCTAAAAGATGGCCTACAAGCAAGCTCAACAGAAAACAGGGGTCGAGGATATATTCCCAAAAGAGATATCATGCACGTATTTAGTCTTCAGTCTCCTGCGTCGCATTACCTTGAGCTTAGTTCCATCGTGCATTGACCGCCCCTTTTTCTTCACGATTTCGCAGCTTCTTACTTCCTGTTTCCATAACATGAGTTGGAACTCATTTCCCCGTCGCCTCTCGTTCCACTTGCACTTATTCTTTCCCTAGCATACTTGGCTCAACCATATCTACGTACTCAAGCCAGCTCCCCAAAATTCACTAGTGAATTCTGGATCTCGTTTTCCGATGCCAATCCAAATTGCCAAGAGTCCTTACTAGGGTGATTCCTATAACTCATACATAATCGAAACGAACCATCCGTCTTAGCGGCGAATTCTATTCAAACGGATTACCAACAACTGCATCCTGGGATTCTAGGTAACTAGCCATGACAGAACCCAAAAGGTTACACGAGACTTCGAGGGTATTACCAAAGCAAGCCAAGAGTCTAACTACCCTCCTTCTAAGACCGAGAGTGGCATCCCTTACTGGATAACCACTTCATTCCTCGAATCCATCCACAACTTATAAATATAAGCATTATTTCCAAGCTCAACACTTGACATAGACATTCTCAAATCCAAACAAGCCATGAGTAAATGGACCAATCTTCCAATAGGACTTGAGACAAAAGCGGGATTCTCTACTACGCTAGTACTAAGGTGCAGAGACTCAACTATCGAAGCATACTTAAAAGATGCGGTGATCAAAACAAAGTCCCGACAGGATGATAGAGAAGAAAAGCTAAACCTTTGACAAGATCGTTACCCTCCTTCTGAGGTACCCTAGAAATGAGAGCATACTATTGCCCTCCGAATGATCTTGTCCCTGTTCCATGATACTTAACTATCCATCCCGTTTCACCATGCCAAAGGTACTCTCTCATCATGGGTTTCATTGTTCATCTTTCTCCCTCCCTTGAGGACTAAGCCATACCAACAAGTTGCTCATCCTTAAGCTCGTGTCCTTTATCCTCTTCCTTACTATCCTTTCTTATAACGTGGCCACTGGTCTCTCGAGAACCACCTCCATCGTAAGGAAAACACTTTCGTAGGTAGAAAAGACTAGTCGCAGTTAAAACTACTGGGACTACAGATGGGGGAAAGAAAGGAAAAGAGATTAAATCAAGGATGATGCTAATGGCCTTTGGGGAATAGCCTTTTTCTTTTTAAAAGAAAATTTTCTTGAAAAATGCTTCTTTGTAAACGGTTTTTCAAATAATTTTCAGAAGGTCTTTAAAAACTTTTGCCCAGTCTGGTAACCTTCTGCTCTGATACCAAATGTAACACCCCACCTCCGCTAGGGTCACTCGCAAAGGAATGCACTAGCTTTAGAGGGGCATTATTGGTAAACATGCACAGAAATATCACAAGATAGAACATATATAAATAGCGGAAGTAAAATCAAACTTTCATAACATGAATAAATAAGGTCTAAAGCCTTTTACATCAGAGTACATCAAAACCTGTCTTGCAAAAATAAAGAAGCATAAAAAAACCTTTTCATAAATTATTCCCCAAGTAAAAACAGTAAAGTGGCCATAGCCAAGAGAAGTCCAAGCCATCCATGATGACCTTCAGGCAGAAGAAGTCCAAACTAAACAACATTGTTTCCTCCCTGTAACCTGGGGGGGGGGGGGGAAACGGAAGAAAAGAGGCGAAACAAAATGGGTCGGTCAAAAAGACTGAGTAAGTCCTATCTACTTCCAGCATAAAAACAGGTAAAGGTAACATGACATGCATAAACTGAAAGTAAACATAAAGATGACTACAAGATAGATAAACTAAATCGGGGTAACGGGCTGAACTACTGTAGCAAGCTAAACTAAGGTATCGTGGTAAACCACGGTGTCATGATAAATCAAGGTATCACATCGTCAGATCTCTATCGGGTACATTATCCCAAGGTATCTACCCCGTCTAACATCCCACGGTATCTATTATGTATATTCTTCCTAGTTCTAACATGTATATTTGCTCTGCACCTCTCGTACTAGTATCCCTACCCGCGTCACGTGTTAACCATGAATGTCTCGTGCTCAAAGTCGTGTTATGGTCCATGTCAACCTAATATCGCATATATAGGTTACTCAAATCATATGTTTCTTTCCATGTATATAAGTTCAGTCCTTTGCCGTACCTCGTACGGGCTTCCTCATGTCGTATTATCCTTGAATTCGTTGGACTGTCACCCTTGTTCTAGCTAGGCTCTTCCATATGAATCATCGTTTGAACTACTAGGACTTACGCCACCTAGAACCACTAGGGATTACGCTTACCTATTGCACGCTTTCGTATTTCGGTTTGGGTTAAACCACCTAGACCACTAGGGATTACGCTAACCCTCAACCGCGCTCTTTTCCCCACGCATTCATCGTGAATCGTTTTTCTATAACTGTATGCACATGTATCACATCGTGCCATCCGAGTCCTGTCACAGGGCAAAAAAGGAAATACAGGACTCGGTCGGGAGCTTTAGATTTATCTGCCGATGCAGATACTAAGGTCTGCTTTTCTACACGTGGCTATGGTCCCACGAGACCCCTCCCTCAACTAGTGAAAGGCAACACAAGAGAAAATCTTGTATGAGAACTACACTCCGGTCAGCCCACATCCTACGACCTACCTCACCCATAATTAGATAGCAAATTATGGTCTGTTGGGTGTCCCCTGCCTTTCCGTACGTACACGCTTGACTTAAGATGGTAGATGATCGACGAACTTGCTATCTCGGGCACCGTATGTATCCGCCGACTCACTGCTATCTACCCCAGTCTTTAGGTTGCTCGCATAGCAACCAAGGCATATTCTTGGTTCTTCTACCGCAGACCTCAACCTCTCGTGAGCCTAGTATAATGACCTGGCAGCTCACAGAGGGATCCCAAGAATATCCTCACGTCCCCCGAAGCCGCTGCTTCGTTACCCAGTTCGTTGGAGCCTTTATCTAAATCAGATAGCCTGCTCCTACGCGTATACTTAAACGATGACCTACCGTATCGGGTTACTCATCTATCTAAGAAGTGGTCCAGATTTCCTTGACTAAGAATTATTACTTAGTTCCCTTAACTAAGGTTTACCACTTAGCCTTATTTCCATTACCCTTGTTAATTATGGTTATTTACCTAATCCTCCGAATTAGGGTTTATCTAATGGGTTAAGTGTCGCTTAAGTTCATAACTTAGCCCGTCTACAAACCATGTCAAAATTGGCTGAGTATCCAAGCAATCCATAACTTAACCTCGTCTAATTATCATTTTAGATTGGTTAATTATATAAATTAACTTGACCTTGTCAAATTACCGAGTCAAATCGGTCAAGCGTAATCCAGTGATTCGTGACCTAGCCTTATCATGTTTTTACGTTAGATTGGTTAAGTTTAGATTAACTTAACCTCATCAAATTAACGAGTTCGATTGGTTAAGTATAGGTCACTTAAACTCATCAAATCATCGTGTTAAATTAGTTAAGTGTTTAACTTAACCCCATTAAATTACCAAGTGGGATTAATTAAGTCTAGGCTAATTTAACCCCATCCGATTACCATGTTTAGATTAGTTAGGCCTAATCTTAACCCCATCCATTAATTGTATTATACGGTTAAGTGTCATTAAGAAAATTTACTTAACCTTATCACGTTATCGTGTTGGATTGATTAAGTGTTGGTTAACTTAATCCCGTCCACTAGTCGTATAAAAATGGTCAAGTGTCATTAGGCAAATCAAGTTACTTAACCTACCCAAGCTTATCATGTTTTGTTAAGTATCATTAGCCTAATCAAATTACTTAACCCATTTGTCCATATCATATTTGGTTAAGCCTCATTAATCAAATTAACTTAACCCTATTATGTGGCATTAATTTAATTAATGCACCCTCAACCTCTCACATTAGACCTTGTTGTGGTTACTAGTTAAGCCGGGCAGGTCCGGGTAGATTTACACCACAACCTAGTCTAACCTCGGGTCTTAAGCGCGACATGACCAACTTCTCACATTGGGTCCTATTGTTTGCAACTACTAGTTAGGCCGGTCGGTTCCAGGTAGTTTTACGTTGCAAACTCAATCCAACCTCGAGTTGGCCATACTTATATTATCTAAGTTCATCATGTTTCCAAAACATGTTACAAGTTTTTCGAGCATTTGGGTAGACCTAACTTAATAGGTAAATTCCCAAAGGGTAGACCTAACTTAATAGGTAAATTCCCAAGCTCATGTTTTTATGCATACTTACATGTCATCTTCCATGTTATCTTTCAAGTCATATTTCCAAGTATAAACGCATGTCATATTCAAGTTAAGACTTTGCGACATGTTCATGTTTATCTAACTACCCAAAATCGTGTTTTCCCAAGCAAAGCGAGTCAATATAGTAAGGATACTATGTCACATATTAGTCTCAAAACATGCATGATGCCAAAAAGGGCTTGGCTTCCACATGCATAACATCATAAAGGGATTGGCCATAAACATGCATAGTGTCATAAGGTAATTCGGCCACAAACATGCATATTATCAAAAGGGATTTGGTCATAAACATGCACAACTTAAAAAGAGGGGATTGGCCACGAGCATGCATAATCTCATAAAGGATTTGGCCACAAACTTGCATGTTAGCGTAAGGGGTTTGGGTTCATAAACATGCATAAGCCCCAAAATCTTGCCTTAGCCAATGTTTCATAAGTAAAGTGGTTCCTAAAGGTTCATGCTAGCATTTCATGCATAAAGATCCAAACTTGCAAGTTAAACTAGGTTATGCATAGCATGAGAGGCATGATTAAGTCACTCACATGGCCTAAGATCATAAATATGAACACAAGAGGCATGGTAAGGTTCATATAGATTCGCATAAGCATGTTTAGCCTCATTTTATCCCATGTCAACATTAAAAATACCGTTTTGATCCAAAAGTAGCTAGAACTTACATAGCATGGCAAGAGGACTAGGAGCATGAATCGTTTTGGCGAAGAAAGGTGGCTCCTTTGATGAAGATCCGCCATGAAACTCGCATAGAAATGTTGATTTGGCCTTGATTTGATGTAGCAAGCTTGCACCTTTTGATTTGAACTTGATTTGGATGCATAGGCTCTAGGGATTTGAGATGGAGGCCATGATCAAGATTGATTTTGGCAGCACTTAGTTGCTAGGTTTGATTTTTAGGGATTTAGGCTAGGTTTAGGGTCTTTTTATAGAGATTAGGATAGTTTTAGGCCCTTAGATTAACCCTAGGATAGATTAGGACCATCAGATCTCGGAAGCTTCCAGACCCAGCCCAAGAACAAGACTAGGTGAGACAAACAGGTGCGCCAGGCTATATGCCCCTGCCACCCCCTGTCGACAGGCAAGTCGACAGGGCTGTCGACTTGGTCTGGGCCCAAGTCGACAGGCCTGTCGACATGGCCTAGGCGGGAAACTCCCCGCCTAGCCCCAGATCT
Source organism: Allium sativum (assembly GCA_030737875.1). Lineage (NCBI taxonomy): Eukaryota > Viridiplantae > Streptophyta > Magnoliopsida > Asparagales > Amaryllidaceae > Allium > Allium sativum. The sequence goes on from CM060912.1 coordinate 339,658,662, forward strand.
GATTACCAAAATCTGTTTCCGAAATTCAAATTTCCAGAAATCTTCTTTGGGCCTTTAACGGGTCATACGGACTCCGAATCTCGAAAACTCGGACTCTATTTCGCGTATTTTTCCGAGACGAACGCAATGGCACAGACCGTTTCATTTGATTCAGAATTTATAATTTAATTCTGTCTTGATTCTCGTTTTAACATGTTATCGAAATACGGGTCGTCACACGAAACACGGGTTGTTACATTCTCCCCTCCTTTTAGGATTTCGTCCCCGAAATCTCCAAGTTAGGAAGAACGTATCCTACCATCCATCATCCATCTACCCAAAACATCATCCACAAGCAACCATTGTCCTTAGATGATTTCTAATGCTGTATGAATATATGCAAAACGTGTGTGTGTACATGTTCCTTAGCTAAGGCTAATGATCAGGCCTGGATAATCTTCCTAATGCAAAAATATGTACAGTGTCATGAATCCAACATGTATGCAAATAGTCCTAGTCATATATATACACTATATGCGTGCACAAACATTCATCCATATGCAACGTCCACATGGTAACACATTCAATTTCATCCATAAACAAATATAAATACTCGTGCATATGCAATATGAAATGTGACCGAGTCGAGCTAATACCTAATGTAAATTCGCGCATCCACGAGCATCCACTTGCAACCATTTGCAACCATATCAACCATAACATGTTTCAAATACATGTTTACATCCATAGGGTTCTACCTAAGATTCCCTGAAACAGGGTCGAGAAGATAACTAAAACGAACTCCTTACGGGGTTTGTAACAGAAACAGGACCGAGAGGATATCCCTAAAAGATGGCCTACAAGCAAGCTCAACAGAAAACAGGGGTCGAGGATATATTCCCAAAAGAGATATCATGCACGTATTTAGTCTTCAGTCTCCTGCGTCGCATTACCTTGAGCTTAGTTCCATCGTGCATTGACCGCCCCTTTTTCTTCACGATTTCGCAGCTTCTTACTTCCTGTTTCCATAACATGAGTTGGAACTCATTTCCCCGTCGCCTCTCGTTCCACTTGCACTTATTCTTTCCCTAGCATACTTGGCTCAACCATATCTACGTACTCAAGCCAGCTCCCCAAAATTCACTAGTAAATTCTGGATCTCGTTTTCCGATGCCAATCCAAATTGCCAAGAGTCCTTACTAGGGTGATTCCTATAACTCATACATAATCGAAACGAACCATCCGTCTTAGCGGCGAATTCTATTCAAACGGATTACCAACAACTGCATCCTGGGATTCTAGGTAACTAGCCATGACAGAACCCAAAAGGTTACACGAGACTTCGAGGGTATTACCAAAGCAAGCCAAGAGTCTAACTACCCTCCTTCTAAGACCGAGAGTGGCATCCCTTACTGGATAACCACTTCATTCCTCGAATCCATCCACAACTTATAAATATAAGCATTATTTCCAAGCTCAACACTTGACATAGACATTCTCAAATCCAAACAAGCCATGAGTAAATGGACCAATCTTCCAATAGGACTTGAGACAAAAGCGGGATTCTCTACTACGCTAGTACTAAGGTGCAGAGACTCAACTATCGAAGCGGACTTAAAAGATGCGGTGATCAAAACAAAATCCCGACAGGATGATAGAGAAGAAAAGCTAAACCTTTGACAAGATCGTTACCCTCCTTCTGAGGTACCCTAGAAATGAGAGCATACTATTGCCCTCCGAATGATCTTGTCCCTATTCCATGATACTTAACTATCCATCCCGTTTCACCATGCCAAAGGTACTCTCTCATCATGGGTTTCATTGTTCATCTTTCTCCCTCCCTTGAGGACTAAGCCATACCAACAAGTTGCTCATCCTTAAGCTCGTGTCCTTTATCCTCTTCCTTACTATCCTTTCTTATAACGTGGCCACTGGTCTCTCGAGAACCACCTCCATCGTAAGGAAAACACTTTCGTAGGTAGAAAAGACTAGTCGCAGTTAAAACTACTGGGACTACAGATGGGGGAAAGAAAGGAAAAGAGATTAAATCAAGGAAACAAGGATGATGCTAATGGCCTTTGGGGAATAGCCTTTTTCTTTTTAAAAGAAAATTTTCTTGAAAAATGCTTCTTTGTAAACGGTTTTTCAAATAATTTTCAGAAGGTCTTTAAAAACTTTTGCCCAGTCTGGTAACCTTCTGCTCTGATACCAAATGTAACACCCCACCTCCGCTAGGGTCACTCGCAAAGGAATGCACTAGCTTTAGAGGGGCATTATTGGTAAACATGCACAGAAATATCACAAGATAGAACATATATAAATAGCGGAAGTAAAATCAAACTTTCATAACATGAATAAATAAGGTCTAAAGCCTTTTACATCAGAGTACATCAAAACCTGTCTTGCAAAAATAAAGAAGCATAAAAAAACCTTTTCATAAATTATTCCCCAAGTAAAAACAGTAAAGTGGCCATAGCCAAGAGAAGTCCAAGCCATCCATGATGACCTTCAGGCAGAAGAAGTCCAAACTAAACAGCATTGTTTCCTCCCTGTAACCTGGGGGGGGGGGGGGGAAACGGAAGAAAAGAGGCGAAACAAAATGGGTCAGTCAAAAAGACTGAGTAAGTCCTATCTACTTCCAGCATAAAAACAGGTAAAGGTAACATGACATGCATAAACTGAAAGTAAACATAAAGATGACTACAAGATAGATAAACTAAATCGGGGTAACGGGCTGAACTACTGTAGCAAGCTAAACTAAGGTATCGTGGTAAACCACGGTGTCATGATAAATCAAGGTATCACATCGTCAGATCTCTATCGGGTACATTATCCCAAGGTATCTACCCCGTCTAACATCCCACGGTATCTATTATGTATATTCTTCCTAGTTCTAACATGTATATTTGCTCTGCACCTCTCGTACTAGTATCCCTACCCGCGTCACGTGTTAACCATGAATGTCTCGTGCTCAAAGTCGTGTTATGGTCCATGTCAACCTAATATCGCATATATAGGTTACTCAAATCATATGTTTCTTTCCATGTATATAAGTTCAGTCCTTTGCCGTACCTCGTACGGGCTTCCTCATGTCGTATTATCCTTGAATTCGTTGGACTGTCACCCTTGTTCTAGCTAGGCTCTTCCATATGAATCATCGTTTGAACTACTAGGACTTACGCCACCTAGAACCACTAGGGATTACGCTTACCTATTGCACGCTTTCGTATTTCGGTTTGGGTTAAACCACCTAGACCACTAGGGATTACGCTAACCCTCAACCGCGCTCTTTTCCCCACGCATTCATCGTGAATCGTTTTTCTATAACTGTATGCACATGTATCACATCGTGCCATCCGAGTCCTGTCACAGGGCAAAAAAGGAAATACAGGACTCGGTCGGGAGCTTTAGATTTATCTGTCGATGCAGATACTAAGGTCTGCTTTTCTACACGTGGCTATGGTCCCACGAGACCCCTCCCTCAACTAGTGAAAGGCAACACAAGAGAAAATCTTGTATGAGAACTACACTCCGGTCAGCCCACATCCTACGACCTACCTCACCCATAATTAGATAGCAAATTATGGTCTGTTGGGTGTCCCCTGCCTTTCCGTACGTACACGCTTGACTTAAGATGGTAGATGATCGACGAACTTGCTATCTCGGGCACCGTATGTATCCGCCGACTCACTGCTATCTACCCCAGTCTTTAGGTTGCTCGCATAGCAACCAAGGCATATTCTTGGTTCTTCTACCGCAGACCTCAACCTCTCTTGAGCCTAGTATAATGACCTGGCAGCTCACAGAGGGATCCCAAGAATATCCTCACATCCCCCGAAGCCGCTGCTTCGTTACCCAGTTCGTTGGAGCCTTTATCTAAATCAGATAGCCTGCTCCTACGCGTATACTTAAAGGATGACCTACCGTATCGGGTTACTCATCTATCTAAGAAGTGGTCCAGATTTCCTTGACTAAGAATTATTACTTAGTTCCCTTAACTAAGGTTTACCACTTAGCCTTATTTCCATTACCCTTGTTAACTATGGTTATTTACCTAATCCTCCGAATTAGGGTTTATCTAATGGGTTAAGTGTCGCTTAAGTTCATAACTTAGCCCGTCTACAAACCATGTCAAAATTGGCTGAGTATCCAAGCAATCCATAACTTAACCTCGTCTAATTATCATTTTAGATTGGTTAATTATATAAATTAACTTGACCTTGTCAAATTACCGAGTCAAATCGGTCAAGCGTAATCCAGTGATTCGTGACCTAGCCTTATCATGTTTTTACGTTAGATTGGTTAAGTTTAGATTAACTTAACCTCATCAAATTAACGAGTTCGATTGGTTAAGTATAGGTCACTTAAACTCATCAAATCATCGTGTTAAATTAGTTAAGTGTTTAACTTAACCCCATTAAATTACCAAGTGGGATTAATTAAGTCTAGGCTAATTTAACCCCATCCGATTACCATGTTTAGATTAGTTAGGCCTAATCTTAACCCCATCCATTAATTGTATTATACGGTTAAGTGTCATTAAGAAAATTTACTTAACCTTATCACGTTATCGTGTTGGATTGATTAAGTGTTGGTTAACTTAATCCCGTCCACTAGTCGTATAAAAATGGTCAAGTGTCATTAGGCAAATCAAGTTACTTAACCTACCCAAGCTTATCATGTTTTGTTAAGTATCATTAGCCTAATCAAATTACTTAACCCATTTGTCCATATCATATTTGGTTAAGCCTCATTAATCAAATTAACTTAACCCTATTATGTGGCATTAATTTAATTAATGCACCCTCAACCTCTCACATTAGACCTTGTTGTGGTTACTAGTTAAGCCGGGCAGGTCCGGGTAGATTTACACCACAACCTAGTCTAACCTCGGGTATTAAGCGCGACATGACCAACTTCTCACATTGGGTCCTATTGTTTGCAACTACTAGTTAGGCCGGTCGGTTCCAGGTAGTTTTACGTTGCAAACTCAATCCAACCTCGAGTTGGCCATACTTATATTATCTAAGTTCATCATGTTTCCAAAACATGTTACAAGTTTTTCGAGCATTTGGGTAGACCTAACTTAATAGGTAAATTCCCAAAGGGTAGACCTAACTTAATAGGTAAATTCCCAAGCTCATGTTTTTATGCATACTTACATGTCATCTTCCATGTTATCTTTCAAGTCATATTTCCAAGTATAAACGCATGTCATATTCAAGTTAAGACTTTGCGACATGTTCATGTTTATCTAACTACCCAAAATCGTGTTTTCCCAAGCAAAGCGAGTCAACATAGTAAGGATACTATGTCACATATTAGTCTCAAAACATGCATGATGCCAAAAAGGGCTTGGCTTCCACATGCATAACATCATAAAGGGATTGGCCATAAACATGCATAGTGTCATAAGGTAATTCGGCCACAAACATGCATATTATCAAAAGGGATTTGGTCATAAACATGCACAACTTAAAAAGAGGGGATTGGCCACGAGCATGCATAATCTCATAAAGGATTTGGCCACAAACTTGCATGTTAGCGTAAGGGGTTTGGGTTCATAAACATGCATAAGCCCCAAAATCTTGCCTTAGCCAATGTTTCATAAGTAAAGTGGTTCCTAAAGGTTCATGCTAGCATTTCATGCATAAAGATCCAAACTTGCAAGTTAAACTAGGTTATGCATAGCATGAGAGGCATGATTAAGTCACTCACATGGCCTAAGATCATAAATATGAACACAAGAGGCATGGTAAGGTTCATATAGATTCGCATAAGCATGTTTAGCCTCATTTTATCCCATGTCAACATTAAAAATACCGTTTTGATCCAAAAGTAGCTAGAACTTACATAGCATGGCAAGAGGACTAGGAGCATGAATCGTTTTGGCGAAGAAAGGTGGCTCCTTTGATGAAGATCCGCCATGAAACTCGCATAGAAATGTTGATTTGGCCTAGATTTGATGTAGCAAGCTTGCACCTTTTGATTTGAACTTGATTTGGATGCATAGGCTCTAGGGATTTGAGATGGAGGCCATGATCAAGATTGATTTTGGCAGCACTTAGTTGCTAGGTTTGATTTTTAGGGATTTAGGCTAGGTTTAGGGTCTTTTTATAGAGATTAGGATAGTTTTAGGCCCTTAGATTAACCCTAGGATAGATTAGGACCATCAGATCTCGGAAGCTTCCAGACCCAGCCCAAGAACAAGACTAGGTGAGACAAACAGGTGCGCCAGGCTATATGCCCCTGCCACCCCCTGTCGACAGGCAAGTCGACAGGGCTGTCGACTTGGTCTGGGCCCAAGTCGACAGGCCTGTCGACAGCCCTGTCGACATGGCCTAGGCGGGAAACTCCCCGCCTAGCCCCAGATCTGATTACCAAAATCTGTTTCCGAAATTCAAATTTCCAGAAATCTTCTTCGGGCCTTTAACGGGTCATACGGACTCCGATTCTCGAAAACTCGGACTCTATTTCGCGTATTTTTCCGAGACGAACGCAATGGCACAGACCGTTTCATTTGATTCAGAATTTATAATTTAATTCTGTCTTGATTCTCGTTTTAACATGTTATCGAAATACGGGTCGTCACACGAAACACGGGTTGTTACAACTAAGAAGCAAAAAGGTTCATTTAGTTAAAGTGCAGTGGAGTAGTGATCTTAGAGACTGCACTTGGGAGACTGAGGAAAGTATTAAGCAAGCTTACCCCAAATGCAGAGTGGACATCTCTGACTAACTCCGGTGCAAGGTACCTTTACAATACTTTGCATTTACATTTTGTTTCCTACTTTACTATTGTTTCCTTTTCGGGACGAAAAGTTTTAAGCGGGGGAGATTGTAACAACCCGGAAAATACGAGCCAATTTAAAATTTTTAAATTGGTTATTTCAAAGGAATTTGAACAATTGAAATAGAGTATTTCAATAAAATAGTGAATTAGAAATAGTGAGTCAGTTTGAAAATTTGAATTCAAACTTTGACTGACTGTGCAGGGTGGAAAATATAACGGATGTTAGTGAAACCAAAAATATTTTAATCTGTTTATCAATACATTTCTAAAGAATCTGAAAAATCGAAGTTTCATAGCGGGAATCAAAAGTTATGGCCGAATGAATTTTCAGAAAGGTCGCTATATAGAATATATAGCCCTGGAAAATTGATATTTTGCAAACGACCTCAGAATTCGACGAAACCACTTTTGTTGGGTCCAGGATGTCAAACTATTGCTAGGTTTCAAATTTCATAATTTTTGAAGCTAGTATGTGAGCGTGGCAAAAGAAAATGTGTTTGGTCAATTTCTGTTAAATTGGATCGACCAGAAAATGGCCATTTTTCAAACGATTTCAGAATTCGACGAAACTAGTTTTGTTGGGACCGTAGCGTCAAAACATAGCTAGATTTATTCTTCTGGAATTTTTCGAATCAGTTTTTGGCCCTGGCAAATTGAAATGTACGTTCAAAGTTAAAATTAAATGTTTTATACTTTAATTTGAAGAATAACTGAGTGTAACAGTCGAATTGGCCAACGAAACATATCCCATTGTGTCCGGGATGGGCATATTTAGCTAGGGACGACAGTCGTTGGGTTTGAATTGGTGTCCATGTGGAGAAACACTTTTAAAATTTTATTAAAACCATTGGCCAATCAGAAATTTTCTTTCATTATTTTTAAAAATAAAAAAAAAACATCTGAAAACCATTTTTCTCCCTCTCGACCGACGATCCATGTTTTCGCCCCTTCTCCTCCAAATAGTCGCCGCCACAGGCGATTCCAGCCTTCGCCACCCCCTACCTCGAAGCGCCTCCCTCTCCTCTTTAAATCCGACCCCACCTCGACGCATCCCATCACCGCATCGACGAGATCCACGGCCACGAACGTCGCGACTTCCCATCGCCGCCACGAGCAGATCCGACCACCGCACCACCTCAAACCACCCTGCGCCGACTCCCCTTTCCTCCCTCTTCCACATCATCACCTCTGATCATCCTATCGTGCCTCGGTTCTCGCGAAAACTGCAACCCTAGTTTTGAACCATCGTGAAAGGTGAGTCCTTTTTGATGTTTGAATTTTGAAAAATCATATCTTTATGGTGTGTTGACGAAATTCGATGAAACAGGAAACGTCGGGACCGCAAGGAGGCTCCCTACCACATAGAAGAGACCGCGGATTTTTCTGAGTCATCTACAATTTTTAGCACTCCAAAAACCAATGTGAGAAATCTAAATTAAATGAATTTGAATGGAAAATGCCGTGTATAAATTATATAAGCGAAATATAAATTACACACGTGTTGTATACCTCATGTACATGCGTTGTGTAAGCTATATAAGCGAAGTATGAATTATACATGCATAGTATAATTGATATATGTGTTGAAATGCAAGTGAAATATAGAAATTATAAATACATACATACATACATACATACATACACACATATATATATATATATATATATATATATATATATACTCCCCTCGTCCACAAACCATGGACGATATTTATTGTTGTGTATTGGTGTGAAATATTGGATGAAAAATGCGAATGGTTGAATAATTGTTTGTGGTTGATATTGATTGGTTGTGGTTGAAAAATACCCATTGGTGATTGAAATGAATTGGAAATAATTGTGGAAATAAAAATAAAACATGCCGCCTGCGTGCGAATTAGAAGCATGAATCCCCATTGTCAAAAACCGCGAGGTTTTAAGGCAGAGCGAGGAGCCGTACAAGGGACGGTGCCGGTTTTAACTACCCTGCCGTTATGCTGCCGAAATTTTAAATAATATTCATATGTTAGAATTATTTTCATATGTTGAAATTATCTTCATGCGTTGAAATTAAAGTCATGTGTTGAAACTATATCCATGTGTGGAAATGCTCATGTGTTGAGAAGTGATGTGTGAAAATTAAATTCATGTGTGAACGAATGAAGTGTTTAAAAAATAAAAATCACATTTTTATAATATATATGAAGTATGTAAAATATTCGCCTTATATATAAATAGTTTCAACAATAAAAATTTCATCTTTCTTATATGAACAACATATATAAAATATCCATGTGTAGAAATGCTCATGTGTTGAGAAGTGTGTGTGTTGGAAAAGTTCATGTGTTGAATAAAAAGATTGAACAATAAAAATTACATTTTTATTGAAACTATGAAGTGTTAAAAACATTCATGTGTTGAATAAATATTTTAAATGATAAAAATATCATTTTTATCATATATGTGATATGCTAAAGACATGCGAGCGTTGAAATAAATATTTGTGAAAGGAATATTATTTTTAACATGCATAGGAACTAAATAAAATAGTCATGTGTTGAAATATATTTTAGTTCGCCAAAATTATCATCTTTGAAATGTGAAGTGTTAAAAATAGCCACTTGTTCAAATAAATATGCTTGAGTTGAAATATTCATTAATTAGCTAATGATATGATTTTTGCCTATGCATGCAACATTAGAATGAATGGTGTTTTTAAACCGAATTGAATCAAATATGAAGTTGAATGGAAAATGAGAAGTGATAAGAATTGTATATATGTACATGCATATTTATTGAACAGGTTATAGCAAAGAGGCTAGAGAAGAGGAATAAATTTTTGTGCCCATCAAATAGGTACACGTTTACTGTTTTGTTTGGGTGATGATTTTATGAGCTTATTGGCTAGCCGCTTGGCTTTTTCTTTTTCTCTTTGACATGAGACGCCCGTGTGGCTATTTGGGAATTTTCCCAGCCCCTCCCGTACAAAGGAGGTTATGGCGAAATTTTCTGAAATTTAAGGGCGTTAGTGAAATATTTGAAGTGAAAACGATATTGAAATCGTCGAATGAACTATATTTATATAAATATATAAATATAATTAAATTAAAACGAATCGTGGCCGTGCAGTTCGTATTTTGAAACCGTGATTTTAAATGACTAGTGCGGGAAATCCGACCGTTGGATTTTCCCGAAACCGCAACCGTTGGGTTCGCCATGGAAATATCTTTCCAACGGCACCAACTTTGTAAAGATCCGACGGTTGGATTGTCTGGAATGTTTAATTCAAATCTGAAGAAAAACAGCGCCAGAAACGATTATATTTATATATATATATATATAATTAAATTAAATCGAATAACGACGCTACAGTTCGTAATTTGAAATCGTAACTTCAAATGACTAGTGTGGAAGATCCGACCGTCGGATTTTCCCGAAACTGAAACCGTTGGATTCGTTTTGAAATGATCTTTCTAATGATATAAAATTTGTGAAGATCCAACGGTTAGATTTTCATATATGTGTAAAACAAATTTAGTGAAAAACAGCGCCAGTGCATCGGCACGACCTGAAACGTCGTTAAATTAAATATGGCCGTTTTAAATGAATAAAAATGGCGATATATCGTTATAAAATTCTATAGACGATATAGAGTGGAAATAAACCAATTTTGTTGTGTTTGCTTGATATGTGATGGTTGAATGTATTTAACATGAAAATTATAGCTAAAGAACTGAAATGTGGATGTTGAATAGTCTAACCATGTGATAAATTGATTTGAAAATCTAAATATACGTGGGTTATTTGAAAAGGCCGAGTTCATCTCATTTCAAATAATCGATCGACGTTGAGAAGTCGAAGAGTCGAAGACGGTTGAAGACCGACGATCTTCACATTGGATGGATGGGCGCTACTGATGCTCGTGATCGGAGTAGCTACCTTGAAGGAGCTGAAGTAGTAGCCGTCCAGACATACTGTTGATTGTTCGGATATGCGAGGAAATTGGTGCCTCCGGTTTCGTTCAAACCCAGAGCGGATTTGTAAATGGACTATGTGTCTGACATTGGATTTTGTTCTGTGCTGATTGATCTCTGTTAAATATATATCTGTTTGGCGGCGGAGAATTTATTCTCTTGCTTAACGCCCTTCTCTGAGACGTACGAGCTCAGAGGTTATGTATTGATAGAAATCAGTCGCATGGAGTGGATTGCCTGTGTGGCACGCCTAAGTGGCATATGATCAAGGCTTCTGTTGCAAAGCAAAGTCTTGTGGTTGATGATCAAAGCATGGTCTGTGTGACGTAGCTTTGTGTATAACATGAATTCGCGAGCCTCACTCCTCGGTATGAGTCAAAAACGGGATAGTGACTGTAGGGAGAGCACGACGTTTCTTTCTAGCTAAGGTGGTGTCAGTGACCTACCAGCCCTGACATTATATATACATTTCACCTGTGTGGTTGTTGGAATACGAGGCGCCTCGATTATAGATCTGTAAGGACCGGGAAACGTGTGTTCAGGAATAACTAATTCTCAAAAGTAAGAGAGGACCGACCCTGAAGATCCAAGGATCATAGTGGGGTCCTGAGACATTTGCTAGAGTGTCTCGAATCGGAGAGGAGCTTGCCCCTTGCCTCGACTCATGAAGGAATCCAATTTCCAATACGAAATATGGGGATGTGATTGTATTACTAGTACGGCGACATAGTGGTATGGGTCATTTATGCCGCCTATGATTGATATTTATGATTGAAATCGCTTTTGAAACAGATATGCACTAGTAATAATATCAAACACTTTTGTTTTATTCGTATGAAGCATTTTTGGCCATTATAAGGTAAAACTCTATCCTCCGGCTTGTGTTGCATTGTGTGATGGGACCTAAGTCTTATAATGGCTTCATTTTATAAAAAGCATTGCGATGATTTAATCATTTATTTTATTTCATGCACTAGCACTCATTGGAGTAAACCCGTTCCGCGAAAGTGGCGTGGTTCTTTGATTTGCCTTGTTATTGTTGTTAATAAGTTAAGTAGATTTTTCACACCAGTCCCATGACTGAATCGTAGTTTGTTTCACCTTGCAAACTCGGGTGCCCTCATTTTCACACGGGCAGCCTAGTTACAGGTATCTGGTGCACTTTTTGGCTCATGGCGAGGCTTGACTACACCGTGCTGACTTTGACTCTTTCCGCCATTATAGTATATGTATTATGATTCCGCCATTGGCGATGTAGACTGATATTTATTTTGTGTACTCTTTATGTATGATTCCACCTCTGGCGATGGTGACTGATTATGTATTATTATGCACTAAGTTGTATCCTGCACTGTGCTCTCTGATGTGGTGATATCTATATGATTCCGCTGTCATATGTGTGTAAATTATTCTATTTTATGTTTATGCTATTATCGGTGATCTGCTAATGATGATTAATGTGTTATATTCCAATGATTATCCTTAACACCGTGTCACGGGGTTTTGGGATCGTCACACTGACCTCTTACTAGGCTGGGGAACGTCTTTCCATTGATCCACTAACGTAGATATATATATATATATATATATATATATAATAGCAGAAGAGAGAGGGAAATAATCGTCTTCCTCAAATCGCCCGCCTAAACTATCTCTAAATCTTCATCAATCTCTTCTTCAAACTATGTTGATTGCTTCCAATCTCGGTGAGCAAGTTGTTACTCATCAAAATACATTGAGTGAGCCAGATCCAAATCTTCAGTTCATTCAGCCTTCAACAGATTATGTTTTCATTCTGGAAAGTACTTTTAATTCATTTGCGGATTCATAGCAAGTACACCATGTGGATTTCAGATTATCTGTGATTAAGTTGAAAGAGTATATCTCAAAAGTTTGGAGACCGAAAGGTAAATTTATTGTACACATAGCTCCTGGTTTTCATTATATTGTGAAATTTGAGGATGCTTCGGATTGTCTTTATGTCTTAAAATCATCAACATATTCATATTTTGGAAAATTATTGATGGTTTATAAATGGTATCCTGGGTATGAATTTAAGGCTACGAGAGTTCGGATCTGGATTAAGATGTATAACTTAGACATGGAGATGTGGTTGAATCAGGCTTTTTCTATGATAGCTAGTTTCATTTCCCATTCTCACTGATTGGAAGACTGCAAATAAGATAATTACTAGATTTGCTAGAGTACTTATAGCCATTGATGTTGAGTCCACTTTGGTTTCTAAAGTTCCTATGATCATTCATAATGGTCAGAAAAAAGAAATTCAAATTGAGTATGAATTTGTTCCTCCTAGATGTGATCAGTGTAAAAGATTTGGGCATAAAACTATAGTTTATGAGTTCTCTAAGGATCCTATATGGACTACTAAGCAAAAAGTTGATATGCCTAGTTCTTCTAATATTGGGGATAAGTTTGATGATATTAATATGCAATCTGATTCTAATCCTATAGATGTTGATAAGAATAATGCAGATGATGGATTGGGGTTTTTAATTTCTGAGTTACCCAAAGACATTTTACTTAAAGATTTAAGTCACATTACGGATAATAATCTTCATAATGCCCCTAATGTAGAAGAACTGAATGATCTGTCTAAAGGAGTAACAAAGAACTCAGAATATTTGAATCGTCTTAAAGAAAAAATAAGGCTGCTACCCTAGTTCCTCTTGCTCCTCCTAAAAGACATATAAGGAGCAATTCTTTTATTAAATGACAATTATGACTTGGAATGTCAGAGGGATGAATACTTCTCATCGTATGCGAGAAATGTTATCTCTACTGACTAAATTCAAACCAGCTATTGTTGGTTTGGTAGAAAATAAATTAGTGAAACAAATTTGAAGTTGTTTGTTAGATTAATTCCAAGTGTGCATGGGATTTTATTCCTCGAACCCCTTCTTCTTTTTCAGGAAGGATTTGGAACTCTAATGTTCGGAATATAGTCATGATATCCTCATCTAACCAGCATATTAAGTTCAAGGTTTGAATATAGGTGGTCTATCTATGTTTATTACAATTGTATATGCTACTAATAGCTTTTACGATAGAAAATCATTTTGGCAGCATTTAATTCAATAATCAGAGTTTGTAAGTGGAGATTGGGCACTCGTGGGTGAGTTAATAACTCTACATCTCATATTGATAAGAAAGGAGGTCTTCCAGTGCCTTTTCAGCAAATTAGAGCATTTAATAATTGTCTTTTGCAAGCTAGTTTGATTGGAATAAAGGAAACTGGTTTTGACTGTACTTGGAGACGTAGAGCTATGCCTAACAAAATTGATAAGATATTTGTTAATCACTCATGTTTGCAAAAATTCACTGATTTGAAAGCTATTTCACTATCACAATTGTCAAGTGATTGTAATCCTTTGTTATTAGATCTCAATTCTTCTTCAACATCAAAGGGTTTCCCATTTAAATACTCTAATGATTGGCAATTTAAATTTGGATATGGAGAATGCATTTTGAGAGGACTATAGACTGATGTGTGGGGTTTTCCAAGTTATATATTGCAGCAACAGTTACAGGCATGTAAAAAGAGTTAAATTGTGGAATAAGAACAGACCTAAAGATGATTCACTATTACTAGAAGCTGAAGCAAACTTTAGAGATAGTGAGACTACTTCTGATTTAGATCTAGAGAACATAGATTTATATGAGAAGATACCTGAAGCTAAAAAATCTTTACTAATTCAAAAACATATTAAATTTTGGAGTTTTAAGCAGAAATCTAAAGTTGCATGGCTGTAGGATGGAGACACAAATTCTAAATTCTTCCATTCAAAAATGTCAACTAGAAGATATTCAAACCATTTTAATGCTGTTATTAATGCAAATGGTGAATTTTTATATAAGCATAAAGAAGTTGCAGCTGAAGTTATTGGTTATTTCAATTCTCTGTTTAATGGTAATGTATGCACAGAGTTCCCTTTATTCCAATCAACTCATGTCATCAACTCACATGGTCAGCATGTATTATTACAACCTTTCTCTTTAGATGAAGTTAAAATGGCTATTGATTCAGTGCATGATGATTCGAACCCTGGGCCTGATAGCCTTAATTCAAAAAAAAAAATTGCATTGGGATGCAATTAAGATTTGTTTAGTTTCTGTTCTTCAAGATATCTTTTTATCTGCCAAATTGCCTAATGGTAGTAACTAAAATTTTATAACTTTGATTCCATAGATTGAAAGGCCAAGTGAAATATCACATTTCGTCCAATCTCTTATTGTAATATGTATTATAAGATTTTTAGTAAAATTCTATGCAATAGAATTAAATGGTTTTTGCCTCATCTTATATCTCCCAATCATTGTGCCTTTATACCTACTCGATATATTGGAGATAACATTCTTCTTGCGCATGAATTATTGAGAGATTTTAAGAAGCTAGGGGTTAACAAATTTTGAGTGAAAGTGGATCTTCATAAAGCTTATGATATGATAAATAGAGAATTTATTTTCCATGTAATGTTGAAGATGGGTTTTCCAGTCCACTTTATCAATGTTATATTCGAGTGCATATCTTCACCAACATTCTCCATTTTAATACAACGAGTTCCTAACGGGTTTATTATGTCAAATAGAGGAATTCGACAAGGTGATCCTCTTTCCCCTTACTTTTTTTCTATTACAATGGAATACTTTACTTACTGTATGAATGAAGTTTAGTTCATAAGTTCCTGCCTGTTCATAACTTTGATCCAGTTATAACACATCTTTTATATGCGGATGATCTAATGGTTTTTGGCAAATGTCTACCCTCATGTGCAACTTCATTGAATGATGTATTTGGTATACTGGAGAAGTATTGTGGGCTTACTGTGATTGTGATGAAAACCAATATATATTTTAGTAACCTCAAAATACTAATGATGCATCTTCAATTCTTGGGGAACAAAGAGGTCAACTTCCTGTTAAGTATTTAGGAGTATCATTATCATCCAATTACATGCATTATAATGATCTCCAATCCCTTTTACATCGTATTCAGTCTAAGATTCAAGCATGGAATGCCAAATTCATGAGTTTTGCTGGTAGAGCTGAATTAATCCAATTTGTCGTCACTCCCACGGTATTGTATTGGTTACTTGTATACCAACTTCCTGAACATACAATTGATAAACTTCATATGATTTGTTGTGACTTTTCTGGGGTAGCGCGTATCATAAAATTAATTGGGATAAATTGTCTCTACCTAAGCTAGAAGGTGGTATTGATATTAAATCATTTTCAAATTTAAAGAAGGCAGCACAGATCAAACTAATGTGGAAGTTTTTAACACAGTCTTCATTATGGAGTCAATGGATGGCAAGAAGATACTTTTTGGAGCATGTGTATTGATAACATTTCTTTAAGTACATGGAAATCAATCCTGAGATTGAGAACTAGTAGTACTCAACTGTTTAATAAGGTGATAACAAATGGTTCTTCTACTTTACTTTGGTTCGAGCCGCGGATTAATAGTAAGTGTTTAGTTGATTAGATTGGCTTTTCAAGATTTCAACAGGTTGGTATACAAGATGAATTTGTGTCTTCTATAATTAGTTATGGAAGGTTAAATGGTAGTATGCATGCGGCTTCAAGGGAGGTACTTCATCTCATTAACTCTTTTCTTTGAATAATAATTCTTCTTCTGATTTTTATGAGTGGTCATATGGTGGTTCCTTTTCATTTCATAAAGTATGGGATCGAGCTAGATGTAAATTACCCAGGAAGCATTTTTCAAAAGTAATCCGACATACTAAGAATTCTAAGAGAATGGCTTTTATTTCCTTTTTAGCTACTTCTGACCGGTTAAATACAAAAGGCAGACTAAAGATATTTGGTATTGTTCCAAATAACGTTTGTCGGCTTTATGGGAAGGGGGAAAAGTCTGCTAGTCATTTGTTTTATTCATGTGAATATACATGGTTTATTTGGTGTTCAGTATTACTAAAGATGGGATTTAATGTTTCTGCTGTTGGTTCATTAGAGGAGAAAGCCTTGAAGATATTGAATAATTTCAAAGATAGAGATAGTGTCTGGATGTGACGTGTGCACATACAGAACTACCATATATCATGTTTAGCAGGGAGGAAATTCAAGGCATTTTAATAATAAAAGGGTTACTAGAGAGATCAGATTGAAGACGATTGAGAAGGATGTAACGACTCGGGGATTTCGCGATCGTGGTAATCGACATATAACCCAATGTCGACTATTAGGCATCGAAAATACCAGATAGTTAATAGAAAGAAGTCAGAGGGTGAGAATAGATAAGATAAAAAATTAGAATAGAAGAAGAAGATCACAACAACAGAATCAGAGTAACACGAATCTCACAGCGGAACGAATAAAATATAGTATACAACATAACATGGAAATACAAATCTGTCATTTGAGTATAACACTTACATCGCAGCGAAAATAAATAATAGCTATATAATCTTGAAGCCTCCTGTTCCAGCTCTCCAAGTATATCTATAAAAACCTGACTACTTGACTCTCTCATCAACTTCTCTCTCGTATATATCCTTGTTCCATGAACCAGACTTTCCCCCTATAGCAATTTCCGCACCTGTTTACTTTTCCCAGCTCGCATGGTTTCCATGTTTTCACGTTAGTTAACTTCATGTATACTCCAGTATTAACCCCGCTTTACCACATATCGTCGACGCTGTAAGAACAACGGCATCTGTTTTTACCAAAATATCCTATGAGACTAAAGCAAATGGGCCGAGCGCAGTGGAGATACGTTTGTTTTAGATTTTAAGAGGACATGTTTATTTGTTTTAAATATTGTTTTATTGATTCCTAAAGCCATTAAAGAGTGTCAGATCTATATCCTTAAGAGGAGAAATCAAGGGCAGTAACATGTTTATTTATAAATTTTGAATTCCTTAGTTAAGAAGGAATAGCATGCTATGATATTTCACTTCATAGCTTCTGCGCGTGAAACACAGGGGTTGACAAATTAATTTGGGCACAGGCATGCTATTAAATTTGACGTGGAATGCATAGTACTTGTGTGAAGTAACGATACAGATAATACTTTGAAGCTAAGCAAGGAAACGGCAAAGGTCTTTTGATGATGTGTACATGACACATCTTCGTTTACTGAAGTGATATGAGTTCTGTATGTGAACATGAAAATGTAAAATCAAAACTTAAATTCTTCTCTAAGAAATAAAGTACCCCATCACATAAAATTCCGTTCACTTAGGGAATGCTATGGACAAAAATAAAAATATAGTTGTGACGAGCGGTGTGCCACGATCCCAAAAATATAATAATATAGACTAGTTAACTTATTCTGTAATATTCCAAAATGCTGGTATAGGGTGTAAAATACTCCAAAATAAAAAGTGGCTTATTTTCCAAATTAAAAATTATAGTAAAATTCTAAAACTTAAATTATAATTACATCACAAATATCTTGTCCAAATTCGAAACCGGTATTTAATTAAAATTAAATAACCGTTATGGCTTATAAACGATTCCATAACGACTATTTGAAATTTTGATTTAGCCATAACTTACAATCTATACGATGAAATCTTAATTTTTCTCTTCCATTAGAAAAATATACTCCACTAGCTCCGAATGTTTCTTGTTTCACAGAAATCCGGCTTAAAACGATTCTGTATATTCATATAAAGTTCGAATCACCAAATTATGAACTACCACGCCATTTCGAGCTCGATTATAATTATAATATAAATTATACGTTCAACTAATATTTATAAATAAATTCATTAATATATTTCAATTCTAAACTGAATTATGTATTTTAAATTGTCCAATTCACACAATATTGTCAATTGCACTATTTCCAACTATTTCGGAAATAAATATTACATTCCATTATTTATATTAATTAAATATTCAATATTATTTAATTTTGGTCATTTTAAATTACCAAACCATTATTTAAATAATTAATTTTTTTTATATATTATCTGTTAAAAATACGGGTCGTTACATTCTTTCCCCCTTAAACTAATTTCGTCCTCGAAATTGCTAAGTAGAAAACAAACCCTATTAATTGGGTTAAAAATTATTTGTTTGCTCTTAGCTTCAGTTTCAACTGAACCAATTTAATTTCAATTAAATATTTATTCATTCCGACTAACGAAAATTTTCAATAATCCTGAAAATTTTCTAACACCTTAACTTTTCGAAAAAAATTCGCCAGCATCTCCTTTGTATTGGTCAATAGCTCAAACTCCAACTCGCCTCTCTAGGCCTTCTTCAACCCAAAAGAAAATCAAACAGCCAAGCGGCTTGCCAATTCGGCTCATAAAAACCTCATACCCAATATAAATATAAACTGGTACCTTTTTGTCGGGGATATCAATACATCCTTTCCATCTGTTGCCAATTCTACATATACCAATGTCATCCCAATCATTCGGTTATACCCAAGCCAAATTCTGTTCTTAACTCAGATTCCATTTTTAATTTCAATTCTTAACTCATCAGTCCAATTTCATTTCGGATTATCTCCAATCCAATCTAATTCTGTATTTTCTATCTCAATTCATTTTCCCCTTAACTGGTTCCAATTCAATTTGCTTTTACAAATTCTAATTTAATTTGTTTCAATCCAAAAAATCTCCCCCAGGGAATTTTTAGACTTTTTAGTTTTTCTAAAACCAGATATCCCTTTCAGGATTCAAAACAACTTGCTTTTCATAAAACAATTCAAAAACAAAATCGTTGGTAGTAATCCATCACTTAGCAACTCGAAAATGACACTGCCATCATCTTCAGGGTTATTTTCCAGCTATCGAAGTGAGTTCAACACTATAACAAATTTCAAAATCATATTTAGACACGTTTATTTTTAAATCACTTTCAAAATACCATTCAAAATGCTTGTAAAACAATTTAAAAATCTCCCAGGATTTTAAAATTCTCATATATTTAATCCAATTCCATTTACAAACACTTTTCATGTTTTCGGAATTATAATTCCAATTTTGATTTAAATTCAGATTTAATTCATCTGATTTCATACATTACACTTATATGAATTCTGATTGGTTATTTATAAAACCGTTTAATTTATAATCTTACTCGATTAAACAACCAATATATTATAATCATTCCAATGTAAATCCTTTATATCAAAATATAATTTGGGTAAAATCATTTCGTTTACCCTCCTTTCAAAACATACTATGTTGGTTTATCGTCTGCAAGTGTTTAGAAACTCCTACCGATACAGTGGATCAAATTGATCGACCAGAACCCATAAACAACTCAAACAATACATCACCACAATATAAAATAATATTTATAAAATCTACACATACGCTCTCTCGTATATATACACACAACTCAATCTAGGGCATTACTAACCCCATCTCTACTGAGTTACGCCACAGAGCCAAGGTAATTACTTAACCTTCAGCTCTAATACCACTGTAACGACTGGGGATTTCGCGATCGTGGTAATAGTATTATAACCCAATGTCGACTATCAAGCATCGAAAATACCAGATAGTTAATAGAAAGAATTCAGAGGGTGAGAATAGAAAAGATAGAAAATTAGAATAGAAGAAGAAGAAGAAGATCACAACAACAGAATCAGAGTAACACGAATCTCACAGCGGAATGAATAAAATATAGTATACAACATAACTTGGAAATACAAATCTGTCATTTGAGTATAACACTTACATCACAACGGAAATAAATAATAGCTATATAATCCTGAAGCCTCCTGTTCCAGCTCTCCAAGTATATCTGTATAAACCTGACTACTTGACTCTCTCGTCTATATCCCTGTTCCGCGAACCAGACTTTTCCCCCACAGCAATTTACGCACCTGTTTACTTTTCCCAGCTCGCATGGTTTCCATGTTTTCATGTTATTTAACTTCGTGTATACTCCAGTATTAATCCCGCTTTACCACATATCGTTGATGCTATAAGAACAGCGACATCTGTTTTTCCCAAAATATCCTATGAGACTAAAGCAAATGGGCCGAGCGCAGTGGAGATACATTTGTTTTAGATTTTAAGAGGAAGGGTTTATTTGTTTTAAATTTTGATTTATTGATTCCTAAAGCCATTAAAGAGCGTCGGATCTATAGTCTTAAGAGGAGGATACAAAGGAAGCAACACGTTTATTTATAAATTTTGAATTCCTTAGTTAAGAAGGAATAACATGCTATGATATTTCACTTCATAGCTTCTGCGCGTGAAACATAGGGGTTGACAAATTAATTTGGGCACAGGCATGCTTTTAAATTTGACTTGGATTGCATAGTTATTGCATGAAGTAACGATACAGATAATACTTTGAAGCTAAGCAAGGAAACACCAAAGGTCTTTTGATGATGCGTACGTGACACATCTTCGTTTACTGAAGTGATATGAGTTTTGTATGTGAACGTGAAAATGTAAAATCAAAACTTAAATTCTTCTCTAAGAAATAAAGTACCCCATCACATAAAATTCCGTTCACTTAGGGACTACTATGGACAAAAATAAAAACACAGTTATGACGAGCGGTGTGCCACGATCCCAAAAATATATTAATATAGACTAGTTAACTTATTCTGTGATATTCCAAAATGCTGGTATAGGGTGTAAAATACTCCAAAATAAAAAGTGGCTTATTTTCCAAATTAAAAAAATTAAATTATAAGTACATCACAAATATCTTGTCCAAATTCGAAACCGATATTAATTAAAATTAAATAACCGTTATGGCTTATAAATGATTCCATAGCGACTATTTGAAATTTTTATTTATCCATAACTTACAATCTATACGACGAAATCTCGATTTTTCTCTTCCATTAGAAAAATATACTCCACCAGCTCCGAACGTTTCTTGTTTCACAGAAATCCAGCTTAAAACGAATTCTGTATATTCATTTAAAGTTCGAATCACAAAATTACGAACTACCGCGCCATTTTAAGCTCGATTATAATTAGAATATAAATTATACGTTCAACTGATATTTATAAATAAATTCGTTAATATATTTCAATTCTAAACTGAATTATATATTTTTAAATTGTCCAATCCACACAATATTGTCAATTGCACTATTTTCGACTATTTTGGAAATAAATATATTATTCCATTATTTATATTAATTAAATATTATTTAATTTTGGTCATTTTAAATTACCAAACCATTATTTAAATAATTAAATAAATTATTTATTATCCGTTAAAAATACGGGTCGTGTAATAACCCGGAAAATGTGAACCAATTTAAAATTTTTAAAATTGGTTATTACCAAAGAATTTGAATAATTGAAAGAGATATTTCAATAAAATAAAGAATTGGGTATAGTAAGGCAGTTTGAAATTTTGAATACAAACTTTGTCTGACTGTATCGGGTGGAAAATATAACGGATTTTAGCGAAACTGAAAATATTTAAATTTGTTTATGAATACCTTTCTAACTAATCTGAAAAATCGAAGTTTCATAACAGGAATCAAAAGTTATGGCCAAATGAATTTTTAGAAAGGTCGCTATATAACATATATAGCCCTTGAAAATAGATATTTTGCATACGACCTCGGAATTCGACGAAACCACTTTTGTTGGGTCCGTGATGTCAAACTATTGCTAGGTTTCAAATTTCATAATTTTTGAAGCTTGTATGTGAGCGGAGCAAAAGAAAATGTGATTGGTCAACTTCTGCTAAAATGGATCGACCTGAAAATGGACATTTCGCATATGAGCTCAAAATTCGACGAAACTGGTTTTGTTGGGTCCGTATCGTCAAAACAAAGCTAGATTTATTTTTCTGGAATTTTTCGATTCAGTTTATGGCCCTGGCAAATTAAAATGTACGTTCAAATTAAATATTGAATGTTTTATATTTTAATTTAAAAAATAACTGACTGTAACAGTCGAAATGGCTAACGAAACATATCCCATTGTGTCCGGAATGAGGGTATTTAGCTAGGGGCGACAGTCGTTGGGTTGGAAAAGGAGTTCGTTTGTAAAAACACTATTTAAAATTTTCTATAAATCCTCGGCCAATAGGAATTTTCCTTTCAAAAAAAAAATATATATAAAAATCACGGAAAACCCTAGCCGCCACCCTCCCATCAACGATTCACGTCGTTCAAACCTTCCATCCCCTTTTCCGACCGCCACCGCCACCTACAGCCGACGCCATTCGAAAGCCCCTTCGCCCCTCTTCACATCCGACCCCAACACGACCTCCACCATCACCTCCTCCGCCTGAATCAAGCCCCCAAACTTCGAGACTTCCCAGCGCCGCCGACAACGCCACAGACCACCGGAGAGGACCGCACCACCGTCGACAGGAAGCCCCCACCCCCCTCTTTCACGTCAGCACCACCGATCATCCCAATACTCCACCGATTTCGCAAAAATCCCAAACCTAGTTCTGAACGAAATACAAAGGTTCGACCTTTATTATTTTGAATTGAAAATAACACTTTTAAGTGTTGCAAAACTTTTAAAAATAATATCTTTTTCGTTCGTTAACGAAATTTGACGAAACAGTAGACACCGTGACCGCAAGGAGGCTCTCTACCATCTAGCAGAAGCCGCGGATTTTTCTGATCTTCCGACGATTTTTAGCACTGCAAAAACCAATGTGAGGAATCTAAACTAAATTGTGTGAATGGAATCGCATTGTATAAATTATATAAGCGAAGTGTAAATTATATACGCATTGTATACCTCATGTACATGTGTTGTATAAGTTATATTAGCGATGTATAAATTATACAAGCGTTGTATGAAACATATATGCTTTGAATTGTAATGAAATGCAAGTGAATTATAGAAATAATATATATATATATATATATATATATATATATACTCCCCTCGTCCATAGACCATGGACGATATTTATTGCTTGTGATTGACGTGATATTATATGGTATGGCGAATGGTTGGAAATAATTGTTTGTGGTTGATATTGTGGTTGAAAAATACCTTTTTGGTTGAAAAATACCCTCTTGTGGTTGAAACAAATTAAAATAGGATTGTGGAATTGAAAATAAAACATGCCGCCTGCGTGCGAACTAGATGCATGATCCCCATTGTCAAAAACCGCGAGGTTTTAAGGTAGAGCGAGGAGCCATACTAGGGACGGTCCCGGTTTTAACTACCCTGCCGTTATGCTGCCGAAATTTTCTGAAATATTCAAGTGTTAGAATAATTTTCATTCGTTGAAATAAATTACGTATGTTGAAACCAATACTCATGTGTTGAGTTGAAATTCATTCGTTGAGTTGAAATTCATGTGTTGAATATTATTTGAATTTAAACAAAAAGCTTTAGCGATAAAAATCACATTTATATATATATATATATATACAAACTATAGAATATTCATGTGTTGAGTTGAAATTCATTCGTTGAATCGAAATTCATGTGTTGAATATTATTTGAATTTAAACAAATAGCTTTAGCGATAAAAATCACATTTATATATATATATATATATATATATATATACAAACAATAGAATATTCATGTGTTGAGTTGAAATTCATTCGTTGGGTTGAAATTCATGTGTTGAATATTATTTGGATTTAAACAAATAGCTTTAGCGATAAAAACCACATTTTTATATATATATAAACTATAGAGAATATTCATGTGTTGAATTGAAATTCATTAGTTGAATTGAAATTCATTAGTTGAATTGAAATTCATGTGTTGAATGTTATCGCATTTTAAAATAAAATGAATAGACAATAAAAACTACATATTTATTGTGAATATGAAGTGTTAAAAACATTCACGTGTTGAATAAATATTTTTGATGATCAAAATATTTCTTTTATCATGTGTACGCTTTGATAAAAATACACACGTGTCGAAATAAATAATAGTTTGCTAGGAATGTTATTATTAGCTTTGTTCTGCATATATATACATGTGTTGAACAGGGAAAATGGATTAGCTGTAGAGTAAAGAAATTATTTGCGTGCCCGAGAAATAGGTAAACCTTGATGAGTTGGCTGCGCAATTTTATTTTTATATCAACTCCTGTGAATGCCATTGGATGCGGAGTGCTGGTTATTCTGTGTGAAATAATAAACAACGCCATAGGATAGTAACAATTAATTTTGAACTACACTACATGGCATACTTCTTGACGATAGGCATACTTCATCATATTCCACATAAGCAATTGGAGCTTGTGTGACGAGGTGGAAGATTTACCATACGAGCGAGAGGCTTGAATGGCGATGATTATATACTACAGGTTGAACTGATGACTGATATGGACTATATAAAATATAACGATAAATTGCCAGATTAATAAAAACCCCACATGGGTCTGGAGTTGACAATAATCACGTCTCTCTAGTTATTAGATACGGCACATGGACTATTTATTTCCACAAGGAGCGGGGTGACGAGAATTTATACTCTGGAGTTATTATCTATACACGCTCCCCCGTAAACACCAGAATATATCACTATAAATATGTGGATGCTTTATAGGATTTATTGGGTACCTAACACGGCCCAATAAATTTCCAAACCCCTTCCCGTACAAAGGAGGTTATGGCGAAAATTTTCGAAATATTAAGGCGTTAGTGAAATATTTGAAGTGAAAACGAAGTTGAAATTAATGAATAAACTATATTCGAAATTATAGAATGAACTATATTTATATATATATATATATATAAATATAATTAAAGGAAATTGAAGCCGTGCAGTTCGTGTTTCGGAATCGTAATTTGAAACGATTAGTACGAGAAATCCGACCATCGGATTTTCCCGAAACCACAACCGCTGGGTTCGCCTTGGAAATATCTTTCCAACGGCACCAACCTTGTAAAAATCCAACGGTTGGATTGTCTGGAATGTTTAATTCAAATCTGAAGAAAAACAGCGCCAGAATCGTTTATATTTATATTTATATATAAATATAAATATAAATATAAATATAATTAAATTAATTCGAATAACGACGCTGCAGTTCGAATTTTGAAACCGTAACTTCAAACGACTAGTGTGGAAGATTCGACCATCGGATTTTCACGAAACTGGAACCGTTGGGTTCGCTTTGGGAATATCTTCCCATTGATATAGACTTTGTATAAATCCAACGGTTAGATTTCCCGATATGTGTAAAACAAATTAGAGGAAAAACAGCGCCAGTGCCACGGCATGACCTGAAACGTCGTTTAATTGAATATGGCCATTTTTAAATAAATAAAAATGGCGAAAAATCATTATAAAATATTATAAGCAACATAGATTGGAAATAAACCAATTTGGCTTGATCTATTTTATATTTGATGGTTGTATGTGTTTGACACGAAAATAACACTAAAGAACTGAAATATGGATGTCGAATAATATAACCATAGGAAGAATTGATTTGAATTCTAATTACGTGAATTATTTGAAAAGGCCGAGCTAACCCTCATTTCAAATAATTGATCGAGCGATTCGAATTGGAAAATGCAAAGATGATTCAAGACCGACGATCTTCGTATCGGTTGGATGGGCGCTGTTGAGGTTCCTGACTGGAGTAGCTACCGTGAAGGAACGGAAGTAGTAGCCGTCTGAACGTATGTGTTGATCGTACGGATATACGAGGAATTTGACGCCTCCGGTTTCGTTCAGACCCAGAACGGACTTGTAAATGGACTGTGTGTCTGACACTGGATTTTGTTCTGTACTGATTGATCTCTGTTAAATATATATCTGTTTGGCGGCGGAGAATTTATTCTTTTGCTTAACGCCCTTCTCTGAGACGTACGAGCTCAGAGGTTATATATCGATAGAAATCAATCGTATGGAGTGGATTGCCTATGTGGCATGCCAAGATGCTGTGATCAAGGCTTCTGTTGCAAAGCAAAGTCTTGTGGTTGATGATCAAAGCACGGCTTACATGGCCTGGCTTTGTGTATAGCGTGGATTCGCGAGCCTCACACCTCGGTATGAGTTAAAAACGGGATAAGGACTGCAGGGAGAGCACGACGTCTCTTTCTAGCTATGGTGGTGTCAGTGACTTACCAACCCTGACATTTATATCTATTTTTCACCTATGTGGTTGTTGGAATGCGAGGCGCCTCGATTATAGGTATGTAAGGACCGGGAAACGTGTGTTCAGGAATTGCCAATCCTCAAACGTAAGAGAGGACCGACCCTGAAGATCCAGGGTTACCCAAAGTGTGTAGTCCTGAGGCATTTGCTAGAATGTCTCGAAGCGGAGAGGAGCTTGCCCCTTGCCTCGACTCATGACGGAAATCCAATTTCCAATACGAGATAACGGATTCGATTGTAACTTATATATGGCGACATAGTGGCATGGGACGCTCATGTCGCCTATGATTGATATTTATGATGCTATTCGTTTTTGAAACATATATACACTAGTAATAATATCAAATGATTTTGCTTTACATGTATCAATCATATTTGGCCATTATAAGGTAAAACTCTATCCTCTGGCTTGCGTTGCATTGTATGATGGGACTTGAGTCTTATAATGGCTTCATTCTTTTAAAAAGCATTGCATTGTTTTAAAGAATTTACTTTGTTTTAAATGCACCAGCAATCACTGGAGTAAACCCGTTCCGCGAAAGTGGCGTGGTCCTATGATTTGCTTATTACTGTTGTTTAAACTGTTAAATAGATTCCTCATACCAGTCCCAATGACTGACTCGTTGTTTGTTTCACTTTGCAAACGCGGGTGCCCTTATTTTCACACGGGCAGCCTAGTTCACAGGTGACAGGTTGTTTTTGGCTCTGCACTGTTGCATAGAGTGCATTTTGGCTCATGGCGAGGCTGACTTCACAGAGATGACTTTGACATTTTCCGCCATTATTGTACTTATATTATGATTCCGCCACAGGCGATGCAGACTGCTTTACTTTCAGTACTTATTATCGGATATATATGTACCGCCTTCGGCGATGTAGACTGATACCCTTATTATGTCTCACTGCATGTGTATATTCCGCCTCTGGCGATGGTGACTGATCATTTCTCTTTTATTTACTAAGTTATATCCTACGTTGTGCTATTCTGATGTTGTTACATGTTGTGATTCCGCTGTCATATCCATGTAAAATTAGTCTATTTATTGTTTTTGCCATTATCTGTACTCTGCTATGATGATTGATGTGTTATATTCCAATGATTATCCTTAATACCGCACCTAGGATTTTGGGGATCGTCACAGTTGGTATCAGAGCTTTGGTTAACCTTAGTTCCGGGATCTAACACATTAAACACCTCGTCAGAATAGAATCAGTAGTGTTCTAAGGCGAGTAGCTCATTATAGATAGGATTAGCAATGTCCTAGAATGAGCTAAGCAGATTAGCAAAACAATTTGATCAGTACATCATTACCTTTCCTTAAGTTCCCCTGCTTTATCATATATGAAAATTATCAAATCTGTGAGCTTGACTATTTTTTTGCTTATACAGTACTCTCTCTGATGGCTACACGAGCAGCAGTAGCTAGAGGAGGCCGTGGAGGCCGAGCAGGAGTAGCAGGAGGACGGGGGAATATCCCCGTAGTTGAGGAAGGCCCTATTATTCAGCCACCAGCACCCCAGGACTTTGAGCTAGACAGAGTAGCGAAGAGGTATAGGAACCTGGGGGGGGGGGGGAACCCTTTTCTGGCCTTGGTACAGTGACAGAGGCTATAGCTTGGTTAAAGACCCGTGAAAAGATCTTTGAAGGAATGGGATTGGGCACCAACAACAAAGCACGACTAGGTATTTGGCTCCTACAGGAGGAAGCAGAGTTGTGGTAGGATGCCATCACCTCAGAAGATGCAGCAGGTAATGTTAGGACCTGGGAGCAATTCAAGACCATGTTCAATGAGAAGTTTGTACCTGAGCAAGCCTTAGAGAGGATGCGAGAGCAGTTTGCTAATCTCCAGCAGGGAGATCTCTCTATCCAATATTACCTCAATAAATTGACTCAGTTGTCGCGCTATGCTCCAGAGCTTATTATGACTAACAAAGCTAAGAACAAGAGGTTTATATTTGGGCTAAAGCGCAAGTACCATGACAGAGCCATGAGCAACATCAAACTCTCCTTCTCAGAATTGGTAGAAATGGCTTGCAATTATGAAGATATGGATGAAAGACACGCCAACCAAGATCGCGCCAAAAGCCAAGCTGGAAATAAGCGCAAAGCTTCAGCAGATCAGCCAGAGTCTAGCATTACAGCGACCGCTACTCAGAAACCTGGAAAGATATCGAAAGGGAATTGCTACAACTGCGGGAAGCCAGGACACTTTTCTAATGTGCGCAAAGCCCCGAAGAAGCCAAAGGCAAATCCAGACCACAGCTCAGCTGAATGCTACAACTGCCATAAGAAAGGGCACTATAGTAGGAATTGTCCTCTGAAGCAGAATGCACAAGTGGCTCATGTGTATGACGGGGAGACCCCGCCAGCTACCACCGATGGATCAGGTAAACCCGACGTCTTGGGAGGTACCCTTACCATTAAAAATATTCCTATTTCTGTACTTTTTGATACCGGTGCATCACGTAGCTTCATTTCTAGTAACACTGTTAGTAAGTTAAAGTTAAAAGTAAGAAGTCTAAAGGAACCAATTAAAGTTCAAAACCCGATAGGAGGCTCCGTCGCTCTCAGTTCGTATTGTAGGGTGCCTGTCTCTTATTCTTGCTATAAGTTCTCTTTTGATTTGATCATCATGCACCTTTCCGAATTTGATATTATACTGGGGCTAGACTGGTTGAAAAAATATAAGGCCAAAGTTATATGTGCCGAAAGAATCATGAAAGTTAAAACAAAATTTGTGCATATCACTATACCATGTCTCGGTTCAGAAATTAATAGAACGGAATTTTGGTCTTCTTTAGAAGTTACTCCCCCTTCATTCGAAAAGATATCGATCGTTAAAAACTATGCGGATGTGTTTGAAGAAGTAGAAAACTTACCGCCGCAAAGAGAGATAGAATTCAGAATAGATCTAATTCCTAACGCCCGACCAGTAGTACATCCAATTAGGAGAATGGCCCCGAAAGAAAAAGAAGAGTTAGGTAGTCAAACTCGAGAATTGCTTTGGAAAGGTCTGATCAGACCGAGCTTTTCATCTTGGAGAGCAGCAGTGGTATTTGTCCCGAAATCAGACGGTATCCTAAGACTTTGTGTTGATTACCGAGATCTCAATAAGCAGACATTGAAGAACAAATATCCCTTGCCTCGTATAGACGATCTGTTAGATCAATTAAATGGGGCAACGATATTCTCCAGAATGGACCTAGCCACAGGTTTCCACCAATTACGTATAGCCGAAGACTGTATTCCTTTGACAGCCTTCAGGGGTCCCGATTTATTCTACGAATGGTTAGTAATGCCGTTCGGCTTGTGTGACGCTCCGACATACTTCGTCGATCTTATGAACAGAGTGTTCCGTGGTGTATTGAATAAATTTGTCCTAGTTTTCATCGATGACATTTTAATCTACTCCAAGTCGGAAGACGAACATGCAAAACATTTAGAACAAGTGTTGAAAATTCTGAGGAGAAATGTCTTGAAAGCTAAATTTTCTAAGTGTGTCTTCTGGCAGGACGAAGTTAAGTTCCTAGGCCATGTCGTATCAAAAGAGGGGATTGCTGTAGATCCAAGCAAAATTACAGCGATTCAGAACTGGAAACAACCTACTACCCCCACAGAAGTTCGAAGTTTCCTGGGATTGGCTAGTTACTATTGGAAATTCGTTCAGGATTTTTCAAAGATATCTGGTGTATTGACAAAGCTTACAAAGAAGCATGAGAAATTCAAATGGACTCCCGAATGTGAAGAAGCTTTCCAGGCGCTGAAACTGAAGTTGACAACTGCTCCAGTGTTGACAATTATAGAAGGCAACCAAGACTTGACTGTATGGACAGATGCTTCTATTAGAGGGCTAGGCGCAGTATTAATGCAAAAAGGCCAAGTGGTCGCTTATGCCAGCCGTCAGCTGAAGCCGCATGAAAGAAACTATGCAACTCATGATCTTGAGTTATTAGCTATCGTGTTTGCTTTAAGAATTTGGAGGCATTATTTAATGGGCGAGAAGTTCGAACTATTTACCGATCATCAATCCTTGAAATATCTATTCACTCAGAAAGATCTAAACTTGAGACAACAACGTTGGTTAGAATTCCTTGCAGCATGCGATTTTGAGATTCTATACACTCCAGGGAAAGCCAATGTCGTAGCAGATGCGCTCAGTAGAAAGAATGAAATCATCGCCAGTTTTATCATTACTTCTTCCTTAGTAGATAAGATTACTATTCTACAGAAAGACGATGAATTTATTAAAAGGATTAGCCAGCGGATCCGAGAAGGAAAACCCTCAGATTTTAGCCTTGATAGCCAAGGGGTCCTAAGATTACGAGGGCGAATTTGTGTGCCAGAAATTCCTGAACTCAGAAGGGAAGTACTGGATGAATGTCACAAGTCTAAACTCAGTATCCATCCCGGTGTGAGCAAAATGTATAACGATATCAAACGCACATTCTGGTGGAGGGCTTTGAAAAGAGATATTTCATTATATGTTAGTAGATGCTCCACTTGTCAGCTAGTTAAAAGCGATCAGCAGAAATTGGCTGGATTATTACAACCACTAGAAATTCCAGGATGGAAGTGGGAGCAAATTTCGATGGACTTCATTGATGGCTTGCCTCGAACTTAGAAAGGAAATGACAGTATATGAGTGATCGTAGATCGCTTCACGAAGACTGCCCATTTCATACCTGTCCGATCCAAAAGAACGGCTCAAAGTTTAGCACAGATTTACTTCAAAGAAATAGTTAAACTACATAGAGTGCCACTCAATATAGTCAGTGATAGAGATCCCCTATTTACTAGCAAATTCTGGGAAGCATTCTAGACAGAATTGGGAACCAAGTTGAATCTAAGCACCGCTTATCACCCACAGACAGACGGCCAAACTGAGCGGGTGAATAGAATTCTAGAAGATTTACTGTGGGCTTGCGTTATCGATTTTGGAGGCTCATGGGAAGATCACTTACATTTAGCCGAATTCTCTTACAACAATAGCTATCAAGCAAGTTTGGGAATGTCTCCATTTGAAGCATTATACGGTAGACCGTGCAGATCTCCCGCATGTCGGGTAGAACCTGGCAACAGACTTGTGTTAGGGCCCGATATGATTAGAGAAGCATCTGACAAAGTCGACTTCATTAAGAAGCGATTGAAAACCGCACAAAGCCGACAGAAAAGTTATGCTGATGCGAGAAGGAGAGATTTATCATTTGCCGTTGGCGATTATGTTTATTTAAGAGTTTCTCCGATGCGAGGAGTAATCAGATTTGGCAAAACTGGGAAGTTGGCACCGAGATTTATTGGTCCCTTTCCTATACTTGAACGGATTGGAACTCTTGCATATAGGGTTTCATTACCTGATTGGTTGCCTAGTGTACATGATGTGTTCCACGTGTCTCAACTCAGAAAACATGTTCATGATCAAGATCTTGTTGTAGAAGAAGCAGCGCAACAGGATATAGACATAACTCCAGAATTAGCGCTCAGAAGAGAGCCAATAAAAATTGTTGGCAAAGAAACTAGAGAGCTAAGGAGCAAAAAGATTCATTTAGTCAAAGTGCAGTGGAGTAGTGATCCTAGAGACTGTACTTGGGAGACTGAGGAAAGCATTAAACAATCCTACCCCAAATGCAGAGTGGACATCTCTGACTAACTCCAGTGCAAGGTACCTTTACAATACTTTGCATTTACATTTTGTTTCCTACTTTGCTGTTATTTACTTTTCGAGGACGAAAAGTTTTAAGTGGGGGAGATTGTAATAACCCAGAAAATTTGAACCAATTTAAATTTTTTAAAATTGGTTATTACCAAAGAATTTGAATAATTGAAAGAGCATATTTCAATAAAATAAAGAATTGGGTATAGTAAGGCTGTTTGAAATTTTGAATACAAAATTTGTCTGACTGTACTGGGTGGAAAATATAACGGATTTTAGCGAAACTGAAAATATTTAAATCTGTTTATGAATACCTTTCTAACGAATCTGAAAAATCGAAGTTTCATAACGGGAATCAAAAGTTATGGCCAAATGAATTTTCAGAAAGGTCGCTATATAGCATATATAGCCCTTGAAAATAGATATTTTGCATACGACCTCGGAATTCGACGAAACCACTTTTGTTGGGTCCGGGATGTCAAACTATTGCTAGGTTTCAAATTTCATAATTTTTGAAGCTAGTATGTGAGCAGGGCAAAAGAAAATGTGATTGGTCAACTTCTGCTAAAATGGATCGACCTGAAAATGGACATTTTGTATATGAGCTCAGAATTCAACGAAACTGGTTTTGTTGGGACCGTATCGTCAAAACAAAGCCAGATTTATTTTTCTGGAATTTTTCGATTCAGTTTGTGGTCCTGGCAAATTGAAATGTACGTTCAAATTAAGTATTGAATGTTTTATATTTTAATTTGAAAAATAACTGACTGTAACAGTCGAAATGGCTAACGAAACATATCCCATTGTGTCCGGAATGGGGGTATTTAGCTAGGGGCGACCGTCGTTGGGTTGGAAAAGGAGTTCGTTTGTAAAAACACTATTTAAAATTTTCTATAAATCCTCGGCCAATAGGATTTTTCCTTTCATATATATATATATATATAAATCACGGAAAACCCTAGCCGCCACCCTCCCATCGACGATTCACATCGTTCAAACCTTCCCTCCCCTTTTCCGGCCGCCACCGCCACCTACAGCCGGCGCCACCACCACCATTCGAAAGCCCCTTCGCCCCTCTTCACATCCGACCCCAACACGACCTCCACCATCACCTCCTCCGCCTGAATCGAGCCCCCAAACTTCGAGACTTCCCAGCGCCGCGACAACGCCACAGGCCACCGGAGAGGACCGCACCACCGTCGATAGGAAGCCCCCACCCCCCTCTTTCACATCAGCACCGCCGATCATCCCAATACTCCACCGATTTCGCAAAAATCCCAAACCTAGTTCTGAACGAAATATAAAGGTTCGACCTTTATTATTCTGAATTGAAAATAACACTTTTAAGTGTTGCAAAACTTTGAAAAATAATATCTTTTTCGTTCGTTAACGAAATTTGATGAAACAGGAGACACCATGACCGCAAGGAGGCTCTCTAACATCTAGCAGAAGCCGCGGATTTTTCTAATCTTCCTACGATTTTTAGCACTGCAAAAACCAATGTGAGGAATCTAAACTAAATTGTGTGAATGGAATCGCGTTGTATAAATTATATAAGCGAAGTGTAAATTATATACGCATTGTATACCTCATGTACATGTGTTGTATAAGTTATATTAGCGATGTATAAATTATACAAGCGTTGTATGAAACATATATGCTTTGAATTGTAATGAAATGCAAGTGAATTATAGAAATAATATATATATATATATATATATATATATACTCCCCTCGTCCACAGACCATGGACGATATTTATTGCTTGTGATTGACGTGATATTATATGGTATGACGAATGGTTGGAAATAATTGTTTGTGGTTGATATTGTGGTTGAAAAATACCTTTGTGGTTGAAAAATACCTTTGTGATTGAAAAATACCCTCTTGTGGTTGAAACAAATTAGAATAGGATTGTGGAATTGAAAATAAAACATGCCTCCTGCGTGCGAACTAGATGCATGATCCCCATTGTCAAAAACCGCGAGGTTTTAAGGTAGAGCGAGGAGCCGTACTAGGGACGGTCCCGGTTTTAACTACCCTGCCGTTATGCTGCCGAAATTTTCTGAAATATTCATGTGTTAGAATAATTTTCATTCGTTGAAATAAATTACATATGTTGAAACCAATACTCATGTGTTGAGTTGAAATTCATTCGTTGAGTTGAAATTCATGTGTTGAATATTATTTGAATTTAAACAAATAGCTTTAGCGATAAAAATCACATTTTTATATATATATACAAACTATAGAATATTCATGTATTGAGTTGAAATTCATTCGTTGAATCGAAATTCATGTGTTGAATATTATTTGAATTTAAACAAATAGCTTTAGCGATAAAAATCACATATATATATATATATATATATATATATATATATATATACAAACTATAGAATATTCATGTGTTGAGTTGCAATTCATTCGTTGGGTTGAAATTCATGTGTTGAATATTATTTGGATTTAAACAAATAGCTTTAGCGATAAAAACCACATTTTTATATATATATAAACTATAGAGAATATTCATGTGTTGAATTGAAATTCATTAGTTGAATTGAAATTCATGTGTTGAATGTTATCGCATTTTAAAAAAAAATGAATAGACAATAAAAACTACATCTTTATTGTGAATATGAAGTGTTAAAAACATTCACGTGTTGAATAAATATTTTTGATGATCAAAATATTTCTTTTATCATGTATACGCTTTAATAAAAATACACACGTGCTGAAATAAATAATAGTTTGCTAGGAATGTTATTATTAGCTTTGTTCTGCATATATATACATGTGTTGAACAGGGAAAATGGATTAGCTGTAGAGTAAAGAAATTATTTGCGTGCCCGACAAATAGGTAAACCTTGATGAGTTGGCTGCGCAATTTTATTTTTATATCAACTCTTGTGAATGCCATTGGATGCGGAGTGCTGGTTATTCTGTGTGAAATAATAAACATCGCCATAGGATAGTAACAATTAATTTTGAACTACACTACATGGCATACTTCTTGACGATAGGCATACTTAATCATATTCCACATAAGCAATTGGAGCTTGTGTGACGAGGTGGAAGATTTACCATACGAGCGAGAGGCTTGTATGGCGATGATTATATACTACAGGTTGAACTGATGACTGATATGGACTATATAAAATATAACGATAAATTGCCAGATTAATAAAAATCCCACACGGGTCTGGAGTTGACAATAATCACGTCTCTCTAGTTATTAGATACGGCACATGGACTATTTATTTCCACACGGAGCGGGGTGACGAGAATTTATTCTCTGGAGTTATTATCTATACACGCTCCCCCGTAAACACCAGAATATATCACTATAAATATGTGGATGCTTTATAGGATTTATTGGGTACCTAACACGACCCAATAAATTTCCAAACCCCTTCCCGTACAAAGGAGGTTATGGCGAAATTTTTCAAAATATTAAGGCATTAGTGAAATATTTGAAGTGAAAACGAAGTTGAAATTAATGAATAAACTATATTCGAAATTATAGAATGAACTATATTTATATATATAAATATAAATATAATTAAAGGAAATTGAAGCCGTGCAGTTCGTGTTTCGGAATCGTAATTTGAAACGATTAGTACGAGAAATCCGACCATCGGATTTTCCCGAAACCGCAACCGCTGGGTTCGCCTTGGAAATATCTTTCCAACGGCACCAACCTTGTAAAAATCCAACGGTTGGATTGTCTGGAATGTTTAATTCAAATCTGAAGAAAAACAGCGCCAGAATCATTTATATTTATATTTATATATAAATATAAAATAATTAAATTAAATCGAATAACGACGCTGCAGTTCGAATTTTGAAACCGTAACTTCAAACGACTAGTGTGGAAGATCTGACCGTCGGATTTTCACGAAACTGGAACCGTTAGGTTCGCTTTGGGAATATCTTCCCACTGATATAGACTTTGTATAAATCCAACGGTTAGATTTCCCGATAAGTGTAAAACAAATTAGAGGAAAAACAGCGCCAGTGCCACGGCACGACCTGAAACGTCGTTTAATTGAATATGGCCATTTTTAAATAAATAAAAATGGCGAAAAATCATTATAAAATATTATAAGCAACATAGATTGGAAATAAACCAATTTGGCTTGATCTGTTTGAAATTTGATGGTTGTATGTGTTTGACACGAAAATAACACTAAAGAACTGAAATATGGATGTCGAATAATATAACCATAGGAAGAATTGATTTGAATTCTAATTACGTGAATTATTTGAAAAGGCCGAGCTAACCCTCATTTCAAATAATTGATCGAGCGATTCGAATTGGAAAATGCAAAGACGATTCAAGACCGACGATCTTCGTATCGGTTGGATGGGCGCTGCTGAGGTTCCTGACTGGAGTAGCTACCATGAAGGAAAGGAAGTAGTAGCCGTCTGAACGTATGTGTTGATCGTACGGATATACGAGGAATTTGACGCCTCCGGTTTCGTTCAGACCCAGAACGGACTTGTAAATGGACTGTGTGTCTGACATTGGATTTTGTTCTGTACTGATTGATCTCTGTTAAATATATATCTGTTTGGCGGCGGAGAATTTATTCTTTTGCTTAACGCCCTTCTCTGAGACGTACGAGCTCAAAGGTTATATATCGATAGAAATCAATTGTATGGAGTGGATTGCCTATGTGGCATGCCAAGATGCTATGATCAAGGCTTCTGTTGCAAAGCAAAGTCTTGTGGTTGATGATCAAAGCACAGCCTACGTTGCCTGGCTTTGTGTATAGCGTGGATTCGCGAGCCTCACACCTTGGTATGAGTTAAAAACGGGATAAGGACTGCAGGGAGAGCACGACGTTTCTTTCTAGCTATGGTGGTGTCAGTGACTTACCAGCCCTGACATTTATATCTATTTTTCACCTATGTGGTTGTTGGAATGCGAGGCGCCTCGATTATAGGTCTGTAAGGACCGAGAAACGTGTGTTCAGGAATTGCCAATCCTCAAACGTAAGAGAGGACCGGCCCTGAAGATCCAGGGTTACCCAGAGTGTGTAGTCCTGAGGCATTTGCTAGAATGTCTCGAAGCGGAGAGGAGCTTGCCCCTTGCCTCGACTCATGACGGAAATCCAATTTCCAATACGAGATAACGGATTCGATTGTAACTTATATATGGCGACATAGTGGCATGGGACGCTCATGTCGCCTATGATTGATATTTATGATGCTATTCGTTTTTGAAACATATATACACTAGTAATAATATCAAATGATTTTGCTTTACACGTATCAAGCATATTTGGCCATTATAAGGTAAAACTCTATCCTCCGGCTTGCGTTGCATTGTATGATGGGACTTGAGTCTTATAATGGCTTCATTCTTTTAAAAAGCATTGCGTTGTTTTAAAGAATTTACTTTGTTTTAAATGCACCAGCAATCAGTGGAGTAAACCCGTTCCGCGAAAGTGGCGTGGTCTTATGATTTGCTTATTACTGTTGTTTAAACTGTTAAATAGATTCCTCATACCAGTTCCCATGACTGACTCGTTGTTTGTTTCACTTTGCAAACGCGGGTGCCCTTATTTTCACACGGGCAGCCTAGTTCACAGGTGACAGGTTGTTTTTGGCTCTGCACTGTTGCATAGAGTGCATTTTGGCTCATGGCGAGGCTGACTTCACAGAGATGACTTTGACATTTTCCGCCATTATTGTACTTATATTATGATTCCGCCACAGGCGATGCAGACTGCTTTACTTTCAGTACTTATTATCGGATATATATGTATCGCCTTCGGCGATGTAGACTGATACCCTTATTATGTCTCACTGCATGTGTATATTCCGCCTCTGGCGATGGTGACTAATCATTTCTCTTTTATTTACTAAGTTATATCCTATGTTGTGCTATTCTGATGTTGTTACATGTTGTGATTCCGCTGTCATATCCATGTAAAATTATTCTATTTATTGTTTTTGCCATTATCTGTACTCTGCTATGATGATTGATGTGTTATATTCCAATGATTATCCTTAATACGGCACCTCAGATTTTGGGGATCGTCACAGGTCGTTACAAAGGAGGTACTCTACTTGGTGAAGAATAATGGCAGTAAGACTAGAAGGTCGTAATCGAATATTGATTTCTTGAGCAAATGGGGTATAGATCTAATTGATACTGGCTGATGTTTTTTTGTTATATTCTGTTGTTTTGTGTGGAGATGTTTGTATGAGTGTGGAGAGATGAGTGTTAGTTATTTTGATGGTTTTGTTTTGTTTGTCTGTATTGTTAATATATGAAGTATATATGTATTATTTTTCCTTATGTCGCATTCATCTAGGTTAGGGGGCATAAGGTTTGATGAGGTATATAAACAAAGGGTATGATTGGTATTTGCAATAACCGATTACAAAACAAGCAACAATTCTCCTAAAAATTTGGCTAGCATACTAACCGATTATAAATAAAGGATATGATTGGTATTTGCAGTACATAATTAAGGTTAGCATACTAACCAATTACAAAACAAGCAACAATTCTCCTAAAAATGCTCCATCTCGCTGAGCAACGGTCATCCCAGACATCATGGTGACTACCGTAACAATCACCACCAAACATATCACCAGTAATTCATATACGGCTTAAAAAAGTGTAGCCAATACAATAATAAGATTAAAACAGGACCTAACATAATGAATCAACTACCAAATCAAATTATTTGAAACCCAATTCAGTTGCAACTCATCCAGTAACCCATTACAGGGTACTTACCATCACCAACATCGCCACTTATCCAATAACCCCATAAGGAGCAAGGAAAGATCTCTGTCGTACGGGCAGAAAGATCGGTTGGAGGATTTGGAACAGAAGATTAGTTGCAACAGCACGTGCCGAAACCCAAACCCTCAATGTCTAGACCTTCCATCGTCGAAAAGAAAATTACCCAGAGCAACCAGTGAGGAATGACCGGCCAATGCTGATTGTTGTAGCTAATTTGGATATGTGGTGTGGTACCGAAAATCCGGCTCAAATCGTGCGATTTAGACAACGATAATTTAGGGTTCGTAGATCTGAATGGTAGATAAATTTTGTAGAAAGCTTATCAATGAGGGAGAAACTCGTCGAAAATTTGAAGATAAATGGCAAAAACCGCAAAGCAGTATCGTTTGGATCTGTGGTGAGATATGAAATATAAAGAGAAAGGGATCTGTAAATGGGGTGAGCAGCGTAGAACTAGTAACGGGGAAATCTAGGGTAAAGGGAGAAGAGAGCGTAGAGGAAGGGAGAGGGAGCAGAAGAAAGTGACGATAGAAGAGAGGGGATAGTGGTGGAGAAATACCCTAGTCCCTATTAATGGTTCTTTGTCTCACACACACACATAAA
Organism: Allium sativum; assembly: GCA_030737875.1. NCBI lineage: Eukaryota > Viridiplantae > Streptophyta > Magnoliopsida > Asparagales > Amaryllidaceae > Allium > Allium sativum. Next base: position 339,698,444 of record CM060912.1, read on the forward strand.
AGCACCATTGTCCAAGTGGTTTAAACATCACGACATGGTGCAAAATCTCATGGATTCAAATCCTGCCTTACGGGATTTAACTCACTTGCCATTTAGTGTGTTATATGTTACCCAAACATGTATATAAAGTACCCTATTTTAGAAAATATTATATATATATATATATATATATATATATATATATATATATATATATATATGTGTGTGTGTGTGTGTGTGTGTATGACACGACTTGGATAAGTAAATTTAACAATATGTATGTGTGTGTATATATATAGGTGTGTGTGCGTGTGCGTGTGCGTGTGTGTGTGTGTATATATATATATATATGTGTGTGTGTGTGTGTGTGTGTGTGTTATAGGGGTGGTGTATGTGCGAATGTTTGCGCATGCATGCATGTGTGTATGCATACTTTAGAAAATACTTTTAAAAAAATTAGTCCAATATATACATATATATAAAGCAAGTGCACACATGTATATGCATGTGTGAGTATATATGCATATATTTTTACTTTTCTATTTTGAATTAAAATTATTAATATCCATATATATATATATATATACACACACATATATATAATAGATTAAATTTTCTGATCCGATCAATATGTGATAATATATATAATTATTTTTACTAAGTCAATATGATCAAATTTGAAATTTCTAATTATTAATGACCTACCTTTTTAGCCATCCAAGTCAGCACTAATACATTCACAATATTTAAGTGTAGACCATCCCAGTGCTTAAAAGACAATTGTTGGGCTGAAAGAAAAGAAAGACGGAAATATCGACCTTTGGATATTAAGTAATTGGACTCATCCTTCCCCGTAAGTGTAGATTCATAGGGTCCACCCTTATCAGGTATTAAGTGATCAGATAACTCACATCCCCATAAATATGAAGTATTAAATGACTAATTGGGTGTGAGATCGATAGTCTCTGCGATTAGGAAGCAAGTGACTAGGTTAGAGTCTTCCTTGGGATAAGGTATTAAATGACCGCTACGAATACACCATAGGTTTTCCTATCCTGCGGGAAGTACTAAGTGAATAAGGGGTTATCTAATAAGGTTAGCTAGATAGTAACATAGGCGCCCGCCGAGGGAATGTCATAAATGATGATTAGTCATCTACCTAGCCTGTAGGTAATAAGTGGCTGCTTACTATCTCTCTCCTTATGCGGGGTTGGGAATATGTGCGAATGACGAAAGCCTTAAATTAGTAGGACTTAGTAGCTAGTGTCCTTTAATTTATAACAACATCTTGTAAACCACCTAGTAAGGTATTAACTGATCTATGGATCCATCTTGGGCCTTAAGTGATCATTGCAATCTGCCAACATATATTATATTATGAGTGAGGCCATAAGTGACTATATATATAACTCATCTCCTTTATTAGTAGGGTATTAAGTAGTTGTAAAGACCACCTCTTAATTTGGTATCATTTAGTGTGGTGGTTTAAAGGCTTCATACTTATGCGTAAAAGTTCCATCTCGGTATGTTACTATAATTTATCTTTAGGAAGTTCTACCTTTGGTATGGTAGTTAATCATCGTGCGTAATCCTTACAAGATTATGTTAGAATCACTATATATATATATGATTTGGGTGAAACCAAACGAGATGCATTTGTATATTGTAGATAGTATTGTACATTTTTTACACACCAGGACTTGTTCTGACCCCTCCTCATAACAACTCTTAGGTCTACCTTGGGGAAGACAGGTCTTTGCAAGTATTCAAGTTTAGTTTTCTGTTCTTCTTCTCTCATGCTTGGAATTGATATGGCGATTCACTATTAAAGTAGCTGCCTTAGTTTATACTTGTTATCCTATATTGTTTTTGCTGTAAGTTAGTTTCATTGTACTCTGTTCATGCTCATGCTTGGATGAATTTAAGTTTTTTTTTTTTTTTTTTTTGGAAATTCAGGCTTAGAAAAGTACGATGTTAAATTTGGTATCTGTTCCTAGGTTTAGATGATAAAAGGAATTAATAAATTAGGATTTAGTAAGAGAACGTATTCGAACTTTCTTTTCTATTTTTCTTTGGTCTTTAGCACTTGACTCTAAATAATTTTGACGATGAATTAGTCATGAACCTATTTATTCAAGATGCATTTAAAACGACTAGGAGTTAGAAATATTTTTTAGTTCAAATTTCTTACTAACCTTGATTTACCCTACGGTGCTTTTGGCAATTTTCCCTGAAGAGCGTGAGGATGACATATGGTGAATCCTGCAGACTTGAGATTTATGACTGGGTGAAAAGCTAACTACAATTGAGATAGTCGCGATTTCTGGTTTTTTGTTTCATTAGGAGTTCAAGTCGAAAACCTTTTCTTGGTTTCTGTGTTAACAGGAAATTCGTGATAATATGTCCTATTAGTCCAGAAGCATAATGATGAGATATATCCATTCGGCACTTCATTTTCGTTATCTGGATATTCTGTTGTTAGAAACTATTCTTTTGAGTTCTTGGCCCTATAGTATTTTTAGTTTTAAACTTGTTTTGAAAAAGAAAAAAGGTTTCGAAAAATTTAAATTATTTTTCAAAAATGTTTATTTCATGCAAATAAGATTTGGTTTTAAAACGGAATAATAATAATCTATTATATTATATGAAAGCACAATCTTTCCCCGAAGACCTTTCAAATCCAGATTCTTCAAAAAATCCAAAAATTGACATGTGTACTGCTTTCAATCTTCGCCACGCAATGGAATAACCGCCATTATCTTCGGTTTCCCTTCCGTTCTCTCCTTTTCTTTCACTTAAATCGAACCCTTCTCCTTCCCAATCCCAACATAACAATAAAATATTTTCACCCAAAATCCATCTCTTCCCCTTCTCGCCATACCGATAAAAGTTCAGCCTCAAAATTGTCCTCTAGCCCCTCCCGATTCCACAGCCGCAGACTGCATTGCCAGGTTTCATTCGTCGCCTTTCCCTTCTGCAGAATATTCCTAGCCAGATTGTTCTTCGCCATTATTCCATGTAAGAAAATTTGTAAAGTTGATGATGAATTCTTCGCCATTATTCTACTTACACTGCTTTTATTTCTCTGATCTGATATTAGAATGCTATTCACTAGAAAATTTATCCTAATTTCTTTGTTTGTCCTTATGAATTTGTATCGACTCCCTCCTATTCAACCTAATCTGATTAAAAGTCCATGCGTGTGACGGCACAGTTGCAAGCATTTTTACTGCAGGTTCGCTTTGCTCCACTCCTTTAAGTAAAATTCTCTCTTTCAGTATTTGAATTGATTGTTTTTTCAATCTTTGATTGCTTATTCCAATTATCAAAAGGACTTCCATGTAGCCTTTCATCCAATGACTTCTCACCTTTGCCGCTGCAAGTTTGGATGGTTCCTGTTTTTTACGTATTCATTCTCTTTAATATTTCAATTTTCGGTATTCTTTGTATTTGGCTTCCTGTGATTTTCATTTTCGGTTTTCCCATATCTTTCTTCTTCTGTCATCCTTCGTTCGCTATTCTAAAATTGATTTTATAGTAGCATGCTAACTGGATTATAACTTTTGTGCTGACATATTATTCTGATATTTAGATGGCTGAGTATATTACATGTCTCAATATCAGTTCAACTTATCTGTTACGTTAACCTATTTTGTTTTGATTAGTCATTTTACTTTAGTTGATAAGTGCGTGAACTTCATATATTCTGACTTCATATGTATTCAATTTTCCCATGATTACTCTACTTTGTTTTTGTATAACTATTGATCGATTACTTATTTGTAGTATATTTGCCTTGATAATAGCTACAATTACTATCATCTTTCCATACATGACTGATACACATTAATCATGAATCATGAAGTTTCTAATACATATATAAGCATTGAAGATATTAAATTCTTTCTCCTTGAATATTGATTTTTTTATTTTTATTTTTTTTACTTAACATGGCCGTCCAGGCAATTAAATTCTTTTCTATTTCCAATAAGCTAATGTGACAATCATCTGCTAACACCTCAAAAAATACTCGATAATCGTGCATTAAACTATTAGCGCCGCAGGCAAATGAATTTCTATAAACTCTAAGAACACAACTAGGATCATTGTAATGAAACTATAACTATATAAATAACAAATGATTTTAATTTTCCTTTTACGGTCGTCATTTTATCATTATGGTAAACGTTGCACAATTATCAAATTGCATTTGTTTTACAAATTATGTTTTATTCGTGTGGTTTTTTATATGCCATGTGCAGTCTTTGTTTTGAAAATATTTTTCAAAACGTTTTCAATTTGGTGAACGAATTTTATATATAGTTATGCAAACCTCTATGTCCTCGCATAGGTTTCAAAGCACCCTGTTTTTAAATAGGAAAATTACTAACTGCTTTATGCAGAACAAAATGCAAATGGAAAACATTGGAAAATTCAATTGCATCGATGGATATCATATCATCCTTATAAGTCTAACAGGTATGAAGCGTATACGCACATATGCATACATACACACATGCATGCATACATACAAACATACATATATGTTTTTGTGTGTAAATATATCATTTCAACAATGTAAAGGCTTGCTCTTTGCTTACTTTTAAACTATTACTATATATTTATTTAACTTTGGATTTAAAAATGTTACATTTACCTAATTCAAGTCTCTGTCAATCATGTGGATATTTATAACTTTATGGATCTTTTCGTAAAGCACCCTTCTTCCAAACAAACATTAAGATATTTTAATCCCAGGATTTGGAGCCAGCGGATAAGAGGACTACAACACTGAGATAAAAATTTTTTGTTGAAATTTGGGTCGTTGTATCCATATTGCATTAATATAATGATGAAATGTTATACATGCGACACAAACCCAAGGGTATGCATATATAATACACTAGACTTTTGTTATATATAGCTTTAGCTGTATGATTAGCCTGCTTACCGGCTTATATAATAATTATATTTTGTTTAAATTTTCTACTACAGCCTTCAATCTAAACCCCTTATAATTATTTACATTAGAGACACATCATGTTGGTAGGAAAATATTGGTTTGATGACCATGTCCACTGTAATGACCCGCATTTTCCAGCTATATAATAATTTATTTATTTAATTATTTATATAATTAATTAGAGAATATAAGGTTGTTTAATTAAATTATATGGAATATTTAATTAAATCTAATAATTAAATAGTATATTTAATTTCTGAAATAATCAGAAATAGTGAATTGACATTTTAATGTGAACTGGGCGATTTAAAATATTTAATTCAGCTTAGAGTTGAATTAGAATAATGAAGATATTTAAATAACGTCAGTTTGAACGTATAATTATATTATAATTAAAATCGAGCTCGAAATGGCGCGACAGTTTGCTATTTGGCGATTTGAACTTCAACTGAATGTATAGGGTTCGTTTTAAATTGGATTTCTATGAAACAAGAAACGTATGGAGCTGGTAAAGTATATTTTTCTAATGGAAGAGAAAAATCGGGATTTCGTCATGTAGATTTTGATTTATGTCCAAATCAAATTTTAAAATAGTCGCTATAGAATCGTTTATCGACCGTAACGGTTTATTCGATATAACTAGTTACCAGTTTCGAATTTAGACAAGGTTCTTTTGAGATATAGTGATAATTTAATTTTTAAAATTTTATGGAAAATTTTAATTAATTAACAAAGTAACTTTTTATTTGGGGCATTTTTGCACCCTGTAATCAACATTTCGGGGTTTCTCAGAATAAGCTAACGGACCAATATTATTATATTTTTGGGATCGCAACACCTTGCTGAGTATAACGGTATTCGTATCTCGATCGATAGCAATTCGTAATGAATGAAATCAGGGTACCCTTAAATATTAGTTTTCTAAATTAAAAAATAATGCACTTACACAACAACGTATTTGGGCAGAGATCATTTTGCAAACTATAAGATTATGGCTATGTGAACGATCAACATTAACAGTAGTTATTTGCAACAAATAAATGTATATACCTTACGGATGTTTACATACAATAAGAGGACCAATGTGAGGGTCTTGTAATGCCAACAAAGGGAAAACGTGGATTGAACTCATCCTCCTAATAAAAATATAATCTCTATATAAATACTCCTTTATTATTCCCTTTCAAAACCTAATTCATTTCAGTTTTCCCCGATCAGAAACAGCCGCCGCTTGTTTCACTCCTCTAACACAAAACGCATCCTTCAGAAAATTATACAAATTCAAATAAAATAGCATAAATCAATATAAATATGTTTTTGAAATCCCCAAAGCAAGCTCTTCGATCTGAGGTGAGTCTCGAGGGGTTCGGTGATATTCCCTTTCACTGGTTTTTCTTTATAGTGTTTTAGGTTCGAATTAAGTTGGGATGCGAGCACAGATTCATGGATTCAAGCTTGCAGTTGAGATGTTTAAAGAGTTTAACATCATTTGTGGGATTTTTAGCATTTACGATGATGGGGTAGGTCATGATTTTTCTTCAGGAAGGTTCGCAGTTTTCTGTAAATCGCTGGGAGCAGGTCGAGTTTTACAAAACCGAATGAGTTGTTGATGAGGAGTTTAAAGAAATGTAATGTTTGAATGTAAATGAAGAATGGAGGAGTTTCTGGTAGGAGGCACGGTGCATGTTTCATACTGGAGTTGGGGGTCGAAGCAGTCTGGAGGAAGAAATGGTGTTCGACATATTCTGGAATGCAAATATTGTTGGGAAGAAGGAATGGGGTTAGTGGAGCGGGCCAGAAGGTAGCAGGTCTGGTATACACGGGAGTGGGCTGGGTCTAGAGTTGAGGCCCGTTTAAAGAAAATAAGGAAAAAATATTGGGGACTTGGGCCCAACATAGAAGGGTTCAGCAGGTTAATTAATTGATGGGCTGTTTCAGAAGTGAGGCCCAGTCGAAGAAAAGAAGTGTTTTTTTTTTGGGGTGTTCATATTGAAGTCCATGAAATGGGGTACTGGAAAGAAGCTGATGTCGGAAAAAGAAATACTCAGCAGAGTGGTTAGTGGCATGACGAACAGTTAAGGGTAATTAATGAAAAATTTATATAATTGTGAGTTAATTATTATTTTAAATCGATCAAATCTCATAACGTTGATAATTATTTCATATATCAACAGAATTTAACGAAACATGCCACATTGAAATTGTAGTGACGCGATTTACATTATGAAACCTTTGTGGTTAAGAATGGAGCAACTGGAATTTCATGATTTAATCAAACGCCTGTTTGATTGTTGTTCGTCACTTTCCTATGAATTAGAAAAGCGCGAATTTTAAATTAAATACTGCAAGCGCACAGGTCGCGTAATATGCAGGTCGAATCACAGAGAGGTGTTTAAATCTTATTATTTATCTATTCTTAGGCGAGTTAGGTAAATTTTGGAGAAGTTTTTGTTTGAATTAATGTTATTGAAACTACTATGAATCTGAATCTAATCAGACCGCTGTCAAATTCAACAACTGAAAAGAAGGGAATCAATTACTAGAAAAAGACAATAATAACTAGAAAAATAACAGAAAATTAAAAGCAGAATGTACCGTTGAATCTAATCAAATGGACATTCGCTAACATGCAATAATAAAAGAAAATAACAATATGTGTTCTATCAAAACTAATTGAGTAGACACACAAATCGTTATAGAAGAAAAAGACAGTCAACTAACATGAAGAAAAACTTTTTATTAATAAACGAGAATACAAAATAGTGGAGAGAAAAATGGAATACTTTTTACAATGATACAATGGTCCTTTTATATAGGATGTAGCCTTCTCCTTTTATTTGAATACAAGGCCCACAAAATAAATATATGAAAATATCCTTTCCAAAGATGAAGGAATAATCCTTTCATGACGCTTGATTGGCGACCTATAATCAATGTCCTTCCTTTTGATGCATTGCACGGTCAGTGAGAAGATAAGGATGTGTTTAATTGAAGATGTGTAATTAAAACTTTCCCCTTCTCTTTGCATGATAATCAAATGTGATTTATTGGATTTCAATTCTTGAGAGGATTACGCCAAAATTCAAAAAATCCTCATTAAGTGCATATTATATATATATATATAGATGCATTATTATGACTATATATATATAATATCACTTAGTTCATTTATTCTTCAAAACGCATAAGGCAGGGTGTGAATGCATTCATGTTCCTTTCTTCAAAAAAATATAGCACTTGCCAAGGATCGAACTCAGGCCACTCTCTACACATTTCTATGTCTTTACCAGTGGGCTACAACTTCTTTTGCAATTGAGATGGCTTTGATATGGGGAAGTAGCTTTTTTTCTTTGTAGTTGGCCTTTAATTTGAAACGAAGGAGGCATCACTTGAAATCTGTAAAAACACATAAAAATACCCAAAGTATCATTTATTTATTTACAAAAGATAAAATATAAGATCATAAAATAAACACATTTCTATGTTAATCAAATACCCCCACACTTATCTTTTACTCGTCCTCGAGTAAAACAAAAATAAAAGATTAAATTAGATGGGTCACACTTTCGTAGGAAACACGATTGCATTTAGCGTATGCAACAAGCCGTTAAACCTCTAGGTGTCCCTAGTAGGATGAGTGGTGTCTCGTGTGGGTTTTCAGCGGATACTACCCAAAAATCCAAATGCAGTATGTGGATCTAATGCAACTACATGAATGCAATGGATATATACAATAAGAAACAAAAATGACAACACGACTTGTTTTAGAAAAGTGGTACAACAAATTAAGTTAATAATTTCTAATCAGTTGATTTTATTTTAGATACCTCAATTTGTCACAAATTTTCAACATAAATCAAGTTTTCAAATGTTAAATTCCAGTTTGGCCAGTTGGTTCGGTCGATACATAGTGCAGCCATGAAATAAATTCTTAGTTTGCTTGTCACAGTTTGTAAAGTGGTATTCTAATTTCCTTGTGTATGACTAGTCAAATCAATAAAGTCAAGAAATGGTTGGGCATCATCGCTTATTCTCTATTTATAAAAGTTAAAATTTATGATTAATTACATACACCTAACTTAAAAGACCAAGGTATACCACCCATACACTGTCTTGCGGACTGACGGAGAGTTGGGACAGAGCTTGGCGGATTGTGCAGGCCGGCGCTGACTTTGTCAACAAAGTATCGGTAATCCTTAGGTGTCCAATCTCATAAAATGAGACCAAGATATTCCAACGCTGACTTTGTCAACAATGTGTCGGATAGAGCTTGTCAGGTTTGTACACCAACGCTAGATATACAAGCAATGTTGAATACCCTTGGATTATTATTATTATTATTATTGAAAATATAAGCACAAAAGAGAGTTACGCGAATTCAACTTAACATAACTTAGTTTTAAAGATTCGAAAAGCCAATATAAGTATTTTAAGTCCTCCACTTATTTAAACAAAGACTACAATATAGAATAGATTTCATGACCATCACCTAAGAATCTCCCTATGTACCGGTTACACTATTATTCCTCAAAATTAAACTTTTCATTATATTTCTTATTCGATCAAAGTTGAGAGAAAAAAAATACTATCAACTGACTAAAAATTGTAAACTTATTTTGCAGTATCATTCTAAAATGAGTCGTGTCTGTGTGTGTGTTATTTTTTTAAAAAAAATGGAGAAGAGAAAATATACAGTAAAAATGATTTTTTTTTTGATGTAATGTAGACTTGACTCCCCCACACTAGATTGAGACAGTGTCCCAACTGTCTAAGGTATGCAGATCAAAATGGAAGGAAAAAAATGAAAAATAAAAGAAAAACGTGTACCACCTGATTTCATGGTGGATGATTAGGCTCATGAAGATCGATAAGCTCATCGTCCTCGTATTGCTCGAATTCCAAAAATGGTTTCAGTCGTTGACCGTTCACTTTGAAGACTTTTCCATCCTTAGGATTTTCAATTTCGACTGCTCTATGAGGATATATTGTTTTCACAACATAAGGTCCAGTCCACCGAGATCTAAGTTCTCCTGGAAACAAGTGAAGTCTAGAGTCGTATAAAAGAACCTTTTGACCTACATTGAATTCCTTACGAAGTATGTTCTTATCGTGTTGGGATTTAGTTCTTTCTTTATAGATTTTCGCATTTTCGTATGCTTCATTTCTTATTTCCTCTAATTCTGAAATATGTAACTTCCTATGTGAACCGGCTTTCTCTAAGTCAAAATTCAAAAAATTTACAGCCCAAAGAGCACGATGCTCCAATTCAAGAGGTAAGTGACAGGACTTTCCAAAGACTAATCGATATGGTGACATCCCTAGATTGGTCTTGTAAGCAGTGCGAAATGCCCAAAGTGCATGAACCAGTTTTATGGACCAATCTTTTCTGTTGGAATTCATGGTTTTTTCAAGGATTTGTTTGATTTGTCTATTGGAAACTTCTACTTGCCCACTAGTTTGTGGATGGTAAGGGGTAGACAGCTTGTGTGTGATTGAGTATTTCTTGAGCAAGGATTCAAAAGCACGATTACAGAAGTGAGTGCCATTATCGCTAATGATAGCTCGAGGTGTGCCAAAGCGTGACAAGATGTTTTCTTTAAGGAATTTGATAACAACCTTGTTATCGTTGGTTTTGGTTGGGATGGCTTCAACCCATTTTGAGACATAGTCTACCGCAAGCAAGATGTATAGATTCCCAAATGAGTTAGGGAATGGTCCCATGAAATCGATGCCCCAAACATCAAATAACTCAACCGATAAAATGGGGTTGAGAGGCATCATGTTTCTCTTAGTGATTCGACCTGTTCTTTGACATTGATCGCATTTAGAGCAAAATTCGAAAGCGTCACGGAAGAGTGTGGGCCAATAAAAACCGCTTTGCAATACTTTTGCAGCAGTTTTTCTTGCTCCAAAATGACCGCCACAAGCATGGTCATGTGAAAAAGAGAGAATACTTTGGTGTTCATGATCGGGTACACACCTTCGAATGATTTGGTCTGGACAGTATTTAAAAAGATATGGGTCGTCCTAATAGAAGTTCCGAACTTTAGAGGGAAATTTTTGTTTATCTTGTTTTGACCATTCAGCGGGTGTTTGCTGTGTGACAAGATAATTCACAATGTCAGCGTACCAAGGAGTGTTAGAGATCGAAAGGATTTGTTCGTCAGGAAAATAGTCATCGATTTGGGTGTCATCAACATTTTCGTGCATAATTCGAGATAGATGATCTGCTACAACATTCTCAGAACCCTTTTTATCTCGTATTTCTATATCGAATTCTTAAAGAAGAAGAATCCAACGAATCAAGCGGGCCTTGGCATCCTTTTTAGAAAGCAAATATCGTAAGGCAGCATGGTCAGTGTAAACTATGACTTTGGATCCGATGAGATATGGTCTGAATTTCTCAAGAGCAAAGACAACCGCCAAAAATTCCTTTTCAGTGGTTAAGTAATTCAAATTGGGCATCTTTTAAGGTTTTGCTAGCGTAATAAATGACTCAAGGGAGTTTATCGATTCGCTGACCCAAGATGGCTCCAATTGCAAAGTCAGAAGCGTCGCACATAAGTTCGAAAGGTTGAGTCCAATCAGGAGGTTAAATGATGGGATTTGTGGTCGAGATTGACTTCAGAGTTTCAAAAGATGTTTTGCAGTCATTGGAGAATTCGAACTTGACGTCTTTGGCAAGTAAGTTCGAGAGAGGTTTTGAAATTTTTGAGAAGTCCTTAATGAATCTTCTATAGAATCCCACGTGGCCAAGAAATGAACGAACATCCTTAACAGACTTAGGAGGAGGTAGATTAGCGATCAAATCGATTTTGGATTTATCAACTTCAAGGCCATCTTTTGAGATGACATGACCTAGAACTATCCCTCTTTTTACCATGAAATGACATTTTTCCCAATTAAGCACGAGTGATTTCTCCTTACAACGTTTTAGGACGAGTTCTAAATGAGTGAGACATTGGGAAAAAGATGATCCATAGATTGAAAAATCATCCATAAATATTTCCAAGAATTCTTCCACCATATCAGAAAAGATACTCATCATACACCTTTGGAAAGTCGCGGGGGCATTACAAAGACCAAAAGGCATGCGACGATAAGCAAATGTTCCAAAGGGACAAGTAAAGGTGGTCTTATGTTGATCTTCTAAAGCAACAGGGATTTGGTTATAGCTAGAGTATCCATCGAGAAAACAATAGTACTCATGTCCCGCTAAGCGTTCGAGCATTTGGTCAATAAAAGGTAAGGGAAAATGGTCTTTTCGTGTTGCTGAGTTGAGCTTTCGATAGTCGATACACACGCGCCATTTTTTTTTGATTTTTGTTGGGACGAGCTCATTACTTTCATTTTTGATCACTATGACTCCGGACTTCTTTGGTACAACTTGTACCAGACTCACCCAAGTACTATCAGAGATGGGATATATGATGTTATTGTCTAGACATTTGATTATCTCCTCCTTGACCACTTCTCTCATGTTTGGGTTTAATCGCCTTTGAGCCTCACGTGTAGGTTTAGCCTCATTAACTAAATGTATGCGATGTTCTACGATTGATGGGCTAATACCTTTTATATCGCTGATTTCCCACCCCAACGCGTCTTTATTTTCCCGCAAGATTTCCAAAAGTTTTTCTTCTTGGTCCTTGGTAAGACCGGAGGCCAAGATTACGGGAAAAGTTTCTGAGGAATCTAGATAAGCATACTTAAGGTCTGGTGGCAAGGGTTTGAGGTCTAACTTAGGATGTTCGTGTGTGTTAACATAGGTTAACATTCCTTGGTTAGATTCAGATGACGAAGGGTTAGAGTCAAGAATTTCATTTAGTTCAGAAATGTATTCGAGTTCATCGAAATCGGAGTCGAAATGATCAAGACACATTTTCAAGGCTTCAGAAGTGTCATTAGAGGTTTCATCAACTGTGGTTTGAATCATGTCAATTTCATTGATCTCAAAATCCTTAGGTTGTTTGTTGAGATTAAAGATGTTTAACTCAATGGTTAGGTGCCGGAAGGAAAGTCGAAGTTGACCATTCCTACAATTAATGACAGCATTTGAGGTTGCTAAGAAAGGACGTCCTAAAATCAATGTATTTGAATTTTGGGATTTGAGACAGGCTCTGTTTCTAGAACTATAAAATCGACAGGGAAGTAAAACTGTTCGATCTGTATCAAGACGTCTTCGATTATTCCCAATGGCTTTTTAACAGATCGATCAGCTAGCTGAAGAGTGATGTTTGTTGGTTTAATCTCCCCTAGTCCAAGTTGACGATAAATAGTATAAGGAAGAAGATTGACACTGGCACCAAGATCGAGTAGGGCACGAGAGATGTGAGTGTTTCCTATTTTACAATCAATCGTAGGGCAGTCGAGGTCTTTGTACTTGACCGGGGCAAGATTTGAAAGAATAGAGCTTGTGTTCGCAGTTAGAAAGGCGGGTTTTGGGACATTAGTCGCACATTTTTGTATGCACAATTCTTTAAGACATTTAGCATATTGAGGAATTTGTTCAATGGTGTCTAAAAGAGGAATGTTCACACGGACTTGTTTGAAAATTTCCAAAATTTTATCGAAATTTACCGCTTTCTTCTTATTATTGAGTCTATGGGGGAAATGGAGCTACTGGTTTTTCGACTCTGTGTTCAGTTTCATCATTCGAAGAGGAAGGTTTATCCAAGGATAAGGAAGGTGGTAAGGTTGTAGAAGAAGGAATGTTGGTATTGCCAGCACTAAATTTCGAAGGTGGGTCGGGTTTGGCGACACTGGGAGAAGAATTGTTGGGATTGCCAACATTTGAGGAAAATGGAGGTTTAGAAGAATTGACATTCGTGGCCACTGGGTGATCATCAAGATTTGGCATTGGGGTCGAGTTAGAAGATTCGCCAGGGTTGTCCACATTATTATCAATCCTCTTTTCAGATCGAAGGGTTGTAAAACATTGACCAGATTGTGGTTTTCATCCTCACAAGAATTTAGAACGCGAGAGTTATATTTTGGATTCACCTCGGGTTGACTAGGCAACTTTCCTCGCTCATTACTTTTCATTAGTTCCTTCATCATAATCATCATTTGTTCGAGTTTAACATCTTGATTATTTATTTGTTTTTCTAATCGAACAATATCTTGTGACGGTTGAGAAGATTGAGAGGATTGGTTTGATGATTGAAAGTTGGGGTGCCTATAAGGTTGTTTGGATTGAGGTGCAGCTTGAGAGGTTTGAGAATCAGGAGATGGAGCTTGATAATTCGGATTTGGAATAAAGGGTTGCACGTGAGATAGGTTTGCCGAATTATTGGGGTTTGACCAAGAAAAATTTGGGTGGTTCCTCCAACCAGGATTGTACGTGGATGAGTAAGGATTATTTTGAGCTATAGCATTAGCTTGGTCTTGAGAGTAATAGTGGGGTTGCCCTTCTCCGGCTTGAAGAGTTTGATTTTCTAAGGAAATTTGACTTGGGTCCATGACATGCACTCCTCTAGTAGAAGTACGAGTGGGAACACGAATTGATTCCCATTGCATGTCCTTTTCAGAATAATCTTCTAAGAATTGCCAAGCTTCATCGGCCGTCTTAGACATAAAGTTTCCTCCACACATTGATTCTAGTTGAGTTCTAGTCTAATAGTTTAGCCCTTCATATGCAATTTGACATAAGTGATCTTTGGGAAATGCATGATGAGGACAACTATATAATAGTTGGTTGAATCTCTCAAAGTATTTTGAAAATGTTTCCCCCTCATTTTGACAAAATTGATTTATCTCGGTTCGAATTTTGAGAGTTTTATGGAAAGGGAAAAACTTTTTCAAAAATACAGTGACAAATTCATCCCAACTTCTTATGGAATGTCTAGGAAGAGAATTTAGCCGTCTTTTAGCGCTTTCAAGTAATGCAAATGGAATTAGCCTTAGCTTGATTAATTCATTAGACAACTGTTGCATTTTTGTTGTGGACGCATACAATTCAAATTCACTTACAAATTCATATGCATTTTCAGACCCAGTAAATTTTGGTACCCCTTGAATAAAAGAATGTTTAAGCTCAAAATTGTTTCCTTCAGCTGGTGGGAATACGATGACAAAGGGTTGAACGGTCCTAGTTGGATAACATCGATCATGAAGAGATAAGGGTCTATCCATATTGAGATTATCCAAGTTTTGATTTGTTTGATTTTGATCCATCTCGTTTTGAAAGTTTTGGTTTACTTGAGAACCTCTAGGAGAATTGTGTTGGCTAACACTTTTTTCACTCATTGTTGTTAAATGCAAACAAAGAAAATCCTAGACTTAAGGTTGACACAAGAAGCTCCTAATCAAAATAAATAACAAACTCAAGTGTATCTTATTAATTGACAATCTCGATTTGAAGGAGGAAGAGGGTCTTATGGCCGTTCACGTATAGTATAAATACTAAGGGATACGACCAATGTTTTACGGGTAGTATGCAACCTCTTTTGCTAGAAGTTCAATAAATTGAACTAATATATATCCGCGATCAAATCCTTGAGAAGATCAATTTCACAAAATACACTCTTGCAGTTAAATATTTTGCAAATAAAATTAAATAAATAGATTGAAAAAGTTAATTTGCTAGAATGTCGAAAAATTCCTGATGTAATACGTATCACCGTCCTTTACAAAAGGAATAGAACTAATTCCACACAGCAAAATAAATTTTTAAATCTAAGCTATTTAACCCAATTTGTTTGTCCTATTGAGCTTGAGTTTTGCTCCTAAGGACAATGTCTAATCAATTTTTATTTAAGTCCAGGGAGGATACAAATGACAGATTTTAATTCTTTTGGAGCCAAGGAAAGGTAATAACTTCCTCACCTTATGTTTGTTAGGGCTGTGCTCGTAACTAGATTTATTTCAGAATGCATCCAAAAACAACAATCACACAAAAATAATTGCAGAATTTAAAAAATTGTACAAGCAAGCCACTGCCCCTGTAGAATTTTTTTACAAGCAATGTCTATAAATTTTTTTCATTTGCAGTAGAACACCTGTAAAGTTTAGAAATTTCTCACCTAGATCGGCAGTCCTCCAGTGAAATTGGGTAGCGCTAGCGCGTTCACACCCCACTTGGTGTGCAACCGCTCCAACAATTCAAATCCTGTTTGCCTTGTTCGAAATCTTTCTTCCGATCCTTTGATTTGTCCTCCTTTTCTTTTCTTTATTTTTTTAAGAAAGCAAATAAACAAGAAAAGAAAATCAAATTTAAATCCCAAAATAAATAAAAAATTCAAAAGGAAAAGACTAACTAAACCGTGGACAAAACAAAATTAAATTTAAGCTAAATGATGCTCGACAAAAAGAAACAAACCAATAGACATAAAAACTAATCTAACCAAAATTAAAATCAAAAGCTAACTGTGAACAATCTAACACGTCTCCAGTTCCTGACTTGCCAATACAAAACACAGAGAGAAATTCAATGCGGTCCCTCTTGGCTAAACTTGCTCAAAACTCCACAATTAAAATCAGGAAAGAAAAATCTTACACTTGCAATTCAAAAGGAAACATATCAAAAGGCAGACAATCCTTTCTCTTTTAATGTCCTCACGCCAATCCTTTTTTTTTAACTTCTCAAAACACGCTGAACTCCAAAAAAATTCACGCACTCACAGGCCAACAAATCACACAAGAGAATTATTGCCTTTCGAAGATTGGATCAAGGATTTGTGGTTCGAGTATGCAATTTCAGGTATGAGTTTGAATTTCGAATAGGGAATTCGGGTCTGCGAGTGTGGTTTTTGTTACTGTGATGGCGGTAGGAGGTCTGACTGGTCTGGGAGTATGGAGTTTGCAGCAACGGTCTCGGGTTTTGGCTTCCTGATGTTGAGCGTATGTACGTACGTGGGATGTGGTGTTTGTGGAAGGGAATGCGTGCTGTAGAGTTAAAGGAAGGGGACTGGAAGATGAAAGTGGTGCGGTTCAGGACAGATGGGGTTGACGTGTTTGTGGTGGAGGATTGGTTGTTCACGTGGGGAGAAGAGTGGATGGTTTCAATATGACGTTGGGTGAGTATGGCAAAGAAATAGGAAGAGAAAAGGAAAGAAAATTTGGAAAGAAAAATTCTCACTTTTTTTTTATTATCTAGAAATTGTAAAAGAAGAGAGTATAAGAGATATTAGGAGGAAAATTTGTAAAGAGAGAAATGAAAGGAAAAAAATACAGGACAGAAGAAATAAATAGAAAAAAAATGATTGATTTTTTTTTTTGAAATGTATAAGAAGAAGAAAGGCTATGTAATTAATTTTTTTTTTTTCAGAATTGTTGAAAACAGGAAGAATTGTAAAAGAATTAGAAAAGGAATAAGAAAAGAGGAAAGGAACTGAAAGGAAAAGGCAAGAAATTCAATGAAAAATGGCAAATTTTTTTTTAAATAAGAAAACAAAAACTAAGGAAAGAAATAAAAGAAAAATTGGCAAGTTTTTTGTTTTGTTTTGTTTTTTAAGAGAAAAGAAAAGAGGGCAAATGTATTGAAAAGAGGAAAGGAGATTGAAATAAGGAAGGTAATAAAAGAGAAGACAAAAACAGAAAGATTTTTTTAATTGTTGTAAAATTAGAAGAGAGAGAAAAAATGAAAAAGAAAAAAAAAATAAAAAGGGGAAAGAATTAAATGAAAAGAAAAGGAAATAGAATCAAGGAATTTTTAAGAAGCGTTTTTTTTTCTCTTGTTATGGAGATTACAGTATCAATATATAATACCAAATAACACCACTCAAGATTTTTTTTTTAAATATATATACAGGAAATCAAAAGAAAAAAATAAAATAAAAACTAACACGAATAAGAATTAAATAAATAATAAAATTTAATTGTTGCCTCCCCGGCAACGGCGCCAAAAACTTGTTCGTCGCTTTCCTATGAATTAGAAAAGCGCGAATTTTAAATTAAATACTGCAAGCGCACAGGTCGCGTAATATGCAGGGCGAATCACAGGGAGGTGTTTAAATCTTATTATTTATCTATTCTTAGGCGAGTTAGGCAAATTTTGGAGAAGTTTTTATTTGAATTAATGTTATTGAAACTGCTACGAATCTGAATCTAATCAGACCGCTGTCAAATTCAACAACTGAAAAGAAGGGAATCAATTACTAGAAAAAGACAATAATAACTAGAACAATAACAGAAAATTAAAAGCAGAATGTACCGTTGAATCTAATCAAATGGACATTCGCTAACATGCAGTAATAAAAGAAAATAACAATATGTGTTCTATCAAAACTAATTGAGTAGACACACAAATCGTTATAGAAGAAAAAGACAGTCAACTAACATGAAGAAAAACTTTTTATTAACAAACGAGAATACAAAATAGTGGAGAGAAAAATGGAATACTTTTTACAAT
The DNA here is from genome assembly GCA_030737875.1 of Allium sativum. Taxonomy (NCBI): domain Eukaryota; kingdom Viridiplantae; phylum Streptophyta; class Magnoliopsida; order Asparagales; family Amaryllidaceae; genus Allium; species Allium sativum. Next base: position 339,716,734 of record CM060912.1, read on the forward strand.
GATACAATGGTCCTTTTACACATGATGTAGCCTTCTCCTTTTATTTGAATACAAGGCCCACCAAATAAATATATGAAAATATCCTTTCCAAAGATGAAGGAATAATCCTTTCATGACGCTTGATTGGCGACCTGTAATCAATGTCCTTCCTTTTGATGCATTGCACGGTCAGTGAGAAGATAAGGATGTGTTTAATTGAAGATGTGTAATTAAAACTTTCCCCTTCTCTTTGCATGATAATCAAATGTGATTGATTGGATTTCAATTCTTGAGAGGATTACGCCAAAATTCAAAAAATCCTCATTAAGTGCATATTATATATATATATATATATATATATATATGCATTATTATGACTATATATATAATATCACTTAGTTCATTTATTCTTCAAAACGCATAAGGCAGGGTGTGAATGCATTCATGTTCCTTTCTTCAAAAAAATATAGCACTTGCCAAGGATCGAACTCAGGCCACTCTGTACACATTTCTATGTCTTTACCAGTGGGCTACAACTTCTTTTGCAATTGAGATGGCTTTGATATGGGGAAGTAGCTTTTTTTCTTTGTAGTTGGCCTTTAATTTGAAACGAAGGAGGCATCACTTGAAATCTGTAAAAACACATAAAAATACCCAAAGTATCATTTATTTATTTACAAAAGATAAAATATAAGAGCATAAAATAAACACATTTCTATGTTAATCAAATACCCCCACACTTATCTTTTACTCGTCCTCGAGTAAAACAAAAATGAAAGATTAAACTAGATGGGTCACACTTTCGTAGGAAACACGATTGCATTGAGCGTATGCAACAAGCCGTTAAACCTCTAGGTGTCCCTAGTTGGACGAGTGGTGTCTCATGAGGGTTTTCAGCGGATACTACCCACAAAAATCCAAATGCAGTATGTGGATCTAATGCAACTACATGAATGCAATGGATATATACAATAAGAAACAAAAATGACAACACGGCTTGTTTCAGAAAAGTGGTACAACAAATTAAGTTAATAATTTCTAATCAGTTGATTTTATTTTAGATACCTCAATTTGTCACAAATTTTCAACATAAATCAAGTTTTCAAATGTTAAATTCCAGTTTGGCCAGTTGGTTCGGTTGATACATAGTGCAGCCATGAAATAAATTCTTAGTTTGCTTGTCACAGTTTGTAAAGTGGTATTCTAATTTCCTTGTGTATGACTAGTCAAATCAATAAAGTCAAGAAATGTTTGGGCATCATCGCTTATTCTCTATTTATAAAAGTTAAAATTTATGATTAATTACATACACCTAACTTAAAAGACCAAGGTATACCACCCATACACTGTCTTGCGGACTGACGGAGAGTTGGGAAGAGCTTGGCGGATTGTGCAGACCGACGCTGACTTTGTCAACAAAGTATCGGTAATCCTTAGGTGTCCAATCTCATAAAATGAGACCAAGATATTCCAACGCTGACTTTGTCAACAAAGTGTCGGATAGAGCTTGGCAGGTTTGCACACCAACGCTAGATATACAAGCAATGTTGGATACCCTTGGATTACTATTATTATTGAAAATATAAGCACAAAAGAGAGTTACACGAATTCAACTTAACATAACTTAGTTTTAAAGATTCGAAAAGCCAATATAAGTATTTTAAGTCCTCCACTTATTTAAACAAAGACTACAATATAGAATAGATTTCATGGCCATCACCTAAGAATCTCCTTATGTACCGGTTACACTATTATTCCTCAAAATTAAACTTTTCATTATATTTCTTATCGATCAAAGTTGAAAGAAAAAAAATACTATCAACTGACTAAAAATTGTAAACTTATTTTGCAGTATCATTCTAAAATGAGTCGTGTCTGTGTGTGTGTTCTTTTTTTGTTTTTTAAAAAAAAAAATGGAGAATAGAAAATATGTAGTAAAAATGATTTTTTTTTTGATGTAATGCAGACTTGACTCCCCCACACTAGATTGAGACAGTGTCCCAACTGTCTAAGGTATGCAGACCAAAATGGAAGGAAAAAAATGAAAAATAAAAGAAAAACGTGTACCACCTGATTTCATGGTGGATGATCAGGCTTATGATGATCAGGTTTAGACGATTGATAAGCAGAATCGTCAACTGCAAAACAATGTGAGTAAATCTCACTAACTCTATTCAGTTTATATTTTTATAAACTGTACTTTATTTTTGAAAAATATTGATTGATTGCTGTGTATGGACTGTTAAATAATTGGTTGAAAACACAGTTATGGTTATATATATATACATACATACATACATATATATATATATATATATCGTTATTAAATATTAATTCTGGCGATCAGAATATTTCTTCTTGAAATGAAAGTGATGTATCTATATTGTTTAACATTTGTGGATTCAGAGAAACAGGTTGGAGGAATCCGACTGGATTCCTCAACATTTATTTTACTGTTTTCATATATTTTGATATATGACATGATATATAATCTGTTATGGATTATGTGTGTTAGAATGATGTTGATCATTGTTATTCGATATTTTTAATATCCTAAGAAACCCTGGGATGTAAAAAGAAATATTTCAATGTATATTGAATAAAGAAATTTTATAAAATCAACCGATTTTATAAAAGGAAATATTTTGAAAATAAAGTATTTCTAAAATCATAGGATTTTATAAAGGGAAATATTTATAAAACGAAAAAGATTTTATAAAAGGGATATTTCCTTAGTAAGTAAATAGAAGAATAAAGGAATATTTATTTAGAAAATAAATAGAATAAAGGAATATTTATTTAGAAAATAAATAGAATAAAGGAATATTTATTTAGAAAATAAATAGAATAATTGAATATTTATTGGGGAAAATAATAAAGTTAATAAAAAGTAGTTAATCGAACTGAGTTAATCGAATATGGTTAGTCTAGTCGAGTTAATCGAAAGAAGTTAATCGAATATTAGTTTTTCGAATAAAGTTAATCAAAATGTGTTAATCAAAATGAGTTAGAGGAGTTAATCAGTTAAAATTAATCAGTTAGAGTTAGAGTTAACTAGTTAGAGTTAGAGTTAACCAGTTAGAGTTAGAGTTAACCAGTTAGGGTTAACCAGTTATAGTTATTCAAATGGAGTAAATCGAGTAGAGTTATCGAATATTGCTTATTCGAAGTAGAGTTATCGAATATAGTGTATTCGAGAGAAGGGTAATCGAATATAGTTTATTCGAGAGAAGTGAAATCGAATATAGTATATTCGAGAGATGAGTAACCGAATATAGTTCATTCGAGAAGAGTATCGAATCTAGTTATTCGAAAAGGAGTTATCAAATATTGATTATTTGAAGTGAGTTATCGAATATTAGTTATTCGAATCGAGTTAAAAGGAGTTATCGAATATTAGTTATTCGAATCGAGTTAAAAGGAGTTAATCGAATATAGTTTATTCGAATAGAGTTAAAGGAGTTATCGAATATAGTTTATTCGAAAGGAGTTAAGTAAGGAGTTAAGTGAAACGAGTTAATCGATTAGAGTTAAATCAATAGATTTAATCGAATATAGTTTATTCGAAGAGAGGTTTTCGAATCTAGTTATTAGTAAGAGAGATTATCGAATATAGTTATTCGAAGGGAGGATTTATCGAATAGAGATTTATTCGAACGAGAGTTACGTAAGAAAGTTTGTTAAAGGTTTAAAAGATAAACTTTGACTATTTCGAAGTTAAAACGTTGTTCAGTTAAGGTATGAGAAGTAATTATACCCCAACTTGTTTGACTTCCTTCTTAACTAAGAAATGGTAAGGTTTGCTAGTGGAGGAGTTTTGGAAATGTTTTCCAAATAAGAATCAGAAATGTTTTTTGATATTAGAAAATAAGAAATGTTGAATATATGGAAACATGAGATAAGTAAATTAATGAACTAAAGAGATAAATGTTAAATGATGATTGATCAATATAATTTCCAATTGGAAATAATATCGTTGTTTGCACACGTGTTTTCCTTTGATAGTTAACTCACCGACTATCGATGTTTTTGACCATTTTAACGTTGTTAATATGGAGAGACCGGTTGGATTATTATCCGAAGAACCACTCCGTATTGGCATAAGCGTTGCGAATCAAGTACGCTGAATATATTGAAGACGGAGTAAAGTGCAAGGGCTGTTGTATAAATCTTAGATAACAATTGCCTAAGATGGATGTACTGAATAGTGCCTTCGGTTTGTCCAGTCCCAGGACGACTTGTATGGACGAATGTCTGACAGAGTATATTTAATAGATCGCGTAAGTTGATCTCTTCAAACGTATTTACGTTTGGTGGCGGAGGATTTCGTTTCTCTTAGCTGTATACCCATGGTATTTTTGGGGAAATCAATTTGTGATTTGGCGGGTATGAAGATGTGACATTCAAAGTGAATAAACGTGTGATCTGTCAGAGATAAGCGTGGCCTCTAACCTCACAACCGGGAAATGACATAAATCGGGCAGGCAGCATGGCTATGTAGGTCGCACCTATTAGGGTGTATAATCACCTAATCTAGAGTTTCATTTACTTCTAAAAATCTATTTTCGATGCTGTCCCATTCGGGAAACGGTTGCTGATCCCTACCGTTGGTGATATACATTCGATACACTCAGCGAAATGAGTGGTCGGTCATGTGTTGTCGGGTTGCAAGATGTTCTTGTTGAACCTAGTGTATTCCTCCCTAGAGGTACACTAGCGAAAGGTGGTTCCATACCTTGTCATAGTTGGAAATCCATTACCCAATACGTGCTTGCGGTTTTGATTGTATACTATATATGTGGAACGTGAGATGAAAGCTTTTCTGCTAGATGATTGATATATTGTGGTTGATAGACATTATTATAATATCAAATGAGTTTTGATATAAAGTTTATTTTGGATTCTCATAAGGGAAAAACCCTTTCCGTTATACGGCGTGGTCTTATGAGATATCGTTTAATGGCTCAAACTGTTTTACTCATACCAGTCCCATGACTGACCCGGAGTTTATTTTGTTTTGTTTTCCCTAAACTCTTGGGTGCCCAATTTTGTACGGGAAGTCAAGTAGTCGGGATTTACAGATACTTGAAGAGCTGGAGCAGGAGGCTTCAGGATTTTATATAGCTATTGTTATTTCGCTATGTTGTAAGTGTTGTACTTGATAATGATATGTATATTCAAGTACAATATTTTATTACAAAGTTATGTTATATTTTATTCGTTCCACTGTGAGATTCGTGTGTACTCTGATGTTGTATGTTCTTCTTCTTCTATTCTAAGTTTCTATCTTATCTTTCCTCACCCTCTAATTTCTTTCATTAACTACCGGTATTTATTGATGTTTGGTGAGTCGTCATTGAGTTTATGTCGATAACCAAAGTCGCTAAAAACCGGGTCGTTACATCCACGATGTCATATTCAATATTAGATAAGTCTGAACTTAGAATACGACTATCAATCTCATGATCCTGCCTTCACTTATGTTTTGTTGGTTCCATTTTTTAGATTTTGTAGCTGAAAGAAGCATTTGATCTTTTCATATTTTGTGAATCTATAAGTGCACATGAATGTTCATTACAGTTAAGTATGGACATGTAAACTTAATCTTTATGGATATGTTATAATATATATATAGTATTGCACCTGGGTGACAACGTGCCTATAACAATAATATAAAAAAAATTCCATGTGAAAGCAAAAGCAAATTGAGATTTGTTTCCAGGCTCTACTATATGACAAACAGTTTCCATATCTATTGACATTTTACACTATACTTAAAACTCAAAAAGTATGATATGTTAATTTATTAAATTCCTAGGCTATAATTTCTTTATATTTATAACTAATATATTTCCATGAGGGATTGAAGTTATTAAGGAAGAATAGTCAAGGTAGCCTGATATGAATAAAGGATTTACAATAAGAAACAAGTGCAAATTTATACATGGTACAAGCATGTTATTTTGTCGCTTGCAGGATATGCACAATATCCAAATGTATTACTCAACATGATCAAATCGTATCTTTTACCATTTTGAACTTCTAAGATTAGTCATAGTAAAAGTAGTATTATTTTAAGTGCTTAATTCCCAAAGGCAGGAGCTGCCTGATAATGCATTGACATTGCACATGTGAGTTTATGTAACTTTACATCTCCATCAATAAACATTGTTTTGCTCAAACATTCAGTTTAATTTGCATTCCACATTTAGGTTTTTTCACTTGACTTTTTTACATATATTTTACTACTGTAATATCACATATGAAGATAATACCTAATTAACGAATAAAATCTAAACATGTTATTGTTCGTACGAAACTTGCATGTTTGATAGCATATTTCTTTCTCTTTTTAACATTTAGCACATTAACCTTCTACACCACCTTAGACTTACAATTTCCACCATGATTTACGGCTATACTAGCGCATTATTTATAGCTTAATGTGTAACTATTCATTTACACGTACATTAATCAGAACGTAGTGTCCATCTGAAGCTTAATGTGTAACTATTCATTTACACGTACATTAATCAGAACGTAGTGTCCATCTGATAATTGGTCCGAAAATATTCATTCCTATTTGTTTGCATATTCCTTTTTTACTGCAAGACGATATTGCAAGTTGTAAGCTATACTATACGTATAATACAAAATTTTGACATTTTCACTAGCAATTCAATGATCGGCTGATTCTACAAGTATCGTATGAAGATAATACAGTTTACTTTGAAATAGTTAAAATTTAACATTACATTATTTGACTGTTGCTGCCATTTTACATGCTTCAACACCATTTTCCCTCTTTACTATCCAATGGTTAATTATATATATATATATATATATATATATATATATATATATATATATCCAACATTGTATAAGTATAGCTTGCAGTTGGAGATAACAACTGAAATAACATCTGCCCAGAGGGTTGTTTTTGGGAAGGAGGCTGACTTCCTTATAGACCAATCAATTTCCTCTCAGATTTTCCTAGAGCAAATGGTACACCGTACAACCCTTAACTGTTGAATTTCATTGCATTCGAATGAATTTAATTAACTTTTATACTTAGGGAGATAGTTCTTCATGACTTGATCAAATTTTCAGCTTAATAATTGGACATGATTTGATGTTCAATGTCAATGCTACATTGTTCCGACAAGAAAGAACCTTTCAAAATATAACCGGAGATAAAATTCACAACATGGTGAAAGAGGAACCCAATTTAGACTTAAGCTCGATAGCAATTAAGATAATGATAAGCAATCTTCTGATTAAAAAATCATGTTCGCTTTACCAAATTCCTACATTTATGCAAATGAAATTTTAATTTTTAAACACAGCTTGCCCAGTCATCCGACGACCATTTACTTTCCTTATTGAACTCTTAAACAAAATGATGCGTTTTTTGTCTCATGTGCCGTTTGCTTAATACTCTTCAACTTTGCAGTTTATCCTTTTACAAAGGAACTTCTTATCTGTAGGCCTTTTACTTGAGCTATGCAATTATATAATTTATTAAGCTATGCTTTCCACAACATGTACCCATTCTCTTATGTGGATCTATTTTTCTTTGTTTTATTTATCCTGCTATGGGGCAAGATATTCACTCGCACCCCTCATCCATAGGTAACCGCCATCTCAGATTCACATGGACCATTATTGACATTGGATATAAAGAGTTTCTTTAACTATTGACCACGTGCTTTTCTATAGAAGGTACATGACTTACTTCTTTCTATAAATACCTTTTTTCTATGTACTTTGAAAATGGTATTCAACCATCTTACTATTTGATTTCTTCCATTGCTTAATGTAAAAAATACTGTACTAACCCTTCGTTAGAAATATATAAATTTGCTTCCTTTTTCGGCCTTATTTAAGTGGTGCCATTACATTGCAAAATCAAAATTACTTTTTGATATAAAACCCTGGCAATGAGTCCTTAAAACCTTGAAAAAATATTAAGTTATATGTTAGATTTCACAGCATATATATTGGTAATAGTGCTGTCATAATGGCCTTCTACTTTCATTTTTATGCTTCTGATTTCGGGTATACGGTAACTGCATAACCCACATAGTGTCGTCAACTAATCTTTCGTCTATTCCCTTTTCCTGCTTATTTCCGAGAATTTATTCTTTTTGTTTTCACCTTACTTACCCAAGCACGGCTACATCACTGTTACGGTAAAGAGGGCATCATCCAAATCCATGTCTTGGTATTCCGGTGATTTATATCATCAAAACATGATTGACATATGTGAAGAGGTACCTTTATTTGTGTAGCTGTTAGACTTTATTAGCATCCACACTGTCTACATTACATATGATAAATAAGGAGCTTAATTTCTATTACAACATTGAACAAACGATGATCATAATATTATTGTATCAATAGGACTGCATTTAGGATTACTTCAGAAAAAAATCAGAAAACAAAACCAAAGAGGGAAACAAATAAAAGATCTCAACAACTAACTGCATTTTCCCACCGAACTATTTATTAGAGTTTTTGGGGCATGACGATTTGATGTCAGTGTACGTACATAAGAAATGGTATCTGATGACCACGTTGGCTATGGTTCTAACTTTGTTGGATTTCCACTTTTCTATGAGATAATATAAAATCAGTTTATGCTTACCGACCTTGAAATAGTATATTTTCCCACTTCTCTCGATACTATAAATCTAAAGCAATGTTGCTTTGTCAACCAAATTGTAACGACCCGGGAAAAAGACGACCTTGATTATCCGATATACAACACATATCGAACATCAAGGGTCGACAATTACCGAATAGTTAATGAAAGAATTTAGAGGGTGAGGATAGATAAGATAGAAAATTAGAATAGAAGAAGAAAAAGAAGAACACAACATCAGAGTAACACGAATCTCACAGCGGAACGAATAAAATATAATATATCACATAACTTGAAATCAAAAGCAGTATATGCATACAATACCATTATCAGAGTACAACCCTTGCACCACAGCGGAAATAAACAATAGCTACATAAGTCCTGAAGCCTCCTGCTCCAAGCTCTCCAAGTCTATCTGTAAAATCCTGACTACTTGACTGCCCGTACAAATTTGGGCACCCAAGAGTTTAGGGAAAACAAAAACAAAATAAAACTCTGGGTCAGTCATGGGACTGGTGTGAGTAAACTCCAATCATTTGGTTTAACTTTTCAAAATCCTTTCCAAAAGAAAAGATAATCGTAAGACCAATCCACTCATAAATACGGATGGCTTTTACCTTACGATAACCCAAAACACTTTGGAAATCATATATTATCTGATATTATAATAATGTCTAATCACAAGTAATTAAAATCTAGTAGAACGCTTGCATCTCACGCTCTACATATATAATATACAATCAAACTCGCAGGCACTTATTGGAGATTGGATTCCAACTTGACAAGGTATGGGACCACCTTCCGAACGTGTATCTCTAAAGGCAAATACACTGGGTTCAACAAGAACATCTTGCAACCCGGCCCTCACATGACCGACCACTCATTTCGCTTGAGTGTATCGAATGTATATCACCAACGGTTGGGATCAGCAACCGTCTCCCGATAAGGGACAGCATCGATAGATTTAAGAACAAAAGGAATTTCTCTAGATAGGTGATCATACATCCTAATGGGTGCGACCCACATAGCCATGCTGCCTGCCCGATTTTTGTCATTTCCCGGTGGATGAGGCTTGAGGTCATAACGTATCTTTTGACAGATCCCACCTCCATTACTTTGAATGCCACATCGTCATACCCGCCAAATCACAAATTGATTTCACCAAAAATACCACGGGTATACAGCTAAGAGAAACGAATTCCTCCGCCACCAAACGTAAGTACGTTTGAAGAGATCAACTTACGCGATCCTTTGAATATACTCTGTCAGACATTCGTCCATTCACGTTTGTACTGGGACTGGAAAAACCGAAGGCACTATTCTGTAAATAGGATAGCCCTTGCATAACTCCGTCTTCAATATATTCAGCATACTTGATTCGCAACGCTTATGCCAATACGGAGTGGTTCTCTGGATAATAATCCAACCGGTCTCTCCATATTAACAACGTTAAAATGGTCAAAAACTTTGATAGTCGGTGATTTAACTATCAAATGAAAACATGTCTGTGTGCAAACAACGATATTATTTCCAGATGGAAATTCTATCGATCAATCGTCATTCATCATCAAATTATCATAAATTTACCCTTTTCCTTATTCTTGTTTTCCTATATTTCTTATTTACTATATTTAGAAAATATACGTTATTAACAATGGAAAACAATTCCATTTCACATTTTCTATATTCAGAAAACATTTCTGATTTTTCATTTGGAAGACATTTCCAAATCTCCTTCATTGGGTTTAAACTGATGTTTGAATAAACATCGCTATGCCAACACCAACCATTTCGCTCATTAACTAAATTCACTTAACCCCTTTCACTCTCGAACCTTATCCACTTCTTAGTTAAAAACGAAGTCAATCAAGTTGGGGTATAATTACCTCTCAGACCTTAACTGAACAACATTTCTAACTTCGAAATAGACAGAGTTCAAACTTCACTCTTTAAGAAACTTCCTTGCGAACTCTCGGATTCTATTTATGAATCCACTTCCTTTACTGAATCATTTGATTATAACTATAAATGTTATAATTCCATGCTTTCAAAATATGTTAACTTAAATATATTTTCATATCTTAATTTGGATAAATAAACAACCAACTACTTTATTAACAGATAATTAAAACTTGATTTGAAATGAAAGTAAACATTACTTCCTTTGATTCGATATAATCGAATTTCCATGTATGATTCACTCTCGAATAATCACTATCCGATAATTCTCTTTCGAATAAACTATATTCGATTCCCCTGTTCGAATAACTAATATTCGTAATCCTTTTCTTCGAATAACTAATATTCGAAAAATCTCACTTTGAATAAACCATATTCGATAATTCTCTCCTTCGAATAACTATATTCGATTTAACACACTTCGAACGAACTATATTCGATTACTCTTCTCGAATAAACTATATTCGATAACTCTACTTCGAATAGGTGATATTCGATTAATTCCCTTTTTGACTAACCCTACTTAATTTACTAATACTCGACTAACTCGACTTAATTAACTTCTATTGATTAATTACTATTTGATTTAACACCATTTGCTTGACTCTAGATCGCAGCGATCACAATGGTTACGCCTGATTCCCCCAGGAAACATCCGACCGCCGTAGGCTATCTGCAGCCCTGCGAATTACGCTAGCAGTCGTGCTAAATGGAAATTCATCCTTAAATAACTTTGTCTATTTTTAACTCTATCTCGAATAATTAGATTCGATCAATTCTAATTGAATAACTAATATTCAATTAACCCTTATTCGATTACTATATTTGAATAACTCTAGTTCGATTTGACTCAAAACGATTAACTCTAACTGATTAACTCTAACTGGTTAATTCTAACTGAATAACTCTAACTGGATAACTCTAACTAGTTAACTCTAACTAACTAACTCTAACTGTTTAACTTTACGGTTTAACTCTGACAGTTTAACTTCAACGGTTTAACTCTAACAGTTTAACTCCAACTGTTTAACTCTAACAGTTTAACTCCAACTGTTTAACTCTAACAGTTTAACTCCAACGGTTTAACTCTAGTTGATTAACTCTTTTGAATTAATCCCTTTGACTTTTCTCTTTTGAATAATTCCTTTGGAATAATTCCTTTGAATTACCTCCCTTGAATAGATTCTTTTTCTATTCGTTTACTCAACAAATAACTATTCTCTTTTCGCTTCTATTTATTTAACAAATAAATATTCCCTTTAACTTTTCTATTTATTCAACAAATAAATATTTCTTTTAACTTTTCTATTTATTTAACAAATAAGTACTTCTTTCAACTTTTCTTTATTCCCTACATGAATATTCCCTTTACAATTCTATTTGTAAATACTTTTACGAATGTTTCCCTTTTTATTTCTATTTGTAATCGTTTCAAAAATATTTCCCTTCTATTTGATTTCACCAATATTTCCCCTTCTATTTGATTTCACCAATATTTGTTTTTTAACAAATGCTTTGATTCTATAATCATTTTCTCTCATGAAATTCTCTTCCTTTTATATATAAAATCTATTGATTTTATATAAATAATTTATTTTCAAAATAAACTTTTAAAATCCCTTTTCACTTTCTAGTATCACTTATGGTATAAAAATACCAAATCAAAAGGTTCAATCATCATCCAAACACACAGGTTCAACAACAGATGATATAACATATCATATATCAGAATATATGAAAAACGGTAAATAAATGTTGAGGAATCCAGTTGGATTCCTCCGACCTGTTTCCCTGCATTCACAGATGTTACACAATATAATTCACATCAATTTCATTTCAATATGAGGTATTTTGATAAACAAAATCAACATCGGTTAACGATATATATAACTATATCGGTATTTTCAATCAATTGACTAGCAGTTCAACCAAACAATCAACACTCAGCAATTCAACCAATAATTATCAGTTCTAAAAATACTTTATAAAAATATAAAGTGTTCAGAGTTAGTGAGATTTACTCACCTTGGACGGTTTATCGTTGAATAACGATAATCGGTCATTGATTTGGTTCAGACATTAAATTTCACCATAAATCCAAACGAGCTCCAATCCACTTGCAGTCAGTTCCCTTGCGTAGTGCTCGTCCATACGATCCCAACGGATCCTGTTTCGTTAAATTTCGTTAATGTATGCAAAAGTTATGCTATTTACAATATCTACCTAATTTAAATGAATATTAAATTAATTTAATTAATTAAATTATTTTTATCTTAATTAATTTCTAATTGCATTATTAGCCAAATTACCTTCCCTGCCCTTCTAAAAAATCATACTTTCCCATCTCTAGCTATATCCAATTTTTTTTTAAAATTGAAAAACCATTTTAATATTAATTTAATTTTCAAATAAAATATTTAAAAATATCCATTTAATTATAACTTAAAAATTTTAACCCGGATCAAAAATCTGCTTCCACTCATTTTAAAGTATTTTTCGATAAGAATCCAACGGTCCTTGTTTCGTGGAAATCCGACTTATTTTGAAAAAATTATAAGCTTTTAAAGTTTAAAGTTAAAAATTACGAAAATGCCCCTGGTTTGTTTTAAATTCAAATTAAATTTAAAATTTAAAATTTAAATTAATCATCCCATTCGTCGGATCAGTTAGGGATAGCCAGGGAGAGCAGGAAACTATATTTTCCAAACTCAAGCCTTAGACACTATCCTCTCTGTCACCCTTAGAATGTTCCGATATTTATTTTTACAAATTCTATTTTAATTATAATATATATATATTACACAAATAAATAAATAAATAAATATTATTTAAAAACTTACCCCGCGAAGCCCAAGCCTCTGCCTAAGAGTCCCTAGCTCCCCGTCTTGCCCTCCTTTCTCCCTTCCTTCCTTTTTCCCTATTTCCTAATATTTTATTATTATTTCTGCCATTGCTAAAGCTTGAAAGAGGAGGAGGAGGAGGAGTGAGTTTAAAATGAAGGGGGGGGGGGCTATTTATAGCCGAAGGAGTCACATGGATTGCTGAGGTGGCGCGAATCCAACGGTCGAAAATGGATGGCTAGGATTAATCCTTAAATTTATTAAATTATAAATAAATTTAATAATTTATGAATAGTAAAGTGTGTTTTCTCAACCCTATTCGGACGTTAATTTGACTTACTTATTGATACCTTATCCAAAATCTTTTTCAACCATGTTGTTCAATTTTTCTTGCTCTTCAATACTATATAAAAATATATCAATTTTGAATTTGTTTGAACTTTCAAATAATTTAAATTCAAATTCAAAATAGTGTTTTGTGTTAGTTTCAACACCTTCCGGTCTCATGTTGGAGTATCAAACGATAACGGTTTTCAGAAATTCTTCCACCATCTGGTCCGGTTTTTAACGTACTTCAATTCTATGTATTCAAATCAAAAATCGGAGTTCGTTTAGATTTTCAAATAATTTATTTAAATTTTGTTTCCTTAATAACTTTCTATATCCGTTATAGGATTTTTCCAGATTTCATATATAGCTAATATCCTATGTTTAGAATTTTCCTGGATAGGTCTCAGGTTCCAGTTTTGCCGTTAGCATTAGCAAATTCCAATTACCGTCAAAATTTAGTTCAAATTTTGGCCTTTTATTTTTTCTTTTCCACATACGGATGCCATTTTTGACGTAACTTGGTTGGTTACCTAATTTCATCATTTCGGATTTAATGAAACTAATTTCATCGAAATCCGAGTTCGTTAGCTACTACATCCTTTGTAAACGTACTATTTTAAATTAAAAATTTATCCTTTTATACTGCCAGTTCACATTATATTGCAGATCCACTAAATTTCTACCATTTCGGAATAAAATAAAATATTCAAAATTATTGAAATTAAACCATTTAGAATTCCAAAATAATAAAAAAACATTTTTAAATAATAACTAAATGGTCAAAAAATCTGGGCCGTTACATTCTTCCCCCCTTAAAATAATTTCGTCCTCGAAATTGCTAAGGTAGAAAAATGAACTTTATAACTAGGTTAAAATTATTTATTTACTCCGGTTTCACTAAACCAATCTATTCTAATTAATTTATTAATTTATTTCTATAAACGAAAATTTCAAAAATTCTGAAAATTTTCTAACATTCGAAATTTCTGAAAAATTTCGCCAGCATCTCCTTTGTACTGGTCAATAGCTCAAACTCCAACTCGCCTCTCTAGACCTTCTTCAACCCAAAATAAAATCAAACAGCCAAGTGGCTTGCCAAACAGGCTCATAAATCTCATCAAACTCATATGAATATGTACGTGTACCTTTTTGTCGGCATTCAATTCTGCTATCAATTTAGCATATACCACTATCATCCCAATCAAACTCCGAATCACTTTTATCTTCAACTTGACCATTCTCTTATAACCAAGCCAAATTTCAATCAAACTGCAATTCCAATCTCAATTCAAATTTCTTGCTCGACCATCCATTTCTATCCTAGATTATCTCTAATCCAGTCCAATTCTACTTGGTACCATTCTATTTCAATTCAACTCAATTTCCACTGAACTGCCTTCAATTCAATTTCAAATTTGCTTTCACAAATTTCTATTTAATTTGTGTTTATTTCAATAATATGTACCTGGGAATTTCAAATAGCTTTGCCTTTTCCAAAAATCAAATATCCCTTTGGAATATCAAAACAACTCGGTTTCTCAAAACAATTCAAAAACAAAATCTTTGGTAGTAATCCGTCACTTACAAACTCGAAAATGAGCACCGATGATGTCCGGATCAACATCGGAATTTATTTTCCAGCTATCGAAGTGAGTTCAATACTATAGCACTTTCAAAACCCATTTTTAAACATTTTCATTTTGAAATTCATTTCAAAATATCTCTTTTCAATGCTTGTAACAAATTTAAAATCTCCCAGGATTTTAAAATTCACATATATTCAATTTAATTCCATTTACAACGCTTATTCAAATTTTAGCAATTTGAATTCCAATTTTGAACTTAAATTCAAATTTAATTCATCTGATTTCATATATTTCACTTATATGAATTTTGATTTATTATTTACATAACCATTTCACATTTTATAATCTTATTCGATTATAATCACAACCAACACATTCAATATACTATAATAATTTCAAATATCTATACTTTGCTTATATCAAAATATAATTTGGGTAAAATTATTTCATTCACCCTTTTTCAAAACATACTGTGTCGGTTCATCGTATTCAAGCGTTTAGAAACCCCTATCGATACAGTGGATCAAACTGATCGACCAGAATTCATAAACAACTCAACCAATAAATCTCCACAATATAAAATCATTTTATATCAAATAACAAATACGTTCACTCGTATATATACACTCTAACTCAGTCTAGGGTATTACTAACCCCATCTCTACTGAATCACGCCACAGAGCCAAGGTAATACTTAACCTTCAGCTCTGATACCACTGTAACGACCCGGGAAAAAGACGACCTTGATTATCCGATATACAACACATATCGAACATCAAGGGTCGACAATTACCGAATAGTTAATGAAAGAATTTAGAGGGTGAGGATAGATAAGATAGAAAATTAGAATAGAAGAAGAAAAAGAAGAACACAACATCAGAGTAACACGAATCTCACAGCGGAACGAATAAAATATAATATATCACATAACTTGAAATCAAAAGCAGTATATGCATACAATACCATTATCAGAGTACAACCCTTGCACCACAGCGGAAATAAACAATAGCTACATAAGTCCTGAAGCCTCCTGCTCCAAGCTCTCCAAGTCTATCTGTAAAATCCTGACTACTTGACTGCCCGTACAAATTTGGGCACCCAAGAGTTTAGGGAAAACAAAAACAAAATAAAACTCTGGGTCAGTCATGGGACTGGTGTGAGTAAACTCCAATCATTTGGTTTAACTTTTCAAAATCCTTTCCAAAAGAAAAGATAATCGTAAGACCAATCCACTCATAAATACGGATGGCTTTTACCTTACGATAACCCAAAACACTTTGGAAATCATATATTATCTGATATTATAATAATGTCTAATCACAAGTAATTAAAATCTAGTAGAACGCTTGCATCTCACGCTCTACATATATAATATACAATCAAACTCGCAGGCACTTATTGGAGATTGGATTCCAACTTGACAAGGTATGGGACCACCTTCCGAACGTGTATCTCTAAAGGCAAATACACTGGGTTCAACAAGAACATCTTGCAACCCGGCCCTCACATGACCGACCACTCATTTCGCTTGAGTGTATCGAATGTATATCACCAACGGTTGGGATCAGCAACCGTCTCCCGATAAGGGACAGCATCGATAGATTTAAGAACAAAAGGAATTTCTCTAGATAGGTGATCATACATCCTAATGGGTGCGACCCACATAGCCATGCTGCCTGCCCGATTTTTGTCATTTCCCGGTGGATGAGGCTTGAGGTCATAACGTATCTTTTGACAGATCCCACCTCCATTACTTTGAATGCCACATCGTCATACCCGCCAAATCACAAATTGATTTCACCAAAAATACCACGGGTATACAGCTAAGAGAAACGAATTCCTCCGCCACCAAACGTAAGTACGTTTGAAGAGATCAACTTACGCGATCCTTTGAATATACTCTGTCAGACATTCGTCCATTCACGTTTGTACTGGGACTGGAAAAACCGAAGGCACTATTCTGTAAATAGGATAGCCCTTGCATAACTCCGTCTTCAATATATTCAGCATACTTGATTCGCAACGCTTATGCCAATACGGAGTGGTTCTCTGGATAATAATCCAACCGGTCTCTCCATATTAACAACGTTAAAATGGTCAAAAACTTTGATAGTCGGTGATTTAACTATCAAATGAAAACATGTCTGTGTGCAAACAACGATATTATTTCCAGATGGAAATTCTATCGATCAATCGTCATTCATCATCAAATTATCATAAATTTACCCTTTTCCTTATTCTTGTTTTCCTATATTTCTTATTTACTATATTTAGAAAATATACGTTATTAACAATGGAAAACAATTCCATTTCACATTTTCTATATTCAGAAAACATTTCTGATTTTTCATTTGGAAGACATTTCCAAATCTCCTTCATTGGGTTTAAACTGATGTTTGAATAAACATCGCTATGCCAACACCAACCATTTCGCTCATTAACTAAATTCACTTAACCCCTTTCACTCTCGAACCTTATCCACTTCTTAGTTAAAAACGAAGTCAATCAAGTTGGGGTATAATTACCTCTCAGACCTTAACTGAACAACATTTCTAACTTCGAAATAGACAGAGTTCAAACTTCACTCTTTAAGAAACTTCCTTGCGAACTCTCGGATTCTATTTATGAATCCACTTCCTTTACTGAATCATTTGATTATAACTATAAATGTTATAATTCCATGCTTTCAAAATATGTTAACTTAAATATATTTTCATATCTTAATTTGGATAAATAAACAACCAACTACTTTATTAACAGATAATTAAAACTTGATTTGAAATGAAAGTAAACATTACTTCCTTTGATTCGATATAATCGAATTTCCATGTATGATTCACTCTCGAATAATCACTATCCGATAATTCTCTTTCGAATAAACTATATTCGATTCCCCTGTTCGAATAACTAATATTCGTAATCCTTTTCTTCGAATAACTAATATTCGAAAAATCTCACTTTGAATAAACCATATTCGATAATTCTCTCCTTCGAATAACTATATTCGATTTAACACACTTCGAACGAACTATATTCGATTACTCTTCTCGAATAAACTATATTCGATAACTCTACTTCGAATAGGTGATATTCGATTAATTCCCTTTTTGACTAACCCTACTTAATTTACTAATACTCGACTAACTCGACTTAATTAACTTCTATTGATTAATTACTATTTGATTTAACACCATTTGCTTGACTCTAGATCGCAGCGATCACAATGGTTACGCCTGATTCCCCCAGGAAACATCCGACCGCCGTAGGCTATCTGCAGCCCTGCGAATTACGCTAGCAGTCGTGCTAAATGGAAATTCATCCTTAAATAACTTTGTCTATTTTTAACTCTATCTCGAATAATTAGATTCGATCAATTCTAATTGAATAACTAATATTCAATTAACCCTTATTCGATTACTATATTTGAATAACTCTAGTTCGATTTGACTCAAAACGATTAACTCTAACTGATTAACTCTAACTGGTTAATTCTAACTGAATAACTCTAACTGGATAACTCTAACTAGTTAACTCTAACTAACTAACTCTAACTGTTTAACTTTACGGTTTAACTCTGACAGTTTAACTTCAACGGTTTAACTCTAACAGTTTAACTCCAACTGTTTAACTCTAACAGTTTAACTCCAACTGTTTAACTCTAACAGTTTAACTCCAACGGTTTAACTCTAGTTGATTAACTCTTTTGAATTAATCCCTTTGACTTTTCTCTTTTGAATAATTCCTTTGGAATAATTCCTTTGAATTACCTCCCTTGAATAGATTCTTTTTCTATTCGTTTACTCAACAAATAACTATTCTCTTTTCGCTTCTATTTATTTAACAAATAAATATTCCCTTTAACTTTTCTATTTATTCAACAAATAAATATTTCTTTTAACTTTTTTATTTATTTAACAAATAAGTACTTCTTTCAACTTTTCTTTATTCCCTACATGAATATTCCCTTTACAATTCTATTTGTAAATACTTTTACGAATGTTTCCCTTTTTATTTCTATTTGTAATCGTTTCAAAAATATTTCCCTTCTATTTGATTTCACCAATATTTCCCCTTCTATTTGATTTCACCAATATTTGTTTTTTAACAAATGCTTTGATTCTATAATCATTTTCTCTCATGAAATTCTCTTCCTTTTATATATAAAATCTATTGATTTTATATAAATAATTTATTTTCAAAATAAACTTTTAAAATCCCTTTTCACTTTCTAGTATCACTTATGGTATAAAAATACCAAATCAAAAGGTTCAATCATCATCCAAACACACAGGTTCAACAACAGATGATATAACATATCATATATCAGAATATATGAAAAACGGTAAATAAATGTTGAGGAATCCAGTTGGATTCCTCCGACCTGTTTCCCTGCATTCACAGATGTTACACAATATAATTCACATCAATTTCATTTCAATATGAGGTATTTTGATAAACAAAATCAACATCGGTTAACGATATATATAACTATATCGGTATTTTCAATCAATTGACTAGCAGTTCAACCAAACAATCAACACTCAGCAATTCAACCAATAATTATCAGTTCTAAAAATACTTTATAAAAATATAAAGTGTTCAGAGTTAGTGAGATTTACTCACCTTGGACGGTTTATCGTTGAATAACGATAATCGGTCATTGATTTGGTTCAGACATTAAATTTCACCATAAATCCAAACGAGCTCCAATCCACTTGCAGTCAGTTCCCTTGCGTAGTGCTCGTCCATACGATCCCAACGGATCCTGTTTCGTTAAATTTCGTTAATGTATGCAAAAGTTATGCTATTTACAATATCTACCTAATTTAAATGAATATTAAATTAATTTAATTAATTAAATTATTTTTATCTTAATTAATTTCTAATTGCATTATTAGCCAAATTACCTTCCCTGCCCTTCTAAAAAATCATACTTTCCCATCTCTAGCTATATCCAATTTTTTTTTAAAATTGAAAAACCATTTTAATATTAATTTAATTTTCAAATAAAATATTTAAAAATATCCATTTAATTATAACTTAAAAATTTTAACCCGGATCAAAAATCTGCTTCCACTCATTTTAAAGTATTTTTCGATAAGAATCCAACGGTCCTTGTTTCGTGGAAATCCGACTTATTTTGAAAAAATTATAAGCTTTTAAAGTTTAAAGTTAAAAATTACGAAAATGCCCCTGGTTTGTTTTAAATTCAAATTAAATTTAAAATTTAAAATTTAAATTAATCATCCCATTCGTCGGATCAGTTAGGGATAGCCAGGGAGAGCAGGAAACTATATTTTCCAAACTCAAGCCTTAGACACTATCCTCTCTGTCACCCTTAGAATGTTCCGATATTTATTTTTACAAATTCTATTTTAATTATAATATATATATATTACACAAATAAATAAATAAATAAATATTATTTAAAAACTTACCCCGCGAAGCCCAAGCCTCTGCCTAAGAGTCCCTAGCTCCCCGTCTTGCCCTCCTTTCTCCCTTCCTTCCTTTTTCCCTATTTCCTAATATTTTATTATTATTTCTGCCATTGCTAAAGCTTGAAAGAGGAGGAGGAGGAGTGAGTTTAAAATGAAGGGGGGGGGTCTATTTATAGCCGAAGGAGTCACATGGATTGCTGAGGTGGCGCGAATCCAACGGTCGAAAATGGATGGCTAGGATTAATCCTTAAATTTATTAAATTATAAATAAATTTAATAATTTATGAATAGTAAAGTGTGTTTTCTCAACCCTATTCGGACGTTAATTTGACTTACTTATTGATACCTTATCCAAAATCTTTTTCAACCATGTTGTTCAATTTTTCTTGCTCTTCAATACTATATAAAAATATATCAATTTTGAATTTGTTTGAACTTTCAAATAATTTAAATTCAAATTCAAAATAGTGTTTTGTGTTAGTTTCAACACCTTCCGGTCTCATGTTGGAGTATCAAACGATAACGGTTTTCAGAAATTCTTCCACCATCTGGTCCGGTTTTTAACGTACTTCAATTCTATGTATTCAAATCAAAAATCGGAGTTCGTTTAGATTTTCAAATAATTTATTTAAATTTTGTTTCCTTAATAACTTTCTATATCCGTTATAGGATTTTTCCAGATTTCATATATAGCTAATATCCTATGTTTAGAATTTTCCTGGATAGGTCTCAGGTTCCAGTTTTGCCGTTAGCATTAGCAAATTCCAATTACCGTCAAAATTTAGTTCAAATTTTGGCCTTTTATTTTTTCTTTTCCACATACGGATGCCATTTTTGACGTAACTTGGTTGGTTACCTAATTTCATCATTTCGGGTTTAATGAAACTAATTTCATCGAAATCCGAGTTCGTTAGCTACTACATCCTTTGTAAACGTACTATTTTAAATTAAAAATTTATCCTTTTATACTGCCAGTTCACATTATATTGCAGATCCACTAAATTTCTACCATTTCGGAATAAAATAAAATATTCAAAATTATTGAAATTAAACCATTTAGAATTCCAAAATAATAAAAAAACATTTTTAAATAATAACTAAATGGTCAAAAAATCTGGGCCGTTACACAAATTTTGCAGGGTAGCTAACATTTTCGCATGATTATTATTCACTGTACAAATTTAACTTATTCTACATGTAATTTTTGCCTGCAGATGTTATACTAACTTAAAATTAGCGCTGACCATGTTGATTTTCTCCCAAATGTATTCACTTGGAGCTTCCCCGTCTTGCCAATCAACTTGGTGTTTGCCTCTCTTTAGCTTGAACTTCACCAACTGAACTTTTTTTTACTACAAACAGTATGGACATCATTTTTTCAATGCTATATCTTATTGACATCATGTTCAGATTCCTATGTTGTACAATTTCTAAATGTTAGCTTTGTTCTTTTTTTCAAAATTATTTAATTGCGTACTGCTACTGCTTGCTTATTGTCACATATTTCCATGCATATATTACTCTCAATGCAACACATACAGCTGCAGTGCATAGCAAAATGCAAGTCCATAATTGGCTTTTTCCTATTCGCCGTACTGTTCACTACTCTACTTTGTTTTCCAACCGTATCTTAATTTTCTCTATATTTTCAAATGCATTAGAGTTGCAACTACACCTTTTTATTTCACACTTAATTACACAGTTTTTTCTACATCTAACTTTGCTACAAATGCAGTAAAACGAAGTGCGCATACGAATTACTTTTTCAACTATTAAAAATTACACACACAAAACTGTATGCAAACCGTATGCGTAGCACAGGTTCACACTAGTAACAATAGTAATAATATAAACTTATAGCACCCTCAATTTATAAACAAAGCTGAATTTCGAAAAAAAATCAATTTTTTTCCCTTGAATGGACTAAGGAAAATTTCGTTCAGCTTAGGGTATTTTCTTTTTAAATCTTTAATGACTCGTCGGCTAGATAAAGGGACAAGTTCGTATTAAATTTGATATGGATTGCTAGTTGAATTTATTTTTTGGTATTTTTGAGATGATTGTGTAGTCGCAGCCTTATCTTGAGACTATTTGAATCTTCGGAGGATGGTTCAAAATTTGACAATAGTTTTTGGAACCGCCGTGATGAGGACAAGTATTTTTTGGATCACTTCAAATCTTAAGAGATGACGCTGGACGATTAATATTTTAATCCAACCCTAATAAGGTCTTGTTCAACCTTTGTCTGAAGCTTATTTAGCAATTGACCATCTAGTGTTATATCTAAAGTGGTTAATTAGTTGACAAATTTTGGTACGAGTCGAACCTAGGACTCAACCATAAAAGTTGCGTCCAAATTCCCTTCATAAACTTTTTTCTTTTGTCCTTCCTTCCTCGTCTCACCGAACCATATCTTTATTTTTCGTCTCCTTCTTTGTAGCTAAATCGTCTCCTTCTTTTCTGCACTAGATTGCGCATTAGATCTCGCCCCACTATTACTTCAAGATCTGAACCTAGTTTCTTCTCTTCGATTATTTCTTAGCCCATTATCTGATATTCCTTGTGTCATCTAAGTCTCACCCCTAAAGATTCCATTGGTTGGATCAAAACGAGCGAAAGATTTGTTTGCTTTAGAGCAAAATGAATTGGTCATAGAATTAGGATTTGCAGTGGTTCTTTGCTTTGAGATTTTTAAATGGGATTGTTCCCCGTGCTGCATCCGCCTTTGCTATATCTTATTGTAATAGATTTTGGTAAAGGCAATTGTTGTTTTGGAGGTGAAGATTAAGCTGTCTTTAGATGTCCTTCTAAGGATAATCTCGATGAAATTTTAGAGGTATTCGTGTTGTATGTGGACTTGAATTATCCTTGATTTGATTGAATTTGTAGATTTTGCAGCAGGTCTCTTTTCCTCATATGTTGGTTTTTGAGTTTGATCATCTAAGTCCAAACTACCAATGTAGATGTGTGACTCATTTAACTCATTATTCCAAGAATAGGGAGTTATGACTAGATTTGTCTTATTATGCAGAAATCTATCGTTTTTTTGATCAGTGGCGTAACCATCATTTAGTATTGCATCATCTTTGATTCCTCTTGTCCTTGTGTGTCGTTTCGTGGAGTTACTTTCTCTATTTTCATCTATCCACTTTTTTCTCTAGATAATGTTAAGTGAATCTCTGTGAAACGCAGTTTTGTGATAAGTTACTTTTGTCATTGCTAATTCTCTCTTGGGAGAGGTGGTGATATGGAAACCTCCAATAACACCAACAGTGTCTGCAACACAAGATTGAGCATTTAGCCAACATGATATGACTAGTTAGAGTTCGTGGAAATGGTTCGAGCTTAAACCATGAAGCAATACTTCTCGTAGCTTACAGGCAATGTTTTGTAGTTTCGAAGTTGTTATCTTTTTTCTTTTCTCTTACAACATTTGTTTCTTAACGTTGTAGTAGTTCGTGTTTGTAGCGGTTAATGATTGTTGCCTTTGTGAAATCGTACGTTGATGCTACGAGATTTCTATCTTATGGAAAGGTTGTGTATGTCATTCACACGTATTTATTATTTGAATATAAATGAAATCTTATTTTTCTTTATCTAACTAACAGTTATTTTAGAGCTGGAAAGAATAGAATATTGTGGTAGATAAATTTTAGCAAAGGCCAAGTTATGCATTGTTTTGTCATGGGTATTATTATTGTTTTTAGCCTACTCCTTATAAGCTAAAATTTGTTTTTCGGTTTTAGTATTTTTTATAAATGTCTAATTTTTGAGTGTTGTGTATGGTTTCGTTTTGCGCATTTTCTACGTAACCGACTTCCGTCTACCCTAAAAGGTGACCTGAGTCAACTAAGTATCCATAAAATAATTTTTGGAACTTTAAGAAAATGTTGAAAAAAGAGAGGCTTTAAATGGATTTAAAATTTTAAAATTTAAGTTTCATAGTAAAAAAATTGCACGTTTGCATATTTTACCATTTTTTTTACCTAATTTACATAAAGTTTTAAGAAGCAAAAAAATATTTTTATGGAAACTGCGATTTTATGGTCATATATGAAACGTAGGGAAGATTATAGGTAGTTATATTTGTGATCTAAGAGGTGCATTAGAAACGGTGATGAGCTAAAAACAATAGCAACGGAAAAAACTATTTTAGCCTAGAAAACATTGATTCCATGACTTTCAAACGATGCACGCGAGTTATTATTTAACTCTTTTACGTTTTAAAGCTTGTTTTAAGCCTCCTTTGCAATCTACAAGTGAGAATTTTTGGAGTAGTTTGGAGCAAATGAGGTAAAATTCTACTATAGCATGGGAATTGGAAGATTTACAAGCGGTTAGAATGTCGAGCTCTCCACCTCAATTTCCTTTTTCGGCATAGGAGAAATTAATAGGAAACGATTTTAGATGCATTGACATGTTGGATGCCAGGATTTGGATGCGAAATTGGTTGTTTCATACTTCTATTCATAGTCGTGTGAGGGTTTTAGATGAAAAATATTTTCAAAAAGTTGCATTTATGTAGAACTGCTAGTATATTTTACGATGTTTGCATCATATTTTCAGGGATGTTTTCAAAATAAAATGCTTACATATAGGCGGATCTAATTTAGAATCATTATGCATACATATTTCGTGATTATGACTCATTATGTACATTGTGCACATGCGCACGCTTGATTGCAAATTAGATATGCAGGAATGCTTGTATAGATAATTAGGTGTCATCACCATGATTTGGTCATTGTGAAATTTCGAGGTGAAATTTCTATTAAGGAGGGAAGAATGTAACACCCCAGAATTTGGCGTTAGTTTAATTTAGTTATGTTCCAAAAAATTAAATTTGAATAAACGATGGAATTTGACTACGAAACCTGCCCCGTTACGTTCATGACGAAATTATGATCGATATTCATGTTTGGAACTCCACGATAGAGCCCCTATGAAAAAGTTATGGGAAAAATACAAAAACGGATGAAAAATAATTAATCAAGAGTGTATAGATTAGTGGTAATTGAAACTACCATTTATCACCCCTTCTCTTACATGAGGCAGGTCGATCACCCCTACGACCTGCAGGTCGAATCATCCTTTGACGGCTATGGTTTTGTATATCATAAATTATATATTAGCGGAATTTTTTTATGAAATGAAATCTGAAGGTCCAAGTTCATTTCAACACCTATAAATAAAGGCCTAGACCCTACTCTTTTGCTTATATTTTTTGGAGGCAGCAATGAAGCTCATCCATTTCTACGATCTCTCCTAAATTTCATTTATATATATATATATATATATATATATATATATATATATTGTAATCCATCAACATTGTATGGCATAGTGGAAAGATGTGCTTATATTTGGTAAGAGGCCAGAAGTTCGAGTCCTACTCTGACCACTATGCTGGTATATTAACCAATTTTCATTATATATATATATATATATATTCTAATCGAACAAACAAGGATTGGAGATAATGAATCCGGATTAATGAGCAAGGATTGGTTCTGCATGTAAGTAATTTATATTATTAATTTTCTTTTCCCTTTTCCAATTCTTTTCTCAGATCTATGAATTTTAATGTGTACACATATCTCCTTTTTATATATATATATATATATATTATATCTGTAGGATTTGGAAATATAATTCTAAAATGTAACGGCGCGATTTTCCATACCTGGGAAACCGTGTCATTATTGAAAGAATTTAGAAGATGAGATAGAAAAGGTAGAACTTATAGAATAGAAGAGAAAGAAGTTATCAGAATCTCACAGCGGAATTTCACAAAATACTTATATATTACATCACAAAGCCTGATACATCAGAGTACATAATATATTACATCATCATGGTTCATACAATACCATATTACAATACCATTGGTAATTAAACTGATAAATTAAACATATATGCTACAGGGTCTTGAACTGGTTCAGCATCATGTTCCACTTGCCTCGCCTGAACCTACTTGTCTACTCATAATAAATATTATGAGTACCCAAGAGTTTTAAGAAACACAAAAATAAACTCTGGGTCAGTCAGGGGACTGGTGTGAGGAAACATAGTTAGATAGTAAAAACAGGGTATAGGTGTCAAGGTGTTTATATTGATCCATGTTATTTCTTTTAACATAAAAATCATTAGATCCATCCATGTCTAATATCTGGAAATGATCTAATCTCTTTTATATCAAGACATTTGATATTATAATAGTTTGTAACAGGTAATTAAAATCTAGTGAAACGCTTGCATCTCACGTTCACATATATAGTATACAAATTTAAAGTCGCAGAGCGCGTATTTGAGTTTGGATTCCAACATACAGGGTATGGGAGCACCCACCGATCAGTGTACTCTAGAGAGGATACACTGGGGTTCAACAAGAACGTCTTGTAACCCGGCCACACATGACCGTCCACTCATTTAGCTTGAGTGTAACGAATATATTATCACTCCTACGGTTGAGCTCGATTTACCGTTTCCGAATGCAACAGCAGCGAAATAGATTTAAGAAGTAAATAAGGAAATCCTCTAGATGGTGATAATATACCCTGCTTGGGTATGACCCAACTAGCCATGCTGCCTAGCCCAACTTTTGTTACCTCCGGGTTGTGAAGTTTTGAGGCTACGTTGTTCTTCTGACAGGTTCTCTCTTTCCATTCTTTGAATGCCACATCGTCCTATCCGTCAGAAAATACTCATTCGATTTCCCAAATATATTACGGGTAATGAAGCAAAGAGCAACGAATTTCCCCTGCCACCAACGTAATATACTTACGTAAATTCGATGTGCAAGATCTGACTGATATACGTTGTCAGACACTCGTCCATTCGGGTTTGTTCTGGGTTTGAACAGACCAAAAATATCATTCTAAATAACGCTTGCATCTCGTTGTCTTTAGCACATTGATATACGTCGTATACTTCGAATCGAAGTGGAATTTGTTTATTCCGGACTCTTCGAACGATGTACGAAATATTTTACAGTCGATAAATGTTTATCAGTGAAATCAGGAGTATCACTTCAGTTCAGATGAAATATATATTTTTCAAACAGTGTTTGCTTATTTGGCTTGCATTAGCATCGTCAGTTTATCTTTTATATAATCAGTTGGGGAGTATATGGTTTTTGACAGTGTTATGTTCATCCTTTGGAAATTTCCCGTGCTCCGCACACGGTGTATTCTTCCTTTTTGTTCAAATGATGTTTGGGCTATTTGTCCTTTTGTTCTTATCTTTAAATGATTTTCACTTTATAAATAATTCAAATAATTTATTTAAATTATTTATTCCTGTTTAATTTATATTTCAAACTTAGTTGACCTTTCACTGTCGAACTTGTTGGTTCAAAATCTCAGTTTCGACTTCCCACTTGTCGTTTGCTTAATTAAGTAAAAATACTTCTTTAATTAATTTATTTATTTACTTTATTTATATTTTAAATTTTAAATTTATTTAAATTTAAAATCTCGTATTCTACTGACCGAAGAACACCGGACTTTGGCACTGCCAGAGTACCGGATTTGGCAAGTGCCAGAACTGGACTCTGGCAGTGCCAAGGTACCAGAACTTGGCACTACCAAAGTGCCAAGTTTGGCACTGCCCAAAGTGCCGAGCACTTGGCAAATGCCAAAGTGCCAAACACTTGGCAGATTTGCCAAAGTGCCTGGACTTGGCATTTGCCAAGTATCAGGTCTTGGCAAAGTGCCAAGGCACTGGCCTTTTGCGTTTGCCAAGTACCAGTACTTGGTACTTGTTCGGTTCAGGAAGGTGCACGGTGGTGCACGTGCACACCACCACGAAGCAAGGGGGAGCCACCGCACCGATGCCATCCAGTCACGCTTCGCCCCCAGATCCACTTCCACCCCTCCGACCATCAAATCTCCGACGCTACAGTGTTTTGGGTGTTCGAGCACTCCAACGTCAGAAAGCATCATCGAGGAATCGACCTCATCCTCGCGCATCAGGCCACGATACTCCATCTGACTCCTGCCTCGCCACCATGGGTCCCCAACGCCGCCTTTCCCCCACGACCGCACCTCCCTAAGTTCGTCGTTGATGATCAACGGCGATGGAAACAACCGAACCCATTTACAGTATAAAAACCCTATTTTCAACCCATTCGCAAAATCCACACATTTAAAAAATCTGGTTGTATTTTTCCCTGATCCCCTGGTCCCTGACGATGCTTCACCCCTAACCGCCTGACCCCTCGTCCCTCCGATGATCGGAGTTTGGTCGGAGACCATTTTCCGTTCATGGTCGAAATTCTCGAAGTATACACACTTAAAAATTGTGAAACCAATCTTAAAAATCATGATTTTGTGTCTGGATCTCGATTATATAATCAAAACTATATTTCGTTTGATTCGAAAAATCAGGTAAACAGAGAGACCACTGTTATCTTCTGTTAAACTATTTTTGGACAAAAGCTCTTTGAAATGTGATTACTTTGATTTATATATATGAATATATGTCATGATTTACACAGGACCCATACCCTTTCATTACACAAAAGCAGATCGACATGGTTTTATTCCTAAATCATATATACTGTAAGTTGTTTCACAGAACATCCAGACAAGTTTAAACAGCAGGGTTTATCATCAAGTCAGTTTACACACCTATTCACTACTATATACTACCTAGTAGATCAGTGTATAGGAAGGAAATTAAGTGGTTCTTCATCCTATTTTCTAGTTGACAGTGTCAACAGAAATCAAAGGGAACATGGCAGTTTTTTACTAAATAGAAAAACTGTTCTACTGCAGTATTAAAACCAGAAGTGTTAGAATTTGTTTCACTCACCAAAAAGCTTTCCTAGATCCAGAAATTTGACTTCAGATATAGAATGGAAACTCAGTTTGTTTGTGTGAAAGTATGAGAGAATTTGAGTGGTATATATAGGTAAAGTCATGTATTAAAATATGAATTTCTGAGCACATGTTCACACAGTAAACTCTCATAGCCTCACCCCTCTTCTATCTATACCTACGGCCAGAAATGAGGAGCTCAAGTACTTTAAAATTTGTCTTACTTAGGCTTGTAGCTAATGACATGCTCCTAGGTAGTGTTTCTAGAAGCTTGAACCATACTTGCATTAAATGCAAGGATCCATTTTGGATTTTTAAAGCCTTAAACAAATGCTTGCATTTGTTTTCTTCTTTGCTGGAAATACACATGTCATCTTTACTATAGGATTTAGGTAATGATATGCTAATTCTAGTGTTACTATTTAAGGTATGTTCCATTAAATGCTTGTCTCTTCTTGGAAATTGTTTTGTCTTGCTAGAGATTTCCTTTTTGTCTTTTGTTTGGATATTTAAGATGATAAGTGGTTCATGTGTTATGTAATTCATGTTTTAGCCGTCATGTTTCATGTTGTAGGCAACATGTTGTGGTGTTTTTGTTTTCCAATCCCTCCTTTATTTTTAAATGAGCACATGCTCCTTTATTTTAGTTTATGTTCTAGTCCTTTGTTTTCAACTCCTTAGTTTGGCAAAATAATACTATGAAGAATTTCATTTCTATATGAAATTCCTTTTTAAATAATATATACTTGTTATACATTTTTAAATCAAAGATTTTATAATAAGATTACATACATATGCTCATTCATGTGTATACTTGTTTTTTTTTCAAGAATCTCCTTAGTATATATTTTTAACTAATTAACTCATTTTAATTACTCATCAAAATGATTTACAAATGGTCGAAAAAGTCGGGACATTACAGTCCACCCCCCTTATACGAATTTCGTCCTCGAAATTACCAGTAAGCAAGATAGAAAGGATTTCTTTCCCAAAAGATGATTCTATATATCATAATCATTTAGTACATCATAATTATACAACTAGTTCGATACTAGCACTAGTCTAGATAACATACTATACTCCTAGTGCTACACCTGACTAATCGTATACCATACTACATAACTAGGCTATACTTGACTAAATCAAGTTATAGCTACATAATATACACATACATAGTCCATACACATCAGTATACTGCACTCTACTCATCTGGATCACTCTCGATCACGATCCACACATCATCGGATATGTTAACGACCTCTACCACCTCATCCTCATCATCAGATGGTACAAAAACATCCATGATCTCCGGATTAGTCGGTACCACCTCTTCATCATCAGAGATCTCTATAACCTCTACGGGCGGAATCATGTACACCTGAATCCAAGGATAACCAAAGTCTCCGAAAATCTCAACCCATCCTCCTACTTCGTGATACTCTACAAGTGCTTGCTTCAGTTTTTCCCATATCACCACTGCTGGGTCCACAAATTCCGTTGGCTGCTCTCCCATATCAACTATCGGTGTCTCAGGTACAAACTCTTCTTCCTCCTCGGGTTCTTCTTCATCATCCCCATCCATATTCGTATCCTCAGCCTCATCTCCCTTTTGGTCACTGTCATCGTCATCACTATCATTGTCTCCACAACTGGTTTCAATCATAAGTACACCATCATCCTCTGAGGGCTCCGTGCTGTCTGGATCTTGCTCCATGGGTTCCTCTCTGCCTACATTCGACTCATCCGAGGTCCTGTGTGTGCCTTCATCCTCACTTGGTATCCTTCCTCCAACATCTTCAGAATCACCCACTCTTGCTCGCTTGGCTAGTAGTCTCTCTGTTTGGTGTGATGTAAGTTTCTTTCTAGCGGTCCTCTTCATCAGTGGTGCCATCTGAAAGTAAACAAGGAAAAGAACTCGTCAATGATAAAATCATAGCAAGGGAGTTCATAAGCCCTAATAAACCGAATCCACGAATGTATATGCTAATGCTTACCGAAATGAAGAAATCCAAGGTTTCATTTCATCCAAACACCCAAACAGTAAAACATACCTAATCTGGAGAAAAATCTGGGTAAAGCTTCATAATATGTTTCTCTGTTTCCCATGTGCAATCCTTCGGATTTTTGCTCCACTGAACCTTTAACAGACTTATCTTTTTGTTGCGAAGCTGTTTTTCTTCTCTATCGACAATTCGAAATGGTCGTCGAATCACTGTTAAGTCTGGTTTGATTTCTATTTCTTGTTGCATAGACGGTTCTAGAACTAAAGTTGGGTCGTGCAAACACCTCCTCAAATGAGAGACATGGAATACATTGTGAATCCCTGCCATATGTTCTGGTAATTCAACTCGGTAGGCTAGAAAACCAATTCTCTCCATAACTCGGAAAGGTCCAACATATCGCGGAGTTAACTTTCCAGCTTTTCCAAATCTCACCACTCCTCTCATTGGCGAAATCTTCACAAATACCAGGTCTCCTATCTCAAATACAAGATCTCTTCGTCTTTGATCGGCATAACTTTTCTGTCGATCCTGGGCTTCTTTCATTCTTAACTTCACTAATTCTACTTTCTTGGTTGCTTCTCGGATCATGTCTGGTCCAAGTATTAATTTGTCTCCGGATTCAATCCAACATGCTGGTGCTTTACAGGGTCTTCCATACAATGCTTCGTATGGTGCCATTTGTATACTCGCCTGATAACTGTTGTTATAAGAAAATTCGACTAGGTGTAAATGATCTTCCCACGATCCTCCAAAATCAAGAATACACGCTCTTAACAAATCTTCCAAAATCCGGTTCACTCTCTCGGTTTGACCGTCCGTTTGAGGATGGTAAGCTGTACTGAGATTCAATCTCGTTCCCAAAGTTCTTTGTAGTGCTCTCCAAAAGTTACTTGTAAAGATAGGATCTCGATCGCTTACAATGCTTGATGGAACTCCATGTAATCGCACAATTTCTCTCATAAAGACTTCGGCTAATGATGCGGCTGTACGTGTTGGTTTTACAGGAATAAAATGTGCATTTTTTGTCAGTCGATCGACAATTACCCAAATTCCTTCAAATCCTCTTCTGGTCCTTGGTAATCCATCGATAAAATCCATTGATATCATTTCCCACTTCCAGTTGGGTATTTCTAAAGATCGCAACAATCCAGCAGTCTTTTGATGATCTCCCTTGACTTGCTGACAACACAAACACTCATTCACAAAAGTTGTGACATCCTTCATCATTCCTGGCCACCAGAATACTCTTTTCATATCGTTGTTCATTTTATGAATTCCCGGATGAATACTTAACTTCGATGCATGGCATTCCTTCAAAACTTCTCGTCTTAATCCATCCACATCTGGAACACATAATCTGTTGTTAATTCTTAATACCCCTCGGTCGTCCAACTTGAAATCAGATTCCTTCCCATCCGTGATTCCTTGAATGATCTTTACTAACTTGGCATCTTTTCTTTGATTACCCATTATCCTTTCTTGGAGAGTCGGTGTGACTTCCAATAGGGATAGAACTGCATTCCTGCTCAAAGCGTCTGCCACCACATTTGCTTTGCCGGGTGTATATATGATATCCAAATCATATGATGCTAGGAATTCCACCCATCGTTGCTGCCTCAAATTCAAATCCTTCTGAGAAAATAGGTATTTCAATGGTTGATGGTCGGAGAAAAGCTCAAATTTCTCACCCAACAGATAATGTCTCCACATTTTCAATGCGAAAACAATGGCCAATAACTCCTGATCGTGAGTTGCATAATTCTTCTCATGTATCTTTAGTTGTCTACTTGCATATGCAATTACACGACCATTCTGCATCAACACTGCTCCCAATCCAGTTCCACAAGCGTCAGTGTAAACTACAAATCTGCTTGTTCCATCTGGGACAGCTAATACTGGAGCTTCCGTTAATCTTTTCTTCAATTCTTGAAAGGATTCTTCACACTTCGGAGTCCAAACAAACTTCTGGTTTTTCTTCGTCAGTTTCGTCAGATGAGACGATATCTTTGAATAATCTGGAATAAACCTTCGGTAATACCCTGCCAGTCCTAAGAAACTTCGAATGTCAGTTGGTGTACGAGGTTGCCTCCATTTTTGAACTGCCTCCACCTTAACTGGATCCACCGATATTCCGTCTCCATTTACAATATGTCCCAAAAATCTTACTTCAGACTGCCAAAAATGACATTTTGAAAACTTGGCTTTCAACACGTTTTTCCTCAGAGTTTCCAACACTACTCTAAGGTGATAGCGATGCTCCTCTTCAGTTTTCGAATAAATCAAAATATCGTCAATGAAAATTAGGACAAACTTGTTCAAAAAATTTCTAAATACTCTATTCATCAAGTCCACGAAAAATGCTGGTGCGTTGGTCAGACCGAATGGCATAACCAACCACTCATAAAAGAAATCCGGGCCTCTAAATGCTGTTAAAGGAATACCATCCTCAGCGATTTTCAATTGATGAAATCCTGTTGCTAAATCCATTTGAGAGAATACGGTCGCTCCATGTAATTGATCGAAAAGGTCATCGATTCGGGGTAAAGGGTATTTGTTTTTGATGGTCACTTTGTTTAACTCTCTATAGTCAACACATAGTCGTAATGACCCATCAGACTTCACTACAAAAACTACCGCCGAGCCCCAACTAGAAAAACTAGGTCGGATTAATCCTTTACTCAGCAAATCCCGAGTCTGTTTCTCCAGTTCCAATACTTCCTTTGGTGCCATACGTCTCTTTGGTTGTACTATCGGTCTTGCTCCTGGGATTAAATCGATTCGGAATTCTATCTCACGATGAGGAGGTAAACTCCCGACTTCTTCGAAAATATCCTTGAATTCTCTAACCACGTCCAGTGTTTCAAGGTTCTCTTGGGGTGCTTCTAGGGCGTATAGGAAACTACAGGTATGAATACCGGGTTTTCCACAGGGTATTCTAGCTTTTCGACCTAAACTTGTCGTCAAGGTTACGGTTCCTTTATCACATTTTATCTTGGCTTGGAACTCGCTCAGCCAGTCCAACCCAAGAATAAAATTGAAACTTTTGAAGTCTAAAACATAGAAATCAAAACGAAAGGAATGCGAGAGATATAACAGCGCTATATCCTCACAACACATTTTCAACTCCGTGTTTCCACCAATGGGATTTGATACGCAAATTGGGTTTGAGGAAATGATTGGTTCAAGGTTAAATTGGTTTACGGTTTCAGAAGAAATAAAACTGTGTGAAGCGCCGGTGTCAAATAAAACTCGAAGGTAAATTCCTTTAAATTGTAAAGTACCTTCCAGAACTCCCTTCCCTTTCACATTCTGAGAGGTGGATGGTTCATTCTTGATGGCGTAAACCTTCGCCTGAGGTGCTTTCTTCATCAGTGGACAATCTTTCACCATGTGTCCGGGCTGGTGACAGTTGAAACAGAGGTTCTTCAATACCATCTCATTCCTCTGAATTTGCTGATGTTGCTGCTGTGGTTGTTGCTGAGGCTTCCTTTGCTGCTGTTGTGGTTGCTGCTGGTGTGGTTTCTTGTTGCTCTTCTGCTTACAGAACCTTGCAATGTGACCCTTTTGTTTGCAGTTGTGACACAACACATTTTTGAAGTGGTTTTCAGTCTTCTGTTGCATAGCCTTTCCTTGGTTTTGGTTACCTTTCCAATCAGGGTTGAATTTCCTTTTCTGGGGATTCCCTCCACTTGCGTCTCCCGTCTGAGTCTTTGTTGCAGTTGGGTTCTTAGCATCCAGTGCTTCATACCTGAGTGCTAGATCCACGAGCTCAACAAACGGGTCCTTCAAATGCCCCATCATCCTGCCTTGAAGACTATCCTTTAATCCAGCTACGAACATCTCGTTCTTTTTTAGCGGGGTATTTACCAACTCTGGTCCAAAGCTTGACATTGCATTGAACTTGTTTTCGTACTCAGTGACAGTCATGGTTTCTTGCTTCAAATCGATGAAGTCTCGGTACATCCTGGTTTTCCCAGTTGCAGGCAGATACTGAGCTTCAAAAACTTCTTTGAACATAGCCCAAGTAAAGTTCTCCTCTGGAGTATTTGCAGTCTGGGCATCCCACCAGATAGCTGCAGCTCCTTCCAGATTCCATGATGCTAACAGTCGTTTATACTCGTCATCCAGTTTCAGCCCCTTAAAAATCTTTTCACATGATCTAATCCATGCTTGGACGTCAACTAGTGATTCTGTTCCCTTAAAGGTTTTTCCTCCCAGAGTAGTGTAGTTCTTACAAATCATAGCGAAGTTTAGCTGCGTTGGAGCCTGGACTACTTCAGTCGTTTCCACTTGGGTTTGATTAACAGTGTGTCCATTTGTTGTAGTTGCCCGACTTGCTCCTCGTCCTCGCCTTGCTTGAGAACTCATTGTCAACTTCTGAGTAAATGATTCGAGAGTTAATACTCACTCAGAAACCAGTCTTTAAGGGTAAATTAACCAAATAACTAGAGTTGATAACTAAGGTTAATAACTATGGTGGAGAACTAAGGACGACCCATACTAAAATAGTTTTTAGTAAAAATACGCTTTCTCGATGCTTACTCTAAGTATTCACCTAGGCAAACTTAAGCTCTTATGCTCTGATACCAAACTGTAACGGCGCGATTTTCCATACCTGGGAAACCGTGTCATTATTGAAAGAATTTAGAAGATGAGATAGAAAAGGTAGAACTTATAGAATAGAAGAGAAAGAAGTTATCAGAATCTCACAGCGGAATTTCACAAAATACTTATATATTACATCACAAAGCCTGATACATCAGAGTACATAATATATTACATCATCATGGTTCATACAATACCATATTACAATACCATTGGTAATTAAACTGATAAATTAAACATATATGCTACAGGGTCTTGAACTGGTTCAGCATCATGTTCCACTTGCCTCGCCTGAACCTACTTGTCTACTCATAATAAATATTATGAGTACCCAAGAGTTTTAAGAAACACAAAAATAAACTCTGGGTCAGTCAGGGGACTGGTGTGAGGAAACATAGTTAGATAGTAAAAACAGGGTATAGGTGTCAAGGTGTTTATATTGATCCATGTTATTTCTTTTAACATAAAAATCATTAGATCCATCCATGTCTAATATCTGGAAATGATCTAATCTCTTTTATATCAAGACATTTGATATTATAATAGTTTGTAACAGGTAATTAAAATCTAGTGAAACGCTTGCATCTCACGTTCACATATATAGTATACAAATTTAAAGTCGCAGAGCGCGTATTTGAGTTTGGATTCCAACATACAGGGTATGGGAGCACCCACCGATCAGTGTACTCTAGAGAGGATACACTGGGGTTCAACAAGAACGTCTTGTAACCCGGCCACACATGACCGTCCACTCATTTAGCTTGAGTGTAACGAATATATTATCACTCCTACGGTTGAGCTCGATTTACCGTTTCCGAATGCAACAGCAGCGAAATAGATTTAAGAAGTAAATAAGGAAATCCTCTAGATGGTGATAATATACCCTGCTTGGGTATGACCCAACTAGCCATGCTGCCTAGCCCAACTTTTGTTACCTCCGGGTTGTGAAGTTTTGAGGCTACGTTGTTCTTCTGACAGGTTCTCTCTTTCCATTCTTTGAATGCCACATCGTCCTATCCGTCAGAAAATACTCATTCGATTTCCCAAATATATTACGGGTAATGAAGCAAAGAGCAACGAATTTCCCCTGCCACCAACGTAATATACTTACGTAAATTCGATGTGCAAGATCTGACTGATATACGTTGTCAGACACTCGTCCATTCGGGTTTGTTCTGGGTTTGAACAGACCAAAAATATCATTCTAAATAACGCTTGCATCTCGTTGTCTTTAGCACATTGATATACGTCGTATACTTCGAATCGAAGTGGAATTTGTTTATTCCGGACTCTTCGAACGATGTACGAAATATTTTACAGTCGATAAATGTTTATCAGTGAAATCAGGAGTATCACTTCAGTTCAGATGAAATATATATTTTTCAAACAGTGTTTGCTTATTTGGCTTGCATTAGCATCGTCAGTTTATCTTTTATATAATCAGTTGGGGAGTATATGGTTTTTGACAGTGTTATGTTCATCCTTTGGAAATTTCCCGTGCTCCGCACACGGTGTATTCTTCCTTTTTGTTCAAATGATGTTTGGGCTATTTGTCCTTTTGTTCTTATCTTTAAATGATTTTCACTTTATAAATAATTCAAATAATTTATTTAAATTATTTATTCCTGTTTAATTTATATTTCAAACTTAGTTGACCTTTCACTGTCGAACTTGTTGGTTCAAAATCTCAGTTTCGACTTCCCACTTGTCGTTTGCTTAATTAAGTAAAAATACTTCTTTAATTAATTTATTTATTTACTTTATTTATATTTTAAATTTTAAATTTATTTAAATTTAAAATCTCGTATTCTACTGACCGAAGAACACCGGACTTTGGCACTGCCAGAGTACCGGATTTGGCAAGTGCCAGAACTGGACTCTGGCAGTGCCAAGGTACCAGAACTTGGCACTACCAAAGTGCCAAGTTTGGCACTGCCCAAAGTGCCGAGCACTTGGCAAATGCCAAAGTGCCAAACACTTGGCAGATTTGCCAAAGTGCCTGGACTTGGCATTTGCCAAGTATCAGGTCTTGGCAAAGTGCCAAGGCACTGGCCTTTTGCGTTTGCCAAGTACCAGTACTTGGTACTTGTTCGGTTCAGGAAGGTGCACGGTGGTGCACGTGCACACCACCACGAAGCAAGGGGGAGCCACCGCACCGATGCCATCCAGTCACGCTTCGCCCCCAGATCCACTTCCACCCCTCCGACCATCAAATCTCCGACGCTACAGTGTTTTGGGTGTTCGAGCACTCCAACGTCAGAAAGCATCATCGAGGAATCGACCTCATCCTCGCGCATCAGGCCACGATACTCCATCTGACTCCTGCCTCGCCACCATGGGTCCCCAACGCCGCCTTTCCCCCACGACCGCACCTCCCTAAGTTCGTCGTTGATGATCAACGGCGATGGAAACAACCGAACCCATTTACAGTATAAAAACCCTATTTTCAACCCATTCGCAAAATCCACACATTTAAAAAATCTGGTTGTATTTTTCCCTGATCCCCTGGTCCCTGACGATGCTTCACCCCTAACCGCCTGACCCCTCGTCCCTCCGATGATCGGAGTTTGGTCGGAGACCATTTTCCGTTCATGGTCGAAATTCTCGAAGTATACACACTTAAAAATTGTGAAACCAATCTTAAAAATCATGATTTTGTGTCTGGATCTCGATTATATAATCAAAACTATATTTCGTTTGATTCGAAAAATCAGGTAAACAGAGAGACCACTGTTATCTTCTGTTAAACTATTTTTGGACAAAAGCTCTTTGAAATGTGATTACTTTGATTTATATATATGAATATATGTCATGATTTACACAGGACCCATACCCTTTCATTACACAAAAGCAGATCGACATGGTTTTATTCCTAAATCATATATACTGTAAGTTGTTTCACAGAACATCCAGACAAGTTTAAACAGCAGGGTTTATCATCAAGTCAGTTTACACACCTATTCACTACTATATACTACCTAGTAGATCAGTGTATAGGAAGGAAATTAAGTGGTTCTTCATCCTATTTTCTAGTTGACAGTGTCAACAGAAATCAAAGGGAACATGGCAGTTTTTTACTAAATAGAAAAACTGTTCTACTGCAGTATTAAAACCAGAAGTGTTAGAATTTGTTTCACTCACCAAAAAGCTTTCCTAGATCCAGAAATTTGACTTCAGATATAGAATGGAAACTCAGTTTGTTTGTGTGAAAGTATGAGAGAATTTGAGTGGTATATATAGGTAAAGTCATGTATTAAAATATGAATTTCTGAGCACATGTTCACACAGTAAACTCTCATAGCCTCACCCCTCTTCTATCTATACCTACGGCCAGAAATGAGGAGCTCAAGTACTTTAAAATTTGTCTTACTTAGGCTTGTAGCTAATGACATGCTCCTAGGTAGTGTTTCTAGAAGCTTGAACCATACTTGCATTAAATGCAAGGATCCATTTTGGATTTTTAAAGCCTTAAACAAATGCTTGCATTTGTTTTCTTCTTTGCTGGAAATACACATGTCATCTTTACTATAGGATTTAGGTAATGATATGCTAATTCTAGTGTTACTATTTAAGGTATGTTCCATTAAATGCTTGTCTCTTCTTGGAAATTGTTTTGTCTTGCTAGAGATTTCCTTTTTGTCTTTTGTTTGGATATTTAAGATGATAAGTGGTTCATGTGTTATGTAATTCATGTTTTAGCCGTCATGTTTCATGTTGTAGGCAACATGTTGTGGTGTTTTTGTTTTCCAATCCCTCCTTTATTTTTAAATGAGCAC
This sequence comes from Allium sativum, assembly GCA_030737875.1. Lineage (NCBI taxonomy): Eukaryota > Viridiplantae > Streptophyta > Magnoliopsida > Asparagales > Amaryllidaceae > Allium > Allium sativum. The sequence goes on from CM060912.1 coordinate 339,756,713, forward strand.
ATGCTCCTTTATTTTAGTTTATGTTCTAGTCCTTTGTTTTCAACTCCTTAGTTTGGCAAAATAATACTATGAAGAATTTCATTTCTATATGAAATTCCTTTTTAAATAATATATACTTGTTATACATTTTTAAATCAAAGATTTTATAATAAGATTACATACATATGCTCATTCATGTGTATACTTGTTTTTTTTTCAAGAATCTCCTTAGTATATATTTTTAACTAATTAACTCATTTTAATTACTCATCAAAATGATTTACAAATGGTCGAAAAAGTCGGGACATTACATAAAAGCTGTGTTTAGATTTGGATTTGGAATGACTTTCAGATAAGTGGGAAAATATATTTATTGTAAAAAATATCATATTTATTTCCTCTCTTATAATATGAATTTATATGCGTAAAAATATCAGATTAACTTCATTTGCATCAATATGAATTTGTATGTCTAAAAGTCTGATATGGATTTGCATGTTTTTTAGTTATAGTATTCATGTTTTGCCTACAATTTTTTTTACATATCTTGTGGTTATTGCGAACAACCTGAATATGGAAATCAGTCCTTTAATAGTTATAGATTTGTATAGTTGTTTATTCCAAATTTGTAGAGTCGGGTGTAATTTGTAAGATTTGTGTAGTTTGCTAACTTAGAATTGTAAATCTATTTATGTTGGGTATTGTTTTAGGGTTTTTGATCGATTCTTGTAAATTGACCCTTTTTGTTCTTTTTAAATAAAAATGCGTCGTTTGAAATCTACAAGAAATATTCACAAATCATATAGGATGAGATGTGTAAATTCATGTATTTTGTATGTAGTTTACATTATCTATTCTAAATAAAATATTACCTATTTCTTGTGATTTGAAATGTGTCAATATTTCTTCTTTTAATTGGTTTGGAAAAATGTACAAGAATTATAGCAAATAACCTTTTGTGAGAATCTCAGTAAGACTGAGCAAAGAAAGATTGTTCTAGCCGTTAGTTTGGACTAGAATGTAAAATAATAAGAATTTAAAATAATTACAAACTATGTAATTATCATGCTTAAAATACACACATACATGTATATAATTGTATTATAAATCTATCCTACCAAAAATATACGTAAACAACATTATTATTAATTAGGTATATGCGTGTTACAAGTTTGAGTCTGAATGCTTTTCCATTTATGACGGATATTTAAGAGTATTTCCCGCAATACATGGAAATAAATGTTTTGTAACCATTATATTTATTAGCAATAAATGTGGAGTTAATTGCTGTTATTCAAAATGTTATAAATAAATAATAGGGAATTACGATTGTAATTTGTAACCATGAATGTTGTAGAGAAAATTAATAAGGAAATAAATGTCAATTGGTTACAATTTAAAAATGAATAGGAATAAATGTTGTAACTTCATTTAGGGAAATTTATATAATAAACTTATTTATGTTATATATATACACACACACACAAATATATATATACATATATATAAGAACCAATAAAGTAAAATAACAATAGTAAAACAAATGGGAGTTGCAATAAATAGAATTAATTTGGTCAGAAGGGATTGATGTTAATGGCATTTTATAGGTTGCCTATTGCCATAGGAAACGTGACTGTTATGGTCAATAATGTCATATGGAAATTATTGAAATTAATTGAGTTAATTAAGTGTTTTTTGCCTTAGGAAATGCGATTGTTGTAGTCATTTATAGCATGTGACAATTATGGAATTTAATTGGTTCAATTGTGTGTCCATGGACTTAGGAAATATGACCGTTATGGTCATTAATGACATGTGACCGTTATAATAATTGATTGAATTAAAGGAGATTTAATGTGAAAATTTGGGTATTGATTTCCGTTGTTAATAATAAGTTCAATAGGTAAATAAATAAATATCATAGAACCGTGAATCTTAGGAAAACGCCTTTATCTTAATTTTAGTTTAATTTCTAGAAATAATATCATTAATTAAAATAAGGATTGGATTCAGTAGGTTAATGAAGCAAGGTCAATTGCGCTATTCGATATAAGTCTTCACTTTCCAACAGTCGGATATACGAATAATTGATGTGAGATATCATTGACCATAAGAACCGATGATGATAATTATTTGCGTAATGTGAATTTATCTCAAAGATTTACTTCAAGTGTTGATGCATTAAATGGCTATATGGCCCGCCTCCCTATCGAAAAAAGAAACCAGAAAGGAATAATTCGATAGCGTAGCCTATTTCGGGATTAGATGTATTAAGTAGTGGGATTCACCTATTGGGTATTAAGTGATTGGACTCAACCTTCCCCTTAAGAGTAGGGTCATAAGGTCTGCCCTTATTAGGTATTAAGTGATCAGATAACTTACCTCTCCATAAATAAGAGGTATTAAATGACTAATTGGCTGCGAGATCGGTAATCTCTACGATAGTCCGCTTCCTCTAGGTAGTAAGTGATTTTCTTAAAGTCCACCCTGGAATAAGATATTAAATGACCTCTACCGAGACACCATAGGTCTGCCTATTCTGTAGGTTGTAATAAGTGATTAGGGGATTGCCTACTATGGTTATCTAGATAGTAACACAAGGGTCCGTCGGGGGAATAAATGACGACTAGTCGACTACCTAGCCTGTAGGTAATAAGTGGTTGATCACTATCTCTCGCCTTTTGCGGAGTTGAGAATATGCGTTAATGACAGAAGCCTTAAATTAGTAGGACTTAGTAGCTAGTGTCCTTTAATTTATAACAGTGTGTTATAAACAACCTAGTAAGGTATTAAGTATTCAATGGATTCGTCGTGGGCCTTAAGTGATCGTAGGAATTTGCCTATATATATTATATTGTTAGTGAGGCCATAAGTGACTACATATATAACTCACCTCCTTTATTAGTGAAGTATCAAGTGGTTGGAAAGCCCGCCTCTTATTTGGTATCATTTTGTATGGTGATTTAAATGCTTCATACTTAAGCATAAAAGTTCTATCTCTATGTTATGATAATCTATCTTTAGGAAGTATTGCCTTAGGTATGGTAGTTAATCATCGTGCATAATCCTTACAAGGTTAGGTCAGAATCGCTATCTTTATTAGACATATGATTTGGGTGAAAACAAACAAGATGCATTTGTATATTGTAGACAGTGTTATGCATTTTCTATTCACCAGGACTTATTCACTACACCAAGCTGCCCATTTCGTCACATTTTCTTGACCTCATGTAGTAACAGTTATACTAGTTATTAATTAATCACGTTTATTACTGTTATAACCGGTCATCACGGTTATAACCGTTATAACATTTGGTAATACCGTAAATAACTTCATGTAGCGTGGATGAAATGGAACTCTTATCCTCGTGTCTGAATGCATTCACACTTTTTCTTTTCGACCTTAAAACCATTTCAACGCTTATTCCCCAAAATTTTCGATGCTGCCTCTTAGGGTTCTTCCTCCTCGTCGTTCTACAACTGCTGACGTTTAATTCTCGATTGACTCATTCTTGGTCTGTCTGCCTTCTCCTCATCTGTTCTGTTGCTTAGGTAATTTATATATTATTGAATCTTTTCTCCAATGGGTATTTGAAATTTAATGGAGTCGGTTATGTAAATAATTGAAGTAGCCTTTCAAATGTTGGTTCTGATTTTGTGATTTATTTTCGAACAATGATTGTTGGTTATTGTTTCTAAGATGAATAATTTAATGGATTCGGTATTGTGAATTATTTAAGTAGTAGGTTTTGTGAATAATTTCAGTAACATTTTGATTTCCATAACTTTCAGTGTATGAGTATTTGTTTTCTCATATTATGTTTTGTACAATTTAGATGTGAAAATCAGATGTATGCTAACGTAAAAGAAAAATAATTTAAGTTTGTGAAATATTTTACTCATATTTTATTGGTATATGAACCAATGTTAAAGTTAATCGCATTCATGACAATTGTTATTTGGGATTCTCTGCACCAAAAAATAGGCTTGGAATTTTCACTCCAAGGCATCCGTGTGAGTTTCAGAAGTTGGAAACCTCAAGAGTTATTTTTGATTTTGGAAATTTAGCCTTTTAGGAAAATATTCGATTATTCAGTTTTCCATTTTTTTGTTCATATGATTTACTAGGTTTCCAGTAACATTCTCTTCATATTATTTTTTTGAAAATATGTTCTTCTTCCCAGGTTTGTAAATTTTGAAGTTTTAATACGTTAATTAGACAACATAATTATTTCTATACCCACAACTGTGGGATTATATATTTTGGGAAAAATCGCAAATATTACATAAATTATAACATAATTAATTTGCATATTTTCCTTCACTTTTATTTGATAATTTATTTATTTGATTAATACTGGATTTATTTAAGTAACAAATTGCTAACTTTTCACATTGCTAATTATAAATGCATCATACCTGCCAATTTGGGTACATTGAGCATAGACATTTCAGTTTATCAATAAAGGGGAATTAAAATCTTTAGTCCTTTGGTACAACCTACATTTATAAAACTTCTGTAACCACGTCTTTTTTAGTATCACATGGTACAATTTTTATCCATATTTACTACTTTTTTTCCAATTTTATTTTCTAGACATTTAAAGGGTTGTAAATAGACTTGTCAAAATATGACCCTACCCTTTACCCAACCCATTTTACCTTAATTACAACTCTGTTGGGTCAAACAATTAAAATTTTTAATTAAATGGGTCATAAAAGGGTTGACCCATTTAAAGGGTTACAAATGGATAACCCACTTACCCATTTAACTCTGCCTACATACGAAGTCACTACTTTTTAAAAAAAAATGCAAAAATTTCTTCATACTGCCCCAGAACTGGATGAGACTTCGACCGATAGATTCCCACCTAAGTTACGGACAGTGTGAAACATTCAGACGTTTTGCTCTATGACCAAACACTGTAGTTCTCCAAAGGGACTGCCAGTTGTACTTAGAAAATAACAGGCTAAATTCTTATATTTAAACTCTGCCTACATACAGAGTCGCTATTTTTTTTTTGTAAAAAATGCAGTAATTTCTTCATACTGCCACGGAATTGGATGATACTTCGACCAATAGATTCCTACCTAAATTATGGACAGTGTGAAACATTCGGATGTTTCTCCCTATGACTAAACATTGTTGTTCTCCAAGGGGTCTGCCAGTTGTACTTAGAAAATAACAGGTTAAATTCTCATATTTGAACTCTGCCTACATATAGAGTCGCTATTTTTTTTTTGTAAAAACTGCAGTAATTTCTTCATACTGCTTCGGAACCGGATGAGACTTCGACCGATAGATTCCCTCCTAAATTATAGACAGTGTGAAACACTCGGACGTTTTGCCCTATGACCAAACACTATAGTTCTCCAAGGGGACTTCTAGTTGTACTTAGAAAATAACAGCCTAAATTCCCATACTTGAACTCTACCTACATACAAAGTCGCTATTTTTTTGGTAAAAACTATAGTAATTTCTTCATACTGCCTCGGAACCAGTTGAGATGTTAACCGATAGATTCCCACCTAAATTACGAACAGTGTGAAACATTCAGATGTGTTTCCTTGTGATCGAACATTGTATTTATCCAAGGGGACTGCAAGTTATACTTAGAAAATAACATGCTAAATTCCGATATTTGAACTCTACCTACATACAGAGGCACTATTTTTATTGTAAAAACTGCAGTAATTTCTACACACTGCCCCAAAACCTGATGAGACTTCAACCGATAGATTCCCACCTAAATTACGGATAGTGTCAAACACTCGGACATTTTACCCTGTGACCGAGCACTGTAGTTCTTCAAGGTGAATGCCAGTTGTACTTGGAAAATAACAGGCTATATTCCCATATTTGAATTGTGCCTACATACAAAGTCGTTATTTTTTTGTTAAAACTGCAGTAATTTCTTCATACTGCATCGGAAGCAAATGAGACTTCGACCGATAGATTTCCACCTGAATCACGGATAGTATGTGTAATAACCCGGAAATCTGAGCCAATTTAAAATTTTCATTTTGGCGATTTTAGTGAATTTTGAATATTTAAAATAAATTATTTTAAATAATATCGACGAGAAATTTATTTCGAATAGAATTAGAATGTATATATTTATATAGATCGTCGTTAGAATATAAATACTTATTTTAAATTATAAAAGATTACCCTTAACACCGTCGTACGGGGTTTTGGGGTCGTCACAGTATGGAACACTCAGATATTTCGTCCTATGAACAAACAGTATAGCTCTCCAAGGTGATTAACGTTTATACTTCGAAAATAACAGACTAGTTCTCGTAATTGTATATAAAAAATAGCATACTACGTTTAGATGGGTCAAACGGGTAAGTGACATAGTAGGTGGGTTGGGTTAGATAAAGCTTCATATATGTTGAATGGATCAAAATAAATGGGTCATAAATGGGTTGGGTCAAATTTTGGTTGACCCTCATAGGACCCTAAATGACCCATTTTACACCTCTGGTTGAAAAGATCGTGCTTCATTATCAAGGAGAAGCCTGCACGTTGAAACGGAAGCTTCCGAAACGTTATTGTGTATAGATATTGTTTTCTATCAGTCAAGAATCCATTACATGTTAAACATCATGGTTCATCAACCAAGTGTAGTATGTCCATATGGTTTGATTATTAACAATTTAGTCGCTTAAGTTGACCCACTTGGTATACAGATCAACTCCGGAGAAACTGCAAAAAAAGGGTATATATATTGTTCTTTTTTTTGAGTATATCTTATGTATGGAATTCCATTTTATTTACTATTTTTATACATGTTTTTCATTTTTCTTCGAATTTTACATGTCATAAAATTGCGCTCTATTTTATTCATATTTAGACATGTACAACAATGATATAGATTAGAACAATAATTACATGATATGATAGAACCCTCAGCTATAATACTGGTATGTTTTATGGTATTGTTACTTCCATCTTTATCATTGATAAAATGTACTTTTGTACAACTGTATTCATTATTGTACATCTTTTGTCAAAGTTAATTAAATATATCTTAGTTCAACTAAAACCACTGAAATATCCCCAATATTAGATAATGCACCATTTAAAAAAGTTGTGTAATGCCTTCCATTAATGGTATATGCAATTTAATTTTTTTAAAACAATGTAACTATTTTACACTACGGTTTACATATAACTTGCACACTTTTTTCTTAATTTTTCTTCTCTTTGAACAACTCACCATTGCAACAACCTTTTAACAACCCATGTTGTAAACCTCTGCATACATACACAAAGCAGACATATTTACTCTTTATGTTTAGAGCCCATGTACATACTTAGGTTTTCTTTTTTAGTAAATATATGGTAATTTGTTTGATTATATACACTACAAATAACACAGCAAATTGCGACGGCAAAAAAGCGTTGGCGGCTGTCGCAAGCCGTTACAATTTAAGACGTCGCCCACAGGGAAAGCGACGGCTCCGTCGCTTACTTAGCAACGGCTTGCAACGACAACTTGTCCATGTGGCATCAAACGTGGAATGTAGTTTGTTTCCTGATGAGTTGTTACAAGGCGTAGCAAGCCGTTGCAAATAAGCTGTTACTAGCCGTCGCTTTTCTGAATTTGTAAGCCATCGCTAGTCATCACAAATCTATAAATAATTTTCCTGCACTGCACAACTAGTCATTTCCCTCAATTCACAACAATATAATCAATATCACCAATACTCACTATCATTTCATCAATTCACCAATACTTACCAATAATCAATTCACCAAATCATAATATATGCCAAATCCATAACATAACATCATAATATATACAAAACATTACTAAATTCATAATAGCATGTCCAAAACACAATCCATACCACCATCATAATATATCCAAAACCCAACTAAATCCATGCCTCTATCGTATACATCAAGCATATAAAAAGCCAAGGACATTACTAGTAGAATTTGTACATACCAATGCATAAGAACAACCAAACTACTCATCGTCATCGTCCGACCTCGCCTTCTTCTTCGCCTTCTTCGTCAATAGCAGCATCTCCCTCCTCAGGCATCGACTCATGCTCCTGATAGTACGCTGCAATTCATTCATCTATTTGCAGGGTTGGCTGGCTTCTTCTCTAATCATTCATCTCATCCAGCAGCTGCTGCATCCGAGCTGTAGTCTTTTCCTCCATGGACCTACTGTAACCTTGTTAAAAAGCAATAGCCTGCGAAATAATTAAAATTGAGATTAAAGTTATATTCATGATGTTATCTTATAAATAAATATAGTTGACCTCCTGATTGCCAAAGCCATATCCCCTATTTCGAGTAGGTGGATCGATAATAGAATCCCATATATGATTGGACTCTGCAATCGTAAGTTCCTCTCGTCCACTAGCCTGTATCACCCTAGCCGTATCTGTATAATATCTCTCCTACAATACCAATATAATTTTATCATAATTTCTACATAATTTACTTTTATACTATGGTATAAACGATTATGAAATATTTTAATTACGAGTTAGCCTACTCACTATTACACCCGCAACCTTATGGTCCGCCCAATCATATGTAACGTTCCCTTCTTCATCAATATGTTCCACCGCACGTGTATGTCTAAAAACCTCTGCCATCGAAGTCTCCCCTCCTAACTTTGCAAATTGAGTATATATACAATAATAAAATTATTGAAAAATGAATGAATGACATACACTAAATATATATGTGAACATATGCTAAAAATATTGAAAATTTATACCAGTTCACTCCTATGCTGTTGGAACGATTTGAGCCACCGCGGTGTAAAGATGGATTCTTATTTCTGTTTGCCTTATTTCTTGCGACTACTTCCTATTAAATTTGATACATGATTAATAAAAATAATGCAATCAACATAAATGTGAGTATTTTCAGTATAGGTTACTTTGGCTGCTTGGGTATCCCAATATCTTAGAAATCTAGCCCAAACATCGTCACTTATCCAAACTGGCTTTTTACGAGATTTTTTTGCCCTTGAAATTGCCTCCCTATAATTTTTCTACATCTTCATATTCCAGTTAGACATAAAAAGTTGTGTATCCTGTGGCTCCACTCGTACAACAGCCTGCATATTAAATTTATTTTGAATTATGTACAGCATATTAATTTTCAATAATAATATAAAATTATACTTACCATCAAATCCGCTAAAATAGCGTTCTTGATATGGGGTGAGATGCTATCCCATTGAGGCTAAGCCTTAGATATTCTGCTCCTGTATGACTCCCTTGATACGTCTAGAATAAAATCTGCTGGCTCGACCTCAAAGCCTTTGTATACATGTTGACATAGATATTTCATATATTTTAAATAATCTAAATTAAAATAATTTGATGTTTACCCAACACTCTTGGGATCAATCTCTGCAACTCGATGTAGATCTGGCTCCGAGCTGCTCGGACCTGCTCCAGATGCAGGAGATGGTGAAGGAGACGGCTGAGACGTACGCCTAGATCGTCTTCTATCAGACAGATATGTCACAATCATATAATGCATACAAAATAATAACGGGCACATAAGCATCACATAATCATTAATCATCGCACAATCATACCCTGACATAATCAGCACTTAATCATACATGAAAAGAACAATGCATAACTCTTAATAATGCATAACATATATGGTCATCATTATCATTACATACATCGGAATAGTAAAGAACGTATGTAAATTCATATTTAAGAACAGTCATTAACATTATTATTACATAGCTCTGAATAATACATAGCATAAGTAAATTCATAAGTAGTTATCATCCATGAATATGCTTCATCATCCTCTGATCAAGACTCAGTCTCATACTCTATATCGTTTTCTTCAGTAGTTACAAATGCATCTACTAATACATTCGTTTCATCATTCAACATTTTCGTTCTCATCGTGGCCTTGATCAATGGTAAGAAACATTGATTGTGTTGCATCTTGCACCATATTTTCTACTGGATTCATCATTGTATTATAATTTATCATTGTATTATCGTCCTCTACCACTACAGGATTAGACATAGGTTGAACAAGTTCTCCATGATGATCTCATAAGTAATTATTTGGCACAAAACCAAATTTATACAGATGTACTTCTACTACAACTGGCTTCCAATGCTTCAGATGTCTGCACTTACTACACGGACAATGAATGCCCACGTTACTTCGATTATTAGATTAGCAAATCTAATAAATTCTTGGACACCGTTAGAAAAATTTCCTTCATCGACTCTTTTATATCGGTACAGGATTCATACATCCAACTGTGATCAAAAAAAATAATCGAACTTTTCCTGATTTGCAAAAAATATGTTAGAAAATTCGATCAAACACTAATTTATCATGTAAAATTTCATTTATAAATACTTCATGTTTTCGGTTTATTAGTTTATTTCTGTTTACTTTGACGGCCAATAAACCTACTTCCAATTACAAATATAATAACATAAGCATATTTTATAAATCGTTTCAGGTTAAACGGTTCAACAAAATTTCGGCAGCACTTCCCTTTGGTCTATGTATCATACACAAATGCGTGTTCACAGGGAACAAAAAGGAAGCGCCATAAAAATTTTGTTAACCGTTTAAACTGAAATGATTTATAAAATATGCTTACGTTATTATATTTGTAACTTGTCCAATACTGGGACAAATCCAACGAATATTATATCAAATGATTATATATTTTCGTTCTGTATAAAAACAAATATTCATATAACGATCATATACAACACTTGTTGGACGGGGCCAAAAATCTCTAAGGGGCTCACATAAGTAAAACACATGATATAATTTGTATTTTAACATCGATATAATAAAATAAACCTTGAAGTTAGGTTTTAGTTAGTTAAAAGTATAAATTATGAAGTTAATTTTAGTTAGTTTAAATTTTTGAAAGATAAATTAAGCTTTCAAGTTAATTAATTTCATTTAAAATTTAAAGAGTTAAGTTATAAATATGATTTTCATTTTGAATTTTAGTTAATTAAATTGTATTTTGAATTCTTGACTTTAGCGAAATAGTAATATTTTAATTTCGCTTAATAAAGCAGTTAAATAAAACATGTGAATAGTTAAATATTGTACAAAATATGACTTAATTTAATTTTTAGTGGTCTAATAGGATATTTAAATAGTTGAGTGAACTATAAATAGTTAAAGAATAAAACTTAAAATTAGATTTATAGTAAATAAAATAGTTTACTAACTTTATATTACTATAAATAAAATGTTTATCAACACTAAATTCTTTAATTTATAGTAGTAATTTAATGTGCAGTTTCTTTCCATCAAAAAAGTCCATACTCGTATGAAGGAGCATTTAAAAATCCAGGTTTCAAAACTTTCGCCATAGCGCCTTAACTACTTTGCATTTACTACCATCAAACAATTACGTTTATTCCATTTATTCTCAAATCAACCTACAACACAATTATCGTAAGTCCAACTATATATGTGGTAATCATCGCTTTCAACCTCCTAAATCAATTACATATGTAATAATCATCGTTTTCAACCTCCTATTCAATTGCATTTATTCCCAAATCAACCTAAAACACAATCACTATCATAACCATCCCACATGACAACCAATTTCATATCCATAAATAATCAATTTACAAACTCATGTAAACATGCAAATTAACCTTAATTAAACATAAAATAGGGTAAGAAGACATACCAACAAAAAATTGGAAGCTTGGTGGCAAGTTTGGAGGGGTGGAATCGCTGTAGCAATAAGGGGCGACGGAATAGGGTTTAGGAAATTATTTTTGAGGGAAATGAAATGAAGAAGAAAGATTACGGCCTGCTCTTTGTATTAGCCGGAGATGCAACATAGATGAAATAGGAACTCTACTTTATCTTGTATCTTAACACATTCTGGGACGACCCGAACTCCCCCGGTCTCCGAAGAGAAGAGGAAGAGCGGATTGAGTCGAGAACAAGCCACAAAATAGAACGCAGACGGGAGAACATTTCATTGTACATTACAACAATACATCAGAATACAAGAATATACAGAGTATAAATGAATATTACATAGAAATATCAGAGATTTAAATTACATTTAAATACATCGCAGCGGAAAATAATACAATACACAACTAGAAGAGATATACGGATACAAAGCTTTCCGGATATCGTTCCAGCTGTAAACCAGGATCCTATGAATATAAATCTGCAAAACCAAAACTACTAGCTGCCCGTATCAAAATAGGGGCACCCAGAGTTTAGGTCAAAACAATAAACTCCAGGTCAGTCATGGGACTGGTGTGAGAACTAAAACAATTATTAATCTTTATTTTTAAAGTTGGGTAAATCAAGGGACCACGCCGTATAACACGGAACGGGTTTCCTCCCAAGAATACCAGTGCATAAAACAAACAGCGCAATGCTAAATAAAGAAAAATGAAGCCGTTATAAGACCCAGGTCCTATCACACAATGCAACGCAAGCCAGGGGATAGGGTTTTCCCTTATAACAGCCAAAGAATGCTTGATACGTTTAAAACAAATCATTTGATACTATTATAAGCGCATAGTGTATAAAACAACTTCAAATCATAAGTATCAATCATAGGCGGCATGGGTACCATATATCATGCCGTCATACTAGGCTCTACAAATAAAACCGCAAATGTCACGTATTTGGAAATTGGATTTCCGTCTATGAACCGAGGCAAAAGATAGTCCTCAACCGATTCGAGACGCTCTAGCCCGCCCCTCAGGACCCAAACTCAGGTGGGCCCTTGGATCGTCAAGGCCGGTCCACCGATGTGGATTAAAATGCCTGAACATGCGTTTCCCCGCCCTTTGGGGCGTAAATGAGCCAACGAATGACTCCATCGGACCCGGATCGTCCGATCAAACCGAGGCGCCTCGCAACAGTAACAACCACACAGGTGAAAAGGGTATAAATGTCAGGGCTGGTAGGTCACTGACACCACCCTAGCTAGAAAGAAACGCATGCCCTCCCTGATGTCCTCTCCCATTTCGTGTTCACAACCGGGGTGTGAGGCTCACGAATTAACGCTACACAAAGCTACGCCACAAAGGCCGTGCTTTGATCATCAACCACAAGACTCTGCTTTTCAACAGAAGCCTTGATCATTTGCATCTTAGCATGCCACACAGGCAAACCACTCTATGCAACTGATATCAGTCACACAAAATGAAATCCGATGTCAGACACACAGTCCATTTACAAGTCCGTTCTGGGTCTGAACGAAAACGGAGGCACCTAGTACCCCGCATATCCATCGATCTCCAAGTACGTCTGGACGATCACCAACTGTTTCCATCTTCTTGGGTGTACAGCCCAATCAAGATCATCAGTAATCACCCAAAGAACGTGAAGACTTCCGGTCTTCGACCACCGTCTTCATCTTCGACTTATCGTCGTATCAGTTATTCAGAATGGGATAAACCCGGTCTTTCCGAATAACTCGCGTATATTTTAAATAAGTGTTACACAAACACAACCTACGCCTCATTCCAATTCATCAGTCACTAACCGTAAATTAATCAAGAGAATAATTCCCCAAATATTAACCCCGAAGGCCGAAACCAACATCAGGTCAATATCCAGAAAACCATTCTGCTTAGCTAACCGACAGTTAGTTTCTAAATTTCACATTCATAGGGAAAGGTTCCCATTAATTTTATCAAAGATAAATCCCTTGAATTTATTCTCTAATCTTCTTTCGAATTTCGATTTAACTAGTCGGGATTAACGAACCTTACCAAAGTAATCATTTGTTTTAATTTCCCAATCCCAACCTATTCATCCCATGAAGTAAAACTGGTAATACTTCATATCTAACACCACGGTGTTATCGGTAAATTCAATTACCATTTCACGTTCAAATCTAATTAAAGATTTAACTATCGCCTGGTGTAAAACTAGTGATACTCCATTCTCGATCATTTCAATCTAATTAAAGATTCATTAAAACTCCATTTAGTTTTAATCTTTAACTGGGTTAAAGAATTAGTGTCATTTAAAACACAGTTCACGATAAACCCAAAATCACATTCCATTAATTATCGGGTTAAAGAACGAGTGTTATTTAAAACACTGTCCACGATAAACCCAAAAATCAATTCCAATTCAATTCTAATTAAATATTATTTAATTGGTACACTTCATTAAATCTGAATAAAAAGATTTAATCTTTTTCTCAACTGGGTTTAAGAACAGTGTTAATGAAGACACCATTCACGACAAACCCAAATCACATTTGATATTAAATACAAGGCTCTGAATAGAAAATATATCGGCTTATATTCAATATCAAATTCTACGACTAACAAATGTCGTATTGGAAATAACGATATATATATCTTTCAAATTCCCATAACAATATCTGTATCATCACGAAATCCAACATCGAAATATTCCGAAGACAATTTCGATTCGAATCCATTCCAAATTAATTTATTGGAAATTCTGGTTACTTTTAAAACCCTTTTCAAATTCAATTTATTTATTTAAAAATAAATAGAATTATAATTCTAGTTCAAAACTAGTTCATTTCGATAAAAATCTATTTTTATCTTTTCAAATATGGAGTTTTTCATCCCAAATCTTCACAAATCATTTCTTATGATTTTACATAAATTATTACTATTTTTAATAATTTTATCAAGGCCCATACAGTCGATTTCCATCAACGGCCAGCGAACTGCACTTACAGCGACCTTTTCCAAATTTGATTTGGACATAATTCCAAATCCAACCGTTAGATTTCTAATTTCTAATAATCGTTAGAAAGCTCTTTTCGGTACGAACCCAACGGTTCTGGTTTTAGGAGAATCCGACGGTCGGATCTCCCGAAATATCCGTTCGAAGTCAATGGTCGAAATTCGAGAACTGCCGCGGCGCGGCGCGTTCTATTCAGGCCATTATATTATATATATAATATATACTTCGTCGATTTCAATTCAAAACGTGCTTAATAAATCGTTTTAAATCCGTTTTCAAAACGGTTTCAACTTCATATTCAATTTCAAATCAAAATTGAATATTCCAATATAAATTCGTTTTAAATTCATTTCAAATCGATTTCAATTCAATTTCGATTTCAATTCGATTTGAATTCATTTTCTTTTCAATTCAATTCGAATCCGTTTTAAATTCAATTCAATTCGAATTCATTTCTATATTCAATTCGAATTCGTTTTTCATTCAATTCAATTCGAATTCGTTTTACATTCAATTCAATTCGAATTCATTTCTATTCAATTTCAATTCGAATTTCAATTCTTTTCAAAATATCAGATTTTGAAATCATTTTCGATATTCATTATAAAATGAATGAAATCGATATAAATATCGTTCACGTCAAAATGGCGTCAATCTAATCAACACGGCTTCATATATTTCTATTTTCAAATATTCTATTTCAAATATTTCTGTTTCAAATATTTCTATTCAAATATTTCTTTTTCAAATATTTCTATTCAAATATTTCTTTTTCAAAACTTTCTTTTTCAAAACTTTCTTTTTCAAAACTGGAATGAGGCCCAATCAATTACCATATAATGTTAATTATATGGATTTTCTACAACACATGTATACAATAACAACGATGAATAATCAACCATCATCCAAAGTGCATTCTACACTGTATAAGCATCGAATATAGATATTTAACGCTTATAACAGTCTGTCAATCGATCGATCGACATACAACTAACTATTGGGATTAGTGTATGTCATCTATCATCCCAATACCCGTGTGGGGTTTCAAACAATCAAACACAGATTTTATTTGTGCAGTTGGGCGATGTGTAAAATTTATCGTCCCAATCAATATCAGTCAAATGTGTGTATATAAACAAATCGTCCGATTTGTTTATTTTTATTTCATTTTATTTACACGTTAAAAATTCTATTTTAACTATAAAATATTTAAAACTATATAAATATTTTATTTCATTTCATATCACATCACACAATCAACTACACATCAACATCAAACAAACAAGCATACAAGCCGTCCATGGTCTGTGGACGACGGGTGTCGGGTGCTACTAAACACCGTCTGCACCCTAGTATATATTTATAACTAGAAAATTAAATCAAAGAGTGAGAAATTCTCACCGATAGCTAATCCAAACTCCACGACTCTTCTTATGTAGGAAATCTTCGCCGTTTCTTCTTTCATCACTTTCGTTGCCCGTATTCTCCACATATGTAAAAATCACATTTTCACTTCGCTATTCAATATATAAAAATCGAATTTTTACTTCGCTATTCAATATAGAAAAATTGAATTTTTACTTCGCTATTCAATATAGAAAAATCGAAGTTTTTACTTCGCTATTCAATATAGAAAAATCGAATTTTTACTTCGCTATTCAATATAGAAAAATCGAATTTTTACTTCGCTATTCAATATAGAAAAATCGAATTTTTACTTCGCTATTCAATATAGAAAAATCAAATTTTTACTTCGCTATTCAATATAGAAAAATCGAATTTTTACTTTTTAAAAATTTAAGCCTTATTCAAATAAAAATCAAACCTTTTACATGAATAAAAATCGTTTCTTTCAACATAAAAATCTAAGTTTTATTTTCATAAAAATAATTCTAACATATGATAAAAATTCTAGCTTTATGCATTTAAGAAAATAATGTTTTTAAATTAATTTAACTATGTAAAACAAAAAAAAAATAAACAAAGAAGCATACCTTTTCGATTTCGTTCATTGGAGGGGGGGTTTCTGCATCGGAATGGCGGAGGGGCTTGCTGGCATCGGCAGCAAAGGAGGATGAGGGGAAGTCGTGGGTTAGAAGGGGAGGCGCGCGGCGAGAAGAAGAGGGAGGAGGAAGAGGGGATCGAAGGCTCGAGGGGGAGGGGGAACTGGCTCGTCGACGGGTGGTGCGCCTGGGAAGAGGAGGTGGAGGCGCATGCGGCTGGGGTCTTCGCGGTGGGCTAGGGTTAAAAAGGGGTTACGGTTTTTAAGAGAGGAGGGAGGAGGAGCGAGAGAGAGAGGAAGGGGAGGGTCGAGGGGGTGGCGGAGAGGCTGAAGAGGCGGGCGGCGGTCGGGCCATCGACGGGGAGGAACGAGAGAGTTTTTTTTTTCAATTTCAGATTGAACTGAGGAGAGAAGGGAAAGGTATAAGGGGGGTTTGTAAAGTTTTATATTTTATTTATTTTAATTATTAATTTATTATCCACCAAAGTTGACTTTTATTTGACCTCGAAACGAGGCCCAACGACTGTCGCCCCTAGCTAATCACCCCCATTCCGAACACAATGGGATATGTTTCGTAAGCTGATTTGATCATTACGATCTGTTTTCGTCAAAATCAACATATAACTCTATATATTGAATTTGAACGCGCATTTCAATTTACTGGGGTCACATACTAACTCGAAAAATTCCCGAAAAATATTTTCTAGCTTCGTATTGACGATACGGTCCTAATAAAACTAGTTTCGTCGAATTCCGAGACCGTTGGAAAATTGACCATTTTCCAGTCGATTAAAATCAACTAAAACTGGTCAAACGCGTTTTCCCTTGCCATGCTCACATATTGATTCGAAAAATTATGAAATTTGAAACCTAGCAATAACTTTACATCACGGATCCAACAAAGTGGTTTCGTCGAAATCCGAGGTCGTTTGCAAAATCTCCATTTTTAAGGGCCTAAATTCCATAGCGACTATTCAGAATTTTCAACTGGACATATCTTTTGATTCCCACTATGAAATTTCAATTCTTCGGATTCGTTGGAAAGATTTTCTCAATTAGATCCTAATATTTTTGGTTTCACTAAAATCTGGATTGTTTTGCACCCGGTACATTCAATTGAAGATTGAAATTGAATTATCGAACTACCGCGCCATTTTCAATTCCTTTTATATATATAAATAAATATTTATATTCTAACGACGATTCGAATAAATATATACGTTCGAATTCTATTCAAAATAAATTTCTCGTTGATATTATTTAAAATAATTCATTTTAAATAATCAAAATTCGATAAAATTGCCAAAATAAAATTTTTAAACTGGCTCGCATTTCCGGGTTATTACAATCTCCCCCACTTAACTATTTTCATCCCCGAAAAGGAACGAAGTCTAAAGTGGTTTGATTTGTCAACTCTACGTTCGATCTGGCTTCCATTCTCCAACTTTTCAGTTTCTGAGAATTTTCAAATTCTTCAAAAATTTGGATAACACTCTAAATTTTCGAAAAATTTCGCCATAACCTCCCCTACACCGGGAGCCACGGGAAAATCCCGAAATTGCCATATAGGCCTTCTGATCTCAAAAAGAAAAAGCCAAGCGGCTAGCCAATAGGCTCATAAAATCATCATCACCCAAACAAAACAGTAAACTATATAGTAAACATGTACCTATTTGTCGGGCAAACAAATTTTATTCTCTGCTCTAGCCTCCTTGCTACGACCTGTTCAATGTAAGTACATATATATGCAAGCAAATGCGGTAAATTTTCAATACAACTCACTTTTTGATTCAATTAGGCGTAATGGTTCAAAATTATCAAACAAATAAACAAACAACACTAACATCAATCAATTAGTTGATTAGTTTTTGAAATTCATAACTTTGATATATAGTCAAAAATCAGATTTTTGATGCAAAATCACAACAATAGGCCCTATCAAATTTTGGTTCTCACACCAGTCAATAGGAAATATATAGATATTACACGTTCGTCACTCGAATATAAATTCTAATGATGGAGTTCCATCATCAAAATCATCTCCGGGCGATTAGAGTGTAATTCTATATCTATCCAATATATTATAACTTCAAGTACACGTTTGCAAGGCGTATATGCAAAATCTTTATATACTGGACTGTCCAAATCAATACAAATAAATAATCAAATACGAATAATTGATTTAAATTTTCATAACAAAATTTGTTTTCACTTAAAAATATACTCTTCACACTCGTTCTAGGATACTACTGATCCTATCTCTAACGAGTCATTCCCATTGGATATTACTAATCCAATATCTGATGAATTCTTTCGTATGGTTCTAATGTGCCTTGTTCTCTGAGCTTTGTAAACCAAAGCTCGGATACCACGCTGAGACGACCTGAACTCCCCCGGTCTCCGAAGAGAAGAGGAAGAGCGGATTGAGTCGAGAACAAGCCACAAAATAGAACGCAGACGGGAGAACATTTCATTGTACATTACAACAATACATCAGAATACAAGAATATACAGAGTATAAATGAATATTACACAGAAATATCAGAGATTTAAATTACATTTAAATACATCGCAGCGGAAAATAATACAATACACAACTAGAAGAGATATACGGATACAAAGCTTTCCGGATATCGTACCAGCTGTAAACCAGGATCCTATGAATATAAATCTGCAAAACCAAAACTACTAGCTGCCCGTGTCAAAATAGGGGCACCCAGAGTTTAGGTCAAAACAATAAACTCCAGGTCAGTCATGGGACTGGTGTGAGAACTAAAACAATTATTAATCTTTATTTTTAAAGTTCGGTAAATCAAGGGACCACGCCGTATAACACGGAACGGGTTTCCTCCCAAGAATACCAGCGCATAAAACAAATAGCGCAATGCTAAATAAAGAAAAATGAAGCTGTTATAAGACCCAGGTCCTATCACACAATGCAACGCAAGCCGGGGGATAGGGTTTTCCCTTATAACAGCCAAAGAATGCTTGATGCGTTTAAAACAAATCATTTGATACTATTATAAGCGCATAGTGTATAAAACAACTTCAAATCATAAGTATCAATCATAGGCGGCACGGGTACCATATATCATGCCGCCATACTAGGCTCTACAAATAAAACCGCAAATGTCACGTATTTGGAAATTGGATTTCCGTCTATGAACCGAGGCAAAAGACAGTCCTCAACCGATTCGAGACGCTCTAGCCCGCCCCTCAGGACCCAAACTCAGGTGGGCCCTTGGATCGTCAAGGCCGGTCCACCGATGTGGATTAAAATGCCTGAACATGCGTTTCCCCGCCCTTTGGGGCGTAAATGAGCCAACGAATGACTCCATCGGACCCGGATCGTCCGATCAAACCGAGGCGCCTCGCAACAGTAACAACCACACAGGTGAAAAGTGTATAAATGTCAGGGCTGGTAGGTCACTGACACCACCCTAGCTAGAAAGAAACGCATGCCCTCCCTGATGTCCTCTACCATTTCTGGTTCACAACCGGGGTGTGAGGCTCACGAATTAACGCTACACAAAGCTACGCCACAAAGGCCGTGCTTTGATCATCAACCGCAAGACTCTGCTTTTCAACAGAAGCCTTGATCATTTGCATCTTAGCATGCCACACAGGCAAACCACTCTATGCAACTGATATCAGTCACACAGAATGAAATCCGATGTCAGACACACAGCCCATTTACAAGTCCGTTCTGGGTCTGAACGAAACCGGAGGCACCTAGTACCCCGCATATCCATCGATCTCCAAGTACGTCTGGACGATCACCAACTGTTTCCATCTTCTTGGGTGTACAGCCCAATCAAGATCATCAGTAATCACCCAAACAACGTGAAGACTTCCGGTCTTCGACTACCGTCTTCATCTTCGACTTATCGTCGTATCAATTATTCAGAATGGGACAAACCCAGTCTTTCTGAATAACTCGCGTATATTTTAAATAAGTGTTACACAAACACAACCTACGCCTCATTCCAATTCATCAGTCACTAACCGTAAATTAATCAAGAGAATAATTCCCCAAATATTAACCTCGAAGGCCGAAACCAACATCAGGTCAATATCCAGAAAACCATTCTGCTTAGCTAACCGACAGTTAGTTTCTAAATTTCACATTCATAGGGAAAGGTTCCCATTAATTTTAACAAAGATAAATCCCTTGAATTTATTCTCTAATCTTCTTTCGAATTTCGATTCAACTAGTCGGGATTAACGAACCTTACCGAAGTAATCACTTGTTTTAATTTCCCAATCCCAACCTATTCATCCCATGAAGTAAAACTGGTAATACTTCATATCTAACACCACGGTGTTATCGGTAAATTCAATTACCATTTCACGTTCAAATCTAGTTAAAGATTTAACTATCGCCTAGAGTAAAACTGGTGATACTCCATTCTCGATCATTTCAATCTAATTAAAGATTCATTAAAACTCCACTTAGTTTTAATCTTTAACTGGGTTAAAGAATCAGTGTCATTTAAAACACAGTTCACGATAAACCCAAAATCACATTCCATTAATTATCGGGTTAAAGAACGAGTGTTATTTAAAACACTGTCCACGATAAACCCAAAAAACTATTCCAATTCAATTCTATTTAAATATTATTTAATTGGTACACTTCATTAAATCTGAATAAAAAGATTTAATCTTTTTCTCAACTGGGTTTAAGAACAGTGTTAATGAAGACACCATTCACGACAAACCCAAATCACATTTGATATTAAATACAAGGCTCTAAATAGAAAATATATCGGCTTATATTCAATATCAAATTCTACGACTAACAAATGTCGTATTGGAAATAACGATATATATATATCTTTCAAATTCCCATAATAATATCTGTATCATCACGAAATCCAACATCGAAATATTCCGAAGACAATTTCGATTCGAATCCATTCCAGTTCAATTATTGGAAATTCTGGTTACTTTTAAAACCCTTTTCAAATTCAATTTATTTATTTAAAAATAAATAGAATTATAATTCTAGTTCAAAACTAGTTCATTTCGATAAAAATCTATTTTTATCTTTTCAAATATGGAGTTTTTCATCCCAAATCTTCACAAATCATTTCTTATGATTTTACATAAATTATTACTATTTTTAATAATTTTATCAAGGCCCGTACAGTCGATTTCCATCAACGGCCATCGAACTGCACTTACAGCGACCTTTTCCAAATTTGATTTGGACATAATTCCAAATCAAACCATTAGATTTCTAATTTCTAATAATCGTAAGAAAGCTCTTTTCGGTACGAAGCCAACGGTTCCGGTTTTAGGAGAATCCGACGGTCGGATCTCCCGAAATATCCGTTCGAAGTCAATGGTCGAAATTCGCGAACTGCCGCGGCGCGTTCTATTCAGGCCATTATATTATATGTATAATATATATAATATATACTTCGTCGATTTCAATTCAAAATGTGCTTTATAAATCGTTTTAAATTCGTTTTCAAAACGGTTTCAACTTCATATTCAATTTCAAATCAAAATTGAATATTCTAATATAAATTCGTTTTAAATTCATTTCAAATCGATTTTAATTCGATTTTAATTCATTTTCTTTTCAATTCAATTCAATTCAATTCAATTCGAATCCGTTTTAAATTCAATTCAATTCAAATTCATTTCTATATTCAATTCAATTCGAATTCATTTTTCATTCAATTCAATTCGAATTCGTTTTACATTCGATTCAATTCGAATTCATTTCTATTCAATTTCAATTCGAATTTAAATTCTTTTCAAAATATCAGATTTTGAAATCATTTTCGATATTCATTATAAAATGAATGAAATCGATATAAATATCGTTCACGTCAAAATGGCGTCAATCTAATCAACACGGCTTCATATATTTCTATTTTCAAATATTCTATTTCAAATATTATTGTTTCAAATATTTCTATTCAAATATTTCTTTTTCAAATATTTCTATTCAAATATTTCTTTTTCAAAACTTTCTTTTTCAAAACTTTCTTTTTCAAAACTTTCTTTTTTAAAACTGGAATGAGGCCCAATCAATTACCATATAATGTTAATTATATGGATTTTCTACAACACATGTATACAATAACAACGATGAATAATCAACCATCATCCAAAGTGCATTCTACACTGTATAAGCATCGAATATAGATATTTAACGCTTATAACAGTATGTCAATCAATTGATCGACATACAACTAACTATTGGGATTAGTGTATGTCATCTATCATCCCAATACCTGTGTGGGGTTTCAAACAATCAAACACATATTTTATTTGTGCAATTGGGCGATGTGTAAAATTTATCGTCCCAATCAATATCAGTCAAATGTGTGTATATAAACAAATCTTCCGATTTGTTTATTTTTATTTCATTTTATATACACATTAAAAATTCTATTTTAACTATAAAATATTTAAAACTATATAAATATTTTATTTCATTTCATATCACATTACACAATCAACTACACATCAACATCAAATAAATAAGCATACAAGCCGTCCATGGTCTGTGGACGACGGGTGTCGGGTGCTACTAAACACCGTCTGCATCCTAGTATATATTTTTAACTAGAAAATTAAATCAAAGAGTGAGAAATTCTCACTGGTAGCTAATCCAAACTCCATGACTCTTCTTATGTAGGAAATCTTCGCCGTTTCTTCTTTCATCACTTTCGTTGCCCGTATTCTCTACATATGTAAAAATCACATTTTCACTTCGCTATTCAATATATAAAAATTGAATTTTTACTTCGCTATTCAATATAGAAAAATTGAAATTTTACTTCGCTATACAATATAGAAAAATCGAATTTTTTTACTTCGCTATTCAATATAGAAAAATCGAATTTTTACTTCGCTATTCAATATAGAAAAATCGAATTTTTACTTCGCTATTCAATATAGAAAAATCGAATTTTTACTTTGCTATTCAATATAGAAAAATCGAATTTTTACTTCGCTATTCAATATAGAAAAATCAAATTTTTACTTCGCTATTCAATATAGAAAAATCGAATTTTGACTTCGCTATTCAATATAGAAAAATCGAATTTTTACTTTTTAAAAATTGAAGCCTTATTCAAATAAAAATCAAACCTTTTACATGAATAAAAATCGTTTCTTTCAACATAAAAATCTAAGTATTATTTTCATAAAAATAATTCTAACATATGATAAAAATTCTAGCTTTATGCATTTAAGAAAATTAGGTTTTTAAATTAATTTAACTATGTAAAACAAAAAAAAACAAAGAAGCATACCTTTTCGATTTCGTTCATTGGAGGGTGGGTTTCTGCATCGGATTGGCGGAGGGGCTTGCTGGCATTGGCAGCAAAGGAGGAGGAGGGGAAGTCGTAGGATAGAAGGGGAGGGGCGCGGCGAGAAGAAGAGGGAGGAGGAAGAGGGGATCGAAGGCTCGAGGGGGATGGGGGAACTGGCTCGTCGGCGGGTGGTGCGCCTGGGAAGAGGAGGTGGAGGCGCAGGAGGCTGGGGTCTTCGCGGTGGGCTAGGGTTAAAAAGGGGTTACGGTTTTTAAGAGAGGAGGGAGGAGGAGCGAGAGAGAGAGAGGAAGGGGAGGGTCGAGGGGGTGGCGGAGGGGCTGAAGAGGCGGGCGGCGGTCGGGCCATCGATGGGGAGGAACGAGAGATTTTTTTTTTCCAATTTCAGATTGAACTAAGGAGAGAAGGGAAAGGTATAGGGGGGGGGTTGTAAAGTTTTATATTTTATTTATTTTAATTATTAATTTATTCTCCACCAAAGTTAACTTTTATTTGACCTCAAAACGAGGCCCAACGACTGTCGCCCTAGCTAATTACCCCCATTCCGAACACAATGGGATATGTTTCGTAAGCTGATTTGATCATTACGATCTGTTTTCGTCAAAATCAACATATAACTCTATATATTGAATTTGAACACGCATTTCAATTTACTGGGGTCACATACTAACTCGAAAAATTCCCGAAAAATATTTTCTAGCTTCGTATTGACGATACGGTCCTAACAAAACTAGTTTCGTCGAATTCCGAGACCGTTGGAAAAATGGCCATTTTCCAGTCGATTAAAATCAACTGAAACTGGTCAAACGCGTTTTCCCTTGCCACGCTCACATATTGATTCGAAAAATTATGAAATTTGAAACCTAGCAATAACTTTACATCACGGATCCAACAAAAGTGGTTTCGTCGAAATCCTAGGTCGTTTGCAAAATATCCATTTTTAAGGGCCTAAATTCCATAGCGACTATTCAGAATTTTCAACTGGACATATCTTTTGATTCCCGCTATGAAATTTCAATTCTTCGGATTTGTTGGAAAGATATTCTCAATTAGATCCTAATATTTTTGGTTTCACTAAAATCTGGATTGTTTTGCACCCGGTACATTCAATTGAAGTTTGAAATCGAATTATCGAACTACCGCGCCATTTTCAATTCCTTTTATATATATAAATAAATATTTATATTCTAACGACGATTCGAATAAATATATACGTTCGAATTCTATTCAAAATAAATTTCTCTTCGATATTATTTAAAATAATTCATTTTAAATAATCAAAATTCGCTAAAATTGCCAAAATAAAAATTTTAAATTGGCTCGCATTTCCGGGTTATTACACATTCACACCTTTTCTTTTCGACCTTAAACAATTTCAACGCTTATTCCCCAAAATTTTCGACGTGCCTTCCATTAGCACACAATACATATGTTGCGTCGACTTATTTGCGTCAGTTGAGTTAATATTTATCGCAAATAATATATTTGCGACTGTTTTTTAACCCAATGGTCACAAATGTTCCATGGTAATGAATTTCAGTACCATCTCAAATAATTTGTGACTGTTTTGTTTTAAAATCGTAGCATATGTTCAAACAAAAATTTATATGTGAATTTATTTGCGACTGTTCTGTATCTTCATAGTCGCAATTACTCCAAAGGCTAAAAATTAAGGAACTTATATGCAACCGGCTTTAATGGGCCGTCGCTTAATTTGGTTAACGGGCTTATTCCCTTTGTGCGCCCTCTCTCAATTTTTCCCACCCTTATTTCGTTGATTATTTTCCTACTGACTATCAAATTGTTTGTTTAACAGCTATAGAAAAAAAACTGCTGATTTGTTGTTTTCTACTTCAGAGACCGATCTCGCCTCAGAAAATTTTCATGGAAAAGGCCATTGATCTCGCTCACCGGTTGTATCACGAGTGTAGGTGGAGATTATTGTCATCTAGATCCGGTTGTGGACTGTGGAGTGAGTTAATTCTGTTTGCAAAATTTCAGATTAAAATCATACATGAAGTAAAGCTGTGCGGTTTTTATTTTTTATTTTTTAGCGGAAAGTAGCAGTTTTAGTTGTTCTTAACAAGTATGGTATTTTGATTATTTTGGGTAATTTTGATGCAGCCGTAATTTCAACCAAAACCCTAACATAGTTGATTCTCTTAACTTGTTTGGTATTTTTGTCTAGATCTAATGGGCACAACAATTAGACTCATCGGTTTACTTATATATCTCGAATTCCATAGTGCCAAATTTAAACTGTGGAATTTAATACAAATAGGATAAGTACTCAGCGTCACTTTTCCAAAATGAAATCTGGCTCCCTTCTTTTCATAATAATTAATCTGTGGTCCAAGAACAATGGACCGCCCTTGAGAATACGATTGTGATCATCCTCCAATTCAAACTTGATTAAATAAACCTAAGCATTCAGCTTTTATTGTTTTATTTTGATAATGTTGGGAATGTTTATGATGATGTTGATTTTTTGTGTAATTAGAAGAAGTATTTTAATACATTAAACAAAGATTAGACTAAAAAAGTACTATATCCATAATTTTGATGATGTTAATTTTTCGTGAGATATGCCAGTCATTTGCCATATTTAGAAGGTTTTAGAGATGTGCCTAATTTTGACGATGTTGATTTTTCATGTAATTAGAAGAACTATTTTAATACATTAAACAAAGATTAGATTAAAAAACTACTATATCCATAATAGTTCACAGTAGAAAAAATGTTACTTCTTTGTGAAAATATGCGGTTCGATCACTATTATTGCTAAAATATTGCATGCCAAAACCAAAGAAAAATGACGATTGTATCTTTTTTTGTGTTGGTGTTATTCTATATAATATGCAGTTGTGAGGTGTAATATCAGGACAAAATATTTTGAGCCTGATCCAGCATCTAGCCAAAAAAACAATCTCAACTAAGGTTAGATGAAGCCTCAGCAAAGGAAAAATATTGTTGCAGTTCAAAAAAGTAATGATGGTTCTAGTAATCCAAGTTGGAAAAGTTATACACATAACACATAATTTCATTTCAAATTAACAGTGAACAGTGTAAAATTTGAAAAGAATAACATCAATGGGACAGAAACCTTGAACTTTACTGTAACTTACATTACTAACAATTTTCTATTGTGATTTGTCTCAACTACATGTTAGGATGAAAATCAAACTGTTTACAAATTGATGACAGAAGAAATAACTGTCTTGATATTGGAAAATAATTCATTCAGAATGTCTATGGTAAAGAATCAATCTCCATTTACAAAGGGGAATATGGCAGTCTAAATGTTAAAAGCATGACATTTGATATTATGTACTTTCCAAAATATCTTTTTCATTTTATATTAATGTTCTGTGCAGAACAGAACAATTTTTTTGTTATTAGGCATTTAAGTTCAACAAATAGAATTCTGATTTGTGTTGAATTTTCTGTACATTTTCTTCAAACTCATACCAACACGATTACATACACATCCTTTCTACTATTTGCTTGCTGTAGTATATTAATATCTGATGAGGTATCATTAATTTTTTAGCCTAAAGACAATGTATTATACCATTTTAGAAAGTGCATACTATTTCGTAACTTTGGTTATATTTTTTAATGTTTTATTACGAAAAAGCAGCGGATGGTTACTTTTTCATGAAAAGACAGGCAAGCACAACTAACATTTTCAAAACATATAAAAAATGGTAGAAACCCCAAACCATGTCCATAAATGATAAATTTATTCCACCTAGTTGGTCCTTTCTACTAAAAAAATGTAGGAGAATATGAGATTTAAATATCCCGAAGCATGATGCTAACCAAAAAAACTAAAACTAATATTGAAATATCACATAATGTCCATGAAGAAGTACCTAACTCTGGGAATTTCAATAAAAGCAGATGGTGAGTCCTTAACTATTATAGCATGATTTGCGGATTAAAACAACATGACATATATTTAATGCAGCTGAGTTCCGAGGCGCATAAGTGTAAAAGACACTAAAGATGCAAGCATGTAGGTTTGACTACATAGGATCCTGACTATAATTTTTTTAAGAATTTAAAACCAAATAACACACCACATTGTACTAATAATGTACAGTATGTGACATAAAGGCTACTATAAACTATAGAGAATAAAGTTATCCGGAACTTTTTAAAATATTTATTAACTTATTATCAAGTCATCGAAAAAATAACCTAAGTGTATTATGTTACGTTATCTAGGTAACACTGTTATATAAAATCATTTATTCAAAATAAAAAAAGAAGACTGAAGAAGCATGACACATACTCCATATAATGGATTTATGTAATGAGATAAATAAGCTTTCAAATGTAATGTAATTGTCTTGATGTAAGAGGAATTCACACATAAATGTCATATATATATATATATATATATATATATATATATATATGTGTGTGTGTGTGTGTGTGTGTGTGTGTGTGTGTGTGTTTGTGTGTGTGTGTGTGATTGTGTAAATTGCAAAATTTTAACACTGTAGTATGTGCTGTGTTTTCATTGCAAACAACTTTTTAAGTGGAAAAAAACATGCATTGGACGAAGATGGATAGATTAGATACAATGCAATACATGTGTTTTTTTGCAAATGTGAGTAATTATGCCATCAAACATAGGTAAATTTGCATTTTCTATGTATTATTATTACTATTATTATTTATGATTACTTTTTGTAGTGTGGCTGGTATTTGCACATGGATCGCAGTTGGATGTACAACGTGAAACGTAACGATGCTGAATTCTTAAACAAAATTGAAGAGTTCATCATTTGTGCGTTGAATGGTCAATTAAGAAAAATGGAAGAAACAATTGTTTGTCCTTGTCGACTCTGCAAAAATACAAGGAGATTCCGTAACATAGAGCAGATTAAGGACCACATAATTCGTAATGGATTTAAGCAAAATTATACATGGTGAAAATATACTTAATAGAACTAGCTCTAGTAATCTTGGAAACAACGAAAATGACATTGAAGATAATGCAAACAATGAGCCAAATGATGAGAATAATGAGGATGATCGTATCCATGGGATATTTTGTGATGTTGAAGAACATTTGAGAGAAGAGCCAATGTTTTATGAAAAAAATACTAATTGACAATGAGAAGCCTTTGTTTCCAGATTCTGCTAACTTAACAGTTGAAAGGACCCGTAACATCCCCGGTAAGGAAAGAGCGGATACTTTGAGAACAACACACAAAAGAACGCAGACAGAAGAACATTTCATTGTTAATTACAACAATTCCATCAGGATACAAGAATATTACAGAGTATGAATAAATATTACACAGAAAATATCAGAGATTACAATACATTACATAACAGCGGAAAATAATACAATACACAACTAGAAATAATACACGGATACAGAGCTTTCTGAGTATCATTCCAGCTGTAAATCAAGATCCTGTGAATATAAATCTGCAAAACCAAAACTACTAGCTGCCCATGTCAAAATAAGGGCACCCAGAGTTTAGGTTAAAACAATAAACTCCAGGTCAGTCATGGGACTCTTGTGAGAACTAAAACAGTTATTACTTTTTATTTCAAAGTTCGGTAAATCAAAGGGACCACGCTGTACAACACGGAACGGGTTTCCTCCCAAGAATACCAATGCATAAAACAACAGCGCAATGCTAAATAAAGAACAATGAGGCTATTATAAGACCCAGGTCCCATCACACAATGCAACACAGGCCGAAGGATAGGGTTTTACCTTATAATAGTCAAAGAATGCTTGATACGCTAAATTTCATCTTTTATTACTATAAGTGTATAGTGTCAAAACAATTTCAATCATAAGTATTAATCATAGACGGTATGGGTACCATATATCATGTCGCCAATACTAGGCTCTACAATCAAAACCGCACATGTCACGTATTGGAAGTTGGGTCTCCATCTATGAACCGAGACAAAATATAGTCCTCACCGATTCGAGACTGTCTAGCCCGAACCTCAGGAACAGCCGCAACTGCCCCTTGGATCGTCAGGGCCGGTCCACCGATGTGGATTAAAATGCCTGAACACTGCGTTTCCCCATCCTTTGGGGGCGTAAATGAGTCCAATGACTCCATCGGTCCCGGATCGACCGATATATCCGAGACGCCTCGCAACAGCAACAACCACAGAAGTCAAACTCGTCAGGGCGTGTAAAACCACTGACGCCACTTCTAGCTAGAAGGAAACGCATGCCCTCCCTGAGGTCCTCTCCTGTTTCTGGTCCACTACCGGGGTGTGAGGCTCGCGAATCAACGCTACACAAAGCTGTGCCACATAGGCTGTGCTTTGATCATCAACCACAAGACTTTTCTTTTCAACAGAAGCCTTGATCAATTTGCCACTTAGGCATGCCACACAGGCAATTCAGTCCATGCGATTGATATCACCAATATATAATGTGACGGCCCGCCCCGCACCAACCGACATTTCCTCCGAAAGTGCGCTGTACACATGTCCAGCTAGCACGGGACGGTCGTTAAAAGAAAGGAAAGAAGAGAATGAACTAACAAGGATCCTGTAGGATGTCTCACAGCGCATGGAACAAAATATAATTAACAACATACTTGACATAAAACAGGTGAGACAGTACATAAGCTGAAAACAAACTAACATAGCAGCGGAAAATTCAAGTACAGCTTATGATCCAAAGCCAACATTATTACAACTTTTCAAACTGTCTCAAAACTAAACAAGAAAGAAAAGGGAGGTACACTACTAATGCCCAAGTAGCGACCACCAACGACACAGGAAGAATATCTATATGTATCATACGTGGAAGCCTCCTGCTCGCCTCTGAATCAGCTACTCGCGCATCACCAGCTAACCTATCTCTAGTCTGCTCGTGTGAGCACCCAGAGTAATAAGAAGAGACATAAAACTCTGGGTCGGACAAAAAGTCTGGTATGAGCGATAAGCAACAAAACAGAACAATAACAGGTATAATCCAATCATACCTGAACCTGGACCTGCAACCAAAGAGTTAGCATTACATACTGTACAATACTCTAAGGTGCCACTAACATATGGTGTAAAGAATACGAGGGTGGGGGTGTGCATGTCATCAAACAATCAAACATAGCAATCATCCTCACATCCCTCACTCAGCGCGTAAAGCATACGATATCTACTACTTTGGTCACCTAATACTTTGGGCCATGACGGAATCCTATCCCGTGTAACTATCACTACAAGCCCACTATCCATCTCTCAGTGGTGAACCAAAGTTATGAATACCGACAGCCCCTTTGCACACGTCCCGCAGCAAAGCCCAATCATGAAGTGAACTCATTGGTTCCCATCTGGATCCTGAGCTCTAACTTCCATTTGGACTACCTTTGCATCTCAGGTTATTGGTCTCCTCCGGATCGGTCTTCATTCAGCTAACAGCTCATACCTCGCGTTCAAGCTTCCTGGTTCAGTCTGCAGTCACTATACTGGTTCAGGTCGAGTTCCTCCATTCAGATCGAGTCGCGCCATCAGCTC
Source organism: Allium sativum (assembly GCA_030737875.1). Taxonomy (NCBI): domain Eukaryota; kingdom Viridiplantae; phylum Streptophyta; class Magnoliopsida; order Asparagales; family Amaryllidaceae; genus Allium; species Allium sativum. The sequence goes on from CM060912.1 coordinate 339,788,223, forward strand.
GTGGTCCTCCAGCTCCATCGGATCGGGTCGTGGTCAAGCTTCGGGTCCATCGGTTCGGTTCGTGCTACCTCGTCTGGATCGGGTCGTGGTCTTTTCTTCGAATCGTGTCGTGGAGTGCACCGGTTCGTGGTCCATGTGTGCGAGCAGTTCAGATCGAAGGACTTCAGAGGCGAACGGATCAGAGATAGCTGGATCGTGAGCGACTCGTATACTAGCTCGGCTCGTGGCTTACTTAGGCGGTCGACTCGTGGATATTAGGCACGATCAGGTTGGGTCATGATACCCCTCCTGCGATCCGATCCGGTCGATTTCCTGCACTTCTTCCAATAAACTGTTTACGCCATTCGACGACGTTTTCGACCAATCTAATTGTTCTAAACAATCACAAAGCATACCATACAGTCATAGCAACATGTATAAACATCCACAAACAACAAAACATCAATATGGTAGGTCAAAACGGATCAAACATACCCAAAACCCATATTTTCCCCTTAATCCCCCAAATTCTGGGATTTGCAAAATTAGTCGAAATTAACCCAAATTCATATCAGAGGCATAAAATGATGTTTTAGAATTTTAGGAAAGTTTCTAGATTTTTCTGAGCCATAATTTCGCTAATCTTCGCTAATTACCATAATTAGCCGTAATTAGTGAAAAACAATGCAAATCACTCACCTTTGCCACAAAGTAAACTATAGATCTGAAATGATTCTCTGATTTGGATCCAATCCCTATGAGTTCCAGCAGCTCTAATCTTGATTTGGTGAAGATCTCCCTTGATTTGATGTTGCTAATCCCAATCTTCAAGTTGTAGGTGATTTGGAGATGTTTTGAAGAGATTTAGAGAGTGGAGCCCATGGCTAGGGTTTCAAGAATGAAAGTGGCGGCTCAAAACTGAAATGAAATGATTCTCCTAACCCTTTCAGCCCTCCCATAACCCTAATCCCGAAATGGGTTATGGGCCTAGCTGTTAACTACCCGGTTTAGCCCAATTAAACTGTTTTCACCTTCTAAACCTTGTTTCAGCCATATCTCCCAAACAGTAAGTCTGTTTGGCTAATGTAACCACTCTACGGAAAGAGAAACCATCATTCGAATCCAATGGAAGTGGTTTCAGGTCAAAACTCCTTTCCAATCAAAAGTTATGGACGAAACAAGATCAGCTAGTGGCAAAACAGTCATTTAAAAATTGACAAAAATCATGAACATGGGAAATGACCCCAATAGTCATTTCCCAAAGCCACATGACCATACGACTTCGTATAAGAAATAAATAAATATTCTACGATCCTCCGATGCGTAGAATGCGGGTTGTTACATTCTCCCCCCCCCCCCCCCCCATAAGAAATTTCGCCCCCGAAATTCCCTAACCAAAACACACAAAGGGTCCCGCATGCCTATCAGCCCCAAAAAAACAATCAACATGCAAAACAAGTCTATCCTAGCATGCGGTTTACTAACAAGGGAAGAAACTATCACTACCAAAAACTTACCAGGCAAAGAGTTCTGGATACTTCTTCCTTATATCTTCCTCTATTTTTCAAGTACAGTCTTTTTCATTCTTACCCCACTGGACTTTGACTAGTTTCACCGCCTTCCTTCGAAGTTGCTTCGTATCGTTCCCAACAATACGCATAGGCTTGCGGTTCTCAACCGCCTCGGGTTCAACCTCGATATCGTCCAACTGATCTGGTGAAATAGCCACATTCGGGTCTTGCACAAACTTCCTTAACTGGGAAACATGAAATATGTTGTGAACTCCCGCCATCTTGTCAGGTAGCTCTACTTCATACGCCAAATTCCCAAGTTGCTCGAGGACTGGGAATGGACCAACAAATCTTGGTGCTAACTTACCTCTCCAACCAATCCGAATCACATTCTCAATGGAGAGATCTTGACTCGTAATTATCCAAACGACATTAAGACCTCCGGTCTCCAACCACTGTCTTCATCTTCGACACCACGTCGAATCAGTTATTCAGAATGGGATAAACCCGGTCTTTCTGAACAACTCGCGTATATAATAAACACGTGTTACACAAACACAACATACGCCTCATTCCAATTCAGAATATTCTTATACTTTGGGAAATGTTCCCATTAATTTTATCGAAGATAAATTCTTTAAATTTATTCTTTAATCTTCTTTTGAATATCAATTCAAACTAGTCGAGATTAGCGAACCACACCGCAGTAATCATTTATTTTATTTCCCAATCTCAACCTATTCATCCCATAAAGTAAAATTGGTAATACTTCATATCTAATACCAAGGTGTTATCGGTTAATTCAATTACCATTTCACGTTCAAATCTAATTAAAGATTTAACTATCGCCTGGAGCAAAACTGGTGATACTCCATTCTTGACCATTTCAATCTAATTAAAGATTCATTAAAACCTCACTTAGTTTTAATCTTCACAGAAATCAATATCCTATCTTTAACTGGGTTAAAGAACCAATGTCATCTAAAACACGGTTCACGAAAAACCCAAAATCACATCCATTAATTATCGGGTTAAAGAACAAGTGTTGTTTAAAACAATGTTCACGATAAACCCAAAAATCAATTCAAATTCAATTCCAATTAAATACCATTTAATTGGTACACTTAATTAAATCTAAATAAAAAGATTAAATCTTTTTCTCAACTGGGCTTAAGAACAGTGTTAATGAAACCACTATTCACGACAAACCCAAATCACATTTGATATTAAATACAAGGCTCTGAATAAAAAATATATCAGCTTATATTCAATATCAAATTCTACGACCAACAAATATCGTATTGGAAATAACGATATAAATATATCTTTCAAATTCCCATAACAATATCTGTATCATCACGAAATCAAACATCGCAATATTCCAAAGACAATTTCGATTCAAATCCATTCCAATTCAATTATTGGAAATTTTGATTATTTTTAAAACCATTTCAAATCCAATATATTTATTTAAAAATAAATAAATTATTATTCTAATTCAAAACTAGTTCATTTTGATAAAAATATATTTTTATCTTTTCAAATATGGAGTTTTTCATCCGAATTCTACAGAAATCATTTCTTATGATTTTACACAAATTATTACTATTTTTAATAATTTTACCAAGGCCCGTACAGTCGATTTCCATCAACGGCCATCGAACAGCACTTACAGCGACCTTTTCCAAATTTGTTTTGGACATAATTCCAAATCCAAACGTTAGATTTCTAATTTCTAATATTCGTTAGAAAGATCTTTTCGACACGAACCCAATGGTTCCGGTTTTAGGAGAATCCGACGGTCGGATCTCCCATAATATCCATTCGAAGTAAGTGGTCGAAATTCGCGAACTGCCGCGGTGCGACGCGTTCTATTCAGGCCATTATATATATTTTGTCGATTTCCTTTCAAAACTTATTTTATAAATCGTTTTAAATTCGTTTTCGAAACGATTTCAACTTCATATTCAATTTCTAATCAAAATTGAATATTCCACATCATCAATACACAAATGATAATATTTTCAAACGTTATATTTTGAAATCACTTCCTTTTCTATATTCATTATAAAAATGAATAAAATCGATATAAATATCGTTCATGTCAAAATGGCGTCAATCTAATCAACACGGCTTTATATATTTCAATAACTTCGTTATTCTATTCAACCAATGAATATTTATTCTATTCAACACATGAATATATATTTTATTTCAACACATGAATATATATTTTCAATTCAACACATGAATTTATTTTCAATTCAACACATGAATATATATTTTCAATTCAACACATGAATTATATTTTCAATTTAACACATGAATTTATTTTCAATTCAACACATGAATATATATTTTCAATTCAACACATGAATTATATTTTCTAAATTGGAATGAGGCCCAATCAATTACCATATAATGTTAATTATATGGATTTTCTACAACACATGTATGTAATAGCAACGATAAATAATCAACCATCATCCAGAGTGCACCACACAACTGCATAAGCGTTAAATATCAATAATTAACGCTTACACAGTCTGTCAACCCATCGATTGACATACAACTAAACAATCGGGATTAGTGTACGTCAAATATCATCCCAATATCCGTGTGGAGTTTCAAATCAACAAACACTGATTATCATTTGTGCAGTTGGGCGATGTGTAAAATTTATCGTCCCAATCAATATCAGTCAAATCAGTGTATATAAACAAATCGTCGATTTGTTTATTTTTACATACACGTTAAAAATTATATTTTTAACTATAAAATATTTTCCACTATAAAATATTTTATTTCATTCCACATCACACAATCAAATTTCACAACACAACAATCAAACAAACAAGTCATCCATGGTCTGTGGACGACGGGTGTCGGGTGCTAATAAACACCGTCTGCATCCTAGTATATATTTCAACTAGAAATTAAAATAAAAGTGAGGATTTCTCACCGATAAGCTAAACCAAACGCCACGACTCTCCATATGTAGAAAATCTTCGCTGTTCTCCCCTTTTGTCACTTTCGTTGCCCGTATTCACTACATATATAAAAATCACATTTTTATATTGTTGCTATGTATATAAAAATCACATTTTTATAACTACGCTATATGGATAAAAATCACATTTTTATACTGCTACTATATAGATAAAAAATCTATTTTTCCACCGGTGTTCACATGATAAAGATTATATTTTTATCACACTATTCTCTATATAAAAATTATATTTTAAATAAAAAGATCGTATTTTTATATCTCTACTACATATGTAAAAATCACTCCTTTACACCTCTACTTTTATGATAAAAATTATATTTTTAACTTCTTACTATGATAAAAAATTATATTTTTAACTTCTTACTATGATAAAAATTATATTTTTTAACTTCTTACTATGATAAAAAATATATTTTTAACTTGCTAAAAATCACATCTTTCTATCATGAAAAAAAAATCATATTTTTCTTAAATGAAAAATCTTATCTTTCTAAACATAAAAATCGTGTTTCATACTATATAAAAATCTAATTTTTTCTACTTAAAGATCATTATTCTATTTTTCAGTTTTATATAAAATAAATAACTAAAAGAACTGAAATAAACAAAATAAAGTAATTAAACTTTACCTTTGTTTTGAAGGGGGGAGGGTTCATCACCGTCGCCTGAAGGGGGGGCGCTCCTGGTTCGCGGATCGAGGAAGATGGGGGGTGCTCCTATCGCGTAGGTGAAGGGAAGGGGCGGAGTTCGGGTCTTGAGGGTTGCGACGGGTCTTCAACTAGAGTGGAGAGGGAAGATAGGAGGAGAAGGAAGAGGTGAGGGAGGGGGCGCGCGGATCGGCGGGGCGGAGTTCGTCGGTAGCGGCTGATTGTGGGGGGGGGGGGGGGGGGGGGGCGATCGATTTAGGTTTTTTTTTCATTTCGATTTGAACTGGGGGGGGCTGAGGAATGGAAAAGGGGAGGGAGTGATAAGAGGGAATGGGATAGGGGGTTTTTATAAAATTTTATATTATTTAATTTTCAAAAAGCAACTTTTTATTTCGACCTCGAAATCGAACCCACCGACTGTCGTCCATAGCTAATTACCCCCATTCCAAACACAATGGGGTATATATCGTAAGCTGATTCGATCGTTTCGATCAGTTTCCATCAAAATTAAAATATAACTCTATATATTGAATTTGAACGCACATTTCAATTTACTGGGGCTACTTACTAACTAGAAAAATCCCTGAAAAATATTTTCTAGCTTCATATTGACGATACGGTCCTAACAAAACTAATTTCGTCAAATTCCAAGACCGTTTGAAAAATGGCTATTTTCCAATCGATTAAAATCAACTAAAACTGGTCAAACGCGTTTTCCTTTGCCACACTCACATATTGATTCGAAAAATTACGAATTTTGAAACCTAGCAATAACTTGACATCACGGATCCAACAAAAGTGGTTTCGTCGGAAACCGAGGTCGTTTGCAAAATTCCCATTTTTAAGGGCCAGAATTCCATAGCGACTATTCTGAATTTTCAACTGGACATAACTTTTTATCCCCACTATGAAATTTCAATTTTTCGGATTCGTTGGAAAGATATTCTCAAATAGATTCTAATATTTTTGGTTTTGCCAAAATCCGATTTATTTTGCATCCTGCACATTCATTTGAATTTTGAAATCGAATTTTCAAACTACCGCGCCATTTTAAATTCCTCTTATAAATAAAATAAAATATTTATTTTCTAACGACGACGTATATAAATATATACGTTCTAATTCTATTCAAAATAAACTTCTCGTCATTATTATTTAAAATAATTCATTTTAAATATTCAAAATTCACTAAAATTGCCAAAATAAAATTTTTAAATTGGTTCAGATTTCCGTGTTATTACAATCTCCCCCACTTAAAACTTTTCGTCCACGAAAAGGAACGAAGTCGAAAGTTGTTTTACAAACGAACTCAACTTTCATTATTTTCATTACGGCTTAAGTTCTTTAACTTTTCAGTTTCTAAGAACTTTTCAAAATTTTCAAAAATTTGGCTAACACCCTAAATTTTCGAAAAATTTCGCCATAACCTCCCCTGCACCGGGGACTTCGGGATATTTCAAATAGCCTCCCATGGCCATCACCAATCCAAAAAGAAAAAGAAACAGCCAACCGGCTCATAAAATTATCAAAAACCCAATAAATTTGTAAATATATACCTATTTGTCGGGCAAACAATTTTATTCCTCTTCTCTAGCTTCCTTGTTATGACCTGTTCAATGTAAGTACATGTATATGCATGCAAATGCGATAAATTTTCAATATAATTCACTATTTGGTTCAATTTGGCTAAAAGTTCAACATTTAATTAATCAAACAATAATCAAACAACACAATCAGCAATCAATTAATTGATTATCATTTCAAATTCATAACTTTGATATATAGTCAAAAAATCATATTTTTGATGTCAAATCACAACAATAGGCCCTATTTAATTTTGGTTCTCACACCAGTCTAATGGAAACATATAGAAATCCCACTTTCGAAACTCGAACATGAATACTGATGATGCGATCGCTATAGCGATCATCAGAACCATCTCCGGGCGGCTAGAGTGTGATTCTATATCTATCTAGTATATTAAAACTTCGAATACACGTGGATCAGACGTATACGTAAAATCTTTATATACTGCATTGTCTAAATTCAATATAAAATAAATAATCAAATACAAATAATTAATTTAAATTTTCAAAACAAAAATTGTTTTCATTTTAAAAATATACTCTTCACACATGTTCTAGGATACTACTGATCCTATCTCTAACGAGTCATTCTCATTGGATATTACTAATCCAACATCTGATGAATTCTTTCGTTCGGTTCTAACGTGCCTTGTTCTCCGAGCTCTGTAAACCAAAGCTCTGATACCAAATGAAAGGACCCGTAACTTCCCTGGTAAGGAAAGAGCGGATACTTTGAGAACAACACACAAAAGAACGCAGACAGAAGAACATTTCATTGTTAATTACAACAATTCCATCAGGATACAAGAATATTACAGAGTATGAATAAATATTACACAGAAAATATCAGAGATTACAATACATTACATAGCAGCAGAAAATAATACAATACACAACTTGAAGTAATACACTGATACAGAGCTTTCCGAGTATCGTTCCAGCTGTAAATCAGGATCCTGTGAACATAAATCTGCAAAACCAAAACTACTAGCTGCTCGTGTCAAAATAAGGGCACCCAGAATTTAGGTTAAAACAATAAACTCCAGGTCAGTCATGGGACTGGTGTGAGAACTAAAACAGTTATTAATCTTTATTTTAAAGTTCGGTAAATCAAGGGACCACGCCGTACAACACGGAACGGGTTTCCTCCCAAGAATACCAGTGCATAAAACAACAGCGCAATGCTAAATAAAGAACAATGAAGCTATTATAAGACCCAGGTCCCATCACACAATGCAACACAAGCCGGAGGATAGGGTTTTACCTTATAATGGCCAAAGAATGCTTGATACACTAAATTTCATCTTTTATTACTATAAGTGTATAGTGTCAAAACAATTTCAATCATAAGTATTAATCATAGACGGCATGGATACCATATATCATGTCGCCAATACTAGGCTCTACAATCAAAACCGCAAATGTCACGTATTGGAAGTTGGGTTTCCATTTGTGAACCGAGGCAAAAGATAGTCCTCACCGATTCGAGACTGTCTAGCCCGAGCCTCAAGAACAGCCGCAACTGCCCCTTGGATCGTCAGGGCCGGTCCACCGATGTAGATTAAAATGCCTGAACACTGCGTTTCCCCACCCTTTGGGGCGTAAATGAGTCCAATGATTCCATCGATTACGGATCGACCGATATATTCGAGGCGCCTCGCAACAGCAACAACCACATAAGTCAAACTAGTCAGAGCGTGTAAAACCACTGACGCCACTTCTAGCTAGAAGGAAACGCATGCCCTCCCTGAGGTCCTCTCCCGTTTCTAGTCCACTACCGGGGTGTGAGACTCGCGAATCAATGCTACACAAAGCTGTGCCACACAGGCCGTGTTTTGATCGTCAACCACAAGACTTTGCTTTTCAACAGAAGGCTTGATCAATTTGCCACTTAGGCATGCCACACAGGCAATTCACTCCATGCGATTGATATCCACCAATTTATAACCCTGAGCTCGTACGTCTCAGAGAAGGGCGTTAAGCAAGAGAATAAATTCTCCGCCGCCAAACAGATATATATTTAATAGAAATCAATCGCACAGAATAAAATTCAATGCCAGACACACAGTCCATTTACAAGTTCGTTCTGGGTCTGAACGAAACCAGAGGCACCTAGTACCCCGCATATCCATCGATCTCCAAGTACGTCTGGACGATCACTAACTGATTCCCTCCTCTTAGGTGTACGGCCCAATCAAGATCATCAGTAATTATCCAAACGACGTGAATACCTCCGGTCTTCAACCACCATCTTCATATTCGACACCACGTCGAATCAGTTATTCAGAATGGGATAAACCCGGTCTTTCTGAACAACTCGCGTATATAATAAACACGTGTTACACAAACACAACATACGCCTCATTCCAATTCAGAATATTCTTTTATTCAAATATTCTTATACTTTGGGAAAGGTTCCCATTAATTTTATCAAAGATAAATTCTTTAAATTTATTCTTTAATCTTATTTTGAATATCAATTCAAACTAGTCGGGATTAGCGAACCACTGCAGTGATCATTTATTTTATTTCCCAATCCCAACCTATTCATCCCATGAAGTAAAACTGGTAATACTTCATATCTAACACCACGGTGTTATCGGTAAATTCAATTACCATTTCACGTTCAAATCTAATTAAAGATTTAACTATCGCCTGGAGCAAAACTGGTGATACTCCATTCTCGACCATTTCAATCTAATTAAAGATTCATTAAAACCTCACTTAGTTTTAATCTTCACAGAAATCAATATCCTGTCTTTAACTGGGTTAAAGAACCAATGTCATCTAAAACACGGTTCGCGAAAAACCCAAAATCACATTCATTAATTATCGGGTTAAAGAACAAGTGTTGTTTAAAACAATGTTCACGATAAACCCAAAAATCAATTCAAATTCTATTCCAATTAAATACCATTTAATTGGTACACTTCATTAAATCTAAATAAAAAGATTTAATCTTTTTCTCAACTGGGCTTAAGAACAGTGTTAATGAAGCCACTATTCACGACAAACCCAAATCACATTTGATATTAAATACAAGGCTCTGAATAGAAAATATATCGGCTTATATTCATTGTCAAATTCTACGACCAACAAATATCGTATTGGAAATAACGATATAAATATATCTTTCGAATTCCCATAACAATATATGTATCATCACGAAATCCAATATCGAAATATTCCAAAGACAATTTCAATTCAAATCCATTCCAATTCAATTATTGGAAATTCTGATTATTTTTAAAACCATTTCAAATCCAGTTTATTTATTTAAAAATAAATAAATTATTATTCTAATTCAAAACTAGTTCATTTTGATAAAAATCTATTTTTATCTTTTCAAATATTGAGTTTTTCATCCGAATTCTTCAGAAATCATTTCTTATGATTTTACACAAATTATTACTATTTTTAATAATTTTATCAAGACCCGTATAGTCGATTTCCATCAATGGTCATCGAACTGCACTTACAACGACCTTTTTAAATTTGATTTGGACATAATTCCAAATCCAACCGTTTAATTTCTAATTTCTAATATTCGTTAGAAAGCTCTTTTCGACACGAAACCAACGATTCTGGTTTTAGGAGAATCCAACGGTCGGATAACCCGTAATATCCATTCGAAGTCAATGGTCGAAATTCGCGAACTGCTGCGGCGCGGCGCGTTCTATTAAGGATATAATATATATATATATATATATATATATATATATATGTATATGTATATATTATATTTCGTCGATTTCCTTTCAAAACGTATTTTATAAATCGTTTTAAACTCGTTTTCGAAACGATTTCAACTTCATATTCAATTTCTAATCAAAATTGAATATTCCATATCATGGACATATAAATGATAATATTTTCAAACGTTATATTTTGAAATCACTTCCTTTACTATATTCATTATAAAAATGAATAAAACTGATATAAATATCGTTCACGCCAAAATGGCGTCAATCTAACCAACACGGCTTTATATATTTCAATAACTTCGTTATTCTATTCAACCAATGAATATTTATTCTATTCAACACATGAATATATATTTTATTTCAACACATGAATATATATTTTCAATTCAACACATGAATTTATTTTCAATTCAACACATGAATATATATTTTCAATTCAACACATGAATTATATTTTCAATTCAACACATGAATTTATTTTCAATTCAACACATGAATATATATTTTCAATTCAACACATGAATTATATTTTCTAAATTGGAATGAGGCCCAATCAATTACCATATAATGTTAATTATATGGATTTTCTACAACACATGTATGTAATAGCAACGATAAATAATCAACCATCATCCAGAGTGCACCACACAACTGCATAAGCATTAAATATCAATAATTAACGCTTACACAGTCTGTCAACCCATCGATTGACATACAACTAAACAATCGGGATTAGTGTACGTCAAATATCATCCCAATACCCGTGTGGGGTTTCAAATCAACAAACACATATTTTTATTTGTGCAGTTGGGCGATGTGTAAAATTTATCGTCCCAATCAATATCAGTCAAATCAGTGTATATAAACAAATCGCCGATTTGTTTATAAATATTTATTTTATTTACACGTTAAAAATTATATTTTTAACTATAAAATATTTTCCACTATAAAATATTTTATTTCATTCCACATTACACAATCAAATTTCACAACATAGCAATCAAACAAACAAGTCATCCATGGTCTGTGGAAGAAGGGTGTCGGGTGCTACTAAACACCGTCTGCATCCTAGTATATATTTCAACTAGAAATTAAAATAAAAGTGAGGAGTTCTCACCGATAAGCTAAACCAAACTCCACGACTATTCATATGTAGAAAATCTTCGCCGTTCTCGCCTTTTGTCACTTTCGTTACCTGTATTCACTACATATATAAAAATCACATTTTTATATTGTTGCTATGTATATAAAAATCATATTTTTATAACTACGCTATATGGATAAAAATCACATTTTTATACTGCTACTATATAGATAAAAATTCTATTTTTCCACCGGTGTTCACATGATAAAGATTATATTTTTATCACACTATTCTCTACATAAAAATTATATTTTTATATTTAAAGATCTTATTTTTATATCTCTACTACATATGTAAAAATCACTCCTTCACACCGCTACTTTTATGATAAAAATTATATTTTTAACTTCTTACTATGATAAAAAATTATATTTTTAACTTCTTACTATGATAAAAATTATATTTTTAACTTCTTACTATGATAAAAAATATATTTTTAACTAGCTAAAAATCACATCTTTCTATCATGAAAAAAAATCATATTTTTCTTACACGAAAAATCTTATCTTTCTAAACATAAAAATCGTATCTTTCATACTATATAAAAATCTAATTTTTCTACTTAAAGATAATTATTTTATTTTTCAGTTTTATAAAAAATAAATAACTAAAAGAACAGAAATAAACAAAATAAAGTAATTAAACTTTACCTTTGTTTTGAAGGGGGGAGGGTTCATCACCGTCGCTTGAAGGGGGGGGTGGGCGTGCTCCTGGTTCGCGGATCGAGGAAGATGGGGGGGTGCTCTTATCGCGTAGGTGAATGGAAGGGGCGGAGTTCGAGTCTTGGGGGTTGCGACGGGTCTTCAACCAGAGTGAAGAGGGAAGATAGGAGGAGAAGGAAGAGGTAAGGAGGGGAGGCGCGCGGATCGGTGGTGCGGAGTTCGTCGTCGGCGGCTGATGGGGGGGGGGGGCGCGATCGATTTAGTTTTTTTTTCATTTCGATTTGAAGGGCGGGGGCGCGATCGATTTAGTTTTTTTTTATTTCGATTTGAAGGGGGGGCTGAGGAATGGAAAAGGGGAGGGAGAGATAAGAGGGAAAGGAATAGGGGGGTTTTTATAAAATTTTATATTATTTAATTTATTATTTAATTTTCAAAAAGCAACTTTTTATTTCGACCTCGAAATCGAACCCACCAACTGTCGTCCATAGATAATTACCCCCATTCCGAACACAATGAGATATGTATCGTAAGCTGATTCGATCGTTTCTATCAGTTTCCATCAAAATCAAAATATAACTCTATATATTGAATTTGAACGCACATTTCAATTTACCGGGGCTACATACTAACTAGAAAAATCCTCGAAAAATATTTTCTAGCTTCATATTGACGATACGGTTCTAAAAAAACTAATTTCGTCAAATTCCGAGACCGTTTGAAAAATGACTATTTTCCAGTCGATTAAAATCAACTAAAACTGGTCAAACGTGTTTTCCTTTGCCACGCTCACATATTGATTCGAAATATTACGAATTTTGAAACCTAGCAATAACTTGACATCACGGATCCAACAAAAGTGGTTTCGTCGGAAACTGAGGTCGTTAGCAAAATTCTCATTTTTAAGGGCCAGAATTCCATAGCGACTATTCTGAATTTTCAACTAGACATAACTTTTTATCCCCGCGATGAAATTTGAATTTTTCAAATTCGTTGGAAAGATATTGTAATAACCCGGAAAATGCGAGCCAGTTTGAAATTTTTAAATTGGCAATTTTAGCGAATTTTGAACATTTAAAATATATTATTTTAAATAATATCGACGAGAAATTTATTTCGAACATATTCAGAACGTATATATACGTCGTCGTTAGAATATAAATATTTATATAATAATTATAAAAGGAATTGAAAATGGCGCGGTAGTTCGATAATTCGATTTCAAACTTCAATTGAATGTACCGGGTGCAAAACAAACCGGATTTTAGTGAAACCAAAAACATTAGAATCTATTTGTGAATATCTTTCCAACGAATCCGAAAAATCAAAATTTGATAGCGGGAATCAAAAGATATGTCCAGTTGAAAATTATGAATAGTCGCTATGGAATTCAGGCCCTTAAAAATGGAAATTTTGCAAACGACCTCGGATTTCGACGAAACCACTTTTGTTGGATCCGCAATGTAAAGTTATTGCTAGGTTTCAAATTTCATAATTTTTCGAATCAATATGTGAGCGTGGCAAAGGAAAACGCGTTTGACCAGTTTCAGTTGATTTTAATCGACTGGAAAATGGCCATTTTTCAATCGGTCTCAGAATTCGACGAAACTAGTTTTGTTAGGACCGTATCGTCAATACGAAGCTAGAAAATATTTTTCTGTGATTTTTAGAGACTGTATGTGGCCTTGGTAATTTGAAATGTATGTTTAAATTGAATATACAAAGAATTATACTTTGATTTAAATGAAAACTGATTGTAACAGCCGAATCAGCTTACGATACATACCCCATTATGTTCGGAATGGGGGTAAATAGCTATGGACGACAGGCGGTGGGTTCGATTTCGAGTTCGAAATAAAAAGTTGCTTTAAAAAAAATTAAATAAATTATATATAGTGGCCCCTTTGTTTTCTCTCTCTTTCATTTCTCCAGATCGAAATAAAAAAAAACCCCGCTTTCCCAAATCGACACCCCTCCTCCCCAACGCCGCCGCCGTAGCCTCTTCCCCCAGCCAGCGCCCACCGTGCTGCTCCACTTCCTTCCTCCCCCTCCCTCTCTCTCCTCATCCACGCCCCCCCCCCCCCCCCAAACTCCTCTTCCTTCATTCGAACGCCCCGAACCCAAACCCCCCCTCGCCCCAAATCGCCACCGCAAACCCATTAGCCGCCGCCGCCGCCGAGACCTAGAGCCGCCACCGCCATTCTTTCACCCCCCTCCTCCTCAGTTCAACAGCAAATCCCCCCCCCCTCCTTCGATTAAAACGCCGTAAGTTTAGTTTTTATTTTTGCTTTTAGTTTAATTATATTCATTGTTTGATTTTCTGATTTTGTTTTCATTTATATAACATAGTTAGATCAACGTTATTTATAGAAAATGGTATTAAAAATTTGATTTTTAATATATATATAACCTTGTCTAAAATAAAAACACGATCTTTATATATGTATCGTTAAAATAAAGATGCGATCTTTATATGAATGTCATTGAAATAAAGATTCGATTTTTATTTATATTTTTCAATTGAAAGATAAGATTTTTAAAACGATGAAGTTTGGATTTTGACTAGCGAAAAGATTAAATCTTTGTTGTAGTAAAAATATGATTTTTATATATTGAACATCGAAGTAGAAATATGATTTTTATATATTGAATAACGAGGTAAAAATGTGATTTTTACATATGTAGTGAATACGGGCGACAAAAGAGACAAGAGGCAGAAAGGGCGAAGACTTCTACAAAAGAAGAGTCGTGATATTGGATAGCAATATGTGAGAACTTCTCACTCAAAATTTCTTTTCTAGTTATATATATATATATACTAGGATGCAGACGGTGCTTAGTAGCACCCGACACCCGTCATCCACAGACCATGGATGGCTTGTTTGTTAAATTGTTTGGTTGTGTAGTTAGTTCGAATATTTGGGTCGAATTGAATTGTTTGGTGAAATGAAATTGATTTGATTGATGTGTGAATGGCGTGGGCCTTCACTAGACCGGGGATAAGGCTAGGCCTTGTCCCGTTTCTAGTATCGTGCCGTTATGCCGCCGAAATTTTCTAAAATATGTTAGAAAGATAAAAATAACATTTATTGTATAAATGAACTGAATAGAAATTCATGTGTTAAAATAAAATGTTTTATCGTTAAAATATATAATTTTTAACGTGAAAGTGAATAAATAAATATTTATAAACAAATCGGCCGATTTGTTTATATACACTGATTTGACTGATATTGATTGGGACGATAAATTTTACACATCGCCCAACTACACAAATAAAAATCTATGTGTGATTGCTTGAAACCCCACACGGGTATTGGGATGATATTTGACGTACACTAATCCCGATTGTTTAGTTGTATGTCGATCGATTGATTGACAGACTGTTATAAGCGTTGAATATTTATATTTGATGCTTGTACAGTGTAGAATGCACTTTGGTTGATGGTTGATTATTCATCGTTGTTGATATATACATGTGTTGTAGAAAATCCATATAATTAACATTATGTGGTAATTGTCTGGGCCTCATTCCAGTTTTGAAATAGAAATATTTGAAATGAAATATTTGAATAGAAATATTTGAAAAAGAAATATTTGAAGTAGAATATTTGAAAATTGAAATATATGAAGCCGCGTTGATAGATTGACGCCATTTTGACGTGAATGATATTTATATCGATTTTATTCATTTCGAAATGAATTGAATATATAACGATTTCGAAATGAATTGAATTGAAACGATTTCGAAATGAATTGAATTGAAAATAAATTCAAATTGAAGTTGAATAGAAACGAATTCGAATTGAAATTGAATATAAATGAATTCGAATTGAAATTGAAGATAAATGAATTCGAATTGAAATTGAATTGAAAACAAACTGAAATTGAATTTGAAATCAATTTGAATTGAAATCAATTTGAAATGAATTTAAAACGAATTTATATTGGAATATTCAATTTTGATTTGAAATTGAATATGAAGTTGAAACCGTTTTGAAAATGAATTTAAAACGATTTATAAAGCACGTTTTGAATTGAAATCGACGAAGTATATATATTATATATATTATATATATATATATATATAATATAATGGCCTGAATAGAACGCGCCCGCCACGGCAGTTCGTGAATTTCGACCATTTATTTCAAACGGATATTACGGGAGATCCGACCGTCGGATTCTCCTGAAACCGGAACCGTTGGGTTCGTATCGAAAAGAGCTTTCTAACGAATATTAGAAATTTGAAATCTAACGGTTGGATTTGGAATTATGTCCAAATCAAATTTGAAAAAGGTCGCTGTAAGTGCAGTTCGATAGCCGTAGATGGAAATCGACTGTACGGGCCTTGATAAAATTATTAAAAATAGTAATAATTTGTGTAAAATCATAAGAAATGAGTTGAGAAGAATTGGGATGAAAAACTCCATATTTGAAAAGATAAAAATAGATTTTTATCGAAGTAAACTAGTTTTGAACTAGAATTATAATTCTATTTATTTTTAAATAAATAATTTGAATTTGAAAAGGGTTTTAAAAATAACCTGAAATTCCAGTGATTGCATTAGAGTGGATTTGAATAGAAATTGTCTTCGGAATATTTCGATGTTGGAATTTGTGATTATACAGATGTTGTTATGAAAATTTGAAAGATATATATTTATATCGTTATTTCCAATACGACATTTGTTAGTCGTAGAATTTGATATTGAATATAAGCCGATATATTTTCTATTCAGAGCCTTGTATTGAGTATCAAATGTGATTTGGGTTTGTCGTGAATGGTGTCTTCACTAACACTGTTCTTGAACCCAGTTGAGAAAGGATTAAATCTTTTTATTTAGATTTAATGAAGTGTACCAATTAAATAATATTTAATTGGAATTGAATTGATATTGATTTTTGGGTTTATCGTGGACAGTGTTTTAAATAACACTCGTTCTTTAACCCGATAGTTAATGGAATGTGATTTTGGGTTTATCGTGAACTGTGTTTTAAATGACACTGATTCTTTAACCCAGTTAAAGATTAAAACCAAGTGGAGTTTTAATGAATCTTTAAATAGATTGAAATCATCGAGAATGGAGTATCACCAGTTTTGCTCCAGGCGATAGTAGAATCTTTAATTAGATTTGAACGTGAAATGGTAATTGAATTTACCAATAACACCGTTGTGTTAGATATGAAGTATAACCAGTTTTACTTCATGGGATGAATAGGTTGTGGTTGGGAAATAAAATAAATGATTACTTCGGTGTGGTTCGCTAATCCCGACTAGTTTGAATTGATATTCAAAGGAGATTAAAGAATAAATTTAAAGAATTTATCTTGGATAAAATTAATGGGAACTTTTCCCAAAGTATAGAAATATTTGAATAAAAGAATATTCTGAAATGAGGCGTATGTTGTGTTTGTGTAACACTTTTATAATATATACGCGAGTTATTCAGAAACACCGGGTTTATCCCATTCTGAATAACTGATTCGACGTGGTGTCGAAGATGAAGACGATGGTCGAAAACCAGAAGTCTTCACGTCGTTTGGATAATTACTGATGATCTTGATTGGGCTGTACACCCAAGAAGACGGAAACAGTTGGTATCAGAGCTTTGGTTTACAAAGCTAGAGAACAAGACTCATTAGAACCTTACGAAAGAATTCATCAGATACTGGATTAGTAATATCCAGTTAGAATGACTCGTTAGAGATGGGATCAGTAGTATCCTAGAACGAGAGTGAAGAGTATATTTTTAAAATGAAAACAAATTTTGTTTTGAAATTTAAATCAACTATTCGTATTTGATTATTTATTTAATTGATTTGGACAATCCGATATATAAAGATTTTGCATATGCGTCTTGCAAACGTGTATTCGAAGTTTTAATATACTGGATAGTTATAGAATCATACTCTAGTTGCCCGGGGATAATTCTGGTGATGGGGCACCGTCGCCAGTATTTATTTTCGAGTAACGAAAGTGAGATTTCTATATTTCCATTAGACTGGTGTGAGAACCAAAATATAGTTAGAATACATTGTTGTGAATTGGCATCAAAAACATGATTTTTGTATATATATCAAATTATGAATTTAAAACTCTAATTCACTAATTGATTGATGTTTGTGTTGTTTGTTTATTTGTTTGCTAATTTTGAACCATTATGCCTAATTAAATCAAATAATGAATTTTATTGAAATTGGTCGCAATTGCTTGCATATACATGTACTTACATTGAACAGGTCATAGCAAGGAGGCTAGAGCAGAGAATAAAATTTGTTTGCCCGACAAATAGGTACATGTTTACTACATAATTTACTGTTTTGTTTGGGTGATGATGATTTAATGAGCCTATTGGCTAGCCGTTTGGCTTTTTCTTATTCTTTTTGAGATCTGAAGGACCGGGGAAGCTATTTGAGATTTCCCGATGCTCCCATTGCAGGGGAGGTTATGGCGAAATTTTTCGAAAATTTAGGGTGTTAGCCAAATTTTTGAGAAATTGGAAAAAAATTTAGAAACTGAAAAGTTGAAGAACTTAAGCCGTAATGAAAACAATGAAGGTTGAGTTGGTTAGAAAACAACTTTCGGCTTCGTTCCTTTTCGAGGACGAAAAGTTTTAAGTGGGGGAGATTGTAATAACCCGGAAAATGCGAGCCAGTTTGAAAATTTTAAATTGGCAATTTTAGCGAATTTTGAACATTTAAAATATATTATTTTAAATAATATCGACGAGAAATTTATTTCGAACATATTCAGAACGTATATATACGTCGTCGTTAGAATATAAATATTTATATAATAATTATAAAAGGAATTGAAAATGGCGCGGTAGTTCGATAATTCGATTTCAAACTTCAATTGAATGTACCGGGTGCAAAACAAACCGGATTTTAGTGAAACCAAAAACATTAGAATCTATTTGTGAATATCTTTCCAACGAATCCGAAAAATCAAAATTTGATAGCGGGAATCAAAAGATATGTCCAGTTGAAAATTATGAATAGTCGCTATGGAATTCAGGCCCTTAAAAATGGAAATTTTGCAAACGACCTCGGATTTCGACAAAACCACTTTTGTTGGATCCGCAATGTAAAGTTATTGCTAGGTTTCAAATTTCATAATTTTTCGAATCAATATGTGAGCGAGGCAAAGGAAAACGCGTTTGACCAGTTTCAGTTGATTTTAATCGACTAGAAAATGGCCATTTTTCAATCGGTCTCAGAATTCGACGAAACTAGTTTTGTTAGGACCGTATCGTCAATACGAAGCTAGAAAATATTTTTCTGTGATTTTTAGAGACTGTATGTGGCCTCGGTAATTTGAAATGTATGTTTAAATTGAATATACAAAGAATTATACTTTGATTTAAATGAAAACTGATTGTAACAGCCGAATCAGCTTACGATACATACCCCATTATGTTCGGAATAGGGGTAAATAGCTATGGACGACAGGCGGTGGGTTCGATTTCGAGTTCGAAATAAAAAGTTGCTTTAAAAAAAAATTAAATAAATTATATATAGTGGCCCCTTTGTTTTCTCTCTCTTTCATATCTCCAGATCGAAAAAAAAAAAACCCCCGCTTTCCCATATCGACTCCCCTCCTCCCCAACGCCGCCGCCGTAGCCTCTTCCCCCAGCCACCGCCCACCGTGCCGCTCCCCTTCCTTCCTCCCCCTCCCTCTCTCTCCTCATCCACGCCCCCCCAAACTCCTCTTCCTCCATTCGAACGCCCCGAACCCAAACCCCCCTCGCCCCAAATCGCCACCGCAAACCCATTAGCCGCCGCCGCCGAGACCTAGAGCCGCCACCACCATTCATTCACCCCCCTCCTCCTCAGTTCAACAGCAAATCCCCCCCCCCCCTTCAATTAAAATGCTGTAAGTTTAGTTTTTATTTTTGCTTTTAGTTTAATTATATTCATTGTTTGATTTTCTGATTTTGTTTTCATTTATATAACATAGTTAGATCAACGTTATTTATAGAAAATGGTATTAAAAATTTGATTTTTAATATATATAACCTTGTCTAAAATAAAAACACGATTTTTATATATGTATCGTTAAAATAAAGATGCGATCTTTATATGAATGTCATTGAAATAAAGATTCGATTTTTATTTATATTTTTCAATTGAAAGATAAGATTTTTAAAACGATGAAGTTTGGATTTTGACTAGCGAAAAGATTATATCTTTGTAGTAGTAAAAATATGATTTTTATATATTGAACATCGAAGTAGAAATATGATTTTTATATATTGAATAACGAGGTAAAAATGTGATTTTTACATATGTAGTGAATACGGGCGACGAAAGAGACAAGAGGCAGAAAGGGCGAAGACTTCTACAAAAGAAGAGTCGTGATAGTGGATAGCAATATGTGAGAACTTCTCACTCAAAATTTCTTTTCTAGTTATATATATATATATACTAGGATGCAGACGGTGCTTAGTAGCACCCGACACCCGTCATCCACAGACCATGGATGGCTTGTTTGTTAAATTGTTTGGTTATGTAGTTAGTTAGAATATTTGGGTTGAATTGAATTGTTTGGTGAAATGAAATTGATTTGATTGATGTGTGAATGGCGTGGGCCTTCACTAGACCGAGGATAAGGCTAGGCCTTGTCCCGTTTCTAGTATCGTGCCGTTATGCCGCCGAAATTTTCTAAAATATGTTAGAAAGATAAAAATAACATTTATTGTATAAATGAACTGAATAGAAATTCATGTGTTAAAATAAAATGTTTTATCGTTAAAATATATAATTTTTAACGTGAAAGTGAATAAATAAATATTTATAAACAAATCGGCCGATTTGTTTATATACACTGATTTGACTGATATTGATTGGGACGATAAATTTTACACATCGCCCAACTGCACAAATAAAAATCTATGTGTGATTGCTTGAAACCCCACACGGGTATTGGGATGATATTTGATGTACACTAATCCCGATTGTTTAGTTGTATGTCGATCGATTGATTGACAGACTGTAATAAGCGTTGAATATTTATATTTGATGCTGGTACAGTGTAGAATGCACTTTGGTTGATGGTTGATTATTCATCGTTGTTGATATATACATGTGTTGTAGAAAATCCATATAATTAACATTATGTGGTAATTGTCTGGGCCTCATTCCAGTTTTGAAATAGAAATATTTGAAATGAAATATTTGAATAGAAATATTTGAAAAAGAAATATTTGAAGTAGAATATTTGAAAATTGAAATATATGAAGCCGCGTTGATAGATTGACGCCATTTTGACGTGAATGATATTTATATCGATTTTATTCATTTCGAAATGAATTGAATATATAAAGATTTCGAAATGAATTGAATTGAAAACGATTTCGAAATGAATTGAATTGAAAATAAATTCAAATTGAAGTTGAATAGAAACGAATTCAAATTGAAGTTGAATAGAAACGAATTCAAATTGAAGTTGAATAGAAACGAATTCGAATTGAAATTGAATATAAATGAATTCGAATTGAAATTGAAGATAAATGAATTCGAATTGAAATTGAATTGAATTGAAAACAAACTGAAATTGAATTTGAAATCAATTTGAAATGAATTTAAAACGAATTTATATTGGAATATTCAATTTTTATTTGAAATTGAATATGAAGTTGAAACCGTTTTGAAAATGAATTTAAAACGATTTATAAAGCACGTTTTGAATTGAAATCGACGAAGTATATTATATATATATATATATATATATATATATATATATATATATATATATATAATGGCCTGAATAGAACGCGCCGCGCCGCGGCAGTTCGTGAATTTCGACCATTTATTTCAAACGGATATTACGGGAGATCCGACCGTCGGATTCTCCTGAAACCGGAACCGTTGGGTTGGTACCGAAAAGAGCTTTCTAACGAATATTAGAAATTTGAAATCTAACGGTTGGATTTGGAATTATGTCCAAATCAAATTTGAAAAAGGTCGCTGTAAGTGCAGGTCGATAGCCGTAGAT
The DNA here is from genome assembly GCA_030737875.1 of Allium sativum. Lineage (NCBI taxonomy): Eukaryota > Viridiplantae > Streptophyta > Magnoliopsida > Asparagales > Amaryllidaceae > Allium > Allium sativum. The sequence continues at coordinate 339,810,463 of CM060912.1, forward strand.
GGAAATCGACTGTACGGGCCTTGATAAAATTATTAAAAATAGTAATAATCTGTGTAAAATCATAAGAAATGATTTGAGAAGAATTGGGATGAAAAACTCCATATTTGAAAAGATAAAAATAGATTTTTATCGAAGTAAACTAGTTTTGAACTAGAATTATAATTCTATTTATTTTTAAATAAATAAATTGAATTTGAAAAGGGTTTTAAAAATAACCAGAAATTCCAGTGATTGCATTAGAGTGGATTTGAATCGAAATTGTCTTCGGAATATTTCGATGTTGGAATTCGTTATTATACAGATGTTGTTATGAAAATTTGAAAGATATATATTTATATCGTTATTTCCAATACGACATTTGTTAGTCGTAGAATTTGATATTGAATATAAGCCGATATATTTTCTATTCAGAGCCTTGTATTGAATATCAAATGTGATTTGGGTTTGTCGTGAATGGTGTCTTCACTAACACTGTTCTTGAACCCAGTTGAGAAAGGATTAATTCTTTTTATTTAGATTTAATGAAGTGTACCAATTAAATAATATTTAATTGGAATTGAATTGATATTGATTTTTGGGTTTATCGTGGACAGTGTTTTAAATAACACTCGTTCTTTAACCCGATAGTTAATGGAATGTGATTTTGGGTTTATCGTGAACTGTGTTTTAAATGACACTGATTCTTTAACCCAGTTAAAGATTAAAACCAAGTGGAGTTTTAATGAATCTTTAATTAGATTGAAATCATCGAGAATGGAGTATCACCAGTTTTGCTCCAGGCGATAGTAGAATCTTTAATTAGATTTGAACGTGAAATGGTAATTGAATTTACCAATAACACTGTGGTGTTAGATATGAAGTATAATCAGTTTTACTTCATGGGATGAATAGGTTGTGGTTGGGAAATAAAATAAATGATTACTTCGGTGTGGTTCGCTAATCGCGACTAGTTTGAATTGATATTCAAAGGAGATTAAAGTAAATTTAAAGAATTTATCTTGGATAAAATTAATGGGAACTTTTCCCAAAGTATAGGAATATTTGAATAAAAGAATATTCTGAATTGGAATGAGGCGTGTGTTGTGTTTGTGTAACACTTTTATAATATATACGCGAGTTATTCAGAAAGACCGGGTTTATCCCATTCTGAATAACTGATTCGGCGTGGTGTCGAAGATGAAGACGGTGGTCGAAGACCAGAAGTCTTCACGTCGTTTGGATAATTACTGATGATCTTGATTGGGCTGTACACCCAAGAAGATGGAAACAGTTTCTCAAATAGATTCTAATATATTCGGTTTCGCTAAAATCCGATTTATTTTGCATCCTGCACATTCATTTGAATTTTGAAATCGAATTTTCAAACTACCGCGCCATTTTCAATTCCTTTTATAAATAAAATAAAATAAAATATTTATATTCTAACGACAACGTATATAAATATATATGTTCTAATTCTATTCAAAATAAATTTCTCGTCGTTATTATTTAAAATAATTCATTTTAAATATTCAAAATTCACTAAAATTGCCAAAATAAAAATTTTAAATTGGTTCAGATTTCCGGGTTATTACAACAGTATTGTCGGCTGTGCTCAAGCTTTTCAATTTAAAATCAAAGTGTGAATGGAGTTATAATTTTTTTACATCATTGCTGGAACTTTTAAAAGACATGCTTTCGGAAGGTAACGAGCTTCCCACTTCAAACTACGAGGCAAAGAAAATTATGTGTCCAATTGGTGTTGGGTACAAAAAGATACATGCATGTCCAAATGATTGTATATTATATCGAAACGAATATGCGAGCCAACAAAAAGATATATGCATGTCCAAATGATTGTATATTATATCGAAACGAATATTCGAGCTTGCATGAGTGTCCTAAGTGTGAATTATCCCATTACAAGACGCAAGCAAGTGTTCATAAGAACACCGATAAGAAACGACCTCCGACAAAGGTGTTATGGTATTTTCCCATTATACCAAGGTTTAAACGTAAAGAAAATGCCAAAAACTTGAGATGGCATGCTGATAAGAGGAAGAATGATGGGTTACTAAGGCATCCAGCTGATTCCCCGCAATGGAGAAATACAGATACAGTATATCCTAGTTTCAGCAAAGAAAGTAGAAATCTCAGGCTTGGTCTTTGCACAGATGGCATAAACCCATTTGGCAACCTTAGTAGTCAACATAGTACTTGGCCGGTTCTTTTGGTGATTTACAATTTTCCACCTCATCTGTGTATGAAGCGCAAGTATATTATGTTGTCTTTTATAATCTCGGGACCACGACAATCAGGAAACGACATCGATTTTTACCTAGCTCCTCTTATTGATGATCTAAAACTTCTATGGGATAAAGGTGTGTGCATGTTTGATGCATATAGTAAAAGTTATTTCACATTGCGTGCAATGGTTTTTTTTGTACCATAAATGATTTTCCCGCATATGGTAACTTGTCTGGCTATTGTACAAAGGGTGCCAAAGCATGCCCGGTTTGTCAAGACGATATGATTGTTGAGCGTTTGCATTATTGCAAGAAAAACGTGTATATGCATCATCGTAGATTTCTCCCTCGCGATCACCATTATCATAAAAAGAAGAAGCCTTTCAATGGACAGATAAAGAGTGGCATTGCTCGTTTTTCATTAACTGGAAATGATGTTTACGAACGGGTAAAAGATATTGAAAATGTGTTTGGAAAAGCCTTTCCTCTTCTAGAAGGCCTTTGGAAGAAAAAATCAATATTTTGGGAACTTCCATATTGGAGACACTTACAGGTTAGGCATTGTCTAGATGTAATGCATATTGAAAAAAACATTTGTGATAGTATTCTTGGACACTTTTGAATAGACCTGGTAAGACAAAGGATGGTGAGAAAGCTAGACAAGATATGTTGAAAATGGGTATTCGAAAAGAATAGCACCAGTAGAGAATGGTTAACGCTTTTATTTGCCTCCTACATGTTACACATTGTCCAAAAAAGAAAAAACTTCTTTATGTGAGTGTCTTCATGTTGTTAAGGTTCATTCTGGTTATTCTTCGAATATTAACAGTCGTGTATCGATGAAGAATTTAAAGTTGATCGACATGAAGTTTCATGATTGCCATGTGTTGATGCAACATTTGTTACCTATTGCAATTCGAGGTATACTGCCTAAACATGTCAGACATGTTATTACAAAGCTCATTTCTTTTTTAATGTAATTTGTAGCAAGGTAATTGACCCTGATATATTGGATGATCAACAAACTGATATTATTGTTACATTGTGCCAATTTGAGATGTATTCCCCTCCTTCATTTTTTTAATATTATGGTGCATTTGGTAGTTCATCTTGTACAGGAAATTAAGATTTGTGGTCCTGTGTTTATGGGATATGTGTATCCATTAGAAATGCACATAGGTACTTTAAAAAGGAAAACAAAGAATAGATATAGACCTGAAGCTAGTATCGTAGAAGGTACTGTAGCTGAGGAGGTTATTGAGTTTGTCACTCAATATTTAACTGGCGTTGAACCTATTGGACTTTGTAAGTCTCGGCATGATGAATGACTTGATGGCCATGGCACAATTGGGTTATAACTGATTTCAATTGGTAATGAAATGATTCAGAAAGCCCACTTACTTGTTTTACAACATCTTATCGTGGTTCATCCTTACTTGGAGGAGCACATGACACTTCTAAAATCTAAAAATCCCTCTAAGATTGAAATATGGTTAAAAAATGTACATAACAACTCCTTCATTGATTGGTTTAAAGAAACAGTATTTTCTCGAGTGCGTGAATAAAATCATGATATTTCTGACACAATAAGATGGTTGCCATATGGGCCTCAAGTTCAGGTTAACTCATATGAAGGATATGATATTAATGGGTATATATTTTATACGAAGCATCAGGACGAGAAGCGAAAAATGCAAAATAGTGGGGTTAGTGCCATTGCTTCTTCAAGAGAATTTGCTAGTGCTAAGGATAGAAGACCAATAGATGTGACAATGTCATATTACGGGATAATTGAAAATATTTGGGAGCTTGAGTATAAGCACTTCACAATCCCTATATTTCAATGTAAATGGGCCGACAACCCTTGTGCTACGCGAGTGGATGAGCATGGATTTACATTGGTTGACTTTGATCGAGTGAGTCATGATAATGATCCACTCATCTTGGCATCTCAGGCAAAACAAGTTTTTTATGTGACGGACCCAGCCGATCCTAAATGGCCCGTTGTTCTTCCTGGCAAAAGACGCATTATTGAAATTGAAAATGTGATATAAGAAGAATAATATAATCAGTTTGACGAGAATCCACCTTTCTCCGTCGGCGTAAGACTACAAGAAGAAGAAGTTGATTTAGATGCAAATTATACACGTTTGGATCATAACGAAGGAGTTTGGATACGGTAGTAATTTTTTTAATGGTCCATGATGCTATAAAGGTAAAACCAGTAATACAATTTAAACTTAATTCCATGGCTAACTACATAAAATTTTCAACCTGCACATAAACTTTATTGGTTTAGATTGTACTCTTTTTATCATGCACTTAACAAGGCACAAGAAATTAAAAACCGAAGCATTATGTAAGATACAAGTTATGCATTGGTCAGTAGTTTGAACAACGATGTTGGATATGTGATGATGTGCGTTATTGTTTGGTGATGATGCTTTCTCTTTAGGATTATTATCATTCTGTTTAATTGTAATTTTTGATATATAGAAATGTGTTGTATTTTACTGATATAAGTATTTTTCTTTTCCCCGTTTACTTCGATTTTTAATTGCTGGTGCCTTGTTATGTTTTGAGACGTCGGTTTCGTAAGCATAGTAACAATACTCAGTTTATAATCTTTGAAAATACGAATTTTAAAATTTAGGATTTTGCACTTTGAATATTGAAAACTCGAATTTCAAAATTCGGTTCTAAAACCACCAGCCAGAAGTCGAAAAGCAGCTTATTTCAGTCTAACTGAACAAAGGTTGCATGTGAGCCTAAGATTCACTCAGAAGTTATAATAATCCAAAGTTTTGAATCAAGCTCGCCAATTATTAATTTTTTGGTTTGGAAACGTTTTTTCATAAACAGAAGTTTATCTAGCTATAACTGAATGCTAATTCATTGTTGGATAGGATTTAGGCATAATCAATGAATTAACAACATCATCTAATGTGTGAGCAATGTCAGTTGCAAATATAGCACGTTGCCTATAACATATGCATGCTTATATAAAATACGAAAAAATATCGATAAATAATTTACTTGTGGAGTAATTTATCATGAGACATTCAATAGGAAACATTTTTTGTCACCATTTATCAGTAGGCAAGTATTGTTATATCTCTTTATTTCCAACTCATAAACGATAGAAGCAATGGAGTAATTTATGTCAAAAATAAAGGTGCATCCCAATTTGAAAGATGTCCAAAAAGTATTTGTTGATTTATTGAAAAGTTGCAGCATAACATTTCAACCCCTGATTAATCTATCATTATCCATTTATTTGATACAACGGATTCCACTGATTTGTTGTTTTGTTATGATCTGTTATTTCTCCTAGTACGTGAGAATAGATAACTAAAAAAATAAAAAAATGATTCAAACAGCAAATCAAAGACGGAGACTGCAAGCATAAGCATTTTGACCCCTAAAAAGCATAAGCATAAGTATATGTCTTGTGCAGTAATGCAATAATGTCATGTTTGGCATTTACTTCAAAACAACGTCACACCCACATATAATTGTTTGCAGTTCATATTATGTAAGGTTCAGTAATCATGCACTGCAGTTGCACCACTTGAGCCGTTGAAGATTTCACATCGAAATTGTTTCATATATATATATATATATATATATATATATATATATATATCATGAAGGAATTGGTTAGGAACTGATTATGGTAACGTTGATATATAAGCTGCTGTATGTCTTTATGACACATCAACCTAACTTCTTGTTACCTACTATATAATCATTCATAAAACTAAATATTAAGATCTTTTCGATGCAGGAATAATGGAAATGGAGCAATATAGAGACACTGAAGAGCAGAACTCTTGTGCTTCGCTGTAGCGACCCGGAGATTTCGACTCTCGAATCCAGACATTTATACACTTTCTGTACAGATTCAAGTATCGAAACTCCAGAAAGCTAATAGAAAGAAATAAGAGAATGAGAAATAGAAAGGAAGAAAATAAGAATAGAAGAAAAAAGAAGAACAATACATACACAGTCTCACATCGCAACAGATAAAATATAACACAAATATAAACCTTTATTGAAAAACATGAATAAATACTTACAATTCATCAGAGTACAGTAGTCCTTCATCACATTTGGACAGTTATAACAGCTTGTCCTGATTTATAAAACAGCGGAATAATTTATGAATCATATGTCTGAACTCCTCCAGCTCGCCTCCTGAAATTCGTATCTTATCCTGAACCGGTACCCAGGCTGACCCGAGCATTACAAACGCACAGGTCAGTCTGGTGAACCAGCGTGAGAAAAACCCACTAAATTATTGGTATCATTCAACTTGATTTTAAAGTTAAAACCATTTCAAAAAAAAATGAAAATCGTAAGACCAATCCACACATAAACACGGATGGTTTTTACCTTACGATAACCCAAACCATTTTTGAAATCAATATTTTGTTGTTATATTATAATAGTGTCTAAGTACAAATAAATAGAATCTAGCAGAACGCTTGCATCTCACGCTCCACATATATAGTATACAATCAAAACCGCGGGCGCTTATTGGAGATTGGATTTCCAACTATGACAAGGTATGGAACCACCTGCCAATAATGTATCTCTAGAGAGGAATACACTGGGTTCAACAAAAACGTCTTGCAACCCGGCCCACACATGACCGACCACTCATTTCTCTTGAGTGTATCAAATATATTGTCACCTACGGTTGCGTAGCTAACGTTTCCCGGGAGATACAGAAATGAAAAGAAGTAACAAAACGAATATTTTCTAGATGGTGACAATACACCTTAATGGGTGCGACCCACATAGCCATGCCGCCTGCCGGATTTTTGTCATTTCCCGGTTGATGAGGCCTGAGGTCATAATTTATTAATTTTTATTCTTTTATAACATCTGGCCACCGTTCACTTTGAATGCCACATTGTTAGATCCATCAAATCACTAATTGATGCCCACAAAAATACTCTGCAGCTAACGGGAGTACGTTTGTAAAAATCAACGTACGTGATTCTTAAGAAATACTCTGTCAGACATTCGTCCATACAAGTTGCCCTGGGTCTGGACAAACCGAAGTCACCCTCCTACCACATCCTAGGAATCACCCCATAGATTAGTAGTGAGAAGTCCTTGCAAACTGTAAATTCCAACCACGACAGAACCACGGTATATCTTTGGCTGCTAAAACAGAGATTTTAAGTAGTCCTTCTGCTTTATAAAAATCTACGGTCTTCAATTACTCCATCTCGATTCGCATCAAATATCTCCAACGTTTACATATTTGCTAGTCAGAATGGTTTTCGAATATAAATTCGATCCCGGTCTTTCCGTACCAACAATCGTTTTAGACCAGATTTGATAGTCGGTTATTTAACTATCAAATAAAACAACCATTCATCCATAAAAGAAAATTGAATTCACTAATTCAATAATGCCTCTTGATTAAATCATTTGTTAATCCAACTTCTTAATTTGCCCAACACTTTAAAATACTCAATTATATTCTTATATTAACATATAAGAATATTCCAAACCAGTTCATCTTTAAAACACTTTAATCATGTTCTTCTCATCTTGGACATTAGTCCCTAACCGTGCACTAGTAAGAGAATAATTCCCTGAGTATCAATCTCGAAGGCCGAAACCAACATCAGATCGATCATTAGAAAGCTATTCATCTCAACTAATTTCCAATTAATTCCTAATTCCCTTAACTTCATTTCTACATTTCTAAACGAGTAGAAATTCCAAATATTTATCACCATTTCAATGAGATGTTTATCTCAACTTTATAACTATTCAGACATTATACTTATAAATAACATATTCAAAACAATGTTACAACCATTATAAAATATTTCCTTAAGGATTTGATTTGCAAATTATTTGCTAAATATTTATTACTAAAGTGAAACAAGATTTTTCTTATAACAATGTATTTTTATTAACCAACTCAATTTCATTTTTATCTTCGTAAACCAAGTTCTGAATAACATCTAGATTCCCTAATTTTTCCTTACAACCATCTGTATGTATTTATTTCACTCATTCCAGTTTTATTTCACTTAAACTTCATTACGTTCTATTTGTTCTAAAATTAACTTATATAACTCATTTGCAAATTCTAATAATATTTACTATTTATAAACCATATATAAAATTCTATATTATATTATTTAGATTAGTTCTACATAAATTCAATTAGAATTTATAGTTTCAAAAAAAAAAATCCTTTCTAACTTACTTCTATATATTCCAATTTTCCCACACCACTTATTTTATCCTCCTTATTCACCTTAATCGTGAATAGTAATACCATTCATCGAAATTTTAATTCTACTTCTCTCGACCACCCTCGTTTCTAAACTAATATCATTCTTGGATAATCATACGGTCGTTCAAGTTGGGGTATTTTATTTACCTCTCAGACCTTGAGTAACAACATTTTTATCTTCAGAATAAACAGAAGTTTATCAATGAAATTCCACTTCACTAATTATCCCATACATTCCATTTACTTTCCAATGTGTAACATGGATTTAATATCACGCCCTTTCTTGGGAATCTTATTTCAACTTTGACACATTTACTCCCTTTACGTATTAAGTAAACTATTACTTAAAACTTTCTTTATAACGTTAACAATCTTTTAAAACAATATATATAAATCTTTTCTTCTATTAAAAACAAAAGCTTCATAAACTTCTGACAAGTTTATTTCAAACTCATATAGTCATATCATGATAAAACCATATTTTATATCGCAAAATTAGATCGCATCTTAATAACTTACTTGCCTCATCACTTTAATCCAATTTGTCGTTTCTTTTATAATTTAAAATACTAGCTAGTTCAACTCGCATTTATATTTCCTCCCAAATTTACATTCGAATTATATTTTTAAATTCTCGAATGTCCTACTTCTTTATAATCATTGTTTATAAAATCTACTTTATGTTTCGCATATTAAAAATAGCTCTTTACCATTAAAATCCTATTTAGATCAGTTTCTAAATAAATATCCAATATAAAATTTCCTTTAACCATAACGAGTTCTTGTACTTCATAATTTCACTAAATGAATTCTAATTACTTGATTATCGTTCTAATTATTATTAACTAAATGATAAATCATTTCCACATTTTTATGGATATACTTCACTTCATTATTTGTTATTAATATGATAATTAACCTTTCTAAAATAATAATCATCTTCCTTATATAATTAAATATTCAATATTTATCTTTGATTTCATTTCTATTTATAAATTTGGTTTCTAAATAAATATCTAAAATTCCCTTTAATCATTTTTATATTTCAAACTCTATTTAAAAATCCATATATTATCTTGGGCATTCAAAAATACGAAGATCCAGGGTCGGGGTTACTTACACATCCAAATATATTATAAATTATCACAGGGTATCAATCATGTCATAGAACAACATATATGTGAAAACAATATAAATAAATGTTGAGGAATCCAGTTGGATTCCTCCAACCTGTTTTCTCTGCATCCACAGATATTAGTCAAACAATAATAATATCTGTCATGCTTCAAGGCAGGATAACGCGGTATAGAAGGTCATCCACTATATATATTGTGGGGCGTATAGAGAAATCATCCGCTAATGGTACTGCGGCCATATCCAATCACCAATATTATTATATATATATATATATATATATGTATATATGTATAATATTATCACTTTATATCAAGCAATTTATCATCCAACAAGCAAGCAATAAAATTTGAACAATTAAAAATAGTTCCCAATAATTTAACTGAGTGAGTTTAACTCACCTCGGGTTTCCTTTTGCTGAATATTCCATTTAATTTCTGAATTGCCGTGTCTAAAAATCATCTTGAACTATTTTGAATAAATTCATTCCTACGATTATTAATTTAATTTAACGATTAAATATTTATTTAAATTTAACAGCTAACGAATATAACTAAATTAACTATTCTAAGTAAATTTAAATTTCGTAATTATATATATACCTCGTTGTCTTCGACAAATTATAAGGCCAACCCAACAATCACTATCTTCAAGTCCATCAGGCCATCATCCAGAAATTACAAGCTCTCCAATACTGCCATCAAACTAGACCTTGCCACTCAACACTACTTCACGAAACATACTACAACTTTACCTCATCTAAGCTCCAATATCCCACAACGTAGACCAGTACCCCCTCATTTCTGTATCACAAAACTCCTCGACCAATGTTAGTTCCTTCATCAGTTGCCCGAACTTCGCCAGTCCATCCTCACAGTTGTTCACTTTGAACACAACTAACAATAACCTGCAACCATTGCCTCTGACACAAAATGACAGTCCGACCCTCCATTAGTCGTACTTCATACCATCAGGCCTTGCATCACAAAATGCAATGAGTTCCTCCACCACCCATTATTAAACACCACATTACCACATTCATCTCAGTTCGAGCTTCCAAACACTCCATTACATGTTGTTGCCCTACCTCAAATCCACCGAATTCATATTTCAACCATCCAGTCAACATATCAGTTTCGAACTCCCTTCTGCAAAACCCACATGAACCCAGAACGATCCCTACCTTCCTATTGGCATCACACCTACTCACTTGTACCAAATCTGACCCGTACAAGCTTCAACATCCTCATGAAATCGCATTGAACCCATTCACATCCACCCTGTTGAAATCCCTCAACAGTCGGCGTCCTTCTGAAAGACTCCGAACCAATCACCATAACACCCAAAATCACAATTGCCTTCTTTCAAAATCGCGAATAGCCTCAGGTGTTTTATCGAGTTTCAGAAATCAGGCGTTATCGCGCTTAGGGATCGAATTGTGTTCTCCAGTCATCGCGGTGGTTTTCAAATTGAGTGTTTCGATTTTAATTTCTCTTTTTTTTAGTGAATCGACTGATTTGATTTTTAATGGAGGAAAAGAAAGAGAGGAAATAAAAGTGGATGAAGACATTTCGATTTGTTCTAAGAAATGCGAGAGCGCTGCTCTTTATATAGTTGAAAATGGAGCGATAAGGATAACGTCTTCTCCACAGGGTACAAGGTAGAGTTTAGGCGATGACGATAGGCTTTAGTGTCCTTGATGGATGACTAAAGGTAAAAGAATAGTGGTAGCGATTTGAAATAACAATGGAGCTAAGGTAGTAGGCATAGAGATAAGGTAGAATAGAGTTGCAGTAAATTGGCAATTTCAGAGAAAAGAAAGGATGCAACAATATTGAAATGAAAGAAAAGAGAGGAGAGGGCAGCTAAGCTAGTACGCAGATTTTCAGTTGAACTGGTGTGATTTTACCCTATTTAAAATATCACGTGTTTTCAAACTCCAAATTGAACGCAACAGCAGATGTTTTTAAGGTTGTACCACTGCTCTGAACCTACTGAAACGGGTTTCGATGCCCCATTTGATCGTATGGAAAAGATATTAAATTAAACCGATGATTTATAATTAAATTCAATTTAATTATCCTTATTTAATAATTTAAGTAGGTAAACTCCTTATTAACGTCCATTTCAAATTCAAAACAAATATTTAAACATTTTAAATTGTCCAACGTTATCCATCGAAAAATGCGAGACGTTACATTCGCAAACATCTAAGAAGAAGAAAAGAGGTCCAACGATGGGGAAAAAATATAAAACACAAGAGCCAAAATTTCTTGAGTGGTGCTATAATGGCAAACCCATTGGAAAGTGGGCGAATTCTTATAAGGCATATGTTGGCAATTTATGCAGATCAATAATTGATATCAATATTAAGAATTGGGATGACGTTAGTCAAGGGCTTAAGGACACTATATGGGAAGATGTTAAGGTATCATAATGTTATAACTTAACAAATATTTATAAGTTGTCTGCATTTTTTCTTTAATGTATTCTTACTTCTACGTGTACTTAGTGGATGGTACTGAAAATAATTCCAGTGGGGGCAAATGTGCAACTCCAATTTTTTTTTGGTTAAACCTGCACTGCGGCTATGCATTTTTTTCTTCCCTATTTTCCTAAACAATTAAACATTATTGAGGTTAAGCATAAAGGGATAGACATAATTCACATATGATTTTAATCTGCAAAACGCTTAATATCAGCGTGTATACTGATTAATGATTGGTTATCAGTGCATCTGCAATTATCATAATCTGTACTGCAATGAAGAATTTTTGGTTGACCTATTGTTAGTCACCAACTAGTACATAGAAACAAAGATATGAACCGCACTTAATGATATCATTTGATGGTACGAATTATGTTCGATAATGATATTGCAGCCATACATAATTAATCTTCGGTTATAACAGAATTGCTAATAATTATACCATATATGTACATATCATTACCTGTTGTGGCCACATTATTGTATATAGATTAATGATAGATCCATTTAACATAAAAGCTTACTTTATAATGCTTCATATGGTTAAATTTCGTCATATCTCTTAATTTGGGTTGGTTAGTATCATGTACCATTGTTTTTTACTTCAAATTAGTAAGAGTGTGGAGTAGAAAAATCTATGTGGAAAAATATTATAGATGAGAAGTGTCATATTGTAGATTAATAAATCATTCATTGGCTCACTTTGATTTGAAATCTAAGTGAACGGATATTATATGCATGTAGACTTATCGATGGTAAGGGTTTGATTCATATATATTTTTGTTGGCTAGAATCATGTGTGTCACTTCATAACAAGTATGTTGTTTATGTTATTAAGGATTTATTTTAATTACCTCAGACTGAGTACCACATCGATGACAAAATGAGAGATGCTGTGTTGAGAAATGTGTGTGAACGATGGAAGGATTTCAAGTCAAGATTGGTTAGCGGTTGGATTACAAAGACAAGAAATCTTCCAGAAGGCCGTAAAGAGCCATATGAATATTATGATGGTGTCACGCAAGCCCAGTGGGAAACATTTAAGAAAAATTATGAAACCGAGAAATTTAAGGTACATTTTTAATGCATATTGTTAATGCTCTAGGTTAGCTTGAGTTTAAATACAGATTAGAGTTGTTTATATGAATTAAATACAAATTAGAGTCTACGGTTAGTGTTGTTTGAGTTCTTTCTGACCTAAACATGTGAGTACTTGAATAACCATTGATTAAAAGTATATTTGCATAGTCATGTCCCTTATGAAAGGCAAACACCAATTAAGTAAAATACGTTATTTTAAACAATAAAAAGAAAATCATATTATAAAGGCATATAGTACCTGTCAACTAACATTTCTTTTTGATTACCGAGTACAATCAGGTGCTTATTCTCTGATCAAATTGATCCTTATTTTAAGTGATATTTGTTCTTTTAAACTTCTAATTTCAATTTTTTTGGTGATTCATTAAATAGCAAAGTTATCTAATTTTTAGGTAATACTTTCATATTACAGTTTTTATAAAAAAAAAATCCTTGTAAATAGCATAATGTTAAACAAATTTCTCTATGTTAAGGTTCATTTGGCAATTATGTGTGGTTGATGTGTTCTTTCATGTACGTGCTGTGTATGTGTGGTTGCATGTGTGTGTGTGTTCATGTATGACTGTGCAAATGTATAGCTGCATGTGTGGGTGAGTGTTCACACACACACACACATACTGTGAATAAACTTCCCTTAATTTCTTACATGTTAAAAATCTGGAACTAAAAATTTGTTGGGTTTATAATTCATGTTAAACCATTTGTTGTTTCACTCAAAGAAATTGATGCCGTACTCAAATTCATTTTAAGCCAGAAGCCTGAATACATTCATGTTTGATCCCTTAATGCATAATATACTTGACCATGCTGTATATCCCTTAATGCATAATATACTTGACCATGATGTACATCCCTTAGTGTTGTTCATATATGCATGACCCATGCTAAGCATCCCTTGACGCCTTAAACTATGCTGTTCATATATGCGTGACATGCATATCAAAAATGCCATATTTCACAGATATTACACTTGATACTAGACAGACACTACCTCTATATGCATATGATATATTCGACATTGGCTGTAACTATCATATTTCAATTTACATTGAAGTTGCTTTTTTCTTTCTAGATGAATACGACGACTGATCAAATATTAGAAACCTGAAAAAAATAATTGAATTTGCTTTTTTTCTTTACAAAATTTATGTATTGTATACCTTGGTGTTCTTTAATAAGTATAGCTTTTCAATAATGAGGTTTCTGCCAATTACGAGTCATGCTTATCAATATAAATGAAGTAACTATTAAGTATTCTGCTTTTCCTTCCATACTTCACAGGTAGCTTTATAATGGATGCGTTGTCCTTCGTTACGCACATATATTTTAATCAATGGTTCATTTTTGTGCTAACCGAATTGTTCAAGTTTTAGATTGAGTGATCTGAATTATGCAACCTTGTAATTTTGTATTTATTATGTCATAAAACAAAGAATAAGTGAGAAGGGTAGGAAGAATTGGGTATGTAACGAGTATCCTCACTATTTGGGGCAAGCTGGATATGCGGGGACAAAGGCAAAATGGATAGCCGAAGGCCATAATTCCATAACCACGTCACTGAGTGGACCTATTTGGGATTGAAGTGTTGATTGGGTTTTGGAAAGATCAAAGAAAGGAGATGACGGAAATTATACTATTCCTAATGAGAAACGAAGATAATTGCAGATAAAATTGTATGATTTTATCTCTTTTGATTAATTTTTTGCAAAATATAACAGTAAGTTAATGAGAAACCTTTTTTTGTTGACAGAAAGACTGGAGAGAAAAAGCCATCGAAGGGACATGGAGTCTGAACAGACATGATGATGTTTTAAATCGTGCTCTTGAAAAAAAAGAGCATCCAAGTCAAGTGAGAGGAGTTAGTGGGACAGTAGGTATCAAAAGCGTATTTGGGAAGGGAGAGAGAAATAACGGTCCAACTGGTGTGATATCAGCAGATGACTTGTATCGTATCACCCAAGAAATGGAGGCTAAGATGAGTGAAAATTTCGAATCTATAGTGGATGCAAAAGTTGAACAGAAGATGGAAGATATACTAAAGAGGATGGGTATGCGCATGCCACATGATATGATGGTTGACAACCCACCATCAGGTGGTCGTCGTAGTAGTTGTCGATCTGTACAACAAGACAAGTTACACTATGCAGGCAAATCTCAAGAGACAGATCCATTTGCAAACTTACAGGTATACTCCAAATATTTACCTCATTACCTTATTAATTATCTTTAATGATGTAGTCTTTATGTTGTATTTTTTTAGAAACTATACATATATGTCAAATGGATGCTGACAAGAGAAAGAAACTGTCGGTAGTTTTCATAATATTTGAAGCAACAAATGACTATTGTATGACGGATCCAAGGGTAATGCCACCTGGGCTGCAGCCTGGGTGGATTTCTGAACTTTTATTTTATGTTATTAATGTCTCATTCTAGTGATGACATTGCTCCTAACCATTTCATTTGTCAAAAATAGGATAAATCTTCTCACAAATTAGTTAAAAAAATTATAATATAGAAGTCTGAATGACTGAAGTAAAATATACATATATAATTTTTGACTATTATTTCCATTTATGTTTTTAGCCCATCAGTATTTATTTTATTTCTGAGTATATCATAATTTCCTACATATATTATTTTATTTCTGGATGCATGTGCATGGAGTTTGATATAAACTGGACTTCATTAATAATTATTTTATATATTTTGGAAAACCTGGCCCTTCCCAAGTTCTTTTATTTTTAGCTGTGATAACTTAACTTTCTATTTCCTAACTAAAATTGCAACTAATAAAATAGAGAACTTGGCATTACAGTATAACATGTCATTACAACAAACAATATAAGCATAAATAGTAGCAAAAAATAAGACTAAATATTCGTATATTTAGCTGTGATATCCCCGAATCACCTATTACAGCTACGGCCTTAAATGACTAAATATTCGTATATATTGACCTAATATAACATGGTCAATCCTCACGAGATGTAAGTAACCTACCAATATTTAACATACCAAACCGAAACTCACTGCTTCCAATTTGAAACAAACTTTGATAATTCTAACCTACAAATGTACTTTGATATGCCTGGTATTCTGGTATTTATAAAAAAATGTGTGTACACTCTTCGCACCTTTGATAATATTTAGTGTTAAAAAATAAGACTGTAGTGATATTATACGATTTGATCAATAATGTTATTTGCAACTTAAACAGTGTTAAAGTGATTGCATAAGCTTTTGTTTTCCTGTGTACATAATGCTATGGATGTAGTGTATGTTGTACTTCCTGGTACTGCTAATAACATGTGTTATTTACTTTTAGTACACTTTTATGAGCCTAATGGTTTTTTCTTATTTGACTAACATCAAACAAGTGAAGGTTTGGACACTTGATACACTAGAAATATACATGTCATTAATCCAGTGGTTCAGATTTGTGTGTGGGTTCATTATTTGTATTGTATCCACTAAAAATTATACTATGCCATGAAACGTGACGTCTGTTGTAGATTTTTAGTGCCTTACAGTCAATAACTTATTTTGTCAATATCTGCAATAAGGCAACGTATCATTTATTTCGCAAAAGATCCTTTTTGTGTTACCATTTTTAGATTACTGCTTTAGTGGTAAGTTTCTAACTACGAGAACTTTACCCAAATGTGAGAACTTTCAAACCTATAACTTAACGAAATATGTCGATAAAAGTGTACATAGGTGATGCTCTACATATTGGTCCCCAATGCTTTCTAGACAAAGTACCTATAATCAAAATAAAGTACATGAATTGATTTGGTTTTGTTTTTGTCATTCTAGAAACCAACTAAATGTCGTTTAGCGGTGAATTTGAAATCCAAGATTGTTGTATTGGCTCATGGTATAATACATCCCGCTTCAAAGGCTGGAGATCATTGCCATAATCAATAATTTTGCCCGATCATGTGAAGATCGGAGTCGATGCAGTTGAGTCAATTCATGCAGGAATCTCACTTCCGGTCCCAAACAAGCATCATTCCATGATAGGAGAAGCACTTGGTAGTTTTGTTTAGTGGCCTAAAAATCTTGTTCTATTAGGATATAATAATATGGTAAAGAAGTCGTTTCATTTTTTGTTTGTTGAGCACATTAATTTCTAGTTTGTTGTGTATAATGACTGTCATAAGATAATTCATTAATTTTCAAGTTTGTTGTGTGCAGGGTGCACCTATTATAAGCAAAGACAAAGTGAAGAGTGTGTTGTTAAGACCATGAGTAAAAGTGAAAAAGTCATGGATAAGATAAGAAATGAGTCTACAAAGCACAAAACAATCGTGGATGAAGAGATCTTAAAAAAATTAACGGGCAAGTGCAAATATTTCCATGACTTGATAGTCCAAGCGCCATCCGAAGTTAATGTCGTCAATGCAATTCAAGTGTAAAAGGATCTATTTATATACGATGAGGACTTTGAAATCCATATCACGATTACTAAGATTATCCAATTCCTTAGCATGAAATGTTTGAATGAACCGTGGTTGCAAATTTACATCATGTGAATATTTTTTTTCCATACATATTTTTAGTTTTATACCATGTGCTTTGAAAATTTAGGTGTTTTTATCACTCGTGTGCACCTCATATTAAACATAATGTAGAATGCTGCACTCATGCTTTGAAAATTTAGGTGTTTTTTATCACTAATGCATTGAAAATTTAGGTATTTAGTATCTTTGCACAAAAATTGCAAAGGGGCATAGCTTAACAAATAGAACCAATACTGTAGTCTTAGGTGTCGGCTCTGGAACCAGGTCTGTTTGTACTTATCTAATCACCACTGTGCTTGTGATTCACTGCTTTTAAGACTGGGTTTTTGAACATAGGTTTTACGCAGTGGGACATTTAAGTCTGGGTTAGATAACATGAATAATATAAAGTTACAAAGTTATACCCACCTCACATAACTGGGATCAAGATGCTTTTCGAAGTAAATTTACTCTTGTACCATGAACACGCCTGGGCAATACTCAGGTCTTCTTAATATCAAAATCACTTTATAGTGTTTAATTGCCAAATTTAGGCACACTACCATGTGCATGCTAGTACTATATGACTAAGTTTGCGTTGAGCTAAAACATGAAAAATAAATTTTATCTATGTTAAATTGAATGTAGTCTAAATTTATGAATTTATGATACCAAGTGAAAACAAACACCTCTATAGACATGTCAGCGTCCAACAGAGATGAGTTATAAGCTGTAATTGCTTCAATATGGAATGTCAGTGTGTCACCATTGCTCTCAAATGGCGTGGATGATGAAAACAACACATTCTATTTTTTTTTATTAATAACAAACTTGTTGACATGCTCATCAATGTTGTTTATATGTTTAAATAATGTGTAGGTGGTTAGATCATTTGTGCAATGATCTCGAATTGGAGACCATTGGGTTTATGTGTCCTCATAAGCTTTCCCAAGTGCAGAAATATCCTGATGCGACAAATAGATATATCACGAAAACATGGCATGAATTGCAATCTAAAAACCTACTTTTAGCCCCGCACTACGAATGGTATGAATGTTAAACTTTTAGCAACTAGTTTGTGAATTTGTCGCTGATTTTAACATCATAAATACGTTGTAAATGTAGGAAACATTTTCTTCTGCTTGTTTTCCGTATAAAAACAATATAGTTTATGTTCTTGATCCTCAGGTCAAACGCAAGCGTGGACTGGAAATTAAGCCTCAAGTGAACATGTAAGTCGTATTTGTTTTCTCTTATAGCTAAATTTGTTCTTTTTATCACTTTCATTTTTAAACTTGATACACCTATTATTTAACATTTTATTACATAGTGCAGGGCCTTTAAAGCTTTTAAGGCAATCGGTGGTAAGTCTCAGGGAACTCACTTAAAGTGGATGAATGTTGAGGTAATTTGTTTTTAAAAAAAGTGCTTGTATTTCTTTTGGGATATAAATACATTTTAAATTGACTATTGAATTATCATATATTATTGTAACAGTGTCCACAACAATCTGGATCAACGGATTGTGTATATTATGTGATGAGATATATGCATGAAATAGTAAATAACCACCGTAAAAACATCGATCTAACCAAGGTATCACTATAATTTTTTTCATTCATATTTCATGTGAAGCAAATATATGCTTAATGCTTCGACACAATCTTTTAATTACAGTACTTTGAACAAGTCAGCTCCTATAGCCAATAAGAAATAAATGAGATTCAGGATAATTTAGCTGATTATATCATGCATAACTGGATGTAGTCTTCCTGAATGCTATAGTGTGGTGAGTTTATTTCTTTTCCTGTACTGTTGTTCTTTGCTTTGAATCTCTTACTCTCTTACTTTGAGATTAGATCTAGACAGTGCAATACCGGATAGTTCGCCTACGTATATTTGTCAGACAGAATTCAAATTCAAAATAAGTAACATGGTTACTGTTTTAGGTCACAAATAGTATATCCCAAACGATAGATTAGAAGCATCCCATTACATTAATGGGATGATACTATACATGGTTTAATAGAATAGTAATTTATTTGCACAGCCCTTCACAAATAATATATCCCAAACGATACATGGGATGATACTATACATGGTTTAATAGAATAATAATTTGTTTGCATAGAAAGAGAAAAGAAAAATAGTTGAAGTTTTCAAGTTAATCTATAAATTAATGGGATGATACTGTATACTATTACTTTACATTGCACGTAAAGCCCTTTCGTCATTATAAGAAATTAACCGAGATTTCATACTGCGGGTAAGATTACTGATTGTGAGTGATGTTGTGGGGTTTGGGATGGATGAGTGTTAAACCAGGTAGGAGTTTGTAACTTAAGGTTTGTGGTTGTGATTGGCTAGTAAATGAAGGTGAAGCAGGTGTAGCAATTTGGCGAGGCAGTGAACGGATGATTGAAGTGTAGAAGCAGGCGAAGCAGGTGTAGCAGTTTTGATGTAGTACGGTTGAAAAGTTTAAAACTGTTAATTAAGTTTTATAAAAAGTAAACTAAGTTGACCAAGCTTATACTAATCAAGTATTAAGTTATTATTTTTTTATCAAAAATAGCTAAGTTAGCCAAATTTTATGAAAATTAAACAAGCTTTTGAAAATAAACCAGTATTTTCAAAAATTAACCATGATAGTTGAGTTTTATAAGAGCTAAATAAATTGTACAAATTAAATAAATTTTACAAAAAATTAACTAACTGAAATAGAAATTAACTAAATTTACAAAAATTAAACAACTTTTTTAAAAAACAACCAAGTTTGTAAAGTTTTGTACAAATTACATAATCAGTTAAAACAATAAAGTTATCTTACAAAATATTATTTTTTTAATAAATTCTAATCGAGTTTTACAGATTTTATTTTATGAATTCTAACTAAGTTTTATCAACATTGAACTGAAAAAATGTTGGTTGAGTCATGTCATATAGGTTCAGGCCGTTGAATTATAAACTGGCGAGGTCCATCGTATTTTTACAAGAAAAATAACAATGGCTAGATAATTGTATTTGTATTGATTTATATATATATTAAAGAATATCCGTAGATTATAGAAAACAAATTCGAACAAGTCAACAAAAATAACATAAAGAACCAAACACGTCCGACCCAAATAGATTTCAAAGATGGTCAGAATTCCATGATTCTGGCCAAGAACTTTCTACCTTGTGATTCATGGTACGGAAATGTGCAAAAATTAATCCAAGGGTGAAATATGAGGGCCATTACTTACATGCACGGTTATGATTAGAACCGCGCATTTTCTGGCCTACTTTTCCGGGCCTCATAGCATTATTGATGAGAGATTAGGATAGTGGGAATCAATTTCAATACTCCAGGTATTATTTGAGCATGTGGACATGCTAAAAGGAAGAAAACCCAAACCGTTTACACAAACTGATTTCGTCGTAGCTCAAGGCAGCGTATAAATCGTCAGCCGTAGACTTTCAGATATGGTTCCTATAAATAAAAATTGTTATAAAATGTTTTCTGAAACAGAAGTTAATATATATTAACTTGACTGAAGTTAAAACAAAGCAATGGACTAAACAGTCACTTACACGGCATCTAATATTTTCAGCCGAGATAACACGAGCTGAAATAATTTCAGCCTCCATATCCAATGATGCAAATTTTGATGCAGATATAGTTTGACGATGACTAGTTTAGCATCAAAATGAAAATTAATTTCCTAGTAATATGTGGCATACGCCTTCTTTGAATTTTAAGGTTGTTAATTCAGCATATATGACCATTCAAACAAAATTCATCACTAAAATTGGAAAAAGAACTGAAATAATGAAGTAGAAAACTTGCATTCTTAAGAATTCAGCTACTTAAAAAAAGAACATAAACAAAGCAATAGAATGGAAAAAGGCTAAGCTTTAATTTTAGCGCATGGGTGTTGGGTGAAGCTTATTCGTTTTAGTCCTACATGACTAAAAAGACTATTTGTCCAATGAAAATTGTACTACAAAATTTCACAATCAGGATGGTGTACTATAATGCAGCTTTGTGGTGGGCACTGTAACAACCCGGAAAATCAAAACCAATTTAAAATGTTTATTTTAATAGGTTTTGAAAATTTAAAATAATTTATTTTAAATAACAATGATTTAAAATTTATTTAAATCGAAGTTATAATGTATATATTTATTTTAATTATATAACGAGCCTGAAATGGAGCGGTAGTTAGAAAATTTGATTTCAAATTTCAAATAAATGTACAGGGTTCAAAATAAATCAGATTTTGGTAAAACCAGAAATATTAGAATCTGTTTTATTATATCTTTCTAACGAATGTGAAAAATCCAGATTTCATAATGGGAATTAAAAGTTATGTGCAGTTTAAAATTAGAAATAGTCGCTATGGGATTAATTTTGGAATTAATATGGGAGCGTGGTAAATGAAAACGTGTTTTGTCAATTTCTGTTGAATTGGATCGACCATTAAAAAAACATTTTTCAAACTCCAAATTCATTGAAATTAATTTTGTTAGGACGGTATCGTCAAAACATAGCTAGGTTTATTTTTCGGGAATTTTTGGAGTCAGTATGGTGCCCCGCTAAATTAAAATGTACGATCAAATAAAATAATTAAATGTTTTATATTTTAATTTAAAGAAAAATGGGCTGAAACTATCAAATGGGCTGATGAGACCTAGTCCATTGTGTCCGGAATAGGGGTATTTGTTTAGGGGCGACATTCGCTGGGCTGGATTTGGAGTTAGTAGGAATTAACGGGCCTTTTTGTGAATAAAGAATTAAATATTATAAATATGGCCAAAAAAAAAAACAAAAACCCTAACTTCCTTAACAGGTCGCCGCTCTCAACAATCAATGGGTGATTTCATTCGATTTTAAAACCCTAACCATTTCCAATCGATTGCGAATTATCCCCTGATTCCAAAACCAACGATGTTGAGATTTTTGTCCTCTACAACTTCATACAGCGATGACCGATTATCATGGAGTGTCTTGATTGATTTCCTTCTCCAAAACCGCCGAGTTCGAGCTGAAATTGGGGACTACAGGGACCTGTGAGTTGCGCGCCACCTAGGGCGTCGGAAGGGCGTTGGCAAGGGCTACGAGGTGGGGTACTTCGATCAGGTGTCGGTGCTTCGTTAGTCGCGCAAATGGGAACCCTAGAATTGGAGGACCATTGTTGAAGACGAATACCTGGAGCGGGTTACAGAAAATCGGAGGAGAGGGATTAGTGAAATTAAGGTGTAATTAATTTTATTAATTATATAATTAATTATCTCGAATGTAATTAAATGTATTAACTACGATATCTCTTTCATACGAGATCGGAATTCAGTGATTTTGGATCCATGCAACACATTTGGAGCTAGCTACAAATTTAGCAGAAGTCAAAAAACAATGTGAGAAATCTAAATTCAAAAATAAATAAATAAAATTAGATTAGGTTGCAGACGGAGTTTAGTAACTCCAGACACCGTCGTCCACAGACCATAGACGACTTGATTGTATTGTGGTGTGAAATTGATTGTGATTGTGGATGATTGATTGTGGTAGAAACGAAATTGGTTGTGATTGTGGTAAATTCGCAGTGTTGTGACAATGAATTGTATTATGAAAATAAAACCCTTGTATCGCCGTGAGGCCTAGGATAGCAGAGGAGCGGTACTAGGGACGGTGCCGGTTTTAATTACCTTGCCATTATAATGCCGAAATTTTCTGAAATATTCATGTGTTGAAATATTCATGTTTTAAAATAGAATTGTTCGAACAATAAAAATCTCATGTTTATTGTATGAATAGAAAATATGAAAATGATCATTATTTAAAATATAAAATTTGTTAAATAATAAAAATCTCATGTTTATTGTATGAATAGAAAATATGAAAATGATCATTATTTAAAATATAAAATTTGTTAAACAATAAAAATCTCATGTTTGTTGTATGAATAGAAAATATGAAAATGATCATTATTTAAAATATAAAATTTGTTCGAATAATAAAAATCTCATGTTTATCGTACGAATAGAAAATATGAAAATGATCATTAATTAAAAATATTCATAGTTTGATAAAAATAGTTTAACATAAAAGATTACATTTCTAATGCAATAAAGATTCATGAAAAATATTCATAGTTGGATAAAATAGTTTAAAATAAAAGATTACATTTTTAATGCAATAAAGATTCATTAAAAATATTCATAGTTGGATAAAAACAGTTTAACATAAAAGATTACATTTTTAATGCAATAAAGATTCATTAAAATTATTCATAGTTAGATAAAAATAGCATAACATAAAAGATTACATTTTCTAATGTAATAAAGATTCATTAAAAATATTCATAGTTCGATAAAAATAGTTTAACAATAAAAATTTACATTTTTAATGTAAAGAATGATTCATTAAAAAGATTCATTATTTGTAAATATGTTGTAACATTAAAAAACCACATTTTTAATGTAAGTAGGAATCATTAAAAATATATATTTTTGATAAAAATGTTTTGACATTAAAAATCACATTTTTAATGTAAGTAGGAATCATTAAAAATATTCATTTTTAATAAAAAAATGTTTTTACATTAAAAGTCACATTTTTAATGTAAGTAGGAATCATTAAAAATATTCATTTTTAGTAAAAATGTTTTTACATTAAAATTCAAAATTTTAATGTAAGTAGGAATCATTAAAAATATTCATTTTTGATAAAAATGTTTTAACATTAAAAATCACATTTTTAATGTAAGTAGGAATCATTAAAAATATTCATTTTTGATAAAAAATGTTTTTACATTAAAAATCACATTTTTAATGTAAGTAGGAATCATTAAAAATGTTCATTTTTGATGAAAATGTTTTTACATTAAAAATTACATTTTTAATGTATGAATGAGTCATTACAAAGAACCATGTGTTAAAATATATTTGTGTTAGATAAAAATATTCTTTTTAACATGTGTATGAAGTGTACAAAATTATTTCAAGAATAGATAATTTGAGATCGTCGAACGAATTATATATAAACACACACACACACACACACACACACATATATATATATATATAAAACGAATCGCGGGCGGTAGTTCGTGATTTGGAATCATAACTTTAAACGATTATGCCGAAAGATCCAACTGTCGGATTTTCCCAAAAATGGAACCATTAGGTTCGCTTTGGAAAGTTCTTTCCAACGATATAAAATTTGATAAGATCCAAAGGTTAGATTTTGAGAAATGTGTAATTCAAATTTTAATAAAAACAGTGCCAGGGCTGCGTAATGACCCGAAGCATCGTTTATTTAAAAGAGGCTATTTTTATATAAATAAAAATAGCGATAAATCGTTATAAAATATTATAAATGGTATGGAATGAAAAGAAATGATTTGGACTATATATATTCGCGAATTATTTGAAAAGGCCGAGTTAATTCTCATTTCAAGTAATTAATCGACGATTAGAAGTCGAAGATATTGAAGATGGTGGTTGAAGACCGGTGATCTTCACATCGAATGGACGACTACTGATGCCTTTGATTGGAGTTGCTGCCTTGAAAGGGTTATTGTCCTGACGTACTTGTTGATTGTCCGGATATGTGAGAGCCTCTTTTCTGTATTGGACATATGGAACGAGGAACAAGGTGTCTTCGGCTTCATTCAGACCCAGAATGGACTTGTAAATGGATGTGTGTCTGACATTGGATTTTATTCTGTATTGATTGATTTTTATTAAATATATATTTGCTTGGTGGTGGAGAATTTATTCTCTTTCTTAACACTCTTCTCTGAGACGTACAAGCTCAGAGGTTATATATCGATAGACATCAGTCGCATGGCGTGAATTATCAGTGTGGCATGCCAAGATGCAAATGATCAAGGCTTTTGTTGAAAAGCAGAGCCTTGTGTTTGATGATCAAAGCACAGCTTTAACTAGCATATCTTTGTGTATAGCGTTACTTCGCGAGCCTCACACCCAGGTATGAACCCGAAACGGGAGAGGAATGCAGGGAGGACATGCATTTCTTTCTAGCTAGGAGTGGTGTCATGGTATAGGTCCCAGACATTTTTACTTATGTGGATGATAGAATGAGGCGCCTCAGATTGAGTCCCTAGTGGCTCTAAATTTATGCCCCGTAGGGCAGGGAAACGTATTGTTCAGGAATTACTAATCTACTAAAGTATTTGTGGACCGACCCTGAAGATCCAAGGCTCACTCAAGCTCTGAGCCTGAGACATAGTAGGCTAGATTGTCTCGAATTCGGTAAGGACGATCCCTTGCCTTGGTTCATGATGGAAATCCAACTTCTAATACGACACCGCGCGGTTTTGATTGTAAAACTAGTATGGCAACATAGTATATGGTAGCTATGTCGTCTATAATTGATACATTATGATTGAAATTGTTTTTGAAACATATATGCACTAATAATAATATCAAATCTGCTTTATACGTATCAAGCATATTTTGGCCACTATAAGGTAAAACTCTGTCCTCTGGTTTGCGTTGCATTGTGTGATGGGATTTGAGTCTTATAATGGTTTCATTTTCCTTAAAAGCATTGCGTTGTTTAAATGATTTACTTTATTTATGCCCTGACAATCCAATGGAGTAAACCCATTCCGCGTTAGCGGCATGGTCCTATGATTAGCCTTATTTTTAAATAGGTTAAGTAAGATTTCTCTTACCAGTCCCATGACTGACTCGAAGCTTGTTTCACTTTGCAAACTTAGGTGCCCTCTTTTCCACACGGGCAACCTTGTATTAAGGTTTTAGCAGACTCATTCTGGATAGCTATTGTAACACCCTGTATTTCCTGTGGATATTAAAGTAACATATTAAAGAATACTTAATTTTAAAAGTGGGAATTAAGGGAAACGGGTTACGCCTTTGTGTTTGTCTCGAAATTCTACTTGAGATAGAGTCTGAGTTTGCGTAACTCGAACACTGTATGAAGAAGTTATAAGCCTTAGGAGTTTGTATACGCCCAAGGAAGTATATATATATATATATACATATATAATAATTCCAGGAATCAAAATAGGGTTCAAATCTCGAATTTGGGTCAAAGCATGCTGAACGGGAAATTTCCCGCTCAGAGGTGTCGACCCCCAGGGGGAGTCGACATAGGTGTCGACCTCCCTATAGGGGTGTCGACATAGGTGCCGACCCCCCTATAGGGGAGTCGACCCCTATTGGCCCAGATCTGGCCGATGACGTGTTTCGCCACGTTTCCCTTTCTGATT
The DNA here is from genome assembly GCA_030737875.1 of Allium sativum. NCBI lineage: Eukaryota > Viridiplantae > Streptophyta > Magnoliopsida > Asparagales > Amaryllidaceae > Allium > Allium sativum. The sequence continues at coordinate 339,837,426 of CM060912.1, forward strand.
CGCTGTGTGACGTGGTATTCTGCTCTGGACAATTCTGAAGACTTCTAGACTGATCAGAAGGCTCTAAATCTCCCTATTCATCTATAAAAAGACCCCTAAACCTACTGTTTTCTCCATACGAATTCATAGACGTTTATATGCTGCTAAAACCTGAAGTGACCTAGCCTCCACCTTAATCAATCAAATTAGAGTTTTCAAGTTAACAATCAAAGTCTACATCAAAGAAATAGCTAATCAAATTCAGAAATTAGATCCCAGAATTCAAGACCGTTCTGTAATTTGTAAGCGCATGTTACTTCCAGAAATAAAATTTAATTGTGATTCTGACATTGTAATAAATCTGAATCTGAGATTATGCTTATTTCTATTTGTCTTTCTATATCCATTGGATCTATCTCATTGATATTATTATGTCCATTCTTTGTCTCTTCTTTCCCGCTTCCCTTTTTGGTTTTATAGCCAGGCTACTGCGAGCCTGAGCCAAATCTCATAAAAGATGAACGTATGTTAGGAAAAATTGGGCATAATATATGATTTGGACATGACCAACGCTAAAATTTGGGCATAATATATGATTTGGACATGACCAGTGCTAAAATTGGGAAAAGTATTAAATTATTTATAATTGTGCATTACTGATTTGAGGACATAACACATGTTGTATTTAAAACATAAGGTGTATCGAACATATAACTTGAGATTTGACATAAAGTATATTGGACATATGACTTGGGGTTTGGGCGTAAGTTGAACTATAAACATGTAAGGCATAGTACATGTTGTGGTTTAAGACCTAAAATTTGGGGCATATTATACATGATAGTTTATGACTTGGAAGAAGGAGATTATTGTGTATGGTGATATATGGCTTAGGCATGAAAACCTATAGTAAGATAAGGATAACTGTTAAATGCGAACACGCTTAAATTGGAATTTTGGGTAATTGGCATGCACTGTAATTAAAGGCTATAATTTGGCATAGTTTATACCGTGAATCATGACTGGGGGTTTTGGAGAATATTTTTTACGGTGCAGTATAACTAAACCTTAGGGCATGTGTTATATTATGATTTCTGGGGCATGACTATTATTGCAAATTTAGGAAAATTGGGTATAACCTATTTTGAGTAATAACTTGGAATTTGAATTTTTGAGGCATAACTTGCAATCAGCTTTGTTAGGGTATAACTTGAGAATTGGAACATGACTAATTTTGTGAATTTGGGATGATTAGCATAGACTTGGACATGTATGGTAAATATGCTAAAAGATAAACATGCCTAATGTAACAACCCGAAAATCTGGGCTAGTTTATAATTTTTATTTTGGCAATTTTAGCGAATTTTGATATTTAAAATGAATTATTTTAAATAATATCGACGAGAAAATTTATTTTGAATATAATTCGACGTATATATTATATACGTCATCGTTAGAATATAAATAATTATATATAATTATAAATAGAATTGAAAATGGCGCGGTAGTTCGATAATTCGATTTCAAACTTCAATTGAACATACCGGGTGCAAAATAAACCGGATTTTGGCAAAACCAAAAATATTAGGATCTATTTGTGAATATCTTTGCAACGAATTCGAAAAATCGAAATTTCATAGCGGGAATCAAAAGATATGTCCAGTTGAAAATTCTGAATAGTCGCTATGGAATTCAGGCCCTTAAAAATGGGAATTTTGCAAACGTCCTCGGATTTCGACGAAACCACTTTTGTTGGATCCGTGATGTCAAATTATTGCTAGATTCCAAATTTTATAATTTTTCGAATCGATATGTGAGTGTGGCAAAGGAAAACGTGTTTGACCAGTTTCAGTTGATTTTAATCGACTGGAAAATGGCCATTTTTCCAACGGTCTCGGAATTCGATGAAATTAGTTTTGTTAGGACCTTATCGTCGATACGAAGCTAGAAAATATTTTTTTGGAATTTTTAGAGTTCGTGTGTGACCCCGGTAAATTGAAATGCGCGTTCAAATTCAATATATAGAGTTATATGTTGATTTTGACGAAAACCGATCGAAACAGTCGAATCGGCCTACGATACATATCCCATTGTGTTCGAAATAAGGGTAAAATGCTAGGGACGACAGGCGGTGGGCCTCGTTTAGAGGTCGTATGAAAAAGTCAACATTTTGAAATAAAAAATAAAAAATAAAAAAAACCTCTCTCTCTTCTCCTTAAATCCCTCTGGCCCCCCCTTTCGTTCGATTCATAACAGAAAAAAAAGAACGAAGACGGAGGAGCTGTCGCTCCTCCGATTGAGCGCCACCGCCGCTCAGGGCGGGGCCACCGCCCTCCATACCCGACCCCCCCCTCTGCCACGCCTCCTCTTCTTCTCCAGCCTCCACCTCGCACCCTCCGATCCACCGCACCCCCTCCCTCCAGTCGAACGCGATGCCCCCCCCTCGAAAGCTCCACCGCCTGACGCCCTACACCCACCACTAGTAAGCCCGACGATGGCCATGAACCCCTTCTTCCTCTTCAATAAACTACTGTGAGTTTTATTCCACTTTATTTAGTTTAAATAATTTAGAAAAAAATCAGATTTTGTATATTTAAATAAAATAGGAAAGTTTAGATTTTTGTATTAGGAAAAATTTAGATTTTTATTATGAGAAAGGAGTGATTTTTATTAGCAAAAAGATTATATTTTTATAATTAGGAGGAAAGGACTTTTATGATAATAAAGTTGGGATTTTTATAATGTAAGTAGCAAATATAAAAATACCATTTTATATAAGTAGTGTATTAAAAATATAATCTTTTATATTGTAAAAGTATAAAAATATGATTTTTATATAGGTAAGATAGTAAAAATATCATCTTTATAAATATAGCAAAATAAAAATCTATTTTTTATTATATATATGTTGAAATAAAGAGGTGATTTTTATAGTGATGAAATAAAAATTAAATATTTATATTTAAAAAGGCGAAATCTTTATATTTGAAAAGGCGAAATCTTTATATTTGAAAAGGCGAAATCTTTATATTTGAAAAGGCGAAATCTTTATATTTGAAAAGACGAAATCTTTATGTAGAGAATAGCGTGATAAAAATAGAATTTTTATCTGTATAGTAGCGTTGTAAAAATAGAATTTTTATCTATATAGTAGCGTTATAAAAATAGAATTTTTATCCATATGGAGCAATTATAAAAATATGATTTTTATATACATGACAATAATATAAAAATGTGATTTTTATATATGTAGTGAATACGGGCAACGAAAGTGACAAAAGGAGAGAACGACGAAGATTTCTATAAATGAAGTGTCGTGGAGTTGGGATAGCTATTGGTGAGAACTTCTCACTCTAAATTTCTTTTCTAGTTATATATCTATATATATATATATACTAGGATGAAGACGGTGCTTAGCAGCACCCGACACCCGTCATCCACAGACCATGGATGGCTTGTTTGTTTAATTGATGTGTTGTGAAATTGTTTGTGATGTTGATGTGAAATCGATAATAAAATGTAGGTGGTTGAAATAAATTAATTATCGTTAAAAATATAATTTTTAACGTGAATGTGAATAAATAAATATTTATAAACAAATCGGCCGATTTGTTTATATACACTGATTTGACTGATATTGATTGGGTCGATAAATTTTACACATCGCCCAAGTGCACAAATAAAAATCTGTGTTTGTTGATTTGAAACCCCACACGGGTGTTGGGATGATATTTGGGTACACTAATCCCAATTATTTAATTATATGTCGATCGATAGGTCGACAGACTGTGTAAGCGTCGATTATTTATATTTGATGCTGATGCGGTTGTGTGGTGCACCTTGGATGATGGTTGATTGTTTGTCATCGCTATTATATACATGTGTTGTATGGAATCCATATAATTAACGTTATATGGTGATTGATTGGGCCTCATTCCAATCGGGAAAATAATGAATATTATAAAAGAAAATTCATGTGTTGAATATAAAAATAGTCGTGTGTTGGCAGTACTCATGTGTTGAGATTATTCATGTGTTGAATAGGATAAATATTCATTTGTTGAATAGAATAAAGAAGTTTTTGAAAAATATAAAGCCGTGTTGATTAGAGATGCGTTATTTTGACGCGAACGATATTTATATCGATTTTATTCGTTTTATAATGAATATTGAAAAGTGATTTCAAAATTCAATATTTTGAAATGAAATTCAAATTAAATTAGATTAAGATTCAAATTGAAATTTTATTGAATCAATTTGAAATGAATTCGATTCAATTTGAAATGAATTCGAATTGAATTAAATAGAAGGTAAATTCAAATTGAAATTAATTGAAACGAATTAGAATTTGAATTGAATTGAAACGAATTTGAATTCGAATTAAATAAAATTGAAATGAATTCGAATTGAATTGAAATCAAATCGATTTGAAATTGAAGATGAAGTTGAAATTGTTTTTGAAACGAATTTAGAACTATTTATAAAATTCGTTTTAAAAAGGAAATCGACGAAATATATATATAATATATATATATATATATATATTATATATAATGGCCTGAATAGAACGCGCCGCGCCGCGGCAGTTCGTGAATTTCGACCATTGACTTCGAATTGACATTACAGGAGATCCGACCGTCGGATTCTCCTAAAACACGAACCGTTGGGTTCGTATCGAAAAGAGCTTTCCAATGAATATTAGAAATTTGAAATCTAACGGTTGGATTTGGAATTATGTCCAAATCAAATTTGAAAAAGGTCGTTGTAAGTGCAGTTCGATGGCCGTTGATGGAAATCGACTGTACGGGCCTTGATAAAATTATTAAAAATATCTATAATTTGTGTAAAATCATAAGAAATGATTTGGGAAAAATTGGGCTGAAAAATTCCATATTTGAAAAGATAAAAATAGATTTTTATCGAAATGAACTAGTTTTGAACTAGAATTAAAATCAATTTATTTTTGAAATAAATAAATTGAATTTGAAAGTGATTATAAAAATAATCAATATTTCCATTACGTGAATTGGACTGGAGTTGAATCGAAATTATCTTCGGAATATTTCGATGCTGGATTTCGTGACTATACAAATACTGTTATGGGAATTTGAAAGATATATTTTATATCGTTATTTCCAATACGATATATGTTGGTTTCAGAATTTGATATTGAATATAAGCCGGTATATTTTCTATTCAGAGCCTTGTATTTAATATCAAATGTGATTTGGGTTTGTCGTGAACCGTGTTTTAGATGACATTGGTTCTTTAACCCAGTTAAATGCAGGATATTGATTTTTGAAAAGATTAAAACTAAGTGGAGTTTGAATGAATCTTTAATTAGATTGAAATGTGAATTGATAATTTAAATTATCAAATCTGAAAGGTGATCGAGAATGGAGTACCACCAGTTTTGCTTCAATGCGATAGTTAAATTTTTAATTATATTTGAACGTGAAATGGTAATTAATTTTACCGATAACACCGTGGTGTTAGATATGGGGTATTACCAGTTTTACTCCATGGGATGAATAGGTTGGGATTGGGAAATAAAATAAATAATTACTTCGGTGTGGTTCGCTAATCCCGACTAGTTTGAAATGATATCCAAAGGAAGATTAAAGAATAAATTTAGAAGAATTTATCTTGGATAAAATTAATGGGAACCTTTCCCTAAGAATGTGATTTAGTGAATAAAAGAATATTCTGAATTGGAATGAGGCGTTCGTTGTGTTTGTGTAACATTTGTTTATTATATATGTGGGTTATTCAGAAAGGCCGGGTTATACCCATTCTGAATAACCGATTCGACGAGATGTCGAAGATGAAGACAGTGGTTGAAGACCGGAAGTCTTCACATCGTTTGGGTGATTACTGATGATCTTGATTGGGCTGTACACCCAAGATGAGGGAAACAGTTGGTGATCGTCCAGACGTACTTGGAGATGGATGGATATGCGAGGAAAGTGCCTACGGTTTCGTTCAGACCCAGAACGAACTTGTAAATGGATTGTGTGTCTGACATTGGATTTTATTCTGTGTTGATTGATCTCTATTAAATATACATCTGTTTGGCGGCGGAGAATTTATTCTCTTGCTTAACGCCCTTCTCTGAGACGTACGAGCTCAGAGGTTGTATATCGATGAACATCAGTCGCGTGGAGTGAATTGGCAGTGTGACACGCGTAAGTGGCAATTGATCAAGGCTTTTGTTGAAAAGCAAAGTCTTGTGGTGGATGATCAAAGCACGGCCTGTGTGTCATAGCTTTGTGTATAACGTGAATTCGCGAGCCTCACACCTCGGTATGAGTTAAAAAAAGGATACGGACCCAAGGAGTGCACGACGTTTCTTTCTAGCTATGGTGGTGTCAGTGACCTACCAGCCCTGACATTTATATACTTTTCACCTGTGTGGTTGTTGGATACGAGGCGCCTCGGATATAGGTCTGTAAGGACCGGGAAACGTGTGTTCAGGAATAACTAATCCTCAAAAGTAAGAGAGGACCGGCCTTGGAGGTTCCAAAGGATCAAAGTGGGGTCCTGAGGCATTGCTAGAGTGTCTCGAATGCAGAGAGGAGCTTGCCCCTTCCCTCGACTCATGACGGAAATCCAATTTCCAATACGTGATAGTGCAGTTTTATTTGTAGGACCTAGTATGGCGACATAGTGGTATGGGTCATTCATGCCGCCTATGATTGATATTTATGATTGAAATTGTTTTGACACTATACACCTATAATAGTATCAAATAATGTGTTTTAAACGTATCAAGCATGCTTTGGCTGTTATAAGGTAAAAACCCTATCCTCCGGCTTGCGTTGCATTGTGTGATGGGACCTGGGTCTTATAACAGCTTCATTTTTCTTTATTTATCATTGCGATGTTTGTTCTATACACTGGTATTCTTGGGAGGAAACCCGTTCCGTGTTATACGGCGTGGTCCCTTGATTTACCTAACTTTAAAAATAAAGATCAATAACTGTTTCAGTTCTCACACCAGTCCCATGACTGACCTGGAGTTTATTGTTTTAACCTAAACTCTGGGTGCCCTTATTTTCGATACGGGCAGCAAGTAGTTTTGGTTTTGCAGATTTATATTCACAGGATCCTGATTTACAGCTGGAAAGATGCTCGGAAAGCTCTGTATCCGTGTATTACTTTCAGTTGTGTTTTATATTATTTTTCCGCTGCGATGTAATTTATTGTAATCTCTGATATCCTTTGTTGTATAATATTTATTCATTTATACTCTGTATATTCTTGTATTCTGATGGAATTGTTGTAATAACAATGAAATGTTCTTTCGTCTGCGTTCTGATTTGTCCTGTTCTCAAACGATCAGGGGTTTCAAACGGTCTTTGTCGGTTTAACGATCGATTCAGATCGAGCGAAAATCTCTTGCCGTTATAGCCTAACCCGAGGTTAGATTGAGTTACGGTGTAAAACTGCCCGGAACCGCCCGGCACATCCAGTAACCACAGCAACACAGATCTAATGTGAGAGGTTAGCGCGTTTAGCCCAAAACCCGAGGTTAAAATGAGTTTGCGGTAGAAGTCTGCCTGGAACCGCCCGGCACATCCAGCAACCGCAAACAACAGTTCTAATGTAAGAGGTTGGGGCATTAATAAATTAATTAATGCCAATAAACAGACATGTTAAGAATGGGAAGCCTAAGTATAATTTAGGACACTTAACCGTTATAACATGTTAATTATACAAGAATGTGGGGTTAAGTAAATTTAGAACACTTAACCGTTATAACATGTCAATTAGACAAGTGAGCAGGGTTAAATTAACCAGTACAACGTGATGAATGAGTAGGGTTAAGTTAATAAGAAACACTTAACCAATATGACATGATAAATGAGAAGGGTTAAGTTAATAAGAAACACTTAACCAACATGACATGATGAATGTGCAGGGTTAAGTTAAAACAAGAGAGCAACACTTTACCAATATAACATGATGCGTGGAAGGGTTAAGTTAACACAAGAAGGCAAAACTTAACCAATGTAACACGACAAGTAGGTGGGTTAAGTTAACTTGAATTGATTGATGACACTTAACCAATACAGCATGATGAACGCGTGGGGTTAAGTTAATAAGAAACACTTAACCAATGTAATTCGATGAACGAATGGGGTTAAGTTAATGGGAAATACTTAACCAATATAACATGATGAATGAACGAGGTTAAGTTAATAGGAAACACTTAACCAATCCAACATGACGAGTGAGAAGGGTTAATAAGAAACACTTAACCAACATGACATGATGAGTAGGTGCGTTAAGTTAACATGAATGGACAACACTTAACCAATATGACATAATGTATGGGAGGGTTAAGTACATATCGGGTTGGTGGGTAATATTAGTAAATATAGACCCACAAACTTAACCATTAAGTGAACATGTTTGAATCAGTGGGAGGGTTAAGTACATATCGGGTTGGTGGGTAATATTAGTAAATATAGGCCCACAAACTTAACCAGTAAGAAACCCTAGTAACAGGGACCATTTCAGCAGTAACCCACATAGATGTATCAAGGTACCCAGAAACTAGGCAGGGTGGGGAACAATTACTGGGCTGATTATAAGCGGTCAAAATAGCGGCAGGGGGTACGTTAATGTAGGTTCCGACGGATTACGGGCGTGCACGTACTCCGGAGTAGGAAAAAGCAGGCACTGGGTACCAGTAGTTATACACAGTGCATCTTGAATCATGTCGGTTTTCTATCATAGGGACTGATACACCTTATGATGGGACCAGTACAGGGTATCTACACACAAGAGAGGGCCGATTGACACAGACACAAGGAAAATTAATACGAGTAAGGAGCCGATCGATAGGGTAGTAAGGGTACATTTAACATCTTCATGGCAATTAGGATGATTGAGGTTAGATCCTCATACTATATGTACACCTGAAGGCTACCACAATTGCGGGGATTGGGATCACGTTGTAATATTATCGTTTTACACAGATTTCTAGTTGGGACACTAGTTTGGCGGTGCAAAGATATAAAAAAATCAGAATAACAAGGTAGTAGCGAAGCAGAGAAAGAGTAGAAGCGCATTCAGTTTATCTTTCCTGATCATATCTATGCTAATTGTATGTTATCTTGTTATCCTTGTTATCACGGTGTTGTCTTATATTCAGTTTATTCATGTCATGATGCTTTTGCCTATTTTCATGTTGAAAGTCACTGGACCTACCAGACTTATGTCTGACCTAGTTTGTTTCGCCTCTTTTCTCCCCCCTAAGGTTCGCAGGGAGGTAATGTTACCACTTAGCTCAGTTTTCTTTCCAAGCTCGAAGATAGTCGATGTATTGCTTTGGACTCTCTCTTCCATTGCTATGGCTGGTTCATGCTTTATTGGGGAATATCATTGTTATTTTTATGCTTCTTTTATACTTCGATATTTTTGAATTAAGACAGAAGTTCTACGTATTATTTTTTAAGTATGATTGAGACAATTGTTGTAAATGTTTTACTGAACCACATTGTTTATAAAATGACTTTATTTTCGGCTTCTTTATTTGTCTATCTTGTAATTTATCTGCATCTTTTACCTAAAACGCTCCACCGAAGTTAAGGCATTCCCTTGGTGAGTGACCTTAACGGAAGTGGGGTATTACACTTGGTATCAGAGCTGAAGGTTACCGGATCAGATAAAAGATTTGAAAAATTATTTTCAAAACGGTTTTAAAAGAAGCATTTTCAAAAGAAAGGTTTTGTTTTAAAGGCATATTCCCTAAAGCCATATGCATTATCTTTTTACCCTCTGTTTGAATCTTTGTTTCCTTCTTTTCTGAGTCTCTGGGGCTCCTGGCTTTCTGGGAGGTAACCTCATCGCGACATGGTTCCACAGGCTGGATGAGACTACGACATCTGTCAAAGGGTGAAGAAGCGCCCAACTTCCATATAGCCGCAGTAGTTCCACCTACGGCTAATTTTCTTTCAAGCTTTGTAGGGATTTCCGTGCGATAGAGGCAGCTTTCGAGAGACTTGTCAACAAGTTACACAAAGATGGCAAAGATGAGAATAAGGGGGTTTGGCTAAGGAACACAACCAAGGATGAGAAACTCATTGATATTGATTTGGTTCATGAAGGAGGAAAGAATAGAAAAATCTAAGATAAGAGGAAGTGTCGTTATTATGGTATAACGGGTCATATAATTAAGCAAGGGCAAGAACAAAGGACAGGATTTTCCGGAGGGAAAGTGCATGCTCTCACCGTCAGCGTACCTGAGAGAGAGGTAGTAAAGCTTCGGTTGAAAATGTTTAGTTTTCTTTTGATCGTCCTGTTAGTACTCTTTTGATTTTAGCGCTTCACATTCGTTTATATCTGCTTCCATAGTTGAGTCTCTGCACCTTAATATTTAAATAGTAGAAGATCCCATTATTGTCTCAAATCCAATTGGTGGTTCGGGTCATTTATCTTTGATTTGTAAGGATTTGGGAATAGCTATATTAAGTATTGAGTTTAACTGTAATGCTTATTTTCAGGTTTCATGGGTTGTGGGTTGATTCTAGGCATGGACTGGTTAGCTAGTAATTGTGAAAGGAGGGTAGTTAGACTTTCGACTTGCCTCGGGAATACCCTCGAGATTTTGTGTGATCCTAAGGGATCAGTTTGTCTTGGCTACCTAGAATCACTTGATGCATCTATCGACGATTTGCGATCCATTAAAGTAGTCCATGAGTACGCAGATGTTTTTGATTAGGTTAGGGGTTTGTCCCGTAAAACGTGAGATAGACTTCCGCATATATCTAGTTGACAATGCAAAACCCATTGCATTGCCTGTACGACACATGAAGCCAAGGGAAAGGAAGGGCTCAGTAAACAAGTAAAAGAGTTACTTGAAAAAGGGTTCATAAGGCGAAGTATTTCCGAATAGGGTGCTCCAGTCGCTTTCGTTACAAAAGGCATATGGTTCACTTTGCTTGTGCATAGATGATATTTTGGAATAAGGAAGAACATGCTTTGCATCTAAAGGAAGTCTCGGATACCCTCCAAGCGCATCGACTTAAGGCGAAGTTCTCCAAAAATGTCATTTTTGGAGAGAAGAAGAAAGATTTCTAGGACATGTGACGCCCAAAGAAGGGACAACAGTAAATCCTGCAAAAGTAGTTGTGGTGCAAGACTGGAAGGTCCCAAGGAATGCAACAGAAGTAAGAAGCTTTCTTGGATTAGTGGGCTAATGTAGGAAGTTAATTAAGGACTTTATGGAGGTATCGGCCCCACTTACTAGATTGATGAAGAAGAATCTAATCATCTTAGTATATACACTTGGTAACATGGTTAGCATCTGTTTATTTTCAAGAGATAGTTCTGGGGATGTTAGCATGACACGACAGAAGTTGTAGTGCCAAGTGTAGGTGGAACGAGAGGCGACAATGAAATAAGTTCCAATGCATATTCTGGAAACAGAAATTAAGAAGCTATGTAATCATGAAGTTAAGACAGACAGAGCACAGTGGAGTGAAGCTCAAGAAGATGCGACTTAGAAGACTAGATACACGCATCATACCCTTTTTGAGGGTATATCCTTGATCACTTTTTTCTGTAAAGCTTATTTGCATGCTAATCTTTATCTTGTAAGCATATCCTCTCGATCCTATCCTCGATCCTTAGGTAGAAGCCAATGGATGTAAACATTTGTTTGAGACGTGTTATGTTTGGTGGATGCAAGTGGATGTAAGTGTTTGCTAGTGGTTGCTCGTGGATGCATATACACACTTTAGGCACTAGATCGGCTCATTCACTTTCATATTGCATATGCATGAGTCAATTTATATATATATGAATTAAAACTTGATGTGTTATCATATGGATGTTGCATTTGTATGAATGATTGTGCACTCATGTAGAAGTTATAAGGTACGATTAGGAATAATTGCATGCATGATGGACTCATGGCACTAACATAATTCGCATTAAGGAGGTCAACTGAATCAGTAGACCGCCTGATTTTGCATTAGATAAGGACATATACACACACTATGCATATGTTCATGAAAAGAATTAGAAATCTTTTAAGGACAGTGGACGCCTATGATTGAATGGTTGAGTAGATGGATGTTCGATGTTAGGATACATTCTCCTTGAATTGGAGATTTCAGAGATGAAATCCTTTAAAGGAGGAGAGAATGTAACACCCCGTATTTCCTGTGGATATTAAAGTAACAAATTAAAGAATACTTAATTTTAAAAGTGGGAATTAAGGGAAACGGGTTACGCCATTGCATTCTTCTCAGAATTCTACTTGAGATAGAGTCTGAGTTTGCATAAATCGGACACCGTATGAAGAAGTTATAAGCCTTAGAAGTTTGTATACGTCGAAGGAAGTAAATATATACATATAAAATAATTCCAGAAGTCAAACCAGGGTTTAAATCTCAAATTTGGGTCAAAATAGGCTGAGCGGAAAATTTCCCGCTCAGAGGTGTCGACCCCCCGGGGGGAGTCGACATAGGTGTCGACCCCCCTATAGGGGAGTCGACCCCTGTTGGCCCAGATCTGGCCGTTGACGTGTTTCGCCACGTGTCGCTTTCTGATTCGCTGTGTGACGTGGTGTTCTTCTCTAAACGATTCTAATGACTTTTAGACTGATCTGAAAGCTCTAAATCTCCCTATTCACCTATAAAAAGACCCCTAAACCTATTGTTTTCTCCACACGAATTCATAGACGTTTATATGCTACTAAAACCTGAAGTGACCTAGCCCCCACCTTAATCAATCAAATTAGAGTTTCAAGTTAACAATCAAAGTCTACATCAAAGAAATAGCTAATCAAATTCAGAAATCAGATCCCAGCATTCAAGACCGTTCTATAATTTGTAAGTTCATGTTACTTTCAAAAATAAAATTTAGTTGTGATTCTGACATTGTAATAAATCTGAATCTGAGATTAAGCCTATTTCTATCTGTCTTTTTATATCCATTGGATCTATCTCATTGATATTATTATGTCCATTCTTTGTCTCTTCTTTCCTGCTTCCTTTTTTGTTTTTATAGCCAGGCTACTGCGAGCCTGAGCCAAATCTCATACGAGATGAACGTACGTTGGGAAAAGTTGGGCATAATATATGATTTGGACATGACCAGCGATAAAATTTGGGCATAATATATGATTTGGACATGACCAGTGCTAAAATTGGGAAAAGTATTAAATTAAGTATAATTGGGCATAACTGATTTGTAACTGATTGGAGGACATAACACATGTTGTATTTAAAACATATGTTGTATCGAAAAAATGACTTGAGATTTGAGGCATAAAGTATATTGGACATATGACTTGGGGTTTGGGCATAAATTGAACTGTAAACATGTAAGGCATAGTACATGTTGTGGTTTAAGACCTAAAATTTGAGGCATATTATACATGATAGTTTATGACTTGGAAGAAGGAGATTATTGTGTATGGTGATATATGGCTTAGGCATGAAAACCTATAGTAAGATAGGGATAACTGTTAAATGTGAACACGCCGAAATTGGGATTTTGGGTAATTGGCATGCATTGTAATTAAAGGCTATAATTTGGCATAGTTTATACCGTGAATCATGACTGGGGGTTTTGGAGAATATTTTGTACGTGCAGTATGACTAAACCTTAGGGCATGTGTTATATTGTGATTTTTGGGGCATGACTATTATTGCAAATTTGGGAAAATTGGGTGTAACCTACTTTGAGTAATAACTTGAAATTTGAATTTGTGAGGCATAACTTGCAATCAGCTTTGTTGGGGTATAACTTGAGAATTAGAACATGACTAGTTTTGTGAATTTGGAATGATTAGCATAGACTTGGACATGTATGGTAAATATGCTAAAAGATAAACATGCCTAACCCAAGGTTAGATTGAGTTGCTGTGTAAAACTGCCCGGAACCGCCCGGCACATCCAGTAACCACAACAACACAGATCTAATGTGAGAGGTTAGCGCGTTTAGCCCAAAACCTGAGGTTAGAATGAGTTTGCGGTAGAAATCTTCCCGGAACCGCCCGGCACATCCAGTAACCGCAAACAACAATTCTAATGTGAGAGGTTGGGGCATTAATAAATTAATTAATGCCAATAAACAGACATGCTACGAATGGGAAGGCTAAGTAAAATTTAGAACGCTTAACCATTATAACATGTTAATTACATAAGAAGGTAGGGTTAAGTAAATTTAGAACACTTAACCGTTGTAACATGTTAATTAGACAACTGAGCAGGGTTAAGTTAACCAGTACAACATGATGAATGAGTACGGTTAAGTTAATAAGAAACACTTAACCAATATGACATGATAAATGAGAAGGGTTAAGTTAATAAGAAACACTTAACCAACATGACATGATGAATGTGTAGGGTTAAGTTAAAACAAGAGAGCAACACTTTACCAATATAACAGGATGCGTGGAAGGGTTAAGTTAACACAAGAAGGCAAAACTTAACCAATGTAACACGACAAGTAGGTGGATTAAGTTAACTTGAATTGATTGATGACACTTAACCAATACAGCATGATGAACGCGTGGGGTTAAGTTAATAAGAAACACTTAACCAATGTAATTCGATGAACGAATGGGGTTAAGTTAATGGGAAATACTTAACCAATATAACATGATGAATGAACGAGGTTAAGTTAATAGGAAACACTTAACCAATCCAACATGATGAGTGCGAAGGGTTAATAAGAAACACTTAACCAACATGACATGATGAGTAGGTGGGTTAAGTTAACATGAATGGACAACACTTAACCAATATGACATAATGTGTAGGAGGGTTAAGTACATATCGGGTTGGTCGGTAATATTAGTAAATATAGGCCCACAAACTTAACCATTAAGTAAACATGTTTGAATCAGTGGGAGGGTTAAGTACATATCGGGTTGATGGGTAATATTAGTAAATATAGGCCCACAAACTTAACCAGTAAGAAACCCTAGTAACGGGGACCTATTTAAGCAGTAACCCACATAGATGTATCAAGGTACACTAAACTAGGCAGGGTAGGGCACGATTACTGGGCTGATTATAAGTGGTCAAAATAGCGGCGGGGGTAAAGCAGTGTAGGTTCCGATGGATTACGGGCGTGCACGTACTCTGGAGTGGGAAATTGCAGGAACTGGGTACCAATAATTATACACTGTGCATCTTGAATCGTGTCGGATTGCTATCATAGGGACCAATACACCTTATGGTCGGACCAACATAGGGTATCTACACGCAAGAGAGGGCCGATAGACATAGACACAAGGAAAATTAATACGAGTAAGGAGCCGATCGATAGGGTAGTAAGGGTACATCTAACATCTTCATGGCAATTAGGCTGATTGAGGTAAGATCCTCATACTAGATTGATACTAGATGTACACCTGAAGGCTACCACAATTGCGGGGATTGGATCACGTTGTAATATTATCATTTTACACAGATTTCTAGTTGGGACATTAGTTAGGCGGTGCAGAGATATAAAAAAATCAGAATAACAAGGTAGTAGCGAAGCAGAGAAAGAGTAGAAGCGCATTCAGTTTATCTTGCCTTATCATATCTATGCTAATCGTATGTTATCTTGTTATCCTTGTTATCATGGTATTGTCTTATATTCAGTTTATTCATGTCATGATGCTTTTGCCTATTTTCATGCTGAAAGTTACTGGACTTACCAGACTTATGTATGACCTAATTTGTTTCTCCTCTTTTCTTTCGTTCACCCCCCCCCCCCCCAGGTTCGCAGGGAGGAAGTGTTACCACTTAGCTCAGTTTTATTTCCAAGCTCGAAGATAGTCGATGTATTGTTTTGGACTCTCTCTTCCACTGCTATGGCTGGTTCATGCTTTATTGGGGAATATCATTGTTATTTTTATGCTTCTTTTACACTTGGAAGTTTTTGAATCAAGACAGAAGTTCTATGTATTATTTTTTAAGTATGATTGAGACAATTGTTGTAAAAGTTTGACTAAACCACATTGTTTATAAAATGACTTTATTTTCCGTTGCTTTATTTGTTTGTCTTGTAATTTATCTGCATCTTTTACCTAAAACGCTCCGCTGAAGATAAGGCATTCCCTTGGTGAGTGACCTTAACAGAGGTGGGGTGTTACACCTATGGAGCTGAAGATGGATACTATCATTTCTATTATGCTGTGTGTAACACCCCACCTCCGTTAAGGTAACTCACAACGGGAATGCCTTAACTTTGTTGGAGCATTTTAGTAAACAGAACAGAAACTTACAAGACAGATAAAACAGTACTTGAAAAATTTATAACTTTATTACAACAGTAACCGAAATAAGCTTGGTTACATCCTTTCAAATCACAATATCAGAATTCAAGTACAAAATATCAGTCTTGTACAAAAGCCTTCATAATGCATAGTTTAAAATCATAATCCCCACAGAAGAAGACAAGCCATACTTTAAGCACTTCAAGCGGAAGAAATCTGGATCAAGCTAGAGTACTCCCTTCTACAAAACCTGGGGGGAACGGAAGAAAGGAGGCGAAACAACAAGGGTCAGACAAAAAGTCTGGCAAGTCCACTGATTTTCAGTTATGAACAGATAATAATAACATGACAAGAAAATAAATCTGGATGAGAGATAACAGTAACAGGTGTAGCGGATATAACAGAAGAACAGAATGACATAATCTATTTCTTTACACTTCTCTGCACTAATACTAGTATAACAGAATTAGGTGTCACCCTAATGTCTAAACTGAAACAGAAACGGGTACAGAATAATTTCCACAGAAGAGAGTGCTAGTAATGGGCCTTTACCACCCGAACAGAAACAGACAGAAGCAGAAACATATTAATCCCTACGGAAACAGAATGTAGAATTAGGTATACACTAGTAATGGGCCTTTACCACCCCAACAGATGGTACCACGCAGAAACAGACAGGTGTTACCACCCAACAGAAACAGACGGTACCAACAGAAACAGACAGAACTAAGTGTACCCTAAAACCCTACCCCAAGCGATCGGCTCCCTAATACATAAATACCCTGTGCCAGCCCCACAAAAAGGTGTATCACTCCCCAGAGTGGAAACCTTTAAATGACACAGACCTATTTACAGATGCCACGGCGTCTTACATCCTCAGAGGCAGACCGGGATCCATGCACGCACTTGACCCGGTTGGAACGCACCATCAACACCCCTCGCCATTATCAGAATGAACCGCTTATAATTAGTTCAGTAAGCGTGCCCGGACCCTACCTACTGTTGGGTCAAAGTTTTGATACCAGAAAGGGTTACTGACTAATATGGGTCCCAAACAACAGATGACACAAGTAATTCCCTTCCTATCCTTGTGTCCCAAGACTAACAGATTTCAGATTAACTTGTTTACAAGTTCAGACATACAGAATTCAGATCAACTAGTTCACAGACAAGTTTTCAGATTAACGGATCAGATATACAGATTTAACAGACTTACCGATTAACCAGTTACAGATTAACAGACTTACAGATTTGTCTAACTTTGTAATTGGGCCTACATATTCACGGAACAGATTTATTAAATTCATCATTCTAGTGGGTTTAACCCTATCCGCCCAACACGTTTTAGACATCATATTTATCTCAGATTTTCATTAATTAAATATTAATGCCCAGACCTCTCACATTAGACTGACAGTTTGCGGCTACTGGTTAGGCCGGTTGGTTCCGGGAAGATTTCTGCCGCAAACTGAGTCTAACCTCGGGTTTCAAGCACGTTATGACTAACTTCTCACATTAGAACCTATTGTTTGCGGCCACTGGATGTGCCGGGTGGTTCCGGGCAAAATTACGCCGCAAACTCATTCTAACCTCGAGTCAGCCATGTTTATCTTTGTGGCCAATTAATTAATAATTTACCATTTATGCCCACGCCTAATGTCAATTATTCATAACTATAGCCAATTCAGATTATGTCAATAACATACTAAATATATCAACTCAACAGATGTAGCAGATAACAGATTTCACAGATTAGGCAACTTGACGGATTCAGCAGATTAAGCAATTTAGCATATAATAGATTAGGCATTTTTAGCAGACTTAGCAGATGACAGATTTGGCAGATGAACAGATCTAGCAGATTAGGCAATATAGCAAAACTAGCAGATTAAGCAATATAACAGAACTAACAGATTAGGCAATATAACAGAACAAGCAGATTAGGCAATATAACAGAACTAGCAGATTAGGCAATATAACCGATTGAATCATTCCTTAAAGTTTCATAAACATATGCTGCCTAAATAGTTGTCATGATTCACAATATGGTCATATACCCCACGTTTGCATTGAATTTACATGGCACGGATTATGGTCATTATTTACCATATAACACATGTCCCAAAATCTAGTTAAGCTTGGCTAGTACAAAAGATTCACATACAAATTATACCAAATATAGCCATCGATTTCAATGCATGTCATATATTCAAAAATTTCCCACTTAGGTGTTATTCACATTTAATAGTTATCAAATCTTAATATAGACCTTCACACCTAAGTCATATTCTCTTTTTATCCCAAATCATGAATTGTTATATAAACAATATGCCCAACAATCTAGAACTTTAAATTATAACAGATCTTTAATTTAGAAATATGCGTTATGTCCAAAGTCTCAAGTCACATGTTAACATACAATGGTTCCTCTTCTTCCAATTCACAGAATATGCATAGATCTAAGTCTAGTTTACAACATGTGTCCTTTTAGTTACCGATTAGCCATGTCCAATTATGCCACATTCATTATTTATCCCAAACATTTTAGCGTTCGTGCGTTAATCTCTTATGAGATTTGGCGCAGGCTCGGAGTAGCCTAGCTATAGAACAGAAGGAAGAAAGAGATACAGAATAAAATAGATCAGAACAGAACATACACAACCTCAAATTCAAATTTACAATCATGTCACAATTATGATTAAAGTTTATATCGGAAAATAACTGTACTTGCCTTGATTGGTTTAAAGAAGAAGAAGAGTTGCAGTTGTTCTCTTTTAATTCTATTCAGTTTGGAAGAAGATGCTTTAGTCCTAGTTCCAGTTCAGATTTCAGCAGAGTAGTGACGCCATTATTTTATTTAATTAGAACAGGGGTAGAGTATAGGCAGAATGAAATGGTGTAGAGAGAATGAGGCTAGAGGGCTGTTTATATAGGGTTAAGCGGACGAATCTAGGCAGAAAACGTGACCAAATACATCAGAACGAACCAGGTTCAAAAACTGGATTTCGTGGGCAGGTCGACCCCCAGGTGACTACCCAGTCGACCTGGTCAGGATGGGTCGACTACACAGTCGGCTCCCCAGTCGACCTGGTCGGGGGGGGGGGGGGGGGGGTCGACTACCCAGTCGACCTGGTCGGGAGGGGGGGGTCGACTACCCAGTCGACTCCCTAATCGGCCTGGGTCCTGGGCGGGAAATTTCCCGCCCAGCCCGCTTCTGGGTTTGAATTCGAATTTCGAGCTGTTTTCGATTCCAGAAATTCCTGAAACTTCGGAGGGTCATATCTCCCTCATACGAACTCCGATTCTCGCAAACTCGGACTCGTTTCCAAGCAAAATTCCGAGACGAACGCAATGGCACAACCCATTTCCCTTGATTCTTATTTTAAAAATGCATGCATTTCGAACAATTTTCAATACAGTTCAATATTTGGTTCAGTTAGGCTAAATGGTTGAAAATTTTCAAACACATAAACAAACAACACAACCAGCAATCAATTAGTGAATTATCCTTTCAAATTCATAATTTTGATACATATACAGAAAATCATGTTTTTGATGCCAATCACAACAGATAAATCTATACAGTTTCGGTTCTCACACCAGTCTAATGGAAATATATAGATATCACACCTTCGTCACTTGGACATAAATACTGATGATGTCATGACAATTATCAGTACCATCTCCAGGCGACTAGAATGTGATTCTATATCTATCCAGTATATTAAAACTTCGAATATACGTTCATGACGCGTATACGCGAAATCTTTATATACTCGATTGTCCAAATTCAAAATAAATAAATATTCAAATACATATAAAATGGTTTTCAAAACAATATTGTTTTCATTTGAAAAATATACTCTTCACACTCGTTCTAGGATACTACTGATCCCATCTCTAATGAGTCATTCTAATTGGATATTACTAATCCAATATCTGATGAATTCTTTCGTTCAGTTCTAATGTGTCTTGTTCTCGAGCTCTGTAAACCAAAGCTCTGATACCACTCTATAACGACCCGAACTCCCCCGGTAAGGAAAGCCCGGATTGAGATGAGAACAACACACATCGGAACGCAAACAGAAGAACATTTCATTGTTTATTACAACAATTCCATCAGATACAAGAATATACAGAGTATAAATGAATAAATTACATTCGATAAATATCAGAGATTACAATAAATTACATAGCAGCGGAAAAACAATACAAAACACAACTAGAAGTAATACACGGATACAGAGCTTTCCGAGCATCGTTCCAGCTGTAAATCAGGATCTTGTGAATATAAATCTGCAAAACCAAAACTACTAGCTGCCCGTGTGGAAAATAGGGGCACCCCGAGTTTAGGTCAAAACAATAAACTCCAGGTCAGTCATGTGACTGGTGTGAGAACTAAAACAGTTATTAATCTTTATTTTAAAGTTTGGTAAATCAAGGGACCACGCCGTATAACACGAAACGGGTTTCCTCCCAAGAATACCAGTGCATAAAACAAACAGCGCAATGCTAAATAAAGAAAAATGAAGCTATTATAAGACCCAGGTCCCATCACACAATGCAACGCAAGCCGGAGGATAGGGTTTTTACCTTATAATAGCCAAAGCATGCGTGATACGTCAAAACACATTATTTTAATATTACTATAAGTGTATAGTGACAAAACAATTTCAATCATAAGTATCAATCATAGGCGGCATAGCTACCATCTACTATGTCGCCATACTAGGTTCTACAAATAAAACCGCAATATCATGTATTGGAAATTGGATTCCATCATGAGTCGAGGCAAGAGGTAAGCTCCTCTCCGTTCGAGACACTCTAGCAAATGTCCCAAGACCGCACACAGCAATCCTTGGAATCGGTTGGGCCGGTCCTCTCTTACTTTTGAGGATTAGTTATTCCTGAACACACGTTTCCCGGTCCTAACAGACCTATATCCGAGGCGCCTCGTATCCAACAACCACACAGGTGAAAAGTATATAAATGTCAGCCAGTTTAAGCACTGACACCACCACTAGCTAGAAAGAAATGTCGTGTTCTCCCAACGGTCCGTACCCCGTTTTTGACTCATACCGAGGTGTGAGGCTCGCGAATTCACGTTATACACAAAGCTGCGCCACACAGGCCGTGCTTTGATCATCAACCACAAGACTTTGCTTTTCAACAGAAGCCTTGATCATTTGCCACTTACGCGTGCCACACTGGAAATTCACTCCATGCGACTGATGTCCATCGATATACAACCTCTGAGCTCGTATGTCTCAGAGAAGGGCGTTAAGTAAGAGAATAAATTCTCCGCCGCCAAACAGATGTATATTTAATAGAGATCAATCAACACAGAATAAAATCCAATGTCAGACACACATTCCATTTACAAGTTCGTTCTGGGTCTGAACGAAACCGGATGCACTTTCCTCGCATATCCATCGATCTCCAAGTACGTCTGGACGATCACCAACTGTTTCCCTCATCTTGGGTGTACAGCCCAATCGAGATCATCGGTAATCTCCCAAATGATGTGAAGACTTCCGGTCTTCAACCACTGTCTTCATCTTCGACATCTCGTCGAATCGGTTATTCAGAATGGGTATAAACCCGGCCTTTCTGAATAACCCACGTATATAATAAACAAATGTTACACAAACACAACAAACGCATCACTCCAATTCAGAATATTCTTTTATTCACAAAATCACATTCTTAGGGAAAGGTTCCCATTAATTTTATCCAAGATAAATTCTTCTAAATTTATTCTTTAATCTTCCTTTGGATATCATTTCAAACTAGTCGGGATTAGCGAACCACACCGAAGTAATTATTTGTTTTATTTCCCAATCCCAACCTATTCATCCCATGGAGAAAACTGGTAATACTCCATATCTAACACCACGGTGTTATCGGTAAAATTAATTACCATTTCACGTTCAAATCTAATTAAAGATTTAACTATCGCTTTGGAGCAAAACTGGTGGTACTCTATTCTCGATCACCTTTCAGATTTGATAATTTAAATTATCAATTCACATTTCAATGTAATTAAAGATTCATTAAAACTCCACTTAGTTTTAATCTTTTCAAAAATCAATATCTTGTCTTTAACTGGGTTAAAGAACCAATGTCATCTAAAACACGATCCACGATAAACCCAAATCACATTCTATTGTTAATCGGGTCAAAGAACAGATGTTATTCAAAACACCGCTCATGATAAACCCAAGAACCAATTTAAATCCAATTCCAATTAAATATCATTTAATTGATACACTTCATTAAATCTAAATAGAAGGATTTAATCATTTTCTCTATTGGGTTTAAGAACAGTATTAATGAAGACACCATTCACGACAAACCCAAATCACATTTGAAATTAAATACAAGACTCTGAATAGAAAATATATCGGCTTATATTCAGTATCAAATTCTACGACCAACAAATATCGTATTGGAAATAACGATATAAATATATCTTTCAAATTTCCACAACCATATCTGAATAATCATGAAATCCAACATCGAAATATTCCGAAGATAATTTCGATTCAAATCTATTTCCACTTCACGTATTGGAATTCTGATTATTTTTAAAACCACTTCAAATTCAATTTATTTATTTCAAAAAAGGAAATTGATTTTAATTCTAGTTCAAAACTAGTTCATTTTGATAAAAACCTATTTTTATCTTTTCAAAGGTGGAATTTTTCATCTCAGTTCTTCACAAACCATTTCTTATGATTTTACACAAATTGTTACTATTTTTAATAATTTTATCAAGGCCCGTACAGTCGATTTCCGTCAACGGCCATCGAACTGCACTTACAGCGACCTTTTCCAAATCTGATTTGGACATAATTCCAAATCCAACTGTTAGATTTCTAATTTCAAATATTTGTTAGAAAGCTCTTTTCGATACGAACCCAACGGTTCCGGTTTCAGGAGAATCCGACGGTCGGATCTCCCGCCATGTCAATTTGAAGTCAATGGTCGAAATTCACGAACTGCCGCAGCGCGGCGCGTTCTATTCAGGCCATTATATGTATAATATATATATATATATATATATATATATATTATATATTTTGTCGATTTCCTTTTAAAACGTATTTTATAAATCGTTTTAAATTCGTTTTCGAAACGATTTCAACTTCCCTTTCAATTTCAATTCAATTTGAATTTCAAATTAATTCAATTTCAATTCGAATTCATTTCTATTCGAATTCATTTCTATTCGAATTCATTTCTATTTGATTTCAATTCGAATTCATTTCCATTTGATTTCAATTCGAATTCATTTCAATTCAATTTCAATTCGAATTCATTTCTATTTGATTTCAATTCGAATTCATTTCTATTTGATTTCAATTCGAATTCATTTCTATATATTCGATTTTTAAATCTCTTTTCAATATTCATTATAAAATGAATAAAATCGATATAAATATCGATCACGTCAAAATGGCGCATCTCTAATCAACACGGCTTTATATATTTCAATAAATTCGTTATTCTATTCAACAAATGAATATTTATTCTATTCAACACATGAATATATATTTCTTTCAACACATGAATATTCTCAACACATGAGCACTGTCAACACATGACTATTTTTGTTATTTAATATATTTTATAAAATTATGGTATCTATCGTTTGAATTTCAAATCAGACTCCAACTGCAAAGTAGTAAGAGAATGATTCCCTAAATATTAACTCCGAAGGCCGAAACCAATATCAGATCAATACTAAGGAAACCACTCATCTTATCTATTTTCAGATTAGTTTCTAACTTTAAATATGATAAAGATGTAAATTTTATTGTTAAAATATTCCTTTCAACACATGATAATTTTCAACACATGATTATCCTTTATTTTCCCAATTGGAATGAGGCCCAATCAATTACCATATAATGTTAATTATATGGTTTCCATACAACACATGTATATAACAGCAACGACAAATAATAAACCATCATCCAAAGTTCACCACACAACTGCATAAGCATTAAATATAAATAATTAATGCATACACAGTCTATCGACCAATCGATCGACATACAATTAATTATTGGGACTAGTGTAAGTCATATATCATCCCAATACCCATGTGGGGTTTCACATCAACAAACACTGAATATTATTTGTGCAGTTGGGCGACGAGTAAAATTTATCGTCCCAATCAATATCAGTCAAATATGTGTATATAAACAAATCGTCCGATTTGTTTATAACTATTTATTTCATTTTAAATACACGTTAAAAATTCTATTTTTAACTATATAAATATTTTATTTCATTTCACATCCCACAATCAACTACACATCAAAATCAAACAAACAAACAAGTCGTCCATGGTCTGTGGATGACGGGTGTCGGGTGCTACTAAACACCGTCTACATCCTAATATATATTTCTAACTAGGAAACTAAAATAAAAGGTGAGAAGTTCTCACCGAGGGTTCCACTCCGTCGTGCTTTGCTTTTGAATTGCTGAACCGTCTGGATCGGTTGAAATTCCAATTCAGTCCTTTTCCCACTGTTTATAATAAAAATTATATTTTTCTCACTTCCTTCTAATAAATAAAAATCATATTTTTATTTCTTCTTCATATATATTTTTGACGCTTCATTCTATATAAAAATTATATTTTTATATTTCACATATGATAAAAACATATTTTTATTATTTTTATAATATAAAAATCATATCTTTCCTACTTCAAAAATATAGTCTTTTCGCTATATCATTATAAAAATCATTTCTTTATCGCTTCTATAAATTAAAAATCGAATTTTTATTCTTTCTAAAATATAAAAATCATATTTTTATCTTCACTTCCTATATATAAAAATCGAATTTTTCATATCCCTTTCACGCTTTAAAATCATAGCTTTTCGTGTTATACATATAAATAAAAATCCAATCCTTCTATTCGCTATTCCATCAAAGAAAATTTATATTTTTCTTCTACTTTAAAAATCCGATCTTTGTTAGAATAAAAATTCGATCTTTCTAGTATAAAAATTCTAACTTTTCTAGTATAAAGATTCTAACTTTTCTAGTATAAAGATTCTAACCTTTTTTTTATGTAATCATTCATATGAAAATCATGTTCTTTCTCGCTATTTTATATATTAAAATCGAATTTTTCCTTATAAAAATACAGACTTTTAACTTGTAAAAATTCATACTTTCTCCTTATAAAAATTCATACTTCCTCCTAAACAAAGAAATCGTATTCCTTCTATAATTATATATATAAAAACTGAAAAGAATATTAAATAATAAATTAAAAACTCACGGTTTTCTACGTTGAACTGAAGGGGGCGCTGTCTGCTGCGAACTGTTGAGGGGGAGGAGGCCGCGTGCGTGCTGGTGGGCCAGGGGAGCAGGCAGAGGTGGCCTTCAGGTGGTGGTGGGGCCGTTGACGACGGTTTCAGGTATTGGGAGGGGCGCATTGGTTTAGAGGAGAGAGGGAGAGAGCGGAAGGAGGAGAAGAGGAGGGGGGTCGGAGTTCGAGGAGGCGGTGGACTGTGGAGGCGGTCAGGGTGTAGTTTGGGCGGGTTTCACGTTCGATTTTGGAGGGGCTTTAGAGGAGAGGGGGTGTGAGAGGAGGGAGGAGGGGCTTAGGGGAGGGCGCACCACCATCCAAGGTCGGAGGGGGTGGGATCGCCGCTAGGCGCGGTGGAGCTCCAAGGGGGTAGTGGGTGTTTTTTCTTCTTTTTTTCTTAGATCTGGAAGTGAACGGTAGGGGAGGGAGATAAAAGAAATTTATATTTTTTTTATTTATTATTTTAATTTTAATTCCAACTAGGTTGACTTTTCGTTCGAACTCCGATTCACACCCAACGACTATCACCCCTAGCGTTTTACCCCCATTCCAAACACAATGGGATATGTGTCGTAGGCTGATTCGATCGTTTCGATCAGTTTTCGTCAAAATCAACATATGACTCTATATATTGAATTTGAACGCGCATTTCAATTTACTGGGGTCATATACTAACTCAAAAAAATCCCGAAAAATATTTTCTAGCTTCGTATTGACGATACGGTCCTAACAAAACTAATTTCATCGAATTCTGAGACCGTTTGAAAAATGGCCAATTTCCAGTCGATTAAAATCAACTAAAACTGGTCAAACGCGTTTTCCTTTGCCACGCTCACATATTGATTCGAAAAATTATGAAATTTGAAACCTAGCAATAACATGACATCGCGGATCCAACAAAAGTGGTTTCGTCGAAATCCGAGGTCGTTTGCAAAATGGCTATTTCTAAGGGCCGAAATTCCATAGCGACTATTCTGAAAATTCATTTGGATATAACTTTTTATCCCCGCTATGAAATCTCAATTTCTCGGATTCGTTGGAAAGATATTCTCAATTAGATTCTAAAATTTTTGGCTTTACTAAAATCCAGTTTATTTTGTACCCGGTACGTTCAATTGAAGTTTGAAATCGAATTATCGAACTACCGCGCCATTTTCAATTCCTTTTATAATTATATATAATTATTTATATTCTAACGACGACGTATATAAATATATATGTTCAAATCCTTTTCAAAATAAATTTCTCGTCGATATTATTTAAATTAATTCATTTTAAATATTCAAAATTCATCGAAATTGCCAAAATAAAAATTTTAAACTGGCTCGCATTTCCGGGTTGTTACAATATGGTAGCTTTGTCGTCTAGGATTGATACATTTACCTTGGAGTATTTTTGAAACATATTAGACACTAGTAATAATATTTAAAATGTTATTTTCTATGTATTAAGCATTTTTGATCATTATAAGGTAAAAATCTATCCTCCGTTTGTGTTGCATTGTGTGATGGGACTTGAGTCTTATAATGATTTCATTTTCTAAAAAGCATTGCATTGTTTTGACTTAAAAATTTATAAAACTTATGCACTGGCAATCCAATGGAATTAAACCCGTTCCACGTTAGCTGCGTGGTCCAATGATTAGCCATATTATTAGTTTTAGTAAGATTTTTCATACCAGTCCCATGACTGACTCGTAGTTTGTTTCACTTTGCAAACTCGGGTGCCCTCTTTCCACACGGGCAGCCAATTGACATGTTTTAGGTAGGGTTGTTTTCTGGACTAGAGCTTGCTGATGGAGATGTTGGAAGATCTTTTCTTTTATCTTTTATTTTCTTCTTGAGTTTTTGAGACAGTATTGGATATTGATGTATTTTGGGAGATTGAAACTTTATTTCTTTCCCTGTTTTAGACATCTGTTTTGCTAAGTGCATCCTGTACTGCGTACTTTGATGTTCTGTGATGACATTTCCTTTCCGCTGCAAATGATTTATATGCTCTGCTATGTAACTATGATCTGTTATTGTTTTAATTATCTTATACTCTTATGATTATCTATAGTATCGTTCTACGGAAGTTTGGGTCATCACATTTGGTATCAGAGCTAAAGGTTAACCTTAGCTACGGAGTATAACATTCTTAGAACAATTCGTCTAGATAAAATCAGTAGTATTCTAAGACGAGTAGCCCATTAGAGATAGGATTAACAATGTCCTAGAATGAGCACAATAGGATAGCACATATAAATCAGTCATTACATCATTATCATCTTATCATATCATCTTATCATTTCCCTTCGTCTAACTCTTTCCTTGATGGTAGACTGAGGATAGCATCAAACAGGCCTATCCCAAGTGCAGAGTGGATATCTCCGAGTGACTCTTGTGTTGAGGTACATTTATAATATCTTGCAGTTTCCATTTTGTTTCCTACTTCACTATTATTTCCTTTTCGAGGACGAAAAACTTTTATGTGGGGGAGATTGTAACAACCCGGAAAATCCGAACTAATTTAAAAATTTTATTTTGGCTATTTCAGTAAATTTTGAATAGTTAAAATAATTTATTTTTAATAATAACGATTAAATGATTATTTTAATTGAAATTAGAGCGAATATATTGATTTTGATTTCTAAAGGAATTAGAAATAGTACGGTAGTTTGAAAAGTCAAACTTGAACTTTGACCAAACGTACCGGATTCAAAATTTAACGGATTTTAGTGAAACCAAAAATATCTAAATCTGTTTGAAAATATCTTTCCAACAAATCTGAAAAATCGAAATTTCATAATGGGAATCAAAAGTTAGGGTTAGTTGAATATTCAGAATGGTTGCTATAGTATAATTTATAGCCTCTATAAAAGGCCATTTTCAAACGACCTCCGTTTTCGACGAAACCACTTTTGTTGGATTCGGAATGTCAAATTATTTCTAGGTTTCAAGTTTCATAATTTTTCAAATTAATACGTGAGCGTGGAAAACGAAAATGTGTTTTGTCAATTTCAATCAAATCTGATCGACTTGAAAATGGCCATTTTTCGAACTGTCTCAGAATTCGACGAAATTAATTTAGTTAGGACCGTAAACAAAGCCAGAAATAATTTTTCTGGATTTCTCTGAGTTCATATGTGGCTCCGGTGAATTTAAACATATGATCAAATTAATTTATTAAATAATTTAAATATTAAATTAAAGATTTCAGGCCATAGACAGTCGTTTGGGCTGACGAGACCTAGCCCATTGGATCTAGAACAGGGGCTATTGGGTAGGCTCAACTCCGGTTGTACTGAAATCGGATTAGTTTAAGATGTAAGGATTTATTTGTAAAAATAGCATTAAAATAATATAAAAATGGATCATCTTTTCAAAACCCTAATCACTATTCAGAGCCGCCGCTGAACCCTATCTTCCAATGGCTTAAATCGCTCCTCCTTCTTCCACCAATTTCTTACAATCCTCTTATTAAAACCCCTTCCTCCTTCTCAGTTTATTGTAGAGTATTTCATTATCTTCAATTCCATATGAGTTGATCTGAAAATCATCGCCGATAGTTCGAGCTCCAGCCCCTTGAAACCAATGGGTTTCGACCGCCGTACCCCCCCAGGACCGCCGCCGAGTTGGCCATTCCCCCCTAGGCCGATGCGCCTCCTCGAGCCCGACAACCCGAAACCACCCAATCTAGTCCTAGTGCGACGGAATTGGAGAAAATCCTAACCCTAAGATCGAACTAATTTGTAAAGAAAACCACGGCCAAGTTCTGTAACAAGGAAGAAGGTGAAAATCCTTTTTATTTAATTCATTTACTTAATATAAAAATGTTACAACCTAAATTAAATCATAACTTATTCATTCGGACTTGAAATTTAACAATTTTAGATCCAACAAGATCGTAGGACAAAGATCTACATTCCTATACTGAAAAGGGAAAATTCCAAGCTATTTGAATTTTGGACCAATTTGCGTCACGACGGTGAGATTTCTTTTTTTATATAATTAATTAATTTGTTTAATTTACTTGCTATGTAACGATTGTATGTGTATGACTTAGATCTGCTATGTGATGAGATTATGGATGATTTAATCTGTTTATTGGTGATGTATAAACACAGATCTGTATGTGTTGAATAAAATAAATCATTTTGTTATATTATTGATTTGGATTAGAATTGCCATTTCAATAAAATAAATCATTTTGCTATATTATTGATTTGGATTAGAATTGCCATTTAAATAAAATAAATCATTTTGTTATATTATTGATTTGGATTAGAATTGCCATTTCAATAAAATAAATCATTTTGCTATATTATTGATTTGGATTAGAATTGCCATTTCAATAAAATAAATCGTTTTGCTACATTATTGATTTGGATTAGAATTTCCATTTCAATAAAATAAATCATTTTGTTATATTATTGATTGGGATTAGAATGGCCATTTCAATAAAAATAAATCATTTTGTTATGTTGTTGAATTGCATTAGATTTTCAATTCAACATAAAAACATTATTTGGATTATTTTTGTTGAATTGATTAGATTGTCAATTCAACATAAAAATATTATTTGGATTATTTTTGTTGAATTGAATTAGATTGTCAATTCAATATAAAAACCTTATTTGGATCATTTTTATTGAATTGAAATTGAATTGTCAATTCAATATAAAACATTATTTTATCATTTTTATTGAATTGAAGTGGAATTGTAAATTCAATATAAAATATTATTTTGTCATTTTATTGGATTTAATAGAATTGTCAATACAATTGAAAATATGTCATTTTTGTCTATATCATTGAATTATAAAAGTTATTCTTTTATTTGCATTCTTTGATGCAAATATACATTGAATTAAAAAAGTTATTATTTTATTTGCATTCTTTGATGCAAATATACATTGAATTAAAAAGTTGTTCCTTATTTGCATTCTTTGATGCAAATATACATTGAAATAAAGAGTTATACTTTTATTTGTATTCTTTGATACAGATAAAATGTTAAGTTAAATTTTATTTGCATTTCTTGATGCAAATAAAACATAGTTTTAAAAAGGTTATATTTTATTTGTAATTTAGATACAAATTAAAAATATGATTTGTAAAGTTACATTTTTGTTTGCAATTTTGGATGCAAACAAAACATTAGAATTAAAGCAACATTTTTGTTTGCAATTTTAGATGCAAACAAAACATTAGAATTAAAGTTACATTTTCGTTTGCAATTTTAGATGCAAACAAAACATTAAAATAAAAGTTACATTTTTGTTTGCAAATTTAGTTGCAAACAAAACATTTTATTAAGATTACATTTTATTTGCATGTTTAGATGCAAATAAACATTGTAGTTAAAAATTATTTTTTTATTTGCATATTTAGATGCAAATAAACATCGTAGAAAAAGATTACATTTTTATTCGCATATTTAGATGTGAATAAACACCATAGGAAAAATTTGCAAACAAAACATTTAATAAAGGTTGCATTTTTGTTTGCAATTTTAGATGCAAATAAAAACCTTATAATAAAAGTTACATTTTGTTTACATTTTAGATGCAAATAAGGACATGAATTAAAAGGTTACATTTTTTATTTTCAATTTGATATAAATGAAAACATAGAATAAAAATTCATATTTCTATTTAGATTTTATATGTAAATAAAAAGAATAGATTTCAAAAGTCACATTTGTATTGTCATTTCATATGAAATAAAAGAATAAATTTAGATGTTAAGATGTTTCATTGTTACTGTAGACACAATAGAAATAGTAGAATTAAAATCATGTCTTAATTGTCATTTGGTTTCAACAAAGGGTGTAAACATTAGGAAATTATATTTTCTATATAATTTGTTTACCGTTGGAAATAATTAGTCATTAAAAATATGATTTGTTTCAAATCATCATTTTTATCATGTTAGAAGAATTAGGAAAATCATATGTATTAAATCTCTAACATGAATATGGATTGTACTTGGGTTGTTTGTGATTGTTGAAAAAGTTGAAATCTCCAACTGATTTATATTTATATATAAATTAAAATTAAAATTTAAACGAATCGCGCGCGGTAGTTCGCGTTTCGGCAATCGCAACTTCAAACGATTATACCGTAAGATCCGACCATCGAATTTTCCCAAAACCGGAACCTTTAGGACCGTTTTGGGGAGATCTTTCTGATGATATAAACTTTATCAAAATCCAACAGTTAGATTTTAAGATATGTGTAAATCAAATTTTGGTAAAAACAGCGCTAGGGCCACCTATCGACCCGAAGCATCGTTTAATTATATTGAGCTATTTTTAAATAAATAAAAAAAGCGACAAATCGTTATAAATTAATATTAACGATATTAAATTGTTTAAATGATAATAATTCAAAAAATTATTTGAAAAGAAAAAGTTCAACTCATTTCGAATAAATTTACGGCGATCTTAAATCGAAGATATCGAAGACGGCGATCGAAGACCGGCGATCTTCACGTCGAAAGCATAACTACTGATGCCTGGAATTGACTAGCTACCAATACAAGGTTAAAGTGGTAGTTGCCCGGACGCACTTGTTGATCGTTCGGATACGCGAGCACCTAGGTGACTCCGGTTTCGTTCAGGCTCAGAACGGACTTGTAAACGGATGCGTGTCCGACATTGAATTTCATTCCATGTAATTTAATTAATATCTACTAATATATTTCTGCGGTGGCGGAGGATTTATCCTCTTGCTAAACACCCTTCTTTGAGACACATAGCTCGAAGGTTATATATTGGTAGTTATCGATCGCATGGTATGGAATGTCAATGTGGCACGCTAAGATGCAATTGATCGAAGCTTTTGTTGAAAAGAAGAGCCTCGTGGATGATGATCAAAGCATAGCCTATTTAGGCATAGCTTTGTGCATTACGTTACCTCGTGAGCCTCACACCCCGGTAGAGTCAAAAACGGGACAAGGGAATGCAGGGAGTGCACACGTTTCTTTCAAGCTAGAAGTGGTGTTTGGGTTTTTACAAAGCCCGACATTTTTACTTATGTAGTTGATGGATTGAGACGTCTCGGATATTTTTATTGGTCGCCAATGGCCAGTTTATAGGTCCAATAGGATTGGGAAGCGTGTGTTCAGGCATAACTAATCCACTAGCGTTATTTGTGGACCGGCCCTGCAGGATCCAAGGGTTCACTATGGGGAATCCTGAGACATTGCTAGAGTGTCTCGAATCGGTTAGGAGATCGTCCTTAACCTTGACTCATGATGGAAACCAACCTCCAATATGACATTACGGTCTTTATTGTAAACCTATATACGACGACATAGTATATGGTAGCTATGCCATCTAGGATTGATACATTTACCTTGAAGTATTTTTGAAACATATTAGACACTAGTAATAATATTAAAAATATTATTCTCTATGTATCAAGAATTTTTGATCATTATAAGGTAAAATTCTATCCACCGTTTGCGTTGCATTGTGTGATGGGACTTGAGTCTTATAATTATTTCATTTTCTAAAAAGCATTGCGTTGTTTTGACTTAAAAGTTTATAAAACTTATGCACTGGCAATCCAATGGAATTAAACCCGTTTCGCGTTAGCAGTGTGGTCCAGTGATTAGCCATATTATTAGTTTTAGTAAGATTTCTCATGCCAGTCCCATGACTGACTAATAGTTTGTTTCACTTTGCAAACTCGGGTGCCCTCTTTCCACATGGGCAGCCAATTGACAGGTTTCAGGTAGGGATGTTTTCTGGACTAGAGCTTACTGATGGAGATGTTGGAAGATCTTTTCTTTTATCTTTTATTTTCTTCTTGAGTTTTTGAGACGGTATTGGATATTGATGTATTTTGGGAGATTGAGACTTTATTTCTTTCCCTGTTGTAGACATCTGTTTTGCTAAGTGCATCCTGTACTGCGTACTCTGATGTTCTGTAATGATGTTCTGTGATGACATTTCCTTTCCGCTACAAATGATTTATATGCTCTGCTATGTAACTGTGATCTGTTATTGCTTTAATTATGTTATACTCTTATGATTATCCTTACTTTCGTTCTACGAAAGTTTGGGTCGTCACATTTAGTATCAGAGCTAAAGGTTAACCTTAGCTACGGAGTAAAACATTCTTAGAACAATTCGTCTAGATAGAATCAGTAGTATTCTAAGACGAGTAGCTCATTAGAGATAGGATTAACAATGTCCTAGAATGAGCACAGCAGAATAGCACATATAAACAATCATTACATCATTATCATCTTATCATATCATCTTATCATTTCCCTTCGTCTGACTCTTTCCTTGACGGGAGACTGAGGATAGCATCAAACAGGCCTATCCCAAGTGCAGAGTGGATATCTCCGAGTGACTCTTGTGTCGACACATTAATCACAGATTAAATCACGTACCATAACAAGTAAAATTTAACAGCAGATTTGTGATAACACAATCATAATTAATTTTAATTATTTAAGAAGAATAAATAAAAAAATAAAATAGAATTCTCACAGTGATTTTAATCCTGTATAATTTAGATTTGAATTTTTGTCCAAACTCTGATCTGCTCTGAATTCGTTCTAATCAGTCCAGAAATGTAGATCTTGGACTCACGATCACAGCGGTTCTGAAATTGTTCAATTCTGAGTTCATATGCATCAATTATGAATTTATTTAGGTAGATAACATTTTTAAAATAATTAATTAAATAATAAAAAAGGTAAATACCCTTTCTTCCCCAATCAGTATCAAGGCCGCGACTTTTTCACTTGGGTTCAATTCTAGGGTTCAGGTTTTCAGTCGACTGGAAGCACGGAGTGGAGATCGGGCAGTGACACGTCGAAGGGCTGAGGGCGGCACACAGGGGGTCCCACCGACGGCGAACTCGATTGCGGCTATGGGGGTGGGCGGCGGTGCAAACCCGACGACTTTGGGGTGCCTGTTCATCGCGAATACTCCATGGTTTTTAATCAACCCCGTATAGAATCGAAGCTTGCGAAATTCTCTTCAATAAAGTCAAAAGGAGGATGGAGTTTTATAGTACGGATTGAAGGAAATTAGTGGAGGAAGAAGAGAATGATTCTGGCCATTGATGGGTGAAAGCGGCAACTACTGTATAGTGGATTAGGGTTTTGTAATGAGTTATTAATAATAAATAATATTAAATTTCTTTATTATTAGTTTTAAGCCCGTTAATCCTTTACAGCTCCAAATTCAGCCCAACAAGAGTTGTTCCGACCCAAATGCCCCCGTTTCAGACACAATGG
This sequence comes from Allium sativum, assembly GCA_030737875.1. Taxonomy (NCBI): domain Eukaryota; kingdom Viridiplantae; phylum Streptophyta; class Magnoliopsida; order Asparagales; family Amaryllidaceae; genus Allium; species Allium sativum. Next base: position 339,872,215 of record CM060912.1, read on the forward strand.
GCTAGGTCCCGTCAACCCAATCGATCGTTTTCAGTCCGTTTTATTTAAATTAAATTTTAAATCATTTATTTATTTAATTTGATTGTAACACCCCACGTCCATTAATGACACCACTAAGGGAATGCAATAACTTTCATGGAGTATTATAAGAGTATAGAACAGAATATTACAAGACAGATATATAAAATTGTACTTAAGAATATTCAAAATTTATTCGTTGCAGCGGAAAAGCAAAACATGTTTGGTTACAACATCAAAACCACATACTAGAGCCAAGTACACAAATATCCATCTTGTACAAAATTATTATCAGAGTACATAAAAGTAAAACCATAATCCCACTCCAAATAGCCATAATGGAAAACAGATAAAGTGATCATTACTTTCAACACTTCCAAGCACTTCAAGAAGAAAGAGATCCAAGTCAAGCTTCACTAATCCCACCCTGAGGACCTTGAGGGGGGGGGGGGGGGAGAAAGAAAAGAGGCGAAACAAAATGGGGTCAGACATACGTCTGGCGAATCTAGTGACTTTAACAATATAATCAGTAAAGTAACAGGATAAGAACATAAACTGGATATAAGAGACGACTGTAACATAAGAAGATATGACAAGGCAAACAAGATGGACAAGATATAACGTTAATTGCGCTTCTAATAGCTATAAGATAATTCCTACACTGCACCAGTACTAGTTCCATACTGAAAGTTGATCCCTCTTACTAAACATAATAATAATGATGATGGTAGTTTCATGTACTCCTAGCTGCTGTCATAGGAGCCGCCTGCTTCTATCTCCACTAGTTGTACCCACTACCCTCCCCATTCGATTGGCTCCCTAACTCGTAGATACCCGTGCTGGTCCCACAGTAGGGTGTATCACTCCCTGAAGTGGCAACTCGATACTACTAAAATGCACGGCTTATACCTACACGATGCAACAGTGTCTTACCTACTAGCCTGGACCCACGCACGCACATGACTCCGTTGGACTTGCACTGCCATTGCTAACTCTTTATTGACCTCTTACAATCAACCCAGTAAGCGTGTCCCGTTCTCGACCAAGTTCGAGCTCACATAGATACTAAATGGGTTACTGGTTGAAAAGAGTCCACCCATTTGACACAAGCTTCCCCCCTAAGCTTGGTCCTCACTTGGTATTCTCACTTAACCCCTCTTTATCCCCATGTCTAATCACATGTCTCATTTTGGTTAAGTGCTTTTATTATGTTTCACATGCCACCCATGTTACGCACTTAACACATAATCATCCCCATGTCTAATCACATGTCTTATCTTGGCGAAGTGTTCATTAATTTATTATAACCGTAATCTTGCAAGACCCCTCACATTAGATTGCCGTTTTGCGGTTGCTGGATATGCCGGGCGTTTCCGGGCTGGCTTATACCGCAAACCGAATCTAACCTCGTGTCTTTGCATTATTATGCATCTAATTTTTGCTTTTGACCTCTCACGTTAGACTGTCGTTTGCGGTTGCTAGATATGCTGGGCGGTTCCAGGCAGACTTCTACCGCAAACTAAGTCTAACCCGTGTCTTAGGCGTTCATTATCTCTTCTTTTATTCCAACCCAATTTCAAGTTCTGAATTATAACATATATTCCAATTGCCCACAATTTCTAATTCAAGTTATGTTTATAATTCCAATCCAATTCATGCCTATAATTCCATGTACATAAATTGTACCACTTTATGCCCCAAATCAATTACATGATTACAAATCAATTTATGCCCAATTACATACTATTCAATATTTTCCCAAACTTTTTCCCAATCATTCCAACGTTATTTGTACGCAAATCTCAATGCAATATGTTAGGCTCGAAGTTAGCCTAATCTCATAAAGAAAAAGGAAAAGAAGAAGGGAAGAGAATCATGACATCAAAACTGGCATAAAAATAGGTATATGAAATATGAACTAGCATAGAACAATAAAATAGATCCAATAGGCATATGGAGTATGAACTGGCATATGATAACAGAAATTTGATTATGAATCTAAAAGATAAGGACTTACAAACTTGATATGATCCAATAGGCGTGGTACTTCGATATTTCGATTTCTAAGTTCAAATGAATGTACAGGATTCAAAATAAACCGGATTTTAGCGAAACCAAAAATATTAGAATCTAATTGAGAATATCTTTCCAACGAATCCGAAAAATTGAAATTTCATAGCGGGAATAAAATGTTATGCCCAATTGAAAATTCAGAATAGTCGCTATGGAATTCTGGCCCTTAAAAATGGAAATTTTGCAAACGACCTCGGTTTTCGATGAAACCACTTTTGTTGGATCCATGATGTCAAGTTATTGCTAGATTCCAAAATTCATATTTTTCTAAATCAAAATGTGAGCGTGGCAAAGGAAAACGCGTTTGACCAGTTTCAGTTGATTTTAATCGACTGGAAAATGACCATTTTTCAAATTGTCTCGGAATTTGACGAAATTAGTTTTGTTAGAACCATATCGTCAATACGAAGCTAGAAAATATTTTTTTGGAATTTTTAGGATCCGTGTGTGGACCCGGTAAATTGAAATATGCGTTCAAATTCAATATATAGATTTATATTTTGATTTTGGCGAAAACTGATCGAAACAGCTTACGATACATATACCATTGTGTTAGGAATAGGGGTAATTAGCTGTGGACGACAGGCGGTGGGTCTCGTTTCGAGGTCAAAATAAAAAGGTACCGTTTTGAAATTAAATTAAATAAAACCCTCTCTCCTTCTCTAACCTAGTCAACGCCCCCCCCCTCGTTCAAATCATTCAATCGGTCTAAAAAAAAAGTGGGAAGGAGCGACGGGGGGAACCGCCGCTGCCACCCCATCGCGCCTCCCCCAGGTGGCGCGCCCACCATCGAAGCCTCCTCCCCTCGCGATGCTCTCCCCCCTCCTCTCAGCCGATGCTCTCTCCCATGAACCCCCCTCGATCGTGAAGCCCCTAAGCCCCAAAACCACTCCCAAAACCACCCCCAATTTGATTTAAAACCCTAGCGCCTACCCTCCCTCCCCCTGAGCAGCTCCGATGCCACCAACCCGCCCCACGCTACCTCGAGCTCTGATGGTGAACACGCCCCCTCTCCTATTTCAATGTAAGTCTTAATTTTTGTTTTAATCTCTGTTTTATTTATTTGAGACATAGTTTATAAACCTGATTTTTATATGTTATCATGTTTTTAAAATTAAAAGGAAGTGATTTCTTTTTTTTTATAAAGAGGACTTGATTTTTTTTAATGAAAAGAAAGTGATTTTAGTTTATAGTAAAAATATGATTTTGGTTTATAGAAAAATAAGATTTTTACTTATGAAAGTTGGGATTTTTATTTTTATAAAAGCAAAGATTTTTGTTTGTTAGAGGAATATGATTTCTTTGTTTACGAAAATATGAATTCTTTGATAAGAGAAAGGTTTGATTTTTATATGAACATCGCCATAAAGATAAGATTTTTATTATCAAGATACCGGTATAAAAATGTGATTTTTATCATATATTTAGCAAAGTAAAAATACGATTTTTATTGTTTGAATGGTTAAATAAAAATGTGGTTTTTATTTAGATGACTTCGCTTTAAAAATGTGATCTTTATTTATAGAAGAGCGAGATAAAAATATGATTTTTATAAGATAGAGAATATAAAAATATAATTTTTATATATGTAGAAAAATAAAAGTCTGATCTTTATTATATATATAGTGAAATAAAAATGAGATTTTTATTATGAACAGCGTAAAACATTGTGTGACGGAACTGGTGGAAAACAAATGCGAATCTGAACCGCTCAGAAATATAGAATGGCAGAGTGGAACTCAAAGGTGAGAACTTCTCACTTTAACTCTTGTTTTCTAGTTAAAAATATATACTAGGATGCAGACGGTGCTTAGCAGCACCCGACACCCGTCGTCCACAGACCATGGACGACTTGTATGCTTGTTTGATGTGTTGTGAAGTTTGTTTGTGATGTTGATGTGAACTGGATAATAAGCATTCATGTGTTGAAATAAAAATATTTTATCGTTAAAAATATAATTTTTAACGAGTATGTGAATAAAATAAATATTCATTTACAAATCGAACGATTTGTTTATGTACACCCATTTGAAGGATATTTATTGGGACGATAAATTTTACACGTCGCCCGAGTGCACAGATAATATTCAATGTTTGTTGATTTGAAACCCCATGCGGGTGTTGGGATGAGATTTGGCGTACACTAATCCCAATTATTTAGTAGTATGTCGATCGATTGGTTGACAGACTGTGTAAGCGTTAATTATTTATATTTAATGCTTATGCAGTTTTGTGGTGCACTTTGGATGATGGTTGATTATTTATTGTTGCAATTATATACATGTGTTGTATGGAATCCATATGATTAACATTATATGGTAATTGATTGGGCCTCATTCCAATTGGGAAAATAAAGAATATTATAAAATATATATTCATGTGTTGAATAGAATAAAGAATATTCATGTGTTGAATAAAATACATATTCATGTATTGAAAATATTCATGTGTTGAGTAAAATATTTTAAACAATAAAATTTACATCTTTATCATAATTTTATAAAATATATTAAATAACAAAAATAGTCATGTGTTGACGATACTCATGTGTTGAGAATATTCATGTGTTGAAAGAAATATAGATTCATGTATTGAATAGAATAAATATTCATTTGTTGAATAGAATAACGAAGTTATTGAAATATATAAAGTCGTGTTGATTAGAGATGCGACATTTTAACGCGAACGATATTTATATCGATTATATTCGTTTTTATAATGATTATAGAAAAGGAAGTGATTTCAAAATATAACGTTTTGAAAATATTATCATTTGTATATCGATGATGTGGAATATTCAATTTTGATTCGAAATTGAATATGAAGTTGAAATCATTTCGAAAACGAATTTAAAACGATTTATAAAATACGTTTTAAAAGGAAATCGATGAAATATAATATATATATATATATATATATATTATATATATATAATGGCCTGAATAGAACGCGCCGCGCCGCGGCAGTTCGTGAATTTCGACCATTGACTTCGAAATGACGTTACGGGAGATCCGACCGTCGGATTCTCCTGAAACCGGAACCATTGGGTTCGTATCGAAAAGAGCTTTCCAATGAATATTAGAAATTTGAAATCTAACAGTTGGATTTGGAATTATGTCCAAATCAAATTTGGAAAAGGACGCTGTAAGTGCAGTTCGGTGGCCGTTATTGAGAACCGACTGTACGGGACCTGATAAAATTATTAAAAATATTAATAATTTGTGTAAAATCATAATATATGAATTGGAAAGAACTAGGATGAAAAATTCCACATTTGTAAGGATAAAAATATATTTTTTATCAAAATGAACTAGTTTTGAACTAGATTTGAAGTGGTTTTAAAAATAATCAGAATTTCCAATATACGAAGTGGAATGGATTTGAATCGAAATTATCTTCGGAATATTTCGATGTTGGATTTCGTGATTGTACAGATATGGTTGTGGAAATTTGAAAGATATATTTATATCGTTATTTCCAATACGATATTTGTTGGTTTCAGAATTTGATATTGAATATAAGCCGATATATTTTCTATTCAGAACCTTGTATTTAATATCAAATGGGATTTTGGGTTCGTCGCGAATGGTGTCTTAAATAACACTGTTCTTGGACCCAGTGTAGAAAAGAATAAATCTTTTAATTAAGATTTAGTGAGATTGTCCAGTTAATTGGTATTTAATTGGAATTGAATTTGAATTGGTTGTTGGGGTTTATCGTGGGCGGTGTTTTGAATAACACCTGTTCTTTAACCCGATTAACAATGGAATGTGATTTTGGGTTTATCGTGAACCGTGTTTTAGATGACATTGGTTCTTTTGCCCAGTTAAAGACAGGATATTGATTTTTGGGAAGATTAAAACTAACTGGAGTTTTAATGAATCTTTAATTAGATTAAAATGATCGAGAATGGAGTATCACCAGTTTTGCTCCAAGCGATAGTTAAATCTTTAATTAGATTTGAACGTGAAATGGTAATTAATATTTACCGATAACACCATGGTGTTAGATATGGAGTATTACCAGTTTTGCTCTATGGGATGAATCGGTTGGGATTGGGCAATAAAATAAATAATTACTTCGGTGTGGTTTGCTAATCCCGACTAGTTTGGAAAACCTTGACATGGTTTGAAATGATATCCAAAGGAAGATTAAAGAATAAATTTAGAAGAATTTATCTTTGATAAAATTAATGGGAACCTTTCCCTAAGAATGTGAAAATTTGAATAAAAGAATATTCTGAATTGGAATGAGGCGTATGTTGTGTTTGTGTAACACTTGTTTATTTTATACGCGGGTTATTCAAAAAGGCCGGGTTTATACCCATTTTGAATAACCGATTCGACGATAGGTCGAAGAGGAAGACGGTGGTTGAAGGCCGGAAGTCTTCACATCGTTTGGATGATTATTGATGATCTTGATTGGGCTGTACACCCAAGAGGAGGGAATCAGTTGGTGATCGTCCAGACGTACTTGGAGATCGATGGATATGCGAGGAAAGTGCCTCCGGTTTCGTTCAGACCCAGAATGAACTTGTAAATGACTGTGTGTCTGACATTGGATTTTATTCTGTGTTGATTAATCTCTATGAAAAATACATCTGTTTGGCGGCGGAGAATTTATTCTCTTGCTTAACACCTTTCTCTGAGACGTACGAGCTCAGAGGTTGTATATCGATGGACATCAGTCGCATGGAGTGAATTGCCTGTGTGGCATGCCTAAGTGGCAAATGATCAAGGCTTCTGTTGAAAAGCAAAGTCTTGTGGTTGCTGATCAAAGCACGGCCTTTGTGGCATAGCTTGTGTAAGGCGTTAATTCGCGAGCCTCACACCTCGGTATGAGTTAAAACGGGATTAGGACCCGAGGAGTGCACGACGTTTCTTTCTAGCTATGGGTGATGTCAGTGACCAACCAGCCCTGACATTTATATACTTTTCACCTGTGTGGTTGTTGGAATGTGAGGCGCCTCGAATATATGGTCGATAACTGGCACTATGTGAGCCAACGTACAAACCATTATATAGGTCCTATAGGACCGGGAAATGTGTGTTCTGGAATTGCCAATCCTCAAAAGTAAGGGAGAACCGGCCTTGAAGGTTCCAAGGATCGGTGTGTGTGGTCCTGAGACATTTGCTAGAGTGTCTCGAATGGAGAGGAGCTTGCCACTTGCCTCGACTCATGACGGAATTCCAATTTCCAATACGACCTTTGCGGTTTTATTTGTAGAGCCTAGTATGGCGACAAGATATATAGTACCCATGCCATCTATGATTGATATTTATGATTGAAATTGTTTTAACACTATACACTTATAATAGTATCAAATGGTTTGTTTTAAACGTACCAAGCATGTTTGGCTATTATAAGGGAAAACCCAATCATTCGGCTTGCGTTGCATTATGTGATGGGACCTGGGTCTTATAATAGCTTCATTTTTCCAAAAAGCATTGCATTGTTTTGTTATATGCACTAGTGTTCTTGGGAGGAACCCCGTTCCGTGTTATACGACGTGGTCCCTTGAATTACTCTCTTTTAAAGTAAAGTTTTAAATAACTGTTTTAGTTCTCACAACAGTCACATGACTGACCTGGAGTTTATTGTTTTAACCTAAACTCTGGGTGCCCCTATTTTCTACACGGGCAGCTAGTAGTTTTGGTTTTGCAGATTTATATTCACAGGATCCTGGTTTACAGCTGGAACGATACTCGGAAAGCTCTGTATCCGTGTATTTCTTTCAGTTGTGTGTTGTATTATTTTTCCGCTGCTATGTATTTAAATGTATCTGATATTTGTCGAGTGCATTTATTCATACTCTGTATATTCTTGTATTCTGATGGAATTGTTGTAATAAACAATGAAATGTTCTTCTGTTTGCATTCCGATGTGTGTTGTTCTCAAAGCAGTCCGGGCTTTCCTTTTCGGGGAAGTTCGGGTCGTTATAGAGTGGTATCAGAGCTTTGGTTTACAGAGCTCGAGAACAAGACACATTAGAACCAAACGAAAGAATTCATCAGAGATTGGACTAGTAATGACCAATAAGAATGACTCGTTAGAGATGGGATTAGTAGTGTCCTAGAATGAGTGTAAAGAGTGAAATTTTTGAAAGATAAAAATGAAGACAAATTTTGTTTTGAAATTTAAATCGTTTTATACGTATTTGAATATTTTATTTATATTGATTTTGGACAATCGAGTATATAAAGATTTTGCATATACGCGTCATGAATGTATATTCGAAGTTTTAATATACTGGATAGATATAGAATCACACTCTGGTTGCCCGGGGACAATTCTGATGATGATTGCAACATCATCAGTATTTGTTTTCGAGTTTCGAAAGTAGGATTTCTATATATTTCCATTGACCGGTGTGAGAACCAAAATTTACATGGGATTATTGTTGTGATTTGGCATCAAAACATGATTTTCTGTTTATGTATCAAAATTATGAATTTGAAACGATAATCTACTAATTGATTGTTGGATGTGTTGTTTGATTATTGGTTTGATGTTTTGAACCATTATGCTAAATTGAACCGAATACTGAACTGTATTGAAAATTGTTTGAAAATGCATGCATATACATGTACTTACATTGAACAGGTCATAGCAAGGAGGCTAAAGCAGAAGAATAAAATTGTTTGCCCGACAAATAGGTACATGTTTACAAATTTATTGGGTTTGGATGATTTTATGAGCCGATTGGCTAGCCGCTTGGCTGTTTCTTTTTCTTTTTGGATTGATGAGGGCCATGGGAAGCTATTTGAAATATCCCGAAGTCCCTGGTGCAGGGGAGGTTATGGCGAATTTTTTTGAAAAATTTGAAAAGTTCTTAGAAACTGAAAAGTTGAAGAACTTAAGCCGTAAAGAAAATAATGAAAGTTGAGTTGGTTTGTAAAACAACTTTCAGCTTCATTCCTTTTCAGGGACGAAAAGTTTTAAATGGGGGAGATTATAACAACCCGGAAAATCTGAGCCAATTTAAAATTTTTATTTTGGATAATTTAAAGAATTTTGAATATTTAAAATGAATTATTTTAAATAATGACGACGAAAAATTTATTTTGAACAGAATTAGAGCTTATATATTTATCTGAATCGACGTTAGAATATAAATATTTATTTTTAATTATAAAAGGAATTGAAAATGGCGCGGTAGTTCGATAATTTGATTTCTAAGTTCAAATGAATGTACAGGATTCAAAATAAACTTTATTTTGGCGAAAACAAATATATTAGAATCGAATTGAAAATATCTTTCCAACGAATCCGAAAAATTGAAATTTCATAACGGGAATAAAAAGTTATGCCCAATTGAAAATCCAGAATAGTTGCTATGGAATTCTGGCCCTTAAAAATGAAAATTTTGCAAACGACCTCGGTTTTCAACGAAACCACTTTTGTTGGATCCATGATGTCAAGTTATTGCTAGATTCCAATATTCATAGTTTTCTGAATCAATATGTGAGCGTGGCAAAGGAAAACGCGTTTGACCAGTTTTAGTTGATTTTAATCAACTGGAAAATGGCCAGTTTTCAAACGGTATCGGAATTTGATGAAATTAGTTTTGTTAGGACCGTATCGTCAATACGAAGCTAGAAAATATTTTTCTGGAATTTTTAGAGTTCGTATGTGGACCCGATAAATTGAAATACGCATTCAAATTCAATATATAGATTTATATTTTGATTTTGGCGAAAACTGATCGAAACGATCGAATCAGCCTACGATACATATCCCATTGTGTTTGAAATGGGGGTAATTAGCTATGGACGACAGGCGGTGGGTCTCGTTTCGAGGTCAAAATAAAAAGATACCTTTTTGAAATTAAATTAAATAAAACCCGCTCTCCTTCTCTTACCTAGTCAACGCCCCCATGTTCAAATCATTCAATCGATCTCAAAATAAAAAAAGGGAAGGAGCGACGGGGGGAACCGCCGTTGCCACCCCATCGCGGCCCCCTCAGGTGGTGCGCCCACCACCGAAGCCTCCCCCTCCCGCCCCCGATGCTCTCCCCCCTCCTCTCAGCTGACACTCTCTCCCATGAACCCCCCTCGATCGTGAAGCCCCTCAGCCCCAAAACCACCCCCAATTCGATTTAAAACCCTAGCGCCTACCCTCCCTCCCCCTGAGCAGCTCCGATGCCACCAACCCGCCCCACGCTACCTCGAGCTCCGACAGTGAACGCACCCCACCCCCTCTCCTATTTCAATGTAAGTCTTAATTTTTGTTTTAATCTCTGTTTTATTTATTTGAGACATAGTTTATAAACATGATTTTTATATGTTATCATGTTTTTAAAATTAAAAGGAAGTGATTTCTTTTTTTTTTATGAAGAGGACTTGATTTTTTTTAACGAAAAGAAAGTGATTTTAATTTATAGTAAAAATATGATTTTGGTTTATAGAAAAATATGATTTTTACTTATGAAAGTTGGGATTTTTATTTTTATAAAAGCAAAGATTTTTGTTTGTTAGAGGAATATGATTTCTTTGTTTAGGAAAATATGAATTCTTTGATAAGAGAAAGATTTGATTTTTATATGAAGATCGCCATAAAGATAAGATTTTTATTATCTAGATAACGGTATAAAAATGTGATTTTTATCATATATTTAGCAAAGTAAAAATACGATTTTTATTGTTTGAGTGGTTAAATAAAAATGTGGTTTTTATTTAGATGACTTCGCTTTAAAAATATGATCTTTATTTATAGAAGAGAGAGATAAAAATATGATTTTTATAAGATAGAGAATATAAAAATATAATTTTTATATATGTAGAAAAATAAAAGTCTGATCTTTATTATATATATAGCGAAATAAAAATGTGATTTTTATTATGAACAGCGTGAAACATTGTGCGACGGAACTGGTGGAAAACAAATGCGAATCTGCACCGCACAGAAAAATAGAATGGCGGAGTGGAATTCAAAGGTGAGAACTTCTCACTTTAACTCTTGTTTTCTAGTTAAAAATATATACTAGGATGCAGACGGTGCTTAGCAGCACCCGACACCCGTCGTCCACAGACCATGGACGACTTGTATGCTTGTTTGATGTGTTGTGAAGTTTGTTTGTGATGTTGATGTGAACTGGATAATAAAACATTCATGTGTTGAAATAAAATATTTTATCATTAAAAATATAATTTTTAACATGTATGTGAATAAAATAAATATTCATTTACAAATCGAACGATTTGTTTATGTACACCAATTTGAAGGATATTTATTGGGACGATAAATTTTACATGTCGCCCAGCTGCACAGATAATATTCAGTGTTTGTTGATTTGAAACCCCACACGGGTGTTGGGATGAGATTTGGCGTACACTAATCCCAATTATTTAGTAGTATGTCGATCAATTGGTCGACAGACTGTGTAAGCGTTAATTATTTATATTTAATGCTTATGCAGTTGTGTGGTGCACTTTGGATGATGGTTGATTATTTATCGTTGCTATTATATACATGTGTTGTATGGAATCCATATGAATAACATTATATGGTAATTGATTGGGCCTCATTCCAATTGGGAAAATAAAGAATATTATAAAATATATATTCGTGTGTTGAATAGAATAAAGAATATTCATGTGTTGAATAAAATATATATTCATATGTTGAAAATATTCATATGTTGAGTAAAATATTTTAAACAATAAAATTTACATTTTTATCATAATTTTATAAAATATATTAAATAACAAAAATAGTCATGTGTTGACGATACTCATGTGTTGAGAATATTCATGTATTGAAAGAAATATTGATTCATGTGTTGAATAGAATAAATATTCATTTGTTGAATAGAATAACGAAGTTATTGAAATATATAAAGCCGTGTTGATTAGAGATGCGCCATTTTGACGCGAACGATAATTATATCGATTATATTCGTTTTTATAATGATTATAGAAAAGGAAGTGATTCCAAAATATAACGTTTTGAAAATATTATCATTTGTATTTCGATGATGTGGAATATTCAATTTTGATTCGAAATTGAATATGAAGTTGAAATCATTTCGAAAACGAATTTAAAACGATTTATAAAATACGTTTTAAAACGAAATCGACGAAATATATATATATATATATATATATATATATATATATATATATATATATATATAGTGGCCTGAATAGAGCGCGCCGCGCCGCGGTAGTTCGTGAATTTCGACCATTGACTTCGAATTGACGTTACGGCAGATCCGACCGTCGGATTCTCCTGGAATCGGAACCATTGGGTTCGTATCGAAAAGAGCTTTCCAATGAATAATATAAACTTGAAATCTAATGGTTGGATTTTGAATTATGTCCAAATCAAATTTGGAAAAGGTAGTTGTAAGTGCAGTTCGGTGGCCGTTATTGAAAACCGAAAGTACGGGCCTTGATAAAATTATTAAAAATATTAATAATTTATGTAAAATCATAATATATGAATTGGAAAGAACTAGGATGAAAAATTCCACATTTGTAAGGATAAAAATATATTTTTATCAAAACGTACTAATTTTGAACTAGATTTGAAGTGGTTTTAAAAATTATCAGAATTTCCAATATACGAAGTGGAATGGATTTGAATCGAAATTATCTTCGGAATATTTCGATGTTGGATTTCGTGATTGTACAGATATGGATGTGGAAATTTGAAAGATATATTTATATCGTTATTACCAATACGATATTTGTTGGTTTCAGAATTTGTTATTGAATATAAGCCGATATATTTTCTATTCATAGCCTTGTATTTAATATCAAATGGGATTTTGGGTTCGTCGTGAATGGTGTCGTAAATAACACTGTTCTTGGACCCAGTGTAGAAAAGAATAAATCTTTTAATTAAGATTTAGTGAGATTGTCCAGTTAATTGGTATTTAATTGGAATTGAATTTGAATTTGTTGTTGGGGTTTATCGTGAGCGGTGTTTTGAATAACACCTGTTCTTTAACCCGATTAACAATGGAATGTGATTTTGGGTGTATCGTGAACCGTGTTTTAGATGACATTGGTTCTTTAACCCAGTTAAAGACAGGATATTGATTTTTGGGAAGATTAAAACTAAGTGGAGTTTTAATGAATCTTTAATTAGATTAAAGTGATCGAGAATGGAGTATCACCAGTTTTGCTCCAAGCGATAGTTAAATCTTTAATTAGATTTGAACGTTAAATGGTAATTAATATTTACCGATAACACCATGGTGTTAGATATGGAGTATTACCAGTTTTGCTCCATGGGATGAATAGGTTGGGATTGGGAAATAAAATAAATAATTACTTCGGTGTGGTTCGCTAATCCCGACTAGTTTGGAAAACCTTGACACGGTTTGAAATGATATCCAAAGGAAGATTAAAGAATAAATTTAGAAGAATTTATCTTTGATAAAATTAATGGGAACCTTTCCCTAAGAATGTGAAAATTTGAATAAAAGAATATTCTGAATTGGAATGGGGCCTATGTTGTGTTTGTGTAACACTTGTTTATTTTAAACGCGGGTTATTCAGAAAGGCCGGGTTTATACCCATTCTGAATAACCGATTCGACGATAAGTCGAAGATGAAGACAGTGGTTGAAGACCAGAAGTCTTCGCATCGTTTGGATGATTATTGATGATCTTGATTGGGTTGTACACCCAAGAGGAGGAAATAAGTTGGTGATCGTCCAGACGTACTTAGAGATCGATGGATACGCGAGGAAAGTGCCTCCGGTTTCGTTCAGACCCATAACGAACTTGTAAATGGACTATGTGTTTGACATTGGATATTATTCTGTGTTGATTGATCTCTATTAAATATACATCTGTTTGGCGGCGGATAATTTATTCTCATGCTTAACGCCCTTCTCTGAGACGTACGAGCTCAGAGGTTGTATATCGATGGACATCAGTCGCATGGAGTGAATTGCCTGTGTGGCATGCCTAAGTGGCAAATGATCAAGGCTTCTGTTGAAAAAGCAAAGTCTTGTGGTTGATGATCAAAGCACAGCCTATGTGGCATAGCTTGTGTATGGCGTTAATTCGCGAGCCTCACACCTCGGTATGAGTCAAAACGGGATTAGGACCCAAGGAGTGCACGACGTTTCTTTCTAGCTATGGGTAATGTCAGTGACCTACCAGTCCTGACATTTATATACTTTTCACCTGTGTGGTTATTGGAATGCGAGGTGCCTCGAATATATGGTCGATAACTGGCACTATGTGTGCCGACGTACAGACCATTATATAGGTCATATAGGACCGGGAAATGTGTTTTCAGGAATTACCAATGCTCAAAAGTAAGAGAGGACCGGCCTTGGAGGTTCCAAGGATCGTTGTGTGCGATCCTGAGACATTTTCTAGAGTGTCTCAAATGGAAAGGAGCTTGCCCCTTGCCTCGACTCATGACGAAAATCCAATTTCCAATACGGCCTTTGCAGTTTTATTTGTAGAGCCTAGTACGGCGACATGATATATGGTACCCATGCCGTCTATGATTGATATTTATGATTGAAATTGTTTTGACACTATACACTTATAATAGTATCAAATGATTTGTTTTAAATGTACCAGGCATGTTTGGCTATTATAAGGGAAAACCCTATCCTCCGGCTTGCGTTGCATTATGTGATGGGACCTGGGCCTTATAATAGCTTCATTTTTTCAAAAAGCATTGCGCTGTTTTGTTATATGCACTAGTGTTCGTGGGAGGAAACCCGTTCCGTGTTATACGGCGTGGTCCCTTGAATTACTCTCTTTTAAAGTAAAGTTTTAAATAACAGTTTTAGTTCTCACACCAGTCACATGACTGGCCTGGAGTTTATTGTTTTAACCTAAACTTTGGGTGCCTCTATTTTCCACACGGGCAGCTAGTAGTTTTGGTTTTGCAGATTTATATTCACAGGATTCTGGTTTACAGCTGGAACGATACTCTGAAAGCTCTGTATCCGTGTATTTCTTTCAGTTGTGTGTTGTATTATTTTTCCGCTGCTATGTATTTAAATGTAATTTAAATCTCTGATATTTGTCGAGTGTATTTATTCATACTCTGTATATTCTTGTATTCTGATGGAATTGTTGTAATAAACAATGAAATGTTCTTCTGTTTGCATTCCGACGTGTGTTGTTCTCAAAGCAATCCGGGCTTTCTTCTGTTTGCATTCCGATGTGTGTTGTTCTCAAAGCAATCCGAGCTTTCCTTTTCGGGGAAATGGCAGAATATAAATAGTCAACACCGAGAAGTCAAGCCTCGCCTTGAGCCAAAAGATGCACTCCTTCTGCAGTGCAAAGCCAAAATATGTCCAGCTACCTGATACTAGGCTGCTCGTGTGAAAATAAGGGCACCCGAGTTTGCAAGGTGAAACAAACTACGAGTCAGTAATGGGACTGGTATGAGAAATCTACTTAACTAATTAAACAAAAATAATAAGGCAAATCATAGGACCACGCCACTTTCGCGGAACGGGTTTACTCCAATGATTGGTAGTGCATGAAATAAAGTAAATCATTAAACCATCACAATGCTTTTAATAAAAATGAAGCCATTATAAGACTCAGGTCCCATCACACAATGCAACGCAAGCTGGAGGATAAAGTTTTACCTTATAATGGCCAAGAAATGCTTAATATGTATAAAACAAAAGTGTTTGATATTATTACTAGTGCTTATATGTTTCAAAAACAACTTCCATCATAAATATAAATCATAGACGACATGGGTACCATATATCATGTCGCCATACTAGTAATACAATCAAATCTGCAATTTCGTATTGGAAATTAGATTCCATCATGAGTCGAGGCAAGGGGCAAGCTCCTTTCCGTTCGAGACACTCTAGCAAATGTTTCAGGACCACAAACAGAGATCCTTGGATCCTCCAAGGCCGGTCCTCTCTTACTTTTGAGGATTGGCAATTCCTGAACACACGTTTCCCTGTCCTATATGACCTATATCCGAGGCGCCTCGCATTCCAATAACCACATAGGTAAAGATAATATAAATGTCAGGGCTGGTAGGTCACTGACATCAGCCATAGCTAGAAAGAAACGTCGTGCACTCCTTGGGTCCTTATCCCGTTTTTGACTCATACCGAGGTGTGAGGCTCACGAATCAACGCTATACACAAAGCTACACCACATAGGCCATGCTTTGATAATCAACCATAAGACTTTGCTTTTCAACAGAAGCCTCGATCATCTACCACTTAGGCATGCCACACAGGCAATTCACTCCATGCGACTGATTTCTATTGATATATAACCTCTGAGCTCGTACGTCTCAGAAAAGGGCGTTAAGCAAGAGAATAAATTCTCCGCCGCCAAACAGATATATATTTAATAGAGATCAATCAGCATAGAAAAAAATCCAATGTCAGGCACACAGTCCATTTACAAGTTCGTTCTGGGTTTGAACAAAGCCGGAGGCATTATATTCCTCGCATATCCGTACAATCAACAAATACGTCCGGACGGCTACCACTTCATCTCCTTCAAGGTAGCTACTCCAATCATGAGCATCAGTAGCGCCCATCCATCCGATGTGAAGATCGCCGGTCTTGAACCTTCTTCAACTCTTCGACTTCTAATCGTCGATCAATTATTTGAAATGAGAATTAACTCGTCCTTTTCAAATAATTCACGTATATTTAGATTTTCAAATCAATTCTTCACATGGTTAAATCATTCGACATTCACATTTCAGTTCTTTAGTATAATTTCATGTCAAACGCATTCAACCATCAAATATCAAGCAAACCAAGTAGAATTGGTTTATTTCCATTCTATATCGTCTATAATATTTTATAACGATATATCGCCATTTTTATTTATTTAAAAATAGCCCTATTTAATTAAACGACGTTTCAGGTCGTGCCGAGGCACTGGCGCTATTTTTCCCTAAATTTGTTTTACACATATCTTAAAATCTAACCATTGGATCTCAACAAAGTTTATATCGTTGGGAAGATATTCCCAAAGCGAACCCAACGGTTCCAGTTTTGTGAAAATCCGATGGTCGGATCTTTCGGTATAATCGTTTGAAGTTACGATTTCAAAACGCGAACTGCAGGGGCTCGATTCGTTTTATTTAATTTATATTTATATATATAAATATAATTTATTCGAAGATTTCAGTATCGTTTTCACTAACACCTTTAAATTTCGAAAAATTTCGCCATAATCTCCTTTGTACGAGAAGGGGTTTGGAAATTTATTGGGCCGTATTAGGTACCCAATAAATCCTAATAAGCATGCATATATTTATAGTGATATATTCCAGTGTCCACAGGGGAGTGTGTATAGATCATAACTCCAGAGAATAAATTCTTGTCATCCTATAAATGGTTTTTGTGCCTTAATGACCAGAGAGATGTGTTTATTGTCATCTCCAGACCCGTGTGGGTTTTTTTTATTAATCTTGCAATTTACCGTTACAGTTTATATAGTCCAGATCAGTCATCAGTTCAACCTGTAATATATAGTCATCGCCATACAAGCCTCTCGCTCGTATGGTATATCTTCAACCTCGTCACATAAGCTCCAAATGCTTATGTGGTATACGATGAAGTATACTTATCTTCAAGAAGTATGCCATGTAGCGTATTCAAAATTAATTGTTACTATCCTATGGCGACGTTTATTATTACACACAGAACAACCAGCACTCCGCATCCAATGGCATTCACAGGAGTTGATATAATAATAAAATTGCGCATCCAATTCATTAAGGTTTACCTATTTGTCGGGCACACAAATAAATTCTTTACTCTACAGCTAATCCACTTTCCTGTTCAACACATGCATATATATATATATATATATATATATGTGCAAAACTAAGCTAAAAATAGTATTTCTAGCGAACAAAGATTTATTTCCATATATGGTTATTTTTAACACTTCCTACACATGTTAAAAATAATATTTTCAACCCACACATATTTATTTGAACAAGTGGTTATTTTTAACACTTCATATTTTGCAAAAAAATGATATTTTTAGCGAACAAAAATATATCTCAACACATGACTATTTTATTTATTTCACCTACATGTTAAAAATAATATTCATAGCAAACAAATATTTGTTTCAACACTTGTATATTTTTAGCGAGTCGTTTACATGATAAAAATGATATTTTTATCATCAGAAATATTTATTCAACACATGAACATATTTAGCACTTCATATTCACAATAAAAATGTAAATTTTATTGTTCAATTTATATATTCAACACATGAATATTATCCACTTCTCACATACGATAAAAATATGATTTTTATCGTTCTAATCCTTTATTCAACACATGAGTATTTTCTATAGTTTATATATATAATAAAAATGTGATTCTTAATGTTAAAACAATTTATTTAAAACATGAATAGTTTATATAGTTTATATATGTGATAAAATGTTATTTTTATTTTTCAAAGAATTTTATTCATCACATGAATTTCTATTCAACACATGAATATGGTTTGAACACATGAATATAGTTTCAACACATGAAAATAATTCTAACTGCATTATTAGATATTATAAAATATTATAAATGATATGGAATGGAAATAAATAGAATTTACCCGGTTTATTAGATATTTAATGGTTGAATGTGTTTGGTGTGAAAATTACATTTAAGAACTGAATTATTGATGTCGAATAATCTAACCATTGAAATGAATTGATTTAAATTCAAAATATACGTGAATTATTTGAAAAGGCCGAGTTAAATCTCATTTCAAATAATTGATCGGCGATAAGAAGTAGATGATGAAGACGACGGTTGAAGACCGGAGATCTTCACCTCGGTTGGATGATAATTGATGTTTTGATTGGGAGGCATCCCAAAATATAGATAATAAGTGGTGATTGTCAAGACGTACTTGGAGATCGATGGATATGCGAGGTATAAGGTGCATCCAGTTTCGTTCAGACCCAGAACGAACTTGTAAATGGACTGTGTGTCTCACATTGGATTTTGTTCTGTGCTGACTGATCTCTATTAAATATATATCTATTTGGCGGCGGAGAATTTATTCTCTTGCTTAACGCCCTTCTCTGAGACGTACGAGCTCAGAGTTTATATATTGATAGAAATCAGTCGCATAGAGTGAATTGCCTATGTGGCATGCCTAAGTGGCAGATGATCAAGGCTTCTGTTGAAAAGCAAAGTCTTGTGGTTGATGATCAAAGCACAGCCTGTTTTTAAAATTACGAGGTGTTACATTCTCCCCTCCTTAAAGGATTTCGTCCCCGAAATCTTCCAGTTAAGAAGAATGTATCCTACCATCCAATCATCCATCTGCTCATCCATCATCCACAAGCATCCATTGTCCTTAAAAGATTTCTAATTCTATATGAACATATGAAAAAGTGTGTGTGTTTGTTCCTTATCTAATGCAAAGATCAGACGGTCTACTGATCTAGTTGACCTCCTTAATGCAAAACATGATGGTGCCATGCATCCATTACGTATGCAAAAGAATCCTAATGATACATATCATTTCTATATGAGTGCACAACCATTCATTCAAATGCAACATTCATATGATAACACATTCAATATACATCCATTAACTTAAATATGCACACTTATTCATATGCAATATGAAGGTGATTGAGCCGATCTAGTGCCTAACGTGTGTGTAAATGCATCCATGAGAAACCACTAGCAAACACTTACATCCACTTGCATCCATTAAACCTAACATGTCTCAAACACATATTTACAACCATAGGATTTTGTACCTAAGGGTCAAATATATAATCAAGAGGATACACTAAACGATAGAACAAATATAAACAAAGCGGTAGAAAAAGGAGAAGTTAAGAACATACCCTCAAAAAGGAAAGGGTACGACATGCGTATCTTGTCTTCAGTCTCCCAAGTCGCGTCTCCTTGATCATCTCCCCATTGGACTTTAACCAACTTGACCTCTCGATTGTGTAACTTCTTGACCTCCGATCCAAGGATGCATGTAGGAGCTCGTCTAATCGTGGCATCTCGCTCCACTTCCACTTCTCTAAGCATGCTCGGCTCTACTACTTCCGCGGTATCATGTAAACACTTCCGCAAATGCGACACATGTAATACGTCATGATCACCACTAAGCTTCTTGGGAAACTTCACTCTGTAGGCCATCTGTCCAATTCCCTCTGTAATGGGGAATGGCCTTACGAACCTTGGTGCCAATTTCCCTACAGACCCAAAACGAACTACATTCCTCAACGGTGATACTTTAATAAAGACCATGTCTCCAACACTGAACTCAAGATCGGTCCTTCTCTTATCAGCATATGACTTTTGTCGGTCCTGTGCCGTCTTCATGCGTCTTCGAATCAAGTCTATCTTCTCTGAAGTTTCCTTAATCATCTCGGGCCCAAGCAAAATCTTATCCGTAGACTCCCACAAACAAGTCGGTGATCGGCAAGGTCATCCATATAGAGCCTCAAAAGGTGCCATGCCAATACTAGTCTGATAGATGTTGTTGTAGGCGAACTCTACTAATGGAAGATGTTTCTCCCACGTCCCTCCAAAGTTCAAGATACATAACCTCAAAAATCTTCTAGGATCTGATTCACTCTTTCTGTTTGGCCATCCGTCTGAGGGTGATAAGCGGTGCTCAAACACAGTTGCGTTCCTACCGCCTCTTACAAGCTCTTCCAAAACTCACTGGTGAAAATGGGATCTCGGTCGCTCACGATACTAGAAGGTATGTCGTGTAGACGAACTATCTCTCGGAGATAAACAGATGCTAACCATGTCGCTGTTCTTTTAATCTTAACGGGAATGAAATGGGCACTCTTGGTAAGTCTATCCATTACTACCAAATCCCCATATCACCCTTCCTTGACCTTGGCAACACGTCAACAAAATCCATGGAAACACTTTCTGTAATAACCCGGAAATCCGAGCCAATTTAAAATTTTTATTTTGGCAATTTTAGTGAATTTAGAATATTCAAAATGGATTATTTTAAATAATATCGATGAAAAATTTATTTTGAGTAGAATTAGAACGTGTATATTTATATACGTCATCGTTAGAATATAAATATTTATTTATAATTATAAAAGGAATTGAAAATGGCGCGGTAGTTCGATAATTCGATTTCAAATTTCAATTGAATATACCGGGTGCAAAATAAACTGGATTTTAGCGAAACCAAAAATATTAGAATCTAATTGAGAATATCTTTCCAACGAATCCGAAAAATTGAAATTTCATAGCAGGGATAAAAAGTTATACCCAGTTGAAATTTCAGAATAGTCGCTATGGAATTTTTGGCCCTTAAAAATGGAAATTTTGCAACCGACCTCGGTTTTCGACGAAACCACTTTTGTTGGATCCGTGGTGTCAAGTTATTGCTAGGTTTCAAAATTCATAATTTTCTGATTCAACATGTGAGCGTGGCAAAGGAAAACGCGTTTGACCAGTTTCAGTTGATTTTAATCGACTAGAAAATGGCCATTTTTCAAACGGTATCAGAATTTGACGAAATTAGTTTTGTTAGGACCGTATCGACAATACGAAGCTAGAAAATATTTTTCGGGAATTTTTCTAATTAGTATGTGGCCCCGGTAGATTGAAATGTGCGTTCGAATTCAATATATAGAATTATATTTCTATTTTGACGGAAACAGATCGTAACGATCGAATTGTCATATGCAACATATCCCATTGTGTTCGGAATGGGGGTAAAATGCTAGGGACGACAGTCGGTGGGTCCCGTTTAGGGATCGAATTTTAAAGTCACTTTTTGGGATATAAAATAATATAATACTTTTTTATAAAAGCCCCTATATCTTCCTCTCCCTCCTCCTTAACCCTTCACCCCCCCCCCCCCCCCATTTCATTCAATCGAACGAAAGGAAAAAGAAAAGAAAAAGAAAATTAAATCGCGCTGACCCCCCTTCCACCGTCGATCATCCACCGCTCCCCTCTGGTAGCGCCTCCACCTCCTCTTCTTAGTCGCAGCACCCTTGGCTCGAACCCCCGCCAGAAATCGAACCAGCGTCGACCCTTCCTCCGTGACCGCGAGCCACCCTGGATCCCTCGACACCGCAAGCACCATTGTTCGCCCACCGCTTGAAGTCACGCAGTTGACCTAGGGAGGGACCTTGGGCTTTTCTTGCGCCTTCTTCCTTAGTTAGGTGAGCTTTTATGATTTAAAATCTGAAAATTTCTACCGTAAGTTTTAATATTAGTTGTTTATTTTTATTTATTTAAAATAAATAGTTTTTAAAAGGGGATTTTAAATCAGTTTTGTTTATATATATATGAATAGTATAAGTAAAAATATGGTTTTTATGCTTTTGTTTAATTAAAAATAAGATTTTTATACGTATTACATGAAAATAAAGAAGTGATTTTTAAGTGTTTAAAAATATAATCTTGCTTTGTTTGAAAATATGATCTTGCTATGTTTAAAAAAAATTGATCTTTGATTTGAAAAGAGGAGATTTTTATGATATAAAGATATAATTTTCTTTGATATAAAAATAGATATTTTTATATATATAGCTTTGTATAAAAATATGATTTTTACAATATATAAATCGAAATAAAAAATCGGATTTTTAATATATATTTGGCGATGTAAAAGAAGTGATTTTTACTTTGCAAAAGAAGTGATTTTTATATAGAGAATGGCGAGAGAAAAATATGATTTTTATATATGAAGCAACGAAATAAAAATATGATTTTTATTTATGTGGAGGGATAAAATTTTGATTTTTATATAATAGAGATTATAAAAATATGATTTTTATATACTAGAGAATATAAAAATGTGATTTTTATATATGTAGTGAATACGGACGACGAAAGTAACAAAGGGCGAGCACGGCGAAGATTTCCTACATATGAAGAGTCGTGATGTTTGGTTTAGCTAATCGGTGAGAACTCCTCACTTTTATTTCAATTTCTAGTTTGAAATATATACTAGGATGCAAACGGTGTTTAGTAGCACCCGACACCCGTCGTCCACAGACCATGGATGACTTGTTTGTTTGGTTGCTGTGTTGTGAAATTTGATTGTGTGATGTGGAATGAAATAAAATATTTTATAGTGGAAAATATTTTATAGTAAAAAATATAATTTTTAACATGTATATAAAATAAATATTTATAAATGAATCGGACGATTTGTTTATATACACTGATTTGACTGATATTGATTGGGACGATAAATTTTACACATCGCCCAACTGCACAAATAAAATCTGTGTTTGATTGTTTGAAACCCCACACGGGTATTGGGATGATATATGACATACACTAATCCCAATAATTAGTTGTATGTCGATCGATTAATTGACAGACTGTTATAAGCGTTAAATATTTATATTTGATGCTTATACAGTGTAGAACACACTTTGGATGATGGTTGATGATTTATCGTTGCTGTTATATATGTGTGTTGTAGAAAATCCATATAATTAACATTATATGGTAATTGATTGGGCCTCGTTCCGATTTAGAAAATAATTTCATGTGTTGAAATAAAATAAATTCATGTGTTGAATAGAAAATAAATTCATGTGTTGAATTGAAAACATTCATGTGTTGAATAAAAGCCGTGTTGATTAGATTGACGCCATTTTGACGTGAACGATATTTATATCGATTTTATTTGTTTTTAATGAATATTGAAAAGTGATTTCAATAATCGAATATTTTAGTAAATGAATTCGAATTGAATTGAATAGAAAATAAATTCGAATTAAATTGAATAGATTTGAAATTCGAATTGAATTGAATAGAAAATGAATTCGAATTAAATTGAATAAACAATGAATTCGAATTAAATTGAATAGAAAACGAATTCAAATCGAATTGAAATTAAATTGAATAGAAATAGAATTCAAATCGAATTGAAATTGAATTGAATAGAATTCAAATCGAATTGAAATTGAATTGAAATCAAATAGAAATGAATGTAAAAAGGAATTTAAAAAGGAGAATTCAATTTTGATTTGAAATCGAATAAGAAGTTGAAATCGTTTTGAAAACGAAATTGAAACGATTTATAAAATACGTTTTAAAAGGAAATCGACGAAATATATATATATATATATATATATATATATATATATATATATTATATATAATGGCCTGAATAGAACGCGCCGCACCGCACCAGTTCGTGAATTTCGACCATTGACATCGAATGGATATTGCGGGAGATCCGACCGTCTGATTCTCCTAAAATCGGAACCGTTAGGTTCGTATCGAAAAGAGCGTTCTAACGAATATTAGAAATGTGAAATCTAACGGTTGGATTTGGAATTATGTCCAAATCAAATTTGGAAAAGGTCGTTGTAAGTGCAGTTCGATGGCCGTTGATGGAAATCGACTGTATGGACCTTGATAAAATTATTAAAAATAGTAATAATTTATGTAAAATCATAAGAAATGATTTGTGAAGAATTGGGATGAAAATTTCCATATTTGAAAAGATAAAAATAGATTTTTATCGAAATGAACTAGTTTTGAACTAGAATTATAATTTTATTTATTTCTAAAATAAATAAAGTGGAATTGAAATGGTTTTGAAAATAACCAAAATTTCCAATATATAAATTTGAAATGGATTTGAATTGAAATTGTCTTCGGAATATTTCGATGTTGGATTTCGTGATTATACAGATATTGTTATGGAAATTTGAAAGATATATTTATATCGTTATTTCCAATACGATATTTGTTGGTCGTAGAATTTGATATTGGATATAAGCCGGTATATTTTCTATTCAGAGCCTTGTATTCAATATCAAATGGGATTTGGGTTTGTCGTACACGGTGTCTTCATTAACACTGTTCTTAAGCCCAGTTGAGAAAAAGATTAAATCTTTTTATTTAGATTTAATGAAGTGTACCAATTAAATGGTATTTAATTGGAATAGATTTTGAATTGATTTTTGGGTTTATCGGGAACGGTGTTTTAAATAACACTTGTTCTTTAACCTGATAATTAATGGAATGTGATTTTGGGTTGTCGTGAATGGTACCTTCAATAATATTGTTCTTAGACCCAACTGAGTTAAGAAAATCAGAAACTAACTGAAGATTAGTTAAGATGAATGGTTTCTTGGGTATTGATCTGATGTTGGTTTCGGCCTTCAGGGTAAATACTTAAGGAATTGCTCACTTGCAATTTTACGGTTAAAAGCTGATAGAATGGAATGTGATTTTGGGTTTATCGTGAACCGTGTTTTAAATGACATTGATTCTTTAACCCAGTTAAAGATTAAAACTAAGTGGAGTTTTAATGAATCTTTAATTAGATTGAAAAGATCGAGAATGGAGTATCACCAGTTTTGTTCTAGGCAATAGTTAAATCTTTAATTAGATTTGAACGTGAAATGGTAATTGAATTTACCGATAACACCGTGGTGTTAGATATGAAGTATTACCAGTTTTACTTCATAGGATGAATAGGTTGGGATTGGGAAATAAAATAAATGATTACTTCGGTGTGGTTCACTAATCTCGACTAGGTTGAAGTGATATTCAAAGGAGGATTAAGGAATAAATTTAAAAGGATTTTTCTTTGAAAAATTAATGGGAACCTTTCCCTAAGAATGTGAAATTTAGAAACTAACTATAGTTTAGCTAGGCAGAATGGTTTCCTGGGTATTGATCTGATGTTGGTTTCGGCCTTCGGGGTTAATATTTGGGGAATTATTCTCTTGTTAATTTACGGTTAGTGGCCGATGAATTGGAATGGGGCGTATGTTGTGTTTGTGTAACACTTGTTTGTTATATACGCGAGTTATTCAGAAAGACCGGGTTTATCCCATTCTGAATAACTAATTCGACGTGGTGTCGAAGATGAAGACGGTGGTCGAAGACCAGAGGTCTTCACGTCATTTGGGTGATTACTGATGATCTTGATTGGGCCGTACACCCAAGAGGAGGGAATCAGTTAGCGGACGTCCAGACGTACTTGGAGATCGATGGATATGCGGGGTACTAGGTGCCTCCGATTTCATTCAGACCCAGAACGGACTTGTAGATGGACTGTGTGTCTGACATTGGATATCATTCTGTGTGATTGATGGATATCGGTTGCATGGAGTGGTCTGCCTGTGTGGCATGCTAATATGCAAATGATCAAGGCTTCTGTTGAAAAGCAGAGTCTTGTGGTCGATGATCAAAGCACAGCCTGTGTGGCATAGCTTTGTGTAACGTTGATTCACGAACCTCACACCCCGATTGTGAACCAGAAACGGGAGAAGGACTTCAGGGAGGGCATGCATTTCCTTCTAGCTAGAAGTGGCGTCAGTGATTTTACACGCCCTGACGAGTTTGACTTATGTTGTTGTTGCTGTTGCGAGGCGCCTCGGATATATCGGTGACTATGTGAAGCCGATTGAGTCATTTGTTTGCTCATTTACGCCCCAAAGGGCGGGGAATCGCATTGTTCAGGCACTATAATCCACATCGAGTGGACCGGCCATGTCGCTCTATGGGGCAGTTGCGGCCTGAGACATGGGATAGATTGTCTCGAATCGGTTGAGGACGATCCCTTGCCTCGGTTCACAGAAGGAAATCCAATTTCCAAATACGTGACTTTGCGATTTTGATTGTAGAGCCTAGTATTGGCGACATGATATATGGTACCCATGCCGTCTAGGATTGATACTTATGATTTGAAGTGGTTTTATACACTATGCACTTATAATAGTATCAAATGGTTTTTTTAAACGTACCAAGCATGTTTGGCTATTATAAGGGAAAACCCTATCCCCCGGCTTGCGTTGCATTGTGTGATAGGACCTGGGTCTTATAATAGCTTCATTTTTCTTTATTTAGCATTGCGATGTTTGTTCTATACACTGGTATTCTTGGGAGGAAACCCGTTCCGTGTTATACGACTTGGTCCCTTGATTTACCTAACTTTAAAATAAAGATTAATAACTGTTTTAGTTCTCGCACCAGTCCCATGACTGACCTAGAGTTTATTGTTTTAACCTAAACTCTGGGTGCCCTTATTTTCCACACGGGCAGCTAGTAGTTTTGGTTTTGCAGATTTATATTCAGAGGATCCTGATTTACAGCTGGAATGATGCTCGGAAAGCTCTGTATTCGTGTATTATTTTCAGTTGTGTTTTGTATTGTTTTTCGGCTGCTATGTAAATTATTGTAATCTCTGACATTTATCGAATGTATTTTATTCATTTATACTCTGTATATTCTTGTATCTGATGGAATTGTTGTAATAAACAATGAAATATTCTTTTGTTTGTGTTCTGATTCGTCTTATCCTCAATTCAACCCGTTCTTTCCTTACCGGGGAAGTTCGGGTCGTTTCAGCTGAACAAAAGAAGCCTGGTGGTTTGCTTCACCCTTTAGAGGTTCCACAGTGGAAATGGGAAAGTGAGCGGTTGGGCCGGTCCCCACCTAACGGTAGTGGATTGGCAATTCCTGAACACACGTTTCCCGGTTCCTTTGAACCTATAGTATGACCACTAACGGCCTATAATTCTGAGGCGCCTCAAAATCCATCATCCACATAAGTAAAATGCCAGCCAGTTTAAGCACTGACACTACCCCTAGCTAGAAAGAAACGTGTGCACTCCCTACGGTCCATATCCCGTTTTTGACACATACCGGGGTGTGAGGCTCGCGAAGTCACGCTATACACAAAGCTATGCCATGATAGGCTATACTTTGATCATCCCACAAGGCTCTGCTTTTCAACAAAAGCCTTGATCATTTGCATCTTGGCGTGCCACATTGACAATTCATGTCATGCGATCAATCACTATTAATATATACCAGGGTGTTAAGCAGAAAATAAATTCTCCACCACCAATCAGATATACATTAATAAAAATCAATTTAATTCACATGGAACGAAATCCAATGTCAGACACGCATCCATTTACAAGTCCGTTCTGGGTTTGAACGAAACCGGAGACTGAGAGGTCCTCGCATATCCGGACAATCAACAATACGTCTATACGGCTACCACTGAAGCCCCTTCAAGGTAGCTACTCCCATCATGGGTCTCAGTAGCAACACATCCATCCGATGTGAAGATCATCAGTCTTCAATCACCATCTTCAACTTTGCCTCTTCATCGTCGTGGTAATTATTCGGAATGGGTTACACCCGGTCTTTCCAAATAACTTGCGTATTTTAATAATTAAAAATCAAGTGCTGTATAAAACACATCCAACGCCTCATTCCAATTCAGAATATTCTTTTAAATAAAATATTCACATTATCATATCAAAGATAAATTCTTCAAATTTATTCTTAAATCTTTCTTTTAAAGATTTATTAAAACCCCAATTTGGTTTTAAATATCAAAAATCATTATTCAATGATTATTTAAATCTAAGAAACTATTCTTATCTTTAACTGGGTTAAAGAACTAATGTCATTTTAAAACACAGCTCACGGTAAACCCAAAATCATCTCCCATAAAATATGGAATATTCACAGGATTCAAATCAATATATATAATCGTTATAAATTTCTGTATCCGATCAATAATATAAATGGAATAACGGCAAAGCCTCTTAAATTCCATATGTTGTATCGGTCTTCTTTTACAGAAGCTTATCTCGGTTATTATAAATTCGAATTCCATCCAATTCCAATTTAATATATTAAATTGGAAAACTTTACTTTTGGAAAATTCCCATTTAAATCTTAAATAAAGATTTATAAATTCCAAATCAAATCTTTTCACTGTCAGCTGAGTTAAAGAACAAATGTCGCTTAAAAACATAGTTCACAATAAACCCAACTCACATTTCATCTTATTTCAATCACTAAATATAATTGAAACTTTTAATAATCTAAATTAAAAGATTATTCTTTTCATACGGGGTTTAAGAACAGTGTTATTTAAGACACTATTGACGACAAACCCAAAATCCAATTTATTTAATTTAATTCCAATTGAATATTAGCAAATTGGAAAACTTCATTAAATCTAAATTTAATGATTTATTCTAGTTAATAACTAGTTCATTTCAATAAAAAAATATTTTCCTAAAATATATTCTTTTTCTAAGATATTTTCTAAAATATTCTTTTCTAGAATATTCTTTATTGGAATGTGACTCAACCAACAACCATGTATTGCATGAAATTAACCATCATGATAAATAATTATCAAACACCTAAATAACAACCAAAGTGGATTCTACACTAAATATTGGGACTAGTGTAGATCAAATATCATCCCAACACCCGTATGGGGTTTCATCAAACCATCAAATAATAAATTATTTGTGCACTTGGGCGATGTGTAAAAATTATCGACCCAATCACATAAATAAGTCGGATGACTTGTAAATGGAAGTGTAATATTCAGTTTGAATATACTAAACATTATATCAAGCATTTCAACATTACGGACATATATTCCATGCCATCCCTAACATCATATTTTTAACATATGATCTTTTAATGTAACTAATTGACAATAAAAATATTAACTTTCATATCTTTGTGTAATCCCTTCCAGTGGCCAAAAATGTATATTTTGGTGTAAATCTCTTTAATTACCAAAAATATATGTTTTGGTGTTATCCTTTTAAATAACCAAAAATGTATATTTTGGTGTTAACCTTTTAAATAACCAAAAAATGTATATTTTTATGTTGACCTTTTAAATAACCAAAAATGTATATTTTGGTGTTGACCTTTTAAATAACCAAAAATGTATATTTTGGTGTTGACCTTTTAAATAACCAAAAATGTATATTTTTATTTCATTCTTTTTAAGTGACAAAAATAACTATTTTTGTCTGATTCTTTTTATGTAAACAAAAATGATTATCTTGTCTAATTCTTTTAATGTAAAAAAATGTCTATTTTTGTTTAACTCTTTTTATTGTACAAAATATGATAATTTTGTTTAACTCTTTTTAACGCACAAAATATGATAATTTTGTCAAATACTTTTAATGTTAACAAAGATGCATATTGTGTCAAATCCTTTTATAGCAAACAACAATGCATTTTTGAACAAATCCTTTTAATGTAAACAAAAATGCAATTTTGAACAAATCCTTTTAATGTAAACAACAATGCAATTTTGAACAAATCCTTTTAATGTAAACAAAAATGAAATTTTGAACAAATCCTTTTAATGTAAACAAAAATGCAATTTTGAACAAATCCTTTTAATGTAACATAAATGATCATTTCTAATAAATTCCTTTTAATGTGACATAAATGATCATTTCTACTTCATTCTTTCAAAGTGGCAAAATGAATGTTTTCTAATTAATTTTTCTAAAGTGACAAAAATGAATGAATTTACTTCATTCTTTTCAAAGTGACAAAATGAATGTTTTCTAATTCATTTTTCTAAAGTGACAAAAATGAATGAATTTACTTCATTCTTTTCAAAGTAACAAAATGAATGTTTTCTAATTCATTTTTCTAAAGTGACAAAAATGAATGAATTTACTTCATTCTTTTCAAAGTGACAAAATGTGTGATAACCCGTAACTTCCCCGGTAAGGAAAGAGCAGATACTTTGAGAACAACACACAAAAGAATGCGGACAGAAGAACATTTCATTGTTAATTACAACAAATCCATCAGAACAAAAGAATATACAGAGTATGAATAATATTACACAGAAAATATCAGAGATTTAAATTACATTTAAATACATCGCTGCGGAAAAATAATACAATACACAACTGAAAGAGATATACGGATACAGAGCTTTCCGGATATCGTTCCAGCTGTAAACCAGGGTCCTATGAATATAAATCTGCAAAACCAAAACAACTAGGTGCACGTGCGGGAAATAGGGGCACCTAGAGTTTAGGTTAAAACAATAAACTCCAGGTCAGTCATGTGACTGGTGTGAGAACTAAAATAGTTATTAATCTTTATTTTAAAGTTAGGTAAATCAAGGGACCACGCCGTATAACACGGAACGGGTTTCCTCCTAAGAATACCAGTGCATAAAACAACAACGCAATGCTAAATAAAGAAAAATGAAGCTATTATAAAACCCAGGTCCCATCACATAATGCAACGCAAGCCGGAGGATAGGGTTTTACCTTATAATAGCCAAAGAATGCTTGATACATTTAAAAACAGATCATTTTGATATTACTATAAGTGTATAGTGTCAAAAAAAATTCAATCTTAAATATCAATCATAGACGGCATGGGTACCATATATCATGTCGCCATACTAGGCTCTACAATCAAAACCGCAAATATCACGTATTGGAAGTTGGGTTTCCATCTGCGAACCAAGGCAAGGCGCAATCCTACCGTTTCGAGACTTCTAGCCCGAGCCTCAGGACTCAGCCGCAACTGTACCTAGGCAACATGCAGGGCCAGTCCACCGATGTGGATTAAACTTAAACCCTGATCATGCGTTTTCCCCGCCCTTTGGGGCGTAAGTCTGGTCCGTCTGCCGACCAGAATGCATCGGCCGAAACCGATATAACCGAGGCGCCTCGCAACAACAACAACCACATAAGTCAAACTCGTCAGGGAATGTAAAACCACTGACGTCACTTCTAACTAGAAGGAAACGCATGCTCTCCCTGCTCTCCTCTCCCGTTACTGGTTCACAACCGGGGTGTGAGGCTCGCGAATTCACGTTACACAAAGCTACGCCACATAGGCGGTGCTTTGATCATCAACCACAAGACTTTGCTTTTCAACAAAAGCCTCGATCAATTGCCACTTAGGCATGCCACACAGGCAATTCACTCCATGCGTTTGATATCCATCAATATATAACCCCTGAGCTCGTACGTCTCAGAGAAGGGCGTTAAGCAAGAGAATAAATTCTCCACCGCCAAACAGATATATATTTAATAGAAATCAATCACACAGAATAAAATCCAATGTCAGACACACAGTCCATTTACAAGTTCGTTCTGGGTATGAACGAAACCGGAGGCACCTAGTACCCCGCATATCCATCGATCTCCAAGTACGTCTGGACAACCACTAACTAATTCCCTCCTCTTGGGTGTATAGCCCAATCAAGATCATCAGTAATCACCTAAACGACGTGAAGACCTCTGATCTTCGACCACCGTCTTCATCTTTGACTTATCGTCGTATCAGTTATTCAGAATGGGATAAACCCGGTCTTTCCGAATAACTCGCGTATATAACAAACAAGTGTTACACAAACACAACATACGCCTCATTTCAATTCATCAGTCACTAACCGTAAATTAACAAGAGAATAATTCCCCAAATATTAATCCTGAAGGCCGAAACCAACATCAGATCAATACCTAGGAAACTATTCTGCTTAGTTAACCTATAGTTAGTTTCTAAATTTCACATTTTTAGGGAAAGGTTCCCATTAATTTTATCAAAGATAAATTCTTTTAAATTTATTCTTTAATCCTCCTTTGAATATCACTTCAAACTAGTCGGGATTAGCGAACACTACAACAAAAACACCATATTACAACTTTAATTTTACAACGGTGGTAAAAGCGCCGTTGTAATAAATGGTTTTTTACAATGGTGGTAAACGCACCGTTGTAATAAATGGTTTTTTACAACGGTGGTAAAGACACCGTTGTAATAAATGGTTTTTTACAACAGTGGTAAAAGCACCGTTGTAATAAATGGTTTTTTACAATGGTGGCATTCCCTAAAGTTGTAATAAACATATTTTTAACAACTTTTTGTTTTGTTAGTTGTAATAGATGCCCATTACAAACTTCATGTTTATAATATCTATATTTAATAACTAATTATATTAATATTTAATAATAATTAATAATTAATAATAAACTTAGGAATCAATAATATTTATTAAATAATTAATAGTTAATAAGTGGTAATTAATGTTTAATAGTTAATGTTAACTGCTTATTAATTAATATTTAGGTGACATATACATTATAAGCTTTTAATAGTTATTACTCGATTATAACTAAGTAGAAATAAGTAAAAGTTAAATAATAACTATTGTTAATATGAAATAATCCTAATTAATAATTAACATTTAATTAATAACTAATTAGTAAGTAATAATTAATAATCAATAATAAGTAAACAAATAAATATTACTTAATTAATTAATAATTTACAAATAATTCATCTGTGTGGAGTTCACATGTATTTGCGTGTGAGGTTCAAGTATGTTTTTTTTAAGATGTACCAATTAGTTTATAATCTATGATGAACGTAATTTTTTAATTTAATAATTATTAACTAATAATAACTATAAAAAATAAATTTAATAAATAATCAATATGTAACAAAATATTTAATAATTCAAAATTAATCACCATATTACAATTAACTAAATATTTGCAACGTTCGATAGACGACAATTGCAATAACAAATTTATAAAAATTGATTTTTCTCGACATTTGTAATAAAGGGTTTTTATAATTGGTTTTTCTTGATAATAACTTATACACGTCATTATTTATAATTTAATATTTAACATCAAATGTTTGATGATCAATATTTAACATTTAATATTTCATTTATAAGTAATATTTAATATGTAACATTAATAGGTAATAACTAATAACAAAAAGTAATATCTAATACTATTAATAAGTATATTTACCCTTATGATCCGTCGGCCCAACCAAACGTACCCGACCCGCCATCCCTTATAACCCTAATTCCATCGTAACCCCCTTCATTCACTCAAGCTGCCTCACAAATTTCTCAAAACCGAATTGAAGAAAAACCCTAGATCCCCTTTTCTTCCTCCGTAACATGAGATAACCGACTTCGCAACTACCCCTTCGACCTCCTCAATGATTCGCCATCAACCCTAAACCCCCACAGACCACCAGTTCGGCCATCGCCAGCCAACCCCCGAGCCTTCACGACGAGCGATCTCGAATTAAGCTAAGTTTCTCCTTTTTACTCGTTTTAAATTAGCTGTAATATTTTGTTTGTTTAATTTGGGTTAGATCTATATTTCGAAACTGCTATGGTATGTCTATTTTGCTTTTTTCGATGGGTTCTTTGCTTGTTGAGTGGATTTTGGAATTGGTTTATTGAGTTATCGAGGAATTTGAGGAACTGTTAGTTGGTTGTTGGTTTTGAGGAAGTTTCGAAGGGTTTGTTGTGGTTCTATGGTTTTGCAGCCTTGTGGTTCTATGGTTTTGCTGCTTGGGATTATTGTGATCTGTTCTTGCAAGTTTTATTTTGGTTTGTCTGTGCATTTTGTGTTCTAATTCTAGGCACAGGTGGCTATTTTGCTTATAAACTTGATGAATATGCAAAAAAGCTTTGCTGCGGCATAGCTATGCAGTGATTGCACTGCAAAGCTTTGCCTAAGCTTGCAAAGCTTTGCCTAAGCTTTGCATTGCAAAGCTTTGCCTAAGCTTTGCATTGCAAAGCTTTGCACTGCTATTTGCAGTGCAAAGCTTTGCTATGCAAAAGCTTTGCCAAAGCTTTGCTGCGGCAAAGCTTTGCACTGCTATTTGCAATGCAAAGCTTTGCTATGTAAAAGCTTTGCCAAAGCTTTGCTGCGGCAAAGCTTTGCAGTGCAAAGCTATGCAGTGATTGCACTGCATAGCTTTGCCGCGGCAAAGCTTTGCACTGCTATTTACAGTGCAAAGCTTTGCTGCGGCAAAGCTTTGCACACTGTGCAAAGCTTTGCCAAAGCTTTGCTGCCGCAAAGCTTTGCTGTGCAAAGCTTTGCTGCAGCAAATCTTTGCACTGCAAGTAGCAGTGCAAAGCTTTGCCGCAACAAGCTTTGCACTGCAAAGCTTTGCCGCGGCAAAGTGATTGCACTGCATAGCTTTGCCACGGCAAAGCTTTTCAGTGCATTGTATATAACAAAATGAATCATCCAACGTTACATGCATTGTATATAATGGTCAGGTTATTTACGTATATAATGGTTTGAATGCATTGTATTAGCTGTTTATTTTGTGCACTCACATTTTTCCAATTTTTGTTACATGCATAAATCTATACTGCAGCACTAACAGTTTGATAATTTCTTTCTTAGGAACGGATATTAAGGAGAAAAAGGAGCACAAGGAGATTAACAGGAGCAGAAGAAAGTTAGAACTGTTATAAAGCCTTTGTATCTTCAGTTTTGTCAATGTATTATGTAAAAAAAATGATGAGTTTGAAATTAATAATATATTGTTTTGGTTCATGGTTTAAGTTTGTTTGATATTTTCAGTTTTGTAGATAATATGTTCTGCAATGAATTCTTTTATTAGTAATATGTATATAATTTGTGGATATATTACAATTGTAAAATATAAAAATTGTAATAAAATGTAAAAATTAAAACAACAACGGTGCATAACTGTTGTAATAAACTTATTACAACGGTGGAAAAAAGTTGTAAAATATACATATTACAACGGTCTTGCAACAGTGCAGAAAAGTTGTAAAAGATATTAGGCTATTACAACTTCTTAAGACACGACGGTTTGCCCACCGTTGTAAAAACCCTATTACAACGGTGTTCCACCGTTGTAATAGGGTCATTTTGTTGTAGTGGAACCACACCGAAGTAATCATTTATTTTATTTCCCAATCCCAACCTAGTCATCACATGAAGTAAAACTGGTCATACTTCATATCTAACACCACGGTGTTATCGGTAAATTCAATTACCATTTCACGTTCAAATCTAATTAAAGATTTAACTATCGCCTGGAGAAAAACTAGTGATACTCCATTCTCGATCATTTCAATCTAATTAAAGAATCAATGTCATTTAAAATACGATTCGTGATAAACCCAAAATCACATTCCATTCTATCAGCCTTTAACCGTAAAATAGCAAGTGAGCAATTCCCTAAGTATTAACCCTGAAGGCCGAAACCAACATCAGATCAATACCCAAGAAACCATTCAACTTAACTAATCTCCAGTTAGTTCCTGATTTTCTTAACTCAGTTGGGCCTAAGAACAGTATTATTGAAGATACCGTTCACGATAACCCAAAATCACATTCCATTAATTATCGGGTTAAAGAACAAGTGTTATTTAAAACACCGTTCACGATAAACCCAAAAATCAATTCAAATTCAATTCTAATTAAATATCATTTAATTGGTACACTTCATTAAATCTAAATAAAAAGATTTAATCTTTTTCTCAACTGGGTTTAAGAACAGTGTTAATGAAGACACCATTCACGACAAACCCAAATCACATTTGATATTAAATACAAGGCTCTGAATAGAAAATATATCGGCTTATATTCAATATCAAATTCTACGACCAACAAAAATCATATTGGAAATAACGATATAAATATATCTTTCAAATTTCCATAACAATATATGTATAATCACGAAATCCAACATCGAAATATTCCAAGGACAATTTCGATTCAAATCCATTCCAATTCAATTATTGGAAATTCTGGTTTCTTTTAAAACCATTTCAAATCCAATTTATTTATTTAAAAAAATAAATTATTATTCTAATTCAAAACTAGTTCATTTCGATAAAAATCTATTTTTATCCTTTCAAATATGGAGTTTTTCACCCCAATTCTTCACAAATCATTTCTTATGATTTTACACAAATTATTATTATTATTAATAATTTTATCAAGGCCCGTAAAGTCGATTTCCATCGACGGCCATCGAACTGCACTTACAATGATCTTTCCAAATTTGATTTGGACATAATTCCAAATCCAACCATTAGATTTCTAATTTCTAATATTCGTTAGAAAGCTCTTTTTGATACGAACCCAACTGTTCCGGTTTTAGGAGAATCCGACGGTCGGATCTCCCGTAATATTCGTTCGAAGTCAATGGTCGAAATTTGTGAACTGCCGCGGTGCGGCGCGTTCTATTCAGGCCATTATATTTTATATATAATATATATAATATATACTTCGTCGATTTCCTTTTAAATCGTATTATATAAATTGTTTTAAATTCGTTTTCAAAATGATTTCAACTTCCTTTTCAAATTCAAATCAAAATTGAATTTTTCAATATAAATTCGTTTTAATTTCATTTCACATCGATTTCAATTCAATTTCGATTTAATTCGAATTTCAAATCTATTCAATTTAATTCGAACTTCAATTCATTCAATTCAATTCGAATTTCAAATCTATTCAATTTAATTCGAATTTTGAAATCACTTTCAATATTCATTGAAAAATGAATAAAATCGATATAAATATCGTTCACGTCAAAATGGCGTTAATCTAATCAACACGGCTTCATATATTTCTATTTTCAAATATTCTATTTCAAATATTTCTATTCAAATATTTCTTTTTCAAATATTTCTATTCAAATATTTCTTTTCAAATATTTCTATTCAAAACTGGAATGAGGCCCAATCAATTACCATATAATGTTAATTATATGGATTTTCTATAACACATGTATATAATAGCAACGATAAATAATCAACCATCATCCAGAGTGCACCACACAACTGCATAAGCATTAAATATAAATAATTAGCGCTTACACATTCTATCAATCCATCGATTGACATACAACTAAACAATCGAGATTAGTGTACGTCAAATCTCATCCCAATACCCGTGTGGGGTTTCAAATCAACAAATACAGATTTTATTTGTGCAGTTGGGCGATGTGTAAAATTTACCGTCCCAATCAATATCAGTCAAATCAGTGTATATAAACAAATCCTCCGATTTGTTTATAAATGTTTATTTTATATACACGTTAAAAATTATATTTTTAACTATAAAATATTTTCCACTATAAAATATTTTATTTCATTCACCATCACACAATCAAATTTCACAACACATCATTCAAACAAACAAGACATCCATGGTCTGTGGACGACGGGTGTCGGGTGCTACTAAACACCGT
The DNA here is from genome assembly GCA_030737875.1 of Allium sativum. Lineage (NCBI taxonomy): Eukaryota > Viridiplantae > Streptophyta > Magnoliopsida > Asparagales > Amaryllidaceae > Allium > Allium sativum. Next base: position 339,910,072 of record CM060912.1, read on the forward strand.
CTGCATCCTAGTATATATTTCAAACTAGAAAATAAATTAAAAGGTGAGGAGTTCTCACCAACTAGCTAAACCACACGCCACAACTCTTCATATATAGGAAATCTTCGTCGTGCTCTCCTTTTGTCGCTTTCATTGTCCGTAGCCACTACATATATAAAAATCACATTTTTATATTGTTACTATGTATATGAAAATCACATTTTTATAATCGCTCTATATGGAAAAAATTTATTTTTATACCACTACTATATAGATAAAAATTCTATTATTATACCGCTACTACATAGATAAAAATTCTATTATTATACCGCTACTACATAGATAAAAATTCTATTTTTACATCGCTACTACATAGATAAAAATTCTATTATTATACTGCTACTATATAGATAAAAATTCTATTTTTATACCGCTACTACATAGATAAAAATTCTATTTTTACATCACTACTATATATATAATTTTTATTATTATACTGCTACTATATAGATAAAAATTCCATTTTTATCTTGCTAGTAATATAATAAAAATTATATTGTTTATATTTTATAAAACTATGCTATTTATTTTCAAAAATCGATTTTAAAACAATGACATCTTATATTTTCTAAAATCAATGACATTTCATTTTTAAAACAATGACATTACATTTTTATATAACAATGCAACTATATATAAAAATATTCTATTTCTAATGAATGCTCTTTTTCCATTTTTCTATTTTCAGATTTAAAAACAATGCTAATTTCATTAATAAAATTAACATCTAAATTAGCTAGGGTAATTAGTTTAATTACCCTCTTCTTCATCCGTCTGTAACTCATTTCAGACCTTCACGAGCTATGCTCCAACTTAGGGTTGCAAACGGTCATCACCACACTCGCCTAGAGCCAGATCAGAAGCTACGCCGTCGGTGGCCTTGGGGCGTGCTAACATCGCCTGAAGCACGGAGAAGCTCGGTGGTCCCCACCTCCCTCAATTCGCGTGCGATTATCAGCATTTCCGGTCCAGGATTTGAACGACACGGGCTACGAGAAGTCACCATCTTCGTATGATTTAGAAGAGCATGAGAGGCTCTTTGATTTTTCTTGGAGAGTCGGATGGTAATTCGACATAGATTGGAGATTTTTTTGAAAGAAGGATGGAGCGACGAGGATCGCCGGTTTTAAGAAAGTAGCGCCGATATTATGAGGGCTAGAGATATTTTGGAAGTATTTATATATTTATTTTATTAATATTTTATTCTAATTAATTCTTGAAAACAAACTTTCTCTTACGAACTCCAGATTGAACCCAACGACTGTCACCCCTAGCTAATTACCCCCATTTCGAACACAATGGGATATGTTTCACAAGCTGATTCGATCATTTCGATCAGTTTTCGTCAGAATCAAAATATAAATCTATATATTGAATTTGAACGTGCATTTCAATTTACCAGGGCCACATACATTCTCTAAAAATTTCCGAAAAATATTTTCTAGCTTCGTATTGACGATACGGTCCTAACAAAACTAATTTCATCGAATTCTGAGAACGTTTGAAAAATGGCCATTTTCTAGTCGATTAAAATCAACTGAAACTGGTCAAACGCATTTTCCTTTGCGACGCTCACATATTGATTCGAAAAATTACGAATTTTGAAACCTAGCAATAACTAGACATCACGGATCCAACAAAAGTGGTTTCGTCGAAAACCGAGGTCGTTTGCCAAATTCCCATTTTTAAGGGCCAGAATTCCATAGCGACTATTCTGAAATTTCGACTAGACATAACTTTTTATTCCCGCTATGAAATTTCAATTTTTAAGGGCCAAAATTCCATAGCGACTATTCTGAATTTTCAACTGGACATATCTTTTGATTCCCGTTATGAAATTCCGATTTTTCGGATTCGTTGGAAAGATATTCACAAATAGATTCTAATATTTTTGGTTTCACAAAAATCCGGATTATTTTGCACCCGGTACATTCATTTGAATTTTGAAATCAAATCTTCAAACTACCGCGCCATTTTCAATTCCCATTATGATTAAAATAAAATATTTATATTCTAACGTCGAGCTATATAAATATATACGTTCGAATTCTATTCAAAATAAATTTCTCGTCGTTATTATTGAAAATAATTCATTTTAAATAATCAAAATCCACCAAAATTTCCAAAATAATTTTTTTTTAAATTAGCTCGGATTTCCGGGTTATTACAAAATGAATGTTTTCTAATTCATTTTTCTAAAGTGACAAAAATGAATGAATTTACTTCATTCTTTTCAAAGTGACAAAATGAATGTTCTCAATTTATTCTTTTGAAATAACAAAAATGAATGTTTTTGTTTTATCCTTTTAAAATGTCCAAAAAGAATGTTTTAATTTTCATTCTTATAGAATGACCCAAAAGAATGTTTTAATTCATTCTTATAAAATGAGATTGTTGCATTTAGACTAGAAATGATAATTTGGTTTAATTCAATTTTAATTAACAAAAGGTTAATTCTGGTTTCAACAAATCTGATAAACAAAATGATAATTTTTTTTTAATCCAATATTCTAATTAACCCCAATGTTAATTTCTAATTCAACAATTCTAATAAAACAAGATAATAGCTTTGTTTAATCTAATTCTAATTAACACAAATGTTAATTCTAACAGATCAATAGAACACACAAATCACAGATCAAATCACATATGGTATTCAGCAGAATATTACAGCGCAAGAGTAACAATACAATTATGGTTAACAAATTTTAATTATAAAATAAAAAGAATAGAATTTCTCACCAATCAATTTAGATCTGAAATTTTCCTCAAATCTTGATTTGCTCAGTTTCAGATCTAGTCAGCTTCATGTTGTAGTGTGCTTCAATACGATCACAACGCAACTTGTTTCGTTAATTTCTGATTTAATATGACAAAGTTATGAATGTTTGAAGTTTTGAATATTAAATAGATAATTAAATTAATTAATTAAGTTAATTAGCTCCCTTAACCTTTTAATCCTTTCTTCCATCTTTCTGTAATACGCTGTACATTGAAACCCATTCATCGATTGTTAGGGCATGCCACCGCCATCAGATCATCGCGCTGGAAGCCCATCGGGATACACCACCTCGACCGCCTTGCCAACCTCCTCCTACGCCTGACTTAGGGGCCCACTCGCCGTCCCCTAGCGCTCGCCAAACCCTTCCAAGAGCCGACACTTCGTGGCCCAATTTCGATCACTCCAGGTCGTTAGATTTGATCACAACCGATCAATAGGAAGGTCTCCATGAGTTGAAGAATTTGGTAGTTTCAGATTCTGGAATCGTTGAACGAGGAGAGAGATCAGTGGCCTTCTTTACTGGAGCACGTCAACCATTGGAACGAATACGATGGCGGCTCAGAACGTATAGGCTAGGGTTACGTATTTGAAGGCGTATATATACTTGTATTTATAATGTATTTTAATTTTATTTAATTCATTTAAATCCAATAATTCCCTTTAACTCATACGACCTCCAAATCAGACCCAACGAGTGTCGCCCGTAGCTAATAACCCCCATCCCGGACACAATGGAATTAGTTTCATAACCCAGTTCGGTTGTTACGATATGTTTTTCTTTAAATTAAATTATAAATCATTTAATTATTAAATTCAAACTTACATTTTAAATTACCGGGGCCAGATACGGACTCTAAAAATTACAGAAAAATTATTTCTAGCTATGTTTTGACGATATGGTCCTAACAAAACTAATTTCGTCAAATTCTGAGACCATTTGAAAAATGGCCATTTTCAAGTCGATTAAATTTGACCGAAACTGACAAAACACGTTTTCTTTCGCCACGCTCACATATTAATCCGAAAAATTATGGAAAATTAAACTTAACAATAATTTGACATTTCGGTTCCAACAAAAGTGGTTTCGTCGAAAACCGAGGTCGTTTGCAAAATGGCTATTTTTAAGGCCAATATATTACATTAAAAAATATATAAATTCTACAGCGACTTTTCTAAATTTTAAACTGGGCATAACTTTTGATTTCTTTAACGAAATTTCAATTTTTCATATTCGTTAGAAAGATATGATTAAACAGATTTAAATATTTCTTGTTACACTCAATTCTGACTTAATTTGAATCCGGTACAGTCAGTCAAAGTTCAAATTCAAATTTTCTAACTGCAGCGCTGTTTTAAACTCCTTTTATAATTAAATTAAATTTATTCGTTTTAAAATAAATTTTTAGTCGTTGTTATTTAAAATAAATTATTTTAAATATTAAAAATCCATTAAAATTTCAAAAATAAAATTTTTAAATTGGCCCCAAAATTCCTGGTTGTTACAATCGCCCCCACTTAAAATCTTTTCGTCCTCCAAAAGGAACGAAGCTAAAAGTTGTTTAATTAACCAACTCAGCTTTAAATTTTTATTTATTGGTTTCAAAATTTTTATTAGTTAATCCAATAATCAAACATCACAACCAGCAATCAATTAGGTGATTAACTTTTCAAATATATATCTTTTATATAGTCAAAAATCATATTTTGAGTGCAAATCACAGCAATATATTCTAACTATATTTTTGGTTCTCATACCAGTCAATGGAAATATATAGAAATCCCACCTTAGAGACTCGAACATAAATACTGGTGATGGTGCACTGATCATCAGAATTATCTTCGGGCATATAGAGTGTGATTCTATATGTATCCAGTATATTAAAACTTCGAACATCCGTTAATTACTCGTATATTCGAAATCTTTATATACTCGATTGTCCACATTAAAATATAATATACTCAAATACGTATATTTAGATAAAAATTTCAAAACTGAATTTGATTTTATTTATTTTAAAGAAAATAATACTCTTCACACTCGTTCTAGGATACTATTGATCCCATCTCTAACGAGTTATTCTCATTGGATATTACTATTCCAATCTCTGATGAATTCTTTCATTCGGTTCTAATGTGTCTTATTCTCAAGCTCTATAAATCAAAGCTCTGATACCAACTGAAACGACCCAAACTTTCCGGTAAAGGAAAGTCCGGATTGCTTTGAGAACAACACACATCAGAATACAAACTAAAGAACATTTTTATTGCTGATTACAACAATTGTATCAAAGTACAAGAATATAACAGAGTATGAATACTTATTACATAATAGAAATACAATAATATCAGAGATTAAAATTACATTAAAATAGCAGCGGAAAAATGATACAAATAAACAACCGAAAGGAATACACGGATACAGAGCTTTCCGAATATCGCTTCAGCTGTAGACCTGGATCCTGTAAATATATCTGCAAAAAGCTACTCGACTGCCCATGTGGAAAATATGGGCACCCGAGTTTGCCAGTGAAACAAACTACAGGTCAGTCATGGGACTGGTATGAGAAATCTTAACTTAACTTATCTAATAATAAGGCTAATCACAGGACCACGCCGCTAACGCGGGACAGGTTTACTCCATTGGATTGCCAGTGCATAAAATAAAGTAAATCGTTAAACAACGAAATGCTGTTTAGAAAAATGAGACCATTATAAGACCCAAGTTCCATCACACAATGCAACGCAAACCGGAGGATAGGATTTTACCTTATAACGGTCAAAAGATGCTTGATACGATAAACGGATTTAATATTAGTGTGTATATGTTCTAATAAAAACATTTCAATCATAATTTATCAATCATAGACGGCATGGGTACCATATATCATGTCTCCATACTAGTTCTACATTCAAAACCGCAAGGTCGTATTGGAAATTGGATTTCCATCGTGAGTCGAGGCTAGGGGCAAGCTCCTCTCCGATTCGAGACACTCTAGCAAATGCCTCAGGATCACACCTATGGGCAACCCTTGGATGCGGTAGGGCCGATCCCCACCTAACGGTAGTGGATTGGCAATTCCTAAACACACGTTTCCCGGTTCCTTTGAACCTATAATATGACCACTAACAGCCTATAAATCCGAAGCGCCTCAAAATTCATCATCCACATAAGTAAAATGCCAGCCAGTTTAAGCACTGACACTACCCCTAGCTAGAAAGAAACGTGTGCACTCCCTACGGTCCATATCCCGTTTTTGACTCATACCGGGGTGTGAGGCTCGCGAAGTCACGCTATACACAAAGCTATGCCATAATAGGCTATACTTTGATCATCCCATAAGGCCCTGCTTTTCAACAAAAGCCTTGATCATTTGCATCTTGGCGTACCACATTGACAATTCACGCCATGCGATCAATCACTATTAATATACACCAGGGTGTTAAGAAGAGAATAAATTCTCCCCCACCAATCAGATATACATTAATAAAAATCAATTTAATTCACATGGAACGAAATCAAATGTCAGACACGCATCCATTTACAAGTCCGTTCTGGGTTTGAACGAAACCGGAGACACCTGAGAGGTCCTCGCATATCCGGACAATCAACAATACGTTTGTATAGCTACCACTGAAGCCCCTTCAAGGTAGCTACTCCCATCATGGGTCTCAGTAGCAACACATCCATCCGATGTGAAGATCGTCAGTCTTCAATCACCGTCTTCAACTTCGACTCTTCATCGTCGTGGTAATTATTCGGAATGGGTTACACCTGGTCTTTCCGAATAACTTGCGTATTTTAATAATTAAAAATTAAGTGATGTATAAAACACATCCAACGCCTCATTCCAATTCAGAATATTCTTTTAAATAAAATATTCACATTATCTTATCAAAGATAAATTCTTCAAATTTATTCTTAAATCTTTCTTTTAAAGATTTATTAAAACCCCAATTTGGTTTTAAATATCAAAAATCATTATTCAATGATTATTTAAATTTAAGAAATTAATCTTATCTTTAACTGGGTTAAAGAACTAATGTCATTTTAAAACACAGCTCACGGTAAACCCAAAATCATCTCCCATAAAATATGGAATCTTCACAGGAATCAAATCAATATATATAATCGTTATAAATTTCTGTATCCGATCAATAATATAAATGGAATAACGGCAAAGTCTCTTAAATTCAATATGTAGTATCGGTCTTCTTTTACAGAAGCTTTTCTCGGTTATTATAAATTTGAATTCCATCCAATTCCAATTTAATATATTAAATTGGAAAACTTTACTTTTGGAAAATTCCCATTTAAATCTTAAATAAAGATTTATAAATTCCAAATCATATCTTTTCACTATCAGCTGAGATAAAGAACAAACTTCGCTTAAAAACATAGTTCACAATAAACCCAACTCACATTTCATCTTATTTCAATCACTAAATATAATTGAAACTTTTAATAATCTAAATTAAAAGATTATTCTTTTCATACGGGGTTTAAGAACAGTGTTATTTAAGACACTATTCACGACAAACCCAAAATCCAATTTATTTTATTTAATTCCAATTAAATATTAGCAAATTGGAAAACTTCATTAAATCTAAATTTAATGATTTATTCTAGTTAATAACTAGTTCATTTCAATAAAATATATTTTCCTAAAATAAATTCTTTTTCTAAGATATTTTATAAAATATTCTTTTCTAGAATATTCTTTATTGGAATGTGACTCAACCAACAACCATGTATTGCATGAAATCAACCATCATGATAAATAATTATCAAACACCCAAATAACAACCAAAGTGAATTCTACACTAAATATTGGAACTAGTGTAGATCAAATATCATCCCAACACCCGTGTGGGGTTTCATCCAACCATCAAATAATAAATTATTTGTGCACTTGGGCGATGTGTAAAAATTATCGACCCAATCACATAAACAAGTCGGATGACTTTTAAATGGAAGTGTAATATTCAGTTTGAATATACTAAACATTATATCAAGCATTTCAACATTACGGACATATATTCCATGCCATCCCTAACATCATATTTTTAACATATGATCTTTTAATGTAACTAATTGACAATAAAAATATTAACTTTCATATCTTTGTGTAATCCCTTCCAGTGGCCAAAAATGTATATTTTGGTGCAAACCTCTTTAATTACCAAAAATGTATGTTTTGGTGTTATCCTTTTAAATAACCAAAAATGTATATTTTAGTGTTAACCTTTTAAATAACCAAAAAATGTAGATTTTTATGTTGACCTTTTAAATAACCAAAAATGTATATTTTGGTGTTGACCTTTTAAATAACCAAAAATGTATATTTTGGTGTTGACCTTTTAAATAACCAAAAATGTATATTTTTATTTCATTCTTTTTAAGTGACAAAAATGAATATTTTTGTCTGATTCTTTTTATGTAAACAAAAATGATTATCTTGTCTAATTCTTTTAATGTAAAAAAATGTCTATTTTTGTTTAACTCTTTTTATTGTACGAAATATGATAATTTTGTTTAACTCTTTTTAATGTACAAAATATGATAATTTTGTCAAATACTTTTAATGTTAACAAAGATGCATATTTTGTCAAATCCTTTTAATGTAAACAAAAATGCAATTTTGAACAAATCCTTTTAATGTAAACAAAAATGCAATTTTGAACAAATCCTTTTAATGTAAACAACAATGCAATTTTGGACAAATCCTTTTAATGTAAACAAAAATGCAATTTTGAACAAATCCTTTTAATGTAAACAAAAATGCAATTTTGAACAAATCCTTTTAATGTAACATAAATGATCATTTCTAATAAATTCCTTTTAATGTGACATAAATGATCATTTCTACTTCATTCTTTCAAAGTGGCAAAATGAATGTTTTCTAATTAATTTTTATAAAGTGACAAAAATGAATGAATTTGCTTCATTCTTTTCAAAGTGACAAAATGAATGTTTTCTAATTCATTTTTCTAAAGTGACAAAAATGAATGAATTTACTTTATTCTTTTCAAAGTGACAAAATGAATGTTTTCTAATTCATATTTCTAAAGTGATGAAAATGAATGAATTTACTTCATTCTTTTCAAAGTGACAAAATGAATGTTTTCTAATTCATTTTTCTAAAGTGACAAAAATGAATGAATTTACTTCATTCTTTTCAAAGTGACAAAATGAATGTTCTCAATTTATTCTTTTAAAATAACAAAAATGAATGTTTTTGTTTTATCCTTTTAAAATGTCCAAAAAGAATGTTTTAATTTTCATTCTAATAGAATGACCCAAAAGAATGTTTTAATTCATTCTTATAAAATGAGATTGTTACATTTACATTTGAAATGATAATTTGGTTTAATTCAATTTTAATTAACAAAAGGTTAATTCTGGTTTCAACAAATCTGATAAACAAAATGATAAATTTTGTTTAATCCAATATTCTAATTAACCCCTATGTTAATTGCTAATTCAAAAATTATAATAAAACAAGATAATAGCTTCGTTTAATCCAATTCTAATTAACACAAATGTTAATTCTAACAGATCAACAGAACACACAAATCACAGATCAAATCACGTATGGTATTCAGCAGAATATTACAGCGCAAGAGTAACAATACAATTATGATTAACAAATTTTAATTATAAAATAAAAAGAATAGAATTTCTCACCAATCAATTCAGATCTGAAATTTTCCTCAAATCTTGATTTGCTCAGTTTCAGATCTAGTCAGCTTCATGTTGTAGTGTGCTTCAATACGATCACAACGCAACTTGTTTCGTTAATTTCTGATTTAATATGACAAAGTTATGAATGTTTGAAGTTTTGAATATTAAATAGATAATTAAATTAATTAAGTTAATTAGCTCCCTTAACCTTTTAATCCCTTCTTCCATCTTTCTATAATACTCTGTACATTGAAACCCATTCATCAATTGCTAGGGTACGCCACCGCCATCAGATCATCGTGCCGGAAGCCCATCGGGATACACCACCTCGACCGCCTTGCCAACCTCCTCCTACACCTGACTTGGGGGCCCACTCGCCGTCCCCTAGCGCTCGCCAAACCCTTCCAAGCGCCGACACTTCGTTGCCCAATTTCGATCACTCCAGGTCATTAGATTTGATTACAACCGATCAATAGGAAGGTCTCCATGAGTTGAAGAATTTGGTAGTTTCAGATTCTGGAATCGTTGAACGAGGAGGGAGATCAGTGGCCTTCTTTACTGGAGCACGTCAGCCATTGGAATGAATACGATGGTGGCTCAGAATGTATAGGCTAGGGTTACGTATTTGAAGGCATATATATATACTTGTATTTATAATGTATTTTAATTTTATTTAATTCATTTAAATCCAATAATTCCCTTTAACTCATACGACCTCCAAATCAGACCCAACGAGTGTCGCCCCTAGCTAACAACCCCCATCCCGGACACAATAGAATATGTTTCATAACCCAGTTCGGCTGTTACGATAACTTTTTCTTTAAATTAAATTATAAATCATTTAATTATTAAATTCAAACTTACATTTTTAATTACCGGGGCCACATACGGACTCTAAAAATTACAGAAAAATTATTTCTAGCTATGTTTTGACGATACGGTCCTAACAAAACTAATTTCGTCAAATTCTGAGACCATTTGAAAAATAGCCATTTTCAAGTCGATTTAATTTGACCGAAACTTAACAATAATTTGACATTCTGGTTCCAACAAAAGTGGTTTCATCGAAAATCTAGGTTGTTTGCAAAATGGCTATTTTTAAGGCCAATATATTATATTAAAATATATATAAATTCTACAGCGACTTTTCTAAATTTTAAACTAGGCATAACTTTTGATTTGAATAGAATAGAACGTATATATTTATATAGATCGTCGTTAGAATATAAATATTTTATTTTAATTATAAAAGGAATTGAAAATGGCGCGGTAGTTCGAAAATTCGATTTCAAAATTCAAATGAATGTACAGGATTCAAAATAAACCGGATTTTAGTGAAACCAAAAATATTTGAATCTAATTGAGAATATCTTTCCAACGAATCTGAAAAATCAAAATTTCATAGCGGGAATCAAAAGATATGGCCAAATGAATTTTCAGAATAGTCGCTATGGATTTCTGGCCCTTAAAAACGGAAATTTTGCAAACCACCTCGGATTTCGACGAAACCACCTTTGTTCGATCCGGGATGTCAAGTTATTGCTAGATTCCAAATTTCATAATTTTTCGAATCAATATGTGAGCATGGCAAAGGAAAACGCGTTTGACCAGTTTCAGTTGATTTTAATCGACTGGAAAATGACCATTTTTCAAACGGTCTTTGAATTTGATGAAATTAGTTTTGTTAGGACCGTATCGTAAATATGAAGCTAGAAAATATTTTTCGGAAATTTTTAGAGTGCATATGTGGCCCCGGTAAATTGAAATGTACATTTAAAATTCAATATAATGATTTAAATGTTGATTTAGATGAAAACTGATCGAAACGATCGAATCAGCCTATGATACATATCCCATTGTGTTCGGAATGGGAATATTACGCTAGGGACGACAGTCGGCGGGTTTGATTTCGAGTTCGAAAATAAAAGTTGCTTTTTGGAGATAATTAAATATTATAAAATAAATTAATAAAACCTTTACCTACCCTCTCTCCCTCCCTCAGAAGTCAACAAAGTCAATAAGAAAAAGAAAAAAAACACGCGACCTAATCCACGCCGCCCGCCCCTCCAAATCGCGCCCCGTTCAGCCCCCTCCTCCGCCGCCGGAGGCGCAGGGCCTTCGCCCCCTCCCTCACCTTCACCCCCTCCCTCTCCCCAAAACCCGCCGTTCCTCCCCCCTACGTCGCCGAGACCCACGCCCAAACCCCATAGCCGCACCTCCGCCTCCGCCTAATGCTTTCCCCCCTGCGACGGTCGGCCTCCGGCCATCACTCCTCCAACACAGCAAAACCCCCCCTCTGGAACGACTGTAAGTTTTGATTTTATTTTAGTTAGTTATTTATTTTTATGTAGATTAATTATTAAGTATATATTCTTCTAAAATAAAAAGCATAGAGTTTATATTATGAATATATGAAGGTAAAAATATAATTTTTATTATGAAAACAACATATTAAAAATATGATTTTTATAGGATGGACACCGATATAAAAATACAATTTTTATATTTGAAAAGATAGGATTTTTATATGTATAACATAAGAAAAAGAATTGATTTTTAATATGAAATCTTCATATATGTAGCGAATAGGAAAGGAGATGATTTTGTCTGTATAAGGATATAAACTTTGTTAAGTAAAAATATTATCTTTGTTAAATAAAAAGATTCAATTTTTGATTAAAAGAAATATGCGATCTGTGAAGAGAAAAAGTTATGATTTTTAAATGTGAAAGGTTCAATTTTTATCTATAAAAAGAAACGATTTTAAAAATATATAATTTTTATAACATGGGAAGTATAAAAATATAATTTTTATAATATAGAAAGGTTAAAAATATGATTTTTATCTAATGTAGATAATAAAAATATGATTTTTATATTGTAGGAAGAATAAAAATACGATTTTTATATTATATAGATAGTAAAAATTTGATCTTTATATATGTGTTGAAATAAAAATGTGATTTTTATAGCGATGATATAAAAATTCGATCTTTATATATAAAGTAGAAATAAAAATAGGATTTTTATCTATTAGAAAAGAAGTGATAAAAATATAATTTTTATTATAAACAGCGTGAAAAGAACTGCATAGGAATTTCAAGGAATCCAGATGTTCAGCAGTTCAAAAGCAAAGCACGGCGGAGTGGAACCCTCTGTGAGAACTTCTCACTTTAATCTTCTATTTCTAGTTAATATATATACTAGGATGCAGACGGCGCTTAGCAGCACCCGACACCCGTCGTCCACGGACCATGGACGGCTTGTATGCTTGTTTGTTTGATTTTGATGTGTAGTTGATTGTGTGATGTGATGTGAAACGAAATAAAATATTATATAGTTAAAAATAGAATTTTTAACGTGTATATGAAATGAAATAAATTAATATAAATAAATCGGAGATTTGTTTATATACACTGATTTGATTGATATTGACTGGGACGATAAATTTTAAACATCGCCCAACTGCACAAATAAAATCTGTGTTTGATTGTTTGAAACCCCACACGGGTATTGGGATGATATATGATATACACTAATCCCAATAATTAGTTGTATGTCGATCGATTGATTGACAGACTGTTATAAGCGTTAAATATTTATATTTGATGTTTACACATTGTAGAATGCACTTTGGATGATGGTTGATTATTTGTCATTGTTGATATATACATGCATTGTATGGAAATCCATAGAAATAAAATCTATGGTAATTGATTGGGCTTCATTCCAGTTTTGAATAGAAATATTTGAAATAGAAATATTTGAAAGAAAAAAAAAGAAATATTTGAAATAGAATATTCGAAAATAGAAATATATGAAGCCGTGTTGATTAGATTGACGCCATTTTGACGTGAACAATATTTATATTGATTTTATTCATTTTGTAATGAATATCGAAAGTGATTTCAAAATCTGATATTTTGAAAAGGAATTGAATTCGAATTGAAATTAAATTAAATTGAATAGAAATGAATTCGGATTGAAATTGAATTAATTTGAAATTCAAATTGCGTTGAAAGCGAACTGAAGTTGAATTTAAAAATCGATTTGAATTGAAATCGATTTGAAATGAAATTAAAACGAATTTAAATTGAAAAATTCAATTTTGATTTGAATTTGAAAAGGAAGTTGAAATCGTTTCGAAAACGAATTTAAAAACGATTTATAAAATACGTTTTACAAGGAAATCGACGAAATATATATAATATATATATTATATATATAATGGCCTGAATAGAACGCGCCGCGCCGCGGCAGTTCGCGAATTTCGACCATTGACTTCGAACGGATATTACGGGAGATCCGACCGTCGGATTCTCGTAAAACTGGAACCATTGGGTTCGCATCGAAAAGAGCTTTCTAACGAATATTAGAAATTTGAAATCTAACGGTTGGATTTGGAATTATGTCCAAATCAAATTTGGAAAAGGTCGCTGTAAGTGCAGTTCGATGGCCGTTGATGGAAATCGACTGTACGGGCCTTGATAAAATTATTAAAAATATCAATAATTTTTGTAAAATCATAGGAAATGAGTTGTGAAGAATTGGGATGAAAAACTCCATATTTGAAAAGATAAAAATAGATTTTTATCGAAATGAACTAGTTTTGAACTAGAATTATAATTCATTTATTTTTGAAATAAATAAAGTGAATTTGAAATGGTTTTAAAATATAGCCAGAATTTCCAATAATTGAGTTGGAAGGGATTTGAATCGAAATTGTCTTCGGAATATTTCGATGTTGGATTTCGTGATGATACAGATATTGTTATGGGAATTTGAAAGATATATTAATATCGTTATTTCCAATACGATATTTGTTGATCGTAGAATTTGATATTGAATATAAGCCGGTATATTTTCTATTCAGAGCCTTGTATTTAATGTCAAATGGGATTTGGGTTTGTCGTGAATGGTGTCTTCATTACCACTATTCTTAAACCCTGTTGAGAAAAAGATTAAATCTTTTTATTTGGATTTAATGAAGTGTACCAATTAAATGATATTTAATTGGTATACTTCGGAATTGATTTTTGGGTTTATCATGAACAGTGTTTTAAATAATACTTGTTCTTTAACCCGATAATTAATGGAATGTGATTTTGGGTTGTCGTGAACGGTATCTTCAATAATACTGTTCTTAGACCCAAAGGAGTTAAGAAAATCAGAAACTAACTGGAGATTAGTTAAGTTGAATGGTTTCTGGGGTATTGATCCGATGTTGGTTTCGGCCTTCGGTGTTAATACTTAGGGAATTGCTCACTTGCTAATTTACGGTTAGGGACTGATTGAAATGTGATGTGATTTTGGGGTTTATCGTGAACCATGCTTTAAATGACAATGATTCTTTAACCCAGTTAAAGATTAAAACTAAGTGGAGTTTTAATGAATCTTTAATTAGATTGGAAAGATCGAGAATGGAGTATCGCCAGTTTTACTCCAAACGGTAGTTAAATCTTTAATTAGATTTGAACGTGAAATGGTAATTGAATTTACCGATAACACCGTGGTGTTAGATATGAAGTATTACCAGTTTTACTTCATGGGATGAATAGGTTGGGATTGGGAAATTAAAATAAATGATTACTTCGGTGTGGTTCGATAATCCCGACTAGTTTAAAGTGATATTCAAAGGAAGATTAAAGAATTTATCTTTGATAAAATTAATGGGAACCTTTCCCAAAATTTAAGAATATTTGAATAAAAAGAATATTCTGAAGTGTAATGAGGCGTATGTTGTGTTTGTGTAACACTTTTATAATATATACGAGAGTTATTCAGAAAGACCGTGTTTATCCCATTCTGAATAACTGATTCGACGTGGTGTCGAAGATGAAGATGGTGGATGAAGACCGGAGGTCTTCACGTCGTTTGGGTGATTACTGATGATCTTGATTAGGCCGTACACCCAAGAGGAGGGAATCAGTTAGTGATCGTCCATACGTACTTAGAGATCGATGGATATGCGGGGTACTAGGTGCCTTCGGTTTCGTTCAGACCCAGAACGGACGTGTAAATGGACTGTGTGTCTGACATCGGATTTCATTGTGTGTGATTGATATCGGTTGCATAGCGTGAATTGCCTGTGTGGCATGCTGAGATGCAAACGATCAAGGCTTCTGTTGAAAAGCAAAGTCTTGTGGTGATGATCAAAGCACAGCCTTTGTGGCATAGCTTTGTGTAACGTTGATTCGTGAGCCTCACACCCCGTTTGTGAACCAGAAACGGGAGAGGACCTCAGGGAGGGCATGCGTTTCCTTCTAGCTAGAAATGGCGTCAGTGGTTTTACACGCCCTGACGAGTTTGACTTATGTGGTTGTTGCTGTTGCGAGGCGCCTCGGTTAGATCGGACGATCCGGGTCCGATGGAGTCATTCGTTGGCTCATTTACGCCCCATAAGGCGGAGAAACGTAGTGTTCAGGAATTTTAATCCACATCGGTGGACCAGCCCTGACGATCCAAGGGACGATGCGTTCTGTTCCTAAGACTCGGGCTAGACAGTCTCGAATCGGTAGAGGACTATCTTTTGCCTCGGTTCACAGATGGAAATCCAACTTCCAAGTACGTAACATTTGCGGTTTTGATTGTAGAGCCTAGTATGGCGACATGATATATGGTACCCATGCCGTCTATGATTGATACTTATGATTTGAAGTTGTTTTATAAATTATGCACTTATAATAGTATCAAATGACTTTTTTTAAAACGTATCAACATTGCTTTGGCTATTATAAGGGAAAACCCTATCCCCCAGCTTGCGTTGCATTGTGTGATAGGACCTAGGTCTTATAATAGCTCATTTTTCTTTATTTAGCATTGTGCTGTTGTTTTATGCACTGGTGTTCTTGGGAGGAAACCCGTTCCGTGTTATACGGCGTGGTCCCTTGATTTACCCAACTTTAAAATATAGATTAATAACTGTTTTAGTTCTCACACCAGTCTCATGACTGGCCTGGAGTTTATTGTTTTAACCTAAACTCTGGGTGCCCTTATTTTGACACGGGCAGCTAGTAGTTTTGGTTTTGCAGATTTATATCCATAGGAACCTGGTTTACAGCTGGAACGATATCCGGAAAGCTTTGTATACGTGTATCTTCTTCAGTTGGATTTAGTATTATTTTCCACTGCTATGTAATATATTGTAATCTTTGATATTTATCGAATGTATTTTATATATTTATACTCTGTATATTCTTGTATTCCGATGGAATTGTTGTAATATACAATGAAATGTTCTTCCGTCTGCGTTCTAATTTGTCGTGTTCTCAAAACAATCAGGCGTTTCGAACGGTCTTGATCGGTTTAGCGACTGATTCGGATCGAGCGGAATTCCTTTTCGTTACAGTTGGTATCAGAGCTTTGGTTTACAAAGCTCAGAGAACAAGACACATTAGAACCATACGAAAGAATTCATCGGATATTGGATTAGTAATATCCAATGAGAATGACTCGTTAGAGATGGGATCAGTAGTATCCTAGAACGAGTGTGAAGAGTATATTTTTAAAATTGAAAACAAGTTTTGTTTTGAAAATTTAAATCAATTATTCGTATTTAATTATTTATTTTATATTGATTTGGACTATCAGGTATATAGAGATTTTAGTATACGTCTGATCCGCGTGTATTTGAAGTTTTAATATACTGGATAGATATAGAATCGCACTGTAGTCGTTCGGGGATAATTCTGATGATAGCGATCGCATCAGCAGTATTTATGTTCGAGTGACGAAGGTGGGACGTCTATATATTTCCAATTGACTGGTGTGAGAACCAAAATTAGATAGGGTCTATTGTTGTGATTTGGCACCAAAATCTAATTTTTTGACTATATATCAAAGTTATGAATTTGAAAAGCTAATCAACTAATTGATTGCTGGTTGTGTTGTTTGATTATTTTTTGAATTAATTAAATGTTGAACCGTTAGCCAAATTGAACCAAATATTGAGTTGTATTGAAAATTAGTCGCATTTGCATGCATGTACATGTATATCTATTGAACAGGTCATAGCAAGGAGGCTAGAGCAGAAGAATAAAATTTGTTTGCCCGACAAATAGGTACATGTTTATCATAATTTACTGTTTTGTTTGGGTGATGATGATTTTGTGAGCCGTTTGGCTTTTTCTTTTTCTTTTGGATTGAAGAAGGCCATGGGGGGCTATATGAAATATCCCGAAGTCCCCGGTGCAGGGGAGGTTATGGCGAAATTTTTCGGAAATTAAGGGTGTTAGCCAAATTTTTGAAAAATTTGAAAAGTTCTTAGAAACTGAAAAGTTGAAGAACTTAAACCGTAATGAAAATACTGGAAGTTGAGTTGAATTGTTAAACAAATTTCGGCTTCGTTCCTTTTCGGGGACGAAAAGTTTTAAGTGGGGGAGATTGTAATAACCCGGAAATCTGAGCCAATAAAAAAATTTTATTTTGGCAATTTTAGTGAATTTTGAATATTTAAAATGAATTATTTTAAATAATAACGACGAGAAATTTTATTTGAATAGAATAGAACGTATATATTTATATAGATCATCGTTAGAATATAAATATTTTATTTTAATTATAAAAGGAATTGAAAATGGCGCGGTAGTTCGAAAATTCGATTTCAAAATTCAAATGAATGTACAGGATTCAAAATAAACCGGGTTTTAGTGAAACCAAAAATATTTGAATCTAATTGAGAAAATCTTTCCAACGAATCCGAAAAATCAAAATTTCATAGCGGGAATCAAAAGTTATGGCCAAATGAATTTTCAGAATAGTCGCTATGGATTTCTAGCCCTTAAAAATGGAAATTTTGCAAACCACCTCGGATTTTGATGAAACCACTTTTGTTGGATCCGGGATGTCAAGTTATTGCTAGATTCCAAATTTCATAATTATTCGAATCAATATGTGAGTGTGGCAAAGGAAAACGCGTTTGACCAGTTTCAGTTGATTTTAATCGACTGGAAAATGACCATTTTTCAAACGGTCTCAGAATTCGATGAATTAGTTTTGTTAGGACCGTATCGTTAATACGAAGCTAGAAAATATTTTTCGGGAATTTTTAGAGTGCATATGCGGCCCGGGTAAATTGAAATGTACGTTTAAAATTCAATATAATGATTTAAATGTTGATTTAGACAAAAACTGATCGAAACGAGCGAATCAGCCTATGATACATATCTCATTGTGTTCGGAATGGGAGTATTACGCTAGGGACGACAGTCAGCGGGTTTGATTTCGAGTTCGAAAATAAAAGTTGTTTTTTAGAGATAATTAAATATTATAAAATAAATCAATAAAACCTTTACCTACCCTCTCTCCCTCTCTCAGAAGTCAACAAAGTCAATAAGAAAAAGAAAAAAAAACACGCGACCTAATCCACGCCGCCCTCCCCTCCAAATCGCGCCCCGTTCAGCCCCCTCCTCCGCTGCCGGAGGCGCAGGACCTCCGCCCCCTCCCTCACCTTCACCCCTTCCTCCGATCTAACCCCCTCCCTCTCCCCTTCCGACGTGAAAACCCGTCGTTCCTCCCCCCTACGTCACCGAGACCCGCGCCCAAACCCCATAGCCTCACCTCCGCCTCCGCCCAATGCTTTCCCCATTGCGACGGTCGGCCTCCGGCCATCACTCCTCCAGCACAGCAAAAACCCCCCGGAACGACTGTAAGTTTTGATTTTATTTTAGTTAGTTATTTATTTTTATGTAGATTAATTATTAAGTATAGATTCTTCTAAAATAAAAAGCATAGAGTTTTTATTATGAACATATGAAGGTAAAAATATAATTTTTATTATGAAAACAACATATTAAAAATATGATTTTTATAGGATGGACACCGATATAAAAATACAATTTTTATATTTGAAAAGATAGGATTTTTATATGTATAACATAAGAAAAAGAATTGATTTTTAATATTATATCTTCATATATGTAGAGAATAGGAAAGGAGATGATTTTGTTTGTATAAGGATATAAATTTTGTTAAGTAAAAATATTATCTTTGTTAAATAAAAAGATTCAATTTTTGATTAAAAGAAATATGCGATCTGTGAAGAGAAAAAGTTATGATTTTTAAATGTGAAAGGTTCGATTTTTATCTATAGAAAGAAATGATTTTAAAAATATATAATTTTTATAACATGGGAAGTATAAAAATATAATTTTTTATAATATAGAAAGGTTAAAAATATGATTTTTATCTAATGTAGATAATAAAAATATGATTTTTATATTATAGGAAGAATAAAAATACGATTTTTATATTATATAGATAGTAAAAATTTGATCTTTATATATTTGTTGAAATAAAAATGTGATTTTTATAGCAATGATATAAAAATTCGATCCTTATATATAATTTAGAAATAAAAATAGGATTTTTATCTATTAGAAAAGAAGTGATAAAAATATAATTTTTATTATAAACAGCGTGAAAAGAACTGCATAGGAATTTCAAGGAATCCAGATGTTCAGCAGTTCAAAAGCAAAGCACGGCAGAGTGGAACCCTCTGTGAGAACTTCTCACTTTAATCTTCTATTTCTAGTTAATATATATACTAGGATGCAGACGGTGCTTAGCAGCACCCGACACCCGTCGTCCACAGACCATGGACGGCTTGTATGCTTGTTTGTTTGATTTTGATGTGTAGTTGATTGTGTGATGTGATGTGAAATGAAATAAAATATTTTATAGTGGAAAATATTATATAGTTAAAAATAGAATTTGTAACGTGTATATGAAATGAAATAAATTAATATAAACAAATCAGAGATTTGTTTATATACACTGATTTGATTGATATTGATTGGGACGATAAATTTTACGCATCGCCCAACTGCACAAATAAAATCTGTGTTTGATTGTTTGAAACCCCACACGGGTATTGGGATGATATATGACATACACTAATCCCAATAATTAGTTGTATGTCGATCGATTGATTGACAGACTGTTATAAGCGTTAAATATTTATATTTGATGCTTATACGGTGTAGAATGCACTTTGGATGATGGTTGATTATTCGTCATTGTTGATATATCCATGCGTTGTATGGAAATCCATAGAAATAAAATCTATGGTAATTGATTGGGCTTCATTCCAGTTTTGAATAGAAATATTTGAAATAGAAATATTTGAAATAGAAATATTTGAAAAAAAAAGAAATATTTGAAATAGAATATTCGAAAATAGAAATATATGAAGCCGTGTTGATTAGATTGACGCCATTTTGACGTGAACGATATTTATATCGATTTTATTCATTTTATAATGAATATCAAAAGTGATTTCAAAATCTGATATTTTGAAAAGAAATTGAATTCGAATTGAAATTAAATTAAATTGAATTCGAATTGAAATTGAATTGAAATGAATTCGAATTGAAATTGAATTAATTTGAAATTCAAATTGCGTTGAAAGCGAACTGAAGTTGAATTTAAAAATCGATTTGAATTGAAATCGATTTGAAATGAAATTAAAACGAATTTATATTGAAAAATTCAATTTTGATTTGAATTTGAAAAGGAAGTTGAAATCGTTTCGAAAACGAATTTAAAAACGATTTATAAAATACGTTTTAAAAGGAAATAGACGAAATATATATAATATATATATTATATATATAATGGCCTGAATAGAACGCGCCGCTCCGCGGCAGTTCGCGAATTTCGACCATTGAATTCGAACGGATATTACGGGAGATCCGACCGTCGGATTCTCGTAAAACTGGAACCGTTGGGTTCGTATCGAAAAGATCTTTCTGACGAATATTATAAATTTGAAATCTAACAGTTGGATTTGGAATTATGTCCAAATAAAATTTGGAAAAGGTCGCTGTAAGTGCAGTTCGATGGCCGTTGATGGAAATCGACTGTACGGGCCTTGATAAAATTATTAAAAATATCAATAATTTGTGTAAAATCATAAGAAATGAGTTGTGAAGAATTGGGACGAAAAACTCCATATTTGAAAAGATAAGAATAGATTTTTATCGAAATGAACTAGTTTTGAACTAGAATTATAATTCATTTATTTTTGAAATAAATAAAGTGAATTTGAAATGGTTTTAAAATATAGCCAGAATTTCCAATAATTGAATTGCAAGGGAATTTGAATCGAAATTGTCTTCGGAATATTTCGATGTTGGATTTCGTGATGATACAGATATTGTTATGGGAATTTGAAAGATATATTAATATCGTTATTTCCAATACGATATTTGTTGATCGTAGAATTTGATATTGAATATAAGCCGGTATATTTTCTATTCAGAGCCTTGTATTTAATATCAAATGGGATTTGGTTTTGTCGTGAATGGTGTCTTCATTAACACTGTTCTTAAACCCAGTTGAGAAAAAGATTAAATCTTTTTATTTGGATTTAATGAAGTGTACCAATTAAATGATATTTAATTGGAATTGAATTGGTATTGATTTTTGGGTTTATCGTGAACAGTGTTTTAAATAACACTCGTTCTTTAACCCGATAATTAATGGAATGTGATTTTGGGTTGTCATGAACGGTATCTTCAATAATACTGTTCTTCGACCCAAAGGAGTTAAGAAAATCAGAAACTAACTGGAGATTAGTTAAGTTGAATGGTTTCTAGGGTATTGATCTGATGTTGGTTTCGGCCTTCGGGGTTAATACTTAGGGAATTGCTCACTTGCTAATTTACGGTTAGGGACTGATTGAAATGTGATGTGATTTTGGGGTTTATAGTGAACCGTGTTTTAAATGACATTGATTCTTTAACCCAGTTAAAGATTAAAACTAAGTGGAGTTTTAATGAATCTTTAATTAGATTGGAAAGATCGAGAATGGAGTATCGCCAGTTTTACTCCAAACGGTAGTTAAATCTTTAATTAGATTTGAACGTGAAATGGTAATTGAATTTACCGATAACACTGTGGTGTTAGATATGAAGTATTACCAGTTTTACTTCATGGGATGAATAGGTTGGGATTGGGAAATTAAAATAAATGATTACTTCGGTGTGGTTCGCTAATCCCGACTAGTTTAAAGTAATATTCAAAGGAAGATTAAAGAATTTATCTTTGATAAAATTAATGGGAACCTTTCCCAAAATTTAAGAATATTTGAATAAAAAGAATATTCTGAAGTGTAATGAGGCGTATGTTGTGTTTGTGTAACACTTTTATAATATATACGAGAGTTATTCAGAAAGACCGTGTTTATCCCATTCTGAATAACTGATTCGACGTGGTGTCCAAGATGAAGACGGTGGTAGAAGACCGGAGGTCTTCACGTCGTTTGGGTACTAGGTGCCTTCGGTTTCGTTCAGACCCAGAACGGACGTGTAAATGGACTGTGTGTCTGACATCGGATTTCATTCTGTGTGATTGATATCGGTTGCATAGCTTGAATTGCCTGTGTGGCATGCTGAGATGCAAATGATCAAGGCTTCTGTTGAAAAGCAAAGTCTTGTGGTGATGATCAAAGCATAGCCTGTGTGGCATAGCTTTGTGTAACGTTGATTCGCGACCCTCACACCCCGGTTGTGAACCAGAAACGGGAGAGGACCTCAGGGAGGGCATGCGTTTCCTTCTAGCTAGAAGTGGCGTCAGTGGTTTTACACGCCCTGACGAGTTTGACTTATGTGGTTGTTGCTGTTGCGAGGCGCCTCGGTTAGATCGGATGATCCGTGTCCGATGGAGTCATTCATTGGCTCATTTACGCCCCATAGGGCGGGGAAACGTAGTGTTCAGGAATTTTAATCCACATCGGTGGACCGGCCCTGACAATCCAAGGGACGATGCGTTATGTTCCTGAGACTCGGGCTAGACAGTCTCGAATCGGTAGAGGACTATCTTTTGCCTCGGTTCACAGATGGAAATCCAACTTCCAAGTACGTGACATTTGCGGTTTTGATTGTAGAGCCTAGTATGGCGACATGATATATGGTACCCATGCCGTCTATGATTGATACTTATGATTTGAAGTTGTTTTATAAATTATGCACTTATAATAGTATCAAATGACTTGTTTTAAAACGTATCAAGCATGCTTTGGCTATTGTAAGGGAAAACCCTATCCCTCGG
This sequence comes from Allium sativum, assembly GCA_030737875.1. Classification (NCBI taxonomy): domain Eukaryota; kingdom Viridiplantae; phylum Streptophyta; class Magnoliopsida; order Asparagales; family Amaryllidaceae; genus Allium; species Allium sativum. Next base: position 339,933,624 of record CM060912.1, read on the forward strand.
CTTGCGTTGCATTGTGTGATAGGACCTGGGTCTTATAATAGCTTCATTTTTCTTTATTTAGCATTGCGCTGTTGTTCTATGCACTGGTGTTCTTGGGAGGAAACCCGTTCCGTGTTATACGGCGTGGTCCCTTGATTTACCCAACTTTAAAATAAAGATTAATAACTGTTTTAATTCTCACACCAGTCCCATGACTGGCCTGGAGTTTATTGTTTTAACCTAAACTCTGGGTGCCCTTATTTTGACACGGGCAGCTAGTAGTTTTGGTTTTGCAGATTTATATCCACAGGAACCTGGTTTACAGCTGGAACGATATCCGGAAAGCTTTGTATCCGTGTATCTTCTTCAGTTGTATTTTGTATTATTTTCCGCTGCTATGTAATATATTGTAATCTCTGATATTTATCGAATGTATTTTATATATTTATACTCTGTATATTCTTGTATTCTGATGGAATTGTTGTAATATACAATGAAATGTTCTTCCGTCTGCGTTCTAATTTGTCGTGTTCTCAAAACAATCAGGCGTTTCGAACGGTCTTGATCGGTTTAGCAACTGATTCGGATCGAGCGGAATTCCTTTTCGTTACATACTAAGATGGCTCGAAGACTCCCCTCTTATGAGCTTGTCTACTATCTCTATCAACTGTGGGTCATCTCGCTGTGCCACACCTATCTGTCCCAAAAGCATAGGTCGCATCTCTAATGATGCCAACAAACCGGGTACATAATCAATAGAGGGTGTAACACCCCGCCTCCGCTAGGGTCACTCGCAAGGGAATGCACTAGCTTTAGAGGGGCATTATTGGTAAACATGCACAGAAATATCACAAGACAGAACATATAAAATAGCGGAAGTAAAATCAAATTTTCATAACATGAATAAATAAGGTCTAAAGCCTTTTACATCAGAGTACATCAAAACCTGTCTTGCAATAGTAAAGAAGCATAAAGACTTTTTCATAAATTATTCCCCAAGTAAAAACAGTGAAGTAGCCATAGCCAAGAAAAGTCCAAGCCATCCATGATGACCTTCAAGCAGAAGAAGTCCGAACTAAACAACAGTATTTCCTCCCTGTAACCTGGGGGGGAAACAGAAGAAAAGAGGCGAAACAAAACGGGTCAGTCAAAAAGACTGAGTAAGCCCTATCTACTATCAGCATAAAAACTAGTAAAGTTAACTGACATGAGAAACTAAGATGAACATAAGCATGATGACAAGATAGATAAGCTAAATCAAAGTAACATGATGAACTACTGAACTCAGATATACTAAGGTGTCATGGTAAATTACGATGTCAGGATAAAACAAGGTATCACATCGTCAGGTTTCTATCAAGTATAATATCCCAAGATATCTATCAAGTCTAACGTCCCATGGTATCTATCCTGTACATCTGCTCTGCACCTACCGTACTAGTATCCCAACCGTATCATGTGTTATCCATGAATGACCCTTACTCAAAAGTCGTATAATGGTCCATGTCAACCTAATATGCCGCATATATAGGTTACTCAACTCGTATGTTCCTTTCCGTGTATAAGTTTAGTCCCTTGCCGTAGACCATACGGGCTTTCCCATGAGATTCTATATTACTTTAACATAGTTCCATGATCCTTAAGATCGGTTTGGACTGTTACCCTAAACCTAGCTAGGGTCTTCCAACATGAATTATCGTTTGTACAACTAGGACTTATGCTACCAAGGGCTACTAGGGATTATGCTTATCTATTGCACGTTTTCGTATCTCGGTTTGGGTTCAACCACCTAGGGCCACTAGGGATTACGCTAACCGTCAACCGCGCCCTTTTTCCCACGCATATATCGTGAATCGTTTTTCCATGACTGTATGCACATGTATCACATCGTGCCATCCGAGTCCTGTCACAGGGCAGACCAAGAAATACAGGACTCGGTCGGGAGCTTTCGATTTATCTGCCGATGCAGGTGCTAAGGTCTGTTTTTCTTATACGTGGCTATGGTCCCACGAGACCACTCCCTCAACTAGTGAAAGACAAGACAGGATAAATCCTGCATGAGAACACAACACTGACCAACCCACATCCAAGCCTTACCGCACCCATAATTAGATAGCAATTATGGTCTTTTGGGTGTTCTCTGCCTTTCCGTACGTACACGCTTGACCAAAGATGGTAGGTAGCCTGACGAAATGCTATCTAGGGTACGACCGTGTATCGTCGACTATCCCCTATCCATCCCTGTATTTAGGTCGCTCGTATAGCAACCAAGGCATACTCTTGGTTCTTCTAACGCATACCTTAACCTCTCATGAGCCTAGTATGATCACCTGGCAGCTCATAGAGGGATACCAAGAATACCCTCACGTTCCCCGAAGCCGCTGCTTCGTTACCCGGTTTGCTGGAGCCTTTATCTAAATCAGATACTTGCTCCTACTCGTATACTTAAATGATGACCTACCGTATCAGGTTACTCATCTCTCTATGAACTGGTCTAAATTTCCTTGACTAAGAATCATTACTTAGTTATTCTTCAACTAAGGTTTACCACTTAGCCTTATTCCCGTTATCCTTGTTAACTACGGTTATCCACCTAATCCTCGGAACTAGGGTTTACATAATGGATTAAGTGTCACTTAAGTTCATGACTTAACCCGTCTACAAATCATGTCAAAATTGGCTAAGTATCCAAGTTCAAGACTTAACCCTACAAACCATGCTCAAGTTGGTTAAGTATATTTTAAATTGACCCTATCAAATTACTGAGTCAAATCGGTCAAGCGTATTTAAGCGACTCGTGACTTAGCCTTATCATGTTTTCACGTTAGATTGGTTAAGTATAGGTTAACTTAACCTCAATAAATTCACGAGTTAGATTAGTTAAGTATAGGTCACTTAACCACCTCAAATCATCATGTTAGATTAGTTAAGTGTTTAACTTAACTCCATTAAACTACCAAGTGGGATTAATTAAGTCTAGGCTAACTTAACCCCATCCGATTTCCATGCTTAGACTAGTTGAGTCCAATCTTAACCCCATCCATTAACCGTATTTTTCGGTTAAGCGTCATTAAGAAAACTTACTTAACCTTGCCAAGTTATCGTGTTGGATTGATTAAGTGTTGGTTAACTTAACCCCGTCCACTAGTCGTATAAAAATGGTTAAGTGTCATTAGGCAAATCAAATTACTTAACCTACCCAACCTTGTCATGTTTTGTTAAGTATCATTAGCCTAATCAAATTACTTAACCCATTTGTCCATGTCATATTTGATTAAGAGTCATTAATCAAATTAACTTAACCCTATCATGTGGCATTAGTTACTTAATGCACCTCAACCTCTCACATTAGACTTTGTTGTGGTTTCTAGTTAAGCCGGTCGGTTCCGGGTAGCTTTACACCACAACTTGGTCTAACCTCGGGTTCAAGCACAACATGACCAACTTCTCACATTGGGTCCTATTGTTTGCAACTACTAGTTAGGCCGGTCGGTTCCGGGTAGTTTTACGTTGCAAACTCAACCCAACCTCGAGTTGGCCACACTTATATTATCTAAGTGTCATGTCCATCATGTTTCCAAAACATGTTACAAGTTTTCAAGCATTTGGGTAGACCTAACTTAATAGGTAAATTCCCAAAGGGTAGACCTAACTTAATAGGTAAATTCCCAAGCTTATGTTTTTATGCATACTTACATGTCAACTTCCATGTTATATTTCAAGTCATATTTTCAAGTTATATTTTCATGTCACTAGAAATTACCCATAACATAACCCAACGCTTTTAAACTCGCATATACGTTCGCAACAACGTAATGGATTAAAAGAAGAGACTTGGCAAAGGCATGACAAAAATGGATATTAAGCCATAAGTTAATCATGGTGGCAAATGAGGCACAAATGTGTTCATTAACTTGCATGTTGCATTCTTAAGCCCCAAAAACATGCATAAACCCAAACTTGGCACATAAGCAAATCATGGTGACAAAAGACATGGAATGATGACTAGTAACTCGCATATATCATCATATAAGGGTTATGACTTCATATGCAAGTTGACATAAAGGTTATGAGGGTTCTCATGTTGCATAATGCAACATTTCAACATAAAGGTTGTAGCTTTTAGCCCACAAGATCAAGATAATGACTTCATAAACTTGCATGACATGATAGCATGTATCATACTCAATGATCAAACCCAAACTTGCAACATGAACATTTAACTTCATAGTTAATATCTAAGAGTAGGGAAAGGGCTTACATTGCTATGAAGGCACAAAAGATATGATAAAGCCCTTATGCAATCAAATAGACCCAAAATGCAAGCTCTAACATAAAAACCCTTGAGCCAAAGTGATCAAAACCCTTGCTTTATGATGCAAATATAGAAACTTGACTTGAATGCAAGCTAATGACACTCATACAAGCTTGAAAATACTTGTATGCATGGAAAATCTCTCATAGAAACAATTTAGAAATGGAAGGAAGAGAGTGGAGGCCATGAGAGGTAAATTTTTTCCATAGTTTAGTTGTATGAATGAATAATGATGATTTAGGGTTAGGTTAGGGTCTTATTTATAGATTAGGCAAGTGTTTTAGGCCATAGGATTAAACCCTAGTTGCAATCTCAGCCCTTAAAATCGAATCTGGCCCCCAAACTCAACACAAACCCAAAATGGTGCACCAGGCAGAACTGCCCGGCTGGACCAAGTCGACAGCCAAGTCGACAGGGCTGTCGACTTGGGTCCAACCAAGTCGACTCCCAAGTCGACAGGGCTGTCGACTTGGGTGCTCTGGCTGGAATTTTCCCGCCTGGCCCAAACTGGCCCAAATTTCCAAATTCAAACTTGAATTTGAAATCTGTTTTTACTTTGAAATTTTCTGAAAACTTCGTTGGGCCTTAATCGGGTCATACGGACTCCGATTTTCGAAAACTCGGCCTCTATTTCGCGTATTTTTCCGAGACGAACGCAATGGCATAGCCCGTTTCACTTGATTCAGAATTTATAATTAAATTCTGCCTTGATTCTCGTCTTAACACGTTATCGAAAAATACGGGTTGTTACATTCTCCCCACCTTTTAGGATTTCGTCCCCGAAATCTCCAAGTTAGGAAGAACATATCCTACCATCCATCATTCATCTACTCAAAACATCATCCACAAGCAACCATTGTCCTTAGATGATTTCTAATGCTGTATGAATTTATGCAAAACGTGTGTGTACATGTTCCTTAGCTAATGCTAATGATTAGGCCTGAATAATCTTTCTAATGCTAAATATGTATAGTGCCATGAATCCAACATGTATGCAAATAATCCTAGTCATATAGTAGCTATATGCGTGCACAATCATTCATTCATATGCAACAACCGCATGATGATACATTCGATTTCATCCATAAACAAGTATAAATACTCGTGCATATGCAATATGAAATGTGACCGAGTCGAGCTGATATCTAATGTGTATTCGCGCATCCACGAGCAACCACTTGCAACCACTTGCAACAATATCAATCATAACATGTTTCAAATACATGTTTACATCCATAGGGTCCTACCTAGGATTCCCTGAAACAGGGCCGAGAAGATAAACAAGACAAACTCCTTACGGGGTTTGTAACAGAAAATAGGACCGGGAGGATGTCCACGAAAGATAGCCTACAAGTAAGCTCTACAGAAAACAGGGATCAAGGATATACTCCCAAAAGAGATAGCATGCGCGTATCAAAGTCGCATTTCCTTGAGCTTAATTCCATTGTGCCTTGACCGTCTTTTAACTTCGCGATTTCGTAGCTTCTTATTTCCTGTTTCCATAACATGAGCTGGAACTCATTTCTTCGTCGCCTCTCGTTCCACTTGCACTTATCCTTTTTCCAGAATACTTGGCGCAAACATGACTGCGTACTCATGATCTCATGCAAGCTTTCCAAAATTCACTAGTGAATCTCGGACCTCGTACCACAAGGTATTTCACGTAGAAGAACTTCCTCTTGAAAGTAAACAGATGTCAACTAGGTTATCAAGCGCACTTACTAGGATGATCTCTATAACCCATGCATAAATGAAGTAAACCATCCGTCTTATTGGCGAACACCACTCGATCGGGCTTCAAATTTCCAATAAAGGCATCAAGGGATTCTAAGTAACTAGTCATGACATAATCTCAAAAAGGTTACACGATACCTCGAGGGTATTACCAAGGCTAGTCAAAAGGTCTAACTACCCTCCTATCAAAACCGAGAGTGGCACCCCCTACTGGATAACCACTTCATCCCTCGAATCCATTCATAGCTTATAAACATAAGCATTATTTCCAAATTCAACACTTGGCATAGACATTCTCAAATCCAAACAAGTCATGTATAAATGGACTGATTCTCCAATAGGACTTTGAGACAAAAAATGGGATTCTCTATTACGCTAGTACTTAAGGTGCAGAGACTCAACTATCGAAGCAGACTTAAATGATACGAAAAACGAAGTCCTAACGGGATGATAGAGAAGAAAAGCTAAACCTTTAACAAGATCGTTACCCTCCTTCCGAGGTACCCTAGAAATGAGAGCATACTACTTCCCTCCCGATGATCTTGTCCTTGTCCCATAATACTTAACTATCCGCCCCGTTTTACCATGCCAAAGGTACTTTCTCGTCATGGGTTTCATTGTTCATCTTTCTCTCTCGTTCTGGGTTGAGCCATACCAACAAGTTGCTCATCCTTAAGCTCGTATCCTTTATCCTCTTTCTCACGATCCTTTCTTATAACGCGGCCACTGGTCTCTCAAGAACCACCTCCATCGTACGGGAAACACTTTCGTAGATAGAAAAGACTAGTCGCAGTTAAAACCACTGTGACTACAGATGGAGAAAAGAAAGGAAAAGAGATTCAATCAAGGAAACAAGGATAATGCTAATGGCCTTTGGGGAATAGCCTTTTTCCTTTAAAAGAAAATTTTCTTGAAAAATGCTTCTTTGTAAACGGTTTTTCAAATAGTTTTCAGAAGGTCTTTAAAACTTTTGCCCAGTCTGGTAACCTTCTGCTCTGATACCAAATGTAACACCCCGCCTCCGCTAGGGTCACTCGCAAGGGAATGCACTAGCTTTAGAGGGGCATTATTGGTAAACATGCACAGAAATATCACAAGACAGAATATATAAAATAGCGGAAGTAAAATCAAATTTTCATAACATGAATAAATAAGGTCTAAAGCCTTTTACATCAGAGTACATCAAAACCTGTCTTGCAATAGTAAAGAAGCATAAAGACTTTTTCATAAATTATTCCCCAAGTAAAAACAGTAAAGTAGCCATAGCCAAGAAAAGTCCAAGCCATCCATGATGACCTTCAAGCAGAAGAAGTCCGAACTAAACAACAGTATTTCCTCCCTGTAACCTGGGGGGAAACGGAAGAAAAGAGGCGAAACAAAACGGGCCAGTCAAAAAGACTGAGTAAGCCCTATCTACTATCAGCATAAAAACTAGTAAAGTTAACTGACATGAGAAACTGAGATGAACATAAGCATGATGACAAGATAGATAAGCTAAATCAAAGTAACATGATGAACTACTGAACTCAGATAAACTAAGGTGTCATGGTAAATTACGATGTCAGGATAAAACAAGGTATCACATCGTCAGGTTTCTATCAAGTATAATATCACAAGATATCTATCAAGTCTAACGTCCCATGGTATCTATCATATACATCTGCTCTGCACCTACCGTACTAGTATCCCAACCGTATCATGTGTTATCCATGAATGACCCTTACTCAAAAGTCGTATAATGGTCCATGTCAACCTAATATGCCGCATATATAGGTTACTCAACTCGTATGTTCCTTTCCGTGTATAAGTTTAGTCCCTTGCCGTAGACCATACGGGCTTTCCCATGAGATTCTATATTACTTTAACATAGTTCCATGATCCTTAAGATCGGTTTGGACTGTTACCCTAAACCTAGCTAGGGTCTTCCAACATGAATTATCGTTTGTACAACTAGGACTTATGCTACCTAGGGCTACTAGGGATTATGCTTACCTATTGCACGTTTTCGTATCTCGGTTTGGGTTCAACCACCTAGGGCCACTAGGGATAACGCTAACCGTCAACCGCGCCCTTTTTCCCAGGCATATATCGTAAATCGTTTTTCCATGACTGTATGCACATGTATCACATCGTGCCATCCGAGTCCTGTCACAGGGCAGACCAAGAAATACAGGACTCGGTCGGGAGCTTTCGATTTATCTGCCGATGCAGGTGCTAAGGTCTGTTTTTCTTATACGTGGCTACGGTCCCACGAGACCACTCCCTCAACTAGTGAAAGACAAGACAGGATAAATCCTGTATGAGAACACAACACTGGCCAACCCACATCCAAGCCTTACCGCACCCATAATTAGATAGCAATTATGGTCTTTTGGGTGTTCTCTGCCTTTCCGTACGTACATGCTTGACCAAAGATGGTAGGTAGCCTGACGAAATGCTATCTAGGGTACGACCGTGTATCGTCGACTATCCCCTATCCATCCCCGTCTTTAGGTCGCTCGTATAGCAACCAAGGCATACTCTTGGTTCTTCTAACGCAGACCTTAACCTCTCATGAGCCTAGTATGATCACCTGGCAGCTCATAGAGGGATACCAAGAATACCCTCACGTTCCCCGAAGCCGCTGCTTCGTTACCCAGTTCGCTGGAGCCTTTATCTAAATCAGATACTTGCTCCTACTCGTATACTTAAACGATGACCTACCGTATCAGGTTACTCATCTCTCTATGAACTGGTCTAAATTTCCTTGACTAAGAATCATTACTTAGTTATTCTTCAACTAAGGTTTACCACTTAGCCTTATTCCCGTTATCCTTGTTAACTACGGTTATCCACCTAATCCTCAGAACTAGGGTTTACATAATGGATTAAGTATCACTTAAGTTCATGACTTAACCCGTCTACAAATCATGTCAAAATTGGCTAAGTATCCAAGTTCAAGACTTAACCCTACAAACCATGCTCAAGTTGGTTAAGTATATTTTAACTTGACCCTATCAAATTACTGAGTCAAATCGGTCAAGCGTATTTAAGTGATTCGTGACTTAGCCTTATCATGTTTTCACGTTAGATTGGTTTAAGTATAGGTTAACTTAACCTCAATAAATTCACGAGTTAGATTAATTAAGTATAGGTCACTTAACCACCTCAAATCATCATGTTAGATTAGTTAAGTGTTTAACTTAACTCCATTAAACTACCAAGTGGGATTAATTAAGTCTAGGCAAACTTAACCCCATCCGATTTCCATGCTTAGACTAGTTGAGTCCAATCTTAACCCCATCCATTAACCGTATTTTTCGGTTAAGCGTCATTAAGAAAACTTACTTAACCTTGCCAAGTAATCGTGTTGGATTGATTAAGTGTTAGTTAACTTAACCCCGTCCACTAGTCGTATAAAAATGGTTAAGTGTCATTAGGCAAATCAAATTACTTAACCTACCCAACCTTGTCATGTTTTGTTAAGTATCATTAGCCTAATCAAATTACTTAACCCATTTGTCCATGTCATATTTGATTAAGAGTCATTAATCAAATTAACTTAACCCTATCATGTGGCATTAATTACTTAATGCAATTCAACCTCTCACATTAGACTTTGTTGTGGTTACTAGTTAAGCCGGTCGGTTCCGGGTAGCTTTACACCACAACTTGGTCTAACCTCGGGTTCAAGCACAACATGACCAACTTCTAACATTGGGTCCTATTGTTTGCAACTACTAGTTAGGCCGGTCGGTTCCGGGTAGTTTTACGTTGCAAACTCAACCCAACCTCGAGTTGGCCACACTTATATTATCTAAGTGTCATGTCCATCATGTTTCCAAAACATGTTACAAGTTTTCAAGAATTTGGGTAGACCTAACTTAATAGGTAAATTCCCAAAGGGTAGACCTAACTTAATAGGTAAATTCCCAAGCTTATGTTTTTATGCATACTTACATGTCAACTTCCATGTTATATTTCAAGTCATATTTTCAAGTTATATTTTCATGTCACTAGAAATTACCCATAACATAACCCAACGCTTTTAAACTCGCATATACGTTCGCAACAACGTAATGGATTAAAAGAAGAGACTTGGCAAAGGCATGACAAAAATGGATATTAAGCCACAAGTTAATCATGGTGGCAAATGAGGCACAAATGTGTTCATTAACTTGCATGTTGCATTCTTAAGCCCCAAAAACATGCATAAACCCAAACTTGGCACATAAGCAAATCATGGTGACAAAAGACATGGAATGATGACTAGTAACTCGCATATATCATCATATAAGGGTTATGACTTCATATGCAAGTTGACATAAAGGTTATGAGGGTTCTCATGTTGCATAATGCAACATTTCAACATAAAGGTTGTAGCTTTTAGCCCACAAGATCAAGATAATGACTTCATAAACTTGCATGACATGATAGCATGTATCATACTCAATGATCAAACCCAAACTTGCAACATGAACATTTAACTTCATAGTTAATGTCTAAGAGTAGGGAAAGGGCTTACATTGCTATGAAGGCACAAAAGATATGATAAAGCCCTTATGCAGTCAAATAGACCCAAAATGCAAGCTCTAACATAAAAACCCTTGAGCCAAAGTGATCAAAACCCTTGCTTTATGATGCAAATATAGAAACTTGACTTGAATGCAAGCTAATGACACTCATACAAGCTTGAAAATACTTGTATGCATGGAAAATCTCTCATAGAAACAATTTAGAAATGGAAGGAAGAGAGTGGAGGCCATGAGAGGTAAAATTTTGCCATAGTTTAGTTGTATGAATGAATAATGATGATTTAGGGTTAGGTTAGGGTCTTATTTATAGATTAGGCAAGTGTTTTAGGCCATAGGATTAAACCCTAGTTGCAATCTCAGCCCTTAAAATCGAATCTGGCCCCCAAACTCAACACAAACCCAAAATGGTGCACCAGGCAGAACTGCCCGGCTGGACCAAGTCGACAGCCAAGTCGACAGGGCTGTCGACTTGGGTCCAACCAAGTCGACTCCCAAGTCGACAGGGCTGTCGACTTGGGTGCTCTGGCGGGAATTTTCCCGCCTGGCCCAAACTGGCCCAAATTTCCAAATTCAAACTTGAATTTGAAATCTGTTTTTACTTTGAAATTTTCTGAAAACTTCGTTGGGCCTTAATCGGGTCATACGGACTCCGATTTTCGAAAACTCGGACTCTATTTCGCGTATTTTTCCGAGACGAACGCAATGGCATAGCCCGTTTCACTTGTTTCAGAATTTATAATTAAATTCTGCCTTGATTCTCGTCTTAACACGTTATCGAAAAATACGGGTTGTTACAGAGGGTCTAAAGTCAAAGGTAGAGATATACTCTAAACTCTGCCGCTCGACAAACAAAGGACTCAAAGTCAACTTCTTTCTAATCAAGGCGTCATCTCCAACGTGACCCATGCCAGGGGTATATGCAATCACAAAATCGTAGGATGCTAAGAACTCCATCCACCTCTGTTGCTTTAAGTTTAAATCTTTTTGGGAGAACAGGTACTTTAGTTACTTATAGTCTGTATACAACTCAAACCTCTCTCCAAGCAAATAGTGATGCCAAGACTTAATTGCAGAAACTATGGCAGCTAACTCTAAGTCGTGGGTAGGGTAATTCTTCTCACGGGCCTTCCACCATAGCATATCACCCTTCCCTCTTGCATCAAAACTGCGCCAAGCCCTTTCCCGCAAGCATCGGTATACACTGTGAACGGTTTACTCCCATCTGGTAAAACTAAAACTGGAGTTGTCGTCAATGCCCTCTTTAAAAGTTGGAAAGCATCTTCACGGTCAACATCCCAAGAAAAGGTCAAAAAAATTTTCGTCAACCATGTAAGTGGGGCTGATATTTTTGCAAAGTCCTTAATGAACTTTCTGTACTAGCCCATCAAACTAAGAAAACTTCTTACTTCTGTTGCATTCTTAGGAACCTTCCAATCTTGGATTGCTACCATCTTCGCGGGATCCACAGCTATCCCTTCCTTGGAGACCACGTTCCCTAAGAACCTCACTTCCTTTCTCCAAAAATGACATTTGGAGAACTTAGTTTTGAGTTGATGTGCTCGAAGAGTCTCTAAGACTTCCCTAAGATGTAGGGCATGTTCTTCCTCGCTTTTAGAGAATATCAAGATATAATCCACAAAGACCACCATGAACTTGTTTAGAAACTCCCTAAACACCCTACTCATCAAGTCTACGAAATATACGGGTGCATTCGTCAAACCAAAAGGCATGACGAGCCATTCAAAGAAACCGTCGGGAGTCCTAAAAGCAATCTTATCTATACTATTCTAAGCTACCCTCAACTGATGAAATCCTATAGCTAAGTCCAACTGCGAGAAAACCGAAGCACCAACCAGCTGATCGAACAAATCATCTATTCTTGGCAATGGGTGTCTGTTCTTCTTCGTGAGCTTATTCAGCTCCCTATAGTCCACGCACAATCTAAGCGAACCATCAGCCTTTGTAGTAAAAACAACAGGAACACCCCACTCCGAGATACTTCTTCTTATGAACCCTTTCTCAAGAAACTCTTTCACTTGTTTACTAAGCTCCCTCCTTTCTCTTGGAGCCATGTGGCACACCGGCAATGCAACTGGCTTTTTATTGTCCACCAAGTATATACGGAAATCTATCTCGCATTTTGGAGGTAAGCCCCTAACCTCCTCAAAGACATTTGTATACTCACGGACAACTCGAACAGATTGCAAATCATCAATAGATGTGTCAAGAGATTCTAAGTAGCTAAGCATAACTGAACCCTTAGGGTCACAAGAAATATCGAGAGTATTACCCAAACCAGTCAACAGTCTAACTGCCCTCTTTTCACAGTCGAGAATGGAACCATACTTGGCTAGCCAATCCATTCCTAGAATCAACCCATAGCTCGTGAAGCCAAGCACATAAGCGTGGCATTCCAACTCAATGCCATACACATATATTCTCAAATCCCGACATAACATAGAAAGATGAGTCGTACCCCCAATAGGATTTGAGACTACAATGGGATCCATAACTAAATTATTATTTAGGTCCAGTGTTTCAACTAACGAAGCAGATATAAATGAATGTGAAGCACCAGAATCAAACAAAGTTCGAACAGGATGATCAAAAAGGAAAATCAAACTTTCAACAGAAATGTTTCTATCTCTCTCCTGTCCTGGTGCCATGAGAGCATGAATCTACCCTCTAGAAGTAGATCCTGTCCTTGCCCTTGTCCTTGCCTCCTTGGGCAGTCTTTAATCATATGTCCTGCCTCACCAAATTGGAAGCAACCCGTCTTCTTCTTCTTCCTGCAGTCCTTGATTAAGTGGCCGGCTGTTCCACAATTAAAAGGCCTTTTCTTCCCTTGGCCCTTGTTATCCTTACCACCTTTCTTTTGTTGTTGCTGTGCTTTCTTTGGATCCACTTTCTTATCTTGTGCCTTAACTACATTAGCACCTTTCTCCTCTTCATGCATCAACGCCATGTCAACAAGTTTCTCGAAAGTAGCCCCTATAGGAATGTGGGACATAGTTAACCTGTGTAATGGTTCATTCAGACCCTTGGAAAATCTCAAAGCCTTCTTATGCAGTGTATTGACTAATTCTATACCAAATCTTGCTAACTAGTTAAACTTGTTACATACTCCTTCACATACAAACTCCCTTGTTTCAAAGCCAAGAACCTCTCCATGTATAAACTCTCCTTTGCTTGTGAAAGAAACTTCAATTCGAATCTTCGTCTGAAGTCTATCCAAGTCTTCACTGGACGTCCTCCAGTAGTTACTTCCCACCAATAGGAAGCTTCATCCTTCATCAACCGAGCAGCTAGCTGAACCTTCCTTCCATCGTCTATCTCAAAGATACCAAACAAATTCTCCACTTCCTGGAGCCAATTTCGAACCTCAACAAATGTCTTAGTTCCATAAAACGGTTTACCTACCATCGCACGGAAGTCTTTGCATATCTTAGAAAAAGCATCTACACGTGGAGGAGGAGGGGAAGCAGCTGCAACTGGGGGAGGAGGAACGTCTGCTGGGCCTGCGGCAGTAGCCCTAGCCTCCAGATACCTTCAGAACCATCCCGGTATATGTACGCCCTCTGGAAGATTAAGATCCCCAGACATGCTGAAACGAAAGAAAAAGAGATTAAAAACAGAGATTCAAAAGATAGATATATGGCTTTCGGGATTATGTTTTTCAAAATAAACTTTCCTTTTGAAAATACTCTCTTTAAAACATGTTTTTGAAAATACTTCTTTCTAAAAATGCTTTTGGAAATGGTTTTCAAAATCTTTTATCTGTTCTGGTAACCTTTAGCTCTGATACCACATGTAACACCCCACGTCCATTAATGTCACTCACTAAGGGAATGCATTAACTTTCATGTAGTATTATAAGAGTATAGAATAGAATATTACAAGACAGATATATAAAATGGTACTTAAGAAAATTCAAAATTTATTCATTGCAGCGGAAAAGCAAAACATGTTTGGTTACAACATCAAAACCACATACTAGAGCCAAGTACACAAATATCCATCTTTTACAAAATTATTATCTGAGTACATAAAAGTAAAACCATAATCCCACTCCAAATAGCCATAATGGAAAAGAGATAAAGCTAAGCATTACTTTCAACACTTCCAAGAACTTCAAGAAGAAAGAGAAAGAGATCCAAGTCAAGCTTCACAAATCCCACCCTGAGGACCTGGGGGTGGGGGGGAAGAAAAGAGGCGAAACAAAAAGGGGTCAGACATACGTCTGGCTAGTCTAGTGACTTTAACAATATAATCAGTAAAGTAACAGGATAAGAACATAAATTGGATATAAGAGATGACTGTAACATAAGTAGAAATGACAAGGCAAACAAGATGAACAAGATATAACGCTGATTGCGCTTCTAATCACTATAAGATAATTCCTACACCGCACCAATACTAGTTCCATACTGAAAGTTGATCCCTCTTAACATAATAATAATAATGATGGCAGTTTCGTGTACTCCTAGTTGCTATCATAGGTGCCGCCAGCTCCTATCTCCACTAGTTGTACCCACTACCCTCCCCATTCGATCGGCTCCCTAACTCGTAGATACCCGTGCTGGTCCCACAGTAGGGTGTATCACTCCCTAAAGTGGCAACTCGATACGACTAAAATGCATGACTTATACCTACACGATGCAACAACGTCTTACCTACCAGCCCGGACCCACGCACGCACATGACTCCGTTGGACTTGCACTGCCATCGCTAACTCTTTATTGACCTCTTACAATCAACCCAGTAAGCGTGTCTCGTCCTCGACCTAGTTCGAGCTCACATAGATACTAAATGGGTTACTGGTTGAAAAGGGTCTACCCACTTGACACAAGCTTCCTTCCTAAGCTTGATCCCCCTAGGAATTCCCACTTAACCCCTCTTTATCCCCATGTCTAATCACATGTCTCATCTTGGTTAAGTTCTTTTATTATGTTTCACATGCCACCCATGTTACCCACTCAACCCTTAATCATCCTCATGTCTAATCACATGTCTTATCTTGGTTAAATGTTCATTAATTTATTATAACTGTAATCTTGCAAGACCCCTCACATTAGATTGTCGTTTTGTGGTTGCTGGATATGCCGGGCAGTTACGGACATGCTTATACCGCAAACCGAATCTAACCTCGTGTCTTTGCATTATTACGCTTCTAATTTCTGCCTTTGACCTCTCACATTAGACTGTCGTTTGCAATTGCTGGATATATCGGGCGGTTCCGGGCAGATTTCTACCACAAACCAAGTCTAACCTCATGTCTTAGGCATTCATTATCTCTTCTTTTATTCAAACCCAATTTCAAGTTCTAAATTATAACATATATTCCAATTGCCCACAATTTCCAATTCAAGTTATGTTTATAATTCCAATCCAAGTCATGCCTATAATTCCATGTATATAAATTGTACCACTTTATGCCCCAAATCAATTACATGATTACAAATCAATTTATGCCCAATTACATATTATTCAATATTTTCCTAAACTTTTTCCCAATCGTTCCAACGTTATTTGTACGCAAATCTCAACGCAATATGTTAGGCTCGAAGTTAGCCTAATCTCATAAAGAAAAAGGAAAAGAAGAAGGGAAGAGAATCATGACATCAAAACTGGCATAAAAATAGGCATATGAAATATGAACTGGCATAGAACAATAAAATAGATCCAATAGGCATATGGAATATGAACTGGCATATGATAACAGAAATTTGGGTAAGAATCTAAAAGATAAGGACTTACAAACTTGATATGATTCATCTTACAGACATGTTCATAAAATCCAATTTACAATCTTAACACAATCACTTTTAATTTAATTATATGTGAAAGTAACATAGACTCACAGTGATAAGATTCTTAGAAAATTAGGCGTTTTTGTATAAATTTGGATCTTGAATAATCTCTACTAGATTGATGTAGATCTGATCTTCTAATTTGATTGTTGAAGAAGAACTATCTCTAAATCTCTACTTTGATTTTGGTTGTAGAAGAAAGGCTAGGTTAATTTAGATTAGAGCAGCATGGAGGCGCCATGGATTAATAACAATGAGATTAGGGTTAGGTTTAGGGGTATTTTATAGATGCTCTAGGTGAATTAGGACCCTTAGATTAGATTAGAATCCATCTGAACCATCCAAACCAGAAAAACATGTCATTCAGCCAATCCCAGAAGGACACATCAGCCCTAGACCATCAAAATACGTCGTCCAGGTCTGGCCAGATGGGGGGTCAACACTCCTATAGGGGGGTCGACACCCCGATAGGGTCGACACCTATGTCGGCTCCCCTGGGGGGGGGGTCGACACTCTAGAGCGGGAGATTTCTCGCTTACCCAGATTCGGCTGATTTTGGTTTTTGAATTCATTTTTGATTTTTAATTATTATTTTAATTTAAATTCTGTTTTAAGCTGAAATCTACTAAGCTTCATAACTTCTTCATATGATATCCGATTTTCGCAAACTCGGACTCTATTCCAAGCAAAATTCCGAGACGAACGCAATGGCGCAACCCATTTCCCTTAATTCTTCTTATGATAATTAAGTATTCTTTAATTATCCCTTATGTCATGTTTTTAAAATTACGGGGTGTTACATCGATCGTACATTTTAATTTACCAGGGCCACATATGGA
This sequence comes from Allium sativum, assembly GCA_030737875.1. Lineage (NCBI taxonomy): Eukaryota > Viridiplantae > Streptophyta > Magnoliopsida > Asparagales > Amaryllidaceae > Allium > Allium sativum. The sequence continues at coordinate 339,950,815 of CM060912.1, forward strand.
GCCAATTATTCTTAAAGTATGAAGAAAAGTGCAAACAAATTAAATTTTACATCAGATCATGATTCCTGGATGAAAAAGTCAACATCAATGAATAATGACATTAATTTTGGGAAGAATTTTTTTTATTTATGCCAGTTTCTTCTATTTGATTATCTTTTTTACTTCACTTTGTACAGTATAAACATTGTTATCATCTTTTAGTATATGATTCAGAAAATGCTCTCTTTAACTAATCATGTTTTTTCACTTTCTTTGTACAATATAAAATTTCAGCTAGAATCAGTTGATTTCAAGTTACTTTCAATCAACCCATTCAGATTTTGTTTTCCACATTTAAAATGGAAGATATGTAATAGATTATTTACTGTCATCCCCTTATTCAATTAATTTTCTTTTACTGTGTGACTTGTCTTCAAAACCAAATTGCAATTATATCAAGAAACTCCATATTACTAGTCATTATAAACAGAGTATTAAATGCCATCCCCTTGTTCTCTCCATTAATCCTCTTCTTTCTCTTGCTGCAAGTGCAAGCACTACATCTCTTTTAATTTCTTTAAACAAGGCATTTTCTATAGGTTTCAACTTGAACTATAAATTGTGTTTTTATTTTTGGGGACCTTTTGGAAGGAGGATTGATGATGAAACCGAGCCAAGCAAGGACAGAAGTGCCAGGTAATTCATAATTAATTCTTGATGTTTTATTTGTAGTCATGTTATATGACTTGACTTTATAATGTTTCATGCCTAATTAGTGAGTGTTAGTTATGACCCATTAGTGATCACATTTGTTTGTGAATCTTTACAGTTGCTTGGATGTTATCATGAATGTATGTGATGCAGATCAATTCAAGGCGATCAATGATGAAGGAATGCCAATGTATCAGAGGCCATTAATGATTGAACTAGAGAAGTTGCGTTTGCAAGCGAATCATCAAAAGGGAAAAAATAAAGGCAGTAGTTCATATAATCATTTTCACGTATTTTTTTCTTGCTTATGGTCGTATGTGTGAGTCTGCATACGAGTGAATCGAGTGACAATGTAGCAAGGAATGTATGTAAATATGAACGATTGTGCAATATTCGAGTGAATGTACAATAATGGAGTCAAAAAATTTGTACCATTGAAATGTTGAAATAAAATATTTATTTGAATAAAATACTATGTTATAATAATATTTATTATAATATTATGAAATCTCTAATTAATAGCAATTGAGGTGTAATTACTTTTAGCAGTTGTAAAATAAATTTTAATAACTTCTAGAAACAGTTGTAAAAAAGGTTGACTTTAATATGATTGCCAGCTGGACTAGACATATTACAACTGTTTTTGGCAGTTGTGAAAGGGTATATTTTTGTTCTAGTGGTACCTGTGGCAATACATGTACTGATGTTACCATAGGGTTGCAAAGGTGTTGCCTTTGATTCTAAGGCAACACAGCAAAAGGCAACCCCAAGAAAGTGTTGCCACAGCTCATTTTTTGCCTATAACAACACTTTTTCGCACCTACTGCGTCACTTCTCTGGGGTTGCCACAGGCCATCTATGGCGTAGTGGTAGTTCTCCATGGGGACTACTAGTTGTACTTAGAAGATAACAGGCTAAATTCTTATATTTGAACTCTGCCTACATACAGAGTCGCTATTTTTGTATGTAAAAACTGCAGTAGTTTCTTCATGCTGCCCCGAAGCCAATGAGACTTCGACCGATAGATTTCTACCTAAATTATGGACAGTGTGAAACATTCAGACATTTTTCCCTATGATCGAACACTATAGTTCTCCAAGGGGACTGCCAGTTGTACTTAGAAAATAATAGGCTGAATTCTCATATTTGAACTCTGCCTACATATAAAGTCGCTATATTTTTTGCAAAAACTGTAGTAATTTCTTCATACTGCCTCGGGAACGGATGAGACTTAGACTGGTAGATTCCCCCCTAAGTTACAGATAGTGTGAAACATTCGGATGTTTTTCCCTGTGGCCAAACACTATAGTTCTCCAAGGGGACTGCCAGTTGTACTTAGAAAATAACAAGCTAAATTCATATATTTGAACTCTGCCTACATACAAGGTCGCTATTTTTTTTTTTTGTAAAAACTGCTGTAATTTATTCATACTGTCTTAGATTCGGAGGAGACATCGACTGATAGATTCCCACCTAAATTAAAGACAGTGTGAAACATTCAGACATTTTGCCCATTGATCGAACACTGTGGTTCTCCCAGGGGACTGCCAGTTGTACTTAAAAAATAACAGGCTAAATTCTCAAATTTGAACTCTGCCTACATACAAAGTCACTAATTTTTTTTGTAAAACCTGCAGTAATTTTTCCATATTGCCCCGAAACCCGTTGAGACTTCGACCGATAGATTCCCACCTAAATTACGGACAGTGTGAAACACTTGGTCATTTTGCCCTGTGACCGAACACTGTAGTTCTTTAAGGTGACTGCTAGTTGTACTTCGAAAATAACAGGCTATATTCCCATATTTGAACTCTGCCTACATACAGAGTCGCTATTTTTTTGTAAAAACTGCAGTAATTTCTTCATACTGCCTCGAAATCAGATGAGACTTCGACCGATAGATTCCCACCTAAATCGCGGACAGTATGGAATACTCAGATATTTCGTCCTATGAACGAATAATATAGCTCACCAAGGTGATTAATATTTATACTTAAAAAATAACGTACTGATTCTCATAATTGTATATAAAAAATATCAGACTATAAATAGATGGGTCAAATGGATAACCCACATAGTAGGTGGGATGGGCTAGATAAAGCTGTGTAGAATGGATCAAAATAAATGGGTAATAAATGGGTTGGATCAAATTTTGGTTGACCCTCATAGGACACTAAATGACCCATTTAACACCTCTAGTTGCAAAGATCATGCTTCCTTATCAAGAAGAAGCTTGCACATTGAAACAGAAGTTTTCCGAAGCGTTATTGTGCATAAATATTGTTTTCCATCAGTCAAAAATCCATTACATGTTAAACATCATGGTTTATTGACCAAGTGTAGTATGTCCATATGGTTGATTATCTAACAATTTAGTCGCTTAAGTTGACATACTTGGTATACAGATCAACTCCGGAGAAACTGCAAAAAAAGGGTGTGTATATATATTGTTCTTCTTTTTGAGTATATCTTATGTATGCAGTTCCATTTTCTTTACTATTTCTATACATGCTTCCCAGTTTTTTTTAGAATTTTACATGTCATAAAATTGAGCTCTATTTTATTCATGTTTAGACATGTACAACAATCATATAGATTAGGACAATAATAACATGATATGATAGAACCCTCAGTTATAATACTGGCAGTGACATAACCTACGTAAGGGCCAGGTGGGCAATTGCCCTACCCAAGATTTGCAAAACAAATTTCCAGCATTGAACGAAAAAGTAAAAAAATGAGAGCTGAAAAAAGAAAATGGAAACCCTAATGCTCTTCAACTCTCAAGGGAACAAAAAGGAAAAAAGGCATGGCTGAGCTTCCTAGCCTCATCACCTCCTTGTCCAATCGCCAGCGCCTCGTCTTTGCACCCCCTTACTTTCTGTTTCAATCAGCTGATAGTGGTAGTACTTTTTAGGTATGTTTTTCATATTTTATTTTTTTGTAATTGCCTGAAATTGGATCCAAAATCAGTTTGCAATAGCAGCCTTACCCAAAATTTTGGGCTTTGAAGTATGCGAATTCAGAGGTTGAAGACAGTATACATTATTTTGTTCCCTTTTTACTAAGATTTCAAACCTTGAAGTATACCAATATTTGATTACAATAGTCAACATTTTCTATTGTGATTTCTATTTTATTTTTTTTCATTTTTAGCCTTGAATGGTACGTCAATTTTTTTATATTTGATGACTGAGGTATTTGAATCTTCTGATGGATGACGATATTCTTAAAATCATATGATAATATATATTAAAAAATAAATAGCTAAAAATCTTGATCTTGAAATGGTTGTGGATGAAATTGATTTCTGTGAAGTTCGCAGAGCACGCATCAAGTTGTTGTTTAACGATCTATGTTTATAGTATGCAAACACGCTAAGATTGTCTAAACTGACGCAAAATTAGTGGCAATGTTTTTTTTTTTGTGTGTGCCATTTTGTTTAAGTTACCTATTCCAATGCAATTTCGCTTACTTAAGTGTGTTCGTAAAATATCTGCATATTTTTCTGGTTTCGCCCACCGTAAACTATAATCCTAGTTTCGTCGCTGAATACTGGCATGTTTTATGTTATTGTTACTTCCATCTTCATCATTGATAAGATGTATTTTTGTATAACTGTATTCATTATTGTACATCAATTTTGTCAAAGTTACTTAAATATATCTTAGTTCAACTAAAACCACTGAAATATCCCCAATATAAGATGATGCACCATTTAAAAAAGTTGTATAATGCCTTCCATTAATGGTATATGCAATTTAAGTTTTTAAACAATGTAACTATTTTACAATACGGTTTACATATAACTTGCACACTTTTGTCTTAATTTTTCTTCTCTTTGAACAACTCACCACTGCATCAACCTTTCAATAACCTATGCTGTAATCCTCCGCATACATACAAAAAGCAGGCACACTTACTCTTTGTTTTTAGAGTCCATGTATATATTTAGGTTTTCTTTTTGGGTAAATCTATGGTAATTTGTTTGATGATCATATACTATTATTCATGACCGGTTCTTCATCTAGAAAACTTTTTGTTTTTCTACTATGATATTAATATTTGAATGTAAGGTTCTGATGGTGCTCTACAACATATTGATATCATTTGGAAAATAAATAGTGGTCAAAGTATGTTTAATTGATTTTCCGTTTCATTGTATTTTTTACAAGTCAATATTTTAAAAAAGATAAAAAAGACATTTAGACTATCAAAGGTTTTTAAGAATCAAACTTTAAATCTAAATTTGTTTTTCCCCCCAGTTCTACGAGTCTGAATTTGAATCCTTATTTTTTAATTGCTACTCATCATTTTAGGCAATCTCGAGTCAGGTCCTCTTTGTTTATAGCAAATATGAACAGCTGATGCAGAAAGAAGCGGTAGCATACAAAAGTTGTTAGAAAAGCAGCTGTTGTGCTATAATGTTATACTTTTCCAGATCCAAGCTGAGTTAAACATCAGTGTGAGAACACCTTTTGTTATGATATTAATTGCTTTAGTCTTACCAGTTGGCTACAATGAATCATTGTTTAAATATGATGTATGAAACTAAATAAATTGTTCTTAATACATATGCTTGCATCTGAATTTAATACTTGGATGAATAGGTATTAGTGAATTATATGTTGAATAAATGGTTACTTGAACAATGCTGATTCAAGGATACATTCTTCTTCCTCCGGAACCAGACTCCCTTTGACAATTATAATAAACAACAACAACAGGTGACCTAAGGTTTTAAAGCTCCGCAAAGTCTCGAGTATTAAAATTTTGGCGCCACCCAGTTTGCTTGCCAGCGGCCTGCCGAAATAGCACCAACGCTATGCGATGAATGCCAAGAGTCGGTTTATGGTTCTTATAGCACACTATTACTTGTCCAAAAGTAGCATATGTGGTTCCAGGTATGTCAGTGACCAACCAATGGAGGTATTCTCTTGAATTAGGGTCACTTGGACTAGGCGAATCTGGGTCAACCATCACCTGTAGGTTAATGCATTTCTCTAAACTTAAGCTGCAAACATCAACTCTATTTTATATCATGGTAATCATAACACAATAACATAATTAAGTTTTTATATAATGGTAGCTGAAGATGTTAAAGGTTTTACTTTACAATTAAACCATGAATAATACTATTTAGTCAATTCTCCTAGCCAAACAATATTACAAATGAATGAATCTGTTCTTTACTAATTAAGAAGAGTGTACTCATAATCATTCTTGAATGATTAGAGGTAACACTATAAACTTACATGTGTATCTATCACATACAAAAAGAAAGATAAGTTTTTATCTTTCTTGTAAATATTTAAACTAGATATTGATAGGTTTTCCTATAAAGCTGAGGGCGCGTTTGGCACAAGCAGAAGTGGACCATTTGAGCGGAGAATGTTAACAAAGAATTGTAATTAGCGGAGAATGCGTTTGACGCGTTAAGTGGACCATTTGAGTGGGAATTTGAGTGGAGTATTTTATTTTTATTTTGTAATATAATTAATTAATGATTAAAACATAACAATATCATTAATGCAGAATAACACAGTTAACCAAACATAATAGTTCATTACGTAATAACATTACATAACAGTTCACTACATAATAATAAAACTAAGAATAAACTACTAACGTCCGCGGAAATTTCTGAGCTGATAACCTATATGCTCCAGCAAGTCTCGATCAGGTAATATCTCCACCACGTCCATTATTGACTGGTCGAGACGAAAAATCTCAATGATCTCCCACTTCTTGACAGTAGTAATGCTCGAGAGAACAACATAGCAACGTTCCACCGCAGCTGTGAAACGATCTGTCTGAACGAAGGCTGATTGTGGAGGAGGTGTCCTACCAGATGTGGCGCGCGACGACTGTCTACGTGCAGACTGAATCGGTGGGTGGCTCCCACCACTCAAAATATCCCATTACATAGCTGCATTAGCCGTAGTGAAGGGCTGTGGTGTAGGGGGAATCTGGTAACTACAGGTGCCTATGTCTATGCAGCCCCCAAAAAGCTGGTCTTGCTCCCGTAACCTCAGAGGTGGTTGCCTGCTAAACCTCTAGTATAAGCGTATAGGCCCATGCCTCCAATCATCTTAGCCGTCCAAGCGGTCCTACGCAGCATCCCAAAAACCACCTAGAATTTGTAGCAGAGCATTCCAAAAAGTCCAGTCCCTCTTCAAATTATCCCACTTGTTTTTTATTTGTAGAAGAGCATTCCAAGAAGTCCAAGCTGTAATGGAATAGAAAGTAGAAGAGGAGAGCTAGAAGAGAAGCACGCAGAACTGTGAGGAAAAGAAGAGAAAGCGGGGTTTATAGGGGGAAGAGGGAGGCCAACGGAAGCCATCCGTTGGAACCGACGCGTCCGATGCGTCGCTTGCTAACGGATGGATTTCCAACCATTAATCAAACGGTCCAAAATGGACTGCTGGGTAACGGACGCGTTCGACGCTTCCAATGCGTCCGTTACCCAAACGGTTCATTTTGGTGTAATGAACGGCCCCTAAGTGGTATCAAATAAATACTAAATCAATATAGAAAGAAACGATAAGTTCTTACATCGTCCTCTCCTTTGTACATAAAAGATAATGATGTGTACTTTTACAAAGCCAGTTTCTCATGCCACTTTTTTTTCCTTTCATAATTGATCTATTAACGCATGTCGATGCACTTCACATCTGAACCTCAAGCAAAAATTCCATTTTCTTGATACGTTTAATACATATGAGTGTTTGGATATTAGGCATAGTTGTGAGCATGTCAGAAGGACAAATCTTTGATGATGCAACTGGATACATTTTCTTTTTCGTGCAAGGTATTTTACTATGCTTTTCACTTGGTTAGTAATCAAACTGTACTATTGTTATGTTGTACATCTACTTGTTATTTTTTTTGTTTGGATGATCTTTTTATCTCTAATGATTTATTTGTACATTATGCAACTTATGTAACATGTTGCGTCTTGACTTGATCATGCTATAGTTTGTTGTCTTTCTCCTGTTTTCTGCTCAACTGTGTTATTTCAGACTATATTGTTATAATCTGAATTAGAAGGGGTAGTATGCATTGTTTTCACGTCTTGACTCATATTATTATATTTGTTGAGTATCGTAGGCTTTGGTTGAGTCAACGGAAGCAAGAAAAAGATCATAAGCTGACGATGAAACTCTAAAGTCTAGATAATTTTGAGAAAGATTCCATTGCTAAAGTTTTTGGAGATGATAAAAGAAGTTGCTATTGTCGTGCTATTGACGCACCGTAAATGGTATGCGAACGCATTCTGGTCTTGTCGATGGCGGGTTTGTAATTTGGCTTATTTATCATTTCTGTTTTATGTAATGGTTGTATATTAAATTGTGATACTCCGATGTTATTTAATATTTGTTATGGATGATGAATGATTGCACGCTAAATTGTGATAGTTTGATTTTTGTCGAAATGGAATTTGCTTTAGGATACAAATTCTGATGTGTTGTTGTATTTGCTTTGAGACATTGTTACATTATATGTTGTATATTCTTTATGAAATTAGTTGAAGCATATTATATTGTTACTTGTTTAAGGGAATTACCTACTGCAGGATTGGTATAATATTCACGCTTGTAACGGTAGTTAAATTTATTGTATGAAATAGTCAGTTTTATATGCTAACAGTAATAATTGTTACATATTTCATATTTATCGCATTAATTAGTGTTATAAAAACATATATTATAACGGTTATAAGTGTGACAAAATCATAATTTTGTAACAGTAATAAATATTATAATATACACATTTTTTAACGGTTATAGCCGTTACAATATTCGTGACAACAGTTTGTAACGCATGTTGTAGTAACGGTTATAACTATTACAAAGTTAATTAGTAATGGTAATAACTGTTAAGAAAACACTTTTCTGATGTTGTGATTGTTCTGACCTCCTCCTCATAACACCTCTCAGGTCTACTTTGGGGAAGACAGATCTTTGCAACTATTCAAGTTTGGTTTTCAGTTATTGTTCTCTCATGCTCGGTATTGATGTGGCGATTCACTAGCAAGGTAGTTGTCTTAGCTGATACTTGTTATCCTATCTTTTTTCTGATGTAAGTTAGTTTTATTATACTTTGATTATGTTTATGCTCATTATTTACAGGTACCGGATTCATACTATTCATGCTTGGATGAGTTTAAGTTTCAATTTTTTTTTTTGTAATTCGAGCTCATAAAAGTATGGAGTATTACGTTTACCCTGTTTATGTTAGCCATTTTAAGGGAAAAATTCTTAATAGAGGAGATAATCACCCATAATATACATATCTTAGGGCCGTGAAATATTGTTTTTACATTTGCATTGGGTCATATAGCACTATAACTTCAGGTGATGTTAGAAGTAAAATTTTGGCTTCGAGAAAATTTGTCAGATAATTTTACCCATGAAAACTTCCAGCTAAGTGTTTTTTTTAAAATAACATAAATAAGGACCCAATACGACTTTCATTGGGAAGATACGATGGTTTTCATTTCCATAAATCAATCTTATGCGATTAAAGTATTTAGTAGTTTTACAGTGGTGAAGGTGCAAAATTGTTATAATGAGGATATAACGAAAAATAGTGGATGTGTAAAAAGCTTTAATGTATATAAAAAATATACTTGAAGTTAATTTTTTCTCATTTTCATGTCATTTGTATAGAAAAAATATTATTTAATTTTACATAACAAAGTAGAAAAATATCATGATTTATTCAAATTGGCGACTACGATAGATTTCTACTTATATTAAACACTTATGTCTCAAAATTAGGTCTTTACCCTATTTTTTTTTAATTTAATTTAAAAGAGAACTAGTCAAACCTACCTTTGCATATTAGCTTTGCAAAAGTGAGTGCCAAAAAATCTTGTTTTAGCGGAAGAAGCACGAAATAATGGGGCTTAAAACAAACCAAGTGTGCAATAACAGTAAATTAGAGTAGCGTAGCCGCCGGATAGCACTTTGGGGTTTTAACTACATAGGAATGCTCATGAAAATCACTCTGGACATTCCAGGTAGGAAATATGATTGTTTGTAAGTTTGAAATTTTTTGCAGCAGCTTTACACGTAAACAGTGAGACTGGGGAGAGGCCCAATAACCTATTTCAGGCTTAGCGGTTATATTGGCTAATGTAAACATCATCAAATCAATTCCACCATCTCTTAAGTAGATATAAACCTCCAATAGCTCTTTTTTTTACTCAAACCCTTCTCTTTTCTCCTCCAAATTTAAGTCTAGATCACAAAAAAGGATTGATTAGCAAGGAGATTAATTAAAGAACATAAAAATCTACATTTCTTAAAAGAAAAATTAGACTTCAGTTATACATTTTTAAAATTACTTTAATTTGCATACCGGACTTAGATTTGTAAGGTTTTTGGAGTGATTTATCATTTATCACCTCATTATATGCATACATACATACATACATACATCCATATGTTAGATTTTAACATGCACTGTAAAGTCAAATTTATGTTTTAATGTTGTTTTAAAATCATATATGTGGGGTTAAACATAAATAAATGGGTTTTTGTTACTTTAAATATGTTGTTTGGATGTGCGATTGGCTTGATATATGTTAGGCTATCCTATAAATACATGGTATGATGATTGCTACAATTGCTTGTGTGATTTGCATGATTGAGTCTTGTTTGATGATTGTATTTGTTCTTGAATGGTTGAAAATCCTCATTGGAGCGAAGAGGTGGGAACCATGAAACCAGACTTTGAAGAATATAATTTAGGATATAAGAAGTTGCATCAATGTACATGGAACACATGCAAGTGGAAGAACGTAGCATAGTGGTGAAATCGGCACAAAGTTGAAAATTTACCCTACTACTGCAATTTTTCATGGTGGTGCTTGGAATCGGGCTTCGTTCAATTAGCCTAGTTCTTGTTTTGGGTCAGCATAACGAAGAACCAGATAAAAAAATGTTGTTTGGTATCGTCATCGGGTGGCGAACGAGCAAGAAAAGTGGTTCAGTGGTTGCTTGGTGTCATGCTCAGGTATTTGGGGTGGTTGCTTCGGGTATACACCTGAGAAAGAATTCAAAGGCGATGATCTTTTAGAGTGTCTTGGGTTAGATGATGGGCTATTTTGGGTTTCTCCAAGGCTTTCTTCGGCTCGACCTTAAGAGTATCTAGACATAAAATTTGAGACCTAGGAATTTTGGTCGTCGGGAGGCGAAACTTGGGGACATGTCCCTCGACTCTAGTGGTTGATGTGGAGTGGAATAGATGACTCCAAATGACTAGGGATGACCATGGATTTCGTGTGGCAACTAATGAAGCGATGGTGTAGCACTTTGACTTGATGACGTTGGCAAGGAATTTGAAACTTTGGTATGATGGTTCTATGACTTACGATAGGTCTCTAAAGGAATTTTGAAGAAGACGGATTGATAATGGGAGTCATGAAAGACAAGTTCAACGCTAAGGGCTTGTGAGAAGGATTTGCGATAGTGTTCTACTATGGAGATAGTCAAGATTGAATAACAATTGAGTTCCATTATGGAGTGCATGTAAAGAGATCGTTGATAACTAGGAGGTTTATGTACCTCCACAGTGCATTATGCGTCGCTTGCATGTGGATTGTCACTCATGTGTAAAGGCATTATTTTTCTTGGTTTCTTGACGACGTTGCGTGTCATACGGCTTGTGCATGTACTTGTGTCGAGTGAGTCATTTTTGGTTGTCGCACTTTGAGCATGTAGACCATCGAAATCATTTCCGAGATGGTACCAAATATTTTTCATTTATAACTCAAAGTAACTGCCTCTATATTGACATATTCCCATAGGGTTTGTTGACATACTTTTAGTATGATTTGTTTTTCTTCTTCTAAAATCCAAATCAGATCCCTTGTTTTAAAGCTTAGATTGTATGTTCATATAAAGATGTTACGGGTTAAAGATAAAGATAAGATGAAAGATGAAAATCAAGGATATTTTCAATGAGGCTTTAACAAGACTCTTAAGACTTGGTAGACTTGCTAAAACTTCTATTTTCTTTATAGTTAAAGCAATAGTGTTACATTCATCTTAAGTCGTTATATCTTTCAACTGTTCTTATCAATCTCTGTATTTATAACTTATTTGCTTGCTTTTACCCACTGGGTCTCATATAGGCTGTCAATTTTCTGCACGACCCGAAACCCGATCAGAAACACGCATAGATATTAGCAAGTTAACCTAACCCGTTTACTTGGCGAGTTATTTTCGGGTCAACCCGAATTTAATCCATTTATAAGCTGGTGGGTTTAGGGTTGACCCGCTAACCTGAATTTGGCCCACAAATCCGATTATATGCTATATCTCTTTCATATTATTAGTCTTTTATATATGCTGTTAATGTTAGTTTTTTATGTGTACACTAATCAGTATGCTCATATATTCTGATGTAAGCCGTTATATCTTACTAATTTATTCTTATATGCTGTCAGTTGTATTTTACTTATACCAACTGTATTTCTTCCATACTTCTAGTCTTTTAACAATGCAATATGCTCATATATTTTTATGTATGAAGAATGATATTTGAATATGGTGACTTCATGCTTTATACATGTGTTGCATGTTGATGATTTTGTAACTTGTTCTGTTGGTGATTTTGTAACTTATTGCCTGCTAACGATTATATAATAGTGTTCCCCGTTAGTAATTTGGTTCTTTTGTTGTTTATATCAATGGGCAATATTTGTCAAGGGATCAAACAGGTAAACCTGATCCAACACGACCCGTTTAGTTAAACGGGTTACACAACACGGGTCGGGTCAACTCGTTTATAGACGAATGGGATTCAAATTGGGAAAAGAATGACTCGTTTAATAAACAGTTTGACCCAACCCATTTATACATCCCGAACCCAACTTGGCCCCACCTGAACCCGACCCGACCCGACACGGTCTATTGATAGCCCTAGTTTTATATTTATTGCCATAAAATATCTTCTATAAGTAAAGATACCGTTCAACTAGGAGAAACATTACTAGTAATATTTAAGGGACTTCTTTAAATGTCAATACTAAATGGAACACTGCTGTTGATTTATCTCATGAATAAATCATCTCTACTACAATATGGATTCACTTATATAACTCACCACCAGCTTATTTTCTAACCGTTATACATTGGCTTACTTATCATATCGGGAAGGTTTTTTGCCCAAAAACCTCTACTGAAGCAACGCAATCGATTTGAGTGTGCTAACACTCTTAATGATGTACAACCAAACTATCCTGACCTTCTTCATTCGGGATTCTCCTTTTGAAAGGTCATGTCGTCTATGACGATGTGAAGCATGGTTGTTGAAAGCTTGATATATGCCAAATTCTTGGTCATATCACCCATGACCATTGTGTTGCTCACAGTTCTTCCCCTTTGGTGCTGCTTTAATGGTTCCACATGTTTTCAATGATGTCTCTGTCAGCTCACTGTCCCTACCTCAGCCGATGCTTCTACTATTCCAACATGCATTATTCAGCCACGTTTTGTGGGGAAAAAAAAAGATCGGGACACTACTTAAATTATACGTTGATATTCCTAATATTATGTTGTCTGAAAGGCTAAAAAATAATTAAAGTGCTAATTTTCCATGTCACTTTGAATAATTAGCATATTCAAAAGGAAATTTACTGTCATTAATTCTTTCAGCTTTCCATATCTCCAATATGTCTGAAGCTGAAGGCGCCGTCTTCGAGAACGAACTCTCAATGCTGTTACCAAGGAACTCAAGAGATATGTGGTTAGTTGAAGAATCTGAATTTTCAGTTATGACATCTTTAACCTCAATACTTCCATTCTGAACATTTGTGCTCCAAACATCCTCGAATATGGACTCTTTCATGGGAGCATCAAGCAAATGAGCATTGTTGCAAGGTGTATGTGCATATAATTTTGCTGCTTTTATGAAATTAGGTACAGGGTCTTCCATCACCAAGTCGGTTATGCTATCGAGATGGCTCAAAAAGTCAAGCATCGGCTCTTTGTCAAGTTGATCTTTGTTTCTCTTAAAGACGTTCATCCATTGACTTTCCTTCACTTGCAACGAAGCATGGGCCATGGAATTGAGGAAGATAATGGTTTTTTCGAAGTGTCGTAGAGATATTGTCTGGCACACGATTTCTTTGAAAAGCGATGTGTAAGGAATTTCACCTGCTTCTAGAATCGAATCAATCGCATGCTCAAGCAAATGCCACTGAAAACCAGAGATCATTTGTCAGTGTTGTAATTATAATTCATAGGAAAGTGCCAGATGAGCTGATAAACTTATAGCAATTTTTCAGAAATATAACATTATAGTACAATACATCAGTCAATCTGAACCACCAGAACTTTGAAGAAGATGTCCGGGTCGGAGGATGGATTTCTAATTTGTCTAAAGGTATTCTGGGATATGTATATGTGTGTAGAAGCCATGGATAAAGAAGAGAGAACATTAGGAAATAATAATAATAAAAAGCTCAATGTGAGATGTACTAGATCCTTAATCAGAGAAAGACAATGATACATTGTACCAACTTACCTTTCCAGATCTTGAAGCAGCAACCAGTAGCCTAGCATGCCTACTTTGATCTAGTTGAATGCCCTGGAGAGTCATCTCTTTATAAACAAACTCAAAATATTCCCAATGTTGCGCAGAGGCTGATGCATCAAGCATAGAAGTGTATGTAAATAAATCAGGTACTATCGATTTATTGTCACGGTCGGAGATGGGATTCCTAATAGATTCAAATAATTCTCTAGCACTCTCAAAATTGTAAGTTTCGCAGTAAACTTTGAGCATGGCGTTTATTGCACCAATATCAGGAGCACCATGTTTCTTCATTTCCAAGTATATGGAAATGCAATTTCCTGGATGCCCCCCTTCTAGTGAAGATAATATCATTCCAGTGAATGCGACTTCTAATGGTTTGGAATGAGGGAGTCTTCTCAGTTTCTCAATCTGTAGATATGAGATTTAAGCATGTTAGACCGAAAGATACTATTGGTTTGTATGAAAAGTTGATTCCATGTATCAGTTTGTAGGCCTAACAACACAAAGATAGCACAAGTCATTTCAGTTTGTTCAATTTTGCAAGACAATATGAAAAATGGCCACAGAAATTATTGTTTCTTCCCTAATAGTGTCAACACACAGTTAAGCTCGATATTCGCTTCTGGTTTACATGGTAACACATAGAGGGCTGTTATGGTAATGGTTACCGTTACCGTTTGGCAAATACCGTTACCATACCGTTTTTACTGGTAAGCCAGAATTGCTTACCGTTACCGATCGACTGGTATACCGCTGACTGGTATACCGATAGACTGGTAACCGTTACACTGGTAATGGTAAATTACCGTTTGTCGATCAAAGTTGATATCTTAACATATATTTTGTACACCGTGCATTTTTATTATACTATATGTGGTGTTAGTTTATAAAAAACATAAATGAAAAAGAAAATAAGTGTATCTGGATTATTTCATTTGATTATTGAATTAAATATAATCATTTATTTGGTTCTACGTGCATGTAATAAAGCATATCAGATGAGTATGCTTATGCTTTGAATTAACTGGTAAAATTACCGTTACCGCTGGTATTGAAGAAACGTTACCGATAATTTACCGTTAAAAATGGTAAATTTATCGTTACCATACCGTTTTAACTGGTATACCGATTTTAATCAAAAATGGTTACCGATCGACTGGTAATGGTATGGTAATGGTAAATTTACCGTTACCGTAACAGCCCTAACACATACAGTTTTAAATGCAGGTGATTACTTGTATGATAATTTTGGTCTGTGCACAATTGCTTGATACGGTAAATATGAAGTTGTTGTCAACTGCAAAGCAACTGCAGAAGCAATGCTACCATCCGAAAAATAAACAGAAGTTTATAATGTAAAAACGAGTGATGCAAGCAGATTTCTAACACATGATTGAACTTTTATATAATACATTTAAACACGTACATACATCTTACATTGGTTACCAAGTGCATACTTGTTTGATAATTTTGGTCTATGCACAATTGCTTGATACGGTAAATATGAAGTTATTGTCAACTGCAAAGCAACTGCAGAAGCAATGCTACCATCCGAAAAATAAACAGAAGTTTATAACGTAAAAACGAGTGATGCATGCAGATTTCTAACACATGATTGAACTTTTATATAATACATTTAAACATGTACATACATCTTACATTGGTTACCAGGTGCATAAAATTGCTAGGTCTGTATCGGAGTGAAGGGGATACAAGCAACAAACACAGCTGGAATAAAAATAACAACGCAATTTTCCTGAAACTATGTACTTGAGTAATGTTAACATACCTCTACCAAAGCATCTTGCCATCTTCCCTTGTTACAAAGACAGCATGCTAATTCATAGTAGACTCCCGCTGTTCCAACCACTCCTCTCCTCTCCATGTCCCTGACTGCCTCGATTGCTTCATCCACTTTGTTTTCTTTATGAAAGGTCTTCACAAGAACTACACAATACAACACGACATTCTAATTATTTCATATATATCGATGACCAAAATGCTGTAAAAAGCATCCTGATCTTACTTTTGTAGGATAATGCTTTTGTAGCCATTCCACCTCTTCTCATTGTCTCAAAGTATTTGTAGACAAGCTCATACTTCCCAGAATTCAACATCACCTTTTAACAAGCATTGCATGTAAGGCTAAGATACTAGCATAATTTGAGATAAATGAGATTCATACTGTGAGAGAAAACCAAAAATAATGATTTGTCGTCGTTTCCTCCATCACCCAAAAAAATCTAGAATACCTATTACATCCCCTCCCCTCCCCTCCCCCCCTCCCCCCTTTCCCTTTTCCAATGTTTACAGTTCCATTAATATTTGATAGTAAATGCAGTAACTATAAAAATAATCTGTCAAATATTCATCATCATCTAGACCATATTTGGGAAATTCCTACATAAAATATTATGAGCAAACAACTAAGATATTTACAGTGACTGCTATATTTATGTGTGCATCAAAAAAATGAATAACATAAAACAAAAAGGATATAGATCATTAAGTCATGTAAAAAAAAGAGAAAATATGCAAAGCCATCAGTAGTGAGTGTGTGTGTGTAAGAAGGGTTCCAAGGCACCCATTTTAGGCCATAAGTTTATATTTAAATAAGTTAGTGGGAAGAGAGAGAAGTGAATATGTGGCGGAAATCAGGGGCTGTAGGGGTACTGCACTATTTTGGGTGCTGCCAATTTCCAGTCTCCCTGATTTCCACGGTTCCACCTCACATTCACGTTTCTCTCTCTTCCGAGTAAATTATTCAAATATAAACTTGTGGCCTAAAACGAGGTGCAAATGAGATGCTATCAAATAGAGGTTCGCTGGAACCCTCCAACACACACACGCACACGCGCGCGCGCGCGCACACACACACACACACACACACACACACACACACACACACATATATATATATATATATATATATATATATCTCTGTGTGTGTGTTTTTAAAAAAGAAGTTTGACCGTTGAATGTTGATTAGCTCTAAGCCTCTAACTGCATGTTTTTTCTGTACGCCTATTAAGTGTTTGTAAAGAAATATGCATTAAAAGCCTCAATAAGCAATAGAAAAATGGTTGATGCATAATTGTTATAGTTAGCTTTCAAAAAAAGACAAATAAAGGCTCATAAGTCTACCATCAAGGTTGTCAAAATGAGATTCAAATCGTAAAGTTTAATTTTTGAATCGAAACGAGATTCAAATTGAAAATAATGGATTTAAAAGATCCATACTTTAAGGTTCATATACACTTCGAAATTGACATTTATGTTTGAACTTCTACATCTAAACCTAAAATTCAAAATTTTATTTTGTTTATGAAAACTTAGATTTGAAGTTGTAGACTCAAATAACTATATTGAATGTACCAATATGTATTTGAATGAAAGCGGTTTTAACGGATTTGAATCGAAATACAAATTGAATCGTAAAGGGAGAGATTCGATTTGAGACGGAATTTAAATTGTAGGATTTTAAGATTTTTGACAACGATGTTTACCATAGTAATGTTAATAATACCTCCATAGCTAGACCATAAGTTGTCTCCGTGGGTTTTATTCCACTATTTCTCATTTCCTGCAACACCCAAGATACACCTTTCCACTGACAGCGTGATACGCATGCATTCAACACCTGCATATTGATATCAGTCAATTACTATCTTTTACTGCATTTTATCATATCTCTGACAAATATGCCAAACTAGCTGATGGGTAACAGATGCTTACAGCATTGTATACAATGATATCTGGTTCTAAACATGGATCCCAACTCCTGAGCTTCATATTCTTAATCCTTTTAGAAGGCTTCTGCTTCATATAATCTATTATAGCAATTAATTCATTCACAAGTCCTCCTTGACCAAGTGTAACAGCTATTGAATGATATACAGCCATATCTGGATATAGCTTGCCATCCTCCTGCATAATTCAAGCAAGATCACAAAATGCAACAAGCAAAACAGAAAAATTAGTAACAAAGAAATGGATGACAGAAGTAATTACTAGCATCATATTGAATATCCGTTGAGCTTCTTTAGGCTTCCTCGCATTACCAAGAACCGATAACAATTTTGTGTATACAAACCTGAGAGTAACAAGATTATTTAACTTCTAACCAGCAACAAGAGAACTAGCATTTACTATTGTAGGAAAACTAATGAGGCCACCTGCTTTTGTGATGTCTGTATTCCTTCTGACCATAAACCCAATCAACAACATACATAGCAAGCTTCCATTTCCCAAGCTTACCTAATCTTTCTACAATTCTAAGCAAATGCATCTCCGTAAAAGTTATACCTGATTGCTTCATCACCCTAGAGAATTTCCAATCCTGTATGCTCAGATTGGCATCACTAAGCCTTTTAACAAGAAAATTAATCTTCTCATCCTCACTAACATTCTCTCGCAACTTAACAATTCTCCTTCTGCTTCTGTCTTCGAATACCTCTTCTTCTTCAACATCATCGTCGTCATCGAGAATCAGTTTCAGCCGTTGATTTCTGTCATGCAAAACATCAAACAGCTCATCCAAATACTCTCCCTTTAACTTGCCACCCTCTTTCAACAAACCCACTCCTTTTGCGTTCCTCTCCCATGGCTTCCCATTAAATTGAGCTTCGATGTGCTCGGAGACCAATTTGTATTCGGATTTAACGGTGTCGAAGTAAGAAGTGCGGTCGGAATTCGGTTGTGGTTGTGAAAGTTGGGATTTTTTAGAGCGGAGGGTTTTCTGGAGGTGTTTTTTGCGGAGAGCGTGGAGGATTTTGGGAGTTGGAGTTACTCCATGTTTGAAAAGCTTTTGCTTTAGGGAATGGTCGGGGCAGGTATTGTGGTTGAGCTTGGGGTTGGGGTTGGGGCTGGGATTGGGATGAGAGGTGGAGACGGGGAAGAGAGCACGTGCAGGAGGAAGAAGGTCCATTTGAGTTATAAAAAATTAACGATGAGCACAGCGCACGAATTTTGCTCGGGGGTAAATGGACCCGATTGGAGTCATTGGACTTCACAAACCAAATTCTATTTCTAAGGCAATAAATTGCTGTGTAACCCCATTTTTATAAAAACTAAATAAAGACAAAACGATCCTTTTTCAGTTATATTTTTCTAAATTTTCAACCTATCTCGTAGTAGCTCTACGTGGTTTTGTAGTAAACCACGCAGGGGCACTGCATAGTATCTTTAGATACTATGTGGTGTCCCTGCATGATTCACTATAAAACGAAGTAGACCTATATGAAAAAAAATATTATTGGTTTTTTTAAAATTAAATGAGGGTAATTCAGCAAAATGATGAATTTTTCTGTTTTTAATGAATTTAAGGGGACTACTCAACAATTAGCTGGATTGAAATAGAATTAGCCTAACAATATAATGTATGCACCGCAAAGGCGCAAACCACAATTTACTCAAACCAACTGAAGCACGAAGTCTTTTGCACAAAAAATCATTTATCTCTCTAGGAGAAGATTGTTTTTTGTAAAATACCAAATCTCGTGTTTTGATTGGTTTACTTACCGAGGTAGATGATATTTTGCTTAGATGATCTGCAACAAGTGCAGAGATACACAATAATGATTATACAAAATCTTATAAGACATCAAGGTTGGAAGTCCAATTTTACAGTTACGGTGCATTGGGTTGGGGTATATACTATAGGGCTCAAAAATGAGTTTTGCATGAATTCAAAGGAAACGGTAGATTTTGAATTTCTTGTTGTACTTAGATCTACTAGTGTGAATTCATGCTATCTAGACAGTCTCACATTTAATTTTTTGGCATAAATTATAAAAAAACATTATTTTGCACTTAGCACTCGTGTAAACTTACCAATACACATATTGCTCAATAATTACGAATTAATTTTCAGAATTTAAATCACTCATAATTTTTTTATATATTATATTATATGAAAGTTTAATGTTTCTTTAGAGTCTTTTCTGTTTCTTTTTTAGAAAAAAAACCAAGATCTTTCCACGTGTACACAACCAATGTCTAATGTCTTCCGTGTTCTGCCATCCACCACTTTAGAGCTGAACCATCGAGATATCTTTTCCCCTGTATTCGTAAAAAATTGCAACCTTTAATTGTTCTCGCCTTCCTTTTTTCTTATCCAAATCATGATTGTTCTTTCTCCTTGACTGATTCATTTTTCCAAATTTGAAATGTATTCGATGATGTTTCTTTGTTAAAAGTAACGATCTAACTTATAGCTAGAAATGGGTTTTCCCCCGCCAAAACAAATGTTTTTTTCTAATTTGTTCAAAAGAGAAACCGCCTGGAGTCGTAAAACTCTCTCTAGTGCACCTAGCCTCATCCCCGAGCTCCACATAAGTGGCTGATCTTAGCATATGCACATGATAAGCTCTTAGCATGCCATTTCGGGTTTCAAACTCACGCCAAAACAACTGTTGTCAACGTAAGAGAGTTTTGATCTCTTGATTTCTCGAGGAGTTCTTTGAATTTCAGTCGGACGCATTCATTCCAGTTGAAGACAATAATCTCCACTCATGGCTATATTGCACCCACCACCGCAGTGTACACTGCTGCGATCTTAGAGTTTCTGACAACAGAAGTGCATGAACCTGCCATAAACGCCATCGAAGATCTGAAGGTGAAGAGGATCACGCCACGTCATCTGCTTCTTGAAATCTATAGAGATGAAGAGCTTACTATTCTGGTTAAGAGAACCAAAGCGAAAAAACAAACTGTACTATTTTCCCTTCGTATTTCAATCGATTTATTATTGAATCAACATTTGCAAACTGAACATAAGCTGGAAATAGTTGATTCATAATAAATTAAAATATTTAGGATTTTGATAAAAAAAAATGTTTCACCCATTTTTGTTTTATTTCTAACCAACTCCTTGTAAAAACGGCAGACTCATTCATATGTGTTCCAAATTAAAATGGATAAAACAATATACTTTTGGAACCTTTGTATAATGTTTATCCATATAAACCATGAAATGAGAGAATAATAAGTCAATATATACTGGAAACAAAAGAATGCTATAGAAAAAAGAATATATTAACTCGTTGGCCATATAATGTGTTCCTAAGCACTAACAAAATATATTTATTTGTGTTAACATCAAAGTAGACCAATGGGTATTAAAAACTACTTAAATCAGCAAAACATGTACATATTTGTTATGGGAACAAGCTTTAAACTAATATCTATAAAGCACTTATTTATGCGTATTGATTTTCTTTGTATTTCATAAAAGCTCAATGCTCAAATAAGTATTTGAGTATACAAAAAAATACAACACCCAGTATGATTTTTACGCTTATTCATGCTTCCGCTCACTCATTTTTATACAATTGTGACATATGTATGGGTAAATGTGATATTAGTGACTAAAAAAATACCTTCATGTTATACTTCACAACATTTGCTTAAATCGAGAATTGCATTATTCCAAATGTGCATTTGTTAACATTGAATTAATTGTTAATAATTAAAACATTTACCTATCTAGACATTTATGCATGTGCTAGAGCATCTCCAATAGGATGCTCATTTTGAGAGTGAGGAGGAAGTGAAAAAAAATGAGAATTATCATGCATCTAGCCTTGAACATTTATCCAGTACCAATCATGGAATTTCCTTAAAAAATAACAAATTCACCAAAAGGTTTACAGAGTATCGCTTAGTTTAAATAAATGGTCTTCTGAAAACCATTTTAAATATTGTATTTTCCATTGAAAAATGGTTTATACAATTATGATGTTGAGCATGACTATATTGAATGGATAAACTTAGGTAGATTAGACCAGTATAATGGAATAGTTAATTGTGTCATAAATAAAAAACATGGCCTCAACAATTTATGTACCCTTTTTTTTACTATCTACAACACAATGTATCCTATTTCTTACTATTTTACAAATATTTGATGATAGAAGAAAAATCAATATGTTAAGGACTTAAAACATATTTTTAATTATCATCAACCCATAATGAAAAGTTGAAAAAACTAATTATTATAGTAAATGTATTTTTTCTTAACATTCCTCTTTGTTAATATTCAAGTTTAATCAAATCATTGATTATTTACAGTATAGCAAAACATCTTGATTTGGTTAGTGGAATTTCATTGCATCAAACAAGAAAGCAAATATGCAAATTACATAATATCCACTATTATTTCTATGGTTCATTGACCAAATATAATTTAGGGAATGATCAAGTGGATTACAAAATTAGATCAAGTATGTGGGTTACATCTTTATAGATTCACAAGGTTGTAAGGTGCATAGGATTATGTTTGTATTTTCATTTATCTGATTTCCTACTAGCAACATGTATTCATTTATTTTTCATAGAAACCTATATAAAGTGTTATATATATATATATATATATATATATATATATATATATATATATATATAATCATGATTATTTTATCATAGCATGGATTTAAACAAATTGATATTTAAATGGTTTGTTAGATTTTACTATTTCTAGTTGATTTTGGATGGAACCGTTTACACATCACTTAAATCCAAAGGTGTTGCTTTTCTTAGAAACACTATCATATCGACTTGACCTTATAATACTGAACAGTATTTTCTATTGGTTTACTCAAAGCTCTACAGGATCAGTTCGAATCAAAACTGCATATTTTAATTGCAATTTCAAGCAATAATTAATAATTTTCTTTTATTGGTTCACGATTTATTTCAATAATCTTAATATGAACCTTTTATAAGTAAACTGGCATAGAATAAGAGGCTGCCACTATTGTAAACTTGGTTTGAAGATATTATCACTAAGATGATTAGTTTTGCTATCAACAAGTATATAATCTCTACACTAGAGTTGATGTCAACTTAATAAAAATAAGACTTGATATTTTCATACATTCTCGAGTAAGATAATTAAGTGTGGTTCTTTTGTAAATCTATCCAGTTTTATCATTTGTTTCCACATAAAGTATTGATTATGTGTCATAAGCACCATAAATAGGCAATAATGGAAATGCACAACAAAAAGGTGCTTGAATTTATAAGGGAATCGCCCATTACTATTGCAGGACGATAGACTTATGCTTTATGAAGTTGCTATATATGTTAATTTACTATTAAATTTAATCTTAATTATTTTCATAGAAAAAATAATTATTACTTTATCACCACACTTAATACCCCGATACTGGTAACCAAAATCTTATTATTTTTATATATGCTTTTCCCTTTATTTCGCATAGAAATTGCATCATTTTGTTTGAATTTTCATGGTTATAATTTTTGAATATCTCAATTGGAAGTATATTGTTTATAATTGTAAATATTTTTGTAATAGGTTTCTTGACTCAAATACCAAGAGAATCAATATTGAGCAATCAAACAAGTATTCAAAGAAAGTATACTTCATCTTCACATGATGGATGTATCTGAATTTAAAACTATAATACTATTAGATTATAGGAGATAACTTCATCTAAACACTACAACAAAAACACTATATTACGCTTGAGCTCCCCTTTCTTCCTTTTTACATTTCGCTTCCTCACTCTACCAAGATCGATCCTTTCCCTTTCTCGTCTCTTCATCTCTCATCTATATCGCTCAAGTTTACGTCACGTGTGAAGTTATACGTTAACTATGCTTTCGCTTCCAAATCTAAGCTTTCTCATGAATTTTCTCAGAACTTTGAAGGCCCCTAAATCCCTTACCTCATCACTTAATCCCAGATCCCTAAAGATCCATACATGATTTCATTTTCTATCGTTTTCTGCGATGGTTCCAGGCAACGACATGCTTCTTTTGAAGCTTTTATTCAACTGTCGGTCACGCAAATGATGGAATTTCGGCACTTTCGTAGAGTTCATAGGTGGCCAGTAACTCCCTTTTAGGTTTGAAATTTTCGCGTTTTCGATTTAGATCTGTGATGGGTTTTCTTCCTAAATGGGTATTCAATGATCGCTTTTTGTTCTCGTCTTGTTAATAGATCTCATTATCAGTTATGGTATTTTTGGGTTTTTGTTCTTTTTTGGTGGTGTTTGGTTCCTATTCAGTCGTTCGAAGCTCTGAGGCTTGACATTCACTGGAATAGCATCATTCCTTTCATGGCGTTGGCTGTTAGTTAAATGAGCTACTATGTTAGCATGAGTTGGTCGTCACCAGTGCTTGAAGGCAAAACATGGATGCCTCGGCACAAAACCTTGTCATCATCTGTTTGGTGACATTTTGCCGATTTGTGCTTTTTCAGTGATTTGTTTTTCTTGCTGTTCAATGCTTCTTTGTGCGTGTTTCCTTTTGGTGGATGTTATGTTATTCTTGTATGTGAGTTCTTAGTCTCTGGTGGTATTATCATGAGTATTTTGGAATAGCTGGTTTATTTCCTTTCTCTAGCTATGGTGGCAACACAGGTGATGCGTTTACCACTCAACGTTGATATCGTTTTCTTAGAGACTTTCAAATCCTCCCAGTCTCAAAAAGTTACCATTTCGAGGCCTCTATCATGTATATCTAGCGAAGCTGCTTGCTTTAGGGTGAGGAGCTCGTGAGAGGTATTCTCCGCCTGTTCATGGTCTTCAAGTTCATTTCTTTTGGACTAGGCTTGTATCTGCTTATATTGCTGCTGTTTTTGGACTTCATGGTCTTCAGTTTATTTTTTGCACAAGTTCATTCGATGGTAATGTACGTGGCTCAAGTGAAATTCCTGTTTGCTACTGTAGCAGACTGATGGAAGTTGTGCTCTTTCGTGCAGCTCGAGAAGTATGGTCTCTGTCCATGTCCTTTGGGTGTAGCTCAAATCAACACTTGAAGCTATCTTTTCAGCTCTTGAAAAATCTAATGTAATGTCTGTAACTGTGTAATTTATCGTCTCCCTGCGTGGAGTACGAATGTTTAGTAGTCTAGAAATTTAAACTAGCTCCTGGACTGTAATCTAAATTAGATTCAGTGGACGACCCACTATAAATGCCGTCAGCGGTGGACGGTCCACCTTGAAAACCGAATTAGCTGACTGCTAATTGCAGTCACCTGTACTATATTGTAATTTTACTATTGTTATAATAAAAAAGTTTTACGGACCACTATAAAAACTGGTCGGCTATGCCAAAAAAACACTATATTACAACTATGTTTTTACAAGTGCCAAAAAATGGTAGTTGTAATAGGTGCCTACTACAACTGTTCTCTTTCGCCAGTTGTAATAGATGTCTATCACAACTATTTTTCTTCCTAGCAGTTGTAATAGGTGCCTATTATAAGTGTTTTCTTTTGCAACTTGTAATATATGTCAATTTTCAATAACTCCTCTCTGTTGTCACTTCTAATAGATGTCTATTATAATCAATTTATTTTAACGGTTGTAAGAGATACTATAACAACCCGGATTTTCAGAACAAATTTAAAATTTTTATTTTAGCAATTTTAACAGATTTTGAATGTTTAAAATAATTCATTTTAAACAATAACGATAAAAATTTATTTAAATCGAAGTTAGAACGAAAATTTTCTAATTTAATTATAAAGGGAGTTAGAAATGGCGCGGTAGTTTGAAAATTCGATTTCAAATTTCAAATGAATGTACAGGATTCAAAATAAATTGGATTTAAGTAAAACAAGAAATATTTAAATCTGTTTGATTATATCTGCCTAACGAATGTGAAAAATCCAAATTTCATAATAGGAATAAAAAGTTATGTCCAGTTTAAAATCTAGAATAGTCGCTATAGAATTTATATATATTTTAATATAATAAATAGCCCTTAAAAATAGTCATTTTGCAAATGATCTCCGTTTTTGACGTAACCACTTTCGTTGGATTCGAAATGTCAAATTATTGCAAGATTCCAATTTTCATAATTTTTGAAATTAATATGTGAGCCTGGCAAAAGAAAATGTGTTTTAACCATTTCAGTCAAATTGGATTGACCAAAAAATGGCCATTTTTCAAACAGTCTCCAAATTCGACGAAATTAATTTTGTTAGGACCGTATCGTCAAAACATAACCGGAAATGATTTTTTGGGAATTTTTAGAGTCAGTATGTAGCCCCGGTAATTTTAAATGTACGTTTAAATTAAATATACATTGTTTTATATTTTAATTTTGATAAAAACTGATCGTAACAGCCGAATTGGGTTAATCCATTGTGTCTGGAACGTGGGCATTTAGCTAGGGATGACACTTGTTGGGTTTAATTTGGAGTTCAGATCGATATAGGAGTCATATTGAATTTAAAGGTATTAAATAAATAAAATAAAAATAAAAATACCCGTATGAATATATATACATAGTATTCTGTATTTCTCTAAACCCTAGCTGTATACTCAACCGCCATATCAGAAAACCGACACACCAAATACTCCAGAATTCTTTCTTAAATCATTCCTAATATGTACACTAATCTTCAATTCTTCCTAAGACAAAATTGAAGATCTACGTGAGCTTCACGTTTTGAACGGTGGAGATCATCTGAGTTGAACCACCGCGACCATGGCAGCGATGCAAAATCGCAGCGTTCAGTTGGATTTTCAGGCGCCGTAAGGCGTTCGAGCTCAGCCTTGTTCTTGGCGAAGGAGGAGGAGACTCAGCACTCTGACGTGGTGACCGACGATGATTGTCCGGCTGCTTGGATCATCGTGCGCAGGTGGAAGAAGTTTTGAAGCTTTTATCGGTTTGAATGCCTTGGAATAACGACGAGAAGGGGAAGAAAGGGATTTATCCCTTAATAGTGTAATTTAAGAATTTTTAATTAATATTTAATAAATTAATGTTTATAAGATCGTAACTTGTTCGTTTGAAATCGGAATTCAGAAATTCAAGATACGTTGGACTCGTGTTGATCAGATCTACGCTATGGAATATACTAAAACCGATTTAGATCGTTTAAATTTTGGCAGAGTGGAAAGCTTTTGGTGAGATTTCTCGTTTTAAATTTAAAATAAAAATTATATATGTAGATATATATATATATATTTATTTATTTATATTGAGTATGATTGCAATATAAAATATATGAGTTGTGTAAAATTTAGATTGGTTGATTGACTGTGTTGATGATGATTTGTCGAATTATATTTTTGTTAGAATAAAAATATCGATTTGATTAGAATATTTTAGTTAGAAATATGTTATGATAACAAAAATAAATTTTTTATTAGAAATGTTTTATTTAGCATAAAAAGATCACTTTGGTTAGAAATGTCATATTAGAATTATAACATCATTTTGGTTATGAAATGTTATGTTATGTTAGAATTATAATATCACTTTGGTTAGAAATCTCACATTAGAATTATAACATCATTTTGGTTATGAAATGTTATGTTAGTATTATAATATCATTTTGGTTAGAAATGTCATCATATTAAAAATGTCATTAGAAAATGTCATTTTATTAGAAAATGTTATGTTAAAATGTGTTAACGATAAAATTCACATTTTTATCGTATATGTAGAAAAGATGAAAAATGATCATTTGTTTGAAATAAAATATTGAAACATTAAAAATCATATTTTTAATGTAAGAATGAAATGAGATATTCATTGTATTGATAAAAATGTGAAAACATTAAAAATTCTATTTTTAATGTAGAGTATGTTTTATGTAAAATATACATTGTATAGATAGAAATGTTGAAAACATTAAAAGTTATATTTTAATGTAAAGTATGTTTCAACGTAAAGATAATATTTATGAAATATTCATGGTTGAGGTATAAATGTTGAAAACATTAAAATTTACATTTTTAATGTAACAAATGAATATATGTAAAATATTCATTATATGACTATAAATGTTAAAACTTAAAAATTTACATTTTTAATGTACCAAATGAATATATGTAAAATATTCATTATATGACTATAAATGTTGAAACATAAAAATTTACATTTTTAATGTACCAAATGAATATATGTAAAATATTCATTATATGACTATAAATGTTGAAACATAAAAATTTACATTTTTAATGTACCGAATGAATATATGTAAAATATTCATTATACGACTATAAATGTTGAAACATTAAAATTTACATTTTTAATGTACTGAATGAATATATATGAAATATTCATTATACGACTACTTTTGTTATATAAGAAGTTATCAAAATAAAAAGACCATTTTTGTTATATAAGAAGTTATCAAAATAAAAAGACCATTTTCATTGTATGAAATGTAAACAGTATGGAATTATTATTTTGTATGAAATGTAAACAGTATGGAATTATTATTTTGTATGAAATGTAAACATTATAGGATTATCATTTTGTATGAAATGTAAACATTATAGAATTATCATTTTGTATGAAATGTAAACATTATAGAATTACCATTTTGTATGAAATGTCCCCCTATCATATTAGTTTAGAATAAAAACATTATATGTTAATCACATGTCTTGTTCATATGAAATGTCCCCCTATCATATTAGTTTAGAATAAAAACATTATATGTTAATCACATGTTTTGTTCATACAAAAATGTCCCTTTATCATATTAGTTTAGAAATAAAATCATTATTTGTTAATCATATGTTTATCTAACAAAAAAATGTCACATTTATCATGTTAGTTTAGAATAAAAAAATCACATGTTAAAATATGATTTTGTTTGATAAAAACATTATTTTTAACATGTATATGAAAGAGGTAAAAATGTCACATGTGTTGGAAAATATATTTGTTCGTTAAAAACATTATTTTTACCATGTTTAGGAAAGAGATCAAATAAATATTTATTCACTAAAAATATTATTTTTAGCTAACATAGGCGATATATAAAATTGTCATAAAATTATTATATATAAGCTATATATAAAAATTATCATGAAATAAGATAAATATTCATTTACAAACCGGACGGTTTGTTTATGTACACCTGTTTATCTGATTATTGATTGGGACAATAAACTTTACACATCGCCCAACTGCGCAAATAATAAACAGAATTTGTTGTTTGGAAACCCCACACGGGTATTGGGATAATATTTGACATACACTGATCCCAATAATTAGTTGTATGTCAATCGATTGGTTGACAGACTGTTGTAAGCGTTAATTATTTATATTTAACGCTTATACAGTTATAAAATGCACTTTGGATGTTGTATGAATTTTTAATGATTGTTTATCATTATCGTTGTATACATACGATGTATGAAATCCATATAACTGAACTTATAAGGTACTTGATTGAGTCGCATTCCGATTCAGAATTAAAGAATATTTTTAATTAAAAATATTTTAAAATAGTATTAAGTGAAGAATAAAATTATGATTTTGATGTCCGATTTTAGATGGACATAAAAATATAAAAATATGAAGTCGAGTTAAGTAGCAAACACCATTTTAACCCGATCGGGTTTAATGATCGATTTTATTCACTTTAAAAGGAATATAGAAAAGAAGTGATTTCAAAATCTAAATCTTTGAAAATATTATCATTTTAATATAATATAGATATAGAATATTCATTTTTATTTAAGATTGAAAAAGAAAATGAATTTATAAATATTTTATAAATACGATTTAAAAGGAAATCTGTAATAACCCGGAAATTCTGAGCCAGTTTAAAATTTTTATTTTGGCAATTTTAGCGAAGTTTGAACATTTAAAATGAATTATTTTAAATAAAATCGACGAGAAATTTATTTTGAATATAATTCGAACGAATATATTTATATACGTCGTCGTTAGAATATAAATAATTATTTATAATTATAAATAGAATTGAAAATGGCGCGGTAGTTCGATAATTCGATTTCAAACTTCAATTGAATGTACCAGGTGCAAAACAATCCGGATTTTAGCGAAACCAAAAATAATAGGATCTAATTTAGAATATCTTTCCAACAAATCCGAAAAATCAAAATTTCATAACGGGAATCAAAAGATATGTCCAGTTGAAAATTCTGAATAGTCGCTATGGGATTCAGGCCCTTAAAAATGGGAATTTTGCAAGCGACCTCGGATTTCGACGAAACCACTTTTGTTGGGTCCGTGATGCCAAATTATTGCTAGGTTTCAAATTTCATAAATTTTCGAATCAATATGTGAGCGTGGCAAAGGAAAACGCGTTTGACCAGTTTCAGTTGATTTTAATCGACTAGAAAATGGCTATTTTTCCAACGGTCTCAGAATTCGACGAAACTAGTTTTGTTAGGACCGTATTGTCAATACGAAGCTAGAAAATATTTTTCTGGAATTTTTCTAGTTAGTATGTGACTCCGGTAAATTGAAATGCACGTTCAAATTCAATATATAGAGTTATATGTCAATTTTGATGGAAACTGATTGAAACGATCGAATCAGCATGCGATACATATCCCATTGTGTTCGGAATAAGGGTAATTAGCTATGGACGACAGGCGGTGGGCCTCATTTTGAGGTCGTATATAAAAGTCAACTTTTTCATAAATAATTTAAAAAAAAACACTCTCTTTCCTCACCCCCTTATACTTCTGCCCCCCCCCCCCCCGTTCATTTCGAATCAGAAAACAAAGATAAAAAAAAGGGGAAGAAAGAACGCTATCCGCCCCAGGCCGCCCACCCTCGTCGGAGGCGCATCCACGCGCGGAGCCCCCACCTGAGCGTCGCCCCCCCTCCGTTCGAACTCCACTTCCTCCCCTCCTTCTTCTGCATAGAACCGCCGCCCCCCCCTCTCCCTCGCTGGAGCGCAACCCCGCCTGGACCACCGCCTCACCCCCACCGACCTTCCCTCCGTTCATCCTCCAGCCCCCCCACTGTTGAAACCCGCAAACCCCCCCCCTCCGAAAGCCAAAGTAAGTTTTTACTGTAGTTTAAATTTCTGAATTTTATATAGTTTAAAATTTTGATTTTTATTTATTTAAAAGGCTATGATTATTATTTTTATTTTTAAATAGGATTTTCAGCTTAAAGATAGGATCTTTATTTTAGAAAAGATTCGATTTTGAAAATAGAAAAGGCGAGATCTTTATATGGAGAATAACGAAGGAAAAATAGAATTTTTATCTATATAGTAGCGATGTAAAAATATGATTTTTATATATTGAATAGCGAAGTAAAAATTCGATTTTTATATATTGAATAACGAAGTAAAAATTCGATTTTTATATATTGAATAGCAAAATAAAAATTCGATTTTTATATATTGAATAGCGAAGTAAAAATTCGATTTTTACATATGTAGAGAATACGGGCAACGAAGGTGACGAAAAGGCGAGAACGACGAGGATTTCTATAAATGAAGAGTCGTGGTTTTGGATAGCAATCAGTGAGAATTTCCCACTCTTCAATTTCTTTTCTAGTTATATATATATACTAGGATGCAGACGGTGTTTAGTAGCACCCGACACAATCGTCCACAGACCATGGACTTGTTTGTTTGATTGCAAAAATTAGTTAGATTATTTGATTGAAATTTGATTGTTTGGTGAATTGAATGGATTTGATTGATGTGTGAATGGCGTGGGCCTTCACTAGACCGGGGATAAGGCCAGACCTTGTCCCATTTCTAGTATCGTGCCGTTATGCCGTCGAAATTTTCTAAAATAAGTTAGAAAAATAAAAATATCATTTTATTTAAAGAATGAACTGAATAGAAATTCATATGTTAAAATAAAATGTTTTATCGTTAAAAATATAATTTTTAACGTGAATATGAATATAGTGAATGTGAATAAATAAATATTCATTTACAAACCGGACGGTTTGTTTATGTACACTGATTTGACTAACATTGATTGGGACGATAAATTTTACACATCGCCCAACTGCACAACTAAAATCTGTGTTTGATTGTTTGAAACCCCACACGGGTGTTGGGATGAAATTTGAAGTTCACTCATCCTGATTGATTAAATATGTCGATCGATTGATTGATAGGCTATTATAAGCGTTAGATATCTATATTTGATGCTTATACAGTGTAGTGCACTTTGGTTGATGGTTGATTATTTTTCAATGCTATTATATACGTGTGATGTATGAAAATCCATATAATTAACTTTATATGGTAATTGATTGGGCCTCATTCCTTCGGAAAGATAAAGAATATTATAAAATAAAGGTTCATGTGTTGACAGTACTCATCCTTTGAGATTAGTCATGTGTTGAAAGAAACATTTTGATAATAGAAATATTTTGAAATAGAAATATTTTGAAATAGAAATATTTGAAATAGAAATATTTGAAATAGAAATATTTTGAAATAGAAATATTTGAAATAGAATATTTGAAAATAGAAATATATAAAGCCGTGTTGGTTAGAGATGCGTTATTTTGACGCGAACGATATTTATATCGATTATATTCGAATCGAATAGAAAATGAATTGAATTTGATTTGAAACGAAAATGAATTGAATTTGATTTGAATAGAAAATGAATTGAATTTGATTTGAAACGAAAATGAAACGAATTTGATTTGAACGAAAATGAATTGAATTTGATTTGAATAGAAAATGAATTGAATTTGACTTGAAACGAAAATGAATAGAATTTGATTTGAACAGAAAATGAAATGAAATTGATTTAAATAGAGAATGAATTGAATTTGATTTGAATAGAAAATGAATTGAATTTGATTTGAAATGAATTTGAATTGAATCAAATAGAAAACGAATTTGAATTGAATCGAATAGAAAACGAATTTGAATTGAATCGAATAGAAAACAAATTTGAATTGAATCGAATAGAAAACGAATTCGAATTGAGTTGAAAACGAATTGAAATGAATTTAAAATTGAATTGAATAGGAATGAATTTTAAAACGAATTTATAAGGAAAAATTCAATTTTGATTTGAATCGAAATGGAAGTTGAAATTGTTTTTGAAACGAATTCAAAACTATTTATAAAATTGGTTTTAAATAGGAATCAACGAAATATATATTATATATATAATATAATGGCCTGAATAGAACGCGCCGCGCCGCGGCCGTTCGTGAATTTCGACCATTAACTTCGAACGGACATTACGGGAGATTCGACCGTCGGATTTTCCTAAAACCGGAACCGTTGGGTTCGTATCGAAAAGAGCTTTCTAACGAATGTTAGAAATTTGAAATCTAACGGTTGGATTTGGAGATACGTCCAAATCAAATTTGGAAAAGGTCGGTGTAAGTGCAGTTCGATGGCCATTGTTGGAAATCGACTGTACGGGCCTTGATAAAATTATTAAAAATAGCAATAATTTGTGTAAAATCATAAGAAATGATTTGGGAAAAATTGGGATGAAAAACTCCATATTTGAAAAGATAAAAATAGATTTTTATCGAAATGAACTAGTTTTGAACTAAATTTAAAACCCAACTATTTTTAAATAAATAAATTGGATTTAAAAAGGGGTTTTGAAAAATCGGAATTTCTAATATATTTGATTGGAATTGAATTAAAATTCATTTGTGGGTTTATCGTGAACGGTGTTTTAAATAACACTAGTTCTTTAACCCGGTAATAGATAGAATATGATTTGGGTTTGTCGTGAACTGTGTTTTAAATGACATTAGTCCTTTAACCCAGTAAAAGGAGTTTTAATGAATCTGCAATTAGATTGAAATGTGAATTGATAATTTAAATTACCAAATTTGGAAAATGAGCGAGAATGGAGTATCACCAGTTTTGCTCCAAGCGATAGTCAAATCTTTAATTAGATTTGAACGTGAAATGGTAATTAATTTTACCGATAACACCATGGTGTTAGATATGGAGTATTACCAGTTTTCTTCATGGGATGAATAGATTGGGATTGGGAAATAAAATAAATAATTACTTCGGTGTGGTTCGCTAATCTCGACTAGTTTGGGAAACCATAAGTTGGTTTGAAATGACATCCAAAGGAAGATTAAAGGATAAATTTTAAAGAATTTATCTTGGAAAAAATTAATGGGAACCTTTCCCTGAGAATATGAATTGGAATTAGGCGTATGTTGTGTTCGTATAACATTTGTTTTTAATATACGCGGGTTGTTCGGAAAGTCCGGGTTTATACCCATTCTGAATAACCGATTCGACGATAAGTCGAAGATGAAGACGGTGGTTGAAGATCGGAAGTCTTCACATCGTTTGGATAATTACTGACGATCCTGATTGGGCTGTACACCCAAGAGGATGGAAATAGTAGGTGGTCGTCCAGACGTACCTGGAGATCGATGGATATGCGAGGAAAGTGCCTCCGGTTTCGTTCAGACCCAGAACGAACTTGTAAATGGATTGTGTGTCTGACATTGGATTTTATTCTATGTTGATTGATTTCTATTAAATATATATCTGTTTGGCGGCGGAGAATTTATTCTCTTGCTTAACGCCCTTTTCTGAGACGTACGAGCTTATAGGTTATATATTGATAGATATCAATCGCATGGCATGAATTGCCTGTGTGGCATGCTGAGTTGCATTGATCAAGGCTTCTGTTGAAAAGCAAAGTCTTGTGGTTGATGATCAAAGCACAGCCTACGTGGCAGCTTTGTGTATAACGTGAATTCGTGAGCCTCACACCTCGGTATGAGTCAAAAACGGGATACGGACTGCAGGGAGAGCACGACGTTTCTTTCTAGCTTTGGTGGTGTCAGTGACTTACCAGCCCTGACATTTATATACTTTTCACCTTTGTGGTTGTTGGATGAGGCGCCTCGATTTTAGGTCTGTAAGGACCGGGAAACGTGTGTTCAGGAATTGCCAATCCTCTAACGTAAGTGAGGACCGGCCCTGAAGATCCAGGATTGCCCAGAGTGTGTAGTCCTGAGACATTTGCTAGAGTGTCTCGAACGCGGAGAGGAGCTTGCCCCTTACCTCGACTCATGACGAAAATCCAATTTCCAATACGTGTATTGCGGTTTTAATTGTAGAACTAGTATGGCGACATGATAGATGGTACCCATGCCGACTATGATTGATATTTATGATTGAAATTGTTTTGACACTATACACTTATTATAGTATCAAATGATTTGTTTTAAACGTACCAAGCATGTTTGGCTGTTATAAGGTAAAACCCTATCCTCCGGCTTGCGTTGCATTGTGTGATAGGACCTGGGTCTTATAATAGCTTCATTTTTCGAAAAGGCATTGCACTGTTTATTTATATGCACTGGTATTCTTGGGAGAAAACCCGTTCCGTGTTATACGGCGTGGTCCCTTGAATTACTCTCTTTTAAAGTAAAGCTTTAAATAACTGTTTTAGTTCTCACACCAGTCACATGACTGACCTGGAGTTTATTGTTTTAACCTAAACTCTGGGTGCCCCTATTTTCCGCACGGGCAGCTAGTAGTTTTGGTTTTGCAGATTTATATTCACAGGATCCTGGTTTACAGCTGGAATGATATCTGGAAAGCTCTGTATCCGTATATCACCTTCAGTTGTGCTTTGTATTATTTTCCGCTGATATGTAATTTATTGTAATCTCTGATATTTATCGAATGTAATTTATTCATTTATACTCTGTATATCCTTGTATCTGATGGAATTGTTGTAATAGCAATGAAATGTTCCTCCATCTGCGTTCTGATTTGTCTTGTCCTCACAGTAATTCGTTCTTTCTCATCTCTTCGGAGACCGGGGAAGTTCGGGTCATCTCAAAATCGATGAAATATATATATAATATATATTATATATATTTAATGGCCTGAATAAAACGCGCCGCGCAGCGACCGTTCGTGAATTTCAACCATTAACTTCAAATTAGCGTAACGGGAGATCCGACCGTCGGATTCTCCTAAAACCGAAACCATTGGGTTCGTATCGAAAAGTGCTTTCCAATGAATATAAAAGATTTGAAATCTAATGGTTAGATTTGGAGATATGTCCAAATCAATTGCAGAAAAGGCCGCTATGGATGTAGTTCGGTGGCCGTTGTTTGAAACCGACTATACGGGCGATAATAAAATTATTAAAATATGGAAAAGTTATGTAAAATCATAATAAATGGTTTGGAAAGATTTTTGATGAAAAATTCCAATTTTATAAAGATAAAAATATATCTTTATCGAAATGAACTGTTTAATGAACTAGAATAATAATTTAATTATTTTTAGAAATAAATAAATTGGATTTGAAAATGGTTTTAAAATAACCAGAATTTTGTAAAGAATAAATTGTATTGGATTTGAATGGAAATTATCTTCGGGATATTTCGATATTGGATTCCGTGATTATACGGATATTGTTATGGGAAATTGGAAGATATATATATAAATCGTTATTCCCAATACGATATTTGTTGATTCCAGAATTTGATATTGAATATAAGCCGATATAATTTCTATTCGGAACCTTATATTTCATATCAAATAGGATTTTGGATTTGT
Source organism: Allium sativum (assembly GCA_030737875.1). Classification (NCBI taxonomy): domain Eukaryota; kingdom Viridiplantae; phylum Streptophyta; class Magnoliopsida; order Asparagales; family Amaryllidaceae; genus Allium; species Allium sativum. Next base: position 339,987,316 of record CM060912.1, read on the forward strand.
TGTGGACGGTGTCTTTAATAACACTGTTCTTAAACCCAATTTAGAAAAGAATAAATCTTTTATTTAAGATTTAGGAAATTTTACGAATTAATTAATATTTAATTGGAATTGGATAAAAGAATTGGATTTTTGGGTTTATCGTGAACGGTGTTTTAAATAACACTTGTTCTTTAACCCAATTAACAGTGAAGAAATAATTTGGAATTTATAAATCTTTTATTAAGATTTAATGGGAATTTTCCAAAATAAAGTTTCCAATCTAATATATTAAATTGGAATTGAATGGAATTCGATTCGGTAATAATCGGGATGAGCTCTTGTGAATGAAGGTCGATACTATATATGGAATTCAAAAAGGCCTTGCCGCTATTCCGTTTATATTATTAGTTTGATATGGGAATTTATATCGATTATACACCGTTATGATTTCCATGAAAATTCCATAGTTAATGGAAGAAGATTTGGGTTTATCATGAACAATGTTTTTAAAAGACATTAGTTCTTTAACATCGTTAAAGATAAGGTTAAATTCTTAAGCTTGAGTAATCATTAAGTAATGATTTTTAATATTAAAAGAATTACTTAAAAAGGATTTATCTTTGATAAAATTAATGGGAACCTTTCCTAAGAATGTGAATATTTTATTAAAACAGTATTCTGAATTGGAATGAGGCATAGGATGTGCTTTTATAGCAATTGTTTATAAAGTACGCCAGTTATTCGGAAAGACCGGGTTTAACCCATTCTGAATAATTAATACGACGACTAACAGTCCGAGAGATTGAAGACGACGCAAGACCGACGATCTTCACATCGAATGGATGAGTTGCTACTGATGCCCATGATTGGAGTAGCTACCTTGAAGGGGCTACAGTGGTAGCCGTCCGGACGTACTTGTTGATTGTTCGGATATGCATGGGCCTCTCTTCCGTATTGGACATACGGGACGAGGAATAAGGTGCCTCCAGTTTTGTTTAGACCCAGAATGGACTTGTAAATGGATGGTATGTCTGACGTTGTATTCCTTTATGCTATATTCGTTGATCTCTACTTAATATATATATCTGTTGGCGGCGGAGAATTTATCCTCTTGCTTAACACCCTTCTATGAGGTGTATGTACTCAGAGGTTATATATATTGCCAGAAATCAATGGTATGGTATGGATTGACAATGTGGAATGCTAAGATGCATGGATCAAGGCTTTTGTTGAAAAGTAGAGCCTTGTGGATGATGATCAAAACATAAATTTAATTAGCATAGCTTTGTGTAGCGTTACTTCGTGAGCCTCACACCCTGGTATGATGGTGAACGATTTGTTTGATTAGTAGGTTTGACCAATATACTTCTTGTATATATGGATTTGGTCGGCCGAGTTGTGCTGGGTGCGGTTGCTCCACACCTTGAGATTAGGGATAGGGCCATTTTCCCCCGATCCCCATGTAGGAATAGAGTAAGCGGTGTTTTCTCTCGCTGGGACATAAGCCGCGGTGATACTTGATTTCCCAAAAGTACGGATGTGCATTACGGTGTTTTCTCTAGCTGGGACGTAAGCCGTGGAGTATTGCACTTTGCGATAGATCTTTCGAATCAGGAGACATCATGATGGAAATCCAACTTTCCAATACGAGCTTTGCAGTTTTAATTGTAAACCTGTATATGGCGACATAGTGGGATGAGGCACTCATGCCGTCTATGATTGATACATTTATTTCCGACATTGATTTCTACACTATGCACTTATAGTAATACTGAAAGAGAAATTTCGCGTATCAAGCATGTTTGGCTATTATAAGGTAAAACTCTATCCTCCAGCTTGTGTTGCATTGTGTGATGGGACTTGAGTATTATAATAGCTTCATTTTTCCAAAAAGCATTGCGCTGTTTATTTTATGCACTGGTATTCTTAGGGTTAAACCCGTTCCGTGTAATACGGTGTAGTCCCTTGATTTACCTAACTTTAAAATCAAATTAATAACTGTTTTGAGTTCTCATACCAGTCCCATGACTGACCTGTTGTTTATTGTTTTAACCTAAACTCTGGGTGCCCATAATTTTCACATAGGCAGCTAGTAGTTTTGGTTTTGCAGATATTATGTTCACAGGATCCTGGTTTACTACTGAAGCAATATTCAGAAATCTCTGTGTCTTTGTATTTCTTTCAGTTGTATTTTGTATTATTTTCCCGCTGCTATTTAAATGTAATTTAAACCTCTAATATTATTTTCTGTTGTATAAGTATTCATACTCCGGAATATTCTTGTACTCTGATATAAATTGTTGTAATAAGCAATGAGATGTTCTTCTGTTTATGTTCTGATTTGTCGTGTTCTCAAAACAATCCGAGCTTTCCTTTACTGGGAAGTTTGGGTCGTCACATTTGGTATCAGAGCTTTGGTTTACAGAGCTTGAGAACAAGACACATTAGGACCGAACAAAAGAATTCATCTGAGATAGGATCAGTAGCATCCTATAAGAATGACTTGTTAGAGATAGGATCAGTAGTATCCTAGAATGAGTCCTAAGACTGTTATTTAAAAAAAATTATAAATAAAAATGATAACAAATTTAGTTTTGAAAATTTTATCTTAAGATACGTATTTGAAATATTATTACATTTTAATTTGGACAATCGAGTATATGAAGATTTTGCATATACACCTAGCTAGCATGTGTACGAAGTCTCAAATATACCGGATAGATATAGAATCCAGCTGTAGTTGCCCGAACATGATTCTGATGATGAGCATGACATCATTAGCATTTATGTTCGAGTATTCGAAAGTGGGATATCTATATATTTCCATTGACTGGTGTGAGAACCAAAACTAGATAAGGTTTATTGTTGTGATTTGCACCGAAATATGATTTTTGACTATATGTAAAAATTATATGTATTTGAAAAGTTAATCACATAATTGATTGCTGGTTGTGATGTTTGAAAATTAGTTTAACTAGTTAAAATATTGGAATGATAGTTAATTTAACCAATATGAGAAAGAACGATAAATTAGCTAAATCAAATTTAATATTAAACTGAATTGAAAATTGATTAGAATTGAAAGTTGAGTTGGTTAGTTAAACAACTTTCAGCTCTGTTCCTTTTCGAGGACGAAAAGATTTTAAGTGGGGGAGATTGTAACAACCCGGATTTTCAGAACAAATTTAAAATTTTTATTTTAGCAATTTTAACAGATTTTGAATGTTTAAAATAATTTATTTTAAATAATAGCGGTTAAAAATTTATTTAAATCGAAGTTAGAACGAAAAATTTCTAATTCAATTATAAAGGGAGTTAGAAATGGCGCGGTCGTTTGAAAATTCGGTTTCAAATTTCAAATGAATGTGCAGGATTCAAAATAAATCGGATTTCAGTAAAACAAGAAATATTTAAATCTGTTTAATTATATCTGTCTAACGAATGTGAAAAATCCAAATTTCATAACAGGAATAAAAAGTTATGTCCAATTTAAAATCCAGAATAGTCGCTATAGAATTTATATATATTTTAATATAATAAATAGCCCTTAAAAATAGTCATTTTGCAAACGATCTCCATTTTCGACGAAACCACTTTCGTTGCATTGGGAATTTTTAGAGTCAGTATGTAGCCCTAGTAATTTAAAATGTACATTTAAATTAAATATATATTGTTTTATATTTTAACTTTGATAAAAACTGATTGTAACAGCCGAATTGGATTACGAAACATGTTCCATTATGTCCGGAACTTGGGCATTTAGCTAGGGGCGACACTTGTTGGGTTTAATTTGGAGTTCAAATCGATATAGGAGTTATATTGAATTTAAAGGTATTAAATAAATAAAATAAAAATACCCGTATAAATACATATACACAGTATTCTGTTGTAACGACACATATTTTGGTCAATTTATTTTAAATATTTAGTATGGTTTTGAATATTGGATTTATAATATAAATGGTATTTTATTGGGTTATCGATTAAATAATCGAGGTACGATTTATTTTGATAATCATCGTAATACGAGAATTTAAAATAATTTAATTCGAAGTTAGAATTAAATCAAAACAATTCAGATGACCAATATTAATTGTATTTGAATATAGATGATAATAAAAATATTTTATTATCAGAGAATTTATTTGTTTTTGAATTCAAAATTTATATTATATCAATTTAATATGTTACTTTAAATATGTTCGAATTAAATTATATAGTCTATTCTGTTGAGTTCAGAATAGTGTAATTACATTGGAACGACGGTCGGTACGCTAAAATAGCGGTTCACGATTTTTAATTATGAACCCCGAGATATTTGATTGTGGATAGGATCAAAATCAAATCGATATCTATTTAAAAAGAATAAAGATTTCTTTATTTCTAATCGCATTTAATTAAAATCAAATCGAATTTAATTCATGGTACTTTACCTATCTCCTGTAGTGTACCTTACGCAGAGCTATTTCCTTTATCGTTAAGTATTCAACCCTTATAAAATCGCGACTAATTCCCTCTTCAACGCTTTATTTATCTCCTCCCAAAACTTCATTCAGTCGACATTACTCTCAAGAAAATCAAAAACGACCACTGCCTTTAAAATCAAAATCAATACTCGCGAATTGTCCTGGAGCTCGATAATCTCGAGCGCTATCTAGGGTTCATCGCGACTTGATCTGAAGACCTAGAGGGTTCGACGAGGTTCGATTCAGGCGTTGGTCTCATCATCGACTTCCGATCTGAGGGTTTGGCGGAACTCGAGCATCGATCTTCAATTCGAGCGAGGGTTCTTCTATTCATCGCAAGTCAGATTTGGAAGAGGTCGAGTTTCGTGATGATGTCGATGTTGTGGTGAGTACAAACAAAGGTTCGATATGTGGTAATGGTGTAGTGATGTTCGATTTGGGGGATTCCGTTCTTTTTGGGTGCTGCAGTTTCTGTTCTTGGGTTCTGGAAGTATACGACGTGGGTTCGAAGGGTGTTGCCGTGAGTTGTTTGAAGGCTGGTGAAGTCTGGAGTTCGATCCTTCTAATGACAAGCAGGAGTTTGACAGTGGAGTAAATGGATTAAGGTAATTTCAATTAAATACCTTAATTAGCTTAAAGTTTAAAGAAAATATCCTAATTAGTAATGTTTAAAAATACATAGGTTTGTTTAAATTGGTTAAGTCAGAATTAATTTAGAAACCATTAGAAGAAGAGAAAAATATAGGAAAGTTATTTATTTATTTAAGTAGTTAATTTAAATAAATTATCTGTTTATTCATTTGTTTGCATATATACTGTCATATATGATGTGTTAGAAAACCTGAAATAAATAATTGGTTGTTTGGTGTTTAAATATCACTGGGCCAAAGTGTTAATTTATAAAATTACTCTGGAAGGGGTATTAGAGATTTAAAGGGGAAATTCTATTTTTGAAAAATAGAATTTGAATTTTTAAATAGATTTGAGATATAAACTTGTTTTGAAAAATAAAACAAGTAGTTCCTTTATAAACGAAGTTTATAAATAGTTCTTTTAAAAACGAAGTTATGAATGAAGTGAAAAGAATTATCATCGGATAATTCAGAAATAAAAAAATACGAGTGTGAAATTGAAAAGGGAAATCTATTTTCCAAAAGTAGAAATAACGATTTCAAAAGAAATTGAAATCGAGGCTTGTTTAAGAATGATTATAAAATTTAAAAAGGAATTGAAATAGAATTGGGATTTCAAGGAATTCATATAGAATTTGAATTCAAAGGAATTCAAATGGATTTGAATGTACAAATTCAAATGGAATTCAAATATAGAATTTGAATATAAAGGGAATTCAAATATAGAATTTGAATATAGAAATTCAATGGAAATTTAATATAGAAAATTTAAATAGAACTTGAAATAGAATTTCAAAATATAGATTTCAAAATAGAAATTTGAAATAGACTTTGAATATAGAATTTAAAGAGTTAAAGTGGAATTTGCATACAGGATTCAAATAGAATTGAAATGGGAATTTGAATATAACATTTAAACAGAATTGAAATAGATTTGAATATAGAAATTCAAATGGAGTTTGAAAATAGATTTGAATGTAGAAATCCAAATGAAGTTTGAAAACAGATCGAAGTTCAAATGGAGATTGAAAATGGAATTTGAATATAGAAATTTCAAAGAGATTTGAAAATAGAATTTGAAAATAGAAATTTCAAAGAGAATTTGAAATAGAAAGTTGAAATCATTTCGAAATGGGAACGACGAAATATATTTCAAAATGTGGATTTTTTTAAACAGAATAAAAATTAACCCAAAGGATTTATAATTTATAAAAGGAATTGAAATTAAATATAGTAGATCGAAATATAAATGAATTTATTACTGAATAAGGAAAAATCGAAAATTTTAGAAGATTGGAAATAGTATGTTGAATTGGGAAAATTTGATTTGATATATATATATATAATTATTCAGAATGAAGTTGAATTTATTATAGACGAAGTTTAAACATTTATATTTATTAATATAATTAAAACGAACTGGCCGCAGCGCTGCAATTCGTAAATTGGCGTTTCGAACTTCAATTGAGTATACAGAACTCAATTGAAGTCGAAATTCTTTGAAACAAGAAACGTCAAGACCGATTTGATAATAGTTTTCTAATGGAGGAGAAAAATATGGATTTCATCGAATAGATTTTTAGTTATATCAAAATCAAATTTTTAGAAAAACAGCGCCATAACCATTTAAAACCATAACGGTTTATTTAATTTTATAAAAGGATTTTAAGCGAATAAAATCTGAATTTCTACTTAGAAAATTTCAGATTTTGAGTTGTAATTATATGTGAACTCAAGTGGAGTAATGAATTGATTTTTTTGAAACAGAAACCAGATTTTTGATTATTGAATAGAATTAACTAATTCGAATAGTAATTAGTTAATGAGATTTTGAATTGATATTGGGCTTTGAATAAGTGATTTCGATTTGAAAATTTATATTCGAAATCGAAAAGGAAACTAGAATTGAAATTGAAATTGAAATTCAATTTGGTTATGAGCAAGTTAAATATTTTGTTTGAACATGTTATGTTCAAACAAAGAAGTGAAATAGGCAAAATAGCTAATTAAAGAATAAATGAGCGAAACTGAATTCAAACGATTGGATTGAGTTGAATTGAATTGAAAACAGTTGAACATGTATTAGACAGGTATGGGATGAAGTATATGAAGATTTTAATTTATGTGCCCGACAAAAAAAGTACATGTTTAAATTCATATATGAGATTTTATGCGCCGTATCGGCTAGCCGCTTGGCTTTTTCTTTTGGATTGGTGAGGGCCATGGGAGGCTATTTGAAATATCCTGATGCTCCCAGTACAAGGGAGGTTATGGCGAATTTTTCCGGGAATTTAAGAAGTTAGAATATTTTTAAGATAATTTGATAGTTAAAAATCAATGTATCGATATATATAGAATTCGATAAGGAAACAAAATAAAAAAATGGAATATTGTAAACAAAACGGGAAATCTATAAATTAGAAATAGAAAGTGAACCATATACATGTTGTAAAACAGAATTATTGGGTTTTATAGTGTGTTTATTCGAGGTAAGTGGTTTTGCCGTTTTGAAGTTGAGGATGTTTTCAGTCAAGGTCTGAGAGGTAATTTTACCCCAACTTGATTGATTTCATTTTTAATTGATAAATAGCAAGATCCAGTCTCGAAGAGAAGTGTTGAATAAGAGTTAGTTGAATAAAATACTTTGGATTGTCGTAACGATGTTTTACACAACATTCGTTTTAACCCAAGTGGTGGGATTTTGGAAATATAAAAGTAAATATTTCCTGAGTATAATTAAAGTAGTAGGGAAAGTGATAAGTGATTGGAATTGTTTTCAATTGCAAATAGAATATATTTTCTAAGTGTAGAAAATAAAAGAAGGCGAGGTATAGAAATGTTTCCAAAAGAATGTAAGAGACCGAGATGATAATTGAAAATATTTGTTTAACAAATATTGATAAGGAAATGGAAAGGGTGATTTAATTAATGAATGGTAATCAAGGGGCCCAGTGATTGTTTGATTGTTTTGAATGGATGTTTGTTTTTCTTCGATAGTTAAATAACCGACTATCGAAGTGTTTGCCAATATCGTCGTCAATATGGAGAGACCGGTTGGATTATTATCCGAGAACCACTCTGTATTGGAGGTAGCGTTGCGAATCAGATTATATAAAGATAATCGAAGACGGAGTAAAGTGCAAGGGCTTTTTCTATTTATAGAAATTGTGCCTTCGGTTTCGTTCAATCCAATAACGAACATATATGGACGAATGTCTGACAGAGTATTTCTAATAATCGAATATGATTGTTCTGTACAAATATACATGGTGGCAACGGATTTATTCCCTTAGCATAACATCCAGAATATTTGTGCAAATCAATTAGTGATTAACGGATCTGATAATGTGGCATTCAAAGTGATTGTGCTATCAATGAATAGAAAGTAACAGTAGCCTCAGGCCTCAACAACCGGGAAATGACAAAAATCGGGTAGGCAGCATGGCTATATGGGTCGCTCCCATTAGGGTGTATAATCACCTATCTAGAGATTCATTTAATTCCTTATTCTATTCGATGCTGTCCCATTCGGGAAACGGTTGCTGATCCCAACCGTTGGTGATATACATTCGATACACTCAAGTGAAATGAGTGGTCGGTCATGTGTGGGTCGGGTTGCAAGACATTCTTGTTGAATCCAGTGTATTCCTCTCTAGAGATACACTATCGGAAGGTGGTTCCATACCTTGTCATAGTCAGATTCCAAATCTCCAATAAGCGCCCCGCGGTTTTTGATTTTATATTATATATGGAGCGTGAGATGCAAGCGTTCCGCTAGATTCTATTTATTTGACTTAGACTATAGTATAATATCACTGGATTTTTGTATCAATGTGTTTTGGGTTATAGTAAGATAAAAACCGTCCATATTTATGTGTGGGCTGGTCTTACTATTATCTTTCCATTCGAAAGAATTTTGAAAGTTAAACAAATGGTTGGAGTTTACTCACACCAGTCCCATGACTGACCCAGAGTATATTTTGTTTTCCCTAAACTCTTGGGTGCCCAAATTTGTACGGGCAGTCAAGTAGTCAGGATTTTTCAAATTCATTTGGAAGAGCTGGAAGTAGGAGGCTTCACCAGTTAGCTATAGACTATCATATTTCCGCTATGTACTATGTTGTATCTGGAAACAGGTGTTTATAACTGTTCCAGGAATAACTGTTGTGCTCTGAAAATGGTATGTATATACAGTTACTGATTGTATTTCCAAAGTTATGTTATTTAATATATTTTATTCGTTCCGCTGTGAGATTTGTGTTCTTCGTTTTTCTTCTATTCTAATATTTCTTTCTTTCTGTTTCTCATCCTCTAACTTCTTTCTAATAATGATTCGTATTTCTGTGCAATTTGGGTTGGACGTGTGGCATTATTAGTCGACTCAGATAGTACGGATTTCCGGGTCATTACAGTTGGTATCAGAGCTTAGGTTGAGCGAATACCTAGGCTTTGGTAGGATGTGCTCATTAGAGATAGGGTCAGTTGCACCCTAGAATGAGTTGAGTCTATATATACGAGAGAGCGTATTTGTTAATTGATATAAAAGTTGTTTTATATTGTGTTGGTTAGTCTGTTGAGTGGATTATGAATTCTGATCGAATAGTGGGACGCCACAAAGTCGATAGGAATTTCTAAACACTTGAACAGAAGATTAAACACGATATTGTTTTAAAGTGGGTGAATGAAATTATTTTACCCAAGATTCTATTTTGATATAGAAAGAATAAATTTTGAAATTATTATAATATATGGATGTGTTGGTTGTTATTATTATAATCAAATGAGATTATAAGAAACAAAATGGTTATATAGGACCAAATATAACTTGTATATAAATAAGATATAAAATTTAGATGAATTAAAATTGAATTCAAACCAGAATTTGGAATTTTAAATCCTGGGAAGTTGGAAAATATCTTTCAAAGTATATTTAAATAATATAGCTTTGTGTTAGAAGGATTTTTGAATAAAAATCATTTTTGAATGGATTCTGAAAGTGTTAAAGCACTTAACTCAATTCAGTGACTGGGAAATAATTCTGATGATGACTGCAGCATCATCAGTGTTCATTTTCGAGTTTCTAAGTGATGGAATGCTACCTTAGAAAAGTTTTGATGGAAATTTGTTTGCAAGAAAACAAGTTAAGTTGAAAATTCAAATATTTTGAATTTGAATTAGTTATAAATATATGTGATTTCAAAAAGGATTTGAAATGAAAACCCTGGGATTTGGATTCTGGAATTAAAATTTAACTTAAGCAAGTTAAATGGTTTAAGGTGAATAAATTGATTTAAAATCAATTTGAATTAATTTAAATATACATGAGTGAAATATGAATTGAATGTGAATTGTAAATCATTCAGATAAAAATGAATGTGAGTATATATGAGTTGTAATATAAATGAGAACCAAAAGTTTTGGTTGGACTGAATTTGTTGAAATATAAAATGTTGAGTTTCAACATAAGTGAGATTTTGAAAAGTAATGGATTTGTACCATTTTTCCTACCTTAGCAATTTCGATGACGAAATTATTTTAAGGGGGGAAGAATGTAACGACCCGTATTTTGGTCAATTTATTTTAAATATTTAGTATGGTTTTGAATATTGGATTTATAATATAAATGGTATTTTATTCGGTTATCGATTAAATAATCGAGTGACACGACCCGAACTTCCCCGTGAAGGAAAGCACGGATGGCATTGAGGACAAGACAAAGTAGAACGCAAACAGAAGAACATTTCATTGTTATTACAACAATTCCATCAGAATACAAGAATATACAGAGTATGAATAAATATTACACATTTGACAAATATCAGAGATTCAAATTACATTTAAATACACAGCAGTGGAAAAATAATACAACACACAACTAGAAGTAATACACGGATACAGAGCTTTCCGAGTATCGTTCCAGCTGTAAATCAGGATCCTGTGAATATAAATCTGCAGAAACTAAAACTACTAGCTGCCCGTGTGGAAAATAGGGGCACCCAGAGTTTAGGTTGAAACAATAAACTCCAGGTCAGTCATGTGACTGGTGTGAGAACTAAAACAGTTACTATTTAAAACTTTACTTTAAAAGAGAGTAATTCAAGGGACCACGCCGTATAACACGGAACGGGTTTCCTCCCAAGAACACTAGTGCATATAACAAAACAACGCAATGCTTTTTGGAAAAATGAAGCTATTATAAGACCCAGGTCCCATCACACAATGCAACACAAGCCGAAGGATAGGGTTTTCCCTTATAATAGCCAAACATGCTTGGTACGTTCAAAACAATTCATTTGATACCATTATAAATGTATAGTGTCAAAACAATTTCAATCATAAATATCAATCATAGGCGGCATGGGTACCATCTACCATGTCGCCATACTAGGCTCTACAAATAAAACCGCAAGTCACGTATTGGAAATTGGATTTCCGTCATGAGTCGAGGCAAGGGGCAAGCTCCTCTCCGATTCGAGACACTCTAGCAAATGTATCAGGACCCTACTATGATCCTTGGATCTTCAGGGCCGGTCCTCACCTAACTAGTCCTAACAGACCTATATCCGAGGCGCCTCGTATCCAACAACCACACAGGTGAAAAGTATATAATGTCAGCCAGTTTAAGCACTGACACCACCACTAGCTAGAAAGAAACGTCGTGCTCTCCCTGCAGTCACCATCCCGTTTTTGACTCATACCGAGGTGTGAGGCTCGCGAATTCACGCTATACACAAAGCTACGCCACACAGGCCGTGCTTTGATCATCAACCACAAGACTTTTCTTTTCAACAGAAGCCCTGATCAATTGCCACACTGGCAATTCACTCCATGCGACTGATGTCCATCGATATACAACCTCTGAGCTCGTACGTCTCAGAGAAGGGCGTTAAGCAAGAGAATAAATTCTCCGCCGCCAAACATATGTATATTTAATAGAGATCAATCAACACAGAATAAAATCCAATGTTAGACACACAATCCATTTACAAGTTCGTTCTGGGTCTGAACGAAACTGGAGGCACTTTCCTCGCATATCCATCGATCTCCAAGTACGTCTGGACGATCACCAACTGATTCCCTCATCTTGGGTGTACAGCCCAATCAAGATCATCAGTAATCACCCAAATGATGTGAAGACTTCCGATCTTCAAACACCGTCTTCATCTTCGACATATCGTCGAATCGGTTATTCAGAATAGGTATAAACCCGGCCTTTCTGAATAACTCGCGTATATAATAAATACGTGTTACACAAACACAACATACGCCTCATTCCAATTCAGAATATTCTTTTATTCAAAATTTCACATTCTTAGGGAAAGGTTCCCATTAATTTTATCAAAGATAAATTTTTCTAAATTTATTCTTTAATCTTCCTTTGGATATCATTTCAAACCATGTTATGGTTTTCCAAACTAGTCGGGATTAGCGAACCACACCGAAGTAATTATTTATTTTATTTCCCAATCCCAACATATTCATCCCATGGAGAAAAACTGGTAATACTCCATATCTAACACCACGGTGTTATCGGTAAAATTAATTACCATTTCACGTTCAAATCTAATTAAAGATTTAACTATTACTTGGGAGCAAAACTGGTGGTACTCCATTCTCGATCACCTTTCAGATTTGATAATTTAAATTATCAATTCACAAATCAATCTAATTAAAGATTCATTAAAACTCCACTTAGTTTTAATCTTCTCAAAAATCAATATCTTGTCTTTAACTGGGTTAAAGAACCAATGTCATCTAAAACACGGTTCACGACAAACCCAAATCACATTTGATATTAAATACAAGGCTCTGAATAGAAAATATACCGGCTTATATTCAATATCAAATTCTACGACCAACAAATATCGTATTGGAAATAACGATATCTGTATATCTTTCAAATTTCCACAACCATATATGTATAATCACGAAATCCAACATCGAAATATTCCGAAGATAATTTCGATTCCAATCTATTTCCACTTCACGTATTGGAATTCTGATTATTTTTAAAACCACTTCAAATTCAATTTATTTATTTCAAAAATAAATTGAATTTTAATTCTAGTTCAAAACTAGTTCATTTCGATAAAAATCTATTTTTATCTTTTCAAATGTGGAGTTTTTCATCCCAATTTTTCCCAAATCATTTCTTATGATTTTACACAAATTATTGATATTTTTAATAATTTTATCAAGGCCCGTACACTCGATTTCCATCAACGGCCATCGAACTGCACTTACAACGACCTTTTCCAAATTTGATTTGGACATAGTTCCAAATCCAACCGTTAGATTTCAAATTTCTAATATTCATTGGAAAACTCTTTTCGATACGAACCCAACGGTTCCGGTTTTAGGAGAATCCGACGGTCGGATCTCCCGTAATGTCCATTCGAAGTCAATGGTCGAAATTCACGAACTACCGCAGCGCGGCGCGTTCTATTCAGGCCATTATATATAATATATATATATATATATATATTATATTTCGTCGATTTCCTTTTAAAACATATTTTATAAGTCGTTTTAAATTCGTTTTCCAAACCATTTCAACTCTATATACAATTTCAAATGAAAATTGAATATTCCACATCATTGATATACAAATGATAATATTTTCAAAACGTTATAATTTGAAATCACTTCCTTTTCTATAATTATTTTAAAATCGAATATAATCGATATAAATATCGCTCACGTCAAAATGGCGCATCTCTAACCAACACGGCTTTATATATTTCAATAAATGCGTTATTCTATTCAACAAATGAATATTTATTCTATTCAACACATGAATCTATATTTCTTTTAACACATGAATCTATATTTCTTTCAACACATGAATATTCTCAACACATGAGCACTGTCAACACATGACTATTTTTGTTATTTAATATATTTTATAAAATCATGGTATCTATCGTTTGATTTTTAAATCATACTCCAACCGTAAAGTAGTAAGAGAATGGTTCCCTAAGTATTAACCCTAAGGCCGAAACCAATATCAGATCAATACCCAGGAAACCACTCATCTTATCTATTTTCCAGTTAGTTTCTAACTTTAAATATGATAAAGATGTAAATTTTATTGTTAAAATATTTCTTTCAACACATGATAATTTATATTTTATAATATTCTTTATTTTCCCAATTGGAATGAGGCCCAATCAATTACCATATAATGTTAATTATATGGTTTCCATACAACACATGTATATAATAGCAACGATAAATAATCAACCATCATCCAAAGTGCACCACACAACTGCATAAGCATTAAATATAAATAATTAACGCTTACACAGCCCGTCGACCAATCGGTTGACATAAAATGAAATAATTGGGATTAGTGTACGCCAAATATCATCCCAACACCTGTGTGGGGTTTCAAATCAACAAACACATATTTTTATTCACACACACGTTAAAAATAATATTTTTAACGATAAAATATTTTTAACTATATTAATATTTTATTTTACGTCACACAATCAATTTTCATCACAACAAACAATCAAACATACAAGCCATCCACGGTCTGTGGATGACGGGTGTCGGGTGCTACTAAGCACCGTCTGCATCCTAGTATATATTTTAACTAGAAAAGAAGATTTAAAGTGAGAAGTTCTCACCGACTAGCTAAGCCAAACGCCTCGACTCTTCTTATGTAGAAATCTTCGTCGTTCTCGCCTTTTGTCACTTTCGTTGCCCGTAGCCACTACATACATAAAAATCACATTTTTATATTGTTGCTATGTATATAAAAATCACATTTTTATAATCACTCCAAAAAATTCTATTTTTACACAGCTACTATATAGATAAAAATTCTATTTTTATACCGCTACTATATAGATAAAAATCAAATTTTTACTATCTATATAATATAAAAATCGTATTTTTATTATCTACATTATATGAAAATCATATTTTCAATACTTCTACTTTATAAAATCTCGCCTTTATATAAATAAAAATCTCGCCTTTATATAAATAAAAATCTCGCCTTTATATAAATAAAAATCTCGCCTTTATATAAATAAAAATTGAATCTTTATACGTTATAAAAATCAAATCTTTTCACATGCTAGACAATGTATTTTCTCATTTATAAAAGATCAAATTTTTATATTGGTTAAACTAAACTAAATAGATAAAATAAATTAAAACAAAATAAATTAAACAATGAAGAAACTTACAGCGAAGGAAAAAGGGGGCTCTCGTCGTTCGAACGCAGGCAGGGGGGGGGGGGGAGGGGTTTCTGAATGTCGGAGGGGGAAGAGGAGAACGGAGGAAGAGGAAGGAGGGGGGTCGTGGCCTTGGGAGGGGGTTAATCGCAGTGGCGGCTGACTGGGGGGGAGGGGGGGGGGTGTGGTGTCGATTGAAGACCGAAGGGAAGGAGAAGGAAAGGAAGAAGAGGAGGACGGAGAGGAAGTGGAGGAAGGGGGGCGTCGTAGTTGATCGGAGGGAGGGGGGTTAATCGCGGTGGAGGCTGACTGGGGGGGGGGGTGCGGTGTCGATTGAAGAACGAAGGGAAGGAGAAGGAAGAAGGGGAGGACGGAGAGGAAGTGGAGGAAGGGGGCGTCGTAGTTGATCGGAGGGGGGGAGGGGGGTGGAGATGGTGCGCGCCGCCTGGGGAGGCGCGATGGTGGGGCAGCACGATTTTATTTTCTTTTCTTTTTTTATTCTTTCTGTAAAGAATCGGGAGAGAGAATACTGAGGGGAGAGGGAAGGTAGGAGAGTATATATATTATAATATATATATATATTTAATTATTTTATTTTAAAAAGCAACTTTTTCATTCGAACTCGAAACAAGACCCACCGCCTGTCGCCTATAGCTAATTACCCCCATTCCGAACACAATGGGATATGTATCGTAGGCTGATTCGATCATTTCGATCAGTTTTCGTCAAAATCAAAATATAACTCTATATATTGGATTTGAACGCGCATTTCAATTTACTGGGGTCACATAAGGACTTTAAAAATTCCCGAAAAATATTTTCTAACTTCGTATTGACGATACGGTCCTAACAAAACTAGTTTCATCGAATTCTGAGACCGTTTGAAAAATGGTCATTTTCCAGTCGATTAAAATCAACTAAAACTGGTCAAATGCGTTTTCCAATGCCACGCTCACATATTGATTCGAAAAATTATGAAAATTGGAATCTAGCAATAACTTGACATCACAGACCCAACAAAAGTGGTTTCGTCGAAATCCGAGGTCGTTTGCAAAATGGCTATTTTTAAGGGCCGAAATTCCATAGCGACTTTTCTGAATTTTTAACTGGACATATCTTTTTATCCCCGCTATGAAATTTCGATTTTTCGGATTCGTTGGAAAGATATTCTCAAATAGATTCTAATATTTTTGGTTTCTCTAAAATCCGGTTTATTTTGCACCCGGTACATTCATTTGAAGTTTGAAATCGAATTATCGAACTACCACGCCATTTTCAATTCGTTATATAATTAAAATAATATATTTATATTCTAACGACGATCTATATAAATAAATACATTCGAATTCAATTCAGAATAAATTTCTCGTCGATATTATTTAAAATAATTCATTTTAAATATTCAAAATTCATCAAAATTGCCAAAATAAAAATTTTAAACTGGCTCGCATTTCCGGGTTGTTACATTGTCCCCCACTTAAAACTTTCCGTTCCCGAAAAGGAACGAAGCCAAAAGTTGTTTAACTAATCAACTCAACTTCCACTATTTTCGTTACGGCTTAAGTTCTTCAACTTTTCAGTTTCTAAGAACTTTTCAAATTTTTCAAAAATTTGGCTAACACCCTAAATTTCCGAAAAATTTCGCCATAACCTCCCCTGCACCGGGGACTTGGGGATATTTCATATAGCCTCCCATGAATTCTTCAATCAAAAAGAAAAAGAAAAAGCCAAGCGGCTAGCCAATCGGCTCATAAAATCATCATCACCCAAACAAAACAGTATTTTATGGTAAACATGTACCTATTTGTCGGGCAAACAAATTTTATTCTTCTGCTCTAGCCTCCTTGCTATGACCTGTTCAATGTAAGTACATGTATATGCAAGCAAATGCGACTAATTTTCAATACAATCCACTATTTGGTTCAATTAGGCTAAATGGTTCAAAATTTCAAACAAATAAACAAACAACACAACCAACAATTAATTAGTGGATTAATGTTTCAAATTCATAATTTTGATATATATACAGAAAATCATGTTATTGATGCCAAATCACAACAATAAACCTAAGTAAATTTTGGTTCTCACACCAGTCTAATGGAAATATATAGAAATCACACCTTCGAAACACGAACATAAATACTTATGATGTGGCCACATCAGCAGAATTATCCCCGGGTGTCTAGAATGTGATTCTATATCTACCCAGTATATTAAAACTTCGAATATACGTTCATGACGCGTATATGCAAAATATTTATATACTCGATTGTCCAATTTCAAAATAAATAAATATTCAAATACGTATAAAACGATTTAAATTTCAAAACAAAATTCGTTTTCATTTGAAAAATATACTCTTCACACTCGTTCTAGGATACTACTGATCCTATCTCTAACGAGTAATTCTAATTGGATTTTACTAATCCAATATCTGATGAATTCTTTCGTATGGTTCTAATGTGTCTTGTTCTCGAGCTCTGTAAACCAAAGCTCTGATACCACTCTGACACGACCCGAAATTCCCCGTGAAGGAAAGCACGGATGGCGTTGAGGACAAGACAAAGTAGAATGCAAACAGAAGAACATTTCATTGTTATTACAACAATTCCATCAGAATACAAGAATAAACAGAGTATGAATAAATATTACACATTTGACAAATATCAGAGATTCAAATTACATTTAAATACATAGCAGTGGAAAAATAATACAACACACAACTAGAAGTAATACACGGATACAGAGCTTTCCTAGTATCGTTACTATTGTAAATCAGGATCCTGTGAATATAAATCTGCAAAAACCAAAACTACTAGCTGCCCGTGTGGAAAATAGGGGCACCCAGAGTTTAGGTTGAAACAATAAACTCCAGGTCAGTCATGTGACTGGTGTGAGAACTAAAACAGTTACTATTTAAAACTTTACTTTAAAAGAGAGTAATTCAAGGGACCACGCCGTATAACACGGAACGGGTTTCCTCCCAAGAACACTAATGCATATAACAAAATAGCGCAATGCTTTTTGAAAAAATGAAGCTATTATAAGACCCAGGTCCCATCACACAATGCAACGCAAGCCGGAGGATAGGGGTTTCCCTTATAATAGCCAAACATACTTGGTACGTTCAAAACAAATCATTTGATACCATTAAAAATGTATAGTGTCAAAACAATTTCAATCATAAATATCAATCATAGGCGGCATGGGTACCATCTATCACGTCGCCATACTAGGCTCTACAAATAAAACCGCAAGTCACGTATTGGAAATTGGATTTCCATCATGAGTTGAGGCAAGGGACAAGCACCTCTCCGATTCGAGACACTTTAGCAAATGTCTCAGGACCCCACTATGATCCTTGGATCTTCAGGGCCGGTCCTCACCTAACTTTGGAGGATTGGCAACTCCTGAGCACACGTTTCCCGGTCCTAATAGACCTATATTCGAGGCGCCTCGTATCCAACAACCACACAGGTGAAAAGTATATAAATGTCAGCCAATTTAAGCACTGACACCACCACTAGCTAGAAAGAAACGTCGTGCTCTCCCTGCAGTCACTATCCCGTTTTTGACTCATACCGAGGTGTGAGGCTCGCGAATTCACACTATACACAAAGCTAAACCACACATGTCGTGCTTTGATCATCAACCACAAGACTTTTCTTTTCAACAGAAGCCTTGATCAATTGCCGCACTGGCAATTCACTCCATGCGACTGATGTCCATAGATATACAACCTCTGAGCTCGTACGTCTCAGAGAAGGGCGTTAAGCAAGAGAATAAATTCTCCGCCGCCAAACAGATGTTTATTTAATAGAGATCAATCAACACAGAATAAAATCCAATGTCAGACACACAGTCCATTTACAAGTTCGTTCTGGGTCTGAACGAAACCGGAGGCACTTTCCTCGCATATCCATCGATCTCCAAGTACGTCTGGACGATCACCAACTGATTCCCTCATCTTGGGCGTACAACCCAATCAAGATCATCAGTAATCACCCAAACGATGTGAAGACTTCCGGTCTTCAACCACCGTCTTCATCTTCGACATATCGTCGAATCGGTTATTCAGAATGGGTATAAACCCGGCCTTTCTGAATAACTCGCGTATATAATAAATACGTGTTACACAAAAACAACATGGGCCTCATTCCAATTCAGAATATTCTTTTGTTAAAAATTTCACATTCTTAGGGAAAGATTCCCATTAATTTTATCAAAGATAAATTCTTCTAAATTTATTCTTTAATCTTCCTTTGGATATCATTTCAAACCATGTTATGGTTTTCCAAACTAGTCGGGATTAGCGAACCACACCGAAGTAATTATTTATTTTATTTCCCAATCCCAACCTATTCACCCCATGGAGAAAAACTGGTAATACTCCATATCTAACACCACGGTGTTATTGGTAAAATTAATTACCATTTCACGTTCAAATCTAATTAAAGATTTAACTATCGCTTGGGAGCAAAACTGGTGGTACTCCATTCTCGATCACCTTTCAGATTTGATAATTTAAATTATCAATTCACAATTCAATCTAATTAAAGATTCATTAAAACTCCACTTAGTTTTATTCTTCTCAAAAATCAATATCTTTTCTTTAAATGGGTTAAAGAACCAATGTCATCTAAAACACGGTTCACGACAAACCCTAATCACATTTGATATTAAATACAAGGCTCTGAATAGAAAATATACCGGCTTATATTCAATATCAAATTCTACGACCAACAAATATCGTATTGGAAATAACGATATCTATATATCTTTCAAATTTCCATAACCATATCTGTATAATCACGAAATCCAACATCGAAATATTTCGAAGATAATTTCGATTCCAATCTATTTCCACTTCACGTATTGGAATTTTGATTATTTTTAAAACCACTTCAAATTCAATTTATTTATTTCAAAAATAAATTGAATTTTAATTCTAGTTCAAAACTAGTTCATTTCAATAAAAATCTATTTTTATCTTTTCAAATGTGGAGTTTTTCATCTCAATTTTTCCCAAATCATTTCTTATGATTTTACACAAATTATTGATATTTTTAATAATTTTATCAAGGCACGTATAGTCGATTTCCATCAACGGCCATCGAACTGCACTTACAACGACCTTTTCCAAATTTGATTTGGACATAGTTCCAAATCCAACCGTTAGATTTCAAATTTCTAATATTCATTGGAAATCTCTTTTCGATACGAACACAACGGTTCCGGTTTCAGGAGAATCCGACGGTCGGATCTCCCGTAACGTCCATTCGAAGTCAATGGTCGAAATTCACGAACTACCGCAGCGCGGCGCGTTCTATTCAGGCCATTATATATATAATATATATATATATATTTCGTCGATTTCCTTTTAAAACGTATTTTATAAATCGTTTTAAATTCATTTTCAAAACCATTTCAACTCTATATACAATTTCGAATTAGAATTGAATATTCCACATCATCGATATACAAATGATAATATTTTCAAAACGTTATAATTTGAAATCACTTCCTTTTCTATAATTATTTTAAAATTGAATATAATCGATATAAATATC
Organism: Allium sativum; assembly: GCA_030737875.1. Taxonomy (NCBI): domain Eukaryota; kingdom Viridiplantae; phylum Streptophyta; class Magnoliopsida; order Asparagales; family Amaryllidaceae; genus Allium; species Allium sativum. Next base: position 340,008,153 of record CM060912.1, read on the forward strand.
GCTCACGTCAAAATGGCGCATCTCTAACCAACACGACTTTATATATTTCAATAAATGCGTTATTCTATTCAACAAATGAATATTTATTCTGTTCAACACATGAATCTATATTTCTTTCAACACATGAGCACTGTCAACACATGACTATTTTTGTTATTTAATATATTTTATAAAATCATGGTATCTATCATTTGATTTTTAAATCAGACTCCAACCGTAAAGTAGTATGAGAATGGTTCCCTAAGTATTAACCCCTAAGGCCGAAACCAATATCAGATCAATACCCAGGAAACCACTCATCTTATCTATTTTCCAGTTAGTTTCTAACTTTAAATATGATATAGATGTAAATTTTATTGTTAAAATATTTCTTTCAACACATGATAATTTATATTTTATAATATTCTTTATTTTCCCAATTGGAATGAGGCCCAATCAATTACCATATAATGTTAATTATATGGTTTCCATACAACACATGTATATAATAGCAACGATAAATAATCAACCATCATCCAAAGTGCACCACACAACTGCATAAGCATTAAATATAAATAATTAACGCTTACACAGCCTGTTGACCAATCGGTCGACATACAATGAAATAATTGGGATTAGTGTACGCCAAATATCATCCCAACACCCGTGTGGGGTTTCAAATCAACAAACACATATTTATATTCACACACACGTTAAAAATAATATTTTTAACGATAAAATATTTTTAACTATATCAATATTTTATTTCACGTCACACAATCAATTTTCATCACAACAAACAATCAAACATACAAGCCATCCATGGTCTGTGGATGACGGGTGTCAGTTGCTACTAAGCACCGTCTGCATCCTAGTATATATTTTAACTAGAAAAGAAGATTTAAAGTGAGATGTTCTCACTGACTAGCTAAGCCAAACGCCTCGACTCTTCTTATGTAGAAATCTTCGTCGTTCTCGCCTTTTGTCACTTTCGTTGCCCGTAGCCACTACATACATAAAAATCACATTTTTATATTGTTGCTATGTATATAAAAATCACATTTTTATAATCACTCCAAAAAATTCTATTTTTACACAGCTACTATATAGATAAAAATTCTATTTTTATACCGCTACTATATAGATGAAAATCAAATTTTTACTATCTATATAATATAAAAATCGTATTTTTATTATCTACATTATATGAAAATCATATTTTCAATACTTCTACTTTATAAAATCTCTCCTTTATATAAATAAAAATCTCGCCTTTATATAAATAAAAATCTCGCCTTTACATAAATAAAAATCGAATCTTTATACGTTATAAAAATCAAATCTTTTCACATGCTAGACAATGTATTTTCTCATTTATAAAAGATCAGATTTTTATATTGGTTAAACTAAACTAAATAGATAAAATAAATTAAAACAAAATAAATTAAACAATGAAGAAACTTACAGCGAAGGAAAAAGGGGGCTCTCGTTGTTCGAACGCAGGCATATGGGGGGGGGGGAGGGGTTTCTGACTGTCGGAGGGGGAAGAGGAGAACGGAGGAAGAGGAAGGAGGGGGGTCGTGGCCTAGAGAAGGTAGGAGAGTATATATATATTATAATATATATGTTTAATTATTTTATTTTAAAAAGCAACTTTTTCATTCGAACTCGAAACGAGACCCACCGCCTGTCGCCCATAGCTAATTACCCCCATTCTGAACACAATGGGATATGTATCGTAGGTTGATTCGATCAGTTTTCGTCAAAATCAAAATATAACTCTATATATTGGTTTTGAACGCGCATTTCAATTTACTGGGGTCACATAAGTACTTTAAAAATTCCCGAAAAATATTTTCTAACTTCGTATTGACGATACGGTCCTAAAAAAACTAGTTTCATCGAATTCTGAGACTGTTTGAAAAATGGTCATTTTCCAGTCGATTAAAATCAACTAAAACTGGTCAAACGCGTTTTCCTATGCCACGCTCACATATTGATTCGAAAAATTATGAAAATTGGAATCTAGCAATAACTTTACATCACAGACCCAACAAAAGTGGTTTCATCGAAATCCGAGGTCGTTTACAAAATGGCTATTTTTAAGGGCCGAAATTCCATAGCGACTATTCTGAATTTTTAACTGGACATATCTTTTTATCCCCGCTATGAAATTTCGATTTTTCGGATTCGTTGGAAAGATATTCTCAAATAGATTCTAATATTTTTGGTTTCGCTAAAATCCGGTTTATTTTGCACCCGGTACATTCATTTGAAGTTTGAAATCGAATTATCGAACTACCGCGCCATTTTCAATTCGTTATATAATTAAAATAAAATATTTATATTCTAACGACGATCTATATAAATATATACGTTCGAATTCAATTCAAAAAAATTTCTCGTCGATATTATTTAAAATATTCAAAATTCATCAAAATTGCCAAAATAAATTTTTTAAATTGGCTCGCATTTCCGGGTTGTTACATCGAGGTACGATTTATTCTGATAATCATCGTCATACGAGAATTTAAAATAATTTAATTCGAAGTTAGAATTAAATCAAAACAATTCAGATGACCAATATTAATTGTATTTGAATATAGATGGTAATAAAAATATTTTATTATCAGAGAATTTATTTGTTTTTGAATTTAAAATTTATATTTTATCAATTTAATATGTTATTTTACATATGTTCGAATTAAATTATATAGTCTATTCTGTTGAGTTCAGAATAGTGTAATTACATTGGAACGACGGTCGGTACGCTAAAATAGCGGTTCACGATTTTTAATTATGAACCCCGAGATATTTGATTGTGGATAGGATCGAAATCAAATCGATATCTATTTAAAAAGAATAAAGATCTCTTTATTTCTAATCGCATTTAATTAAAATCAAATCGAATTTAATTCATGGTACTTTACCTATCTCCTGTAGTGTACCTTACACAGAGCTATTTCCTTCATCGTTAAGTATTCATCCCTTATAAAATCGCGACTAATTACCTCTTCAACGCTTTATTTATCTCCTCCCAAAACTTCATTCAGTCGACATTACTCTCAAGAAAATCGAAAATGACCACTGCCTTTAAAATCAAAATCAATACTCGCGAGTTGTCCTGGAGCTCGATAATCTCGAGCGCTGTCTAGGGTTCATTGCGACTTGATCTGAAGACCTAGAGGGTTCGACGAGGTTAGATTCAGGCGTTGGTCTCATCATCGACTTCCGATCTGAGGGTTTGGCGGAACTCGAGCATCGATCTTCAATTCGAGCGTGGGTTCTTCTGTTCATCGCAAGTCAGATTTAGAAGAGGTCGAGTTTCGTGATGATGTCGATGTTGTGGTGAATACGAACAAAGGTTTGATCTGTGGTAATGGTGTAGTGATGTTCGATTTGGGGGATTCCGTTCTTTTTGGGTGCTGCAGTTTCTGTTCTTGGGTTCTGGAAGTATACGACGTGGGTTCGAAGGGTGTTGCCGTGAGTTGTTTGAAGGCTGGTGAAGTCTGGAGTTCGATCCTTCTAATGACAAGCAGGAGTTTGACAGTGGAGTAAATGGATTAAGGTAATTTCAATTAAATACCTTAATTAGCTTAAAGTTTAAAGAAAATATCCTAATTAGTAATGTTTAAAAATACATAGGTTTGTTTAAATTGGTTAAGTCAGAATTAATTTAGAAACCATTAGAAGAAGAGAAAAATATAGGAAAGTTATTTATTTATTTAAGTAGTTAATTTAAATAAATAAACGTTAAATCGGTAAATTTAAATAAAATTATTGCAGGTGCGAATTCATTCGAGAAGATTAGCAGCCACTAATTTGGAATATAAATAGGATATTCGACAACTGCAACCACGGTGAGTAAATCTCACTCACCTTTTTCTTTAGAATTATTTTTATTCGTTAAAAATAATTGTTGTTGCTTATTTGAATGCTTTCTAGTTGTTTTAAATATATTAGTTATTTAGGGTGACTATTATATATATATATTGGTTTGGTGGTTGGATTCCCGCAGTCTCATTAGCGGATGCCCGCGGTACCATTAGCGGATGATTACCCTATACGCCCCACGCTATGATAGTGGATGACCTTCTATACCGCGATATCCTGTCAAGAAGCAGGATGGGTATTATTTTTGTTGGCTAACATCTTTGGATGCAGGAAAACAGGTTGGAGGAATCCAACTGGATTCCTCAAAAATATATTATCTGTTTATTTATTTGTTTGCATATATACTGTCATATATGATGTGTTAGAAAACCTGAAATAAATAATTGGTTGTTTGGTGTTTAAATATCACTGGGCCAAAGGGTTAATTTATAAAAATACCCTGGAAGGGGTATTTGAGATTTAAAGGGGAAATTCTATTTTTGAAAAATAGAATTTGAATTTTTAAATAGATTTGAGATATAAACTTGTTTTGAAAAATAAAACAAGTAATTCCTTTATAAATGAAGTTTATAAATAGTTCTTTTATAAACGAAGTTATAAATGAAGTGAAAAGAATTATCATCGGATAATTCAGAAATAAAAAAATACGAGTGTGAAATTGAAAAGGGAAATCTATTTTCCAAAAGTAGAAATATCAATTTCAAAAGAAATTGAAATCGAGGCTTGTTTAAGAATGATTATAAAATTTAAAAAGGAATTGAAATAGAATTGGGATTTCAAGGAATTCAAATGGATTTGAATGTAGAAATTCAAATGGAATTCAAATATAGAATTTGAATATAAAGGGAATTCAAATATAGAAATTGAATATAGAAATTCAATGGAAATTTAATATAGAAAATTTAAATAGAACTTGAAATAGAATTTCAAAATACAGATTTCAAAATAGAAATTTGAAATAGACTTTGAATATAGAATTTAAAGAGTTAAAGTGGAATTTGATGATTCAAATAGAATTGAAACGGGAATTTGAATATAACATTTAAATAGAATTGAAATAGAATTGAATATAGAAATTCAAATGGAGTTTGAAAATAGATTTGAATGTAGAAATCCAAATGAAGTTTGAAAACAGATTGAAGTTCAAATGGAGATCGAAAATGGAATTTGAATATAGAAATTTCAAAGAGATTTGAAAATAGAAATTTCAATGAGAATTTGAAATAGAAAGTTGAAATCATTTCGAAATGGGAACGACGAAATATATTTCGAAATGTGGATTTTTTTAAATAGAATAGAAATTAACCCAAAGGATTTATAATTTATAAAATGAATTGAAATTAAATATATAAGATCGAAATATAAATGAATTTATTACTGAATAAGGAAAAATCGACAATTTTAGAAGATTGGAAATAGTATGTTGAATTGGGAAAAATTGATTTGATATATATAAAAATATATATCAGAATGAAGTTGAATTTATTATAGACAAAGTTTAAACGTTTATATTTATAAATATAATTAAAACGAACTCGCCGCAGCGCTGCAGTTCGTAAATTGGCGTTTCGAACTTCAATTGAGTATACAGAACTCAATTGAAGTTGAAATTCTTTGAAACAAGAAACATCAGGACCGATTTGATAATAATTTTCTAATGGAGGAGAAAAATCTGGATTTCGTCGAATAGATTTTTAGTTATATCAAAATCAAATTTTTAGAAAAACAGCGCCATAACCATTTAAAACCATAACGGTTTATTTAATTTTATAAAAGGATTTTAAGCGAATAAAATCTGAATTTCTATTTAAAAAATTTCAAATTTTGAGTTGTAATTATATGTGAACTCAAGTGGAGTAATGAATAGATTTTTTTGAAACAGAAATCAGATTTTTGATTATTGAATAGAATTAACTAATTCAAATAGTAATTAGTTAATGAGATTTTGAATTGATATTGGGCTTTGAATAAGTGAATTCGATTTGAAAACTTATATCCGAAATCGAAAGGGAAACTAGAATTGAAATTGAAATTCAATTTGGTTATGAGCAAGTTAAATATTTTGTTTGAACATGTTATGTTCAAACAAAGAAGTGAAATAGGCAAAATAGATAATTAAAGAATAAATGAGCAAAACTGAATTCAAACGATTGGATTAAGTTGAATTGAATTGAAAACAGGTGAACATGTGTTAGACAGGTATGGGATGAAGTATATGAAGATTTTAATTTATGTGCCCGACAAAAAAGGACATGTTTAAATTCATATATGAGATTTTATGCGCCGTATCGGCTAGCCGCTTGGCTTTTTCTTTTTCTTTTGGATTGGTGAGGGCCATGGGAGGCTATTTGAAATATCCCGATGCTCCCGGTACAAGGGAGGTTATAGCGATTTTTTCCGGGAATTTAAGAAGTTAGAATATTTTTAAGATAATTTGATAGTTAAAAATCAATGTATCGATATATATAGAATTCGATAAGGAAACAAAATAAAAAAATGGAATATTGTAAACAAAAAGGGAAATCTATAAATTAGAAATAGAAAGCGAACCATATACATGTTGTAAAAATGAATAATTGGGTTTTATAGAGTGTTTATTCGAGGTAAGTGGTTTTTCCGTTTTGAAGTTGAGGATGTTTTCAGTCATGGTCTGAGAGGTAATTTTACCCCAACTTGATTGATTTCATTTTTAATTGATAAATAGCAAGGTCCAGTCTCGAAGAGAAGTGTTGAATAAGAGTTAGTTGAATAAAATATTTTGGATTATCGTAACGATGTTTTACACAACATTCGTTTTAACCCAAGTGGTGGGATTTTGGAAATATAAAAGTAAATATTTCCTAAGTATAATTAAAGTAGTAGGGAAAGTGATAAGTGATTGGAATTGTTTTCAATTGCAAATAGAATATATTTTATAAGTGTAGAAAATAAAAGAAGGCGAGGTATAGAAATGTTTCCCCAAGAATGTAAGAGACCGAGATGATAATTGAAGATATTTGTTTAACAAATATTGATAAGGAAATGGAAAGGGTGATTTAATTAATGAATGGTAATCAAGGGGCCCAGTGATTGTTTGATTGTTTTGAACGGATGTTTGTTTTTCTTCGATAGTTAAATAACCGACTATCGAAGTGTTTGCTAATATCGTCGTCATATGCAGTGTAACGACCCGCATTCTACACATCATAGGATTGTAGATTATTTATTTCTTTCCCATGTGAAGTCGTATGGTCATGTAACTTTGGGAAACATCCATTAGAGTCATTTCCCATGTTCACGATTTTTGTCGATTTTTAAATGACCATTTTGCCCTTAGTTAGTACTGTTTTGGCCATAACTTTTGATTGGAAAGGAATTTTGATCTGAAACCACTTCCATTGGATTTGTTTGATGGTTTACCTTTCCGTAGAGTGGTCATAATAGCCAAACGGACTTACTGTTTGGGAGATATGGCTGAAATAAGGTTTGGAGGGTGAAAAACTGCTTAACCGGGCCAAATCGGGTGATTAGTGAGTATGCCCATAACCCATTTCGGGATTAGGGTTATGGGGTGGCTGAAATGAGATAGAGGATCATTCCATTTCAGTTTTCTAGCCTCCACTTATCACCAAGGAACCCTAAAAATGGCCTCTAACCTCAAAATCACCTCCAAATCATCTTTTGGTCAAGGACTAAGCTTAGCAACATCTAATCAAGAGAGATCTACACCAAAGCAACATTGGAGCTGCTGTTTAGCATTGGGATTCGCATCAAATCAGAGATTTATTTCAGATCTTAGTTTATTTGTGGCTAAGGTGAGTGATTTGCATAGTTTTGCACTAATTATGGTTAATTAGGGATGATTAGTGTTAATTAGCGAATTATACATGATAAAATTCGGGAAAAATGTTCATAAATTCTTAAATGAAGTTTTAGACCTCTGATATGAATTTGGTTTAATTTGGTTAAGTTTTTCTAATCCTATCATTAGTTTCACCTAAACATGCTTAAGGGGAAATATGGAGTTTTGGGTATGTTTGATCCATTTTAACCTATCATGTTGATGTTTTGATGTTTGTGGTTGATTATGCATGTTGCTATGACTGTATGAAATGCTTTGTGATTGATTTCAATAGTTAGAATGGTCGAAAACGTCGTCGAATGGCGTAAACACTTGCTGGAACAGTTTCAGAAAATAGTGCAGGGTTCAGATCGGATCGGATATGGGGCTCGGATCGGATATGTTGAACTGAGCAAGGAATCTGATTGGATCGGAACCTGGCACTTGGGAAAAAGTGGCAAAAAGGAAGGCCACGTTAGCTGAACTGGGACAGGATCGGATTAGGGAGGATGGATCGGAGCGGAAACATGAAAACGGATCGGATAGGAGCATGTGAAGGGAGCATGGAGACGGATCGGAAGCACGAACTGGAGGGGAATAGCACCCGACCCGAACCGCACCAGAAGAAGACCCGACCCGAACCGCACCAGAAGAAGACCCGACCCGAACAGATGGAGGATACCCGACCCGAACCGATGGCTTGAGGAGAAACCCGACCCGACCCAGTATTGACCAATAACCCGAGATGCAAAGGTAGTCCAATATGGGAGGTTAGAGCTCAGGATCCAGTTGGGAACCGATGAGTTCACTTCATGATTGGACTTTGCTGCGGGACGTGTGCTAAGGAGTTGTCGACGTTCATAACTTCGATTCACCACTAAAAAGGAAGGATGGCTACTTATCAGTGCAGTAGGGTCATTATGACCTGAGGGGCAAGGTGATGGTAGCAAGACTACGTTATCAGTGCAGTAGGGTCATTATGACCTGAGGGGCAAGGTGATGCGTAGTAAGACTAAGAGCCAGCGCAGATGGGGTGAATAACTCCATGGGGTAAGTGGACATAATAAGGATTGGTAAGGCTATGAGCCAGTGCAGTGGGGTTCTTGTGACTCCATGGGGCAAAGTGGACATAGCAAAGGATTAGTGGCTACGTTATCAGTGCAGTGAAGCCATTTATGACTTCATGGGGCAGAGTGATCATAGCAAGGTATGTTGGGTGATCGAAGTGGTGAATATCGTATGCTTTACGCACTGAGTGAGAGATGTGAGGATGGATGCTATGTTTGATTGTTTTCCATCCCTATGACGTGCACACCTCCCCCACCTCCGTATCTTTACACTGTTTGATATGGTACCTTAGAGTGTTGTACAGTATGTAGTGCTAACTCTTTGGTTGCAGGTCCAGGTTCAGGTATGTTTTAGTCTACCTGTTATTGTTCACTTTAGATGCTTATCGCTCATACCAGGCTTTATGTCTGACCCATAGTTTTATGTCTCCTCTTATTACTCTGGGTGCTCACACGAGCAGACTAGAGACAGGTTAGCTGGTGATGCGCGAGTAGCTGATTCGGAGGCGGGCATGAGGCTTCCACGTATGATATATATATATATATATATATATATATATACACACACATTCTCCCTGTGTCGTTGGTGGTCACTACTTGGGTATTAGTAGTGTACCTCCTTTATCTTTCTTTTGCTTTGAGACAGTTTGAAAGTTGTAATAAGTTGTATTTTGGATTTCCGCTGCTATGATGTTTAGTTCTGATTTTCAGCTTATGCACTGTCTCTCCTGTTTTATGTCAAGTATGTTATTATTATATTTTATTCTATGCGCTGTGAGACATTCTACAGGTTCTTTGTATGTTCATTTCCTTCTTCCTTTTCCTTCTGACGACCCGTTCCGTGCTAACTGGACATGTGTACAGCGCACTTTTGGAGTAAATGTCGGTTGGTGCGGGGCGGACCGTCACACTTGGTATCAGAGCTCTAGGTTGCGTAGTTAACCTAGGGAAAGACACTAGGGAGAGATAGTACGTATACGAGAGCGCGTATTTGTGATTACTTTGGTTTTCAAAAGCTATATATATACTATTAGTAGTATAAGAATGAAGTCGCACTGCACTAGCACCACTATGGGATCGTTAATCGTTTCCCTTTTTCAGATTGACGATGAGCCGAGACACGAGGGGTGCTGGTCGAGGGACCAACCAAGGGAATGCCGCTGACATGAGGTCGATGTTTACTAACCTCATGAGAGACATGCTTAGAGAAGTGCAAGGGGCAGTTCCCAATCCCGGAGTTGGTGTTGGCCCAGTAGTGCAGGCGCCTAGGGTCGATTTCGCCAAGTTGTGCAAGGATGACACTAATCTTGGTGGAAAGCCGTTCCACGGAACGGAATTGGCCACAGATGTTCAAGATTGGATGGATAGTTGTGATCGTATCTTTGATGATTTGGGTCTTGAGGATGCGATGAAGAGAAGGCTAGCGTCTCGTCAGCTGCAAGGGCGAGCGATGAATTGGTGGAATGCCATTAGAACAGCTACTCCAGAGCAGCAGGTTACTTGGGATCAGTTCAAGGCTCGCTTTAGCGAGAAGTTCATTCCAGCTGCCCAGAAGTCAGTGTTGTTTAAGAGGTTCTTGGAACTCAAGCAGAACGGAAGGGCAGTTTCTGACTATATTGCTGAGTTCGACACTTTGTCGAAGTATGGATTGTCTCTCATCGATAATCCTGAGAAGAAGAATGAGAAGTTCATTACTGGTTTGGATGGATACTTGGGGGAAAGGCTTATCAACCACATCGATGAGACTTTTGAATCGATCGTGGGGAAAGCTTTGAGATCAGAGAGCCTTTACCCTAAGCCAAAGATTGAGGCTGCATCTGCAGAAGGGCCAAAGCCGCAAGCAGGCGGTGGAGGCAAGAATAACTCTCAGAATAAGAGGAAGCAGGACCAATCTAAAGGTGGCCAGAAAAAGAGCAAGAAGGATGTTGAGTGCTTCAGCTGTGGTAAGAAGGGACATTATGCTAAAGATTGTCGGGCCAAGCCAGCGGATAAGAAGTGCTTCAACTGTGGTCAAGTGGGACATTTCAAGGATAAGTGTCCGCAACCTCTTAAGGAGAAGCAGATTGTGAAAGCATATGCTATTGATGTTGTTCCTTCTTCGTCGAATGCCCCAACTGCGGCGGAGAAAGGGAAGAACGTTGTTATTCAAGGTATGCTATCTATTTATGATATACCAGTTCGAGTTTTGTTTGATACTGGGGCTTCCCGTTCCTTCATATCTAGTGACCTGGTAGATAGGTTGGGACTGGAACCCGAGATAGTCGATACACCATTGGTTGTGACGAACCCGATTGGTGGTTCGACTAGCCTTAGTATGATTTGCAGGAATTTGGTCTTATCGAGTCATGGATGTATGTTTGTATGTGATTGCTTTGTTTTGGGCTTTACTGGGTATGGCATTATATTGGGAGTCGATTGGCTCTAAAGATACGGGGTGGTGGTAGACTGTGAGGGCTTTTTGGTGACAGTGAGGGCGGATGATGGGCGGAGGGTAGCGTTTGGTAGTCTACCTAGTGATGAGGTTATGGCTAGTTTTGTAAATTCCCTCGACATCCCACAGGATGAGTTGTCAGATGTGCCCGTGGTTGGCCAGTATCCGGACGTCTTCGAGGAGGTGACCGGGCTTCCACCACACCGAGAGATTGAGTTCCGTATTGATTTAGTGAAAGATGCCAGACCTATAGTGATGCCACTTCGTCGTATGGCACCAAGGGAGCAGCGAGAGCTCGGGGTGCAAGTCAGCAATCTTTTGAAGAAGGGATTTATTAGAAGGAGTGTCTCCGAGTCGGGAGCACCAGTTGTGTTTGCCACTAAGGCAGATGGTTCCCTTCGTTTGTGTGTGGACTATCGCGAGTTGAATAAGGTGACGAGGAAGAATAAGTATCCTCTACCGCGGATAGATGATTTGTTTGATCAACTGGAAGGAGCTAGAGTGTTCTCCTAGTTGGACCTCGCGAAAGGATTTCATCAGCTTCGAGTAGCGGATGAGAGTGTTCCGAAAACGACATTTAGGACGCCGTCTGGATTTTATGAGTGGTTGGTCATGCGTTTGGGTTGACCAATGCACCAGCCTATTTTGTAGATCTCATGAATCGAGTATTCAGAGATCAGTTGAATAAGTTTGTTCTTGTGTTCGTGGATGATGTCCTTGTTATTCAAGGACAGAGGAGGAACACAAAGGACACTTGAGGATAGTGATGGAGGTGTTGAGGAAACACCAATTGAAAGCGAAATTCTCTAAGTGTCATTTTTGGAGAAGGGAAGTAAGATTCTTGGGTCATGTTGTTTCAGAGAGTGGTATTGCCGTGGACCCTGCGAAGGTGGCTATGGTACAGGATTGGCCTACGCCCAAGAATGCGACATACGTAAGAAGTTTCTTGGGATTAGCTAGATATTATCGTAAGTTTATCCAGGACTTCTCCAAGATAGCAGCACCGTTGACTCAGTTGACTAAGAAGAATCAGTCCTTCGTATGGGACGAAGTGTGTGAGGATGCCTTTAAGAGTCTAATGGAGAAGTTGACGCGTGCGCCAGTGTTAGTCATTCCTAAAGGGAATGAAGAGATGACGGTATACACGGATGCTTGTGGTACCGGACTGGGTGCTGTATTGATGCAAGGAGGTAGGGTTGTAGCTTATGCTAGTCGACAGCTAAAGCCGCATGAGAAGAAGTATCCTACCCATGATTTGGAATTGGCAGCGATTGTATTTGCGCTGAAGATGTGGAGACACTATCTCTTGGGAGAAAGATTTGAGTTGTTTACCGATCATAAATCGTTAAAGTATCTCTTCTCCCAGAAAGATCTGAATCTCCGTCAACAGAGATGGTTAGAGTTCTTGGCTTCATATGATTTTGATATCGCATACACACCTGGGAAAGGTAATGCGGTAGCCGATGCCTTGAGTAGGAGACATGCCAGCTTAGGGGCAATGTTTCTTGAATGGAAGCAACTGGAGTATATCGCGGGGTTTGATTTCAGACCAAGGTGCGAATTGGATCCAGTCATGCTAGCTAGTTTGACGATCAGACCCACTTTAATAGAGCGGATTGGTTCCAGCCAGAGGAATGATCCTAATCTATTGGAAATCATTTCCAAGTTAGAGATGAACATCGACGGTGAGGAGATGAATGTGTATGGGCTTGATCGAGATGGATGGCTTAGAAGAATGGAAGGCTAGTTGTGCCCAACGTGAATGGATTGAGAGATGAAGTGCTTAGAGAATGTCATCACTCAAAACTGACTATACACCCCGGTGGTAATAAGATGTATCAAGACATGAGACAGACTTACTACTGGGAAGGAATGAAAAGAGACGTTGGGAAGTTTATATCCAAATGCATGAATTGTCAGCTAGTTAAAGCCGAGCAAAAGAAGCCTAGTGGGTTATTACAACCATTAGAAATTCCCGAATGGAAATGGGAGCAAGTCTCGATGGATTTCATCGATGGTTTGCCAAGGACTAGATCGGGATATGATAGCATTTGGGTAATTGTGGATCGATTGACTAAGAGCGCAAGATTTATACCAGTCAAATCGACCAGAACAGCAGCCAAGTTGGCAGAACTGTATATGAAGTGGGTAGTGAGATTTCATGGAGTACCCAAAAGCATTGTGAGTGACCGAGACCCGTTGTTCACTAGTGGGTTTTGGAAAAGCTTACAAGAGGCTCTAGGGTCAAGATTACATCTCAATACCGCATATCATCCTCAGACCGATGGTCAGACGGAGAGGGTGAATCGTATACTAGAAGATCTCTTGAGAGCTTGTATATTGGATTTTGGTGGATCATGGGATGACCATTTGCATCTAGTAGAGTTTGCATATAATAATAGCTACCAATCCAGTATCGGTATGGCTCCATATGAAGCTTTGTACGGAAGACCGTGCAACTCACCATCATGTTGGATAGAGACCGGCGAGAAGTTTGTGCTTGGACCAGATGTGGTGAGGGAAACTTCGGATAAGATCAAGATCATTAAGCAACGAATGAAAGCTGCCCAAGATAGGCAGAAGAGTTATGCTGATAAAAGGAGAAGAGACTTGAAATTCTCCATTGGTGACTTGGTGTTTGTCAAGATCTCTCCGTTGAAGAGCGTGATTCGATTTGGCAGGAGAGGCAAGTTGGCACCAAGATTTGTTGGCCCATTCCCTGTTCTTGAATTAGTCGGGAATTTGGCATATAGAGTTGGCTTACCAGAGAAAATGGCGGGAGTTCACAATGTATTTCATGTTTCCCAACTAAGGAAGTTCGTCCACGACTCAGATATGACTATTTCACCTGATCAGTTAGAGGACTTCGAAGTAGAACCCGAGGCGGTTGGGAACCGCAAGCCGATCCGTGTTGTGGGGCACGATACGAAGCAACTTCGAAGGAAGGCGGTGAAGCTAGTCAAGGTTCAGTGGGGCGAGGACGAGGATGATTGTACTTGGGAGACAGAGGAGAGCATTAGAAAGGCATATCCAGAACTCTTTGCCTGGTAAGATTTACTTTGCGATTTAGTTATTCTGCATCCTAGGATAGACTTATTTTACTTGTTTTGCATGTTTGATGGTTGTTTTATGGTTGATAGGCATGCGGGACCTTTGTGTGTGTTTTGATTAAGGAATTTCGGGGGCGAAATTTCTTAAGGGGGGGAGAGTGTAACGACCCGCATTCTACACATCATAGGATTGTAGAATATTTATTTCTTTCCCATGTGAAGTCGTATGGTCATGTAACTTTGGGAAACATCCATTAGAGTCATTTCCCATGTTCACGATTTTTGTCGATTTTTAAATGACCATTTTGCCCTTAGTTAGTACTGTTTTGGCCATAACTTTTGATTGGAAAGGAATTTTGATTTGAAACCACTTCCATTGGATTTGTTTGATGGTTTACCTTTCCGTAGAGTGGTCATAATAGCCAAACGGACTTACTGTTTGGGAGATATGGCTGAAATAAGGTTTGGAGGGTGAAAAACTGCTTAACCGGGCCAAATCGGGTGATTAGTGAGTAGGCCCATAACCCATTTCGGGATTAGGGTCATGGGGAGGCTGAAATGAGATAGAGGATCATTCCATTTCAGTTTTCTAGCCTCCACTTATCACCAAGGAACCCTAAAAATGGTCTCTAACCTCTAAATCACCTCCAAATCATCTTTTGGTCAAGGACTAAGCTTAGCAACATCTAATCAAGGGAGATCTACACCAAAGCAACATTGGAGCTGCTGTTTAGCATTGAGATTCGCATCAAATCAGAGATTTATTTCAGATCTTAGTTTATTTTGTGGCTAAGGTGAGTGATTTGCATAGTTTTGCACTAATTATGGTTAATTAGGGATGATTAGTGTTAATTAGCGAATTTAAACATGATAAAATTCGGGAAAAATGTTCATAAATTCTTAAATGAAGTTTTAGACCTCTGATATGAATTTGGGTTAATTTGGTTAAGTTTTGCTAATCCTATCATTAGTTTCACCTAAACATGCTTAAGGGGAAATATGGGGTTTTTGGTATGTTTGATCCATTTTAACCTATCATGTTGATGTTTTGATGTTTGTGGTTGATTATGCATGTTGCTATGACTGTATGAAATGCTTTGTGATTGATTTCAATAGTTAGAATGGTCGAAAACGTCGTCGAATGGCGTAAACACTTGCTGGAACAGTTTCAGAAAATAGTGCAGGGTTCGGATCGGATCGGATATGGGGTTCGGATCGGATATGTTGAACTGAGCAAGGAATCTGATCGGATCGGAACCTGGCACTTGGGAAAAAGTGGCAAAAAGGAAGGCCACGTTAGCTGAACTGGGATCGGATCGGATTAGGGAGGATGGATCGGAGCGGAAACATGAAAACGGATCGGATAGGAGCATGTGAAGGGAGCATGGAGACGGATCGGAAGCACGAACTGGAGGGGAATAACACCCGACCCGAACCGCACCAGAAGAAGACCTGAGCCGAACCGCACCAGAAGAAGACCCGACCCGAACCGCAACAGAAGAAGACCCGACCTGAACAGATGGAGGATACCCGACCCGAACCGATGGCTTGAGGAGAAACCCGACCCGACCCAGTATTGACCAATAACCCGAGATGCAAAGGTAGTCCAATATGGGAGGTTAGAGCTCAGGATCCAGTTGGGAACCGATGAGTTCACTTCATGGTTGGACTTTGATGCGGGACGTGTGCTAAGGAGTTGTCGACGTTCATAACTTCGATTCACCACTAAAAAGGAAGGATGGCTACTTATCAGTGCAGTAGGGTCATTATGACCTGAGGGGCAAGGTGATGGTAGCAAGACTATGTTATCAGTGCAGTAGGGTCATTATGACCTGAGGGGCAAGGTGATGCGTAGTAAGACTATGAGCCAGCGCAGATGGGGTGAATAACTCCATGGGGCAAGTGGACATAGTAAGGATTGGTAAGGCTATGAGCCAGTGCAGTGGGGTTCTTGTGACTCCATGGGGAAAAGTGGACATAGCAAAGGATTAGTGGCTACGTTATCAGTGCAGTGAAGCCATTTATGACTTCATGGGGCCGAGTGATCGTAGCAAGGTATGTTGGGTGATCGAAGTGGTGAATATCGTATGCTTTACGCACTGAGTGAGAGATGTGAGGATGGATGCTATGTTTGATTGTTTGCCATCCCTATGACATGCACACCTCCCCCACCTCCGTATCTTTACACTGTTTGATATGGTACCTTAGAGTGTTGTACAGTATGTAGTGCTAACTCTTTGGTTGCAGGTCTAGGTTCAGGTATGTTTTAGTCTACCTGTTATTGTTCACTTTAGATGCTTATCGCTCATACCAGGCTTTATGTCTGACCCAGAGTTTTATGTCTCCACTTATTACTCTGGGTGCTCACACGAGCAGACTAGAGACAGGTTACCTGGTGATGCGCGAGTAGCTGATTCGGAGGCGGGCAGAAGGCTTCCACGTATGATATATATATACACATTCTCCCTGTGTCGTTGGTGGTCGCAACTTGGGCATTAGTAGTGTACCTCCTTTATCTTTCTTTTGCTTTGGGACAGTTTGAAAGTTGTAATAAGCTGTATTTTGGATTTCCGCTGCTATGATGTTTAGTTCTGATTTTCAGCTTATGCACTGCCTCTCCTGTTTTATGTCAAGTATGTTATTATTATATTTTATTCTATGCGATGTGAGACATTCTGCAAGTTCTTTGTATGTTCATTTCCTTCTTCCTTTTCCTTCTGACGACCCGTTCCGTGCTAACTGGACATGTGTACAGCGCACTTTTGGAGTAAATGTCGGTTGGTGCGGGGCGGACCGTCACATGGAGAGACTGGTTGGATTATTATCTGAGAACCACTCTGTATTGGCGGTAGCATTGCGAATCAGATTATATAAAGATAATCGAAGACGGAGTAAAGTGCAAGGGCTTTTTCTATTTATAGAAATTGTGCCTTCGGTTTCGTTCAATCCCAGAACGAACATATATGGACGAATGTCTGACAGAGTATTTCCAATAATCGAATATGATTTTTCTGTACAAATATACATGGTGGCAACGGATTTATTCCCTTAACATAACATCCAGAATATTTATGCAAATCAATTAGTGATTAACGGATCTGACAATGTAGCATTCAAAGTGATTGTGCTATCAATGAATAGAAAGTAATCGTAGCCTCAGGCCTCAACAACCGGGAAATGATAAAAATCGGGCAGGTAGCATGGCTATGTGGGTCGCTCCCATTAGGGTGTATAATCACCTATCTAGAGATTCATTTAATTCCTTATTCTATTCGTTGCTGTCCCATTCGGGAAATAGTTGCTGATCCAAACCGTTGGTGATATGCATTCGATACACTCAAGCGAAATGAGTGGTTGTTCATGTGTGGGCCGGGTTGCAAGACATTCTTGTTGAACCCAGTGTATTCCTCTCTAGAGATACACTATCAGAAGGTGGTTCCATACCTTGTCATAGTCAAAATCCACATCTCCAATAAGCGCCCCACGGTTTTTGATTTTATATTATATATGGAGCGTGAGATGCAAGCGTTCCGCTAGATTCTATTTATTTGATGTAGACATTAGTATAATATCACTGGATTTTTGTATCAAAGTGTTTTGGGTTATAGTAAGGTAAAAACCGTCCATATTTATGTGTGGGCTAGTCTTACTATTATCTTTCCTTTCGAAAGAATTTTGAAAGTTAAACAAATGGTTGGAGTTTACTCACACCAGTCCCTTGACTGACCTAGAGTATATTTTGTTTTTTATTTTCCCTAAACTCTTGGGTGCCCAAATTTGTATGGACAGTCAAGTAGTCGGGATTTTTCAGATTCATTTGGAATTGCTGGAAGTAGGAGGCTTCACCAGTTAGTTATAGACTATCATATTTCCGCTGTGTACTATGTTGTATCTGGAAACAGGCGTTTATAACTGTTCCAGGAATAACTGTTGTGCTCTGAAAATGGTATGTATATACAGTTATTGATTATATTTCAAAAGTTATGTTATTTAATATATTTTATTCGTTCCGCTGTGAGATTTGTTTTCTTCGTTTTTCTTCTATTGTAATATTTCTTTCTTTCTATTTCTCATCCTCTAACTTCTTTCTAATAATGATTCGTATTTCTGTGCAATTTGGGTTGGACGTGTGGCGTTATTAGTTGACTCAGATAGTACGGATTTGCGGGTCATTACATCTGTATTTCTCTAAACCCTAGCTGTATACCCAGCCGCCATATTAGAAAACCGACGCACCAAATACTCCAGAATTCTTTCTTAAATCATTCCTAATCCATACACTAATATTCTATTCTTCCTAAGACAAAATTGATGATCTACGTGAGCTTCACGTTTTGAACGGTGGAGATCATCTGAGTTGAACCATCGTGACCATGGCAGCGATGCAAAGTTGCAACGTTCAGTTGGATTTTCAGGCGCCATAAGGCGTTTGAGCTCGGCCTAGTTCTTGGCGAAGGAGGAGGAGGCTCAGCACTCTGACGTGGTGACCGACGATGATGGTCCGGCTGCTTGGATCATCGTGCGCAGGTGGAAGAAGTTTTGAAGATTTTATCGATTTGAATGCCTGGGAATAACGACGAGAAGGGGAAGAAAGGGATTTATCCCTTAACAGTGTAATTTAAGAATTTTTAATTAATATTTAATAAATTAATGTTTATAAGATCGTAACTTGTTCGTTTGAAATCGGAATTCAGAAATTCAAGATACGTTGGACTCGTGTTGATCAGATCTGCGCTATGGAACAGACTGAAACTGATTTAGAGCTCGTTTAAATTTTTGCAAAGTGGAAAGCTTTTGGTGAGATTTCTAGTTTTAAATTTAAAATAAAAATTATATATATATATTTATATTGATCATGATTGAAATATTAAATATATGCACTGTTTAAAATTTAGATTGGTTGATTGACTGTGTTGAAGATGATTTGTCGAATTATATTTTTCTTAGAATAAAAATATCGATTTGATTAGAACATTTTAGTTATAATTATGTTATGATGATAAAATTAACATTTTTATTAGAAATGTTTTATTTAGCATAAAAAGATCACTTTGGTTAGAAATGTCACATTAGAATTATAACATCATTTTGGTTATGAAATGTTATGTTAGAATTATAATATCACTTTGGTTAGAAATGTCACATTAGAATTATAGAATCATTTTGGTTATGAAATGTTATGTTAGAATTATAATATCATTTTGGTTAGAAATGTCATCATATTAAAAATGTCATTAGAAAATGTCATTTTATTAGAAAATGTTATGTTAAAATATGTTAACGATAAAATTCACATTTTTATCGTATATGTAGAAAAGATGAAAAATGATCATTTGTTTGAAATAAAATATTGAAACATTAAAAATCATATTTTTAATGTAAGAATGAAATGAGATATTCATTGTATTGAGAAAAATTTGAAAACATTAAAAATTCTATTTTTAATGTAGAGTATGTTTTATGTAAAATATACATTGTGTAGATAGAAATATTGAAAACATTAAAAGTTATATTTTAATGTAAAGTATGTTTCAACGTAAAGATAAGATTCATGAAATATTCATGGTTGAGGTATAAATGTTGAAAACATTAAAATTTACATTTTTAATGTACCAAATGAATATATGTAAAATATTCATTATATGACTATAAATGTTGAAACATAAAAATTTACATTGTTAATGTACCAAATGAATATATGTAAAATATTCATTATATGACTATAAATGTTGAAACAAAGAAATTTACATTTTTAATGTACCAAATGAATATATGTAAAAGATTCATTATATGACTATAAATGTTGAAACATATAAATTTACATTTTTAATGTACCGAATGAATATATGTAAAATATTCATTATATGGCTATAAATGTTGAAACATTAACATTAACATTTTTAATGTATAGAATGAATATATATATATATATATATATATATATATATGAAATATTCATTATATGACTACTTTTGTTATATAAGAAGTTATCAAAATAAAAAGACCATTTTTGTTATATAAAAAGTTATCAAAATAAAAAGACCATTTTCATTGCATGAAATGTAAACACCATGGAATTATCATTTTTTATGAAATGTAAACATTATAGGATTATCATTTTGTACGAAATGTAAACATTATAGCATTATCATTTTGTATGAAATGTAAACATTATAGAATTATCACTTTGTATGAAATGTAAACATTATAGAATTATCATTTTGTATGAAATGTCCCCCGATCATATTAGTTTAGAATAAAAACATTATATGTTAATCACATGTTTTGTTCATACAAAAATGTCCCTTTATCATATTTGTTTAGAAATAAAATCATTATTTGTTAATCATATGTTTATCTGACAAAAAAATGTCACATTTATCATGTTAGTTTAGAATAAAAGAATCACATGTTAAAATATGATTTTGTTTGATAAAAACATTATTTTTAACATGTATATGAAAGAGGTAAAAATGTCACATGTGTTGGAAAATATATTTGTTCGTTAAAAACATTATTTTTACCATGTATAGGAAAGAGATGAAATAAATATTTATTCGCTAAAAATATTATTTTTAGCTTATATAGGTGATATATAAAATTGTCATAAAATTATTTATATATAAGCTGTATATAAAAATTACCATGAAATAAAATAAATATTCATTTACAAACCGAACGGTTTGTTTATGTACACCTATTTATATTATTGATTGGGACGATAAACTTTACACATCACCCAACTGCACAAATAATAAACAGAATTTGTTGTTTGGAAACCCCACACGGGTATTGGGATAATATTTGACATACACTGATCCCAATAATTAGTTGTATGTCAATCTATTGGTTGACAGACTGTTGTAAGCGTTAATTATTTATATTTAATTCTTATACAGTTATAAAATGCACTTTGGATGTTGTATGAATTTTTGATGATTGTTTATCATTATCGTTGTATACATACGATGTATGAAATCCATATGACTGAACTTATAGGGTAGTTGATTGAGTCGCATTCCAATTCAGGATTAAAGAATATTTTTAATTAAAAATATTTTAAAATAATATTCAGTGAAGAATAAAATTATGATTTTGATGTCCGATTTTAGATGGACATAAAAATATAAAAATATGAAGTCGAGTTAAGTAGCAAACAAATTTTAACCCAAACGGGTTTATTGATCGACTTTATTCACTTTAAAAGGAATATAGAAAAGAAGTTATTTCAAAATCTAATACTTTGAAAATATTATCATTTTAATATAATATAGATATAGAATATTCATTTTATTTAAGATTGAAAAAGAAAATGAATTTATAAATATTTTATAAATACGATTTAAAAGGAAATCGATGAAATATATATAATATATATAATATATATATATATTTAATGGCCTGAATAGAATGCGCCGCGTTGCGACCGTTCGTGAATTTCGACCATTAACTTCAAATTAGCGTAACGGGAGATCCGACCGTCGGATTCTTCTAAAACCGGAACCGTTGGGTTTGTATCGAAAAGTGCTTTCCAATGAATATAAAATATTTGAAATTTAACGGTTAGATTTGGAGATATGTTCAAATCAATTTCAAAAAAGGTCGCTATGGATGCAGATCGGTGGCCATTGTTGGAAACCAACTATACGGGCGATAATAAAATTATTAAGATATGGAAAAATTATGTACAATCATAATAAATGGGTTGGAAAGATTTTTGATGAAAAAATCCAATTTTATAAAGATAAAATTATATTTTTATCGAAATGAACAGTTTAATGAACTAGTTATTAACTAGAATAATAATTTAATTATTTTTAGAAATAAATAAATTGGATTTGAAAATGGTTTTAAAATAACCAGAATTTTCTAAAGAATAAATTGGAATCGATTTGAATGGAAATTATCCTTGAGACATTTCGATATTGGATTCCGTGATTATATGGATATTTTTATGGGAATTTGGAAGATATATATATATATCATTATTCCCAATATGATATTTGTTGATTCCAGAATTTGATATTGAATATAAGCTGATATAATTTCTATTCAGAACCTTATATTTAATATCAAATGGGATTTTGGGTTTGTTGTGGATGGTGTCTTTAATAACACTGTTCTTAAACCCAATTTAGAAAAGAATAAATCTTTTATTTAACATTTAGGAAATTTTACCAATTAATTAATATTTAATTGGAATTGGATAAAAGAATTGGATTTTTGGGTTTATCATGAATGGTGTTTTAAATAATACTTGTTCTTTAACCCAATTAACAGTGAAGAAATAATTTGGAATTTATAAATCTTTTATTAAGATTTAATGGGAATTTTCCAAAATAAAGTTTTCCAATTTAATATATCAGATTGGAATTGAATGGACTTCGATTCGGTAATAATCGGGATGAGCTCCTGTGAATAAAGGCCGATACTATGTATGGAATATAAAAGGCCTTGCCGCTGTTCCATTTATATTATTAGTTTGATATGGGAATTTATATCGATTATACACCGTTATGATTTCTGTGAAGATTCCATAGTTAATGGAAGAAGATTTGGGTTTATCGTGAACAATATTTTTAAAAGACATTAGTTCTTTAACCCAGTTAAAGATAAGGTTAAATTCTTAAGCTTGAATAATCATTAAGCAATGATTTTTGAGAATAAAAGAATTAATTAAAAAGGATTTATCTTTGATAAAATTAATAGGAACCTTTCCCTAAGAATGTGAATATTTTATTAAAAGAGTATTCTGAATTGGAATGAGGCGTAGGATGTGTTTTTATAGCACTTGTTTATAAAGTATGCCAGTTATTCGGAAAGACCAGGTTTAACCCATTTGGAATAATTGATACGACGACTAACAGTCGGAGAGATTGAAGGCGGCGCAAGACCGACGATCTTTACATTGAATGGATGAGTTGCTACTGATGCCCATGATCGGAGTAGCTACCTTGAAGGGGCTACAGTGGTAGCCGTCCGGATGTACTTGTTGATTGTTCGGATATGCGAGGGCCTCTTTTCCGTATTGGACATACGGGACGAGGAATAAGGTGCCTCCGGTTTCGTTCAGACCCAGAAAGGACTTGTAAATGGATGGTATGTCTGACGTTGTATTCCTTTATGCTGTATTCGTTGATCTCTGCTTAATATATATATATATATATATATATATATATATATATATATCTGTTGGTGGCGGAGAATTTATTCTCTTGCTTAACACCCTTCTCTGAGGCGTATGTGCTCTGAGGTTATATATATTGGTAGAAATCAATGGTATCGTATGGATTGACAATGTGGCTGCTAAGATGCATGAATCAAGGCTTTTGTTGAAAAGCAGAGCCTTGTGGATGATGATCAAAACATAGCTTTAATTAGCATAGCTTTATGTAGCATTACTTCGCGAGCCTCACACCCCGGCATGATGGTGAACGATTTGTTTTGATTAGTAGGTTTGACCAATATACTTTATATATATATATATATATATGGATTTGGTCGGCCGAGTTGTGCTGGGTGCGGTCGCTCCACACCTTGAGATTAGGGATAGGGCCATTTCCCCCTGTAACGACCTAGAAAATCTGAACCAATTTAAAATTTTCAAATTGGCTAAAATAATGGATTTTAAATATTTAAAATAAATATTTTAAATAATGGCGATGAAAACTGAGTTTGAATCGACAATTGAAAACGAATATAATTAATTATAATTATAAACAAGGCCTGAAATGGCGCTGTAGTTTCAAAAATTGAATTCAAACTTTGTCGGACTGCATTGGGTGCAAAACAATCCGGATTTTAGTGAAACCAAAAATATTTAAATCTGTTAGTGAATACCTTTCCAACGAATCTGAAAAATCGAAATTTGATAGCGGGAATCAAAAGATATGTCTAGTTGAAAATTCTGAATAGTCGCTATGGAATTCAGGCCCTTAAAAATGGACATTATGCATACGACCTCGTATTTCGACGAAACCACTTTTGTTGGATCCGTGATGTCAAAATATTGCTAGGTTTCAAATTTCATAATTTTTCGAATCAATATGTGAGCGTGGCAAAGAAAAACGCGTTTGGCCAGTTTCAGTTGATTTTAATCGATTGGAAATTGGCCATTTTTCAAACGGTCTCAGAATTTGACGAAACTAGTTTTGTTAGGACCGTATCGTCAATACGAAGCTAGAAAATATTTTTCTGAAATTTTTCTAGTTAGTATGTGACCCCGGTAATTTGAAATGTACGTTTAAAATTCAACATAATGATTTAAATGTAAATCAAACGGAAACTGATTGTAACTATCGAATCAGCTTATAATATATATCCTATTGTGTTCGGAATGAGGGTGAAACGCTATGGACGACAGGCGGTGGGCCTCGTTTCGAGGTCGTGGGTAAAAGTCAACTTTATGCAATTAAATTAATTAATAAAATAAAATAAAAAATATATATCTCCCTCCCTTTTCTCTTTCTGGCCCCCCCGATTTCATTAAACAGAAAACAAAAAAAAAAGAAGAAAGGAGGAGCAGCAGCCGCCGCCTCCACCAAGTTCCAGCCACCACCTCTGCGCGCCACCAGCAGCTCCGACGCGAGCTCGAGACCCCCTCCGACTCTCCACCCACCTCGCGACGCATCCGCCCCCCCTGAAGCCATCGCGACGCCCCAATTCGCGAGCCCCCCAGTTCGAGACCATTGAAGCCACCGCCTCTGGCCCACCTCCGACCGCTGGCCAGCTCCGCCAGTGACATCGCCCCCCTTCTTCGCAGATTACAGTAAGTTTTTGTTATTTTATTTTTATTTTAATTCTGAAAATTTCGATTTTTTTTTGTATTTAAAAACTGATTTTTAAAATGTTTAAAAACTGATTTTTAAAAGGTTTAAAAACTGATTTTATTTTAAGATATAAAAAGAAAAAGATTTAAACTTTAAAAAGAAAAAGATTTAAACTATAAAAAGAAAAAGATTTAAACTTTAAAAAGAAAAAAGATTTAAACTTTAAAAAGAAAAAGATTTGAACTTTAAAAAGAAAAAGATTTGAACTTGGAAAGAAAGATCAGATTTTTAGAATAGAATAGATCAGATCTTTAAAATAGAAAAGACGGAATTTTTATTGAGTAGAAGATGTAAGATATGATTTTTATATATTGAACATCGAAGCATAATAAAAATATGATTTTTATATATGGAATAACGAAGTAAAAATTCGATTTTTATATATTGAATAGCATAGTAAAAATTCGATTTTTACATATGTAGAGAATACGGGCAACGAAAGCGACAAAAGGCGAGATTGGCGAAGATTTCTATAAAGGAAGAGTCGTGGTATTGGATAGCTATTGGTGAGAATTTCTCACTCTTCAATTTCTTTTTCTAGCTATATATATATGTGTTGAAATAAAAGTGAATTGCTATATATGAATATATATATATATATATATATATATATATATATATATATATATATATATATATATATATATATATATATATATATACGCCCATCGTCCACAAACCATGGACGATATTTATTGATTGAAATTGTTGTGAAAATTGATTGATAACGAATGATTGTTTGGGATTGTTTGTGGTTGATATTGATTGATTGAGGATGAAAAATACCCGTTTGTGGTTGAGAAATATTTGGTTGAAACCACATAGGATTAGTTTGTGGAAATGAAATAAATATATACATGCCGCCTGCGTGCGAACTAGATGCATGATCCCCATTGTCAAAAACCGCGAGGTTTTAAGGTAGAGCGAGGAGCCGTACTAGGGACGGTCCCAGTTTTAACGACCCTGCCGTTATGCTGTCGAAATTTTGAATAATATTCGTGTGTTTGAATTATTTTCATCTGCTTAAACTATATTTATTCATTGAATAGAAAACCTTCATGTGTTGAATTGATATTCATTCGTTGATTAAAAATTCATGTGTTGAATGGTATTCACGTTTTAAATATAAAAATCACATTTTTATCTATATATAGAAACTATAGAAAACCTTCATGTGTTGAATTGATATTCATTCGTTGATTAAAAATTCATGTGTTGAATGGTATTCGCGTTTTAAATATAAAAATCACATTTTTATCTATATATAGAAACTATAGAAAACCTTCATGTGTTGAATCGATATTCATTCGTTGATTGGAAATTCATGTGTTGAATGGTATTCATATTTTGAAATAAATTGTTTGATAATAAAAATCACCTTTTATCGACTATATGAACTGTGTAAAATAATCTCGTTTTGAAAGAAATTGTTTTATAAGAAAAAAAACCTATTTTTATCACCAATATGAAATATATAGAAAAATAGTGTTTTGAAATGAATTGTTTTACAATAAAAATCACATTTTTATTGTATGCATGAATCATTGAAATGTGAAGTGTTAAAAATAGCCACTTGTTCAAAATAAACATATATGAGTTGAAATATTCATTAATTAGCAAATGAAATGATTTGCACCTATGTATGTAACACTAGAATGAATGGTGTTTTTAAACCAAATAGAAATCAAATATGAAGTTGGATAGAAAATGATAAATGATAAGAACTGTATATATATGTACATGCATATTCATTGAACAGGTTATAGCAAAGGGGCTAGAGAAGAGGAATAAAATTTTGTGCCCGACGAATAGGTACACATTTACTGTTTTGTTTGGGTGATGATTTTATGAGCCTGTTGGCTAGCCGCTTGGCTTTTTTCTTTTTCTTTTTGAGATTAGAAGGACCGGGAAAGCTATTTGCGATTTCCCGATGCTCCCGGTGCAGGGGAGGTTATGGTGAAATTTTCCAAAATTTTAAGGCGTTAGTGAAATATTTGAAGTGAAAACGATATTGAAATTGTTGAATGAACTATATTTATATAATTATATAAATATAAATAAAATTAAAACGAAACGTGGCCGTGCAGTTCGCATTTTGAAACCGTGATTTCAAACAACTAGTACGGGAAATCCGACCATTGGATTTTCCCGAAACCTCAACCGTCGGGTTCGCCTTGGAAATATCTTCCCAACGGCACCAACCTTACAAAAATCCAACGGGTGGATTGTCTGGAATGTTTAATTCAAATCTGATGAAAAACAGCGCCAGAAGCGATTATATTTATATATATATAAATATAATTATATATTTAATCGAATAACGACGCTGAAGTTCGTATTTTGAAATCGAAAATTCAAACGATTGTACCGGGAGATCCGACCGTCGGATTTTCCCGAAACTGGAACCGTTGGATTCGTTTTGAAAAGACCTTTCTAATGATGTAAATTTTGCGAAGATCCAACGGTTAGATTTTCAGATATGTGTAAATCAAATCTGAAGAAAAACAGCGCCACTGCCGCTTTATGGCCCGAAGCGTCGTTTTGAATAAATTAGCTATTTTAAAATAAATAAAAATAGCGATAAATAGTTATAAAATATCATAAGCGATATGGAATTGAAATAAACTGAATTTGCTCGATTTATGTGGCTTTTGATGGTTGAATGTGTTTGGTGTGAAAATTACATCAAAGAACAAAATTGGTGTTGTCAAATAATTTAACCATTGAAGTAAATTGATTTGAAATTCTAAATATACGTGCATTATTTTAGAAGGCTGAGTTAATTCTCATTTCAAATAATTGACCGACGATTGAAAGTCGAAGATGAAGACGATGGTCGAAGACCGGAGATCTTCACCTCGTTTGGATGGTAACCGAGGTCCTGATTGGGAGGCATCCCGAAATATGGATAATGAGTGGTGATCGTCCAGACGTACGTGAAAATCGATGGGTTTGCGAGGTATTTAGTGCCTCCGGTTTCGTTCAGACCCAGAACGGACTCGTAGATGGACTGTGTGTCTGACATTGGATTTTATTCTGTGTTGATTGATCTCTATTAAATATACATCTGTTTGGCGGCGGACAATTTATTCTTTTGCTTAACGCCCTTCTTTGAAACGCACGAGCTCAGAGGTTGTATATCGATGGACATCAGTCGCATGGCATGAATTGCCTGTGTGGCATGCTAAGATGAAGTGATCAGGGCTTCTGTTGAAAAGCAAAGTCTTGTGGTGATGATCAAAGCGCCGCCTGTGTGGCGTAGCTTTGTGTATAACGTGAATTCGCGAGCCTCACATCCCGGTATGAACCAGAAACGGGAGAAGGACCTCAGGGAGGGCATGCGTTTCTTCCTAGCTAGGGTGGTGTCAGTGACCTTGTAACGACCCAGATTTTTGAATAATTTATTTTAAATATTTAATATTGTTTTAAATATTTAGTTGATAATATAAATGATATTTTATATTGAATTACCAATTTAATATGGCCGTTTATATTTACATTCGAATTTAAATTTCAATATCAAATTACAGAGTTCAAAATAACGTTGTAATATTGGAAATGTCGGTTGTCACGTTAAAATAGCGGTCCGGGGTTTTAAATTAAAAGACCGCCAGACAATTTAATTAAAAAAAAAATCAAATCAAAATAAAGTAGTGTATGTACTTAAGCAAACATGGATTCCTCAGCCGACCTAACCATTTATTTGCGCAGACCTCCATTTACTTCGAGCCGATAATATTGTTCCCCTCCCTCTATTATAAATCGTGAGTTCCCATCCTCATCTTCCCCAGCAAAAGGAAATAAACATGGCCGACTTCAAAAAGGGAAACCGCGATCTCAGGTTCAACTCGCGATTTTGATTTCGAAGTTCGACAGTGGGAAGATGGGGGATTCGCGAGTGGTTAGGACACGATAATGGTGTCGCGAAAGGCTTGGGTCCGCTGTCCTTATATTTGAGAAGTCGGAGTTTTGTTGTTGGATCTGGAAGCTCGAGTAAGGTCGCGGTTTGGGTTTTCGAAGCTGTGAAGCTAGCGATGTCGGTTCTGGAGGCAACGAGATGCTCCAATTCAAGTCGAGGGGTCCCAGAACTTTTGGCGTGGCACTTCGTTGATGAAGGAGCGGGTTTCTCAGGGATTGCGTGGTAGGGTAAAGGAGAAGACAATGGTATGGCCGCTGGTACTGGAGTTCGAAGGAACTGAATTCAATTTTTAGGCCGTGGATCTTGGAAGAACAGGGTGTCGCAGCGATGATGGAGTGCCTACAAGTTGTTCGATGGATTGCCAAGGTGACTAATGCAGTTTTGGGTTCACTGCAGTTGGTGATTTGCTAGGGAAGACACTGTGTTAGGTGATAGTTTTACAGGGAG
The DNA here is from genome assembly GCA_030737875.1 of Allium sativum. Taxonomy (NCBI): domain Eukaryota; kingdom Viridiplantae; phylum Streptophyta; class Magnoliopsida; order Asparagales; family Amaryllidaceae; genus Allium; species Allium sativum. The sequence goes on from CM060912.1 coordinate 340,037,589, forward strand.
AAGAAAGACTTAAAGATCATTAAGGCAAGGATAAATCAAAGTAAATCATTTGTGTATGAGTTCATCAGAGATTGATTTTTGAAGAAAAATAAGGTATACGTTTTTACGAGAAATCTAAATTACATAGAATAAATTATTTATTTTAAGTAGTTTAGTTAAGTTAATAAATCGTTTAATCGTTAAGTTAAATAATCATAGGTGCGATATAAATTGACTCGAGTAGATTCATGGCCAAGACGATATAGCATTTGACCGGATATTCGATGATAATAAACTCAGGTGAGTAAATCTCACTCACCTTTAGAATTATTTTTTTCATTAAAAATAATTGTTTGTTGCTTGTGTGAATGTTTCTGGTTGTTTTATATATATTAGTTATTTAGGCTATATATATATATATTGGGTTGATTGGTTGGTTGGATTCCCACAGTCTCATTAGCGGATGCCCGCAGTTTCATAGCGGATGATTACCCTATACGCCCCACGCTATGATTAGTGGATGACCTTCTATACCACGATATTCTGCCACGAAGTAGAATGGGTATTATTTATGTGCTAACATCTGTGGATGCAGGAAAACAGGTTGGAGGAATCCAACTGGATTCCTCAAAAATATATTACTTGTTTATTGTTTGTTTGATTTCATATATATTCATATATGATGTGTTAAAAACCAAATGATTGAAAATTGGGTGATTTGATTGTTTAAATATCACTGGGCCAATTGAAAGGATATTTGAGATTTTAAAAGAGAAAATTCTATTTTTAAATAGAATTTGAATTTTTAATGGATATAAAAATATAAAACTTGTTTTTTTGAAAAATATAACAAGTAGTTTCTTTATAAACGAAGTTTATAAATAGTTCTTTAATAACGAAGTTATAAATAAAGCGAAAAGAATTATCATTTGATAATTCAGAAATAGAAATACAAATGTGAAATTGGGATTTGAAATGAAATTTCAAAATAGAATGTAAAATGAAAATTTTAAATATATATCTCAAATGAAATTTGAGTATAACATTTGAATAGTAGAATTAGAAAAGGAGTTTAAATATTTGAATTTTAAAAGGAGATTGAATATTAGAAATTCAAATAGAAGTTCAAATAGAATTTGAATAGACGAAATTTGAATGAAAAATAGAATTTGAATTCAAGAAATTAAAATAAAATTTGAATTCAAAGGAATTCGAATAAAGAAATTCAAATAGAGATTTCAATGTAGAATTTCAAAATAGCATTTGAAATATAGTATTTCAAAGAAGAATTCAAATGTGAAATTTGAATAGAGATTTGAATGGAATTTAAATATGAAATTTGAATTGAGATTTGAAATAGAAATTCAAGTGTTGAATTTGAACATGGAATTGAATATAGAAATTCAAGTAGAAATTTGAATATGAAATTTCAAAATAGAATTTTAAATAAACTTTGAAAGTAGGATTTCAAAGTAGGATTGAAATAGGATTTCAAAATAGGAAATCCAAATAGTTTTGAAATGGAATTTGAATTCAAGGGAATTCAAATGAATTTGAATAATAGAAATTCAAATGGTGTTGAAAATGAATTTGAATATTAGAAATTCAAATGGTGTTGAAAATGAATTTGAATATTAGAAATTCAAATGGTGTTGAAAATGAATTTGAATATTAGAAATTCAAATGGTATTGAAAATGAATTTGAATATTAGAAATTCAAATGGGGTCGGAAATGAAAAATGAAATTTGAATGTAAGAGATTCAAATTGAATTCAAATAGGATTTAATCTATGGGATTTGAATATGAAATTCAAATGGGTTTTTAACTATGGAATTTTGAATATAGAATTCAAATATAGAAATTGGAATATAGAAAGTTCAAATGGAATTTAAATATAGAGTTTGAATAAGGGAATTCAAATAGAAATTCAAATATTGAATTTGAATATCAAATAGAAAAGGAATTGGAATTTGAATTTAGAATTCAAATAAAAGTGAGATTTGAATTTGAATCAAGGAATTCAAATAGAGTTAAATGGAGTTGAATTCATTTTAAAGAAGTTTAGAAGTTTAAAAGTTTATATATATAAATATAATTAAAACGAACTCGCCACAGCGCTGCAGTTCGTAAAATAGCGATTCGAACTTCAGTCGAATATACAGGACTCGATTGAAGTCGGAATTCTTTGAAACAAGAAACGTCAGGACCGGTTTGATAATAGTTTTCAAATGAAAGAGAAAAATCTGAATTTCGTCGTATAGATTTTGAGTTATGTCAAAATCAAATTTTCAGAAAAGCAGCGCCAGAACCATTATAAAACCATAACGGTTTATTTAATGATATTAAAGGATTTTAAGCAAATAAAAATCGGAATTTCTATTTAGAAAAATCCAGATTTGAGTTATAAAATATATGTGAACTCCAGTGGAGTAATGAGTCGATTTTTGAAACATAAATCAGATTTTTGAATAGAATTAACTAATTCGAATAGTAATTAGTAAATGAGATGTTGAGTTAATATTGGGGTTTAAATAAGTGAATTCGATTTGAAAATTTATATTCGAAATAGAAAAGAGAACTAGAATTGAAATTGAAATTCAATTTGGTTATAACGAGTTAAATATTTTGTTTGAACCTGTTATGTCAACAAAGAAGTGAAATAGGCAAAATGACTAATTAAAGAATAAATGGGCAAAATTGAATTCAAACGAATGGATTGAGTTGAATTGAATTGGAAACAGGTGAAAAGGTGTTAAATAGATATGGGATGGAGTATATGAAGATTTTTATTGATGTGCCCGACAAAAAGGTACATGTTTAAATTCATATATGGGTTTTATGCGCCGTATCGGCTAGCCGCTTGGCTTCTTCTTTTTCTTTTTGAGATTAGAAGGACCGGGAAAGCTATTTGAAATTTCCCGATGCTCCCGATACAGGGGAGGTTATGGCGAAATTTTTCGGAAATTTAAGAAGTTAGAATATTTTTAAGATATTTTGATAATTTGAAATCATTGTATCGACGTATTGAATTCGATAGGAAAGTGAATATAAAAATCGAATGTTGTAAAAGGGATAGAGATAAGTGATTGAAATTGTTTTCAATTGCAAATAGAGACATTTTCTAATATATAGAAAATAAAAGAAGTTAATATTTGGAAACGTTTTCCAAATGGCATAAGAGGCAAGATGATTATTGAAAATATTTGGTTAACAAATATTGATAGAGAAAATAGAGAAGTGGTTTAATTAATGAATATTAATTAAAGAGCCCAGTGATTTGTTGGATATGTTGGATGAACACTTGTTTTTATTCGATAGTTAAATCACAGACTATCGAAGTTTTTGACCATCGTTGTCAATATGGAGAGACCGGTTGGATTATTATCCGAAGAACCACTCCGTATCGGCATAAGCGTTGCGAACCAAGTATGCTGAATATATTGAAGACGGAGTAAAGTGCAAGGGCTTTTCTATTTATAGAAATAGTGCCTTCGGTTTCGTTCAATCCCAGAACGAACGTAAATGGACGAATGTCTGACAGAGTATTTCCAATGATCAAATAGGTTGGTCTGTATGGATATATATGGTTGCAACGGATTTATCCCTTAGCATAATATCCAGAATATTTGTGCAAACTTAACTAGTGATTAACGGATCTGACAATGTGGCATTCAAAGTGATTGTGCTATCAATGAATGGTAAGTATTCGTAGCCTCAGGCCTCAACAACCGGGAAAGGACAAAAATCGGGCAGGCAGCATGGCTATGTGGGTCGCACCCATTAGGGTGTATAATCACCTATCTAGAGAAATTCCTTTTGTTTCTAAATCTATCGATTCTGCCCATTCGGGAAACGGTGGTTTGAGTCCAACCGTTGGTGATATACATTCGATACACTCAAGCGAAATGAGTGGTCGGTCATGTGTGGGCCGGGTTGCAAGATGTTCTTGTTGAACCCAGGTGTATTCGCCTCTAGAGATACATCATCGGAAGGTGGTCCCATACCTTGTCATGTTGGAAATCCAATCTCCAATAAGCGCCATGCGGGTTTTGATTTTATAATATATATGTGGAGCGTGAGATGCAAGCGTTCTACTATTTGGTTATTTACTTGATGTAGACATTATTATAATATCACTGGATTTTCGTATCAAAGTGTTTTGGGTTATAGTAAGGTAAAAACCGTCCGTGTTTATGTGTGGGCTGGTCTTACTATTATCTTTTCTTTCGAAAAGAGTTTTTAAAATTAAACAAGTGGTTGGAGTTTACTCACACCAGTCCCATGACTGACCCAGAGTTTATTTTGTTTTGTTTCCTAAACTCTTGGGTGCCCAAATTTGTACGGGCAGTCAAGTAGTCGGGATTTCACAGATTTATTTGAAGGAGCTGGAAGCAGGAGACTTCACCGGTTAGCTATAGGCTATCATATATTCCGCTGTGGACCTTGTTTGTATCTAGAAACAGGTGTTTATAACTGTTCCAGAAATGACTGTTGTACTCTGATGATGGTATGTATATCAAGTTACTGATTTGTATTTCAAAAGTTATGTTATATAATATATTTTATTCGGTCCGCTGTGAGTTTGTGATCTTCGTTTTCTTCTATTCTAATATTTCTTTCTTTCTATTTCTCATCCTCTATCTTCTTTCTATTAATGGTTCGTATTTCTGTGTTATTTGGGTTGGACGTGTGTTGTATTTAGTCAACTCAGATAGCACGGATTTGCGGGTCGTTACAGTTGGTATCAGAGCTTAGGTTGAGCGAACACCTAGGCTTGTGTGGCATGTGCTCATTAGAGATAGGGTCAGTAGTACCCTAGAATGAGTTGAGTGTATATATGAGAGAGCGTATTTGTAAGTTGATATAAAAGTTGTTTTATATTGTGTTGGCTAGTCTGTCGAGTGATTTATGAATTCTGGTCGAATCGTGGGACGCCACGAAGTCGATAGGGATTTCTAAACACTTAAACAGAGAAATTCGACACAGTATTATTTCAAAGAGGGTAAATGAAATAATTTTACCCAAATTTCTATTTTTATATAGAAGGAATAATTTTCTGAAATTATTATAATATATGGATGTGTTGATTGTTAGGATTATAATCAATGAGATTATTAAATTGAAATGGTTATTTATAACCAAATAGAATTTGTATAGGAAATAAATATACAAATGAGATGAATTAGAATTAAATCCAAACCAAAATTGAGAATTTTAATCCTGGGAAGTTGAAAATATTTTTCAAAGTATATTAAAATAATATAGATTTGTTTTAGAAGGATTTGAAAGAAAATCATGGATTTTGAAATAATAAAGCACTGAACTCACTTCAGTGGCTGGGAAATAATTCTGATGATGGCTGCAGCTTCATCAGTATTCATTTTCGAGTTCTAAGTGACGGATTGCTACCTTAGAAAGTTTTGATGGAAATTTGTTTTGAAAGAAAACAAGTAGATTGAAAATTCAAATGTTTTGAATTGAGATGAAAATAAATATAAGTATACATTTATGTATTTCAAAGGATTTGAAATAAAAACCCTGGGATTTGGATTCTGGAATTAAAATTTAACTTAAGCAAGTTAAAGGGTTCAGGGTGAATCAATTGACTAGAATCAATTTGAATTAGTTTTATAGAACATAGATTGGGTATAAATGGATTGATCGTAGATCATTCGAATCAAATGTGTGAAGACCAAGAGTTTTGGTTGGAGTTAATTTATTGAAATATGAGGAGTTGAGTTTCAACATAAGAGAGATGTTGAAAATTAATGGATTTGTACCCTTTTTCCTACCTTAGCAATTTCGAGGACGAAATTATTTTAAGGGGGGAAGAATGTAACGACCCAGATTTTTGAATAATTTATTTTAAATATTTAATATTGTTTTAAATATTTAGTTGATAATATAAATGATATTTTATATTGAATTACCAATTTAATATGGCCATTTATATTTACATTCGAATTTAAATTTCAATATCAAATTACAGAGTTCAAAATAACGTTGTAATATTGGAAATGTCGGTTGTCACGTTAAAATAGCGGTCCGGGGTTTTAAATTAAAAGACCGCCAGACAATTTAATTAAAAAATAAAATAAAAATCAAATCAAAATAAAGTAGTGTATGTACTTAAGCAAACATGGATTCCTCAGCCGACCTAACCATTTATTTGCGCAGACCTCCATTTACTTCGAGCCGATAATATTGTTCCCCTCCCTCTATTATAAATCGTGAGTTCCCATCCTCATCTTCCCCAGCAAAAGGAAATAAACATGGCCGACTTCAAAAAGGGAAACCGCGATCTCAGGTTCAACTCGCGATTTTGATTTCGAAGTTCGACAGTGGGAAGATGGGGGATTCGCGAGTGGTTAGGACACGATAATGGTGTCGCGAAAGGCTTGGGTCCGCTGTCCTTATATTTGAGAAGTCGGAGTTTTGTTGTTGGATCTGGAAGCTCGAGTAAGGTCGCGGTTTGGGTTTTCGAAGCTGTGAAGCTAGCGATGTCGGTTCTGGAGGCGACGAGATGCTCCAATTCAAGTCGAGGGGTCCCAGAACTTTTGGCGTGGCACTTCGTTGATGAAGGAGCGGGTTTCTCAGGGATTGCGTGGTAGGGTAAAGGAGAAGACAATGGTATGGCCGCTGGTACTGGAGTTCGAAGGAACTGAATTCAATTTTTAGGCCATGGATCTTGGAAGAACAGGGTGTCGCAGCGATGATGGGGTGCCTACAAGTTGTTCGATGGATTGCCAAGGTGACTAATGCAGTTTTCGGTTCACTGCAGTTGGCGATTTGCTAGGGAAGACACTGTGTTAGGTGATAGTTTTACAGGGAGAAGAAAGACTTAAAGATCATTAAGGCAAGGATAAATCAAAGTAAATCATTTGTGTATGAGTTCATCAGAGATTGATTTTTGAAGAAAAATAAGGTATACGTTTTTACGAGAAATCTAAATTACATAGAATAAATTATTTATTTTAAGTAGTTTAGTTAAGTTAATAAATCGTTTAATCGTTAAGTTAAATAATCATAGGTGCAATATAAATTGACTCGAGTAGATTCATGGCCAAGACGATATAGCATTTGACCGGATATTCGATGATAATAAACTCAGGTGAGTAAATCTCACTCACCTTTAGAATTATTTTTTTCATTAAAAATAATTGTTTGTTGCTTGTGTGAATGTTTTCTGGTTGTTTTATATATATTAGTTATTTGGGCTATATATATATATATATATATATATATATATATATATATATATATTGGGTTGATTGGTTGGTTGGATTCCCATTCCCGCAGTCTCATTAGCGGATGCCCGCAGTTTCATAGCGGATGATTACCCTATACGCCCCACGCTATGATTAGTGGATGACCTTCTATACCACGATATTCTGCCACGAAGCAGAATGGGTATTATTTATGTGCTAACATCTGTGGATGCAGGAAAACAGGTTGGAGGAATCCAACTGGATTCCTCAAAAATATATTATTTGTTTATTGTTTGTTTGATTTCATATATATTCATATATGATGTGTTAAAAACCAAATGATTGAAAATTGGGTGATTTGATTGTTTAAATATCACTGGGCCAATTGAAAGGATATTTGAGATTTTAAAAGAGAAAATTCTATTTTTAAATAGAATTTGAATTTTTAATGGAAATAAAAATATAAAACTTGTTTTTTTGAAAAATATAACAAGTAGTTTCTTTATAAACGAAGTTTATAAATAGTTCTTTTATAACGAAGTTATAAATAAAGCGAAAAGAATTATCATTTGATAATTCAGAAATAGAAATACAAATGTGAAATTGGGATTTGAAATGAAATTTCAAAATAGAATGTAAAATGAAAATTTTAAATATATATCTCAAATGAAATTTGAGTATAACATTTGAATAGTAGAATTAGAAAAGGAGTTTAAATATTTGAATTTTAAAAGGAGATTGAATATTAGAAATTCATATAGAAGTTCAAATAGAATTTGAATAGACGAAATTTGAATGAAAAATAGAATTTGAATTCAAGAAATTAAAATAAAATTTGAATTCAAAGGAATTCGAATAAAGAAATTCAAATAGAGATTTCAATGTAGAATTTCAAAATAGCATTTGAAATATAGTATTTCAAAGAAGAATTCAAATGTGAAATTTGAATAGAGATTTGAATGGAATTTAAATATGAAATTTGAATTGAGATTTGAAATAGAAATTCAAGTGTTGAATTTGAACATGGAATTGAATATAGAAATTCAAGTAGAAATTTGAATATGAAATTTCAAAATAGAATTTGAAATAAACTTTGAAAGTAGGATTTCAAAGTAGGATTGAAATAGGATTTCAAAATAGGAAATCCAAATAGTTTTGAAATGGAATTTGAATTCAAGGGAATTCAAATGAATTTGAATAATAGAAATTCAAATGGTGTTGAAAATGAATTTGAATATTAGAAATTCAAATGGTGTTGAAAATGAATTTGAATATTAGAAATTCAAATGGTGTTGAAAATGAATTTGAATATTAGAAATTCAAATGGTATTGAAAATGAATTTGAATATTAGAAATTCAAATGGGGTCGGAAATGAAAAATGAAATTTGAATGTAAGAGATTCAAATTGAATTCAAATAGGATTTAATCTATGGGATTTGAATATGAAATTCAAATGGGTTTTTAACTATGGAATTTTGAATATAGAATTCAAATATAGAAATTGGAATATAGAAAGTTCAAATGGAATTTAAATATAGAGTTTGAATAAGGGAATTCAAATAGAAATTCAAATATTGAATTTGAATATCAAATAGAAAAGGAATTGGAATTTGAATTTAGAATTCAAATAAAAGTGAGATTTGAATTTGAATCAAGGAATTCAAATAGAGTTAAATGGAGTTGAATTCATTTTAAAGAAGTTTAGAAGTTTAAAAGTTTATATATATAAATATAATTAAAACGAACTCGCCACAGCGCTGCAGTTCGTAAAATAGCGATTCGAACTTCAATTGAATATACAGGACTCGATTGAAGTCGGAATTCTTTGAAACAAGAAACGTCAGGACCGGTTTGATAATAGTTTTCAAATGAAAGAGAAAAATCTGAATTTCGTCGTATAGATTTTGAGTTATGTCAAAATCAAATTTTCAGAAAAGCAGCGCCAGAACCATTATAAAACCATAACGGTTTATTTAATGATATTAAAGGATTTTAAGCAAATAAAAATCGGAATTTCTATTTAGAAAAATCCAGATTTGAGTTATAAAATATATGTGAACTCCAGTGGAGTAATGAGTCGATTTTTGAAACAGAAATCAGATTTTTGAATAGAATTAACTAATTCGAATAGTAATTAGTAAATGAGATGTTGAGTTAATATTGGGGTTTAAATAAGTGAATTCGATTTGAAAATTTATATTCGAAATAGAAAAGAGAACTAGAATTGAAATTGAAATTCAATTTGGTTATGAACGAGTTAAATATTTTGTTTGAACCTGTTATGTCAACAAAGAAGTGAAATAGGCAAAATGACTAATTAAAGAATAAATGGGCAAAATTGAATTCAAACGAATGGATTGAGTTGAATTGGAAACAGGTGAACAGGTGTTAAATAGATATGGGATGGAGTATATGAAGATTTTTATTGATGTGCCCGACAAAAAGGTACATGTTTAAATTCATATATGGGTTTTATGCGCCGTATCGGCTAGCCGCTTGGCTTCTTCTTTTTCTTTTTGAGATTAGAAGGACCGGGAAAGCTATTTGAAATTTCCCGATGCTCCCGATACAGGGGAGGTTATGGCGAAATTTTTCGGAAATTTAAGAAGTTAGAATATTTTTAAGATATTTTGATAATTTGAAATCATTGTATCGACGTATTGAATTCGATAGGAAAGTGAATATAAAAATCGAATGTTGTAAAAGGGATAGAGATAAGTGATTGAAATTGTTTTCAATTGCAAATAGAGACATTTTCTAATATATAGAAAATAAAAGAAGTTAATATTTGGAAACGTTTTCCAAATGGCATAAGAGGCAAGATGATTATTGAAAATATTTGGTTAACAAATATTGATAGAGAAAATAGAGAAGTGGTTTAATTAATGAATATTAATTAAAGAGCCCAGTGATTTGTTGGATATGTTGGATGAACACTTGTTTTTATTCGATAGTTAAATCAAAGACTATCGAAGTTTTTGACCATCGTTGTCAATATGGAGAGACCGGTTGGATTATTATCCGAAGAACCACTCCGTATCGGCATAAGCGTTGCGAACCAAGTATGCTGAATATATTGAAGACGGAGTAAAGTGCAAGGGCTTTTCTATTTATAGAAATAGTGCCTTCGGTTTCGTTCAATCCCAGAACGAACGTAAATGGACGAATGTCTGACAGAGTATTTCCAATGATCAAATAGGTTGGTCTGTATGGATATATATGGTTGCAACGGATTTATCCCTTAGCATAATATCCAGAATATTTGTGCAAACTTAACTAGTGATTAACGGATCTGACAATGTGGCATTCAAAGTGATTGTGCTATCAATGAATGGTAAGTATTCGTAGCCTCAGGCCTCAACAACCGGGAAAGGACAAAAATCGGGCAGGCAGCATGGCTATGTGGGTCGCACCCATTAGGGTGTATAATCACCTATCTAGAGAAATTCCTTTTGTTTCTAAATTTATCGATTCTGCCCATTCGGGAAACGGTGGTTTGAGTCCAACCGTTGGTGATATACATTCGATACACTCAAGCGAAATGAGTGGTCGGTCATGTGTGGGCCGGGTTGCAAGATGTTCTTGTTGAACCCAGGTGTATTCGCCTCTAGAGATACATCATCGGAAGGTGGTCCCATACCTTGTCATGTTGGAAATCCAATCTCCAATAAGCGCCATGCGGGTTTTGATTTTATAATATATATGTGGAGCGTGAGATGCAAGCGTTCTACTATTTGGTTATTTACTTGATGTAGACATTATTATAATATCACTGGATTTTCGTATCAAAGTGTTTTGGGTTATAGTAAGGTAAAAACCGTCCGTGTTTATGTGTGGGCTGGTCTTAATATTATCTTTTCTTTCGAAAAGAGTTTTTAAAATTAAACAAGTGGTTGGAGTTTACTCACACCAGTCCCATGACTGACCCAGAGTTTATTTTGTTTTGTTTCCTAAACTCTTGGGTGCCCAAATTTGTACGGGCAGTCAAGTAGTCGGGATTTCACAGATTTATTTGAAGGAGCTGGAAGCAGGAGACTTCACCGGTTAGCTATAGGCTATCATATATTCCGCTGTGGACCTTGTTTGTATCTGGAAACAGGTGTTTATAACTGTTCCAGAAATGACTGTTGTACTCTGATGATGGTATGTATATCAAGTTACTGATTTGTATTTCAAAAGTTATGTTATATAATATATTTTATTCGGTCCACTGTGAGTTTGTGATCTTCGTTTTCTTCTATTCTAATATTTCTTTCTTTCTATTTCTCATCCTCTATCTTCTTTCTATTAATGGTTCGTATTTCTGTGTTATTTGGGTTGGACGTGTGTTGTATTTAGTCAACTCAGATAGCATGGATTTGCGGGTCGTTACAGACCTACCAGCCCTGACATTTATATACTTTTCACCTATGTGGTTGTTGCTGTTGCGAGGCGCCTCGGTTTGATCGGACGATCCGGGTCCGATGGAGTCATTCATTGGCTCGTTTACGCCCCAAAGGGCGGGGAAACGTATTGTTCAGGTATAATGATCCACATCGGTGGACTGGCCCTGTCGCTCCAAGGGGCAGTTGCGGCTGTTCCTAAGGCTCGGGCTAGGCAGTCTCGAATTCGGTAAGTACTATCTTTTGCCTTGGTTCATGACGGAAATCCAATTTCCAAATACGACATCGTGCGGTTTTGATTGTATATATATATATGGCGACATGATATATGGTACCCATGCCGTCTATGATTGATAGTTATGATTTGAAATTGTTTTCAAAACATATAAACACTAGCAATAATATCAAATGCCTTTCTTTTATTCGTATCAAGCATATTTTGGCCGTTATAAGGTAAAAACTCTATCCTCCGGTTTGCGTTGCATTGTGTGATGGGAACTGAGTCTTATAACGGCTTCATTTTTATAAAAAAACATAGCGATGTTTAAAAGAAAGATTTGTTTTAAAGCACCGACAATCCAATGGAGTAAACCCGTTCCACGAAAGTGGCGTGGTCCTGTGGTTAGCCATATTATATGTGTGTTGAATGGATTTCTCATACCAGTCCCATGACTGACTCGTAGTTTGTTGCACTTTCAAACTCGGGTGCCCCTTTTTCTACACGGGCAGCCTTGTATTCAGGTTTAGCTGGTTCTTTCTGGATAGCTGGAGCTGAAGATGGATTCTATCATTTATCTCTTTTTATGCTGTTCAGCTCCTATTGTACATATTTTGTTTATTTCCGCTGTAGACATTTATGTATAGCTGAACTGTACTTGTACTAAGTAAAATCCTGTATACTGTGTAACTCTGATGATTACTTTTATCCAGTATATTTCGTTGTTCATTATCTGGTGTATTTATTTAATTTTGTTCTGCTATTATCTGTTTCTGTGTTATATTCCAAAGATAACCTTTGTTTCCGTCAGAACGGGATTTCGGGTCGTCTGAACGTGGTATCAGAGCTTTGGTTAAGCTTAGTTCTGGAATATAACATTTGAACGAACTCGTCAGAAATAGAACCAGTAGTGTTCTAGGACGGGTAACTCTATACAGATAGGATCAGTAATATCCTAGTATGAGTAGCAGAAAGAATGTAATGATCGCCAGCTTTATTATCACGACATCCTTGATTGACAAAATATCTATTCTTCAGAAGGAGGATAATTTTATTAAGGATATGATCAAAAGGATTCAGAAAGGCGAACCCTCGTGTTTCCAAATAGATAACGACGAGACCTTGAGGTTAAAAGGAAGGATTTGTGTTCCTGACGTTCCTGAGCTAAAAAGGGAAGTGTTAGACGAGTGTCACAAGTCCAAGCTGAGTATCCATCCTGGTGTGGCCAAAATGTATAACGATCTCAAAAGAACATTGGAAGGCTATGAAGAGAGACGTTTCAATATATGTTAGCCGATGCCCTACTTGCCAACTAGTCAAGAGCGACCAACAGAAATTGGCTGGATTATTACAACCGCTGGAAGTTCATGGCTGGAAGTGGGAACATATTTCTATGGATTTCATTGATGGTCTGCCCAGAACCAGAAAAGGAAATGACAGTATTTGGGTGATCGTAGATCGTTTCACGAAGACCGCCCATTTCATACCTGTCAGATCAAACAGAACTACTCAGAGTCTGGCGCAGATATACTTCAGGGAAATAGTTAGACTGCATGGAGTGCCGCTCAGTATAGTAAGTGATAGAGATACAATATTCACTAGCAAATTCTGGGAAGCATTTCAAGTCGAGCTCGGAACGAAGTTAAACCTAAGCACCGCTTATCATCCTCAGACAGACGGTCAGACTGAGAGGGTGAATCGCATTTTAGAAGATCTATTGCGGGCTTGTGTTCTAGATTTCGGTGGATCATGGGAAGACCATCTGCATTTGGCTGAATTCTCTTATAACAACAGCTACCAGGCGAGTCTGACAATGTCGCCATTCGAAGCATTGTATGGTAGACCGTGCCGATCTCCTGCTTGTTGGGTCGAGCCTGGAAATAGACTTGTGTTAGGGCCTGATATGATTCGAGAAGCTGCCGACAAAGTCGATTTTATTAAGAAGCGATTACTCGCCGCTCAAAGCCGACAAAAGAGCTATGCCGATAGAAGAAGAAGAGATATATCCTTTGAAGTTGGCGACTACGTATATTTGAAGGTATCGCCGATGAGAGGAGTTATCCGGTTCGGAAAAACTGGAAAGTTAGCGCCCAAATTTATTGGTCCGTTTCCTATTCTGGAACGGATCGGAACTCTCGCTTATAGGGTCAAACTGCCTAATTGGTTGCCTGAAATTCATGATGTATTTCACATATCTCAACTTCGAAAGCACGTTCATGATCCAGACTTGATTGTGGAAGAAGCAGCTCAACATGACATTGAAATTACCCCAGAAATAGCTGTGAGAAGAGAGCCGCTAAAGATAATAGGCAAGGAAACCAAAGAGCTGAGGAACAAGAAGGTTCGCTTAGTCAAAGTGCAATGGAGTGGAGATCCGCGAGATTGTACTTGGGAAACTGAGGAGAGCATTCAGAAAGCTTATCCTAGATGCCGAGTAGATATCTCTGATTGACTCCGGTGCAAGGTACATTTAACCTACTTTGCACTACTATTCAATTCTCTACTCTATTGTAAATTTCTTTTCATAGATGTGAACTTTTAATTATATAGTCTGAATGATTTCTAAAGGGTATAGGATTTGATTAGTATATTTTTGAAGGTTAAAAACAATTGGATTGGTTGTTGTGTTGTAGGATTGTAGATTATCAAACCACTTTCGACTTTGTTCCTTTTCGGGGACGAAAAGTTTTAAGTGGGGGAGATTGTAACGACCCAGAAAATCTGAACCAATTTAAATTTTTTAAATTGGCTAAAATAATGGATTCTAAATATTTAAAATAAATATTTAAAATAATGGCGATGAAAACTGAGTTTGAATCGACAATTGAAAACGAATATAATTAATTATAATTATAAACAAGGCCTGAAATGGCGCTGTAGTTTCAAAAATTGAATTCAAACTTTGTCGGACTGCACCGGGTGCAAAACAATCCGGATTTTAGTGAAACCAAAAATATTTAAATCTGTTAGTGAATACCTTTCCAACGAATCTGAAAAATCGAAATTTGATAGCGGGAATCAAAAGATATGCCTAGTTGAAAATTCTGAATAGTCGCTATGGAATTCAGGCCCTTAAAAATGGACATTTTGCATACGACCTCGGATTTCGACGAAACCACTTTTGTTGGATCCGTGATGTCAAAATATTGCTAGGTTTCAAATTTCATAATTTTTCGAATCAATATGTGAGCGTGGCAAAGGAAAACGCGTTTGGCCAGTTTCAGTTGATTTTAATCGATTGGAAATTGGCCATTTTTCAAACGGTCTCAGAATTTGACGAAACTAGTTTTGTTAGGACCGTATCGTCAATACAAAGCTAGAAAATATTTTTCTGGAATTTTTCTAGTTAGTATGTGACCCCGGTAATTTGAAATGTACGTTTAAAATTCAATATAATGATTTAAATGTAAATCAAACGGAAACTGATTGTAACTATCGAATCAGCTTATAATATATATCCCATTGTGTTCGGAATGAGGGTGAAACGCTATGGACGACAGGCGGTGGGCCTCGTTTCGAGGTCGTGGGTAAAAGTCAACTTTATGCAATTAAATTAATTAATAAAATAAAATAAAAAATATATATCTCCCTCCCTTTTCTCTTTCTGGCCCCCCCCGATTTCATTAAACAGAAAACAAAAAAAAAAGAAGAAGAAAGGAGGAGTAGCAGCCGCCGCCTCCACCAAGTTCCAGCCACCACCTCTGCGCGCCACCAGCAGCTTCGACGCGAGCTCGAGACCCCCTCCGACTCTCCACCCACCTCGCGACGCATCCGCCCCCCTTGAAGCCATCGCGACGCCCCAATTCGCGAGCCCCCCAGTTCGAGACCATTGAAGCCACCGCCTCTGACCCACCTCCGACCGCTGGCCAGCTCCGCCAGTGACATCGCCCCCCTTCTTCGCAGATTACAGTAAGTTGTTGTTATTTTATTTTTATTTTAATTCTGAAAATTTCGATTTTTTTTTGTATTTAAAAACTGATTTTTAAAAGGTTTAAAAACTGATTTTTAAAAGGTTTAAAAACTGATTTTATTTTAAGATATAAAAAGAAAAAGATTTAAACTTTAAAAAGAAAAAGATTTAAACTATAAAAAGAAAAAGATTTAAACTTTAAAAAGAAAAAAGATTTAAACTTTAAAAAGAAAAAGATTTGAACTTTAAAAAGAAAAAGATTTGAACTTGGATAGAAAGATCAGATTTTTAGAATAGAATAGATCAGATCTTTAAAATAGAAAAGACGGAATTTTTATTAAGTAGAAGATGTAAGATATGATTTTTATATATTGAACATCGAAGCATAATAAAAATATGATTTTTATATATGGAATAACGAAGTAAAAATTCGATTTTTATATATTGAATAGCATAGTAAAAATTCGATTTTTACATATGTAGAGAATACGGGCAACGAAAGCGACAAAAGGCGAGATTGGCGAAGATTTCTATAAAAGAAGAGTCGTGGTATTGGATAGCTATTGGTGAGAATTTCTCACTCTTCAATTTCATTTTCTAGCTATATATATATGTGTTGAAATAAAAGTGAATTGCTATATATGAATATATATATATATATATATATATACGCCCCTCGTCCACAAACCATGGACGATATTTATTGATTGAAATTTTTGTGAAAATTGATTGATAACGAATGATTGTTTGGGATTGTTTGTGGTTGATATTGATTGATTGAGGTTGAAAAATACCCGTTTGTGGTTGAGAAATATTTGGTTGAAACCACATAGGATTAGTTTGTGGAAATGAAATAAATATATACATGCCGCCTGCGTGCGAACTAGATGCATGATCCCCATTGTCAAAAACCGCGAGGTTTTAAGGTAGAGCGAGGAGCCGTACTAGGGACGGTCCCGGTTTTAACTACCCTGCCGTTATGCTGCCGAAATTTTGAATAATATTCGTGTGTTTGAATTATTTTCATCTGCTTAAACTATATTTATTCATTGAATAGAAAACCTTCATGTGTTGAATTGATATTCATTCGTTGATTAAAAATTCATGTGTTGAATGGTATTCGCGTTTTAAATATAAAAATCACATTTTTATCTATATATAGAAACTATAGAAAACCTTCATGTGTTGAATTGATATTCATTCGTTGATTAAAAATTCATGTGTTGAATGGTATTCGCGTTTTAAATATAAAAATCACATTTTTATCTATATATAGAAACTATAGAAAACCTTCATGTGTTGAATCGATATTCATTCGTTGATTGGAAATTCATGTGTTGAATGGTATTCATATTTTGAAATAAATTGTTTGATAATAAAAATCACCTTTTATCGACTATATGAACTGTGTAAAATAATCTCGTTTTGAAAGAAATTGTTTTATAAGAAAAAAAACCTATTTTTATCACCAATATGAAATATATAGAAAAATAGTGTTTTGAAATGAATTGTTTTACAATAAAAATCACATTTTTATTGTATGCATGAATCATTGAATGTGAAGTGTTAAAAATAGCCACTTGTTCAAAATAAACATATATGAGTTGAAATATTCATTAATTAGCAAATGAAATGATTTGCACCTATGTATGTAACACTAGAATGAATGGTGTTTTTAAACCAAATAGAAATCAAATATGAAGTTGGATAGAAAATGATAAATGATAAGAACTGTATATATATGTACATGCATATTCATTGAACAGGTTATAGCAAAGGGGCTAGAGAAGAGGAATAAAATTTTGTGCCCGACAAATAGGTACACATTTACTGTTTTGTTTGGGTGATGATTTTATGAGCCTGTTGGCTAGCCGCTTGGCTTTTTTCTTTTTCTTTTTGAGATTAGAAGGACCGGGAAAGCTATTTGCGATTTCCCGATGCTCTCGGTGCAGGGGAGGTTATGGCGAAATTTTCCAAAAGTTTAAGGCGTTAGTGAAGTATTTGAAGTGAAAACGATATTGAAATTGTTGAATGAACTATATTTATATAATTATATAAATATAAATAAAATTAAAATGAAACGTGGCCGTGCAGTTCGCATTTTGAAACCGTGATTTCAAACAACTAGTACGGGAAATCCGACCATTGGATTTTCCCGAAACCTCAACCGTCGGGTTCGCCTTGGAAATATCTTCCCAACGGCACCAACCTTACAAAAATCCAACGGGTGGATTGTCTGGAATGTTTAATTCAAATCTGATGAAAAACAGCGCCAGAAGCGATTATATTTATATATATATAAATATAATTATATATTTAATCGAATAACGACGCTGCAGTTCGTATTTTGAAATCGAAAATTCAAACGATTGTACCGGGAGATCCGACCGTCGGATTTTCCCGAAACTGGAACCGTTGGATTCGTTTTGAAAAGACCTTTCTAATGATGTAAATTTTGCGAAGATCCAACGGTTAGATTTTCAGATATGTGTAAATCAAATCTGAAGAAAAACAACGCCACGGCCGCTTTATGGCCCGAAGCATCGTTTTGAATAAATTAGCTATTTTAAAATAAATAAAAATAGCGATAAATAGTTATAAAATATCATAAGCGATATGGAATTGAAATAAACTGAATTTGCTCGATTTATGTGGCTTTTGATGGTTGAATGTGTTTGGTGTGAAAATTACATCAAAGAACAAAATTGGTGTTGTCAAATAATTTAACCATTGAAGTAAATTGATTTGAAATTCTAAATATACGTGAATTATTTGAGAAGGCCGAGTTAATTCTCATTTCAAATAATTGACCGACGATTGAAAGTCGAAGATGAAGACGATGGTCGAAGACCGGAGATCTTCACCTCGTTTGGATGGTAACCGAGGTCCTGATTGGGAGGCATCCCGAAATATGGATAATGAGTGGTGATCGTCCAGACGTACGTGAAAATCGATGGGTTTACGAGGTATTTAGTGCCTCCTGTTTCATTCAGACCCAGAACGGACTCGTAGATGGACTGTGTGTCTGACATTGGATTTTATTTTGTGTTGATTGATCTCTATTAAATATACATCTATTTGGCGGCGGAGAATTTATTCTTTTGCTTAACGCCCTTCTTTGAAACGCACGAGCTCAGAGGTTGTATATCGATGGACATCAGTCGCATGACATGAATTGCCTGTGTGGCATGCTAAGATGCAGTGATCAGGGCTTCTGTTGAAAAGCAAAGTCTTGTGGTGATGATCAAAGCGCCGCCTGTGTGGCGTAGCTTTGTGTATAACGTGAATTCGCGAGCCTCACATCCCGGTATGAACCAGAAACGGGAGAAGGACCTCAGGGAGGGCATGCGTTTCTTCCTAGCTAGGGTGGTGTCAGTGACCTACCAGCCCTGACATTTATATACTTTTCACCTATGTGGTTGTTGCTGTTGCGAGGCGCCTCGGTTTGATCGGACGATCCGGGTCCGATGGAGTCATTCATTGGCTCGTTTACGCCCCAAAGGGCGGGGAAACGTATTGTTCAGGTATAATAATCCACATCGGTGGACCAGCCCTGTCGTTCCAAGGGGCAGTTGCGGCTGTTCCTGAGGCTCGGGTTAGGCAGTCTCGAATTCGGTAAGGACTATCTTTTGCCTTGGTTCATGACGGAAATCCAATTTCCAAATACGACATCGTGCGGTTTTGATTGTATATATATATGGCGACATGATATATGGTACCCATGCCGTCTATGATTGATAGTTATGATTTGAAATTGTTTTCAAAACATATAAACACTAGCAATAATATCAAATGCCTTTGTTTTATTCGTATCAAGCATATTTTGGCCGTTATAAGGTAAAAACTCTATCCTCCGGTTTGCGTTGCATTGTGTGATGGGAACTGAGTCTTATAACGGCTTCATTTTTATAAAAAAACATAGCGATGTTTATAAGAAAGATTTGTTTTAAAGCACCGACAATCCAATGGAGTAAACCCGTTCCACGAAAGTGGCGTGGTCCTGTGGTTAGCCATATTATATGTGTGTTGAATGGATTTCTCATACCAGTCCCATGACTGACTCGTAGTTTGTTGCACTTTCAAACTCGGGTGCCCCTTTTTCTACACGGGCAGCCTTGTATTCAGGTTTAGCTGGTTCTTTCTGGATAGCTGGAGCTGAAGATGGATTCTATCATTTATCTCTTTTTATGCTGTTCAGCTCCTATTGTACATATTTTGTTTATTTCCGCTGTAGACATTTATGTATAGCTGAACTGTACTTGTACTAAGTAAGATCATGTATACTGTGTAACTCTGATGATTACTTTTATCCAGTATATTTCATTGTTCATTATCTGGTGTATTTATTTAATTTTGTTCTGCTATTATCTGTTTCTGTGTTATATTCCAAAGATAACCCTTGTTTCCGTCAGAACGGGATTTCGGGTCGTCTGACCCTCCGATCCCCATATAGGGATAGAGTAAGCGGTGTTTTCTCTCGCTGGGACGTAAGCCGCGGTGATACTTGATTTCCCAAAACTGCGGATGTGCATTACAGTGTTTTCTCTAACTGGGACGTAAGCCATGGAGTATTGCACTACACGATAGATCTTTCGAATCAGGAGCCATCATGATGGAAATCCAACTTTCCAATATGAGGTTTGTGGTTTTAATTGTAAACCTATATATGGTGACATAGTGGGATGGGCACTCATGCCGTCTATGATTGATACATTTATTTTCGAAATTGATTTCTACACTATGCACTTATAGTAATATTGGAAGAGAAATTTCGCGTATCAAGCATGTTTGGCTATTATAAGGTAAAACTCTATCCTGTGGCTTGCGTTGCATTGTGTGATGGGACCTGAGTCTTATAATAGCTTCATTTTTCCAAAAAGCATTGCGCTGTTTATTTTATGCACTGGTATTCTTGGGGTTAAACCCGTTCCGTGTAATATAACGTGGTCCTTTGGTACTTTAGAATTAATAACTGTTTTGAGTTCTCATACCAGTCCCATGACTGACCTGGAGTTTATTGCTTAACCTAAACTCTGGGTGCCCATAATTTCCACACGGGCAGCTAGTAATTTTTGTTTTATAGATATTATGTTCATAGGATCCTGGTCTACAGCTGAAGCGATGTTCGGAAAGCTCTGTGTCCGTGTATTTCTTTCAATTGTATTTTGTATTATTTTTTCGCTGCTATTTAAATGTGATTTAAATCTATGATATTATTTTCTGTTGTATAAGTATTCATACTCTGGAATATTCTTGTACTTTGATCTAAATTGTTGTAATAAGCAATGAGATGTTCTTCTGTTTATGTTCTGATTTGTCGTGTTCTCAAAACAATCCGGGCTTTCCTTTACTGAGAAGTTTGGGTCGTCACAGATGCCAATTTTCATTAACCTTTTTTAATTAATTTCCATAAATATAATATTTAACAAAATTTATACTTAATTAATATTTTATACATATTGTTTAATATCTAATTAATTAATTTTTTTATAATAAGTATCTAACAATTCATTATAGTTTAATAATTAATAATAATTATTAATTTACTATTTAATAATATATTTAAAAATTCATAATGAGTAATTAATGATTAATAATAATGATAACGTAATAATTAATATTTAAATATCAGTATTCAATTTTATTTAAATAATGATGATAAATAATTATGAAATAATAATTAATAATCAATAATTAACAATTAATAATAATTATTAAATAATTAATTTTTAATTTAAAAGTATGAAACTATCAATATCAATTAAGAAGTAATATTTAATATTTAGTTATTAAAATTTGATATTTTTAATTATAAACTAATATTTTATAATCGATAATTAATGAATAATAATCGATAATATTAAAATTTAATCATAACCTTAAAAATTAATAATAATTAATATATTAATAGTAAATAATTACTATTAAATAATTAATCTGTAATGATCCAGATTTCTGGTCAATTTATTTTGAATATTTAATATTATTTTAAATATTGAGTTGATAATATAAATGAATTTTTATATTAAGTTATCGATTTAATAATCTATTTCAATTTAAAATCGAATATTTAAAATTTTTGTAATATGAAAATTGATTGAAATCAAAGTTAGAAAACTGATTCAAAACAATTCAAATGATCAGTACTAATTGTATTTGAATATAGACAATAATAAAAATATTTTAATATTAGAGAATTGATTATTTCTAAATTTGAATTATTTTATATTGATTTAATATGAGTATTTTGTATATACGTTTGAATTAAAATTCACTATCGGTTCTTTGAGTTCAGAATAGCAGTCTAATATTTGAACATCAGTTGGTACGTTGAAATTGCGGTTCATGATTTCATGTAATGGACCCCGGGATATTTGATTAATGGATAGACTCGAAATCAAATCGATATCCATCTAAAAAGAATAAAGATCTCTTTATATCAAATCGATTTAAAAACAAAATCAAATCAAAATAAAGGTGTTTGTACTTTAGGAAAATCCCTTATTTGAAAACATACGGTATGTTTCCCCTTTTCTTCTTTAAATACCGTGACCCTATCTCTTTTTCTCATCTAAAATCCCGTTCCTTTGTAAATAATAAAAACGAAATCCAAGTCTTCACCTTATTAAAATCCTTCATCAAATTGGAAATAAAATCGATCTCCTCTTCCGTTCTTTTTTTTTTCATTCCTCTTAACCAACACAAAAACGAATCCGCCTTTTCAGTATTTTTTAAAATCCGCTCAAAATCAAATCTGTCACGAGAAGCGCACTCTACATCAATTCGCTAAACATCATAAGGGATGAGCTTCATGAGGAACTGGATTTTTAAGGGCTTGATCATTTCCTGTAGTTGATTTTGTTGAGTCGCGTTACTACTTAGAAGGCATCGAAAATGGGAATTTGATGATAGCGTTGATCGTTGGATAGCAAAGGTGGTTCAGGAGTGGGTTTCTGGGTTGAAAGCGAATTTGTTGGAGAAGAATGGTAGCATCCGATGTTGAAGGAGGTCGTGAATTCAGGGATAGCCGCGAGCTGGTATTCGAGTTATGGTGAAGATTGATCGCGAGTTGGAGTTCGAGGCTATTGGTAAATTCATGCTGATCGGATTTTTGGGAAGATGGAGTTTGTACCGTGGTTTGGTTTCGGCATGCTCACTGTTAGATTGGGGAAGCTAGCTTCTAAACGTGAAATTAGTGGATTAGCTAGGTAACTAAATTTGCTAATGACTCTTGTAATTATATAATGTTATGTTCAAAATTGTAAACATGATATCTCATTCTGATTAGGTTCAGATCTGTAACAACCTGAAAATCTGGGCCAGTTTAAAATTTTTATTTGGGCAATTTTAGCGAATTTTGATTATTTAAAATGAATTATTTTAAATAATATCGACGTGAAATTTATTTTCAATATAGAATTCGACGTATAAATTATATACGCCGTCGTTAGAATATATAATATTTATATATAATTATAAATAGAATTGAAAATGGCGCGGTAGTTCGATAATTCGATTTCAAACTTCAAATGAATGTACCGGGTGCAAAACAATCCGGATTTTAGTGAAACCAAAAACATTAGGATCTAGTTGGTAACATCTTTCCAACGAATTCGAAAAATCAAAATTTCATAGCGGGAATCAAAAGATATGTCCAGTTGAAAATTCTGAATAGTCGCTATGGAATTCAGACCCTTAAAAATGGACATTTTGCAAATGACCTCGGATTTCGACGAAACCAGTTTTGTTGGATCCGTGATGTCAAGTTATTGCTAGATTCCAAATTTCATAATTTTTCGAATCAATATGTGAGCGTGGCAAAGGAAAACGCGTTTGACCAGTTTCAGTTGATTTTAATCGACTGTAAATTGGCCATTTTTCTAACGGTCTCAGAATTCGACGAAACTAGTTTTATTAGGACCGTATCGTCAATACGAAGCTAGAAAATATTTTTCTGGAATTTTTCGAGTTAGTATGCGACCCCGGTAATTTGAAATGTACGTTTAAAATTCAGTATAATGATTTAAATATAAATTGAATGGAAACTGATCGAAACGATCGAATCAGCCTGTGATATATATCCCGTTGTGTTCGAAATAGGGGTAATTAGCTAGGGGCGACAGTCGTTGGGTTTGAATGGGAGTTCATATGCAAAAACAAAATAAAAAGGAATAAAATATTATAAAAATTAATATAAATATCAACCTTTCTTCCTAAAACCTAGTCAAAATGGTCAACGCCCCCTATCGGCCGCTCTTCATCGTGTTCGACGACCGAAATTGCTCCAGATTTCCAATCAAAAATTCAACCAATCCCCTCAAAATTAATCCAACGTGATAAATGAAAATCGAAGCGCCCCCGGAGATCATCACCTTCAACGGAGGTGATCGCGAAGCACGTTTTCTGGTGGCGGAAATCTCCATTGGAATCGGCGGACTTCGGAGGAGGTTTTAGCTTCAGGGGGGACTTCGAGCTGAGCGCGCCGCCTGGCATGGGAAGAAGGAAGAACGGCCGATGATGTGGTGACCTTGGATCAATGTCCAGCGCCTCGACAGTGGAGCAATAACGAACCCTAGCCTCTGAGCCTCAGTTCGACAAGTATTTCAGTTCAGACTGAAGAGAAAGGTGATTTTATTTTCATTTCTATTTATGATATAAAACATTGTTAAAAATCAGAAATGTATATAATGTTTGAAACAAAGATAAGATTTCAAAATAAATTTACATTGATTAATTTTCTGTTTTTAAATATATAATTAGCAGTGTTTTAAAAATATAAAATACCTTTTGTTTTTAAAATATAAACATAGAAATAGCAAAATAAAAATAGGATTTTTATATTGTTGAACTTCGAAATAAAAATAGGATTTTTATATGTTGAATAGCAAAATAAAAATAGGATTTTTATATTGTTGAACTTCGAAATAAAAATAGGATTTTTATATGTTGAATAGCAAAATAAAAATAGGATTTTTATATTGTTGAACTTCGAAATAAAAATAGGATTTTTATATGTTGAATAGCAAAATAAAAATAGGATTTTTATATTGTTGAACTTCGAAATAAAAATAGGATTTTTATATTGTTGAACTTCGAAATAAAAATAGGATTTTTATATTGTTGAACTTCGAAATAAAAATAGGATTTTTAGATGTTGAACTTCGAAATAAAAATAGGATTTTTAGATGTTGAACTTCGAAACAAGAATAGGATTTTTAGATGTTGAACTTCGAAATAAGAATATGATTTTTATATGTTGAAATTCGAAATAAAAATATGATTTTTATATACTGAGTAGCGAAGTAAAAATTCGATCTTTACATATGTAGTGGCTATAGCAACGAAGGTGATAAAAAGTTGAGAACAACAAAGATTTCTATAAATGAAGAGTCGTGGTATTGGATAGCTATTGGTGAGAATTTCTCACTCTTCAATTTCTTTTCTAGTTATATATATATACTAGGATGCAGACGGTGCTTAGTAGCACCCGACACAATTGTCCACAGACCATGGACTTGTTTGTTTGGTTGCATAGATAAATTAGATGATTTGATTTGAAATTGAATTGTTTGGTGAAATGAATGGATTGATTGATGTGTGAATGGCGTGGGCCTTCACTAGACCGGGGATAAGGCTAGGCCTTGTCCCGTTTCTAGTATCGTGCCGTTATGCCGCCGAAATTTTCTAAAATAAGTTAGAAAAATAAAAATATCATTTTATTGAATAAATGAACCGAATAGAATATTCATAGGTTGAATAAAATGTTTTATCGTTAAAAATATAATTTTTAGCGTGAATATGAATAAATAAATATTCATTTACAAACCAGACGATTTGTTTATGTACACCTATTTGAAGGACATTGATTGGGTCGATAAATTTTACACATCGCCCAACTGCACAACTAAAATATGTGTTTGATTGTTTGAAACCCCACACGGGTGTTGGGATGAAATTTGAAGTTCACTCATCCTGATTGATTAAATATGTCGATCGATCGATTGACAGGCTGTTATAAGCGTTAGATATCTATATTTGATGCTTATACAGTGTAGTGCACTTTGGTTGATGGTTGATTATTTTTCAATGCTATTATATACATGTGTTGAACGAAATATTTTAGTAATAAAATTTACATCTTTATCAATATAAAATAAAGGTTCATGTGTTGACAGTACTCATCCATTGAGATTGGTCATGTGTTGAACGAAATATTTTAGTAATAAAATTTACATCTTTATCAATATAAAATAAAGGTTCATGTGTTGACAGTACTCATCCATTGAGATTGGTCATGTGTTGAACGAAATATTTTAGTAATAAAATTTACATCTTTATCAATATAAAATAAAGGTTCATGTGTTGACAGTACTCATCCATTGAGATTGGTCATGTGTTGAACGGAATATTTTAATAAAAGAAATATTTGAAATAGAATATTTGAAATTAGAAATATATGAAGCCGTGTTGATTAGATTGGCGCCATTTTGACGTAAACGATATTTATATCGATTTTATTCATTTTGAAATGAATTGAATTGAAAACGATTTCGAAATGAATTGAATTGAAAACGATTTCGAAATGAAATAAATTGAAAACGATTTCGAAATGAATTGAATTGAAAACGAATTCAAATTGAATTGAAAGCGAATTGAAATGAATTCAAATTGGATTGAAATTTGAATCGAACAAAAATGAATTTTAAAACGAATTTATAAAGAAGAATTCAATTTTGATTTGAATTGAAAAGGAAGTTGAAATTGCTTTTGAAACGAATTTAAAACTATTTATATAATTCGTTTTAAATAGAAATCGATGAAATATATATTATATATATATATAATATAATGGCCTGAATAGAACGCGCCGCGCCGCGGCAGTTCGCGAATTTCGACCATTTATTTCAAACGGACATTACGGGAGATCCGACCGTCGGATTCTCCTAAAACCGGAACCGTTGGGTTCGTATCGAAAAGAGCTTTCTAATGAATATTAGAAATTTGAAATCTAACGGTTGGATTTGGAGATACGTCCAAATCAAATTCGAAAAAGGTCGCTGTAAGTGCAGTTCGATGACCGTTGATGGAAATCGACTGTACAGGCCTTGATAAAATTATTAAAAATAGTAATAATTTGTGTAAAATCATAAGAAATGATTTGGGAAAAATTGGGATGAAAAACTCCATATTTGAAAAGATAAAAATAGATTTTTATCGAAATGAACTAGTTTTGAACTAGAATTATAATTCTATTTATTTTTAAATAAATAAATTGAATTCGAAAAGGGTTTTAAAAATAACCAAAATTTCCAATGATTGCATTGGAATGGATTTGAATCGAAATTGTCTTCAGAATATTTCGATGTTGGAATTCGTGATTATACGGATGTTGCTATGGAAATTTGAAAGATATATATATTATATCGTTATTTCCAATACGACATTTGTTAATCGTAGAATTTGATATTGAATATAAGCCGATATATTTTCTATTCAGGGCCTTGTATTGAATATCAAATATGATTTGGGTTTGTCGTGAATGGTGTCTTCATTAACACCGTTCTTGAACCCAGTTGAGAAAAGATTAAATCTTTTTATTTAGATTTAATGAAGTGTACCAATTAAATAATATTTAATTGGAATTGAATTGATATTGATTTTTGGGTTTATCGTGAACAGTGTTTTAAACAACACTCGTTCTTTAACCCGATAATTAATGAATGTGATTTTGGGTTTATCGTGAACTGTATTTTTAAATGACACTGATTCTTTAACCCAGTTAAAGATTAAAACTAAGTGGAGTTTTAATGATTCTTTAATTAGATTGAAAAGATCGAAAATGGAGTACCACCAGTTTTGCTTCAGGCGATAGTTAAATATTTAATTAGATTTGAACGTGAAATGGTAATTGAATTTACCGATAACACCGTGGTGTTAGATATGAAGTATTACCAGTTTTACTTCATGGGATGAATAGGTTGGGATTGGGAAATTAAAACCAATGATTACTTCGGTAAGTTTCGTAAATCCCGACTAGTTGAATCGAAATTCAAAAGAAGATTTGAGAATAAATTTTAATGATTTATCTTGGATAAAATTAATGGAACCTTTCCCTATGAATGTGAAATCAGAAACTAACTGTCGGTTAGCTAAGCAGAATGGTTTTCTGGATATTGATCTGATGTTGGTTTCGGCCTTCGGGGTTAATATTTGGGGAATTATTCTCTTGATTAATTTACGGTTAGTGACTGATGAATTGGAATGAGGCGTATGTTGTGTTTGTGTAACACTTATTTAAAATATACGTGAGTTATTCAGAAAGACCGGGTTTACCCCATTCTGAATAACTGATACGACGATAAGTCGAAGATAAAGACGATGGTCGAAGACCGGAAGTCTTCACGTCGTTTGGGTGATTACTGATGATCTTGATTGGGCTGTACACCCAAGAAGATGGAAACAGTTGGTGATCGTCCAGACGTACTTGGAGATCGATGGATATGCGGGGTACTAGGTGCCTCCGTTTTCGTTCAGACCCAGAACGGACTTGTAAATGGATTGTGTGTCTGACATTGGATTTTAGTCCGTGTGATTGATCTCTATTAAATATATATCTGTTTGGCGGCGGAGAATTTATTCTCCTGCTTAACGCCCTTCTCTGAGACGTACGAGCTCAGGGGTTATATATCGATGGATATCAATCGCATGGAGTGAATTGCCTGTGTGGCATGCTAAGATGCAAATGATCAAGGCTTCTGTTGAAAAGCAAAGTCTTGTGGTTGATGATCGAAGCACGGCCTTTGTGGCGTAGCTTTGTGTAACGTTGATTCGCGAGTATCACACCCGGTATGAACTAAAAACGGGAGACGGACATCATGGAGGACATGCGTTTCTTTCTAGTTATGAGTGGCGTCAGTGCTTGAACTGGCTGGCGAGTTTGACTCATGTGGATGTTACTTATTATTACTTGCTGAAAAGCGAGGCGCCTCGTGATATCGGTTTCAGCCGATGCTTCTGGTCGGCTGACGGGCCAGGCTTACGCCCCAAAGGGCGGAGAAACGTAGTGTTCAGGCATAATAATCCACATCGGTGGACCGGCCCTGACGATCCAAGGGGCAGTTGCGGCTGTTCCGGTGGCTCGGGCTAGAGAGTCACAAATCGGTTGAGGATCTTGCCCCTAGCCTCGGTTCATACCATAAATGATAACCCAACTTCCAATACGTCATTGCGGTTTTGATTGTAAACTTATATATGGCGACATAGTGTTATGGGGCATTCATGCCGCCTATGATTTATACTTATGATTTGAAGTTGTTTTATACACTATGCACTTATAGTAGTATCAAATGATTTGTTTTAAACGTATCAAGCATTCTTTGGCTGTTATAAGGGAAAACCCTATCCTCGGCTGCGTTGCATTGTGTGATGGGACCTGGGTCTTATAACAGCTTCATTTTTCTTTATTTAGCATTGTGCTGTTGGTTTTATGCACTGGTATTTTTGGGAGGAAACCCGTTCCGTGTTATACGGCGTGGTCCCTTGGTTTACCAAACTTTAAAAATAAAGATTAATAACTGTTTTAGTTCTCACACTAGTCCCATGACTGACCTGGAGTTTATTGTTTTATCTAAACTCTGGGTGCCCCTATTTTGACACGGGCAGCTAGTAGTTTTGGTTTTGCAGATTTATATTCACAGGATCCTGGTTTACAGCTGGAACGATATCCGGAAAGCTTTGTATCCGTATATCTCATTCTAGTTGTGTATTGTATTATTCTTCCGCTGCTATGTATTTAAATGTAATTTAAATCTCTGATATTTCTGTGTAATATTCATTTATACTCTGTATATTCTTGTAATCTGATGCATTGTTGTAATATGCAATGAAATGTTCTTCTGTATGTGTTCTGTTGTGGCTTGTTCTCGAACTATCCGCCACTTTCCTTTACGGGGAAGTTACGGGTTTTCACAAGATCTGTTATATAAGGACTGGAAATTTTTGTGGATTAAATCGCGTTTGATAAGGGAAGGGGAGGGGGGGTTCTTGTTTGCTGTATTGATGGGTGAAAGCCACGTTTGTTTTGGGTTTAGATGCTGAGCAAGATCGGACTACTAAGAATTGAAGAAGGCACAAATTATTTTCAAATAGGAAGAAAAGGGTAGGTAATTAATTTAAATAATTTTTAGTGCATTAAATTCATTAATATATAAAGTCTGGTTGATTAATCAATATCATATTAAATTTATACAAGGTCCAAATCATTAATGCAAGGTGAGTTGGACTCGTACCGGGAAATGGAACTCATTGGGAATTTTTGGAATCGACTGGAATCAAAATGAATCAAAAATAAAGAATTAAAATCACAATGAGTAAATCTCACTCAGATTTTTATTTAAAATTATTTTTATTAGTTAAAAATAATTGTTTGTTGGTTGTTTGGATGCATTTCAATATTTTGTGATTATTAAAAATATATTAGTTATTTAGGCCTGGTGTTTGTGGCTAATATATATATATATATATATATATATATATTAGTGGTTGGATATTTCCCGCAGTACCATTAGTGGATGCCCGCAGTATCATTAGCGGATGACCCTATGCGTCCCACGCTGTGATAGTGGATGACCTTCTATACCGCGATATCCTGCCTTGAAGCAGGATGGGTATTATATATGTTGGCTAACATCTGTGGTTGCAGGAAAAACAGGTTGGAGGGATCCCGCTGGATTCCTCAAATTTTATTATTGTTTTTTTTCTTATATATATTATCATATATGATGTGTTAGAAAACCTGTGATTAATAATTGGGTGTTTTGGGTGAATAAATATCACTGGGTCTAAATGTTGATTGATAAAAATATCGTTAAAAGGGATTTTGAGAATTAAATGGGAAAAATCTATTTTTCTAAAAATATAATTTGAATTTCGAATGGGCTAGGAAATATTAACTTATTTTAGATAATAAAATCAAGTAGTGAATTTATAAACGATGTTATAAATGAAATGGAATGAATTTTCATTGGATAATGTGGGAAATTGAGATGAAATTTATAAACAGTATTTTTAAATGAAAAGAAATATATTATCATTGGATAATATGAATATTTAAATTCAAATGTGAATTTAAAATAAGAATTTGGAATCTATTTAAATAGAACGATGAAATCTATTCCGTGTTTAGGAATGAAATTTGAATTAAAATGGATCCATGCAGATTTATGATTGTGATTCAATTATATCGGATTTACAAAAATATAAACTATTTCCGAAGAGAATATTTAAATTGTATTAGATAGAAACTGAAATTAAATATGAAAACAAATTTTATGTTATATATATATAAGTTATAGTAAATAAAATATTCCAAAATAAGATTTGGGTTTATATTTGATTTTGAAATGTAACTTGTTTTAAGGTATAAAACAAGAAGGTTGGAATTATAAACGATATTGATAAATGAAGTGAAATAATTATCATGGGTAATTTGGGATTATAAATTCAAGTATGAATTTAAAGGGAAAATTGGAAATCGTTTCAAAAAGGTAACAATTGGTTATATTCTGGAATTCGGAATATAAACTGAATTGAGAAAAATCCAACGGATTTATAATTAGAATTCAATTATATCGAAATTTAAAAATAATTTATTTATAAAGGAATTGGGATTTATTATAGAAGATTTTACTATAAATAAATTTATAATGAAGTTATGAAATAATCGACGATTAAGGATAATCGAAAATATAAAGTTAGATTTGGAAAACGGTTTAAATTTATATTAAAAATAATATAAGAATGATATTAGAATTTATAACAAATGACGTTTAAACTAGTTATATTTAAATATAATTGAAACGAACTCGCCGCAGCGCGGTAGTTCATAAATTGGTGTTTTGAACTTCAATTGAGTATATAGAACTGAAGTTAAATTGGAATTCTGTGAAACAAGAATCGTCAGGACCGATTTGATAATAGTTTTCTAATGGAAGAGAAAAATCTGGATTTTGTATTACATGTTTGAGTTATGTCAAAATCAAATTTCAAGAAAAACAAAGCCATAATCGTTTAAAAACCATAACGATTTATATAAAACTAATATCAGGATTTTAAGTAAATAAAATCTGAATTTCAATTAGGAAAATCTATATTTGAGTTGTAAAATAAATATGAACTCAAACAAAGTAAATGAAATGATTTTTGAAAAAAAAATTAAAATTTTAATTATTGAATAGAATTAACTAATTTGAAGAATAATTAGTTAATGAAATTTTGAATCGAAATTGGACTTTGAAAGGTAAATCAGATTTGTGAATACATATTTGAATCAAATATGAAACTTAAATTAAAAATGGAATTAAATTAATTTATAAACAAAATTAAATTATATTTGAACATGATATGTTCAAATAAAAAGTGAAATAGGCAAAAGAGTTAATAAGATGATTAATTAGCGAGTTGAGTAAAAATGATTGAATGGAGTTGGAATAAATTGGGAATGGATGTACATGTGTTAAGCAGGTTTGGAATGAAGTGTATGAAGATTATAACTTGAGTGCCCGACAAAAAGGTACATGTTTAAATTCCATATGAGTTTTTATGCGTTTAAATTCCATATGAGTTTTTATGCGCCGAATCGGCAAGCCACTTGGCTTTTTGATTTTCATTTTGAATAGAAAAGGCCCAGAGAGGCGTTTTGTAGTTGTACCGAGTGACCCGTACAAAGGAGGTTATGGCGAAATTTTCCGGAAATTTAAGGAGCTAGAATAGTTTTAAGAAAAATTGATATCTAGAAATCAATATATCGATATGTATAGAATTCGATAAGGAAACAAATTTAAAATAGAATATTATAAACAAAAAGAAAATCTATAATTAAATCTGGTAAAAATAAAAAGAGAAACTTATATACGATTAAAAATGAATAATTGGTTTTATATGATATTAATTATTCGAGATAAGTTGTCTTGTCTGTTTTGAAGTTAAGAATGTTACTTAGTCAAGGTCTGAGTAGTTGTTACACCCCAACATGATTGATTTCATTATTGGTCGATAAATAGCAAGATCCGGTCTCGAAGATCAATGTTTAAAGAAGTTTAGTTGAATGCAGTATTTTGGGTTATTGTAACGATATTTTACACAATATTCGTTTTAACCCAAATAAGTGCAAGTTCAGAAATATAATAACAAATATTTCCTAAGTATAGAAATGAATGTTCGTAGAAGGGAGAAGTAATTGGAAATGAATTCCAATCTTAAATAGAAAATATTTTCTAAGTATAGAAAATAAAAGAGGGCGATATATGAATTATTGGGTTAACAAATATTGATAAGGAAATTTGAGAAGTGATTTAATTAATGAAATATTAATTAAGGGGCCCGGTTATTGTTTGATGCTTTGGATGAATGTTTGTTTGTATGTTTTTCTTTGATAGTTAAATAACCAACTATCGAAGTATTGGCCAATATCGTTGTCAATATGGAGAGACCGGTTGGATTATTATCCGAGAACCACTCCATATTAGCTGTAGCGTTATATGAAGACAATCGAAGACGGAGTAAAGTGCAAGGGCTTTTTTCTATTAATGGAAATTGTGCCTTTGGTTTCGTTCAGTCCCAGAACGAACGGGTATGGACGAATGTTTGACAGAGTGTTTCCAATGATCGCATATGTGGGTCTGTACAAATATACATCTGGTGGCGGAGAATTTATTCTCTTAGCATAATATCCACAATATCTTTGTGCAAGTCAATTAGCGATTAACGGATTTGACGATGTGACATTCAAAGTGAATGAAGATGTGGCATGTCAAAAGGATAAGCGTGGCCTCTAGCCTCACAACCGAGAAATAGTAAAAATTGGGTAGGTCCCATGGCTAAGTCGGTCACACCAAAGTAGGGTGTATTATCACCTGATCTAGAGAAATTCCATTTTCTTCTTAAATCTTTCGATGCTGTCCCTTTCGGGAAACGGTTGTTGATCCCAACCATTGGTGACAATGCATTCGGTACTCTCAAGCGAATTGAGGGGCCGATCATGTTTAGCTTGGGTTGCAAGATGTTCTTGTTGAACCCAGTGTATTCCTCTCTAGAGATACACTGTCGGAAGGTGGTTGCCCATACCTTGCCATGAAAATCCATTCTCCAACAAGAGCCTGCGGTTTTGATTGTATACTATATATGTAGAGCATGAGATGCAAGCGTTCTTCTAGATTGTTATTTACTTGTTTTTAGACACTATTATAATATCAGAAAATTATTGATTTCAAAGAATGTTTTGGGTTATCATAAGGTAAAAACCATCCGTGTTTATATGTGGATCATTCTTATAATTATCTTTTCTTTCGAAAAGAATTTTTGAAAAGTTAAACAAATGGTTGGAGTTTACTCACACCAGTCTCATGATTGACCCAAAGTTTATTTTGTTTTGTTTTTCCTAAACTCTTGGGTGCCCAAATTTGGACGGGAAGTCAAGTAGTTCTAGTATTTAGAGATACTCTTGGAGGAGCTTGAAGCAGGAGGCTTCAACATTAGATATTTACTGTTATTTCCGCTGTATTATAAGTGTTGTACTCTGATGATGATATATATAAACAGTACAAAAACTTGTATTCCAAAAGTTGTTCTATATATTATATTTTATTCCGCTGCGATGTAAGATTCTGTTTGTTGTTCTTCTTCTATTCTAATATTTCTTTCTTTCTATTTCTCATCCTCTAACTTCTTTCTATTAATGATCCGGTAAATTTCTGGTGTTTGGTTAGTCGATATGGTATTTATATCGATAATCAGGATCGGGAAAATGTCGGGCTATTACATATTCTTTGCCGTTAATAAAGAGAATCGCATGAAGTAAACTACTAGGTGTTTTTTTGAAATACCCAAAATGCCCTTCTAAACCTAATATTATTCCTTCCTATCTTCCTGTGGAGAATCGCATGAACTAAACTGCTAGGTGTTTTTTTGAAATACCAAAAATGCCCTTCTAAACCTAATATTTTCCTTCCTATCTTCCTGTGGAGCTCCAATTCATCACCATCGCCACTTTTCTATTTTCAATCATTGTCCTCGACCTTCCTA
Source organism: Allium sativum (assembly GCA_030737875.1). Lineage (NCBI taxonomy): Eukaryota > Viridiplantae > Streptophyta > Magnoliopsida > Asparagales > Amaryllidaceae > Allium > Allium sativum. Next base: position 340,072,367 of record CM060912.1, read on the forward strand.
TTTTCAATCTAGAGTGGCCACCACTTTTCTATCTTCAACCAATTAAATTGACTGAAATAAAAGAAGAAATTTGATGTAACGAACCGGGATTTTCGACTCCGAAAATCAACACAAAACTACCATGTTGACTATTCAGACATCGGAAATACCTGATCATTATTAGAAAGAAGTTAGAGGGTGAGAATAGATAAGATAGAAAATTAGGATAGAAGAAGAAGATCACCACAGAACAGAATCTGAGTAATACGAATCTCACATCGGAACGAATAAAATATAATATATAACATAACTTTGCAATAAAAAAGTATATATATAGAATAACATTTATCAGAGTACAACACTTACACACAGTGGAAATAACAATAGCTATACAATCCTGAAGGCTCCTGCTTCAAGCTCCTCCAAGTATATCTGTAAAGACCTGAACTACTTGACAGCCCGTACAAATTTGGGCACCCAAGAGTTTAAGGAAAACAAAACAAAATAAACTCTGCGTCAGTCATGGGACTGGTGTGAGTAAACTCAAATCATTTGGATTAACTTATATTCGAATAACTATGTCTGTTTTAACTTTATTTAGAATGACTAATATTCGATTTGACTCCATTCGCCTGACTCTAGATTGCAGCGATCACAATGGTTACGCCTGATTCCCTCAGGAAACATCCGACTGCCGTAGGCTATCTACGGCCCTGCGAATTACGCTAGCAGTCGTACGAAATGGCAACTCATCCTGAATAACTATGTTTGACTAACTCTATCTCTAATAACTATATTCGATCAACTCTAATTGAATAACTAATATTCAATTAATCCTAATTCGATTAACTATGTTCAATTCACTTTATCTGGCTAACTCTTACTGGTTAACTCTATCTAATTAACTCTAACTGGTTAACTCTAACTGATTAACTCTAATCAATTACCCTAATTCGATTAACTCTAATCGATTAACTCTTAATCGACTAAGTCTTCGTCCATATTCAGTTTCGAATATCGATGTTGAAATCAGTTCTTACTTCTCTATATAAGTCCTGACTTATATATTCTATTTATCCAATGATAAACATTTTATTTAATTTATAAAACCTTATTTATAAATTTAATCTTCTTACTTTATCTGTTAAAACAGATTTCTCTTAAATGTTCACTTTGAATCCATATTCTGTTATATCCGTGTGCGAAGCACGGGCCTAAACCTTCCTAGTGTAAAATTCTCTTTTTATACAATCTATTCATTTTTCAAGTATTCCCTTTTTATAGTCTATTTATTTTCGAAATAAATATTTTCTTTATAATTCTATTTATTTTCCTAAATAAATATTTCTTTATGATTCTATTTATTTTCTAAATAAATATCTCTATTTATAATCGATTAATGTTTTATAAATATTTCCTTTTCAATTCTATTTATAATTGTTTTTTCAAATACCTCTTTTTCAATTTGTTTCACAAATATTTTCCTTTTCTATTTGTTTTACAAATATTTTCCTTTTCTATTTGTTTTACAAATATTTCTTTTTCTATTATATTTATTTTCTAAATAAATTCTTTTGATAATATTCTTTGATGTTATAAATATTCTCTTTACAAGATCCTTTAATTTTTATATACATTTCATTTTCAATATACGTTTTGAAAATTCCCTTTTATCATTCTGGTATTTCTTATGGTATTTAACATACCATATAACAATGATAAATATTATCCAAACACACATAATCTACAACAGATTATACATTACATCATATATCACAATATATGAATAACAGTAAATAAATGTTGAGGAACCCAGTTGGGTCCCTCCGACCTATTTCCCTGCATCCACAGATGTTAATCAACATAAATAACACGAATATGAAATATTCTGATAACAGAATCAATATTCGATTAACGGTTTTTAAATATCGTTATCTATTTTTCAACCAATTAACTAGCAGTTCAACCAAACTGCCAACACACAGCAAACAACCATCATTTATCATTTCTAAAAATACGTTATAAAAATATAACAAAGAAGAGTTAGTGAGTTTTACTCACATTGGACGGTTGTCGTTAAATAACGATAATTGGTCATTGATTTGATTGAGGCATTTAATTTCACCATAAACCCAAACAAACTCCAATTCACTCCCGGTCAGTTCCATGGAGGAGCCGTCATCCGTACGATCCCAATGGATCTTGTTTCGTCTGATTCTGATATCGTATGACGAAGTTACACATTATAGAAGTTTGTACTATTTTCAATAAAAATAAATTAAATTCCTATTTATATAAATGGGCTCCTACCTTTCCTCGGCCCATCTAAAACTTGAAATACCCAAACCCGCATATCCGGTCTTCTTCCTCCAGTGATTTCAACCTGAGCTCCATTCTCAGAAATGTCCATTGCCGATTATTGAAGCCCTCACACTCTCCCATCTCTCAATCGATGTTCATTCTGAAATCACCGAAACTCTTATCACCTCGAGCTCATCTCCTTCATCACCGTCTCCCTCAACTCGTCGCTACTCCCTCGACCGCGACATCAGGAAATCCGTGCACCCCATTATACATCCGCGACACGTAGAACCACTGAATCCACCCAAAATCGCCCGCAAGATGTAAATCTCCATGCTAATACCAAATCCAACAACGAAATCGATCAAAGATGATCCAAATTCCTGAACGACCCAACCCTAGATTCGCTGCTCCTAGTTCCAGTAGAAAAAAATGTTCGAACCCCTCAACGCGAGTACCAGAATGTAGAGAAAGCCTTCAGGACTTCGAATACATATGTATTTTGATTTATGGAATTTGATTTGTATTATTCTTCATTTTTCAAAGGTGGATGATTTTTCATTGAAATGAAAAACTGACGGCGCATATAATTTTGACTAGAGGAAATGATGTGTTAGGGTTAGAGAGTGATAAGGGTATTATATAGGATAGTTTTAATATATTTTTTATTCGATTAATTTCAATATAATAAGCTACCACTATTTGTATTTGTCCTTTAAAATCCCTATGGTCACACAGAATATCCAAAAATCATGAAAATGGACAGGCAGCTACACTTCGACATTGCGGACCCAACAAAACTGGTTTTGTCGAATTCTGACTGCGTTTGCTCACACATCATATTTTTAAAGTCAGAAAATTGATTGTCTTTCACATTAAAATCCCGTATGGCCACACACTGACCACAAAAATCGCTAAAATTGAAATCTAACAATAATTTGACATTACGAATCCAATAAAATTGGTTTCATCGAATTTGGAGGTCGTTTAAAAAGCTGGCTATTTTTAAAGCTCTAAATAATCCATTTAAATATATATATATATATATTTAAAAACAATTAAACTTAAAATAAATAAATATATATTATCGTATATATATTCACATAGAATATCATATAGCTCCAATTGGATTTATAACTCGATATTCAAATTCTGGTTGAATCGATATTCAATTTATATTGAAAAATCCTTTTATAATATAAATAAATCTTTATAAATTATAAAAGAATTCCATAGCGACTTTTCTAAAATTTGATTTGGACATAAATCAAATTCTACACAATGAAATCCCGATTTTTCTCTTCCACTAGAAAAATATACTTTACCAGCTCCGAAGGTTTCTTGTTTCACAGAAATCCGATTTAAAACGGATTCTGTATATTAAATTGAACTTCAAATCGTCAAATAGCGAACTGCCGCGCCATTTCAAGCTCGATTATAATTATAATATAATTCTATGTTCAAACTATCATTATTTAATTTTATTCGTTATCGTAATTCAATACTAAACGTAATTATATCTTTTGAATTGTCCAGTTCACACTATATCGTCAATTCCCAATTTCCGACTATTTCGGAATTAAATATATTACTCTATTATTTAAATTAATTAAATATTCAGTATTATTTAATTAAACAGCCCTTTAATTCTCTAAATTACTATTTAAATAATTAAATAAATTAATTATTATATCGCTGAAAATATGGGTCGTTACATTCTTCCCCCTTAAAATAATTTCGTCCTCGAAATTGCTAAGGTAGAAAACAAACCCTACTAACTGAGTTAAAATTTATATATTTACTTTTAACTTCAGTTTCAACTGAACCCGTTTAATTCCAATCAAAATATTAATTTATTCCTACTAACGAAAATTTTCAAAAATCCTGAAAATTCTCTAACAACCGAAATTTTCGAAAAATTTCACCAACAACTCCTTTGTACCGGTCAATAGTTCAAACCCCAACTCGCCTCTCTAGGCCCTTTCCTTTCAAAAAGAAAATCAAAAAGCCAAGCAGCTTGCCGATTCGACGCATAAAACCTCATACGGAAATTTAAACATGTACCTTTGTGTGGGGCATATCATTATTTCCTTTCATTCTGCTACCAATTCTGCATATACCAAAGTCATCCCAATCAATCTCCAATCATCTGTTCTCAAATCCAGTCATCCTATTTTCAAACCAAATCTCATTCTCAATCTCAAATTCCATTACCAATTTCAACTCTTACTTACCCGTCCAATATACTTAAACAAATTCATTACTCACAAATCCAACTTTATTCGATATCGTTCTATTTCAATTCAATTTCCCCTTACTGGTTTTAATTCAATTCCAGTTTTCATTCACAAATTTCTATTTGATTTCCACTTCTGGTTTTAATTCAATTTCAATTTTCTTTCGGCAATTTTCTTTAAATTTGTTTTAATTCAAACAGTCTCTTTCTGGGAGTTTTTAAACAGCTTAGCTTTTCTAAAACAAAATATTCCTTTTTGGATTTCAAACAACTTGTTTTCCTCCAAACAATTCAACACAAAATCTTTGGTAGTCGTCACTTACAACTCGAAAATGAACACTGATGATATGGCCAGCATCATCACAGTTATTTCCCAGCTTTCAAAGTGAGTTCAATACTATATCATTTATCAAAACCATATTTAAACACTTTCATTTTGAAATCTTTTTCAAAATATCATTCACGATACTTGTAAACAATTAAAAATCTCCCAGGATTTTAATTTTTTCTTAAACTTAACTCAGATCCACTTACAATCACTTTTTCCCCAGTTTTCAGAATTTTAATTCCAATTCTGATTTAATTCAGATTTAATTAATCTGCTTTTATATTATACGAACTCAAATTGGTTATTTATATAACTATTTCAATTATAATCAACCAACACATCCAATATATGATAATAATTCCAAGACATACCTTTCTTTTATATCAAAATATATTTTGGGTAAAATTATTTCATTTATCCTCTTTCAAAACATACTGTAACGACCCAAATTTTTAGCCATTTTATTTTGAACATTTAAATTGGTTTTAAATGTTGTATTGACAATTTGAAAAGGGTTTTATAACGAATTTATTTAATAAAATGATATTTAAACGTATAGTTATAATATAATTTAGAATGAACTCGTAAAGTCGTGGCAGTTCGTAATTTAACGTTTTGAACTTCAATTAGATATACAGGATTCAAAATAAGTCGGATTTCTTTGAAACAAGAAACGTTCGGTTCTGTTTAACTATATCTTTCTAATGGAAGTGAAAAATCGAGATTTCGTTTTATATATTGTGAATTACGTCCAAATCAAATTTTCAGAAAGTCGTTGTGGAATCGTATATAAGCCATAACGGTTATTTAAATATATTTAACTATCGATCATGAATTTGGACAAGCCCATAGAGGTGTAGTTATAATTTAATTTTTAGAATTTTACTGTAATTTTTAATTATTTAAATACGCAACTTTTTATTTGGAGGATTTTGCACCCTATATCAATATTTTAGGGTTTCACAATATAAGTTAAACTACCGATATTATTATATTTTTGGGATCGTGGTACCTTGCTGGACACGACCGTACTCTTATTTCTATCCGTAGCAATTTAGGTATGAACGAAAACCTTATGTACCCAACATAACAATCAACCTGTAACTGAATATACATGCTGGTTATATTGGACATGTTATTTTGAAAACATATTGCAACTTTAACAATAGGACTAAAAGGTGACATTAAAGACATTAAAATAAAAGAAATACTACTTTACAACATAACTTTCCGAATAGAGTCCACGTTTATTAACCGTGCTTCCCAAGCCTCTAAGAACCGTGTTCTCAAAGCTTCATTTAGGCAGCGTGGTCTCCACGCATTTTATACCGTGCCAGCCAAACTTTCAGAACCGTGCCCTACAAGCTGTTACCACTGTTGCAACCGTGAGTAACAAGGCGTTCTACATTATAAATTAACCCAGCTGACCCCATTTGTTCACCATCCTAAAAATCCCTAACCCCCTTTTTAACATTTTCGTTCTGTGCTCAGGAACAAACAACTGATATTTTTTATTTTTCTTTCACAAATCAAAATTTTATAGATTATTCAATGAAACCCCTCACATCTTAATTCGATTTACCATTCTTCTTCTAGCAAAAATCCCAAATCTAGCTTTAGACCAAATGAACCAAACCGTTCATGATCTCATACTTCAATAATTTCTGTAAATTCATTTGTTTCACGAGATTGTTCAATACTTGATTCATGGGCCATTTTAACTCGAGACCATCAATTCTGTGGGCGGTTTGAAGGTTGCGGTTCATCTTGCTGGAGTTCGAAAGCCACGACAGCCGGCCTAGGGCTGAGAATACCAATCGATGTGTGCATTCAAGGTGAGGTTTAGTGTTACATTGGAAATTTTCTTTCTGTGAATATTGGAAATGAGAATTGTTGGAACCTGTAGCTTGGAGGGGAAATCACGGTTTGTAGATGAGTTGTAGGCTGTATGTTTTGGGTACAGGGATGGTTCCGTTCGTTTTTGAGAAGGTATTGGGTTATTGTTGTGATTTTTTTGAACGGAAGTTTGAAAAAAAGAAGTACATCATGAGCAAATTTTAAAGTAGTTGAAGGCGGGGCTATAGAAGTATATTTCGGCTAGCGTTTCATTTGTGAAGGAAGTATGGAGTTTTGCTTACTGTAGTGAAGGAGTTTAGTACAGAAGGAGCAATTAAAAACATGGTTCATTTTTGTGTTACTGGGGAAATTGAAATGGGAAAGTAAGGAGAGGTAAAAAGGAACAGTGTGGTGTTTTGTTTGCCTGGTGAAACATGAGAACGTGTTTTATACGGTTAAGGATAGAAGGATTAATAAACTTTTAAGGATAAATCATTGGGTTAGTGGGAAGTGAAGGTAGAGGATGAATTGTTGACAATACTGCGTGTTAAGTAGGGGCAGGTTTCATAATAGGAAGAGGTGGAGCAACGTATATTCGGGTGGACTTAATCATGGATTAAAAACTTGCTCCTTGGCAATCAGGATATAAATCATATTATCATGTAATAAAGAAGTGAAAAAAAATGGATTCAAATGAATTGATCAAGGAAGGTTCCTGCAGTCGTGTTTCCAATAACAGACAATGTAATAAAGGGGATTAGCGTTAAACGCTAATTAGGTAATAACTAATAATTAAATTTCTAAATAATCACAGTTAGGCAATAATAAATAAATTAATTCACTTACAACTTGTGATTACTCTAACCTTACCATATGGAATTAGAATCAAGTGAGACAAGGAGCACTGGGACCGTATCGATAGGTACCATAAGACGGTGAAATTTGGAATGATTCGGAGCTTGATCCTTTTAATTGGGAATAAATCGTTATCCAACGACTACTGATCGAGGTGAGTAAACTCACTCACTCTGACTCCTTTTATATTTTTATATAATCGAGTTTTAAATCTATTTATATTTTATACTGTGTGATGGCTGTTTGGTTGCATGGTTAATAAAATTGGTTGAAATGGTTGATATAGTTAATCGTCGATCGATTATTAATTTTGTTCACCGTGATATTTCGTATTGATGTGAAATCAATATTATAGATGTTGATTAACATCTGTGGATGCAGGGAAACAGGTTGGAGGAATCCAACTAGATTCCTCAACAATTATATTGTTTTTTTATATATCGTGTTATATGATGTGGTATATTATGTGATGAATTTTTGTTGTGGATACCAGTGGCCCTAGAATTTTGGTATACCTTAAAATATTTTCGAAAATAGAAAATGAAAGTTGAGTTTTAAAAAGGAAATTTATTTCTATATATATATATATGTAATTTCGAATACAGTTGAAATTAAAAACATGTAAATGGAGAAAATAAGAAATTATTTATAATCGAGGATATAAATTTAGTGAATTATTTATCATTGGATAAATTGAAATGTAAATTCAACTTTGGATTCTACATTTGAAAAAGGAATCAGTTTCGAGATCAATATTTGAAATGAGATTTTGAACTTAACAATTATAAAGACATTTGAAATAAGATTATAAGTGTTGGAATTGAGATTTTCTATGATGATTCTGAACAGAAGTTATATATAGACTTTGGGTTTAAGAGAATATGTATAAGTACGAAATCAAAAGGTTGAATATAAAAGAAGTATATTCAGGATTAAAGGGAATAATGGTTCAAAGGAAACATTTTGCAAATGAAATATTTATAAAGGGAAAACACATAAGATAGCTTTGTGTTAAACATTGATAAAGGGATTTTTGAAATAAAATCCAAGGAAAGAGGTCTTGTTATAAAGAAGGTAGAAAGCGGATTTTTATCCTTATATACCCTTTATCTTATGGGTTTCGACTAAATAGAACAGTATATGTCTTCGTTGTTTAAATCTAGACATTTTAACTATCTTTTAAAAATGAACAACGGAAGCGTGTGCGTCGCCCACGGTAATTTATTCAAAAACAGCGATTATAACACTACTATTATAATAAATGTTTTGTAAATCTAAACAATGATTTTTAACGCTACCGTTATAATAAATGTTTTGTAATTCTAAACAGCGATCTTAACGCTATTGTTATAATAAGTTTTTTACAATTCTAGACAGCGATTGTAACGCTGTTGTTAAAAGAAATGTTTTATAAATCAAATATTTGGAAACAGCGATTGTAACGCTGTTGTTAAAATGAAATGAATTGGTCATCGAAGAGTTAAGAAAGGGAATTCAGAAATATTTTTCGATATTAATAAATTATATTTTCTAAAAATAAAAAATAAGGATTCCTGAATATTTAGAAATGTTTTTCTAACTGGAATAAGAGATTTCTTCTCGAATAAAGGAATTATAATATTGAAAATGTTTTTCGAAGAATCGAGAAGGGAAATCGAGCTTCTAAAGAATACGAAAGATGGGAAACGAGAATTGTAAATGATAATAAGGAATTGATTTAAAGGGGCCAATGTTGATTGATGATTGATCGATCGAATTCCTACATGGAAATAAGATCGTTGGTTGTACACATATTTTTCTTTGATAGTTAAATCACCGACTATCGAAGTTTTTGACCATTTTTCCGTCGTCAATACGGAGAGACCGGGATCAGATTTAGTATCTGAAAACCACTCTATATGGAAATTAGCGTTGCGATCGAATATGATGAAAATAATTGAAGACGAAGTTATGCAAGGGCTATCCTGTTTGCGGGATAGTGCCTTCGGTTTGTCCAGTCCCAGGACAACGTGAATGGACGAATGTCTGACAGAGTATATCTAACGGATCATGTAAGTTGATCTCTTCAAACGTACTTACATTTAGTCGTGGAGGAACTCGTTCCTCTTAGCTTTATACCCATGGTATTTTTGGGGAAATCAATATGTGATTTGGCGGGTATGACGATGTGGCATTCAAAGTGAATGGTGGCCAAATGGTCTGGAAGATAATTTAAACCTCAAGCCTCACAGCCAGGAATTGACAAAAATCCGGCAGGCAGCATGGTTATGTGGGTCGCACCCATAAGGATGTATAATCACCTATCTAGAGAAATTCCATTTGCTTATTTAATCTATCGATGCTGTCCCTTTCGGGAGACGGTTGATGATCCCAACCGTTGATGATATACATTCGATACACTCAAGCGAAATGAGTGGTCGGTCATGTGTGGGCCGGATTGCAAGACGTTCTTGTTGAACCCAGTGTATTCATCTCTAAAGATACACTATCGGAAGGTGGTCCCACACCTTGTCATGTTGGAAATCCAATCTCCAATAAGCACCTTGCGGTTTTTGATTTAATATTATATATGGAGCGTGAGATGCAAGCATTCCACTAGATTCTATTTATTTGATTTAGACATTATTATAATATCACTTGATTTGATATCAAAAATATTTTGGTTATCGTAAGGTAAAAACCATCCGTGTTTATGTGTGGATCGGTCTTACGATTATCATTTCTTTCGAAAGGATTTTGAAAAGTTAAACAAATGGTTGGAGTTTACTCACACCAGTCGCATGACTGACCCAGAGTTTATTTTGTTTTGTTTTCGCTAAACTCTAGGGTGCCCAAGTTTGTACAGACAGTCAAGTAGTTGGGATTTTTCAGATTCACTTGGAGGAGCTCGAAGCAGGAGGCTTCACCTGTTAGCTATAGACTATCATTTTTCCGCTGTGTACTGTTTATGTATCTGGAAACAGGTGTTTATAACAATTCCAGAAATAATCGTTGTGCTCTGATAATGGTATGTATATACAGTTACTGATTTGTATTTCAAAGTTTATGTTATCTAATATATTTTATTCGTTCCGCTGTGAGTTCGTGATCTTCGTTTTCTTCTACTCTAATATTTCTTTCTTTCTATTTCTCATCCTCTAACTTCTTTCCAGTAATGATTCGTATTTCTGTGCATATTGGGTTGGACGTGTGGTGTTATTAGTCGACACAAAGGGTACGGAAATTCGGGTAATTACATTTGGTATCAGAGCTGAAGGTTGAGTAGTAACCTTGGCTCTGTGGCGTAACTCAATAGAGATGGGGTTAGTAATACCTTAGATTGAGTTTGAGTGCATATATATGAGCGTGTATTTGTAAATTCAATATAAAATTGTTTTATATTGTGTTGGCCAGTATGTTGAGTGGTTTATGAATTCTGGTCGATACAGGATGTACAACTGTATCAATAGGTGTTTTTAAACTCTTGAACAAAACAATTCGACGCAGTACTGTTTGAAAGATGGTAAATGATATAATTTTGCCCAAAAGATATTTTTGATACAAAAAGGATAATTTTATGAAATTATTGATTGTTATTACAATCAAATGAAATTATGAAATATTGTAATGGATAATGTATACAAATGAGATAAACCAAGATTAAGTTCAAACCAGAATTGGAATTTAAATTCCGGGTGTTTAGAAAATATTTTCTGAAATATTATAAAGTAATATAACATTATTTTAAAGTATTTTTGAATAAGAATGGTTTAAATGGATTTTAAAGGTTATTAAGCATTGAAATCATTTCATTGGCGAGAAAATAACTCTGATAATGGACTGCAGCATTATCGGTGTTCATTTTCAAGTTTCCGAGTGATGGATTGCTACCATAGTAGTTTTGAATGAAAATTTTGTTTGAAAGGGACAAGATGTTTTAAAAATTCAAATGTTTTGAATTGAGTTGATTATAAATATATATGAGTATAACTATATATGATTTCAAACCAATTTGAAATAAAACCTGGGAATTTGAATTCTGAAATTTAAATTTAATTTGTATAAGTTGAATGGATTGAAATTGATGTTGAGTAGACATTGAATGGAAGCAAATGCAAGAGATAGGATTATGCCCAACAAAAAGGTACATGTTTACAATATTACTTGGGTTTGATAATTTTATGAGCCTATGGGACAAGCCGCCTGGCTTTTTGATTTTCTTTTGGATTGGAGAAGGCCTAGAAAGGCGAGTTGTGGTTGTACCGGTTGAGCCGTGCAGAGGAGATGCTGCCGAAATTTTTCAGAATTTAAAGTGTTAGAAAATTTTCAGAATTTTTGAAAATTTTCGTTAGTAAGAATAAATAAATATTTTAATTAAAATAAATTGGTCCAGTTAAACTGAAGTTAAGAAGTAAATAAAAAGGATTTTTGGACCTAGTTAGTAGGGTATATAGCATCTTTTCCTACCTTAGCAATTTCGAGGACGAAATTATTTTAAGGGGAAAGGAATGTAATGACCCGGATTTTTAGCCATTTTATTTTGAACATTTAAATTGGTTTTAAATGTTGTATTGACAATTTGAAAAGGGTTTTATAACGAATTTATTTAATAAAACGATATTTAAACGTATAGTTATAATATAATTTAAAATGAGCTCGTAAAGTTGCGATAGTTCGTAATTTAAGGTTTTGAACTTCAATTAGATATACAGGATTCAAAATAAGTCGGATTTCTTTAAAACAAGAAATGTTCGGTTCTGTTTAACTATATCTTTCTAATGGAAGTGAAAAATCAAGATTTCGTTTTATATATTGTGAATTACGTCCAAATCAAATTTTCAGAAAGTCGCTGTGGAATCGTATATAAGCCATAACGGTTATTTAAATATATTTAATTTTCGGTCTTGAATTTGTACAAGCCCTTAGAGGCGTAGTTATAATTTAATTTTTAGAATTTTACTGTAATTTTTAATTATTTAAATACGCAACTTTTTATTTGGAGGATTTTGCACCCTATATCAATATTTTGGGGTTTCACAATATAAGTTAAACTACCGTATTATTATATTTTTGGGATCGTGGTACCACGCTGGACACGATCGTACTCTTATTTCTATCCGTAGCAGTTCAGGTATGAACGAAAACCTTATGTACCCAACATAACAATCAACCTGTAACTGAATATACATGCTGGTTATATTGGACATGTTATTTTGAAAACATATTGCAACTTTAACAATAGGATTAAAAGGTGACATTAAAGACATTAAAATAAAAGAAATACTACTTTACAGCATAACTTTCAGAATAGAATCCACGTTTATTAACCGTGCTTCCCAAGCCTCTAAGAATCGTGTTCTCAAAGCTTCATTTAGGCAGCGTGTTCTCCACGCATTTTATACCGTGCCAGCCAAACTTTCAGAACCGTGCCCTACAAGCTGTTACCACTGTTACAACCGTGAGTAACAAGGCGTTCTACATTATAAATTAACCCAGCTGACCCCATTTGTTCACCATCCTAAAAATCCCTAACCCGCTTTTTAACATTTTCGTTCTGTGCTCAGGAACAAACAACTGATATTTTTTATTTTTCTTTCACAAATCAAATTTTGATAGATTATTCAATGAAATACCTCACCTCTTAATTCGATTTACCATTCTTCTTCCAGCAAAAATCCCAAATCTAGCTTCAGACCAAATGAACCAAACCGTTCATGATCTTATACTTCAATAATTTCTGTAAATTCATTTGTTTCACGAGATTGTTCAATACTTGATTCATGGGCCTTTTTAACTCGAGATCATCAATTCTGTGGGCGGTTTGAAGGTTGTAGTTCATCTTGCTGGAGTTCGAAAGCCACGACAGCCGGCCTAGGGCTGAGAATACCAATCGATGTGAGCATTCAAGGTGAGGTTTAGTGTTACATTGGAAATTTTCTTTCTGTGAATATTGGACATGAGAATTGTCGGAACCTATAGCTTGGAGGGGAAATCACGGTTTGTAGATGAGCTGTAGGCTGTATGTTTTGGGTACAGGGATGGTTCCGTTCATTTTTGAGAAGGTATTGGGTTACTGTTGTGATTTTTTTTGAATGGAAGTTTGAAAAAAAAAAAATCGTGAGCAAAGTTTAAAGTAGTTGAAGGCGTATCTACAAAAGTATATTTCGGCTAGCGTTTCATTTGTGAAGGAAGTATGGAGTTTTGTTTATGGTAGTGAAGGAGTTTTGTGCAGAAGGAGCAAGTAAAAACATGGTTCATTTTTGTGTTTAGTGGGGAAATTGAAATGGGAAAGTAAGGAGAGGTAAAAAGGAACAATGTGGTGTTTTGTTTGTCTGTTGAAACATGAGAACGTGTTTTATACGGTTAAGGATAGAAGGATTAACAGACTTTTAAGGATAAATCATTGGGTTAGTGGGAAGTGAAGGTGGAGGATGAATTGTTGACTATACTGCGTGTTAAGTAAGGGCAGGTTTCATAAGGGAAGAGGTGGAGCAACGTATATTCGGGTGGACTTATTCATGGATTAAAAACTTGCTCCTTGGCAATCAGGATATAAATCATATTATCATGTAATAAGGAAATGAAAAAAAAAGAAATCGATTCAAATGAATTAATCAAGGAAGGTTCCTGTAGCCATGTTTCCAATAGCAGACAATGGAAGAAAGGAGATTAGCGTTAAACGCTAATTAGGTAATAACTAATAATTAAATTTCTAAATAATCACAGTTAGGCAATAATAAATAAATTAATTCACTTACAACTTGTGATTACTCTAACCTTACCATATGGAATTAGAATCAAGTGAGACAAGGAGCACTGGGATCATATCGATAGGTACCATAAGACGGTGAAATTTGGAATGATTCGGAGCTTGATCCTTTTAATTGGGAATAAATAGTTATCCAACGACTACTGATCGAGGTGAGCAAACTCGCTCACTCTGACTCCTTTTATATTTTTATATAATCGAGTTTTAAATCTATTTATAGTAATTTTATATTGTGTGATGGCTGTTTGGTTGCATGGTTAATAAAATTGGTTGAAATGATTGATATAGTTAATCATAGATCGATTATTAATTCTGTTCACCATGATATTTCGTATTGATGTGAAATCAATATTATAGATGTTGATTAACATCTATGGATGCAGGGAAACAGGTTGGAGGAATCCAACTGGATTCCTCAACAATTATATTGTTTTTTTTCATATATCGTATTATATGATGTGGTATATTATGTGATGAATTTTTGTTGTGGATACCAGTGGCCCTAGAATTTTGGTATACCTTAAAATATTTTCGAAAATAGAAAATGAAAGTTGAGTTTTAAAAAGGAAATTTATTTCTATATATATATATGTATGTAATTTCGAATACAGTTGAAATTAAAAACACGTAAATGGAGAAAATAAGAAATTATTTATAATTGAGGATATAAATTTAGTGAATTATTTATCATTGGATATATTGAAATGTAAATTCAACTTTGAATTCTACATTTGAAACAGGAATCAGTTTTGAGATCAAAATTTTAAATGAGATTTTGAACTTAACAATTATAAAGACATTTGAAATAGGATTATAAGTGTTGGAATTGATATTTTCTATGATAATTCTGAATAGAAGTTATAAATAGACTTTGGGTTTAAGAGAATATGTATAAGTACGAAATCAAAAGGTTGTATATAAAAGAAGTATATTCAAGATTAAAGGGAATAATGGTTCAAAGGAAACATTTTGCAAATGAAATATTTATAAAGGGAAACACATAAGATAGCTTTGTGTTAAACATTGATAAAGGGATTTTTGAAATAAAATCCAATGAAAGAGGTCTTGTTATAAAGAAGGTGGAAAGCGGATTTTTATCCTTATATACCCTTTATCTTATGGGTTTCGACAAAACAGAATAGTATATGTCTGCGTTATTAAAATCTAGACATTTTTACTATCTTTTAAAAATGAACAACGGAAGCGTACGCGTCGCACACGGTACTTTATTCAAAAACAGCGTTTATAACACTACTGTTATAATAAATGTTTTGTAAATCTCAACAACGATTTTTAACACTACTGTTATAATAAATGTTTTATAATTCTAGACAACGATTGTAATGCTGTTGTTAAAAGAAATGTTTTATAAATCAAATGTTTTGTAAGAAATGTTGTTATAATAAATGTTTTGTAATTCTAAACAGCGATCTTAACGCTATTGTTATAACAAGTGTTTTATAATTCTAGACAGCGATTGTAACGCTATTGTTAAAAGAAATGTTTTATAAATCAAATATTTGGAAACAACTATTGTAACGTTGTTGTTAAAATGAAATGAATTGGTCATCGAAGAGTTAAGAAAGGGAATTCAGAAATATTTTCCGATATTAATAATGTATATTTTCTGAATAAAGAAAATAAGGATTCTTGAATATTTAGAAATGTTTTTCTAACTAGAATAAGAGATATCTTCTTGAATAAAGGAATTATAATATTGAAAATGTTTTTCAAAGAATCGAGAGGGGAAATCGAGCTTCTAAAGAATACAAAATATGGGAAACGAGAATTGTAAATAATAATAAGGAATTGATTTGAAGGGGCCAATGTTGATTGATGATTGATCGATCGAATTCCTACCTAGAAATAAGATCGTTGGTTGTACACTTATTTTTATTTGATTGTTAAATCACCGAGTATCGACGTTTTTGACTATTTTTCCGTCGTCACTACGGAGAGACCGGGATCATATTCAGTATCTGAAAACCACTCTGTATGGATGTTAGCATTGCGATCGAATATGATGAAAATAATTGAAGACGGAGTTATGCAAGGGCTATCCTGTTTGCGGGATAGTGCCTTCGGTTTGTCCAGTCCCAGGACAACGTGAATGGACGAATGTCTGACAGAGTATATCTAACGGATCAAATAAGTTAATCTCTTCAAACGTACTTACATTTGGTGGCGGAGGAACTCGTTCCTCTTGGCTTTATACCCGTGGTATTTTTGGGGAAATCAATTTGTGATTTGGCGGGTATGACGATGTGGCATTCAAAGTGAATGGTGGCCAGATGTTCTGGAAGATAATTTAAACCTCAAGCCTCACAACCGGGAATTGACAAAAATCGGGCAGCCAGAACGGCTATGTGGGTCGCACCCATTAGGATGTATAATCACCTATCTAGAGAAATTCCATTTGCTTCTTTAATCTATCGATGTTGTCCCTTTCGGGAGACAGTTGCTGATCCCAACCGTTGGTGATATACATTCGATACACTCAAGCGAAATGAGTGGTCGGTCATGTGTGGGCCGGGTTGCAAGACGTTCTTGTTGAACCCAGTGTATTCGTCTCTAGAGATACACTATCGGAAGGTGGTCCCATACCTTGTCATGTTGGAAATCCAATCTCCAATAAGCGCCCTACGGTTTTTGATTTAATATTATATATGGAGCGTGAGATGCAAGTGTTCCGCTAGATTCTATTTATTTGATTTAGACATTGTTATAATATCACTTAATTTGATATCAAAAATATTTTGGTTATCATAAGGTAAAAACCATCCGTGTTTATGTGCGGATCGGTCTTACGATTATCATTTCTTTCGAAAGGATTTTGAAAAGTTAAACAAATGGTTGGAGTTTACTCACACCAGTCCCATGACTGACCCAGAAAATCTGAACGGGCTGTAACGACCCGGAATTTGTACGGGCTGTAACGACCCGGAAAATCTAAACCAATTTAAAAATTTTAAATTGGCTATTTTAGTGGATTTTAAATATTTTAAATAAATATTTTAAATAATAACGATGAAATGTAAGTTTGAATCAACATTGAAAATGAATATAATTATTTCTAATTATAAACAAGACCTGAAATAGCGCGTTAGTTTCAAAATTTGAATTCAAACTTTGCCTGACTGTACCGGGTGCAAAACAAAACGGATTTGAGTGAAACCAAAGATATTTAAATCTGTTCACGAATATCTTTCTAACAAATCTGAAAAATCGAAGTTTCATAGCGGGAAGCAAAAGTTATGGCCAAATGAATTTTCAGAAAGGTCGCTATAGAGTTTATATAGCCCGTGAAAATGGCCATTTTGCAAACGACCTCGGAATTCGACGAAACCACTTTTGTTGGATCCGGGATGTTAAACTATTGCTAGGTTTCAAATTTCATAATTTTTGAAGCTAGTATGTGAGTGTGGAAAAGGAAAATTTGTTTGGTCGATTTCTATTAAATTGGATCGACCAGAAAATGGCCATTTTGCAAACAACCTCAGAATTCGATGAAACTAGTTTTGTTGGGACCGTATCGTCAAAACATAGCTAGATTTATTTTTCGGGAATTTTTAGAATAAGTATGTGGCCCCGGCAAATTGAAATGTACGTTCAAATTAAATATTGAATGTTTTAGATTTTAATTTGAAGAGAAACTGACTCAAACAGTCGAATGGGCCTACGAAACATATCCCATTGTGTTCGGAATGGGGGTATTTAGCTAGGGACGATAGTCGTTGGGTTTGGATTGGTGTTCGTGTGTGACAAGGGGTATTTTTGGATTTTTAAAATTTATAAATAAAAAAATATCTCATTTGTCCACATCAGCTCTTCTCTCTCCCCGCACCCCCGATCGACGACGACTAAAGCTCCCATCCTTCCCGTTCATTTTCTGATCAATCCACGCATCAAAATCAAACACTCCAGTTGGGAAATTTGTAGAGCTTCTTGAGATCGTCATATCCATATAGGGTTTGAATTTTATCATTCAGAATTGGGGGAGAATTCAAGTTTGAAAGTTTCAAACTTCATCTCGCCGCCGCCGTCAGATCCGACCACCAAGTAGGCCCCACCGCCGCGCACAGGTGCGCCTCTCTCCGCTCTTTCAGGTGGCGAAGGCCGATCGACGTATCGTTGCACGGATTCAAAGAAAAATCAAAACCTAGTATTGAACATTTCAGAAAGGTATACGACTATTTTTATTTTAACTATATTATAGAACTTTAAAGCGCTACGGTTTTTGATTTCACGGTAAAAATCATATCTTTTTCGTTTCTTGATGAAATTCAGTGAAACAAGAGACAGTGGACTCATGTGGACGTCTTCTACATTCTAGAAGAGACCGCGTATTTTTCTGAGCCTTCTGCTATTTTTGGTGGAGTGGAACCCAAGGTGATATTTCTAAATTGTAAATGATATGGAAAGCGACGATGTATAAATTATATAGTAGATGTATGAGTTATATAAGCGTTGAGTACCTCTTGTATAAGCGTTGTATAAGTTGTACGTTCGATGTATAAGTTATATATGCGTTGTAAAAATTATATATGTGTTGAATAGAAGTGAAATGCTAATATAAATATATATATATATACGCCCCTCGTCCACAAACCATGGACGATATTTATTGGTTGTGATTGGTGTGAAAATTGGTTGATAGCGAATGGTTGATTTGAATTGTTTGTGGTTGGAGTTGATTGATTGCGGTTGAAAAATACCCGTTTGTGGTTGAGAATTATTTGGTTGAAACCACATAGGATTAGTTTGTGGAAATGAAAAAAAATATACATGCCGCCTGCATGCGAACTGGATGCATGAAATCCCCATTGTCAAAAGCTGCGAGGCTTTAAGGTAGAGCGAGGAGCCGTACTAGGCACGGCCCCGGTTTTAACTACCCTGCCGTTATGCTGCCGAAATTTTGAATAATATTCATGTGTTAGAATTATTTTCATGTGTTGAAACTATATTCGTGTGTTGAATAGAAAACCTTCATGTGTTGAATTGAAATTCATTCGTTGAATAATATTCATGTGTTGAATGGTATTCGTGTTTTAAATAAATTGTTTTAACAATAAAAAATCACATTTTTATTTTTATATATATGAACTATAGAAAACCTTCATGTGTTGAATTGAAATTCATTCGTTGAATAATATTCATGTGTTGAGTGATATTCGTGTTTTAAAATAAATTGTTTTATAATAAAAATCATATTTTTATCATCTATATGAACTATATAAATTATTCGTGTTTTGAAATAAATTGTTTTATAATAAAAATCATATTTTTATCATCTATATGAACTATATAAAATATTCATGTTTTGAAATAAATTGTTTTATAATAAAAATCATATTTTTATCATCTATATGAACTATATAAAATAGTCTTGTTTTGAAACAAATAGTTTTACATTGAAAATCACATTTTTATTATATACATGAATTGTTAAAAATAGTGAAGTGTTGAAATAGAAGTCAGTTTGATAAAAATTTCATTTTTATCAAAGATATGAAAAGAATATGGTTTTGAAATCGAAGAATCGATTATATTATATATATATATATATATATGTAAATATCATTAAAATAAATCGAATAAAGAAGCTGCAGTTCGTGTTTTGAAACCGTGATTTCAAACGATTAGTGCGGGAGATCCGACCATCGGATTTTCCCGAAACCAAAACCGTTGGGTTCGCTTTGGAAATATCTTTCCAACGACACCAACTTTGTAAAGATCCAATGGTTGGATTGTCTGGAATGCTTAATTCAAATCTGAAGAAAAACAGCGCCAGAATCAATTATATTTTTATATATATAAATATAATTAAATTAAATCGAATAACGACGCTGCAGTTCGTATTTTGAAATCGAAACTTCAAACGATTATACCGGGAGATCCGACCGTCGGATTTTCCCAAAACTAGAACCATTGGATTCGTTTTGAAAAGAACTTTCTAATGATATAAATTTTGTGAAGATCCAACAGTTAGATTTTCAGATATGTGTAAATCAAATCTGAAGAAAAACAGCGCCACGACCGCGTTATGGCCTGAAGCGTCGTTTGAATAAATTGGCTATTTTTAAATAAATAAAAATAGCGATAAATCGTTATAAAATATTATAAATGATATGGAATGTGAAATTTAGAAACTAGCTGAAGGTTGGCTAAGTCGAATGGTTTCTTGGGTTTTGATCTGATGTTGGTTTCGGCCTTTGGGGTTAATATTTGGGAAATCGTTCTCTTACTGATTTACGGTTAGTGACTAATGAATTGGAATAAGGCGTATGTGTGTTTGTGTAGCACTTGTTTATTATATACGCGAGTTGCTCAGAAAGATCGGGTTTATCCCATTCTGAATCACTGAATCGACGATAAGAAATCGAAGATGAAGACGGTGGTCGAAGACCGGAGATCTTCACCTCGTTAGGATGTTAACTGATGTCCTGATTAGGAGGCATCCCGAAATATGGATTATGAGTGGTGATCGTCCAGACGTACGTGGAGATCGATGGGTATGCGAGGTATATAGTGCCTCCGGTTTCGTTCAGACCCAGAACGGACTTGCAAATGGACTGTGTGTCTGACATTGGAATTCATTCTATGCGATTGATAACCATCAGTTACATAGTGTGAATTGCTTGTGTGGCATGATAAGATGCAGTGATCAGGGCTTCTGTTGAAAAGCAAAGTCTTGTGGTTGATGATCAAAGCACCGGCTGTGTGGCGTAGCTTTGTGTATAACGTGAATTCGCGAGCCTCACACCCCAATATGAACCAGAAACGGGAGAGGACCTCAGGGAGGGCATGCGTTTCCTTCTAGCTAGTGGTGGTGTTAGTGCTTGAACTGGTTGACATTTATATTATTTTCACCTATGTGGTTGTTGCTGTTGCGGGGCGCCTCAGATATATCGGTCGATCCGGGACCGATGGAGTCATTCGTTAACTCATTTACACCCCAAAGGGCGGGGAAACGTAGTGTTCAGGCATTTTAATCCACATCGGTGGACCGGCCCTGACGATCCAAGGGTCGATGCGTTCTGATCCTGAGACTCGGGCTAGACAGTCTCGAATTCGGTAAGGACTATCTTTTTCCTTGGTTCATGACGGAAATCTAATTTCCAAAATACAACACCATGCGGTTTTGATTGTATATATATATGGCGACATGATATATGGCACCCATGCCGTCTAGGATTGATAGTTATGATTCAAAATTGTTTTTGAAACATGTAAACACTAGTAATAGTACCAAACTCTTTTGTTTTATTCTTATCGAGCATATTTTGGCCATTATAAGGTAAAACTCTGTCCTCCGGTTTGCGTTGCATTGTGTGATGGGAGCTGAGTCTTATAATGGCTTCATTTTTATAAAAAGCATTGCGATGTTTTAAAAAGAATTATTTGTTTTAAAGCATTTGCAATCCGATGGAGTAAACCCGTTCAGCGAAAGTGGCGTGGTCCTGTGATTAGCCATATTATTAATGTGTTAAGTAGATTTCTCATACTAGTCCCATGACTGACTCGTAGTTTGTTTCGCTTGCAAACTCGGGTGCCCCTTTTTCTACACGAACAACCTTGTCTTCAGGTTTTTGTAGGCTCTTTCTGGATAGCTGGAGCTGAGGATGGATTCTATAATTTATCTCTTTTTATGTTGTTCAGCTCCTATTGTACATATTATGTTTGTTTCCGCTGTAGACATTTATGTATAGCTGAACTGTATTTGTACTAAGTATGATCCTGTATACTGTGTATCTTTGATGATTACGTTTATCCAGTGTATCATTCGTTCTCTATCTGGTTTATTTATTTATTTATTTATTTCTGTTCTGCTATTATCTGTTTATGTGTTATATTCCAAAGATTACCCTTAACACCGTCGTACGGGGTTTTGGGTTCGTCACAACGTGGTATCAGAGCTTTGGTTAAGCTTAGTGCTGGAATAAAACATATTAACGAGCTCGTTAGAAATAGAACCAGTAGTGTTCTAGGATGGGTAACTCATTACAGATAGAATCAGTAATATCCTAGTATGAGTATAGCTGAATGAGATAACACCTTTGTAGATACATTTACATTTAAGGTATATGTCTCTATGTTTGAAATATCTTTTCTGTTGACCTGACTCTTGATCTGCTATTTGCAGAAGTACTAGAAAATGAGTGCCAGAAACAGAAATAATACTAACCCGGATATAGAAGCTCTATTCATGAAATTTAGAAATCTGGGTGTAAAACCGTTCTCGGGCGAAGAATCTATTATGAAAACACAAGCTTGGATTCGTTCGGCTGAGAAATTTTTTGAAGGATTAAAGCTGAGGGATGACCAGAAAAGATTACTGGCTTCCTGGGCACTCAAAGACGAAGCCTTGTTCTGGTGGGATTCAATTATTAAGGATAATCCAGAAGGTGATATCACCTGGGATAGATTCAAAGTGATTTTTCTGGAAAGATTTACTCCTCCTGAAGCAATTGAGCGGCTATGTGATGAATTTTCTTATCTGATACAAGGAGATATGACCATTCCAGAATATCATAAGAAATTCAATGAACTTTCTCACTTTTCCCCTCATCTAATTCAAAATCTGAAGAGGAAGAATCTGAAATTTATCAACGGGCTTCAAAGAAAATATCAAAATAGTGTGATGAGGAATGTGAAGCTTCCTTTTTCTGAAATGATATACATGGCTTACCAGTATGAGGATCTCGACAAGAAAGGTATGTTGCGCTACAAAGAGGAAGTCCGTTCTAGTAATAAGGTGAGTCTGAAACTAATCGTCCTGAGCCCAGTAAGATGCCTGAGGTCGGTAAGAAGCCCCGAGCCAAGAGGAAAAGGGTTAAATTGGAGAAAGAACACATAACGACGGCCACATGCTCTAACTGCAAGAAACCAGGGCATTTGACCAGGAATTGTAAATCCTCGAAGAAACGAAAGAAGGGGTTTAAATCCGATAACCAGTTTCGAGAGAATAGAAAATGCAGTCAATGCTGTCAGATTGGTCATCTTGAAAAGGACTGTCGGCTATTTAAGAAATCCAAGGCAGTACAAGTAAATGAAGTAGCGGAAACTTCTGAGCCCTCAGCTATACAGAAAAGGCCAGATGTTTTAGAAGGCATGCTAACTGTCAAAGATATTCCAGTTAAGGTACTGTTTGACATCGGCGCATCGCGAAGCTTTGTTGCAAAGAATGCGGTTAAGAAGCTGGATTTGAATCTGAAGAAGCTCAAAGAACCAATGATTGTCCATAATCCGGTTGGGGGTTCCCTCGATCTCAGTTGGATTTGTGGGATGCCGGTTTCCTTTTCTCGTTATCGGTTCCCTACCATCGCGGTCGTCATGAATTTTACAGAGTTTGATCTTATCTTGGAGTTAGACTGGTTGACCAAATATGAAGCTGAGGTTAAATGCGCCGACAGAGTCGTTAAGGCGAAGATTAAATCAGGTGATTATATAATCATTCCCTGTGAAGGTCAGAATTCTAATAGAAAAGACTACTGGGAAGCTCTCAATGTTTCTCCAGCTCAAACAGAAAATATCCCTGTAGTCACAGAGAATGTTCCCGACCTCACAAAAGATATTCCTGTCGTCAAGAATTTTGCGGACGTGTTCGAAGAAGTTGTCAGCTTACCTCCGCAGAGAGAAATTGATTTCAAGATCGCTTTAATTCCGAACGGAAGTCCAGTAGTGCACGCTATTCGGAGAATGACTCTAAAGGAGAAAGAAGAACTAGACAATCAAACTCGACAGCTTGTATGGAAGAGTCTGATCAGGCCTAGTTTCTCTGATTGGGGAGTAGCAGTGGTATTTGTTCCAAAGTCTGACGGTACTCTACGACTATGTGTGGATTATCGTGATTTGAATAAGCAGACAATAAAGAATAAATATCCATTGCTGCGAATCGATGATTTATTGGATCATCTGAATGGAGCACAAGTATTTTCAAGGATGGACCTAGCTATAGGCTTCCATAAGCTTCAAATTGCCGAAGAGTGTGTTCCTATGACAGCATTCAGAGGTCCAGACTTATTCTATGAGTGGTTAGTAATGCCGTTCAGCTTATGTAACGCTCCAGCTTATTTCGTCGATTTGATGAATCGAGTGTTCTACGGTGTCTTGAATAAATTTGTTCTGGTTTTTATTGATGATATTCTAATCTTCTCTAAGTCAAAAGCCGAACATGAAAAGCATTTGGAATAGGTTCTAGAAATTCTGAGAAGGAATGTATTGAAAGCTAAACTTTCCAAATTTATATTTTGGCAAGATGAAGTAAAGTTTCTTGGCCACGTCGTATCGAAAGAAGTAATTGCTGTGGATCCAAGTAAAATCAATGCCATTCAAAATTGGAAACAGCCTAGTACTCCCACAGAAGTTCGAAGTTTTCTTGGATTGGCTAGTTATTAGCGTAAGTTCATTAAAGATTTTTCGAAGATATCTAGTTACTTAACAAAGCTTACAAAGAAGCACTCAAAATTCAAGTGGACTCCAGAATGTGAGGGGGCTTTTGAGGAGCTAAAGTTAAGATTAACAACGACTCCAGTGTTAACGATAATCGACGGCAATCAGGACTTGAAAGTCTTGACAGATGCCTCTAGAGAAGGCCTTGGTGCAGTACTAATGCAGAGTGGTCAAGTGGTTGCTTATGCTAGCCGTCAACTGAAGCCACATGAAAAGAACTACGTCACTCATGATCTTGAGTTGTTGGCTATAGTATTTGCTTTGAAAATCTGGCGACACTATCTTCTGGGTGAGAAATTCGAACTGTTTACAGATCACTAGTCGTTAAAGTATCTGTTCACCCATAAAGACTTGAATATGAGGCAGCAACATTGGCTAGAGTTCCTTGCAGCATACGATTTTGAGATTCTATACACTCCACGGAAAGCCAATGTCGTGGCCGATGCGTTAAGCCGAAAGAATGTAATGATCGCCATCTTTATTATTACTACTTCATTGATAGATAAAATATCTACTCTTTAGAAGGATGATCACTTCATTCATAAGATCAGAGAGATAATTCAAAAGGGCGAGCCCTCAAGTTTTCAAGTTGATAATGAGGGGATTCTAAGGCTAAAATGTCGAATCTGTGTTCCTATCATTTCTGAGCTCCGAAAGGAAGTGCTGGATGAATGCCACAAGTCAAACTTAGTATCCATCCAGGAGTAAGCAAAATGTATAATGACATCAAACGCACTTTCTGGTGGAGATCGATGAAGAGAGACATTTCTTTATATGTTAGCCGATGCCCTACTTGCCAACAAGTCAAAAGCGACCAACAGAAACTTGCTGGATTGTTGCAACCGCTGGACATTCCAGGTTGGAAGTGGGAACATATTTCCATGGACTTCATAGATGGTTTGCCCAGAACTAGAAAAGGAAATGACAGTATTTGGGTGATCGTAGATCGCTTCACAAAGACCGCCCATTTTATACCTGTTAGATCAAACAGAACTGCTCAGAGTCTAGCGCAGATATATTTCAAGAAAATAGTTAGGCTACATGGAGTGCTGATCAGTAAAGTTAGTGATAGAGATCCAATATTCACTAGCAAATTCTGGGAGGCATTTCAAGTAGAATTGGGAGCAAAGTTGAATCTAAGCACCGCCTATCATCCTCAGACAAATGGTCAAACTGAGAGGGTGAATCGTATTTTAGAAGATCTATTGCGGGCTTGTGTTTTAGATTTTGGTGGATCGTGGGAAGACCATTTACATTTAGCTGAGTTCTCATATAACAACAGCTACCAAGCAAGCCTGACAATGTCGCCATTCGAAGCATTGTATGGCAGATCGTGCCGATCTCCTGCTTGTTGGGTCGAACCCGGTAATAGACTTGTATTGGGACATGATATGATCCGCGAGGCTGCCGACAAAGTCGATTTCGTTAAGAAATGATTACTCGCCGCTCAAAGCCGACAGAAGAGCTATGCCGATAAGAGAAGAAGAGATATATCGTTTGCTGTTGGCGACTATGTATATTTGAAAGTATCGCCGATGAGAGGAGTTATCCGTTTCGGTAAAACAGGGAAATTGGCGCCCAAATTCATTGGTCCATTTCCTATTCTTGAACGGATTGGAACTCTCTCTTATAGAATTCAATTGCCGGATTGGTTGCCTGGAGTGCATGATGTATTTCACATATCTCAACTTCGAAAGCACGTTCATGATCCAGACTTGATCGTGGAAGAAGCAGCGCAACAGGATATTGAAATTACTCCAGAATTGGCTGTGAGAAGAGTTCCGCTAAAGCTCATTGGCAAAGAAACCAAAGAACTGAGGAATAAGAAGGTTCACTTAGTCAAAGTGCAATGGAGTGGAGATCCGCGAGATTGTACTTGGGAAACCGAGGAGAGCATTCAGAAAGCCTATCCTAAGTGTCGAGTGGATATCTACGATTGACTCCAGTGCAAGGTACATTTACCATACTTTGTATTACAATTTAGTTCTCTACTTCGTTGTTATTTTCTTTCCATGGATGTACACTTTTAATTCTGTAGTCTGATTTATTTAAAAAGAGTGTATGAATTAATTTGTATGATTTTGAAAAGTTAAAAACAAATTGCTTGTTGTTTGTGTTGTTTGATAGTGGGTTGGATTAATTAAATTATTAGAACGATAGTTAATTTAATTAATAAGAGAATGAATGGTAGAATTTTTTCGATTAAATCACACATTGAACTGAGTTAAAAATAGATAGAAATATATACATGTGTATTATATATGTTTGAACAGGTAATTGGATTAGTTGTTGAGTAAAGATTTTATTTGCATGCCCGACAAATAGGTAAAGCTTTATGAGTTGGATGTGCAATTTTATTATTATATCAACTCCTGTGAATGCCATTGGATGCGGAGTGCTGGTTGTTCTGTGTGTAATAATAAACGTCACCATAGGATAGTAACAATTAATTTTGAACTACACTACATGACATACTTCTTGAGAATAGGCATACTTCATCATATACCACATAAGCATATGGAGCTTGTGTGACGAGGTTGAAGATTTACTATACGAGTGAGAGGCTTGTATGGCGATGACTATATATTACAGGTTGAACTGACGACTGATATGGACCATACAAAATGTAACGGTAAATTGCCAGAATGATAAAAACCCCACACGGGTCTGGAGTTGAAAATAATCACGTCTTTCTTGTTATTAGATACGGCACATGGATTATTTATTTCCCACACGGGACGAGGTGACGAGAATTTATTCTCTGGAGTAATTAAAAATACACACTCCCTCAGGCTTAGACAGGGTGACGAGAATTTATTCTCTGGAGTTATTATCTATACACGCTCCCTTGTAAACACCAGAATATATCACTATAAATATGTGTATGCTTTATAGGATTTATTGGGTACCTAATACGGCCCAATAAATTTCCAAACCCCTCCCCGTACAAAGGAGGTTATGGCGAAATTTTTCGAAAATTTAGGGTGTTAGCCAAATTTTTGAAGAATTTGAAAATTCTCAGAAACTGAAAAGTTGGAGAATGGAAGCCAGA
The DNA here is from genome assembly GCA_030737875.1 of Allium sativum. Classification (NCBI taxonomy): domain Eukaryota; kingdom Viridiplantae; phylum Streptophyta; class Magnoliopsida; order Asparagales; family Amaryllidaceae; genus Allium; species Allium sativum. The sequence continues at coordinate 340,100,154 of CM060912.1, forward strand.
TTGGAAGTAGAGTTGGTTAATCAAACCACTTTCGACTTTGTTCCTTTTCGAGGGCGAAAATTTGTAAGTGGGGTAGATTGTAATGACCCGGAAAATCTGAACCAATTAAAAAATTTTAAATTGGCTATTTTAGTGGATTTTAAATATTTAAAATAAATAATTTAAATAATAACGATGAAAAGTAAGTTTGAATCGACATTGAAAATGAATATAATTATTTCTAATTATAAACAAGGCCTGAAATGGCGCGGTAGTTTCAAAATTTGAATTCAAACTTTGCCTGATTGTACCGGGTGCAAAACAAAACGGATTTGAGTGAAACCAAAAATATTTAAATTTGTTAGTGAATATCTTTCTAACGAATCTAAAAAATCGAAGTTTCATAGCGGGAAGAAAAAGTTATGGCCAAATGAAGTTTCAGAAAGGTCGCTATAGAGTTTATATAGCCCGTGAAAATGGCCACTTTGCAAACGACCTCGGAATTCGACGAAACCACTTTTTTTGGATCCGGGATGTTAAACTATTGCTAGGTTTCAAATTGGATCGACCAGAAAATGACCATTTTGCAAACGACCTCAGAATTATACGAAACTAGTTTTGTTGGGACCGTATCGTCAAAACATAGCTAGATTTATTTTTCGGGAATTTTCAGAATCAGTATGTGGCCCCGGCAAGTTGAAATGTACGTTCAAATTAAATATTGAATGTTTTATATTTTAATTTGAAGAGAAACTGACTCAAACAGTCGAATGGGCCTACGAAACATACCCCATTGTGTTCTGAATGGGGGTATTTAGCTAGGGACGACAGTCGTTGGGTTTGGATTGGTGTTCGTGTGTGACAAGGGGTATTTTTCGATTTTTAAAATTTATAAATAAAAAAAATATCTCATTCGTCCACATCAGCTCTTCTCTCTCCCCGCACCCCCGATCGACGACGACTAAAGCTCCCATCCTTCCCGTTCATTTTCTGATCAATCCACGCATCAAAATCAAACACTCCAGTTGGGAAATTTGTAGAGCTTCTCGATATCTTCAAATCCATATAGGGTTTGAATTTTATCATTCAGAATTGGGGGAGAATTCGAGTTCGAAAGTTTCGAACTTCATCTCGCCGCCGCCGTCAGATCCGACCACCGAGTGGGCCCCACCGCCGCGCGCAGGTGCGCCTCTCTCCCTCTTTCATGTGGCGAAGGCCGATTGACGTATCATTGCGCGGATTCAAAGAAAAATCAAAACCTAGTTTTGAACATTTCAGAAAGGTATACGACTATATTTATTTTAACTATATTATAGCACTTTAAAGCGCTACGGTTTTTGATTTCACTGTAAAAATCATATCATTTTCGTTTCTTGCCGAAATTCAGTGAAATAAGAGACAGTGGACTCGTGTGGACGTCTTCTACATTCTAGAAGAGACCGCGTATTTTTCTGAGCCTTCTGCTATTTTTGGTGGAGTGGAACCCAAGGTGAGATTTCTAAATTATAAATGATATGGAAAACGACGATGTATAAATTATATAGTCGATGTATGAGTTATATAAGCGTTGTGCACCTCTTATTTAATCGTTGTGTAAGTTGTACGTTCGATGTATAAGTTACATATACGTTGTAAAAATTATATATGTGTTGAATAGAAGTGAAATGCTTATATATATATATATATATATATATATATATATATATATATATATATATATATATATATATACGTCCCTCGTCCACAAACCATGGACGATATTTATTGGTTGTGATTGGTGTGAAAATTGGTTGATAGCGAATGGTTGATTTGAATTGTTTGTGGTTGGAATTGATTGATTGCGTTTGAAAAATACCCGTTTGTGGTTGAGAATTATTTGTTTGAAACCACATAGGATTAGTTTGTGGAAAGGAAAAAAAATATACATGCCGCCTGCGTGCGAACTAGATGCATGAAATCCCCATTGTCAAAAGCTGCGAGGCTTTAAGGTAGAGCCAGGAGCCGTACTAGGGACAACCCCGGTTTTAACTACCGTGCCGTTATGCTGCCGAAATTTTGAATAATATTCATGTGTTTGAATTATTTTCATGTGTTGAAACTATATTCGTGTGTTGAATAGAAAACCTTCATGTGTTGAATTGAAATTCATTCGTTGAATAATATTCATGTGTTGAATGGTATTCGTGTTTTAAATAAATTGTTTTAACAATAAAAAATCACATATTTATTTATATGTATATGAACTATAGAAAACCTTCATGTGTTGAATTGAAATTCATTCGTTGAATAATATTCATGTGTTGAATGATATTCGTGTTTTAAAATAAATTGTTTTATAATAAAAATCATATTTTTATCATCTATATGAACTATATAAAATATTCGTGTTTTGAAATAAATTTTTTTATAATAAAAATCATATTTTTATCATCTATATGAACTATATAAAATATTCGTGTTTTGAAATAAATTGTTTTATAATAAAAATCATATTTTTATCATCTATATGAACTATATAAAATAGTCGTGTTTTGAAACAAATAGTTTTACAATGAAAATCACATTTTTATTATATACATGAATTGTTAAAAATAGTGAAGTGTTGAAATAGAAGTCAGTTTGATAAAAATATCATTTTTATCAAAGATATGAAAAGAATATGGTTTTGAAATCGAAGAATCGATTATATTATATATATATGTAAATATAATTAAAATAAATCGAATAATGAAGCTGCAGTTCGTGTTTTGAAACCATGATTTCAAACGATTAGTGCGGGAGATCCGACCATCGGATTTTCCCGAAACCGAAACCGTTGGGTTCGCTTTGGAAATATCTTTCCATCGACACCAACTTTGTAAAGATCCAACGTTTGGATTGTCTGGAATGTTTAATTCAAATCTGAAGAAAAACAGCGCCAGAATCGATTATATATATATATATATAATTAAATTAAATCGAATAACGACGCTGTAGTTCGTATTTTGAAATCGAAACTTCAAACGATTATACCGGAAGATCCGACCGTCGGATTTTCCCAAAACTGGAACCGTTGGATTCATTTTGAAAACAACTTTCTAATGATATAAATTTTGTGAAGATCCAACGGTTAGATTTTCAGATATGTGTAAATCAAATCTGAAGAAAAACAGCGCCACGGCCGCGTTATGGCCTGAAGCGTCGTTTGAATAAATTGGCTATTTTTAAATAAATAAAAATAGCGATAAATAGTTATAAAATATTATAAACGATATGGAACGTGAAATTTAGAAACTAGCTGAAGGTTGGCTAAGTCGAATTGTTTCCGGGGTTTTGATCTGATGTTGGTTTCGGCCTTCGGGGTTAATATTTGGGAAATCGTTCTCTTACAGATTTACGGTTAGTGACTAATGAATTGGAATAAGGCGTATGTGTGTTTGTGTAGCACTTGTTTATTATATACGCGAGTTGCTCAGAATGACTGGGTTTATCCCATTCTGAATAACTAAATCGACGATAAGAAATCGAAGATGAAGACGGTGGTCGAAGATCGAAGATCTTCACCTCGTTTGGATGGTAACTGATGTCCTGATTGGGAGGCACCCCGAAATATGGATAATTAGTGGTGATCGTCCAGACGCACGTGGAGATCGATGGGTATGCGAGGTATATAGTGCCTCCGGTTTCGTTCAGACCCAGAACGGACTTGCAAATGGACTGTGTGTCTAACATTGGAATTCATTCTATGCGATTGATAACCATCAGTTGCATAGGGTGAATTGCCTGTGTGGCATGCTAAGATGCAGTGATCAGGGCTTCTGTTGAAAAGCAAAGTCTTGTGGTTGATGATCAAAGCACCGCCTGTGTGGCGTAGCTTTGTGTATAACGTGAATTCGTGAGCCTCACACCCCGATATGAACCGGAAACGGGAGAGGACCTCAGGGAGGGCATGCGTTTCCTTCTAGCTAGAGGTGGTGTCAGTGCTTGAACTGGCAGACATTTATATTATTTTCACCTATGTGGTTGTTGCTGTTGCGAGGCGCATCGGATATATTGGTTGATCCGGGACCGATGGAGTCATTCGTTGGCTCTTTTGCGCCCCAAAGGGCGGGGAAAAGTAGTGTTCAGGCATTTTAATCCACATCGGTGGACCGGCCCTGACGATCCAAGGGTCGATGCGTTCTGATCCTGAGACTCGGGCTAGACAGTCTCGAATTCGGTTGGTTCATGATGGAAATCCAATTTCCAAAATACGACACCGTGCGGTTTTGATTGTGTATATATATATATATATATATATATATATATATGTGTGGCGACATGATATATGGTACCCATACCGTCTAGGATTGATAGTTATGATTCAAAATTGTTTTTAAACATGTAAACACTAGTAATAATACCAAACTCTTTTGTTTTATTCGTATCAAGCATATTTTGGCCATTATAAGGTAAAACTCTATCCTCCGGTTTGCGTTGCATTGTGTGATGGGAACTGAGTCTTATAATGGCTTCATTTTTATAAAAAGCATTGCAATGTTTTAAAAAGAATTATTTGTTTTAAAGCACTGGCAATCCGATGGAGTAAACCCGTTCCGCGAAAGTGGCGTGGTCCTTTGATTAGCCATATTATAAATGTGTTAAGTAGATTTCTCATACCAGTCCCATGACTGACTCGTAGTTTGTTTCACTTGCAAACTCGGGTGCCCCTTTTTCTACACGGGCAGCCTTGTCTTCAGGTTTTAGCAGGCTCTTTCTGGATAGCTGGAGCTGAGGATGGATTCTATCATTTATCTCTTTTTATGCTGTTCAGCTCCTATTGTACATATTATGTTTGTTTCCACTGTAGACATTTATGTATAGATGAACTGTATTTGTACTAAGTATGATCCTGTATACTGTGTAACTCTGATGATTACGTTTATCTAGTGTATCATTTGTTCTCTATCTGGTGTATTTATTTATTTCTGTTCTGCTATTATCTGTTTATGTGTTATATTCCAAAGATTACCCTTAACACTGTCATACAGGGTTTTGGGGTCGTCACATGGGCAGTCAAGTAGTTGGAATTTTCCAGATTCACTTGGAGGAGCTCGAAGCAGGAGGCTTCACATATTAGCTATAGACTATCATTTTTCCGCTGTGTACTGTTTACGTATTTGGAAACCGGTGTTTATAAATATTCCAGAAATATTTGTTGTGCTCTGATAATGGTATGTATATACAGTTACTGATTTGTATTTCAAAGTTTATGTTATCTAATATATTTTATTCTTTCCGCTGTGAGTTCGTGATCTTCGTTTTCTACTATTCTTCTATTTCTTTCTTTCTATTTCTCATCCTCCAACTTCTTTCTAATAATGATTCGTATTTCTGTGCACTTTTGGTTGGACGTGAGGTGTTATTAGTTGACTCAAAGGGTACGGAAATTCGGGTCATTACACATACTGTGTCGGTTTATTGTACTTAAGTGTTTAGAAACTCCTATCGATACAATGGATAAAATGATCGACCATAACTTATAAACAACTCAACCAATAAATCTTCACAATATAAAACAACTTTTATAAAATCTACAAATACGTTCACTCGTATATATACACTCAAACTCAATCTAGGGTAATACTAACCCCATCTCTACTGAGTCACGCCACAGAGCCAAGGTAATCACTTAACCTTCAGCTCTGATACCACTGTAACGAACCGGGATTTTCAACTTCGAAAATCAACACAAAACTACCATGTTGCTATTCAGACATCGGAAATACCTGATCATTAATAGAAAGAAGTTAGAGGGTGAGAATAGATAAGATAGAAAATTAGGATAGAAGAAGAAGATCACCACAGAAAAGAATCAGAGTAAAACGAATCTCACAGCGGAACGAATAAAATATAATATATAACATAACTTTGCAATAAAAAAGTATATATATAGAATAACATTTATCAGAGTACAACACTTACACACAGCGGAAATAACAATAGCTATATAATCCTGAAGCCTCCTGCTTCAACTCCTCCAAGTACATCTGTAAAAACCTGAACTACTTGACTGCCCATACAAATTTGGGCACCCAAGAGTTTAAGGAAAACAAAACAAAATAAACTCTGCGTCAGTCATGGGACTGGTGTGAGTAAACTCAAATCATTTGGTTTAACTTTCCAAAATCCTTTTCAAAAGAAATGATAATCATAAGACCGATCAACACATAAACACGGATGGTTTTTACCTTACGATAACCCAAAACAGTTTTGGAAATCAATACTTCTCTGATATTATAATAATGTCTAATCATAAGTAATTAACAATCTAGCAGAACGCTTGCATCTCACGTTCCACATATATAGTATACAAACAAAACCGTGGGCGCTTATTGGAGATTGGATTCCGACTACGACAAGGTATGGGACCACCTGCCGATAGTGTATCTCTAGAGGCGAATACACTGGGTTCAACAAGAATGTCTTGCAACCCGGCCCATACATGACTGACCACTCATTTCGCTAGAGTGTATCGAATGTATATCACCAACGGTTGGGAGCTACCCACCGTTTCCCGAAAAGGGACAGCATCGAAAATGGATAAAAGAATGAAATGGAATTTCTCTTGATAAGTGATATACACCCTAATGGGAGCGACCCAACTAGCCATGCTGCCTGCCTGATTTCTGTCATTTCCCCGTTGATGAGGCTTGAGGTCATAACGTATCTTTTGGAACACATGACCACCATTCACTTTGAATGCCACATCATCATACCCGCCAAATCACAAATTTATTTCCCCAAAAATACCACGGGTATAAAGCTAAGAGAAACGAATTCCTCTGCCACCAAACGTAAGTACGTTTGAAGAGATCAACTTATGCGATCCGTTAGATATACTTTGTCAGACATTCGTCCATTCACGTTATCCTGGGACTGGACAAACCGAACGCACTATTCTGTAAACAAGATAGCCGTTGCATAACTCCGTCTTCAATTATTTTCATCATATTTAATCGCAATGCTAATGTCCATATGTGGTTTTCAGATAATAAATCTGATCCCGGTCTCTCCGTATTGACGACGGAAAAATGGTCAACAACTTCGATTGTCGGTGATTTAACTATCAAAGAAAAATAGGTGTACAACCAACGATCTTATTTCCAGATAGAAATTCGATCGATCAATCATCAATCAACACTGATCTTCTTTAATTTAATTTATCATTTAATTTATCATTTAATTTATTCCTTTCCAATTTCTATATATTTGCAAATTCTTATTTTCTAAATTTAGAAAATATACTTTTTTATTCATTAGAAACATTTCCTTATTTGCTCCATTCCTTATTTTCTATATTAGAAAACATTTCTGATTCTTATTTGGAAAACATTTCCAAAACTCTTTCATTTGTTTTAAATAGATGTTTAAATAAAACACCACTAAGCTAATCCAAACCATTACACTCATTAACTAAATTCACTTAACCAACCCTCACTGTCGAACCTTACCCATCCCTTGGTTAAAACGAAGTCAATCAAGTTGGGTATAATTACCTCTCAGACCTTAACTGAACAACATTTCTAACCTCGAAATAGACAAAGTTCAACCTTTTAAATCTTTTAACTAACTTCCTTACGTAACTCGGATTCTATTTATGAATCCACTTCTTTATTTTAAAACATTGATTATCACTATAGCTTTATAATCCCTTCTTCTTAAATATCTAACTTCAAAATATAACTTTTATTCCTTAATTTAACTAAATAACTAAATAGACAAATTATGGAGAAATCATTAAATCTTGATTAAAACGGAAAGTGTACTTTCCCGAATTCGATATAATCGAATTTCAACGTATAACTCTCTTTCGAATAATCTCTATTCGATAACTCCTTTTCGAGTAAATTATATTCGATAACTCTTTCTTCGAATAACTATATTCGATAATCTCTCTTCGAATAACTATATTCGATTAACTCTCTTCGAATGATTTACATTCGATTAATCTCCTTTCGAATAAACTATATTTGATTAACTCCCTTAATTCTATTCGAATAAACTATTTCGAATAACTCCTTTGGTTTAACTCATTTGGATTAACTCGGTTTGATTAACTCATCTTGACTAACTCAACTCGATTAACTCAACTTGATTAACTTACTTGATTAACTCAACTTATTTTACTTAACTTATTTAATTCCGATCGAATAAATAATATTCGATTAACTTATATTCGAATAACTATGTCTGTTTTAACTTTATTTCGAATGGCTAATATTCGATTTAACTCCATTCGCCTGACTCTAGATCGCAGCGATCACAATGGTTACACCTAATTCCCTCAGGAAACATCCGACCGCCGTCGGCTATCTGCAGCCCTGCGAATCACGCTAGCAGTCGTACGAAATGCCAACTCATCCTGAATAACTATGTTTGACTAACTCTATCTCAAATAACTATATTCGATCAACTCTAATTGAATAACTAATATTATTAATCCTAATTCGATTAACTATGTTCAATTTACTCTATCTGGTTAACTCTTACTGGTTAACTCTATCTAATTAACTCTAACTGGTTAACTCTAACTAATTAACTCTAATCAATTACCATAATTCGATTAACTTTAATCGATTAACTCTTAATCGACTAACTCTTCGTCCATATTCAGTTTCAAATATCGATGTTGAAATCGATTCTTACTTCTATATGTAAATCCTGACTTTTATATTCTATTTATCCAATGATAAACATTTTATTTAATTTATAAAACCTTATTTATAAATTTAATCTTCTTACTTTATCTGTTAAAACAGATTTCTCCTAAATGTTCACTATGAATTCATATTCTGTTATACCCGTGTGCGAAGCACGGGCCTAAACCTTCCTAGTGTAAAATTCTCTTTTAATACAATCTATTCATTTTTTCAAGTATTCCCTTTTTATAGTCTATTTATTTTCGAAAATATTTTCTTTATAATTCTATTTATTTTCCTGAATAAATATTTCTTTATGATTCTTTTTATTTTCTAAATAAATATCTCTATATATAATCTATTTGTAAATGTTTTACAAATATTTCCTTTTCAATTCTACTTATAATTGTTTTTTTCAAATACCTCTTTTTCTATTTGTTTCACAAATATTTTCCTTTTCTATTTGTTTTACAAATATTTTCCTTTTCTATTTGTTTTACAAATATTTCATTTTCTATTCTATTTATTTTCTAAATAAATCCTTTTATAATATCCTTTGATGTTATAAATATTCTCTTTACAAGATCCTTTGATTTTTTATAAACATTTCATTTTCAATGTACATTTTGAAAATTCCCTTTTATCATTCTGGTATTTCTTATGGTATTTAACAAACCATATAACAATGATAAATGTTTTCCAAACACACATAATCTACAACAGATTATACATTACATCATATATCACAATATATGAATAACAGTAAAACAAATGTTGAGGAACCTAGTTGGGTCCCTCCGACCTGTTTCCCTGCATCCACAGATGTTAATCAACATAAATAACACGAATATGATATATTCTGATAACAGAATCAATATTCGATTAACGATTTTTAAATATCGTTATCTACGTTTTCAACCAATTAACTAGCAGTTCAACCAAACAGCCAACACACAGCAAACAACCATCATTTATCATTTCTAAAATTATGTTATAAAAATATAATAAAGAAGAGTTAGTGAGTTTTACTCACATTGGACGGTTATCATTAAATAATGATAATTGGTCACTGATTTGATTGAGGCGTTTAATTTCACCATAAACCCAAACGAACTCCAATTCACTCCCGGTCAGTTCCATGGTGGAGCCGTCATCCGTACGATCCTAATGGATCTTGTTTCGTCTGATTCTGATATCGTATGACGAAGTTACACATTATAGAAGTTTGTACTATTTTCAATAAAAACAAATTAAATTCCTATTTATATAATTAGGCTCCTACCTTTCCTCGGCCCATCTAAAACTTGAAATACCCAAACCCGCATATCCGGTCTTCTTCCTCCAGTGATTTCAATGTGAGCTCCATTCTCAAAAATGTCCATTGCCGAATATTGAAGCCCTCACACTCTCCCATCTCTCAATTGATATTCATTCTGAAATCACCGAAACTCTTATCACCTCGAGCTCATCTCCTTCATCACCGTCTCCCTTAACTCGTCGCTCCTCCCTCGACTGCGACATCAGGAAATCCGTGCACCCCATTATATAGCCGCGACACGTAGATCCACTGAATCCATCCAAAATCGCCTGCAAAATGTAAATCTCCATTCTAATACCAAATCCAACGACGAAATCGATCAAAGATGATCCAAATTCCAGAACCACCCACCACAAGATTCGCTGCTCCTAGTTCCAGCGGAAAAAAATTGTTCGAACCCCTCAACGCGAGTACCAGAACATAGAGAAAGCCTTCAGGACTCCGTTTGCTCACATAGCATATTTTTAAAGTCAGAAAATTGACTGTCTTTCACATTAAAATCCCGTACGGCCACACACTGACCCCAAAAATCGCGGAAATCGGAATCTAACAATAATTTGACATTACGAATCCAACAAAATTGGTTTCGTCGAATTTGGAGGTCGTTTGAAAAACTGGCTATTTTTAAAGCTCTAAATAATCCATTTAATTATATAAATATATTTAAAAACAATTAAATTAAATATAAATAAATATATATTATCGTATATATATTCAAACAAAATATCGTATAGCTCCAATTTGATTTATAACTCGATATTCAAATCCTGGTTGAATCGATATTCAATTTATATTGAAAAGTCCTTTTATAATATAAATAAATTATTATAAATTATTAAGGAATTCCATAGCGACTTTTCTAAAATTTGATTTGGACATAAATCAAAATCTACACAATGAAATCCCGATTTTTCTCTTCCACTAGAAAAATATACTTTACCAGCTCTGAACGTTTCTTGTTTCACAGAAATCCGATTTAAAACGGATTCTGTATATCAAATTGAAGTTCAAATCGTCAAATAGATAATCGATTATAATTATAATATAATTCTACATTCAAACTGTCGTTATTTAATTTTATTCGTTATCGTAATTCAATACTAAACTGAATTATATCTTTTGAATTGTCCAGTTCACACTATATCGTCAATTCCCTATTTCCGACTATTTCGGAATTAAATATATTACTCTATTATTTAAATTAATTGAATATTCAATATTATTTAATTAAACAACCCTTTAATTCTCTAAATTACTATTTAAATAATTAAATAAATTAATTATTATATCATTGAAAATACGGGTCGTTACATTTGACGATGCAAGACTCCTTAGGTCCGTAAAGAGAAGGCCATCACGGCGTTGTGTACGTTGATGTGTGCAACTATGGTTAGGTAGTTTGGATATTCATAGGCTGAACTAGGGTATTGATCCATCATCATTTCGAGCAATGAACGACAAAGGGGATTCTAGCATTGAATTCCTTTGGTTAGAACGATCAAGCGGAAAAGTTTTAGTAAGGCACGTTGAGTGGATGGAGAATGCGACATTTCTATTATTGTGTACTAGTTGTGTAGTTGCAAGTTGCAGGAAGGAGCCAGAGGTAGTTTCATGTGTATCGTTGAACTCATGGAAATGGAAGGACATATTCATCCATGATTCGGTAGCCTATGGTAGTTGATTTCAAAATGTGATATGTAGCATTTCAATTAAGGGCTGCCAGCCAAAATTTGATCAAGGAAATCATTTGAATATGTAGCATTCCAAATCCTAAGCACAAAACGATCTTCCCTAAGCTTGGCTTCACTTACCTCCGAATTAACAACTGTAGCATCACCATCACAAAAGTTATAACATTCGCGATCAAGCATGTGTTGGACTGCAAGAGGTTGCTCGAGCGTGTTGTATCCTTTTCTTTTTAGGGTCCACCTATACGACTGGACGATGTGCAAAAGGCATCTCCAGTATTATACAATGTTTAAATTCAAATGTTTACGCTTCGATTACTATCACTTTCTGAGTTTGCTCACTGCTCTTTGTTTTGGTAATGTTTAATCATAATTTCTTCACTTTGATTATATGTTACCGTCTGTTTTTATTTTTCTTATTGCTCAAATATTATGGTTAGTTTCACTTCCTTCTGGGTTTATATAACTTGAAAGGGGTCTGTGCAATCTAACAATAAATGAACTATGTTTTATCGATTGGAAATCAGACTATTATAAATAAATTTTTATGCTTAACGAATTACATAATATCTGAATGGGGCATTCAATTTGTAAAATTTTACTATTTGATTTTATTATTGATGTATTATATATATTGTTATAAGAATTTTATTATCTCAAACGTCGCATTCTTTTTTTCTCCTAAACTTTTAAACAATTTTCAGGTACTACAAATATTAAAGCATTTTAAAATTAAGATATAGTGAGTGATTTTTAAATGAGATCAATTGTCTTGACAATGATAATTATTCCGTCTTTACAACTATTCAGCGTGTTCTCAAACATTGTTTTCAAAATATATATCAAATTATATCATTTTTTTTATAAAAAATATATTCTTTTACCATATACTTTGACATTGAGTTGAAGCATATGCTATTAAATTAGACTAATTTTGGTCCTTCTATGACTAATAATGTTCATCCACGTTCTATTTTCTAGAATTATATGCCTTGCTTGCTCAAAGCAGAAAAATAAAGTTTGTTATGTTCAATTGTTTCTCCGTTATTGTTTATGTTGTAAGTGATGATCTTTTCTTCTTAAATTTCCGTTTTAAAATAATAATTGGACTATCCACGTTTATCATATCTTTATATACTAAAATTCATCTACATCATCGTTACATAAAGACATAGAGCATTCAGTCTTGATATATTACCTTTTGAGTTTCTTTTGCCTGGGCTACAAGGTTGTCGATTGTCATATGGATTTTTGTAATGCTCTAGTGAATTTTATTACTTTAATGGTGTTAAACAATATGTCAGTACCTCAAACTTATAGAGTACGTGCTATCTTTGTGACTGAAATAGTGATAAAAAAATTCTATAGTGCTTAACCTTGCGTATTGGTCAAGTTATCTGCTATATACATTGTTTAACTTTCAGCAAGTTCCAATAACATTGTTTACTACCAACTATCATGCCAGTTTTTGGTTAGGTGTGTTGTTCTACAACCCAAGACTACAATTACAAATGGTTTGAATCATTATTTATATTCCTATTCTTATTTCGTTTTCTAACTTGCTATAATTCAAGTAGCCATTGCTCATATTCCTAATCTATATAGTTTTCTTTTTTTATTAAAATGTTAACATATTTGAATCTACATGATGAGGATTTGGTTGGACATTTATAGATGAATTGATTCTTTGTTTTATATTAGTAGCAAGAAAGAATACACGTACATTTCAATTGCCCATAGTTTGATAAAGTTCAGTTTAACCTCCATTTAATTTTTCTTGGATTTATATGGTCAAAGAAGCATCTGGATTTTCATTAGCTCAAAGACTTATTACTATCAAATTATGAGTAGGTAAGGTTTTTTCTTCTTTTATATTTCTTTGGCTAATTTTGGATGCATGAATATATGTCCAATATTAAATAATACGATTCTAAGAGATTGTTTCTGGGAGGCTTTGGCAAGTAAGAACACTGTTTAATATTGGTTGCATCATTAATTTCTGAATTTACTTCTATATATATTGGTCAAAGTGAAGCTTTTCAAGATTTTCCAAAATAGTTATTAAAATTCTTGAACACAACTGTTTATACTCAGATATGAATATAAATTCCCGCAGTTGCGTTTCATCTACATTCCCATTATATCATAAATTTAAAAAATTATCAAGGACGGTCTCGAAAGTGCAAAAGCCTGCCTTTTCCCCACTTCTTTGAAATGCGTAAATTAGAAAAGCGAGTTTTATTATTCTATTTTTTTGCCTAATTCATTCTCTATTATCCAGCTGCACTCTTACCCTTGCATATACATTTTATCGCTTCTATTTTCCCATTCTAGATTGGATTTAATGGTCTTCGATGCTGAAATTCCAATTTTCCACAAGCTACTTACTAGATCTTAGACCAGGTACTTTCCTAAATTTAACTGCAATATTATTTACTAATGACCCTCTTCATGTTTCAAATTTAGATTTAGATTTTTGTAGTGTATTTATTTAATATTAATAATATTTGAATCTAACTTAAATTTCGCCATTTGAAAGCTAAAAAAAGTTGAATTCCCTAAAGAAACATAAACATAGAGATACATACAAGTGGTTGGAATAATGTCGGTCTATCCGTTATTGCTGACAAGCTTTGTAAGTTGATGTACATTATTTTTCTACTATCTTCGATCCTTTCTTATTTACATCTAAGCAGTTAAGATTGTCAATGTTCGCTGAAACCATATATTATACCTTTTCATATCTTGAAAAGGAAGGACCAACTTCGGAATCACAAAAGCACAGACCATCAAAAGCCACTTAGTTGTGTGCAGTCCAAATTTTGATTTTGGATCAGGTACCACTTCAGTTCATTTTTATTGCATTTATTAATTATTAACGATTTTCTTTGTACCCATTTAACCCATTATTTGTTTTACATTTCCACTTGCTGATATGAAATAGCATAGATTTTGCATTTTGTTATTGTTCTTGGTGATTTTATACAAAGTTTCCATTTATTATAGCAATCTGTTGTATCAGCTTATGTTTCTGCTTTATTAAAACTTATAACTCATCTATGTTTTCATTGAATTTCCCCAATTTGGATGACTATAGGAGCAAATCTTGAATCTATATATATTTACGCTTTTATTTCAGTAGTGGAAGTGATGACTGTGACTAATTAATTTTGCACTTGCTGCATTTCGTTTTTTTACTATTATTATCAATACAACATTTGGATAAGTGAAAATACAGAGAATAACTCCACGAAACAGCACATAAGAACAAGTTGAAGTGAAAATGCTACGATACCAAATAATGTTTAAACCACCAATCAAAGAAAAGAATGATATTATTCATATTCATATGAAGCACTGATTTGGTTTCTTATTTGAGTTCTAACATTGCTTAAAACTGATGACTCAACACTACTTTAATTAGGAATATACAACATTCCCATCTTTTATTTATTGTTTATATATATTGAATCTCTTCTTAGTTAATGCCTAATTCCAACTATATTTGTAGAAAGTATATCTGTAAATAAACACTTACATCAACACTAAGATGTTTACCATTGCATATAATTTTGTTTTAATGGAAGGAAAGTCTTTGAAACATAGGCATGGTCTGCTACTGATGTGGCTTTTGATTGTTGGATGATAGATACCCTATTTTGTATGAATATGTACATGCTGCATCCATTTTCTTTGAAACTTCATATATAATAGGTATAATTATAGTTTATGAATACTGTATCAACAAACGAGATTGTTGACCCGCTTTTTAGTCAAAGCAGTCACACATGGAATCTCTCCTCAACAATATGCTCAAGTGTTGGGAATACCGTCAGAAGACAGCAAGCGATTTGGTCAAAGTCGCATCGCAAACAAAGAAAGGCCCGGAACTCCTACTAGATGACCTTTTTTGGGCCCAAAAACAGCGATTACCGAGTTGGGCTTGTTAATTATTGTAGATCTCTGAATTAGCTTCAGTTTGAGCTTTGGATTGGCTCAATCGGACTTACGGTTTGAAAGTTACGCCCGTTTCCGTGATTGCATGCAGAACCAAAAACCTGGAATTCAGCATTGAATAGATCCTCGGATCGGATCGGACAAGCCTGTTCGGATCGGACGATTCCTTAAAATGGACAACTTGGCACTTGCTCTTCGCATTCACATCCGCACGGATCGGATCGGAGGGAGCATTCCCGATCCGCTCCACCTTCAAAGCATTGGACACGGAGACTTCGGATTGAGGACACCAACTCGGTTCGGATCGGACCCGAACCGACCCGCCTGAAGTATCTTGCACAGAAGTGCTTCCAGCCTTCGGATCGGGGATTCCACCTCGGTTCGGATCGGATGGAGAACCGATCTGACCTCCTTCGACCTGCTACCATGCAATCAGCTTTGACCGATTCTCAAGGAGTAACCGCCTCTACATTCATGGATATGGCTCCACTTGGCAAAACCCGAACATAAGGACTTCTTCCACTACTTCTCGAGATCAACTTCGGTCGTGACACGTGGCATATCCGAACCGGGTCACCTAGAGGCTCTTCTACGCCTATAAATACACCACAACATGGCTATTTCAAGGGACTTTTCCGGCACTAACACCTCTCGACCTCCATTACCAAGTATTCAAGGACTTTGGGTACTCCTCAACTCAATCAAACACGAGGCTATCGTGCATAAATTCAATCTCTTTTCTCCTCTTCTTCATTACAACACAAGGCTATTGTGTATAATCGAATCTCACGGATTGTGAGACACCATTGTAATTGTAATTCCTCAGGATATGAGAAACTATAAAGTGGACGTAGGCTTGGATTGAGCCGAACCACTATAAAAATCCCGTGTGTCTCCCCTTATTTTACTGCTTTTTATCTGTGATCTGTGATTGTGAGGATTTCACATAGAGTTTGGGTGTTAGGCCCAAATTTCGGTCTAACATTTTGGCGCGCCAGGTAGGGGCACACGATACAACTTCTTCTACTAGCTTGAACGGAATCGGATTATTTGGCTATTGGATCAATGGTCAAGCGAAAGAAAGACGGAACCTTCTCTCGTGCTGAGGATGTTGGCACTGAAGGCACAAGGAATGAGGCAAGCCAGGAGGCTTCCTCTCATGAAAATCCATCAGCATACTTAACCAGAGATGAAATGGATGGCGTTCTCGCTGAATTGAGAACTCAAATGGCAAGGCAAGATGATCTCCTCCGCAAACAATAGGAGATGATCGACCAATTCTTCGCTCGGATGGAAGGAAGGCCGAGCGGCAATGCACAACTCACTGGAAATGGTACTGAAATGGCTCCAGCAGGAATAACAAACCGGATCGGTTCGGATCCGATCCGAACCGAGGGCCAAAATCTGAATCCAACGCAGATGGAAATGGGGGACATTCCCGACTGGATCGGTTCAGACCCGATCCGAACAGCAACCCTGCATGAGCCTGGGGGCAGCAGCCTCCCCTCTGGAAATCAAGGCTTCGCACCTGTTCGACCTACATCCACACCGGTTCGGGTCGAAAATACCACACAAATTCAGCATCAAGCTCCCCGGTTCGGAACAGGCGAACCTGTTCGGATCGGTACCTCCGATCCGAACCGTGCACCTCTCCATAACCTCCCTCGCTTCTCCGAGCAGCAGCAAGGGGGCACCTCCGAACCGAACCGGATGACCTGCCAAGCTCCTTATACTCTTCCACACACTTCTGAACTTAACGCTGGGGGCACCAGCTCTGGACTTGTCAACTTGCAACAGCTCTTTGAAGGCGATCAGCTCGCCAGCCTTATTGAACGCCTTTTGAGAGGCCGCATTTATCAGAATGACATGGATGATGTCAATCACAATCCATTCACACAGGAAATCAGGAATTCCCGCAATCCTCCAGATTTCAAACTTCCACAACTGGAACCCTACAACGGCAGGGCAGATCCTACCGTGCACCTAATGCGCTATAAACGACATATGGAAGTTCAATCGGCGTCGGAAAACGTCATGGCTAAATTCTTTCCCCTCTTTTTGACTGATATTGCTGCTATGTGGTTTCGGCAGCTGGAATCTGAATCGATCAACAGCTGGAACATGTTGGTCGCTCGCTTTATTGAACAATTTCGGGTCCATATCGCTCGACCCAAGAATGTAATGTCACTAATTACAATCAAGCAGAGGCCTAAAGAAACTCTGCGGTCATTTCTTGAAAGGTTCAACGTTGCAGCAACATCAGTTGATCGACCTGAGCCATCTATGGTATTGATGGCGGCAGTATCCGGCGTTCTAGACAACTCGGAGTTCAAAAAATCCTTATACCGAGACCCACCAAGGAATCTCAGCGAATTCTGTCTTGAATCAGATAGGTTTTTGCGTGAAGAAGACGCAACGTCCGAAAAGAAAATTCTCGATGTTAACATGCTCAAAGACGGAGAACCGTCTGATTCGGGTAAAGGCAAAGGAAAAGCTGCCGTCAAGAATGATCGCAACGCTCAGCCCCGCAGAGGGCCCAGATATGAAAAGTACACAGAACTCAATTCGTCACTAACCGACATCTACGTGAACACAAACGGTGACGTCTCCTATCCAAAGCCTCCCAGGAGGGAGCCATCGCAAAGAGAACGCGATTCTGGGAAATATTACATATTTCACGATATGGACGGTCATGACACAAATGACTGTAGACACTTGCGAGATCTGATTGAGGAACGGGTTAGACGTGGAGAGCTACCCGAGTATGTGAAACAACCAACAGCACCTGTACCTGTGCTGCCACCACTTGCTCCCCGGAGAGGGAATGACCCTGGAACGAGCTCCCATCGGCTCGTCATCAACTGATCTGGATTGGATCACTCTGCGTTTTCAGCATTTCTTAGGATTTAAGATATGTCTCTTTGCTTTCTTTAGGTTTTCCGATTGGCTAAATCGGAGTACACACGTTCGGGGTTAGGATTTAGCTCCAAATCGTGCTCTGCACTCGATGACAAACCAATCAGGATTTGCTTTGGTTTTGTACTTTGGATTGAATAAGGAAGGACTTTCCGAGCATGGATTATGTTTGGCAATTTAAGTATCTTGTCTGGTTGTGGCAGGATTCTCAATCTCAACTAAAGTATGGCTTATACTTATCTCGGACCCCTAGGCATGGATTATGCCTAGGGACAGACTATCTTGTCAGGTCTTGGCAAGCATAGCTCTATCCCGACATGAGTATGGATTGTACTCACTAGGATTCTTAAGTATGGATTATAATCTGGAACGGCTTATTGTTTCGTTAGGATCTGGCAAAGGAACTCAATAAAACTCGAGTATGGTTTATGCTCAGTTTGAACTTCCTGGTATGGCTTATACCCGGAAGGTTAGGTCCCTCGTCAGGTTTTGGCAGGATGATTCGAACGTGTCTTGAGTATGGTTTATGCTCAAACAAGCGCCCAAGCATGGTTTATGCTCGAAAGTGTAATTAGTTTTGTCAGGATTTGACACACCTTTCTGCTCTCTTTTCTTTGCAGGTATGGATTATACTTGCAGCTGGCAGGCCCGGCGTGGCCTTGGATTATCCAGAACACATCTTCCTTCATTCAGCAAGATATGTTCTGAGGGGCAAAATGTTGACCCGCTTTTTAGTCAAAGCAGTCACACATGGAATCTCTCCTCAACAATACGCTCAAGTGTTGGGAATACC
The DNA here is from genome assembly GCA_030737875.1 of Allium sativum. Classification (NCBI taxonomy): domain Eukaryota; kingdom Viridiplantae; phylum Streptophyta; class Magnoliopsida; order Asparagales; family Amaryllidaceae; genus Allium; species Allium sativum. The sequence goes on from CM060912.1 coordinate 340,119,465, forward strand.
GTCAGAAGACAGCAAGCGATTTGGTCAAAGTCGCATCGCAAACAAAGAAAGGCCCGAAACTCCTACCAGATGACCTTTTTTGGGCCCGAAAACAGCGATTATGGAGCTTTGCTTGGTAAATCTTGTAGATCTCTGAATCAGCTTTAGTTTGAGCTTTGGTTTGGCTCAATCGGACTTACGGTTTGAAATTACGCCCGTTTCCGTGAACGCATGCAGAACCGGAAACCTGGAATTCAGCATTGAATAGATCCTCGGATCGGATCGGACAAGCCTGTTCGGATCGAACGATTCCTTAAAATGGACAACTTGGCACTTGCTCTTCGCATTCACATCCGCATGGGTCGGATCGGAGGGAGCATTCCCGATCCGCTCCACCTTCAAAGCATTGGACATGGAGACTTCGGATTGAGGACACCAACTCTGTTCGGATCGGACCCGAACCGACCCGCCTGAAGTATCTTGCACAGAAGTGCTTCTAGCCTTCAGATCGGGGATTCCACCTCGGTTCAGATCGGATGGAGAACCGATCTGACCCCCTTCGACCTGCTACCATGCAATCAGCTTTGACCGATTCTCAAGGAGTAACCGCCTCTACATTCATGGATCTGGCTCCACTTGGCAAAACCCGAACAGAAGGACTTCTTCCACTACTTCTCGAGATCAACTCCGGTCGTAACACGTGGCATATCCGAACCGGGTCACCTAGAGGCTATTCTACGCCTATAAATACACCACAACATGGCTATTTCAAGGGACTTTTCCGGCACTAACACCTCCCGGCCTCCATTACCAAGTATTCAAGGACTTTGGGTACTCCTCAACTCAATCAAACACAAGGCTATCGTGCATAAATTCAATCTCTTTTCTCCTCTTCTTCATTACAACACAAGGCTATTGTGTATAATCGAATCTCACGGATTGTGAGACACCATTGTAATTGTAATTCCTCAGGATATGAGAAACTATAAAGTGGACGTAGGCTTGGATTGAGCCGAACCACTATAAAAATCCCGTGTGTCTCCCCTTATTTTACTGCTTTTTATCTGTGATCTGTGATTGTGAGGATTTCACATAGAGTTTGGGTGTTAGGCCCAAATTTCGGTCTAACAGAGATGTATGAATATGTATATCCTTTTCTACAAAACTCCACAAATATATGACATGTGTACGTTTGTTCATAGTTTTTTAATTTGGTAGATAAATTTTCATTGTCACTGTTTCCACATATTAATATTTGCACTTCTTACTTTAGAGAAGTAACCTTATCACAGGACATGAAAAACCAGGCTACATAGATACATGCTTCAGAAGACACAAAAGTGAGAGATGAATGTTGCAAATTCTCAGTGTGAAAACATAGGCATTGAAGACTCTATTTCCATTGTGTGTAGGCGGTGTAGGTTTAATGCTAAATACTTTAAGGAAGATGGATTCAGACTATATTAGGAGACTGCTGGATCATAATCCAAATTGTAATTAGCTGAAAGGAAGTTAAGATACATATTAATGATTATAATGAGTATTGATTGTAATGAAAATGATGATGTATCAAGTGATAATGTGGTGTCAGTCACATATGCAGTTTAATGAAAGGGGTTAGAAAGTTTAAACTGTCAAATTATATATAGTTACACCTATGGTTATTTTCCCTTGTTGATATTTGTACCATACTATTTGAATCAACTATGTAAAAAATTATGATACTCCCAAACGACAGACTCATCATGAAATCGGTACATACATAAACATAATTTTAAATGTGCAAGTGGTATCTTTATCTTTCTGTTTGTTTTCAACGTACATCAATTTTCCTTGATACGAATTTATTTTTGATTACATCATGGAGCACATGTTCTTACTAATTTCTTTATATTGGGTTTGTATGATACATCTGTGTTCGCATGATATATATATATATATATGCTCCCAGCTCCTAGGAAATTTATGTCCGCATGTTAAGTTCTTCAACTTCACATACTGTCATGTTGTCACGAGAAGTTGTTGCATATACAAAATATTTCACAGTTCGTAAATTTACTCTTGGTTATCCTTGCACACGTCCAACAGACGTGTCTAACGTACTGGTATAAAATAACATATCCTTTATGTTTTTGAAACCTACATAACTAGTAAGTTTATGCTTGGAAATATTCAACATTTATTATACTCGAAAACTACGTATAAAATGTTTGAAAACCTACATGTAGTTACAAAAAAGATGTTTGCTAGGAAATAAACTTTTGATTTGAAAATTTTCATATCATGCCATGTAGATTTACTATAGATAGTTCATACATGGTTGAATTAATGCATACATATTATGATTAGATGCAAGCCCACCTGGGTGTGCCTATATACTCGTACTTAATAATATTAATAATAAATAGTAATTACTTTTTATAATTACTATTAATTACAATTAGTTTTATTTAATAATTAATTTATTATCGAACAATAATTAATAATTAGTTATATTTAATGGTTAATTATAATTAAATAGTATTTATTTAATATTAAATAATAATTAATAATAAATATGAAATAAGTAATATTAAAAAAAATCACTTTAATTAATATAATAAATAACTAAAATTAAATAATTAATGAATTATAAATATTTTTTAATAATTAAAATTATTAATTAAGTAATTACCAATAATATTAATAATAATTTTTAATAAATGATATTAAAAATATAATAGTCAATAAAAATTACTATTAAAAATAATAATTAATTTGAAATGTGAAGTAATTGTTTGCTCCAAATTTGGGACCAAACACCGAAGGTGTAAAGCTACACTTCACCGATTCGGTAAGAATATGGAACCGCGTAATCACAAAATAAACGAATAAGTAAGAACACAAAGGAATTTTTATAGTGGTTCGATTCAATATGAATCTACGTCCACTTTCAATCAATTCTCATTATGATATTCAAGGTTACAACATATGAATTTTCCCTCATTACAATCATTTCTCTCTTTTAACTCTCTTAATGATCTACTTTTACTCAAGTTTGGCGAAGAAAAGGAAAGAGGTTTAGCTTTGTGATGAATCTTCAACCACTTATGTGCTTTGATCCTTTCCCATGATCTTCGTAGATTTCATAGTGAATTAGCATTTGATTTAAGCTTTGGAGAGGATTAGAGATCGTTTGAATGATGCTTGAGAGATTTATGGTGTAGCTTGAATGAGATTGAAGGTGTTTAGATTCAATTATAGAAAGCTCTAATGATCATTAACATTGATTTGATCTTCATGAAGTTAGAAAAATATTGTTGAATCCATAGAAGCCATTAGAGAAGTTGTAGATGAGCTTTTAATTTGACGGAGTTTCCTTGTAGAAATGAATTTTCAGCCCCCCTCCCAAATGAATTATGAGGGGTATTTATAGGTGATTTTAGCCCGGGTGGAATTCTGTAATTATGCAGAAAACACAATGACTCCACTCGACATGACTCGTGTCACCATGAATACCATTTACGACATGAATGGTTGAAACGCCTTGACTCGAGTATCAATCCATGCGGCATGACATGCTGTTGTACTGGAACGACATGAATTAATTTTTCCAATATACAGCTTGGCTGTTGTTCCCATTCTACCTTTACAGCTATACATGAGTTGTTGCAAGCTGTCAAACGGGATGCCTCTTGGGCCATACGACATACTTCCAGAATGAAGGATTAACGACTGGACTTGATGACATGAATATTGTGGCATGAAGCTGCTCACGACATGGAACTGTTTACGGCATGGTGACGCTCACGACTTGATTTGTTATAATGTGAATAGCGACATTTTTTATCAACAGTTTAACATCATGCAATGAACACAGTTACATCATGTCGTGAGCTCCTTAACGGTTTGAGAGGACCTTTCCTTTTATACTCAGCGACTTGGAGGTTGGTGAGACATGACAATGGTGACATGATAGCTCTATGATATGAATCATGTCGTCTTACGGCTCCTCCATACGCCATGTAACAAGCTTGCGGCACGGTGGAATTTGTGACCCGACATGATAATCTTATGCCTTGGAGCTGCTGCGGCATGGATGAGGCCAGTACGGCTTGTTTTCATTGGTATGCGGTTTGGCTATGTAGCACCAACATCATTTAGGGATTACCGACATGATACCAAACTACAACATGACTTGAACGCCATGGCTGATGACGCGATATGAACTCAATGTCGTGGCATATGACATAGTCTAACTGTATTAACGGCATGCAGCGATACGAATTGGTATTAATGACCTATAAGAACCCGTAACTTCCCCGGTAAGGAAAGCCTGGATTGAATTGAGAACAAGCCACATCGGAATGCAAACAGAAGAACATTTCATTGTATATTACAACAATTTCATCAGATTACAAGAATATACAGAGTATGAATGAATAAAATACATTCAATAAATATCAGAGATTACAATAAATTACATAGCAGCGGAAAATAATACAAAACACAACTGAAGGAGATATACAGATACAGAGCTTTCTGGATATCATTCCAGTTGTAAATCAGGATCCTATGAATATAAATCTGCAAAACCAAAACTACTAGCTGCCCGAGTCAAAATAAGGGCACCCAGAGTTTAGGTTAAAACAATAAACTCCAGGTTAGTCATGTGACTGGTGTGAGAACTAAAACAGTTATTAATCTTTATTTTAAAGTTAGGTAAATCAAGGGACCATGTTGTATAACACGGAACGTGTTTCCTCCCAAGAATACCAGTGCATAAAAAAAACAGCGCAAGGCTAAATAAAGAAAAATGAAGCTATTATAAGACCCAGGTCCCATCACACAATGCAACGCAAGTCAGAGGATAGGGTTTTTACTTTATAATAGCCAAGAATGCTTGGTACGTGAAATTTCATGTTTTATTATTACTATAAGTGTATAGTGTCAAAACAATTTCAATCATAAGTATCAATCATAGACGGCATAAGTGCCCCATACCACTATGTCGCCATATATAGGTATACAATCAAAACCGCACGATGTTGTATTTGGAAATTGGATTTCCATCTGTGAACCGAGGCAAAAGATAGTCCTCACCGATTCGAGACTCTCTAGCCCGAGCCTCAGGACCCAGACACAGGTGAGCCCTTGGATCATCAGGGCCGGTCTACCGATGTGGATTAAAATGCCTGAACACTGCGTTTCCCCACCCTTTGGGGCGTAAATGAGCCAAATGACTCCATCGGCTCCACACAATCACCGATATATCCGAGGCGCCTCGCAATCCAACAACCACACAGGTGAAAATAATATAAATGTCAGGGCTGGTAGGTCACTGACACCACTTTAGCTAGAAGGAAACGCATGCCCTCCCTGATGTCCTCTCCCGTTTCTGGTTCACAACCGGGGTGTGAGGCTCGCGAATCAATGTTACACAAAGCAATGCCACACAGGCGGTGCTTTGATCATTGTAATACACCGTATTTCTATTAATATTAATGATCACAAATTAAAGAATAACTAATCTCAGCTGTGAGAATTAAGGGAAACGGGTTGCGCTATTGTGTTCGTCTCGGAATTCTGGTTGAGATAGAGTCCGAGTTTGCGTGAATTGGATTTCGTATGAAGAAGTTATGGCCATCGTAAGTTTCAGAAAATTCAAAACAGATTTCAGAAAATTCAAATTTCAGAGTCAGACGGGCTAGGCGGGAAAATTCCCGTCAGGGCCAGGTCGACCTGCCCCCCCCCCCCCCCGGGCAGATTTGTTTTATGACCTGTTAATGACTAGATGCTGACTCATAAGGGTTTTTGATCTTCTATGATTGGCTGGGATTAATTCTGGGTTGATCGGACAACCTAAACTAATCCTAAACTCTATAAAAAGACATGTAGACTCAAACCCTACAATCAAGTTAAAATTAGAGCCATGGCCTCCATGCCGTCACCTAGCAACTCATAATAGCCGCCACCAATTAGAGAGGAAGAAAGATAATCTAATTCAATTCTTTTCAACTTTAACAATGAATCTACTTCAAGGGAAAGCTAATACAACTTCAGAATTCAGAACTCAAGACCTTCTTTGAGTTGTGAGTTCGATTTCTTTAATAAAATATTTAGCAATTTAATTGGATTGAGTTATGATGTGGATTATATGGATATGATGTGAATTATTGACCGCATGTTATAATTATGTTGTAAAATTGTGATGTTATCATATATGTTGTAAATTCTATGATGTTATGTTGTGATGTTATCATCTATGTTGAAAAGTTATAATGCTATCATCTATGTTGTAATTCCAAGATTGGCTTATGTATAATCAAATCATCATGCTGTTCATATGCTAGTTTGGTTATGTTGATTCATATGATAAATCATGCAAGTTTAGATATTGATTTAGACATGAACCATATGCAAGTTAGTAAAGATTATGTATAACCTTACATGTTTCATGACATCTATTTTAGATCTAAAGTTAGGCTTTGACATGTGTGAGTTATATGCTAAATTCTACATGCTAGTTTATATGTTTAGATGTAAGTTTACACCATCGTTATGTTGCATAAATCACATATGCAAGTTTATATAAATATATGTGTTTGGAGTATGAATCATGTTATGCAAGTTTGTGGTTATTGCCTATGCAAGTTTACACCTTTAGATGTAGATCTATGACATACATCATTTATGCAAGTTTATGACTATTCCCTAAACAAGTTCACACCTTTAGATTTGGATCTATGACATATGTAGTTTTATGCAAGTTGTTACTTTGGCCTATGCACGTTTTAGATGTAAAACATCATTCACACATGCAAGTTCACCCCTTATGTTTAGATCTAGTTTTAATTATGTGTATGTTGTGATGTTTTCTCTTTATTCCATGAGTTAGACTATTCGAGTCTAACGTATATTTTACGTTAACGAAAAAACGTACAACGTGGGGTAAAAGGGATAATATTAAAAGATTTAATTGGAATAAATGCCTTAAATGGCATAAAATAATTTTGTGATGAAAATTGGTATGATTTTTCATACCATAAATAGATGGACATAATTGAGTCAATTATGGCCATAGTTAAATTTGGAATTAATTGATAATTTGAATAGGGAAAGTAATTCAAATTGGGGGATGATTAATTAGGAGTAATTAACCGTCTAAGACACGAGGTTAGTCTCTTTTGTGGTGTAAGACTGCCCGGACCCGCCCTGCAAATCCAGCTTCCACAAATGCCAGTCTAATGTGTGAGGTCTTAGGCATAAATTAAATACGTAACAATTGTAAAGACACGAGGTTAGGCTCGTTTGTGGTGTAAGACTGCCCAGACCCGCCTGGCAAATCCAGCTGCTACAAATGCCAGTCTAATGTGAGAGGTCTTTATGAGGTTACGGTCTTAATGAATTAAGAAACACTTAACCAGATAAGCATGTAGTGGGGCATGAGGGAGTTAAGTGGGTGCGTTGGGTGGCATGTGGAATCTTGTGGGTGCCTTGGGTGGCATTTGAAATACGATTAGAAACACTTAACCAAAATTGAAACATGTAAGTGAACATGAATAAGAAGAGGGTTAAGTGGGATGTACTAGAGGGGACCAAGCTTAGGTGGATAGCTTGTGTCAAGTAATGGGGGCCCGTTTCAACCAGTAACCCATACGTATCTTTGTGGGCTCGACCCAAGTCGAGGACGGGACACACATACTGGGATTGACTGTAAGAGGCCAAAACCGGGTTAGCGGTGGCAACACAAGTCCAATGGGTTTATATGCGTGTATGGACCCGGGCTGGTAGGTAAGACGTTGTTGCATCGTGTAGGTATAAGCTGTGCATTCTTGGTGGTATCGGGTTGACGCTTTGGGGAGTGACACACCCCTCTGTGGGGCCAACACGGGTATCTATGAGTTAGGGAGCCGATCGAATGGGGGTAGTGGGTACACCTAGTGGAGATGGGGTAAGCGGAAACTATGAAGGCAGCTAGGGGTGCACGAAACTACCATTATCATTATTAAGTTCTGTAGGTGGGATTAACCTTAGGGTGACTAGTGGTGGTGCAGTATAGTAATTATCCTATAGTGGTTAGGGTACGCTTTAACGATATCGTTATTCATCTTGTTTCCTTGTTTACTCTGTCATACCCAATTGTTCACAGTCATTTCCTTATTTTCTAACTTATGCATTAGCCTAGTTATTTTGGTAATTATATTGTTAATGTTATCGCACTCGCCAGACTTTATGTTTGACCCCCCTTTGTTTCCTCCTCTTTTCTTCCTTCCCCCCCCAGGTGCTCAGTTTGGAACTAGCACCAGTGGAGCTTGATTTTGGATAGCTGTATTTCTTGCTTTTAGAAGATTGCTTGGATCGCTGAAGTAAAGTTCGACCTCTCTTATTTATGGCTATTTTGTATTGGGGATTATGTCTTTCAACTTATGTACTTTGATTTAGTCAAGATGGATATTATGTACTTTGACTCTGGTTTTTGATGATGTAATCAAACCTACGTGTTTACCACTGCAATGAATAAAGTTTTAAAATTTTAGTACTGTTTATATCTGTCTTGTTGTTAAGTTTTTGTTCTATACTCACTTAAAACGCTCCATAGAAGTTAATGCGTTCCCTTTGTGAGTGACATTAATGGACGTGGGGTGTTACACGTGGTATCAGAGCCGAAGGTCACCAGAATAGATATGAATTTTTAAAAGTGTTTTTGAAAAACAACTTTTATAAAGAAGTACCTTCAAAAGTATATTTTAAGGAAAGTATTTTCAAGAGAAAAGCTTATTTTAGAAAGCATAACCCCAAGAGCCATATATCTTTCCTTCGGTTCTTTTGTATTGAATCTTTCCTTTTTCGTTTCAGCATGTCTAGAATTCCCGAGATACCCGAGGGAATAACAATACCAAGATGGTTTAGGAGGTATTTGGAGACTAGGACCACCACTGCAGGTCCGGTAAATGCTCCTCCTCCTCCTCCTCGTGTCGATACTTTTGCTAAGATATGTAAGGACTTTCGAGCAATGGGTGGAAAACCTTTTCACGGGACGGAGACATTTGTTGAAGCTCGTAATTGGCTAAAGGAGGTGGAAGAATTATTTGGAATCTTTGAAGTGGAATATGGGAGAAAGGTCCAGTTAGCTGCCTGGCTAATGAAAGATGAGGCCTTGTTTTGGTGGGAGGTCACTAACGGGGAACGTCCAGTTGATACTTGGCCATATTTTAGGCGGAGGTTTGAGGCGAAGTTTCTCTCACGAGCTGAAGAGAACCTATATATGGAAAGGTTTTTGGCGCTGAAGCAAGGGAATCTATCGGTGAAAGAATACGTCAACAAGTTCATTCAGTTGGCGAGATTTGGCTTGGACTTGGTGAATACTGCAGAAAAGAAGGCCCTAAGATTTGTTAAGGGTTTGAACGAGCCGCTTCATAGGTTAGCTATGACCCACATCCCCATGGGGGCTACCTTTGAGAGAGTAGTTGACATGGCGCTTATGCATGAAGAGAAGAAGGGCACCAATGCTAATAAGGCACCCGAGAAGAAAGGGGATCAAAAGAAGCCGCAACAGCAACAACAGAACAAGAAAGGTGGTAAAGGCAACAATGCTAAGGAAAAGAAAAGATGCTTTAACTGTGGGACACCCGACCATCTAAGCAAAGACTGTAGGAAGAAAAAGAAGACTGGTTGTTTCCACTATGGCGAAGCGGGACATCTAATTAAGGACTGCCCAAAGAAAGGGCAGAGGGCAGGGTCTACCTCGGGAGGACAGGTGCAAGCTCTTATGGCACCAGGGCAGGCAAGGGGACAAGTTCAGGCTCTCGTGGTCCCACCGCTGCAAGAACGAGGTAGAGCAATTTCCGTTGAAAGTTTAGTTTTTCTGTTTGATCATCATGTTTGTACTTTATTCGATTCTGGCACATCACATTCGTTTATCTCTACATCATTATTTGAAACACTGCACCTAGATACTAGTCTAGTTATGGATCCCTTAGTAGTCTCAAATCCTATTGGTGGTTCGGCTCATCTTTCTATGATCTGTCGGGATTTGAGAGTGTTTATCTTGGGCGTTGAGTTTGAATGCAATGCCTTTATTCTTGGTTTCATGGGCTACGGCTTGATTCTAGGTATAGATTGGCTGACTAGATATGGGGACATCCTAGAGTGAAAGAAGGGTAGTTAGATTGTTGACTCATTGTGGAAAGACCCTTGATATTTCTTATGACCCTAGAGGTCCAGTAATGCTTAGCTACCTAGAATCCCTTGACTCATCCGATGATGATTTACATTCTGTTCGCATAGTCCGTGAATATGTTGATGTCTTCGATGAGGTGAGGTGTTTACCCCCAAAACGTGAGATAGACTTTCGAATATATCTAGTAGATAATGCAAAGCTAGTTGCATTGCCAGTGCGCCACATGGCTCCAAGAGAGAGAAGAGAACTCAGTAAGCAAGTGAAAGAATTGCTTGAGAAGGGGTTCATCAGACGTAGTATATCGGAGTGGGGTGCTCCAGTAGTATTTGCCACAAAAGCAGATGGGTCCCTTAGACTATGTGTGGACTATAGAGAACTTAATAAGCTAACTAAGAAGAATAGACACCCACTGCCGAGGATTGACGATCTCTTCGATCAGTTAGTTGGCGCATCAGTGTTTTCACAATTGGACTTAGCCACGGGTTTCCATCAGTTGAGAGTGGCTGAGGATAACATAGACAAGACTGTAACAACCCGTATTTTTTTAATAACATGTTATAATGTAAATCAAGGCAGAATTAAATTCTAAAATCTGAATCAAGAGAAACGGGCTGTGCCACTGCGTTCGCCTCGGAAAAATACGCGAAATAGAGTCCGAGTTTTTGAAAAACGGAGTCCGTATGACCAAGTTATGGCCCAATGAAGTTTTCAGAAAATTCCAAGCCCGAAAACAGTTCAAATTCGAATTCTGAATCGAATTACAACCAAGGCAGAATGGGCGGGAATTTTTCCGCCCCATGCAGGGTTGACACAGGGGCCGACACTAGTGTCGACCCCCCCCAATGGGTCGACACCCATGTCGACCCAGGGGTCGACCCCCCCGGTCGAACCAGTTTTTCTGGTGCACCATTTGTGACATGCTGAGTCTTGTTCCAGAAGTTTCTGACGGGATTTGACGGACCTGATGTGTTTTAGGGTTAATCCTATGGTCTAAATTAACCTAATCATCTATAAAAAGACCCTAATACCTAGCCTAAATCATCATAAATCAATCCTAGTAACTAAGTGCTGCCAAAATGTTTAATTATGGCCTCCACCTGTAACGACCCAGAAAATCTGAACCAATTTAAAATTTTTAAATTGGCTAAAATAATGGATTTTAAATATTTAAAATAAATATTTTAAATAATGGCGATGAAAACTGAGTTCGAATCGACATTTGAAAACGAATATAATTAATTATAATTATATATAGAATTGAAAATGGCGCGGTAGTTCGATAATTCGATTTCAAACTTCAATTGAATATACCGGGTGCAAAACAATCCGGATTTTAGTGAAACCAAAAACATTAAGATCTAATTGGTAATATCTTTCTAACGAATCTGACCAATCAAAATTTGATAGCGGGAATCAAAAGATATGTCCAGTTGAAAATTCTGAATAGTCGCTATGGAATTCAGGCCCTTAAAAATGGACATTTTGCAAATGACCTCGGATTTCGACGAAACCACTTTTGTTGGATCCGCAGTGTCAAATTATTGCTTGGTTTCAAATTTCATAATTTTCCGAATCAATATGTGAGCGTGGCAAAGGAAAACGCGTTTGACCAGTTTCAGTTGATTTTAATCGACTGGAAATTGGCCATTTTTCAAACGGTCTCAGAATTCGACGAAACTAGTTTTGTTAGGACCGTATCGTCAATACGAAGCTAGAAAATATTTTTCTGGGATTTTTCTAGTTAGTATGTGACCCCGGTAATTTGAAATGTGCGTTTAAAATTCAATATAGAGATTTAAATGAAAATTCAAAAGGAAACTGATTGTAACGATCAAATCAGCTTACGATACATATCCCATTGTGTTCAGAATGGGGGTGAAACGCTATGGACGACAGGCGGTGGGCCTCGTTTCGAGGTCGTATGTAAAAGTCAACCTTTTTGAATAATTAAATAATTAAATAAAAAAAATATATAAAATATATTCTTTCCCCCCTTTTTCTTCTGCTTGCCCCCCCCCCCCCCCCCGATTCATTATTCAGAAAAAAAAAAAAAAACTAACCTAGACATCGCCGCCCCTCTTACCCTCGACGCCGACGAACCTATCGCCGCCCACCTCGAAGTCGCCGCGCCCCCTCGAAGCCCTCGAACCTAGCTCACGACGCCCCCCAGTCGAAGCCTCGAAGCCGCCGCACCTCCCTGAACCACCGAGCACCGCCACCCTCGAAGCCTGACGCCGACGCTCCTTCTTCTTCCCTCCACTTCGCATCCTGTGGTGAGCAATTTTATTTTATTTTTATTTTTATTTTCGAATTTAAAAATTGTTTTTTTAAAGTTGCATAAAGCTGATTTTTTAAAAGAATAAAAAAACTGAATTTAAAAAAAAAAAAAAGAATCTTAAAAACTGATTTTTAAAGAAAATAAAAACTGATTTTATTTTAAGGTTTAAAATAGAAAAAAGGTTTAAACTTTGAAATAGAAAAAAAGTTTAAACTTTGAAATAGAAAAAAGGTTTAATCTTTTAGTAGAAAAAGATTTGAACTTGCAAAAATAAAGATCATATTTTTTAAAAAGAGAAAAGACGGGATTTTTATTAGGTAGAAGGAGCAAGACATGATTTTTGTATTTTTAAAACAATAAAAATATAATTTTTACATCATAAGAATAATAAAAATATAATCTTTTTATATTTAATAGCGAAGTCAAAATGCAATCTTTATATATTGAATAACATAATAAAAATTCGATTTTTTACCTATGTAGAGAATACAGGCAACGAAAGCAACAAGAAGGCGAAATAGGCGAAGATTTCTCTAAGTGAAGTTGGATAGCTATTGGTGAGATTTCTGATAAAAAAATATATTATATATGTGTTGAAGTAAAAGTGAATTGCTATATATAAATAAATATATATATATATATACGCCCTCGTCCACAAACCATGGACGATATTTATTGATAGAAATTGTTGTGATAATTGGTTGATAACGAATGGTTGTTTGGGATTGTTTGTGATTGATATTGGTTGATTGAGGTTGAAAAATACCCATTGTGGTTGAAAAATATTTGGTTGAAACCACATAGGTTTAGTTTGTGGAAATGAAATAAATATATACATGCCGCCTGCGTGCGAACTAGATGCATGATCCCCATTGTCAAAAACCGCGAGGTTTTAAGGTAGAGCGAGGAGCCATACTAGGGACGGTCCCGGTTTAACTACCCTGCCGTTATGCTGCCGAAATTTTGAATAATATTCGTGTGTTTGAATTATTTTCATATGCTTAAACTATATTTATTCATTGAATAGAAAACCTTCATGTGTTGAATTGATATTCATTCGTTGATTAGAAATTCATGTGTTGAATGGTATTCGCGTTTTAAAATATAAAAATCACATTTTTATCTATATATAGAAACTATAGAAAACATTCATGTGTTGAATTGATATTCATTCGTTGTTTAGAAATTCATGTGTTGAATGGTATTCATATTTTGAAATAAATTGTTCGATAATAAAAATCACATTTTTATCTATATATAGAAACCATAGAAAACATTCATGTGTTGAATTGATATTCATTCGTTGTTTAGAAATTCATGTGTTGAATGGTATTCATATTTTGAAATAAATTGTTCGATAATAAAAATCACATTTTTATCTATATATAGAAACTATAGAAAACATTCATGTGTTGAATTGATATTCATTCGTTGATTAGAAATTCATGTGTTGAATGGTATTCGCGTTTTAAAATATAAAAATCACATTTTTATCTATATATAGAAACTATAGAAAACTTTCATGTGTTGAATTGATATTCATTCGTTGATTGGACATTCATGTGTTGAATGGTATTCATATTTTGAAATAAATTGTTCGATAATATAAAAATCACATTTTTATCTATATATAGAAACTATAGAAAACATTCATGTGTTGAATTGATATTCATTCGTTGATTAGAAATTCATGTGTTGAATGGTATTCATATTTTGAAATAAATCGTTTGATAATAAAAATCACATTTTTATCTATATATAGAAACTATAGAAAACATTCATGTGTTGAATTGATATTCATTCGTTGATTAGAAATTCATGTGTTGAATGGTATTCATATTTTGAAAAAAATCGTTTGATAATAAAAATCACATTTTTATCTATATATAGAAACTATAGAAAACATTCATGTGTTGAATTGATATTCATTCGTTGATTAGAAATTCATGTGTTGAATGGTATTCATATTTTGAAAAATAAATCGTTTGATAATAAAAATCACATTTTTATCTATATATAGAAACTATAGAAAACATTCATGTGTTGAATTGATATTCATTCGTTGATTAGAAATTCATGTGTTGAATGGTATTCATATTTTGAAATAAATCGTTTGATAATAAAAATCACATTTTTATCTATATATAGAAACTATAGAAAACATTCATGTGTTGAATTGATATTCATTCGTTGATTAGAAATTCATGTGTTGAATGGTATTCATATTTTGAAATAAATTGTTTGATAATAAAAATCACCTTTTATCGACTATATGAACTGTGTAAAATAATCTCGTCTTAAAAGAAATTGTCTTATGATAAAAATCCCATTTTTATCACCAACTTGAACTATATAGAAAAATAGTGTTTTGAAATGAATTGTTTTACAATAAAAATCACATTTTTATTGTATGCATAAATCGCTGAAATGTGAAGTGTTAAAAATAGCCACTTGTTCAAAATAAACATATATGAGTTGAAATATTCATTAATTAGCTAATGAAATGATTTGCACCTATTTATGTAACATTAGAATGAATGGTGTTTTTAAACCAAATAGAAATCAAATATGAAGTTGAATAGAAAATGATAAATGATATGAACTGTATATATATGTACATGCATATTCATTGAACAGGTTATAGCAAAGGGGCTAGAGAAGAGGAATAAAATTTTGTGCCCGACAAATAGGTACACATTTACTGTTTTGATTGGGTGACGATTTTATGAGCCTATTGGCTAGCCGCTTGGCTTTTTCTTTTTCTTTTTGAGATTAGAAGGACCGGGAACGCTATTTGCGATTTCCCGATGCTCCCGGTGCAGGGGAGGTTATGGCGAAATTTTCCAAAAATTTAAGGTGTTAGAAATTTTTTTGAAGTGAAAACGATATTGAAATCATTGAATGAACTATATTTATATAAATATATAAATATAAATAAAATAAAAACGAAACGAGGCCGTGCAGTTCGTATTTTGAAACCGTGATTTCAAACGACTAGTGCGGGAAATCCGACCATTGGATTTTCCCGAAACCTCAACCGTCGGGTTCGCCTTGGAATAATCTTTCCAACGGCACCAACCTTGTAAAAATCCAACGGTTGGATTGTCTGGAATGTTTAATTCAAATCTGAAGAAAAACAGCGCCAGAAGCGATTATATTTATATATATATAAATATAATTATATATTAAATCGAATAACGACGCTGCAGTTCGTATTTTGAAATCGAAACTTCAAACGATTGTACCGGGAGATCCGACCGTCGGATTTTCCCGAAACTGGAACCGTTGGATTCGTTTTGAAAAGACCTTTCTAATGATGTAAATTTTGTGAAGATCCAACGGTTAGATTTTCAGATATGTGTAAATCAAATCTGAAGGAAAACAGCGCCACGGCCGCTTTATGGCCCGAAGCGTCGTTTTGAATAAATTCGCTATTTTAAAATAAATAAAAATAGCGATAAATAGTTATAAAATATCATAAGCAATATGGAATGGAAATAAACTGAATTTGCTTGATTTATGTGATATTTGATGATTGAATGTGTTTGGTGTGAAAATTACATTAAAGAACAAAATTGGTGTTGTCGAATAATTTAACCATTGAAATAAATCGAATTGAAATTCTAAATATACGTGAATTATTTGAGAAGGCCGAGTTAATTCTCATTTCAAATAATTGACCGACGATTGAAAGTCGAAGATAAAGACGGTGGTCGAAGACCGGAGATCTTCACCTCGTTTGGATGGTAACCGAGGTCCTGATTGGGAGGCATCCCGAAATATGGATAATGAGTGGTGATCGTCCAGACGTACGTGGCGATCGAAGGGTTTGCGAGGTATTTAGTGCCTCCGGTTTCGTTCAGACCCAGAACGGACTTGTAAATGGACTGTGTGTCTGACATTGGATTTTATTCTGTGTTGATTGATCTCTGTTAAATATACATCTGTTTGGCGGCGGAGAATTTATTCTTTTGCTTAACGCCCTTCTCTGAGACGCACGAGCTCAGAGGTTGTATATCGATGGACATCAGTCGCATGGTATGAATTGCCTATGTGGCATGCAAGATGCAGTGATCAGGGCTTCTGTTGAAAAGCAAAGTCTTGTGGTGATGATCAAAGCACCGCCTGTGTGGCGTAGCTTTGTGTATAACGTGAATTCGCGAGCCTCACACCCCGGTAGGAACCTAAAACGGGAGGAAGGACCTCAGGGAGGGCATGCGTTTCTTTCTAGCTAGGGTGGTGTCAGTGACCTACCAGCCCTGACATTTATATACTTTTCACCTATGTGGTTGTTGCTGTTGCGAGGCGCCTCGGTTTGATCGGACGATCCGGGTCCGATGGAGTCATTCGTTGGCTCGTTTGCGCCCCAAAGGGCGGGGAAACGTATTGCTCAGGCATTTTAATCCACATCGGTGGACCGGCCCTGTCGCTCCTAGGGTCACTCGAGCTCTGATCCTGAGACATGGTAGGCTAGATTGTCTCGAATTCGGTAAGGACTATCTTTTGCCTTGGTTCATGACAGAAATCCAATTTCCAAGTACGTGATCGTGCGGTTTCGATTGTTTAGATATTTGGCGGCATAGTGGCATGGGACGCTCATGTCGTCTATGATTGATTGTTATGATTTGAAATTGTTTTCAAAACATATAAACACTAGCAATAATATAAAATGCCTTTGTTTTATTCGTATCAAGCATATCTTGGCCGTTATAAGGTAAAAACTCTATCCTCCGGTTTGCGTTGCATTGTGTGATGGGAACTGATTCTTATAACGGCTTCATTTTTATAAAAAGCATAGCGATGTTTAAAAGAAAGATTTGTTTGAAAGCACTGGCAATCCAATGGAGTAAACCCGTTCCACGAAAGTGGCGTGGTCCTGTGATTAGCCAATTATATATGTGTTGAGTGGATTTCTCATACCAGTCCCATGACTGACTCGTAGTTTGTTTCACTTTCAAACTCGGGTGCCCCTTTTTCTACACGGGCAGCCTTGTATTCAGGTTTAGCTGGTTCTTTCTGGATAGCTGGAGCTGAAGATGGATTCTATCATTTATTCTTTTTATGCTGTTCAGCTCCTATTGTACATATTTTGTTTATTTCCGCTGTAGACATTTATGTATAGCTGAACTCTATTTGTACTAAGTAAGATCCTGTATACTGTGTAACTCTGATGATTAATTTTATCCAGTATATTTTGTTGTTCATATCTGGTGTATTTATTTAATTCTGTTCTGCTATTATATGTTCCTGTGTTATATTCCAAAGATAACCCTGTTTCCGTGAGAACGGGAAATCGGGTCGTCTCATCGTGGTATCAGAGCTTTGGTTAAGCTTAGTTCTGGAATATAACATTTGAACGAACTCGTCAGAAATAGAACCAGTAGTGTTCTAGGACGGATAACTCCATACAGATAGGATCAGTAATATCCTAGTATGAGTAGCAGAATCAGAACTACTCGTTAGAGATGGGGTCAGAAGTGCCTCAGAACGAGTCGAGAGTAATATGTTTTTAAATAACGTATTTGTGATTATATTTATATATAGTCTGGTCTTAGAAATATAATTTTTGAATATATAAAAGGTATATATTTGAAAAGTTAAAAAGGTTAAAAACAATTGGATGGGTTGTTGTGTTGTGTGATTGTAGATTTATCAAACCACTTTCGACTTTGTTCCTTTTCGGGGACGAAAAGTTTTAAGTGGGGGAGATTGTAACGACCCAGAAAATCTGAACCAATTTAAATTTTTTAAATTGGCTAAAATAATGGATTTTAAATATTTAAAATAAATATTTTAAATAATGGCGATGAAAACTGAGTTCGAATCGACATTTGAAAACGAATATAATTAATTATAATTATATATAGAATTGAAAATGGCGCGGTAGTTCGATAATTCGATTTCAAACTTCAATTGAATATACCGGGTGCAAACCAATCCGGATTTTAGTGAAACCAAAAACATTAGGATCTAATTGGTAATATCTTTCTAACGAATCTGACCAATCGAAATTTGATAGCGGGAATCAAAAGATATGTCCAGTTGAAAATTCTGAATAGTCGCTATGGAATTCAGGCCCTTAAAAATGGACATTTTACAAATGACCTCGGATTTCGACGAAACCACTTTTGTTGGATCCGCAGTGTCAAATTATTGCTAGGTTTCAAATTTCATAATTTTCCGAATCAATATGTGAGCGTGGCAAAGGAAAACGCGTTTGACCAGTTTCAGTTGATTTTAATCGACTGGAAATGGGCCATTTTTCAAACGGTCTCAGAATTCGACGAAACTAGTTTTGTTAGGACCGTATCGTCAATATGAAGCTAGAAAATATTTTTCTGGGATTTTTCTAGTTAGTATGTGACCCCGGTAATTTGAAATGTGCGTTTCAATATAGAGATTTAAATGAAAATTCAAAAGGAAACTGATTGTAACGATCAAATCAGCTTACGATACATATCCCATTGTGTTCAGAATGGGGGTGAAACGCTATGGACGACAGGCGGTGGGCCTCATTTCGAGGTCATATGTAAAAGTCAACCTTTTTGGATAATTAAATAAAAAAAATATAAAATATATTCTTTCCCCCCTTTTTCTTCTGCTTGCCCCCCCCCCCCCCCCCCGATTCATTATTCAGAAACAAAAAAAGAAAAAAAGAAAAAAAAAACCTAACATAGACATCGCCGCCCCTCTTACCCTCGACGCCGACGAACCTATCGCCGCCCACCTCGAAGTCGCCGCGCCCCCTCGAAGCCCTCGAACCTAGCTCGCGACGCCCCCCAGTCGAAGCCTCGAAGCCGCCGCACCTCCCTGAACCACCGAGCACCGCCACCCTCGAAGCCTGACGCCGACGCTCCTTCTTCTTCCCTCCACTTCGCATCCTGTGGTGAGCAATTTTATTTTATTTTTATTTTTATTTTCGAATTTAAAAACTGTTTTTTTTAAAGTTGCATAAAGCTGATTTTTTAAAAGAATAAAAAAACTGAATTTAAAAAAAAAAAAAGAATCTTAAAAACTGATTTTTAAAGAAAATAAAAACTGATTTTATTTTAAGGTTTAAAATAGAAAAAAGGTTTAAACTTTGAAATAGAAAAAAGGTTTAAACTTTGAAATAGAAAAAAGGTTTAATCTTTTAGTAGAAAAAGATTTGAACTTGCAAAAATAAAGATCATATTTTTTAAAAAGAGAAAAGACGGGATTTTTATTAGGTAGAAGGAGCAAGACATGATTTTTGTATTTTTAAAGCAATAAAAATATAATTTTTACATCATAAGAATAATAAAAATATAATCTTTATATATTTAATAGCGAAGTCAAAATGCAATCTTTATATATTGAATAACATAGTAAAAATTCGATTTTTTACCTATGTAGAGAATACAGGCAACGAAAGCAACAAGAAGGCGAAATAGGCGAAGATTTCTCTAAGTGAAGTTGGATAGCTATTGGTGAGATTTCTGATAAAAAAATATATTATATATGTGTTGAAGTAAAAGTGAATTGCTATATATAAATAAATAAATATATATATATATATATATACGCCCTCGTCCACAAACCATGGACGATATTTATTGATTGAAATTGTTGTGATAATTGGTTGATAACGAATGGTTGTTTGGGATTGTTTGTGATTGATATTGGTTGATTGAGGTTGAAAAATACCCATTGTGGTTGAAAAATATTTGGTTGAAACCACATAGGTTTAGTTTGTGGAAATGAAATAAATATATACATGCCGCCTGCGTGCGAACTAAATGCATGATCCCCATTGTCAAAAACCGCGAGGTTTTAAGGTAGAGCGAGGAGCCGTACTAGGGACGGTCCCGGTTTAACTACCCTGCCGTTATGCTGCCGAAATTTTGAATAATATTCGTGTGTTTGAATTATTTTCATATGCTTAAACTATATTTATTCATTGAATAGAAAACCTTCATGTGTTGAATTGATATTCATTCGTTGATTAGAAATTCATGTGTTGAATGGTATTCGCGTTTTAAAATATAAAAATCACATTTTTATCTATATATAGAAACTATAGAAAACATTCATGTGTTGAATTGATATTCATTCGTTGTTTAGAAATTCATGTGTTGAATGGTATTCATATTTTGAAATAATTTGTTCGATAATAAAAATCACATTTTTATCTATATATAGAAACCATAGAAAACATTCATGTGTTGAATTGATATTCATTCGTTGTTTAGAAATTCATGTGTTGAATGGTATTCATATTTTGAAATAAATTGTTCGATAATAAAAATCACATTTTTATCTATATATAGAAACTATAGAAAACATTCATGTGTTGAATTGATATTCATTCGTTGATTAGAAATTCATGTGTTGAATGGTATTCGCGTTTTAAAATATAAAAATCACATTTTTATCTATATATAGAAACTATAGAAAACATTCATGTGTTGAATTGATATTCATTCGTTGATTAGACATTCATGTGTTGAATGGTATTCATATTTTGAAATAAATTGTTCGATAATATAAAAATCACATTTTTATCTATATATAGAAACTATAGAAAACATTCATGTGTTGAATTGATATTCATTCGTTGATTAGAAATTCATGTGTTGAATGGTATTCATATTTTGAAATAAATCGTTTGATAATAAAAATCACATTTTTATCTATATATAGAAACTATAGAAAACATTCATGTGTTGAATTGATATACATTCGTTGATTAGAAATTCATGTGTTGAATGGTATTCATATTTTGAAAAAAATCGTTTGATAATAAAAATCACATTTTTATCTATATATAGAAACTATAGAAAAAATTCATGTGTTGAATTGATATTCATTCGTTGATTAGAAATTCATGTGTTGAATGGTATTCATATTTTGAAAAATAAATCGTTTGATAATAAAAATCACATTTTTATCTATATATAGAAACTATAGAAAACATTCATGTGTTGAATTGATATTCATTCGTTGATTAGAAATTCATGTGTTGAATGGTATTCATATTTTGAAATAAATCGTTTGATAATAAAAATCACATTTTTATCTATATATAGAAACTATAGAAAACATTCATGTGTTGAATTGATATTCATTCGTTGATTAGAAATTCATGTGTTGAATGGTATTCATATTTTGAAATAAATTGTTTGATAATAAAAATCACCTTTTATCGACTATATGAACTGTGTAAAATAATCTCGTCTTAAAAGAAATTGTCTTATGATAAAAATCCCATTTTTATCACCAACTTGAACTATATAGAAAAATAGTGTTTTGAAATGAATTGTTTACAATAAAAATCACATTTTTATTGTATGCATAAATCGCTGAAATGTGAAGTGTTAAAAAAAGCCACTTGTTCAAAATAAACATATATGAGTTGAAATATTCATTAATTAGCTAATGAAATGATTTGCACCTATTTATGTAACATTAGAATGAATGGTGTTTTTAAACCAAATAGAAATCAAATATGAAGTTGAATAGAAAATGATAAATGATATGAACTGTATATATATGTACATGCATATTCATTGAACAGGTTATAGCAAAGGGGCTAGAGAAGAGGAATAAAATTTTGTGCCCGACAAATAGGTACACATTTACTGTTTTGTTTGGGTGATGATTTTATGAGCCTGCTGGCTAGCCGCTTGGCTTTTTCTTTTTCTTTTTGAGATTAGAAGGACCGGGAACGCTATTTGCGATTTCCCGATGCTCCCGGTGCAGGGGAGATTATGGCGAAATTTTCCAAAAATTTAAGGTGTTAGAAATTTTTTTGAAGTGAAAACGATATTGAAATCATTGAATGAACTATATTTATATAAATATATAAATATAAATAAAATTAAAACGAAACGAGGCCGTGCAGTTCGTATTTTGAAACCGTGATTTCAAACGACTAGTGCGGGAAATCCGACCATTGGATTTTCCCGAAACCTCAACCGTCGGGTTCGCCTTGGAATAATCTTTCCAACGGCACCAACCTTGTAAAAATCCAACGGTTGGATTGTCTGGAATGTTTAATTCAAATCTGAAGAAAAACAGCGCCAGAAGCGATTATATTTATATATATATATAAATATAATTATATATTAAATCGAATAACGACGCTGCAGTTCGTATTTTGAAATCGAAACTTCAAACGATTGTACCGGGAGATCCGACCGTCGGATTTTCCCGAAACTGGAACCGTTGGATTCGTTTTGAACAGACCTTTCTAATGATGTAAATTTTGTGAAGATCCAACGGTTAGATTTTCAGATATGTGTAAATCAAATCTGAAGGAAAACAGCGCCACGGCCGCTTTATGGCCCGAAGCGTCGTTTTGAATAAATTAGCTATTTTAAAATAAATAAAAATAGCGATAAATAGTTATAAAATATCATAAGCGATATGGAATGGAAATAAACTGAATTTGCTTGATTTATGTGATATTTGATGGTTGAATGTGTTTGGTGTGAAAATTACATTAAAGAACAAAATTGGTGTTGTCGAATAATTTAACCATTGAAATAAATCGAATTGAAATTCTAAATATACGTGAATTATTTGAGAAGGCCGAGTTAATTCTCATTTCAAATAATTGACCGACGATTGAAAGTCGAAGATAAAGACGGTGGTCGAAGACCGGAGATCTTCACCTCGTTTGGATGGTAACCGAGGTCCTGATTGGGAGGCATCCCGAAATATGGATAATGAGTGGTGATCGTCCAGACGTACGTGGTGATCGAAGGGTTTGCGAGGTATTTAGTGCCTCCGGTTTCGTTCAGACCCAGAACGGACTTGTAAATGGACTGTGTGTCTGACATTGGATTTTATTCTGTGTTGATCGATCTCTGTTAAATATACATCTGTTTGGCGGCGGAGAATTTATTCTTTTGCTTAACGCCCTTCTCTGAGACGCACGAGCTCAGAGGTTGTATATCGATGGACATCAGTCGCATGGTATGAATTGCCTATGTGGCACGCTAAGATGCAGTGATCAGGGCTTCTGTTGAAAAGCAAAGTCTTGTGGTGATGATCAAAGCACCGCCTGTGTGGCGTAGCTTTGTGTATAACGTGAATTCGCGAGCCTCACACCCCGGTAGGAACCTAAAACGGGAGGAAGGACCTCAGGGAGGGCATGTGTTTCTTTCTAGCTAGGGTGGTGTCAGTGACCTACCAGCCCTGACATTTATATACTTTTCACCTATGTGGTTGTTGCTGTTGCGAGGCGCCTCGGTTTGATCGGACGATCCGGGTCCGATGGAGTCATTCGTTGGCTCGTTTGCGCCCCAAAGGGCGGGGAAACGTATTGCTCAGGCATTTTAATCCACATCGGTGGACTGGCCCTGTCGCTCCTAGGGTCACTCGAGCTCTGATCCTGAGACATGGTAGGCTAGATTGTCTCGAATTCGGTAAGGACTATCTTTTGCCTTGGTTCATGACGGAAATCCAATTTCCAAGTACGTGATCGTGCGGTTTCGATTGTATAGATATTTGGCGACATAGTGGCATGGGACGCTCATGTCGTCTATGATTGATAGTTATGATTTGAAATTGTTTTCAAAACATATAAACACTAGCAATAATATTAAATGCCTTTGTTTTATTCGTATCAAGCATATCTTGGCCGTTATAAGGTAAAAACTCTATCCTCCGGTTTGCGTTGCATTGTGTGATGGGAACTGAGTCTTATAACGGCTTCATTTTTATAAAAAGCATAGCGATGTTTAAAAGAAAGATTTGTTTGAAAGCACTGGCAATCCAATGGAGTAAACCCGTTCCACGAAAGTGGCGTGGTCCTGTGATTAGCTAATTATATATGTGTTGAGTGGATTTCTCATACCAGTCCCATGACTGACTCGTAGTTTGTTTCACTTTCAAACTCGGGTGCCCCTTTTTCTACATAGGCAGCCTTGTATTCAGGTTTAGCTGGTTCTTTCTGGATAGCTGGAGCTGAAGATGGATTCTATCATTTATTCTTTTTATGCTGTTCAGCTCCTATTGTACATATTTTGTTTATTTCCGCTGTAGACATTTATGTATAGCTGAACTCTATTTGTACTAAGTAAGATCCTGTATACTGTGTAACTCTGATGATTAATTTTATCCAGTATATTTTGTTGTTCATATCTGGTGTATTTATTTAATTCTGTTCTGCTATTATATGTTCCTGTGTTATATTCCAAAGATAACCCTGTTTCCGTGAGAACGGGAAATCGGGTCGTCTCACCACCCTCTTGTCATAGCCTCCATCTTCATTCATATGAGAGTTCCTAAGCTTGTTTGAGAGTTTCTAAGCTTGATTTAAGGCCAAAGTTCAATCTTTCTTCATCAAAGCAAGGATCTTTTGCTTGTTTCTCAAGGGTTTTCATTGGAGCTTATCATTTGGGAGTGTTTAGAGTTGCTAGTGGCTTCGTCTCAATCTTATTTATAATTTATAAGTCTTCATAGCATTGTAAGCCCTATACTACTCTTAGATTCTAACTATGAAGTTAAATATGACATGTTGCAAGTTTGAGTTTGGGCCTAAGTATGATTTGTGCTTTGATTCTATCATGTTATGCATAGATTTATCCTATGCATGTTTGTAAAGCTATCACCTTGACTTTGTGCATTGAAAGCTATTACCTTTGATTTGGAATGTTGCATAAAGCAACATAGAAACTCTCATAAAACTTATATTATCTTGCATATGATGTTATATGCGAATCACTAGCTATCATCCTATATCATTTATGATCATGTTTCACCTATTTGCTAAAGTTTGATATCATGCATGTTTTGGGGCTTATAATGTAATATGCAAGTTTATGAACACATTTGCCTCATATGCCACCATGTTTAACTTGTGGCCAAACCTTAACCCCTAATGATATTATGCATGCTTGTGGCCAAATCACCCTTATGCTAGTATGCATGCTAGTGGCCAAATCACCCCTATGCTATTTGATATGTTTGAGGCCAAGACACCTTTTATGCTATCATACATGTTGAGGCCATATGCTAGTATGTTGAACCCCTTTTTGGCCTCAAATATCACCATGTTTGACTTGTGATAGACTTTGCCACCTTATGCCCACCTTGTCATATTGTTATGTTCCCTTTTTGATCTATTTGTGTTGATGTGAATTTACGTGCGATGGGAATACGTTATGGGTAATGGGGCAAACTTAAATAACATGAAAACATGACTTGAAAATATGACATGAAAGTTTGACATGTGTTTATGCTTGAAAACACGAACGTGGACATGACATGTAGAAAACATGAAAGTGGCCAACTCGAGGTTGGGTTGAGTTTGTAGCATAAATCTACCCGGAACCGACCGGCTTAACTAGTGGCTACAAGCAATAGGACCCAATGTGAGTAGTTGGTCATGTCGCACTTAAAACCCGAGGTTAGACTAGGTTGTGGTGTAAAGCTACCCGGACCTGCCCGGCTTAACTAGTAACCACAACAAAGTCTAATGTGAGAGGTTGGGGTGCGTTAAGTTAATTAATGCCACATGGTAGGGTTAAGTCATGGACTACTTGAATATACTTAACCAATTAAACACGATGGATTGGTAGGGTTAAGTCATGGACTACTTGAATATACTTAACCAATTAAACACGATGGATTGGTAGGGTTAAGTCATGGACTACTTGAATATACTTAACCAATTAAACACGATGGATTGGTAGGGTTAAGTCATGGACTACTTGAATATACTTAACCAATTAAACCCGATGTATTGATAGGGTTAAGTCATGAACTGCTTGAATACACTTAACCAACTCAATACATGGTTAGGATAGGGTTAACCACACTTAACCCACTTGAAATCCTAGTTGCGTGGTCCTTTTCAGCAGTAACCAACTTGGAAGTATCATGGGTACCCTGGACTAGGCTGGGGTGGGGCACGATTACTGAACTGATTGTAAGAGACCAAAAGAGACGGTTGAAGGGTGCACCAGTTGTTCAGGCGGACCATGGTCGTGCACATTAAGTCCGGAGTTGAACATGGGCACCATTAGGTTTAGACTGTGCGTGCTTGAATTGTGTCTGTGGTTTACACCTTAGGGCTGGATACACCCTGGGGTGGACCTAGCACAGTTAACTACATTCCATGATTAAGCCGTATGACACCGATACACGACGAGTTAGGCTTATAGGGAGCCGATCGACTAGACCGAGTAGTTGGACCTCGATTTAGGTCTTCTCATGATGTGGGCCAGCTTTGGGCCAAGGGATCATTTCTTGTTTATACTTGACATGGATTGGAATACTAGTACACACCTGGTGCAACTTAACCTTGTATATGCGATGCCACACTTGATCTATCTTGTTAACTTTTCACCATGCCAGTTATCACCCTACATCTCATCTCTGTTTTACATGCTCAGTTAACTTTATTAGTTTTTATACTAATAGTAGATAGGACTTACCAGTCTTTTTGACTGACCCGTTTTCTTTTGCCTCTTTTCTTCCGTTCCCCCCCCCCCCCCCCCCAGGTTTACAGGGTGGGAACACTAGTACCTAGCTTGGATCTTTAGCTGCTTTTCTGGATAGCTCATATACGGTTTGGACTTGAGCACGCTATGGCTTTATTCTACCTTGGGGATAGTTACTTTATGATTTTCTTTCCAGTTTTCAGATGATGTTTCTAGACTATGTTTTGTGGAAAATAATGACCAAGTACTTTGATGTAACTTGACTATGGTTTTGAAATGTTAGTTTTATCCGCTGCTTTATTTACTCTGTTTTTACTTATATGTTCTGTCTTGTGATATCTGCATGCATGTTTACCTTGTTCAACGCCCCTCCAAAGCCAGTGCCCTTCAAGAGTGGTATTGGCGGAGGCGGGGTGTTACATTTGGTATCAGAGCATAAGGTTTACAAGATTGGGCAAAAGTTTTCAAGAAAAGTTTTAAAACTTACCTTTTGAAAAACTATTTTCAAAACCAATTAAGTATTTTCCAAGAAAAGTCTAGTTTATTTTAAAAGGCTATTCCCCAAAAGCCATTAGCACTATCCTTTGTTTCCTCGTTCTCAATCTATCTTTTTCTTCGTTTCAGTATGGCCAATAATTTTGCCATTCTGGAGGGCGTACCAGTACCTATTTGGTTTAGAAGGTACATGGAGGCAAGGGCGAAGGAAGCCGGCCCCGCGAACATTCCTCCTCCTTCCCCCGTGGATAACATTTCTCCCCTTCCCGTAGCTAAGGTTCCTCCTCCTCCTCCTCAGAATCCACAAGAGGATTTCGCGAAGATTTGCAAGGACTTTAAGGCGATGGGTGGCAAGAATTTTATTGGGACGGAGACTTTTGTGGAGGCAAGAAATTGGTTGAAAGAAACTGAAGACCTCTTTGCTATCTTTTATATAGAAGACCGTAGGAAAGTTCTGTTAGTGGTATGGCTGTTGAAAGGGGAAGCTGCATATTGGTGGGTAGTCACCACCACTACTAGGCCAATTCAGACTTGGGATGACTTTAGGAGAAGGTTCAGATTGAGGTTTCTATCATCAACAGAAGAGAACCTTCGGATGGAGAGGTTCCTATCTCTAAAGCAAGGAGACATGACAGTTAGGGAATACGTGGATACGTTTAATCAACTTGCTCTGTTCGGTCTAGACTTGGTTAACACAGCTCAAAAGAAGGCCCTACGCTTTGCTCTAGGATTGAATGAGCCATTGCGTGGTTTGGCCTTGTCTCATATACCCATGGGGGCGACCTTCGAGAGTTTGGTGAATATGGTCCTGTTTCAAGAAGAAGATAAGAGTGGCAAGAAGGAGGACAAGGCAAATGAGTCTCAAGGCGAGAAGGTAGATTCCGGAAAAGGAGGCAAGAACAACAACAGCAAGTCAAGAGAAAGGAGGAAGTGCAACTTCTGTAGGATTACTGGGCATATAGCTAAAGACTGTAGGAAGAATAAAAGGAAGTTGGACAAATGCTTTCATTGTGGAGAGTCTGGACACTATAGTAAGGATTGCCCGAAAAAGCGAGGACAAGGGAAAAGGCAAAGTCAGCAAGCAGGACCCTCTGGAGGGCAGTTGCAGGCTCCCCTCGCTCTTCCAGCTTTTGATCGAGGTAGTGTTTCTATAGAAATCCATGTTTACATTTCTGATTTCCCTGTTCATACCTTGTTTAATTTTGGGGCATCGCATAGTTTTATTTCTGATCCTGTTGAAAATTTGCACCTAAGTACTAGTCTAGTTGAAAATCCCGTTAGTATTTCAACTCTGATTGGGGGTTCCGCCCATCTATCTGCGATTTGTATGGATTTGAAAATCTCTATCTTGAGCGTAGAATTCATGTGTAATTCTTTTGTTCTCGGGTTTATGGGATACGGGTTGATTTTGGGCATGGGTTGGTTGTCCAGCTATGGAGCCATTCTTGACTTTGAACATAGGGTTGCGAGGCTCATTACTCGCCTCGGTAATACCCTCGAAAATCTCGTGTGACCTTTAAGGGTCCGTCATGATTAGTTATCTAGAATCCCTTGGAACTTTTTGGAAATTTGTAATCCAATCGAGTAGTGTTCGCCACTAAGGCGGATGGTCCATTCCGCTTAAGCATGGGTTATAGAAATCACCCTAGTAAGAACATTTGGCAACATGGAGTGGCAGTTCTTTTCAAGAGATAGTTCTTCTGCGTGGAATACCGTATGGTATGTAAACGAGATCCAGGATTCACTAACGAATTTTGGAAAGCTTGCATGAAACCATGAGCATGCAGTTGTAGCCAAGTATTTTTAGGAAAGGAATAAGTGGAAGTGGAACGAGAGGCAACGGTGAAATGAGTTCTAACTCATATTTTGGAAATAAGAATTAAGAGCTACGAAATTGTGAAGTTAAAAGACGGTCAAGGCACGATGGGATTAAGCACAAGAAAATGCGGCCTAGAAGATTGAAGACTAGATACGCGCATTATATGTCCTTGACCCCTACTATTCTGTAGAGCTTACTCGCATGCTATCTTTTAAGTATATCCTCTCGGTCCTATTCTCAATCTTAGCTCTATTGCAAACCCCATAAGGAGTATGACTCGCCTGTTTGTGATTTATAGTTGGGGTGAAGATGTCCAGTAAGATGACCAAACTATTTGGTCTTTATGGTATATGGGTCATAGTTGATAGACTTAGAAGAGCACCCATTTCATTCTAGTAAAGAACAAGAGGACTGTATCAGGTTTAGCATCTGTTTATCTTCGAGAGATAGTGCGATTGCATGGAGTTCCTTCTAGCGTAGTTAGCGATCGTAACCCAATCTTCACTAGCCAGTTCTGGAATAGTTTGCAAGGAGCGATGGGTACGCGATTGAATCTAAGTACAGCCTATCACCCACAGACGGATGGCCAAACCGAGAACGTGAATAGAGTACTAGAAGATCTCTTGAGGCTTTGTGTTCTTGACTTCGGTGGTACTTGGGAAGACCACCTCCCTCTTGTGGAGTTTGCTTATAATAATAGCTATCAAGCTAGCATAGGGATGGCACCATTTGAAGCTTTGTATGGGAGGCCGCGTAGGTCACCATCTTGTTGGTGGGAGACAACGGATGAGCGTATACTTGGGCCCGACATGAAAAGGGGCACATCCGAGAAGGTAGAGTTGATTCAAAGACGGCCCAAGGTAAGCAGAAATCCTATGCTAACAAGTGAAGGACAGATCTGGAATTCGAAGTTGGGGATATGGTTTTCATGAAGGTTTCTCCTTTGCGTAATGTGGTTCGTTTTGGAGCAGTAGGGAAGCTGGCACCAAGGTTCGTAGGACCCTTCCCTATCATAGAGAGAATTGGAAAGATGGCTTACAAAGTGGAATTGCCCGAGAAGCTAGCCGAAGTGCATAATGTCTTTCATGTCTCGCATCTCCGAAAGTGCCTACATGAGTCCGCTGAGGTGGTTGAACCCAGCATTCCTGAAGACGTGGAGGTAGAAAAAGAGGCAACCTTGAGAAGAGCTCCGATTCGTATCTTGGGAACAGAGATCAAGAAGTTAAGGAATCGAGAAGTCAAATTGGTGAAAGTTCAATGGGGTGAAGCCGATGAAGATGCAACTTGGGAAACCGAGGAGAAGATGCGTGGGCTTTATCCATTCCTTTTTGAGGGTACATTTTCAATCTCTTTTCCTAGTTGGTATATCTTTCTTTTTGCTATCCATGTTTATCCTGTTTATCTTTTTATCTCGTTAACCTTGTCATGGGAACCTTAGGTAGAAACCCTTTGGATGAAACATGTATTTGAAACATGTTATGCTTGATGTTTGCAAGTGGTTGCAAGTGTTTGCAAGTGGATACTCGTGGATGCATGATACACATTAGGCACTAAGATCGGCTCACACACTTTCATACCGCATATGCATGAGTGTTTATGCTTATTCATGGATGATACTAGTTGTGCTATCACGTGGATGTTGCATATGAATGAATGTTATGTGCACTCATGTAGAGATTATAAATTATGTTAGGAATTTGCATACATATGGACTCATTTCACTAACATACTTTGCATTAAGGAGGTTTACTGAATCAGTAACCGCCTGATTTTTGCATTAGATAAGTACATATACACACACCTTTTGCATATGTTCATACAGCATTTAGAATCTTTTTAAGGACAATGGTTACTTGTGGATGATGTTTTGAGTAGATGGATGATGGATTGTAGGATACGTTCTTCCTAACTTGGAGATTTCGGGGACGAAATCCTTTAAGGAGGGGAGAATGTAACAACCCAAATTTTTTTAATAACATGTTATAATGTAAATCAAGGCAGAATTAAATTCTAAAATCTGAATCAAGGGAAACGGGCTGTGCCATTGCGTTCGTCTCGGAAAAATACGTGAAATAGAGTCCGTGTTTTCGAAAAACGGAGTCCTTATGACCAAGTTATGGCCCAATGAAGTTTTCAGAAAATTCCAAGCCCGAAAACAGTTCAAATTCGAATTCAGATTCGAATTACAACCAAGGCAGAATCGGCGGGAATTTTTCTGCCCCAGGCAGGGTCGACACAGTGGTCGACACCAGTGTCGACCCCCCCCAATGGGTCGACACCCATGTCGACCCAGGGGTAGACACCCCTGTCGACCCAGGGGTCGACCCCCCCGGTCGAACCAGTTTTTCTGGTGCACCATTTATGACATGCTGAGTCTTGTTCCAGAAGTTTCTGACGGGATTTGACGGACCTGATGTGTTTTAGGGTTAATCCTATGGTCTAAATTAACCTAATCATCTATAAAAAGACCCTAATACCTAGCCTAAATCATCATAAATCAATCCTAGTAACTAAGTGCTGCCAAAATGTTTAATCATGGCCTCCACCCTCTTGTCATAGCCTCCATCTTCATTCATATGAGAGTTCCTAAGCTTGTTTGAGAGTTTCTAAGCTTGATTTAAGGCCAAAGTTCAATCTTTCTTCATCAAAGCAAGGATCTTTTGCTTGTTTCTCAAGGGTTTTCATTGGAGCTTATCATTTGGGAGTGTTTAGAGTTGCTAGTGGCTTTGTCTCAATCTTATCTATATTTTATAAGTCTTCATAGCATTGTAAGCCCTATACTACTCTTAGATTCTAACTATGAAGTGAAATATGACATGTTGCAAGTTTGAGTTTGGGCCTAAGTATGATTTGTGCTTTGATTCTATCATGTTATGCATAGATTTATCCTATGCATGTTTGTAAAGCTATCAGCTTGACTTTGTGCATAGAAAGCTATGACCTTTGATTTGGAATGTTGCATAAAGCAACATAGAAACTCTCATAAACCTTATGTTATCTTGCATATGATGTTATATGCGAATCACTAGCAATCATCCTATGTCATTTATGATCATGTTTCACCTATTTGCTAAAGTTTGATATCATGCATGTTTTGAGGCTAATAACGTAATATGCAAGTTTATGAACACATTTGCCTCATATGCCACCATGTTTAACTTGTGGCCAAACCTTAACCCCTAATGATATTATGCATGCTTGTGGCCAAATCACCCTTATGCTAGTATGCATGCTAGTGGCCAAATCACCCCTATGCTATTTGATATGTTTGAGGCCAAGACACCTTTTATGCTATCATACATGTTGAGGCCATATGCTAGTATGTTGAACCCCTTTTTGGCCTCAAATATCACCATGTTTGACTTGTGATAGATTTTTCCACCTTATGCCCACCTTGTCATATTGTTATGTTCCCTTTTTGATCTATTTGCGTTGATGCGAATTTACGTGCGATGGGAATACGTTATGGGTAATGGGGCAAACTTAAATAACATGAAAACATGACTTGAAAATATGACATGAAAGTTTGACATGTGTTAATGCTTGAAAACACGAATGTGGACATGACATGTAGAAAACATGAAAGTGGCCAACTCGAGGTTGGGTTGAGTTTGTAGCATAAATCTACCCGGAACCGACCGGCTTAACTAGTGGCTACAAGCAATAGGACCCAATGTGAGTAGTTGGACATGTCGCACTTAAAACCCGAGGTTAGACTAGGTTGTGGTGTAAAGCTACCCGGACCCGCCCGGCTTAACTAGTAACCACAACAAAGTCTAATGTGAGAGGTTGGGGTGCATTAAGTTAATTAATGCCACATGGTAGGGTTAAGTCATGGACTACTTGAATATACTTAACCAATTAAACACGATGGATTGGTAGGGTTAAGTCATGGACTACTTGAATATACTTAACCAAATAAACACGATGGATTGGTAGGGTTAAGTCATGGACTACTTGAATATACTTAACCAATTAAACACGATGGATTGGTAGGGTCAAGTCATGGACTACTTGAATATACTTAACCAATTAAACCCGATGTATTGATAGGGTTAAGTCATGAACTGCTTGAATACACTTAACCAACTCAATACATGGTTAGGATAGGGTTAACCACACTTAACCCACTTGAAATCCTAGTTACGTGGTCCTTTTCAGCAGTAACCAACTTGGAAGTATCATGGGTACCCTAGACTAGGCTGGGGTGGGGCACGATTACTGAACTGATTGTAAGAGACCAAAAGAGACGGCTGAAGGGTGCACCGGTTGTTCAGGCGGACCATGGTCGTGCACATTAAGTCCGGAGTTAAACATGGGCACCAGTAGGTTTAGATTGTGCGTGCTTGAATTGTGTCTGTGGTTTACACCTTAGGGCTGGATACACCCTGGGGTGGACCTAGCACAGTTAACTACATTCCATGATTAAGCCGTATGACACCGATACACGACGAGTTAGGCTTATAGGGAGTCGATCGACTAGACCGAGTAGTTGGACCTCGATTTAGATCTTCTCATGATGTGGGCCAGCTTTGGGCCAAGGGATCATTTCTTGTTTATACTTGACATGGATTGGAATACTAGTACACACCTGGTGCAACTTAACCTTGTATATGCGATGCCACACTTGATCTATCTTGTTAACTTTTCACCATGCCAGTTATCACCCTACATCTCATCTCTGTTTTACATGCTCAGTTAACTTTATTAGTTTTATACTAATAGTAGATACGACTTACCAGTCTTTTTGACTGACCCGTTTTCTTTTGCCTCTTTTCTTCCGTTCCCCCCCCCCCCAGGTTTACAGGGTGGGAACACTAGTACCTAGCTTGGATCTTTAGCTGCTTTTCTGGATAGCTCATGTACGGTTTGGACTTGAGCACGCTATGGCTTTATTCTACCTTGGGGATAGTTACTTTATGATTTTCTTTCCAGTTTTCAGATGATGTTTCTAGACTATGTTTTGTGGAAAATAATGACCAAGTACTTTGATGTAACTTGACTATGGTTTTGAAATGTTAGTTTTATCCGCTGCTTTATTTACTCTGTTTTTACTTATATGTTCTGTCTTGTGATATCTACATGCATGTTTACCTTGTTCAACGCCCCTCCAAAGCCAGTGCCCTTGCAAGAGTGGTATTGGCGGAGGCGGGGTGTTACTGCCTTTAGGACTCCAGACGGCTTCTTCGAGTGGCTTGTGATGCCCTTCGGTTTGAAAAACGCCCCACATACTTTGTTGACTTGATGAGTAGGGTGTTTAGGGAGTACCTCAATAAATTCATGGTAGTCTTTGTGGACGACATCTTGATCTTTTCTAAGAATGAGGAAGAGCATGCCCTACATCTTAGGGAAGTATTGGAGACTCTTCGAGCGCATAGCCTTAAAGCTAAATTTTCTAAATGTCACTTTTGGAGGAAGGAAGTGCGATTCTTTGGGCACGTGGTTTCCAAAGAAGGGATAGCTGTGGATCCCGCGAAGGTAGTGGCCATCCAAGATTGGAAGGTCCCTAAAAATGCTACCGAGGTGAGGAGTTTCTTAGGGTTGGCTGGCTACTATAGGAAGTTTATCAAAGACTTCGCAAAAATATCAGCCCCATTAACACGCTTGACGAAGAAGAACCTAGTTTTCACATGGGACGTAGATTGTGATGATGCGTTTCAACGTTTAAAGAGAGCTTTGACCACAGCCCCAGTCTTAGTGTTGCCAGATGGGAGTAAACCATTTACCGTTTATACCGACGCTTGTGGGACAGGACTAGGCGCAGTCTTAATGCAAGAGGGAAGGGTAATAGCCTATGGTGGAAGGAAGTTGAGAGTGCATGAGCGAAATTACCCTACACATGACATAGAGTTGGCCGCTATTGTTTTCGCGCTTAAGTCTTGGCGCCATTATCTTCTTGGCGAGAAATTCGAATTATTCACTGACCACAAATCGCTAAAATACTTGTTCTCTCAGAAGGACTTGAACTTAAGGCAGCAAAGGTGGATGGAATTCTTAGCGTCCTACGACTTCGAGATAGCATATACCCCTGGCAAGGGTAACGTGGTGGCAGATACCTTTAGTAGGAAAAGGTTGTCCTTGAGTCCGTTGTTTGTTAAGCGGCAAAGCTTAGAGTTCATCTCTACGTTTGACTTTAGACCTTCCATTGATTTTGTACCCGGTTTGCTAGCATCCTTGGAGGTCAGACCTACGCTTTTGGGACGGATTGGTGAGGCACAACGAGATGACCCACAGTTGGTTGATTTAGTAGAGAAGCTAAAAAGGGGGGAGTCATCGAACCATCTCAGTAGGTATACCCTAGATGATAAGGGTTGGTTACGTAGGGACGGTAGACTTTGTGTACCACGGGATGAGAATTTGACGAAGACCATTCTTGATGATGCACATCGTTTGAAGATGACCATTCATCCCGGAGGGGACAAGATGTACATGGACATGAGACGAGTTTACTTTTGGGCCGGTATGAAGAGGGATGTGGCCGAGTTTGTCGCTAGATGCTTGGTGTCCCAACAAGTAAAAGCAGAGAAAAAGAAGCCCGGTGGATTGCTTCACCCATTGGAGGTCCCACAATGGGAGTGGGAAAGCGTCTTGATGGACTTTGTTGATGGATTACCGAGATCGAGGAAGGGTAATACGGGGATTTGGGTCATGGTAGACAGACTTACTAAGAGCGCCCATTTCATTCCCGTGAAGAATAAGAGGATTGCTCCATGGTTAGCCTCCGTATACATTCAAGAGATAGTTCGTTTGCACAGTGTTCCTTCTAGCATAGTGAGCGACCGCGATCCTATCTTTACTAGCGAATTTTGGAAGAGCTTGCAAGAGGCGGTAGGGACTCAGTTATGTTTGAGCGCCACATATCATCCTCAGACGGACGGCCAGACTGAGAGGGTGAATCGTATTCTAGAGGACCTATTGAGGTTGTGTGTCTTAGACTTCGGAGGTACATGGGAGGAATATCTTCCGTTGGTAGAGTTCGCATATAATAATAGCTTCCAGTCTAGCATTGGCAAGGCACCGTTCGAGGCTCTTTATGGACGGCCATGTCGTTTGCCTACATGTTGGTGGGAGTCTACGGATAAGATCTTGCTTGGACCCAATATGATCAGAGAGACTTCGGAAAAGATCGATTTGATTCGAAGGAGGATAAAGACGACGCAAGATAGGCAGAAATCTTATGCGGACAAGAGGAGGACAGATCTTGAGTTTGATATTGGGGACATGGTCTTTGTCAAGGTGTCTCCATTACGGAACGGCATTCGCTTTGGGTCCGTTGGGAAGTTAGCACCAAGGTTCGTATGGCCGTTTCCTATTAAGGAGAGGATTGGGCAGATGGCGTATAGAGTGGATTTGCCCGAGAGACTTAGTGGTGTACACGATGTATTCCATGTATCACATTTGAGGAAGTGCTTGCACGAGACCGCGGAAGTGGTAAATCCGAGCTTGCTTAGAGAGGTGGAGATAGAGCGCGATGCGACGATTCGACGAGCTCCAACGTGCATTCTTGGGTCGAAGATTAAGAAGTTAAGGAATCGAGAGATCAAGCTAGTCAAAGTGCAATGGGGAGATGATGAGAGCAACGCTACTTGGAAGACGGAAGAGAAGATGCGTTCATTGTACCCTTTTCTTTTTGAGGGTATGTTTTTTAATTTCTCCTTTATCGCTTAGCTTGTACTTATCTTATCATTATTATGTCCTCTCGCTGGTATCTTTGACCTTTAGATAGGGTAGTCCTATGGTTGAAACATGTGTTTGAGACATGTTATGTATGATGGATGCATGTGGATGCAAGTGGTTGCTAGTGGTTGCTCATGGATGCATATACACACACTTTAGGAACTAGATCGGCTCAGTCACTTCATATTGCATATTGCATATAAATGTGTGTGCATATTTAAGTTAATGGATGTATAATGGTTGTACTATCATATGGATGCTGCATTTTGGTGAATGGTTGTGCACACATGTAGAAATGATATGTATCGATAGGATTCTTTTGCATATATAATGGATGCGTGACACTATCATGGTTTGCATTAAGGAGGTCAACTGAATCAGTAGACCGCCTGATTTTGCATTAGATAGAGAACATATACACACACTGCTTGCATATGTTCATACAACATTAGGATTTTATAAGGACAATGGATGACTATGTTTGATGGTTGAGTATATGGTTGTTTGGATGTTAGGATATGCATTCTCCTTAACTTGGAGATTTCGGGGGCGAAATCCTTTAAGGAGGGGAGAATGTAACACCCCGTATTTCTGTTAATATTAATGATCACAAATTAAAGAATAACTAGTCTCAGATGTGAGAATTAAGGGAAACGTGTGCGCTATTGTGTTCGTCTCGGAATTCTGGTTGAGATAGAGTCCGAGTTTGCGTGAATTGGACTTCGTATGAAGAAGTTATGGCCATAGGAAGTTTCAGAAAATTCAAAACAGATTTCAGAAAAATCAAATTTCAGAGTCAGACGGGTTATACGGGAAAATTCCCGCCAGGGCCAGGTCGACTTGGGGTCGACCTGCCCCTGCCCCCCGGGCAGATTTGTTTTATGACCTGTTAATGACTAGATGCTGACTCATTAGGGTTTTTGATCTGCTCTGATTGGCTGGGATTAATTCTGGGTTGATCGGACGACCTAAACTAATCCTAAACTCTATAAAAAGACATGTAGACTCAAACCCTAAAATCAAATTAAAATTAGATCCATGGCCTCTATGCCGTCACCTAGCAACTCAAAATAGCCGCCACCAATTAGAGAGGAAGAAAGCTATTCTAATTCAATTCTTTTCAACTTTAACTACGAATCTACTTCAAGGGAAAGCTAATACAACTTCAGAACTCAGAATTCAAAACTCAAGACCTTCTTTGAGTTGCGAGTTCGATTTCTTTAATAAAATAATTAGGAATTTAATTGGATTGAGTTATGATGTGGATTATATGGATATGATGTGAATTATTGACCGCATGTTATAATTATGTTGTAAAATTGTGATGTTATCATATATGTTGTAAATTCTATGATGTTATGTTGTGATGTTATCATCTATGTTGAAAAGTTATAATGCTATCATCTATGTTGTAATTCCAAGATTGGCTTATGTATAATCAAATCATCATGCTGTTCATATGCTAGTTTGGTTATGTTGATTCGTATCATAAATCATGCAAGTTTAGATATTGATTTAGACATGAACCATATGCAAGTTAGTAAAGATTATGTATAACCTTATATGTTACATGACATCTATTTTAGATCTAAAGTTAGGCTTTGACATGTGTGAGTTATATGCTAAATTCTACATGCTAGTTTATATGTTTAGATGTAAGTTTACACTATCGTTATGTTGCATAAATCACATATGCAAGTTTATATAAATATATGGGTTTGGAGTATGAATCATGTTATGCAAGTTTGTGGTTATTGCCTATGCAAGTTTACACCTTTAGATGTAGATCTATGACATACATGATTTATGCAAGTTTATGACTATTCCCTAAACAAGTTCACACCTTTAGATTTGGATCTATGACATATGTAGTTTTATGCAAGTTGTAACTTTGGCCTATGCAAGTTTTAGATGTAGAACATCATTCACACATGCAAGTTCACCCCTTATGTTTAGATCTAATTTTAATTATGTGTATGTTGTGATGTTTTCTCTTTATTCCATGAGTTAGACTATTCGAGTCTAACGTATATTTTCCGTTAACGAACAAACGTACAACGTGGGGTAAAGGGGATAATATTAAAAAAATTAATTGACATAAATGCCTTAAATGGCATAAAATAAATTTGTGATGAAAATTGGTATGATTTTTCATACCATAAATAGATGGACATAATTGAGTCAATTACGGCCATAGTTAAATTTGGAATTAATTGATAATTTGAATAGGGAAAGTAATTCAAATTGGGGGATGATTAATTAGGAGTAATTAACCGTCTAAGACACGAGGTTAGGCTCTTTTGTGGTGTAAGACTGCCCGGACCCGCCCGACAAATCCAGCTGCCACAAATGCCAGTCTAATGTGGGAGGTCTGAGGCATAAATTAAATATGTAACAATTGTAAAGACATGAGGTTAGGCTCGTTTGTGGTGTAAGACTGCCCGGACCCGCCCGACAAATCCAGCTACCACAAATGCCAGTCTAATGTGAGAGGTCTTTATGAGGTTACGGTCTTAATGAATTAAGAAACACTTAACCAGATAAGCATGTAGTGGGGCATGAAGGGGTTAAGTGGGTGCCTTGGGTGGCATGTGGAATCTAGTGGGTGCCTTGGGTGGCATTTGAAATACGATTAGAAACACTTAACCAAAACTGAAACATGTAAGTGAACATGAATAAGAAGAGGGTTAAGTGGGATGTACTAGAGGGGACCAAGCTTAGGTGGATAGCTTGCGTCAAGTAATGGGGGCCCGTTTCAAACAGTAACCCATACGTATCTTTGTGGGCTCGACCCAAGTCAAGGACGGGACACGCTTACTAGGCTTGACTGTAAGAGGCCAAAACCGGGTTAGCAGTGGCAACGCAAGTCCAACGGGTTCATATGCGTGTGTGGACCCGGGCTGGTAGGTAAGACGTTGTTACATCATGTAGGTATAAGCCGTGCATTCTT
This sequence comes from Allium sativum, assembly GCA_030737875.1. Taxonomy (NCBI): domain Eukaryota; kingdom Viridiplantae; phylum Streptophyta; class Magnoliopsida; order Asparagales; family Amaryllidaceae; genus Allium; species Allium sativum. Next base: position 340,159,236 of record CM060912.1, read on the forward strand.
GGTGGTATCGGGTTGCCACTTTGGGGAGTGATACACCCCACTGTGGGGCCAACACGGGTATCTACGAGTTAGGGAGCCGATCAAATGGGGGTAGTGGGTACACCTAATGGAGATAGGGGCAGGCGGCACCTATGAAGGCAGCTAGGGGTGCACGAAACTACCATTATCATTATTAAGTTCTGTAGGCGGGATCAACCTTAGGGTGACTAGTGGTGTGCAGTATAGTATAGTAGTGGTGGTGCAGTATAGTAATTATCCTATAGTGGTTAGGGTACGCTTTAACGATATCGTTATTCATCTTGTTTCCTTGTTTACTCTGTCATACCCAATTGTTCACAGTCATTTCCTTATTTTCCAACTTATGCCTTAGCCTAGTTATTTTGGTAATTATATTGTTAAAGTTATCGCACTCGCCAGACTTTATGTCTGACCCCCCATTGTTTCCTCCTCTTTTCTTCCTTCTCCCCCTCAAGGTGCTCAGGTTGGAACTAGCACCAGTGGAGCTTGATTTTGGACAGCTGTATTTCTTGCTTTTAGAAGATTGCTTGGATCGCTGAAGTAAAGTTCATACTCTATTATTTATGTCTATTTTGTATTGGGGATTATGTCTTTCAACTTATGTACTTTGATTTAGTCAAGATGGATATTATGTAGTTTGACTCTGGTTTTTGATGATGTAATCAAACCTATGTGTTTACCGCTGCAATGAATAATGTTTTAAAGTTTTAGTATTGTTTATATCTGTCTTGTTGTTAAGTTTCTGTTCTATACTCACTTAAAATGCTCAATAGAAGTTAGTGCATTCCCTTTGTGAGTGACATTAATGGACGTGGGGTGTTACAATCATCAACCACAAGACTTTGCTTTTCAACAGAAGCCTTGATCAATTGCCACTTAGGCATGCCACACAGGCAATTCACACCATGCGACTGATGTCTATCGATATACAACCTCTGATCCCGTACGTCTCAGAGAAGGGTAAAGTAAGGGAATGAATTTCCCTTCACCAGTCAGATGTATATTTAATAGAGATCAATCAACACAGAGAAAAATCCAATGTCAGACACACAGTCCATACAAGTTCGTTCTAGGTCTGAACGAAATCGGAGGAACCTTATTCCTCGCATATCCATCGATCTCCAAGTACGTCTGGACGATCACCAACTGATTCCCTCCTCTTGGGTGTACAACCCAATCAAGATCATCGGTAATCACCCAAACGATGTGAAGACCTCCGGTCTTCGACCACCGTCTTCATCCTCGACACATCGTCAAATCAGTTATTTAGAATGGGATAAACCCGGTCTTTCTGAATAACTCGCGTATATAATAAACAAGTGTTACACAAACACGACATACGCCTCATTCCAATTCAGAATATTCTTTTATTCAAATATTCTTATACTTTGGGAAAGGTTCCTATTAATTTTATCAAAGATAAATTCTTTAAATTTATTCTTTAATCTTCTTTTGAATATCAATTCAAATTAGTCGGGATTAGCGAACCACACTGAAGTAATCATTTATTTCATTTCCCAATCCCAACCTATTCATCCCATGAAGTAAATCTAGTCATACTTCATATCTAACACCACGGTGTTATAGGTAAATTCAATTACCATTTCACGTTCAAATCTAATTAAAGATTTGACTATCGCCTGGAGCAAAATTGGTGATACTCCATTCTCTATTATTTCAATCTATTTAAAGATTCATTAAAACTCCACTTGGTTTTAATCCTCCCAATAATCACTATCAATGATTATTTAACTTGGGAAATCATATTCTGTCTTTAACTGGGTTAAAGAACCAATGTCATTTAAAACACGGTTCACGATAAGCCCAAAATCACATTCTATTCCTTCAGCTGTAACACCCCGTATTATCTATTAACGTTGTAATAATGAATCCTAGAATACTTAATTTAAAATGTAAGAATTAAGGGAAATGGGTTACGCCATTTTGTTCGTCTCGGAATTCTGGTTGAGATAGAGTCCGAGTTTGCGTAAATTGGACTTCGTATGAAGAAGTTATGGCTGTTAGAAGTTTCAGAAAATTCAAATAATTTCAAACAGCTCGAAAGAACAAGTTCAAAATTTAAACAGAAGCCAGAAACGAGCTGGGCGGGAAAATTCCCGCCCAGGCAGGTCGACCAGGGGGTCGGACCTAGTGTCGACCTCCCCCCTCATAGGTCGACCTAGGGTTCAACCTTAGGGTCGACCTGGCCCCCGGCCAGATCTGAAATTCGAACGACTGCTGACTCGCTGCTGAGTCACTAGGGTTTCTGAATGGACCTGATCATGTCTGAGTGGCTGTGATTAACCGTAGGTTCATCTGACGGCTATAATCAAACTGAAATTCTATATAAATAACTCAATGCTTAAACTAAAAACACACAGAAAAATAAACCTAGAACTGAAATGCCGTCAGTAGAAGACTTGGAGTAGCCGTCACTTCCAATTCAAAGAAAGTTGAAGCTTACATCTAAAATCAAATTAAAACTAGTTTAATTCAACGATATTCATCAAAGACGCGCATCTCCAATTTCAGAATTCAGATTTCAGAACGCAAGAATTTCTTTTAGTTTGTAAGTTAGTTGTTACGTATATTTAAACATTCCTTTCGACCGAATTCATGACATGTTGTAATTGGGGTATAGTATGATGCCTATGTATAAAATTTGATTCTCGTCTATCTTAAAGTATCGTTGTAATTAATCTTATCTATATGTTTATGGCGATGAACATGTTGTATATTTCATGTCTATATGCTTACGGCAATGAACATGTTGTATATTTCATGTCTATATGCTTGGGTGATGTACAACATCGTATGATATTACGATTAAGTAAAGAACTTATTATGCCAACAAAATGGTAAAACATGTCATGTTGTAATTTGGTTGTTATTTGCAAGTTTAGGATCTAAATCACATGTTTACATGTTAGATTTACATTTATGAATATTTAGAACTATGCCAAGTTGAATTTATTTATGTTGTAAAAGTGGACTTGAAGTCCTCTTATGTTGTTAACATCATGCTAAATTGTGATAAGAAAATGATTATGATAGCTTTCTTATGTTTTTACATACATAAGATTATATGCTAAGTTGTGGGTTGAAACTATGATTATATCTTAAACTTTCATGCTGGACCTTTATCGAGTTTACATGACCATTAGATTCAACTTAGTCACAAGTTCACCTTTACCCAAGTGATTAAAGTTAAGTGACATACATCTATGCCAAGTTACATGTGAAAAGTTAAATGTATGCTATTATATGATCATTTCATGTTCTTTGTTTATTGCCCCTTTTTGTTTATGGGCTTGGGCTAATTTGCTAGCCCAACATTTTATGTGATTTATGCATACGTTCCACAGAGGTAGCGATGGGAAATATGAAAATTCATGGCATAGATTTGTTCATTTAATGGTATATTTGATATACCATTTATGTTGAGCATAATCACAGGATAATTATGCCGTGGTTAAATTAAATTAAATTCACATAAAGGAAATTTGACATATATAGAAAAATATGAAATTAGAAAATATTCCTAACCCGAGATTAGACTGAGTTGTGGTGTAAATCTGCCCGGAACCGACCGGCATATCCAGTGACCACAACAAGACCTGTCTAATGTGGGTGGTTAGTGCATCAAGCCCAAAAAGAACCCGAGGTTAGACTGAGTTGTGGTATAAATCTGCCTGGAACCGACCGACATATCCAGTGACCACAACAAGACCTGTCTAATGTCAGTGGTTGGTGCTTTAATAAATTAAAGCTAAGTCAGGATTTGCAGGGTTAAGTAAATTAGGAAAACACTTAACCGATTCAACATGTTAACTAAAACGAATGGGCTGGGTTAGGTAAACTTGGACACTTAACCAAATAAACATGTTATTAAAAAACCCTAGTAACGGGGACCCATTTCAGCAGTAACCCACATAGATGTATCATGGTACCCTGAAACTAGGCAGGGTGGGGCACGATTACTGGGCTGAATTATAAGCGGTCAAAACGTCAGCGGTTGGTGGGCTAGTGTAGGTTCCGACGGAGTATGGGCGTGCACGTACTCCAGAGTGGAAAAATCAGGCATTGGGCATCAGTAGTGTACACTGTGCATCATGAATCAGGTCGGGTTGCCACCAGAGGGACTGATACACCCCATGGTGGAACCAGCACAAGTGACCACAATCAAGCGGGGCCGAAGGACACAGAACATGAATACATGCGAGTAGGAGCCGATCGTTAAGGGGATCGTTTGTTGTAAACACGTGGGCTGGTTGAACCAATGGTTAAGTAGGTGCATAGACTATAGTAATGGGTGCGATCACATGTCCCTCATATCTTATATTAGGGTATTTTCCTATGTTCTGTTACCACTGTCATGATCCCTTTTCTTGTTTAAATACTAGTAACCACTGAACTTACCAGACATATTGTCTGACCGTTTTCTTTCGTTTTCTTTTCTTCAGGTGCCCTCCCTCAGGTCCACAGGGAGGAAATACTCCAGCTTAAATCAGACTCTTTACAAGCTTCAAGAAAGTAGTTGTTTGACTTGGACTTTCTTGCATTGGCTATGGCTTTGGATATGATCCTTGGGGATTTATGCATTTTCACTTTTTGGTTTTATGCTTCTTTATTGAATAATCAAGACAGAAATTATGGTGTAATGTTTTGAAGTTGTTTTGAGACAATTTGATGTAATGCTTTTGTATTAAACCACGTATGCAATAAATGTTTGAATTTCCACTGCTTAAATTTATCTATCCTGTAAATTTTTATGTGTCTTATACCTATAACCCTCCACCAAAGTTAAGGCATTCCCTTTGTGAGTGACCTGAATGGAGGTGGGGTGTCTCACTTGGTATCAGAGCAAAAGGTTTACCAGATCAGATAAGAGTTTTTGAAAACTATCTTTCAAAAAGGAAATATAAAGAGGCATTTTACAAGTAAAAGTGTTGTTTTAAATTTAAAAAGGCATAATCCCCAAAGCCATATGCACTATCTTTCTATCCTTCGTTTTGAATCTTTTATTTTTCGTTTCAGCATGTCTGGGAATCTTAACCTTCCAGAGGGTGTGCCAATACCTAGCTAGTTCAGGAGGTACCTAGAGGCTAGGGCCAACGACGCAGGCCCAGCAGATATTCCTCCTCTAGGTGCAGCAGTTCCTCCTCCTCCTCCTCGTGCAAATGCTTTCTCAAAGATCTGTAGAGATTTTAGGGCCATGGGTGGAAAGGATTTCAAGGGAACCGAATCATTCGTAGAAGCGAGAAACTGAGGATCTGTTCATTATCTTCAAGGTGGACGATAGGCAAAAGGTACAGTTGGCAGTATGGTTGCTCAAAGACGAAGCTTCCTATTGGTGGGAAGTTAATAACACTGAAAGACCTGTTGACATGTGGATGGATTTCAGGATAAGGTTTGAGATGAAATTCCTCTCACAAGCTGAACGAAGTTTACAGCTGGAAAAGTTCTTATCTCTTAAGCAAGGAAGCATGACGGTCAAGGAGTACGTCAATCAATTCAATCAGCTGGCCCGATTTGGACTGGACTTAGTGAATACTCCTCATAAGAAGGCTCTCCGTTTTGTCAAGGGATTGAATGAGCCACTTCACAGCTTGGCTATGACCCATATACCTATGGGGGCAACTTACGAAAGGTTAGTGGACATGGCACTCTTACATGAGGAAGACAAAGGCAAGAATGAGGCAAAAGCAGAAGTGCCTCAAGATAAGAAGGGGGAAGTGTCGCAGAACAAGAAGAGTGATTCAAAGAAAGGCGGGAAGAACAACAAACCCCGTGAAAAGAGAAAGTGTAATTTCTGTGGCATTCCCGGGCATCTGATCAAAGACTGCAAGAAGAAGAAAAGGAAGATGAGTGGTTGTTTCCACTGTGGTGAGACATGACATATGGCTAGGGCATGCCCAAAGAAGTAAGGGCAGGGAGCTGGACCTTCATCTGGAGGACAAGTTCACGCTCTCACGGCACCTCCGCAAGAACGAGGTAGAAATATTTCTGTCGAATGTTTAGTCTATCTTTTTGATCATCCTGTTCGTACATTATTTGATTCTGGCATATCACACTCCTTTATATCTACTGCTTTAGTGGAATCTCTGCACCTAGACACCAGTATAGTAGAGGATCCCTTGGTTGTTTCAAATCCAATTGGGGGCTCAGCTTATTTGTCAATGGTTTGTTTGGATTTGAAAATATCTATACTAAGCGTTGAGTTTAGATGTAATGCCTTTGTTTTGGGCTTCACGGGCTATGGGTTGATTCTAGGTATGGACTGGCTATCCAGTAATGGTGCCATCCTCGATTTTGAAAAGAGAGTGGTTAGGTTCCTAACTCGCCTTGGTAACACTCTTGAAATTTCTTGTAATCCCATGAACTCCGTCATGCTCAGTTATCTAGAATCACATGATGCATCTATTGAGAACTTACAGTCTATAAGAGTAGTCCGTGAATAATCGGATGCATTTTAAGAGGTAAAGGGCTTACCTCCGAAGTAGGAGATAGACTTCTGCATATACCTCGTTGACAATGCAAAGCCCATTGCCTTACCCGTTAGGCATGACCCCAAGGGAAAGAAAGGAGCTCAGCAAGCAAATCAAAGAGCTTCTTGAAAAGGGGTTCATAAGACGGAGTATTTCTGAATGGGGTGCTCCGATAGTGTTCGCAACAAAAGCTGATGGTTCGCTTCACCTGTCCGTTGATTATATGGAGCTAAACAAGCTGACTAAGAAGAATAGGCACCCACTCCCAAGAATAGATGATTTGTTCGATCAGCTTGTAGGTGCATCGGTTTTCTCCCAATTAGATTTAGCTACCGGGTTTCATCAGCTAAGAGTGGCTGAAGACAGCATTGATAAGACCGCGTTCAGAACTCCCGATGGTTTCTTCGAGTGGCTTGTCATGCCTTTTGGCTTGACAAACGCACCCGCTTACTTCGTTGATTTAATGAGCAGGGTATTCCGAGAGTTTCAATAAGTTTGTGGTGGTCTTCTTAGACGATATTTTGATCTTCTCAAAGAATGAGGAAGAGCATGCTCAGCATCTAAAGGAAGTCATGGATACTCTCCGTGCACACCAGTTGAAGGCGAAATTCTCCAAATGCCATTTCCGGAGAGAAGAAGTTAGGTTCCTTGGGCACATGGTGTCCAAAGAAGGGATAGCTGTAGACCCCGCAAAAGTGTTTGCTGTGCAAGATTGGAAGGTTCCTCGAAACGCAACCGAAGTCCGAAGCTTTCTCGGGCTAGCAGGCTTTTATCGAAAGTTCATCAAAGATTTTGCAAAAATCTCAGCTCCACTAACAAGATTGAAAAAGAAGAACCTAGATTTCAATTGGGATTTGGATTGCGATATTGCTTTCCGACGTTTGAAAAGGGCTCTAACAACAGCCCCAGTTCTGACATTGCCTGAAGGAAGCAAGATGTTTACAGTATACACAAATGCATGCGGAACGGGACTAGGCGATGTTCTGATGCAAGAAGGGAAGGTAGTGGCTTATGGTGGAAGGCAGTTAAAAGTACATGAGAAAAACTACCCAACCCACGACCTAGAAATGGCAGCCATCATTTTTGCGCTTAAGTCTTGGCGCCATTATCTCCTAGGTGAGAAATTTGAACTGTATACTGTCCATAAATCATTGAAATACCTATTCTCGCAGAAGGATCTCAATTTAAGGCAGCAAAGATGGATGGAGTTTCTTGCCTCTCATGAATTTGAGATTTCCTACACTCCTGGCAAGGGCAATGCAGTAGCTGACTCCTTAAGTAGAAAGAAGCTGGCCTTAAGCCCTCTCTTTATGGAAAGACAAAGTTTGGAGTTCATAGCAAGCTTTAACTTCAGACCCTCCACTGACTTTGTACCTGACTTGCTAGCAACGTTAGAAGTGCGACCAACTCTATTAGACTCAATCGGAGCCGTGCAAAGAGAAGACCCTCAGCTAGCCGAAGTGATGGACAAATTAATTAGGGGTGAGACTTCCAGTCACCTCAATAGATACTCCTTTGATGCCAAGGGCTGGTTGAGACGAGATGGAAGACTATGTGTCCCACAAGCAAAGGGTTTGGTAAAGACGGTTCTAGAAGAGGCACACCGTTCCAAGCTGACCATACACCCAGGCGGAGGCAAAATGTATAAAGACATCAAAAGAGTTTTCTTTTGGAATGGCATGAAGAAAGACGTAGCTGAATTTGTTTCTAAGTATCTAATATGCCAACAAGTCAAGGCGGAGCAGAAGAAGCCTGGTGGTCTGCTTCATCCTCTAGAGGTCCCCAAGTGGAAATGGGATAGCATCTCGATGGACTTTATAGATGGGTTGCCTAGGTCAAGAAGGGACAATACTAGCATTTGGGTTATAGTGGACAGGCTCACAAAAAGCGCCCACTTTATACCATTCAAGAGTAGAAGGACTGCCTCATCTGTAGCATCCATATATCTTAAGGAGATAGTTCAACTCCATGGGATACCCTCCAGCATAGTGAGCGATCGAGACCCTATCTTCATGAGCGAGTTTTGGAAGAGTTTACAAGAGGCTGTAGGCACACAGTTATGCTTAAGCTCGGCCTATCACCCTCAAACCGATGGCCAAACGGAAAGAGTCAACAGAGTATTAGAAGACCTCTTGAGGTTATGCATTATTGACTTCGGAGGAACTTGGGAGGATCATCTACCTTTGGTGGAATTCACTTACAACAATAACTACCAAGCCACCATAGGCATGGCATCTTTTGAAGCTTTATATAGAAGACTGTGCAAGTCACCAACTTGTTGGTGGGAGTCAACAGACAAGCTCATACTTGGACTAAACATGATTAGGGAGACTTCAGAGAAAGTAGACTTGATACGAAGAAGAATGAAGACTGCCCAAGATAGACAGAAGTCCTACGCAGACAAAAGAAGAACTGACCTTGAGTTCGAAGTTGGAGACAAGGTGTTCCTTAAAGTATCTCCTTTGAGAAACGTCGTTCGCTTTGGATCCACAGGAAAGTTAGCACCAATATTTGTAGGGCCATTCCCTATCATCGAGAAGATTGGGAAGATGGCTTATAGGGTACAGCTGCCCGAAAGATTGGCCGGGGTTCATAATGTCTTTCATGTCTCTCACCTGCGGAAGTGCTTACACGAGTTTGCGGAAGTGGTAGAACCAAGTATGCTAGAAGAAGTTGAAGTTGAACGAGAAGCAACGGTGAGGAGAGTTCCAACCCGTATCTTGGGAACAGAGGTCAAAAAGCTACGCAACCGTGAAGTTAAGCTCATCAAAGTTCAATGGAGCGACACCGAGGAAGACGCGACTTGGGAAACCGAGGACATAATACACGCAACCTACCCTTTTCTTTTTGAGGGTACGTATTTAATCTCTTTTCCTCAAGTTTATACTCCTACCTATCTTTTCAGGTATATCTCCTCGATCCTATCCTTTATCCTTAGGTAGGAACCCATTTGGATGTAAACATGTAATTGAAACATGTTATGATTGATGGTTGCAAGTGGTTGCAAATGGTTTCTATTGGTTGCTAGTGGATGCATATACACACACATTAGGCATTAGATCGGGTCAGTCACTTACATATTGGATATGCATATATGTATTGGTTTATGGATTAAAACTTGATGTGTTATCATATGGACGTTGCATTTGTATGGATGGTTGTGCACTCATGTAAGAAATTTTCAGTAGGAAAAAAATTGCATTCATAATGGACTAATGGCACTGACATAACTTGCATTAAGGAGGTCAACTGAATCAGTAGACTGCCTGATTTTGCATTAGATAAGGACATATACACACACTATGCATATGATCATGAAGCATTAGAAATCTTTAAAAGACATTGGATGCCTGTGTTTGATGGTTCAGTAGATGGTTGATTGGATGGTAGGATATAAGTTCTTCTCGACTTGGAGATTTCGGGGACGAAATCCTAAAAGGAGGGGAGAATGTAACACCCCGTATTTTCTATTAACATTGTAATAATGAATCCTAGAATACTTAATTTAAAATGTAAGAATTAAGGGAAACGGGTTACGCCATTTTATTCGTCTCGGAATTCTGGTTGAGATAGAGTCCGAGTTTGCGTAAATTGGACTTCGTATGAAGAAGTTATGGCTGTTAGAAGTTTTAGAAAATTCAAATAATTTCAAACAGCTCGAAAGAACAAGTTCAAAATTCAAACAGAAGCCAGAAACGAGCTGGGTGGGAAAATTCCCGCCCAGGCAAGTCGACTAGGGGGTCGACCCTAGTGTCGACCTTCCCCTCCATAGGTCGACCTGGGGGTCGACCATAGGGTTGACCATATGGTCGACCTGGGGGTCGACCTGGCCCCCGGGCAGATCTGAAATTCGAACGATTATTGACTCGCTGCTGAGTCACTAGGGTTTTTGGATGGACCTGATCAGGTCTGAGTGGCTGTGATTAACCCTAGGTTCATCTGACGGCTATAATCAAACTGAAATTCTATATAAACAACTCAATGCCTAACCTAAAAACACACAGAAAAATAAACCTAGAACTGAAATGCCATCAGTAGAAGACTAAGAGTAGCCGTCACTTCCAATTCAAAGACAAGTTGAAGCTTAAATCTAAAATCAAATTTAAACTAGTTTAATTCAACGATCTTCATCAAAGGCGTGCATCTCCAATTTCAGAATTCAGATTTCAGAACTCAAGAATTTCTTTTAGTTTGTAAGTTAGTTGTTACGCAGATTTAAACATTCCTTTCGACTGAATTCATGACATGATGTAACTGGGGTATAGTATGATGCCTATGTATAAGATTTGATTCCCGTCTATCTTAAAGTATCGTTGTAATTAATCTTGTCGATATGTTTGTTGCGATGAACATGTTGTATATTTCATGTCTATAAGCTTATGGCGATGAACATGTTGTATATTTCATGCCTATATGCTTGGGTGATGTACAACATCGTATGCTATTACGATTGAATAAAGAACTTATTATGCCAACAAAATGGTAAACATGTCATGTTGTAATTTGGTGGTTATTTGCAAGTTTAGGATCTAAATCACATGTTTACATGTTAGATTTACATTTATGAATATTTAGAACTATGCCAAGTTGATTTTTTTATGTTGTAAAAGTGGAATTGTAGTCCTCTTGTGTTGTTAACATAATGCTAAATTGTGATAAGAAAATGATTATGATAGCTTTCTTATGTTTTGACATACATAAGATTATATGCCAAGTTGTGGGTTGAAACTATGATTATATGTTAAACTTTCATGCTGGACCTTTATCGAGTTTACATGACCATTAGATTTAACTTAGTCACAAGTTCACCTTTACCCAAGTGATTAAAGTTAAATGACATACATCTATGCCAAGTTACATGTAAAAAGTTAAATGTATGCTATTGTATGATCATTTCATGTTCTTTGTTTATTACCCCTTTTTTGTTTATGGGCTTGGGCTAATTTGCTAGCCCAACATTTTATGTGATTTACGCATACGTTCCACGGGGGTAGCGATGGGAAATATGAAAATTCATGGCATAGATTTGTTCATTTAATGGTATATTTGATATACCATTTATGTTGAGCATAATCACAGGATAATTATGTCGTGATTAAATTAAATTAAATTTACATAAAGGAAATTTGACATATATAGAAAAATATGAAATTAGAAAAGACGAATATGCCTAACCCGAGGTTAGACTAAGTTGTGGTGTAAATCTGCCCGGAACCGACCGGCATATCCAGTGACCACAACAAGACCTGTCTAATGTGGGTGGTTAGTGCATCAAGCCCAAAAAGAACCCAAGGTTAGACTGAGTTGTGGTTTAAATCTTCCCGGAACCGACCGACATATCCAGTGACCACAACAAAACCTGTCTAATGTGAGTGGTTGGTGCTTTAATAAATTAAAGCTAAGTCAGGATTTGTAGGGTTAAGTAACTTAGGAAAACACTTAACTGATTCAACATGTTAACTAAAACGAATGGGCTGGGTTATGTAAACTTGGACACTTAACCAAATAAACATGTTGATTAGAAAACCCTAGTAACGGGGACCCATTTCAGCAGTAACCCACATAAATGTATCATGGTACCCTAAAACTAGGCAGGGTGGGGCACAATTACTGAGATGAATTATAAGCGGTCAAAACGTCGGCAGTTGGTGGGCCAGTGTAGGTTCCGACGGAGTATGGGCGTGCACGTACTCCGGATTGGAAAAATCAGGCACTGGGCATCAGTATTGTACACTGTGCATCTTGAATCATGTCAGGTTGCCACCAGAGGGACTGATACACCCTATGGTGGGACCAGCACAGGTGACTACAATCAAGCGGGGCCGAAGGACATTGGACATGAATACATGCGAGTAGGAGTCGATCATTAAGGGGATCATTTGTTGTAAACACGTGGGCTGGTTGAACCAATGGTTAAGTAGGTGCAGAGACTATAGTAATGGGTGCAATCACATGTCCCTCTTATCTCATATTAGGGTATTGTCCTATGTTCTGTTACCACTGCCATGATCCCTTTTCTTGTTTAAATACTAGTAACCACTGAACTTACTAGACTTATTATCTGACCCATTTTCTTTCGTCTTCTTTTCTTCCGTTTCCCCCCCTCGGGCCCACAGGGAGGAAATACTCCAGCTTAAATCAGACTCTTTACAAGCTTCAAGAAAGTAAATGTATGACTTGGACTCTCTTGCATTGGCTATGGCTTTGGATATGATCATTGGGGATTTCTGCATTTTTACTTTTTGGTTTTATGCTTCTTTATTGAATAATTAAGACAGATATTATGGTGTAATTCTTTGAAGTTGTTTTGAGAAAATTTGATGTAATGCTTTTGTATTAAACCACGTATGCAATAAATGTTTGAATTTCTTTTGCTTAAATTTATCTGTCTTGTAAATTTTTCTGTGTCCTATACCTATAACCCTCCACCAAAGTTAAGGCATTCCCTTTGTGAGTAACCTGAATAGAGGTGGGGTGTCTAATCAGCCATTAACCGTAAATTACACAACATATATGTCATTGGCAAACTATACAACATATAAATCCAAAGCATTTAACTTTTTATCACCAAATTACATACATCATGATCACAACTTAGCATGATAAGAATCATAGTCTCAATCAATTCAGTTTTGACTAAAAGGATAGGCATAGATTTACATTAGGCGATGTTCTATATCCAGTTATTTAGTCATAATTCTAACATTGTTTAGGTCTAAATGATAACTGGACTTACAAAAAGGAGGCTAGTCTTGAGTTATGGGATCTATATTCTGAATTTGAATAGCTCTCCTTTGTTGTAGCCGTTGAATTCTCTTAGTTGAATTAGATTTGATTTGCAATTCCTATTTGCTTTCTAGTTGAAGGAGAATGGCGGCTATTCTAGGCTAAGTAATGAAAGCATGACGGTCTTAGGAATACTTTTGTGTGGCTTTAGGGTTTGGATTTAGGTTGCTTATATAGAAGTTTGATTTAATAGGAACCGCCAGATTAAGCTAGAGCAAATCAAAGCTATTCAAGCCTAAGAGATCCAACCAGAACCAGCCACACAAGCCCTAATGACACAGCAATTCGTCGCACGAGAAAACATGTTAGATTTTAGATCTGACCCGAGGGGGAGGTCGACCACCAGGTCGACCCCTAGGTCGACACCCAGGTTGACCTGTATAAGGGGAGGTCGACCTCCTGGTCGACCTAGCCTTGGGCGGGAAATTTCCTGCCCAGCCCGCTTCTGCTTCTGATTTTGAATTTTCTGAAATTTATTCTTAGTTGTTTATTTAAATTTTTGAATCTGCTGGAGGTCATAACTCCTTCATACGGATTCCGATTTACGCAAACTCGGACTCTATCTCAAGCAAAATTCCGAGATGAACGCAATGGTGTAACCCGTTTTCCTTATTTCTTATATTCGAAATTAATTATTCTTTAATTCGTTACTCTAATGTTTACTGAAAATACGGGGTGTTGCATTCTCCACTCCTTAAAGGATTTCGTCCCCGAAATCTTCAAGTCAAGAAGAACGTATATCCTACCATCCAATCGTCCATCTACTCAACCATCAAACACAAGCATCCATTGTCCTTAAAAGACTTCTAATGCTTCATGATCATATGCATAACTTGTGTTCATGTCCTTATCTAATGCAAAATCAGGCGGTCTACTGATTCAGTTGACCTCCTTAATGCAATTAATGTCAGTGTCGTGAGTACATTATGTATGCAATCTTCCCTAATCATAATTCTACATGAGTGCACAATCATTCATACAAATGCAACATCAACATGATAACACATCAAGTTTCAATCATATACAAGTACATATATGCATATGCAATATGAAAGTGACTGCGCCGACCTAACAGCTAATGTGTGTGTTTATATGCATCCACGAGCAACCACTTGCAACCACTTGCAACCATCAATCATAACATGTTTCAAATACATGTTTACATCCATTGGTTTCTACCTAAGGATCGAGAACAACACTGAGGAAAATAATAAAAAGATAGATACGAGCATGAACAAACTTAAGGAAAAAGAGATCAAAGATGTACCGTCAAAAAGAAAAGGGTTGGCTATACGTATCTTGGCCTCAGTCTCCCAAGTCGTGTCTTCCTCAATGTCACTCCATTGAACTTTTAAAAGTTTGACTTCGTGGTTGTGCAGTTTTTGACTTCTGTACCCAAGATATGAGTTGGAACTCTTCTCACAGTCGCCTCTCGTTCTACTTCTACTTCCTCTAATATGCTTGGTTCCACCACTTCCGCAGACTCATGTAAGCACTTTCGAAGGTGAGAAATGTGAAATACATTATGAACTCCAGCCAATCTTTCGTGCAGCTTTATTCTGTAAGCCATCTTTCCAATCTTCTCAATGACAGGGAACGACCATACAAATCTTGGTGCCCACTTTCCTGCGGATCCGAAGCGAACAACGTTCCTCAAAGGAGATACTTTAAGGAAAACCCTGTCCCCAACCTCAAACTCAAGGTCGATCCTTCTTTTATCTGCGTAGGACTTCTGTCTATCTTCGGCAGTCTTCATTCTTCTTCGTATCAAGTCCACTTTCTCTGAAGTTTCTCTAATCATGTCTGGTCCAAGTATGAGCTTGTTTGTAGACTCCCACCAACAAGTTGGTGATCGACATGGTCTTCCATATTAATCTTCGAAGGGTGCCATGCTTATGGTGGCTTGGTAGCTATTGTTGTAGGCAAACTCCACCAAAGGAAGATGATCCTCCCATGTTCCTTCGAAGTCAAGAATGCATAATCTCTAGAGGTCTTCTAATACTCTGTTCACCCTTTCCGTCTGACCATCGGTTTGGGGGTGACAGGCCATGCTTAAGCATAGCTATATGCCTACAGCCTCTTGCAAGCTCTTCCAAAATTCACTCGTAAAAATGGGATCTCGGTCACTTACAATGTTGGAGGGTATCCCATGGATTCGAACTATCTCTTTAAGATAAATGGATGCTATAGATGAGGCAGTCCTTTTACTTTTAACTGGCATAAAGTGAGCGCTTTTTGTGAGCCTGTCCACTATTACCCAAATACTGGTATTGCCCCTTCTTGACCTAGGCAGCCCAACAATAAAGTCCATTGAAATGCTATCCCATTTCCACTGTGGGACCTCTAGAGGATGAAGCAAACCACCAGGCTTCTTTTGCTCCGCCTTGACTTGCTGGCATATTAAGCACTTAGAGACGAATTCAGCTACATCCCTCTTCATGCCATTCCAAAAGAAAACTCTTTTTACGTCTCTATAAATCTTGTCTCCCCCTGGGTGTATGGTCAACTTGGAATGGTGTGCCTCTTCGAGAATCTTCTTTACCAAATCCCTTGCTTGTGGAACGCATAGCCTTCCATCCCGCCTTAACCAACCTTTATCATCGATGGAGTACCTATTGAGGTGACTAGAAGTCTCACCCCTAATTAGCTTATCCATCACATCAACTAGCTGAGGGTCTTCACGTTGCGCAGACCCTATTGTGTCCAAAAGAGTAGGCCGCACCTCTAGCGATGCTAACAAACCAATCACATGATCAACAGAGGGTCTAAAGTCAAAATTGGCTATGTACTCCAAGCTCTGCCTTTCTACAAAGAGAGGGCTTAAGGTTAGCTTCTTTCTACTCAAGGCGTCTGCTACTACATTGCCCTTGCCAGTGGTATAGGAAATCTCGAAATCGTAGGATGCCAAGAATTCCATCCACCTTTGTTGCCTCAAGTTAAGATCTTTCTGCGAGAAAAGGTACTTCAATGATTTATGATCAGTATACAATTCAAACTTCTCACCTAAGAGATAATGGCTCCAAGACTTAAGCGCAAAGATGATGGCAACCAACTCTTGGTTGTGGGTTGGGTAGTTTTTCTCATGTACTTTCAACTGTCTGCCTCCATAAGCTACTACCTTCCCCTCTTGCACCAAGACAGCACCTAGTCCCGAACCACAGGCGTCCGTGTATATGGTAAACATCTTGCTCCTATCCGGCAATGTCAGAACTAGGGTTGCTATTAGAGCCCTCTTTTATCGTTGGAAAGCAATATCGCAATCCAAATCCCAATTGAAAGTTAGGTTCTTCTTCGTCAACTTTGTAAGCGGAGCTGAGATTTTCCTAAAGTCTTTGATGAACTTTCGGTAAAAGCCAGCTAGCCTGAGGAAGCTCTGGACCTCGGTCACATTCCGTGGAACCTTCCAATCTTGCACCGCAACTACTTTTGCAGGGTCCACAGCTAACCCTTCCTTGGATTCTACATGTCCAAGAAATCTCACTTCTTCTCTCCAAAAATGGCATTTGGAGAATTTGGCTTTCAACTGATGTGCTCGAAGAGTGTCCATGACTTCTTTTAAATGCTGAGCATGCTCTTCCTCACTCTTCGAGAAAATCAAAATGTCATCTACGAAGACCACCACAAACTTATTGAGGAACTCCCTGAACACCCTGCTCATCAAGTCAACGAAATAAGCGGGTGTGTTTTTCAAGCCGAAAGGCATGACAAGCCACTCGAAGAAACCATCCGGAGTTCTGAACGCGGTCTTATCAATGTTGTCTTCAGCCACTCTTAGCTGATGAAACCCGGTAGCCAAATCTAGTTGGAAGAAAACCGATGCACCTACAAGCTGATCGAACAAGTCATCTATTCTTGGAAGTGGGTGCCTATTCTTCTTGGTCAACTTGTTTAACTCCCAATAGTCAACGCAAAGGCGAAGAGAACTGTCTGCTTTAGTTGCGAACACTACTGGAGCACCCCATTCAGAAATACTCCGCCTTATAAACCGCTTCTCAAGCAACTCTTTAACTTGCTTGCTGAGTTCTTTCCTCTCCATTGGAGCCATGTGTCTAACAGGTAAAGCAACGGGTTTTACGTTATCAACGAGATATATATGGAAGTCTATCTCCCGCTTCGGAGGTAACCCTTTAACCTCTTCAAAGACATCCGAGTATTCACGGACTACTCTAACAGACTGCAAATCTTCAATAGACTAAATAGCTATGCATAACAGAGTTCATGGGATTACAAGAAATTTCGAGAGTGTTACCGAGGCGAGTCATGAGTTTAACCATTCTCTTTTCACAATCGAGGATGGCACCATTACTGGATAACCAATCCATGCCTAGAATAAACCCATAGCCCGTGAAGCCCAAAACATAGGCATTGCATCTAAACCCCACACTTAGTATAGAAATTTCCAAATCCAAACAAATCATTAACATATAAGTTGAGCCCCCAATTGGATTTGAAACAACCAAGAGATCCTCTACTAAGCTGTTGTCTAGGTGCAGAGATTCAACTAAAGCAGTAGATATAAAAGAGTACGATGCGCCAGAATCAAAGAGTGTACGAACAGGATGATCAAAAAGATAAACTAAACTCTCGACATAAACATTTCTACCTCGTTCTTGAGGAGGTGCCATGAGAGCGTAAACCTGCCCTCCAGAAGTAGATCCAGCTCTCTGCCCTTGCCCTTGCTTTCTTGGGCAGTCCCTAGCCATGTGTCCTGTCTCGCCGCAATGGAAACAACCACCCATCTTTCTTTTCTTCTTTCCGCAGTCCTTAACCAGATGTCCAGGAATGCCACAAAAATTACACTTCCTCTTGTCACGGGGTTTGTTGTTCTTCCCGCCCTTCTTGGAATCTGTCTTCTTGCTCTGTGATCCTTCCCCTTTCTTATCATGAGATGCTTCCACCTTTGTCTCCTTCTTGCCAGCCTTATCTTCTTCTTGTAACAGTGCCATGTCCACCAGTCTCTCATAAGTTGCACCCATAGGTATATGGGACATAGCTACGCTGTGTAGTGGCTCATTCAACCCTTTAACAAAGCGGAGAGCCTTCTGTGGAGTGTTCACTAACTCCAATCCGAACCTAGCCAACTGATTGAATTTGTTAGCATATTCCTCGACCGACATACTCCCCTGTTTGAGAGCTAAGAACTTCTCCATCTGTAGGCCTCGTTCAGCATGTGAGAGGAATTTCATTTCAAACCTCATTCTAAAATCCAACCAAATTTCAATTGGTCTTTCAGCATTAGTGACTTCCCACCAATAGGAGGCTTCATCTTTGAGCAACCATACAGCCAACTGTATCTTCTGTCTATCATCCACTTTGAAGATATCAAACAAATCCTCAGTTTCTTTGAGCCAGTTTCTTGCTTCCACAAAGGAGTCATTTCCATTGAAGTTCTTTCCACCCATGGCTCGAAAGTCTCTACATATTTTTGAGAAAGCATTTGCACAAGGAGGAGGAGGAGGAACCGCAGCTGGGGCAGGAGGAACGTCTGCTGGGCCGGCGGCATTAGCCCTAGACTATAGGTACCTTCTGAACCAGCCAGGTACCGGCACACCCTCTGGAAGGTTAAGATCCCCAGACACGCTGAAATGAAAAAGGAAAGATTCAAAACAAAGGATAGAAAGATAGTGCATATGGCTTTGGGGTTTATGCCTTTTTAATAAAACACTTTTTCTTAAAAATTGCTTCTTTAAAGTTCTTTTTGAAAAACAGTTTTCAAAATTTTTATCTGATCTGGTTAACCTTTGCTCTGATACCAAGTTAAACACCCTACCTCCGTTAAGGTCACTCACAAAGGGAATGCCTTAACTTTGGTGGAGCATTATAGGTAAAAGACATAGATAATTTACAAGACAGATGTATATAAGCAGTGGAAAGAAAATAACTTTATTTCAAACGTGGTTCATAACAAAACATTTCAGCAAATTGTTTCAAACCAATTTCCAAATCATTACATCATAATCTATGTCTTGATTATTACATAAAGAAGCATAAAACAAAATAAAACTGCATAAATCCCCAAGTAGTAGTGTGTCCAAATCCATAGCAAAAGATAAGAAGTTCCAAGCCATACATCACAGAGTCTTCAAGCTTGGAAAGATGAACGGTCCAAATTAAGCTGAGCTATTCCCTCCCTGGGTACCTGAGGGTGGGGAACGAAAGAAAAGAGAGCAAAAGAAAATGGGTGAGATATAAGTCTGTTAAGTCTAGTGATTATTCAGCATGTAAACTGATAAGAGAACCATGACTTGAATAAGCTGGACACAGGACAATAACAAGGAAATAAGATAACATAGGATAAGATAAGATAAACAAGGCAAGATAAACAAGGCAAGATAAACTAATCATACTATCACACTCATGTCCATATTCTCTGCACCTACTAGATATTTCAACCATTATTATGATTTCAAACCCATTGATCCCTTTTCATTGATTGGCTCCTATTCGCACGCATTTACTACTTGTGTCCTACGGCCCCGCTTGATTGTAGATACTTGTGCTGGTCCCACCATGGGGCGTATCAAATCCTAGAGTGGCAACCCGACACGATTCAAGATGCACAGTATATAACTACTGATGCCCAGTGCCTTCTTTTTCCACTCCGGAGTACGTGCATGCCCATACTCCGTCGGAACCTACACTGACGCACCAACCGCCGTTCTTTGGACCGCTTATAATCATCCCAGTAATCGTGCCCCACCCTGCCTAGTTCAGGGTACCATGATACATCTATGTGGGTTACTACTGAAATGGGTCCCCGTTACTAGGGTTTCCTAGTCAGCATGTTAAATTGGTTAAGTGTCCAAGTTAACCTAACCCCACCCATCAGTTTAGTTTACATGTTGTATTGGTTAAGTGTTGCCTTAATTAACTTAACCCTACCATTCCTGACTTAGCTTTAATTCATTTATTAAAGCACCAACCACTCACATTAGACAGGTATTGTTGCGGTTACTGGATGTGCCGGTTGGGTCCGGGAAGTTTCACACTGCAACTCAATCTAATCTCGGGTTCTTTTGGGCTCGATGCACTAACCTCCGACATTAGATATATATTGTTATGGTTGCTGGATGTGCCGGGCGGTTCTGGGCAGTCTTACACCGTAACTCAATCTAACCTCGGGTTAGGCATATTCGTCTTTTCTAAATTTACATATTTACCTCTTTATATTTATATGTAAATTATTGTCATTCAAATTAAGCCCCACTTTCTCTTTTAAATCAAGTTCATAATTTTAGGTATAAAAATTTATACCACTTTATGCCATAAAACATTTACATGTTTATGAGCCAAATATGCTCATTTATACGTTATTACATATTTTCCCCCAACGTTACCCCCGTTAAACGTTCGCATGAATCACATAAAATGTTAGGCTCGATACATAGCCTAACGTATACACAAAAGGGGAAAAAGAGGAACATGTAATAATTCCAACATCATAAAAAACATGGATCTAACAACACATGTATCATATGAATTTGGCATAGAACAATATACATTCAATTATGAACTTGCAAATTTCGATCTACTCAACATGGATCATGAAATATGGGTTTTACATAGAACTACATAAACTTAAAATTAGGTATGTAGTTGTGAACTTTGCAAATTAGTTGGATCGAATCTAACATGAGCCTAACCATATTAGCATGTAGTTTTGGTCATATATGTGAACATGGTTGAACTTGCATAAACACAGCAATATTCCCAAATTGTCATAAAACATATAGGCATTATTACCAAATCATGTGACATGAAATGTCATCGCCAAATTATACACAATATGATATCCATCGCCAATTATACAATATGGTATGTCATCGCCAAATTACACAATATGATATCCATCGCCAAATTATACAATATGGTATGTCATCACCAAAGTATACAATATGATATCCATCGCCAAATTATACAATATAATATGTCATCTCTAGTTTATTCAACATGATATGTTATTGCCAAAGTATAATATGTCATCGCTAAATTACATAACATATATGTCATTGGCAAACTATACAACATATGAATCCAAAGCATTTAACTTTTTATCATCAAATTACATACATCATGATCACAACTTAGCATGATAAGAATCATAGTCTCAATCAATTCAGTTTTAACAAAAAGGATAGGCATAAATTTACATTAGGCGATGTTCTATATCCAGTTATTTAGTCATAATTCTAATATCGTTTAGGTCTAAATGATAACTGGACTTACAAAAAGGAGGCTAGTATTGAGTTCTGGGATCTATATTCTGAATTTGAATAGCTCTCCTTTGTTGTAGACGTTGAATTCTCTTAGTTGAATTAGATTTGATTTGTAATTCCTACTTGCTTTCTAGTTGAAGGAGAATGGCGGCTATTCTAGGCTAAGTACTGATAGCATGACGGTCTTAGGAATATTTTTGTGTGGCTTTAGGGTTTGGATTTAGGTTACTTATATAGAAGTTTGATTTAATAGGAACCGTCAAATTAACCTAGAGCAAATCAAAGCCATTCAAGCATAAAAGAACCAACTAGAATTTGCCACATAAGCCCTAATGACACAGCAATTCATCACAGAAGAAAACACGTCAGATTTCAGATCCGACCCGAGGGGGAGGTCGACCACCAGGTCGATACCCAGTTCGACCTGTATGGGGGGAGGTCGACTCCTTAGTCGACCTCCTGGTCGACCTGGGTATGGGCGGGAAATTTCCTGCCCAACCCACTTCTACTTCTGATTTCGAATTTTGAATTTTGAATTTTCTGAACTTTATTCTTAGCTGTTTATTTAAATTCTTGAATTTTCTGAAAATCATAACTCCTTCATACGGATTCCGATTTATGCAAACTCGGACTCTATCTCAAGCAGAATTCTGAGATGAACGCAATGGTGTAATCCGCTTCCCTTAATTCTTATATTTTAAATTATTTATTCTTCAATTCGTTACTCTAATGTTATAGAAAATACGGGGTGATACAGGACTTGAGTCTTATAATGGTTTCATTTTTCTAAAAAGCATTGCGTTGTTTGACGATTTAATTTATTTCATGCACGGGCAATCCAATGGAGTAAACCCGTTCCGCGTTAGCAACGTGGTCATGTGATTAGCCTTATTATTAAAACAGGTTAATTAGATTTCTCATACCAGTCCCATAACTGACTCGTAGTTTGTTTCACTTTGCAAACTCGGGTGCCCTCTTTTCCACACGGGCAGCCTTGTATACAGGTTTTTAGCAGACTCATTATGGATAGCTATGGAGCTGAAGATGGATCCTATCATTTCTATTATGCTGTTCAGACTTCATTTAGTATATTATGTTTGATTCCGCTGCAAACATTTTATATTAAGTTGAAGCTTTATTATGTACTAAGTATGATCCTATTATGTTGTGTAACTCTGATGATATATTATTCCCAACGTAATTTGATGTACATTTTCTTCTGTAATTCTATATTTTTGTTCTGCTGTTATTGTTTATGTGTTATATTCCAATGATTATCCTTGCTTCCATACTACAGGAGTTTGGGGTTATCACAGTTGATATCAGAGCTTTGATTAAACTTAGCTCGGAATATAATGTATTAACAAAGTCATCAGAGATAGAATCAGCCAAAATTCCAAAACGAATAACTCATCATAGATAGGACTAGTAATGTCCTAGAATAAGTAAAAATACACCGCCATAGATTCAATTATATTTAAATATATGTAACACCCTACCTCCGTTAAGTTCACTCACAAAGGGAATGCATTAACTTCAGTGGAGCATCATTAAGTGCATAGAACAGATAAATTACAAAACAGACAAAATTTAAACAGCAGAAAATAAATAAAACTTTACTTTATTGATAAAACAGTAGCTTGGTAAAACAGCTTGTACAAAGATTGTTCTCCAGCACCAAAACACCAATACCCATTACAACAAAGCATCTGTCTTTTTTATCAAAATAAAGAAGCATGAAATGACAACGATATTCCCCAATAAAGCATGAGCCAACCATAGCTGTGGAAAAGAGAGTCCAAAGCAATTCATCGACTATCCTCGAGCTTGGAAAGAAAACTGAGTTAAGTGGTAATATTCCCTCCCAGTGAACCTGAGGGGAGAAAACGGAAGAAAAGAAGGCAAAAGAAAACGGGTCAGACATAAGTCCGGTAAGTCCAGTGATTATTCAGCATGTAAACAGGTAAAAGGATCATGACATGAATAAACTGAATACCAGACATAACCATGATGATAAGCATAGTAAGACAACAAATGATGATCGTTAGATATGACAAGGTAAGATACACTGAATGCGTTTCGGTTCTTTCTCTGATTTCCTATTTTCTCTGCACCACCCAACTAGCATCCTAACTAGTATCTTTTATAGAACGATTCATATTCCCTACTAGTGTCCCAACTAGTATCCTGTGAAAAAGGGTTCGTATCCCCTACTAGTGTCCCAACTCGTATCTTGTGTTATGAAATAAGGTGATCTCAACCCCACAATTGTGGTAGCCTTCAGGTGTACATCTAGTATGAGGGTATTACCTCAATCAGCCTAATTGCCATGAAGGTGTTAGATGTACCCTTACTACGCTATCGATTCGTCTCCCTACTTGTATTAATTTTTCTTGTGTCTCTGTAAATCGGCCCTCACTTGCGTGTAGATACCCTGTGTTGGCCCCACCATAAGGTATATCAATCCCTATGATAGCGACCCGACCCGATTCAAGATGCACAGTGTATACTACTGATGCCCAGTGCCTGCTTTTCCACTCCGGAGCAAGTGCACGCCCATACTCCGTCAGAGCTACACTGCTGCATCCCCTGCCGCTATTTTGACCACTTATAATCAGCCCAGTAATCGTGCCCCACCCTTCCTAGTTCAGGGTACCGTGATACATCTATGTGGGTTACTGTTGAAATGGGTCCCCGTTACTAGGGTTTCCTATGGTCTATTCGTACACCCCACCATTTTTGGTTAAGTGTTATCCGTCCATTCAAGTTAACTTAACCCATCCACACTTCATGCCATGTTGGTTAAGTGTTTTAACTTAACCCTTCTCATTCAATCATGTTGTAATTGGTTAAGTGTTTTCTATTAACTTAACCTTGTCCATTCATCATATTATATTGGTTAAGTGTTTCCCCTTAGCTTAACCCCATTCGTTCATCATGTGATGTTGGTTAAGTGTTTCCCATTAAATTAACCCCGTTCATTGGTTAAGTGTTAACTTAACCCTACCACTTGTCATGTTACATTGCTTAAGTGTTGCCCTCTTGTGTTACTTAACCCTACCACTTGTCATGTTACATTGGTTAAGTGTTGCCTTGTTGTGTTACTTAATCCTACCACTTGTCATGTTACATTGGTTATGTGTTGCCTTGATTAACTTAACCCTACCATTCTTAGCATGTCTGTTCCTTAGCTTTAATTCATTCATTAAAGCACCAACCTCTCACATTAGATCTATATTGTTGCGGTCGCTGGATGTGCCGAGCGGTTCCGGGCAGTCTTACACCGCAAATCAATCTAACCTCCAGTTTTTGGGCTTAATGCCCTAACCTCTCACATTAAATCTATATTGTTGCGCTCGCTGGATGTGTCGGGCGGTTTCGGGCAGTCTTACACCACAACTCAATCTAACCTCGGGTTAGGCATGTTCATCTTTAGCCAATTTACATATTTGTTATATGTGTCCAAATCTATGTGTCAAATTTTTCCACAAGTCTAGCCAACACAAGTTTATGCCACATTCCCATGCTATGCCCAAAGTTTACCCAATTAAATTATACCCAATTTTCCCCGCATTTTAATCGCACGTACAACAAGATTCAATCTAAGTTCTGAATGAACTTAGTATTCACAAAAGCAAGTAAAAAGTGGAAAAATAGAGAAGGAGCATAAGAATTGACATAAGGAAAAATAGGCATGTAAAGATGTACCCAATTAAAGAATCATGTTTCAATGTTATACATTAACAATATGTGTAGACAAGCTAGGCAATTTACACCATAGGTTTAAAGATTAAATAGAATTGGACTTAAGAGAATCACTAATTTTTATGTACAACATGATAAGTCCCACTATATAAATCACAATAGTCTCATAGGCATAGGATGTACAACATGATTGGTTTCATCATATAAATCACAACAGTCTCATAGGCATGACAGGTTCCTTTATGTCAATCCAACAGTCTCATAGGCATGATAGGTTTTATTATGTCAGTCACAGCAGTCTCATAGGCATGATAGATTCTATTATGTCAGTCCAACAATCTCATAGGCATGA
Source organism: Allium sativum (assembly GCA_030737875.1). NCBI lineage: Eukaryota > Viridiplantae > Streptophyta > Magnoliopsida > Asparagales > Amaryllidaceae > Allium > Allium sativum. The sequence goes on from CM060912.1 coordinate 340,184,801, forward strand.
TAGGTTCTATCAATCAAAATAGTCTCATAGGCATAAGCAATTCAGATTTGAAAAAAGGATAGGCATGAATCAGAAGCAGGCATCGTTCTAGATCCGATTATTACAGTCATGATTTCTATTAGTATGTTTAATTCTAAATAATAACCAAACTTACAGAAAAAGGACGGATCTTGTATTCTGGGATCTTATTTCTGAATTTGTTTAGCTACCCTTTGATGTAGACGTTTGATTCTCTAGTTTAGATTGTGTTTGGAGCTTTCTAACTTGATTTTTAATTTGGAGAAGATGAAGGAGACTAGGCTAGCTTGGGGACGGACAACATGACGGCTTCATTGTGATGTCTAGGGTTGAGGTTTGGGGTGATTATATAGAAGTCTAGGATTAATTCTAGCCTTTATATTAGTCTAGGAGAAATCAGAGCCATAAAACCAAAAAGATGTGTCATCCAGCCAACCATAGCATGACACATAAGCCCCAATACCTCAAAAATTAGTCATCGGCCAATCAGGGAAGGCCACACTAGCTCAGGGTTATAAAAATTCGTCACTGGGCCTGGATCTCAAACGGGTATACTCCCTACAGGGGGGTCGACACCTATGTCGCCTCCCCCTAGGGGGTCGATACCCTGAGCGGGAAATTTCCCGCTCAGCCTGTTCTGACTGAATTTCGAATTTCGAACTGTTTTTACTTTTTGTTACCATTTTAATTTAATATCTATTTAAACTTGAAATCTTCTGAACACCATAACTTCTTCATACGAAGTCTGATTCACGCAAACTCAGACTCTATCTCAAGCAGAATTCCGAGACGAACGCAATGGCATAACCTGTTTCACCCAATTCTTCTTTTAAAAATTAAGTGTTCTTAAATTTTTTAATTTAATATTCATAGAAAATACAGGGTGTTACATTCTCCCCTCTTTAAGGGATTTCGTCCCCAAAATCTCTAAGTTAAGAAGAATGTATCCTAACATCCAACATACATCTACTCAACCATTAATCACAGGCATCCATTGTCCTTAAAAAGATTCCTAATGCTTTCATGATCATATGCATAGTGTGTGCATATGTCCTTATCTAATGCAAAATCAGGTGGTCTACTGATTCAGTTGACCTCCTTGGTGTGAATCATGTCGGTGCCACGAGTCCATCATGTATGCAATTACTCCTAATCGTACTTTATAACTTCTACATGAGTGCACAATCATTCATACAAATGCAGCATCCATATGATAACAAATCAAGTTTCAATCCAAGTACATATATACATATGCAATATGAAAGTGACTAGGCTGATCTAGTATCTAATGTGTGTGTATATGCATCCACGAGCAACCACTAGCAACCACTTGCAACCATTCGCAACCATCAATCATAACATGTTTCAAATACATGTTTACATTCATTAGTTTCTACCTAAGGATCAAGAATAGGACCGAGGAGATATACATAAAAGATAGATACAAGCATGCATAAACTTATGGAAAAAGAGATCAAGGATGTACCCTCAAAAAGAAAAGGGTAGGATGCGCGTATCTTGTCTTCAGTCTCCTAAGTCGCATCTTATTGAGCTTGCTCTGACTGTCTTAACTTATCCATTGCGTCAACTATCTGAGAGTCTTTTCTTTGTGAAGTCCCTATTTGATCCAAAAGCGTAGGTCTTACTCCTAGAGATGCCAACTACTAACTTAACCAAAGGTTTTAAAATCAAAGGTTGATATGTATTCTGAACTTTTCCTTTTCACATAAAGAGGAATTGAAGTCAACCTTTTTCTTCTTAAGGCATCCGCTACGACTTTACCCTTCCTTTTCACATCAAAATGGCGCCTAGTCCCGTGTCGCATGCATCCATGTACACCGTAAACCTTTTACTACCGTAAGGTAAAAGTCAAAACTGGGGCCGTTGTAAGAGCCCTCTTCGATCGTTGGAAAGCGACATCACAATCAATATCCCAAGCAAAGGTTAGATTCTTCTTCGTTAATCTAGCAAATGGGGCTAATACCTTTGTAAAGTTCTTAATGAACTTCCTATATTAACCCTCTAGTCCAAGAAAGTTTCTTACTTCTGTTGCATTCCTTGGGACCTTCCTGTCTTGCACCGCAACTACTTTTGCGGGATCTACTGTTATCCCTTCTTTGGACACCACATGTCCTAGAAACCTTACTTCTTCTCTCCCAAAAATGACATTTTGGAGAACTTCGTATTAAGTTGATGTGCTCGAAGTGTATCCATGACTTCTCTTAAATGCAAAGCATGTTCTCCCTCGTTCTTTTGAGAAAATCAAGATATCGTCCATGAAGACTACTACAAACTTATTAAGGAACTCCCTAAACAACCTACTCATCAAATCAACAAAATAAGCGGGTGCATTCGTCAAACCAAAAGGCATGACAAGCTACTCAAAGAAACCGTCAGGGGTCCTAAAACAAGTCTTGTCTATACTGTTCTCAGCTTCTCTTAGCTGATGAAACACTGTAGCCAAATCTAGTTGGGAGAAAACAGACGCACCTACAAGTTGGTCTAACAAATCATCTATTCTTAGAAGTGGGTGCCTATTTTTCTTAGTCAGCTTGTTTAATTCTCTATAATCCACGCATAAGCGAAGTGAACCATCCACCTTAGTAGCAAACACTACTGGAGCACCCCATTTAGAAATACTTTGCCTAATAAACCCCTTCTCAAGCAACTCTTTAACTTTGCTTCCTGAGCTCCTTCCTCTCCCGAGGAGCCATGTGTCGTACGGGTAATGCAGCTGGTTTAGCGTTATCAACCAAGTATATGCGGAAATCTATTTCGCGTTTTGGGGGTGAACCCTTCACTTCATCAAAGACATCAGGAAACTCATGGAATACTTGAACGGATTGCAAATTATCAACAGATGCATCAAGAGATTCTAGGTAACTAAGCATGATAGAACCCTTAGGGTTACACAAGATTTCGAGGGTATTACCGAGGCGAGTCAAAAGTCTAACTACCCTCCTTTTACAATCGAGAATGGCACCATTACTGGATAACCAATCCATCCCTAGAATCAACCCATAAACCATGAAACCAAAAACATAAGCATTACACTTAAACTCAATACTTAATATAGCTATTCTCAAATCCTTACAAACCAAAGATAAATGAGCTGAACCACAAATTTGATTTGAGACAATAATGGTATCTTCTATTATACAAGTACTAAGGTGCAGAGACTCAACTATGGAAGCAGATATAATCGAATGGGAAGTGCTAAAATCAAAAAGAGTACTAACAGGATGATCAAAAAGAAAAACTAAACTTTCTCAACAGAAACTTTACTACCTATCTCTTCGGTACGCTGGCGGTAAGAGCGCGCACTTGCCCTCCTGAAAATTCTTGTCCTTTGTTCTTGCCATTGTCCTTAATTATATGACCCGTTATACCATAATAAAGACACTTCCTCTTGTCTTAGGTTTTACTATTCTTTCCTCCCTTCTTGTCTTGTGGTTCTTCCACTTACATCTCTTTCTTTTTACCTCCTTTTTGAACCAAGTCCATATCCATGAGTTTCTCATCCTTGGGTTGGGCTCCTTAGCTAAACTCACTCATTCTCATCTTTACCATCCTTATGTAACATGTTGACAAGTCTCTCGAAAGCTGCCTCCATCGCATGGAAAACCCTACAAAGCCTGAAAGAAAATTAGTCGTAGGTGAAACTACTGAGGCTATATATGGAAGTTGGGCACTTCTTCGCCCTTTGACAGGTGTCGTAGTCTTATCAAGCCTACGGAACCATGCCGCGATGAGGATACCTCCCAGAAATCCAGGATCCCCGGAGATTCAGGAAAGAAGGAAACAAGGATTTAAACAGAGGATCAAAAGTTAGTGCATATGGATTTGGGGAATATGCCTTTAAAACAAAACTTTTCTTTTTGAAATGCTTCTTTTAAAACTGTTTTGAAAATAAATTTTCAAATCTTTTATCTGATCCGGTAAACTTCAGCTCTGATAGCACGTGTAACACCCTACCTCCGTTAAGGTCACTCACAAAGGGAATGCATTAACTACAGTGGAGCATCATAAGTGTATAGAACAGATAAATTACAAAACGGACAAAATTTAAATGGCAGAAAATAAATAAAACTTTACTTCATTGATAAAACAGTAGCTTGGTAAAACAGCTTGTACAAAGATTGTTCTCCAGCACCAAAACACCAATACCCATTACAACAAAGCATCTGTCTTGTTTATCAAAATAAAGAAGCATGAAATGACAATGATATTCCCCAATAAAGCATGAGCCAACCATAGCTGTGGAAAAGAGAGTCCAAAGCAATACATCGACTATCCTCGAGCTTGGAAAGAAAACTGAGCTAAGTGGTAATATTCCCTCCCGGTGAACCAAGGGGAGAAAACGAAAGAAAAGACGGCGAAAGAAAACAGGTCATACATAAGTCTGTTAAGTCCACTGATTATTCAGCATGTAAACAGGTAAAAGGATCATGACATGAATAAACTGAATACCAGACATAACCATGATGATAAGCATAGCAAGACAACAAATGATGATCGTTAGATATGACAAGGTAAGATACACTGAATGCTCTTCGGTTCTTTCTCTGATTTCCTATTTTCTCTGCACCACCCAACTAGCATCCTAACTAGTATCTTTTATAGAATGATTTGTATTCCCTACTAGTTTCCCAACTAGTATCCTGTGAAAAAGGGTTCGTATCCCCTACTAGTGTCCCAAATCGTATCTTGTGTTATGAAATAAGGTGATGCCAACCCCTTAATTGTGGTAGCCTTCAAGTGTACATCTAGTATGAGGGTCTTACCTCAATCATTCTAATTGCCATGAAGATGTTAGATGTACCCTTACCACCCTATCGATTCGGCTCCCTACTTATATTAATTTTTCTTGTGTCCATGTAAATCGGCCCTCTCTTGCATGTCGATACCCAGTGCTGGCCCCACCATAAGGTGTATCAATCCCTATGATAGAGACCCGACACGATTTAAGATGCACAGTGTATACTACTGATGCCCAATGCCTTCTCTTTCACTCCGGAGCACGTGCACGCCCTTACTCCGTCGGAACTACAATACTACACCCCCTGCCGCTTTTTTGACTGCTTATAATCAGCCTAGTAATCATGTCCCACCCTGCCTAGTTCAGGGTACCGTGATACATATATGTGGTTACTACTGAAATAGGTCCCCGTTACTAGGGTTTCCTATAGTCTATTCGTATACCCCCCAAATTGGTTAAGTGTTATCCATCCATTCAAGTTAACTTAACCTATCCACACATCATGCCATGTTGGTTAAGTGTTTTAACTTAACCCTTCTCATTCAATCATGTGGTAATTGGTTAAGTGTTTTCTATTAACTTAACCTTGTTCATTCATCATATTATATTGGTTAAGTGTTTCCCCTTAGCTTAACCCCATCCTTCATCATGTTATGTTGTACAAGTTTTTCCCATTAACTTAACCCCACTCGTTCATTGGTTAAGTGTTAACTTAACTCTACCACTTGTCATATAACATTGGTTAAGTGTTGCTGTAACAACCCGAATTTATTGACGTGTTAAGACAAGAATCGAGGCAGAATTAAATTTTAAAATAAGAATCAAGAGAAACGGGTTGCTCTGTTGCGTTCATCTCGGAATTCTGGTTGGAAACGAGTCCGAAATTTCGTAAATCGGAGTCCGTATGACCGAGATATGGCCTCTATAAGTTTCACGAAAAATCAGAAAATGAAAACAGATTTTCAAATTTCGAATTTAGCCCCAAACAGACTGGGCGGGAAAATTTCCCGCCCAACCCCAGGTCGACTGGGGAGCCGACTGGGGAGTCGACCCCCCAGGACCAGGTCGACTGGGGAGTCGACCTCGGTGTCGACCTGGGGGTCGACCTCCTTGGTCGGGCCAGGTTAGCCTGGTGCACCTGCTTGCTCCTTTAGGTCTGTTCTGTTGGCCTATGACGAGATTGGATGGTTCAGATCTAAACTAGGGTTAATCAAAGGGCCTAAACTAGTCCTAACTTCTATAAAAACACCTTAAGACCTAGCCTAATTCACTACAAACCATCCTAACAACGAAGTGCTTCCCAAATGTCTCTTGATCATGGCCTCCATCTTCAACTTCAAAGGCTTAAGCATGTCAAGTCAAAGGAGCAAGCTTTCTACATCAAATCAAGGAAGTAGAGCATCATCTCAACACCGTTCCACGACAAATGCTTGCTCATAAATCTCTGGCCACGCTTTGTAAGTTCTAGCTACTTTTAGATCTAAATGGTAGTTCTAATGTTGACATGGAATAAAATGAGATGAAACCTAAGTATGTTAGTCTATGTGAATCTAGTCTTGCCCCTCTCTTGAATCTATGACTTTGGGCTATTTCTTAGTGATTAAATCATGCCACTCATGTTGTGTTTGACCTAGTTTATCATGCAAGATTGAATCTTGACTTGTGGAATGTTGGCATGAACCCTTAGAACAATTTGACTTGTGGAACATTCATATGAACTTGACTTGGGGATTATGCGTGTAAAAGAACCTAAACCCCTCATGACCATTTACATGCCTAGGATGATGAACCTAGTGTTATGCTATCTTACATGTTTGAGGCCAATCCCTTTATGCTATCATACATGTTTGAGGCCAATCCCTTTATGCTATCATACATGTTTGAGGCCAATATGTTGTCATATTATTCCTACTATGTTGACTCGCTTTCACTTGCGTTGGGAATATGCCTTGGGTAGTTTAGGCAAACTTGAGATGGGCTATGAAACTTAACATGAATTAAGTAATGGGACAATGGGCATAAGTGGAAAACGTGGACTTTGTCGTGGCCTAAATTTGACATGAACATGACAAGTAGGAAAACATGAAAGTGGCCAACTCGAGGTTGGGTTGAGTTTGTAGCATAAATCTGCCCGGAACCGCCCAGCAAATCCAGTAGCTATAGACAATAAGACCCAATGTGAGTAGTTGGTCATATCGCGCTTAAAACCCGAGGTTAGACTAGGTTGTGGTGTAAAGCTGCCCGGACCCGCCCGGCGTAACCAGTAACCACAACAAAGTCTAATGTGAGAGGTTAGGGTGCATTAATTTACTTAATGCCACATGATAAGGTTAAGTTAGTTTGACTAATGGCACTTAACCGATATGACATGAATGGGTAGGTTATGTAAGACCGGACTTGATTACTTAAAGACACTTAACCATATAACACGATTAGCGGATGGGTTAGTTTAACCTAAATGGGTTGATAACACCCGACGGGGATAACGCGATGCGTGATAGAGTTAAGTAAACCCACAACAATGATATTTAACCATTATAAATACGACTAGTGGATGGGGTTAAGTTAACCTACACTTAACCAATCCGACTCGGTAATTTGATGGGTTTAAGTTAACTTACACTTAACCAATCTGACTTGATGATTTGATAGGGTTAAGTCACGAACCTCTTAAATATGCTTAACCAATCCGACTCGATAATTTAATGGGGTTAAGTTAACCTATACTTAACCAATCCAACTCGATAATTTAATGGGGTTAAGTTAACCTACACTTAACCAATTTTACTCGATGATTTGATGAGGCTAAGACAACCTATACTTAACCAATCTAACACGGTAATTTGATAGGGTTAAGTTAACCTACACTTAACCAATCTGACATGATAATCTAGGGTTAAGTCATGAACTTCTTGATATACGTAACCAACTTGATACATGGTTTGTAGGGCTAAGCCTTGAACTTGAATACTTAGCCAATTTTGACATGATTCGTAGGCGGGGTAAGTCATGAACTAGAATGACAACACTTAACCCATTAGACAAAACCCTAGTTCAGGGGACTAAGTGGAAAATCGTAGTTAATAAGGATAACGGGAAGGGAAACTAAGTGATAAACCTTAGTTAAGGATAACTAAGTAATAATTCTTAGTCAAGAGAATTGGACAAGTTCACAAATATATGAGTAACCTGATACGGTAGGTCATCGTTTAAACAAACGCACGAGGAGGAGCGAATGTTTATCTGACTTAGATAAAGGCTCCAGCGAACTGGGTGACGAAGCGGTAGCTTCAGGGGACGTGAGGGTACTCTTGGTATCCCTCTGTGAGGTTGCAGATGATCCGCCTGGGCTCACAGAGGTTATGGTCTACGGTAGAAGAACCAAGGGTATGCCTTGGTTGCTTTGCGAGCAACCTAAAGACTGGGGTGGATTAGCGTGGAGTCGGCGATACTTAGTTTAGCCCTGTGATAGCACGTCGTCGACTACCTACCATCTTAAGTCAATCGTGTACGTATGCGGAAAGGCAGAGAACTCCAACAGACCACATACTTGCTATCTAGTTATGGGTGAGGTTGGCCAATAGGAAGGTGGGGCATGGATGGCCGGAGTATAGTTCTCGTGCATGATTTTATTGGATTGCCTTTCAGTAGTTGAGGGAGGGGTCACGTGGGACCATAACCACCGGTAGAAAAACAGACCTTGATATCTGCATCGGCAGATAACCTAAAGCTCCCGATCGAGTCCTGTATTTCTTGATTAGCCCTGTCACCGGACTCGGATGGCACATTGAGATACATGTGCATCTAGACATGGAAAAACGATTCATGATACATACGTGGGAAAAAGGGCGTGGTTGACAGGTAGTGTAATCCCTAGCGGTCCTAGGTGGCTTAAACCCAAACCGAGTTACGAAAACGTTTAGTAGGTAGCGTAATCTCTAGTGGTCCTAGGAGGCATAAATCCTAGCCGAACATTCGTGAATTCATGGTATGAAAATATAGCTAGATCAAGGGTGACAGTCCAAACGATTTCAAGGATAATGGAACTACGTTGAAGTAGTATAGAAATACGTGAGGAAGCCCGTAGGATTTATGGCAAAGGACTAAACATACACATGGAAAGAAACATATGAGTTGGGAAAACCTACATTAGGTTGACATGGACCATTTCATGACATTGGGCAAGGGACATTTTGTAGCTAACACATGACACGGGTTGGGATACTAGTACGGAAGGTGCAAGGCAAATATACTTGATAGAACCTTAGGTGTTATACTCGATAGAACCTTGGGATGTTATACTCGATAGAACCTTGGGATGTTATACTCGATAGAACCTTGGGATGTTATACTTGATTCATAGTGACTGTAGTTTATCTTGATACAGTAGTTCATCCTATTACCTTGGTTTAGCTTGTCTATCTTGTCATCATCCTTATGTTTACTTTCAGTTTATGCATGCCATGTTACCTTTACCTGTTTTTATGATGGAAGTAGATAGGACTTACCAGTCTTTATGACTGACCCCGTTTTCTTTCGCCTCTTTGTCTTCCATCCCCCCCAAAGGTTTTCAGGGAGGAAATACCGTTGTTTAGCTCGGACTTCTTCTGCTTCAAGGTCATCATGTATGACTGGGATTTTCCTTGGCTATGGCTGCTTTACCGTTTTACTTGGGGAATATTTTATGACTGTGGTTTTATGCTTCTTTAACTATTGCAAGACAGGTTTCCAATGTAATGGCTTTTAAAGGCATTTTGATGTAAAAGGCTTTAGACCTTAAAATTTTATGAGGTAATGAAATTTGGTTTTTCTTCCGCTGTTTATATGTTCTGTCTTGTAATATTTCTGTGCATGTTTACCTAGACAACGCCCCTCCAAAGCCAGTGTATTCTCTTGTGAGTGCCCCTGGCGGAGGTTGGGTGTTACATTTGGTATCAGAGCAGAAGGTTACCAGACTGGGAAAAAGTTTTAAAACCTTCTGAAAACTATTTGAAAACCGTTTACAAAGAAGCATTTTTCAAGGAAAGTTTTATTTTTAAAGGCTATTCCCCAAAGGCCATTAGCATTATCCTTTGTTTCTTTGATTGAATCTCTTTTCCTTTCTTTCCTCCACCTGTAGTCACAGTGGTTTGAACTGCGACTAATCCTTTTCTAACTACGTCAGTGTTTTCGATACGATGGAGGCAGTTCTCGAGAGACCTGTTACCGCATTATAAGAAAGGATAGTAAGAACAAGGATAAAGGATACAAGCTTAAGGACAAGCAACTTGTTGCTATGGCTTAATCCATAAAGAAGGAAAAGGGTGAATGATAACACCCATGACAAGAGAGAGTATCTCTAGTAGGGTAAAAAGGGAAAGATAGTCAAGTATTATGAGACGAGGACAAGATCATCGAGAGGGCAATTGTATGCTCTCACTGTTAGCGTACCTAAGAAGGATGGTAACGTTTCTGTGAAAGGTTTAGCTTTTCTTCTCTATCATCCCGTCAGGACTTTGCTTTGATCACCGCATCATTTAAGTCTGCTTCGATAGTTGAGTCTCTGCACCTTCGTACTAGCATAGTAGAGGATCCCATTTTTGTCTCAAATCTTGTTGAGGAATCGGTCCATTTATTCATGACTTGTTTGGATTTGAGGACGCCTATTACTTTTGGGAATAATGCTTATGCTTTTAAGCTATGGGTTGAATTCTAGGAATGGAGTGGTTATCCAGTCAGGGTGCCATTCTCGGTTCTGAAAGGAGGGTAGTTAGGCTCTCGACTTACCTCGGTAATACCCTCGAAGTCTCGTGTAACCTATAGGGTTCTGTCATGATTGGTTACCTAGAATCTCTTGATGCATTTGTTGGTAATCCGTTCGAGTAGAGTTCACCACTAAGGTGGATGGTTCATTTCGCTTGTGCAAGAGTTATGGAAATCACTCTAGTAAGTACACTCTGTAACATGGTTGGCATATGTTTGTTTTCAAGAGATAAGTCCTTCTGCGTGGAATGCCATAGAGCGAGTAAACGAGATCCATGATTCACTAGTGAATTTTGGAGAATTTACATGAAACCATGAGTGCACGGATATGGTAGAGCCAAGTATACTAGAGGGAGGATAAGTAAAAGTGGAACGAGAGGCGACAATGAAGTGAGTTCCAGCTCATATTTGGAAATAGGAGTTAAGAGGCCACGAAATCATGAAGTTAAAGATGGTCAAAGCACAATGGAATTAAGCTCAAGGAAATGCGACTTAGAAGATTGAAGACAAGATACGCGCATCATATCTCTTTTTAAGAGTATATTCTTGATCCCTGTTTTCCTGTAGAGCTTACCCGCATGCTATCTTTTATGCATATCCTCTCGGTCCTATTCTCGATCTTATTTCTGTTGCAAACTCCATAGGTGGTATGACTCATAAGTTAATAATACATGTCAGGGTTTGAAGGTGTCCGTTAGGTTGACTAAACCTTTTGGGCTTTATAAGATATGGGTTGGGTTTAGATAGGGATGTCTTGTAATCCAAAAGGAGTTTATCTTGCTTATCTTCTCGGTCCTATCTTGAGGACCTTAGGTAGAACCCTGTGGATGTAAACATGTATTTGAAAACATGTTATGATTGATATGGTTGCAAGTGGTTGCAATTGGTTGCTCGTGGATGCGCGAATACACATTAGGCACTAGATTGGCTCAGTCACATTTCATATTTCATATGTATACGTGTTTATACTTGTTTATGGATGAATTTGAATGTGTTATCATGTGAATATTGCATATGGATGAATGGTTGTGCACACATATAGTGTTTATGTGACTAGGACTATTTGCATACATTTGGATTCATGGCACTAAACATATTTTGCATTTAGAAGATCAATTAGGCCTGATCATTTGCATTAGATAGGGAACATATACACACACTTTCTGCATATGTTCATATGGTATTAGAAATCTTTTAAGGACAATGGTTGCTTGTGGATGATGTCTTGAGTAGATGGACGATGGAGGGTAGGATACGTTCTTCCTAACTTAGAGATTTCGGGGACGAAATCCTTAAAGGAGGGGAGAGTGTAACAACCCGAATTTCAATGACGCATTAAGACAAGAATCGAGGCAGAATTAAATTTTAAAATAAGAATCAAGAGAAACGGGTTGCGTCGTTGCCTTCGTCTCGGAATTCTGGTTGGAAACGAGTCCGAAATTTCGTAAATCGGAGTCCGTATGATCGAGATATGGCCTCTAGAAGTTTCACGAAAAATCAAAAAACAAAAACAGATTTTCAAATTTCGAATTTAGCCCCAAACAGACTAGGCGGGAAAATTTCCCGCCCAGCCCCAGGTCGACCGGGGAGTCGACCCCCCAGGACCAGGTCGACTGGGGAGTCGACCTGGGTGTCGACCTGGGGGTCGACCTACTTGGTCGGGCCAGGTTGGCCTAGTGCACCTGCTTGCTCCTTTGGGTCTGTTCTGTTGTCCTGTGACGATATTGGATGGTTGAGATCTAAACTAGGGTTAATCTAAGGGCCTAAACTAGTCCTAACTTCTATAAAAACACCCTAAGACCTAGCCTAATTCACTACAAACCATCCTAACAATGAAGTGCTGCCCAAATGTCTCTTGATCATGGCCTCCATCTTCAACTTCAAAGGCTTAAGCATGCAAACTAGATTCAAGTCAAAGGAGCAAGCTTTCTACATCAAATCAAGGAAGTAGAGCATCATCTCAACACCGTTCTACGACAAATGCTTGCTCATAAATCTCTAGCCATGCTTTGTAAGTTCTAGCTACTTTTAGATCTAAATGGTAGTTCTAATGTTGACATGGAATAAAATGAGATGAAACCTAAGTATGTTAGTCTATGTGAATCTAGTCTTTCCCCTCTCTTGAATCTATGACTTTGGGCTATTTCTTAGTGATTAAATCATGCCACTCATATTGTGTTTGACCTAGTTTATCATGCAAGATTGAATCTTGACTTGTGGAATGTTGGCATGAACCCTTAGAACAATTTGACTTGTGGAACATTCATATGAACTTGACTTGGGGCTTATGCATGTAAAAGAACCTAAACCCCTCATGACCATTTACATTCCTAGGATGATGAACCTAGTGTTATGCTATCATACATGTTTGAGGCCAATCCCTTTATGCTATCATACATGTTTGAGGCCAATCCCTTTATGCTATCATACATGTTTGAGGCCAATATGTTGTCATATTATTCCTACTATGTTGACTCGCTTTCACTTGCGTTGGGAATACGCCTTGGGTAGTTTAGGAAAACTTGAGATGGGCTATGAAACTTAACATGAATTAAATAATGGGACAATGGGCATAAGTGGAAAACGTGGACTTTGTCGTGGCCTAAATTTGACATGAACATGACAAGTTAGAAAACATAAAAGTGGCCAACTCGAGGTTGGGTTGAGTTTGTAGCATAAATCTGCCCGGAACCGCCCGACAAATCCAATAGCTACAGAAAATAAGACCCAATGTGAGTAGTTGGTCATATCGCGCTTAAAACCCGAGGTTAGACTAGGTTGTGGTGTAAAGCTGCCCGGACCCGCCCGGCGTAACCAGTAACCACAACAAAGTCTAATGTGAGAGGTTAGGGTGCATTAATATACTTAATGCCACATGATAAGGTTAAGTTAGTTTGACTAATGGCACTTAACCGATATGACATGAATGGGTAGGTTAAGTAAGACCAGACTTGATTACTTAAAGACACTTAACCATATAACACGATTAGCGGATGGGTTAGTTTAACCTAAATGGGTTGATAACACCCGACTGGGATAACGCGATGCGTGGTAGGGTTAAATAAACCCACAACAATGATACTTAACATTATAAATACGACTAGTGGATGGGGTTAAGTTAACCTACACTTAACCAATCCGACTCGGTAATTTGATAGGGTTAAGTTAACTTACACTTAACCAATCTGACTTGAAGATTTGATAGGGTTAAGTCACAAACCTCTTAAATATGCTTAACCAATCCGACTCGATAATTTAATGGGGTTAAGTTAACCTATACTTAACCAATCCGACTCGATAATTTAATGGTGTTAAGTTAACCTACACTTAACCAATTTTACTCGATGATTTGATGAGGTTAAGACAACCTATACTTAACCAATCTGACACGGTAATTTGATAGGGTTAAGTTAACCTACACTTAACCAATCTGACACGATAATCTAGGGTTAAGTCATGAACTTCTTGATATACTTAACCAACTTGATACATGGTTTGTAGGGCTAAGTCTTGAACTTGAATACTTAGCCAATTTTGACATGATTCGTAGGAGGGGTAAGTCATGAACTAGAATGACAACACTTAACCCATTAGACAAAACCCTAGTTCAGGGGACTAAGTGGAAAATCGTAGTTAATAAGGATAACGGGAAGGGAAACTAAGTGATAAACCTTAGTTAAGGATAACTAAGTAATAATTCTTAGTCAAGAGAATTGGATCGGTTCACAAATAGATGAGTAACCTGACACGGTAGGTCATCGTTTAAACAAACACACGAGGAGGAGCGAATGTTTATCTGACTTAGATAAAGGCTCCAGCGAACTGGGTGACGAAGCGGTAGCTTCGGGGGATGTGAGGGTACTCTTGGTATCCCTCTGTGAGGTTGCAGATGATTCGCCTGGGCTCACAGAGGTTAAGGTCTGTGGTAGAAGAACCAAGTGTTTGCCTTGGTTGCTGTGCGAGCAACCTAAAGACTGATGTGGATTAGCGTGGAGTCGGCGATACTTAGTTTAGCCCTGTGATAGCACGTCGTCGACTACCTACCATCTTTAGTCAATCGTGTACGTATGCGGAAAGGCAGAGAACTCCCAACAGACCATATACTTGCTATCTAGTTATGGGTGAGGTTGGCCAATAGGAAAGTGGGGCATGGATGGCCGGAGTATAGTTCTCGTGCATGATTTTCTTGGATTGCCTTTCAGTAGTTGAGGGAGGGGTCACGTGGGACCATAACCACCGGTAGAAAAACAGACCTTGATATCTGCATCGGCAGATAACCTAAAGCTCCCGACCGAGTCCTGTATTTCTTGATTAGCCCTGTCATGGGACTCGGATGGCACATTGAGATACATGTGCATCTAGACAAGGAAAAACGATTCACGATACATACGTGGGAAAAAGGGCGTGGTTGGCGGGTAGCGTAATCCCTAGCGGTCCTAGGTGGATTAAACCCAAACCGAGTTACGAAAACGTTTAGTAGGTAGCGTAATCCCTAGTGGTCCTAGGCGGCATAAATCCTAGTCGAACATTCGAGAATTCATGATAAGAAAATACTGCTAGATCAAGGGTGACAGTCCAAACGATTTCAAGGATAATGGAACTACGTTGAAGTAGTATAGAAATACGTGAGGAAGCCCGTAGGATTTACGGCAAATGACTAAACATACACATGGAAAGAAACATATGAGTTGGGAAAACCTACATTAGGTTGACATGGACCATTTCATGACATTGGGCAAGGGACATTTTGTAGCTAACACATGACACGGGTTGGGATACTAGTACGGAAGGTGCATGGCAAATATACTTGATAGAACCTTGGGGTATTATACTCGATAGAACCTTGGGATTTTATACTCGATAGAACCTTGGGATGTTATACTCGATAGAACCTTGGGATGTTATACTTGATTCATAGTGACCGTAGTTTATCTTGATACAGTAGTTCATCCTGTTACCTTGGTTTAGCTTGTCTATCTTGTCATCATCCTTATGTTTACTTTCAGTTTATGCACGCCATGTTACCTTTACCTGTTTTCATGCTGGAAGTAGATAGGACTTACCAGTCTTTATGACTGACCCCGTTTTCTTTTGACTCTTTGTCTTTCGTTCCCCCCCCCCCCCGGTTTTCAGGGAGGAAATACTGTTATTTAGCTCGGACTTCTTCTCCTTCAAGGTCATCATGTATGACTGGGATTTTCCTTGGCAATGGCTGCTTTACCGTTTTACTTGGGAAATATTTTATGACTGTGGTTTTATGCTTCTTTAACTATTACAAGACAGGTTTTCAATGTAATGGCTTTTAAAGGCATTTAGATGTAAAAGGCTTTAGACCTTAAAATTTTATGAGGTAATGAAATTTGGTTTTTCTTCCGCTATTTTATATGTTCTGTCTTGTAATATTTCTGTGCATGTTTACCTAGACAACGCCCCTCCAAAGCTAGTGCATTCTCTTGTGAGTGACCCTGGCGGAGGTGGGGTGTTACAGTTGCCCTCTTGTGTTACTTAACCCTACCACTTGTCATGTTACATTGGTTAAGTGTTGCCTTATTGTGTTACTTAACCCTACCACTTGTCATGTTACATTGCTTAAGTGTTGCCCTCTTGTGTTACTTAACCCTACCACTTGTCATGTTACATTGGTTAAGTGTTGCCTTGTTGTGTTACTTAATCCTACCACTTGTCATGTTACATTGGTTATGTGTTGCCTTGATTAACTTAACCCTACCATTCTTAGCATGTCTGTTCCTTAGCTTTAATTCATTCATTAAAGCACCAACCTCTCACATTAGATCTATATTGTTGCGGTCGCTGGATGTGCCGAGCGGTTCCGGGCAGTCTTACACCGCAAATCAATCTAACCTCGGGTTTTTGGGCTTAATGCCCTAACCTCTCACATCAAATCTATATTGTTGCGCTCGCAGGATGTGTCGGGCGGTTCCGGGTAGTCTTATACCACAACTCAATCTAACCTCGGGTTAGGCATGTTCATCTTTAGCCAATTTACATATTTGTTATATGTGTCCAAATCTATGTGTCAAATTTTTCCACAAGTCTAGCCAACACAAGTTTATGCCACATTCCCATGCTATGCCCAAAGTTTACCCAATTAAATTATACCCAATTTTCCCCGCGTTTTAATCGCACGTACAACAAGATTCAATCTAAGTTCTGAATGAACTTAGTATTCACAAAAGCAAGTAAAAAGTGGAAAAATAGAGAAGGAGCATAATAATTGACATAAGGAAAAATAGGCATGTAAAGATGTACCCAATTAAAGAATCATGTTTCAATGTTATACATTAACAATATGTGTAGACAAGCTAGGCAATTTACACCATAGGTTTAAAGATTAAATAGAATTGGACTTAAGAGAATCACTAATTTTTATGTACAACATGATAAGTCCCACTATATAAATCACAATAGTCTCATAGGCATAGGATGTACAACATGATTGGTTTCATCATATAAATCACAACAGTCTCATAGGCATGACAGGTTCCTTTATGTCAATCCAACAGTCTCATAGGGATGATAGGTTTTATTATGTCAGTCACAGCAGTCTCATAGGCATGATAGATTCTATTATGTCAGTCCAACAATCTCATAGGCATGATAGGTTCTATCAATCAAAATAGTCTCATAGGCATAAGCAATTCAGATTTGAAAAAAGGATAAGCATGAATCATAAGCAGGCATCGTTCTAGATCCGGTTATTACAGTCATGATTTCTATTAGATGTTTAAATCTAAATAATAACTGAACTTACAGAAAAAGGACGGATCTTGTATTCTGGGATCTAATTTCTGAATTTGTTTAGCTATCCTTTGATGTAGACGTTTGATTCGCTAATTTAGATTTTGTTTGGAGCTTTCTAACTTGATTTCTAATTTGGAGAAGATGAAGGAGACTAGGCTAGCTCATGATGGACAGCATGACGGCTTCATTGTGAGGTCTAGGGTTGAGGTTTGGGGTGATTATATAGAAGTCTAGGATTCATTCTAGCCTTTAGATTAGTCTAGGAGAAATCACAGCCATCAAACCAAAAAGATGTGTCATCCAGCCAACCATAGCACGACATATAAGCCAAAATACCTCAGAAATTAGTCATCGGCCAATCAAGGAAGGCTACATCAGCTCAGGTTTATAAAAATTTGTCATTGGGTCTGGATCTCAAAGGGTCGACTTCCTACGGGGGGGTGGGGGGGGGGGGGGGTCGACACCTATGTCGACTCCCCTGGGGGGGCACCCAGAGCGGGAAATTTCCCGCTCAGCCTGTTCTGACTGAATTTCGAATTTCGAACTATTTTGACTTTTTATTACTATTTTAATTTAATTTTTGTTTAAACTTGAAATCTTCTGTACTCCATAACTTCTTCATATGGAGTCCGATTCATGCAAACTCGGACTCTATCTCAAGCAGAATTCCGAGACGAACACAATGGCGTGACCCGTTTCATCCAATTCTTCATCTAAAAATTAATTGTTCTTGAATTTGTTAATTTAATATTCATAGAAAATACGGGGTGTTACAATATATGTCTCAATACTTTACAATATCCTTTCTGTTGGCCTGACTCTTTGTCTGCTGTTTGCAGACATAGTAAAAATGAGTGGTAGAAACAGAAAAAGTAATTCTTCGGTTCAGCAATCTAATGAGCCATTCAAGCTCCCACAACCAGAACCAGATCTAGAAGCTCTAGTAAGGAGGTATCGAAATCTGGGTGGAGATCCATTCTCGGGCAAAGAGTCCGTTATTGAAACACAAGCATGGATGCATTCTGCTGAGAAATATTTTGAAGACTTAAAGTTGAGAGATGATCAGAAAAGATTAATAGCATCTTGGGTACTCAAAGGCGAAGCTTTATTCTGGTGGGAAACCGTTACTAAGGAGAATCCAGAAGGTAATATTACCTGGGACAGATTTAAAGAATTTTTTACAGAAAAAATTATTCCATCGGGAGCAATTGAGCAGCTATATGATGAGTTCTACCATCTGAAACAAGGAGATATGACCATTCGGGAGTATCAGAATAAATTCGAGGAACTTTCCCGCTTTTCCCCAGAACTAATTCAAGATCCTTTGAAGAAGAATCGGAGGTTCATCAAAGGACTTTAAAGAAAATACCTAAATAGAGTAACTGCACATGTTCACCTCCCTTTTTCTGAAATGATAGATATGGCTTGTCGCTATCAGAATATTGATAAGCAACATGGTTGGGAAGACGAAGAGAAAGGAAGTTCCAGCAACAAAAGGAAGTTTGAAGTTGAAAGCCCTGAGGCAAGTGCAGAGCCTAAGGTCAGTAAGAAGCCCAAAGCTAATAAGAAAAAGATAAAGCATAAGGAAGAACAGTTAAAGACCGCCAAGAAGACCAAAGTAGCTCAATTCAATGAAGTGGTAGAAACTCCAGCACCCTCAGCTGGTAGGGAAAGGCCAGATATTTTGCAAGGCACTCTTACTGTCAACAATATTCCAGTTACCGTATTATTTGACATTGGCGCACCACGAAGTTTCATTTCAAGTAACATAGTTAAAAGTAAAAGCTGACCCTAAAGAATCTTAAAGAATCGATTAGTGTTCATAATCCGATAGGGGCTTCTCTTATTCTCGGTTTATATTGTAGAGTGCCTGTCTCCTACTCTTGCTATCGGTTTCCTTTCAATTTAATTGTTATGGATCTTGCTGAAATTGATATCATTCTTAGGTTGGATTGGTTGACCAAATATGAAGCCGAAGTTAAATGTGCTGAAAGGGTTGTTAAAGTCAAAACGAAGCTTGGGAATATTGTTATACCGTGTGTAGGCTCACATTCAGATTGAAAATAATTTTGGGCTGCTCTTGAGGTCACCTCCACTACTCTTGAAAATATTTCTGTCGTCAAAAATCATGCAAATATGTTCGAAGAAATTGACAGCTTACCTCCGCGGAGAGAAATTAACTTCAGAATTGATCTAGTCCTGAATGTCGGGCCAGTGGTACATCCTATTCGAAGAATGACCTAGAAAGAGAAAGAATAATTGGGTAATCAGACTAAACAGCTTTTATGGAAGGGTCTGATCCGGCCTAGCTTTTCAAATTGGGGAGCAGCAGTAGTGTTTGTTCCAAAGTCAGACGGTACTCTCAAATTGTGTGTGGATTACCAAGATCTCAACAAGCAGACACTCAAGAATAAATATCCATTGGTCCGTATAGATGATTTATTGGATCGTTTGAATGGAGCAAAAGTATTCTCTAAAATGGACCTAGCTACAGGTTTTCATCAACTGCGAATTCCCGAAGAATGTGTACCTTTGACAACTTTCAGAGGTCCAGACATATTTTACGAGTGGATAGTAATGCCCTTCGGATTATACAACGCTCCTGCCTATTTCATAGATTTGATGAATTGAGTATTCCGCGACGTTCTAAATTAATTTGTGCATGTTTTCATCGGCGACATTTTAATCTTCTCCAAATCAACTGCCGAGCATGAGAAACACTTGGAACAAGTCTTGGAAATTCTAAGAAAGAATGTTTTAAAAGCCAAATTTTCTAAATCTGTATTCTAGTAAGAAGAAGTGAAGTTCCTCGATCATGTAGTATCGAAGGAAGGAATTTCAGTGCATCCCAGCAAAATCACAGCCATTCAAGATTGGAAGCAACCTAGCACTCCTACCGAAGTCAGAAGTTTCCTAGGATTGGCTGGCTATTATCGGAAATTCGTTAAGGATTTTTCAAAACTATCTTTTCCATTAACGAAGCTTACAAAGAAGCATACAAAATCTAATTGGACACCTGAATGTGAGGCAGCTTTTCAAGAGCTGAAACTAAGGTTGACAACTGCTCCAGTGTTGACTATTATTGATGGCAATCAAGATTTGAAGGTCTGGGCATATACTTCTATTGAAGGTATTGGTGCGGTATGCAGAGAGACAAAGTCATTGCATATGCTAGCCATAAGTTGAAACCGCATGAGAAGAAGTACCCCACTCATGATCTTGAGTTGATGGCCATTGTGTTTGCTTTAAAGATATGGAGACACAATCTCCTAGGTGAGAAGTTTGAATTATACACAGATCATAAATCCTTGAAGTTTCTGTTCACCCAAAGGGACTTGAATTTGAGGCAGCAGCAACGTTGGGTAGAATTTCTTGTGGCCCATGATCTAGACATTTTGTATACTCTAGGGAAAGACAATGTTGTGGCGGATGTGCTTAGCAGGAATAATGCGAGTGTCGCCATCTTAACATCGCCAACCTTATCATTACACCTACATTGATAAGATCTCTGCTCTTCAGAAGGATGATGAATTTATCAAGAGAATTAGTAAAAAAGTTCGGGAAGGCGAACCCTCCAGTTTCCAAATTGATAACAAGGGAGTTCTGAGATTAAAAGGCCGAATTTGTGTGTCGAATATCTCTGAGCTCAGAAGAGAATTAATGGATGAATGTCATAAATCCAAGCTTTGTATTCTTTCAGGGGTGAGCAAGATGTATCATGATCTCAAGTGCACGTTCTGGTGGAAATCTATGAAAAGAGACATCTCCATTTATCTCAGCAGGTTTTCTGCTTGCCAGCAAGTCAAAAGTGATCAGTAGGAACCTGCCGGATTGTAACAACCACTAGAGGTTCCAAGTTGGAAATGGGATCAAATTTCCATGGATTTTATTGATGGCTTGCCTCGAAATAGAAAAGGCAATGACAGTATTTGGTTGATCGTTGATCGTTTCACGAAGTCTTCCCATTTTATTCCTGTCAGATCTACTAGAAAAGCTCAAAGTTTAGCGAAAATTTATTTCAAAGAAATTGTCCAACTACATGGAGTTCCCAGTAGCATTATTAGTGATCGTGACCCTATATTCGCTAGTAAATTTTTGGTAGCATTCCAAGAGGAGCTGGGGACAACATTAAATCTGAGCACTGCTTATCATCCTCAAACAAATGGCCAGACTGAGAGGGTGAACTGTATATTGGAAGACTTGTTGCGGGTTTGTATTCTTGACTTTGGCGGATCATGGGAAGATCACTTGCACATGGTTGAGTTCTCTTATAATAACAGTTATCAAGAAAGCTTGCAGATGTCACCATTCGAAGCTTTGTATGGCAGACCATTAGATTTCCTACATGTTTGGTGGAACTAGGCAATAGACTAGTATTGGGTCTCGACATGATTCGAGAAGCTTCGGACAAAGTTAATTTTATTAAGAAGCAATTACTGACAGCTTAGAGCCGATAGAAAAGTTATGCAGATGCAAGAAGAAGGGATATAGAATTTGCTGTTGGCAATTACGTATACTTGAGAGTTTCTCCATTTAAAGGAGTAGTTCGTTTTGGGAAGACTGGGAAGTTGGCTCCTAGATTCATTGGTCCATTCCCTATTCTAGAAAGAATTGGAACTCTCGCTTACAGGGTTCAGTTGCCTAACTGGTTGCCAGGGGTACATGATGTATTCCATGTGTCTCAACTTCGGAAGCATGTACATGATCCAGACTTGATTGTGAAAGAAGTTGTATAGCAAGATTTGGAGATTACCTCGAGCTTAGCAGTAAGAAGGGAGCCGGTAAAGATCATTGGCAAAGAAACCCGAGTTCTGAGGAACAAAAGAATTCATTTGGTCAAAGTGCAGTAGAGCGGAGATCCTAGAGACTGTACATGTGAGACCGAGGATAGCATCAAACATGCTTATCCCCAGTGCAGAGTGGACAACTCTTACTAGCTCTAGTGCAAGGTACATTTACAATATTTTACGTTTTCCGTTTTGTTTCCTACTTTACTATTGTTGCCTTTTCGGGGACGAAAAGCATTTAAGTGGAGGAGATTGTAACAACCCGGAAAATCAGAGCCAATTCAAAATTTTTATTTTGGCTATTTTGTTGAATATTGAATAGTTAAAATGATATATTTTAAATAATAACAATTAAAAATTTATTAAATCAAAATTAGAACGAATATATTTATTTTAATTTTAAAAGGAGTTAGAAATAGCGCGACAGTTTGAAAATTTGAATGTGAATTTTGATTGAATGTACAAGATGAAAAATGAATCGGATTTTAGTGAAACCAAACATATTTAAATCTGTTTAAAAATATCGCTCCAACGAACCTGAAAATTTGAAATTTCATAGCGGTAATCAAAAGTTATGGCTAGTTGAATATTCAGAATAGTCGCTATGGAATTTAATACAATACATAGCCCGTATAAATAGCCATTTTGCAAACGACCTCCATTTTCGACGAAACCACCCTTGTAATAACCCGAAAATCTGGGCCAGTTTAAAATTTTTATTTTGGCTATTTTAGCGAATTTTGAATATTTAAAATGAATTAATTTAAATAATATCGACGAGAAATTTATTTTGAATATAATTCGAACGTATATATTTATACGCGTCGTCGTTAGAATATAAATAATTATATATAATTATAAATAGAATTGAAAATGGCGCAGTAGTTCGATAATTCGATTTCAAACTTCAATTGAACATACCGGGTGCAAAACAATCCGGATTTTAGTGAAACAAAAAACAATAGGATCTATTTGAGGATATCTTTCCAACGAATCCGAAAAATCAAAATTTCATAGCGGGAATCAAAAGATATGCCCAGTTGAAAATTCTGAATAGTCGCTATGGAATTCAGGCCCTTAAAAATGGGAATTTTGCAAACGACCTCGGATTTCGACGAAACAACTTTTGTTGGGTCCGTAATGTCAAATTATTGCTAGATTCCAAATTTCATAATTTTTCGAATCAATATGTGAGCGTGGCAAAGGCAAAAGCGTTTGACCAGTTTCAGTTGATTTTAATCGACTGGAAATTGGCCATTTTTCCAACGGTCTCAGAATTCGACGAAACTAGTTTTGTTAGGACCGTATCGTCAATACGAAGTTAGAAAATATTTTTCTACAATTTATAAAGTTCGTATGTGACCCCAGTAAATTGAAATGCGCGTTCAAATTCAATATATAGAGTTATATGTTGATTTTAACGGAAACTAATCGAAACGATCGAATCAGCCTACGATACATATCCCATTGTGTTCGGAATGGGGGTAATACGCTACGGACGACAGGCGGTGGGCCTCGTTTAGAGGTCGTATGTAAAAGTCAATTTTTTTGAATTAAAAATAATAAAAAAATATAAAAAAATAAAATCTTTCCTCTCCTCCCCTTAAATTCTGCTGGCCCTCCCCCCCTTTGATTTTCAATCGACAATCAGCAGAAAGGAAAAAAAAGAGCAACGACGGAAACGCATCGTCGATCCCCCCTCTCCACCACCGACCCTTCGTCGATGGCGCCACCGGAGGTCGGCCTCCCAGCGCCGCCTCCTCCCCTTCGTCTCCCCCTCCAACCGCAGCCCCAAAACTCCCATTTCGAGGACCGCGACCACCACCCCTCAGGCGCCGGACCCCCACCTCGCCGAGCCACCCCACGAACCCCTTCTCTCCTTCCTCCTCCACTAACCCGAACCCTAACCTCCACGCAACCCTCCCATTCCGCCACAGAAGACCGCCTGTGCCAGCAACTCCGACGAGCACCGATCCGCGAGCCCATCCTGCAGACGACGGTAGCAGACTTCCCCCCCCCCCCCACAATTCGGTGAGTTCCCTTAG
The DNA here is from genome assembly GCA_030737875.1 of Allium sativum. Classification (NCBI taxonomy): domain Eukaryota; kingdom Viridiplantae; phylum Streptophyta; class Magnoliopsida; order Asparagales; family Amaryllidaceae; genus Allium; species Allium sativum. Next base: position 340,208,914 of record CM060912.1, read on the forward strand.
TTTTTAATTTTATTTTTAACTCTGTTTTTATATGTTAAAGGCATAGTTTAAAAGAATAGGATTTTTATATTTAAAAGAATAGGATTTTTATATTTAAAAGAATAGGATTTTTATATTTAAAATAATAGGATTTTTATATTTAAAAGAATAGGATTTTTATATTTGAAAGGCTATGATTTTTATACTTTAAAAGCTCGGATTTTTTTTTATTTGAAGAGTAACGATAAAAATTCGATTTTTCCATATATGTTAGTGAAGTAAAAATTAGATTTTTATTCATATAAATGGCCGATGAAAATTGGATCTTTATTGTTTGAATGGTGAAGAAAAGATTATACTTTATAATGAACAAGTTGGATTTTTATAATTGAAAAGGTTTGATTTTATATACCTAAAGGTATGATTTTTTAAAATAGAAAAGACTTCATTTTTAAAGTAGGAAAGACGTCATTTTTAAAGAAGAAAAAAATATGATCTTTTCTATATAGTAGCGTCGAAAAAAAATATAATCTTTTCTATATAGTAGCATCGAAAAAAATATATAATCTTTTCTATATAGTAGCGTCGAAAAATATATATAATCTTTTCTATATACTAGCGTCGATAAAAATAGAATTTTTATCTATATAGTAGCGGTATAAAAATATAATTTTTATAACGAAGTAGCAAATTAAAAATATGATTTTTATATAATAGAGAATATAAAAATGTGATTTTTATGTATGTAGTGAATACGGGCAACGAAGGTGATAAAAAGGCGAGAACGTTGAAGATTTCTATAAATGAAGAGTCGTGGTATTGGATAGCTTTCGGTGAGAATTTCTCCCTCTTCAATTTCTTTTCTAGTTATATATATACTAGGATGCAAACAGTGTTTAGTAGCACCCGACACCCGTCATCCATAGACCATGGATGGCTTGTTTGTTAAATTGTTTGGTTGTGTAGTTGGTTAGATTATTTGGTTTGAATGGAATTGTTTGGTGAAATGAAATTGATTTGATTGATGTGTGAATGGCGTGGGCCTTCACTAGACCGGGGATAAGGCTAGGCCTTGTCCCGTTTCTAGTATCGTGCCATTATGCCGCCGAAATTTTCTAAAATATGTTAGAAAAATAAAAATATCATTTTTATTTTGTAAATGAACTGAATAAAAATTCATGTGTTAAAATAAAATATTTTATCGTTAAAAATATATTTTTTAACGTGGAAGTGAATAAAATAAAATATTCATTTACAAACCGGACGGTTTGTTTATGTACACTGATTTGACTGACATTGATAGGGACGATAAATTTTACACATCGCCCAACTGCACAAAAAAAATCTGTGTTTGATTGTTTGAAACCCCATACGGGTATTGGGATAAAATACGGTATACACTAATCCCAATAATTAGTTGTATGTCGATCGATTGATTGATAGGCTGTTATAAGCGTTAGATATCTATATTTGATGCTTATACAGTGTAGTGCACTTTGGATGATGGTTGATTATTTATCGTTGCTATTATATACATTTGTGGTATGGAATCCATATAATTAACTTTATATGGTAATTGATTGGGCCTCATTCCAATCGGAAAAATAAAGAATATTATAAAATAAAAGTTCATGTGTTGACCGTACTCATCCGTTGAGATTAGTCATGTGTTGAACGAAATATTTTAATAATAAAATTTACTTCTTTATCAATATAAAATAAAGGTTCATGTGTTGACAGTACTCATCCGTTGAGATTAGTCATGTGTTGAACGAAATATTTTAAAATAGAAATATTTAAAACAGAAATATTTGAAATAGAAATATTTGAATAGGAAATATTTGAAAAAGAAATATTTGAAATAGAAGTTGAAATTGTTTTTGAAACGAATTCAAAACTATTCATATAATTCGTTTTAAAAAGAAATCGATGAAATATTTAATATATATATATTATATATATAATATAATGGCCTGAATAGAACGCGCCGCGCCGCGGCAGTTCGCGAATTTCGACCATTTATTTCAAACGGACATTACGGGAGATCCGACCGTCGTACTCTCCTAAAACCGGAACCGTTGGGTTCGTATCGGAAAGAGCTTTCTAACGAATATTAGAAATTTGAAATCTAACGGTTGGATTTGGAGATAGGTCCAAATCAAATTTGGAAAAGGTCGATGTAAGTGCAGTTCGATGGCCGTTGTTGGAAATCGACTGTACGGGCCTTGATAAAATTATTAAAAATAGTAATAATTTGTGTAAAATCATAAGAAATGATTTGGGGAAAAATTAGGATGAAAAATTCCATATTTGAAAAGATAAAAATAGATTATTATCGAAATGAACTAGTTTTGAACTAAAATTAAAACCCATTTATTTTTAAATAAATAAATTGGATTTGAAATGGGTTGTAAATAGAATTGATTTGTGGGTTTATCGTGAAGGGTGTTTTACATGACACTTGTTCTTTAACCCGATAATAAATAGAATGTGATTTGGGTTTATCGTGAACGGTGTTTTAAATGACATTAGTTCTTTTACCCAGAAAAAGGAGTTTTAAGGAATCTGCAATTAGATTGAAATGTGAATTGATAATTTAAATTGTCAAATTTGGAAAATGAGCGAGGATGGAGTATTACCAGTTTTGCTCCAAAGCGATAGTTAAATCTTTAATTAGATTTGAACGTGGAATGGTAATAAATTTTACCGATAACACTGTGGTGTTAGATATGGAGTATAACCAGTTTTGCTTCATGGGATGAATAGGTTGGGATTGGAAAATAAAATAAATAATTACTTCGGTGTGGTTCGCTAATCTCGACTATTTTGGAAAATCATAATTTGGTTTGAAATGACATCCAAAGGAAGATTAAAGAATAAATTTAAAGAATTTATCTTGGATAAAATTAATGGGAACCTTTCCCTAAGAATATAAAATTTAGAAACTAGCTGTAGGTTAGCTAAGAAGAATGGTTTCCTGGGTATTGATCTGATGTTGGTTTCGGCCTTCGGGGTTAATATTTGGGAAATAGTTCTCTTGTTGATTTACGGTTAGTAGCTACTGAATTGGAATGAGGCGTATGCTGTGTTTGTGTAACATTTGTTTTTAATATACGCGGGTTGTTCGGAAAGGCCGGGTTTATACCCATTCTGAATAACCGATTCGACGATAAGTCAAAGATGAAGACGGTGGTTTAAGACCGGAAGTCTCCACATCGTTGGGGTGGTTACTGATGATCTTGATTGGGCTGTACACCCAAGATGAGGGAATCAGTTGGTGATCGTCCAGACGTACCTGGAGATCGATGGATATGCGAGGAAAGTGCCTCCGGTTTCGTTCAGACCCAGAACGGACTTGTAAATGGATTGTGTGTCTGACATTGGATTTTATTCCGTGTTGATTGATTTCTATTAAATATATATTTGTTTGGCGGCGGAGAATTTATTCTCTTGCTAAACGCCCTTCTCTGAGACGTACGAGCTCAGAGGTTGTATATCGATGGACATCGGTCGCATGGCATGAATTGCCTGTGTGGCACGCTAAGATGCAATGATCAAGGCTTCTTTTGAAAAGCAGAGTCTTGTGGTTGATGATCAAAGCACGACCTATGGGGCAGCTTTGTGTATAACGTGAATTCGCGAGCCTCACACCTCGGTATGAGTCAAAAACGGGATACAGACTGCAGGGAGAGCACGACGTTTCTTTCTAGCTTTGGTGGTGTCAGTTTGGTATCAGAGCTTTGGTTTACAGAGCTCGAGAACAAGACACATTAGAATCATACGAAAGAATTCATCAGATATTGGATTAGTAATATCCAATTAGAATGACTCGTTAGAGATAGGATCAGTAGTATCCTATAACGAGTGTGAAGAGTATATTTTTCAAATGAAAACAATTTTGTTTTGAAAATTTACATTGTTTTAAACGTATTTGAATATTTTATTTGTATTGAATACGGACAATCGAGTATATAAAGATTTCGCGTATACGCGTCATGAACGTATATTCGAAGTTTTAATATACTGGATAGATATAGAATCACACTCTAGTCGCACGGACCTGATTCTGATGATTGACGCGTCATTATTAGTAATTATTTTCGTGTTTCGAAGGTGTGATATCTATATATTTCCATTAGACTGGTGTGAGAACCAAAACTAATATAGATAGATTTATTGTTGTGAATTGGCATCAAAAACATGATTTTTGGCTATATATCAAAGTTATCAAATTTGAAACGTTAATCCACTAATTGATTGATGTTTGTGTTGTTTGTTTATTTGTTTGATAATTTTGAACCATTTAGCCTAATTATATCAAATATTGAATTGTATTGAAAATTAGTTGCATTTGCTTGCAAATACATGTGCTTACATTGAACAGGTCATAGCAAGGAGGCTAGAGCCGAAGAATAAAATTTGTTTGCCCGACAAATAGGTACATGTTTACCATAATTTACTGTTTTGTTTGGGTGATGATGATTTTATGAGCCTATTGGCTAGCCGCTTGGCTTTTTCTTTTTCTTTTTGAGATCAGAAGCCCTATATGGAAATTTTGGGATTTTCCCGTGCTCCCCGTACAAAGGAGGTTATGGCGAAATTTTTCGAAAATTTCGGGTGTTAGCCAAATTTTTGAAAACTTGAAAATTCTCAGAAACTGAAAAGTTGGAGAATGGAAGCCAGATCGAACGTAGAGTTGATTAATCAAACCACTTTCGACTTTGTTCCTTTTTGGGGACGAAAAGTTTTATGTGGGGGAGATTGTAATAACCCGAAAATCTGGGCCAGTTTAAAATTTTTATTTTGGCTATTTTAGCGAATTTTGAATATTTAAAATGAATTATTTTAAATAAATCGACGAGAAATTTATTTTGAATATAATTCGAACGTATATATTTATACGCGTTGTCGTAAGAATATAAATAATTATATATAATTATAAATAGAATTGAAAATGGCGCGGTAGTTCGATAATTCGATTTCAAACTTCAATTGAACATACCGGGTGCAAAACAATCCGGATTTTAGTGAAACCAAAAACAATAGGATCTATTTGAGGATATCTTTCCAACGAATCCGAAAAATCAAAATTTCATAGCGGGAATCAAAAGATATGCCCAATTGAAAATTCTGAATAGTCGCTATGGAATTCAAGCCCTTAAAAATGGGAATTTTGCAAACGACCTCGGATTTCGACGAAACCACTTTTGTTGGGTCCGTAATGTCAAATTATTGCTAGATTCCAAATTTCATAATTTTTCGAATCAATATGTGAGCGTGGCAAAGGCAAACGCGTTTGACCAGTTTCAGTTGATTTTAATCGACTGGAAATTGGCCATTTTTCCAACGGTTTCAGAATTCGACGAAACTAGTTTTGTTAGGACCGTATCGTCAATACGAAGTTAGAAAATATTTTTCTACAATTTATAAAGTTCGTATGTGACCCCGGTAAATTGAAATGCGCATTCAAATTCAATATATAGAGTTATATGATGATTTTAACGGAAACTGATCGAAACGATCGAATCAGCCTACGATACATATCCCATTGTGTTCGGAATGGGGGTAATACGCTATGGACGACAGGCGGTGGGCCTCGTTTAGAGGTCGTATGTAAAAGTCAATTTTTTTTGAATTAAAAATAATAAAAAATATAAAAAAATAAAATCTTTCCTCTCCTCCCCTTAAATTCTGCTGGCCCTCCCCCCCTTTGATTTTCAATCGACAATCAGCAGAAAGGAAAAAAAAAGAGCAACGACGGAAACGCATCGTCGATCCCCCCTCTCCACCACCGCCCCTTCGTCGATGGCGCCACCGGAGGTCGGCCTCCCAGCGCCGCCTCCTCCCCTTCGTCTCCCCCTCCAACCGCAGCCCCAAAACCCCCATTTTGAGGACCGCGACCACCACCCCTCAGGCTCCGGACCCCCACCTCGCCGAGCCACCCCACGAACCCCTTCTCTCCTTCCTCCTCCACTAACCCGAACCCTAACCTCCACGCAACCCTCCAATTCCGCCACCGAAGACCGCCTGTGCCAGCAACTCCGACGAGCACCGATCCGCGAGCCCCTCCTGCAGACGACGGTAGCAGACTTCCCCCAATACAATTCGGTGAGTTCCCTTAGTTTTTAATTTTATTTTTAACTCTGTTTTTATATGTTAAAGGCATAGTTTAAAAGAATAGGATTTTTATATTTAAAAGAATAGGATTTTTATATTTAAAAGAATAGGATTTTTATATTTAAAAGAATAGGATTTTTATATTTAAAAGAATAGGAAATTTATATTTGAAAGGCTAAGATTTTTATACTTTAAAAGCTCAGATTTTTTTTATTTGAAGAGTAACGATAAAAATACGATTTTTCCATATATGTTAGTGAAGTAAAAATTAGATTTTTATTCATATAAATGGCCGATGAAAATTGGATCTTTATTGTTTGAATGGTGACGAAAAGATTATACTTTTATAATGAACAAGATTAGATTTTTATAATTGAAAAGGTTTGATTTTATCTACCTAAAGGTATGATTTTTTAAAATAGAAAATACTTCATTTTTAAAATAGGAAAGACATCATTTTTAAAGAAGAAAAAAATATAATCTTTTCTATATAGTAGCGTCGAAAAAAAATATAATCTTTTCTATATAGTAGCGTCGAAAAAAATATATAATCTTTTCTATATAGTAGCGTCGAAAAAAAAATATAATCTTTTCTATATACTAGCGTCGATAAAAATAGAATTTTTATCTATATAGTAGCGGTATAAAAATATAATTTTTATAACGAAGTAGCGAATTAAAAATATGATTTTTATATAATAGAGAATATAAAAATGTGATTTTTATGTATGTAGTGAATACGGGCAACGAAGGTGATAAAAAGGCGAGAACGTTGAAGATTTCTATAAATGAAGAGTCGTGGTATTGGATAGCTTTCGGTGAGAATTTCTCACTCTTCAATTTCTTTTCTAGTTATATATATATATACTAGGATGCAGATGGTGTTTAGTAGCACCCGACACCCGTCATCCAAAGACCATGGATGGTTTGTTTGTTAAATTGTTTGGTTGTGTAGTTGGTTAGATTATTTGGTTTGAATGGAATTATTTGGTGAAATGAAATTGATTTGATTGATGTGTGAATGGCGTGGGCCTTCACTAGACCGGGGATAAGGCTAGGCCTTGTCCCGTTTCTAGTATCGTGCCGTTATGCCGCCGAAATTTTCTAAAATATGTTAGAAAAATAAAAATATCATTTTTATTTTGTAAATGAACTGAATAAAAATTCATGTGTTAAAATAAAATATTTTATTGTTAAAAATATATTTTTTAACGTGGAAGTGAATAAAATAAAATATTCATTTACAAACCGGACGGTTTGTTTATGTGCACTGATTTGACTGACATTGATTGGGACGATAAATTTTACACATCGCCCAACTGCACAAATAAAAATCTGTGTTTGATTGTTTGAAACCCCACACGGGTATTGGGATAAAATACGGTATACACTAATCCCAATAATTAGTTGTATGTCGATCGATTGATTGACAGGCTGTTATAAGCGTTAGATATCTATATTTGATGCTTATACAGTGTAGTGCACTTTGGATGATGGTTGATTATTTATCATTGCTATTATATACATTTGTGGTATGGAATCCATATAATTAACTTTATATGGTAATTGATTGGGCCTCATTCCAATCGGAAAAATAAAGAATATTATAAAATAAAGGTTCATGTGTTGACCGTACTCATCCGTTGAGATTAGTCATGTGTTGAACGAAATATTTTAATAATAAAATTTACTTCTTTATCAATATAAAATAAAGGTTCATGTGTTGACAGTACTCATCCGTTGAGATTATTCATGTGTTGAACGAAATATTTTAAAATAGAAATATTTAAAATAGAAATATTTGAAATAGAAATATTTGAATAGGAAATATTTGAAAAAGAAATATTTGAAATAGAAGTTGAAATTGTTTTTGGATCGAATTCAAAACTATTCATATAATTCGCTTTAAATAGAAATCGACGAAATATTTATTATATATATATTATATATATATAATATAATGGCCTGAATAGAACGCGCCGCGCCGCGGCAGTTCGCGAATTTCGACCATTTATTTCAAACGGACATTACGGGAGATCCGACCGTCGGATTCTCCTAAAACCGGAACCGTTGGGTTCGTATCGGAAAGAGATTTCTAACGAATATTAGAAATTTGAAATCTAACGGTTGGATTTGGAGATAGCTCCAAATCAAATTTGGAAAAGGTCGATGTAAGTGCAGTTCGATGGCCGTTGTTGGAAATCGACTGTACGGGCCTTGATAAAATTATTAAAAATAGTAATAATTTGTGTAAAATCATAAGAAATAATTTGGGAAAAAATTAGGATGAAAAATTCCATATTTGAAAAGATAAAAATAGATTATTATCGAAATGAACTAGTTTTGAACTAAAATTAAAACCCATTTATTTTTAAATAAATAAATTGGATTTGAAATGGGTTGTAAATAGAATTGATTTGTGGGTTTATCGTGAACGGTGTTTTACATGACACTTGTTCTTTAACCCGATAATAAATAGAATGTGATTTGGGTTTATCGTGAATGGTGTTTTAAATGACATTAGTTCTTTAACCCAGAAAAAGGAGTTTTAAGGAATCTGCAATTAGATTGAAATGTGAATTGATAATTTAAATTATCAAATTTGGAAAATGAGCGAGGATGGAGTATTACCAGTTTTGCTCCAAAGCGATACTTAAATCTTTAATTAGATTTGAACGTGGTGTTAGACCCAAAAGTGGTTCTAACACCCAAATTGATTAAAAGCAAAATGAAATGAGATAAAAATAAAAATGAACACACAGGATTTATAGTGGTTCGGCGAAGAAATGCCTACGTCCACTTATCTTTTACTATATTCAATGATTCAGTTGCAAATACAATGTAAGATTCACTTGATTCCACTCATAACTCACTTATATTCACTCAATTGATTAAAACAAATAATGAAAGATGATTTGGATTCTCCGGGAGTATTGGAGTTCGGACTATGGAGGTGGCTGAATTCTCGAAATGCCAAAAAAAAGATCCTTTTCTTTGTCTCCAGACGGGGTATTTATAGGTGTGAATTTGCTCAAAACCCGATCCGGATCGGAGCCACGTGTCGTCCATACCATTAGCTTCGGGTTCGGATGAATTATTGTGTTGACAACGCATCAGAGTAATGAACGTTATGGGTAGGAACTGGTCATAGCCGATCCGGATATCCAGGCGCTTTTGCTGGATAATGATATGGAAAATGGGCTCGGGTCGGAGACACACATATAAGGGGTTCGGATCGGGATACCCGATCCGACCCGGATTGGCTTGGAGGCAACGCTCTCTCTTCTTTAATCTGCTCCGCTCCGCTCCGACCTATCTCTGTAGCAACTGGGTGGCTTTCCGATCCATCTCGAAGAATACTGCCCTCCGATCCGAACACGTGCTCTCCGCCTTCAAAAGCAATAGCTCACCGATCCAAACAGGAGATTTTATCCGCTCCGAACCGATACGTTGCTTTGACCCGATCCGAACGATTGCAGTTGTCCGATCTAGGCTGTAGTGTCTTCTCCGATCCGAACCGAAGTCTTCTAATCAAAAATGCTCTTCAATGTCTGACATCTTGACTTTGTGTTGCCTAGTCCACAAAGTAGGCTAACACTTTGCCCCCTCAAAGGATGCTTCTGTTGGAAACGGAGCATGCTTTGATTGCTGTTGCACGACGCCTTCATCTTTCCCTTTGAATTCACACGCCAAGCTGTTGTACTGCATCCTGTTCGGTTCGGATTCCGACCCGAACGGATTTCTGGTTTGGGTTCCAACCCGAACGGATCTCCTTCTTCCTATTCCCTGCATTGGATTAGTGGGCCAAGCTGCGTCATTGGGCTTTTCGAACCGGTACGATCGGGAATACGAATAGTCAGCTTGTTTTTTTTTATATAAATTTACTTCACTTTTCTTCCTTTCTTTCATTCGCTGTTCTTGCTCATCCGAACCGATTCCACATCGAAACTTTAGTCTTTCCAAGAAACTTCAAAATTCTCGCTTCAATCTTTGAATCAAATACATAGGTAGCCTTGTAATCTTGAATCTCGTTGCCATAATTGCTTTTAATTTATATCCGCAATTAAGATAAACGATTCTAGCAAGGTAATTGACTAATTCCATCGCCACGGCTTCCTTCATCCTCCGCCTTCATCGTTAATGGCATCGACGCCATTTCGAGGTGTTGGAGGAGGGTACTGAGACTCGTTGTTGAATACTTGAGTGCTTACTTACTTGATTTTAATTAAGGCTTGGGATATCGAGTTGGGTTCACTACTTAAGAGGAGGAAGAGGAAGGAAATTGAAGGAGATCGGTTCGGGTGGGGGAACAGTAGGAGAAAAAGGGAAAGAGAGAAATTCACAGAGTCGGACCGGGTCGGAGCAATAGGGCAAAGAAATGGGACTTAACTTGTTTGACCGGGTCGGATCAGACTTATGAATAAAAATGGAGGTCAAGACTTATGCGCTCAGATCGGACCGGGTTATGAAACAAAAGAGAGAATAGGTGCATGGTTATTCAGGTTAATCCGACCCGCCCCGAAAGTCAATCGCCGAACCGATCCGAATTTATCCCTCAAAGTGTGAGCCTTTGCTCATCCGATCCGAACCTGGTGTCTGCATCTGAACCGAAAACTACTCAATCTAAAACACAAACTTTCGTCCAACTATTTAAAAGATATTACTTCCAACTTCATGAACAGTTAGGGTAGTGCCTTGCGGACATAAATGAACATTAAGAACTACTCTGACTATCACTTTCTCTTCAAAGTTTCGTCTTACATTGTTGCACTTTTATTTTGCATTTCTCACATTCGCTGCACACATTTTAGTTCACACACATACACAGGGGGGTACGGGCTAATTTACTCTAATTCGTGCTATTGCTTCTTCAATAGTTCTATGACAATGAGGCCCAGACGCTCTTCCAGACTAGCTGAGAGGAAAGAAGCCCCGGAAACCTCTAACAAAATCACTCTTGAGGATATCTTCTCCTTCGGATCCAGAATGGGACAGCGAGGGTCCAGACTACGGGGTTGGAAGTCGAGAAAGCAACGAGGTGTCTTCAAAGAATGAAGTTTCTCTAGGTTTCGAGGAGGAAGGAGGGATTGGTGACGATCGAGCCCCTGACGAATTTGAATTGGCCATTATATTGGAATCACCTCCAGACTCCGTTGAATCAACAATTGACAACGATCGACTTATCCGAATTTGCTTAAAGTACGGGATAATGAAAAGGGACACTCTGGTGCCTTCACGCTCTGACCATCCCCACAACCCTCCAGAAGGATATATGGCGGTCACTCGATTGATGTGCATGGTCGGCGCCATTCCTCCATTCTCTCCCTTCATCGTTGACTTTTTAAGACAAATGCGGATTGCCCCCATGCAGTTGCATCCCAATTCATATGCCTATTTGCATACCTTGTACATAGCATATCGTGAAATCTTAGGCATAGAGCTCACGTTCGTTGACGTTCACTTCTTCTATAATTTCAAGCATCGGACTCGAGAGACTCCATCTTTCTGCTACTTTGAGTCAGTTCCAAAAAGGAAGATAATCTCTGCACCATTCAGCAGTAAAGCTGGAGATTCCAGACTAGAATGGTTCTACGTGAAGCGACAGCCTGGATGCGCCAGGAGGTGCACAAAATCAAGTAAAGCACTGATTTTCTAAATCCGGGCTCTATACACTTGAATCATCACCTTGACTTGTTTTCCTTTTTGTTTGCAGTCGACAACCCCAAACAGATATCAGATCAGGTGTTCTTTGACCGGATGCACCGACTTCTTAATGGCGATCAGAAGTTCTTGACTATCGACGAAGCCCTTAAAGACGAATACCTTCACTTTCATGGGCTGTTATCTGTTTTTCGTAGCATTGGTCATGGGACGGTTCCATACGCATACATTCCCCCAGTGGAGGTAGTCCCAGAGACAGGAGAAGGCTCAGGAGTTCCTACAGCGCCTCTTCAAACTTCACCTTCTCCATCTTCTACACAAGATGACGAATTGGCTAATCTGGCCGAAAAGCATCGTGAAGGATATATTGCCCCCGAGGAAACTACTTCTCTAGAAAAGTCAAAATCCTCCCAAGAGTCACCACTTCATGCTTCCGAGGGGGATGTCCCTAGTACTGATGAGCAAATATTTCAGGGTTTGGGGGATCTCCCCTTACCTGAGACTATATACACTTCAGAGGATTTCAGGAAGGATCCTTTAGTCTTCACCTCTTCTGAAGAGACCACTCCCGCTAAGGCCAAAGAGCCTGCCCGTACTAGTCTAGCTTCAGACTCGGGTTGGTTGGGGGGAAACACACCACTTAGGATACACTTTATATAACGGCATTAGCATTCATTGCACCTCTTTCCTCGTGAATCCATTAATTCTAAATTTCGTTCGTTTTATCGTGCAGGTACGATGTCTCGATCCTACTACGATATAAGAAAGCTTCATCGCAGCATGTCCAATCCTCCTCAGGATGTCGAGTATGATCGCCGGGATGATCGTGGTAGGGAGGAGAGAAGACCTTATGATCCCTATCGTTCTCGACCCTCACGTTCCCGCTCACCAGTTCGATCGGAACAAGAGAAATATAAGGGCTATCAAAGCCGCAGGGAAGAGGACAGACCACCATCTAAAGACTCCACTTCTTCCCATGAAAAGCGCAGCAGAGAGAGAACTCCTCCAAAAGAAACTGGGTCTCGAAGCAAGCACAAGGTCCCTACTACTAAACGACCTAGGACAGACAAAGAGACTACCGAATCCTCTTCACACAGGGACACCGAATTATCGATCCCCGCTCCTCCCCCACTAGATGCGGAAACTGCAGTAAAGCGGGCATATTTGGTGGAGCAATTTCACGAGCACTACTTCGAGACTTTGACTTTTTTACCTACTCTTGAACCTATTTCTTCTAAGTGGGCAGATGAGGCCAAAGCAAAGATTGATGCGGTGGAAAAACAATATACTGAGATGTTCAAATATTCACTCAATCTTTCTAGAATCATCCGCACTCTAATCACAAATACTGATTCAATGAAAAAGACCGCGGAGGAGGATGCTAAGGCCTTAAAAGCTCTAGGAAAAGATTTGGAAGACACTCAAGCTCAGCTAGCGTTCGCTCAAAGGGACGCTTCTAATTTCAAACAACAATTCGAGGACATGCAAAAGCGTTATCACGACTTGCTTGAATCTCACACTCAGGAGCGTTCTGAATTAAAAAAGCAAACTGACGAGGCCAAATCAGAAGCTGCTAAGACACGCCTTGCTTATGCTGAGCTTGAACGGAAAAACGCCGAGTTAGCAAAGAGGAGTGCTGAATTAGAAAAGAAGAATGCCAACTTAGCTTCAAAGCTGTTGGAGGCAGAGAACAGGGCTGCCTTGGCCGAGGGCAATGTGGAGTGTGCTATTAAATCTGCGGAGGAAGCCCGCAAGCAACTATCAGAGGCAGAGGCTGATATTCAGGGTTTCGGCGAACTAATGATTGAATTCTTCGCACATATTATTCATCGCCGAAACATTTCCTGGATCGAGGACTAACCATCCACCCTAGTTCAAGTATGGAATCAGATCGTCGAGTGGGAAAAAGAGGAACTTAAGGTCGATTCCCTCTATGAAGATAAACTAAAGGAGAAATACTTGAGGGATAATGAACCGGAGCGCCTAGCTGAAGGGCGCTGCCTTATTGTTGAGGCCATGGAAGAAGAGAGACGGAAGTCTAAACAAAAAACTGTTCTTGAAGGTGGTTCCTCTTCTTCTGCCCCTGCAACTTCTGAAGTAGAGGGGTATGATCCTGAAAATCCGGGAATTCCCCGAACAACTCTGCTATCCCCTATTCCTGAAACAACACCAGAGGTAGTAGCCACCCCCGCAGAAAAGTCTTCGGAAGGTATCCCTACCTTTTCTCCTCAATTTGCCAAGGCTATTTCTACCTTTCTCCACGTGATTGAACAATCGATGAAAGACCCATTGTTTTCGCCTGAGTTGATAACTGTTGCTTCTCATTCTGTAGGTGTTGAATCATCCGTAAAGACAGATGTGACTCAGGGAGCCACCGCTGGTACAAAGCCCGCAGAAAAGGCCAAAAAAGGGGGCGACAAGGCTGCTTCTATAGACTTGGGAGAAGGAAGTGAGCCGACCAAGACCGCCACTCCCCAGGATGAAGAAGTGGTAGCAGCTTTAAGGGATGATGGCGGTGACGGGGGTCAGGAAGAGGAACCAGAAGTTGCAATAATCGGGGAGTCAAAAAGTGCTGATGACGTTACCTTGGCTGCAATGAAGGCTGATCAAGACAAGCGCTTGCAATTAAAGGCCGAAGAACTAGACCCTAAGGCCCTCAAGCCCCTCGCAGTTGTGGACGCGGGATCAAGGTTAGTTGTTAAGCTCTCAACTAGATCTATTACAGAGGAACTCGCTAAAAAATCTTCTCTTGATTCCAGCGCCCCGCCTTCCGGGAAGAAGTCTACTAGCTCCAGCACCGCATCTTCAGGAGAAAAGGAGTCAAAGCGAATCTTGACGGAGGCTGAGAAAGAAGCCAAGGACGCGGAGAAAGCCGCCAAGAAATCCAAAGCTCATTCAAAATCTAAATAGTGGATTGCCTTGTATCGTTTTAGCATTTAGTGAACCAATAATTGCTGCTACAAAAGTAGCTCCTGCACTTTCTTTTTTAGCTATTTTCCTGTACAAATTCATTCATTTGTAAATAAAAATAACTCATTTTTTGCAACGTTTGTTTGTTAGTAGTTCTGCACTTATGTAAGAATGCATGTCTATAGTTATGAAACGAAGTTGTGGAGGGAGGAAATATGCGTATATATACGTGTCCCCAGTCAATCCCCACAAATTATTTAATGCTTAATCAAGCAGTCCGAATGCTCCCGATTCTCTGACGGGATAGCACTTCCTGTGTCGTCAGTACCTGTCGTTTTTTCTGGCATTTCTTTTATACTCTCTCTCTTTCTCTTGAGAGTTAGAGTTCGAGCTCAGTCATTTATTTATTCCCTGGTCTTTCAACGGGGAAAGATTTCTTCTTAGCGCTCAGTCAGAGACGCCTTTATACTCTCTTTCTCTCTGGAAAGTTAGAGTTAGGAGGAGAATTTCTTTTTCAGCGCTCAGTCGGAGACGCTTTTATACTCTCTCTCTCTCTCTGGAGAGTTAGAGTTAAGAATGTCGTTTTCTCATTCTTTTACGTCTTATCGCACAAATAGTCGTTGTGCTTCTTTTTACGTCTAAACTGTTTTCAACCTTTTTAGGCTGCGAGTTATCCTGTATCTTATAATCACAACAGAATAACTGATAAATGTATATACGTAATGCATAAAAGTAAATAACACACAGTATTTTTATAGTGGTTCGGCTAAGTCGTAGCCTACATCCATTTTATAGTTCTTCATTCATATCGTCAGATTTTCCCAAGGCAAGTCGTGCCTTATTACAGAGTTCATAAGAAAAATAACACAAAGTACAGCATTTCTAATCCAAATATCGCATTAAGTGCTGGGCATTCCATGCTCTGGGGACTTCTTCGCCATCCACGGTCGTTAACTTGAAGGTTCCTTTTTCAAGTTTCCGTTGAATGACAAAGGGTCCTTCCCATTTTGGACCAAGGTGAGGAAGGGATGGAAAGACTCTCTTTAGCACCAAATGTCCTGAGGCGAACTTTTTTGTCGTAATAGCGTGCCATCTGATGCCGATGTCTTGCCGCACGCAAATCTGCTTCGTCCCTTTTCTCTTCGACTTCATCAAGAGACTCAAGTAAAAGTGCCCGATTTGTCATCGTGTCATAATATGTCACCCTGTGGGAAGGAACTTCTAGTTCAACTGGAATTACAGCTTCTGAGCCAAAGGAGAGAGAGAAAGGGGTATGACCGGTGGCCGTTTTAAATGTTGTTCGATATGCCCACAAAGCTAGGGGCAATTCATCAACCCACTTTGCCTTTGCACGCTCTAATCGTTTCTTGAGGATGGATTTTATTACTTTGTTTATTGCCTCTACTTGCCCATTCGATTGCGGATAGGCAACTGCAGTATATCGTTTGTCTATCTTATACTTCTGGCAGAAATTTCTGAATTCAATACTATTAAATTGGGTTCCGTTGTCAGTTATAATCGTCCTTAGGATCCCGAACCGGCATATGATATTTCTGACCACAAAACTTATCACCTTTCTTGCCGTGATCTTGGTCAAGGGCTCAGCTTCCACCCACTTCGTAAAATAGTCCACGGCCACTATTGCATACTTAGCTCCTCCTTTAGCAATTGGTAGAACTCCAATGATATCAATTCCCCACGTGGCAAATGGCCAAGGACTCACCATTGATTTAAGTTGGGTCGACGGTGCCCTGGGGATTTTGGCGAATCTCTGGCACTTATCGCAGCGTCGTGAATAATCAGCTGCATCTTTATTGATCGTAGGCTAGAAGTATCCGTACCGCAATATCTTCTTTGCTAAAGTTTGACCTCCTGTATGATCTTCACACTCACCTTCGTGTACTTCTCTTAGTACATGCTTGATGTCGTCGTGTGCTATACATCGTAAAAGGGGCATAGAAAATCCTTGCCTATAAAGAGTATCATCTTGTATGACATATCTGGTATCTTTGCGAACTACAGCTCTTTTCTCACTCTTCTTTGATGGGAGTGTCCCATTCTTAAGGAAATTTTTAATTGGAGTCATCCACGACTCCTTCTCTGGTTCCGCTTCAAAAGCGAATTCAATTTCCATTGACTCAAAGCTTGGCGATTCCAACGTTTCAATTGGAATTATTTCAGTCTCTTCTGGATTGTCGGAACTAGCCATCTTTGCCAGTCTATCCGCTTTCTGGTTTTCAACTCTGGGAATGTGTGTTATGTTGTACCGCTCTAAGCTATTCAATAGCTCTTTCACTTTCTTGAGGTAGGCGATAAGTCGAGGTCCTCGAGCCACAAATTCCTCTCGCACTTGGCAAACAACAATTTTAGAATCACAGAATATATCTAACATTTTTACTCCGAGGTCTTTAGCAAGCTTCAGCCCGGCAATCAGGGCTTCATATTCAGAGTCATTGTTAGTCGCCGAAAATTCTAATCGCAGGGCATAATATAACGACCGTCCTTCGGGATTGACTAAGACGATTCCAGCTCCGGACCTTCGGTCGTTCTTGGCTCCATCTGTATATAGTTTCCACGGATCTATTTTTAACTCATCCTCGGACTTAACCACTCTATCATCGACTACCTCCTCCTCTGGAATGGTGAACTCCGCAATAAAGTCTGCTAGAGCTTGCCCCCTGATTGACTTTCGTGGTTGAAAATTCAAATCAAACTGACTTAGTTCTATGTTCCATTTGATCAACCTTCCCGATGCTTCGGGTCTCTGCAACACCTGCCTTAAGGGCTGGTCGGTGTATATGGTTATTGGATGAGCTTGGAAATAGTGATGAAGTTTTCGGGATGCGATGAAGAGGCTGTAAGCGAGCTTCTCAATTTTTGGGTAGTTGCGCTCTGCCGCTGCTAATTTCTTGCTTACATAATACACTGGCCTTTGTACTTTGTCTTCTTCTCGAACCAGGGCTGTGCTGACGGCGTGAGCCGAGACTGCCAAGTAAACAAACAATTCTTCGTGATCTACGGGCTTTGATAAAATCGGCGGTTTCTCTAGCAGTTCCAATAGATTTCGAAAGGCCTCAACACAGTCCGGAGTCCACTCGAAGTTCTTCTTTCCTCTTTTAATCAAATCAAAAAACGGAACACATTTGTCTGTGGCTTTGGAGATGAATCTACTCAGCGCCGCTACTTTCCCTGCAAGACTTTGGACGTCTTTAATTCTCCTCGGCTCTTCGATATTTCTAATCGCTGCTATCTGGCTAGGGTTGATTTCAATTCCTCGGGAACTCACAATGAAGCTAAGGAACTTTCCCGATGCCACTCCAAATGAGCATTTCAGAGGATTCAATTTCATCCGGTACTTTCGCAGGATACCAAACATTTCCGCCAAGTCTTGCGTATGGCTGGAGGACTACTTCGATTTGACAAGCATATCATCCACATAAACTTCCATAGTTTTTCTTATTTGATTATAAAACATTCTGTTCACCAAGCGCTGATAAGTAGCCCCAGTGTTTTTCAATCCGAATGGCATACAACATAACAATATAATCCCAAATTCGTAATGAAGCTCGTATGTTCTTGGTCTGGTACGTGCATAGGAATTTGGTTATATCCAGAATATGCGTCCATGAAAGAGAGAAGTTCATGACCTGCTGTCGAGTCTACAAGCTGGTCAATCCTAGGAAGTGGGAAACTATCTTTTGGGCAAGCTTTGTTTAAATCTGAAAAGTCAATGCAAGTCCGCCTCTTTCCGTTTGGCTTCTTTACTAAGACGGGATTCGATATCCAGTCGGGATATGTCGAATCTCGAATAAATCCATTCTGCTTCAACTTCTCTATTTCCTCTTTGAGAGCAACCGACCTCTCTGGGCCCAACATGCGTCTCTTTTGCTTCACAGGCGGATGCTTCGAATTTACATTCAATTTGTGACGTATAATGGATGGCGATATCCCACACATGTCAGCATGGGTCCAGGCAAACACGTCTAAGTTTGCCTTCAAGAAGTCCGTTAGTTCTTTAGCTCGACGTGGATCCAATTGAGAACCAATCTTCAAAACTTTTGTCGGATCAGCTTTATCAATGGGAATTTCCACTGTTGCTTCATTAGGAGTTGCATTCCTAGCCTCTGGTTCCTCGTCTTTTCTGGGATCCAGGTCTTCGGGCGTTCCTTTGGGCAACTCCTTTGGGGTCAATCTCTCTAATTGCTATGCCGAGCCCCCCTTTGAGGGAGACGAGGCATCTTTACTCTCAACGTTAAGTCCTTTCATCAACATCTTTAATTCGGCCACGTAGCAGGCCCGTCCGGAAACTTGATCCCCTCTCATTACTCCAGTTCCGGCTTCGGTTGGGAACTTAAGTAACAAGCACCAAGGGGCGATACAAACTCTGAATTCAGCAAGGGCAGGCCTCCCCAAAAATGCATTATAAGGCGAATCTACGTCCAATACTACGAACTGAAGCATCCGCACTCTTCTACGTTCTCCTTGCCCCAGGGTCACGGGCAACTCTATGTATCCCATGAGAGCTGTCGACGCCCCGTTGAAGCCTCTGATCCATCCTTCACATGGCTTCAAATCTTCAGATTCAAGCTTCATCTGATCAAATGACTTCTTGAACAAAATATTAACGGAACTTCCGTTGTCTATTAATACCTTATGGACCAAGGCCGGACCAATGGTGGTAGTAATAACCAACGGATCATCGGTGGGTGACTGGATCCCAGTATTGTCTCGGCTGCGAAATAACACGTCGTCAAACATGGTCTTCTGTTGTTTTATGGGGGTGATATCTTCCAAATCATCACCTTCATTCACGTCTAGATGCTTGGCAGCATTTACATATTGATCCATTGATCTGAAACTTCGGATTGCTGGGTGAGGTCCACCTACTATGGAGTTGATAACAATTCCTTTACCTTTCTGCTGCGCTGTAGGCTTGGGAGCAGGTAGAATATGTTTTGGAGCCTGCTCTCCTTGCCCCCTGTCCCTCGGGGCAACCTTGTATTCATCCAACTTCCCTTCACGCATCAGCTTCTCAATCACATCCCTCAAATGCCGACATTCATTGGTTGAATGCCCGTGAGTTCCATGAAACAAACAAAATTTCCCTGTCGCCATTTCTTTCTCGGTCGAATCACGAGGTGGCGGTCTTTTGTACTGTAACACATTGTACGTATCCAGGTAAATATTTTCCAGGGTGTCGTTCAATGGTGTATAATTCTCGTAGTTCTGGAATCGGGGTCTTTTGTTAGGATCACTTCCCCTATTTCTGTTTCTTCTGTTACCGTTCGGATTACGGTTATTGTTGTTGTTACCCCCGCTTCCAGCATTGCTGTTTCCACCCTTGTTTCCTACATTTACTTCAACCTTGCCAGAACTTTCCCCAGACTGCTTCATGGCGACATTACTCTGCACATTCTCCTTTGAAGCCGTCTCAGACTTTCTCTTTCGGTTTGCCCTGGCCTCCTCTCGCCTTAGATAAATATCGGCTTTTTCGTAGAATATCTCCCTTGTGGAGGGTGTTTTCCCAGAAAGGTAATCTCCAAACTCAGATTCAGGATCGACTCCTTCCTTCAATGCCATCAGAATAGTGGGCTCATGCGGGTCACTGACCTCAGTCACAGCTTGGTTAAAACGGTCAAGATATGCCCTCAAAGACTCTCCTGGTGCCTGCTTGATTCTCGATAATTCAATAACACTTTTGGACTTTCGGGCATGGAGTCGGAACTGGTTCATGAAACGCTCGCTTAGTTCCTTGTAATTCGAAATCGAACGAGGAGGAAGTCGGGTAAACCAGAACAGCGCCACATCTTCTAAGTAGATTGGGAATGCTTTGCACTTCACTTCATCAGGGGCAGCAGCAGCATTCATGAGCCACGAGTATCGCATCAAGTGCTGTCCCGGATCAGTCCTTCCGTTGTACTTGTCCATCTGTGGCAAGTTAAAGCGTCGGGGAAATTGGAAGTCGAGGATATCGTCGGTGAAGGGAGTATGGCTTCGCTCAATGCCATAATCTTCATTTGTATAGTTCCGGCTCTCGGACATGATCTGGCGAACCATTGCCTGCATATCAGCATTAGTTAGGGGCCGCTCAGGTTCCCTGGCCCTAGTATCCGAGTTCCTTCTCGGCTCTTGTTCAGGAGATGCCCTTCTTCTTCGGGCTGCCTCTGCTCGATTCCGTTCCCTGCGCTCCCGGTCGATCTCGGGAGGAGGGGACTGGAGTCTTTGCCCCCGAGTGGGGTCATTGTTTCCTAGCGCTCGTGCAATATCCTCACGAGATCCCAAAGATCCAAATGTCAGCTGCTCCACGTTCTGAGGTCGTTCGAGCGGCCTTCGTTCACGGGGCCGCTCTTCCTCGGAAGATGAAGATTGATCCACCATTGTATGACGAACCGGTGATGGAGTTCTCTGTCGACGGAGTTCACTAATCTCCCGACTCATGAGCCTCATATTTTCCTACATCATGAGATTAGTGCGCTCGTGAACTTTCATAGCCTCCCTTGTGCTCTCAAGCATGTCAAGTAAGCGCGAGAAATCTCCTTGAGTGATGGGCGCAGATGGATTGATCTGATCACTAACCCTGGTGGCTGGAATCGGAGCATTCGTAGGGACTCGAGTAGAGGTTCCAGCTTCACCAAGCATCGGGTCGGAGGTAGGAGGTCGGGTCGGTTCGGAGCTGAGGGGCCTGGTCGGATCGGTACGTGGCAAGCTGCTCGGGTCGGTTCAGATTGGGGGAATGCACTGCTTCAGAATCTCCTACCCGGATCGGATCGGAGCTTTCCCCCTGTTGGCGGCTCGGATTTCCTGCAATGGTTCTTCCTGCTGCTGAACTCTGCCCCCGAGACCTTGTTACAACCGCATTTTGCTGATCTTCGCCAGCTCCATTTCCTCGAACAGACTGAACTTCTTTGCCTTTTCCTTTGGCCATGACTCTTTGACAATCACTTCAACAAATATAAAAGAGCGGAGAAACTTAAGGATTAACTTCTTTGAACTCAACGGTCCAAAAAGTAGAAAGAAATCCCGGAAAATAAAGAATTTAGATGAGGATTCTCAGTGAAAGCACCAAAATGTTAGACCCAAAAGTGGTTCTAACACCCAAATTGATTAAAAGCAAAATGAAATGAGATAAAAATAAAAATGAACACACAGGATTTATAGTGGTTCGGCGAATAAATGCCTACGTCCACTTATCTTTTACTATATTCAATGATTCAGTTGCAAATACAATGTAAGATTCACTTGATTCCACTCACAACTCACTTATATTCACTCAATTGATTAAAACAAATAATGAAAGATGATTTGGATTCTCCGGGAGTATTGGAGTTCGGACTATGGAGGTGGCTGAATTCTCGAAATGCCAAAAAAAAGATCCTTTTCTTTG
The DNA here is from genome assembly GCA_030737875.1 of Allium sativum. Lineage (NCBI taxonomy): Eukaryota > Viridiplantae > Streptophyta > Magnoliopsida > Asparagales > Amaryllidaceae > Allium > Allium sativum. The sequence continues at coordinate 340,230,965 of CM060912.1, forward strand.
TCTCCAGACGGGGTATTTATAGGTGTGAATTTGCTCAAAACCCGATCCGGATCGGAGCCACGTGTCGTCCATCCCATTAGCTTCGGGTTCGGATGAATTATTGTGTTGACAACGCATCAGAGTAATGAACGTTATGGGTAGGAACTGGTCATAGCCGATCCGGATATCCAGGCGTTTTTGCTGGAGAATGATATGGAAAATGGGCTCGGGTCTGAGACACACATATAAGGGGTTCGGATCGGGATACCCGATCCGACCCGGATTGGCTTGGAGGCAACGCTCTCTCTTCTTTAATCTGCTCCGCTCCGCTCCGACCTATCTCTGTAGCAACTGGGTGGCTTTCCGATCCATCTTGAAGAATACTGCCCTCCGATCCGAACACGCGCTCTCCGCCTTCAAAAGCAATAGCTCACCGATCCGAACAGGAGATTTTATCCGCTCCGAACCGACACGTTGCTTTGACCCGATCCGAACGATTGCAGCTGTCCGATCTAGGCTGTAGTGTCTTCTCCGATCCGAACCGAAGTCTTCTAATCAAAAATGCTCTTCAATGTCTGATATCTTGACTTTGTGTTGCCTAGTCCACAAAGTAGGCTAACACGTGGAATGGTAATAAATTTTACCGATAACACCGTGGTGTTAGATATGGAGTATTACCAGTTTTGCTTCATGGGATGAATAGGTTGGGATTGGGAAATAAAATAAATAATTACTTCGGTGTGGTTCGCTAATCTCGACTAGTTTGGAAAACCATAATTTGGTTTGAAATGACATCCAAAGGAAGATTAAAGAATAAATTTAAAGAATTTATCTTGGATAAAATTAATGGGAACCTTTCCCTAAGAATATAAAATTTAGAAACTAGCTGTAGGTTAGCTAAGAAGAATTGTTTCCTGGGTATTGATCTGATGTTGGTTTCGGCCTTCGGGGTTAATATTTGGGAAATAGTTCTCTTGTTGATTTACGGTTAGTAGCTACTGAATTGGAATGAGGCGTATGCTTTGTTTGTGTAACATTTGTTTTTAATATACGCGGGTTGTTTTGAAAGGCCGGGTTTATACCCATTCTGAATAACCGATTCGACGATAAGTCGAAGATGAAGACGGTGGTTGAAGACCGGAACTCTCCACATCGTTTGGGTGGTTACTGATGATCTTAATTGGGCTGTACACCCAAGATGAGGGTATCAGTTGGTGATCGTCCAGACGTACCTGGAGATCGATGGATATGCGAGGAAAGTGCCTCCGGTTTCGTTCAGACCCAGAACGGACTTGTAAATGGATTGTGTGTCTGACATTGGATTTTATTCCGTGTTGATTGATTTCTATTAAATATACATCTGTTTGGCGACGGAGAATTTATTCTCTTGCTAAACGCCCTTCTCTGAGACGTACGAGCTCAGAGGTTGTATATCGAGGGACATCAGTCGCATGGCATGAATTGCCTGTGTGGCACGCTAAGATGCAATGATCAAGGCTTCTGTTGAAAAGCAGAGTCTTGTGGTTGATGATCAAAGCACGGCCTACGGGGCAGCTTTGTGTATAACGTGAATTCGCGAGCCTCACACCTTGGTATGAGTCAAAAACGGGATACGGACTGCAGGGAGAGCACGACATTTCTCTCTAGCTTTGGTGGTGTCAATATTTTTATTTTGGCTATTTTGTTGAATATTGAATAGTTAAAATAATTTATTTTAAATAACAACAATTAAAAATTTATTAAATCGAAATTAGAACGAATATATTTATTTTAATTTTAAAAGGAGTTAGAAATAGCGCGGCAGTTTGAAAATTTGAATGTGAATTTTGATTGAATGTACAAGATGAAAAATGAATCGGATTTTAGTGAAACCAAAAATATTTAAATCTGTTTAAAAATATCGCTCCAACGAACCTGAAAATTTGAAATTTCATAGCGGTAATCAAAAGTTATGGCTGGTTGAATATTCAGAATAGTCGCTATGGAATTTAATATAATACATAGCCCGTATAAATAGCCATTTTGCAAACGACCTCCATTTTCGACGAAACCACCCTGGTTGGATACGGAATCAAATTATTGCTAGATTCCAATTTTCATAATTTTTGGAATTAATATGTGAGTGTGGCAAAAGGAAAATGTGTTCTGTCAATTTCAGTCAAATTTGATTGACTAGAAAATGGCCATTTTTCAAACGGTCTCCAAATTCAACGAAATCGGTTTTGTTGGGACCGTATCGTCATAACAAAGCTAAATATATTTTTTCTGAAATTTTTGGAGTTAGTATGTGGCCCCTGTAAATTAAAATGACCATTTAGATCAAATATATATTGATATATATATATATATTTAATTTAGAGAAAAACCTATCGAAACAAATGAATTGGCTATTGGGACATATCCCATTGTCTCCGGAATGGGGGTATTTGGCTAGGGGCGAAACTTATTGGGTTTAATTTGGAGTTCGTATTGATAAGGGCCGGGGTATATTGAAATTTAAAATGAACTAAATAAATTAAATAAAATTCGAAATACGAATTGTATAAATACGCCGTATTCAGTTCTGTATTCCTTAACCCTAATACGAATACGAAGTCGCCGTATACCTTCGAAGCAATGGCCACCGTCCTCCGAATTTAATCCCTTACCAACTCTTAATCCAATTCGAATTAGGACCTCAATCCAAAGCAGAAATTGAAGTATTTCTCGAGCTCCATCAATCTGTACGGTTGGATCCTTCCTGGGTGGCACGAACTCCGAGAATAGAACCACTAAAGCACTTCCGTTCGGAGCTGAACCATCGTCAAAAGCCACCACCGAGTTCCACCTGTAGACCACTGCTCGGCGCGCCTCTAAGAGCCCTCTGGCGTGGTAGCATTGGAACGACAACCCGTGCCTCAATCCGCGAGCAAAACCCAACCCTAGGATCGAACCTGGAACTTAAAACTGTCAGCTTACAATCTTGTGTAGAAGAAGGTGGTTGGATCTAATTAATTAATTTATTTGTTACATTTAAAATATCGTCAACCTTCATAAAATCGTATCTTACTCGTATGATAATGAATTTTGATAAAACAAGAAGTGTTGGGATCACGAATCCGAGATCTTCATTTCAGAAGAGACCACAGAATTTTTGGAGCCTTCTACAATTTTAGAAGAAATAAAAAGAAACGTGAGATTTTTGAATTCTAAAAAAATAAATAAAATTATATTATGATGCAGACGGAGTTTAGAAACTCCCGACACCCGTCGTCCACAGACCATGGACGACTTGATTGTATTATGATGTGGAATTGGTTGATTTTTGTGTTTCATTGTGGTTGAAAAGAAATTGATTGATATTGTGGCATTAGATTGACTATAAAAATGAATTAGGAAATTAAACTCCATGTGAAGCCACGAGGATTAAGGTAGTGTGAGGAGCCGTACATCGGGACGGTGCCGGTTTTAATTACCCTGTCGTTATGCTACCAAAATTTTCTGAAATATTTGTGTGTTGTAAATTGTTCATGTTATAATATAAAATTGGTTGAGTAATAAAGATTAGATTTTTATTATATATTAAATTAAAAGAATCGTTATTACAAATTATAATTGTTAACACTAAAAAGTTCATATTTTTATTGTAAAATGAGAATATATGAAAATGGTTCATTGTCGAATCAAAAATTGTTAACAATAAATAGTTCACATTTTTATTGTTAAATAAGAATATATGAAAATGGTTCATTATTGAATTAAAATTGTTAACAATAAAAAGTTCACATTTTTATTGTAAAACGAGAATATATGAAAATTGTTCATTGTTGAATTAAAATTGTTAACAATAAAAAGTTCACATTTTTATTGTAAAATGAGAATATATGAAAATGGTTCATTGTTGAATTAAAATTGTTAACAATTAAAAGCTCACATTTTTATTGTAAAATGAGAATATATGAAAATTGTTCATTGTTGAATTAAAATTATTAACAATAAAAAGTTCACATTTTTATTGTAAAATGAGAATATATGAAAATGGTTTATTGTTGAATTAAAATTGTTAACAATAAAAAGTTCATGTTCTTATTGTAAAATGAGAATATATGAAAATGGTTCATTGTTGAATTAAAATTGTTAACACTAAAAAGTTCACATTTTTATTGTAAAATGAGAATATATGAAAATGGTTCATTGTTGAACTATAATTGTTAACAATAAAAAGTTCACGTTTTTATTGTGAAATGAGAATATATGAAAATGGTTCATTGTTGAATTAAAAATTGTTAACCCTAAAAAGTTCACATTTTTATTGTAAAATAAGAATATATGAAAATGGTTCATTGTTGAATTAAAATTGTTAACAATAAAAATTCACATTTTTATTGTAAAATGAGAATATATTAAAATGATTCATTGTTTAAATAAAAGGGCCAAACAATACAAATCTCATTTTTATTGTATATACAGAATATATGGTAATGAACATTAGTGGAATAGAAAAGTTGTTTAACAAATTAAAATACATTTCCTATACAATATAGAAAAGATACATTCTTCTATGTAATGATAAAAGAATACATTTTGTATACAATATCGAAAAGATACATTCTTCTGTGTAATGATAAAAGAATACATTTCCTATACAATATAGAAAAGATACATTTTTCTTTGAAATATAATAAGAATACATTTTCCTTGCAATATAAAAAGAATATATTTTTATGTAAGAATACATTTTTATGTAACAAAAAAATAATTACATTTTTATTATGTAATATACAGTGATAAAAAGTTTACATTTTTCTTACAAGAAAAAAGAAGGATTACATTTGCTTTTCAAATAAAAAGATTACATTTTATTTGTAATGTAAAAAGGTTACATTTTTATGTATTATCAAAAGATTACATTTTTATACAATGAATAAAGAAATTACATTTTTCAATGTAATTCAAGAATGATTGGAGAAATTACATTTTTTTCAATGTAATATAAGAAATGAATAAAGAAATTACATTTTTAATGCAATAAAAGGAAGATAAGGAAATTTACATTTTTGATGTAATATATGATTTCATATATAAAAGAAATCAATGTTGAAATAAAAATGGTGTTGAAATCATTGAAAGATTTATATTTATATATTTATATATAAATATATATTAAAATAAACAACTTGCACTGCTGCAGTTCGCGATTTGAAATTGTAATTTCAAACGATTATACCGAGAGATTCGACCGTCGGATTTTCCGAAAACCGAAACTGTTGGGTTCGTTTTGGAAAGATCTTTCCAACGATATAAAAATTGCTAAGATCCAATAGTTAGATTTTGAGAAATATGTAAATCAAATTTCGATGAAAATAGCGCCAGGGCCAGGTAATGACCTAAAGCGTCATTTAATTAAAAATGGCTATTTTTAAATAAATAAAAATAAAGATAAATCGTTATAAAATATTATAAACGATATTGAATGAAAAGAAATGATTTAAATTATATATATTCGCTAATTATTTGAAAAGACCGAGTTAATTCCCATTTCAAATAATTAATCGACGATTGGAAGTCGAAGTTTTGAAGACGGTGGATTGAAGATCGGCGATCTTCACATCGAATGGATGACTACTGATGCCCTGGATCGGTCAGCTCCAAGGAGGGGTTACAGTGGTAGTTGTCCAGACGTACTTGTTGATTGTCCGGATATGTGAGAGCCTCTCTTCCGTATTGGACATATGGAACGAGGAATAAGGTGCCTCCGATTTCGGTCAGACCCAAAACGGACTTGTAAATGGATGTATGTCTGACATTGGATTTTTTATGTGCTGATTGATTTCTATTTAATATATATCTGTTTGGTGGCGGAGAATTTATTCTCTTGCTTAACATCTTTCTCTGAGACGTACAAACTTAGAGGTTATATATTGGTAAACCTCAGTCCCATGGCGTGAACCGTCAATGTGGCATTCCAAGATGCAATGACCAAGGCTTATTGTTGAAAAGAAGAGCCTTGTGGTTGATGATCAAAGCACAACCCATTTTAGGCATAGCTTTGTGTATAGCGTAACTTCACGAGCCTCACACCCCGGTATGAACCAGAAACGGGAGAGGACTGCAGGGAGGACATACGTTTCTTTCTAGCTAGAAGTGGTGATGGGGTTTTGCAAGCCCTGACATTTTACTTATGTGGATGATGGAATGAGGCACCTCGGTATTTGAGTCCCTAGTGGCTCTATATTTACGCCCCATAGGGCGAGGAAACGTATTGTTCAGGCATTACTAATCCACTAACATTATTTGTGGACCGGCCCTGAAGATCCAAGGGACGATGCATTCTGTTCGTTAGGCTCGGGCTAGATAGTCTTGAATTCGGTAAGGACGATCCCTTGCCTTGGTTCATGATGGAAATTCAACTTCCAATACGACACATGCGGTTTTGATTTGTGTAACTAGTATGGCGGCATAGTATATGGTAGTTATGCCGTCTATGATTGATATATTATGATTGGAATGTTTATGAAACATGTATACACTAATAATAATATCGAATCCGTTTTATAGTATCAAGCATTTTTGACCATTATAAGGTAAAACTCTATCCTCCAGTTTGCGTTGCATTGTGTGATGGGACTTGAGTCTTATAATGGTTTCATTTTTCTAAAAAGCATTGCGTTGTTTGACGATTTACTTCATTTCTTGCACTGGCAATCCAATGGAGTAAACCTGTTCCGCGTTAGCGGCATGGTTCCGTGATTAGCCTTATTATCAGAATAGGTTAATTAGATTTCTCATACCGGTCCTATGACTGACTCGTAGTTTGTTTCACTTTGCAAACTCAGGTGCCCTCTTTTCCACATGGGCAGCCTTGTATACAGGTTTTTAGCAGACTCATTCTGGATAGCTATGGAGCTGAACATGGATCCTATCATTTCTATTATGTTGTTCAGACTTCATTTAGTATATTATGTTTAATTCCGCTGTAGACATTTTATATTAAGTTGAAGCTATATAATGTACTAAGCATGATCCTATTATGCTGTGTAACTTTGATGATATATTATTCCCAGTGTAATTTGATGTAAATTTTCTTCTGTAATTCTATATTTCTGTTCTTTTGTTATTGTTTATGTGTTATATTCCAATGATTATCCTTGCTTTCATACTACGGGATTTTGGGGTTATCACACCAGTTTACAGAGAAATTACAGTATTGTATATACTAGGGGAGTATATAAACGGTGTAAGGGTAATCATGGTAATCCCGCTTATGCTATTTTGATATTTTACTTTACTGATAGACACTATTGTATATAGCGTATTATACTATATAGTATTAGTTTGAAGGATCCTTAGAGGATGGTGATCCCAAACATCCTTTAAGTTACTGATTGCATTTCATCGAACATTTCATTTGAGTTGATTTACTTCCATGAGAATGTCAGTCCTGATCCAAGTTGTTTTGTTTGCATTATTTCTCAGGTCAAATCGAGTATTCCAGTTTTGAGATCCATCTTTGGAGTTTGGAGCTTATATTGGATTTTTGGCTAACCGATATCTACCTGTTGATCAGTTGTTTCCGTCATTCAGTTATTTCTGTCATTTTCTTTCAGACAGTTATCAATTATTTATTGTATTATATTTCCGCTGTATTTTTTATGGAAACTATAATGTAAAATTATTTAGTAGCTTCATGAACTACTATTATATGTTGTATTTTTTCGCTACGAGCTATTATATTACTCTGTATCTGTGTCTGTGATCTGTGATTATGTGATTTATTCTGTTACCCCCAGAAGCTACTAACAATCTGTTGTTTTGGACGTTTTGAGTTGACATGTTTTGTCGATTCGGCATGGTCAAAATGGCGGGTCTTTACACATACTCGTGAGGATAGTGGACCGGATCGTGGTAGGAAAGTCCTTGTTGAAGGTTTGATTTCTCTTTTTGACTATCCTATTAGAACTTTCTCTGATTTTGCTGCTTCCCATTCATTCATATCCAACTCTATGGTAGATAATCCACAACTAGACACTAGTATTGTTTCTGATCCTGTTGCAATCCCAAATCCCATTAGAGGAATGACTCAATTATCTATCATATGTAGGGGTTTTAGAATTTCTATTATAGGCGTCGAATTTGAATGTGATGCATATGTTCTTGGCTTTATGGGTTACCAACTTATTTTAGGAATGGATTGGCTAGCTATGTATGGTGTCATCCTTGATTGTGAGAGGAGAGTTATTAGACTTCTAATGTGCTAAGTTAGAACTCTCTAAATTTCTTGCAACCCATTAGTATCAGTTATGCTCAACTCCTAAGATTCTCATGATGTTTCCGTTAATGATCTTCGATCAGTACCCACAGTTATTAGTTTTTCGGAGGTGTTCGATGAAATTAGAGGGTTACCTCCTAAACAAGAGATAGATTTTTGGACTTACTAGATGGAGAATGTGAAACTAATCGCTTTACCGGTGCGCCACATGGATCTTAGGGAGAGGAGGGAGATCAGTAAACAAGTATGTGAGTTATTCAACAAGGGATTCGTCAGACGGAGCATTTTTGAGTAGGGAGCTCCAGTCGTCTTTACAACCAAGGCAAATGGGTCTCTCTGTCTATGCATGGACTGTAGAGAGTTGAATAAGCCCACCAAGAAGAATAGACACCCGCTTCCGAGGTTGATGACTTGTTTGACCAACTAGTAGGCGCTTGGTTTTCTCAAAGTTGGATCTAGACATAGGATTTAATCAGCTTCCGATAGCAAATGATAGTATTGACAAAACAACTTTTAGAACTCCAGACGTTTTCTTTGAGTGGTTGTTCATGCCTTTTGGGCTGACCAATGCACCCACATACTTCCTGGACTTAATAAGTCTAGTGTTTAGGGAGTATCTTGTTGGATCTAGATTACCCCTAGAGGGGGTGGATAGGGTTTATTGGAGTTTTACAGAATATTAAAAATATCACAGCATAAATTTCAGTAGAGAAAATAAATGTAGAAAGTAAATGACACGGATTTTACCTAGCTTTGGTAAACCCCTACCTACTGCTACATTCTTAAGATTTCTACTAGGTATTAAAATAGATTTCCGCTTACAAAACCCTTTAAACTTACAAACTCTGCTACTGCTCTAATCCTATGCTCAAAACCATAGAAATAAAATAAGAACAAAGCTGACCCTTCTTTATTTCTTTCGAGAATATTTAGCTTTAAACTAATGTTGGACGACCCAAATAAAATAAGGGCTTTGCTTCCTCCAAATCACAACTTCGAATTTATGGATAATTTGTTCTTTGATGATCTTCGAGTGTAACAACCCGGAAAATCGGAATCAATTTAAAATCTTTATTTTGGCAATTTTAATGAATTTTGAATATTTAAAATGATTTATTTTAAATAATAACGACTAGGAATTTATTTTGAATAGAAATAGAATGTATAATTTTATTTAAATCGAAGTTATAATATAAATATTTATTTTAATTATAAAAGGAATTGGAAATGGCGCGGTAATTTAAAATTTTGATTTCAAATTTCAAATGAATGTACAAGATTTAAAATAAACCGGATTTTAGTAAAACTAGAAATATCTGAATCTGTTCGAAAATGTCTTTCCAATGAATCTAAAAAATCCAAATTTCATATCGAGAATAAAAAGTTATGTCCAACTGAAAATTCAGAATAGTCGTTATGGAATATAGCCCTTAAAAGTGGAGATTTTGCAAACGACCTCCTTTTTTGACGAGACCGCTTTTGTTGGATTTGGAATGTCAAATTATTGAAAGATTCCAATTTTCATAATTTTTGGAATTAATATGTGAGCGTGGCTGATTTAAACGTGTTTTGTAACACCCTGAATTTTCTATGACTATTAAAAGAATGAATTTAATAATATTTAATTGTAAAATTGAGAATTAAGGGAAATGGGTTATGTCATTGCGTTCGTCTCGAAATTCTGCTTGGAATAGAGTCTAAGTTTTCGTAAATCGGACTACATATGAGGAAGTTATGGCCCTTAGAAGTTTCAGTAATTTTATATAAATTAAAACAATTCAAAATTTAAATTCAAAATTTAAAATTCAAACGAGAAGCGGGTTGGGCAGGATTTCTCCCGCCCAAGGCCAGGTCGACCAGGGGGTCGACCTCCCCTATACAGGTCGACCAGGGGGTTGACCTTGAGGTCGACCTACCCTCGGGGCAGATCTGAAATGAGACGATCCTGACTTGTTGCTGAGTCTTTCCTAGCTTGTTGCTGAGTCACTAGGGCATAGGTGGCAAGTATGGATAACTCTTTCTAGTCTGGACGGTTGTGATTGCTCCTATGATAATCTAACGGCTTATGTTGATTTAAACTTCTATATAAGCACGCATAGACTCAACCCCAAAACCTAAACTAAATTAGTCTCTTGGCCTCCATCCTGCTGCTAGAATAGTTCTTCCTAAAGCTTAGTGATTTGCAAGTCAGAATTCTAATACAAACGATGAACGAATTATCTTCTTCTCTAATCCGTCTTTGTGAGTACAATTTCTTTCACAAAATAATTAATAAATTAATTATGATGAGTTATAACTGGAACATATCTTTTGAATCATGTGATGTTATTTGACTTTGTTATCGTCTGTTGGTGAACATATGATAGTTTTGTTAATTCGAATTTCTACCCTAAAAAATTTGCTTTTTATGTTGGTAGATCTATTTCATATGTCCAATCACATATGTTTAACTTGATTCATTTTACGACATTAGTTTATATGCAAGTTTGGGATGTAAATCATATGCTAGTTTGTATGTGAATCTTATGCAACTCTGTTTCTACATATGCTAGTTTGTATGTGAATCTTATGCAAGTCTGTATGCGAATTATACACAAGTTTATATGTGAATCAAGTATATACATTTGCTAGTTTATATGCAAAACATGTGATATTAGTTTACATGTTTAAACTCATATGCAAGTTTGTAGGAATCCATATGCAAGTTTGGGTGAAAACTATAAATGCAAGTTTAGTTGAAAACTATATTCACATTTTTAGGTGGAAAACTATATTCACATATGCAAGTTTGGGTGAAAACTATATCCATATATGCAAGTTTAGGTGAAACCCATATTCATATATGCAAGTTCACAATTTCATGTTTAGATCTATATTTAGATCCATGGTAGTTTATGCAAATTTATGTTCTATATGTCCATTGCCTATGCAAGTTATTGGCTATGCAAACTTATGTTATAATTCTTATTTGCAAGTTAGATCTATTTTATGTGCTATGCAAGTTGTGATGTTTCTTTCCTTTTTATGAGTTAGACTATTTGCGAGTCTAACATATTTCATATTAAAACGTACGAATAGAGTGGGGACAATGGGAAAATATTAATTATGCAAACTGTGAATTGGCACAAAATGGCTTTAAAGGCACATAATTAATTTGAGACATTAATTTGTATAATTTATATACCTAAAAGGTATGGACATAATTTAGGTGACAATTATGGACATAGTTTAATTTGGAAATTACTGACAATTTGAATAGGGATAATTAATTCATATTTAGGGTGAAATAATTATGTGTAATAATATATGCCTAAGACACGAGGTTAGACTCGTTTGTGGTATAAGACTGCCCGGACCCGCCCGGCAAATCCAGCAACGAAAAACAGTAGTCTAATGTGAGAGGTCGAAGGCATAAATTAAATGCGTAACAATTGTAAAGACATGAGGTTAGACTCGTTTGCGGCATAAGACTGCCCGGACCTGCCCGACAAATCTAGCAACCGCAAACGGTAGTCTAATGTGGGAGGTCTTACAAGGTTACGGTTGTAATGAATTAAGTAATACTTAACCAAGATAAACATGTGGTGGGACATGGGGGTTAAGAGGGTGAAATGGGTGGCATGTGAAATACGATTAGAAACACTTAACCAAATTGAAACATGTAAGAAGACATGAATAAGAAGGGGTTAAGTGGGAAATCCTAGTGGGGACCAAGCATAGGTGGAAAGCTTGTGTCAAGCATGGGAGACCCTTTTCAAACCAGAAACCCATTAAGTATCTTTGTGAGCTCAAGTTAAATCGAGGACGGGACACGCTTATTAGGTTTGATTGTAAGAGGTCAAAACGGGTTAGCGGTGGCAACGCAAGTCCAACGGGGTCATGTGCGTGCGTGGGCCCGGGCCGGTAGGTAAGACGTTGTTGCATCATGTAGATATAAGTCGTGCATCTTTAGTGGTATCAGGTTGCCACTTTGGGGAGTGATACACCCACTGTGGGACCAGCACGGGTATCTACGAGTTAGGGAGCCGATCGCATGGGGTAGTGGTTACAACTAGTGGAGATAGGGGCAGGCGGCACCTATGAAGACAGCTAGGGGTACACGAAATGTTACGACCCCATTCCCGATAAGACGGTGGCAAGGGTAATCTTTGGAATATAACTCATAAACAGATAACAACAGAACAGAAATAAATAAACACACCAGATAATTTACAATAGAATACACTGGATAAATATAATCATCAGAGTTACACAGTATATAGGATCATACTTAGTACAAAATACAGTTCAGCTATACATAAATGTCTACTGCGGAAAAGAAAACATAATATGTACAACAGGAGCTGAACAGCATAAAAAGAGATAAATGATAGAATCCATCTTCAGCTCCAGCTATCCAGAAAGAGCCTGCTTAAACCTGAATACAAGGCTGCCCGTGTAGAAATAGGGGCACCCGAGTTTGCAAGTGAAACAAACTACGAGTCAGTCATGGGACTGGTATGAGAAATCTACTTAACACATTTTCAAATATGGCTAATCAGAGGACCACGCCATTTTCGCGGAACGGGTTTACTCCATTGGATTGCCAGTGCTATAAAACAAATAATTCTTTTAAACATCGCAATGCTTTTTATAAAAATGAAACCATTATAAGACTCAGTTCCCATCACACAATGCAACACACATCAGAGGGTAGAGTTTTACCTTATAATGGCCAAAATATGCTTGGTACGAGCAAAACAAATCATTTGATATTATTGCCAGTGTATATATGTTTCAAAAACAATTTCAATCATAACTATCAATCATAGGCGGCATTAATGCCCCATACCACTATGTCGCCATGTATAGGTATACAATCAAAACCGCACGATGTCGTATTTCGAAATTGGATTTCTGTCATGAACCGAGGCCATGGATCGTCCTCACCGCTTCGAGACAATCTAGCTTACCATGTCTCAGGACCCAGACTCAGGTGGGCCCTTGGATCGTCACGGCCGGTCCACCGATGTAGATTAAAATTCCTGAACACTGCGTTTCCCCGCCCTATGGGGTGTAAACTGGTCATCTCTGACCACCCCATCGGCTCCGAAGAGACCGAAGCAAACCGAGGCCTCGGTTTCCATCATCCACATAAGTAAAATACCCGGGCGTGTAAAACCTAAAGCACCACTCCTAGCTAGAAAGAAACGCATGTCCTCCCTGATGTCCGTCTCCCGTTTCTGGCTCATACCGGGGTGTGAGGCTCGCGAAACAACGCTATACACAAAGCTACGACACACAGGCCGTGCTTTGATCATCAACCACAAGACTTTGCTTTTCAACAGAAGCCTTGATCTTCTGCCACTTAGGCGTGCCACACAGGAAATTCACTCTGTGCGACTGATTTCTATCGATATATAACCTCTGGGCTCGTATGTCTCAGAGAAGGGCGTTAAGCAAGAGAACAGATTCTCCGCCGCCAAACAGATATATATTTAATAGAGATCAATCAGCACAGAACAAAATCCAATGTCAGACACATAGTCCATTTACACGTTCATTCTGGGTCTGAAAGAAACCGGAGGCACTCGATACCTCGCATATCCATACAATCAACAAGTACGTCCGGGTGGCTACTACTTCAACCCCGTCAAGGTAGCTACTCCTATCATGAGCATCAGTAGCACCCCTCCATTCGACGTGAAGATCATCGGTCTTGCACCGTCTTCATATCTTCGACTTTCAATCGTCGATCAATTATTTGAAATGAGAATTAACTAGGCCTTTTCAAAAAATTCACACATATTTAGAATTTTAAATCAATTCATTTCAATGGTTAAATTATTCGATATCACTAATTCTGTTCTTTAGTGTAATTTTCACGCCAAACACATTCAACCATCAATATCACATAAACCAAGCAAATTCAGTTTATTTCATTCCATATCGTTTATAATATTTTATCATGATTTATCGCTATTTTTTTTTATTTAAAAATATCCAATTTATTCAAACGACGCTTCAGGCCATAATGCGGCCGTGGAGCAGTTTTTCTCCAGATTTGATTTACACATATCTGAAAATCTAACCGTTGGATCTTCACAAAATTTATATCATTAGAAAGATCTTTTCAAAACGAATCCAACGGTTTTAGTTTTGGGAAAAATCCGACGATCGGATCTCCCGCACTAATCATTTGAAGTTACGTTTTCAAAATACGAACTGCAGTGTCGTTATTCGATTTAATTTAATTATATATATATATATATATATATATATATATATATATATATAAATATAATCGATTCTGGCGCTGTTTTCCTTCAGATTTGAATTAAACATTCCAGACAATCCAACCGATGGATCCTTACAAAGTTGGCGCCGTTGGAAAGGTATTTCCAAGGCGAACCCGACGGTTGTGGTTTCGGGAAAATCCGATGGTCGGATCTCCCGCACTAATCGTTTGAAATCACGGTTTCAAAACACGAACTGCAGCTTCGTTATTCACTATATCTTGATTATATTTATATAAGTATATATAAATATAATTCTTTCATCGATTTCAAAACCCTATCCACTTTATAGATTTGACAAAAATGACATTTTTATCCAATAGACATTTATTTCAACACTTCACTATTTTCAACAATTCATGTATATAATAAAAATGTGATTTTTATTGTAAAACAATTTATTTCAAAACACGACTATTTTATATAGTTCATATAGATGATAAAATTATGATTTTTATTATAAAACAATTTATTCAAAACACGACTATTTTTCAACACATGAATTTCTATTCAACACAGGAATATAATTTCAACACATGAAAATAATTCTAACACATGAATATTATTGAAAATTTCGGCAGCATAACGGCAGGGTAGTTAAAACCGGGGCCGTCCCTTGTACGGCTCCTCGCTCTACTTTAAAGCCTTGCAGCTTTTGACAATGAGGATTCATGCATCTAGATCGCACGCAGGCGACTTGTTTTATTTTCATTTCCACAATCTATTCTAATTTTGTTTTCAATCACAGATGGGTATTTTTCAACCACAATCAATCAATTTCAACCACAAACAATTCCAATCAACCATTCGCTATCAACCAATTAATCCAAACAATATCACAACCAATAAATATTTTCCATGGTCTGTGGACAAGGGGAGTATATATATATATATATTCATATATAATATATTTCAATTCACTTCAATTCATTTCAACACACATATAATTTTTACAACGCATATATATAACTTATACATCGAACATACAATTTATACAACGCTTGTACATGAGGTGTACAACGCTTATATAACTCATACATCGACTATATAATTTATACATCGTTGTTTTCCATATCGTTTATAAATTAGAAATCTCACATTGGGTTCCACTACACCAAAAATAGCCGAAGGCTCAGAAAAATATGCGGTCTCTTCTAGAATGTAGATGACGTCCACACGAGTCCACTGTCTCTTGTTTCACTGGATTTCAATCACATATGAAATAGATACGATTTTTATAAGTTAATTAACCATTTGCAACACTTTTAAATGTTAAAACAGTTTAAATATATAAAACCCGTACCTCTGCCATTTTAATTCGAAACTAGGTTTCAAATTATTTTCAAATCCGTTGATTGTTGCTTCGATCAGCCGGCTTGACGTTGTCGAGGGTGGAGAGGGCTCCACGACGCCACCACTGGTGGTCAACTCGTCGGTGGCAGGAGGGATTTCCGGCAGCTCGAACGTCGAAACTTTAGGGGGCCAGAGCTCTCGATTTACTCAACGAAAAAATCCCTACTTGCTGTGGATTTGAAGCTCGTCTCGAGCTCTACAAAAACCCTAATAGAACCTATATCTAATTTGGCGTGTAAGAGGAGGAATGGAGGAGAGAAGGTGGAGTTTGTTTTCCGCCGTCGACCTGGGAGTTACGGGGAGAGAGAAAGCAAACAGAAGGATTGATTGGCCAAGGAATTTTATTTTAATTTATAAAGTTTTAAAATCCGAAAATGCCCCTTCCTCCAAACGAACACCAATTCAAATCCAGTGACTATTGTCCCTAGCTAAATACCCCCATTCTGAACACAATGGGATATGTTTCGTAGGCCCATTTGACTGTTTCAGTCAGTTTCTCTTCAATTTAATGTATAAAACATTCAATATTTAATTTGAACGTACATTTCAATTTGCCGGGGCCACATACTGGCTCTAAAAATTCCTGAAAAATAAATCTAGTTATGTTTTGACGATATGGTCCCAATAAAACTAGTTTCGTCAAATTCTGAGACCGTTTGAAAAATGGCACTTTTCTGGTCGATCCGATTTAATAGAAATCGACCAAACACATTTTCCTTTGCCACGCTCACATAGTAGCTTCAAAAATTATGAAATTTGAAACCTAGCAATAGTTTAACATCCCGGATCCAACAAAAGTAGTTTCGTCGAATTCTGAGGTCGTTTGCAAAATGGCCATTTTCACGGGCTACATAAACTCTATAGCGACCTTTCTGAAAATTCATTTGGCCATAACTTTTGATTCCCGCTGTGAAACTTCGATTTTTCAGATTCATTAGAAATATATTCACTAACAGATTTAAATATTTTTGGTTTGACTAAAATCCGTTTTATTTTGCACTTGGTACAGTCAGTCAAAGTTTGAATTCAATTTTTGAAACTGCCGCGCCTTTTCCGGCCATGTTTATAATTCAAAGTGATTGTATTCAATTTCAAACATCAATTCAAACTACTTTTTCCTTCTTGTTATCTAAAATATTTATTTTAAATATTTAAAATTCACTAAAATAGCCAATTTAAAAATTTTAAACTGGTTCAGATTTTCCGGGTTGTTACACGAAACTACCATTATAATTATTATGTTCAGTAAATGAGATCAATTTTTAGGGTGACTAGTAATGGTGCAGTGTAGTAATTATCCTATAGCGATTAGGAGCGTGATTAACGCCAGAAAATTCCTCTTGCTTGCTTTGTCATGCCCATTTGTTTCACAGTCATTCCTTGTTTTACTAGTTTATACCTTATCCTAATTACTTTAATAATTATATTGTTAAAGTTATTGGATTCGCCAGACTTTTAGTCTGACCACCTTTGTTTTCGGCTCTTTTCTTCCTTTCCCCCCAGGTTCTCAGGGTGGGACTAGTGCTAGTGAAGCTTGATTTGGATCTCTTTCTCTCTCTTTTGAAAGTGCTTAGATTGCTGAAAGTAAAGATCAGCTTATCTCTTTTATGGCTACTTATATTGGGGTTATGCTTTTTTACTTTGTGTACTCAGAAAACAATTTGTCAAGATGGATGCTAAGTGTACTTGGTTTTACTGTTGGTTTATGATGTTGTTGTAATCAAACTATTTCTCCGCTGCAATAAAAGTTGTTTTAAAATTTTCAAGTACCAATATATGCATCTGTCTTATTATATTCTGTTCTACACACCAATATTACTCCATGAAAGTTAATCCCCTTTGAGAGTGACATTAATGGGCGTGGGGTGTTACATGTGGTATCAGAGCTGAAGATTAACAGAACAAATAAGAGATTTTGAATAACTATTTTTCAAAAGCATTTTATAAAGAAATACTTTCAAAAATATGTTTTAAGGTGAGTATTTTCAAGAGAAAAGTTTGTTTTAAAAATATAACCCCCAAGAGCCATATATCTTTCTTTTGATTCTCCGTTTTAAATCTCTTCCTTTTTCTTTTCAGCATGTCTGGGTTACCCGAGATAACCGAGGGAATACCTATACCAACCTGGTTCAGAAGGTATCTGGAGGCTAGGGCCATCGCTGCAGGCCCAGTAGACATTCCTCCTCCGCCAGCTGCAGCCGCTCCTCCTCCTCCCCCTCCCCGCGTTGATACTTTTTCGAAGATATGCAAAGAATTTCGGGCAATGGGCGGGAAACTTTCACGGGTCAGAGACGTTTGTTGAACCTCGAAATTGGCTTAAGGAGGTGGAAGATTTGTTTGGTATCTTCGAGATAGAAGATGGATGGAAGGTCCAATTAGCTGCTTGGTTAGTGAAGGACGAAGCCTTGTTTTGGTGGGAGGTCACGAATAGAGAGCGTCCAGTAGAGACATGGACGGATTTCAGACATAGGTTCGAGATGAAATTTCTCTCACGAGCAGTAGAGAATTTATACATGGAGAGGTTCTTGGCATTGAAGCAGAGGAATTTATCAGTAAAGGAGTATGTCAAATAGTTCAATCAGTTGGCGAGAATTGGCTTTGAACACACCAGAAAAGAAGGCCCTGAGATTCGTTAAAGGTTTGAATGAGCTGCTACATGGGTTGGCAGTGGCCCACATTCCTATGGGGGCTACCTTTGAGAAACTGGTTGACATGGCGCTAATGCATGAAGAGGAGAAAGGCGCTAATGCTAATAAGGCACTGGAAAAGAAAGGGATTCAAAAGAAGTCATAGCAGCAACCTAAGAAAGGTGGTAAGGATAACAATAGCAAAGGAAAGAAAAGGTGCTTTAATTGTGGAACACCAGGCCATCTGGGCAAGGGCTGTAGGAAGAAGAAGACTAGCCGCTTCAACTGTGGTGAGGCAGGACATTTGATTAAGGACCGCCCGAGAAGACAAGGGCAAGGGCAGAGGACATGGTCTACTTCTAGAGGGCAGGTTCAGGCTCTCATGGAACCAGGGAAAGCAAGAGGGCAGGTTCATGCTCTCGTGGCACCAGGACAGGAGAGAGGTAGAAACATTTCTGTTGAAAGTTTGGTTTTTCTATCTGATCATCCTGTTCATACTTTGTTTGATTCTGGCGCTTCACACTCGTTTGTATCTGCTTCGTTAGTTGAAACACTACACCTAAATACTAGTCTAGTTACGGATCCTATAGTAGTCTCAAATCCTATTGGTGGTTCATCTCATCTTTTAATGATTTGTCAGGATTTGGGAGTGTCTATCTTGAGCGTTGAGTTTGAATGCAATGCCTTCGTTCTTGGCTTCACGGGCTATGGGTTGATACTAGGCATGGATTGGTTATCCAGTAATGGTGCCATCCTCGATTGTGAAAAGAGAGTGGTTAGACTTATGACTCGCCTCGGTAACACTCTCGAAATCTCTTGTAATCCCATACATTCTGTTAGGCTTAGCTACGTTGAATCTCTTGATGCATCTGTTAAAAACTTGCAGTCGGTTAGTGTAGTCCGTGAATACTCAGATGTATTTGAAGAGGTGAAGGGCTTACCTCCGAAGCGGGAGATAGACTTCCGCATATACCTTGTTGATAATGCAAAACCCGTAGCTTTACCCGTTAGACACATGGCTCCAAGGGAGAGAAAAGAGCTTAGCAAGCAAGTCAAAGAGTTGCTCGGAAAAGGGTTTATAAGGCGGAGTATTTCTAAATGGGGTGCTCCAGTATTATTCACAACCAAAGTGGACGGATCACTTCTCCTATGCGTTGATTATAGGGAGCTAAACAAGCTGACCAAGAAAATTAGGCACCCACTTCCAAGAATAGACGACTTGTTTGGTCAGCTTGTAGGTGCATTAGTTTTCTCCCAACTAGATCTGGCTACCGGGTTCCATCAACTAAGAGTGGCTGAAGACAGCATTGATAAGACCGCATTCAGAAACCCGGATGGTTTCTTCGAATGACTTGTCATGCCTTTTGGCTTGACAAACGCACCCGCTTACTTCGTTGTCTTCATGAGCAGGGTGTTCAGGGAGTTCCTTAATAAGTTTGTGGTGGTCTTCGTAGACGAAATTTTGATTTTCTCGAAGAATGAAGAAGAGCTTGCTTTGCATTTAAGGGAAGTCATGGATACTCTTCGTGCACATCAACTGAAAGCCAAATTCTCCAAATGCCATTTATGGAGAGAAGAAGTGAGATTTCTTGGACATGTGATGTCCAAGGAGGGGATAGCTGTGGACCCCGCAAAATAAGTTGCGGTGCAAGATTGGAAGGTTCCACGGAATGCAACCGAAGCCCGAAGCTTTCTCGGGCTAGCAGACTTTTACCGAAAGTTCAATAAATACTTTGCAAAAATCTCAGTCCTACTCACAAGATTGACAAACAAGAACTAACTTTCGCTTGGGATTTGGATTGCGATATTGCTTTCCAACGTTTAAAAAGGGCTCTAACAACAGCCCCAGTTCTGACATTGCCTGATGGGAGCAAAATGTTTACCGTATACACAGACGCATGCGGTACAGTGTTGGGCGCTGTCTTGATGCAAGAAGGCAAGGTAGTTTGTTATGGGGAAGGCAGTTGAAGGTACATGAGAAGAACTACCCAACTTATGATTTGGAGCTAGCTGCCATTGTTTTTGCTCTAAAGTCATGGCGTCATTACCTTTTAGGAGAAAGTTTTAAATTGTTTACTGACCATAAATCATTAAAGTACCTTTTCTCATAGAAAGATCTTAACTTAAGACAACAAAGGTGGATGGAATTTCTGGCCTCATATGATTTTGAGATTTCCGATACCCCTGGCAAGGGCAATGTGGTAGCAGACACCTTGAGTTGAAAGAAGCCGACCTTGAGTCCTCTCTTTGTAGAAAGGCAAAGCTTGGAGTACATAGCAAACTTTAACTTTAGACCCTCCTCTGAAATTGCACCTGGTCTGTTAGCATCGCTAGTGGTGTGGCCTACTCTTTTGGACTCAATAGGAACCACGCAATGAGAAGACCCTTAGCTAGTTGACATGATGGATAAGTTAATTAAGTGTGAGACTTCTAGTCACCTCACTAGATACTCCATCGATGATAAGGGTTGGTTGAGACGGGATGGAAGGCTATGCGTCCCTCAAGCAAGGAATTTAGTGAAGACGGTTCTCGAAGAAGCACACCATTCTAAGCTGACCATACACCCAGGCAGAGACCAGATGTATAAATATATTAAAAGGGTTTTCTTTTGGAATGGCATGAAGAGGGATGTAGCTGAGTTCGTCGCTAAGTGCTTAATATGCCAGCAAGTCAAGGCGGAGCAGAAGAAGCCTGGTGGTATGCTTCATCCTCTAGGGGTCCCACAGTGGAAGTGGGATATCATTTCGATGGACTTTGTTGATGGGTTGCCTAGGTCAAGGAGGGGCAATACCAGCATTTGGGTAATAGTAGATAGGCTCACTAAAAGCGCTCACTTTATACCTGTTAAGAGTAGAAGGACTGCCTCGTCCCTAACATCCATTTATCTTAAAGAGATGGTTCAACTCCATGGGATACCCTCCAGCATAGTGAGTGACCGAGATCCTATCTTTACGAGCGAGTTTTGGAAGAGTTTGTAAGAGACAGTAGGAACACAATTATGCTTAAGCACGACCTATCACCTCCAATCCGATGGTCAGACGGAAAGGGTGACCAGAGTATTGGAAGACTTCTTGAGATTGTGCATTCTTGACTTTGTAGGGACATGGGAGGATCATCTTCCTTTGGTGGAATTCGCTTACAACAATAGCTACCAAGCCACCATAGGCATGGAGCCCTTCGAAGCTTTATATGGAAGACCATGCCGATCACCAACTTGTTGGTGGGAGTCTACAGACAAGCTCGTACTTAGGCCAGACATGATTAGAGAAACCTGAGAAAAGGTGGACTTGATAAGAAGACGGATGAAGGCTACACAAGATAGACAGAAGTCCTACACAGACAAAAGAAGGACAGACCTTGAGTTTGAGGTTGGAGATAGGGTGTTCCTTAAAGTATCTCCTTTGAGGAATGTCATTCGCTTTGGGTCCTTAGGAAAGCTAGCACCAAGATTTGTAGGACCCTTTCCTATCATTGAAAGGATTGGGACGATGGCTTACAGAGTAGAGCTACCCGAAAGACTGGCTGGAGTCCATAATGTTTTTCATGTTTCTCAACTATGAAAGTGCTTACATGAGGCTGTGGAAGTGGTGGAGCCAAGTATACTAGAGGAAGTAGAAGTGGAACGATAAGCGACTGTGAGAAGAGTTCCAACTTGTATCTTAGGTACGAAAGTCAAAAAGCTACGCAACCGTGAAGTCAAGCTTGTTAAAGTTCAATGGAGTGACGCTGAGAAAGATGCGACTTGGGAAACTGAAAGGAAAATAAGCACAGCCTACCCTTTTCTTTTTTAGGGTACCTCCTTGATCTCTTTTTCCATAAGTTTATTCATGCTTATATCTATCTTTTAAGTATATCTCCTCGGTCCTATTCTTTATCCTTAGGTAGAAACTAATGGATGTAAACATGTATTTGAAACATGTTATGATTGATGGTTGCAAGTGGTTGCAAGTGGTTGTTAGTGGTTTCCCGTGGATGCATGTACACACACATTAGGCACTAGATCGTCTCAATCACTTTCATATTGCATATAAATATGTGTGCATATTTAAATTAATGGATGTATAATGGTTGTGATGTCATATGGATGCTGCATTTTGATGAATGGTTGTGCACACATGTAGAAGTAATATGTATCATTAGGATTATTTCGCATACATAAAGGACGCATGGCACTATCATGATATGCATTAAGGAGGTCAACTGAATCAGTGGACTGCCTAATCTTGCATTGGATAAGTAACATATACACATACTTTTTGCATATGTTCATATGGCATTATAAATCTTGTAAGGACAATGGATGCATGTGTTTGATGATTGAGTAGATGGATGGTTGGATGTTAGGATCTACATTATCCTTAACTTGGAGATTTCGAGGGCGAAATGCGTTAAGGAGGGGAGAATGTAGCACCCTGAATGTTTTGTGGCTATTAAAAGAATGAATTTAAGGATACCTAATTGTTAAAGTGAGAATTAAGGGAAATGGGTTATGCCATTGCGTTCGTCTCGAAATTCTTCTTGGAATAGAGTCCAAGTTTTCGTAAATTGGACTTTGTATGAGGAAGTTATGGCCCTCAGAAGTTTCGGTAATTTTATATAAATTAAAACAATTCAAAATTAAAATTCGTAATTTAAAATTCAAATGAGAAGCGGGCAGGGCGGGATTTCTCCCGCCCAAGGCCAGGTCGACCTCCCCTATACAGGTCGACCAAGGGGTCGACCTACTCCCGGGGCAGATCGGAAATGAGACGATCCTGACTTGTTGCTGAGTCTTTCCTAACCTGTTACTGAGTCACTAGGGCATAGGTGGCAATTCTAGATAACTCTATCTAGTCTGGACGGTTGTGATTGCAAGTATGATAATCTAACGGCTTATGTTGATTTAAACTTCTATATAAGCACGCATAAACTCAACCCCTAAACCTAAACTAAATTAGTCTCTTGGCCTCCATTCTGCTGCTAGAATAGTTCTTCTTCCTAAAGCTTAGGGATTTGAAAGTCATAATTCTAATACAAACGACGAACGAATTATCTTCTTCTCTAATCCGTCTTTGTGAGTACAATTTCGTTCACAAAATAATTAATAAATTAATTATGATGAGTTATAACTGGAACATGTCTATTGAATCATGTGATGTTATTTGACTTTGTTATCGTCTGTTGGTGAACATATGACAGTTTTGTTAAGCTATGTTGGTAGATCTATTTCATATGTCCAATCACATATGTTTAACTTGATTCATTTTATGACATCTGTTTATATGCAAGTTTGAGATGTAAATCATATGTTAGTTTGTATGTGAATCTTATGTAAGTCTGTTTCTACATATGCTAGTTTGTATGGGAATCTTATGCAAGTCTGTATGCGAATTATACACAAGTTTATATGTGAATCAAGTATATACATATGCTAGTTTATATGCAAAACATGTGATATTAGTTTACATGTTTAAACTCATATGCAAGTTTATAGGAATTCATATGCAAGTTTGGGTGAAAAATATATATGCAAGTTTAGGTGAAACTATATTCACACTTTTAGGTGGAAAACTATATTCACATATGCTAGTTTGGGTGAAAACTATATCCCATATATGCAAGTTTAGGTGAAACCCATATTCATATATGCAAGTTCACAATTTCATATTTAGATCTATATTTAGATCCATGGTAGTTTATGCAAATTTATGTTCTATATGTCCATTGCCTATGCAAGTTATTGGCTATGCAAACTTATGTTATAATTCTTATTTGCAAGTTAGATCTATTTTATGTGTTATGCAAGTTGTGATGTTTCTTTCCTTTTTATGAGTTAGACTATTTGCGAGTCTAACATATTTCATATTAAAACATACGAATAGCGTGGGGACAATGGGAAAATATTAATTATGCAAATTGCTAATTGGCATAAAATGTCTTTAAAGGCATATAATTAATTTGAGACATTAATTGGCATAATTTATATACCTAAAAAGTATGGACATAATTTAGGTGACAATTATGGACATAGTTTAATTTGGAAATTACTGACAATTTGAATAGGGATAATTAATTCATTTTTAGGGTGAAATAATTATGTGCAATAATATACGCCTAAGACACGAGGTTGGACTCGTTTGTGGTATAAGACTGCCTGGACCCCCCCCCCCCCCCGGAAAATCCAGTAACGACAAACAGTAGTCTAATGTGAGAGGTCAAAGGCATAAATTAAATGCGTAACAATTGTAAAGACACGAGGTTAGACTCGTTTGCGGCATAAGACTGCCCGTACCCGCCCGGCAAATCCAGCAACCACAAACGGTAGTCTAATGTGGGAGGTCTTACAAGGTTACGGTTATAATGAATTAATTAATACTTAACCAAGATGAACATGTGGTGGGACATGGGGGTTAAGTGGGTGACATAGGTGGCATGTGAAATACGATTAGAAACACTTAACCAAATTGAAACATGTAAGAAGACAAGAATAAGAAGGGGTTAAGTGGGAAATCCTAGTGGGGACCAATCATAGGTGGAAAGCTTGTGTTAAGCATGGGGGACCATTTTCAAACCAGTAACCCATTAAGTATCTTTGTGGGCTCGAATTAAATCGAGGACGGGACACGCTTACTGGGTTTGATTGTAAGAGGTCAAAATGGGTTAGCGGTGGCAACGCAAGTCCAACTGGTCATGTGCGTGCGTGGGCCCTGGCTGGTAGATAAGACGTTGTTGCATCGTGTAGATATAAGCCGTGCATCTTTAGTGGTATCGGGTTGCCACTTTGGGGAGTGATACACCCCACTGTGGGACCATCATGGGTATCTACTAGTTAGGGAGCCGATCGCATGGGGGTAGTGGGTACAACTAGTGGAGATAGGGGCAGGTGACACCTATGAAGACAGCTAGGGGTATACGAAACTACCATTATAATTATTTTGTTCAGTAGGCGGGATCAATTTTTAGGGTGACTAGTAATGGTGCAGTGTACTAATTATCCTATAGCGATTAGGAGCGTGATTAACGCCAGAATATTCCTCTTGTTTGCTGTAACACCCCACATCCGTTAAGGTCACTCACAAAGGGAATGCCTTAACTTCAATGGAGCATTATGGGTACTGGAACAGAAATATTACAAGACAGACGTATATAAAACAGCAGAAAGTAAAGTAGAAGTACTTCAAATCATTTATTAAATATAATTGTTTAATATAAAAGCCCATCAACCTCGAATACCCAATTACATAGCCAAAATAACTGTCTTTCTCAAAAACAAAGAAGCATAAAAATAAATTGTAGTATTAGCCAAGAGAAATCCAAGCAGTACATGAAAGAGCCTTGGAGCTTGGTAAGATCCGAACTAAGCTGTATTCCCACCCTACGAACCTAGGGGGGAACGAAAGAAAAGGAGGCGAAACAAACTGGGTCAGTCATAAAGACTGAGTAAGTCCTAGTGACTTTCAGCATAAAAACAGGTAAAGATAATATGGCATGAATAAACTGAAAGTAAACATAAGCATGATGATGAGGTAAGTTACGGGCACGATGAATCAAGTATAACATCCCATACTTCCTATCAAGAGTAGCATCACAAGGTTCCTACCAAGTACCACATCGCAAGGTTTCGATAACATCGCAAGATTTCTAAGCTTCACCATTTCCCTATTTTCATTGATTTTCTATATTCTCTGCACCACCTAACTAGCGTTCCAATTAGTTTACTTAGTTTTAATTACAAGATAAGTGATCCCCCATAACCCACATGATAGTTTTATAGGTACATATCCCACGATGAGGGTCCCACCTCATATTGACAGTTTCGTGTCCCCACCGTACCTATTTGATCGGCTCTTACTAACAATGTTTCACATGTGTTATATACTAAGGTTATCCCAACCCCGTAGTTGTGGTAGCCTTCAGGACTACATCTAATATGAGGATTTTTCCTCAACCAGCTCAATTACCATGAATGTGTTAGATGTATCCTTACTACCCTAATCTATCGGCTCCTACTCGACCTAGTTCTTGCGGCCCCCTACTTGTAGATACCTGTGCTGGTCCCACCTTAGGGTGTATCAATCCCTAGGATGGCAACCCCGACACCCTTTTTGATGCACAGCTTTATATCTACTGATGCCCAGTGGCTAAATTTTCCACACCGGAATACATGCACGCCCGCAATCCATCGGAACCTGCACTGCTGCATCCCCTATCGCCGTTTTGACCACTTACAATCAGCCCAGTAATCGTGCCCCACCCTGCCTAGCTCAGGGTACCGTTGATACCTAATGTGGGTTACTGCTGAAATGGGCCCACTACTAGGGTTTTCCTAGGGTCTATTCGTATAGCCCACAGTTTGGTTAAGTGTTAACTTAACCCCACCCCCCCCCCATCATGTTACCTTGCATAAGTGTTCTTTCTTGTGTTACTTAACCCTACCGCACCTCACGTTAGATTGGTTAAGTGTATGTGAACTCAACCCCATCCACTAGCCATATTATAATGGTTAAGTGTTACCCTCGTGTATTTACTTAACCCTACCACACATCAGGTTATATCGGTTGGGTGTTATCAACCCATTCAAGTTAAACCAACCCATTTAACTTAACCCTCCCATTCGTCAGATTGTATTGGTTAAGTATTTCAAGTAATTCATGGCTTAACCCGCCCACGTATCATGTCAAGTTGGTTAAGTATTATTTATATGTTCAAGTTGACTTAACCCTGCCACGTGTCATGTTATATTGGTTAAGTGTCATTAGTCTAGTCATATTATTTAACCCACCCATTCATGTCATATCGGTTAAGCCCACATTTATAAGTTTTACGTGTTCTTACTCATACCGGTTAGGTCCACATTTACATGTCAAATTTCCATGTCATCCCTCGTAACCCTCTAACCATACCCACGTCTTATTATGGTTAGTATTCCTTAATTCATTCATTATGACGAACGAATCATGACCTTTCACATTAGACCGTGCATTTTGTGGCCACTGGATTTGCCGGGCGGTTCCGGGCAGATTTACACCACAAACTGAGTCTAACCTCGTGTCATAAATCGTTACGCCTACAATTCGACCTTCGACCTCTCACATTAGACTGACACTTTGTGGCTAACGGATTTGCCGGGCGGTTACGGGCAGATTTACACCACAAACCGAGTCTAACCTCGTGTCAAAGGTTCATTAATGGTCGTATTTCCCCCAAAACCCCAATATCAGTTCATGTGTTTAACATATAGAAATGTTCATGTTCGTATTCAAGTCAATTATCCAATACACAGTCATTTTCATGTTTAAAATTCCCAACTTTACATATTAATAAACATATGCCCAAGTTCCAAAATTACATGCCAATTTTTATATATATACCCAATTCTAGTCAGTTTACATGCGCCCAATTCTTGCCTATTTAAATTCTTGCCTATTTACAAGTATGCCAGGTTTATGCCATTTTACCCGTACCAAGTTCTAGCCAAGATTACATATATCAAGTTTCATGTCCAAATAAACCCAAATCAAGATTCATGATGTAGTTATCCCAAACTATAATCCTTTTTAATTCAATACACGCCAGTTACCCAAATTCATATTTATGCCAATTATCAAGTTTACAATGGCTTTTAGGTTCAAAGTCCCAATTCTACTCATGCCCAATCATAAACCTAATCTTTTGATTTAATTTACATAGCCCCGAACTCGTGATTTGATTTACATGCTAATTCATTATGCCCATTTCATGCCAATGGCCAAACTTGCAATTTCAATTATATTGACAATACCTCAAATTTCCAATTTCATGTTATGCCATCAATTTTACCAAACATATATATATCCAATATAGACAACATTCCCATATTTCCCCATATTCAATCGTACGCAAATCGCGGTTTAGGCCTAGGTCCGAAATTGACCTAGGTTCATCGAAAGAAAATAAATAGGGGAAGGTAGAATTTGTATAACAATCAGCATAGAGAGAAAACTGGCATAAAAACATCATCTCTGGCATAAAAGATAGATCTTGATAATAATATCAATATGAATCAAGAAAAACTAATTTATAATAGGCTGAATAGATCATAAGCTTGACATGAGAACAAACATAGAAAAGTCCCAAAACTCAAGATTCAAGAAGCAATAGAAACAGATCTGAATCACTAAACATACTTAAATCCAATTCCACTTTATTCCATGGCTATATTATAATTAAATGTTTAAATCTAAAAATAACTAGAACTTACAGAGCATGGCTAATGAATTAAGAACTGAATTTTTTGTAAAAATGTCGTGGCGTTGTTAATTTATTGTCTTGAATCATTGTAGAAGCCTTAATCTTCGAATTGGATTGAGAATGAAAGCTTAGGAAATTGATTAGAGACGGCGGCCATGATCAAGAGGGACTTCAACAACATTTTGGTGTAAGAATGATTTGTTGTGAATCAGGTTAGGTCTAAGGGTATTTTTATTGGTGTAGCAACTTGTTTAGGCCCTTGGATTAACCCTAGAATCAATCTGGACCATCAAAACACGTCTTAGGCTTCAAAAATGAGTTCTGGGTCAAAATAGGCCGACCAGGTCGACCTGTAGGGGGAGGTCGACCATATGGTCGACCTGGGGGATAGGTCGACCCTAAGGTCAACCACGTGGTCGACCTGGCCCCCAGGTCGACCCCTAGGTCGACCTGCCTGGTCCTATGCTGCCTAAAATCTGATGAATCTTCTACAGGCATTAACTTCTTCATCCGGACTCCGATTTTCGAAAACTCGGACTCTATTTCATGTAGAATTCCAAGACGAACGCAATGGCGCAACCCGTTTCCCATGATTCTCATTTTAAAAATTAATTATACCCTGATTTCTTGTTTCAACATGCTATTAAAATTCGGGTTGTTACATTCTCCCCTCCTTAAAGGATTTCGTACCCGAAATCTTCAAGTTAAGAAGAATGTGTCCTACCATCTAATCATCCAACTACTCAATCATCAATCACAGGCATCCATTGTCCTTAAGAGATTTCGAATGCTGTATGAACATATGCAGAAAGTGTGTGTATATGTTCCTTATCTAATGCAATTGATCAGGCCTGATTGATCTTCTTAATGCAAAATATGTTTAGTGCCATGAGTCCAACATGTATGAAAATAGTCCTAGTCACACTAACATTATATGTGTGCACAAACATCCATCCATATGCAACATCCACATAATAACACATTCAATTTCATCCATAAACAAGTATAAACATTCATGCATATGCAATATGAAAGGTGACGAAGCCGATCTAGTGTCTAATGTGCATGTATATGCATCCACGAGCAACCATTAGCAATCACTTACAACCACTTGCAACCATCAATCATAACATGTCTCAAACACATGTTTACACCCAATTGTTCCTAACTAAAGATATAGTCGAATGATAGAAACAAGTAAAAACTTTGTGCCCATTAGGCAATGTCAAAACTGGAAATCTATGTCACATATATACTGATTAGGAGAAGGACTCCCTAAGCACTAGCCCCGAAGACCGAAATCAACATCAGAATGATACTCGAAGAATTACTCAACCTAACCAATATATATGATTCTAGGGAACTAAGCATGATGGACTCCTTTTTGGTCACAAGAAATCCCTTCCTAAAACCAACTCGTATCCTATAGAACCCAAATAGTTTAGTCAACCCAACGGACACCCTCAAGCCCCAACATGTATTACCAATAGATGAGTCATACCCCCTATGGGGTTTGCAATAGAAATAGGATTGAGAATAGGATCGAGGGGATATACTTGAAAGATAGCATGCAAATAAGCTCTACGGGAAAAGAGGGATCAAGGATATACTCTAAAAAAGAGATATAATGCGCGTGTCTAGTCTTCAATCTTCTAAATCGCATTTCCTTGAGCTTAACTCCATTGTGCTTTGACCGTCTTTAGCTTCACAATTTCGTAGCTTCTTAATTCCTATTTCCAAAATATGAGTTGGAACTCATTTCACTGTCGCCTCACGTTCCACTTTCACTTATTCTTTTTCTAGTATACTCGGCTTAAACATAACTGCATACTCATGGATTCATGCAAGCTCTCCAAAATTCACTAGTGAATCCTGGATCTCGTTTACTTACTAGAAGGTATTCCACATAAATGAATTATCTCTTGAAAATAAACAAATGCCAACCATGTTGCCAAGTGTACTTACTAAGGTGATTTTCTATAACTCATGCATAAGCGAGTTGAACCATCCGCCTTAGTGGCGAACACTACTCGAGCGGATTGATAAATGTATCAAGAGATTCTAGGTAACTAAGCATGGAAGAACCTTAAGGGTTAAACTAGACTTCGAGGGCATTACCGAGGTAAGTCAAGAGTCTAACTACCCTCTTTCCATACTCGAGAATGGTATCATTTTTGGACAACCACTCCATTCTTAGAATCAACCCATTTCCCAAAAACATAAGCATTACTTCTAAACTCAACACATAGCATAGACATTCTCAAATCCAAACAAGTCATGAATAAATGAGCCGATTCCCCAACAGGATTTGAGACAAAAACGGGATCCTCTACTACGCTAGTACTAAGGTGCAGAGACTTCAATTATCGAAGCAGAATTAAAAGGATGCGATGTACAAAAACAAAGTTCTAACGGGATGATAGAAAAGAAAAGCTAAAACTTTAACAGAAACATTACCACCTCTCTTAGGTATGCTAGTAGTGAGAGCATACAATTGCCCTCTCGACGATCTTGTTCTTTGCCCTTGTCCTTGTCCTATAATACTTAACTACATGTCCCTTTTTACCATACTAAAGATACTCTCTCTTGTCATGGGTTTTATTATTCTCTCATTTTGGCCTCTTTCCTTTCACCTTTTCCTCCTTCGTGGATTAATCCATATCAACAAGATTTTCATCCTTAGGCTTGTGTTCCTTATCCCTGTTCTTATTATCCTTGTATAGTTTGTTGACAAGTTTCTAGAAAGCTACCTCCATCGCACGGCAACTCTACAAAGCTTGAAATAAGATTAGACGCAGATGGAAATACTGCGGCTACAGATGGAAGTTGGGCACTTCTTTGCCCTCCTACATGTGTCGTACACCTACAAAACTATGGTGAAAAAGAAAGAGAGAAGACACTCAAGGAGAGAATCAAAAGATAGTGCATATGGCATTGGGGAATATGCCTTTTGTGAAACAAAACATTTCTTAGAAAATGCTTCTTTGTAAATGTTTTGAAAATAATTTCAGAAGGTGTTTTTTAAAAGCTTTTGCCCAGTCTGGTAACCTTCTGCTCTGATACCAAATGTAACACCCTACATCTGTTAAGGTCACTCACAAAGGGAATGCCTTAACTTCAAAGGAGCATTATGGGTACCGGAACAGAAATATTACAAGACAGACGTATATAAAACAGCTAAAAGTAAAGTAGAAGTACTTCAAATCATTTATTAAATATAATTGTTTAATATAAAAGCCCATCAACCTCCAATACCCAATTACATAGCCAAAATATCTGTCTTGCTCAAAAACAAAGAAGCATAAAAATAAATTGTAGTATTTCCCAATAAAGCAAAGCAAGCCATACCTAAGAGAAATCCAAGCATTACATGAAAGAGCCTTGGAGCTTGGTAAGATCCGAACTAAGCTATATTCCCACCCTGCGAACCTGGGGGGGGGGGGGGGGGGGGACGAAAGAAAAAGAGGAAAAACAAGCTGGGTCAGTCATAAAGACTGAGTAAGTCCTAGTGACTTTTAGCATAAAAACAGGTAAAGATAATATGGCATGAATAAACTGAAAGTAAACATAAGCATGATGATGAGGTAAGTTACAGGCACGATGAATCAAGTATAACATCCTATACTTCCTATCAAGAGTAGCATCATAAGGTTCCTACCAAGTACCACATCGCAAGGTTTCGATAACATCGCAAGATTTCTAAGCTTCACCATTACCCTATTTTCCTTGATTTTCTATATTCTCTGCACCACCTAACTAGCGTTCCAATTAGTTTACTTAGTTGTAATTACAAGATAAGTGATTCCCCATAACCCACATGATAGTTTTATAGGTACATATCCCACGATGAGGGTCCCACCTCATATTGACAGTTTTGTGTCCCCACCGTACCTATTTGATCGGCTCTTACATACAATGTTTCACATGCGTTATATACTAAGGTTATCCCAACCCCGTAGTTGTGGTAGACTTCAGGACTACATCTAATATGAGGATTTTTCCTCAACCAGCCCAATTACCATGAATGTGTTAGATGTATCCTTACTACCCTAATCGATCGGCTCCTACTCGACCTAGTTCTTGCGGCCCCCTACTTGTAGATACCTGTGCTATTCCCACCCTAGGGTGTATCAATCCCTAGGATGGAAACCCCGACACCCTTTTTGATGCACAGTGCCCAGTGGCTAAATTTTCCACTCCGGAATACGTGCACGCCCGTAATCTATCGGAACCTGCACTGCTGCATCCCCTACCGCCATTTTGACCGCTTACAATCAGCCCAGTAATCGTTCCCTACCCTACCTAGCTCAGGGTATCGTTGATACCTAATGTGGGTTACTGCTGAAATGGGTCCCGCTACTAGGGTTTTCCTAGGGTCTATTCGTATACCCCATAGGTTGGTTAAATGTTAACTTAACCCCACCCCCACCCCCCATCATGTTACCTTGGTTAAGTGTTCTTTCTTGGGTTACTTAACCCTACCGCACCTCACGTTAGATTGGTTAAGTGTATGTGAACTCAGCCCCATCCACTAGCCATATTACAATGGTTAAGTGTTACCCTCGTGTATTTACTTAACCCTACCACACATCATCTTATATCGGTTGGGTGTTATCAACCCATTCAAGTTAAACCAACCCATTTAACTTAACCCTCCTATTCATCAGATTGCATTGGTTAAGTATTTCAAGTAATTCATGGCTTAACCCGCCCACGTATCATGTCAAGTTGGTTAAGTATTATATATATGTTCAAGTTGACTTAACCCTGCCACGTGTCATGTTATATTGGTTAAGTGTCATTAGTCTAGTCATATTACTTAACCCACCCATTCATGTCATATCGGTTAAGCCTACATTTATAAGTTTTACGTGTTCTTACTCATGCCGGTTAGATCCACATTTACATGTCAAATTTCCATGTCATTCCTCCTAACCCTCTAACCATACCCACGTCTTATCATGGTTAGTATTCCTTAATTCATTCATTATGACGAACGAATCATGACCTCTCGCATTAGACCACGTATTTTGTGGCCACTGGATTTGTTGGGCGGTTCCGGGTAGATTTACACCACAAACTCAGTCTAACCTCGTGTCATAAATCGTTACGCCTACAATTCGACCTTCGACCTCTCACATTAGACTGACACTTTGTGGCTACTGGATTTGCTGGGCCGTTCCGGGAAGATTTACACCACAAACTAAGTCAAACCTCGTGTCAAAGGTTCATTAATGGTCGTATTTCCCCCAAAACCCCAATATTAGTTCATGTGTTTAACATATAGAAATGTTCATGTTCGTGTTCAAGTCAATTATCCAATACACAGTCATTTTCATGTTTCAAATTCCCAACTTTACATATTAATAAACATATTCCCAAGTTCCAAAATTACATGCCAATATATATATACACACCAAATTCTACTCAGTTTACATGCGACCAATTCTTGCCTATTTACAAGTATGCCAGGTTTATGCCATTTTACCCATACCAAGTTCTAGCCAAGATTACATGTATCAAGTTTCATGTCCAAATAAACCCAAATCAAGATTCATGATGTAGTTATCCCAAACTATAATCTTTTTTATTTCAATACACGCCAGTTACCCAAATTCATATTTATGCCAATTATCAAGTTTACGATGGCTTTTAGGTTCAAAGTCCCAATTCTACTTATGCCCAATCATAAACCTAATCTTTTGATTTATTTTACATAGACCCGAACTCGTGATTTGATTTACATGCTAATTCATTATGCCCACTTCATGCCAATTTAATTATGCCAATGGCCAAACTTGCAATTTCAATTATATTGACAATACCCCAAATTTCCAATTTCATGTTATGCCATCAATTTTACCAAACATATATATATATATATATATCCAATATAGACAACATTCCCATATTTCCCTGTATTCAATCGTACGCAAATTGCAGTTTAGGCCTAGGTCTGAAATTGACCTAGGTTCATTGAAAGAAAATAAATAAGGGAAGGTAGAATTTGTATAACAATCAGCATAGAGAGAAAACTGGCATAAAAACATCATCTCTGACATAAAAGATAGATCTTGGTAATAATATCAATATGAATCAAGAAAAACTGATTTACAATAGTCTTAATAGATCATAAGCTTGACATGAGAACGAACATAGAAAAGTCCTAAAACTCAAGATTCAAGAAGCAACAGAAACAGATCTGAATCAATAAACATACTTAAATCCAATTCCACTTTATTCCATGGCCATATTATAATTAAATGTTTAAATCTAAAAAGAACTAGAACTTATAGAGCATGACTAATGAATTAAGAACTGAATTTGTTGTAAAAATGTCGCGGCGTTGTTAATTTATTGTCTTGAATCATTGTAGAAGCCTTAATCTTCGAATTGGATTGAGTATGAAAGCTTAGGAAATTGATTAGAGACGGCAGCCATGATCAAGAGGGACTTCAATAGTATTTTGGTGTAAGAATGATTTGTTGTGAATTATGTTAGGTCTAAGGGTGTTTTTATAGGTGTAGCAACTAGTTTAGGCCCTTAGATTAACCCTAGAATCAATCCGGACCATCAAAACACGTCTCAGGCTTCAAAAATGAGTTCTGGGTCAAAACAGGCCAACCAGGTCGACCTGAAAGGGGGGAGGTCAACCATATGGTCGACCTGGGGGGTAGGTCGTCCCTAAGGTCGACCACGTGGTCGACCTGGCCCCCAGGTCGACCCTTAGGTCGACCTGCCTGGTCTTATGCTACCTAAAATCTGCTGAATCTTCTACAGGCCATAACTTCTTCATTCGGACTCCGATTTTCGAAAACTTGGACTCTATTTCATGTAGAATTCCAAGATGAACGCAATGGTGCAACCCGTTTCCCATGATTCTCGTTTTAAAAATTAATTATACCCTGATTTCTAGTTTCAACATGTTATTAAAATTCAGGTTGTTACATTTGCTTTGTCATGCCCATTTGTTTCACAGTCATTCCTTGTTTTACCAGTTTATACCTTATCCTAATTACTTTAATAATTATATTGTTAAAGTTATTGGACTCGCCAGACTTTATGCCTGACCCCTTTGTTTACGCCTCTTTTTTTCTTTCCCCCCTCTTAGGTTCTCAGGTTGGGACTAGTGCTAGTGAAGCTTGATTTGGATCTCATTCTCTCTCTTTGGAAGTGCTTGGATTGCTGAAAGTAAAGATCAGCTTATCTCTTTTATGGATACTTATGTTGGGGTTATGCTTTTTACTTTATGTACTCAGAAAACAATTTGTCAAGATGGATACTAAGTGTACTTGGTTTTACCGTTGGTTTATGATGTTGTTGTAATCAAACCATTTCTCCGCTGCAATAAAGGTTGTTTTAAAATTTTCGAGTACCAATATATGTATCTGTCTTGTTATATTCTGTTCTACACACTAATAATACTCCATGAAAGTTAATGCATTCCCTTTGAGAGTGACATTAATGGACGTGGGGTGTTACACGTTTGGTCCATTCAATTTGAATTCAATCGACAGGAAATTGACCGTTTTTCAAACGGTCTCCAAATTCGATGAAATTAGTTTTGTTAGGACTGTATCGTCAAAACATAGCTAAAATTTTTTTTCGAGAATTGTTGGAGTCTATATGTGGCCCCGGTAAATTAAAATGTACGTTTAAATTCAATATATAGATTTATATTTTGATTTTGATGAAAACTGATTGTAACGATCAAATTGGCTTATGAAACATATCCCATTGAGTTTGGAATGGAGGTAATTAGCTTGGGACGACAGTCGTTGGATTTCATTTGGAGTTCAAATGATAAAGTAACCTTTTGGGAATTAATTAAATAATTAAATTAAATATTTATTTTTATAAAACACTCCCTCATCACTCCCTCTTCCTGTTGACTTTTGCAATAAAAAGAAAAAACCCATCGATCCCCACCGCGCCTCAGCTCTAGCCACGGCACCGCCTCCATCGTCGGCCTCCGCCCACGCCACGCCACCCTTCCACCATCCCCCACCTCCACCGCCTCTCTCTTTCTTCCCCAAAAACCCAACTGCGAACCTCAAGCTAAATCTACCGCCATCCCCCCGGACACCCTAGCCGCCGACCACCAGTGCCCTCCCCAACCCCCGGTGCGCCTGTGACCGCCACCAACGACCACCATGAACTCCTCCGACCAAATACAGTGAGTATTTTTATTTATTTACACTTATTTTATATTTTCAGTTTTAATATATATAATATCGTGTTTATCTTTATATGAGAAGTATTGTGGTAAAAATAGAATTTTTATATTGAAAGTGAATCAGTAAAAATAAGATTTTTAATATATATAACTGAGTTTTAAGAAAATGAGATTTTTTATTATAGAAAAGACAAGATTTTTATTATTGAAAAGACGAGATTTTTAAATTAGAAAAGATTATATTTTTATATATTCAGTAGCATTATAAAAATACGATTTTTATATATTCGGTAGCGATAAAAAAAATGTGATCTTTCCGTATAAAGATTTGATTTTTATTTATATGTATAACATAAAAAGAATTGATTTTTAATATATATATATAGCAATATAAAAATCTGATTTTTAATATATATATATATATAACGATATAAAGATATGATTTTTATTATGTAAACATCGAGTTAAAAATATGATTTTTATTTATTCGAATGAAGCGATAAAAATATGCTTTTTATTATATATATAAAGAAGTAAAAATAGGATTTTTAATATATAAACATCATATTAAATGTGATTTTTATTATGAACAGTGTGGGAAGGACTGCGTTGGAATTTCGGACAAATCCAAATGATTCAGAAATTCAGAAATAAAACTGGAGGAGTGGATCCCAAATGTGAGAACTTCTCACTTTAATTTATTTTCTAGTTAGAAATATGTACTAGGAAGCAGACGATGCTTAGCAGCACCCGACACCCGTCGTCCACAGACCATTGATGACAAGTTTGATTGTACTGTGTTGTGGAAATTTGTTGTGATATGATGTGAAGTGGAAAATGAAATGTTAATGTATTGAAATAAATATTTTATCGTTAAAAATATAATTTTTAACGTGTATATGAATAAAATAAATATTCATTTACAAATAAGATGATTTTTTCATGTACACACATTTGACTGATATTGATTGAGATGATATATTTTACACATCGCCCAACTGCACGAATAATAATCAGTGTTTGTTGTTTGAAAACCACACGCGGGTATTGGGATGACATTGGACATACACTAATCCGTATATTTAGTTGTATGTCAATCGATGGGTTGACAAACTGTTGTAAGCGTTAATTATTTATATTTCACGTTTATGCAGTTGTGTAATGCACTCTGGATGATGGTTGATTGTTTATCATTGTTGTTCTATACATGTGTTGTATGAAATCCATATAAATAATATTATATGGTGATTGACTGTGTATGATTCCAGTTCAGAAAGAATGAATATTTTAAAGTAACGAATATTTTGAAAAAATGAATATTTTAAAATAATATTCAGTAAAAGATCAAAATCTGATTTTGATGTCCGATTTGGGATGGACACGAAAATATTTAAATATATGAAGCCGTGTTGATTAGATTGATGCCATTTGAACATGAACAATATTTATATCGATTTTATTCATTTTTATAATGAATATCGAAATGGAAGAGATTTCAAAATCTAATCTTTTGAAAATATTATCATTTATATATTAATGATATGGAATATTCAATTTTAATTTAAAATTGAATATGAAGTTGAAATTGTTTCGAAAACGAATTTAAAACGATTTATAAAATAGTTTTAAATGGAAATGATGAAATATAATATATATATATATATATTATGTATATTTAATGGCCTGAATAGAACGCGTCGCGCCGCGGCAGTTCGCAAATTTCGACCATTGAATTCGAATGGACATTACAGGAGATCTGACCGTCGGATTTTCCTAAAACTGGAACTGTTGGGTTCGTATCGAAAAGTGTTTTCCAAAGAATATAAGGAATTTGAAATCTAATGGTTGGATTTGGAATTATGTCCAAATCAAATTTGGAAAAGGTCGTTGAAAGTGCAGTTCGATGACCGTTTATGGAAATCGACTGTACGGGCCTTGGTAAAACTATTAATAATATCAATAATTTGTGTGAAATTATAAGAAATGATTTATAAAGAATTGGGATGAAAAATTCCATATTTGAAAATATAAAAATATATTTTTATCAAAATGAACTAGTTATGAACTAGAATTATAATCCATTTTAAAAAAAAAAAAAAAAAATTGGATTTGAAATGGTTTTAAAAATAACAAGAATTTCCAATATATGAATTGGAATGGATTTGAATCGAAATTATCATCGGAATATTTCAATATTGGATAACGTGATTATACGGATATTGTGGAGGAATTTGGAAGATATATATATATATATCGTTATTCCCAATACGATATTTGTTGATTTCAGAATTTCATACTAAATATAAGACAATTGACACGACCCGAACTTCCCCGATGAGGAAAGCACGGATTGCGTTGAGAACAACACACACAAGAACGCAGACAGAAGAACATTTCATTGTTTATTACAACAATTCCATCAGATACAAG
The DNA here is from genome assembly GCA_030737875.1 of Allium sativum. Classification (NCBI taxonomy): domain Eukaryota; kingdom Viridiplantae; phylum Streptophyta; class Magnoliopsida; order Asparagales; family Amaryllidaceae; genus Allium; species Allium sativum. Next base: position 340,270,262 of record CM060912.1, read on the forward strand.
AATATACAAAGTATAAATGAATAAATTACATTCGATAAATATCAGAGATTACAATAAATTACATAGCAGCGGAAAAATAATAAAAATACAACTGAAAGTAATACACGGATACAGAGTTTTCCGAGCATCGTTCCAGTTGTAAATCAGAATCCTGTGAATATAAATCTACAAAACCAAAACTACTAGCTGCCCGTGTGGAAAATAGGGGCACCCAAAGTTTAGGTTAAAACAATAAACTCCAGGTCAGTCATGTGACTGTGTGAGAACTAAAACAGTTATTAATCTTTATTTTTAAAGTTAGGTAAATCAAGGGACCACGCCGTATAACACGGAACGAGTTTCCTCCCAAGAATACCAGTGCTTAAAACAAACAGCGCAATGCTAAATAAAGAAAAATGAAGCTATTATAAGACCCAGGTCCCATCACACAATGCAACGCAAGCCAGAGGATATGGTTTTTACCTTATAATAGCCAAAGCATGCTTGATACGTTTGAAACACATTATTTTGATATTACTATAAGTGTATAGTGTCAAAACAATTTCAATCATAGGCCGCATGAATGACCCATACCACTATGTCTCCATACTAGGTTCTACAAATAAAACCGCAATATCACGTATTGGAAATTGGATTTCCGTCATCAGTCGAGGCAAGGGGCAAGCTCCTTTCCGATTCGAGACACTCTAGTAAATGTCTCAGGACCCCACTATGATCCTTGGATCTTCAGGGCCAGTCCTCACCTAACTTTGGAGGATTAGTTATTCCTGAACACAAGTTTCCCGGTCCTAACAGACCTATATCCGAGGCGCCTCGCATCCAACAACAACATAGGTGAAAAGTATATAAATGTCAGCCAGTTTAAGCACTAACACCACCACTAGCTAGAAAGAAACGTCGTACTCTCCCTGCAGTCACTATCCCGTTTTTGACTCATACCGAGGTGTGAGGCTTGCGAATTCACGCTATACACAAAGCTGCGCCACACATGCCGTGCTTTGATCATCAACCACAAGACTTTGCTCTTCAATAGAAGCCTTGATCAATTGCCACTTACGCGTGCCACAATGGCAATTCACTCCATGCGACTGATGTCCATCGATATTCAACCTCTGAGCTCGTACGTCTCAGAGAAGGGCGTTAAGCAAGAGAATAAGTTCTCTACCGCCAAATAGATGTACATTTTATAGAGATCAATCAACACAGAATAAAATCCAATGTCAGACACACAGTCCATTTACAAGTTTGTTCTGGGTCTGAACGGAACCGGAGGCACTTTCCTCGCATATCCATCCATCTCCAAGTACGTCTGGACGATCACCTACTAATTCCCTCATCTTGGGTGTACAGCCCAATCAAGATCATCAGTAATCACCCAGACGATGTGAAGACTTCCGGTCTTCAACCACCGTCTTCGTCTTCGACATATCGTCGAATCGGTTATTCAGAATGGGTATAAACCCGGCCTTTCTGAATCACCCGCGTGTATAATAAACACATGTTACACAAACACAACATACGCCTCATTCCAATTCAGAATATTCTTTTATTCAAATTTTTACATTCTTAGGGAAAGGTTCCCATTAATTTTATCAAAGATAAATTCTTTAAAATTTATTCTTTAATCTTCCTTTGGATGTCATTTCAAACCATATTATGGTTTTCCAAACTAGTCAGGATTAGCGAACCACATCGAAGTAATTATTTATTTTATTTCCCAATCCCAACCTATTCATCCCCTGGAGCAAAACTGGTAATACTCCATATCTAACACCATGGTGTTATCGGTAAAATTAATTACCATTTCACGTTCAAATCTAGTTAAAGATTTAACTATCGCTTTGGAGCAAAACTGGTGGTACTCCATTCTCGATCACCTTTCAGATTTGATAATTTAAATTATCAATTCACATTTCAATCTAATTAAAGATTCATTAAAACTCCACTTAGTTCTTAATATTTTCAAAAATTAATATCCGGTTTTTAACTAGGTTAAAGAACCAATGTCATCTAAAACACGGTTCACGATAAACCCAAAATCACATTCAAATTCAATTCCAATTAAACATTATTTAATTGGTACCCTTCATTAAATCTAAATAGAAAGATTTAATCTTTTTCTCAACGGGGCTTAAGAACAGTGTTAATAAAGACACCCTTCACGACAAACCCAAATCACATTTGATATTAAATACAAGGCTCTGAATAGAAAATATACCGTCTTATATTCAATATCAAATTCTGAAACCAACAAATATCGTATTGGAAATAACGATATAAGATATATCTTTCAAATTCCTATAACAATATCTGTATAGTCACGAAATCCAACATCGAAATATTCCGAAGATAATTTCGATTCAACTCCCGTCCAATTCACGTATTGGGAATTTTGATTATTTTTAAAACCACTTTCAAATTCAATTTATTTATTTCAAAAATAAATTGATTTTAATTCTAGTTCAAAACTAGTTCATTTTGATAAAAATCTATTTTTATCCTTTCAAATTTGGAATTTTTCATCCCAGTTTTTCACAAATCACTTCTTATGATTTTACAAAAATTATTGATATTTTTAATAATTTTATCAAGGCCCGTACAGTCGATTTCCATCAATGGCCATCGAACTGCACTTACAGCGACCTTTTCCAAATTTGATTTAGACGTATATCCAAATCCAACCATTAGATTTCAAATTTCTAATATTCATTGGAAAGCTCTTCTCGATACGAACCCAACGGTTCTGGTTTCGGGAGAATCCGACGGTCGGATCTCCCGTAATGTCTATTCGAAGTCAATGGTCGAAATTCACGAACTACCGCAGCGCGACACGTTCTATTCAGGCCATTATATATATAATATATATATATTATATTTATTTCATCGATTTCCTTTTAAAACGTATTTTATAAATCGTTTTAAATTCGTTTTCGAAACGATTTCAACTTCCCTTTCAATTTCAAATCAAAATTGAATATTCCATATCATTTCTATATAAGTGATAATATTTTCAAAACGTTATATTTTGAAATCACTTCTTTTTCTATATTCATTATAAAAACATATATAATCGATATAAATATCGCTCACATCAAAATGGCGCGTCTGTAATCAACACGGCTTTATATATTTCAATAAATTCGTTATTCTATTCAACAAACGAATCTATATTTCTTTCAGCACATGAATATTCTCAACACATGAGCACCGTCAACACATGACTATTTATCCTATTCAACACATGAATATATATTTTATAATATTCTTTATTTTTCCAATTGGAATGAGGCCCAATCAATTACCGTATAATGTTAATTATATGGATTCCATACAACACATGTATATAATAGCAACGATATATAGTCAACCATCATCCAAAGTGCACCACACAACTGCATAAGCATTAAATATAGATTAACGCTCACATAGTCTGTCGACCAATCGATCGACATATAATTAAATAATTGGGATTAATGTATGCCAAATATCATCCCAACACCTGTGTGGAGTTTCAAATCAACAAACACTTATTTTTATTCACACACACACGTTAAAAATAATATTTTTAACGATCAAATATTTTTAACCATATAAATATTTTATTTCATTTCACATCACATCACACAATCAATTTTCAAAACACACCAAACAATCAAACATACAAGCCATCCATGGTCTGTGGACGACGGATGTCGGGTGCTGCTAAGCACCGTCTGCATCCAAGTATATATTTTTAACTAGAAAACAAGATTTAAAGTGAGAAGTTCTCACAGAGGATTCCACTCCGCCGTGCTTTGCTTTTGAACTGCTAAGCAGTCTAGATCTGTTGGAAATTCCAATGCAGTTCTTGTCTACGTTGTTCATAATAAAAATTATATTTTTATTGCTTCATCCAATAAAATAAAAATCATATTTTTATAACGCTTCTTTCTATATAAAAATTATATTTTTATATTTCTACTTCTTATATAAAGATCGAATTTTTATTATCATAAATATATAAAAATTATATTTTTAACTTCTACATTATATAAAAATTATATTTTTAACCTTCCTATAATATAAAAATTATATTTTTATTCCTTTCATCTTCGCTTTCATATGATTAAAAAAAATCGTCTTTTTACTTAGTTAAAAATCTAACCTTTTTGTTTTCAAAAATCTAATCCTTTTGTTTTCAAAAATCTAATCCTTTCGAATATAAAAATTTCGCCTTTACGAAAATAAAAATCCAAACTTTCCCACTACTTCTTTTTGTAAAAACAAGGCTATATATTTTATAAAATCAATTTTAAAACAATGCTTCATTCTATATAAAAATTATATTTTTATATATATTTCGACTTCTTATACAAAGATCGAATTTTTATTATCATAACTTTAAAAATCACATTTTTACTTCATTATATATAATAAAAATAAGATTTTTATTTCGCTGCATATATAAAGATCAAATTTTTATATTCTCTATTATATAAAAATCATATTTTTAATACTTCTTCTTTATAAAAATTATATTTTTATATTTCACATATGATAAAAATCATATTTTTAATACTTCTACTATATAAAAATTATATTTTTATTGTCCTTATAATATAAAAATCCCACCTTTCATTCATATAAAAATCATATTTTTATAGTGAAGTTATTAAAATAAAATTCACGTCTTTAAAGCGAGGTTATTATACTAAAAATCTAACCTTTTCTTGTCCAAAGAACCATTCTTTTTATATTTAAAATAAAATTTTATATTCTAACAACAATGTATATAAATATATACGTTCTAATTCAATTCAAATTAAATTTTTCGTCGATATTATTTAAAATAATCATTTTAAATATTCAAAATTCGTCAAAATAGCCAAAATAAAATTTTTTAAACTGGCTCAGAATTTCCGGGTTGTTACAATCTCCCCCACTTAAAACTTTTCGTCCCCGAAAAGGAACGAAGCCGAAAGTTGTTTAACTAGTGAACTCAACTTTCACTATTTTCGCTACGGCTTAAGTTCTTCAACTTTTCAGTTTCTAAGAACTTTTCAAATTTTTTCAAAAATTTGGCTAACACCCTAAATTTCCGAAAAATTTCGCCATAACCTCCCCTGCACCGGGGACTTCAGGATATTTCATATAGCCTCCCATGTCCTTCTTCAATCCAAAAGAAAAGGAAAAAGCCAAGCGGCTAGCCAATCGGCTCATAAAATCATCATCACCCAAACAAAACAGTAAATTATGGTAAACATGTACCTATTTGTCGGGCAAACAATTTTAAAAGCCAAGCGGCTAGCCCACTTTGTGAACTGGGCAACACAAAGTCAAGATATGAAATGTTGAAGAACTTGAAAAACTCTGAAGCGGGTCGGATCGGTGCAGGATAGCGGCTCGGATCGGATAAAGTTTTCTGTTCGGATCGGTGAACTATTGCTGAGGAAATTAGAAAGGCACAGCTGTTCGGATCGGAGGGCAATATAATCTCAATTGGATCGGAAAGCCACTTGGTTGCTACGGAGATAGATCGAAGCGGAGCGGAGCAGAATAAAGAGGAGAGAGCGTGGTTTCCAAGCCAATCCGGGTCGGATCGGATATCCCGATACGAACCCCTTGTACACGTCCCTCCGACCCGAACCCATTTTCCACATCACTCCCCTGCATGAGCGCCTGGATATCCGGATCGGCTATGACCAGTTCCTACCCTCAACGTCCACTACTATGATGCGTTGTCAACACAATAATCTATCCGAACCCGAGGCTAATGGGATGGATGACACATGGCTCCGATCCGGATCGGGTTTTGAGCAAATTCTCACCTATAAATACCCCGTTTGGAGACAAAGAAAAGGATCTTTTTCCTGGCACTTGGAGAGTTCAACCACCTTCATAACCCGAATTCCAGCAATCCCGGAGAATCCAAATCTTCTTTCATTATTTGTTTTCTATAATTAAGTGATTATAAGTGAGTTGTGAGAGGAATCGAGTGAATATTTCATTGTACTTGCAACTAAATCAGTAAATATAGTGAGATACAAATGGACGTAGGCATTTCTTCGCCGAACCACTATAAATCCTGTGTGTTCATTTTTATTTTTATCTTATTTCATTTGCTTTTAATCAATTTGGGTGTTAGAACCACTTTTTGGTCTAACATTTTGGTGCTTTCACTTAGAACTCATCTGAATTCTTTGTTTTCTGGGATTATCATTCTACTTTTTGGACCGTTAAGTCCAAAGAAGTTAATCTTTAAGTTTCAACACCCTTGGATATTTCTCGAAGTGATTGTCAAAGAACCATGGCCAAAGGAAAAGGCAAAGAAGTTCAATCTGTTCGAGGAAATGGAGCTGGCGAAGATCAGCAAAATGCGGTTGTAACAAGGTCTCGTGGGCAGAGTTCGGTAGCAGGAAGAACCAATGCAGGAAATTCGAGCCGTCTTCAGGGGGAAAGCTCCGATCCGATCCGGGTAGGAGATTCTGAAGCAGTGCATTCCCCCAACCTGAACCGACCCGACCAGGCTCCCCAGCTCCGAACCGACCCGACCTCCTATCTTCGATCCGATCCGATACTTGGTGAAGTTGGAACCTCTACTCGAGTCCCTACGAATGCTCCGATTCCAGCCGCCAGGGTCGGTGATCAGGTCAACCCATCTGCGCCCATTACTCAAGGAGATTTCTCGTGCCTACTTGATATGCTTGAAAGTACAAGGGAGGCTATGAAAGTCCACGAGTGCACTAATCTCATGATGCAGGAGAATATGATGCTCATGAGTAGGGAGATTAGCGAACTCCGTCGACAGAGAACTCCATCACCGGTTCGTCACACACCAGTGGATCAGTCTTCATCTTCCGAGGAAGAGCGGCCCCGTGAACGAAGGCCGCTCGAACGACCTCAGAATGTGGAGCAGCTGACATTTGGATCTTTGGGATCTCGTGAGGATATTGCACGAGCGCTAGGAAACAATGACCCCACTCGGGGGCAAAGACTCCAGTCCCCTCCTCCCGAGATCGACCGGGAGCGCAGGGAACGGAATAGAGCAGAAACAGCTCGAAGAAGAAGGGCATCTCCTGAACAAGAGCCCAGAAGGAACTCGGATACTAGGGCCAGGGAACCTGAGCGGCCCCTAACTAATGCTGATGTACAGGCAATGGTTCGCCAGATCATGTCCGAGAGCCGGAACTATACAAATGAAGATTATGGCATTGAGCGAAGCCATACTCCTTTCACCGACGATATCCTCGACTTCCAATTTCCCCGGCGCTTTAATTTGCTACAGATGGACAAGTACAACGGAAGGACTGATCCGGGACAGCATTTGATGCGATACTCGTGGCTCATGAATGCTGCTGCTGCCCCTGATGAAGTGAAGTGCAAAGCATTCCCAATGTATCTAGAGGATGTGGCGCTGTTCTGGTTTACCCGACTTCCTCCTCGTTCGATTTCAAATTACAGGGAACTGAGCGAACGTTTTATGAACCAGTTTCGACTCCATGCCCGAAAGTCCAAAAGTGTTATTGAATTGTCGAGAATCAAGCAGGCACCAGGAGAGTCTTTGAGGGCATATCTTGACCGTTTTAACCTAGCTGTGACTGAAGTTAGTGACCCGCATGAGCCCACCATCCTGATGGCATTAAAGGAAGGAGTCGATCCTGAATTTGAGTTCGGGGATTACCTTTCTGGAAAGACACCCTCCACAAGAGAGATATTCTATGAAAAAGCCGATATTTATTTAAGGCGAGAGGAGGCCAGGGCAAACCGAAAGAGAAAGTCTGAGGCGGCTTCAAAAGAAAATGTGCAGAGTAATATCGCCATGAAGCAATCTGGGGAAAGTTCCGGCAAGGTTGAAGTAAATGTGGGAAACAAGGGAGGAAACAACAATGCTGGAAGCGGCGGTAACAACAACAGTAACCGTAATCCGAACGGTAACAGAAGAAATAGAAATAGGGGAAGCGATCCTAACAAAAGACCCCGATTCCAGACCTACGAGAATTATACACCATTGAACGACACCCTGGAGAATATTTACCTGGATACGTACAATGTTTTGCAGTACAAAAGACCGCCACCTCGTGATTCGACCGAGAAAGAAATGGCGACAAGGAAATTTTGTTTGTTTCATGGAACTCATGGGCATTCAACCAATGAATGTCGGCATTTGAGGGATGTGATTGAGAAGTTGCTGCGTGAAGGGAAGTTGGATGAATACAAGGTTGCCCCGAGGGACGGGGGGGCAAGGAGAGCAGGCTCCAAAACAGATTCTACCTGCTCCCAAGCCTACAGCGCAGCAGAAAGGTAAAGGAATTGTTATCAACTCCATAGTGGGCGGACCTCACCCGGCAATTCGAAGTTTCAGATCAATGGATCAATACGTAAATGCTGCCAAGCATCTAGATGTGAATGAAGGTGATGATTTGGAAGATATCACCCCCATAAAACAACAGAAGACCATGTTTGACGACGTGGTATTCCGCAGCCGAGATAATACTGGGATCCAATCACCCACTGATGATCCGTTGGTTATAACTACCACTATTGGGCCGGCCTTGGTCCATAAGGTATTAGTAGACAAAGGAAGTTCTGTCAATATTTTATTTAAAAAGTCATTCGATCAGATGAAGCTTGAATCTGAAGATTTGAAGCCATGTGAAGGATGGATCAGAGGCTTCAACGGGGTGTCAACAGCTCCCATGGGATACATAGAATTGCCCGTGACCTTGGGGCAAGGAGAACGCAGAAGAGTGCGGATGCTTCAGTTCGTAGTATTGGACGTAGATTCGCCTTATAATGCATTTTTGGGGAGGCCTGCCCTTGCTGAATTCAGAGTTTGTATCACCCCTTGGTGTTTATTACTTAAGTTCCCAACCGAAGCCGGAACTGGAGTAATGAGAAGGGATCAAGTTTCCGGACGGGCCTGCTATGTGGCCGAATTAAAGATGTTGATGAAAGGACTTAACGTCGAGAGTAAAGATGCCTCGTCTCCCTCAAAGGGGGGCTCGGCATAGCAATTAGAGAGATTGACCCCGAAGGAGTTGCCCAAGGGAACGCCTGAAGACCTGGATCCTAAAAAAGACGAGGAACCAGAGGCTAGGAATGCAACTCCTAATGAAGCGACAGTGGAAATTCCCATTGATGAAGCTGATCCGACAAAAGTTTTGAAGATTGGTTGTCAATTGGATCCACGTCGAGCCAAAGAACTAACGGACTTCTTGAAGGCAAACTTGGACGTGTTTGCCTGGACCCACGCTGACATGTGTGGGATATCGCCATCCATTATAAGTCATAAATTGAATGTAAACCCGAAGCATCCGCCTGTGAAGCAAAAGAGACGCATGCTGGGCCCAGAGAGGTCGGCTGCTCTCAAAGAGGAAGTGGAGAAGTTGAAGCAGAATGGATTTATTCGAGATTCGACATATCCCGACTGGATATCGAATCCCGTCTTGGTAAAGAAGCCGAATGGAAAGTGGCAGACTTGTATTGATTTTTCAGATTTGAACAAAGCCTGCCCTAAAGATAGTTTCCCACTTCCCAGAATTGACCAGCTTGTAAATTCGACAGCAGGTCATGAACTTCTCTCTTTCATGGATGCATACTCGGGGTACAACCAAATTCCTATGCACGTGCCAGACCAAGAACATACGAGCTTCATTACAAATTTGGGATTGTATTGTTATGTTGTAATGCCATTCGGATTGAAAAACGCTGGAGCGACTTATCAGCGCTTGGTAAACAGAATGTTTCATAATCAAATAGGAAAGACTATGGAAGTTTATGTGGATGATATGCTTGTCAAATCGAAACAGTCCTCCAGCCATACGCAAGACTTAGCGGAAATGTTTGATATCCTGCGAAAGTATCGGATGAAATTGAATCCTCTGAAATGCTCATTTGGAGTGGCATCGGGAAAGTTCCTTGGCTTCATTGTGAGCTCCCGAGGAATTGAAATCAACCCTAACCAGATAGCAGCGATTAGAAATATTTAAGAGCCGAGGAGAATTATAGACGTCCAAAGTCTTGCAGGGAAAGTAGCGGCGCTGAGTAGATTCATCTCCAAAGCTACAGACAAATGCGTTCCATTTTTTGATCTAATTAAAAGGGGAAAGAAAAACTTTGATTGGACTCCGGACTGTGTTGAGGCCTTTCGAAATTTATTGGAACTGCTAGAGAAACCGCCGATTTTGTCAAAACCAGTGGATCACGAAGAATTGTTTGTTTATTTGGCAGTCTCAGCTCACGCCGTTAGCACAGCCCTGGTTCGAGAAGAAGACAAAGTACAAAGGCCAGTGTATTATGTAAGCAAGAAATTAGCAGCGGCAGAGTGCAACTATCCAAAGATTGAGAAGCTCGCTTACAGTCTCTTAATCGCATCCCGAAAACTTCGTCACTATTTCCAAGCTCATCCAATAACCATATACACCGACCAGCCCTTGAGGCAGGTGTTGCAGAGACCCGAAGCATCGGGAAGGTTGATCAAATGGAATATAGAATTAAGTCAGTTTGATTTGAATTTTCAACCACGAAAGTCGATCAGGGGGCAAGCTCTGGCAGACTTTATTGCGGAGTTCACCATCCCAGAGGAGGAAGTAATCGATGACAGAGTGGTTAAGTCCGAGAATGAGTTAAAGATGGATCCGTGGAAACTATACACAGATGGAGCCAAGAACGACCGAAGGTCCGGAGCTGGAATCGTCTTAGTCACTCCCGAAGGACGGTCGTTATATTACGCCCTGCGATTAGAATTTTCGGCGACTAACAATGACTCTGAATATGAAGCCCTGATTGCCGGGCTGAAGCTTGCTAAGGACCTCGGAGTAAAAATGTTAGACATATTCTGTGACTCTAAAATCGTTGTTTGCCAAGTGCGAGAGGAATTTATGGCTCGGGGACCTCGACTCATCGCCTACCTCAGGAAAGTGAGAGAGCTATTGAGTAGCTTGGAGCGGTACAACATAACACATATTCCAAGAGCTGAAAACCAGAAGGTGGATAGGCTGGCAAAGCTGGCTAGTTCCGACAATCCAGAAGAGAATGAAATAATTCCAATTGAAACGTTGGAATCGCCAAGCTTTGAGTCGATGGAAGTTGAGTTCGCTTTCGAAGCAGAACCGGAGAAGGAGTCGTGGATGACTCCAATTAAGAATTTCCTTAAGAATGGGCCACTCCCATCAAAGAAGAGTGAGAAAAGGGCTGTAGTTTGCAAGGCTACCAGATATGTCATACAAGATGACACTCTTTATAGGCAAGGATTTTCTACGCCCCTGTTACGATGTATAGCACACGACGACATCAAGCGTGTACTAAGAGAAGTACACGAAGGTGAGTGTGGAGATCATACAGGAGGTCAGACTTTAGCAAAGAAGATATTGCGATACGGATACTTCTGGCCTACAATTAATAAAGATGCAGCTGATTATTCACGACGCTGCGATAAGTGCCAGAGATTCGCCAAAATCCCCAGAGCACCGTCGACCCAACTTAAATCAATGGTGAGTCCTTGGCCATTTGCCACATGGGGAATTGATATCATTGGAGTTCTACCGATTGCTAAAGGAGGAGCTAAATATGCAATAGTGGCCGTAGACTATTTTACGAAGTGGGTGGAAGCTGAGCCCTTGACCAAGATCACGGCAAGAAAGGTGATAAGTTTTGTGGTCAGAAATATTATATGCCGATTCGGGATCCCAAGGACGATTATAACTGACAACGGAACCCAATTTGATAGTACTGAATTCAGAAATTTCTGCCAGAAGTATAAGATTGACAAGCGATATACTGCAGTTGCCTACCCGCAGTCGAACGGGCAAGTAGAGGCAATAAACAAAGTTATAAAATCCATCCTCAAGAAACGGTTAGAGCATGCAAAAGCAAAATGGGTTGACTAATTACCCCTAGCTTTGTGGGCATATCGAACAACATTTAAAACGGCCACCGGTCATACCCCTTTCTCTCTCTCCTTTGGCTCAGAAGCTGTAATTCCAGTTGAACTGGAAGTTCCTTCCCACAAGGTGACATATTATGACCCGATGACGAATCGGGCGCTCTTGCTTGAGTCGCTTGATGAAGTCGAAGAAAAAAGGGACGAAGCAGATTTGCGTGCGGCAAGACATCAACATCAGATGGCACGTTATTACGACAAAAAAGTTCGCCTCAGGACTTTTGAACCAGGAGATTTGGTGCTAAATAGAGTCTTTCCATCCCTTCCTCACCTCGGTCCAAAGTGGGAAGGACCCTTTGTCATCCAACGGAAACTTGAAAAAGGAACCTTCAAGTTAACGACCGTAGATGGCGAAGAAGTCCCTCGAGCATGGAATGCCCAACACTTAATGCGATATTTGGATTAGAAATGCTGTACTCTTTGTTATTTTTCTTATGGACTCTTTAATAAGGCACGACTTGCCTTGGGAAAATATAACGATATGAATAAAGGACTATAAAGTGGATGTAGGCTACGACTTAGCCGAACCACTATAAAAATATTGTGTGTTATTTATTTTTATGCATTACATATATACATTCATTAATTATTCTGTTGTGATTATGGAATACAGGATGATTCAAAACCTGAAAAGGTTAAAGACAGTTTAAACATAAGAAAAAGCACAGCGACTACTTGTGCGACAAGATATAAAAGAATGAGAAAACGACATTCTTAACTCTAACTCTCCAGAGAGAGAGAGAGTATAAAAGCGTCTCCGACTGAGCGCTGAAAAAGAAATTCTTCCCCTAACTCTAACTCCCCAGAGAGAGAGAGAGTATAAAAGCGTCTCCGACTGAGCGCTGAGAAAGAAATTCTTCCCCGCTGAGAGACCGGGGAATGAATAGATTGCTGAGCTCGAACTCTAACTCTCCAAAGAGAGAGAGTATAAAAGAAATGCCATAAAAAACGACAAGCACTGACGACACAGGAAATGCTATCCCGTCAGAAAATCGGGAGCATTCAGATTGTTTGATTAAACATTAAATAATTTGTGAGAATTGACTGGGGGCATATATGTTTACGCATATTTCCTCCCTCTGTAACTTCATTTCATAACTATAGTAAGACATGCATTTTTACATAAGTGCAGAACTACTGACAAACAGACATTGCAGAAAATGAATTATTTTTATTTATTTACGAATGAATGAATTTGTACAGGAGAGTAGCTAAAAAAGAAGGTGCAAGAGCCGCTCTTGTAGCAGCAATTGTTGGTTCACCAAATGCTAAAACGATACAAGGCAATCCACTATTTAGATTTCAAAGGAGCCTTGGACTTCTTGGCGGCTTTCTCCGCATCCTTTGCTTCTTTCTCAGCCTCTGTCAGGATTCGTTTTGACTTCTTTTTTCCTGAAGATACGGTGCTGGAGCCAGTAGACTTCTTCCCGGAGGGAGGAGCGCTGGAATCAAGAGAAGATTTTTTAGCGAGTTCCTCTGTAATAGATCTAGTTGAGAGCTTAACAACTAACCTTGATCCCGCATCCACAACTGCGAGGGGCTTGAGGGCTTCAGGGTCTAGTTCTTCGGCTTTTAATTGCAAGCGTTTGTCTTGATCAGTTTTCATTGCAGCCAAAGTAACGTTATTAGCACTTTTTGACTCCCCGACTATTGCAACTTCTGGTTCCTCTTCCTGACCCCCGTCACCGCCGTCATCCCTTAAAGCTGCTATCATTTCTTCATCCTGGGGAGTGGCGGCCTTAGTCGGCTCACTTCCTTCTCCCAAGTCTATAGAAGCAGCCTTGTCCTCCCCCTCTTTTGGCCTTTTCTGCGGGCTTTGTCCCGGCGGTGGCTCCCTGAGTCACATCTGTCTTTTCGGATGGCTCAACACCTACAGAATGAGAAGCAACAGTTATCAACTTAGGCGAAAACAATGTGTTTTTCATCGATTGCTCAATCACGTGGCGAAAGGTAGAAATAGCCTTGACAAATTGAGGAGAAAAGGTAGGGATACCTTCCGAAGACTTCTCGGCAGGGGTGACTACTACCTCTGATACTGTTTCAATAATAGGGGATAGCAGAGTTGTTCGGGCAATTCCCGGATTTTCAGGATCATACCCCTCTACTTCAGAAGTCGCAGGGGCAGAAGAAGAGGAACCAGCTTCGAGAACAGTTTTCTGCTTAGACTTCCGTCTCTCTTCTTCCATGGCCTCAGCAATGAGGCGGCGCCCTTCGGCTAGGCGCTCCGGTTCATCATCCCTCAAGTATTTCTCCATTAGCTTATCTTCATCGATGGAATCGAGCTTAAGTTCCTCTTTTTCCCACTCGACGATCTGATTCCATACTTGAACCAGAGTGGATGGGTAATCCTCGATCCAAGAAATGTTTCGGCGACGAATGATATGTGCGAAGAATTCAATCATTAATTCGCCGAAACCCTGAATATCAGCCTCCGCCTCAGATAATTGTTTGCAGGCTTCCTCCACAGATTTGATAGCACACTCAATATTGCCCTCAGCCAGGGCAGCTCTGTTCTCCGCCTCCAATAGCTTTGAAGCCAAGTCAACATTCTTCTTTTCTAGTTCAGCACTCCTCTTTGCTAACTCGGCATTTTTTCGTTCAAGCTCAGCATAAGCAAGGCGTGTCTTAGCAGCTTCTGACTTAGCCTCATCAGCTTGCTTTTTTAATTCAGAACGCTCTTGAGTGTGAGATTCAAGCAAGTCATGATAACGTTTTTGCATGTCCTCAAATTGTTGTTTGAAGTTAGAAGCGTCCCTTTGAGCGACAGCTAGCTGAGCTTGAGTGTCTTCCAAATCTTTTCCTAGAGCTTTTAAAGCCTTGGCATCCTCCTCCGCGGTCTTTTGCATTGAATCAGTATTCGTGATTAGAGTGCGGATAATCCTGGAAAGATTGCGTGAATATTTAAACATCTCAGTATATTGTTTTTCAACCGCATCTATCTTTGCTTTGGCCTCATCTGCCCACTTAGAAGAAACAGGTTCAAGGGCAGGTAAAAAAGTCAAAGTCTCGAAGTAGTGTTCGGGAAATTGCTCCTCCAAATATGCCCGCTTTACTGCAGTTTCCGCATCTAGTGGGGGAGGAGCGGGGATTGTCAATTCGGTGTCCCTGTGTGAGGAGGATTCGGTAGTTTCTTTGTCTGTCCTAGGTCGTTTGGTAGCAAGGACCTTGTGCTTACTCCGAGACCCGGTTTCTTTCGGAGGACTTCTCTCTCTACTGCGCTTTTCATGGGAAGAAGTGGAGTCTTTAGATTGTGGTCTGTCCTCTTCCCTTCGGCTTTGATAACCCTTGTATTTCTCTTGTTCCGGCCGAACTGGTGAGCGAGAACGTGAGGGTCGAGAACGATAGGGATCATAAGGCCTTCTCTCATCCCTGCCCCGATCATCACGACGATCATACTCGACATCCTGAGGAGGATTGGACATGCTGCGGCGAAGCTTCCTGATATCGTAGTAGGATCGAGACATCGTACCTGCACAATAAGACAAACGAAATTTTGAATTAATGGATTCACGGAGAAAGAGGTGCAATGAATGCTAATGCTGTTGTATAAAGTGTGTCCTAAGTGGTGTGTTTCCCCCCAACCAACCCGAGTCAGAAGCTAGACTAGTATGGGCAGGCTCTTTAGCCTTAGCAGGAGTGGTCTCTTCAGAAGAGGTAAAGACTAAAGGATCCTTCCTGAAATCCTCTGAAGTGTATATAGTTTCAGGCAAGGGGAGATCCCCCAAACCCTGAAATATTTGGTCATCAGTACTAGGGATATTCCCCTCGGAAGCATTAAGTGGCGACTCTTGGGAGGAGGTTGACTTTTCCGGAGAAGTAGCCTCCTCGGGGGCAATATATCCTTCACGATGCTTTTCGGCCAGGTTAGCCAATTCGTCATCCTGGGTAGAAGATGGAGAAGGTGAAGTTCGAAGAGGCACTGTAGGAACCCCTGAGCCTTCTCCTATCTCGGGGACTACCTCCACTGGAGGAATATATGCGTATGGAGCCGTCCCATGGCCAATGCTACAAAAAACGCATAACAGCCCATGAAAGTGAAGATATTCGTCTTTAAGGACTTCATCGATAGTCAAGAATTTTTGATCGCCATTAAGAAGTTGATGCATTCGGTCAAAGAACACCTGATCTGATATTTGTTTTGGGTTGTCGACTGCAAACAAAAAGGAAAACAAGTTAAGGTGATGATTCAAGTGTATAAAGCCCGGATTTAGAAAATCAGTGCTTTACTTGATTTTGTCCACCTCTTGGCGCATCCAGGCTGTCGCTTCACGTAGAACCATTCTAGTCTGGAATCTCCAGCTTTACTGCTGAATGGTGCTGAGATTATCTTCCTTTTTGGAACTGACTCGAAGTAGCAGAAAGATGGAGTCTCTCGAGTCCGATGCTTGAAATTATAGAAGAAGTGAACGTCATCGAACGTGAGCTCTATGCCTAAGATTTCACGATATGCTATGTACAAAGTGTGCAAGTAGGCATACGAATTGGGATGCAGCTACATGGGGGCAATCCGCATTTGTCTTAAGAAGTCAACGATGAAGGGAGAGAATGGAGGAATAGCGCCGACCATACACATCAACCGAGTGACCGCCATGTATCCTTCTGGAGGGTTGTGGGGACGGTCAGAGCTTGAAGGCACTAGAGTGTCCCTTTTCATTATCCCGTACTTTAAGTAGATTCGGATAAGTCGATCGTTGTCGATTGTTGATTCAACGGAATCTGGAGGTGATTCCTATATAACGGCCGATTCAAATTCATCGGGGGCTCGATCGTCACCGATCCCTCCTTCCTCCTCAAAACCCAGAGAAACTTCATTCGCTGAAGACACCTCGTTGCTTTCTCGATTTCCAACCCCGTAGTCAGGACCCTCATTGTCCGATACTGGATCTGACGGAGAAGATATATCTTCGAGAGTGATTTTGTTAGAGGTTTCCGGGGCTTCTTTCCTCTCAGCTAGTCTGGAAGAGCGTCTGGGTCTCATGGTCGTAGAACTATTGAAGAAGCAATAGCACGAATTAGAGTAAATTAGCCCGTACCCCCCTGTGCATGTGCGTGAACTAAAATATGTGCAGTGAATGTGAGAAATGCAAAGTAAAGATGCAACAATGTAAGGCGAAACTTTGAAGAGGTAGTGATGGTCAGAGTAGTTCTTAATGTTCATTTATGTCCGCAAGGCTATCCTAACTGTTCATGACGTTGGAAGTAATATCTAGCATTGTTTTAAATAGTTGGACAAAATTTTGTGCTTTAGATTGAGTGGTTCTCGGTTCGGTTCGGGCAGGCATCATAGGATCGGACTGAAGAAAAGTTGTGCACTGGATGAAGGGTTATGTTCAACCGGATCGGCTCGGAGACATGTAATAGGAACGGATCGGATGAGTTTGAATACCGACGCCCCCTATTTATCTGTTTTCACCCTCCGATCCGATAGGCTATCCCTTGTTTTCCATTTTCACTCTTCCGACCCGAACCGGAAAGATAAAACTTTGCTCTCCTCCTCCATCTTCCATGTTTCCTCGCCCGAACCGATTTTTCATGTTTTTCATCTTCTTCTTCTTCCTCAATCACCTCCGAACCCAATCCCATATCAACAGCTCCAATTAGGAGCAAGCGTACGCCTTCTTCAACCTATCAACGCCTCGAGGTGGTAGCAGAGATATCAGCGACGTTGGTGGAGGAGGGGATGGCCGTGTCATTGAGATTGAACCGTAAATATGCTCAAATCATTCATATTAAACCGCAAATTACAACTGAAATCAGTAAAAGAGAAGCTTAATTAAAGTTATGACCTACCGATACAATTGATTTAAGGATGCGAAAAGGAGTTTTGATTTTCTTTTTGGGAAGTTAGGGTTTTCGTTTTTCCTTTGGAGTAATTCCTGGAAGAAAAGCGAAAATAAAAGAAGAAGAAGAAGAAAGAAAGAAGGAGATGGGGCAGAGGATATATACAGGAGGGAGGTGGCTACTCGTATTCCCCTCCTATTTTTCCGCTCGGTCCGGAGTACGAGCCCAATAGCCCACACCTTCTGGCCCATTGACGCAGTACAAAGCAAAACAGGAAGAAGAGGCACCCAGGTCGCACTCCGAACCGAAGTAGGATTCACGTGTTGATTTGGCATCTGAATCAAATAGAATTCAAATGAAAAATAAAAGAAGAGTATACCTGAGAGAAACACTGTATGTCGAGAAGAACTTCTGGATTTGACTCAAAAACAAAGAAAGTTGTTCGCAAATTCTACGACCTATATATAAGCAACAAAAGACATGATTTTATGAAGCAATGCATCTCTACAAACGAACAGAAGTGACTTTCTGACTATTCAGATTCAAGAACCAATATTCGGGCAACATCAAAGCATGCTACGTCTCCAACAGAAGCATCCTTTGAGGGGGCAAAATGTTAGCCCACTTTGTGAACTGGGCAACACAAAGTCAAGATATGAAATGTTGAAAAACTTGAAAAACTCTGAAGCGGGTCGGATCGGTGCAGGATAGCGGCTCGGATCGGATAAAGTTTTCTGTTCGGATCGGTGAACTATTGCTGAGGAAATTAGAAAGGCACAGCTGTTCGGATCGGAGGGCAATATAATCTCAATTGGATCGGAAAGCCACTTGGTTGCTACGGAGATAGATCGAAGCGGAGCGGAGCAGAATAAAGAGGAGAGAGCGTGGTTTCCAAGCCAATCCGGGTCGGATCGGATATCCCGATCTGAACCCCTTGTACATGTCCCTCCGACCCGATCCCATTTTCCACATCACTCCCCTGCATGAGCGCCTGGATATCCGGATCGGCTATGACCAGTTCCTACCCTCAACGTCCACTACTCTGATGCGTTGTCAACACAATAATCTATCCGAACCCAAGGCTAATGGGATGGATGACACGTGGCTCCGATCCGGATCGGGTTTTGAGCAAATTCTCACCTATAAATACCCCGTTTGGAGACAAAGAAAAGGATCTTTTTTCTGGCACTTGGAGAGTTCAACCACCTTCATAACCCGAATTCCAGCAATCCCGGAGAATCCAAATCTTCTTTCATTATTTGTTTTCTATAATTAAGTGATTATAAGTGAGTTGTGAGAGGAATCAAGTGAATATTTCATTGTACTTGCAACTAAATCAGTAAATATAGTGAGATACAAGTGGACGTAGGCATTTCTTCGCCGAACCACTATAAATCCTGTGTGTTCATTTTTATTTTTATCTTATTTCATTTGCTTTTAATCAATTTGGGTGTTAGAACCACTTTTTGGTCTAACAGTAAACATGTACCTATTTGTCGGGCAAACAATTTTATTCTTCTGCTCTAGCCTCCTTGCTATGACCTGTTCAATGTAAGTACATGTATATGCAAGCATTTCCAAACAATTTTCAATACAATTCAATATTTGATTCAATTAGGCTAAATGGTTCAAAATTTCAAGCAAATAAACAAACAAAACAACCATCAATCAATTAGTGGATTATCGTTTCAAATTCATAATTTGATATATATACAGAAAATCATGTTTTGATGCCAAATCACAACAATTAACCCTAAGTAAATTTTGGTTCTCACACCAGTCTAATGGAAATATATAGATATCACACCTTCGAAACACGAACATAAATATTGATGATGCCATGGTCATTATCAACATCATCTCCGGGCGACTAGAGTGTGATCCTATATCTACCCAGTATATTAAAACTTCGAATATACGTTCATGATGCGTATATGAAAAATCTTTATATACTAGATTGTCCAAATTCAATATAAATAAATATTCAAATACGTATAAGATGGTTTAAATTTTCAAAACAAAATTGTTTTCATTTGAAAAATATACTCTTCACACTCGTTCTAGGATACTATTGATCCTATCTCTAACAAGTTATTCTAATTGGATATTACTAATCCAATATCTGATGAATTATTTCGTTCGGTTCTAACGTATCTTGTTCTCGAGCTCTGTAAACCAAAGCTCTGATACAAAACTGACACGACCCGAACTTCCCCGGTGAGGAAAGCACGGATTGCGTTGAGAACAACACACACAAGAACGCAGACAGAAGAACATTTCATTGTTTATTACAAAATTCCATCAGATACAAGAATATACAGAGTATAAATGAATAAATTACATTCGATAAATATCAGAGATTACAATAAATTACATAGCAACGGAAAAATAATAAAAATACAACTGAAAGTAATACACGGATACAGAGCTTTCCGAGCATCGTTCCAGTTGTAAATCAGGATCCTATGAATATAAATCTGCAAAACCAAAACTACTAGCTGCCCATGTGGAAAATAGGGGCACCCAGAGTTTAGGTTAAAACAATAAACTCCAGGTCAGTCATGTGATTGGTGTGAGAACTAAAACAGTTATTAATCTTTATTTTTAAAGTTAGGTAAATCAAGGGAACACGCCTTATAACACGGAATAGGTTTCCTCCCAAGAATACCAGTGCTTAAAACAAACAGTGCAATGCTAAATAAAGAAAAATGAAGCTATTATAAGACCCAGGTCCCATCACACAATGCAAGGCAAGCCCGAGGATAGGGTTTTTACCTTATAATAGCCAAAGCATGCTTGATACGTTTAAAACACATTATTTTGATATTACTATAAGTGTATAGTGTCAAAACAATTTCAATCATAAATATCAATCATAGGCGGCATGAATGACCCATACCACTATGTCGCCATACTAGGTTCTACAAATAAAACCGCAATATCACGTATTGGAAATTGGATTTCCGTCATGAGTCGAGGCAAGGGGCAAGCTCCTCTCCGATTCGAGACACTCTAGCAAATGTCTCAGGACCCCACTATGATCCTTGGATCTTCAGGGCCGGTCCTCACCTAACTTTGGAGGATTAGTTATTCCTTAACACACGTTTCCCGGTCCTAACAGACCTATATCCGAGGTGCCTCGCATCCAACAACCACATAGGTGAAAAGTATATAAATGTCAGCCAGCTTAAGCACTGACACCACCACTAGCTAGAAAGAAACGTCGTGCTCTCCCTGCAGTCACTATCCCGTTTTTGACTCATACCGAGGTGTAAGCCTCGCGAATTCACGCTATACACAAAGCTGCGCCACACAGGCCGTGCTTTGATCATCAACCACAAGACTTTGCTTTTCAACAGAATCCTTCATCAATTGCCACTTACACGTGCCACACTGGCGATTCACTCCATGCGACTGATGTCCATCGATATACAACCTCTGAGCTCGTACGTCTAAGAGAAGGGCTTTAAGCAAGAGAATAAATTCTCCGCCACCAAACAGATGTATATTTAATAGAGATCAATCAACATAGAATAAAATCCAATGTCAGACACACAGTCCATTTACAAGTTCGTTCTGGGTTTGAACGAAACCGGAGGCACTTTCCTCGCATATCCATCCATCTCCAAGTATGTCTGGACGATCACCAACTAATTCCCTCATCTTGGGTGTACAGCCCAATCAAGATCATCAGTAATCACCCAGACGATGTGAAGACTTCCGATCTTCAACCACCGTCTTCATCTTCGAGATATCGTCGAATCGGTTATTCAGAATGGGTATAAACCCGACCTTTCTGAATCACCCGCGTATATAATAAACACGTGTTATACAAACACAACATATGCCTCATTCCAATTCAGAATATTCTTTTATTCAAAATTTCACATTCTTAGTGAAAGGTTCCCATTAATTTTATCAAAGATAAATTCTTTAAAATTTATTCTTTAATCTTCCTTTGGATGTCATTTCAAACCATATTATGGTATTCCAAACTAGTCGGGATTAGCGAACCACACCGAAGTAATTATTTATTTTATTTCCCAATCCCAAACTATTCATCCCCTGGAGCAAAACTGGTAATTCTCCATATCTAACACCATGGTGTTATCGGTAAAATTAATTACCATTTCACGTTCAAATCTAGTTAAAGATTTAACTATCACTTTGGAGAAAAACTGGTGGTACTCCATTCTCGATCACCTTTCAGATTTGACAATTTAAATTATCAATTCACATTTCAATCTAATTAAAGATTCATTAAAACTCCACTTAGTTTTTAATCTTTTCAAAAATCAATATCCGTTCTTTAACTAGGTTAAAGAACCAATGTCATCTAAAACACAGTTCATGATAAACCTAAAATCACATTCAAATTCAATTCCAATTAAACATTATTTAATTGGTACCCTTCATTAAATCTAAATAGAAAGATTTAATCTTTTTCTCAACTGGGCATAAGAACAGTGTTAATAAAGACACCCTTCACGACAAACCCAAATCACATTTGATATTAAGTACAAGGCTCTGAATAGAAAATATACCGGCTTATATTCAATATCAAATTCTGAAACCAAGAAATATCGTATTGGAAATAACAATATAAAATATATCTTTCAAATTCCCATAACAATATCTGTATAGTCACGAAATCCAATATCGAAATATTCCGAAGATAATTTCAATTCAACTCCAGTCCAATTCACGTATTGGGAATTTTGATTATTTTTAAAAACACTTTCAAATTCAATTTATTTATTTCAAAAATAAATTGATTTTAATTCTAGTTCAAAACTAGTTCATTTTGTTAAAAATCTATTTTTATCCTTTCAAATGTGGAATTTTTCATCCCAGTTTTTCACAAATCACTTCTTATGATTTTACACAAATTATTGATATTTTTAATAATTTTATCAAGGCCCGTACAGTCGATTTCCATCAACGGCCATCGAACTGCACTTACAACGACCTTTTCCAAATTTGATTTGGACGTATCTCCAAATCCAACCGTTAGATTTCAAATTTCTAATATTCATTGGAAAGCTCTTTTCGATACTAACCCAACGGTTTTGGTTTCAGGAGAATCCGACGGTCGGATCTCCCGTAATGTCTATTCGGAGTCAATGGTCGAAATTCATGAACTATCGCGGCGCGGCACGTTCTATTCAGGCCATTATATATATAATATATGTATATATATATATTATATATTTCTTCGATTTCCTTTTAAAACATATTTTATAAATCGTTTTAAATTCGTTTTCGAAACGATTTCAACTTCCCTTTCAATTTCAAATCAAAATTGAATATTTCGTATCATTTCTATATAAGTGATAATATTTTCAAAACGTTATATTTTGAAATCACTTCTTTTTCTATATTCATTATAAAAACGAATATAATCGATATAAATATCGCTCACATCAAAATGGCGCATCTCTAATCAACACGGCTTTATATATTTCAACAAATTCGTTATTCTATTCAACAAATGAATCTATATTTCTTTCAACACATGAATATTCTCAACACATGAGCACCGTCAACACATGACTATTTATCCTATTCAACACATGAATATATATTTTATAATATTCTTTATTTTCCCAATTGGAATGAGGCCTAATCAATTACCATATAATGTTAATTATATGGATTCCATACAACACATGTATATAATAGCAACGATAAATAGTCAACCATTATCCAAAGTGCACCACACAACTGCATAAGCATTAAATATAGATAATTATTGCTCACACAGTCTGTCGACCAATCGATCTACATACAATTAAATAATTAGGATTAGTGTATGCCAAATATCATCCCAACACCCATGTGGGGTTTCAAATCAACAAACACTTATTTTTATTCACACACACATGTTAAAAATAATATTTTTAACGATCAAATATTTTTAACCATATAAATATTTTATTTCATTTCACATCACATCACACAATCAATTTTCAAAACACACCAAACAATCAAACATACAAGCCATCCATGATCTGTGGACGACGGATGTCGGGTGCTGCTAAGCACCGTCTGCATCCTAGTATATATTTTTAACTAGAAAACAAGATTTAAAGTGAGAAGTTCTCACAGAGGATTCCACTCCGCCGTGCTTTGCTTTTGAACTGCTGAGCAGTCTGGATCTGTTGGAAATTCCAATGCAGTTCTTGTCTATGCTGTTCATAATAAAAATTATATTTTTATTGCTTCTTCCAATAAAATAAAAATCATATTTTTATAACGCTTCTTTCTATATAAAAATTATATATTTATATTTCTACTTCTTATATAAAGATCGAATTTTTATTATCATAACTATATAAAAATTATATTTTTAACTTCTACATTATATAAAAATTATATTTTTAACCTTCCTATAATATAAAAATTATATTTTTATTCCTTTCATCTTCGCTTTCATATGATTAAAAAAAATTGTCCTTTTACTTAGTTAAAAATCTAACCTTTTTGTTTTCAAAAATCTATCCTTTTGTTTTCAAAAATTTAATCCTTTCGAATATAAAAATTTCGTCTTTACGAAAATAAAAATCCAACCTTTCCCACTAAGTCTTTTTGTAAAAACAAGGCGATATATTTTATAAAATCGATTTTAAAACAACGCTTCATTCTATATAAAAATCATATTTTTATATATATTTCGACTTCTTATACAAAGATCGAATTTTTATTATCATAACTATAAAAATCACATTTTTACTTCATTATATATAATAAAAAACAAATTTTTATTTCGCTGCATATATAAAGATCAAATTTTTATATTCTCTATTATATAAAAATCATATTTTTAATACTTCTACTTTATAAAAATTATATTTTTATATTTCACATATGATAAAAATCATATTTTTAATACTTCTACTATATAAAAATTATATTTTTATTGTCCCTATAATATAAAAATCCCACCTTTCATTCATATAAAAATCATATTTTTATAGTGTTATTAAAATAAAATTCACGTCTTTAAAGCGAGGTTATTATACTAAAATTCTTACCTTTTCTTGTCCAAAGATCCATTCTTTTTATATTTAAAATAAAATTTTATATTCTAACGACGACGTATATAAATATATACGCTCTAATTCAATTCAAATTAAATTTTCGTCGATATTATTTAAAATAATCATTTTAAATATTCAAAATTCGTCAAAATAACCAAAATAAAAAAAAATTAAACTGGCTCAGAATTTCCAGGTTGTTACAACAATATAATTTCTATCCAGAGCCTTGTATTTAATATCGAATTGGATTTTGGATTTTTCACGAACTGTGTTTTAAATGACACTGTTCTTAAACCCAGTTGAGAAAAGATTAAATCTTTTAAATAAGATTTAGGAGAGTTTACCAATTAATTAATATTTAATTGGAATTGAATAGAATTGGATTTTGGGTTTGTGGTGAATGGTGTCTTTATTAACTCCGTTGTTAAACCCCGTGTGAAAAGAATAAATCTTTTAATTAAGATTTGAAGAAGAATTTCCAATTAATTAACATTTAATTGGAATTGAAAATGGAATGTGAACTGGGTTTGTTGTGAACTGTGTTTTTGATGACATTCGTTCTTTAACCCGATTTACAGTGAAATGTGATTTGGAATTTATATATATTTTTATTAAGATCTAGTGGAAATTTTCCAAAGTAAAGTTTTCCAATTTAATATATTAAATTTGAATTGAATGGAACTCGATTTGATAATAATCAAAATGAGCTTCTGTGGAAGAAGACTATTAATATATATGGAATTTAAAAAGGTTTTGTCGTAATTTGTGACGAGAAGGAATTTCGCTCGGTCCGAACCAGTCGTTAAACCGATCCAGGCCGTTCGAAACGCCCTATCGTTTGAGAACAAGCCACAACAGAACACATATAAAAGAACATTTCATTGTATATTACAACAATGCATCAGATTACAAGAATATACAGAGTATAAATGAATAAATATTACATAGAAATATCAGAGATTTAAATTACATATTAATACATAGCAGCGGAAAATAATACAATACACAACTAGAAGAGATATACGGACACAAAGATTTCCGGATATCATTCCAGCTGTAAACCAGGTTCCTGTGAATATAAATCTGCAAAACCAAAACTACAAGCTGCCCGTGTCGAAAATAGGGGCACCCAGAGTTTAGGTTAAAAAAATAAACTCCAGGTCAGTCATGTGACTGGTGTGAGAACTAAAACAGTTATTAATCTTTATTTTAAATCATTAGGTAAATCAAGGGACCACGCCGTATAACACGGAACGGGTTTCCTCCCAAGAATACCAGTGCATAAACAAACAGCGCAATGCTAAATAAAGAAAAATGAAGCTGTTATAAGACCCAGGTCCCATCACACAATGCAACGCAAGCCGGAGGATAGGGTTTTTACCTTATAACAGCCAAAGCATGCTTGATACGTTTAAAACAAATCTTTTGATACTACTATAAGTGCATAGTGTATAAAACAACTTCAAATCATAAGTATCAATCATAGGCGGCATGAGCGCCCCATCCCACTATGTCACCTTACTAGGTTCTATAATTAAAACCGCAAATGTCACGTATTTGGAAATTGGATTTCCGTCTATGAACCGAGGCAAAAGATAGTCCTCAACCGATTCGAGACGCTCTAGCCCGCCCCTCAGGCAAGTACTCAGTCAAGCCTTTGGATCGTCAGGGCCGGTCCACCGATGTGGATTAAAATTCCTGAACACTACGTTTCCCCACCCTATGGGGTGTAAGTCTGGTCCGTCCGCCGACCAGAATGCGTCGGCCGAAACCGATATAACCGAGGCGCCTCGCAACAGCAACAACCACATAAGTCAAACTCGTCAGGGCGTGTAAAACCACTGACGCCACTTCTAGCTAGAAAGAAACGCAAGTCCTCCCTGAGGTCCGTCTCCCGTTTTTGATTCATACCGGGTGTGAAACTCGCGAATTCACGTTACACAAAGCTGTGCCACACAGGCTGTGCTTTGATCATCACCACAAGACTTCGCTTTTCAACAGAAGCCTTGATCAATTGCCACTTAGGCGTGCCACACAGGCAATTCACTCCATGCGTTTGATATCCATCAATATATAACCCCTGAGCTCGTACGTCTCAGAGAAGGGCGTTAAGCAAGAGAATAAATTCTCCGCCGCCAAACAGATATATATTTAATAGAAATCAATCACACAGACTAAAATCCAATGTCAGACACACAGTCCATTTACAAGTTCGTTCTGGGGCTGAACGAAACCGGAGGCACCTAGTACCCCGCATATCCATCGATCTCCAAGCACGTCTGGACGATCACTAACTGTTTCCATCTTCTTGGGTGTACAGCCCAATCAAGATCATCAGTAACCACCCAAACGACGTGAAGACTTCCGGTCTTCGACCACCGTCTTCATCTTCGACACCACGTCGAATCAGTTATTCAGAATGGGATAAACCCGGTCTTTCCGAATAACTCGCGTATATTTAAATAAGTGTTACACAAACACAACATACGCCTCATTCCAATTCAGAATATTCTTTTATTCAAATATTCCTATACTTTGGGAAAAGTTCCCATTAATTTTATCCAAGATAAATTCTTTAAATTTATTCTTTAATCACCTTTGAATATCAATTCCAACTAGTCGGGATTAGCGAACCACACCGAAGTAATCATTTATTTTATTTCCCAATCCCAACCTATTCATCCCATGAAGTAAAACTGGTAGTACTTCATATCTAACACCACAGTGTTATCGGTAATTCAATTACCATTTCACGTTCAAATCTGATTAAAGATTTAACCATCGCCTGGAGCAAAACTGGTGATACTCCATTTTCGATCATTTCAATCTATTTAAAGATTCATTAAAACTCCACTTAGTTTTAATCTTTAACTGGGTTAAAGAATCCGTGTCATTTAAAACACGGTTCACGATAAACCCAAAGTCACATTCATTAATTATCGGGTTAAAGAACGAGTGTTATTTAAAACACTGTTCACGATAAACCCAAAAATCAATATCAATTCAATTCCAATTAAATCTCATTTAATTGGTACACTTCATTAAATCTAAATAAAAAGATTTAATCTTTTCTCAACTGGGTTCAAGAACAGTGTTAGTGAAGACACCATTCACTACAAACCCAAATCACATTTGATATTCAATACAAGGCTCTGAATAGAAAATATACCGGCTTATATTCAATATCAAATTCTACGACTAACAAATGTCGTATTGGAAATAACGATATAAATACATATCTTTCAAATTCCCATAACAACATCTGTATAATCACGAATTCCAACATCGAAATATTCCGAAGACAATTTCGATTCAAATCCACTCCAATGCAATCATTGGAAATTCTGGTTATTTTCAAAACCCTTTTCAAATTCAATTTATTTATATTTCTAGTTCAAAACTAGTTCATTTCGATAAAAATCTATTTTTATCTTTTCAAATATGGAGTTTTTCATCCCAATTCTTCACAAATCATTTCTTATGATTTTACACAAATTATTACTATTTTTAATAATTTTATCAAGGCCCGTACAGTCGATTTCCACCAATGGCCATCGAACTGCACTTACAGCGACCTTTTTCAAATTTGATTTGGACATAATTCCAAATCCAACCGTTAGATTTCAAATTTCTAACATTCGCTAGGAAGCTCTTTTCGATACGAACCCAACGGTTCCGGTTTTAGGAGAATCCGACGGTCGGATCTCCCGTAATGTTCGTTTGAAATAAATGGTCGAAATTCACGAACTGTCGCGGCACGGCGCGTTCTATTCAGGCCATTATATTATATATATAATATATATAATATATACTTCGTCGATTTTCTATTCAAAACGAATTATATAAATAGTTTTAAAATTCGTTTCAAAATCTATTTCAACTTCCATTTCAATTCAAAGCAAAATTGAATTCTTCTTTATAAATTCGTTTCAAAGTTCATTTCTATTCAATTCAAATTTCAATTCAATTTGAATTCATTTCAATTCACTTTCAATTCAATTTGAAATCGTTTTCAATTCAATTCATTTCGAAATCGTTTTCAATTCAATTCATTTCGAAATCGTTTTCAATTCAATTCAATTTGAAATCGTTTTCAATTCAATTCATTTCGAAATCGTTTTCAATTCAATTCATTTCGAAATCGTTTTCAATTCAATTCATTTCGAAATCGTTTTCAATTCAATTCATTTCGAAATCGTTTTCAATTCAATTCATTTCGAAATCGTTTTCAATTCAATTCATTTCGAAATCGTTTTCAATTCAATTCATTTCGAAATCGTTTTCAATTCAATTCATTTCGAAATCGTTTTCAATTCAATTCATTTCGAAATCGTTTTCAATTCAATTCATTTCGAAATCGTTTTCAATTCAATTCATTTCGAAATCGTTTTCAATTCAATTCATTTCGAAATCGTTTTCAATTCAATTCATTTCGAAATCGTTTTCAATTCAATTCATTTCGAAATCGTTTTCAATTCAATTCATTTCGAAATCGTTTTTAAAATCGATATAAATATCGTTCACGTCAAAATGGCGTCAATCTAATCAACACGGCTTCATATATTCCTTTATTTTCAAATATTCTATTTCAAATATTTCTTTTTCAAATATTTCTTTTTCAAATATTTCTTTTTCAAAACTGGAATGAGGCCCAATCAATTACCATATAAAATTAATTATATGGATTTTCATACAACACATGTATATAATAGCATTGAAAATAATCAACCATCAACCAAAGTGCACTACACTGTATAAGCATCAAATATAGATATTCAACGCTTATAACAGCCTGTCAATCAATCGATCGACATATTTAATCAATCAGGATGAGTGAACTTCAAATTTCATCCCAACACCCGTGTGGGGTTTCAAACAATCAAACACAGATTTTATTTGTGCAAGTGGGCGATGTGTAAAATTTATCGACCCAATCAATGTCCTTCAAATAGGTGTACATAAACAAACCGTCCGGTTTGTAAATGAATATTTATTTATTCATATTCACGTCAAAAATTATATTTTAACGATAAAACATTTTATTTCAGCACATGAATTTCTATTCAGTTCATTTCTTCAATAAAATGATATTTTATTTTTCTAACATATTTTAGAAAATTTCGGCGGCATAACGGCACGATACTAGAAACGGGACAAGGCCTAGCCTTATCCCCGGTCTAGTGAAGGCCCACGCCATTCACACATCAATCAAATTCACCAAACAACCAAATTTGAATCAAATCATATAACTAAGCTATGCAACCAAACAAACAAGTCCATGGTCTGTGGACGATTGTGTCGGGTGCTACTAAGCACCGTCTGCATCCTAGTATATATATATATATATATATATATATATAAATAGAAATGAAATTGAAAGGTGAGAAATTCTCACCTATAGCTATCCAATCATCTTGACTCTTCATTTATAGAAATCTTCGTCGTTTCGCCTTTTTGTCACCTTCGTTGCCCAAGGCCACTATATATACAAAAATCGAATTTTTATTTCGCTATTCAATATATAAAAATAGAATTTTTATTTCAAAGTTCAATATATAAAAATCGAATTTTTATTTCAAAGTTCAATATATAAAAATCGAATTTTTATTTCAAAGTTCAATATATAAAAATCGAATTTTTATTTCAAAGTTCAATATATAAAAATCGAATTTTTACTTCGCTTCTCAATATATAAAAATCGAATTTTTAGTTCGCTATTCAATATATAAAAATCGAATTTTTATTTCAAAGTTCAATATATAAAAATCGAATTTTTCTATCGAAGTTCAATATATAAAAATTCTATTTTTCTATCGAAGTTCAATATATAAAAATTCTATTTTTCTATCGAAGTTCAATATATAAAAATTCTATTTTTCTATCGAATAAAAATCCTATCTTTTCTGTAAATCAACTATATAAAAAAAATAAGATCTTTTTCCATTTACAATTCAAATCAGTTTTTACTTTTACAACAAAATCAGTTTCTTTATTCCTTTATAAAATTCAGTTTTAAATTATGTTTTTATAAAAATTCAGTTTTAATCATTTTATAAAAACAGTTTTTAAATCTTTTATAAAATCAAAACAGTATTAACTAAAAAAAAACAGCATTACAGAGTTTAAAAATAAAAATAAAAATAAAATAAATAAAATAAAATACTTACAGTGGTTTGCCGAGCAAAGGGGGGGAGTTTACTGTCGCCGCTGGAATCTGGTGGGAGGGGGAAGTCGTCGGCCATCTGGTGGCGAGTGGAGTTCGTCAGAAGGAAGGGGGGTCTCATCGGCTGTTCGCAGAGGGAAGGGGGGGGTCTCGTCGGCTGTTCGCAGAGGGAAGGGAAGGAGGGGGATCGGAGAAGAGGAGGTGGGGGCGGTGAAGGACGGCGACGCCAGGGAGGGAGCGCGACGGTGGATCGATCGCGCCTTTTGGGGTTTTTTTTTTCTTTTTTTTTTCTTTTCTCCGATCCACGAATGACGGGGGGGGCCAGAAGGTTTTAAGGGGAGGGAAGATAAGATTTTTATTATATTTATTTAATTATTAATTATTTAATTTGCAAAGAGTTGACTTTTACATACGACCTCGAAACGAGGCCCACCGCCTGTCGTCCATAGCGTTCTACCCCCATTCCGAACACAATGGGATATGTACCGCAAGTTGATTTGGCTGTTACAATCAGTTTTCGTTAAATTTACATTTAAATCACTTTATTGAATTCTAAACGTACATTTCGAATTACCGAGGTCACATACTAACTCTAAAAATTCCCGAAAAATACTTTCTAGCTTCGTATCGACGATACGGTCCTAATAAAACTAGTTTCGTCGAATTCTGAGACCGTTTGAAAAATGGCCAATTTCCAGTCGATTAAAATCAACTGAAAATGGTCAAACGCATTTTCCTTTGCCACGCTCACATATTAATTCGAAAAATTATGAAATTTGAAACCTAGCAATAACTTAACATCACGGACCCAACAAAACTGGTTTCATCGAAATCCGAGGTCGTTTGCAAAACGGCTATTTTTAAGGGCCTTATATATATAAAAATATATATAAATTCCACAGCGACTATTTCTAATTTTAAACTGGACATATCTTATCATTTCTAAGATGAAATCCCAGTTTGTTAACTTCGTTACAAAGATATAGTTATACAGATTCAAATATTTCTTGTTTCGTTCAATTCTGACTTATATTGAATTCTGTATATTCATTTGAAATTAGAAATCGAATTTTCGAACTACCGCGCCATTTTCAATTCCTTTTATAATTATATATAATTATTATATATTCTAACGACGACGTATATAATATATACGTTCTAATTATATTCAAAATAAATTTCTCGTCGTTATTATTTAAAATAATTCATTTTAAATAATCAAAACTCGCTATAATTGCCAAAATAAAAATTTTAAACTGGCCTAGATTTTCCGGGTTGTTACAATCTCCCCCACTTAAAACTTTTCGTCCCCGAAAAGGAACAAAGTCGAAAGTGGTTGGATTAATCAACTCTATGCTCGATCTGGCTTCCATTCTCCAACTTTTTAGTTTCTGAGAATTTTCAAAATTTCAAAAATTTGGCTAACACCCTAAATTTTCGAAAAATTTCGCCATAACCTCCCCTGCACCGGGAGCATCGGGGAATTTCAAATAGCTTCCCCGGTCCTTCAGATCTCAAAAAGAAAAAGAAAAAGCCAAGCGGCTAGCCAATAGGCTCACAAAATCATCATCACCCAAACAAAACAGGAAATTATGTAGTAAACATGTACCTATTTGTCGGGCAAACAAATTTTATTCTTCGGCTCTAGCCTCCTTGCTATGACCTGTTCAAGGTAAGTACATATATGCAAGCAAATGCGACCAATTTTCAATTTAATCCAATATTCGGTTCAATTAGGCTAATTGGTTAAAAATTAGCAAACAATTAAACAAGCAACGCAAACATCAATCAATTAGTGAATTAGAGTTTCAAATTCATAATTTTGATAAATATACAAAAATCATGTTTTTGATGCCAAATCACAACAATGAATTCTAGTTATATTAGTTTTGGTTCTCACACCAGTCTAATGGAAATATATAGAAAATCACACCTTCGAAACACGAACATAAGTTCTGATGATGATCGATCAATCATCAGAACCATCTCCGGGTGTCTAGAGTGTAATCCTATATCTATCCAGTATATTAAAATTTCAAACACACGTGGATCAGACGTATACGCAAAATCTATATATACTGGATTGTCCACATAAATATAAATAAATAATCAAATACGAATAATTGATTTTAAATTTTCAAAACAAATTTGACTTTCATTTTAAAAATATACTCTTCACACTCGTTCTAGGATACTACTGATCCTATCTCTAACGAGTCATTCTCATTGGATATTACTAATCCAATATCTGATGAATTCTTTCGTAAGGTTCTAATGTGTCTTGTTCTCTGCTTTGTAAACCAAAGCACTGATACCAACTGTGACGAGAAGGAATTTCGCTCGGTCCGAACCAGTCGCTAAACCGATCCAGGCCGTTCGAAACGCCCTATCGTTTGAGAACAAGCCACAACAGAACACATATAAAAGAACATTTCATTGTATATTACAACAATGCATCAGATTACAAGAATATACAGAGTATAAATGAATAAATATTACATAGAAATATCAGAGATTTAAATTACATATTAATACATAGCAGCGGAAAATAATACAATACACAACTAGAAGAGATATACGGACACAAAGCTTTCCGGATATCATTCCAGCTGTAAACCAGGTTCCTGTGAATATAAATCTGCAAAACCAAAACTACAAGCTGCCCGTGTCGAAAATAGGGGCACCCAGAGTTTAGGTTAAAACAATAAACTCCAGGTCAGTCATGTGACTGGTGTGAGAACTAAAACAGTTATTAATCTTTATTTTAAATCATTAGGTAAATCAAGGGACCACGCCGTATAACACGGAACGGGTTTCCTCCCAAGAATACCAGTGCATAAACAAACAGCGCAATGCTAAATAAAGAAAAATGAAGCTGTTATAAGACCCAGGTCCCATCACACAATGCAACGCAAGCCGGAGGATAGGGTTTTTACCTTATAACAGCCAAAGCATGCTTGATACGTTTAAAACAAATCTTTTGATACTACTATAAGTGCATAGTGTATAAAACAACTTCAAATCATAAGTATCAATCATAGGCGGCATGAGCGCCCCATCCCACGATGTCACCTTACTAGATTCTACAATTAAAACCGCAAATGTCACGTATTTGGAAATTGGATTTCCGTCTATGAACCGAGGCAAAAGATAGTCCTCAACCGATTCGAGACGCTCTAGCCCGCCCCTCAGGCAAGTACTCAGTCAAGCCTTTGGATCGTCAGGGCCGGTCCACCGATGTGGATTAAAATTCCTGAACACTACGTTTCCCCACCCTATGGGGTGTAAGTCTGGTCCGTCCGCCGACCAGAATGCATCGGCCGAAACCGATATAACCGAGGCGCCTCGCAACAGCAACAACCACATAAGTCAAACTCGTCAGGGCGTGTAAAACCACTGACGCCACTTCTAGCTAGAAAGAAACGCAAGTCCTCCCTGAGGTCCGTCTCCCGTTTTTGGTTCATACCGGGTGTGAAACTCGCGAATTCACGTTACACAAAGCTGTGCCACACAGGCTGTGCTTTGATCATCACCACAAGACTTCGCTTTTCAACAGAAGCCTTGATCAATTGCCACTTAGGCGTGCCACACAGGCAATTCACTCCATGCGTTTGATATCCATCAATATATAACCCCTGAGCTCGTACGTCTCAGAGAAGGGCGTTAAGCAAGAGAATAAATTCTCCGCCGCCAAACAGATATATATTTAATAGAAATCAATCACACAGACTAAAATCCAATGTCAGACACACAGTCCATTTACAAGTTCGTTCTGGGGCTGAACGAAACCGGAGGCACCTAGTACCCCGCATATCCATCGATCTCCAAGCACGTCTGGACGATCACTAACTGTTTCCATCTTCTTGGGTGTACAGCCCAATCAAGATCATCAGTAACCACCCAAACGACGTGAAGACTTCCGGTCTTCGACCACCGTCTTCATCTTCGACACCACGTCGAATCAGTTATTCAGAATGGGATAAACCCGGTCTTTCCGAATAACTCGCGTATATTTCAATAAGTGTTACACAAACACAACATACGCCTCATTCCAATTCAGAATATTCTTTTATTCAAATATTCCTATACTTTGGGAAAAGTTCCCATTAATTTTATCCAAGATAAATTCTTTAAATTTATTCTTTAATCACCTTTGAATATCAATTCCAACTAGTCGGGATTAGCGAACCACACCGAAGTAATCATTTATTTTATTTCCCAATCCCAACCTATTCATCCCATGAAGTAAAACTGGTAGTACTTCATATCTAACACCACAGTGTTATCGGTAATTCAATTACCATTTCACGTTCAAATCTGATTAAAGATTTAACCATCGCCTGGAGCAAAACTGGTGATACTCCATTTTCGATCATTTCAATCTATTTAAAGATTCATTAAAACTCCACTTAGTTTTAATCTTTAACTGGGTTAAAGAATCCGTGTCATTTAAAACACGGTTCACGATAAACCCAAAGTCACATTCATTAATTATCGGGTTAAAGAACGAGTGTTATTTAAAACACTGTTCACGATAAACCCAAAAATCAATATCAATTCAATACCAATTAAATCTCATTTAATTGGTACACTTCATTAAATCTAAATGAAAAGATTTAATCTTTTCTCAACTGGGTTCAAGAACAGTGTTAGTGAAGACACCATTCACTACAAACCCAAATCACATTTGATATTCAATACAAGGCTCTGAATAGAAAATATACCGGCTTATATTCAATATCAAATTCTACGACTAACAAATGTCGTATTGGAAATAACGATATAAATACATATCTTTCAAATTCCCATAACAACATCTGTATAATCACGAATTCCAACATCGAAATATTCCGAAGACAATTTCGATTCAAATCCACTCCAATGCAATCATTGGAAATTCTGGTTATTTTCAAAACCCTTTTCAAATTCAATTTATTTATATTTCTAGTTCAAAACTAGTTCATTTCGATAAAAATCTATTTTTATCTTTTCAAATATGGAGTTTTTCATCCCAATTCTTCACAAATCATTTCTTATGATTTTACACAAATTATTACTATTTTTAATAATTTTATCAAGGCCCGTACAGTCGATTTCCACCAATGGCCATCGAACTGCATTTACAACGACCTTTTTCAAATTTGATTTGGACATAATTCCAAATCCAACCGTTAGATTTCAAATTTCTAACATTCGCTAGGAAGCTCTTTTCGATACAAACCCAACGGTTCCGGTTTTAGGAGAATCCGATGGTTGGATCTCCCGTAATGTTCGTTTGAAATAAATGGTCGAAATTCACGAACTGTCGCGGCACGGAGCGTTCTATTCAGGCCATTATATTATATATATAATATATATAATATATACTTCGTCGATTTTCTATTCAAAACGAATTATATAAATAGTTTTAAAATTCGTTTCAAAATCTATTTCAACTTCCATTTCAATTCAAAGCAAAATTGAATTCTTCTTTATAAATTCGTTTCAAAGTTCATTTCTATTCAATTCAAATTTCAATTCAATTTGAATTCATTTCAATTCACTTTCAATTCAATTTGAAATCGTTTTCAATTCAATTCATTTCGAAATCGTTTTCAATTCAATTCATTTCGAAATCGTTTTCAATTCAATTCATTTCGAAATCGTTTTCAATTCAATTCATTTCGAAATCGTTTTCAATTCAACTCATTTCGAAATCGTTTTCAATTCAATTCATTTCGAAATCGTTTTCAATTCAATTCATTTCGAAATCGTTTTCAATTCAATTCATTTCGAAATCGTTTTCAATTCAATTCATTTCGAAATCGTTTTCAATTCAATTCATTTCGAAATCGTTTTCAATTCAATTCATTTCGAAATCGTTTTCAATTCAATTCATTTCGAAATCGTTTTCAATTCAATTCATTTCGAAATCGTTTTCAATTCAATTCATTTCGAAATCGTTTTCAATTCAATTCATTTCGAAATCGTTTTCAATTCAATTCATTTCGAAATCGTTTTCAATTCAATTCATTTCGAAATCGTTTTCAATTCAATTCATTTCGAAATCGTTTTCAATTCAATTCATTTCGAAATCGTTTTCAATTCAATTCATTTCGAAATCGTTTTCAATTCAATTCATTTCGAAATCGTTTTCAATTCAATTCATTTCGAAATCGTTTTCAATTCAATTCATTTCGAAATCGTTTTCAATTCAATTCATTTCGAAATCGTTTTCAATTCAATTCATTTCGAAATCGTTTTCAATTCAATTCATTTCGAAATCGTTTTCAATTCAATTCATTTCGAAATCGTTTTTAAAATCGATATAAATATCGTTCACGTCAAAATGGCGTCAATCTAATCAACACGGCTTCATATATTCCTTTATTTTCAAATATTCTATTTCAAATATTTCTTTTTCAAATATTTCTTTTTCAAATATTTCTTTTTCAAAACTGGAATGAGGCCCAATCAATTACCATATAAAATTAATTATATGGATTTTAATACAACACATGTATATAATAGCATTGAAAATAATCAACCATCAACCAAAGTGCACTACACTGTATAAGCATCAAATATAGATATTCAACGCTTATAACAGCCTGTCAATCAATCGATCGACATATTTAATCAATCAGGATGAGTGAACTTCAAATTTCATCCCAACACCCGTGTGGGGTTTCAAACAATCAAACACAGATTTTATTTGTGCAAGTGGGCGATGTGTAAAATTTATCGACCCAATCAATGTCCTTCAAATAGGTGTACATAAACAAACCGTCCGGTTTGTAAATGAATATTTATTTATTCACATTCACGTCAAAAATTATATTTTAACGATAAACATTTTATTTCAACACATGAATTTCTATTCAGTTCATTTCTTCAATAAAATGATATTTTATTTTTCTAACATATTTTAGAAAATTTCGGCGGCATAACGGCACGATACTAGAAACGGGACAAGGCCTAGCCTTATCCCCGGTCTAGTGAAGGCCCACGCCATTCACACATCAATCAAATTCACCAAACAACCAAATTTAAATCAAATCATATAACTAAGCTATGCAACCAAACAAACAAGTCCATGGTCTGTGGAGGATTGTGTCGGGTGCTACTAAGCACCGTCTGCATCCTAGTATATATATATATAAATAGAAATGAAATTGAAAGGTGAGAAATTCTCACCTATAGCTATCCAATCATCTTGACTCTTCATTTATAGAAATCTTCGTCGTTTCTCCTTTTTGTCACCTTCGTTGCCCAAGGCCACTATATATACAAAAATCGAATTTTTATTTCGCTATTCAATATATAAAAATCGAATTTTTATTTCAAAGTTCAATATATAAAAATCGAATTTTTATTTCAAAGTTCAATATATAAAAATCGAATTTTTATTTCAAAGTTCAATATATAAAAATCGAATTTTTATTTCAAAGTTCAATATATAAAAATCGAATTTTTACTTCGCTTCTCAATATATAAAAATCGAATTTTTAGTTCGCTATTCAATATATAAAAATCGAATTTTTATTTCAAAGTTCAATATATAAAAATCGAATTTTTCTATCGAAGTTCAATATATAAAAATTCTATTTTTCTATCGAAGTTCAATATATAAAAATTCTATTTTTCTATCGAATAAAAATCCTATCTTTTCTGTAGATCAACTATATAAAAAAAATAAGATCTTTTTCCATTTACAATTCAAATCAGTTTTTACTTTTACAACAAAATCAGTTTCTTTATTCCTTTATAAAATTCAGTTTTAAATTATGTTTTTATAAAAATTCAGTTTTAATCATTTTATAAAAACAGTTTTTAAATCTTTTATAAAATCAAAACAGTATTAACTAAAAAAAAACAGCATTACAGAGTTTAAAAATAAAAATAAAAATAAAATAAATAAAATAAAATACTTACAGTGGTTTGCCGAGCAAAGGGGGGGGGGAGTTTACTGTCGCCGCTGGAATCTGGTGGGAGGGGGAAGTCGTCGGCCATCTGGTGGCGAGTGGAGTTCGTCAGAAGGAAGGGGGGGGGTCTCGTCGGCTGCTCGCAGAGGGAAGGGGGGGTCTCGTCGGCTGTTCGCAGAGGGAAGGGAAGGAGGGGGATTGGAGAAGAGGAGGTGGGGGCGGTGAAGGACGGCGACGCCAGGGAGGGAGCGCGACGGTGGATCGATCGCGCCTTTTGGGGTTTTTTTTTTTTCTTTTTTTTTTCTTTTCTCCGATCCACGAATGACGGGGGGGCCATAAGGTTTTAAGGGGAGGGAAGATAAGATTTTTATTATATTTATTTAATTATTAATTATTTAATTTGCAAAGAGTTGACTTTTACATACGACCTCGAAACGAGGCCCACCGCCTGTCGTCCATAGCGTTCTACCCCCATTCCGAACACAATGGGATATGTACCGCAAGTTGATTTGGCTGTTACAATCAGTTTTCGTTAAATTTACATTTAAATCACTTTATTGAATTCTAAACGTACATTTCGAATTACCGAGGTCACATACTAACTCTAAAAATTCCCGAAAAATACTTTCTAGCTTCGTATCGACGATACGGTCCTAATAAAACTAGTTTCGTCGAATTATGAGACCGTTTGAAAAATGGCCAATTTCCAGTCGATTAAAATCAACTGAAAATGGTCAAACGCATTTTCCTTTGCCACGCTCACATATTGATTCGAAAAATTATGAAATTTGAAACCTAGCAATAACTTAACATCACGGACCCAACAAAACTGGTTTCGTCGAAATCCGAGGTCGTTTGCAAAACGGCTATTTTTAAGGGCCTTATATATATAAAAATATATATAAATTCCACAGCGACTATTTCTAATTTTAAACTGGACATATCTTATCATTTCTAAGATGAAATCCCAGTTTGTTAACTTCGTTACAAAGATATAGTTATACAGATTCAAATATTTCTTGTTTCGTTCAATTCTGACTTATATTGAATTCTGTATATTCATTTGAAATTAGAAATCGAATTTTCGAACTACCGCGCCATTTTCAATTCCTTTTATAATTATATATAATTATTATATATTCTAACGACGACGTATATAATATATACGTTCTAATTATATTCAAAATAAATTTCTCGTCGTTATTATTTAAAATAATTCATTTTAAATAATCAAAACTCGCTATAATTGCCAAAATAAAAATTTTAAACTGGCCCAGATTTTCCGGGTTGTTACATAATTCCATTTATATTATTAGTCGGATACGGAAATTGATATCGATTATATATTGATTTGTTTTCTGTGAAGATTCCATAGTTAATGGAATGTGATTTAGGTTTATCGTGAACTGTGTTTTAAATGACATTAGTTCTTTAACCAAGTTAAAGATAGGATTACATGTCTAACAATGTATTTCGAACTGTATGATTGATCTCTGCTAAATATATATCTGTTTGGTGGCGGAGAATTTATTCTCTTGCTTAACACCCTTCTCTGAGATGTACGAGCTCAGAGGTTATATATTGGCAGAAATCAATACTACGTTGTAGATTGTCGATGCGGCATGTTTGTGTTTCCAAAGTTAAATAATCATTAAAACTAAGTGGAGTTTTAATGAATCTTTAATTAGATTGAAATGAGGATTTGATAATTTAAATTATCAATTTTAGGAAATGATTGAGAATGGAGTATCACCAGTTTTGTTCCAAGCGATAGTTAAATCATTAATTAGATTTGAACGTGAAATGGTAATTAAATTTACCGTAACACCTTGGTGTTAGATATGGAGTATTACCAGTTTTGGTCCATGGGATGAATAGGTTGGGATTGGGAAATAAAAGAAATGATTACTTCGGTAAGGTGCGCTAATCCTGACTAGTTTGGATAAACCTTAATTTGGTTTGAAATGATATCCAAAGGAAGATCAAAGAATAAATTTAAAAGAATTTCTTTGATAAAATTAATGGGAACCTTTCCCTAATGATGTGAATATTTGAATAAAAGAGTATTCTAAATTGGAATGAGGTGTATGTTATGTTTGTGTAGCACTTCTTTATTTTACCCGAGTTATTTGGAAAGGCCGGGTTTATAACCTTTTTGAATAACTGATTCGATGATAAGTAGACGATGAAGACGGCGGTTGAAGACAAGAGGTCTTCCCATCATTTGGATGATTAGGGAAACACCCCACCTCCATTAAGGTCACTCACAAAGGGAATGCCTTAACTTTGGTGGAGGTTTATAAGTAAAAGCCACAGATGAACTCAAGACAGATATAAATACACATATTTTAAACAGCGGAAACCAAACAAACTTTTATTTCATCAATAAGTGTATCAAACAAAGATTTCCATAATTGTCTCAAAATATTTTCAACATTACAACCTCGTAACTGCCTTGATTATTAAAGAAGCATGAAAACATAAATAAAGTGACAAAAATCCCCATAGTGATATCCAAAGCCATTATCCGAGCAAGAAATATCCAAACCATACATTTACGTTCTTGGTGCTTGTAAAGAGCCTGACTTAGTTGAGCTGTTTCCTCCCTGTGGACCTGGGGGGGGGGGGGGGTGGGGGGAACGAAAGAAAATACGGTCAGACATAAAGCCTGAGTAAATCTAGCAACTCTTCAATATGTGAATAAAAAAAGGTTATGATGGATGCAAACTAAAAATAGGAAAGTGTCACAAGCTAAGGAAGTGTCGAATGTACTATCACACCCATACTATATCTCTGCACCTATTTGAATTCATTCTAATTGGCACCCCATGGTGAGGGTGAAGTGATCCTCATTCTTATTAAAGATCGGCTCCTACTCGCGTTAACATGTGTCATACGGCCCCCAAGAATTATAGATACCTATGCTGGTCCGACCATGGGGTGTATCAAGACCCATGGTGGCGGCCCCGACACAAAACTAGAAGATATAGGTTATACTAATGGTGTCCCCAATGCCCTGGTTGTCTGCTCCGGAGTGTGTGCACGCCTGCACCCCGTTAGACCTGCACTGTGCACCCACCGCCGTCGTTTGACCGCTTACAATCAGCCCAGTAATCATGCCCCACCCTTCCTAGTTTCAGGGTACCGTTGATACCTAACTTTGGGTTACTGCTGAAACGGGTCCCTCATTACCAGGATTTTCTAGTCAAACATGTTAAGTGGTTAAGTGTCTGTATTTACCTAACCCCACCCATCAATTCTGGTTAACATGTTGAATTTGGTTAAGTGTTATAGTTGACTTAACCCTACCTTCTGTCCTTAGCCTCTTAGGAGCACCGAACCACTCACATTAGACAGGTATTGCTACGGTTACTGGGTGTGCCGGTCGGTTCCGGGCAGGTTTACACTGTAGCTCAGTCTAACCTCGGGTCCTTATTGGGCTCAATGCTTAACTGTAACACCCCGAATTTTCTATTAACACTAAAGTTGCTAAAATAATAATAAGTGTGTAGAAGAGGGGATGTATCTAATATGAATATAAAAATATTAATAAGTATGTAAGAGAGGGGATGTATCTAATATGAATATAAAAATGTTAATAAGTGTGTAAGAGAGGGGATGTATCTAATATGAATATAAAAATATTAATAAGTGTGTAAGAGAGGGGATGTATCTAATATGAATATAAAAATATTAATAAGTGTGTAAGAGAGGGGATGTATCTAATATGTATATAAAAACAATAATAAGTGTGTAAAAGGGGGGGATGTATCTAATATGTACATTGTAGAATATATATATATTTATGACATGAATAGAAGTTTATTAATATGATGAGTGTTTGCTGAGTCACTTCTGACTCATTGCTGAGTCAACAAGATAAACCCCATCTTGTCTGAACGGCTGCGGTTATTTCTAGGTTAAATCTAATGGCCTAAATGAATTCTAAAATCTATAAATAAGTGGGTAGACCCTAGACCTAAATCACTTGTAAAATTAGAGAAGCTACCGTCATGCTGCTGCCATGGAGTTCAGCATAGCCGTCACAAACTAAGAAG
Organism: Allium sativum; assembly: GCA_030737875.1. Taxonomy (NCBI): domain Eukaryota; kingdom Viridiplantae; phylum Streptophyta; class Magnoliopsida; order Asparagales; family Amaryllidaceae; genus Allium; species Allium sativum. The sequence continues at coordinate 340,313,128 of CM060912.1, forward strand.
AGGAAGCCTAATCATCTACAACTAAATCTACACAAATCAAATCAAAAGATCTCTCTTTCTCTAATTCTTTTCTTTTGTTGGTGAGTATGATGATTCTCACAAGACTATTACAAACTAATTTGACTCAGTTATGAATGGATCACAAGAAAGTGATGTGATTTGTAATTGTAAATTCTATATATTGTGGATCTCTTATTATGTTATTATGCTGTCGTATGATGTAAATTATATATGCTATGTCATGCTATGTTGTAAATTCTCTTATGCTATGTCGTGCTATGTTGAGAATCATGTCAAGCTATGTTATACTATCATACTATGCCATGTTATAAATCATGCTATATTATGTTGAAAAATCATGATGTTGTTGGATCATGCTTAAAGTTATGTTTTTTTTCTTAATTTAAATGGATCTTGTTTATGGGAATTTGCCTATTAGATTAGGTGTACCCATAAACTTGAAACTATAATTAAATAAAACTTGATTATGGGAATTTGCCTATTGAGTTAGGTGTACCCATATAAAACCATGTTGTTAAAAAAAATAGATGATGTTGATTCACACATGTTCATATGTAAGTTTATGAAAATTGATTGAGATCATATTAGGTGAATTTTGAACAAGTTGACACCTTTAGGTCCATGACATGTATAATATATGCAAGTTGGACATATGCAAGTTTCACCCCTTATTATGATTCATTTGGTCACATATACATGTTGTTATTATGATAATATCTTTTATGCTATGAGTTAGGCTATTCGAGTCTAACATATATTTTGTGAATAAACGTTCAAACGTGGGGTAGGGGTAATATTAGGAATTAATAAATTGGGTGCAATTTTGTAAGATGTTGCATACCATGAATGAATGTCCATAATTGAGTCAATTATGGACATTGTTAAAAATTGGAAGTAATTAATAATTCAAGTAGGGAATTATTAAAATTGGGGGAAAGTGGATTATTATTAATAATCAATGCTTAGGACACGAGGTTGGACCCGTTTGTGATGTAAACCTGCCCGGACCCGCCCGGCAAATCCAGTAGTCACAAATGTCAGCCCAATATGAGAGGTGCTAGGCCCAAACTAAAGCATAACAGTTGTAAAGGCACGAGGTTAGACTCTTTTATGGTGTAAGACTGCCCGGACCCGCCCGGCAAATCCAGCTGCCATAAATGCCAGTCTAATGTGAGAGGTCTTTATGAGGTTATGGCCTTAATGAACTAAGAAATACTTAACCAGATAATCATGTAAGGTGGGACATGGGGGGTTAAGTAGGTGCCTTGGGTGGCATGAGGAATCTGGTGGTTGCCTTTAGAGGCATTTGAAATACGATTAGACTTAACCAAACACACATGTAAATGAACATGACTAAGTGGGTTAAGTGGGATGGACTAATGGGGACAAGCTTAGGTGGAATGCTTGTGGTAAATAGTGGGGGCCTATTTCAACCAGTATCCCAAAACATATCTTTGTGGGCTCGACCCAAGTCGAGGACGGGACACGCATACTGGGTTTGACTATAAGAGGCCAAAACAGGGAGCGGTGGCAACGCAAGTCCAACGGGTTTCATATGCGTGTATGGACCCAGGCTGGTAGGCAAGACGTTGTTGCATCGTGTAGGTATAAGCCGTGCATGTCCGTTGTATCAGGTTGCCACTTTAGGGGTGTGATACACCCCACTGTGGGGCCAGCACGGGTATCTACGAGTTAGGGAGCCGATCGAATAATGGCAAGTAGGGTACACCTAGTGGAGATAGGGGCAGGCGGCACCTATGTAGTCAGCTAGGGGTACGTAAAGCCATTGGGAAAGTTTCTAAGTGAAGCTAAGTGGGATGAATCTTTAGGGTGACTGGTGTGGTGCAGTATAGTGTTTATCCTTTAGTATTTAGGAGCGCCTATAACGTTGCCTTTAGCGATTGTCTATGTCCTTAATCTGCTCTTCATAGACATTTTCTTGTTTTCCAGCTTATGCCTTAGTCCAGTTATTTTGGTAATAGTATTGTAGAATTATCATATTCACCAGACTTTATGTCTGACCCCCTCTTTTCCATCCTTTTTCTCCCTTCAGGTCCGCAGGTTGGGCCAAGTTCTAGTGGATTCTAGTTGGATCGCTTATCTTCTGGAAAGCTTGGACTGCTGAAGTAAAGTCCAGCTTGTTATCTTTCTTTTTAATGGCTATTCATGTAATGGGATTATGTACTTGTTTTATCAAGATAGATATTGTACTTGACATTGAGTGTGGTGTTATGATGTAATCAAACATGTTTTGACTTCTGCTACAATGAAATAAAGTTTTTGAATTTCCAAGTACTATTTTATATCTGTCTTGTTGTAATTTTACTGTTCTATATTCACTTAAAACCTCCATGGAAGTTAATGCATTCCCTTTGTGAGTGACATTAATGGACGTGGGGTGTTACACGTGGTATCAGAGCATAAGGTTACCAGAACAGATAAAAAAATTTTTTAGAAAAATATTTTTTTTCTCTAAAGTATTTTTGGAAGAAGTGCTTTCAAAAAAAAAAAAAATATGTTATTTAAAGAGAGTTTTTATGGAAAACATAATCCCAAATAGCCATATCCTTATCTTTATCTTTCGAATTCTCCATTTTGAATCTTTCCTTTTTCGTTTCAGCATGGCTGAAGATCTTAATCTCCCAGAAGGTGTGACGATTCCAGGGTGGTTTAGGAGATACTTGGAGGCTAGGGCCACCACTACAGGCCCAGCGGATACTCCTCTACCCCTAGTTGCACCCATTCCTCCTCCTCCTCCTCGTGTTGACACTTTTGCAAAGACGTGCAAGGAATTCAAGGCTATGTGTAACACCCCACTCCCGCTAAGGTCACTCATACCAGGGGAATGCCTTAGTTTCGGTGAAGTATTTTAAGTGAATATAGAACAGTAAAATTACAGCAAGACAGATATAAGTAATACTTGAAAATTTAAATCATCATTTCATTGCAACGGAAAGTAATACATGTTTGGTTACATCATAAAACCATAAACCAGAGTCAAGTACATAATATCCATCTTGATAAAATATGAGTACATAATCCCACTACATAACTAATAGCCATAAAAGGAAAGATAAGCTCGGCTTCACTTCAGAGGTCTAAGCTCCATAGGATAGATACAGCAATCAGATCAAAGCCCACTAGCACCAGGCCCACTCTAATAACCTGGGTTTGGGGAAAAAGATAAAAACAACGGGGTCAGACATAAGTCTGAGTGAGTCCTATAACCCTAACAATACAACCATTAAAGTAATTAGGGTATGACATAAATAAGGTACGGTACCTCTGGGGATAATGACTACACTAAGTAGCCAACTAAACACCGGATGTACTACGATAACCGAAAAGACGCATTTATCCACCCAAAGATAATTCTTACCCCACCCTAGACTTATTCACCCAAGGGTAATTCCTACACTGCACCACACCAGTTTTACCTACCTAAGATTAATTCCTACTTAAAGGTTGATCCCACTAAATGTACTTAGTAGTTTTTACCCAGTAGTTTCTAGTACCCCTACATAGGTGCCGTCTGCCCCTATCATTACTAGGTGTACCCACTACTCCCAAGCGATCGGCTCCCTAACGTAGATACCCGTGCTGGTCCCACAATGGGGTGTATCATTTCCCCAAAGTGGCAACCTGATAATATCAACGGTGCATGGCTTTATATCTACACGATGGAACAACGATTTACTAACCAGCCCGGGTCCACACACGCATATGAAACCCGTTGGTCCTACGTTGCCACCGCTAACCCGTTTTTGGCCTCTTATAGTCAAGCCCAATATGCGTGTCCCGTCACTCGACTTGGGTCGAGCCCACTAAGATACGTTTGGGATATTGGTTGAGATGGGCCCCCACAAGCTACCACTTAAGCTTGTTAATTTATCTAGTGTATCCCACTTAACCCCTTTAACCATGTCCACTTACATGTTATAAATACTTTGGTTAAGCCATTAATCATATTTTAATTACCTTTCAAGGCACCCACTAGATTTCCACATGACACCCAAGTCCTTTACTTAATTCCCACATGCCACCCGAGGCACTTACTTAACCCCTCAATCATGTTTAATTACATGTTCCACTTTGGTTAAGTACTCTAATCGTGTTTTCTATTGCCACCCAAGGCAACCCACTAGTTTTCTCATGCCACCCAAGGCACCCACTTAACCCTCAAGCCCCACTACATGCTTATATGGTTAAGTGTTTCTTAATTAATTAAGACCGTGATCCTCATAAAGACCTCTCACATTAGACTATCTTTTATGACCGCTGGTTAAGCCGGTTGGGTCCGGGCAGCCTTATGTCATAACCGAGTCTAACCTCGTGTCTTTACATTAATCACGTATTTAGTTTGTGCCTAAGACCTCTCACATTGGGCTAACATTTGTAGCAACTGGTTAAGCCGGTTGGGTCCGGGCAGTTTTACGCTACAACTGAGTCCAACCTCGTGTCTTAGTCGATTGATTACACTTAATTAATCACCCCCATAATTTATATTAATTATCCCTAATTAATATCAAGTTTTTCATAACATGGGTAGACCTAACTCAATAGGTAAATTCCCATGGGGTAGACCTAACTCAATAGGTAAATTCCCACTTATGTTAATTTATTTTTATGGTATGCTTAATCATACCCAATCATACTTTTATTAACATCTTTATTAACCCCATCGTTCCCCACGCAAATCGTTTTCATTTCACGACATTAATAAAAAGGGAAGATCCATCACAAATATCAGGGGTTTTAACCAAATCTTAGCATATAACTTTGTCATGGGTTAAGAGGATGTCAACTTGCATATATGAGCATATATTAACCCAACTACATTTAACCCAAACTTGCATATTATCGCACATGACTTGCACAACCTATTGCATATGAACTTGCATAAGCACACATAACTTGCATAACATGTTGAACTTGCATATAAGCATTCTCACAACTTGCATAACATGTTAAACGTGTATTTAAACATCCACATAACTTGCATAAGCATTCACATACTTGCATATTAACAAACATGTAACTTGCATAGCATATCTTGCATATTAACATACATGTAACTTGCATAATAACAAACATGTAACTTGCATAGCATATCTTGCATATTAACATACATGTAACTTGCATAATAACAAACATGTAACTTGCATAGCATATCTTGCATATTAACATACATGTAACTTGCATAGCATATATTATCATACATGTAACTTGCATATGAACTTGTTAAACATGCATAAACCCACTTGTTAAATATGCATAAAACAACTTATTAATCATACATATTATCACATACTTAGCATGCATAGAATCACATACTAAACTTGCATAATATCATATACTTAGCATGCATAGAATCACATACTAAACTTGCATAATATCATATACTTAGCATGCATATAACCAATTTCTTATTATGCATAAACATACCACTTAACTTGCATAAACCCAAACACTTAGCATGCATAAAACCCAATACTTAACATGCATACAATCAAATACTTAGCATGCACAACATCAAATACTTAACATGCATAACACCAACTACTTAGCATGCATAAAATCACATGCATAACTTGCATATCATGTTACATATACTTGAATATATTCTCACATATAGTTTGCATAACATGTTACATATGCATAAATAATATTTTACATCATAAAACATGGAAATAAACTTGCATATGGCATAAAACTTGCAATTCACATATCATACAACTTGCATATAACTCACTTATCCACAAACATAACCATGTCTTATCACATCCTACCATAATCAATTTAACAATTGATTATTAAAGCCATAGAAACTCACCAAAACACAATTAGCAAGCTAATGAAGAAGATTAAGATACTTAGAATGGATTAGAGATTGATTAGAGCTTGCTTTCCTCTTCATTGATTTGTGGAGGCCATGACCAAGTTTCATTTTGCCATAGTTTAGTTACTAGGTTTAATTATGAATGAATTAGGGTAGGGTTAGGGTGTTATTTATAGGATTAGGTTGCATTTTAGACCCTTAGATTAACCCTAGATTAATTTAGGACCATCAGATCCATCAGATCCAAGAAGCTTCCAGAACTAGCCCACCAAGCCAGCCCAAGAACCCAAACTGGTGCACCCAGTTTCTCTGGGCGTCGCACCCTGTCGACAGGCAAGTCGACAGGCATGTCGACACCCCTGTCGACAGGCCTGTCGACAGCCCTGTCGACTTGGGTTGGGCGGGAATCTTCCCGCCTGGCCCCGCCTGTCCAATTTAAAATCTGAATTTTAAATTCTTAATTCTGTTTTTAGTTTTGAATTTTCTGCAAACTTCATCGGGCCATAACTGGGCCATACGGACTCCGATTTTCGAAAACTCGGACTCTATTTCGCGTATTTTTCCGAGACGAACGCAACAACGTAGCCCGTTTCCCCCAATTCTCACATCTGAGATTATTTATTCTGTAATTAGTGAATTTTAGCATTAACCGAATTTCGGGGTGTTACATTCTCCCCTCCTTAAAGGATTTCGTCCCCGAAATCTGTAAGCTAAGGAGAACGCATATCCTACCATCCCAACAACCATCTACTCAATCCATCAAACACGAGCATCCATTGTCCTTAAACAATTTCTAATGATGTATGAGCATATGCGAAAAGTGTGTGTATATGTTCCCTATCTAATGTACGAACATATGCAAACCATGATAGTGCCATGCATCCAATATGTATGCGAGATAACCCTATCGACACATACAGTATCTACATGAGTGCACAATCATTCACCAAAAATGCATCATCCATATGATAACACAATCATTATACATCCATAAATATAGCTAACTACACACAATTTTATGCAATATGCAATATGAAGTGATTGAGCCGATCTAGTGCCTAGAGTGTGTATATATGCATCCACGAGCAACCACTAGCAAACACTTGCATCCACTTGCATCCATCAACCATAACATGTCTCAAACACATGTTTCAACCATAGGTTTTCCCTATCTAAAGGTCAACAGCACTAATCGAGAGGACATACTAAAGATAAGATAAGTACTAGGCAAGCGATAAAGGAGAAGTTAAAAGACATACACTCCAAAAAGAAATGGATACAAAGAACGCATCTTCGTTTCCGTCTCCCAAGTAGCATTTCTTTCGTCATCTCCCCATTGCACTCTAGCTGGCAGAACTTCTCTGTTCCTCAACTTCCTAGTCTCTGACCCAATGATGCGAGTAGGAGCTCGTCGAATCGTCTCATCGCGCTCTAACTCTGTTTCTTTAAGCAAACTCGGCTCTACCACCTCAGCGGTCTTATGTAAGCACTTCCTCAAATGGGAAATGGCCCTACAAACCTTGGTACTCACTTCCTAACAGATCCAAAGTGAACCACATTCCGTAACGGAGATATCTTGAAAAAAAACATGTCCTAATATCAAACTCAAGCTCTGTTCTCCTCTTGTCCGCATAAGATTCTTGTTTATCTTGCGTCGCTTTCATCCTTCTTTGAATCAAGTCAATCTTCTCTGAAGACTCTCTAATCACATCGGCCCAACCAAGATCTTATCCGTAGATTCCCACCAACATGTAGGTGATCAACAAGGCCTTCCATAAAGAGTTTCGAAAGGAGCCATACCAATACTGGACTGAAAGCTGCTATTATATGCGAACTCCACCAATGGAAGATGCTCTTCCCATGTACCTCCAAAATCCAAAATACATAACCTCAAAAGATATTCTAAGATACGGTTCACCCTCTCGGTCTAACCGTCCATCTGAGGATGATATGCGGTGCTCAAACACAACCGAGTCCCTACCGCCTCTTGCAAAATCTTCCAAAACTCACTAGTGAAGATAGGATCTTGATCACTCATAATGCTGGTAGGTACACCATGCAATCTAATAATCTCTCAAAGGTAAACTGAAGCTAGACATGTAATAGTCCTCCTGCTCTTCACGGGTATGAAATGGGCACACTTAGTAAGTCTATCTACCATAAGCCCAATCCCCGTATTACCCTTCCTTGATTTCGGTAATCCAATGAGACACTATCCCACTTCCTATTACGAAACTTCTAACGGGTGAAGCAACCCTCCGGGTTTCTTCTGCTCCGCTTCCACTTGTTAGCACACCAAGCATCTAGCGACATACTTGGCCGCATCTTTCTTCAGATTGGCCCAAAAGAAAACTCGCTTCATGTCTTGGTACATCTTGCCCCTACCGGGATGAATGGTCATCTTCGACCGATGTGTATCATCAAGTATAGCCTTCCTCAAACCCCTGTCTTGCGGTACACAAAGTCTACCGTCTCTACGCAACCATCCCTTACCATCTAGGGTGTACCTATTCAAATGGCTGGACGACCCCTCCCCCTTATGAGCTTCTCTCATAGCTCAACCAACTGTGGGTCGTCTTGCTGTGCCTCGCTACCTCGTCCCAAAAGAGCAGGCCTAACCTCCAAGGAGGCTAGCAAACCGGGTACAAAGTCAACGGAAGGTCTAAAGTCAAACATAGAAATAAACCCTAAGCTCCGTCGTTTAATCGATCAATGAACTCAAGGACAACCTTTTTCTTCTTAAGGCGTCTGCTACCATGCTTCCCTTGTTAGGGGTATACACTATCTCAACTCACAAGATGCTAAGAATCCTATCCAAAATCGTCACAACTGTCCATCTCTCACGCAGACCACCCTAGTCGAATTCGACATCCCCCAAATGCAAGCCCCAAAGGCCGAAACCAATATCAGACAAACACCCAAGGGATATCTCCTTCGAGTTCAGGCAACCTACGTAAGATGATACTAAAAATAATAATAATAATGGCTAAACAATTAAGCCTTTGACCAACTTTGGATGTCCTTGCCAGTCTCGCTCCAAAACCACCGTTTTATCCCATAACTGGCTTTGCTCACCCTATTGAGCACATATGAAAACTTATTACGCTCCTTGAAAAGACCAAGATGTCCTTTACAAACGCCATCACAAATTTATTTAGGTACTTCCCTGAACACCCTTCTCTTCCAATCAACAAAGTATGCAGGGGCGTTCGTCAAACCAAATAGCATCACCAGCCACTCATAAAACCATCCGGAGTCCTAAAGGCAATCTTCTCTATACTATCGTCAGCCACTCTCAACTGACGAAGCCATGTGGCTTAGTCCAACTGCGAAAATACTGAGGCGCCAACCAAGAGATCATCAATCTTTGGCAATGGGTGTCTATTCTTCTTTGTGAGTTTATTTATTTCCCTTTAGCCTACACAAAGTCTGAGGGACCCATCCGCCTTCGTGGCAAAAACTACTGGAGCACCCCATTCCGATATACTTCTTCTTATGAACCCCTTTCTCAAGCAATCGCCTACTTACTTATGAGTTCCCTCCTCTCACGAGGAGCCTTGTGGCACACTGGCCAAGTCACTGGTTTGGCATTGTTTACCAGATATATTCGGAAGTCAATCTCCCGCTCCGGAGTTAAGTCCTTCACCTTCTCAAACACATCCGAGTTTTCCCGGACCACTTCTAACAGATCGCAAACTCTCGACCGACGTGTCCAGCGATTCTAGATAATTTAGCATAACAGATTCTATGGGATTACTAGAGATCTTGAGAGTGTTACCCAAGCGGGTCATAAGCCTAACAACTCTCCCTTCCAAATCAAGAACGGCACCCCTACTGGATAACCAGTGCATGCCCATAACTAGCCCATAGCCCGTGAAGCCCAACAAGCATCACATCCAAATTCAACGCTAAGTATAGAAACTTTCAAACCCAAACATAGCATGGAGCCCCAACTGGGTTTGAAACAACTAAGGGATCATCTACCAAACTGGTGTCTAAGTGCAGTGACTCAACTAACAATGGTGGGATAAACGAACTCGATAAATCAGAATCAAATAAAGCTTGAATCAGATGATAAAGAAATCTAAATTCCAACCTAGACGGTCATACCCCCATCTGGTACCCTAGTCGTGAGGGAATACAACTACCCTCCAGAAGATTCCATACCTTGCCCTTGCTTCTTTGAACAATCCTAATAAGGTGTCCTATTCCTCTCAAAAGGATAACCACTTGCCTTCTTCTTCCCTATTCTCCCCTCGTAACCTTCCACCAATGAGGTTTCATCTTTCATTAACCAAACAACTATTAGAGCCTTCCTCCCATCGTCCATCAAATAAGTACTTACCAGTCCTCCTCCTTCTTGAACCAACTTCTAATCCGACTAACGTCTAAGTCCCTTGAAGTGGCTTTCCATCCTTATCTATCTTAGAAAGATCATCTATACGCGGAGGGGAAACTCAAAACGAGAGAAAGGAAGAGATTCAAAATGGAGAATTCGAAAGATAAAGATATGGCTATCGGGGATTACGCTTTTCTCTCAAAAACTTTTCTCTTAAAAGACATGTTTTTGAAAATACTCCTTCAAAAATTTTCTTAGAAAAATAGTTTTCTAAAATTTTTTTATCTGTTCTGGTAACCTTAAGCTCTGATACCACGTGTAACACCCCACTCCCGCTAAGGTCACTCATACCAGGGGAATGCCTTAGTTTCGGTGAAGTATTTTAAGTGAATATAGAACAGTAAAATTACAGCAAGACAGATATAAGTAATACTTGAAAATTTAAATCATCATTTCATTGCAACGGAAAGTAATACATGTTTGGTTACATCATAAAACCATAAACCAGAGTCAAGTACATAATATCCATCTTGATAAAATATGAGTACATAATCCCACTACATAACTAATAGCCATAAAAGGAAAGATAAGCTCGGCTTCACTTCAGAGGTCTAAGCTCCATAGGATAGATACAGCAATCAGATCAAAGCCCACTAGCACCAGGCCCACTCTAATAACCTGGGTTTGGGGAAAAAGATAAAAACAACGGGGTCAGACATAAGTCTGAGTGAGTCCTATAACCCTAACAATACAACCATTAAAGTAATTAGGGTATGACATAAATAAGGTACGGTACCTCTGGGGATAATGACTACACTAAGTAGCCAACTAAACACCGGATGTACTACGATAACCGAAAAGACGCATTTATCCACCCAAAGATAATTCTTACCCCACCCTAGACTTATTCACCCAAGGGTAATTCCTACACTGCACCACACCAGTTTTACCTACCTAAGATTAATTCCTACTTAAAGGTTGATCCCACTAAATGTACTTAGTAGTTTTTACCCAGTAGTTTCTAGTACCCCTACATAGGTGCCGTCTGCCCCTATCATTACTAGGTGTACCCACTACTCCCAAGCGATCGGCTCCCTAACGTAGATACCCGTGCTGGTCCCACAATGGGGTGTATCATTTCCCCAAAGTGGCAACCTGATAATATCAACGGTGCACGGCTTTATATCTACACGATGGAACAACGATTTACTAACCAGCCCGGGTCCACACACGCATATGAAACCCGTTGGTCCTACGTTGCCACCGCTAACCCGTTTTTGGCCTCTTATAGTCAAGCCCAATATGCGTGTCCCGTCACTCGACTTGGGTCGAGCCCACTAAGATACGTTTGGGATATTGGTTGAGATGGGCCCCCACAAGCTACCACTTAAGCTTGTTAATTTATCTAGTGTATCCCACTTAACCCCTTTAACCATGTCCACTTACATGTTATAAATACTTTGGTTAAGCCATTAATCATATTTTAATTACCTTTCAAGGCACCCACTAGATTTCCACATGACACCCAAGTCCTTTACTTAATTCCCACATGCCACCCGAGGCACTTACTTAACCCCTCAATCATGTTTAATTACATGTTCCACTTTGGTTAAGTACTCTAATCGTGTTTTCTATTGCCACCCAAGGCAACCCACTAGTTTTCTCATGCCACCCAAGGCACCCACTTAACCCTCAAGCCCCACTACATGCTTATATGGTTAAGTGTTTCTTAATTAATTAAGACCGTGATCCTCATAAAGACCTCTCACATTAGACTATCTTTTATGACCGCTGGTTAAGCCGGTTGGGTCCGGGCAGCCTTATGTCATAACCGAGTCTAACCTCGTGTCTTTACATTAATCACGTATTTAGTTTGTGCCTAAGACCTCTCACATTGGGCTAACATTTGTAGCAACTGGTTAAGCCGGTTGGGTCCGGGCAGTTTTACGCTACAACTGAGTCCAACCTCGTGTCTTAGTCGATTGATTACACTTAATTAATCACCCCCATAATTTATATTAATTATCCCTAATTAATATCAAGTTTTTCATAACATGGGTAGACCTAACTCAATAGGTAAATTCCCATGGGGTAGACCTAACTCAATAGGTAAATTCCCACTTATGTTAATTTATTTTTATGGTATGCTTAATCATACCCAATCATACTTTTATTAACATCTTTATTAACCCCATCGTTCCCCACGCAAATCGTTTTCATTTCACGACATTAATAAAAAGGGAAGATCCATCACAAATATCAGGGGTTTTAACCAAATCTTAGCATATAACTTTGTCATGGGTTAAGAGGATGTCAACTTGCATATATGAGCATATATTAACCCAACTACATTTAACCCAAACTTGCATATTATTGCACATGACTTGCACAACCTATTGCATATGAACTTGCATAAGCACACATAACTTGCATAACATGTTGAACTTGCATATAAGCATTCTCACAACTTGCATAACATGTTAAACATGTATTTAAACATCCACATAACTTGCATAAGCATTCACATACTTGCATATTAACAAACATGTAACTTGCATAGCATATCTTGCATATTAACATACATGTAACTTGCATAATAACAAACATGTAACTTGCATAGCATATCTTGCATATTAACATACATGTAACTTGCATAATAACAAACATGTAACTTGCATAGCATATCTTGCATATTAACATACATGTAACTTGCATAGCATATATTATCATACATGTAACTTGCATATGAACTTGTTAAACATGCATAAACCCACTTGTTAAATATGCATAAAACAACTTATTAATCATACATATTATCACATACTTAGCATGCATAGAATCACATACTAAACTTGCATAATATCATATACTTAGCATGCATAGAATCACATACTAAACTTGCATAATATCATATACTTAGCATGCATATAACCAATTTCTTATTATGCATAAACATACCACTTAACTTGCATAAACCCAAACACTTAGCATGCATAAAACCCAATACTTAACATGCATACAATCAAATACTTAGCATGCACAACATCAAATACTTAACATGCATAACACCAACTACTTAGCATGCATAAAATCACATGCATAACTTGCATATCATGTTACATATACTTGAATATATTCTCACATATAGTTTGCATAACATGTTACATATGCATAAATAATATTTTACATCATAAAACATGGAAATAAACTTGCATATGGCATAAAACTTGCAATTCACATATCATACAACTTGCATATAACTCACTTATCCACAAACATAACCATGTCTTATCACATCCTACCATAATCAATTTAACAATTGATTATTAAAGCCATAGAAACTCACCAAAACACAATTAGCAAGCTAATGAAGAAGATTAAGATACTTAGAATGGATTAGAGATTGATTAGAGCTTGCTTTCCTCTTCATTGATTTGTGGAGGCCATGACCAAGTTTCATTTTGCCATAGTTTAGTTACTAGGTTTAATTATGAATGAATTAGGGTAGGGTTAGGGTGTTATTTATAGGATTAGGTTGCATTTTAGACCCTTAGATTAACCCTAGATTAATTTAGGACCATCAGATCCATCAGATCCAAGAAGCTTCCAGAACTAGCCCACCAAGCCAGCCCAAGAACCCAAACTGGTGCACCCAGTTTCTCTGGGCGTCGCACCCTGTCGACAGGCAAGTCGACAGGCATGTCGACACCCCTGTCGACAGGCCTGTCGACAGCCCTGTCGACTTGGGTTGGGCGGGAATCTTCCCGCCTGGCCCCGCCTGTCCAATTTAAAATCTGAATTTTAAATTCTTAATTCTGTTTTTAGTTTTGAATTTTCTGCAAACTTCATCGGGCCATAACTGGGCCATACGGACTCCGATTTTCGAAAACTCGGACTCTATTTCGCGTATTTTTCCGAGACGAACGCAACGACGTAGCCCGTTTCCCCCAATTCTCACATCTGAGATTATTTATTCTGTAATTAGTGAATTTTAGCATTAACCGAAATTCGGGGTGTTACACTATGGGAGGAAAAACTTTTCAAGGGACTGAGACGTTTGTGGAGGCCAGAGATTGGCTTAAGGAGACTGAGGAATTGTTGGATATCTTTGAAGTGGAAGATGGGAGGAAAGTCCGTTTAGCTGCTTGGTTAATGAAGGGAGAGGCCTCGTTTTGGTGGGAGGTCACTAACGGGGAACGTCCAGTTGATTCATGGGCGGATTTCAGACGAAGGTTTGAGGCAAAGTTTCTTTCAAGGGCAGAGGAGAACTTAAATATGGAAAAATTCCTGGCACTAAAGCAAGGGAGCTCATCAGTAAAGGAATATGTCAATAAATTTAATCAGTTAGCAAGGTTTGGCTTGGAGTTGGTGAACACGCCAAAGAAGAAAGCTTTGAGGTTCGTTAGAGGCTTGAATGAACCGTTGCAAGGGTTGGCTATGACCCACATCCCTATGGGAGCCACCTTTGAAAAGCTAGTAGAAATGGCACTTATGCATGAGGATAAGGCAGTTGAAAAGAAAGGGGATCAGAAGAAACCCCAACAGCAAAATAAGAAGGGTGGTAAAAACAATAATGGCAAAGGGAAGAAGAAATGCTTCAATTGTGGGACGCCTGGCCATCTCAGCAAAGATTGTAGAAAGAAAAAGAAGACTGGTTGTTTTCATTGTGGAGATGCGGGACATTTAGTGAAGGACTGTCCAAAGAAGGGGCAGAGGGCAGGGTCTACCTCAGGAGGACAGGTGCAAGCTCTTATGGCACCAGGGCAGGCAAGGGGGCAAGTTCAGGCTATTGCGGCCCCACCGCTGCAAGAAAGAGGTAGAACAATTTCTGTTGAAAGCTTAGTTTTTCTGTTTGATCATCCTATCCGTACCTTATTCGATTCTGGCGCATCTCATTCGTTTATCTCTGCATCATTAGTTGAATCACTGCACTTGAACACCAGTTTAGTAGAGGATCCCTTGGTCGTTTCAAATCCAATTGGGGGTTCGGCTCATTTGACCATGATATGTTTGGATTTGAAAATCTCTATACTTAGCGTTGAATTTAGATGTGATGCTTATGTATTGGGCTTCACGGGCTATGGGCTAATTTTAGGAATGGATTGGTTGTCTAGAAATAGGGCCATTCTTGATTGTGAAAGGAGAGTAGTTAGGCTTGTGACTCGCCTTGGTAATGCTCTCGACATCTTTTGTAATCCCATAAATTCCGTTATGCTAAGTTATCTTGAATCGCTTGACGCGTCTGTAGAGAACCTGCGATCGGTAGAAGTGGTCCGGGAATATCCGGATGTGTTTGAGGAGGTGAAGGGCTTACCTCCAAAGCGGGAGATAGACTTTCGAATTTATCTTGTGGATAATGCTAAACCCGTATCTTTGCCAGTGCGCCACATGGCTCCTCGTGAAAGGAGGGAACTCAATAAGCAAGTAAAGGAGTTGCTTGAGAAGGGGTTCATAAGACGTAGTATATCGGAGTGGGGTGCTCCAGTAGTTTTTGCCACAAAGGCGGATGGGTCTCTTAGACTTTGTATGGACTATAGAGAACTAAACAAGCTTACTAAAAAGAAAGAACCGACACCCACTGCCGAGGATTGACGATCTCTTTGATCAGTTAGTTGGCGCCTCAGTGTTTTCGCAGTTGGACTTAGCCACTGGCTTTCATCAACTGAGAGTGGCTGAGGATAGTATAGATAAGACTGCTTTTAGGACTCCTGACGGATTCTATGAATGGCTAGTGATGCCCTTTGGTTTGACAAACGCCCCTGCATATTTTGTTGATTTGATGAGTAGGGTGTTTAGGGAATACCTTAACAAATTCGTGGTAGTCTTTGTGGATGACATCTTAGTCTTTTCTAAGAATAAAGAAGAGCACTCCCTACATCTTAGGGAAGTGTTGGAAACCCTTCGAGCGCATAACCTTAAGGCAAAATTTTCTAAGTGTCACTTCTGGAGGAAGGAAGTACGGTTCTTAGGGCACGTGGTTTCCAAAGAAGGGATAGCAGTGGATCCCGCAAAGGTGGTGGCCATCCAAGATTGGAAGGTCCCTAAAAATGCAACCGAAGTAAGAAGTTTCTTGGGGTTGGCTGGCTATTATAGGAATTTTATCAAAGACTTCGCAAAAATATCAGCTCCATTAACACGGTTAACGAAGAAGAACCTGGTTTTTACGTGGGACAAAGATTGCGATGATGCGTTCCAACGTTTAAAGAGAGCCTTAACTTCAGCCCCAGTCTTAGGGCTGCCAGACGGGAATAAACCGTTTACCATCTATACTGATGCTTGTGGGACGGGACTTGGCGCGGTCCTCATGCAAGAGGGAAGAGTAATAGCCTATGGTGGAAGGCAGTTGAGGGTTCATGAAAAGAATTACCCCACGCATGACTTAGAGCTAGCCGCAATTGTTTTCGCGCTTAAGTCTGGGCGTCACTATCTTCTTGGTGAGAAATTCGAACTGTTCACTGACCACAAATCATTAAAATACTTATTCTCTCAGAAGGATTTGAATTTAAGGCAGCAACGGTGGATGGAATTCTTAGCCTCCTATGATTTTGAAATAGCATATACCCCGGGCAAGGGTAATGTGGTGGCAGACGCCTTAAGTAGGAAAAGATTGTCCTTGAGTCCGTTGTTTGTTGAACGACAAAGCTTAGAATTCATCTCTATGTTTGACTTTAGACCCTCCGTTGACTTAGTACCCGGTCTATTAGCATCCTTGGAGGTTAGACCTACACTTCTAGGACGGGTTGGTGAGGCACAGCGAGACGACCCACAGTTGGTTGAGATAGTAGAAAAGCTCAAAGGGGGGGAGTCGTCAAGCCATCTTTGTAGGTATACCCTAGACGATAAGGGTTGGTTACGAAGGGATAATAGACTTTGTGTACCACAAGACGAAGACTTAAGTAAGGCCATTCTTGATGATGCTCATCGCTCAAAAATGACCATTCATCCCGGCGGGGATAAGATGTACAAAGATATGAAGCGGGTTTTCTTTTGGGCCGGTATGAAAAAGGATGTGGCCGAGTACGTCGCTAGATGCTTGGTGTGCCAACGAGTTAAAGCAGAACAAAAGAAACCCGGTGGGTTGCTTCACCCATTAGAAGTTCCACTATGGAAATGGGAAAGCATCTCAATGGATTTTGTGGATGGATTACCAAGATCAAGGGAGGGTAACACGGGGATTTGGGTTATAGTAGATAGACTTACTAAAAGCGCCCATTTTATTCCCGTGAAAAGTAAGAGGACTGCTCCGTGGTTGGCTTCTGTATACATTAAGGAGATAGTTCGTTTGCACGGTATTCCTTCTAGTATAGTAAGCGACCGTGACCCCATCTTTACTAGCGAATTTTGGAAGAGTTTACAAGAGGTGGTAGGGACTCAGCTATGTTTGAGCACCGCATATCATCCTCAGACAGACGGCCAGACCGAGAGGGTGAATCGCATTCTAGAGGATCTTTTAAGGCTTTGTATCCTAGACTTTGGGGGTACATGGGAAGAGCACCTTCCGTTAGTAGAATTCGCATATAGTAACAGCTTTCAGTCTAGTATTGGCATGGCACCTTTCGAAGCTCTTTATGGAAGGCCTTGCCGTTCGCCTACATGTTGGTGGGAATCTACCGATAAAATCCTACTTGGGCCCGATATGGTTAGGGAAACCTCGGAGAAGATTGAGTTGATTCGAAGGGGGATGAAAGCAGCACAAGATAGGCAAAAATCGTATGCTGATAAGAGGAGGACAGATCTTGAGTTTGACATTGGGGACATGGTTTTTATCAAAGTATCTTCGTTACAGAATGTTGTTCGCTTTGGGTCCGTGGGGAAATTAGCACCAAGGTTTGTAGGGCCGTTTCCTGTAAAAGACAGGATTGGGAAGATGGCATATAGGGTGGAGTTAACTGAGAAACTTAGTGGAGTACACGACGTATTCCATGTATCACATTTGAGGAAGTGTTTGCACAAGACCGCGGAGGTGGTAGAGCCGAGCTTGCTTAAAGAGGTGGAAATAGAGCGTGATGCAACAATTAGACGAGCTCCTACATGCATTCTTGGGTCGGAGATCAAAAAGTTGAGGAATCGAGAGGTCAGACTGGTTAAAGTGCAATGGGGAAATGATGAGAGCAACGCAACTTGGGAGACAGAAGAGAAGATGCGTTCGTTGTACCCTTTTCTTTTTGAGGGTATGTCTTTTAATTTCTCCTTTATCGCTTAGCTTATCTTATCTTATCTTTAGTATGTCCTCTCATTAGTATCTTTGACCTTTAGTTAGGATAATCCTATGGTTGAAACATGTGTTTGAGACATGTTATTTCTGATGGATGCAAAATGGATGCAAGTGTTTGCTAGTGGTTGCTCGTGGATGCATATATACACACACTTTAGGCACTAGATCGGCTCAGTCACTTCATATTGCATATTGCATATATATGGATGTATTTAGTATAATGGATGTATAATGGTTGTACCATCATATGGATGCTGCATTCGGTTGAATGGGTGTGCACGCATATAGAAGTAGTATGTAAGCAATTAGGATCTTTTGCACACATAATGTATTCATGACACTTACATAATTTGCATTAAGGAGGTCAACTGAATCAGTAGACCGCCTGATTTCGCATTAGGTAAGGACATGTACACACACTTTGCATATGATCATAAAGCATTAGAAGTCTTTTAAGGACAATGGATGCCTGTGTATGATGGATGAGTAGATGGACGTTTGGATGGTAGGATATACATTCTTCCAGACTTGAAGATTTCGGGGACGAAATCCTAAAAGGAGGGGAGAATGTAACACCCCGAATTTTCTATTAACACTAAAGTTGCTAAAATAATAATAAGTGTGTAGAAGAGGGGATGTATCTAATATGAATATAAAAATATTAATAAGTATGTAAGAGAGGGGATGTATCTAATATGAATATAAAAATGTTAATAAGTGTGTAAGAGAGGGGATGTATCTAATATGAATATAAAAATATTAATAAGTGTGTAAGAGAGGGGATGTATCTAATATGAATATAAAAATATTAATAAGTGTGTAAGAGAGGGGATGTATCTAATATGTATATAAAAACAATAATAAGTGTGTAAAAGGGGGGATGTATCTAATATGTACATTGTAGAATATATATATATATATATATATATATATATATATATATGACATGAATAGAAGTTTATTAATATGATGAGTGTTTGCTGAGTCACTTCTGACTCATTGCTGAGTCAACAAGATAAACCCCATCTTGTCTGAACGGCTGCGGTTATTTCTAGGTTAAATCTAATGGCCTAAATGAATTCTAAAATCTATAAATAAGTGGGTAGACCCTAGACCTAAATCACTTGTAAAATTAGAGAAGCTACCGTCATGCTGCTGCCATGGAGTTCAGCATAGCCGTCACAAACTAAGAAGAGGAAGCCTAATCATCTACAACTAAATCTACACAAATCAAATCAAAAGATCTCTCTTTCTCTAATTCTTTTCTTTTGTTGGTGAGTATGATGATTCTCACAAGACTATTACAAACTAATTTGACTCAGTTATGAATGGATCACAAGAAAGTGATGTGATTTGTAATTGTAAATTCTATATATTGTGGATCTCTTATTATGTTATTATGCTGTCGTATGATGTAAATTATATATGCTATGTCATGCTATGTTGTAAATTCTCTTATGCTATGTCGTGCTATGTTGAGAATCATGTCAAGCTATGTTATACTATCATACTATGCCATGTTATAAATCATGCTATATTATGTTGAAAAATCATGATGTTGTTGGATCATGCTTAAAGTTATGTTTTTTTTCTTAATTTAAATGGATCTTGTTTATGGGAATTTGCCTATTAGGTTAGGTGTACCCATAAACTTGAAACTATAATTAAATAAAACTTGATTATGGGAATTTGCCTATTGAGTTAGGTGTACCCATATAAAACCATGTTGTTAAAAAAATAGATGATGTTGATTCACACATGTTCATATGTAAGTTTATGAAAATTGATTGAGATCATATTAGGTGAATTTTGAACAAGTTGACACCTTTAGGTCCATGACATGTATAATCTATGCAAGTTGGACATATGCAAGTTTCACCCCTTATTATGATTCATTTGGTCACATATACATGTTGTTATTATGATAATCTCTTTTATGCTATGAGTTAGGCTATTCGAGTCTAACATATATTTTGCGAATAAACGTTCAAACGTGGGGTAGGGGTAATATTAGGAATTAATAAATTGGGTGCAATTTTGTAAGATGTTGCATACCATGAATGAATGTCCATAATTGAGTCAATTATGGACATTGTTAAAAATTGGAAGTAATTAATAATTCAAGTAGGGAATTATTAAAATTGGGGGAAAGTGGATTATTATTAATAATCAATGCTTAGGACACGAGGTTGGACCCGTTTGTGATGTAAACCTGCCCGGACCCGCCCGGCAAATCCAGTAGTCACAAATGTCGGCCCAATGTGAGAGGTCCTAGGCCTAAACTAAAGCATAACAGTTGTAAAGACACGAGGTTAGACTCTTTTATGGTGTAAGACTGCCCGGACCCGCCCGGCAAATCCAGCTGCCATAAATGCCAGTCTAATGTGAGAGGTCTTTATGAGGTTATGGCCTTAATGAACTAAGAAATACTTAACCAGATAATCATGTAAGGTGGGACATGGGGGGTTAAGTAGGTGCCTTGGGTGGCATGAGGAATCTGGTGGTTGCCTTTAGAGGCATTTGAAATACGATTAGACTTAACCAAACACACATGTAAATGAACATGACTAAGTGGGTTAAGTGGGATGGACTAATGGGGACAAGCTTAGGTGGAATGCTTGTGGTAAATAGTGGGGGCCCATTTCAACCAGTATCCCAAAACGTATCTTTGTGGGCTCGACCCAAGTCGAGGACGGGACACGCATACTGGGTTTGACTATAAGAGGCCAAAACAGGGAGCGGTGGCAACGCAAGTCCAACGTGTTTCATATGCGTGTGTGGACCCGGGCTGGTAGGTAAGACGTTGTTGCATCGTGTAGGTATAAGTCGTGCATGTCCGTTGTATCAGGTTGCCACTTTAGGGGAGTGATACACCCCACTGTGGGGCCAGCACGGGTATCTACGAGTTAGGGAGCCAATCGAATAATGGGAAGTAGGGTACACCTAGTGGAGATAGGGGCAGGCGGCACCTATGTAGTCAGCTAGGGGTACGTAAAGCCATTGGGAAAGTTTCTAAGTGAAGCTAAGTGGGATGAATCTTTAGGGTGACTGGTGTGGTGCAGTATAGTGTTTATCCTTTAGTATTTAGGAGCGCCTATAACGTTGCCTTTAGCGATTGTCTATGTCCTTAATCTACTCTTCATAGACATTTTCTTGTTTTCCAGGTTATGCCTTAGTCCAGTTATTTTGGTAATAGTATTGTAGAATTATCATATTCACCAGACTTTATGTCTGACCACCTCTTTTCCATCCTTTTTCTCCCTTCAGGTCCGCAGGTTGGGCCAAGTTCTAGTGGATTCTAGTTGGATCGCTTATCTTCTGGAAAGCTTGGACTGCTGAAGTAAAGTCCAGCTTGTTATCTTTCTTTTTAATGGCTATTCATGTAATGGGATTATGTACTTGTTTTATCAAGATAGATATTGTACTTGACATTGAGTGTGGTGTTATGATGTAATCAAACATGTTTTGACTTCTGCTACAATGAAATAAAGTTTTTGAATTTCCAAGTACTATTTTATATCTGTCTTGTTGTAATTTTACTGTTCTATATTCACTTAAAACCTCCATGGAAGTTAATGCATTCCCTTTGTGAGTGAAATTAATGGACGTGGGGTGTTACATTAACCACCCACATTGGATAGGTATTGTTGTGACTACTGGACAGCCGGGCGGGTCCGGGCAGGTTTACATCACAACTCAATCCAACATCGGGTTAAGCATATCGTGTTTTCTAAATTTACATATTTTATTACTTTTCAACTATATGTAAATGTCATATCTTTTATTTTTGGGTATTTCAATTCATACCACTTATGTGTCATAATCATTGGCATGTGCCAAACATGCCAACATATATTTTCATATTTTACACCAAACGTTATTACCCCCGTTTGTTCGCAACGTTATAACATGTGTTGGGCTTGTCACAATTCAGCCCAACTTTATAAACGTAAGGAAAAGGGGAAATCAAGAACATGTAATACATAAAGGTGTGTGGCGCATGAACTTGCAATTTGGCGATTCAACTAACATATAACATGGGTCATGTGAACTTGCATTCGAATCAAAGTATGACTAAGTAGGTGACATATGAAATGGCATAGTTTAGGCAAATACAAACTTGTGTTTAAACATGTTAACTTGGCATAATATCGACCACAAAACTAGCATATTATATATTCATCAAAATGTACAATTTTTACATCTAGTCATATAGCCTATTTCAACATGAACTTGCACAGTTTATGAAACCCAAACGATGTTTGACATAGAACCAATTACATTTTGCAAATAAACATGAACTTGCATAGTTTATGAAACATAGATCCAATTATACTTGCAAACATAGATCTAATTATACTTGCCAATAAACATAAGAATGATATCATAGATTTTGGGTCATGTAGGCATAGAAGGTCTATAACATGTTTACATAAATTATAATGTAGACTAAGGGAATATACATAGTCCATGCCATCGACATATACAAAAAGGGATCAATTTCTAGTTTTTGCCACAAACTTGCAAGTGCCATTGTTTTCATATACAATTGTTCAATAGGCTTGCATCAATCAATTTATGCCACAAACATCAATACACAAGTCATGCTAGAACCATTACAATACACAAAAATTATAACAACACGATTCTATTTTCATTCACATCGAATCACATCACAGTTTTTATTCATATTCTGAAAGGTCAGTATACTTACTACGTGTGATGAATTCTTGTTTTCTGATTTCTGTTATTCTGATTTAGAGATGCTCTCCTTTGGGTAGCAAAGTTGCGTTGAATGATTTGATTAAGCTTTGATCTTCTTTTGATTTGATTCGTCTCTTAGGCTTGTTGGCTTGTCTCTAGGCTTTCTAATTGACGGCCATTCCTAGTTCCTCTCCAGCAGCATGACGGCTTTTGTATTATATTATTTGTGTGAATTTAGGATTAGACTTGAGTTGTATTTATAAAATTTTAAATTGTTTTGAGCCGTCGATGAAGCTAAGGTGAATCCAGACCATCCACTCAAGAGAGGCCAATACGAAAGAGACATGTAAGCCTTAGTGACTCAGCCAAACATCAGAATTAGACCAGACCCTGACCAGGCCAGCCAGGGCCTGACCAGCAGGTCTTTCTGACCTGGGCGCACTTGAAAGGTGTGCCATGCCAAAATTATACTGGCGCACTTCCCAAGTGCGCCAGTTCAACTTTGTTCTGGCGCACTTCACAAGTGCACCAGTGCATTCTGACCCGTTTTCCGGTTTTTCTGCCCAACTTCGTTCGTCCATATCTTCTTCATACGATATCCGTTTTACGCAAACTAGAACTCTATCTCAAGAAGAATTTCGAGACAAACGCAATGGAGTAACCCATTTCCCTTGATTTCATCATTTATAATTAATTATACTTTATTTCGTGAAGCTTAACGTTATAGAATTCACGGGGTGTTACATTCTCCCCCACTTAAAAGGATTTCGTCCCCGAAATCTTCAAGTTAGGAAGAATGTATATCCTACCATCCAACAGTCCATCTTCTCAACCAACAAACATAGGCATCCACTGTGTTTAAAATACTTCTAATGCTTCATGATCATATGCATAGTGTGTGTACATGTCCTTATCTAATGCAGAAATCAGGCGGTCTACTGATTCAGTTGACCTCCTTAATGCGAATCATGTAAGTGTCATGAATCCATTATGTATGCAAAATTTTCCTACTCATAATTCTACATGAGTGCGCAACTATTCATACAAATGCGACGACCATGTGACAGCATATCAAGTTTTCAACCATATACAAATAAGAGTACATATATGCATATGCAGTATGAAGTGATTGAGCCGATCTAAGACCTAGGTTGTGTGTGTATATGCATCCACGAGCAACCGCTAGCAACCACTTGCAACCATCAACCATAACATGTTTCAAATACATGTTTACATCCAAAGGGGTTTCTACCTAAGGATAAAGGATAATATCGAGGAGATATACCTAAAAAGATAGATACAAGCACAACTTAAGAAAAAGAGAGGTCAAAGATGTACCCTCAAAAAGAAGGGGGTAGGCAGCGCGTATTCTGTCCTCGGTTTCCCAAGTCGCGTCTTCCTCGGCATCGCTCCACTGAACTTTAACGAGTTTGACTTCGCAGTTGCATAGCTTTTTCACTTCAGTTCCTATGATGCGGGTTGGAACTCTCCTCACAGTTGCTTCGCGTTCCACTTCGGCTTCATCTAGAATGCTTGGCTCCTCCACTTACGCTGATTCATGTAGGCATTTCCGGAGATGAGAAACGTGAAAGACGTTGTGAATTCCAGCCAATCTTTCAGGCAGATCTACTCTATAACCCATTTTCCCAATCTTCTCGATGATAGGGAACGGTCCTACAAATCTTGGTGCTAGCTTTCCTGCGGATCCAAAGCGAACGACGTTCCTTAAAGGGGATATCTTAAGCAAAACCTTGTCCCCAACCTCAAACTCAAGGTCGGTCCTTCTTTTGTCGTTGTAGGATTTCTGTCTGTCTTGGGCTGTCTTCATTCTCATACGTATCAAGTCCACTTTCTCTGAAGTTTCTCGAATCATGTCTGGCCCAAGTATAAGCTTATCTGTAGACTCCCACCAACAAGTTGGTGATTTGCACGGTCTTCCATACAAGGCTTCGAAGGGTGCCATGCTGATGGTAGCTTGGTAGTTGTTGTAGGCAAATTCCACTAAAGGAAGGTGATCCTCCCACGTCCCTCCAAAGTCAAGAACGCAAAGTCTTAAAAGATCCTCTAAAACTCTATTCACCCTTTCCATCTGGCCATCTGTTTGGGGGTGATAGGCCGTGCTCAAACATAGCTGTGTGCCTACAGCTTCTTGCAGACTCCTCCAAAACTCACTTGTGAAAATAGGGTCTCGATCACTAACAATGCTGGAGGGTATCCCATGGAGTCGAACTATTTCCTTGAGATAAAGAGATGCTAGAGATGAGGCAGTCCTTCTACTCTTGACAGGTATAAAGTCGGTGCTTTTAGTAAGCATATCCACTATTACCCAAATGCTAGTGTTGCCTCTTCTCGACCTAGGCAGTCCATCAATGAAGTCCATTGAAATGCTATCCCACTTCCACTGTGGGACCTCTATAGGATGAAATAGTCCTCCAGGTTTCTTTTGTTCCGCCTCGACCCGTTGGCGGGTCATGCACTTAGAAACGAAATCTGCCACGTCTTGCTTCATGCCGCTCCAAAAGAAAGTCGTTTTTATATCCTTGTACATCTTATCACCGCCAGGGTGTATAGTCATCTTGGAATGATGTGCTTCCTCGAGAACCTTATTTATCAACTCCCTTGCTTGTGGGACGCATAATCTTCCATCTCGCCTCAGCCAACCCTTATCATCGATGGCATATCTACTGAGGTGACTAGAAGTCTCACCCCTAATAAGTTTATCAATCACATCAACAAGCTGAGGGTCTTCACGTTGTGCAGTACCTATTGAGTCTAAGAGAGTAGGGCGTACTCCGAGAGATGCTAACAAACCCGATACAAAATCCGAGGAGGGCCTAAAGTTAAAACTGGCTATATACTCCAAGTTTTTCCTTTCCACAAAGAGAGGGCATAGGGTCAGTTTCTTTCCGCTCAACTCGTCTGCTACCACATTGCCTTTTCCGGGAGTATAGGAAATTTCAAAATCATACGAGGCAAGAAACTCCATCCATCTTTGCTGCCTCAAGTTAAGATCCTTCTAGGAGAAGAGATATTTCAACGATTTATGGTCAGTGTATAATTCAAACTTCTCACCTAGGAGATAATGGCGCCAAGACTTTAGTGCAAAGACGATGGAGGCTAACTCAAGATCATGGGTTGGGTAGTTCTTTTCATGAACCTTCAATTGTCTTCCGCCATAAGCTACTACCCTTCCTTCTTACACTAGAACAACGCCTAGTCCCGTTCCACATGCATCTGTGTAATGACCCGGATCCTTATGGGTTAATTTTTAAATTTATTTAATATGGATTTAAATATTGAGTTAAGTAAATAAATCAATTTTTATGGGGAGTTATCGATTTAAAAATCAATTTCAATTTAATATTGAAAATATTAAATTATCAGAATAAGAAAATGGATTTAGTTGAATTCAAATTTTAATTTGAATTGAAAACAGTTCAAGTAATTAATATGAAATTTTAACGGTAATAATATTTGAATATTATCAAGTAGAATAAATAGTTTGAAATTTAAATTATATCAATTTAAATTAATATCTTCATAGACGATCGAATTGGACTTCGTGACATATCCCAGTTTGTCCGGAATGGTGGTTAAACCCTAGAATTGACAGTTATTGTGGTCAGAAAGGAGTTAGGTATCACGAAGTAATTTAAATTTAAGGATACCAGTTTTTAAAGAATTTAAAATAAAATAAAATATTTTAAAGTGAATTCTTTTTTTTTTGTGGACTAAAAACCGAAACCCGTGTCCTTCTTTATCTCCACCAAATAAAACATGTCGTGCTCCCTTTATAACCACAAAGAAAATGGCCTTGCTGTTCATATTTATACCGCACCCTTCCTTTATAAAATCGAGCCATCTCCTTTGAAATTCTTCTTCTGGAAATCGAGCTTAAGCAATTAAAATGGTCGCTACCCCCTTTCCTTTATTTCATTTCAGAACCCAAGCCCCCACAGTTAAATCCGCTCCCTCAAAATCGCTCCCATCTCCTCTTTCTAAAATCGAAGTTCAACCTGAGGCCTTCGTTCGAAGTAGGTGTTCATGGGTTTTGGGGAAGCACCATAAGTTTAGGCGATGAGGTTAAGTGCGATTCTAGCGCTCGACAGAAGCTCTTCGAACTAGGGTTGGCCGAGTTCGTGATTGGTGGTATCGAGCGTAGGACTGAAGGCGTAGTTGGAAGAAGCACGGGGTCTTTTCAAGGCTGTGAGGTGCTTCAGGAAGCAAGGGCGTGTTTTGGGAGTAGCGTTGGTATCAGGCGAAGGAAGGAGGAAGCGCGATTTCATGAACGCGACAGGAAGTGGAGCTCCATCTTATTGAGTTGTTTAGTTTCCTATAGCCGCGTTAACGGAAATGGAATCCAAAAATCGAACCCGAAGATGTCGTGGTTTCTGCAGTGGATTTAGGACACGGAGTCCGACTATTAGGAGAGGCGACGTTTGTAATTCATTTTTCTGGTGATGTTAAGGATCGATTTCTAAAGTTGAACAAGGGTTGTGTTGCTGTGAACAAGAATTTGAGGGATAAAGGATTATAAGGTAATTTATTTTAGTTTAACTAGTAAATAATATAATTAGGATTTTTATTTTAGAAATTAGTTTATAAAATTGGTCATTTAAAATGAATAGAAATTAGTTTATAAAATTGGTCATTTATTTTATAGAAATTAGTTTATAAAATTGGTCATTTAAAATGAATAGAAATTAGTTTATAAAATTGGTCATTTATTTTATAGGAATTAGCTTATAAGATTTGTCA
The DNA here is from genome assembly GCA_030737875.1 of Allium sativum. NCBI lineage: Eukaryota > Viridiplantae > Streptophyta > Magnoliopsida > Asparagales > Amaryllidaceae > Allium > Allium sativum. The sequence continues at coordinate 340,341,004 of CM060912.1, forward strand.
TTTATTTTATATAGGAATTAGTTTATATAAAAGAAACTAGTTGGTAAATATATAAATGGTAGAATATTTTGTTTGAATATGGAAATTGGCATTTTTGCTGCTAAGCTTGGAATATAGAAGCCGAAAGGGAATTATTTAGTAAATCATTTTATGAATCATAAATTATATTGGTCAAGTTAGAAGAAATTTAGTAACCTTTAAAAGGAGAGGAAATTAGAGGAAAGTTATTTATTTATTTAATAATTGATTTAAATAACTAAATGGTTAATCGGTAAATTTAAATAAAATTATCGCAGGTTCGAATTTCATTCGAGAAGATTAGTAGCCGGTAATTTGGAGATAAACAGGATATTCGACAACTAAAATTCTGGTGAGTAAACCTCACTCACCATTTATTTAGAAATTATTTTTATATAGTTAAAAATAATTGTCTGTGCTTGTTTGAATGTTGTCTGGTTGTTTTGAAATATATAATAGTTATTTAGGATATATATATATATTGGGTTGATGATTGGTTGGATTCCCGCAGTCTCATTAGCGGATGCCCGCAGTTTCATAGCGGATGATTACCCTATACGCCCCACGCTATGATTAGTGGATGACCTTCATACCGCGATATCCTGCCTCGAAGCAGGATGGGTATTACTATGTTGACTAACATCTGTGGATGCAGGAAAACAGGTTGGAGGAATCCAACTGGATTCCTCAAAATATATTATCTGTTTGTTGTTTGTTTGATTTCATATATATTCCTATATGATGTGTTAAAAATCAAGTGATTGAAAATTGGTTGATTTGATTGTTTAAATATCACTGGGCTTGGGATATTGATTTATAAAAATATCAAAAAAGGGTACTTGGAATTTAAAAGGGGAATTCTATTTTTATAAATAGAATTTGAATTTTAAATGAAGTATAGAAACATTAACTTGTTTTGAATATATATATAAACAAGTAAATTGAATCGGATTTATAAACTTTGTTTATAAAAGGAAAAGATGGAATTTGAATCGGATTTATAAACTTTGTTTATAAAAGGAAAAGATGGAATTTGAATCGGATTTATAAACTTTGTTTATAAAAGGAAAAGATGGAATTTGAATCGGATTTATAAACTTTGTTTATAAAAGGAAAAGATGGAATTTGAATCGGATTTATAAACTTTGTTTATAAAAGGAAAAGATGGAATTTGAATCGGATTTATAAACTTTGTTTATAAAAGGAAAAGATGGAAATTGAATCGGATTTATAAACTTTGTTTATAAAAGGAAAAGATGGAATTTGAATCGAATTTATAAACTTGGTTTATAAAAGGAAAAGATGGAATTTGAATCGAATTTATAAACGTTGTTTATAAATGGAAAGATGGGATTTGAATTGAAGTTATAAACGTTGTTTATAAATAAATGCAGAGAATTCAAATAGAATTTGAATAGATTTGAATATAGAAATTCAAATGGACTTTAAACTATAGATTTGAATATAGAAATTCAAATGGACTTTAAACAATAGATTTGAATATAGAAATTCAAATGGACTTTAAACTATAGAATTTGCAAATAGAATTCAAATTAAGTTAAATAAAGAGAATTCAAATAGAATTGAATTGGAATTTGAATAAGAAGTCGATAAGGGAACGAGAGTATGAGTATAATTAGAATTTGTTAATATGAAGTTAAAATATATTTGAACATGTCATGTTCAAATATGAAGGTGAAATAGACTGAAAAGTTAAGTAACAGATTTAATTAACAAATTGAGTTAAAACGATTGGTATAGTTAAAATAGATTGGACAGGTATTAATATACAGGAGACAGGGTTGGAATAAAGTGTTAGAAGTTATATAAATAGAATGCCCGACAAAAAGGTACGTATTTAATTTCCATATGAGATTTTATGCGCCGTATCGGCTAGCCGCTTGGCTTTATCTTTTTCTTTTTGAGATGAGAAGGACCGGGAAAGCTATTTGAAATTTCCCGATGCTCCCGGTACAAAGGAGGTTATGGCGAATTTTTCCGGGAATTTAAGGAGATAGAATATTTTTAAGATAATTTGATAGTTAGAAATTAACATATCAAAAGATATAGAAGTCGATAAGAAAACGAACTTAGAAATAGAATAGTATAATCAAAAAGGAAGTATAAGAATAAAATCTAGAAAGATTAGAAAGAGAAAATGTATATGTGTTTGAAGGTGAATAATCAGTTGTATGGTATTGATTATTCGAGTAAGTAGTCTTGTCTGTTTTGACGTTAAATGTTATTCAGTCAAGGTCTGAGAGGTAATTATACCCCAACTTGGTTGATTTCATGATATACCGATAAGTAGCAAGATTCAGGCTCGAAGATCAATGTGGAATAAGAATTAGTTAAATACTGTATTTGGGTTGTCGTAACGATGTTTTACACAACATCTGTTTTAACCCAAATATGTGCAAAGCTTGGAAATAGAATAATGAACGTTTCCTAAGTATAGGAATAAACGAGATTGGAAATGTTTTCCAAAGAACGTAAAAGGGAAATATGGTTATTGAAATATTTGATTAACAAATATTGATAAAGAAATAGAAAAGAGATTTAATTAATGGAATATTAATTAAAGGCTCAGTAAGTGTTGGATGTTTGGATGAACACTTGTTTTATTCGATAGTTAAATCATCGACTATCGAAACACTTGTTTTTATTCGATAGTTAAATCACAGACTATCGAAGTTTTGACCATCATTGTCAATATGGAGAGACCGGTTGGATTATTATCCGAAGAACCACTCCACATCGGCAGTAGCTTGCGAATCAGATTATATAAAGATAATCGAAGACGGAGTAGAGTGCAAGGACTTTTTCTATTAATAGAAATAGTGCCTTCAGTTCATCCTGTTCCTGGGTGGCTTGTATGGATGAAGGTCTGACAGAGTATTTCCAGAAAGGTCACGTACATTGATTTCTTCAACCGTACCAAGAGTGGAAGCGGAGAAGGAAACTTTTTTTAGCTAACACGTAATGTACTTTTGTAGACGTCAATCGGTGATTTGATGGATTTGACGATGTGGCATTCAAAGTGAATCTGGTATGATGATAAAGCGTAGCTTCTAGCCTCATCATCCGGTAAATGACAGAAATCGGGCAAGTAGCATGGCTATGTAGGTCGCACCTATTAGGGTGTATAATCACCTGATCTAGAGTTTCATTTACTTCTAAAAATCTATTGTCGATGCTGTTCCATTCGGGAAACGGTTGCTGATCCCAATCGTTGGTGATATACATTCGATACACTCAAGCGAAATGAGTGGTCGGTCATGTGTGGCTGAGTTGTAAGATGTTCTTGTTGAACTCGGTGTATTCTCCTCTAGAGATATACCAGCGGAAGGTGGTTCCATACCTTGTCATAGTTGGAAATCCATTACCCAATACGTGCTTGCGGTTTATGATTGTAATTATATATGTGGAACGTGAGATGCAAACGTTCCACTAGATTGTTATCTACTTGATTTAGACATTATTATAATATCAAAAGAGTTTGATATAAAGTTGAATCAAGTGTTTGGATTTTCATATGGGAAAAACTCGTTCCGTGTTATGCGGCGTGGTCTTATGAGATATCATTTAGTTTTCTGAAACTGTTTTAAACTGTTTACTCATACCAGTCCCATGACTGACCCGGAGTTTATTTGTTTTGTTCTACCTAAACTCTTGGGTGCCTAAATTTGTACGGCCAGTCAAGTAGTTCAGGATTTTTCAGATATATCTAAAGGAGCTTGGAGCAGGAGGCTTCAACGTCATCTAGTTATAGTGTTGTTCCGTTGTGTTGTAAGTGTTTTACTTTGATAAGTGTATGTTATACAATTGAGATTTTGTATTTCAAAGATATGATATATTATATTTTGTTCTGCTGCGATGTGAGATTCTGTGTTGTTATTTCTATTCTTCTTCTACCTCTTTCTTCTAAAAAAAAAAATGTTTCGTATTTTCGTGATATTTGGGTTGGACGTATGATGTATATAGTCAACTCTGATGTTGCAGATTTGCTGGACATTACAGTTGGTATCAGAGCTTAGGTTGAGCGAATACCTAGGCTTGTTGGAATTGTGCTCATTAGAGATAGGATCAGTAGTATCCTAGAATGAGTTGAGTGTATATATATACGAGAGAGCATACTTGTTATTTGATATAAAAACTGTTTTATATTGTGTTGACTAGTCTGTTGAGTGGATTATAAATTTTGGTCGAATCGTGGGACGCCACGATGTCGATAGGAGTTTATAAACACTTGAACAGGAGATTGGACACGATATTGTTTTTAAATAGTTGAATTGATTGTTAGGATTATAATCGAATTAGATTATAAAACAGAAATAGTTATATATAACCAATGGAATTTGTATATGAAATCAAATATACAAATGTGATAAATTGAAATTGAATTCAAACCAGAATTAAGAATTTAAAATCCTGGGAGTTTGGGAAAATATTTTTTCAAAATGAATGTCAAGTGATATAGCACTGGACTCACTTCAGTGGCTGGGAAATAATTCTGATGATGGTCGCAACATCACCAGTGTTCATTTTCAAGTTTCTAAGTGACGAATTGCTGCCTTAGAAAAGTTTTGATGGAAATTTGTTTGAAAAGAAACAAGTTGTTTGAAAATTCAAATGTTTTGAATTTGGGATATATATAAATATATGTATATATTTATATTACTTCAAAGGAATTTTGAAATTTGAATTGGAATATAGATTCCAAATAGAAGTGAAATGGGAATTGGAATATAGATTTCAAATAGAAGTAAAATAAAGGAATTTGAATATATATATAATTCAAATAGAAGTGAAATGGAATTTGAATTCAAAGGAATTCAAATGGATTTGAATAAAGAAAAGTCAAATAGAGATTTGAATGTTTGAATTCAAATGGAATTTGGTTAAACAGAATTTCAAAGAAAATATAAAGTTTCAAATAGAATTTGAATTCAAAGGAGTTAAAATAGAATTTGAATTCAAAGGAGTTAAAATTGAAATTGAACAAAGGAATTTAAATAGAAGTTGAATAAAGGATTTCAAATGGAATTTGAATAAGGGATTTGAAATGGTTTTGAATAAAGGATTTCAAATAGAAATTGAAAATAAGAAATTCAAATGGAATTTGAATATTGTAAATGTATAGGATTTGAAAATTTGAAGTGAAATAGATCGGGAATATTATGTTGAAATGGAAAATGGATTTGATATATATTAAAAATATATCAGAATGAAGTTGAATTTATTATAAACGAAGTTAAAACGTTTATATTTATAAATATAATTAAAACGAGCTCGCTATAGCGCGGCAGTTCGTAAATTGGCGATTCGAACTTCAATTTAGTATACAGAACTCAATTGAAGTCGGAATTCTTCGAAACAAGAATCGTCGGGACCGGTTGAACAATAGTTTTCTAATGAAAGAGAAAAATTTGGATTTCGTCGTATAGATTTTGAGTTATGTCAAAATCAAATTTTTAGAAAAGCAGCGCCAGAACCATTAGAAAACCATAACGGTTTAATTAAATAAATAAAAGGATTTTTAGGAAATAAAATCCGAATTGGCATTAGAAAAATCCAGACTGGAAATATAAAATAAATATGAACTCCAGTGAAGTAAGTGAAATGATTTTTAAGACAAAAATCATATTTTAAATGGTTAAATAGAATTAACGAAATTGAAGAATAATTAGTTAAAGAAAATTTGAATCGAAATTAGGTTTTTGGATAAGTAAAAGAGATTGAGAATTTATATTCGAAATCGAATATATAACTCGAGTTGAAAATATAATTAGATTAGTTTATAATTAAGTTGACATATATTTGCATAAGTCATATTCAAATATGAAGGTGAAATAGGCAAAACGGTTAATTAGCAACTAGTTAATGGGAATTTGAATGATTGAAATTAAATTTAACTTAAGTTAAATGGATCGAAATGAATAAATTGAGTAAAATCAATGTGAATGAAATATGAATTGGGTGTGAATAAAGGAAATATATTTGTAACACAAATACAAAGGAAGTTATGTGCAAACAAATAGAAGGAGAAATATTTGTAAAAACATTTACAAATAGAATTTAGAAGGGAATATTTGTAAAAACCTTTACAAATAGATTCAATGGAAATATTTATTTATAAAAGAAATAAATAGAATGTTATAAATGAGATATTTATTTGTTAAATAAATAGAATTAATCAAAGGAATATTCAGGAGATGAATAGAAAATGGAAATCTGTTTTTAACAGATAAATGGAAAGGTTAATTTATAAATAACAGTTTATAAATTAAATTGAATATTTATCATTGGATAGATGAAATATATAAGTCTGAACTTATATAGAGAAGAGATATTGGTTTTTAACACCGATAGTTTTAAATAGAAGAGGTACACAACACTTGTATAAGTGAAATAACGCTATTAAAGAGAACATTTATAAAGTGAAGAACCGTTACTAAAAGTAAATCTTTATAAATGAATAATCGTTATCCAGTAGAAGTTATTCGAATAGAAATAATCGATTAGAGTTAGAATAAATCGATTAAAGTAAGAATTAACCAGTTAGAGTTAATCAGTTAGGGTTAATCCGTAGAGTTAATTTGAATATTAGTTATTCAATTAGAATTTATTGAATATTTGTTATTCAAATTAAGAGTAACCAGATGGAGTTAATTGAACATAGTTAATCGAATTAGGATTTAATTGAATGTTAGTTATTCAATTAAAGTTGATCGAATATAGTTATTGAGATAGAATTAGCCAAACATAGTTACTCAGGATAAGTTGCCATTTCGTACGACTGCTAGCGTAATTTGCAAGGCTGCAGATAACCTAGGGCGGTCGGATGTTTCCTGGGGGAATCAGGCGTAACCATTGTGATCGCTGCGATCTACAGTCAAGCAAATGGAGTTAAATCGAATATTAGTTTATTCGAATAGAATTAAAGGAGTAAATCGAATAGGAGTTATTCGAATAAAGTTGAAAGGAGTTAATCGAATATTGGTTATTCAGATAGAATTAAAGGAGTTAATCGAATATTGGTTATTCAGATAGAATTAAAGGAGTTAATCGAATAGGAGTTATTCGAATAAAGTTGAAAGGAGTTATCGATTATTAGTTAATCGAAGGAGTTATCGATTATTTGTTAATCGAAATGAGTTATCGATTATAGTTTAATTGAAAAGAGTTATCGATTAGTTTAATCGAAGTGAGTTATAGAATATTAGTTTAATCGAAGGAGTTATCAAATTTAGTTATTCGATGGAGTTAATCGAAAAGAGTTAAATCCAATAGAGTTAATTGATAAGAGTAATTTGAATAGAGTAAATCGAATATAGTTTATTCAAAGAAAGGTTTTCGAATCAAGTTATTCGAAAGAGAGATTATCGAATATAGTTATTCGAAGGGAGGAGTTATCGAATAGGGATTTATTCGAAAGAGAGTTACGTAAGGAAGTTTGAAATGTTGAGTATCAACATAAATAAATTTTGAAAAGTTAATGGGTTTGTAGCACTTTTTCTACCTTAGCAATTTCGAGGACGAAATTATTTTAAGTGGGGAAGATTGTAATGACCCGGATCCTTATGGGTTAATTTTTAAATTTATTTAATATGGATTTAAATATTGAGTTAAGTAAATAAATCAATTTTTATGGGGAGTTATCGATTTAAAAATCAATTTCAATTTAATATTGAAAATATTAAATTATCAGAATAAGAAAATGGATTTAGTTGAATTCAAATTTTAATTTGAAATGAAAACAGTTCAAGTAATTAATATGAAATTTTAACGGTAATAATATTTGAATATTATCAAGGAGAATAAATAGTTTGAAATTTAAATTATATCAATTTAAATTAATATCTTCATAGACGATCGAATTGGACTTCGTGACATATCCCAGTTTGTCCGGAATGGTGGTTAAACCCTAGAATTGACAGTTATTGTGGTCAGAAAGGAGTTAGGTATCACGAAGTAATTTAAATTTAAGGATACCAGTTTTTAAAGAATTTAAAATAAAATAAAATATTTTAAAGTGAATTCTTTTTTTTTGTGGACTAAAAACCGAAACCCGTGTCCTTCTTTATCTCCACCAAATAAAACATGTCGTGCTCCCTTTATAACCACAAAGAAAATGGCCTTGCTGTTCATATTGATACCGCACCCTTCCTTTATAAAATCGAGCCATCTCCTTTGAAATTCTTCTTCTGGAAATCGAGCTTAAGCAATTAAAATGGTCGCTACCCCCTTTCCTTTATTTCATTTCAGAACCCAAGCCCCCACAGTTAAATCCGCTCCCTCAAAATCGCTCCCATCTCCTCTTTCTAAAATCGAAGTTCAACCTGAGGCCTTCGTTCGAAGTAGGTGTTCATGGGTTTTGGGGAAGCACCATAAGTTTAGGCGATGAGGTTAAGTGCGATTCTAGCGCTCGACAGAAGCTCTTCGAACTAGGGTTGGCCGAGTTCGTGATTGGTGGTATCGAGCGTAGGACTGAAGGCGTAGTTGGAAGAAGCACGGGGTCTTTTCAAGGCTGCGAGGTGCTTCAGGAAGCAAGGGCGTGTTTTGGGAGTAGCGTTGGTATCAGGCGAAGGAAGGAGGAAGCGCGATTTCATGAACGCGACAGGAAGTGGAGCTCCATCTTATTGAGTTGTTTAGTTTCCTATAGCCGCGTTAACGGAAATGGAATCCAAAAATCGAACCCGAAGATGTCGTGGTTTCTGCAGTGGATTTAGGACACGGAGTCCGACTATTAGGAGAGGCGACATTTGTAATTCATTTTCTGGTGATGTTAAGGATCGATTTCTAAAGTTGAACAAGGGTTGTGTTGCTGTGAACAAGAATTTGAGGGATAAAGGATTATAAGGTAATTTATTTTAGTTTAACTAGTAAATAATATAATTAGGATTTTTATTTTAGAAATTAGTTTATAAAATTGGTCATTTAAAATGAATAGAAATTAGTTTATAAAATTGGTCATTTATTTTATAGAAATTAGTTTATAAAATTGGTCATTTAAAATGAATAGAAATTAGTTTATAAAATTGGTCATTTATTTTATAGGAATTAGCTTATAAGATTTGTCATTTATTTTATATAGGAATTAGTTTATATAAAAGAAACTAGTTGGTAAATATATAAATGGTAGAATATTTTGTTTGAATATGGAAATTGGCATTTTTGCTGCTAAGCTTGGAATATAGAAGCCGAAAGGGAATTATTTAGTAAATCATTTTATGAATCATAAATTATATTGGTCAAGTTAGAAGAAATTTAGTAACCTTTAAAAGGAGAGGAAATTAGAGGAAAGTTATTTATTTATTTAATAATTGATTTAAATAACTAAATGGTTAATCGGTAAATTTAAATAAAATTATCGCAGGTTCGAATTTCATTCGAGAAGATTAGAAGCCGGTAATTTGGAGATAAACAGGATATTCGACAACTAAAATTCTGGTGAGTAAACCTCACTCACCATTTATTTAGAAATTATTTTTATATAGTTAAAAATAATTGTCTGTGCTTGTTTGAATGATGTCTGATTGTTTTGAAATATATATTAGTTATTTAGGATATATATATATATATATATATATATATATTGGGTTGATGATTGGTTGGATTCCCGCAGTCTCATTAGCGGATGCCCGCAGTTTCATAGCGGATGATTACCCTATACGCCCTACGCTATGATTAGTGGATGACCTTCATACCGCGATATCCTGCCTTGAAGCAGGATGGGTATTACTATGTTGACTAACATCTGTGGATGCGGGAAAACAGGTTGGAGGAATCCAACTGGATTCCTCAAAATATATTATCTGTTTGTTGTTTGTTTGATTTCATATATATTCCTATATGATGTGTTAAAAATCAAGTGATTGAAAATTGGTTGATTTGATTGTTTAAATATCACTGGGCTTGGGATATTGATTTATAAAAATATCAAAAAAGGGTACTTGGAATTTAAAAGGGGAATTCTATTTTTATAAATAGAATTTGAATTTTAAATGAAGTATAGAAACATTAACTTGTTTTGAATATATATATAAACAAGTAAATTGAATCGGATTTATAAACTTTGTTTATAAAAGGAAAAGATGGAATTTGAATCGGATTTATAAACTTTGTTTATAAAAGGAAAAGATGGAATTTGAATCGGATTTATAAACTTTGTTTATAAAAGGAAAAGATGGAATTTGAATCGGATTTATAAACTTTGTTTATAAAAGGAAAAGATGGAAATTGAATCGGATTTATAAACTTTGTTTATAAAAGGAAAAGATGGAATTTGAATCGAATTTATAAACTTGGTTTATAAAAGGAAAAGATGGAATTTGAATCGAATTTATAAACGTTGTTTATAAATGGAAAGATGGGATTTGAATTGAAGTTATAAACGTTGTTTATAAATAAATGCAGAGAATTCAAATAGAATTTGAATAGATTTGAATATAGAAATTCAAATGGACTTTAAACTATAGATTTGAATATAGAAATTCAAATGGACTTTAAACTATAGATTTGAATATAGAAATTCAAATGGACTTTAAACAATAGATTTGAATATAGAAATTCAAATGGACTTTAAACTATAGAATTTGCAAATAGAATTCAAATGAAGTTAAATAAAGAGAATTCAAATAGAATTGAATTGGAATTTGAATAAGAAGTCGATAAGGGAACGAGAGTATGAGTATAATTAGAATTTGTTAATATGCAGTTAAAATATATTTGAACATGTCATGTTCAAATATGAAGGTGAAATAGACTGAAAAGTTAAGTAACAGATTTAATTAACAAATTGAGTTAAAACGATTGGTATAGTTAAAATAGATTGGACAGGTATTAATATACAGGAGACAGGGTTGGAATAAAGTGTTAGAAGTTATATAAATAGAATGCCCGACAAAAAGGTACGTATTTAATTTCCATATGAGATTTTATGCGCCGTATCGGCTAGCCGCTTGGCTTTTTCTTTTTCTTTTTGAGATGAGAAGGACCGGGAAAGCTATTTGAAATTTCCCGATGCTCCCGGTACAAAGGAGGTTATGGCGAATTTTTCCGGGAATTTAAGGAGATAGAATATTTTTAAGATAATTTGATAGATAGAAATTAACATATCAAAAGATATAGAAGTCGATAAGAAAACGAACTTAGAAATAGAATAGTATAATCAAAAAGGAAGTATAAGAATAAAATCTAGAAAGATTAGAAAGAGAAAATGTATATGTGTTTGAAGGTGAATAATCAGTTGTATGGTATTGATTATTCGAGTAAGTAGTCTTGTCTGTTTTGACGTTAAATGTTATTCAGTCAAGGTCTGAGAGGTAATTATACCCCAACTTGGTTGATTTCATGATATACCGATAAGTAGCAAGATTCAGGCTCGAAGATCAATGTGGAATAAGAATTAGTTAAATACTGTATTTGGGTTGTCGTAACGATGTTTTACACAACATCTGTTTTAACCCAAATATGTGCAAAGCTTGGAAATAGAATAATGAACGTTTCCTAAGTATAGGAATAAACGAGATTGGAAATGTTTTCCAAAGAACGTAAAAGGGAAATATGGTTATTGAAATATTTGATTAACAAATATTGATAAAGAAATAGAAAAGAGATTTAATTAATGGAATATTAATTAAAGGCTCAGTAAGTGTTGGATGTTTGGATGAACACTTGTTTTATTCGATAGTTAAATCATCGACTATCGAAACACTTGTTTTTATTCGATAGTTAAATCACAGACTATCGAAGTTTTGACCATCGTTGTCAATATGGAGAGACCGGTTGGATTATTATCCGAAGAACCACTCCATATCGGCAGTAGCGTGCGAATCAGATTATATAAAGATAATCGAAGACGGAGTGGAGTGCAAAGACTTTTTCTATTAATAGAAATAGTGCCTTCAGTTCATCCTGTTCCTGGGTGGCTTGTATGGATGAAGGTCTGACAGAGTATTTCCAGAAAGGTCACGTACATTGATTTCTTCAACCGTACCAAGAGTGGAAGCGGAGAAGGAAACTTCTTTTAGCTAACACGTAATGTACTGTTGTAGACGTCAATCGGTGATTTGATGGATTTGACGATGTGGCATTCAAAGTGAATCTGGTATGATGATAAAGCGTAGCTTCTAGCCTCATCATCCGGTAAATGACAGAAATCGGGCAAGTAGCATGGCTATGTAGGTCGCACCTATTAGGGTGTATAATCACCTGATCTAGAGTTTCATTTACTTCTAAAAATCTATTGTCGATGCTGTTCCATTCGGGAAACGGTTGCTGATCCCAATCGTTGGTGATATACATTCGATACACTCAAGCGAAATGAGTGGTCGGTCATGTGTGGCTGAGTTGCAAGATGTTCTTGTTGAACTCGGTGTATTCTCCTCTAGAGATATACCAGCGGAAGGTGGTTCCATACCTTGTCATAGTTGGAAATCCATTACCCAATACGTGCTTGCGGTTTATGATTGTAATTATATATGTGGAACGTGAGATGCAAACGTTCCACTAGATTGTTATCTACTTGATTTAGACATTATTATAATATCAAAAGAGTTTGATATAAAGTTGAATCAAGTGTTTGGATTTTCATAAGGGAAAAACCCGTTCCGTGTTATGCGGCGTGGTCTTATGAGATATCATTTAGTTTTCTGAAACTGTTTTAAACTGTTTACTCATACCAGTCCCATGACTGACCCGGAGTTTATTTGTTTTGTTCTACCTAAACTCTTGGGTGCCTAAATTTGTACGGCCAGTCAAGTAGTTCAGGATTTTTCAGATATATCTAAAGCAGCTTGGAGCAGGAGGCTTCAACGTCATCTAGTTATAGTGTTGTTCCGTTGTGTTGTAAGTGTTTTACTCTGATAAGTGTATGTTATACAATTGAGATTTTGTATTTCAAAGATATGATATATTATATTTTGTTCCGCTGCGATGTGAGATTCTGTGTTGTTATTTCTGTTCTTCTTCTACCTCTTTCTTATAAAAAAAAAATGTTTCGTATTTTCGTGATATTTGGGTTGGACGTATGATGTATATAGTCAACTCTGATGTTGCAGATTTGCTGGTCATTATAGTTGGTATCAGAGCTTAGGTTGAGTGAATACCTAGGCTTGTTGGAATTGTGCTCATTAGAGATAGGATCAGTAGTATCCTAGAATGAGTTTAGTGTATATATATACGAGAGAGCGTACTTGTTATTTGATATAAAAACTGTTTTATATTGTGTTGACTAGTCTGTTGAGTGGATTATAAATTTTGGTCGAATCGTGGGACGCCACGATGTCGATAGGAGTTTATAAACACTTGAACAGGAGATTGGACACGATATTGTTTTTAAATAGTTGAATTGATTGTTAGGATTATAATCGAATTAGATTATAAAACAGAAATAGTTATATATAACCAATGGAATTTGTATATGAAATCAAATATACAAATGTGATAAATTGAAATTGAATTCAAACCAGAATTAAGAATTTAAAATCCTGGGAGTTTGGGAAAATATTTTTTCAAAATGAATGTCAAGTGATATAGCACTGGACTCACTTCAGTGGCTGGGAAATAATTCTGATGATGGTCGCAACATCACCAGTGTTCATTTTCAAGTTTCTAAGTGACGAATTGCTGCCTTAGAAAAGTTTTGATGGAAATTTGTTTGAAAAGAAACAAGTTGTTTGAAAATTCAAATGTTTTGAATTTGGGATATATATAAATATATGTATATATTTATATTACTTCAAAGGAATTTTGAAATTTGAATTGGAATATAGATTCCAAATAGAAGTGAAATGGGAATTGGAATATAGATTTCAAATAGAAGTAAAATAAAGGAATTTGAATATATATATAATTCAAATAGAAGTGAAATGGAATTTGAATTCAAAGGAATTCAAATGGATTTGAATAAAGAAAAGTCAAATAGAGATTTGAATATTTGAATTCAAAAGGAATTTGGTTAAATAGAATTTCAAAGAAAATATAAAGTTTCAAATAGAATTTGAATTCAACGGAGTTAAAATAGAATTTGAATTCAAAGGAGTTAAAATTGAAATTGAACAAAGGAATTTAAATAGAAGTTGAATAGAGGATTTCAAATGGAATTTGAATAAGGGATTTGAAATGGTTTTGAATAAAGGATTTCAAATAGAAATTGAAAATAAGAAATTCAAATGGAATTTGAATATTGTAAATGTATAGGATTTGAAAATTTGAAGTGAAATAGATTGGGAATATTATGTTGAAATGGAAAATGGATTTGATATATATTAAAAATATATCAGAATGAAGTTGAATTTATTATAAACGAAGTTAAAACGTTTATATTTATAAATATAATTAAAACGAGCTCGCTATAGCGCGGCAGTTCGTAAATTGGCGATTCGAACTTCAATTTAGTATACAGAACTCAATTGAAGTCGGAATTCTTCGAAACAAGAATCGTCGGGACCGGTTGAACAATAGTTTTCTAATGAAAGAGAAAAATTTGGATTTCGTCGTATAGATTTTGAGTTATGTCAAAATCAAATTTTTAGAAAAGCAGCGCCAGAACCATTAGAAAACCATAACGGTTTAATTAAATAAATAAAAGGATTTTTAGGAAATAAAATCCGAATTGGCATTAGAAAAATCCAGACTGGAAATATAAAATAAATATGAACTCCAGTGAAGTAAGTGAAATGATTTTTAAGACAAAAATCATATTTTAAATGGTTAAATAGAATTAACGAAATTGAAGAATAATTAGTTAAAGAAAATTTGAATCGAAATTGGGTTTTTGGATAAGTAAAAGAGATTGAGAATTTATATTCGAAATCGAATATATAACTCGAGTTGAAAATATAATTAGATTAGTTTATAATTAAGTTGACATATATTTGCACAAGTCATATTCAAATATGAAGGTGAAATAGGCAAAACGGTTAATTAGCAACTAGTTAATGGGAATTTGAATGATTGAAATTAAATTTAACTTAAGTTAAATGGATCGAAATGAATAAATTGAGTAAAATCAATGTGAATGAAATATGAATTGGGTGTGAATAAAGGAAATATATTTGTAACACAAATACAAAGGAAGTTATGTGCAAACAAATAGAAGGAGAAATATTTGTAAAAACATTTACAAATAGAATTTAGAAGGGAATATTTGTAAAAACCTTTACAAATAGATTCAATGGAAATATTTATTTATAAAAGAAATAAATAGAATGTTATAAATGAGATATTTATTTGTTAAATAAATAGAATTAATCAAAGGAATATTCAGGAGATGAATAGAAAATGGAAATCTGTTTTTAACAGATAAATGGAAAGGTTAATTTATAAATAACAGTTTATAAATTAAATTGAATATTTATCATTGGATAGATGAAATATATAAGTCTGAACTTATATAGAGAAGAGATATTGGTTTTTAACACCGATAGTTTTAAATAGAAGAGGTACACAACACTTGTATAAGTGAAATAACGCTATTAAAGAGAACATTTATAAAGTGAAGAACCGTTACTAAAAGTAAATCTTTATAAATGAATAATCGTTATCCAGTAGAAGTTATTCGAATAGAAATAATCGATTAGAGTTAGAATAAATCGATTAAAGTAAGAATTAACCAGTTAGAGTTAATCAGTTAGGGTTAATCCGTAGAGTTAATTTGAATATTAGTTATTCAATTAGAATTTATTGAATATTTGTTATTCAAATTAAGAGTAACCAGATGGAGTTAATTGAACATAGTTAATCGAATTAGGATTTAATTGAATGTTAGTTATTCAATTAAAGTTGATCGAATATAGTTATTGAGATAGAATTAGCCAAACATAGTTACTCAGGATAAGTTGCCATTTCGTACGACTGCTAGCGTAATTTGCAAGGCTGCAGATAACCTAGGGCGGTCGGATGTTTCCTGGGGGAATCAGGCGTAACCATTGTGATCGCTGCGATCTAGAGTCAAGCAAATGGAGTTAAATCGAATATTAGTTTATTCTAATAGAATTAAAGGAGTTAATCGAATAGGAGTTATTCGAACAAAGTTGAAAGGAGTTAATCGAATATTGGTTATTCAGATAGAATTAAAGGAGTTAATCGAATATTGGTTATTCAGATAGAATTAAAGGAGTTAATCGAATAGGAGTTATTCGAATAAAGTTGAAAGGAGTTATCGATTATTAGTTAATCGAAGGAGTTATCGATTATTTGTTAATCGAAATGAGTTATCGATTATAGTTTAATTGAAAAGAGTTATCGATTAGTTTAATCGAAGTGAGTTATAGAATATTAGTTTAATCGAAGGAGTTATCAAATTTAGTTATTCGATGGAGTTAATCGAAAAGAGTTAAATCCAATAGAGTTAATTGATAAGAGAAAATTGAATAGAGTAAATCGAATATAGTTTATTCAAAGAAAGGTTTTCGAATCAAGTTATTCGAAAGAGAGATTATCGAATATAGTTATTCGAAGGGAGGAGTTATCGAATTGGGATTTATTCAAAAGAGAGTTACGTAAGGAAGTTTGAAATGTTGAGTATCAACATAAATAAATTTTGAAAAGTTAATGGGTTTGTAGCACTTTTTCTACCTTAGCAATTTCGAGGACGAAATTATTTTAAGTGGGGAAGATTGTAATGACCCGGATCCTTATGGGTTAATTTTTAAATTTATTTAATATGGATTTAAATATCGAGTTAAGTAAATAAATCAATTTTTATAGGGAGTTATCGATTTAAAAATCAATTTCAATTTAATATTGAAAATATTAAATTATCAGAATAAGAAAATGGATTTAGTTGAATTCAAATTTTAATTTGAATTGAAAACAGTTCAAGTAATTAATATGAAATTTTAACGGTAATAATATTTGAATATTATCAAGGAGAATAAATAGTTTGAAATTTAAATTATATCAATTTAAATTAATATCTTCATAGACGATCGAATTGGACTTCGTGACATATCCCAGTTTGTCCGGAATGGTGGTTAAACCCTAGAATTGACAGTTATTGTGGTCAGAAAGGAGTTGGTATCACGAAGTAATTTAAATTTAAGGATACCAGTTTTTAAAGAATTTAAAATAAAATAAAATATTTTAAAGTGAATTCTTTTTTTTTTTGTGGACTAAAAACCGAAACCCGTGTCCTTATTTATCTCCACCAAATAAAACATGTCGTGCTTCCTTTATAACCACAAAGAAAATGGCCTTGCTATTCATATTGATACCGCACCCTTCCTTTATAAAATCGAGCCATCTCCTTTGAAATTCTTCTTCTGGAAATCGAGCTTAAGCAATTAAAATGGTCGCTACCCCCTTTCCTTTATTTCATTTCAGAACCCAAGCCCCCACAGTTAAATCCGCTCCCTCAAAATCGCTCCCATCTCCTCTCTCTAAAATCGAAGTTCAACCTGAGGCCTTCGTTCGAAGTAGGTGTTCATGGGTTTTGGGGAAGCACCATAAGTTTAGGCGATGAGGTTAAGTGCGATTCTAGCGCTCGACAGAAGCTCTTCGAACTAGGGTTGGCCGAGTTCGTGATTGGTGGTATCGAGCGTTGGACTGAAGGCGTAGTTGGAAGAAGCACGGGGTCTTTTCAAGGCTGCGAGGTGCTTTAGGAAGCAAGGGCGTGTTTTGGGAGTAGCGTTGGTATCAGGCGAAGGAAGGAGGAAGCGCGATTTCATGAACGCGACAGGAAGTGGAGCTCCATCTTATTGAGTTGTTTAGTTTCCTATAGCCGCGTTAACGGAAATGGAATCCAAAAATCGAACCCGAAGATGTCGTGGTTTCTGCAGTGGATTTAGGACACGGAGTCCGACTATTAGGAGAGGCGACGTTTGTAATTCATTTTCTGGTGATGTTAAGGATCGATTTCTAAAGTTGAACAAGGGTTGTGTTGCTGTGAACAAGAATTTGAGGGATAAAGGATTATAAGGTAATTTATTTTAGTTTAACTAGTAAATAATATAATTAGGATTTTTATTTTAGAAATTAGTTTATAAAATTGGTCATTTAAAATGAATAGAAATTAGTTTATAAAATTGGTCATTTATTTTATAGAAATTAGTTTATAAAATTGGTCATTTAAAATGAATAGAAATTAGTTTATAAAATTGGTCATTTATTTTATGGGAATTAGCTTATAAGATTTGTCATTTATTTTATATAGGAATTAGTTTATATAAAAGAAACTAGTTGGTAAATATATAAATGGTAGAATATTTTGTTTGAATATGGAAATTGGCATTTTTGCTGCTAAGCTTGGAATATAGAAGCCGTAAGGGAATTATTTAGTAAATCATTTTATGAATCATAAATTATATTGGTCAAGTTAGAAGAAATTTAGTAACCTTTAAAAGGAGAGGAAATTAGAGGAAAGTTATTTATTTATTTAATAATTGATTTAAATAACTAAATGGTTAATCGGTAAATTTAAATAAAATTATCGCAGGTTCGAATTTCATTCGAGAAGATTAGAAGCCGGTAATTTGGAGATAAACAGGATATTCGACAACTAAAATTCTGGTGAGTAAACCTCACTCACCATTTATTTAGAAATTATTTTTATATAGTTAAAAATAATTGTCTGTGCTTGTTTGAATGCTGTCTGATTGTTTTGAAATATATATTAGTTATTTAGGATATATATATATATATATATATATATATATATATATATATATATATATATATACATATATATATATATATATTGGGTTGATGATTGGTTGGGTTCCCGCAGTCTCATTAGCGGATGCCCGCAGTTTCATAGCGAATGATTACCCTATACGCCCCACGCTATGATTAGTGGATGACCTTCATACCGCGATATCCTGCCTCGAAGCAGGATGGGTATTACTATGTTGACTAACATCTGTGGATGCGGGAAAACAGGTTGGAGGAATCCAACTGGATTCCTCAAAATATATTATCTGTTTGTTGTTTGTTTGAGTTCATATATATTCCTATATGATGTGTTAAAAATCAAGTGATTGAAAATTGGTTGATTTGATTGTTTGAATATCACTGGGCTTGGGATATTGATTTATAAAAATATCAAAAAAGGGTACTTGGAATTTAAAAGGGGAATTCTATTTTTATAAATAGAATTTGAATTTTAAATGAAGTATAGAAACATTAACTTGTTTTGAATATATATATAAACAAGTAAATTGAATCGGATTTATAAACTTTGTTTATAAAAGGAAAAGATGGAATTTGAATCGGATTTATAAACTTTGTTTATAAAAGGAAAAGATGGAATTTGAATCGGATTTATAAACTTTGTTTATAAAAGGAAAAGATGGAATTTGAATCGGATTTATAAACTTTGTTTATAAAAGGAAAAGATGGAATTTGAATCGGATTTATAAACTTTGTTTATAAAAGGAAAAGATGGAAATTGAATCGGATTTATAAACTTTGTTTATAAAAGGAAAAGATGGAATTTGAATCGAATTTATAAACTTGGTTTATAAAAGGAAAAGATGGAATTTGAATCGAATTTATAAACGTTGTTTATAAATGGAAAGATGGGATTTGAATTGAAGTTATAAAAGTTGTTTATAAATAAATGCAGAGAATTCAAATAGAATTTGAATAGATTTGAATATAGAAATTCAAATGGACTTTAAACTATAGATTTGAATATAGAAATTCAAATGGACTTTAAACTATAGATTTGAATATAGAAATTCAAATGGACTTTAAACAGTAGATTTGAATATAGAAATTCAAATGGACTTTAAACTATAGAATTTGCAAATAGAATTCAAATGAAGTTAAATAAAGAGAATTCAAATAGAATTGAATTGGAATTTGAATAAGAAGTCGATAAGGGAATGAGAGTATGAGTATAATTAGAATTTGTTAATATGCAGTTAAAATATATTTGAACATGTCATGTTCAAATATGAAGGTGAAATAGACTGAAAAGTTAAGTAACAGATTTAATTAACAAATTGAGTTAAAACGATTGGTATAGTTAAAATAGATTGGATAGGTATTAATATATAGGAGACAGGGTTGGAATAAAGTGTTAGAAGTTATATAAATAGAATGCCCGACAAAAAGGTACGTATTTAATTTCCATATGAGATTTTATGCGCCGTATCGGCTAGCCGCTTGGCATTTTCTTTTTCTTTTTGAGATGAGAAGGACCGGGAAAGCTATTTGAAATTTCCCGATGCTCCCGGTACAAAGGAGGTTATGGCGAATTTTTCCGGGAATTTAAGGAGATAGAATATTTTTAAGATAATTTGATAGTTAGAAATTAACATATCAAAAGATATAGAAGTCGATAAGAAAACGAACTTAGAAATAGAATAGTATAATCAAAAAGGAAGTATAAGAATAAAATCTAGAAAGATTAGAAAGAGAAAATGTATATGTGTTTGAAGGTGAATAATCAGTTGTATGGTATTGATTATTCGAGTAAGTAGTCTTGTCTGTTTTGACGTTAAATGTTATTCAGTCAAGGTCTGAGAGGTAATTATACCCCAACTTGGTTGATTTCATGATATACCGATAAGTAGCAAGATTCAGGCTCGAAGATCAATGTGGAATAAGAATTAGTTAAATACTGTATTTGGGTTGTCGTAACGATGTTTTACACAACATCTGTTTTAACCCAAATATGTGCAAAGCTTGGAAATAGAATAATGA
Organism: Allium sativum; assembly: GCA_030737875.1. Lineage (NCBI taxonomy): Eukaryota > Viridiplantae > Streptophyta > Magnoliopsida > Asparagales > Amaryllidaceae > Allium > Allium sativum. The sequence continues at coordinate 340,361,677 of CM060912.1, forward strand.
ACGTTTCCTAAGTATAGGAATAAACGAGATTGGAAATGTTTTCCAAAGAACGTAAAAGGGAAATATGTTTATTGAAATATTTGATTAACAAATATTGATAAAGAAATAGAAAAGAGATTTAATTAATGGAATATTAATTAAAGGCTCAGTAAGTGTTGGATGTTTGGATGAACACTTGTTTTATTCGATAGTTAAATCATCGACTATCGAAACACTTGTTTTTATTCGATAGTTAAATCACAGACTATCGAAGTTTTGACCATCGTTGTCAATATGGAGAGACCGGTTGGATTATTATCCGAAGAACCACTCCATATCGGCAGTAGCGTGCGAATCAGATTATATAAAGATAATCGAAGACGAAGTAGAATGTAAGGACTTTTTCTATTAATAGAAATAGTGCCTTCAGTTCATCCTGTTCCTGGGTGGCTTGTATGGATGAAGGTCTGACAGAGTATTTCCAGAAAGGTCACGTACATTGATTTCTTCAACCGTACCAAGAGTGGAAGCGGAGAAGGAAACTTCTTTTAGCTAACACGTAATGTACTGTTGTAGACGTCAATCGGTGATTTGATGGATTCGACGATGTGGCATTCAAAGTGAATCTGGTATGATGATAAAGCGTAGCTTCTAGCCTCATCATCCGGTAAATGACAGAAATCGGGCAAGTAGCATGGCTATGTAGGTCGCACCTATTAGGGTGTATAATCACTTGATCTAGAGTTTCATTTACTTCTAAAAATCTATTGTCGATGCTGTTCCATTCGGGAAACGGTTGCTGATCCCAATCGTTGGTGATATACAATCGATACACTCAAGCGAAATGAGTGGTCGGTCATGTGTGGCTGAGTTGCAAGATGTTCTTGTTGAACTCGGTGTATTCTCCTCTAGAGATATACCAGCGGAAGGTGGTTCCATACCTTGTCATAGTTGGAAATCCATTACCCAATACGTGCTTGCGGTTTATGATTGTAATTATATATGTGGAACGTGAGATGCAAACGTTCCACTAGATTGTTATCTACTTGATTTAGACATTATTATAATATCAAAAGAGTTTGATATAAAGTTGAATCAAGTATTTGGATTTTCATAAGGGAAAAACCCGTTCCGTGTTATGCGGCGTGGTCTTATGAGATATCATTTAGTTTTCTGAAACTGTTTTAAACTGTTTACTCATACCAGTCCCATGACTGACCCGGAGTTTATTTGTTTTGTTCTACCTAAACTCTTGGGTGCCTAAATTTGTACGGGCAGTCAAGTAGTTCAGGATTTTTCAGATATATCTAACGGAGCTTGGAGCAGGAGGCTTCAACGTCATCTAGTTATAGTGTTGTTCCGTTGTGTTGTAAGTGTTTTACTCTGATAAGTGTATGTTATACAATTGAGATTTTGTATTTCAAAGATATGATATATTATATTTTGTTCCGCTGCGATGTGAGATTCTGTGTTGTTATTTCTGTTCTTCTTCTACCTCTTTCTTCTAAAAAAAAAATGTTTCGTATTTTCGTGATATTTGGGTTGGACGTATGATGTATATAGTCAACTCTGATGTTGCAGATTTGCTGGTCATTACAGTTGGTATCAGAGCTTAGGTTGAGCGAATACCTAGGCTTGTTGGAATTGTGCTCATTAGAGATAGGATCAGTAGTATCCTAGAATGAGTTTAGTGTATATATATATACGAGAGAGCGTACTTGTTATTTGATATAAAAACTGTTTTATATTGTGTTGACTAGTCTGTTGAGTGGATTATAAATTTTGGTCGAATCGTGGGACGCCACGATGTCGATAGGAGTTTATAAACACTTGAACAGGAGATTGGACACGATATTGTTTTTAAATAGTTGAATTGATTGTTAGGATTATAATCGAATTAGATTATAAAACAGAAATAGTTATATATAACCAATGGAATTTGTATATGAAATCAAATATACAAATGTGATAAATTGAAATTGAATTCAAACCAGAATTAAGAATTTAAAATCCTGGGAGTTTGGGAAAATATTTTTTTAAAATGAATGTCAAGTGATATAGCACTGGACTCACTTCAGTGGCTGGGAAATAATTCTGATGATGGTCGCAACATCACCAGTGTTCATTTTCAAGTTTCTAAGTGACGAATTGCTGCCTTAGAAAAGTTTTGATGGAAATTTGTTTGAAAAGAAACAAGTTGTTTGAAAATTCAAATGTTTTGAATTTGGGATATATATAAATATATGTATATATTTATATTACTTCAAAGGAATTTTGAAATTTGAATTGGAATATAGATTCCAAATAGAAGTGAAATGGGAATTGGAATATAGATTTCAAATAGAAGTAAAATAAAGGAATTTGAATATATATATAATTCAAATAGAAGTGAAATGGAATTTGAATTCAAAGGAATTCAAATGGATTTGAATAAAGAAAAGTCAAATAGAGATTTGAATATTTGAATTCAAATGGAATTTGGTTAAATAGAATTTCAAAGAAAATATAAAGTTTCAAATAGAATTTGAATTCAACGGAGTTAAAATAGAATTTGAATTCAAAGGAGTTAAAATTGAAATTGAACAAAGGAATTTAAATAGAAGTTGAATAAAGGATTTCAAATGGAATTTGAATAAGGGATTTGAAATGGTTTTGAATAAAGGATTTCAAATAGAAATTGAAAATAAGAAATTCAAATGGAATTTGAATATTGTAAATGTATAGGATTTGAAAATTTGAAGTGAAATAGATCGGGAATATTATGTTGAAATGGAAAATGGATTTGATATATATTAAAAATATATCAGAATGAAGTTGAATTTATTATAAACGAAGTTAAAACGTTTATATTTATAAATATAATTAAAACGAGCTCGCTATAGCGTGGCAGTTCGTAAATTGGCGATTCGAACTTCAATTTAGTATACAGAACTCAATTGAAGTCGGAATTCTTCGAAACAAGAATCGTCGGGACCGGTTGAACAATAGTTTTCTAATGAAAGAGAAAAATTTGGATTTCGTCGTATAGATTTTGAGTTATGTCAAATCAAATTTTTAGAAAAGCAGCGCCAGAACCATTAGAAAACCATAACGGTTTAATTAAATAAATAAAAGGATTTTTAGGAAATAAAATCCGAATTGGCATTAGAAAAATTCAGACTGAAAATATAAAATAAATATGAACTCCAGTGAAGTAAGTGAAATGATTTTTAAGACAAAAATCATATTTTAAATGGTTAAATAAAATTAACGAAATTGAAGAATAATTAGTTAAAGAAAATTTGAATCGAAATTGGGTTTTTGGATAAGTAAAAGAGATTGAGAATTTATATTCGAAATCGAATATATAACTCGAGTTGAAAATATAATTAGATTAGTTTATAATTAAGTTGACATATATTTGCACAAGTCATATTCAAATATGAAGGTGAAATAGGCAAAACGGTTAATTAGCAACTAGTTAATGGGAATTTGAATGATTGAAATTAAATTTAACTTAAGTTAAATGGATCGAAATGAATAAATTGAGTAAAATCAATGTGAATGAAATATGAATTGGGTGTGAATAAAGGAAATATATTTGTAACACAAATACAAAGGAAGTTATGTGCAAACAAATAGAAGGAGAAATATTTGTAAAAACATTTACAAATAGAATTTAGAAGGGAATATTTGTAAAAATCTTTACAAATAGATTCAATGGAAATATTTATTTATAAAAGAAATAAATAGAATGTTATAAATGAGATATTTATTTGTTAAATAAATAGAATTAATCAAAGGAATATTCAGGAGATGAATAGAAAATGGAAATCTGTTTTTAACAGATAAATGGAAAGGTTAATTTATAAATAACAGTTTATAAATTAAATTGAATATTTATCATTGGATAGATGAAATATATAAGTCTGACCTTATATAGAGAAGAGATATTGGTTTTTAACACCGATAGTTTTAAATAGAAGAGGTACACAACACTTGTATAAGTGAAATAACGCTATTAAAGAGAACATTTATAAAGTGAAGAACCGTTACTAAAAGTAAATCTTTATAAATGAATAATCGTTATCCAGTATAAGTTATTCGAATAGAAATAATCGATTAGAGTTAGAATAAATCGATTAAAGTAAGAATTAACCAGTTAGAGTTAATCAGTTAGGGTTAATCCGTAGAGTTAATTTGAATATTAGTTATTCAATTAGAATTTATTGAATATTTGTTATTCAAATTAAGAGTAACCAGATGGAGTTAATTGAACATAGTTAATCGAATTAGGATTTAATTGAATGTTAGTTATTCAATTAAAGTTGATCGAATATAGTTATTGAGATAGAATTAGCCAAACATAGTTACTCAGGATAAGTTGCCATTTCGTACGACTGCTAGCGTAATTTGCAAGGCTGCAGATAACCTAGGGCGGTCGGATGTTTCCTGGGGGAATCAGGCGTAACCATTGTGATCGCTGCGATCTAGAGTCAAGCAAATGGAGTTAAATCGAATATTAGTTTATTCGAATAGAATTAAAGGAGTTAATCGAATAGGAGTTATTCGAATAAAGTTGAAAGGAGTTAATCGAATATTGGTTATTCAGATAGAATTAAAGGAGTTAATCGAATATTGGTTATTCAGATAGAATTAAAGGAGTTAATCGAATAGGAGTTATTCGAATAAAGTTGAAAGGAGTTATCGATTATTAGTTAATCGAAGGAGTTATCGATTATTTGTTAATCGAAATGAGTTATCGATTATAGTTTAATTGAAAAGAGTTATCGATTAGTTTAATCGAAGTGAGTTATAGAATATTAGTTTAATCGAAGGAGTTATCAAATTTAGTTATTCGATGGAGTTAATCGAAAAGAGTTAAATCCAATAGAGTTAATTGATAAGAGTAAATTGAATAGAGTAAACCGAATATAGTTTATTCAAAGAAAGGTTTTCGAATCAAGTTATTCGAAAGAGAGATTATCGAATATAGCTATTCGAAGGGAGGAGTTATCGAATAGGGATTTATTCGAAAGAGAGTTACGTAAGGAAGTTTGAAATGTTGAGTATCAACATAAATAAATTTTGAAAAGATAATGGGTTTGTAGCACTTTTTCTACCTTAGCAATTTCGAGGACGAAATTATTTTAAGTGGGGAAGATTGTAATGACCCGGATCCTTATGGGTTAATTTTTAAATTTATTTAATATGGATTTAAATATTAAGTTAAGTAAATAAATCAATTTTTATGGGGAGTTATCGATTTAAAAATCAATTTCAATTTAATATTGAAAATATTAAATTATCAGAATAAGAAAATGGATTTAGTTGAATTCAAATTTTAATTTGAATTGAAAACAGTTCAAGTAATTAATATGAAATTTTAACGGTAATAATATTTGAATATTATCAAGGAGAATAAATAGTTTGAAATTTAAATTATATCAATTTAAATTAATATCTTCATAGACGATCGAATTGGACTTCGTGACATATCCCAGTTTGTCCGGAATGGTGGTTAAACCCTAGAATTGACAGTTATTGTGGTCAGAAAGGAGTTAGGTATCACGAAGTAATTTAAATTTAAGGATACCAGTTTTTAAAGAATTTAAAATAAAATAAAATATTTTAAAGTGAATTCTTTTTTTTTTTGTGGACTAAAAACCGAAACCCGTGTCCTTCTTTATCTCCACCAAATAAAACATGTCGTGCTCCCTTTATAACCACAAAGAAAATGGCCTTGCTGTTCATATTGATACCGCACCCTTCCTTTATAAAATCGAGCCATCTCCTTTGAAATTCTTCTTCTGGAAATCGAGCTTAAGAAATTAAAATGGTCGCTACCCCCTTTCCTTTATTTCATTTCAGAACCCAAGCCCCCACAGTTAAATCCGCTCCCTCAAAATCGCTCCCATCTCCTCTTTCTAAAATCGAAGTTCAACCTGAGGCCTTCGTTCGAAGTAGGTGTTCATGGGTTTTGGGGAAGCACCATAAGTTTAGGCGATGAGGTTAAGTGCGATTCTAGCGCTCGACAGAAGCTCTTCGAACTAGGGTTGGCCGAGTTCGTGATTGGTGGTATCGAGCGTAGGACTGAAGGCGTAGTTGGAAGAAGCACGGGGTCTTTTCAAGGCTGCGAGGTGCTTCAGGAAGCAAGGGTGTGTTTTGGGAGTAGCGTTGGTATCAGGCGAAGGAAGGAGGAAGCGCGATTTCATGAACGCGACAGGAAGTGGAGCTCCATCTTATTGAGTTGTTTAGTTTCCTATAGCCGCGTTAATGGAATCCAAAAATCGAACCCGAAGATGTCGTGGTTTCTGCAGTGGATTTAGGACACGGAGTCCGACTATTAGGAGAGGCGACGTTTGTAATTCATTTTCTGGTGATGTTAAGGATCGATTTCTAAAGTTGAACAAGGGTTGTGTTGTTGTGAACAAGAATTTGAGGGATAAAGGATTATAAGGTAATTTATTTTAGTTTAACTAGTAAATAATATAATTAGGATTTTTATTTTAGAAATTAGTTTATAAAATTGGTCATTTAAAATGAATAGAAATTAGTTTATAAAATTGGTCATTTATTTTATAGAAATTAGTTTATAAAATTGGTCATTTAAAATGAATAGAAATTAGTTTATAAAATTGGTCATTTATTTTATAGGAATTAGTTTATAAGATTTGTCATTTATTTTATATAGGAATTAGTTTATATAAAAGAAACTAGTTGGTAAATATATAAATGGTAGAATATTTTGTTTGAATATGGAAATTGGCATTTTTGCTGCTAAGCTTGGAATATAGAAGCCGAAAGGGAATTATTTAGTAAATCATTTTATGAATCATAAATTATATTGGTCAAGTTAGAAGAAATTTAGTATCCTTTAAAAGGAGAGGAAATTAGAGGAAAGTTATTTATTTATTTAATAATTGATTTAAATAACTAAATGGTTAATCGGTAAATTTAAATAAAATTATCGCAGGTTCGAATTTCATTCGAGAAGATTAGAAGCCGGTAATTTGGAGATAAACAGGATATTCGACAACTAAAATTCTGGTGAGTAAACCTCACTCACCATTTATTTAGAAATTATTTTTATATAGTTAAAAATAATTGTATGTGCTTGTTTGAATGCTGTCTGATTGTTTTGAAATATATATTAGTTATTTAGGATATATATATATATATATATATATATATATATATATTGGGTTGATGATTGGTTGGATTCCCTATATTGGGTTGATGATTGGTTGGATTCCCGCAGTCTCATTAGCGGATGCCCGCAGTTTCATAGCGGATGATTACCCTATACGCCCCACGCTATGATTAGTGGATGACCTTCATACCGCGATATCCTGCCTCGAAGCAGGATGGGTATTACTATGTTGACTAACATTTGTGGATGCGGGAAAACAGGTTGGAGGAATCCAACTGGATTCCTCAAAATATATTATCTGTTTGTTGTTTGTTTGATTTCATATATATTCCTATATGATGTGTTAAAAATCAAGTGATTGAAAATTGGTTGATTTGATTGTTTGAATATCACTGGGCTTGGGATATTGATTTATAAAAATATCAAAAAAGGGTACTTGGAATTTAAAAGGGGAATTCTATTTTTATAAATAGAATTTGAATTTTAAATGAAGTATAGAAACATTAACTTGTTTTGAATATATATATATAAACAAGTAAATTGAATCGGATTTATAAACTTTGTTTATAAAAGGAAAAGATGGAATTTGAACCGGATTTATAAACTTTGTTTATAAAAGGAAAAGATGGAATTTGAATCGGATTTATAAACTTTGTTTATAAAAGGAAAAGATGGAATTTGAATCGGATTTATAAACTTTGTTTATAAAAGGAAAAGATGGAATTTGAATCGGATTTATAAACTTTGTTTATAAAAGGAAAAGATGGAATTTGAATCAGATTTATAAACTTTGTTTATAAAAGGAAAAGATGGAAATTGAATCGGATTTATAAACTTTGTTTATAAAAGGAAAAGATGGAATTTGAATCGAATTTATAAACTTGGTTTATAAAAGGAAAAGATGGAATTTGAATCGAATTTATAAACGTTGTTTATAAATGGAAAGATGGGATTTTAATTAAAGTTATAAACGTTGTTTATAAATAAATGCAGAGAATTCAAATAGAATTTGAATAGATTTGAATATAGAAATTCAAATGGACTTTAAACTATAGATTTGAATATAGAAATTCAAATGGACTTTAAACTATAGATTTGAATATAGAAATTCAAATGGACTTTAAACAATAGATTTGAATATAGAAATTCAAATGGACTTTAAACTATAGAATTTGCAAATAGAATTCAAATGAAGTTAAATAAAGAGAATTCAAATAGAATTGAATTGGAATTTGAATAAGAAGTCGATAAGGGAACGAGAGTATGAGTATAATTAGAATTTGTTAATATGCAGTTAAAATATATTTGAACATGTCATGTTCAAATATGAAGGTGAAATAGACTGAAAAGTTAAGTAACAGATTTAATTAACAAATTGAGTTAAAACGATTGGTATAGTTAAAATAGATTGGATAGGTATTAATATATAGGAGACAGGGTTGGAATAAAGTGTTAGAAGTTATATAAATAGAATGCCCGACAAAAAGGTACGTATTTAATTTCCATATGAGATTTTATGCGCCGTATCGGCTAGCCGCTTGGCATTTTCTTTTTCTTTTTGAGATGAGAAGGACCGGGAAAGCTATTTGAAATTTCCCGATGCTCCCGGTACAAAGGAGGTTATGGCGAATTTTTTCGGGAATTTAAGGAGATAGAATATTTTTAAGATAATTTGATAGTTAGAAATTAACATATCAAAAGATATAGAAGTCGATAAGAAAACGAACTTAGAAATAGAATAGTATAATCAAAAAGGAAGTATAAGAATAAAATCTAGAAAGATTAGAAAGAGAAAATGTATATGTGTTTGAAGGTGAATAATCAGTTGTATGGTATTGATTATTCGAGTAAGTAGTCTTGTCTGTTTTGACGTTAAATGTTATTCAGTCAAGGTCTGAGAGGTAATTATACCCCAACTTGGTTGATTTCATGATATACCGATAAGTAGCAAGATTCAGGCTCGAAGATCAATGTGGAATAAGAATTAGTTAAATACTGTATTTGGGTTGTCGTAACGATGTTTTACACAACATCTGTTTTAACCCAAATATGTGCAAAGCTTGGAAATAGAATAATGAACGTTTCCTAAGTATAGGAATAAACGAGATTGGAAATGTTTTCCAAAGAACGTAAAAGGGAAATATGGTTATTGAAATATTTGATTAACAAATATTGATAAAGAAATAGAAAAGAGATTTAATTAATGGAATATTAATTAAAGGCTCAGTAAGTGTTGGATGTTTGGATGAACACTTGTTTTATTCGATAGTTAAATCATCGACTATCGAAACACTTGTTTTTATTCGATATTTAAATCACAGACTATCGAAGTTTTGACCATCGTTGTCAATATGGAGAGACCGGTTGGATTATTATCCGAAGAACCACTCCATATCGGCAGTAGCGTGCGAATCAGATTATATAAAGATAATCGAAGACGGAGTAGAGTGCAAGGACTTTTTCTATTAATAAAAATAGTGCCTTCAATTCATCCTGTTCCTGGGTGGCTTGTATGGATGAAGGTCTGACAGAGTATTTCCAGAAAGGTCACGTACATTGATTTCTTCAACCGTACCAAGAGTGGAAGCGGAGAAGGAAACTTCTTTTAGCTAACACGTAATGTACTGTTGTAGACGTCAATCGGTGATTTGATGGATTTGACGATGTGGCATTCAAAGTGAATCTGGTATGATGATAAAGCGTAGCTTCTATCCTCATCATTTGGTAAATGACAGAAATCGGGCAAGTAGCATGGCTATGTAGGTCGCACCTATTAGGGTGTATAATCACCTGATCTAGAGTTTCATTTACTTCTAAAAATCTATTGTCGATGCTGTTCCATTCGGGAAACGATTGCTGATCCCAATCGTTGGTGATATACATTCGATACACTCAAGCGAAATGAGTGGTCGGTCATGTGTGGCTGAGTTGCAAGATGTTCTTGTTGAACTCGGTGTATTCTCCTCTAGAGATATACCAGCGGAAGGTGGTTCCATACCTTGTCATAGTTGGAAATCCATTACCCAATACGTGCTTGCGGTTTATGATTGTAATTATATATGTGGAACGTGAGATGCAAACGTTCCACTAGATTGTTATCTACTTGATTTAGACATTATTATAATATCAAAAGAGTTTGATATAAAGTTGAATCAAGTGTTTGGATTTTCATAAGGGAAAAACCCGTTCCGTGTTATGCAGCGTGGTCTTATGAGATATCATTTAGTTTTCTGAAACTGTTTTAAACTGTTTACTCATACCAGTCCCATGACTGACCCGGAGTTTATTTGTTTTGTTCTACCTAAACTCTTGGGTGCCTAAATTTGTACGGCCAGTCAAGTAGTTCAGGATTTTTCAGATATATCTAAAGGAGCTTGGAGCAGGAGGCTTCAACGTCATCTAGTTATAGTGTTGTTCCGTTGTGTTGTAAGTGTTTTACTCTGATAAGTGTATGTTATACAATTGAGATTTTGTATTTCAAAGATATGATATATTATATTTTGTTCCGCTGCGATGTGAGATTCTGTGTTGTTATTTCTGTTCTTCTTCTACCTCTTTCTTCTAAAAAAAAAATGTTTCGTATTTTCGTGATATTTGGGTTGGACGTATGATGTATATAGTCAACTCTGATGTTGCAGATTTGCGGGTCATTACAGTTGGTATCAGAGCTTAGGTTGAGCGAATACCTAGGCTTGTTGGAATTGTGCTCATTAGAGATAGGATCGGTAGTATCCTAGAATGAGTTGAGTGTATATATATACGAGAGAGCGTACTTGTTATTTGATATAAAAACTGTTTTATATTGTGTTGACTAGTCTGTTGAGTGGATTATAAATTTTGGTCGAATCGTAGGACGCCACGATGTCGATAGGAGTTTATAAACACTTGAACAGGAGATTGGACACGATATTGTTTTTAAATAGTTGAATTGATTGTTAGGATTATAATCGAATTAGATTATAAAACAGAAATAGTTATATATAACCAATGGAATTTGTATATGAAATCAAATATACAAATGTGATAAATTGAAATTGAATTCAAACCAGAATTAAGAATTTAAAATCCTGGGAGTTTGGGAAAATATTTTTTCAAAATGAATGTCAAGTGATATAGCACTGGACTCACTTTAGTGGCTGGGAAATAATTCTGATGATGGTCGCAACATCACCAGTGTTCATTTTCAAGTTTCTAAGTGACGAATTGCTGCCTTAGAAAAGTTTTGATGGAAATTTGTTTGAAAAGAAACAAGTTGTTTGAAAATTCAAATGTTTTGAATTTGGGATATATATAAATATATGTATATATTTATATTACTTCAAAGGAATTTTGAAATTTGAATTGGAATATAGATTCCAAATAGAAGTGAAATGGGAATTGGAATATAGATTTCAAACAGAAGTAAAATAAAGGAATTTGAATATATATATAATTCAAATAGAAGTGAAATGGAATTTGAATTCAAAGGAATTCAAATGGATTTGAATAAAGAAAAGTCAAATAGAGATTTGAATATTTGAATTCAAATGGAATTTGGTTAAATAGAATTTCAAAGAAAATATAAAGTTTCAAATAGAATTTGAATTCAAAGGAGTTAAAATAGAATTTGAATTCAAAGGAGTTAAAATTGAAATTGAACAAAGGAATTTAAATAGAAGTTGAATAAAGGATTTCAAATGGAATTTGAATAAGGGATTTGAAATGGTTTTGAATAAAGGATTTCAAATAGAAATTGAAAATAAGAAATTCAAATGGAATTTGAATATTGTAAATGTATAGGATTTGAAAATTTGAAGTGAAATAGATCGGGAATATTATGTTGAAATGGAAAATGGATTTGATATATATTAAAAATATATCAGAATGAAGTTGAATTTATTATAAACGAAGTTAAAACGTTTATATTTATAAATATAATTAAAACGAGCTCGCTATAGCGCGGCAGTTCGTAAATTGGCGATTCGAACTTCAATTTAGTATACAGAACTCAATTGAAGTCGGAATTCTTCGAAACAAGAATCGTCGGGACCGGTTGAACAATAGTTTTCTAATGAAAGAGAAAAATTTGGATTTCGTCGTATAGATTTTGAGTTATGTCAAAATCAAATTTTTAGAAAAGCAGCGCCAGAACCCTTAGAAAACCATAACGGTTTAATTAAATAAATAAAAGGATTTTTAGGAAATAAAATCCGAATTGGCATTAGAAAAATCCAGACTGGAAATATAAAATAAATATGAACTCCAGTGAAGTAAGTGAAATGATTTTTAAGACAAAAATCATATTTTAAATGGTTAAATAGAATTAACGAAATTGAAGAATAATTAGTTAAAGAAAATTTGAATCGAAATTGGGTTTTTGGATAAGTAAAAGAGATTGAGAATTTATATTCGAAATCGAATATATAACTCGAGTTGAAAATATAATTAGATTAGTTTATAATTAAGTTGACATATATTTGCACAAGTCATATTCAAATATGAAGGTGAAATAGGCAAAACGGTTAATTAGCAACTAGTTAATGGGAATTTGAATGATTGAAATTAAATTTAACTTAAGTTAAATGGATCGAAATGAATAAATTGAGTAAAATCAATATGAATGAAATATGAATTGGGTGTGAATAAAGGAAATATATTCGTAACACAAATACAAAGGAAGTTATGTGCAAACAAATAGAAGGAGAAATATTTGTAAAAACATTTACAAATAGAATTTAGAAGGGAATATTTGTAAAAACCTTTACAAATAGATTCAATGGAAATATTTATTTATAAAAGAAATAAATAGAATGTTATAAATGAGATATTTATTTGTTAAATAAATAGAATTAATCAAAGGAATATTCAGGAGATGAATAGAAAATGGAAATCTGTTTTTAACAGATAAATGGAAAGGTTAATTTATAAATAACAGTTTATAAATTAAATTGAATATTTATCATTGGATAGATGAAATATATAAGTTTGAACTTATATAGAGAAGAGATATTGGTTTTTAACACCGATAGTTTTAAATAAAAGAGGTACACAACACTTGTATAAGTGAAGTAACGCTATTAAAGAGAACATTTATAAAGTGAAGAACCGTTACTAAAAGTAAATCTTTATAAATGAATAATCGTTATCCAGTAGAAGTTATTCGAATAGAAATAATCGATTAGAGTTAGAATAAATCGATTAAAGTAAGAATTAACCAGTTAGAGTTAATCAGTTAGGGTTAATCCGTAGAGTTAATTTGAATATTAGTTATTCAATTAGAATTTATTGAATATTTGTTATTCAAATTAAGAGTAACCAGATGGAGTTAATTGAACATAGTTAATCGAATTAGGATTTAATTGAATGTTAGTTATTCAATTAAAGTTGATCGAATATAGTTATTGAGATAGAATTAGCCAAACATAGTTACTCAGGATAAGTTGCCATTTCGTACGACTGCTAGCGTAATTTGCAAGGCTGCAGATAACCTAGGGCGGTCGGATGTTTCCTGGGGGAATCAGGCGTAACCATTGTGATCGCTGCGATCTAGAGTCAAGCAAATGGAGTTAAATCGAATATTAGTTTATTCGAATAGAATTAAAGGAGTTAATCGAATAGGAGTTATTCGAATAAAGTTGAAAGGAGTTAATCGAATATTGGTTATTCAGATAGAATTAAAGGAGTTAATCGAATATTGGTTATTCAGATAGAATTAAAGGAGTTAATCGAATAGGAGTTATTCGAATAAAGTTGAAAGGAGTTATCGATTATTAGTTAATCGAAGGAGTTATCGATTATTTGTTAATCGAAATGAGTTATCGATTATAGTTTAATTGAAAAGAGTTATCGATTAGTTTAATCGAAGTGAGTTATAGAATATTAGTTTAATCGAAGGAGTTATCAAATTTAGTTATTCGATGGAGTTAATCGAAAAGAGTTAAATCCAATAGAGTTAATTGATAAGAGTAAATTGAATAGAGTAAATCGAATATAGTTTATTCAAAGAAAGGTTTTCGAATCAAGTTATTCGAAAGAGAGATTATCGAATATAGTTATTCGAAGGGAGGAGTTATCGAATAGGGATTTATTCGAAAGAGAGTTACGTAAGGAAGTTTGAAATGTTGAGTATCAACATAAATAAATTTTGAAAAGTTAATGGGTTTGTATCACTTTTTCTACCTTAGCAATTTCGAGGACGAAATAATTTTAAGTAGGGAAGATTGTAATGACCCGGATCCTTATGGGTTAATTTTTAAATTTATTTAATATGGATTTAAATATTAAGTTAAGTAAATAAATCAATTTTTATGGGGAGTTATCGATTTAAAAATCAATTTCAATTTATTATTGAAAATATTAAATTATCAGAATAAGAAAATGGATTTAGTTGAATACAAATTTTAATTTGAATTGAAAACAGTTCAAGTAATTAATATGAAATTTTAACGGTAATAATATTTGAATATTATCAAGGAGAATAAATAGTTTGAAATTTAAATTATATCAATTTAAATTAATATCTTTATAGACGATCGAATTGGACTTCGTGACATATCCCAGTTTGTCCGGAATGGTGGTTAAACCCTAGAATTGACAGTTATTGTGGTCAGAAAGGAGTTAGGTATCACGAAGTAATTTAAATTTAAGGATACCAGTTTTTAAAGAATTTAAAATAAAATAAAATATTTTAAAGTGAATTCTTTTTTTTTGTGGACTAAAAACCGAAACCCGTGTCCTTCTTTATCTCCACCAAATAAAACATGTCGTGCTCCCTTTATAACCACAAAGAAAATGGCCTTGCTGTTCATATTGATACCGCACCCTTCCTTTATAAAATCGAGCCATCTCCTTTGAAATTCTTCTTCTGGAAATCGAGCTTAAGCAATTAAAATGGTCGCTACCCCCTTTCCTTTATTTCATTTCAGAACCCAAGCCCCCACAATTAAATCCGCTCCCTCAAAATCGCTCCCATCTCCTCTTTCTAAAATCGAAGTTCAACCTGAGGCCTTCGTTCGAAGTAGGTGTTCATGGGTTTTGGGGAAGCACCATAAGTTTAGGCGATGAGGTTAAGTGCGATTCTAGCGCTCGACAGAAGCTCTTCGAACTAGGGTTGGCCGAGTTCGTGATTGGTGGTATCGAGCGTAGGACTGAAGGCGTAGTTGGAAGAAGCACGGGGTCTTTTCAAGGCTGCGAGGTGCTTCAGGAAGCAAGGGCGTGTTTTAGGAGTAGCGTTGGTATCAGGCGAAGGAAGGAGGAAGCGCGATTTCATGAACGCGACAGGAAGTGGAGCTCCATCTTATTGAGTTGTTTAGTTTCCTATAGCCGCGTTAACGGAAATGGAATCCAAAAATCGAACCCGAAGATGTCGTGGTTTCTGCAGTGGATTTAGGACACGGAGTCCGACTATTAGGAGAGGCGACGTTTGTAATTCATTTTCTGGTGATGTTAAGGATCGATTTCTAAAGTTGAACAAGGGTTGTGTTGCTGTGAACAAGAATTTGAGGGATAAAGGATTATAAGGTAATTTATTTTAGTTTAACTAGTAAATAATATAATTAGGATTTTTATTTTAGAAATTAGTTTATAAAATTGGTCATTTAAAATGAATAGAAATTAGTTTATAAAATTGGTCATTTATTTTATAGAAATTAGTTTATAAAATTGGTCATTTAAAATGAATAGAAATTAGTTTATAAAATTGGTCATTTATTTTATAGGAATTAGCTTATAAGATTTGTCATTTATTTGGTATAGGAATTAGTTTATATAAAAGAAACTAGTTGGTAAATATATAAATGGTAGAATATTTTGTTTGAATATGGAAATTGGCATTTTTGCTGCTAAGCTTGGAATATAGAAGCCGAAAGGGAATTATTTAGTAAATCATTTTATGAATCATAAATTATATTGGTCAAGTTAGAAGAAATTTAGTAACCTTTAAAAGGAGAGGAAATTAGAGGAAAGTTATTTATTTATTTAATAATTGATTTAAATAACTAAATGGTTAATCGGTAAATTTAAATAAAATTATCGCAGGTTCGAATTTCATTCGAGAAGATTAGTAGCCGGTAATTTGGAGATAAACAGGATATTCGACAACTAAAATTCTGGTGAGTAAACCTCACTCACCATTTATTTAGAAATTATTTTTATATAGTTAAAAATAATTGTCTGTGCTTGTTTGAATGCTGTCTGATTGTTTTGAAATATATATTAGTTATTTAGGATATATATATATTGGGTTGATGATTGGTTGGATTCCCGCAGTCTCATTAGCGGATGCCCGCAGTTTCATAGCGGATGATTACCCTATATGCCCCACGCTATGATTAGTGGATGACCTTCATACCGCGATATCCTGCCTCGAAGCAGGATGGGTATTACTATGTTGACTAACATCTGTGGATGCAGGAAAACAGGTTGGAGGAATCCAACTGGATTCCTCAAAATATATTATCTGTTTGTTGTTTGTTTGATTTCATATATATATTCCTATATGATGTGTTAAAAATCAAGTGATTGAAAATTGGTTGATTTGATTGTTTAAATATCACTAGGCTTGGGATATTGATTTATAAAAATATCAAAAAAGGGTACTTGGAATTTAAAAGGGGAATTCTATTTTTATATATAGAATTTGAATTTTAAATGAAGTATAGAAACATTAACTTGTTTTGAATATATATATAAACAAGTAAATTGAATCGGATTTATAAACTTTGTTCATAAAAGGAAAAGATGGAATTTGAATCGGATTTGTAAACTTTGTTTATAAAAGGAAAAGATGGAATTTGAATCGGATTTATAAACTTTGTTTATAAAAGGAAAAGATGGAATTTGAATCGGATTTATAAACTTTGTTTATAAAAGGAAAAGATGGAATTTGAATCGGATTTATAAACTTTGTTTACAAAAGGAAAAGATGGAAATTGAATCGGATTTATAAACTTTGTTTATAAAAGGAAAAGATGGAATTTGAATCGAATTTATAAACTTGGTTTATAAAAGGAAAAGATGGAATTTGAATCGAATTTATAAACGTTGTTTATAAATGGAAAGATGGGATTTGAATTGAAGTTATAAACGTTGTTTATAAATAAATGCAGAGAATTCAAATAGAATTTGAATAGATTTGAATATAGAAATTCAAATGGACTTTAAACTATAGATTTGAATATAGAAATTCAAATGGACTTTAAACAATAGATTTGAATATAGAAATTCAAATGGACTTTAAACTATAGAATGTGCAAATAGAATTCAAATGAAGTTAAATAAAGAGAATTCAAATAGAATTGAATTGGAATTTGAATAATAAGTCGATAAGGGAACGAGAGTATGAGTATAATTAGAATTTGTTAATATGCAGTTAAAATATATTTGAACATGTCATGTTCAAATATGAAGGTGAAATAGACTGAAAAGTTAAGTAACAGATTTAATTAACAAATTGAGTTAAAACGATTGGTATAGTTAAAATAGATTGGACAGGTATTAATATACAGGAGACATGGTTGGAATAAAGTGTTAGAAGTTATATAAATAGAATGCCCGACAAAAAGGTACGTATTTAATTTCCATATGAGATTTTATGCGCCGTATCGGCTAGCCGCTTGGCTTTTTCTTTTTCTTTTTGAGATGAGAAGGACCGGGAAAGCTATTTGAAATTTCCCGATGCTCCCGGTACAAAGGAGGTTATGGCGAATTTTTCCGGGAATTTAAGGAGATAGAATATTTTTAAGATAATTTGATAGTTAGAAATTAACATATCAAAAGATATAGAAGTCGATAAGAAAACGAACTTAGAAATAGAATAGTATAATCAAAAAGGAAGTATAAGAATAAAATCTAGAAAGATTAGAAAGAGAAAATGTATATGTGTTTGAAGGTGAATAATCAGTTGTATGGTATTGATTATTCGAGTAAGTAGTCTTGTCTGTTTTGACGTTAAATGTTATTCAGTCAAGGTCTGAGAGGTAATTATACCCCAACTTGGTTGATTTCATGATATACCGATAAGTAGCAAGATTCAGGCTCGAAGATCAATGTGGAATAAGAATTAGTTAAATACTGTATTTGGGTTGTCGTAACGATGTTTTACACAACATCTGTTTTAACCCAAATATGTGCAAAGCTTGGAAATAGAATAATGAACGTTTCCTAAGTATAGGAATAAACGAGATTGGAAATGTTTTCCAAAGAACGTAAAAGGGAAATATGGTTATTGAAATATTTGATTAACAAATATTGATAAAGAAATAGAAAAGAGATTTAATTAATGGAATATTAATTAAAGGCTCAGTAAGTGTTGGATGTTTGGATGAACACTTGTTTTATTCGATAGTTAAATCATCGACTATCGAAACACTTGTTTTTATTCGATAGTTAAATCACAGACTATCGAAGTTTTGACCATCGTTGTCAATATGGAGAGACCGGTTGGATTATTATCCGAAGAACCACTCCATATCGGCAGTAGCGTGCGAATCAGATTATATAAAGATAATCGAAGACGGAGTAGAGTGCAAGGACTTTTTCTATTAATAGAAATAGTGCCTTTAGTTCATCCTGTTCCTGGGTAGCTTGTATGGATGAAGGTCTGACAGAGTATTTCCAGAAAGGTCACGTACATTGATTTCTTCAACCGTACCAAGAGTGGAAGCGGAGAAGGAAACTTCTTTTAGCTAACACGTAATGTACTGTTGTAGACGTCAATCGATGATTTGATGGATTTGACGATGTGGCATTCAAAGTGAATCTGGTATGATGATAAAGCGTAGCTTCTAGCCTCATCATCCGGTAAATGACAGAAATCGGGCAAGTAGCATGGCTATGTAGGTCGCACCTATTAGGGTGTATAATCACCTGATCTAGAGTTTCATTTACTTCTAAAAATCTATTGTCGATGCTGTTCCATTCGGGAAACGGTTGCTGATCCCAATCGTTGGTGATATACATTCGATACACCCAAGCGAAATGAGTGGTCGGTCATGTGTGGCTGAGTTGCAAGATGTTCTTGTTGAACTCGGTGTATTCTCCTCTAGAGATATACCAGCGGAAGGTGGTTCCATACCTTGTCATAGTTGGAAATCCATTACCCAATACGTGCTTGCGGTTTATGATTGTAATTATATATGTGGAACGTGAGATGCAAATGTTCCACTAGATTGTTATCTACTTGATTTAGACATTATTATAATATCAAAAGAGTTTGATATAAAGTTGAATCAAGTGTTTGGATTTTCATAAGGGAAAAACCCGTTCCGTGTTATGCGGCGTGGTCTTATGAGATATCATTTAGTTTTCTGAAACTGTTTTAAACTGTTTACTCATACCAGTCCCATGACTGACCCGGAGTTTATTTGTTTTGTTCTACCTAAACTCTTGGGTGCCTAAATTTGTACGGCCAGTCAAGTAGTTCAGGATTTTTCAGATATATCTAAAGGAGCTTGGAGCAGGAGGCTTCAACGTCATCTAGTTATAGTGTTGTTCCGTTGTGTTGTAAGTGTTTTACTCTTATAAGTGTATGTTATACAATTGAGATTTTGTATTTCAAAGATATGATATATTATATTTTGTTCCGCTGCGATGTGAGATTCTGTGTTGTTATTTATGTTCTTCTTCTACCTCTTTCTTCTAAAAAAAAAAATGTTTCGTATTTTCGTGATATTTGGGTTGGACGAATGATGTATATAGTCAACTCTGATGTTGCAGATTTGCAGGTCATTACAATCTGTGTATACTGTGAACATTTTGCTTCCGTCAGGCAGAGTTAGAACTGAGGCTATTGTGAGAGCCCTTTTTAATCGTTGGAAAGCAAACTCGTAGTCCAAATCCCAAGTGAACGCCAGATTTTTCATTGTTAGCCTTGTGAGTGGGGCTGAGATTTTCGCGAAATCCCTAATAAACTTTCGATAAAAACCGGCTAGCCCAAGAAAGCTTCGAACTTCGGTTGCATTTCTTGGTGTCTTCCAATCTTGTACTGCCACTACTTTCGCGGGATCCACAGCCAACCCTTCTTTGGATACTATATGCCCAAGAAACCTTACTTCTTTTCTCTAGAAGTGACACTTGGAGAATTTGCCTTTTAGTTGATGTGCACGGAGAGTATCCATGATTTCTTTCAGATGTTGAGCATGTTCTTCCTCACTCTTTGAGAAGATAAGATATCATCTACGAAGACAACCTCAAATTTGTTGAGGAATTCTCTGAACACCCTGCTCATTAGGTCTACGAAATAAGCGGGTGCGTTTGTCAAGGCGAAAGGCATGACAAGCCACTCGAAGAAACCGTCTGGGGTTCTGAACGTTGTCTTATCAATGCTGTTTTCAGCTACTCTTAGCTGACGGAACCCAGTTGCCAGATCAAGTTAGGAGAAGACCGTCGCACCTACAAGCTGATTAAACAAATCGTCGATACGAGGAAGAGGGTGCCTATTTTTCTTGGTCAATTTGTTTAACTCCCTATAGTCGATGCAAAGGCGAAGCGAACCGTCTGCTTTGGTTGCGAACACCACTGGAGCATCCCATTCCGAAATGCTCCATCTAATGAACCCCTTTTCGAGAAGTTCTTTAACCTGCTTACTGAGCTCCTTTCTCTCCCTTGGAGCCATGTGTCTGACAGGTAAAGCTACAGGCTTTGCATTATCCACAAGATATATGCGGAAGTCTATTTCCCGCCTCGGAGGTAAGCCTTTCACTTCCTCAAAGACATCCGGATATTCCCGGACTACTCTAACTGATTACAAATTCTCATCAGAAGCTTCAAGCGACTCTAGATAACCATGCATAACAACATTCAAGGGATTACAAGAAATTTCTAGAGTGTTACCAAGCCGAGTCAAGAGTCTAACTACTCTTTACTCACAGTCATGAATGGCACTATTACTGGATAAACAGTCCATGCCTAAGATCAAACCATATCCCGAGAAGCCCAAAACAAAGGCATTACAACTAAACTCAACGCTGAGAATAGAGATTTTCAAACCCAAACAAACCATTGACAAGTAAGTGGAGCCCCCAATTGGATTTGAAACTACTAAGGGATCTTCTGCCATACTAGTGTCTAGATGCAGAGATTCTACTATGGCAGATGAAATAAAAGAGTGTGATGCGCCAGAGTCAAAAAGTGTATGAACTGGATGATCATAAAGATAGACTACACTTTCTACAGAAATATTACTACCAAAAGTTCTCAAGATAGGATTGAGAAGATAAGCAGGATAAAACAAAGCATCTAGGAGAAGAAGTCAAAGAGGTACCCCCAGAAGGTCCTGCTTGTGGGCCTTGCCCTTGCTTCTTAGGGAAGTCCTTAGCCATGTGTCCAGCCTCACCGCAATGGAAGCAAGTAGCACTCATCTTCCTCTTCTTCTTTCTGCAGTCGTTCACCACATGTCCAACAATGCCACAGAAATAACATTTCCTTTTCTCACGTGTCTTGTTATTATTGTTGTGGTCCTTTCCTCCTTTACTATTATTCGTCTTCTTGTTCGGCGATTCTTCCGTTTGCTGGTTCACGTAGAGGAGGAGGAGGAGTAAAAGCATCTGTAGCTGGGGAGTAAGGTCCCTAGACATGCTGAAACAGAAAGGAAAGATTCAAAACGAAGGATAAAGAAGGATAGATAGGGCACATGGCTTTGGGGGACTTTGTCTTTTTATAAATATAACACTTTTTTTCTAAAAAAAATGCTTCTTTAAACTTTCTTTTTGAAAACAATTTTCAAAAACTTTTATCTTGTCTGGTAAACCTGTGCTCTGATACCAAGTGAAACACCCCACCTCCATTAAGGTTACTCACAAAGGGAATGCCTTAACTTTGGTGGAGGTTTATAAGTAAAACCCACAGATGAACTCAAGACAGAAATAAATACACATATTTTAAACAACGGAAACCAAACAAACTTTTATTTCATCAATACGTGTATCAAACAAAGATTTCCATAATTGTCCCAAAATACATTCAACATTACAACCTCATAACTGCCTTGATTATTAAAGAAGCATGAAAACATAAATAAAGTGACAAAAATCCCCATAGTGATATCCAAAGCCATTATCCGAGCAAGAAAGATCCAAATTGTAGATCTACGTTCTTGGTGCTTGTAAAGAGCCTGACTGAGTTGAGCTGTTTCCTCCCTATGGACCGGGGGGGGGGGGGGGGGCACGAACGAAAAGAAAACGAAAAGAAAATAGGGTCAGACATAAAGCCTGAGTAAATCTAGTAACTCTTCAATATGTGAATAAAAAAAGGGTATGATGGATGTAAACTAAAAATAGGAAAGTGTCACAAGCTAAGGAAGTGTCGAATGTACTATCACACCCATACTATATCTCTGCACCTATTTGAATTCATTCTAACTGGCACCCCATGGTGAGGGTGAAGTGATCCCCATTCTTATTAAAGACCGGCTCCTACTCGCGTTAACATGTGTCATACGGCCCCCAAGAATTGTAGATACCCTATGCTGGTCCCACCATGGGGTGTATCAAAACCCATGGTGGCGGCCCCGACACAAAACTAGAAGACATAGGTTATACTACTGGTGTCCCCAGTGCCCTAGTTGTCTACTCCGGAGTGTGTGCACGCCCGCACCCCGTTAGACCTGCACTGTGCACCCACCGCCGTCGTTTGACCGTTGATACCTAACTTTGGGTTACTACTGAAACGGGTCCCTCGTTACTAGGATTTTCTAGTCAAACATGTTAAGTGGTTAAGTGTCTGTATTTACCTAACACCACCCATCAATTCTTGTTAACATGTTGAATTTGGTTAAGTGTTATAGTTGACTTAACCCTACCATCTGTCCTTAGCCTCTTAGGAGCACCAGACCACTCACATTAGACAGGTATTACTACGGTTACTGGATGTGTCGGTCGGTTCCGGGCAGGTTTACACCGTAGCTCAGTCTAACCTCGGGTCCTTATTGGGCTCAATGGTTAACCACCCACATTGGATAGGTATTGTTGTGACTACTGGACAGTCGGGCGGGTCCGGACAGGTTTACATCACAACTCAATCCAACCTCGGTTTAAGCATATTGTGTTTTCTAAATTTACATATATTATTACTTTTCAACTATTTGCAAATTTCATATCTTTTATTTTTGGGTATTTCAATTCATACCGCTTATGTGTCATAATCATTGGCATGTGCCAAACATGCCAACATATATTTTCATATTTTACACCCAATGTTATTACCCCCGTTTGTTCGCAACGTTATAACATGTGTTGGGCTTGTCACAATTCAGCCCAACTTTATAAACGTGAGGAAAAGGGGAAATCAAGAACATGTAATACATAAAGGTGTGTGGCGCATGAACTTGCAATTTGGCGATTCAACTAACGTATAACATGTGTCATGTGAACTTGCATTCGCATCAAAGTATGACTAAGTAGGTGACATATGAAATGGCATAGTTTAGGCAAATACAAACTTGTGTTTAAACATGTTAACTTGGCATAATATCGACCACAAAACTAGCATGTTATATATTCATCCAAATGTACAATTTTTACATCTAATCATATAGCCTATTTCAATATGAACTTGCATAGTTTATGAAACCCAAACGATGTTTGACATAGAACCAATTATATTTAGCAAATAAACATGAACTTGCATAGTTTATGAAACATAGATCCAATTATACTTGCAAACATAGATCTAATTATAATTGCCAATAAACATAAGAATGATATCATAGATTTTGGGTCATGTAGGCATAGAAGGTCCATAACATGTTTACATAAATTCTAATTTAGACTAAGGGAATATACATAGTTCATGCCATCGACATATACAAAAAGGGATCAATTTCTAGTTTTTGCCACAAACTTGCAAGTGCCATTGTTTTCATATACAATTGTTCAATAGGCTTGCATCAATCAATTTATGCCAAAAACATCAATACACAAGTCATGGTAGAACCATTACAATACACAAAAATTATAACAACACGATTCTATTTTCATTCACATCGAATCACATCACAGTTTTTATTCATATTCTGAAAGGTCACTATACTTACTACATGTGATGAATTCTTGTTTTCTGATTTCTGTTATTCTGTTTTGGATATGCTCTCCTTTGGGTAGCAAAGTTCCATTGAATGATTTGATTAAGCTTTGAACTTCTTTTGATTTGATTCGTCTCTTAGGCTTGTTGGCTTGTCTCTAGGATTTCTAATTGACGGCCATTCCTAGTTCCTCTCCAGCAGCATGACGACTTTTGTATTCTATTATTTGTGTGAATTTAGGGTTAGACTTGAGTTGTATTTATAGAATTTTAATTTTTTTTGAGCCGTCGATGAAGCTAGGGTGAATCCAGACCATCCATCTCAAGAGAGGCCAATATGAAAGAGACATGTAAGCCCTAGTTACTCAGCCAAGCATCAGAATTTGACCAAACCCTG
This sequence comes from Allium sativum, assembly GCA_030737875.1. Classification (NCBI taxonomy): domain Eukaryota; kingdom Viridiplantae; phylum Streptophyta; class Magnoliopsida; order Asparagales; family Amaryllidaceae; genus Allium; species Allium sativum. The sequence goes on from CM060912.1 coordinate 340,386,180, forward strand.
ACCAGGCCAGCCAGGGCCTGACCAGCAGGTCTTTCTGACCAGGGCGCACTTGGCAGGTGCGCCAGGCCAAAATTATGCCGGCGCACTTCCCAAGTGCGCCAGTTCAACTTTGTTCTGGCGCACTTCACAAGTGCGCCAGTGCATTCTGACCCGTTTTCCGGTTTTTCTGCCCAACTTCGTTCGTCCATATCTTCTTCATACGATATCCGTTTTACGCAAACTTGAACTCTATCTCAAGCAGAATTTCGAGACGAACGCAATGGCGTAACCCATTTCCCTTAATTTCATCATTTATAATTAATTAAACTTTAATTCGTGAAGCTTAATGTTATAGAATTCACGGGGTGTTACAATTACCGATGTCTTGATTGGGCTGTACACCCAAGACAAGGTAATATGTGGTGATTGTCTAGACGTACTTGGAGATAGACCAGATATGCGAGGACCTTCTCCTGTATTGGACATATGGGACAAGGAATAAGGTTCCTCCAGTTTCGTTCAGACCCAGAACGAACTTGTAAATGGACTATGTGTCTGACGTTGGATTTTATTCTGTGTTGATTGGTCTCTATTAAATATATATCTGTTTGGCGGTGGAGAATTTATTCTCTTGCTTAACGCCCTTCTCTGAGACATACGAGCTCAGAGGTTATATATCGATAGAAATCAGTCGCATGGCATGAATTGCCTGTATGGCAAGATGAGATGCAAATGATCAAGGCTTCTGTTGAAAAGCAGAGTCTTGTGGTTGATGATCAAAGCACGAGCTTAAATGGCATAGCTTTGTGTATAGCATTAATTTGTGAGCCTCACACCTTGGTATGAGTTAAAAACGGGATAAGGGACCCAAGGAGAACATGACGTTTCTTTCTAGCTATGGGTGGTGTCTGGGTTTTGCAAGCCTTGACATTTTTTGTAATGTCCCGTATATTTACAATATAATAATTAATTCATTTAATTATTTATATATTGATTTAGAGGATTTAATGGTGGTTTAATTAAATAATAGTGAATATTTAATTAATATAATAATTAAAAAATATAATTCTAAAATAATCAGAATTAACTGAAATGGCAATATTGTGTGAATTGGGAAATTCAAATTATATAATTCAGTTTAAAATTGAATTACGATAACAAATATATTTAAATAATGACAGTTTGAACGTATAATTATATTATAATTATAATCGAGCTTAAAATGGCGCGGCAGTTCGCTATTTGGCGATTTGAACTTCAACTGAATAAACAGGGTCCGTTTTAAATCAGATTTCTGTGAAACAAGAAACGTTTGGAGCTGGTGAAGTATATTTTTCTAATGGAAGAGAAAAATCAGGATTTCATTGTGTAGATTTTGATTTATGTCCAAATCCAATTTTCGAAAAGTCGCTATGGAATTCCTTTATAATTTATAACAATTTATTTATATTTTTAAAAGTATTTTTCAATATAAATTGAATATCGATTCAACCGGGATTTGAATATCGTGTTACAAATCCAATTGGAGCTATATGATATTCTATTGTAAATATATACAATAATATTTATTTTTAAATATTAAATTTAATTATTTTTAAATAATTTATATATTTAAATTGGTTATTTAGAGCTTTAAAAATAGCCAGTTTTGCAAACGACCTCTTTTTTCGATGAAACTAATTTTGTTGGATTCACAATATTAAATTATTGTTAGATTTCGAGTTTCGTGATTTTTGGGGTCACTGTGTGGCCGTACAGATTTTTAATGTGAAAAATAGCCAGTACTTCGATGGTTAAAAATACGCTGTGTGAGCAAACAAAGTCGGAATTCGACGAAACAAAGTCGGAATTCGACGAAACAAGTTTCATTGGGTCCACAATGTCAAACTGTAACTACATGTTTCATGATTTTTGGGTATTGTATGTAATCACAGGGATTTCTAAACACAGAATGAAGACAATGATTCATTAAAATTAAATAAACAAATCGAATAAAAAAAATATAAAACCATCCTATAAATACCATCTTTTACTCTAAACCTAAGTCGCATCTTTTTCTCCGGTCAAAGCACTTGCGCCGCCGCAGAAAGCTTCCTCAATAAAATTGTGAGTTGTAAATTCATAAACAACTCAAAGAAAATCCTATAAATCCCAACACATGTAGATTGTTGATCCTAGGATGCTCCTCTACAATCTGGTATGTGTTTTGAGGGACTCGGTTATGTTTGGGTTAGTGCGAAATGTACAGAGCGGAAGTCAGCGAAAGTTAGGGTTCTTGAATTCTTGGAATAGGAGCATCGATGGTTGAAATTAGTATTGTTTTCATGTTTGGAGATGGATTTAGCATTGATTTCTATTTTTTTTAGGAAATAAAAAAAATGTTGATGGTTTACTGATGACGTGGCTTGGAGCTGGGAGTCGGGATCGAGAGGATGTGATCGAGTATAAGGGGAAATATCTGAGATTGAAGAGGAGTTCGAGAGAAGAAGAGTGGTGATGTTTGTTGGGGTTCGGTGAAGAGGTGAAGGAGTACGGAAGGGGTAAAGTGGCGGCTATGGCATTTTTTCGTGAGGAGCAGCATACTGTGTTTCACAATCCAGGAAGAAGAAGTAGTATACGGGTATTGGGCTGGGATAATGATGGTAAGGCCCGGAATAATAAATTCAAGTTTTATATAAATTAAAATGTGTATTAACTTAGAAAAGGTATAACTATTTCGTACATGATCAGAATTTAACAAAACAAGATTCGTCGGGATCGTTGGGACGGACACTACAACATGGAACTGATCGGGAGTGAATTGGAGCTCGTTTGGATTTATGGTGAAATTAAACACCTGAATCAAATCAATGACCGATAATCGTTATTTAACGATCACCGTCCAATGTGAGTAAATCTCACTAACTCTGCTCAACTTATATTTTGATAACATATTTTTAGAATTGATGAATAATGGTTGTTTGCTGTGTGTTGGCTGTTTGGTTGAACTGCTAGTAGCTGGTTGAAATTATCGATAACGAAATATATATATAAATCGTAATCGAATATTGGTTATGTTTATCAGAATATTTTATATTCGTGTTATTTATGTTGATTAACATCTGTGGATGCAGGGAAAACAGGTTGGAGGAATCCAACTGGTTTGCTCAATATTTATTTTACTGTTTTTCATATAATGTGATATATGATGTGATTATAATCTGTTGTTGATTATGTGTGTTTGGATGGTATTGATCACCGTTATTTGGTATTTTTAATACCATAAGAAATACTGGAGTGTGAAAAGGGAAATTTCAAACTATAATTTGAAATAAAATATTCACATATATACAATCGAAGGATTTTATAAAAAAAGGAAGTCTAAAGTGGTTATTAGATTATGGAAGTTTATAAAATCAAAAGGGTTTTATAAAAAGGGAACTTGTGAAGTATATATTGAAATAAAAAGTTTATAAATCAAAAAGGTTTATAAAAAGAAGGGATATGTGAAAATTAAATAAGAAGCTTCTATATAAAATTATTAACAACTATGTGGAAGTTTAAAAGATCATTTTTGGTTAAAATACTAAATAGAAGTAATAAGAAGCAAGTAAAGAAATATATGAAAAGAAATATTTATATAAAATAGATAGGATATTATAAATGAATTATTTGGCAAATAAATATAATTATATTAAGGGAATTGACAAGATGTAAAAGAACAACGAAAAGTTGGTTTCAAAGTAGATATTAAATAGAAATCTGTTTAAACAGATGAATTGAGAAGATTTATTTTTAAATAATATTTTATAAATTAAATAAAAATATTTATCTATTGATAAATAGAGAAGTAAAAATCGATTTAACACTGATATTTTATAGAATATGAATTCAGCATTTATAAAGGGAAATTTAAATGAGATTTTAAGTGTTAGAAGTTAAAAGGAGATTTTTTTCAATTAATTCTATAAATATAAATAGAAATTGAAGTTGAGATATTGTTTTCAAATTTGAAATCAAACTGAATAGATTATGTAAAAGAAACATTATTAACATTCGAATGTGAATAATGAACATAAGCAAAGATTTTGCAAATAAAAACATGTGTAAAGGAAATTGGGGTTTGAAACAGGAATTCAAACAGTAATGAAATTCCGAATGGTTAAGAAATAAAGAACTTGTTTAAAAATGAAACAAGTGTTGTGATTTATAAACCAAGGTTTATAAATTAATTAAAAAATAATTATTAGTGGAAAATTGAGATATGCAAATTCAATAGTGAATTTAGAAAATGGGGAAATTGGAGTTGTTTTAAAAAGGGAATGACGAAATCCATTTCGATATTCGAAATGTAAAAAGGATTAAGAAAAATCCGTAAAGATTTGTAATTAAAATTTAACTACGCCAGATGTTTTAAAAGTAAGTTATTTGAAGAAATTATATATTGAATAAAACAGGATTTAACAAGGAAATTAATATTCGGTTGGAAACCGATATTTGATTATCGAATATAGTGATTCGAAGGAGAGAATTATCAAATATGGTTTATTCGAAGAGAGATTATCGAATATAGTTTATTCGAAGGAAAGGATTATCGAATATTAGTTATTCGAACAGAGGAATCGAATATAGTTTATTCGAAAGAGAGTTATCGAATAGTGATCATTCGAGAGTGAATTATACGTTGGAATTTGATTATATCGAATTAAGGAAAGTGATATTTACTTTGCATTTCAAATCAAGTTTTACTTATTTGTTAATAAATTAGTTGTTTGTTTATTTACCCAAATTAATATATAAAGGTTATACTTGAGTTATTTCATTTCGAAAGCCTGGGATTATAACACTACTGTTATAATAAAAAGATTTCGGTAAACGAAGTGGATTCGTAAATAGAATTCGAGAGTTACGTAAGGAAGTTTATTGAAGATTTAAAAAGGGTGAACTTTGTCTATTCCGAGGTTGGAAATGTTGTTTAGTTAAGGATTGAGAGGTAATTATACCACAACATGATTGACTTCGTTTTTAACTAAGGATTAGTTAAGGTTCGATATTTAAGATTGGTTAAGTGGATTTAGTTAATGAGTGAAATGGTTTGAATAGGCAAAGCGATGTATTATTTAAACATCAGCTTAAATCGGATGAAGAAGTTTGGGAATGTTTTCCAAATAAGGATTAGAAATGTTTTATAATATAAGAAATGGGAGCTAATATGGAAACGCTTTCCAAAATAAATAAAGTGTATTTTCTAAATTAAGAAAATAAGAATTTACGAATATATAGAAATGGAAAAAGGATAAATTTAAGATAATTTAATATAAAGAGATAAATGTTGATTGATGATTGATCGATCGAATTTCTATCTGGAAATAAGATCGTTGGTTGTACACCTATTTTTCTTTGATAGTTAAATCACTGACCATCAAAGTTTTTGACCATTTTTCCGTCGTCAATACGGAGAGACCGGGCTCAGATTTATTATCTGAAAACCACAGTGTATGGACGTTAGTGTTGCGATCAAATATGATGAAGAGAATTGAAGACGGAGTTATGCAAGGGCTATCCTGTTTACAGAATAGTGCCTTCGGTTTGTCCAGTCCCGGGGCAACGTAAATGGACGAATGTATGACAGAGTATATCTAACAGATCGCGTAAGTTGATCTCTTCAAACGTACTTACGTTTGGTGGTGGAGGAATTCGTTTCTCTTAGCTTTATACCCGTGGTATCTTTGAGGAAATCAATTTGTGATTTGGCGGGTATGACGATGTAGCATTCAAAGTAAATGAATGTATGATCTATCAAAAGATACGTCATGACCTCAAGCATCATCAACCGGGAAATGACAAAAATCGGGCAGGCAGCATGGCTATGTGGGTCGCTCCCATTAGGGTGTATATCACCTATCTAGAGAAAATCCATTTCATTCTATTATCTATTTTCGATGTTGTCCCTTTTCGGGAAACGTTGGGTAGCTCCCAATCGTTGGTGATATACATTCGATACACTCAAGTGAAATGAGTGGTCGGTTATGTGTGGGCCGGGTTGCAAGACGTTCTTGTTGAACCCACTGTATTCGCCTCTAGAGATACACTATCGGCAGGTGGTCCCATACCTTGTCATAATCGGAATCCAATCCCCAATAAGCGCCCCCGGTTTTGTTTGTATACTATATATGTGGAACATGAGATGCAAGCGTTCTGCTAGATTGTGATTACTTGTGATTAGACACTATTATAATATTAGAGAAATATTGTTTTCCAAAAACTATTTTGGGTTATCGTAAGGTAAAAACCATCCTATTTATGTGTGGATCGGTCTTACGATTATCTTTTCTTTTGAAAAGGATTTTGAAAAGTTAACTCAAATGATTTGAGTTTACTCACACCAGTCCCATGACTGACCCAAAGTTTATTTTGTTTGTTTTCCCTAAACTCTTGGGTGCCCAAATTTGTACGGGCAGTCAAGTAGTTCAGGACTTTACAAATATACTTGGAGGAGTTTGAAGCAAGAGGCTTCAGGATTATATAGCTATTGTTATTTCCGCTGTGTGTAAGTGTTGTACTCTGATAATGTCATTGTATATATATCCTATTTTATTTCAAAGTTATGTTATACATTATATTTCATTCGTTCCGCTGTGAGATTCGTATTACTCTGATTCCGTTCGGTGGTGATCTTCTTCTTCTTCTATTGTAATTTTCTATCTTATCTATTCTCACCCTCTAACTTCTTTCTATTAATGATCAGGTATTTCCGATGTCTGAATAGTCAACATGTTAGTTTTGTATTGATTTTCGGAGTCGAAAATCCCACTTCGTTACATTTCTTTAGTTTTACCTATGTAGTTGTTGGAATGCGAGGCGCCTCGGATATATCGGTATCTATGGAGCCGATGGATATTGAGTCATCTGGCTCATAGACGCTCTATAGGGCGGGGAAATGTGTGTTCATGTATAACTAATCCGCTATGTGTGGACCGGCCTTGAGGATCCAAGGGATCGCTGTGTGTGACCCTGAGGCATTTGCTAGAATGTCTCAAAGCCGGCGAGGAGTATATCCCTTGCCTCGACTCATGACGGAAATCCAATTTCCAATACGTGACATTTCGGTTTTGATTGTAGAGCCTAGTATTGGCGACATAGTAGCATGGGATACTATGTCGTCTATGATTGATACATTTATATTTGAAGTTGTTTTCATACACTTTACACTATAATAGTATCAAAATGGTATGTTTTAAATGTACCAAGCATGTTTAGCTATTATAAGGCAAAAAAAAAACTCTATCCTTCGGCCTGCGTTGCATTGTGTGATGAGACCTGAGTCTTACAATAGCTTCATTTTTCCGAAAAGCATTGCGCTATTTTTTATATGCACTAGTATTCTTTGGAGGAAACCTGTTCCGTATTATACGGCGTGGTCCCTTGATTTACTTTATTTTTAAAGTAAAGATTTAGTAATTGTTTTAGTTCACACACCTGTCATTTGACTAACCGGGAGTTTATTGTTTTAACCTAAACTCTTGGTGCCTCTATTTTCCATACAGGCAGCTAGTAGTTTTGATTTTGCAGATTTATATTCATAGGATTCTGCTTTACAGCTAGAAAGATATTCAGAAAGATCTGTATCCGTGTATCTCTTTCAGTTGTGTTTTGTATTAGTTTCCATGGCATTGTAAATTTGAAAATCTATGACATTTATCAAATGTATTTTATTTGTTCATACTCTATATATTCTTATATTCTGATGTAAATTGTTGTAATAAGCAATGAAATGTTCTTCTGTTTATGTTCTGATTTGTCGTTTTCTTAATTCAATCCGGGCTTTCCTTTACGGGGATGTTTGTGTTGTTTCAGTTTGGTATTAGAGCATTGGTTTACAGAGCTCGAGAACAAGACACATTAGAAAATGAAATAATTCATCACATATTGGATTAGTAATATCCAGTGAGAATGACTCGTTAGAGATGGGATCAACAGTATCCTAGAACGAGTGTAAAGAGTATTATTTTCAAAATAAAAATGAAAACAAATTTTGTTTTGAAGATTTAAATCATATTATACATATTTGAATATTTTATTTTAAATTGATTTGGATAATCGAGTATATAAAGATTTTGAATATACGCCTAGCTAGCAGGTATTCAAAGCCTCAAATATACTAGATAGATATAGAATCACACTCTAGTCGACTGGAGATGATACTGATGATTGACATGCCATCATCAGTATTTATGTTCGAGTTTCGAAGGTAGGATATCTATATATTTCCAATTGACTAGTGTGAGAACCAAAATATAGTTAGAATATATTTTTGTGATTAGACATCAAAAATATGATTTTTGACTATATATATTAAAAATATATGTTTGAAAAGCTAATTCACAAATTGATTGCTGGTTGTGTTTTTCGACTATTAGTGTAACTGATACAATTATTGGAAGGATAATTAATTAAACCAATATGATAATGTAAGGTGGATTTAGTTAAGTTGAATCAAATATGAAATGAGTTGGAAATTGTTTAGAAATGCATACATGTATATATACACATTGTTGAACAAGCTATGGATAAACTGCTAAGAAGAGAAATAAAATTGTATGCCCGACAAATAGGTACGTGTTTACTAATTTTCTTTTTCTTTTAAAAGGTTTATGAGCCTAAGGCTGGCCGCTTGGCAATTTTCTTTTGCTTTTAATGATTATGAGCCTAAGGCTGGCCGCTTGGCAATTTTCTTTTTCTTTTAATGATTTATGAGCCTAAGGCTGGACGCTTGGAATTTTCTTTTTCTTTTGGATTGATGAGGGCCCTGCGTGGCTAGTTGCGGTTTTAAATGTCCCCCCGTACAAAGGAGGTTATGGCGAAATTTTTCGAAAATTTAGGGTGTCAGCCAAATTTTTGAAAATTTTGAAAATTCTTAGAAAGTGAAAAGTTGAAGAATGAAAGCCAGAATGAAAGTTGAGTTGGTTTGTAAAAAAACTTTCAGCTCCGTTTCTTTTCGAGGTCGAAAATATTTTAAGTGGGGGGGGGGGGGGGGGATTGTAACAACCCTGAAAATCGGAACCAATTTAAAAATTTTATTTTGGCAATTTTAATGAATTTTGGAAATTTAAAATGATTTATTTTAAATAATAACAACTAGAAATTTATTTTGAATAGAATTAGAACATATAAATTTATTTAAATCGAAGTGAGAATATAAATATTTATTTTAATTATAAAAGGAATTGGAAATGGTGCGGTAGTTCGAAATTTCGATTTCAAATTTCAAATGAATCTAAAAAATCCTGATTTTGTAACGAATTTGAAAATTCAGAATAAACCGGATTTTAGTGAAACCAGAAATATATGAATCTGTTCTAAAATATCTTTCCAACAAATATGAAAAATCCAAATTTCACACCAGGAATAAAAAAGTTATGTCCAATTTAAAATTCAGAATAGTCGCTATGGAATATAGCCCTTAAAACTGGAGATTTTGCAAATGACCTCCGTTTTCGACGAGACCACTTTTGTTGGATCCGGAATGTCAAATTATTGCTAGATTCCAATTTTCATAATTTTTGGAATCAATATGTGAGCGTGGCGGATTTAAACGTGATTGGTCCAGTGAGTTTGAATTTAATAGACTGGAAATCGACCGTTTTTCAAATGGTCTCAAAATTCAATGAAATTAGTTTTGCTAGGATCGTATCGTCAAAACATAGCTAAATTTATTTTCAGGAATTTTTGGAGTCCGTATGTGGCCCCGGTAAATTAAAATGTACATTCAAATTCAATATATAGATTTATATTTAGATTTTGATGAAAACTGATCGTAATGGTCAAATTGGCTTACGAAACATATCCCATTGTGTCCGGAATGGGGGTAATTAGCTTGGGACGACAGTCGTTGGGTTTCGTTTGGAGTTCAAATGATAAAGTAACATTTTGGGAATTAATTAAGTAATTAAATTAAATATTTATTTCTATAAAACCCTCCCTCACCACTCCCTCTTCCCGTTGATTTCAGAAAAAAAAAGAAAAAAAACCCGTAGATCCCCATCGCGCCTCAGCCCTAGTCGTGCCACCGCCTCCGTCGTCAGCCTCCGCCCAGGCCATTCCATCCCCCACATCCACTACCTCTTTTTTTTCTTCCCCCAAAAACCCAACCGTGAACCCCAAGTTAAATCCGCCACCATCCCCTCTGATACCCTAGCCGCCGACCACCAGTGCCCTCCCCGACCCCCGGCGCCCCTCTGACCGCCGCCAACGACCACAATGAACTCCTTCGACCAAATAGAGTGAGTATTTTTTATTTATTTACACTTATTTTATATTTTCAGTTTTAATATATATAATACCGTGTTTAAAAATTTTATCTTTATATGAGAAGCATTGTGGTAAAAATAGAATTTTTATAATGGAAGTGAATTGGTAAAAATAAGATTTTTAATATATAAAACTTAGTTTTAAAAAAATGAGATTTTTTATTATAGAAATACGAGATTTTTTTTATGGAAAAGACGAGATTTTTAAATTAGAAAAGATTATATTTTTATATATGTAGTAGCGTTATAAAAATACGATTTTTATATATTCAATCGCAGTATAAAAATGTGATCTTTACATTTATAGGTTTGATTATTATTTATATGTATAACATAAAAAGAAGTGATTTTTAATATGTATATATATATATATTGAACTGTAAAAATCTGATTTTTAATATATATAACGATATAAAGATATGATTTTTATTATATAAACATCGAGTTAAAAATATGATTTTTATTTATTTGAATGAAGCAATAAATGTATGATTTTTATTATATATAGCGAATTAAAAATAGGATTTTTAATATATAAGCATCATATTAAAAATTTGATTTTTATCATGAACAGCGTGGAAAGGACTGCGTTGGAATTTTGGACAAATCCAAAACGATTTAGAAATTCAGAAACAAAACTGGAGGAGTGGATGCCAAATGTGAGAACTTCTCACTTTAATTTATTTTCTAGTTAGAAATATATATTGGGATGCAGACGGTGCTTAGCAGCACCCGACACTCGTCGTCCACAGACCATGGACGACTTGTTTGACTGTATTGTATTGTGGAAATTTGTTGTGATATGATGTGAAATGGAAAATGAAATGTTGATGTGTTGAAATAAATATTTTATCGTTAAAAATATAATTTTTAACGTGTATATGAATAAAATAAATATTCATTTACAAATTGGACGATTTGTTCATGTACACACATTTGACTGATCTTGATTGGGATGATATATTTTACACATCGCCCAACTGCACGAATAATAATCAGTGTTTGTTGTTTGAAAACCACACATGGTTATTGGAATGACATTGGACATACATTAATGAGACGACCCCAAACCCCGTACTGACGGTGGCAAGGGTTATCTTTGGAATATAACACAGAAAAAGATAATAGCAGAACAAAATTAAATAAATACACCAGATAATGAACAATAGAATACTGGATAAACGTAATCATCAGAGTTACACAGTATACAGGATCATACTTAGCACACATACAGCTCAGCTATAAATAAATGTCTACAGCGGAAACAAACAAAATATGTACAATAGGAGCTGAACAGCATAAAAAGAGATAAATAATAGAATCCGTTTTCAGCTCTAGCTATCCAGAAAGAACCAGGTAAACCTGAATACAAGGCTGCCCGTGTAGAAAAAGGGGCACCCGAGTTTGAAAGTGAAACAAACTACGAGTCAGTCATGGGACTGGTATGAGAAATCTATTCAACACATTTATAAATTGGCCAATCACAGGACCACGCCACTTTCATGGAACGGGTTTACTCCAATGGATTTCCAGTGCTTTAAAACAAATCATTTTTTTAAACATCGCTATGTTTTTTTATCAAAATGAAGCCATTATAAGACTCAGTTCCCATCACACAATGCAACGCAAACCGGAGGATAGAGTTTTTACCTTATAAGGGCCAAAATATGCTTGATACGAATAAAACAAAAGCATTTGATATTATTGCTAGTGTTTATATGTTTTGAAAACCATTTCGAATCATAACTATCAATCATAGACGGCATTAATGCCCCATACCACTATGTCGCCATATATAGGTATACAATCAAAACCGCACAGTCACGTATCTGGAAATTGGATTTCCGTCATGAACCAAGGCAAAAGATAGTCCTTACCGAATTCGAGACACTCTAGCCCGCCCCTCAAGATCAGAACGCATCGACCCTTGGAGCGACAGGGCCGGTCCACCGATGTGGATTAAAATTCCTGAGCACTACGTTTCCCCGCCCTATGGGGCGTAAGTTAGCCAACGAATGACTCCATCAAACCGAGGCGCCTCACAACAGCAACAACCACACAGGTGAAAAATATATAAATGTCAGGGCAGGTAGGTCACTTACACCACCCTAGCTAGAAAGAAACACATGCCCTCCCTAAGGTCCTTCTCCCGTTTCTGGTTCATACCGGGGTGTGAGGCTCGCGAATTCACATTATACACAAACCTACGCCACACAGGCGGTGCTTTAATCATCACCACAAGACTTTGCTTTTCAACAGAAGCCCTGATCATTTGCCACTTAGGCATGCCACACTAGCAATTCATGCCATGCGACTGATGTCCATCGGTATACAACCTCTGAGCTCGTGCGTTTCAGAGAAGGGCGTTAAGCAAAAGAATAAATTCTCCGCCGCCAAATAGATGTATATTTAATAGAGATCAATCAACACAGAATAAAATCTAATGTCAGACACACAGTCCATTTACAAGTCCGTTCTGGGTCTGAACGAAACCGGAGGCACTATATACCTCGCAAACCCATCAATCACCACGTACGTTTGGACGATCACCACTCATTATCCATATTTCGGGATGCCTCCCAATCAGGACCTCGGTTACCACCCAAACGAGGTGAAGATCTCCGGTCTTCGACCACCGTCTTCATCTTCGACTTTCAATCGTCGATCAATTATTTGAAATGAGAATTAACTCGGCCCTTTCAAATAATTCACGTATATTTAGAATTTCAAATCAATTAATTTCAATGGTTAAATCATTCGACAACACAAATTTTGTTCTTTAATGTAATTTTCACACCAAACACATTCAACCATTAAATACCACATAAATCGAGCAAATTCAGTTTATTTCCATTCCATATCGTTTATGATATTTTATAACGATTTATCGCTATTTTTATTTATTTTAAAATAGCCAATTTATTCAAAACGACGCTTCGGGCCATAACGCGACCGTGGCGCTGTTTTTCTTCAGATTTCATTTACACATATCTGAAAATCTAACCGTTGGATCTTCACAAAATTTACATCATTAGAATGATCTTTTCAAAATGAATCCAACGGTTCCAGTTTCGAGAAAATCCGACGGTCGGATCTCCCGGTACAATCGTTTGAAGTTTCGATTTCAAAATACGAACTGCAGCGTCGTTATTCGATTAAATATAATTATATTTATATATATATAAATATAATCGATTCTGGCGCTGTTTTTCTTCAGATTTGAATTAAATATTCCAGACAATCGAACCGTTGGATTTTTACAAAGTTGGTGCCGTTGGAAAGATATTTCCAAGGCGAACCCAACGGTTGCGGTTTCGGGAAAATCCAATGGTCGGATTTCCCGCACTAGTTGCTTGAAATCACGGCTTCAAAACACGAACTTCACGGCCATGTTTCGTTTTAATTTTATTTATATTTATATATTTATATAAATATAGTTCATTCAACAATTTCAATACCGTTTTCACTTCAAATATTTCACTAACGCCTTTAAATTTTGGAAAAATTTCGCCATAACCTCCTTTGTACGAGAGGGGCTGGGAAAATTCCCAAATAGACACACGGGCGTCTCATGTCAAAAAGAAAAAGAAAAAGCCAAGCGGCTAGCCAACAGGCTCATAAAATCATCACCCAAACAAAACAGTAAATGTGTACCTATTTGTCGGGCACAAAATTTTATTCCTCTTCTCTAGCCCCTTTGCTATAACCTGTTCAATAAATATGCATGTACATATATACAGTTCTTATCACTTATCATTTTCCATTCAACTTCATATTTGATTCCATTTGGTTTAAAAACACCATTCATTCTAATGTTGTATGCATAGGCAAAAATCCTATCATTAGCTAATTAATGAATATTTCAACTCATGCATATTTATTTGAACGAGTGGCTATTTTTAACACTTCACATTTCAACAATTCATGTATATAATAAAAATGTGATTTTTATTGTAAAATAATTCTTTTCAAAACACTATTTTTTTATATAGTCTATATATGTAATAAAAATAGGATTTTTATTATAAAAAAATTTCTTTTAAAACGAGATTATTTTACATAGTTCATATAGATGATAAAAAGGTGGTTTTTATTATAGAACAATTTATTTCAAAATATGAATACCATTCAACACATGAATTTTTTATCAACGAATAAATATAGTTTCAGCAAATGAAAATAATTCAAACACATTAATATTATTCAAAATTTCGGCAGCATAACGGCAGGGTAATTAAAACCGGGACCATCCCTAGTACGGCTCCTCGCTCTACCTTAAAACCTCGCGGTTTTTGACAATGGGGATTATGCATCTAGTTCGCACGCAGGCGGCATGTATATATTTATTTCATTTCCACAAACTAATCCTATGTGGTTTCAACTAAATATTTCTCAACCACAAATGGGTATTTTTCAACCACAATCAATCAACATCAACCACAAACAATCCCAATCAACCATTCGCTATCAATCAATTTTTCACACCAATCACAACCAATAAATATCGTCCATGGTTTGTGGAAAAGGGGCATATATATATATATATATATATATATATATATATATATATATATATATATATTCATATATAGCAATTCACTTCTATTTCAACACATATATAATTTTTACAACGCCTATATAACTTATACATCGAACGTACAACTTATACAACGCTTATACATGAGGTGTACAATGCTTATATAACTCATACATCGACTATATAATTTATACATCGTTGTTTTCCATATCGTTTATAAATTAGAAATCTCACATTGGGTTCCACTCCACCAAAAATAGCAGAAGGCTCAGAAAAATATGCGGTCTCTTCTAGAAGGTAGAAGACGTCCACACGAGTCCACTGTCTCTTGTTTCACTGGATTTCGACAAGAAACGAAAAAGATATGATTTTTCAAAGTTTGCAACGAATTAAAGGTGTGAAAATCAGTTTAAATAATACAAACCGTACCTTTCAAAATTTGTTCGAACTAGGGTTCAGATTTTTCGATCAATCCGTTCAGTGGTTTGCCGATCAGGTTACGCCACGATGGAGTGCTCCGAACGACGCGCCAGGGGGTGCCAACCACGGTAAGCTCGAGCTCAGATCAGGGGAGTAAATCAGGCGTGAACGGCGGCACTTCCCAGCCTAGATACTTGCGATTTACGAGGGGATAGGGGTTGAGAGTGGTATAGATTTGGAGACGGAGGAAAACTGTACAAAAAACTTAACTGGAGCAGTGGCTATTATCGCGTGGAGGAGGAGAAAACGAGGGGAGAAGAAACGAAGAGTTGCCGCCGTAGGTTCGAGGTGTTTCGGAGAAGAAGGGGAGGGAGAGTGTTGAGTTGGCCCAATAGATTTTTTATTTATTTATTTATATAGTTTAAAATCTCTAAAATACCCCCTTACACAGACGAACACCAATTCAAACCCAACGACTGTCGTCCCTAGCGTTTTACCCCCATTCCGAACACAATGGGATATGTTTCGTAGGCCCATTCGACTGTTTCAGTCAGTTTTCCTTCAAATTAAAATATATAACATTCAATATTTAATTTGAACGTACATTTCAATTTGCCAGGGCCACAAATTGATTCGAAAAATTCCAGAAAAATAAATCTAGCTATGTTTTGACGATACGGTCCCAATAAAACTAGTTTCGTCGAATTCTGAGACCGTTTGCAAAAAGGCCCATTTCTGGTCGATCCAATCTAACTGTAATTGACCAAAACACATTTTCCTTTGCCACGCTCACATACTAGCTTCAAAAATTATGAAATTTGAAATCTAGCAATAACTTCACATCCCGGATCCAACAAAATTGGTTTGGTCGAATTCCGAGGTCGTTTGCAAAATGGCCAATTTCACGGGCTATATAAATTCCATAGCGACCTTTCTGAAAATTCATTTGGCCATAACTTTTGCTTTCCGCTATGAAAATTCGATTTTTCAGATTCGTTAGAGAGGTATTCACTAACAGATTTAAATATTTTTGGTTTCACTATAATCCGTTTTGTTTTGCACCCGGTACAGTCTGACAAAGTTTGAATTCAATTTTTGAAACTACTGCGCCTTTTCAGGCCTTGTTTATAATTAAAATTATTTATATTTAATTTCAAGCATCGATTCAAACCTATTTTTCATCACTATTATTTAAAATATTTATTTTAAATATTTAAAATCCATTATTTTAGCCAGTATAAAAATTTTAAATTGGTTCAGATTTTCAGGGTCGTTACAATCTCCCCCACTTAAAACTTTTCGTCCCCGAAAAGGTACAAAGTCGAAAGTGGTTTGATTAATCAACTCTATGTTCGATCTGGCTTCAATTCTCCAACTTTTCAGTTTCTCAGAATTTTCAAATTCTTCAAAAATTTGGCTAACACTCGGAATTTTCGAAAAATTTCGCCATAATTCTATCGTTGATTAAATTAACTATTGTTTCAATAATTCAATTAATCAAATCTACTATCACCCAACACAAGCAACAATCAAATTGTTTTTAACTTTTCAAAACCATACAAATTAATTCCTATTCTCTTTTAAAATCATTCAGACTATAGAGTTAAAAGTGCGCATCCATGGAAAGAAAATAATAATAGAATAGAGCCCTAATTGGTAATGCAAAGTATGGTAAATGTACCTTGCACCGGAGTCAATCAGAGATATCCACTCGGCATCTAGGATAAGCTTTCTGAATGCTCTCCTCAGTTTCCCAAGTACAATCTCGTGGATCTCCACTCCATTGCACTTTGACTAAGTGAACCTTCTTGTTCCTCAACTCTTTGGTTTCTTTGCCGATGATCTTTAGCGGCTCTCTTCTCACAGCTAATTCAGGGGTAATTTCAATATCCTGTTGAGCAGCTTCTTCCACGATCAAGTCAGGATCATGAACGTTCTTTCAAAGTTGAGATGTCTGAAATACCTCATGAACTCCAGGCAACCAATCAGGCAATTTAACCATATAAGCGAGAGTTCCGATCCGTTCCAGAATAGGAAACGGACCAATGAATTTGGGTGCCAACTTCCCAGTTTTACCGAACAGGATTACTCCTCTCATCAGCGATACTTTCAAATATACATAGTCGCCAACATCAAAGGATATATCTCTTCTTCTTCTATCGGCATAGCTCTTTTGCCGGCTTTGAGCGGCCAATAATCGTTTCTTGCTAAAATCGACATTGTCAGTAGCTTCTCGGATCATATCGGGCCCTAACACATGTCTATTTCCAGGTTCGACCGAACAAGCAGGAGATCGGCATGGTCTACCGTATAATGCTTCGAATGGCGACACTGTCAGACTTGCCTGGTAGCTGTTGTTATAAGAGAATTCATCCAAATGTAGATGGTCTTCCCATGATCCACCGAAATCTAGAACACAAGCCCGCAATAGATCTTATAGAATACGATTCACCCTCTCAGTCTGACCATCTGTCTGAGGATGATAAGCGGTGCTCAAGTTCAGTTTTTTTCCCAGCTCTACTTGAAATGCCTCCCAGAATTTGCTAGTAAATATTGTATCTCTATCACTGACTATACTTAGCGGCACTCCATGTAGTCTAACAATTTCCTTGAAATAAATCTGCGCCAGACTCTGAGCAGTTCTGTTTGATCTGACAGGTATGAAATGAGCGGTCTACGTGAAGCGATCTACGATCACCCAAATACTATCATTTCCTTTTCTGGTTATGGGAAAACCATCAATGAAGTCCATGGAAATATGTTCTCACTTCCAGCCTGGAACGTCCAGCGGTTGCAATAATCCAGCCAGTTTCTGTTGGTCGCTTTTGACTAGCTAGCAAGTAGGGCATCGGCTAACGTATATGGAAACGTCTCTTTTCATAGCCTTCCACCAGAATGTTCGTTTGAGATCGTTGTACATTTTGGCTACACCAGGATGGATACTCAGCTTGGTCTTGTGACACTCGTCTAACACTTTCCTTTTGAGCTCGGGGATGTCAGGAACACAAATCCTTCCTTTCAACCTTAGGGTCTCGTCGTTCTCTATTTGAAAACACGAGGGTTCGCCTTTCTGAATCCTTTTGATCATATCCTTAATAAAGTTATCCTCCTTCTGAAGAATAGATATTTTGTCAATCAAGGAAGTCGTAATAATAAAGCTGGCGATCATTTCATTCTTTCGGCTCAGCGCATCGGCCACGACATTGGCTTTCCCTGGAGTGTATATAATTTCAAAATCGTATGCTGCAAGGAACTCTAGCCAACGTTGCTGCCTCAGATTCAGGTCTTTCTGGGTGAACAGATAATTTAACGACTGGTGATCTGTAAACAGTTCAAATCTCTCACCCAGAAGATAGTGTCTCCAGATTTTCAACGAGAATACGATAGCCAATAACTCAAGATCATGAGTTACATAGTTTTTCTCGTGCGGCTTCAGTTGACGGCTAGCATAAGCAATCACTTGGCCACTTTGCATTAACACTGCGCCAAGGCCTTCTCTAGAAGCATCAGTCCAGACTTTCAAATCCTGATTGCCATCGATGATAGTTAACACTGGAGCAGTTGTTAATCTCAACTTTAGCTCTTCAAAAGCCTCTTCACTCTCTGGAGTCCATTTGAATTTAGAGTGCTTCTTCGTAAGCTTCGTTAAGTGACCAGATATCTTCGAAAAGTTTTTAACGAACTTCCGGTAATAACTAGCCAATCCGAGAAAACTGTGGACTTCAGTAGGGGTACTGGGCTGTTTCCAATTCTGAATAGCTGTGATTTTACTTGGATCCACAACAATTCCTTCTTTTGATACCACATGGCCCAGAAATTTTACTCCATCCTGCCAAAATATACATTTGGATAGTTTGGCTTTCAATACATTCCTTCTGAGGATTTCCAGGACTTGTTCCAAATGCTTTTCATGTTCGGCCTTTGATTTAGAGAAGATTAGAATATTGTCAATGAAAACTAGAACAAATTTATTCAAAACCCCCCTGAACACTCTATTCATCAGATCGACGAAGTAAGCTGGAGCATTACATAAGCCGAACGGCATTACTAACCACTCGTAGAATAGGTCGGGACCTCTGAATGTTGTCATTGGAACACAATCTTCGGCAATTCGAAGTTGATGGAAGCCTGTAGCTAGGTCCATTCATGAAAATACTTGTGCGCCATTTAATTGATCCAACAAATCATCAATTCTCGGCAATGGATATTTGTTCTTGATTGTCTGTTTGTTCAAATCACGATAATCCACACATAGCCGTAGAGTACCATCAGATTTTGGGACAAACACCACTGCTGCACCCCAATCAGAGAAACTAGGCCTGATCAAACCCTTCCATACTAGCTGTCGTGTTTGATTGTCTAATTCCTCTTTCTCTTTCAAGGACATTCTTCGAATAAAATGAACTACCGGCCTTGCATTCGGAATCAAAGCAATCTTGAAATCTATTTCTCTCTGCGGAGGTAAGCGAACAACTTCTTCGAACACATCCGCAAAGTTCTTAACGACTGGAATGTCTTTGATGAGGTCAGGAATATTCTCTGTGACTTCAGGGATATTTTCTATTTGAGCTGGAGAAACATCCAAAGCTGCCCAGAAGTCTTTTCTATTTGAAGTCGGGCCATCACATGGTATGGTTATATAATTCCCCAATTGGGCCTTTGCCTTTACAACTCTCTCGGCGCATCTAACCTCTGCTTCATATTTGGTTAACCAATCCAATCCCAAAATAAGATCGAATTCATTAAAATTCATGACGATAGAGATAATAGGGAATTTATAGCAAGAAAAAGAGGCAGGTACTGCACAAATCCAACTGAGATTGATGGAACCCCCAACTGGATTTTGGACAGTCATCGGCTCTTTGAGCTTCTTCAATTTCAAATCCAACTTCTTGACTGCACTCTTTGAAATAAAGCTTCGTGACGCGCCTGTGTCAAACAGTACTTTAACTGGGATGTTCTTGACATTGAGCGTGCCTTCTAAAACATCAGACCTTTCCCGACCAGACGAAGATGCAGGTACTTCTACCACTTCATTTACATGCGCTGCTTTGGATTTCTTAAATTGCATGCAGTCCTTTACAAGTTGGCCAGTCTGATGGCATTGACAGCATTTTCTATTCTCTAGGAACTTGACCTTGGACTTAAATTTATCCTTTCTTCTTCTGTTCCAAGATTTACAACTGATCGCCAAATGTCCTTGCCTATTGCAACTTGAGCATGTGGCAGTCATTACCGGGTCCTTGTCAGATTTAGCCCTTTTTCTCTTGGCACTGGGCTTCTTACTGACTTCTGACACTGTACTGGCCTTAGGACGATCAGTTTCAGATTCAATTTTATTACTAGAACTGACTTCCTCATCGTCGTGCAACATGCCTTTCTTGTCGAGATCTTCGTACTGATAAGCCATATAAATCATTTCTGAAAAAGGAAGCTTCACATGCCCCATCACTTTATTCTGGTATTTCCTTTGAAGCCCGTTGATAAATCTCAAATTCTTCCTCTTCGGATTTTGAATTAGATGAGGAGAAAAGTGAGAAAGTTCGTTGAATTTCTTATGATATTATGGAATTGTCATATCTCCTTGTATCAAATAAGAAAACTCATCACATAGTCGCTAAATTGCTTCTGGAGGAGTAAATCTTTCCAGGAAAATCACTTTGAATCTGTCCCAGGTGACATCACCTTCTGGATTATCTTTAATAACTGAATCCCACCGAAACAATGCTTCTTCTTTGAGTGCCCAAGACGCCAGTAATCTTTTCTGATCGTCTCTCAGCTTTAAACCCTCAAAGATTTTCTCTGTAGAACGAATCCAAGCTTGTGTTTCCATAATGGACTCTTTACCTAAGAATGGCGATCCACCCAGATTTCGAAATCTCTTGAATAGAACTTCTATATCTGATTCTGGCTGTGGGAGCACAACTAGCTCATTAGCTGGTCGAGCCATACGATTATTTCTTCTGTTCCTGTCGTTCATTTTCTAGTACGTTTGCAATTAGCAGACAAAGTGTCAGGTCAACAGAAAAGATATTTCAAAATATAGAGACAAATACTTGAATGTAAATGTGTCTATCGAGGTGAAATTTCATTCTGCTTTACTTATACTAGGATATTATTGATCCTATCTGTATAGAGATACCCGTCCTAGAACACTACTGGTTCTATTTCTAACAAGTTCGTTCATATGTTATATTCCAGAACTAAGCTTAACCAAAGCTCTGATACCAAAATGAGACGACCCCAAACCCCGTACTAATGGTGGCAAGGGTTATCTTTGGAATATAACACAGAAACAGATAATAGCAGAACAGAATTAAATAAATACACCAGATAATGAACAATAGAATACTGGATAAACGTAATCATCAGAGTTATGCAGTATACAGGATCATACTTAGCACATATACAGTTCAGCTATACATAAATGTCTACAGCGGAAACAAACAAAATATGTACAATAGGAGCTGAACAGCATAAAAAGAGATAAATAATAGAATCCATCTTCAGCTCCAGCTATCCAGAAAGAACCAGCTAAACCTGAATACAAGGCTGCCCGTGTAGAAAAAGGGGCACCCGAGTTTGAAAGTGAAACAAACTACGAGTCAGTCATGGGACTGGTATGGAAATCTACTCAACACGTTTATAATCTGGCTAATCACAGGACCACGCCACTTTCGTGGAACGGGTTTACTCCAATGGATTGCCAGTGCTTTAAAACAAATCATTCTTTTAAACATCGCTATGTTTTTTTTATCAAAATGAAGCCATTATAAGACTCAGTTCCCATCACACAATGAAACGCAAACCGGAGGATAGAGTTTTTACCTTATAAGGGCCAAAATATGCTTGATATGAATAAAACAAAGGCATTTGATATTATTGCTAGTGTTTATATGTTTTGAAAACCATTTCGAATCATAACTATCAATCATAGACGGCATTAATGCCCCATACCACTATGTCGCCATATATAGGTATACAATCAAAACCGCACAGTCACGTATCTAGAAATTGGATTTCCGTCATGAACCAAGGCAAAAGATAGTCCTTACTGAATTCGAGGCGCTCTAGCCCACCCCTCACGATCAGAACGCATCGACCCTTGGAGCGACAGGGCCGGTCCACCGATGTGGTTTAAAATTCCTGAGCACTACGTTTCCCCGCCCTATGGGGCGTAAGTGAGCCAACGAATGACTCCATTAGATCCGGATCGTCCGATCAAACCGAGGCGCCTCGCAACGGCAACAACCACACAGGTGAAAAGTATATAAATGTCAGGGCTGGTAGGTCACTGACACCACCCTAGCTAGAAAGAAATCCATGCCCTCTCTGAGGTCCTTCTCCCGTTTCTGGTTCATACCGGGGTGTGAGGCTCGCGAATTCACATTATACACAAAGCTACGCCACACAGGCGTTGCTTTGATCATCACCACAAGACTTTGCTTTTCAACAGAAGCCCTGATCATTTGCTACTTAGGCATGCCACACTAGCAATTCATGCCATGCGACTGATGTCCATCGGTATACAACCTCTGAGCTCGTGCGTTTCAGAGAAGGGCGTTAAGCAAAAGAATAAATTCTCCGCCGCCAAACAGATGTATATTTAATAGAGATACCTCAACACAGAATAAAATCTAATGTCAGACACACAGTCCATTTACAAGTCTGTTCTGGGTCTGAACGAAACCGGAGGCACTATATACCTCGCAAACCCATCGATCACCACGTACGTCTGGACGATCACCACTCATTATCCATATTTCGGGATGCCTCCCAATCAGGACCTCGGTTATCACCCAAACGAGGTGAAGATCTCCGGTATTCGACCACCGTCTTCATCTTCAACTTTCAACCGTCGATCAATTATTTGAAATGAGAATTAACTCGTCCCTTTCAAATAACTCACGTATATTTAGAATTTCAAATCAATTTATTTCAATGGTTAAATCATTCGACAACACAAATTTTGTTCTTTAATGTAATTTTCACACCAAACACATTCAACCATTAAATACCACATAAATCGAGCAAATTCAGTTTATTTCCATTCCATATCGTTTATGATATTTTATAACGATTTATCGCTATTTTTATTTATTTAAAATAGCCAATTTATTCAAAACGACGCTTCGGGCCATAACGCGGCCGTGGCACTGTTTTTCTTCAGATTTTATTTACACATATCTGAAAATCTAACCGTTGGATCTTCACAAAATTTACATCATTAGAAAGATCTTTTCAAAACGAATCCAACAGTTCTAGTTTCGGGAAAATCCGACGGTCGGATCTCCTGGTACAATCGATTGAAGTTTTGATTTCAAAATACGAACTGCAGTGTCGTTATTCGATTTAATATAATTATATTTATATATATATATAATCGATTCTGGCGCTGTTTTTCTTCAGATTTGAATTAAACATTCCAGACAATCCAACCGTTGGGTTTTTACAGAGTTGGTGCCGTTGGAAAGATATTTCCAAGGCGAACCCAACGGTTTCGGGAAAATCCAATGGTCGGATTTCCCGCACTAGTTGTTTGAAATCACGGTTTCAAAACACGAACTGCACGGCCAAGTTTCGTTTTAATTTTATTTATATTTATATAAATATAGTTCATTCAACAATTTCAATATCGTTTTCACTTCAAATATTTCACTAACGCCTTTAAATTTTGGAAAATTTTCGCCATAACCTCCTTTGTACGGGAGGGGCTGGGAAAATTCTCAAATTGCCACACGGGCGTCTCATGTCAAAAAGAAAAAGAAAAAGCCAAGCGGCTAGCCAACAGGCTCATAAAATCATCACCCAAACAAAACAGTAAATGTGTACCTATTTGTCGGGCACAAAATTTTATTCCTCTTCTCTATCCCGTTTGCTATAACCAGTTCAATAAATATGCATGTACATATATACAGTTCTTATCACTTATCATTTTCCATTCAACTTCATATTTGATTCCATTTGGTTTAAAAACACCATTCATTCTAATGTTGTATGAATAGGCAAAAATCCTATCATTAGCTAATTAATGAATATTTCAACTCATGCATATTTATTTGAACGAGTGGCTATTTTTAACACTTCACATTTCAACAATTCATGTATATAATAAAAATGTGTATTTTTAACACTTCACATTTCAACAATTCATGTATATAATAAAAATGTGATTTTTATTGTTAAACAATTCTTTTCAAAACACTATTTTTTTATATAGTCTATATATGTAATAAAAATAGGATTTTTATTATAAAACAATTTCTTTTAAAACGAGATTATTTTACATAGTTCATATAGATGATTAAAAGGTGGTTTTTATTATAGAACAATTTATTTCAAAATATGAATACCATTCAACACATGAATTTCTAATCAACGAATAAATATAGTTTCAGCAAATGAAAATAATTCAAACACATGAATATTATTCAAAATTTCGGCAGCATAACGGCAGGGTAATTAAAACCCGGACCGTCCCTAGTACGGCTCCTCGCTCTACCTTAAAACCTCGCGGTTTTTGACAATAGGGATCATGCATCTAGTTCGCACGCAGGCGGCATGTATATATTTATTTCATTTCCACAAACTAATCCTATGTGGTTTCAACTAAATATTTCTCAACCACAAATGGGTATTTTTCAACCACAATCAATCAACATCAACCACAAACAATCCCAATCAACCATTCGCTATCAATCAATTTTTCACACCAATCACAACCAATAAATATCGTCCATGGTTTGTGGACGAGGGGCATATATATATATATATATATATATATATATATATATTCATATATAGCAATTCACTTCTATTTCAACACATATATAATTTTTACAACGCCTATATAACTTATGCATCGAACGTACAACTTATACAACGCTTCTACATGAGGTGTACAACGCTTATATAACTCATACATCGACTATATAATTTATATATCGTCGTTTTCCATGTTGTTTATAAATTAGAAATCTCACATTGGGTTCCACTCCACCAAAAATAGCAGAAGGCTCAGAAAAATATGCAGTCTATTCTAGAAGGTAGAAGACGTCCACACGAGTCCATTGTCTCTTGTTTCACTGGATTTCGACAAGAAACGAAAAAGATATAATTTTTCAAAGTTTGCAACGGTTTAAAGGTGTGAAAATCAGTTTAAATAATATAAATCGTACCTTTCAAAATTTGTTCGAACTAGGGTTCGGATTTTTCGATCAATCCGTTCAGTGGTTTGTCGATCAGGTTACACCACGATGGAGTGCTCCAAACGACGCGCCAGGGGGTGCCAACCACGGCCAGCTCGAGCTCAGATCAGGAGAGTAAATCAGGCGCGAACAACGGCTCTTCCCAGCCCTGATACTTGCGATTTACGAGGGGATATGGGTTGAGAGTGGTATGGATTTAGAGACGGAGGAAAACTCTACAAAAAACTTAACTGGAGCAGTGGCTATTATCGTGTGGAGGAGGAGAAAACGAGGGGAGAAGAAACGAAGAGCTGCCGCCGTAGGTTCGAGGGTTTCGGAGAAGACGGGGAGGGAGAGTGCTGAGTTGGCCCAATAGATTTTTTTTATTTATATATTTTAAAATCTTTAAAATACCCCCTTACACAGACGAACACCAATTCAAACCCAACGACTATCGTCCCTAGCGTTTTACCTCCATTCCGAACACAATGGGATATGTTTCGTAGGCCCATTCGACTGTTTCAGTCAGTTTTCCTTCAAATTAAAATATATAACATTCAATATTTAATTTGAACGTACATTTCAATTTGCCAGGGCCACAAATTGATTCGAAAAATTCCAGAAAAATAAATCTAGCTATGTTTTGACGATACGGTCCCAACAAAACTAGTTTCGTTGAATTCTGAGACCGTTTGTAAAAAGGCCCGTTTCTGGTCGATCCAATTTAAATATAATTGACCAAAACACATTTTCCTTTGCCATGCTCACATACTAGCTTCAAAAATTATGAAATTTGAAACCTAGCAATAACTTCACATCCCGGATCCAACAAATGTGGTTTGGTCAAATTCCGAGGTCGTTTGCAAAATGGCCAATTTCACGGGCTATATAAATTCCATAGCGACCTTTCTGAAAATTCATTTGGCCATAACTTTTGCTTTCCGATATGAAAATTCAATTTTTCAGATTCGTTAGAGAGGTATTCACTAACAGATTTAAATATTTTTGGTTTTACTCAAATCTGTTTTGTTTTACATCCAGTACAGTCCGACAAAGTTTGAATTCAATTTTTGAAACTACCGCGCCTTTTCAGGCCTTGTTTATAATTAAAATTAATTATATTTAATTTCAAGCATCGATTCAAACCTATTTTTCATCACTATTATTTAAAATATTTATTTTAAATATTTAAAATCCATTATTTTAGCCAATATAAAAAATGTAAATTGGTTCAGATTTTCAGCGTCGTTACAATTAATCCCAATATTTAGTTGTATGTCAATCGATGGGTTGACAGACTGTTCTAAGCGTTAGTTATTTATATTTAACGCTTATGCAGTTGTGCAATGCACTCTGGACGATGGTTGGTTGTTTATCATTGTTATTCTATACATGTGTTGTATGAAATCCATATAAATAACATTATATGGTAATTGACTGTGTCTGATTCCAGTTCCGAAAGAATGAATATTTTTAAATAACGAATATCTTAAGATAATATTCAGTAATCTGATTTTGATGTCCGATTTGGGATGGACATGAAAATATTTAAATATATGAAGCCGTGTGTAACAACCCGGAATTTTGGAACCAATTTAAAAAAATTCATTTTAGAAATTTTAATGTATTTTAATATTTAAAATAATTTATTTCAAATAATAGCAATCAAAAAATTATTTAAATCAAAGTTAGAACGAATATATTTATTTTAACTTTAAAAGGAATTAGAAATAGCACGGCAGTTTGAAAATTTGAATTTGAACTTTGACTGAATGTACATGATGCAAAATAAATCGGATTTTAGTAAAACCAAAAATATCTAAATCTGTTTAAAAATATATTTCCAACAAATTTGAAAAATCAAAATTTCATAGCGGGAATAAAAAATTGTGGCCAGTTGAATATTCAGAATAGTCGCTATGGAATGTAATATAATATATAGCCCGTATAAATGGCCATTATACAAACGACCTCCGTTTTCGAAGAAACCAATTTGGTTGGATCCGAAATGTCAAATTATTGTTAGATTCCAATTTTCATAATTTTTGGAATCAATATGTGAGCGTGGCAAAAGAAAATGTGTTTTGACAATTTCAAGCAAATTTAATCAACCAGAAAATGGCCATTTTTCAAACGGTCTCTAAATTCAACGAAATTAATTTTGTTAGGACCGTATCATCAAAACATAGCTAGAAATAATTATTCTGTAATTTTTAGAGTCCGTATGTGGCCCCGGTAAATTAAAATGTACAATCAAATTGAATAATTAAATGATTTATATTTTAAAATAAATAAAAGTGGGCTGAGACGATCAAACGAGCTGACGGGACCTAGTCCATTGTGTCCGGAAGGGGGTTATTTTGCTAGGGGCAACATTGATTGGGCTAAATTTGGAGCTAGTATAAGTTAATGGGCTTTTCTGAAAATTAAGGAATTAAATTATTAAAATATTATAAATATACCCCCTAAGATAAAACAAACCCTAATCTTATTTCACTCAGCCGCCACCCTAGGAACGAATGGCCAAAAACATGCGGATTTCCTCCTTTAATCTCTCCTCGATCCTTCCAAACTAGATCGAACTTCTAAACCAGAATTAAAGAGAATCTTGAGTTCCATCTTTTCAACGGTCAAGATCTGTTTTAGATTAGTGGATTACTCGAATTTTGGCGATCATACTGGCGGTTTTGGGTTCAATTTTCGAAGCGGAGAGGGATCCGTGCTTGGCGAGACTCGCGGAGGTGGATGGCGTCGTTGAGCGGAGCGGCGTAGCAGCGAGGGATGGTGCTCTGGCACCTCGTTGATTGCGCAAGTCCGAGCCCTAGATGATGAAGATGAGGGCGGCTAAATTCGTTCATACCTGGAGCAACGGTTTTTGTCTTTTTGGAAGATGATGTAATTTATTTTAACCATAAAATTAATTATATTATTTAAGTAATTAAATATTCAAAAGTTAATATTATCTGGAAATCAA
Organism: Allium sativum; assembly: GCA_030737875.1. Classification (NCBI taxonomy): domain Eukaryota; kingdom Viridiplantae; phylum Streptophyta; class Magnoliopsida; order Asparagales; family Amaryllidaceae; genus Allium; species Allium sativum. The sequence goes on from CM060912.1 coordinate 340,414,566, forward strand.
ATCAGAATTTGATGAAACTGAAAGCGTTGGGACCGTAAATTCAAGACCAACTTCTCAGAACTGATTGGAACAGAAACGGATCTAGCTATGAATTCAAAAGGAGTAAAATCAATGTGAGAAATTCTACTTTTTTTATAATCAAAAATCAATTAATCATAATTAGATCTGTTGATTGTCATACGTTGTAATGTTCTACTGATTGTCATACGTGATTTGATCTGTGATTGGTGTGCTTTGTAGATCTGTTAAAATTAACATTCCTGTTAACTAGAATTGAGTTAGACAAAATTATCCTCTTGAGTTGATTAGATTTGTTAATTCAAAAATTATCATTTGTGTTCATTAGAAAATAGTTAAACAAAATTTATCATTTATGTGTACTAGTTTAGTTTAAAATAAAAATATTCATTTTTGTCAAAAAGTTTAGTTGGATCAAAAATTTTCCTTTTTGTCAAAATAGTTTTGTTGAACAAAAATGGTCATTTTGACAAATTAGAATTGTTAAATTATAATTGTCATGTTTAAAAATTAGAATTGTTAAATTGTATTTGTCATGTTTAACAAATTAGAATTTGCTGAATTATAATTGTCATGTTTAACAAATTAGAATTGTTAAATTATAATTGTCATGTTTAACAAATTAGAAATGTAAAATTGTGTTAACGATAAAATTTACATTTTATTGTATATAAAGAAAAGATTATAAATGTTCATTTGTTTGAAATGAAAATATGTTAACGATAAAATTTACATTTTTATCGTATATGTAGAAAAGATTATAAATGTTCATTTGTTTGAAATAAAAATATGTTAACGATAAAATTTACATTTTTATCGTGTATGTAGAAAAGATTATAAATGTTCATTTGTTTGAAATGAAAATATATTAACGATAAAATTTACATTTTTATCGTATATGTAGAAAGGATTAAAAATGTTCATTTGTTTGAAAAGAAGATATGTTAACAGTAAATATTCACATTCTTATTGTATATAAGAAAAGAGTAAAAATGATCATTATAGAAAATAAAAATATGTTAAGAAAAAAAACCACATTTTTAGTGTATAAATAGAATATATAAAAATGATCATTGTTTTGAAATAGAGATATGTTAACAAATAAATATTCACATTTATTTGTCATATTAAAGATTGAAATTTGTGTACAAATAAGTATTCACTTTTAATTGTTATGTTAAAGATAGGAATTTGTATAAAAATAAAAATCTCCTTTTTATGTGTCATTCGCAACATAGAAAATGTCATGAAAATAAATACTTCTTTTTATATGACATTAGAAATGTAGAATATGTTATGCAAGTAAAACCTCTTTTTATTTGTCATAAGCAACATAGGGAAGTTGTTTACAATAAAATCCCCTTTTTATTGTATATGTAAAACATGAAATGTGATTGAACCAAATATACTTGGTTATTGATATGGATTGTGATTGATTGAATGTTTGGATTGTGCTCGACCAGTTTATGAACAAAATATGTTTTTACATTTAGCATTAGGTTGGTAAAAATATATGTATGCTAACTCCTCGTGAAACACTTCATGATTTGACTATAAGGTGGTTAGCGATGTTGTTTATTTGAAAATTAATGAATGATTTTGAAAAGTGTTTTCTTAAGAAAAAAGAATAGTATTCCTGATTTTGGACAGGGAATGTTTTGTAAAATGTTTTATCAAACAGAAAGGATTTCGAGGACTACACCCGATGATTTCGAAATGATTTGAAAGTAGAAATCTATATAGATTTGATTATACTTGTGATTATGTTGTGAAATGATTTTCCCTACTTCGGATATAAAATGATTTAGCAAGTATGTGGCTGAAGATGCAGGTGACCCGAAATTGACTAACAGTGTGAGGGCGCGCAAGTCTTCCCCAAAGCATTGTCAGTGTAGCCGTTAGGTGCACATATATATATTGGTTCGGTTAGGGTGCGTACTGCCCGGTCCTGAGGGAACATGACCGATAATTAGTTGCATACTTGTTTGTATACATTGTTACGTTTTGGAATTCATATTTCCAAATGTTTTGTTTTGAAATCCCAAAGTGAGATCTACTTTATTATAAAAGCTAGATATGTATTTCAAATGATTTGAAATAAAAGAAATTGGGAAGTAAAGTTCAACGAAATATTTTTTGTAAAGTGAATTGGATTTTGAAATCTAAGTTTAGGGATTAAGCCTAAATGGGTAGATTAAGGAATTGCATGTTGATTGATGCATTGTAGATCCATATGTTTATTTATGGTTGATGTTTATGCACTGGAAATCCAATGGAGTAAACCCGTTCCGCATTAGCAGCGTGGTCCTGTGATTAGCCTTATTATTAAATAAGTTAAGTAAGATTTCTCATACCAGTCCCATGACTGACCTGCAGTTTGTTTCACCTGCAAACTCGGGAGCCATATTTTCCACATGGGCAGTCGAGTAGCTTATTTTGCAGATATATTGAGCAGGATTTTGGATCGAAGCTTAAAGCTGTGTTGAGAGCACTAATAGCCTTCCGCTGTGTTAGTTATTCGTTGCCGCTACATTATATTACAATTATTATAATTTAATCTTCTGCTGTAGTATTTGTTTCGATGTACTCTGATATTCTGTACTCGGATGCAACATTAATGTAATGTTTATAAAAGTCTTTTGTTATTTGTTCTGATGTGTTGTATGCCCAAAGTTAGCGTATTCGGGTTTTTGAACGGTCTTAGTCGATTTTGCGATCGATTATGTAATAACCAGGAAATCCGAGCCAATTTAAATTTTTTATTTTGGCAATTTTAATGAATTTTGAATATTTAAAACGAATTATTTTAAATAATAACGACGAGAAATTTATTTTGAATTGAATTAGAACGTATATATTTATTTTAAATTATAAAAGGAATTGAAAATGGCGCGGTAGTTTGAAAGTTCGATTTTGAATTTCAAATGAATGTACAGGATTCAAAATAAACCGGATTTTAGCGAAACCAAAAATATTAGAATCTATTTGAAAATATATTTCCAACGAATCCAAAAAATTGAAATTTCATAGCGGGAATAAAAGGTTATGCCCAATTGAAAATTCAGAATAGTCGCTATGGAATTCTAGCCCTTAGAAATGGAAATTTTGCAAATGACCTTTGTTTTTTACGAAACTAGTTTTGTTGGATCTGGGATATTGAATTATTGCTCGATTCCAAAATTCATAAATTTCTGAATCAATATGGGAGCGTGGTGAAGTAAAACGTGTTTTGACAGTTTCAGTCAATTTCGATCGACCAGAAAATGTCAATTTTTCAAACGGTCTCAGAATTTGATGAAATTAGTTTTGTTAGAACCGTATCGTCAATACGAAGTTAGAAAATATTTTTCAAAAATTTTTACAGTCCGTATGTGGCCTCGATAAATAGAAATGCGCGTTCAAATTCAATATATAGATTTATATTTTGATTCTGATGGAAACCTATCGAAACAGTTGAATCATCTTGCGATACATATCCCATTGTGTTCGAAATGGGGGTATTAGCTAGGGACGACAGGCGGTGGGTCTCGTTTTGAGGTCGAAATTTAAATTTACTTTTTGGAGGATAAATAAATAAATGAAATAATATTATATATAAACCCTCTTTCCTTTACTGAGCCCCCTAAATCAAATAAACCCGACCCACCTCGTTCAGAGCAAACCGCTCCTCCCACATCGTGATAGCCACCGCGCCCTGGCCCCATGGCGGCGGCGCCGTTCACCGCTCCCACCCCCCTATTCTCCGATCCTCCTCCTTCTACTCCCCCTAGTTCAATCCAAACCGCCTCCCCCGTCACCACTTTCCTTCCATTGCTCAACCAGTCAGGCCGCCGCCCTTTTCCCCACCTCCAACCGCTCACCAACTCCCAGGCCATCCTCTCCTCCTCCGAAAGGTGAAAACAGTGAGCATCCCCTTTTTTATTTTAATTTAAATTCAGTTTTAATTTAAATACGTTGTTTAAATTCGGTTCTTAGTTTATATATATACTCAGTGTAAAATGTATAATTAATAATATGATTTTTATGCTTATACATAATTAAAAATATGATTTTTACTTAAGTAGAGTAATAAAAATATAATTTTTATCATGAAGAGAAGTATATAAAAAATACGATTTTTATTATGATGTTAGTAAAATAAAAACATGATTTTTATTATAAAATAACATTATAAAAATATAATTTTACATATGAAGTAGCGTAGGAAAGATATGATTTTGATTAGGTTAAAGATTAGATTTTTATCAATATAAAGTTTAAGATTTTTATATATATGAAAGGCGAGATTTTTATACATGAAAGTCAAGATTTTTATATATATGAAAGCGAGGTAAAAATATGATTTTTATAATATATAGATAATAAAAATTTGATCTTTATATATGTAGTAGAGATATAAAAGTGCGACTTTTATATATGAAGTGACGATATAAAAATGTGATTTTTATATATATAGCGAAGTTATAAAAATGTGATTTTTAATATAAACTTCGTGAAACAGACAGCATTGGAAACAAGATGAAGATTTCCTACATATGAAGAGTCATGGCGTTTGGTTTAGCTTTCGATGAGAACTCCTCACTTTTAATTTGTTTTCTAGTTGAAATATTTACTATGATGCAGACGGTGCTTAGCAGCACCCGACACCCGTCGTCCACAGACCATGGATGACTTGTTTGTTTGATTGATGTGTTGTGAAAATTGATTGTGTGTTGTAGAAAGGAATAAATTATTTTATGGTTAAAAATATAATTTTTAACGTGTATATAAAATAAATATTTATAAACAAATCGGACGATTTGTTTATGTACACACATTTGACTGATATGGATTGGGATGATAAATTTTACACATCGCCCAACTACACAAATAAAACATGCGTTTGATTGTTTGAATACCCCCACACGGGTGTTGGGATGAAATTGGCCATACACTAGTCCCAATAATTAGCTGTGTGTCGATCGATTGATTGACAGGCTGTTGTAAGCGTTAAATATTTATATTTGATGCTTATGCAGTCCAGAATGCACTTTGGGTGATGGTTGACTGTGTTTGATTGTTGTAGTGTACATGTGTGTATGAAATCCATATAAATCACATTGTATGGTAATTGACTGTGTATGATTCCAGTTCAGAAAGAATGAATATTTTAAAATAACGATTATTTTAAAATAACGAATATTTTTTAAATAATATTCAGAAGAAGATCAAAATTTGATTTTGATGTCCGATTTGGGATGAACACGAATATATTTAAATATATAAAGCCGTGTTGATTAGATTGACTCCATTTTGACGTGAATGATATTTATATCGATTTTATTCATTTTTAAAAATGAATATCGAAAAGGAAATGATTTCTAAATCTCATGTTTTGAAAATATTATCATTTATATATCGATGATATGGAATATTCAATTTTGATTAGAAATTGAATATGAAGTTGAAATCGTTTTGAAAACGATTTATAAAATACGTTTTAAAAGGAAATCGATGAAATATATATAATATATATAATGGCCTGAATAGAACGCGCCGCGCTGCGGCAGTTCGCGAATTTCGACCATTGACTTCGAACGGATATTACGGGAGATCCGACCGTCGGATTCTCATAAAACCAGAACTGTTGGGTTCGTATCGAAAAGTGCTTTCTAATGAATATTAGAGATTTGAAATCTAACGGTTGGATTTGGAATTATGTCCAAATCAAATTTGGAAAAGGTCGCTGTAAGTGCAGTTTGATGGCCGTTGATGGAAATCGACTGTACGGGCCTTGATAAAATTATTAAAAATAGTAATAATTTGTGTAAAATCATAAGAAATGATCTGGAAAGAATTATGATGAAAAATTCCATATTTGAAAAGATAAAAAATAGATTTTTATCGAAATGAACTAGTTTTGAACTAGAATTATAATCCATTTATTTTTGAAATAAATAAATTGGATTTGAAAGGGTTTTAAAAGTAACCAGAATTTCCAATAATTGAATTGGAATGGATTTAAATCAAAATTGTCTTTGGAATATTTCAGTGTCGGATTTCGTGATTATATAGATATTGTTATGGAAATTTTAAAGATATATTTATATGGTTATTTACAATATGATATTTGTTGGTCGTAGAATTTGATATTGAAAATAAGCCGATATATTTTCTATTCAGAGCCTTGTATTTAATATCAAATGGGTTTTGGGTTTGTCGTGAATGGTGTCTTCATTAACACTTTTCTCAAACCCAGTTGAGAAAAAAGATTAAATCTTTTTATTTAGATTTAATGAAGTGTACCAATTAAATGGTATTTAATTGGAATTAAATTTGAATTGATTTTTGAGTTTATCGTGAACGGTGTTTTAAATAACACTTGTTCTTTAACCCGATAATGAATTGAATGTGAATTGGGTTTATCGTGAACTGTGTTTTAACGACATTTGTTCTTTAACCCGATTTACAGTAAAATGTGATTTGGAATTTATAAATCTTTTGTTAAGATTTAAAGGAGATTTTCCAAAGTAAATGTTCCAATTTAATAAAATAAATTGGAATGGAATGGAATTCGATTTGGTAATAATCGAAGTGAATTTCTGTGGAGGAAGACAACTAATATATCTGGGATTTAAAAGGCTTTGCCGTTATTCCATTTATATTATTAGTTGGATATGGAAGTTTATATCAATTATATATCGATTTGTTTTCCATGAAGATTCCATCGTTAATGGAATGTGTTTTTGGGTTGTCGTGAATGGTATCTTTAATAATACTGTTCTTAGACCCAACGGAGTTAAGAAAATCAGAAACTAACCGGAGATTAGTTAAGTTGAATGGTTTCTTGGGTATTGATCTGATGTTGGTTTCGGCCTTCGGGGTTAATACTTAGGGAATTGTTCACTTGCTAATTTACGGTTAAAGGCTAATGGAATGGAATATGATTTTGGGTTTATAGTGAACCGTGTTTTAAATGACATTGGTTCTTTAACCCAGTTAAAGACAGGATATGATTTCCCAAGTTAAACAGTCATTAATACTGATTTTTGGGAAGATTAAAACCAAGTGGAGTTTTAATGAATCTTTAATTAGATTTAAATGATCGAGAATGGAGTATCACCAGTTTTGCTCCAGGCGATAGTTAAATCTTTAATTAGATTTGAACGTGAAATGGTAATTGAATTTACCGATAACACCGTGGTTTTAGATATGAAGTATTACCAGTTTTACTTCATGCGATGAATAGGTTGGGATTGGGAAATTTAAAACAAATGATTACGTCGGTAAGGTTCGTTAATCCCGACTAGTTTGGATTAACCATAATTTGGTTTGAATTGAAATTCAAAAAGAAGATTAAAGAATAAATTTAAAAGAATTTATCTTTGATAAAATTAATAGGAACCTTTCCCTATAGATGCGAATATTTGAATAAAAGAATATTCTGAATTGGAATGAGGCGTATGTTGTGTTTTTATAGCACTTGTTTATTATATACGCGAGTTATTCAGAAAGACCGGGTTTATCCCATTCTGAATAACTGATCCGACGATGTGTCGAGGATGAAGACGGTGGTTGAATACCGGAGGTCTTCACGTCGTTTGGGTAATTGCTAATGATCTTGATTGGGCTGTACACCCAAGAGGGGTGAATCAGTTGGTGATCGTCCAGACGTACTTGGAGATTGATGGATATGCGAGGAATAAGGTTCCTCCGGTTTCGTTCAGACCCAGAACGGACTGGTAAATGGATGTGTGTCTGACATTGGATTTTATTCTGTGTTGATTGATTTCTATTAAATATACATCTGCTTGGAGGTGGAGAATTTATTCTCTTGCTTAACGCCCTTCTCTGAGACGTACGAGCTCAAAGGTTATATATCGATAGATATCAGTCGCATGGCATGAATTGCCTGTGTGGCATGCTGAGATGCAAATGATCAAGGCTTCTATTGAAAAGCAGAGTCTTGTGGTGGATGATCAAAGCACGACTTTTGTAATAACCCGGAAAATCTGGGCCAGTTTGAAATTTTTATTTTGTCAATTTTAGCGAATTTTGATATTTAATATGAATTATTTTAAATAATATCGACGAAAATTTATTTTGAATAGAATTCGAACGAATATATTTATATACGTCGTCGTTAGAATATATAATAATTATATATAATTATAAAAGGAATTGAAAATGGCGCGGTAGTTCGAAAATTCGATTTCTAATTTCAAATGAATATACAGAATTCAATATAAGTCAGAATTGAACGAAACAAGAAATATTTGAATCTGTATAACTATATCTTTATAACGAAGTTGACAAACTGAGATTTCATCTTAGAAATGATAAGATATGTCCAGTTTAAAATTAGAAATAGTCGCTGTGGAATTTATATATATTTTTATATATATAAGGCCCTTAAAAATAGCAATTTTGCAAACGACCTCGGATTTCGACGAAACCAGTTTTGTTGGGTCCGTGATGTTAGGTTATTGCTGGATTTCAAATTTCATAATTTTTCGAATCAATATGTGAGCATGGCAAAGGAAAACGCGTTTTGACCATTTCAGTTGAATTTAATCGACTGGAAAATGGCCATTTTTCTAACGGTCTCGGAATTCGATGAAACTAGTTTTGTTAGCACCGTATCGTCAATACGAAGCTAGAAAATATTTTTCGGGAATTTTTAGAGTCAGTATGTGACCCCGGTAATTTGAAATGCACGTTAAAAATTCAATATAATGATTTAAATGTAAATGCAACGGAAACTAATCGAAACGGTCGATTCAGCTTGCGGTACATATCCCATTGTGTTCAGAATGGGGGTGAAACGCTATGGGCGACAGGCGGTGGGCCTCGTTTTGAGGTCGTATGTAAAAGTCAACTTTTTGAAAAATAAATAAATAATAAAATAATTAAAGTAAATTTTAATTTCCCCCCCCCTTTATCTTCCTTTCTGCCCCCCCCCCCCCCCCGTTCGTTTTACTTTCAAACGAGAAAAAAAAAAAAAAAAAAAACCCTAGGTACCTATCGACAGCCCCCACCCTGAAGCGCCGCAGCCCATCACCGAAGCCCCCTCCCTCGACGAACTCCCACCGAAGCCCCCCTCCCTCGACGAACTCCCACCGAAGCCCCCTCCCTCGACGAACTCCCACCGAAGCCCCCCCCCCCCCCCCCGTTCGCGATACTGAAGCCGCCGACCCCCCCCCCCCCCTGAAGTGCCGCCGATGACATCTTCAACCCCCCCTTTCTTCAAAATGCTGTAAGTGTTTTATCGTATTTTTTTATTTTTTTTTTATTTTTTTTTCGTTAAACCTAATTTCGATTTTAGGTATAAAACTAATTTCGATTTTTGGTATAAGAAAAAAAAAACTGATTTTAACAGTATTAAAACTAATTTTAATTAAGTATAAAAACTGATTTTAATTAAGTATAAAAACTGATTTTTATGTATAGAAAAGTTTGATTTTTATTTATAGAAAAGCTTATTTTTTATAGAAAGATAAGATTTTTGAAAAGAAGGAAAATTAGATCTTTAGGAATGGGATAAATAAAAATATGATTTTGTTCATGCGAGAAACACGGTTTTCATTCATATGAAAGTGTTGATTTTTATACTTAAAAAGCTATGATTTTCACACTTAAAAAGTTATGATTTTTATACTTAAGAAGTTATGATTTTTATACTTAAGAAGTTGTGATTTTTATTTTAAAAATGGCAATAGAAAAATATAATCTTTTCTATGTAGATAGCGAAATAAAAATTCGATTTTTATATATTGAACTTTGAAATAAAAATTCGATTTTTATATATTGAACTTTGAAATAAAAATTCGATTTTTATATATTGAACTCTGAAATAAAAATTCGATTTTTATATATTGAACTTTGAAATAAAAATTCGATTTTTATATATTGAACTTTGAAATAAAAATTCGATTTTTATATATTGAACTTTGAAATAAAAATTCGATTTTTATATATTGAACTTTGAAATAAAAATTCGATTTTTATATATTGAACTTTGAAATAAAAATTCGATTTTTATATATTGAACTTTGAAATAAAAATTTGATTTTTATATATTGAACTTTGAAATAAAAATTCGATTTTTATATATTGAATAGAGAAGTAAAAATGTGATTTTTACATATGTAGTGGCTACGGGCAAAGAAAGTGATATCGACGAGATCAGTGAAGATTTTCCTGCATTAGAAGTGCCGTGGAGCTAGGATAGCTAATCTGTGAGAACTCCTCACCTTTCAATTTAATTTTTCTAGTTATATATATACTAGGATGCAGACGGTGCTTAGTAGCACCCGACACCCGTCATCCACAGACCATGGATGGCTTGTTTGTTAAATTGTTTGGTTGTGTAGTTAGTTATATGATTTGATTTGAATGTGGTTTGTGGTGTGAAAAAAATCGAATCGATAAATTGGTTAGGATTAGACGTGCGCCGTTATAAGGCGAAGGAGTAAGGCTAGGTTAGACTCTTACTCCAAATTTTGTGGTTTGCATAACGAATTGATTTGATTGATGTGTGAATGGCGTGGGCCTTCACTAGACCGGGGATAAGGCTAGGCCTCGTCCCGTTTCTAGTATCGTGCCGTTATGCCGCCGAAATTTTCTAAAATATGTTAGAAAAATAAAAATATCATTTTATTGAATAAATGAATTGAATAGAAATTCATATGTTGAAATAAAATGTTTTATCGTTAAAAATATAATTTTTAACGTGAATATGAAAATAGTGAAGTGAACAAAATAAAATATTCATTTACAAACCGGACGGTTTGTTTATGTACACTGATTTGACTAACATTGATTGGGACGATAAATTTTACACATCGCCCAACTGCACAACTAAAATCTGTGTTTGATTGTTTGAAACCCCACACGGGTGTTGGGGTGAAATTTGAAGTTCACTCATCCTGATTGATTAAATATGTCGATCGATTGATTGACAGGCTGTTATAAGCGTTAGATATCTATATTTGATGCTTATACAGTGTAGTGCACTTTGGTTGATGGTTGATTATTTTTCAATGCTATTATACATGTGTTGTATGAAAATCCATATAATTAACTTTATATGGTAATTGTTTGGGCCTCATTCCAGTTTTTAAATAGAAATATTTGAAATAGAAATATTCGAAATGGAATATTTGAAAATATCAATATATGAAGCCGTGTTGATTAGATTGACGCCATTTTGACGTGAACGATATTTATATCGATTTTATTCATTTTAAAATGAATATTGAAAAGTGATTTCGAAATCGACGATTTCGAAATGAATTGAATTGAAAACGATTTCGAAATGAATTGAATTGAAAACGATTTCGAAATGAATTGAATTGAAAACGATTTCGAAATGAATTGAATTGAAAACGATTTCGAAATGAATTGAATTGAAAACGATTTCGAAATGAATTGAATTGAAAACGATTTCGAAATGAATTGAAAACGAATTCAAATTGAATTGAAAGCAAATTGAAATGAATTCAAATTGAATTGAAATTTGAATTGAATAGAAATGAATTTTAAAACGAATTTATAGAGAAGAATTCAATTTTGATTTGAATTGAAACGGAAGTTGAAATTGCTTTTGAAACGAATTTAAAACTATTTATATAATTCGTTTTAAATAGAAATCGACGAAATATATTATATATATATTATATATATAATATAATGGCCTGAATAGAACGCGCCACGGCAGTTCGTGAATTTCGACCATTTATTTCAAACGGACATTGCGGGAGATCCGACCGTCGGATTCTCCTAAAACCGGAACCGTTGCGTTCGTATCGAAAAGAGCTTTCTAACGAATGTTAGAAATTTGAAATCTAACGGTTGGATTTGGAGATACGTCCAAATCAAATTCGAAAAAGGTCGCTGTAAGTGCAGTTCGATGGCCGTTGATGGAAATCGACTGTACGGGCCTTGATAAAATTATTAAAAATAGTAATAATTTATGTAAAATCATAAGAAATGATTTAGAAAGAATTGGGATGAAAAACTCCATATTTGAAAAGATAAAAATAGATTTTTATCGAAATGAACTAGTTTTGAACTAGAATTATAATTCTATTTATTTTTGAAATAAATAAATTGAATTTAAAAAGGGGTTTTAAAAATAACCAGAATATCCAATGATTGCATTGGAGTGGATTTGAATCGAAATTGTCTTCGGAATATTTCGATGTTGGAATTCGTGATTATACAGGTGTTGTTATGGAAATTTGAAAGATATATATTTATATCGTTATTTCCAATACGACATTTGTTAGTCGTAGAATTTGATATTGAATATAAGCCGATATATTTTCTATTCAGAGCCTTGTATTGAATATCGAATGTGATTTGGGTTTGTCGTGAATGGTGTCTTCACTAACACTGTTCTTGAACCCAGTTGAGAAAAGATTAAATCTTTTTAATTAGATTTAATGAAGTGTACCAATTAAACAATATTTAATTGGAATTGAATTGGTATTGATTTTTGGGTTTATCGTGAACAGAGTTTTAAATAACACTTGTTCTTTAACCCGATAATTAATGGAATGTGATTTTGGGTTTATCGTGAATCGTGTTTTAAATGACACTGATTCTTTAACCCAGTCGAAGATTAAAACTAAGTGGAGTTTTAATGAATCTTTAATTAGATTGAAATGATCGAAAATGGAGTATCACCAGTTTTGCTCCAGGCGATAGTTAAATCTTTAATTAGATTTGAACGTGAAATAGTAATTGGATTTACCAATAACACCGTGGTGTTAGATATGAAGTATTACCAGTTTTACTTCATGGGATGAATAGGTTGGGATTGGGGAATTAAAACAAATGATTACTTCGGTAAGTTTCGTTAATCCCGACTAGTTGAATCGAAGTTCAAAAGTAGATTAAAGAATAAATTCAAGGAATTTATCTTTGATAAAATTAATGGGAACCTTTCCCTATGAATGTGAAATTTAGAAACTAACTGTCGGTTAGCCAAGCAGAATGGTTTTCTGGATATTGATCTGATGTTGGTTTCGGCCTTCGGGGTTTATATTTGGGAAATTATTCTCTTGATTAATTTACGGTTAGTGACTGATGAGTTGGAATGAGGCGTATGTTGTGTTTGTGTAACACTTATTTAAAATATACGCGAGTTATTCGGAAAGACCGGGTTTATCCCATTCTGGATAACTGATACGACGATAAGTCGAAGATGAAGACGATGGTCGAAGACCGGAGGTCTTCACGTCGTTTGGGTAATTACTGATGATCTTGATTGGGCTGTACACCCAAGAAGATGGAAACAGTTAGTGATCGTCCAGACGTACTTGGAGATCGATGGATATGCGGGGTACTAGGTGCCTCCGGTTTCGTTCAGACCCAGAACGGACTTGTAAATGGACTGTGTGTCTGACATCGGATTTCATTCTGTGTGACTGATATCGGTTGCATAGGATGGTTTGCCTGTGTGGCATGCCTAAGTGGCAATTGATCGAGGCTTCTGTTGAAAAGCAAAGTCTTGTGGTGATGATCAAAGCACGGCCTTTGTGGCGTAGCTTTGTGTAACGTTTACTTCGCGAGTTTCACACCCGGTATGAACCAAAAACGGGAGACGGACCTCAGGGAGGGCCTGCGTTTCCTCCTAGCTAGAAGTGGCATCAGTGGTTTTACACGCCCTGACGAGTTTGACTTATGTGGTTGTTGCTGTTGCGAGGCGCCTCGGTTAGATCGGACGATCCGGGTCCGATGGAGTCATTCGTTGGCTCGCTTACGCCCCAAAGGGCGGCGAAACGCAGTGTCCAGGGTTTAAGTTTAATCCACATCGGTGGACCGGCCCTGACGATCCAAGGGTCGATGCGTTCTGATCCTGAGACTCGGGCTAGGCAGTCTCGAATCGGTTGAGGACTATCTTTTGCCTCGGTTCATAGACGGAAATCCAATTTCCAAATACGTGACTTTGCGGTTTTATTTGTAAACCTATATATGGCGACATAGTGGCATGGGACGCTCATGCCGCCTATGATTGATACTTATGATTTGAAGTTGTTTTATGCACTATGCACTTATAATAGTATCAAACGATTTGTTTTAACCGTATCAAGCATTCTTTGGCTGTTATAAGGAAAAACCCTATCCTCGGCTGCGTTGCATTGTGTGATGGGACCTGGATCTTATAACAGCTTCACTTTTCTTTACTTAGCATTGCGCTGTTTGTTTTATGCACTGTTATTCTTGGGAGGAAACCCGTTCCGTGTTATACGGCGTGGTCCCTTGATTTACCGAACTTTAAAATAAAGAATTATAACTGTTTTAGTTCTCACACCAGTCCCATGACTGACCTGGAGTTTATTGTTTTAACCTAAACTCTGGGTGCCCTTATTTTGACACGGGCAGCTAGTAGTTTTGGTTTTTGCAGATTTATATTCACAGGATCCTGGTTTACAGCTGGAACGATATCCGGAAAGCTTTGTATCCGTATATCTCATTCTAGTTGTGTATTGTATTATTTTCCGCTGCTATGTATTTAGATGTAATTTAAATCTCTGATATTTCTGTGTAATATTCGTTTATACTCTGTATATTCTTGTAATCTGATGCATTGTTGTAATATACAATGAAGTGTTCTTTGATATGTGTTCTGTTGTGGTTTGTTCTCGAACTATCCGACGCTTTCCTTTACGGGGAAGTTACGGGTTTTCACAGTTGGTATCAGTGCTTTGGTTTACAAAGCTTAGAGAACAAGACACATTAGAACCATACGAAAGAATTCATCAGATATTGGATTAGTAAAATCCAATGGGAATGACTCGTTAGAGATAGGATCAGTAGTATCCTAGAACGAGTGTGAAGAGTATATTTTTCTAATGAAAACAAATTTTGTTTTGAAAATTTAAATCAATTATTCGTATTTGATTATTTATTTTATATTGATTAGGACAATCCAAAATATAAAGATTTTTGCGTATGCGCCTAGCTAGCGTGTATTCGAAGTTTTGATATATTGGATAGATATAGAATTACACTCTAATCGCCCGGAGATGATTTTGATGATGGAGCTCCATCATTAGAATTTATTTTCGAGTGACGAACGTGTAATATCTATATACTTCCTATTGACTGGTGTGAGAACCAAAATTAGATAGGGCTTATTGTTGTGATTTGGCATCAAAAATCTGATTTTTGTATATGTATCAAAATTATGAATTTGAAACTCTAATTCACTAATTGATTGATGTTTGGGTTGTTTGGTTATTTGTTTGCTAATTTTGAACCATTATGCCTAATTGAATCAAATATTTACTTGTATTGAAATTTGGTCGTATTTGGTTGCATATATATGTACTTGCATTGAACAGGTCATAGCAAGGAGGCTAGAGCCAGAGGATAAAATTTGTTTGCCCGACAAATAGGTACATGTTTACTACATGATTTACTGTTTTGTTTGGGTGATGATGATTTTGTGAGCCTATTGGCTAGCCGCTTGGCTTTTTCTTTTTCTTTTTGAGATCTGAAGGACCGGGGAAGCTATTTGAAATTCCCCGATGCTCCCGGTGCAGGGGAGGTTATGGCGAAATTTTTCGAAAATTTAGGGTGTTAGCCAAATTTTTGAAATTTTGGAAATTCTCAGAAACTGAAAAGTTGGAGAATGGAAGCCAAATCGAACGTAGAGCTGAATAATCAAACCACTTTCGACTTTGTTCCTTTTCGGGGACGAAAAGTTTTAAGTGGGGGAGATTGTAATAACCCGGAAAATCTGGGCCAGTTTGAAATTTTTATTTTGGCAATTTTAGCGAATTTTGATATTTAATATGAATTATTTTAAATAATATCGACGAAAATTTATTTTGAATAGAATTCGAACGAATATATTTATATACGTCGTCGTTAGAATATATAATAATTATATATAATTATAAAAGGAATTGAAAATGGCGCGGTAGTTCGAAAATTCGATTTCTAATTTCAAATGAATATACAGAATTCAATATAAGTCAGAATTGAACGAAACAAGAAATATTTGAATCTGTATAACTATATCTTTGTAACGAAGTTGACAAACTGAGATTTCATCTTAGAAATGATAAGATATGTCCAGTTTAAAATTAGAAATAGTCGCTGTGGAATTTATATATATTTTTATATATAGAAGGCCCTTAAAAATAGCAATTTTGCAAACGACCTCGGATTTCGACGAAACCAGTTTTGTTGGGTCCGTGATGTTAGGTTATTGCTGGATTTCAAATTTCATAATTTTTCGAATCAATATGTGAGCATGGCAAAGGAAAACGCGTTTTGACCATTTCAGTTGAATTTAATCGACTGGAAAATGGCCATTTTTCTAACGGTCTCGGAATTCGACGAAACTAGTTTTGTTAGGACCGTATCGTCAATACGAAGCTAGAAAATATTTTTCGGGAATTTTTAGAGTCAGTATGTGACCCCGGTAATTTGAAATGCACGTTAAAAATTCAATATAATGATTTAAATGTAAATGCAACGGAAACTGATCGAAACAGTCGATTCAGCTTGCGGTACATATCCCATTGTGTTCAGAATGGGGGTGAAACGCAATGGGCGACAGGCGGTGGGCCTCGTTTTGAGGTCGTATGTAAAAGTCAACTTTTTGAAAAAAAATTAAATAATAAAATAATTAAAATAAATTTTAATTCCCCCCCCCCTTTATCTTCCTTTCTGCCCCCCCCATTCGTTTTACTTTCAAACGAGAAAAAGAAAAGAAAAAAAAAAAACCCTAGGTACCTATCGACAGCCCCCCCCCCCCTGAAGCGCCGCAGCCCATCACCGAAGCCCCCTCCCTCGACGAACTCCCACCGAAGCCCCCCTCCCTCGACGAACTCCCACCGAAGCCCCCTCCCTCGACGAACTCCCACCGAAGCCCCCCCCCCGTTCGCGATACTGAAGCCGCCGACCCCCCCCCCCCCCCCCCCCCGAAGTGCCGCCGATGACATCTTCAACCCCCCTTTCTTCAAAATGCTGTAAGTGTTTTATCGTATTTTATTTATTTTATTTTATTTTATTTTTTTTTCGTTAAACCTAATTTCGATTTTAGGTATAAAACTAATTTCGATTTTTGGTATAAGAAAAAAAAAAACTGATTTTAACAGTATTAAAACTAATTTTAATTAAGTATAAAAACTGATTTTAATTAAGTATAAAAACTGATTTTTATGTATAGAAAAGTTTGATTTTTATTTATAGAAAAGCTTAATTTTTATAGAAAGATAAGATTTTTGAAAAGAAGGAAAATTAGATCTTTAGGAATGGGATAAATAAAAATATGATTTTGTTCATACGAGAAACACGGTTTTCATTCATATGAAAGTGTTGATTTTTATACTTAAAAAGCTATGATTTTCACACTTAAAAAGTTATGATTTTTATAGTTATGATTTTTATACTTAAGAAGTTGTGATTTTTATTTTAAAAATGGCAATAGAAAAATATAATCTTTTCTATGTAGATAGCGAAATAAAAATTCGATTTTTATATATTGAACTTTGAAATAAAAATTCGATTTTTATATATTGAACTTTGAAATAAAAATTCGATTTTTATATATTGAACTTTGAAATAAAAATTCGATTTTTATATATTGAACTTTGAAATAAAAATTCGATTTTTATATATTGAACTTTGAAATAAAAATTCGATTTTTATATATTGAACTTTGAAATAAAAATTCGATTTTTATATATTGAACTTTGAAATAAAAATTCGATTTTTATATATTGAACTTTGAAATAAAAATTCGATTTTTATATATTGAACTTTGAAATAAAAATTCGATTTTTATATATTGAATAGAGAAGTAAAAATGTGATTTTTACATATGTAGTGGCTACAGGCAAAGAAAGTGATATCGACGAGATCAGTGAAGATTTTCCTGCATTAGAAGTGCCGTGGAGCTAGGATAGCTAATCTGTGAGAACTCCTCACCTTTCAATTTAATTTTTCTAGTTATATATATACTAGGATGCAGACGGTGCTTAGTAGCACCCGACACCCGTCATCCACAGACCATGGATGGCTTGTTTGTTAAATTGTTTGGTTGTGTAGTTAGTTATATGATTTGATTTGAATGTGGTTTGTGGTGTGAAAAAAATCGAATCGATAAATTGGTTAGGATTAGACGTGCGCCGTTATAAGGCGAAGGAGTAAGGCTAGGTTAGACTCTTACTCCAAATTTTGTGGTTTGCATAACGAATTGATTTGATTGATGTGTGAATGGCGTGGGCCTTCACTAGACCGGGGATAAGGCTAGGCCTCGTCCCGTTTCTAGTATCGTGCCGTTATGCCGCCGAAATTTTCTAAAATATGTTAGAAAAATAAAAATATCATTTTATTGAATAAATGAATTGAATAGAAATTCATATGTTGAAATAAAATGTTTTATCGTTAAAAATATAATTTTTAACGTGAATATGAAAATAGTGAAGTGAACAAAATAAAATATTCATTTACAAACCGGACGGTTTGTTTATGTACACTGATTTGACTAACATTGATTGGGACGATAAATTTTACACATCGCCCAACTGCACAACTAAAATCTGTGTTTGATTGTTTGAAACCCCACACGGGTGTTGGGGTGAAATTTGAAGTTCACTCATCCTGATTGATTAAATATGTCGATCGATTGATTGACAGGCTGTTATAAGCGTTAGATATCTATATTTGATGCTTATACAGTGTAGTGCACTTTGGTTGATGGTTGATTATTTTTCAATGCTATTATACATGTGTTGTATGAAAATCCATATAATTAACTTTATATGGTAATTGTTTGGGCCTCATTCTAGTTTTTAAATAGAAATATTTGAAATAGAAATATTCGAAATGGAATATTTGAAAATATCAATATATGAAGCCGTGTTGATTAGATTGACGCCATTTTGACGTGAACGATATTTATATCGATTTTATTCATTTTAAAATGAATATTGAAAAGTGATTTCGAAATCGACGATTTCGAAATGAATTGAATTGAAAACGATTTCGAAATGAATTGAATTGAAAACGATTTCGAAATGAATTGAATTGAAAACGATTTCGAAATGAATTGAATTGAAAACGATTTCGAAATGAATTGAATTGAAAACGATTTCGAAATGAATTGAATTGAAAACGATTTCGAAATGAATTGAATTGAAAACGATTTCGAAATGAATTGAATTGAAAACGATTTCGAAATGAATTGAATTGAAAACGATTTCGAAATGAATTGAATTGAAAACGATTTCGAAATGAATTGAATTGAAAACGATTTCGAATTGAATTGAAAACGAATTCAAATTGAATTGAAAGCAAATTGAAATGAATTCAAATTGAATTGAAATTTGAATTGAATAGAAATGAATTTTAAAACGAATTTATAGAGAAGAATTCAATTTTGATTTGAATTGAAACGGAAGTTGAAATTGCTTTTGAAACGAATTTAAAACTATTTATATAATTCGTTTTAAATAGAAATCGACGAAATATATTATATATATATTATATATATAATATAATGGCCTGAATAGAACACGCCGCGCCGCGGTAGTTCGTGAATTTCGACCATTTATTTCAAACGGACATTGCGGGAGATCCGACCGTCGGATTCTCCTAAAACCGGAACCTTGGGTTCGTATCGAAAAGAGCTTTCTAACGAATGTTAGAAATTTGAAATCTAACGGTTGGATTTGGAGATACGTCCAAATCAAATTCGAAAAAGGTCGCTGTAAGTGCAGTTCGATGGCCGTTGATGGAAATCGACTGTACGGGCCTTGATAAAATTATTAAAAATAGTAATAATTTATGTAAAATCATAAGAAATGATTTAGAAAGAATTGGGATGAAAAACTCCATATTTGAAAAGATAAAAATAGATTTTTATCGAAATGAACTAGTTTTGAACTAGAATTATAATTCTATTTATTTTTGAAATAAATAAACTGAATTTAAAAAGGGGTTTTAAAAATAACCAGAATATCCAATGATTGCATTGGAGTGGATTTGAATCGAAATTGTCTTCGGAATATTTTGATGTTGGAATTTGTGATTATACAGGTGTTGTTATGGAAATTTGAAAGATATATATTTATATCGTTATTTCCAATACGACATTTGTTAGTCGTAGAATTTGATATTGAATATAAGCCGATATATTTTCTATTCAGAGCCTTGTATTGAATATCGAATGTGATTTGGGTTTGTCGTGAATGGTGTCTTCACTAACACTGTTCTTGAACCCAGTTGAGAAAAGATTAAATCTTTTTAATTAGATTTAATGAAGTGTACCAATTAAACAATATTTAATTGGAATTGAATTGGTATTGATTTTTGGGTTTATCGTGAACAGAGTTTTAAATAACACTTGTTCTTTAACCCGATAATTAATGGAATGTGATTTTGGGTTTATCGTGAATCGTGTTTTAAATGACACTGATTCTTTAACCCAGTCGAAGATTAAAACTAAGTGGAGTTTTAATGAATCTTTAATTAGATTGAAATGATCGAAAATGGAGTATCACCAGTTTTGCTCCAGGCGATAGTTAAATCTTTAATTAGATTTGAACGTGAAATAGTAATTGGATTTACCAATAACACCGTGGTGTTAGATATGAAGTATTACCAGTTTTACTTCATGGGATGAATAGGTTGGGATTGGGGAATTAAAACAAATGATTACTTCGGTAAGTTTCGTTAATCCCGACTAGTTGAATCGAAGTTCAAAAGTAGATTAAAGAATAAATTCAAGGAATTTATCTTTGATAAAATTAATGGGAACCTTTCCATATGAATGTGAAATTTAGAAACTAACTGTCGGTTAGCCAAGCAGAATGGTTTTCTGGATATTGATCTGATGTTGGTTTCGGCCTTCGGGGTTTATATTTGGGAAATTATTCTCTTGATTAATTTACGGTTAGTGACTGATGAGTTGGAATGAGGCGTATGTTGTGTTTGTGTAACACTTATTTAAAATATACGCGAGTTATTCGGAAAGACCGGGTTTATCCCATTCTGGATAACTGATACGACGATAAGTCGAAGATGAAGACGATGGTCGAAGACCGGAGGTCTTCACGTCGTTTGGGTAATTACTGATGATCTTGATTGGGCTGTACACCCAAGAAGATGGAAACAGTTAGTGATCGTCCAGACGTACTTGGAGATCGATGGATATGCGGGGTACTAGGTGCCTCCGGTTTCATTCAGACCCAGAACGGACTTGTAAATGGACTGTGTGTCTGACATCGGATTTCATTCTGTGTGACTGATATCGGTTGCATAGGATGGTTTGCCTGTGTGGCATGCCTAAGTGGCAATTGATCGAGGCTTCTGTTGAAAAGCAAAGTCTTGTGGTGATGATCAAAGCACGGCCTTTGTGGCGTAGCTTTGTGTAATGTTTACTTCGCGAGTTTCACACCCGGTATGAACCAAAAAACGGGAGACGAACCTCAGGGAGGGCCTGCGTTTCCTCCTAGCTAGAAGTGGCGTCAGTGGTTTTACACGCCCTGGCGAGTTTGACTTATGTGGTTGTTGCTGTTGCGAGGCGCCTCGGTTAGATCAGACGATCCGGGTCCGATGGAGTCATTCGTTGGCTCGCTTACGCCCCAAAGGGCGGCGAAACGCAGTGTCCAGGGTTTAAGTTTAATCCACATCGGTGGACCGGCCCTGACGATCCAAGGGTCGATGCGTTCTGATCCTGAGACTCGGGCTAGGCAGTCTCGAATCGGTTGAGGACTATCTTTTGCCTCGGTTCATAGACGGAAATCCAATTTCCAAATACGTGACTTTGCGGTTTTATTTGTAAACCTATATATGGCGACATAGTGGCATGGGACGCTCATGCCGCCTATGATTGATACTTATGATTTGAAGTTGTTTTATGCACTATGCACTTATAATAGTATCAAACGATTTGTTTTAACCGTATCAAGCATTCTTTGGCTGTTATAAGGAAAAACCCTATCCTCGGCTGCGTTGCATTGTGTGATGGGACCTGGGTCTTATAACAGCTTCACTTTTCTTTACTTAGCATTGCGCTGTTTGTTTTATGCACTGGTATTCTTGGGAGGAAACCCGTTCCGTGTTATACGGCGTGGTCCCTTGATTTACCGAACTTTAAAATAAAGAATTATAACTGTTTTAGTTCTCAAACCAGTCCCATGACTGACCTGGAGTTTATTGTTTTAACCTAAACTCTGGGTGCCCTTATTTTGACACGGGCAGCTAGTAGTTTTGGTTTTTGCAGATTTATATTCACAGGATCCTGGTTTACAGCTGGAACGATATCCGGAAAGCTTTGTATCCGTATATCTCATTCTAGTTGTGTATTGTATTATTTTCCACTGCTATGTATTTAGATGTAATTTAAATCTCTGATATTTCTGTGTAATATTCGTTTATACTCTGTATATTCTTGTAATCTGATGCATTGTTGTAATATACAATGAAGTGTTCTTTGATATGTGTTCTGTTGTGGTTTGTTCTCGAACTATCCGACGCTTTCCTTTACGGGGAAGTTACGGGTTTTCACAACTTTAATACAGCGTAGCTTTGTGTAGCGTTAATTCGCGAGCCTCACACCTCGGTGTGAACCAGAAATGGGAGAGGACTGCAGGGAGGGCATGCGTTTCCTTCTAGCTAGGATGTTTGGCTATTATAAGGGAAAACCCTATCCTCCGGCTTGCGTTGCATTATGTGATGGGACTTGGGTCTTATAATAGCTTCATTTTTCCAAAAAGCATTGCGCTATTTTGTTATATGCACTGCTATTCTTGAGAGGAAACCCGTTTCGTATTATACGGCGTGGTCCATTGATATATCTGATTTAAAGTAAAGTTTTAAATAACTGTTTTAGTTCTCGCACTAGTCAAATGACTGACCTAGAGTTTATTGTTTAAACCTAAACTCTGGGTGCCCCTATTTTCCGCACGGGCAGCTAGTAGTTTTGTTTTGGTTTTGCAAATTTATATTCACAGGATCCTGATTTACAGCTGGAACGATATCCGGAAATCTCTGTATCCATATATCTCTTTCAGTTGTGTTTTGTATTCTTTTCCGCTGCAGTAATGTATTTAAATCTCTGATATTTCTTTGATGACTAATATTTATTCATACTCTATATATTCTTGTATTCTGATGGAATTGTTGTAATATACAATGAAATGTTCTTCTGTCTGTGTTCTGATTCGTCTTGTCCTTATTACGTTTCGGGTTTTGAACGGTCTTGGTCGGTTTAGCGATCGATTAGGTCCGGGCGAAACTCCTATCGTTACAGATTAGGTCCGGGCAAAATCCTAATCGTTATAGTTGGTATCAGAGCTTTGGTTAATTCAAATCTTTGGGGTACAACTCGTTAGAACTGAACAAAAGACTCATCAGAGGTAGGATTAGAAATATCCTATAAAAGAATACTCGTTAGAGATAGGGTCAGTAGTATCCTAGAATGAGATACTTATTAGAGATGGGGTTAGGAATGCCTTAGAATGAGTTGAGAGTGACAAGTTTATAATTAACGTATTTGTGATTATATATATAATCCCATCTTAGAAAATATGATTTTTGATATATAAAAGTTATATATATTTATAAAGTTAATCAACTAATTAATTGATGGTTGTGTTGTGTGATTATTAGTTCAACTAATGGAAACCAATAAAGAAAAAATGAAAGCTGAGTTGGTTAATTAAACAACTTTCAGCTTCGTTCCTTTTCGAGGACGAAAAGATTTTAAGTGGGGGAGATTGTAACAACCCGAAATTTTGTAACCAATTTAAAATTTTTCATTTTAGAAATTTTAATGGATTTTTAATATTTAAAATAATTTATTTAAAATAATAATGATTAAAAAATTATTTAAATCGAAGTTAGAACGAATATATTTATTTTAATTTTAAAAGGAATTAGAAATAGCACTGTAGTTTGAAAATTTGAATTTGAACTTTGACTGAATGTACAAGATGCAAAATAAATCGGATTTTACTGAAACCAAAAATATCTAAATCTATTTAAAAATATCTTTCCAACGAATCCAAAAAAGCGAGATTTCATACCGGGTATAAAAAGTTATGGCCTGTTGAATATTCAGAATAGCCGCTATGGAATATAATATAATATATAGCCCGTATAAATGGCCATTAAACAAACGACCTCCATTTTCGACGAAACCACTTTGATTGGATCAGGAATGTCAAATTATTGTTAGATTCCAATTTTCATAATTATTGGAATCAATATGTGATCGTGGAAAAAGAAAATGTGTTTTGTCAATTTTAGTCAAGTTTAATCGACCAGAAAACGGCCATTTTTCAAATGGTCTCTTAATTCGATGAAATTAATTTTTTTAGTACCGTATCGTCAAAACATAGCTAGAAATAATTTTTCTGTAATTTTTAGAGTTGGTACGTGGCCCTTGTAAACTAAAATCTACGATCAAATTAAATAATTAAATGATTTATATTTTAAAATAAAGAAAAGTGGGCTGAGACGATAAAATGAGCTGACGGCACCTAGTCCATTGTATCCAGAAGGGGGGTATTTGGCTAGGGGCAACATTGGTTGGGCTGAGTTTGGAGCTAGTATAAGTTAATGAGCTTTTCTGAAAATTAAGGAATTAATTTATTAAAATATTATAATATACCCCCTAAGATAAACCAAACCCTAATCTTATTTCACTCAGTCGCCACCATAGGAACGAATGGCCGAAAACATGCGGATTTCCTCCTTTAATCTCTCCTCAATCCTTCCAAATTAAATCGAACTTCTAAAGCAAAATTAAAGAGAATTTTGAGTTTCATATTATCAACGGTCAAGATCTGTTTTAGATTAGTGGATTGCTCGAATTTTGGCGATGATACTAGCGGTTTTGGGTTTAATTTTCGGAGCAGAGAGGGATCCGAGCTTGGCGATACTCACGGAGGTGGATGGCGCCGTCGAGCGGAGTGGCGTGGCAGCGAGGGATGGTGCTTTGGCACCTCGTTGATTGCGCAAGTCCGAGCCCTAGAAGATGAAGATGAGGGCGGCTAAATCCGTTCATACCTGGAGCAACGGTTTTTTCCTTTTTGGAAGATGATGTAATTTATTTTAACCATAAAATTAATTATATTATTTAAGTAACTAAATATTCAAACGTTAATATCTTTTGCAAATCAAATCAGAATTTGATGAAACTGAAAGCGTTGGGACCGTAAATTCAGGACCGACATTTTAGAACTGATTGGAACAGAAACGGATTTAGCTATGAATTCAGAAGGAGTAAAATCAATGTGAGATTTTTTTATAATCAAAAATCAATTAGTCATAATTAGATCTGTTGATTGTCATACGCTGTAATGTTCTACTGATTGTCATGCGTGATTTGATATGTGATTGGTGTGCTCTGTAAATCTGTTAAAATTAACATTCCTCTTAACTAGAATTGAGTTAAAAAAAATTATCCTTTTGTGTTGATTAGATTTGTTAATTCAAAAATTAACATTTATGTTAATTAGAAAATAGTTAAACAAAATTTATCA
This sequence comes from Allium sativum, assembly GCA_030737875.1. Classification (NCBI taxonomy): domain Eukaryota; kingdom Viridiplantae; phylum Streptophyta; class Magnoliopsida; order Asparagales; family Amaryllidaceae; genus Allium; species Allium sativum. The sequence goes on from CM060912.1 coordinate 340,440,080, forward strand.
GTTTTGTTTACTAGTTTAGTTGAAAATAAAAATATTCATTTTTGTCAAATAGTTTAGTTGGATCAAAAATATTCCTTTTTGTCAAAATAGTATTGTTGAACAAAAATGGACATTTTGACAAATTAGAATTGTTAAATTATAATTGTCATGTTTAACAAAGTTGAATTGTTAAATTATAATTGTAACAACTTGGAAAATCAGAACTAATTTAAAATTTTATTTTAATGAAATTTTGTTAGAAAATGCATCAGAATTTAAAAATTCCATTATTTAATTAAATTATTGTAACACCCCATGTCCGTTAATGTCACTCACAAAGGGAATGCATTAACTTCCATGAAGCATTATAAGTAAACATAACAGAATATTACAAGATAGACACATAAAGTAGTAATTGAAAATTTTATAACTTTATTACAGCAGAAACAGAAGTAAGTTTGGTTACATCTTTTAAAACCACAATATCGGAATTCAAGTACATAAATATCAGTCTTGTACAAAAGCCTTCAAAGTACGTAATTTTAAAGCCATAATCCCCAACAGAAAATGCCATAAATAGATAGAATCAAAGCCAAGCAATACTTCCAGCATTCTAGCACTTCAAGCAGAGAGAAATCTAAGTCAAGCTCTTACGTTCCCAACCTGAGTACCTTGAGGGGGGGAACGGAAGAAAAGAGGCGAAACAAACTAGGTCAGACATACGTCTGGTGAGTCCGGTGACTTTTAGCATATAAACATATAACAGTATCATGACATGTAAATAAAACTGGATGAGAGATAGCCGTAACAGGAGTAGCAGGTTAACAGAAGAAACAGAATGATATAGGCTAAGCTAAGCTCCTTACTTAGTTTTCACTTCTCTGCACTAATACTAGTATAATAGAATTTGGTGTTGTCCTATTGTATAAACAGAAAACCGAATGATCTCTTCAGAAACACGATGCTAGAAATGGGCCTTTACCACCCGAACAGAGACAGACGGTACAGAAACAGAATCAGGAACGAAATCAAAGACAGAAACAGAATAATCCCTACGGAAACAGAATATTAGAGTTAGGTGTACACTAGTAATGGGCCTTTACCAACCCAACAGACGGAACCACATAGAAACAGACAGGTGTTACCACCCCAATAGAAACAGACGGTACCCCAACAGAAACAAACAGAACTAAGTGTACCCTAAATTCTACCCCAAGCGATCGGCTTCCTAATGCATAAATACCCTATGCCGGCCCCACAGAAGGGTGTATCACTCCCTAAAGTGGCAACCTATAGACATAGACCTATTTATAGATGTTACGGTATCTTACATCCTCATAGCAGACCGGATTCATGCAAGTACATGACCCGGTTGGAATGCGCCATCAACACCCCTCACCATTATCAGAGTGAACCTCTTACAATTAGTTCAGTAAGCGTGCCTGGACCCCTCTTAGTGTTGGTTCATAGTTTCGATACCAAAAAGGGATACTGACTAATATGGGTCCCAAACAACAGATGACACAAGTAATTAACCCTCCTAAGCTTGTGTCCCTAGACTAACAGATTTCAGATTAACTTGTTTACAGATTTCAGATGTACAAAGTTCAGATTAACTAGTTTTCAGATCAGACATACAAGTTAACAGGTTTTCAGACTAACGGATCAGATGTACAGATTAACAAGTTCTCAAACTAACGGATCAGATATACAGATTAACAGACTTGCAGATTGTTTTACCTAACTTTGTATTGGGCCTACAGATTCACGAAACTGGTTTATTAGATTCATCAGTCCAGTTGTTTTAACCCTATCCACCAAACACGTTTTAGGCATCATATTTATCTTAGATTTGCATTAATTAAATATTAATGCATAGACCTCTCACATTAGGTCGGTAGCTTGTGGCCGCTGGATGTGCCGGGCGATTCCAGGCAGACTTCTGCCACATGCCAGACCTAACCACTTGTCTAAGCATCCTTATGCCTACGACCTCTCACATTAGACTGACAGTTTGCGGTTGCTGGTTAAGCCGGTTGGGTCCGGGAAGGCTTCCACTGCAAACTGAGTCTAACCTCGTGTCTCAGCGTTCTTATTTGTAGCTAAAGTTTTCATTCATAGATTTTACCAATTTCAGATTAATTATGCCAATTCAACAAATTAACTTCTTTACAAGTTACAGTAGATTATTCAAAGTTCCATTAACACGTTTTGCTCAATTTTAGATCGAGCCTACAGATTACATACCCAAATCACAGTATTCAATTCCAACAGATCTAGCGGATTGGGCAATTTAATAGATTTAAACATATCCTAAAGTTCTATTAACATATCTTGCCTAATCATAAATTAAGCCTCATTTTTCATGCCTAAATTATGGTCATAATTCTCAACATAACATATGCCCAAATTTAGTTAGATTTTCCACAATACACAATATTCTCTAAAAGCTGCAAATCATGATATACAATATGAATTATGCCAATTTATAGCCGTTGATTACCGCGTATGTCAAATATCCAAAAATCCGAATTAGGCATATTCACATTAATAGTTATCCCTATTTTAATATTAGTTTTTCAGGCCTAAGTCACATATCCTTTTTCTTCCAAGGCATAGATCATCATATAAAATATGCCACAAATCTAGCTCTTAAATTACAACATGTATTATGTCCTCAAAATCAGATCTTGAATTATAACATGCATTATGTCCCCAAATTACAAGTCATATGTTGTCATACATTAATTCTCCTTCTTCCAAATCGTAAACCATCATATATAGTATGCCTAGATCTAGATCTTAAATTACAAATTATGTTGTGTTCTCAATTTAGTCATAAATCAGTTATGTCCAATTATGCATCACTCAATATTTTCCCCAAATTTAGCGTTCGCGTATCAATCTCTTATGAGATTTGGCTCCGGCTCGTACTAGCCTGGCTATAGAACAGAAGGAAGGAAGAGATACAGAATAGTTACAATAAGATTGATCTACACAGAAAAAAATATGATAAACAAGAATAAGATGGATCTACACAGAAAAACAGATCGGATAAACAAGAATAAGATAGATCTCTAATTCAGATTTATACCCATGTCAAGATCATAATTAAATTTCATATCTAAAAATAACTGTACTCACAAATCATGGTTTGATAAAGAGAAGAACGATTCTGGGATCTGATTTTCTGGAGTTGATTTATCTTTCCGTTGATGTAGGCATTGATTGGTTATCTTTATCTTCTCTTTTGAATTCACTGATTAGGGTGGAGGCTAGGTCACTTTAGGTTTTAGGAGCATGGAGGCACCATTCCTCTTTGTTAATGAATTAGGGTTTAGGTTTAACTATGTATATATAGATGTCTAGGATCGATTAGAGCTCTTAGATTAACCAAGAAACCATCAGGATCACTCAGATGCCACATCAACCCTTAGGGTGAATCGGGCCATGGGTTGACAGTCAAACACCCTAGATCGACCCACAGTCGACCCAGCAGGGCTCGGGTCGACTCCAAAAAGGGTGCGGTTCAGCTATTCCCCCTCCCGATTCGCTTTTTTGAACTTTTTTGAATATTTATTTATTTAATTTATTATATATATCAATATATATTTCTCTCATATGCATACAAATTTCAAGGCTTAATAACATCTTCATAAGGTATCCGTTTTGTGCAAACCAAATGTCTATCTAGACCCAAAATTTTGAAATGAACATAATAGCGCAACCCATTTCACTTAATTCTTCTTCTAAAAATTAAGTATACTTTAATTTGTGAATTTTAATGTTATAAAATTACGGGGTGTTACATTCACCCCTCCTTAAAGGATTTCGTCCCCGAAATCTCCAAGTTAAGAAGAATGTATCCTACTATCCAATCCTCCATCTACTCAACCATCATCCACAAGCATTCATTGTCCTTAAAAGGTTTCTAATGCCATATGAACATATGCAGAGTGTGTGTATATGTTTCTTATCTAATGAAAAATTAGGCGGCCTACTGATCCAGTTAACCTCCTTAATGCGTATTATGTTAGTGCCATGAGTCCAATTATGTATGCAAGAAATCCTATTTGATACACATCATTTCTATATGTGTGCATACCCGTTCATCCAAATGCAACATCCATGTGATGAGTCAATCATTTTTCATCCACAAAAATTGAAAAATGCACACCATCCATATGCAGTATGAGAGTATTTTTAAGTCGATCTAGTGCCTAGTGTGTGTATATGCATCCGCGAGCAACAACTAACAACCACTTGCATCCACTTGCAACCATCAAACATAACATGTCTCAAACACATGTTTACACCCATTAGTTTCTACCTAAAGGTCGAGGACTCGATCGATAGGATTCAACCGAGTGATTGAAGCAAGTAGAATTAAAACAAAAGTTCTGTTCCCATTAGACATCGGTTAAGAGAATAAATCCCAAAGTATCAACCCCGAAGACCGAAATCAACATCATATTGACAACCAGAGAATTACTCCCATTAAACAATGTCAAAACTGGAAATATACTTCGCGCTTCGATTAAAAACCCCTATCCTTTTCAGAAATATTCAGATACTTACAAACTACTGGTACAGATCAGATTATCAAATGATTCTTAGGAAACTAAGCATGATAAAACCCCACCATATCCCACAAAAACCAGAATGCATCACTATCAACTTAACGCTTAACACAGATACCTTCAAACCCCAACTTATCACGAACAGATGAGTCGTAACCCTTATGGGGTTTGAGACTATAGCGGGATCAGAAAAAAGACTAGTATTAAAGTGCAGAGTCTCAATTACAGAATCAAAATGGCAGAATCAAAAAGAGTTTGAACTCAATAATCAGATAAGGAAATTAAACCTTCTACAGAAATTTTCCTATCTATATCCTATCCACCAGCTACGAGAGCATTCGCCTTCCCTCCAGAAGTAGGTTCTGCCCTCTGTCCTTGCCCTCGTTTCTTCGGGCAGTCCCTAGTGAAGTGTCCCATTTCTCCATAATTGAAGCAAGCGCCCATCCTTGTTCAGAAGAGTCAAGCTTCCACAAGTAAAGCACTTTTTCTCCTTCTTATCTTCAGACTTTTCGTCCTTCTTTTATGTTTCCTTTTTGGGCCATGCTTTCTTGTTTTTTGGTCCTTCGAGCTTTTCCTCTTTCTTCTCACTTTTGGCTTCCTCTTCATGAATTAATGCCATGTCAACCAATTTCTCGAAGGTAGCCCCCATAGGAATGTGGGTCATAGCCAACCCGTGTAGCTGTTCATTCAAACCTTTAATGAATCTCAGGGCCTTCTTATCAGGTGCGTTCACCAAGTCTAAGCCAAATCTCACCAATTGGTTGAACTTGTTGACGTACTCCTTTACTGATAAATTCCCTTGCTTCAATGCTAAGAACCTCTCCATGTATAAATTCTCTTCTACTCGTGAGAGAAATTTCATCTCGAACCTATGCCTGAAATCCCTCCATGTCTCCACTGGACGCTCTCCATTCATGACCTCCCACCAAAACGAGGCTTCGTCCTTCATTAACCAAGCAGCTAGTTGGACCTTCCTTCCGTCATCTATCTCGAAGATACCAAATAAATCTTCCACCTCCTTAAGCCAATTTTGAGCTTCAACAAATGTCTCTGACCCGTGAAAAGGTTTCCCGCCCATCGCCCGAAAGTCCTTGCATAACTTCGAAAAAGTATCAATGCGTGGAGGGGGAGGAGGAGGAACGTCTGTTGGGCCTGTGGCGGTGGCCCTAGCCACCAGATACCTTCGGAACCAAGTTGGTATCGGTATTCCCTTGGGTATCTCGGGTACCCCAGACATGCTGAAAGGAAAAAGGGAAGAGATTCAAAACTGAGAATCGAAAGAAAGATATATGGCTTTTGGGGATTATGTTTTTCAAAATAAACTCTACTTTTGAAAATACTTCCTTTTTAAAACCTTTTCGAAAATAGTTTTCGATAACTTTTATCTAATCTGGTAACCTTTAGCTCTGATACCAAGTGTAACACCCCATGTCCGTTAATGTCACTCACAAAGGGAATGCATTAACTTCCATGAAGCATTATAAGTAAACAGAAAAGAATATTACAAGACAAATACATAAAGTAGTACTTGAAAATTTTATAACTTTATTACAGCAGAAAAAAAAGTAAGTTTGGTTACATCTTTGAAAACCCCAATATCGGAATTCAAGAACATAAATATCATTCTTATACAAAAGCCTTCAGAGTACGTAATTTTAAAGCCATAATCCCCAACAGAAAATGACATAAATAGGTAGAATCAAAGCCAAGCAATACTTCAAGCACACTAGCACTTCAAGCAGAGAGAAATCTAAGTCAAGCTCTTACATTCCCAACCTGAGTACCTTGGGGGGGGGGAACGGAAGAAAAGAGGCGAAACAAACTTGGTCAGACATACGTCTGGTGAGTCCAGTGACTTTCAGCATATAAACAGATAACAGTATCATGACATGTAAATAAAACTGGATGAGCGATAGCCATAACAGGAGTAGCAGGTTAACAGAAGAAACAGAATGATATAGGCTAAGCTAAGCTCCTTACTAAATTTTCACTTCTCTGCACTAATACTAGTTGACAGAATTAGGTGCTGTCCTATGGTCTAAATAGAAAACAAAATGATCTCTTCAGAAACACGATGGTAGAAATGGGCCTTTACCACCCGAACAGAGACAGACGGTACAGAAACAGAATCAGGAATGAAATCAGAGACAGAAACAGAATAATCCCTATGGAAACAGAATATTAGAATTAGGTGTACACTAGTTTTGAGCCTTTCCAACCCCAACAGATGGTACCACACAGAAATAGACAGGTGTTACCACCCCAACAGAAACAGACGGTACCCCAACAGAAACAGGCAGAACTAAGTGTACCCTAAATTCTACCCCAAGCGATCGGCTCCCCAATACATAAATACCCTGTGTCGGCCCCATAGAATGGTGTATCAGTCCCTAAAGTGGCAACCTATAGACATAGACCTATTTATAGATGTCACGATGTCTTACATCCTCAGAGCAGACTGGATCCATGCACGCACATGACCCGGTTGGAATGCGCCATCAACAACCCTCGCCATTATCAGAGTGAACCTCTTACAATTAGTTCAGTAAGCGTGCCCGACCCCTCTTAGTGTTGGGTCATAGTTTTGATACCAAAAATGGTTATTGACTAATATGGGTCCCAAACAACAGATGACACAAGTAATTATCCCTCCTAACCTTGTGTCCCCAGACTAAAAGATTTCAGATTAACTTGTTTATAGATTTCAGATGTACAAAGTTCAGATTAACTAGTTTTCAGATAAGACATACAAGTTAACAGGTTTTTAGACTAACGGATCAGATGTACAGATTAACAAGTTCTCAGACGAACGGATCAGATATACAGATTAACAGACTTACAAATTGTTTTACCTAACTTTGTATTGGGCCTATAGATTCACGAAACGGGTTTATTAGATTCATCAGTCCAGTTGTTTTAACCCTATCCACCCAATACATTTTAGGCATCATATTTATCTTAGATTTGCATTAATTAAATATTAATGCATACACCTCTCACATTAGGTCGGTAGCTTGTGGCCGCTAGATGTGCCGGGCGGTTCCGGGCAGACTTCTGCCACAAGCCAAACTTAACCTCGTGTCTAAGCATCCTTATGCCTACGACCTCTCACATTAGACTGACAGTTTGCGGATGCTGGTTAAGCCGGTGGGGTCCGGGCAGGCTTCCACCGCAAACTGAATCTAACCTCGTGTCAAAGCATTCTTATTTGTAGCTAAAGTTTTTAATATCAAATTAATTATGGCAATTCAACAAATTAACTTCTTTACAAGTTACAACAGATTATTCAAAGTTCCTTTAACATGTTTTGCTCAATTTTAGATCGAGCCTACATATTACATACCCAAATCACAGTATTCGATTCCAATAGATCTAGCGGATTGGGCAATTTAATAGATTTAAACATATCCTAAAGTTCTATTAACATATCTTGCCTAATCATAAATTAAGCCTCATTTTTCACGCCCAAATTATGGTCATAATTCTCAACATAACATATGCCCAAATTTAGTTAGATTTTCCACAATACACAATATTCTCTGAAAGCCCCAAATCATGATATACAATATGAATTATGCCAATATATAGCCATTGATTACCGCGTATGTCAAATATCCAAAAATCCGAATTAGGCTTATTCACATTAATAGTTATCCCTATTTTAATATAGGTTTTTTAGGCCTAAGTCACATATCCTTTTTCTTCCAAGTCATAGATCATCATATAAAATATGCCCTAAATCTAGCTCTTAAATTACAACATGTATTATGTCCTCAAAATAAGATCTTGAATTATAACATGCATTATGTCCCCAAATTACAAGTCATATGTTGTCATACATTAATTCTCCTTCTTCCAAGTCATAAACCGTCATATATAGTATGCCTAGATCTAGATCTTAAATTACAACTTATGTTGTGTTCTCAATTTAGCCATAAATCAGTTATGTCCAATTATGCATCATTCATTATTTTCCCCAAATTTAGCGTTCGCGTGTCAATCTCTTATGAGATTTGGCTCAGGCTCGTAGTAGCCTGGCTATAGAACAGAAGGAAGGAAGAGATACAGAATAGTTACAATAAGATTGATCTACACAGAAAAAAGATCTGATAAACAAGAACAAGATGGATCTACATAGAAAAACAGATCTGATAAACAAGAATAAGATAGATCTCTAATTCAGATTTATACCCATGTCAAGATCATAATTAAATTTCATATCTAAAAATAACTGTACTCACAAATCGTGGTTTAAGAAAGAGAAGAACAATTCTGGGATCTAATTTTATGGATTTGATTTAGCTTTCCGTTGATGTAGGCGTTGATTTGTTATCTTTATCTTCTCTTTTGAATTGATTGATTAGGGTGGAGGCTAGGTCACTTTAGGTTTTAGGAGCATGGAGGCACCATTCCTCTTTGTTAATGAATTAGGGTTTAGGTTTAGCTATGTATATATAGATGTCTAGGATCAATTAGAGCTCTTAGATTAACCCATAAACCATCAGGATCACTCAGATGCCACATTAGCCCTTAGGGTGAATCGGGCCATGGGTTGACGGTCAAACACCCTGGATCGACCCACAGTCGACCCAGCAGGGCTGGGTCGACTCCAAAAATGGTGCGGTTCAGCTATTCCCTCTCCCGATTCGTTGTTTTGAATTTTTTTGAATATTTATTTATTTAATTTTTTATATATATATCTATATATATTTCTCTCATATGCATACAAACTTCAAGGCTTAATAATATCTTCATAAGGTATCCGTTTTGTGCAAACCAAATGTCCATCTTGACCCAAAATTTTGAAGCGAACATAATAGCACAACCCACTTATTCTTCTTCTAAAAGTTAAGTATACTTTAATTTGTGAATTTTAATGTTATAAAATTATGGGGTGTTACAATTATTAAATTGAAAAAAATAAATAAATAAAATTATGATGTTATTTATGAATGATTTCAAATTTATTTCTAATAAACAATTATTTGTAATTAGATAAATAGTGATTTATTACAATTGAAGTTAGTATCAAATTGTATGTATATTTATTTATTTTATTTATTCTTGCATAAGCATTGAATAGGTTGATTTAAAATAATATGTAGATTCTAAATAAATTATGACAACATGTCATTATGTTATAATATGTAGTGTTAGATAAACATGTCATTATGTTATTTAATATTATGTGTTTTGAAATTTAAAATGTCACATAACTTTCTTATAGTCATCATTAAACAATAAGTTATGCATTCATTACTTTCCGTTATTCTCTTTCCTTATGTAATTTTCTTTTGAATTTTGAATAAGACATAAATGCTGATTAGATTGCCATGTCTTGTCAACGAATTTATTTCATTTGTAACCTACTACATATGTAGAGACACAAGTGAGGAATAAAGTAAAATATTGTAACAACCCGGAAAATCTGAACGAATTTAATTTTTTTTATTTTGGCTATTTCAGTGAATTTTGAATAGGTAAAATAATTTATTTTAATTAACAACGATTAAAAAAAAATTAACCGAAGTTAGAGCAAATATATTTATTTTGATTTCATAAGGAATTGGAAATAGTACGGTAGTTTGAAAAGTCAAACCTGAACTTTAACTGAATGTACGGAATTCAAAATTTAATGCACTTTAGTGAAACCAAAAATATTTAAATCTATTTGAAAATATCTTTCCAACGAAACCGAAAAATCGAAATTTCATAGCGGGAATCAAAATTTATGGCCAGTTGAATGTTCAAAATAGTCGCTATAGTATAATTCATAGCCCGTATAAAAGGCCATTTTTCAAATGATCTCCGTTTTCAACGAAATCACTTTTGTCGGATCCGGAGTGTCAAATTATTGCTAAATTTAATTTTCCAGAATTTTTGGAATTAATATGCGAGCGTGGCAAAAGAAAATGTGTTTTGTCAATTTCGGTCAAATTTAATCGAATTGAAAATGGCTATTTTTCAAACGGTCTCGGAATTTGATGAAATTAATTTTGTTAGGACCGTATCATTCAAACAAAGCCAGTAATAATTTTTATGGAATTTTCAGAGTCTGTATGTGCTCCCGGTGAATTTAAATATACGATTGAATTAATTTAATAAAGGATTTAAATTTTAAATTAAAGAGTTCAGGGTACAAACAGTCGTTTGGGCTAACGGGACCTAGCCTATTAGTTCCGGAATATGGGTAATTAGGTAGGAACAACTCCTGTTGGACTGAAATCGGAGTTGTTAAGAATTTAGGGATTTATTTGGAAAATTAGAAATAAATTATTATAAAAAGGCTTTTGCCTTATTCACAAATCCCTGATACCAATGCTACAACCGCCACCTTCAGCATCCATGGCCGAAATCGCACCAACCTTCCCCCACTAAATTCTCTCAATACTTTCACCGAAACCCACTCCTCCTTTAGGCTTAATTGTAGAGATTTTCCTCCTCTCTCCATCCTTATGGTGAACCCTACCTAAAACTGCATAGTTCGAGAGCTCCAGCCCCGAGAACCTCCACCGTTCGACCCGCCTAAGCACCCCCTACCCGCGTGCGAGTTGGTCATGACCCCCTCCCCCTGTGCGCCGCACTCCTCCCTTCGTCGTGCTACCATCTGATCTTCAAACCACTGCCCTATTGGATCGAAAAGTTTAAATCTAGATCGGAACCCAATTGGAAAAGTTACGGCCCTTATCTATATAGGAAGAAGAAGGTGGAAATATTATTTAATTCTAATTTATTTTAAATATTAGCAATGTAAATTTAATTATATCTCATTCATACTGACTCAAAATAACATGATTTCTGAAGCGTTGCGATCGTAGAGATGAGATCTACGATTCTAGACTGAAAAGAAGCGATTCTGAGCTAATTGAATTTTGGGTCAAATTTAAAGATCTGAACTATTCAAATTCAAAAGAACTGTGAGAAATCCTATTTTATTTTTGTTATTATTTATTTTAAAATAAGAAGAATAAATTGTAATTGTATTCTCATTGATTCGCTGTATATGCTATGTACTGATTTGATTTGTATATGGTGTGTTAATATAGGTTTGTTAATTTAGATATTTTTTTAATATAGATCTATATGTGATGTGTTAATTAGAGTAAATCATTTTTGTTGATATTTTATTCAATCATATATATTCAGTAAAAAAATTAACCTTTGTATATTTATTGAATTGAATTAGAATTTTCAGTTCAATAAAATTATCACTTTTATTAATGTTGAATTGAATTAGAATTTTCAATTCAATGAAAAGATAATACCTTTGTATATTTTATTGAATTGAATTAGAATTTTCAATTCAATGAAAAGATAACACCTTGGTATATTTTATTGAATTGAATTATTTTCAATTCAATGAAAAAGATAACACCTTTGTATAATTTATTGAATTGAATTAGAATTTTCAATTCAAATGAAAATGATAACACCTTTGTATATTTTATTGAATTGAATCAGAATTTTCAATTCAATGAAAAGATAAAACCTTTGCTTATTTTGTTGAATTGAATTAGAATTTTCAATTCAATAAAAATGTCACCTTTTGTTAATATTGGATTGAATTAGAGTTTTCAAGTCAATAAAAATATCGCCTTTTGTTAATGTTGGGTTTAATTAGAATTTACATTCCAATAAAAATATTGTTTTTGTTGTTATAATTAAACTTGCAACAAAAATTAACATTTGGTAAATATAAAAATTAGTTAAACAAAAATCCTTATTTTTGTTTATTGAACTTATGACACCAAAAATGAAAGTTACATTTTTGTTGGCATTTTAGATGTAAATAAAATAATAGATAAAAAATTACATTTTTGTTTACATTTTAGTTGTAATAAAATGATAGAATTAAAGGTTGCATCTTTATTTGTCAAATTAGATGTAAATAAAAGAATAAATAAAAAGTTACATTTTTATTTACATTTTGGTTGTAATAAAAATGATAGAATTAACAGTTGCATCTTTATTTGTCAAATCAGATGTAAATAAAAGAATAGATGAAAAAATACATTTTTATTTACATTTTAGTTGTAATAAAAATGATAGAATTAAAAGTAATATTTTTATTGTCATTCTAGAGACAATAAAAAGAATAAATCAAAAGTTGAATTTTTGTTGACATTTTAGATGTAATAAAAAGAATGGAATTAAAAGTAATATTTTTATGGTCACTTTATAGGCAGTAAAAAGAGTAGAATTAAATGTCACATTTTTAATTTCATTTTAGTTGAAATAAAAAGGATAAAATCAAATGTACATTTTTATTGTCATTTTAGAGACAATAAAAAAGAATAGAATTAAATGTACATTTTTATTGTCATTTTAGAGACAATAAAAAGAATAGAATTACAATATACATTTTTATGGTCATTTTTGAGACAATAAATAGGATAGAAATTAAATGTTAAATTTTTATTGCCACTTTAGAGATAATAAAAAGAGTAGAATTAAATGTCACATCTTTAATGTCATTTTAGTTGAAATAAAAAGAATAGAATTAAATGTTACATTATTATATACATTATATATGTAATAAAAATAATAGATTTAAATGTCAATTTTTTATTGTCATTTTAGATGAAATAAAAATAGTAGAATGAAAAATCATGTTTTTATTATCATTTGGTTTCAACAAAAAGAGTGAACATTAAGAAAATATATTTTCAATGTAATTTAGTTTCCATTGAAAAGAATTAGACATTAAAACATGATTTGTTTCAAAGTGTCACTTTTATCATGTTAGTTAGGATTAAGAAAATCATATGTAAAATCTCTAACATGAATATGGACGGCACTTGGCTTGCATATGATTGATTGAAAGTAGTTGAGATCGCCAAACGATATATATATATATATATATATATATAAATTAAAATTAAAATTAAACGAATCGCGCACGGCAATTCGCGTTTCGGCAATCGTAACTTTAAACGGTTATACCGAAAGATCCAACCATCGGATTTTCCCAAAACTGGAACCGTTGGGACCGCTTTGGGAGGTTTTTTCCAACGATATAAATTTTGTCAAAATCCAATGGTTAGATTTCAAGATAAGTGTAAATAAAATTTTGATAAAAACAACGCCAGTGCCGCCCATCGACCCGAAGTGTCGTTAAATAAATTTGGCTATTTTTATATAAATTAAAATAGCGACTAATCATTATTAAAAACCATTAACGACATAAAATGATTTTAAACTATATATATGCAAGGATCATTTGAAAAGACCGATTTAAATCTCATTTCAAATGGTTATACGACGATCTAAATTGAAGATCTTAAAGATGACGATTGAAGACCGGGGATCTTCACATCGAAAGGATAACTACTGATGCTCAGCATTAGCTAGCTACCAATAAAGGGTTAAAGTGGTAGTTGTCTAGATGTACTTGTTGATCATCTGGATACGCGAGCAACTCTCTTCCGTATTGGACATACGAGGAGAGGAATAAGGAGACTCCGGTTTCGTTCAGACCCATAACGGACTTGTAAATGGATGTGTGTCTGACATTGAATTTCATTCTGTGTAACTAAATTGATTTCTATTAATATATATCTGTGGTGGTGGAGAATTTATTCTCTTGCTTAACATCCTTCTTTGAGACCCATGAGCTCAAAGGTTATATATTGGTAGCTATCAATCGCATAACGTGAATTGTCAATGTGACATGCCAAGATGCATTTGATCGAGGCTTTTGTTGAAAAGCAGAGCCTTCTGGATGATGATCAAAGCGCAGCCTATTTCGGCATAGCTTTATGTATTACGTTACCTCGCGAGCCTCACACCTCGGTAGAGTCAAAAACAGGACATGGGAATGTAGGGAGTGCACACGTTTCTTTCTAGCTAGAAGTGGTGTTTGGGTTTTTACAAGGCCCGACATTTTTACTTTTGTGGTTGATGGAATGAGGCACCTTGGATTTATTGGTCGCCAATGGCCAAATTATTGGTCCAATAGGATCGGGGAGCGTGTGTTTAGTCATAACTAATCCACTAAAGTATTTGTGGACCGGCCCTGCAAGATCCAAGGGTTCACCAGCGTCCGAATCTTGAGACATTTCTAGAGTGTCTCGAATCGGTTAGGAAATAGCACCTAGCCTTGACTCATGATGGAAACCCAATCTCCAATACGACATTACAGTTTTGATAGTAAACCTATATTTGGCAACATAGTAGGATGGGGTACTATGCTGTCTAGGATTGATACATTTATTTTGAAGTATTTTAATACTGATTAGACACTAATAATAATATTAAAAATATTATTTTCTATGTATCAAGCATTTTTTATCATTATAAGGTAAAACTCTATCCTCCGGTTTGCGTTGCATTGTGTGATGGGATTTGATTCTTATAATGATTTCATTTTAAAAAGCATTGCATTGTTTTTAAATAAAATTTATTAAATATATGCACTGGCAATCCAATGGAGTAAGCCCGTTCTGCGTTAGCGTCGTGGTCCAGTGATTAGCCATATTGTTAGTTAGGTAAGATTTCTCATACCAGTCCCATGACTGACTCGTAGTTTTTCCACTTTGCAAACTCGGGTGCCCTCTTCCCGCATGGGCAGCCAAATGACAAGGTTTAGTTATGGATATTTTCTGGACTAGAGCTTGCTGATAAAGAAGCTGAAGACCCTTTTTCTTTTATCTTTCTATTTACTTCTTGAGGCATTGAGACAGTATTGAGTATTGATGTATTTTGGTAGAGATTGAGATTTATTTCTTTCCTTGTTTTAGACATCTATTTTGCTAAGTGTATCCTGTCTTGCGTACTCTAATGTCTGTGATGATCTGTTGTGATGACATTTCCATTTCCGCTGCAATGATTTATATGTTATGCTATTATCTGAGATCTATTATTGTTTTAATAATGTTATGCTCCTATGATTGTCCTTACTTTCCTACCACGGAAGTTAGGGTCGTCACATTTGGTATCAAAGCTAAAGGTTAACCTTAGCTTCGGAGTATAACATTTTTACAATAGTTCATCTAGATAGAATCAGTAATATTCTAAGACAAGTAGCTCATTAGAGATAGGATTAGTAATGTCCTAGAATGAGCACAGTAGAATAGCACATATTAATCAGTCATTACTTCATTATCATCTTATCATATATCTCTACTTTTAACCCTTCCTTTGAAATTATCGTTTCTCTTAGTCTGACTCTTTCCTTGATGATACAGACAAATTGAAAAATGAGTACGAGGGCCAGAACTAGAGGAAGAGGAAAAGGTGGAGCAGCAGGCAGGGGCGGAGGAAGAAATACAGTCCCAGCTGCCTAGGACCAACCTAATTTGGATGCTGAGGTGCCACCACCACCACCACCACCTCCATGTGCTTTTGATCTGGACAAGGTGGCAAAGAAAATCAAGAATATAGGAGGCGTGCATTTCACGGGCCGAGAGACGGTGATATAGGCACAAGCGTGGCTTAAGACAATTGAGAAGATCTTGGGAGGATTAGAACTAAAAGATCATAGGAAGGATTTATGGTGACATGGTTCTTGAAGGAACAGGCTCAGATTTGGTGGGAAACGACTATGATTGGTGGTAATGAAGCTGATAAAACTTAGGAGAAATTCAAAGAGCTTTTCAATGAGAAGTTTATTCCACCTCACGAAGTTGAACGCCGTCATGATGAGTTTGCTAACCTCCAACAGTGAAGTATGACTATTGCCGAATATGTGAAGAAATTCGATGAGCTCTCCAGATATGCCGTTGAGTTAGTTCAATACCCACTTCAGAAGAATAAGAGGTTTATTAATGGTCTTGCGAGGAGGTATCATAATAGAGTGACATCACACATCGAGCATCTATTTGATAAAGTGATCGAGATGGCCTGCAGATATGAGGAGATTGACCAAAAAGGTTCTCAGCAAGATCGAGAAAAGAACCAAGCCAATAATAAGAGAAAAGAGTCTGACAAGAAATCAAAGGCGGGTAATCCTTCTACCGCCAAGCCCTGGGGAAAAAAAGAAAAGAGACAGGTCTAAGGTGAAGTGCTTCAATTGTCAAAAGATAGGGCATTTTGACTATGAATGCTGAGCCCCGAAGACGCCTAGAAGAAATGAGTCTGGACCGAGTCAGAACAGTGGATAGTATCCCCGTGGCCCAATGGAATGCTTTAACTAACACAAGCCTGGACACCTTATCAAGAATTGTCCTCTGCACAAGAAATCTGAAGTGGCACATGTCTATGATGGAGCGGCTGCACCGGCTTCTTCTGAAGGGGTAGGTAAACCTGATGTTTTAGGAGGTACTCTTAACATTAAGAACATTCCTATTACAGTTTGGTTTGACACTGGTGCATCTAGAAGTTTCATATCTAATAACACGATTAAAAAACTTAAATTGAAATCTTAAAGAGCCGATTAGGCCCATAGTTCGATAGGAGAATCACTTATTCTCGATTAGTATTGTAGAGTGTCTGTTTCTTATTTCTACTTCCAATTTCCTTTTAATCTGATCATCATGAATTTCTCTGGGTATGATATCATACTTGGAATGGACTGGCTAACAAAGTATGAGGCTGATTACTATGCGCTGAAAGAGTAGTCAGAATCAAAACCAAATTTGGAGATAGTATTGCTATTCCATGCCACAACTCATCCACAGATAGGAAAGAATTCTGGTCTTCTCTAGAAGTAACTCCTGCTTCTATTGATGATATTCCTATTGTCAGAGACTATGCGGATGTGTTTGAAGAAGTAGACTGCTTACCTCCGTGCAGAGAGATAAATTTAAGAATTGAATTAGTTCAGAATGCAAGGCCCGTTGTACACCCTATTCGAAGAATGTCACTGAAAGAAAAAGAAGAGCTGAGCAATCAAACTAAGCAACTTTTGTGGAAGGGTCTGATCAGGCCAAGCTTCTCAAGCTGGGGTGCAGCAGTGGTTTTCGTCCCAAAGTCAGACGGTACCCTCATGCAGTGTGTGAACTACCGTGATCTAAATAAGAAAACTCTGAAAAATAAATACCCACTGCTACGCATTGATGATTTGCTAGACCGCTTGAATGGAGCACGAGTATTCTCTAGGATGGACCTAGCTACAAGTTTCCACCAATTACGCATTGTCGAGGAATGTGTGCTTTTGATAGCTTTCAGAGGACCAAACTTATTTTATGAATGGCTAGCGATGCCCTTCGGCTTATGCAATGTCCAGCATACTTCGCAGATCTGATGAATAGAGTATTTCGAGATGTTTTAAATTGGTGTTCATAGATGATATCCTAATCTTTTCTAAATCCACTGGTGAACACGAAAACATCTGAAAGAAGTCTTGGAAATTTTGCGAAGAAATGCGCTGAAAGCCAAATTCTCCAAGTGCATATTCTGGCAAGAAGAGGTGAAATTCCTTGTCCATGTTGTATCTAAGGAAGGCATCTCGCCTAGCATGCCCATAGAAGTCAGAAGTTTCTTAGGATTGGTTGGCTATTATCGGAAATTCGTTAAGGATTTCTCGAAATTATCTTGTCCATTGATGAAGCTGACTAAGAAGCATACAAAGTTCATTTGTTCACCCGAATGTGAGGCAGCTTTCCAAGAGATGAAACAGAGGTTGATCACTGCTCCTGTGTTGACCATTATTGATGGCAATCAGGATTTGAAAGTCTGGACGGATGCTTTGTAACGACCCGCCCCGCACCAGCAGACATTTCCCATGAAAGTGCATTGTGCCGATGTCCAAGCAGAATGGGACGATCGCCAAAGAAAGGGAAAAGAAGAGAACTTACTGGTGAACTAACAAAGAACCTGTAGAATATCTCACAGCGCATGGAATAAAATATAATAATAACATACTTTGACATAAAACAGGTTAAACAGTGAACAAGCTGAAAATTAAACATCATAACAGCGGAAAATCCAATTACAGATTATGTTCCACATCATCATTATTACAACTTTAAAACTGTCTCTAAAGCAAAATAAAGGAAAGGTACACTACTAATGCCCAAAGTAGTGACCAGCAGTGACACAGGGAGAATATCTATATTTATCATATGTGGGAGCCTCCTGCTCGTCTCCGGTACAGCTACTCGTGCATACCACCTAACATGTCTCTAATCTGCCCATTTAAGAGCACCCAGAGTAATAAGAAGAGACATAAAACTCTGGGTCAGACAAAAGTCTAGTATGAGCGATAAGCATCAAAACAGAACAATAACAGGTATACTAAACCATACCTGAACCAGGATCTGCAATCAAAGAGTTAGCACAACATACCGCTCAATACTCTAAGGTGCCACTAACATATGGTGTAAAGAATATGGGGGAGGGGTGTGCATGTCATAGTGATAACAAACAATCAAGCATAGCAACCATCCTCGCATCTCTCACTCAGTGCGTAAAGCATACGACTTCCACCACATTGATCACCCTATTCCTTGCTATGATCACTCTGCCCCATGGAGTCATAATGTCACCACTGCACTAATCCATAGCCACTAGTCCTTGCTATGTCCACTCTGCCCTATGAAGTCATAAAAACTCCACTGACTGGCTCATAGCCATGCTACAATCACTCTGCCCCATGGAGTAATAACTACCCCACTGCACTGATACATAGCCTAACTTCCTTCTTGGTGGTGAATCAAAGCTATAGACATTGATAACCCCTTAGCACACGTCCCGCAGTAAAGCCCAACTCATGAAGTTGACTCGTTGGTTCCCAACTGGATCCTGAGTACAAACTTCTCACTTGGACTACCTTTGCATCTCGAGTTTTGGTCTTCTCCGTATCGGTTCGGATATGCTCCTCTTCACTATGCTTCGGATCGTGCTCCTCGAAGTAGTCCTGTCTGTGATCATCCACATCGTGTCGAGTCAGATTTCTCCATCCAAATCGGTTCGGTTCGGATCGCGATCGGTTCGTGATGGGGCTTCGGATCGGGTCGGGTCTTCATCACCAGTTCGAGCTTGACTCCTGGTCGGATCGGGGTCTCCAAGCGGTTCGGGTCGGATGGCTCTCCAGGTGAGCGGGTCGAATCAGAGCTTCAAATGCAAGGGGTCGGTTCGGTGCCACCATCCACGAGCGGTTCGGTTCGGGGTTCAGGGGATCTGTCCGGTTCGATCTCTGCACATTTCCTGCACTTTGTCCAACGACCTGTTTACGCCATTCGATGGCGTTTTTGACCAATCTCACTTTTCTAAACAATCACAAATCATTCCGAACAGTCATAGCAACATGTATAATTGACCACAAACACTAAAACAACAGTTTGATATGTTAAAACGGATCAAACATAGCCAAAATCCCATATTTTCCCTTAAGCGTGTTTAAGCAAAACTAATGATAGGATTAGTAAAATTTAACCAATTTTTCTAACAGAGGCCAAAAACAATATTTCGAAATTTATAAATATTTTTTCCAGAATTTAATCATGTTTAAATTCGCTAATTAACAATAATTACCCTTAATTAACCATAATTAGTGAGGAACTATGCAAATCACTCACCTTAGTCACAAACAAATTACCAAATCTGAAATGATTCTCTATTTGGCGTTGTTCCCATGGCTATACAGCAGTTCTACCTCAATCCTTGTGTTAATCCGCTTTGATTTGATGCAGATTTGGCTTAATTAGCGATTAGAAGGTGATTTGGGGTGTTTTAGCAAGTGGAGGCCATGGGTAAATGTGAAGGAACAAAAAGTGGCGGCTGGAAAATGATAGAAACTAAATTTCCTAACCTTATCAGCCTTCCCATAACCCTAATCCCGAAATGGGTTATGGGCCCACTCACTAATCACCCAAATTAGGTCCGGTTGAGCAGTTTTTCACCTACTAAATCTTAATTTGGCCATATCTCCCAAACAGTGAGTCCGTTTGGCTAACGTGACCACTCTACGGAATTGTAAACCATCATTTGGATCTAATGTAAGTGGTTTCAGGTCAAAAATCCTTTCCAATCAAAAGTTATGGTGAAAACATGATCAGCTAGAGGCAAAATGGTCATTTAAAAATCGGCAAAAATCATGAATATGGGAAATGACCCCAATAGTCGCCTCCCAAAGTTACATGACCATATGACTTCGTACGTGAAAGAAATAAATATTCTACGATCCTTCGATACGTAGAATGCAGGTCGTTACATTCTCCCCCCTTAAGAAATTTCATCCCCGAAATTCCTTAACCCAAAACATACTGCATGCCTACCAGCCACATACAACAATCAAACATGCAAAACAAACAAAACAAGCCTATCCTAGCATGCGGAAAGACTAAATCAAAACTGAAATCTTACCAGGCAAAGAGTTCTGGATACGTCTTCCTAATGCTCTCCTCTATCTCCCAAGTACAATCATTCTCATTCTCGCCCTATTTAACTTTGACTAATTTAACCGCCTTCCTTCGAAGTTGCTTCGTATCGTTCCCAACAATACGCATAAGCTTGCGGTTCCCAACCGCCTCGGGTTCAACCTCGATATCATCCAACTGATCATGAGAAATAATCACATCGGGGTCGTGCACGAACTTACCTAACTGGGAAACATGAAATACGTTGTGAACTCCTGCCATCTTGTCTAGTAATTCAACTTTATATGCCAAATTCCCAATTTGCTCAAGAACTGGGAATGGACCAACAAATCTTGGTGCTAACTTGCCTCTCCTGCCAAATCGTATCACGCTCTTCAATGGAGAAATCTTGACAAACACCAAGTCGACAATGGAGATCTTTAATTCTCTTCTCCTCTTATCAGCATAACTCTTCTTCCTATCTTGGGCAGCCTTCATTCGCTATTGTATAACTTTAATCTTAGCTGAAGTTTCTCTTATTGCATCTGGTCCAAGCACAAACTTCTCAACAGTTTCTAACCAACATGACGGTGAGTTGCACGGTCTTTCGTACAAAGCTTCAAATGGAGCCATTTCGATACTGGATTTGTAACAACCCGGAATTTGGGGCCAATTTAAAATTTTTATTTTAGAAATTTTATGGGATTTTGAATATTTGAAATAAATTATTTTAAATAATAACGACTAAAAATTTATTTTAATCGAAGTTAATACGAATATATTTTATTTAATTATAAAAGGAATTAGAAATAGAACGGTAGTTTGAAAAGTCAAATCCAAACTTTGACTGACTGTACAGGATGTAGAATAAAGCGGATTTTGGTGAAACTAAATATATAAGAATCTATTTAAAAATATCTTTCAAATGAATCCGAAAAATCAAAATTTCATAGTGGGAATTAAAAGTTATGGCCAGTTGAAATTTCAGAATAGTCGCTGTAGAATTTCTATATATATTTTTAATATAAAAATATCCATTTTGCAAACGACCTCAGTTTTCGACGAAACCACTTTTGTTGGATCCAGAAGGTCAAATTATTGCTAGGGTTCGATTCCCATAATTATGATCGTGGCAAATAGATATGTGTTTTGTAAATTTCAGTCAATTTCGATCGAGTGGAAAATAGCCATTTTCAAACAGTCTCAGAATTCGACGAAATTAATTTTGTTAGGACCGTATCATCAAAACAAAGCCAGAAATAATTTTTCTAGATTTTTCTGAGTTCGTGTGTGACCCCGATAGATTAAAGAGTACGTTCGAATTAATATTAAAAATATATATTTTAAAAGTAAAAGAAACATGCTGTAAACTTCAGAATTGGACTTCGGCACTAGCGCCATTGCGTTCAGAAGGCGTCAAAACATATTGTTCGACAGTCGTTGGGCTCCGTTTGGAGATCGGACGGAAAAACCTTAATTTTGGATTTAATTAAAAAAAATCGCTCATATACCCGTATAAATACGAGGCTACTACACGTCCGTCTTCTTCCTTCTCATTTCAGCCGCCACGAAACCCATTCCCCTTCAAATTTTCAAGCTTCGATTCCTCCTCCTCCGCTCAAAATTAGACCACCCCGTAGTGTAACTTTTTGAAGTACTCTTCCTCCTCTTCGATTCCATACCAAAATCTCCCCGCCCCATTGCCTGTAGCCGCCACACCAACCCTCCAAACCCGCCGCCGTCGCACCCCCCCAGCCCCACCACACGCTGCCGTGACCCCCTCTTCCAGGCGCAAGCTTCCCCCTCCTAGCCCTCCAACATCGCGCAATCCGTTCTGTAAATCGTTGAGTATATCTTCTGCAAATTGGATTTAAAGTTTTGAACAAATAAGAAACTATTTGGCCTATAATTCGAAAGGTAAATTCAATGGAATTCTTACATCTATAAGCATTGCAAATTGAAGTTGTTAATTATAGATTTGATATTTAATCCGAACGACCTCCAAATCTAAAAATTTCAGATCCGTGTGACCCGTGACATCGATTAGGACCTTTTAAAAGAGATTGGGACAAATTCTTATCCAATTAAGGTGAGATTCTATTGTAAATAATTAAATTAATTTAATTATTAATTTTCCTTTGTTATTTAAATAATTGAATGGTGAATGAAGTAGATCTGAGATGTGGTAATATTCCGAATGATTGTTTGGTTTGTCTGTGTGTATAATTCCAGATCTACTAGTTAAAAATTTCAGATCTGTATGTGATGAAAATTTGAATAATCATTTTGTTTAAATTTTGTCGAATCATGTTTTGTTGATATTCTATGAATCATGTATATATAAAAATATCACCTTATTCATGTATTTGAATTGAACTAGAAAATTTCAATTCAATACCACCTTGTTGTTATTTGATTTGTCTAGACCGTTTTAGTTCAAATATACTATTGATAGGATGTTTGTAGGATTGAAATATGACGATATGAAAGAAATTACATTTATATTTAATGTAATTCGGACATGAATTTTTCACCGCAATAAAAATTACATTTGTAGGTGATAAATAAAAGTATGATTTTGCGATGCAATATAAATTACATTTTCTCTTAATGTAATTAAAGATTTGATTTTTGCATTGTAAATAAAAAGAATAGATTTTTGCATTGTAAATAAAAGGATTAGATTTTTGCAATGTAATTAAAGATTAGATTTTTGCATTGTAAATAAAAAGATTAGGTTTTTATAAAAGACATGAAATTTATACCGCATAGAAAATTGCATTTTATATGTTATTAAAAGACATGAAATCTATACCGCATAGAAAATTACATTTTATATGTAATTAAAAGACATCAAATTTATACCGCATAGAAAATTACATTTTATATGTAATTAAAAGACATGAAATTTATACTGTATAGAAAATTACATATTTATATGTAATTAAAACACATGAAATTTATACCGTATAGAAAATTACATTTTTATATGTAATTAAAAGACATGAAATTTATACTGCATAGAAAATTACATTTTATATGTAATTAAAAGACAAGAAATTTATACCGCATAGAAAATTACATTTTATATGTTATTAAAAGACATGAAATTTATACCGCATAGAAAATTACATTTTATATGTAATTAAAAGACATGAAATTTATACCGCATAAATAGAATTACATTTTTATATGTAATTAAAGAAATAGAATTTACATGTAAAATAAAATTACATTTTTATATGTAAATTAAGAATGAGAATTTGCATTGAAAATAAAATTACATTTCTATATGTAATTAAAGAATAGGATTTTACATTGTAAATTGAAAACCAAGATTTGACATGTAATATTAATTACATTTTCAATGTAATTAAAAAGTAGATTCTGACGGTGTAGTTAAAATCACATTTTTAATGTAATTTATAAAGATGGAATTTTTCACCATTATGTTAATTACATTTTATAATGTAATTAATAAGGGGGTTTTACAATGTAATTAAAAAGGATATTTTACAGTGTAATAAAAAAATAAAAGAATGAAATTCAATGTTGAATTATATTTACATCTTAATGTAAATAAAAGAAATAAAAGGAAGAATTCATCATTGAATTATAATTTTCATTGTTCATGTAAATAAAGGAATGGAAGAATAAAAGGATAAAATTGGACATTGTAATAGAATTTACATTTTTATGTAAATTAAAAGTTAAACGTTTTATATTTATATATTTATATAATTAAAATTTAACGAATCGAGCGCGTTAGTTCGCGTTTTGAAATCGTACATTTAAACGACTATACCAAAAGATCCGACCGTCGGATTTTCCCAAATCTGAAACCATTCGGACCGTCTTGGGAAGACTTTTCCAAAAATATAAACTACGTTAAGATCCAACGGTTAGATTTTGAGAAATGTGAAAATCAAAATTGGTTGAAAACAGCGCCATGGTCGCCCATTGACCCGAGGCGTCGTTAAATAAAGATTTAATTATTTTAATTAATTAAAAATAAGGATTAATCGCTATAAAATAATATTAACGATAAGAAAGAATTTTCGTTATATATATATGAGAATTATTTGGAAAGTCCGAGATTAATCTCATTCCAAGTAATCAAACGACGTTAAGAATCGAAGTTTGGAAGACGGCGATTGAAGACCGTCAATCTTCCCATCAAGTGGACATCGATCGAGGCCCTGAATTGACTTGCTCCCAATTCAAGGGTTATGGTAATTGTCCAAACGAACATGTTGATTGCACGGATATGCGGGTACCTCCTTTCCGGACTGGACATACGGGACGAGGGTATCTCCAGTTTTGTTCAGACCCAGAACGAGCTTATAAATGGAATGTGTGTCCGACATTGTACTCCTTTATATTGTATTTATTAATTTTCTGCCGAATGTATGAATGATTGGTGGTGGAGAATTCATTCTCTTGCTTAACACCCTTTTGTATATTTTGTCAAAGGATTGATAGTGTGATATGGAGTGATAGTGTGGCATACCAAGATGCAATGATCAAGGTTTCTTGTTGAAAAGCAGAACCTTGTGGTGACGATCAAAGCACAACTTGAATAAGCATAGCTTTGTGTATTACATAGCTTCACGAGCTCACAACCCGGTTGAGTCTAAAATGGGAGAAGGGAACGCAGGGAGAGCAGCACGTTTCTTTCTAGCTAGAAGTGGTGTTTGGGTTTTTACACGGCCCGACATTTTATTTATGTGGATGATGAAATGAGGCGCCTCGGATGATAGGTCCTATAGGATCGGGGAACGTGTGTTCAGGAATATCTAATCTGCAAAGTCGTATGTGTGGACCGGCCCTGCAGCTTTCCAAGGGTTCACTGCGGGGAATCCTGAGACATTAGCTAGAGTGTCTCGAATTGCTAAGGAGCTCCTCCCTAGCCTTGACTCATGATGGAAACCCAATTCCCAATACGACCCTACGGACTTGATTGTATTACTAGTATGGCGATATAGTAGTATGGGGTACTATGCTGCCTAGGATCGATACATTTATTTTGAAATGTTTTTATATACACTAATAATAATATCAAATTCGTTTTATCGTACCAAGTATGTTTAATCATCATAAGGTAAAACTCTATCCTCTGGTTCGCGTTGCATTGTGTGATTGGACTTGAGTCTTATGATGATTCCATTTTTTCAAAAGCATTGTGTTGTTTTATGAATTACTTATTTATTTGTTCAGTCACCTTAAATTATGCACGGCAATCCATTTGAAATAAACCCGTTCCGCGTTAGCGGCGTGGTCTTTGGATTTGCCTTATTACTATTAGTTAAATTAGTTAAGAATTCTCACACCAGTCCCATGACTGACTTGTAGTTTGTTTTTCACCTTTGCAAACTCGGGTGCCCTCTTTTCCACACGGGCAACCAAGTAACAGGTTTAGCTTTCTTTGGAGTTGCTATCTTGGAGCTTCTTATCTATCTTGGTGTTGCTTATTTGGAGGTTCTTATGTTGGACCACGAAGACTACCTATCATTTACCTTTTGTTTGCATTTTATCTTTAGACTCTGAGACATCCAAACTTATTTTATTTCCAGTTGTTCCATCATGAAGTTGAAACTATTTCCTTTTTGCTGAAACCTGATGTAATAATTTAGATCTCTGTGACTGTGGGATTCTATGTTTGATGACATTCATATTCCACTGCTATGATGTTGTTATTCTATAGTTTTCCTATGCTATGTTGTATCTGTGATCTATATTGTTGTATTTATGTTGTATTCCAATGATTATTACTTACTTTCATTCCGTGGAAGTTTGGGGTTATCACAGTTGGTATCAGAGCTTTGGTTAAACTTAGCTTTGGAATATAACGTATTTATAATAATTCTTTTATGTAGAATCACAATATTCTATGGTGAACATTTCATGAGGATACATAATAGTCAGTCACTTTATCACCATCTTTTTTTATCTATCCTTTTATCTTTATCATTTCTTAAAATCACCATTACAGTTGTTCTGACTGTTTCCTGGATCGTACAAAACTAACTAAAAATGAGTACTATTGCCGCTATATCTAGAGCAAGGAGGCATTATGTTGCTGAAACTGAGGAGGCCATAGTCCAACAGCCACCACCACCGCAACCCTTTGACTTGGATAGGGTAGCGAAGAAGTTCAAGAATTTAGGTGGAGTTCCATTCACTGGTGCAGAGACCGTGACACAGGCTCAGGCATGGCTTAAGAATTGTGAGAAGATATTTAGAGGGCTAGGGCTAGAAGATCAAAGGAAGAGATTTACGGCTTCATGGCTGCTCCAAGGCGAAGCACAGAATTGGTGGGAATTGGTCAATATAGGAGGTGATGAAGAAAATGTGACTTGGACCAAGTTTAAAGAGCTGTTCAATGAAAATTAAGTTCCAAGGAAAGAAGTGGAAAGGCTGCATGACAAGTTCGCCAACTCGAAACATGGCGACAAAACTATCTCGGAGTATGTAAGAAGATTTGAAGACCTCTCTCGCTATGCCCCAGAATTGATTCAGGATGATTTTCAAAAGAACAAGAGGTTTATTAATGGACTTTCTAGGATGTACACTGACAGGGTTACTGCTCACATTGACCTTTCTTTCAATAAGCTGATTGAGTTTGCTTGTCGCTATGAGGAGAACGACAAAAGCGTTTCACAACAAGATAGAGAAAGTAGCTTGGCCAACAATAATAATAAGAGGAAGCAAGCCGAAAAGAAGAATGAAGGAAGCGGTTCTGGAGCTGCTAAAACCCATGATAAAAGCAAAGGTGCAATGCTACAATTGCCAGAAGTTTGGACACTACAGCAAGGACTGCAGAAATCCAAAGATGGCCAGAAGTGATGACACTAAAGACTGCTATAACTGCCACAAAAAGGGTCATATCAAGGCTAATTGTCCACTGTTGAGAGGAGCTCAGATTGCACATGTGTATGAGGGGGGCAATTGCACCATCTTCTTCCGCACCTACTTCTTCTGAAGGAGCAAGTAAGCCTGATGTTTTAGATGGTACCATTTCTGTTAAAAACATTCCTGTTACTGCTTTGTTTGATACGGGTGCATCAAGAAGTTTTATCTCTAGCGACACAGTTAAGAAATTAAAATTAAAACAAAGAAGTCTCAACGAGCCAATCAATGTTCATAATCCTGTAGGAGGTTCTACCACTCTAGATTTATTCTGTAGAGTGCCTATATCCTACTCCTATTTCCAATTTCCATTTAACTTGATCATTATGAATTTTTCTGAGTTTGATATCATCCTTGGTCTGGATTGGCTAACAAAATATGACGCTGAAGTGCTATGCTCAGAAAGAGTGGTGAAGGTGAAAACAGGATTCAGAAATACTATTGCTATACCTTGCCATGGTTCAAAATCTGATAGAAAGGCATTTTGGTCTTCTCTTGAGATCACTCCTATTTCTTTAGAGAATATTCCTGTTGTCAAAAATTACGCGGACTTATTTGAAGAAGTAGACAATTTACCGCCGTGAAGAGAAATCGATTTCAGGATTGATCTTGTTCCAAATGCAAGGCCTGTAGTCCATGCTATCCGAAGGATGACCCCTAAAGAAAAAGAAGAGTTGAAAACCCAAACTAAGCAGCTCTTATAGAAGGGACTCATCCGACCTAGTTTTTCCAATTGGGGCGCAGCTGTGGTGTTTGTCCCCAAGTCTGATGGTACTCTAAGGCTCTGTGTAGATTACCGCGACCTTAATAAGCAAACATTGAAGAAAAAATAACCCTTGCCTCACATAGATGATTTAATGGACCAATTAAATGGAGCAAAGGTGTTTTCTAAGAAGGACCTAGCCACATGTTTCCATCAACTACGCATAGCCGAAGAATGCATACCTTTGACAGCCTTCAAAGGTCCTGACATATTCTACGAATGGCTGGTAATGCCGTTCGGCTTATGCAATGCCCCAACCTACTTTGTTGACTTGATGAATAGAGTCTTCCGAGATGTTTTAAACAAATTCGTCCTAGTCTTCATTGATGATATCTTAATCTATTTTAAAACTAAGGAGAAGCATGAAGGACCTTTAAGGGAAGTATTGGAGATTTTGCGAAGAAATGTTCTAAAAGCAAAATTTTCCAAATGCACATTTTGGCAAGAGGAGGTAAAATTCTTGGGCCATGTTGTGTCGAAAGAAGGAATTGCTGTTGACCTAAGTAAAATTGCCGCCATTCGAGATTGGAAGCAACCCAGTACACCCACTGAAGTAAGAAGCTTCCTAGGATTGGCTGGATATTATAGGAAATTCATCAAAGACTTCTCCAAACTGTCTGGCCCATTAACAAAGCTCACCAAGAAACACACCAAGTTCATCTGGACAACGGAGTGTGAGGAGGCCTTCCAAAAGCTAAAGGTGAGTTTGACCACTGCTCCCGTACTAACCATAATCGATGGCAACCTAGATTTAGCCGTCTACACCGATGCTTCTCAAAGTGGTGGTCTTGGCATGGTATTGATGCAAAGAGGCAAAGTTGTTGCTTATGCAAGTCATCAATTAAAGCCGCATGAGAAAAATTATCGTGTCCATGACTTAGAGTTGTTGGCCGTAGTCTTTGCTTTAAAGATTTGGAGTCATTATCTTTTGGGTGAAAAGTTTGAATTATTCACAAACCATCAATCTTTGAAATATCTCTTCGATCAAAAGGATTTGAATTTAAGGCATCAACGATGGCTAGAATTTCTTGCGGAATATGATCTCGACATCTTATATACTCCGGGGAAAGCCAATGTTGTGGCAGATGCACTCTGTAGAAAGGATGCAATTGTTGCAAGCCTCATCATTACCCCTTCTTTGATTGATAAAATTTCTTCTCTTTAGAAAAATGATGTTTTTATTCGAAAAATTATTGAAAGAATTCAAGAAGGTGAAAACACGAACTTTCAAATAGATGGCAAGGAATTCTTAGATTGCAAGGGCGGATTTGTGTTCCAAGTATCCCAGAGCTCACAAGGGAAGTTTTGGATGAAGGTCACAAATCAAAGATTAGCATCCATCCAGGTGTGAGCAAGATGTATCAAGATCTTAAGCGCACGTTTTGGTGGAAGGCTATGAAGAGAGATATATCCATTTATGTGAGTAGATATCCTACATGCCAACAAGTAAAGAGCGATCAACAAAAGCTTGCGGGATTGTTACAACCATTGGAGGTTCCAGATTGGAAGTGGGACCAAATCTCCATGGATTTTATAGATGGTTTGCCTCGTACTAGGAAAGGAAATGATAGCATATGGGTGATCGTGGATCGCTTCACCAAGACCGTTCATTTCATACCTGTCAAGTCCACTAGAAATGCTCAAAGTCTGGCGCAAATTTATTGCAAAGAAATAATCAGGCTACATGGGTAATAAAATTAAATCTTTCCTTTTCATTATCTGAATGAAAATTTTCATTTTCTAAATAATAATAAAAGAATAATCTTTTGTTTTAAATAGAGTTCCTAGTAGCATTGTTAGCAATCGTGATCCTATTTTCGCTAGCAAATTTTGGGAAGCATTCCAAAATGAGTTGGGAACGAAGTTAAACCTTAGTACCGCATATCATCCTTAGACAGATGGCCAAACTGAGAGGGTGAATCGCATCCTTGAGGATTTATTGCAAGCTTGCATACTCGATTTTGGAGGTTCTTGGGAGAATCACTTGCATTTAGTTGAATTCTCATATAACAATAGCTATCAAGGAAGTTTGGAAATGTCTCCATTTGAAGCCTTGTATGGTAGGCCATGTAGATCGCCAACATGCTGGGTTGAAAAAGGAAATCGTCTTGTTTTGGGCCCAGACATGGTTCGAGAAGCTTCGGACAAAGTTGACTATATTAAGAAGCGATTATTGGCTGCCCAAAGTAGACAAAAGAGCTATGGAGATGTAAGAAGAAGAGAGTTGGCTTTTGAAGTGGGTGACTATGTCTATTTGAAAGTTGCTCCAATCGAGGTGTAATCCGTTTTGGAAAGACAGGAAGATTAGCACCTAAATTCATTGGCTCCTTTCCGATTCTTGAAAAATTGGCAACCTAGCTTACAGAATTCAGATGCTCGACTGGTTGCCTGGGGTGCACGATGTATTCCATGTATCTCAACTTCGAAGGCATATCCATGATCCGGATCTAGTTGTGGAGGAAGCAGAACAACAAGATTTGGAGGTTACCCCAAGCCTTGCAGTGAGAAGGGAGCCACTGAAAATTATTGGCAAAGAGAATAGAGAGCTGAGAAATAAAAGAATCAACCTAGACAAAGTGCAATGGAGCAGTGATCCTAGAGACTGCACTTGGGAAACTGAGGAGAGTATCAAACTGGCCTATCCCAAATGCAGAGTGGATATCTCCGATTAGATTTTGTTTTTAGTTACGCTTAAAACATTTTACATTATCTGTGATGGTTCCTACTCTTCTACTTTTCCTTTTTCCTTTTCGAGGACGAATTTAAAATTTTTATTTTAGAAATTTTAAGGGATTTTGATTATTTGAAATAAATTATTTTAAATAATAACGACTAAAAATTTATTTTAATCGAAGTTAATACGAATATATTTTATTTAATTATAAAAAGAATTAGAAATAGCACGGTAGTTTGAAAAGTCAAATCCGAACTTTGACTGACTGTACAAGATGCAGAATTAAGAGTATTTCGGTGAAACCAAAGATATTAGAATCTATTTAAAAATATCTTTCCAACGAATCCGAAAAATCGAAATTTCATAGCGGGAATTAAAAGTTATGGCCAGTTGAAATTTCAGAATAGTCGCTGTAGAATTTCTATATATATTTTTAATATAAAAATAGCCATTTTGCAAACGACCTCGGTTTTCGACGAAACCTCTTTTATTGGATCCAGGAGGTCAAATTATTGCTAGGGTTCAATTCCCATAATTTTTGGAATAAATTTATGACCGTGGCAAATAAATATGTGTTTTGTAAATTTTAGTCAATTTCGATCGACTGGAAAATAGCCATTTTTCAAACAGTCTCAGAATTCGACGAAATTAATTTTGTTAGGACCATATCGTCAAAACAAAGCCAGAAATAATTTTTCTAGATTTTTCTAAGTTCGTATGTGACCCCGGTAGATTAAAGAGTACGTTCGAATTAATATTAAAAATATGTTTTAAAAATAAAAGAAACATGCTGTAAACTTCAGAATTGGACTTCGGCACTAGCGCCATTGTGTTCAGAAGGCGTCAAAACATATTGATCGACAGTCGTTGGGCTCCGTTTGGAGATCAGACGGAAAAACCCTAATTTTGGATTTAATTAAAAAAAACGCTCACATATCCATATAAATACGGGGCTACTATACGTCCATCTTCTTCCTTCTTATTGCAGCCGCCACGAAACCCATTCCCCTTCGAATTTTCAAGCTTCGATTCCTCCTCCTCCGCTCAAAATTAGACCACCCCGTAGTGTAACTTTTTGAAGTACTCCTCCTCCTCTTTGATTCCATACCAAAATCTCCCCGCCCCGTTGCCTGTAGCCGCCGCACCAGCCCTCCAAACCTACCGCCGTCGCACCCCCCCCCCAGCCCCACCACATGCCGCCGCGACCCCCCCTTCTAGGCGCAAGCTTCCCCCCTAGCCCTCCGACGTCGCGCAATCCGTTCTGGAAATCGTTGAGTATACCTTCTGCAAATTGGATTTAAAGTTTTGAACAAATCAGAAATTATTTGGCCTATAATTCGAAAGGTAAATTCAATGGAATTCCTACATCTATAAGCGTTGTTAATTATAGATTTGAAATTTAATCCGTACGACCTCCAAATCTAAAAATTTCAGATCTGTGTGAACCATGACATCGATTAGGACCTTCTAAAAGCGTTTGGGACAAATTCTTATCCAATCAAGGTGGGATTCTATTTTAAATAATTAAATTAAATTAATTATTAATTTTCCTTTGTTATTTAAATAAATGAATGGTGAATGAAGTAGATCTGAGATGTGATAATATTCTGAATGATTGTTTGGTTTGTCTGTGTGTATAATTCCAGATCTGCTAGTTAAAAATTTCAAATCTGTATGTGATGAAAATTTGAATAATCATTTTGTTTAAATTTTGTCGAATCATGTTTTGTTGATATTCTATGAATCATGTATATATAAAAATATCACCTTGTTCATGTCTTTGAATTGAACTAGAAAATTTCAATTCAATACCACCTTGTTGTTATTTGATTTGTCTAGACCTTTTTAGTTCAAATATAATATTGATAGGATGTTTGTAGGATTGAAATATGACGATATAAAAGAAATTACATTTATATTTAATGTAATTAGGACATGAATTTTTCATCGCAATAAAAATTACATTTGTAGGTGATAAATAAAAGTATGATTTTGTGATGCAATATAAATTACATTTTCTCTTAATGTAATTAAAGATTAGATTTTTGCATTGTAAATAAAAAGATTAGATTTTTGCAATGTAATTAAAGATTAGATTTTTGCATTGTAAACAAAAAAATTAGGTTTTTATAAAAGACATGAAATTTATACCACATAGAAAATTGCATTTTATATGTTATTAAAAGACATGAAATTTATACCGCATAGAAAATTACATTTTATATGTAATTAAAAGACATGAAATTTATACCGCATAGAAAATTACATTTTATATGTAATTAAAAGACATGAAATTTATACCGTATAGAAAATTACATTTTTATATGTAATTAAAAGACATGAAATTAATACCGTATAGAAAATTACATTTTTATATGTAATTAAAAGACATAAAATTTATACCGCATAGAAAATTACATTTTATATGTAATTAAAAGACATGAAATTTATACCGCATAGAAAATTACATTTTATATGTAATTAAAAGACATGAAATTTATACCACATAAATAGAATTACATTTTTATATGTAATTAAAGAAATAGAATTTACGTGTAAAATAAAATTACATTTTTATATGTAAATTAAGAATGAGTATTTGCAATTAAAATAAAATTACATTTCTATATGTAATTAAAGAATAGGATTTTACATTGTAAATTGAAAAACAAGATTTGACATGTAATATTAATTACATTTTCAATGTAATTAAAAAGTACAATTTGACGGTGTAATTAAGATCACATTATAATGTAATTTATAAAGATGGAATTTTTCACTATTATGTTAATTACATTTTTAATGTAATTAATAAGGGGATTTTACAATGTAATTAAAAAGGAGATTTTACTGTGTAATAAAAAAAATAAAAGAATGAAATTCAATATTGAATTATATTTACATCTTAATGTAAATAAAAGAAATAAAAGGAAGAATTCATCATTGAATTATAATTTTCATTGTTCATGTAAATAAAGGAATGGAAGAATAAAAGGATGAAATTGGACATTGTAATAGAATTTACATTTTTATGTAAATAAAAAGTTAAACGTTTTATATTTATATATTTATATATAAATGTAATTAAAATTTAACGAATCGAGCGCGGTAGTTCGCGTTTTGAAATCGTACCTTTAAACGACTATATCAAAAGATCCGACCGTCGGATTTTCCCAAAACTGAAACCATTAGGACCGTCTTGGGAAGACCTTTCCAACAATATAAACTACGTTAAGATCGAACGGTTAGATTTTGAGAAATGTGAAAATCCAAATTGGTTGAAAACAGTGCCAGGGTCGCCCATTGACCCGAGGCGTCGTTAAATAAAGATTTAATTATTTTAATTAATTAAAAATAGGGATTAATCGCTATAAAATAATATTAACGATAAGAAAGGATTTTCACTATATATATACAAGAATTATTTGGAAAGTCCGAGTATAATCTCATTCCAAGTAATTAAACGGTGTTAAGAATTGAAGTTTGGAAGACGGCGATTGAAAACCGTCAATCTTCCCATCGAGTGGACAACGATCGAGGCCCTGAATAGACTTGCTCCCAATTCAAGGGTCATGGTAATTGTCCAAACGAACATGTTGATTGCACGAATATGCGGGTACCTCCTTTCCAGACTGGACATACGGGACAAGGGTATCTCCAGTTTCGTTCAGACCGAGAACGGGCTTATAAATGGAATGTGTGTCCGACATTGTACTCCTTTATATTGTATTTATTAATTTTCTGCCGAATGTATGAATGATTGGTGGCGGAGAATTCATTCTCTTGCTTAACACCCTTTTGTATATTTTGGCAAAGGATTGATAGTGTGATATGGAGTGACAGTGTGGCATACTAAGATGCAATGATCAAGGTTTCTTGTTGAAAAGCAGAACCTTGTGGTGATGATCAAAGCACAGCTTGAATAAGCATAGCTTTGTGTATTATGTAGCTTCACGAGCCTCACAACCCAGTTGAGTCTAAAACGGGAGAAGGGAACGCAGGGATAGCAACACGTTTCTTTCTAGCTAGAAGCGGTGTTTGGGTTTTTACACGGCCCAGCATTTTATTTATGTGGATGATGAAATGAGGCACCTCGGATGATAGGTTCTATAGGATCGGGGAACGTGTGTTCAGGAATAACTAATCCGCAAAGTCGTATGTGTGGACCGACCCTGCAGCTTTCCAAGGGTTCACTACGGGGAATCCTGAGACATTAGCTAGAGTGTCTCGAATCGGTAAGGAACTCCTCCCTAGCCTTGATTCATGATTGAAACCCAATTCCCAATACGACCCTACGGACTTGATTGTATTACTAGTATGGCGATATAGTAGTATTGGGTACTATGCTGCCTAGGATCGATACATTTATTTTGAAATGTTTTTATATACACTAATAATAATATCAAATTTGTTTTATCGTACCAAGCATGTTTAATCATCATAAGGTAAAACTCTATCCTCTGGTTTGCGTTGCATTGTGTGATGGGACTTGAGTCTTATGATGATTCCAGTTTTCCAAAAGCATTACGTCGTTTTACGAATTACTTATTTAGTTGTTCAGTCACCTTAAATTATGCATGGAAATCCATTTGAAATAAACCCGTTCCGCGTTAACAGCGTGGTCTCTGGATTTGCCTTATTACTATTAGTTAAATTAGTTAAGAATTCTCACACCAGTCCCATGACTGACTCGTAGTTTGTTTTTCACCTTTGCAAACTCGGGTTCCCTCTTTTCCACACGTGCATCCAAGTAACAGGTTTATCTTTCTTTGGAGTTGCTATCTTGGAGCTTCTTATCTATCTTGGTGTTGCTTATTTGGAGGTGCTTATGTTGGACCACGAATACTACCTATCATTTACATTTTGTTTGTATTTTATCTTTAAACTCTGAGACATCCAAACTTATTTTATTTCCAGTTGTTCCATCTTGAAGTTGAAAATATTTCCTTTTTGCTGAAACCTGATGTAATAATTTAAATCTCTATGACTATGGGATTCTGTATTTGATGACATTCATATTCCGCTGCTATGATGTTGTTATTCTATAGTTTTCCTATGCTATGTTGTATCTGTGATCTGTATTGTTGTATTTATGTTGTATTCCAATGATTATTCCTTACTTTCATTCCATCGAAGTTTGGGGTTATCGCAGGATTGATAACTATTATTATATTCAAACTCTACTAGATGCAAATGGTCATCCCATGATCCACCAAAATCAAATACACAGGCTCTCAAGAGGTCTTCTAATACTCGATTCACCCTCTCTATTTGACCATCGGTTTGAGTATGATACGCGGTACTGAGATGTAATTCTGATCCTAACGCCTCTTGTAAGCTCTTCCAAAACCCACTAGTGAACAACGGATCTCAGTCACTCACAATGCCTTTGGGTATTCCATGAAATCTCACTACCAACTTTATATATAGTTCCGCTAACTTAGCTATCGTTCTATTCGACTCGACGGGTATAAACCTTGCACTCTTAGTCAATCGGTCTATAATCACCCAAATGCTATAGTGGCCCGACCTAGTCCTTGGTAACCCATCAATGAAATCCATTGAGACTTGTTCCTATTTCCATTCTGGAATTTCTAATGGTTGCAACAAACCACTAGTCTTCTTTTGCTCAGCTTTAATTAGATGGCAATTCATGCATTTGGATATAAACTTCCCAACGTCTCTTTTCATCCCTTCCCAGTAGTAGGTCTGTTTCATGTCTCGATACATCTTGTTACCACCAGGATGTATAGTCAGTTTTGAGTGATGACATTCTCTAAGCACTTCATCTCTCAATCCATTGACATTGGGTAAAACTAATCTTCCGTCCTTTCTAAGCCATCTATCTCGATCAAGCACATACTTGTTCATCTCCTCATCGATACCCATCTCTAACTTGGAGATAATTCCCAGTAGGTCAGGATCGTCCCTCTGACTGGAACCAATCTGCTCAATCAAAGTGGGTCTGATCGTCAAACTTGCTAACATTTTTGGATCCAATTCGCACTTTGGTCTGAAATCATACCCAGCGATGTACTCCAGTTGCTTCCCTTCTAGAAACATAGCCCTTAAACTGGCATGTCTTCTGCTCAATGCATTAGCTACCGCATTGCCCTTTCCTGGTGTGTATGCTATATCGAAATCGTAGGAAGCCAAAAATTCTAACCATCTTTGCTGTCGGAGATTTAGCTCCTTTTGAGAGAAAAGATACTTTAACGATTTTTGATCGGTAAACAACTCGAATCTTTCTCCCAAGAGATAATGTCTCCACATCTTCAATGCGAACACGATCACTGCTAATTCCAAATCATGGATAGGGTATCTTCTCTCGTGCGGTTTCAATTGCCGACTTGCATAAGCTACAACCCTACCTCCTTGCATCAATATAGCACCTAGCCCTGTACCACATGCATCCATATATACATTCATCTCTTCATTCCCCTTAGGAATGACTAACACTGGTGCATATGTCAACTTTTCCTTTAGGCTCTTGAATGCATTCTCGCACTTTTCTTCCCAGACGAAAGCTTGATTCTTCTTAGTCAACTGAGTCAACGGTGCTGCTATGTTGGAGAAGTCTTGGATAAACTTACGATAATATCCAGCTAATCCCAAGAAACTTCTTATGTCCGCTGCATTCTTGGGCATAAACTAATCTTGTACCGTAGCCACCTTCGTAGGATCCACGGCAATACCATTCTCTGAAACAACATGGCCCAAGAACCTCACTTCCCTCCTCCAAAAGTGACACTTAGAAAACTTTGCTTTCGATTGGTGTTTTCGTAACACCTCCATCACTATCCTCAAGTGTTCCTTGTGTTCTTCCTCTGTCCTCGAATAAATAAGTATATCGTCCACGAACACAAATACAAACTTATTCAACTGATATCTAAATACCCTATTCATAAGATCCACAAAATATGTTAGTGCATTGGTCAACCCGAATGGCGTGACCAACCACTCATAGAATCCAAACGGCGTCCGAAAGGCCGTTTTAGCTATACTCTCAGCTTCCACCCCAAGCTGATGAAAACCCGTCGCGAGATCCAATTGGGAGAACACTCTCGCGCCACTCAACTGACCAAACAAATCATCTATCCGTGGTAGAGGATACTTATTCTTCCTCGTCACCTTATTCAACTCGCGGTAGTCCACACACAAGCGAAGGGAACTATCTTCCTTGGTAGCAAACACAACTGGTGCTCCCCACTCAGAAACACTTCTTCTGATAAATCCCTTCTTCAAAATATCGCTTACTTGCACCCCGAGCTCTCGCTGCTCCCTTGGCTCTATACGACAAAGTGGCATCACTATAGGTCTAGCATCTTTCACTAAGTCAATACGGAACCATCTTCCTCGAATACATCCGGGTACTGGCCAGCCATGGGCACATCTGACAACTCATCATGCGGGATGTCGAGGGAATTTAGAAAACTAGCCATTCCCCATCATTAGGTAGACCACCAAACACTTTCCTCCACCCATCATCGGCTCTAACTATCACCAAAAAGCCCTCACAGACTACCACCACCCCGTATTTTTGGTGCCAATCGACTCCCAAAATAATGCCAAACCCAGTAAACCCCAAAACAAAACAATCACAAATAAACATGCATCCATGACTCGATAAGACCACATTACGGCAAATAATGCTAAGGCTAGTCGAACCAGCAATCGGGTTCGTCACTACTAAAGTTCTATCGACAATCTCGGGCTCCAATCCCAACCTATCTATCAGGTCACTAGATATGAAGGAACTGGAAGCTCCGGTATCAAACAATACTTGAACAGGAACATCATAAACATAAAAGCATACCTTGAATAACAACATTCTTCCCTTTCTCTGCCAAGGTTGGGCACTCGACGAAGAAGGAACAACATTAATAGCATATGCTTTCACAATCTGCTTTTCTTTAGGGGGTTGCGGACACTTGTCCTTATGATGTCCCACTTGGCCACAGTTGAAGCACTTCCTATCCGCTGGCTTGGCCCGACATTCTTTGGAATAGCGGCCTTTCCTACCACAGCTGAAGAACTCAACATCATTCTTATTCTTTTTCTTCTGGCCATCCTTGGTCTGATTCTTCTTTCTATTATTCTGAGAACCATTCTTGCTTCCACCACTTTCTTGCGGCTTTGGCTCCTCTGCAGATGCAACCTCAGTCTTCGACTTAGGGTAAAGACTCTCTGACCTCAATGCTTTACCACAATCGATTCAAACGTCTCATCGATGTGGTTAATAAGCCTTTCCCCCAAGTACTGATCCAAGCCTGTTATAAACTTCTCGTTCTTCTTCTCGGGAGTGTCAATGAGGAATAATCCATAATTCGATAAAGTATCGAATTCAGCAATGTACTCTGAGACTGCCTACCATTCTGCTTAAGCTCCAAAAAAAATTCTAAACAACTCAGACTTCTGGGCAGCTAGGATGAACTTATCACTGAATCAGGCGTTAAACTGATCCCATGTAACTTGATCCTCTGGAGTAGCTGCCTTAATAGCGTTCCACCAATTCATTGCCCGTCCTTGCAGCTGACGGGATGCTAGCTTTCTCTTCATCGCATCCTCGATACCCAAGTCTTCGAAGATACGCTCACAGCTATCCAACCAATCCTGAACATCCATGGCCGATTCCATTCCGTGGAATGGCTTTCCACCAAGACTAGTGTAATCTTTGCATAGCTTGGAGAAATCGGCCCTAGGCGCCTGCACCTCTGCACCACCACCATTAGCAGCATTGGGAACTACCCTCTGGACATCTCTAAGCATCTCTCTCATGAAGTCAGTGAACATAGCCCTCATGTCAGGAGCATTCCCATTATTGGCTCCTCTACCAGCACCCTTCCTATATCGGCTCATCGTTCAATCTATAAAGAGAAACGATTAACCATCCTCTTTGTGGTGTTAGTGCAGTGCGACTTCATCCTTAGCTATACTAATATTATATA
Organism: Allium sativum; assembly: GCA_030737875.1. NCBI lineage: Eukaryota > Viridiplantae > Streptophyta > Magnoliopsida > Asparagales > Amaryllidaceae > Allium > Allium sativum. The sequence goes on from CM060912.1 coordinate 340,480,171, forward strand.
TATAGCTTTTGAAAACCAAAATAATCACAATTACGCACTCTCGTATATGTATTACCTCTCCCTAGTGTCTTTCCCTAGGTTAACTATGCAACCTAGAGCTCTGATACCAAATGTGACGGCCCGCCCCGCACCAGCCGACATTTCCCATGAAAGTGCGTTGTGCCGATGTCCAACCAGCACGGGACGGTCGCCAAAGAAAGGGAAAAGAAGAGAACTTACTGGTGAACTAACGAAGAACCTATAGAATATCTCACAGCGCATGGAATAAAATACAATAATAACATACTTTGACAAAAAACAGGTGAGACAGTGCATAAGCTGAAAATTAAACATCATAGCAGCGGAAAATCCAATTACAGCTTATGTTCCACATCATCAATATTACAACTTTAAAACTATCTCTAAAGTAAAAGAAAGAAAAGGTACACTACTAATGCCCAAAGTAGTGACCAGCAGCGACACAGGGAGAATATCTATATTTGTCATATGTGGGAGCCTCCTGCTCGTCTCCGGTACAGCTACTCGTGCATACCACCTAACCTGTTTCTAGTCTGCCCGTTTAAGAGCACCCAAAGTAATAAGAAAAGACATAAAAATCTGGGTCAGACAAAAGTCTGGTATAAGTGATAAGCATCAAAACAGAACAATGACTAGTATACTAAACCATACCTAAACCTGGAACTGCAACCAATGAGTTAGCACAAATACTGCTCAATACTCTAAGGTGCCACTAACATATGGTGTAAAGAATACGGGGGAGGGGTGTGCATGTCATAGTGATAACAAACTATCAAGCACAGCAACCATCCTCACATCTCTCACTCAGTGCATAAAGCATACGACATCCACCACTTTGATCACCCTATTACTTGCTATGATCACTCTGCCCCATGGAGTCATAATGTCACCACTGCACTGATCCATAGCCACTAGTCCTTTCCAAGTCCACTCTGCCCCATGAAGTCGTAACAACTACACTGTACTGGCTCATAGCCATGCTACGATCACTCTGCCCCCATGGAGTAATAATTACCCCACTGCACTGATACGTAGCCTAACTTCCATCTTTGTGGTGAATCAAAGCTATAGACGTCGATAACCCCTTAACACATGTCCCACAGCAAAGCCCAACTCATGAAGTTGGGTTCCCAACTGGATCCTGAGTACAAACTTCCTACTTGGACTACCTTTGCATCTCGGGTTTTGGTCTTCTTCGGATCAGTTCAGATATGCTCCTCTTTACTATGCTTCGGATCGTGCTCAGTCCTGTCTGTGATCATCCACATCAGGTTGGGTCGGATTTCTCCATCCAAATCGGATCGCGATGGTTCGTGATGGGGCATCTGATCGGGTCGGGTCTTCATCACCAGTTCGAGCTCGACTCCTGGTAGGATCGGGTCTCCAAGTGGTTCGGGTCGGATGGCTCTCCAGGTGAGCGGGTCGAATCGGAGCTTCAAATGCAAGGGGTCGGTTCGGTGCCACCATCCACGAGCGGTTCGGTGCCGCCATCCACGAGCGGTTCGGTTCGGGGTTCACGGGATCCGATCGGGTCCGATCTCTGCACATTTCCTGCACTTTGTCCAACGACCTGTTTACGCCATTCGATGGCGTTTTCGACCAATCTAACTTTTCTAAACAATCACAAATCATTCCAAACAGTCATAGCAACAAGTATAATTGACCACATACACTAAAACAACAATTTGATATGTTAAAACGGATCAAACATAGCCAAAATCCCATATTTTCCCTTAAGCATGTTTAAGCAAAACTAAAGATACGATTAGTAAAACTTAACCAAATTTTCTAACAGAGGCCTAAAACAATATTTCAAAATTTATAAATATTTTTTCCAGAATTTAATCATGTTTAAATTCGCTAATTAACACTAATTACCCTTAATTAACCATAATTAGTGAGGAACTATGCAAATCACTCACCTTAGCCACAAACAAATTACCAAATCTGAAGTGATTCTCTGTTTAGTGCTATTCCCAAGGCTATACAGTAGTTCTACCTCAATCCTTGTGCTAATCCGCTTTGATTTGATGTAGATTTGGCTTAATTAGCGATTAGAAGGTGATTTGGGGTGTTTTAGCAAGTGGAGGCCATGGTTAAATTTAAAGGAACAAAAAGTGGCAGTTGGAAAATGATAGAAACTAAATTTCCTAACTCTATCAGCCTTCCCATAACCTTAATCCTGAAATGGGTTATGGGCCCACTCACTAGTCACCCAAATTAGTCCCGGTTGAGCTGTTTTTCACCTTATAAATCTTAATTCGGCCATATCTCTCCCAAACGGTGAGTCCGTTTGGCTAATATGACCACTTTACGGAATTGTAATCCATCATCCGGATCTAATGATGGTGGTTTCAGGTCAAAACTCCTTTCCAATCAAAACTTATGGCCGAAACAAGATCAGCTATGGGCAAAATGGTCATTTAAAAATTGGCAAAAATCATGAATATGGGAAATGACCCCAATAGTTGTCTGCCAAAGTTACATGACCATACGACTTCGTACGTGAAAGAAATAAATATTCTACGATCCTTCGATGCGTAGAATGAGGGTCGTTACACGCTTCTAGAGAAGGTTATTCTTTTCATCTAAATAAACATGTCAGAGATGACATTTTTAATGTCAAATCTTATTTTAACATGTTATCCTTTTATCTATTTATGGTATTGGTGCGGTGCTAATGCAAAGAGACAAAGTAGTCGCATATGTTAGCCGCCAATTAAAACCGCATGAGAAGAATTACGCCACTTATGATCTCGAGCTAATGGCCATAGTGTTTGCTTTAAAGATATGGAGGCACTATCTCTTGGGCGAGAAATTCGAGCTATATACTGACCACAAATCATTAAAGTATATGTTCACCCAAAGAGATTTGAACTTTAGGCAGCAGCGCCGGGTTGAATTCCTTGCACCCTATGACCTGGACATCTTATATACTCCAGGGAAAGCCAAAGTAGTGGCAGATGCTCTCAGAGGGAAAAATACGGCCAGCACCAATCTTATCCTTGCCAATCTCATTATTACCCCTGCCTTGATCGATAAGATCTCTGCCCTCCAGAAAGGTGATAAATTTATTCAGATGATTAGTGAGCGAGTTCGAAAGGGAGAAGCGCCAAGCTTCCAAATAGACAACAAGGGAACCCTCAGACTACAAGGGCGAATATGTGTGCCAGATATCCCCGAGCTAGAAAGAGAAGTTATGGATGAATGTCACAAATCTAAGCTCAACATCCATCCAGGAGTAAGCAAAATGTATCATGATCTTAAGCATACCTTTTGGTGGAAGGCGACGTAGAGAGACATTTCTATATATGTTGCTAGATGTCCCACCTGCCAGCAAGTCAAAAGCGACCAGCAAAAGCTAGAAGGTTTGTTGCAACCGCTAGGGTTCCAAGTTGGAAGTGGGATGAAATTACTATGGACTTAATTGATGGCTTGCCTCGAACTAGAAAAGGCAATGACAATATATGGGTGATTGTAGATCGGTTCACAAAGACTGCCCATTTCATCCCTGTCAAATACAATAGAACAACTAGACGTTTGGCACAACTTTATTTCAGAGAGATTGTCAGACTACGTGGAGTTCCCAGTAGCATTGTCAGTGATCGTGATTCGATATTTGCTAGCAAATTCTGGAAAGCTTTCCAAGAAGAGATAGGGACTAAGCTGAATATGAGCACATCTTATCATCCTCAGACAGATGTCCAAATTAAGAGGCTGAACCGCATATTGGAAGACTTGTTGCAAGCATGCATTCTTGATTTTGGTGGGTCATGGGAAGATCATTTGCACTTGGTTGAACTTTTTATAATAATAGCTACCAAGCAAGCTTGCAAATGTCGCCTTTTGAAGTACTATATGGCAGGCCATGCAGATCTCCCGCATGTTTGGTGGAACCCGACAATCGATTAGTGTTGGGTCCTGATATGATTCGCAAAGCATCGGATAAAGTTGATTTTATTAAGAAGAGATTACTGGATGCTTAAAGCCAATAGAAGAGCTATGCAGGCGCTCGAAGAAGGGATTTAGAATTCTCTATTGGTGATCTTGTATACTTGAAGGTTTCCCCATTAAGAGATGTAATTCGATTCGGGAAGACTGGAAAGTTGGCGCCGAGATTCATTAGTCCATTTCCAATTCTCGAAAGGATTGGGACTCTTGCTTATATGGTGCAGTTGCCTGAATGGTTGCTAGGGGATCACGATGTATTTCATGTGTTCCAACTTTGGAAGCATGTTCAGGATCAAGACTTAGTTGTGGAAGAAGCAGCACAACAAGATTGGGAGATTTCACTGAGCTTGGCAATGAGAAGGGAGCCAGTGAAAATAGTTGGCAAAGAGACCCGAGTTCTGAGGAACAAGAAGATCCATTTAGTCAAGGTGTAGTGGAGCGGGGATCCTAGAGACTGTACATGGGAGACCGAGGATAGCATCAAACAGGCCTATCCCAAGTGCAGAGTGGTCATCTCCCAGTGACTTTTGTGTTGAGGTACATTTACAATACCTTGCATTTTCTATTTTGTTTCCTACTTTACTATTGTTTCCTTTTCGGGGATGAAAAGCTTTTAAGTTGGGGAGATTGTAACAACCCGGAAAATCTGAAGCAATTTAAAATTTTTATTTTGGCTATTTTAGTGAATTTTGAATAGCTAAAATAATTTATTTTAAATAATAATGATTGATAATTTATTTTAATCGAAGTTAGAGCAAATATATTTATTTTGATTTCATAAGGAATTAGAAATAGTACGGTAGTTTGAAAAGTCAAACATGAACTTTGACTGAATGTACTAGATTCAAAATTTAATGGATTTTAGTGAAACCAAAAATATCTAAATTTGTTTGAAAATATCTTTCCAACGAATCAAAAAATCAAAATTTCATAGTGAGAATCAAAAGTTATGGCCAGTTGAATGTTCAGAATAGTCGCTATAGTATAATTCATAGCCCGTATAAAAGGCCATTTTTCTACCGACCTCCGTTTTCGTCGAAACCACTTTTGTCGGATCCGAAATGTCAAATTATTGCTAAGTTTAATTTTCCTAAATTTTTGGAATTAATATGTGAGTGTGGCAAAAGAAAACGTGTTTTGTCAATTTCGGTCAAATTTAATCGACTTGAAAATGGACATTTTTCAAACGGTCTCGGAATTCGATGAAATTAATTTTGTTAGGACCATATCATCAAAACAAAGCCAGAAATAATTTTTTTTTTAAATTTTCATAGTCCGTATGTGGCCGCGGTGAATTTAAATATATATGATCGAATTAATTTAATAAAGGATTTAAATTTTAAATTAAAGAACTCAGCCCACAAATAGTTGTTTGGGCTGACGGGACCTAGCCCATTAGTTCGAGAATATGGGTAATTAGGTGGTAACAACTCCTGTTGGACTGAAATCGGAGTTGTTAAGAATTTAGGGATTTATTTGAAAAATTAGAAAGAAATTATTATAAAAAAGGCTTTTGTCTTATTCACAAAACCCAAATACCAATGCTACAACCGCCACCTTCATCATCCATGGCCGAAATTGCACCAACCTTCCCCCATTAAATTCTCTCAATCCTTTCACCAATACCCACTCCTCCTTTAGGCTTAATTGTAGAGATTTTCCTCCACTCTCCATCATTACGGTGAACCCTACCTGAAACTGCATAGTTCGAGAGCTCCAGCCCCGATAACCTCCACCGTTCGCGCTGCCCAAGCACCCCCTACCCGCGTGTGAGTTGGTCGTGACCCCCCTCCCCCTGTGCGCCACACTCCTCCCTTCGTCGTGCTACCATCTGATCTTCAGACCACTGCCCCATTGGATCAAAAGGTTTAAACCTAGATCGGAACCCAATTGGAAAAGTTACGGCCCTTATTTGTATAGGAAGAAGAAGGTGGAAATATAATTTAATTATTTAAAACTAATTTATTTTAAATATTAGCAATGTAAATTTAATCATATCTCATTCATACTGACTTAGAATAACACGATTTCTGAAGCATTGCGATCGTAGAGACGAGATCTATGATTCTAGACTGAAAAGAAGCGATTCTGAGCTGATTGAATTTTGGGTCAAATTTGCAGATCTGAACTATTCAGATTGAAAAGAAATATGAGAAATCCTATTTTATTTTTGTTATTATTTATTTTAAAATAAGTAGAATAAATCATAATTATATTCTAATTGATTCGTTGTATATGCTATGTACTGATTTGATTTGTGTGTGGTGTGTTAATATAGATTTGTTAATTTAGATATTTTGTTAATATAGATCTATATGTGATGTGTTAATTAAAGTAAATCATTTTTGTTGATATTTCATTGAATCATATATATTCAATAAAAAAATTCACCTTTGTATATTTATTGAATTGAATTAGAATTTTCAATTCAATGAAAATATAACACCTTTGTATATTTTATTGAATTGAATTATTTTCAATTCAATGAAAAAGATAACACCTTTGTATATTTTATTGAATTGAATTAGAATTTTCAATTCAAATGAAAAGGATAACACCTTTGTATATTTTATTTAATTGAATTAGAATTTTCAATTCAATGAAAAGATAACACCTTTGTTTATTTTGTTGAATTGAATTAGAATTTTCAATTCAATAAAAATATCACCTTTGTTTAATATTGGATTGAATTAGAGTTTTCAAGTCAATAAAAATATCGCCTTTTGTTAATGTTGGGTTTAATTAGAATTTAAAATCCAATAAAAATATTTTTTGTTGTTGTGATAATTAAACTTGCAGCAAAAATTGACATTTGGGTAAATAGAAAAATTAGTTAAATAAAAATCCTTATTTTTGTTTATTGAAATTGTGACACCAAAAACGAAAGTTACATTTTTGTTAGCATTTTAGATGTAAATAAAAGAATAGATAAAAAATTACATTTTTGTTTAAATTTTAGTTGTAATAAAAATGATAGAATTAAAGGTTGCATCTTTATTTGTCAAACTAGATGTAAATAAAAGAATAGATAAAAGTTACATTTTTATTTACATTTTAGTTGTAATAAATATGATAGAATTAAAGGTTGCATCTTTATTTGTCAAATTAGACGTAAACAAAAGAACAGATGAAAAGTTACATTTTTATTTACATTTTAGTTGTAATAAATATGATAGAATTAAAAGTAATATTTTTATTGTCATTCTAGAGACAATAAAAAGAATAAATCAAAGGTTACATTTTTGTTGACATTTTAGATGTAATAAAAAGAATGGAATTAAAAGTAATATATTTATGGTCACTTTAGAGACAATAAAAAAAGTAGAATTAAATGTCACATTTTTAATGTCATTTTAGTTGAAATAAAAAGGTGGAATTAAATGTACATTTTTATTGTCATTTTAGAGACAATAAAAAAGAATAGAACTAAATGAACATTTTTATTATCATTTTAGAGACAATAAAAAGAATAGAATTACAATGTACATTTTTATGGTCATTTTTGAGACAATAAAAAGAATAGAAGTTAAATGTTACATTTTTATTGCCACTTTAGAGACAATAAAAGGAGTAGAATTAAATGTCACATTTTTAATGTCATTTTAGTTGAAATAAACAGAATAGAATTAAATGTTACATTTTTATTGACATTTTACATGCAATAAAAAGAATAGATTTAAATGTCACATTTTTATTGTCATTTTAGATGAAATAAAAATAGTAGAATAAAAAATCATGTTTTTATTGACATTTGGTTTCAACAAAAAGAGTGAACATTAAGAAAATATATTTTCAATGTAATTTAGTTTCCATTGAAAAGAATTAGACATTAAAACATGATTTGTTTCAAAGTGTCACTTTTATCATGTTAGTTAGGATTAAGAAAATCATATGTAAAATCTCAAACATGAATATGGATGGTACTTGGTTGCATATGACTGATTGAAAGTAGTTGAGATCGCCTAAAGATATATATATATATATATATATATATATATATATATATATATAAACGTAAATTAAAATTAAATGAATCGCGTACAGCAGTTCGCGTTTCGGCTATCGTAACTTTAAACGATTATACCGAAAGATCCAACTGTCGGATTTTCCCAAAACCGGAACCACTGGGACCGCTTTGGGAAGGTCTTTCTAATGAAATAAATTGTAATAACCCGGAAAATCTGGGCCAGTTTAAAATTTTTATTTTGGCAATTTTAGCGAATTTTGAATATTTAAAATAGATTATTTTAAATAATATCGACGAGAAATTCATTTTGAATATAATTCGAACGTATATATTATATACGTCGTCATTAGAATATAAATAATTATATATAATTATATATAGAATTGAAAATGGCGCGGTAGTTCGATAATTCGATTTCAAACTTCAATTGAACATACCGGGTGCAAAACAATCCGGATTTTAGCGAAACCAAAAACATTAGGATCTATTTGAGAATATCTTTCCAACGAATCCGACAAATTGAAATTTCATAGCGGGAATCAAAAGATATGTCCAGTTGAAAATTCTGAATAGTCGCTATGGAATTCAGGCCCTTAAAAATAGGCATTTTGCAAACGACCTCGGATTTCGACGAAACCACTTTTGTTGGATCCGCAGTGTCAAATTATTGTTAGATTCCAAATTTCATAATGTTTCGAATCAATATGTGAGCGTGGCAAAGGAAAACGCGTTTGACCAGTTTTAGTTGATTTTAATCGACTGGAAAATGGCCATTTTTCCAACGGTCTCAGAATGCGACAAAACTAGTTTTGTTAGGACCGTATCGTCAATACGAAGCTAGAAAATATTTTTTTGGGATTTATAAAGTTCGTATGTGATCCCGGTAAATTGAAATGCACGTTCAAATTCAATATATAGAGTTATAAGTTGTTTTTATCGGAAACTGATCGAAACGGTCGAAACAGCTTGCGATACATATCCCATTGTGTTCGAAATGGGGGTAATTAGCTATGGACGACAGGCGGTGGGCCTCGTTTAGAGGTCGTTTTTAAAAGTCAACTTTTTGAATTAAATAAAAAAAACTCTCTTTCTCTCTCCTCTCCTTTATCTCTCTCTGCCCCCCCCCCCCCCTTATTCATTCGTTCAGAATAGAAATTAGAAAAAAAAGACACAGCCGTAGCTGCGATCCACCACCGCAAACCCCCCCTTCCTCCTACTGCCGATCGAGGACCCCCCCAAATCCTCTTCCGCGATAGACGAAACCCCCCCAGGCGCCGCGCGACGCAAAACGCCCCCCCCCCCCCCCCCCCGATTCGAAACCCGCCACCACCCTGAAGAGCCGCCGCCTCCTCCTGGTTCTGTCGCGCCTCAGACAGACCCACCCCCTCCGAAAATCTGTAAGTTGTGTTTTCCTTTATTTTATTTTATTTTATTTATTTTTCAATTTTCAGTTATCGTTAAATTTGATTTTAAAACTGAAATTTATTTGATTTTAAAATTGATTTTTAACTAAGTAAAAAGGCGGAGATTTTTAAAATAGAAAAGATTAGATCTTTAAACTATAAAAGATTTTATTTTTAAACTACGAAGGAATTTGATTTTTAACTTTGAAAAAGTTTGATTTTTAAATATGGAAAGATCGGATATTTTTATCATTGTAAAGAAGCGATTTTTCATAGCAAAAGGAAATGATTTTCAATAAAATAAAAGTTGAATTTTTATATTCATGAAGGTGAGATTTTTATTCGAAGAAAGATATGATTTTTATTTATAATAAAAATACGATTTTTGTTATGACATTAGCGATGTAAAAATATAATTTTTACATATAAAATAGCGAAGTAAAAATTCGATTTTTATATATTGAATAGCGAAGTAAAAATTCGATTTTTATATATTGGATAGCAAAGTAAAAATTCGATTTTTACACATGTAGAGAATACGGGCAACGAAGATGACAAAAAGGCGAGAACGACGAAGGTTTCTGCAAAAGAAGAGCCGTGGAGTTAGGATAGCTATTGGTGAGAACATCTCACTCTTCAATTTCTTTTTCTAGTTATATATATATATATATATATATATATATATATACTATAGGATGCAGACGGTGTTTAGTAGCACCCGACACCCGTCATCCACAGACCATGGATGGCTTGTTTGTTAAATTGTTTGGATGTGTAGTTGGTTAGTTTATTTAGTTTGAATTGAATTGTTTGGTGAAATGAATGGATTTGATTGATGTGTGAATGGCGCGGGCCTTCACTAGACCGGGGATAAGGCTAGGCCTCGTCCCGTTTCTAGTATCGTGCCGTTATGCCGCCGAAATTTTCTAAAATAAGTTAGAAAAATAAAAAATATTAATTTATTTAAAGAATGAACTGAATAGAAACTCATATGTTAAAATAAAATGTTTTATCGTTAAAAATATAATTTTTAACGTGAATATGAATATAGTGAATGTGAATAAATAAATATTCATTTACAAACCGGACGGTTTGTTTATGTACACTGATTTGACTGACATTGATTGGGACGATAAATTTTACACATCGCCCAACTGCACAAATAAAAATCTGTGTTTGATTGTTTGAAACCCTACACGGGTATTGGGATAAAATACGGTATACACTAATCCCAATAATTAGTTGTATGTCGACCGATTGATTGACAGGCTGTTATAAGCATTAGATATCTATATTTGATGCTTATACATTGTAGTGCACTTTGGATGATGGTTTATTATTTATTGTTGCTATTATATACATTTGTTGTATGGAATCCATATAATTAACTTTATATGGTAATTGATTGGGCCTCATTCCAATCAGAAAAATAAAGAATATTATAAAATAAAGGTTCATGTGTTGACCGTACTCATCCGTTGAGATTAGTCATGTGTTGAACGAAATATTTTAATAATAAAATTTACATCTTTATCAATATAAAATAATGGTTCACGTGTTGACAGTACTCATCCGTTGAGATTAGTCATGTGTTGAACGAAACATTTTGACAATAGAAATATTTGAAATAAAAATATTTTGAAATAGAAATATTTTGAAATAGAAATATTTGAAATAGAAATATTTGAAATAGAAATATTTTGAAATAGAAATATTTGAAATAGAATATTTGAAAATAGAAATATATGAAGCCGTGTTGATTAGATTGACGCCATTTTGACATGAACGATATTTATATCGATTTTATTCATTTTAAAATGAATATTGAAAAGTGATTTCAAAATCGAATATTTTGAAATGAAATTTGAATCGAATTGAATCGAAAACCAATTTGAATTGAATCGAATAGAAAACGAATTCGAATTGAATTGAAAATAAAACGAATTTGAATTGAATCGAATAGAAAACGAATTTGAATTGAATTGAAAAGAAAACGAATTTGAATCGAATTGAAATAGAAGTAAAATCAATTTGAAATGAATTCAAATTGAATTGAAATTTGAATTGAATAGAAATGAATTTTAAAACGAATTTATAAAGCAAAATTTAATTTTGATTTGAATTGAAATGGAAGTTCAAAATGATTTTGAAACGAATTCAAAACTATCTATATAATTTGTTTTAAATAGAAATCGACGAAATATTTATTATATATATTATATATATAACATAATGGCCTGAATAGAACGCGCCGCGGCAGTTCGTGAATTTCGACCATTTATTTCAAACGGACATTACGGGAGATCCGACCGTCGGATTCTCCTAAAACCAGAACCGTTGGGTTCGTATCGAAAAGAACTTTCTAACGAATATTAGAAATTTGAAATCTAACGGTTGGATTTGGAGATACGTCCAAATCAAATTTGAGAAAGGTCGCTGTAAGTGCAGTTCGATGGCCGTTGATGGAAATCGACTGTACGGGCCTTGATAAAATTATTAAAAATAGTAATAATTTGTGTAAAATCATAAGAAATGATTTGGGAAAAATTGGGATGAAAAACTCCATATTTGAAAAGATAAAAATAGATTTTTATCGAAATGAACTAGTTTAAACTGAAATTAAAACCCATTTATTTTTAAATAAATAAATTGGATTTAAAAAGGGGTTTTAAATAGTCGGAATTTCTAATATATTTGATGGAAATTAAATTAGAAGTGATTTGTGGGTTTATCGTGAACAGTGTTTTAAATAACACTTGTTCTTTAACCCGATAATAAATAGAATGAAATTTGGGTTTATCGTGAACTGTGTTTTAAAACGACATTAGTTCTTTAACCCAGTAAAAGGAGTTTTAATGAATCTGTGATTAGATTGAAATGTGAATTGATAATTTAAATTATCAAATTTGGAAAATGAGCGAGAATGGAGTATCACCAGTTTTGCTCCAAAGCGATAGTTAAATCTTTAATTAGATTTGAACGTGAAATGGTAATTAATTTTACCAATAACACCATAGCATTAGATATGGATTATTACCAGTTTTGCTTCATGGGATGAATAGGTTGGGATTGGGAAATAAAATAAATAATTACTTCGGTGTGGTTCGCTAATCTCGACTAGTTTAGAAAACCATAATTTGGTTTGAAACGGCATCCAAAGGAAGATTTAAGGATAAATTTTAAAGAATTTATCTTGGATAAAATTAATGGGAACCTTTCCCTGAGAATATGAATTGGAATGAGGCGTATGTTGTGTTTGTGTAACATTTGTTTTAATATACGCGGGTTGTTCGGAAAGGCCGGATTTACACCCATTCTGAATAACCGATTCGACGATAAGTCGAAGATGGAGATGGTGGTTGAAGACCGGAAGTCTTCACATCGTTTGGGTGATTACTGATGATCTTGATTGGGCTGTACACCCAAGATGAGGGAATCAGTTAGTGGTTATCCAGACGTACTTGGAGATCGACGGATATGCGAGGAAAGTGCCTCCGGTTTCGTTCAGACCCAGAACGAACTTGTAAATGGATTGGGTGTCTGACATTGGATTTTATTCTGTGCTGATTGATTTCTGTTAAATATATATCTGTTTGGCGGCGGAGAATTTATTCTCTTGCTTAACGCCCTTCTCTGAGACGCACGAGCTTAGAGGTTATATATCGATAGATATCAATCGCATGGAATGAATTGCCTGTGTGGCATGCTGAGTTACATGGATCAAGGCTTCTGTTGCAAAGCAAAGTCTTGTGGTTGATGATCAAAGCACGGCCTTTGTGGCGTAGCTTTGTGTATAACGTGAATTCGCGAGCCTCACACCTCGGTATGAGTCAAAAACGGGATACGTACCGTTGGGAGAACATGACGTTTCTTTCTAGCTTTGGTGGTGTCAGTGACTTACCAGCCCTAACATTTATATACTTTTCACCTTTGTGGTTGTTGGAATGAGGCGCCTCGATTATAGGTCTGTAAGGACCGGGAAACGTGTGTTCAGGAATTACCAATCCTCAAACGTAAGAGAGGACCGGCCCAACCGATCCAGGGTTACCCAGAGTGTGTAGTCCTGAGGCATTTGCTAGAGTGTCTCGAAGCGGAGAGGAGCTTGCCCCTTGCCTCGACTCATGACGGAAATCCAATTTCCAATACGTGTATTTCGGCTTTATTTGTAGAGCCTAGTATGGCGACATAATGGTATGGGGCACTTATGTCGTCTATGATTTATATTTATGATGGAAATTCTTTTGACACTATACACTTACAATAGTATCAAATGATTTTTTTTAAACGTACCAAGCATGTTTGGCTGTTATAAGGTAAAACCCTATCCTCCGGCTTGCGTTGCATTGTGTGATGGGACCTGGGTCTTATAATAGCTTCATTTTTCGAAAAAGCATTGCGCTGTTTATTCTATGCACTGGTATTCTTGGGAGAAAACCCATTCCGTGTTATACGGCGTGGTCCCTTGAATTACTCTCTTTTAAAGTAAAGTTTTAAATAACTGTTTTAGTTCTCACACCAGTCACATGACTGACCTGGAGTTTATTGTTTTAACCTAAACTCTGGGTGCCCCTATTTTCGTCACGGGCAGCTAGTTGTTTTGGTTTTGCAGATTTATATTCACAGGATCCTGGTTTACAGCTGGAATGATATCCGGAAAGCTCTGTATCCGTATATCACCTTCAGTTGTGTTTTATATTATTTTTCCGCAGCTATATAATTTATTGTAATCTCTGATATTTATCGAATGTAATTTATTCAATTATACTCTGTATATTCTTGTATCTGATGGAATTGTTGTAATAACAATGAAATGTTCTTCCGTTTGCGTTCTATTTTGTCCTGTTCTCAAAACGATCAGGGGTTTCAAACAGTCTAGATCGGTTTAACGACTGATTCGGATCGAGCGAAATTCCCGGCCGTCACATTTGGTATCAGAGCTTTGGTTTACAGAGCTCGAGAACAAGGCACATTAGAACCATATGAAAGAATTCATCAGATATTGGATTAGTAATATCCAATTAGAATGACTCGTTAGAGATGAGATCAGTAGTATCCTAGAACGAGTGTTAAGAGTATATTTTTCAAATGAAAACAATTTTGTTTTGAAAATTTAAATCGTTTTATACGTATTTGAATATTTATTTATTTTGAATTTGGACAATCCGCTATATAAAGATTTTGCATTTACGCGTCATGAACGTATATCTGAAGTTTTAATATACCGAATAAATATAGAATTATACTCTAGTCGCCCGGAGATGATGTTGATAATGACCATGGCATCATCAATATTTATGTTCGTGTTTCGAAGGTGTGATTTCTATATACTTCCATTAGACTGGTGTGAGAACCAAAACTAATATAGCTAGGATACATTGTTGTGAATTGGCATCAAAAATGGGATTTTCTGTATATATATCAAAATTATGAATTTGAAACTCTAATTCACTAATTAATTGATGTTTGTGTTGCTTGTTTATTTGTTTGATAATTTTTGAACCATTATGCCTAATTGAACCAAATTTTGAATTGTATTGAAAATTGGTCGCATTTGCTTGCATATACATATACTTACATTGAACAGGTCATAGCAAGGAGGCTAGAGCAGAGAATAAAATTTGTTTGCCTGACAAATAGGTACATGTTTACGATAATTTACTGTTTTGTTTGGGTGATGATGATTTTATGAGCCTATTGGCTAGCCGCTTGGCTTTTTCTTTTTCTTTTTGAGATCAGAAGGCCTATATGGCAATTTCGGGATTTTCCCGTGGCTCCCGGTGCAGAGGAGGTTATGGCGAAATTTTTCGAAAATTTAGGGTGTTAGCCAAATTTTTGAAAATTTGAAAATTCTCAGAAACTGAAAAGTTGGAGAATGGAAGCTAGATCGAATGTAGAGTTGATTAATCAAACCACTTTCGACTTTGTTCCTTTTCGGGGACGAAAAGTTTTAAGTGGGGGAGATTGTAATAACCCGGAAAATCTGGGCCAGTTTAAAATTTTTATTTTGGCAATTTTAGCGAATTTTGAATATTTAAAATAGATTATTTTAAATAATATCAACGAGAAATTTATTTTGAATATAATTCGAACGTATATATTATATACGTCGTCGTTAGAATATAAATAATTATATATAGAATTGAAAATGGCGCGGTAGTTCGATAATTCGATTTCAAACTTCAATTGAACATACCGGGTGCAAAACAATCCGGATTTTAGCGAAACCAAAAACATTAGGATCTATTTGAGAATATCTTTCCAACGAATCCGACAAATTGAAATTTCATAGCGGGAATCAAAAGATATGTCCGGTTGAAAATTCTGAATAGTCGCTATGGAATTCAGGCCCTTAAAAATAGGCATTTTGCAAACGACCTCGGATTTCGACGAAACCACTTTTGTTGGATCCGCAGTGTCAAATTATTGTTAGATTCCAAATTTCATAATTTTTCGAATCAATATGTGAGCGTGGCAAAGGAAAACGCGTTTGACCAGTTTCAGTTGATTTTAATCGACTGGAAAATGGCCATTTTTCCAACGGTCTCAGAATGCGACGAAACTAGTTTTGTTAGGACCATACCGTCAATACAAAGCTAGAAAATATTTTTTTGGGATTTATAAAGTTCGTATGTGACCCCGGTAAATTGAAATGCGCGTTCAAATTCAATATATAGAGTTATATGTTGATTTTAATGGAAACTGATCGAAACGGTCGAAACAGCTTGCGATACATATCCCATTGTGTTCGAAATGGGGGTAATTAGCTATGGACGACAGGCGGTGGGCCTCGTTTAGAGGTCGTTTGTAAAAGTCAACTTTTTGAATTAAATAAACAAAACTCTCTTTCTCTCTCCTCTCCTTTATCTCTCTCTGCCCCCCCCCCCCCCTTATTCATTCGTTCAGAACATAAATTAGAAAAAAAAAAGACGCAGCCGTAGCTGTGATCCACCACCGCAAACCCCCCTTCCTCCTACTGCCGATCGAAGACCCCACCCCCCCAAATCCTCTTCCGCGATCGACGAAACCCCCCCCCCCAGGTGCCGCGCGACGCAAACCGCCCCCCCCCCCCCCACCCGATTCGAAACCCGCCACCACCCTGAAGAGCCGCTGCCTCCTCCTGGTTCTGATGCGCCTCAGACAGCCCCCCCCCCCTCTCCGAAAATCTGTAAGTTGTGTTTTCCTTTTTTTTATTTATTTTTCAGTTATCGTTCTATTTGATTTTAAAATTGATTTTTAACTAAGTAAAAAGGAGGAGATATTTAAAATAGAAAAGATTAGATCTTTAAACTATAAAAGATTTGATTTTTAAACTATGAAGGAATTTGATTTTTAACTTTAAAAAAGTTTGATTTTTAAATATGGAAAAATCGGATATTTTTATCACTGTAAAGAAGCGATTTTTCATAGCAAAAAGAAATGATTTTCAATAATATAAAAGTTGAATTTTTATATTCATGAAGGTGAGATTTTTATTCGAAGAAAGATATTATTTTTATTTATAATAAAAATACGATTTTTGTTATGACATTAGCGATGTAAAAATATAATTTTTACATATAAAATAGCGAAGTAAAAATTCGATTTTTATATATTGAATAGCGAAGTAAAAATTCGATTTTTATATATTGGATAGCAAAGTAAAAATTCGATTTTTACATATGTAGAGAATACGGGCAACGAAGATGACAAAAAGGCGAGAACGACGAAGGTTTCTGCAAAAGAAGAGCCGTGGAGTTAGGATAGCTATTGGTGAGAACTTCTCACTCTTCAATTTCTTTTTCTAGTTATATATATATATATATATATACTAGGATGCAGACGGTATTTAGTAGCACCCGACACCCGTCATCCACAGACCAGGGATGGCTTGTTTGTTAAATTGTTTGGATGTGTAGTTGGTTAGTTTATTTGGTTTGAATTGAATTGTTTGGTGAAATGAATGGATTTGATTGATGTGTGAATGGCGTGGGCCTTCACTAGACCGGGGATAAGGCTAGGCCTCCTCCCGTTTCTAGTATCGTGTCGTTATGCCGCCGAAATTTTCTAAAATAAGTTAGAAAAATAAAAAATATCATTTTATTTAAAGAATGAACTGAATAGAAATTCATATGTTAAAATAAAATGTTTTATCGTTAAAAATATAATTTTTAACGTGAATATGAATATAGTGAATGAGAATAAATAAATATTCATTTACAAACCGGATGGTTTGTTTATGTACACTGATTTGACTGACATTGATTGGGACGATAAATTTTACACATCGCCCAACTGCACAAATAAAAATATGTGTTTGATTGTTTGAAACCCCACACGGGTATTGGGATAAAATACGGTATACACTAATCCGAATAATTAGTTGTATGTCGATCGATTGATTGACAGGCTGTTATAAGCGTTAGATATCTATATTTGATGCTTATACAATGTCGTGCACTTTGGATGATGGTTGATTATTTATCGTTGCTATTATATACATTTGTTGTATGGAATCCATATAATTAACTTTATATGGTAATTGATTGGGCCTCATTCCAATCGGAAAAATAAAGAATATTATAAAATAAAGGTTCATGTGTTGACCGTACTCATCCGTTGAGATTAGTCATGTGTTGAACGAAATATTTTAATAATAAAATTTACATCTTTATCAATATAAAATAAAGGTTCACGTGTTGACAATACTCATCCGTTGAGATTAGTCATGTGTTGAACGAAACATTTTGATAATAGAAATATTTGAAATAGAAATATTTTGAAATAGAAATATTTTGAAATAGAAATATTTGAAATAGAAATATTTTGAAATAGAAATATTTGAAATAGAACATATGAAAATAGAAATATATGAAGCCGTGTTGATTAGATTGACGCCATTTTGACGTGAACGATATTTATATCGATTTTATTCATTTTAAAATGAATATTGAAAAGTGATTTCGAAATCGAATATTTTGAAATGAAATTTGAATCGAATTGCATCGAAAACCAATTTGAATTGAATCGAATAGAAAACGAATTCGAATTGAATTGAAAAGAAAACGAATTTGAATTGAATCGAATAGATAACGAATTTGAATTGAATTGAAAAGAAAACGTATTTGAATCGAATTGAAATAGAAGTAAAATCAATTTGAAATGAATTCAAATTGAAATGAAATTTGAATTGAATAAAAATGAATTTTAAAACGAATTTATAAAGCAAAATTTAATTTTGATTTGAATTGAAATGGAAGTTGAAAATGTTTTTGAAACAAATTTAAAACTATCTATATAATTCGTTTTAAATAGAAATCGACGAAATATATATTATATATATTATATATATAATATAATGGCCTGAATAGAACGCGCCGCGCCGCGGCAGTTCGTGAATTTCGACCATTTATTTCAAACGGACATTACGGGAGATCCGACCGTCGGATTCTCCTAAAACCGGAACCGTTGGGTTCGTATCGAAAAGAGCTTTCTAACGAATATTAGAAATTTGAAATCTAACGGTGGGATTTGGAGATACGTCCAAATCAAATTTGAGAAAGGTCGTTGTAAGTGCAGTTTGATGGCCGTTGATGGAAATCGACTGTACGGGCCTTGATAAAATTATTAAAAATAGTAATAATTTGTGTAAAATCATAAGAAATGATTTGGGAAAAATTGGGATGAAAAACTCCATATTTGGAAAGATAAAAATAGATTTTTATCGAAATGAACTAGTTTTGAACTGAAATTAAAACCCATTTATTTTTAAATAAATAAATTGGATTTAAAAAGGGGTTTTAAATAGTCGGAATTTCTAATATATTTGATGGAAATTAAATTAGAAGTGATTTGTGGGTTTATCGTGAACAGTGTTTTAAATAACACTTGTTCTTTAACCCGCTAATAAATAGAATGTAATTTGGGTTTATCGTGAACTGTGTTTTAAAACGACATTAGTTCTTTAACCCAGTAAAAGGATTTTTAATGAATCTGCAATTAGATTGAAATGTGAATTGATAATTTAAATTATCAAATTTGGAAAATGAGCGAGAATGGAGTATCACCAGTTTTGCTCCAAAGCGATAGTTAAATCTTTAATTAGATTTGAACGTGAAATAGTAATTAATTTTACCGACAACACCATAACATTAGATATGGAGTATTACCAGTTTTGCTTCATGGGATGAATAGGTTGGGATTGGGAAATAAAATAAATAATTACTTCGGTGTGGTTCGCTAATCTCGACTAGTTTAGAAAACCATAATTTGGTTTGAAACGACATCCAAAGGAAGATTTAAGGATAAATTTTAAAGAATTTATCTTGGATAAAATTAATGGGAACCTTTCCCTGAGAATATGAATTGGAATAAGGCATATGTTGTGTTTGTGTAACATTTGTTTTAATATACGCGGGTTGTTCGGAAAGGCCGGGTTTACACCCATTCTGAATAACCGATTCGACGATAAGTCGAAGATGGAGATGGTGGTTGAAGACCGGAAGTCTTCACATCGTTTGGGTGATTACTGATGATCTTGATTGGGCTGTACACCCAAGATGAGGGAATCAGTTAGTGGTCGTCCAGACGTACTTGGAGATCGATGGATATGCGAGGAAAGTGCCTCCGGTTTCGTTCAGACCCAGAACGAACTTGTAAATGGATTGGGTGTCTGACATTGGATTTTATTCTGTGTTGATTGATTTCTGTTAAATATATATCTGTTTGGCGGCGGAGAATTTATTCTCTTGCTTAACGCCCTTCTCTGAGACGCACGAGCTTAGAGGTTATATATCGATAGATATCAATCGCATGGCATGAATTGCCTGTGTGGCATGCTGAGTTGCATGAATCCAGGCTTCTGTTGAAAAGCAAAGTCTTGTGGTTGATGATCAAAGCACGACCTTTGTGGCGTAGCTTTTTGTATAACGTGAATTCGCGAGCCTCACACCTCGGTATGAGTCAAAAACGGGATACGGACCGTTGGGAGAACACGACGTTTCTTTCTAGCTTTGGTGGTGTCAGTGACTTACCAGCCCTGGCATTTATATACTTTTCACCTTTGTGGTTGTTGGAATGAGGCGCCTCGATTATAGGTCTATAAGGACCGGGAAACGTGTGTTCAGGAATTGCCAATCCTCAAACGTAAGAGAGGATCAGCCCAACCGATCCAGGGTTACCCAGAGTGTGTAGTCCTGAGGCATTTGCTAGAGTGTCTCGAAGCGGAGAGGAGCTTGCCCCTTGCCTCGACTCATGACGGAAATCCAATTTCCAATACGTGTATTTTGGCTTTATTTGTAGAGCCTAGTATGGCGACATAGTGGTATGGGGCACTTATGCCGTCTATGATTTATATTTATGATGGAAATTCTTTTGACACTATACACTTACAATATTATCAAAAGATTTGTTTTAAACGTACCAAGCATGTTTAGCTGTTATAAGGTAAAACCCTATCCTTCGGCTTGCGTTGCATTGTGTGATGGGACCTGGGTCTTATAATAACTTCATTTTTCGAAAAAGCATTGCGCTGTTTATTCTATGCACTGGTATTCTTGGGAGAAAACCCGTTCCGTGTTATACGGCGTGGTCCCTTGAATTACTCTCTTTTAAAGTAAAGTTTTAAATAACTGTTTTAGTTCTCACACCAGTCACATGACTGACCTGGAGTTTAATGTTTTAACCTAAACTCTGGGTGCCCCTATTTTCGTCACGGGCAGCTAGTAGTTTTGGTTTTGCAGATTTATATTCACAGGATCCTGGTTTACAGCTGGAATGATATCCGGAAAGATCTGTATCCGTATATCACCTTCAGTTGTGTTTCATATTATTTTTCCGCTGCTATGTAATTTATTGTAATCTCTGATATTTATCGAATGTAATTTATTCAATTATACTCTGTATATTCTTGTATCTGATGGAATTGTTGTAATAACAATGAAATGTTCTTCCGTTTGCGTTCTATTTTGTCCTGTTCTCAAAACGATCAGGGGTTTCGAACGGTCTAGATCGGTTTAACGACCGATTCAGATCGAGCGAAATTCCTGGCCGTCACATAAATTTTGTCAAAATCCAACGGTTAGATTTCAAGATAACTGTAAATCAAATTTTGATTAAAACAGCGCTAGGGCCGCCCATCGACCCGAAGTGTCGTTAAATAAATTTGGCTATTTCTATATAAATAAAAATATCGATTAATTGTTATTAAAAACCATTAACGATATAAAAATATTTTGAACTATATATGTGCGAGGATCATTTGAAAAAACTGAGTTAAATCTCATTTCAAATGGTTATATGATGATCTAAATTGAAGATCTTAAAATGACGATTGAAGACCGATGATCTTCACATCGAAAGCATAACTAATGATGCCTGGCATTGGCTAGCTACCAATAAGGGGTTAAAGTGGTAGTTGTCCGGACGTACTTGTTGATCGTTCGGATACGCGAGCACCTCTCTTCCGTATTGGACATACGGGGCAAGGAATAAGGTGACTCCGGTTTCGTTCAGACCCAGAACGGACTTGTAAATGGATGTGTGTCCGACATTGAATTTCATTCTGTGTAATTAAATTGATTTCTATTAATATATATATATATGAGGTGGCGGAGAATTTATTCTCTTTCTTAACACCCTTCTTTGAGACGCATGAGTGCAAAGGTTATATATTGGTAGTTAACGATCGCATAGCGTGAATTGTCAATGTGATATGCCAAGATGCATTTGATCGAGGCTTTTGTTGAAAAGCAGAGCCTTGTGGATGATGATCAAAGCACAAACTATTTCGGCATAGCTTTGTGTATTACGTTACCTCGCGAGCCTCACACTCCAGTAGAGTCAAAAACAGGACAAGGGAGCGCAGGGAGTGCACACGTTTCTTTTTAGCTAGAAGTGGTGTTTGGGTTTTAACATGGCCCAACATTTTTACTTTTGTGGTTGATGGAATGGGGTACCTCGGATTTATTGGTCTCCAATGACCAATTTATAGGTCCAATAGGATCGGGGAGCATGTGTTCAGGCATAACTAATCCACTAAAGTATTTGTGGACCGACCCTGCATGATCCAAGTGTTAGCCCGCGTCTGAATCCTGAGACATTGCTAGAGTGTCTCAAATCGTTTAGGAGATCGTCCCTAGCCTTGAACGAACTATTAAATATTTACTTGTTTTAATAACAAAAACAAGTAACCGGATTTATAAAAAGGTTATAAATGGAAAGAAAAATTATTGTTCGATAATATTAGATTTTTAAATTCAAGTCTGAATTTAAAAAGGAAATTTATTTTCCAGAATGGGGATTGAAGTTCAAATAGGATTTGAAACAGGAACTTGTTTTAAATATTCAAAACAAGAAAAATGGAATGTATAAATGATGTTTATAATTGAATGGAAAAATTATCAGTGGACAATTTAGAAACAGAAACTCAAGTGCTAATTTTAAAAAAAGGAAGTTATTTTCCGAAAGCAGAAAAGAAATTGGAAATAGAAACATGTTTCAATATTTAAAACAAGTAGTTGAAATTACAAACAATGTTTATAAATGGAAGTGAATAATGATCCTAGAATAATTAGATTATTTAAATTCAAATATGAATTAAAAAGGGGAATTGAGAATCATTTCAAAAGAAACAATGAAATCATTTTCAATGTTCGGAATAAATAAAAAGGAATAACTATTATTGGATAATTAGAATTTAAATTCAAGCATGGATTAAAAAGGAGAATTGAAAATCATGTAATTCATTCTGATGTTCGAAAGATAAATTGAATTGGAATAAATCCATGAGGGTTTATAAATAGAATTCGACTATGTCGAATTTATAAACATATTTAATCTTAGAAAGGATATTGGATTTATACTAGATAGAAACTGTAATTGAAATTTGATGTGAAAATAGATTCTGCATTTATATTATATATATAAGTTATATAAAATAAACTATTCCGAAATTGGAATCGAGTTTCAAATAGATTGTTAAAATGGAAGTTTTGTTTAACAAGGAAGCTAATTTATAAATAATGTTTATAAATGTGATGAAATAATTTTCATCGAGTAATTTTGAAAATAGATTCCAAATGTAAGAAATGGAATAAAAGGTGAGGTTTAAACCGAGTTGTTGTATTACAAACTTTTATCCGTCTCTAGATTAGAACGTTGTCGATCAAGGTCTGAGAGGTAAATAAAATACCCAACTTGAATGACTCCACTATTATCAAGGGAGGATATTAATTTGTAGTGGTAAGGATGTTGAAAAATTGATTATTTCCATAAAAGAGATTTATAATTCAAATTCGATTATATCGATTTGGTATAAATACTTTATGTCTAAATTGGATTTTAATTTAGAAATTGAATAAATTCATAGCTAAGTTATGAATGTGGAAATAAATAATCGACGAGTTTGACTTATCCGAATTGTTGGGTTAGATTTGGATAGCAGGCTCAATTTATTTCAAAATACTGGAAATGCAGTTAAAATTCATTTTATAGACAAAATTAACGTTTATATTTAAATTATAATTAAAATAATCTCGCCGCAGCGTAGTAGTTCGTAATTTGATGGTTCGAACTTCAATTAGGTATTTAAAACTCAATATAACTCAGAATTCAATGAAACAAGAAACGTCCAGACCGATTCAATGATAGTTTTCAAATGGAAGAGAAAAATCTTGATTTCGTTTGGTAGATTTTGTGTGATGTCAAAATCAAATTTTCATAAAAACAGCGCCAGAATTATTTTAAGCCATAATGGTTTATTAAATAAAATAAAAGGATTTTGAGTGAATAAAAATCCGAACATCAATAGGAAAATCCGAACTTGAGTTATAAATTAAATATGGACTTAAATGGAGGTAATGGATTAGCTTTTGAAAAAAAATCAAATTTTTATTTATTGAATGAGATTTACTAATTCCAAAAGGGAATAGTTAATAGAGTTTTCATTTGAATTTAACTTATTTTGAATGAATTGAATTTGTTAGCCGAGATTGGAAATTCGAATATAAAACTTGATTAGAAATTGGAAGCAAGCAAGGAGATTGGGTTGAAATGAGTATAAATGAATACAAAAATATTTCAATGGGATATATTCAAATTAAAAAGAGCATTAGGCAAAAAGAGCTAATTAGGGAAGGGGTTAGTGAATTTTGGTAAAAAGGGTTGAATTGATTTAAATGAATTGGAAATGGGCATATATATGTTAAAAAGGTCTGGAATGAAGAAAATGAAGGGAAAAGAAGAATATTATTAGTGCCCGACAAAAAGATACATGTTTAAATTTCCATATGAGGTTTATGCGCCGAATCAGAAAGCCGCTTGGCTTTTTGATTTTCTTTTTAAATGGAAAAGGGCCTAGAGAGGCGAGTTAGGGTTTGAACGATTGACCGGTACAGGGGAGATGCTGGCGATTTTTTTTGGAAATTTAAGGTGTTAGAATATTTTTGACAAATTTAATAACTAGAATCAATACGGCGATATATATAGAATTCGAAAAGGAACTTGGGAAATAGTTAATGAATGAGTCTAAATTAAAAGGGGCCAGTGATTGTTTGATTGTTTGTTTGTTTTCCTTTGGTAGTTAAATCACCGGCTATCAAAGATTTTTGGACCATCGTTGTCAATACGGAAAGACCGATTGGATTTAATATCCGAAAACCACTCCTTGTAGGCATAGGCATTGCGAATTAGATTATACTGAAGATAATCGAAGACGGAGTAAAAATGCAAGAGCTGTTTTGTTTGTCCAGACCCAGGACAACTTGTTTGGACGAATGTATGACAGAGTATTCCTAACAGATCACATAAGATGATCTTTTCGAGGTATTACGTCTGGTTGAAGAGAAATTCGTTTCTCTTAGCTTTTGTACCCGTAATATTTTTGAGAAGATCAACTAGTGATTCGACGACACTACAACAAAAAGACCTTTTTATGACGTTTAAAAACCGTCATAAAAACTTTCTATGACGATTCTATAAACATCATATATCAACATGTTATTAAAAGTCTGGAATATATTATGACGTGTAATTTTTGCAATAGAAAACATACTTTTGTTGCTATCTTAAACAGGTCATACTGGTGCAACTGCTTTTTCTATAGCTTGTGAAGCATGCTATGCAAAGTTTTTATGATGCTTCGAAACGTCATTTAAATGGTGTAATATGTTGACATTCCTTGTTGTTATGGCATATAAACAAACCATTGAAAGTTTTACGATGCTTCGAAACACGCTATGAAAAATTCAGTACTATTTACTACAACATCGTTTTGTTGCTATAAAAAACATTCAAAACATTCTACTGCAACATTTAGTTGCCATAACATTCAAAGTTTACAATTTATAATTCTAATAATATATTATAAAAATTCAAGAAATAAAAAATATTTGTTACATTAATCTAAGTACATAAATGAAGTCATAAGCCAAATCACAAAATATATATACCCATAATATTTCATACATGGTAAATTCAAACATAAATGTTATCAATTCATACGACTAGAAAACCAAAACGATACATACTAAAAATATTTGTGAACATCGACGGTTAATATCACAAGCACAGTCTAACACCAATCCCTTTGCTCCACATGACTGGCCACCCCCATGTAATCCCCTACTATTCCACCACCACCACCTCCTCCAGACCATCAACAACACATCCCTCTGCATTCGACTACATCCATTCTTCCTTGCACACCTCCCGCATTTGACCACAACCATTCTTCCTTGCACAACCATTCTTCCTTGAGTGAAAATCAGTTCCTAAATAACAAAATATAATGCATCAGTCTCTTGCTCACCCCCTATCTGGATGTACTAA
Organism: Allium sativum; assembly: GCA_030737875.1. Classification (NCBI taxonomy): domain Eukaryota; kingdom Viridiplantae; phylum Streptophyta; class Magnoliopsida; order Asparagales; family Amaryllidaceae; genus Allium; species Allium sativum. The sequence continues at coordinate 340,506,313 of CM060912.1, forward strand.
AGCACTAAAGATACCTTGACTGAAGCCTTCTTTCATCAGTATTAAATTACAGTGATAAAACATCCACATTTGCAAGACAGACACAAATGCCTGCACATGTACACACACACACACATATGTAAAGACTGGCATGGGAAAGAAAATACCAAACAAGGCATGTCTTCGATGATCCTAAACTTCAAAGATGCAAAATTGATCTCCAACTTCATGGTCTTTGATAAAATTAACGAGAATCTACAAAATATAAAAATAGATTAATTTAACATAATGCTTCATAAAAGTGTAAAATCAACGTGTGAATTCAGCATCAATACCTAAACATGTATTTGCCTACACTAGAAACAGTGTGCATATGATGTAGCAGAGAATAATGTCCCCTCTATGGTATCGTCAAACCCTTAATATAAGAAGAAGCGCTTAAACAATGTTAAATCCCACAATATTGAATAGTGGTAGAATAAACGAAAAACATGCTAGCACATTAGCTCTATAGCACAAAAAGGTTTCAACATCCATTGGCGCAATAAATAACTATATTTACCGGATTAACGTGCTATAAGACTCCATTATAAACTGAAACAAATCGACTCTATTATAAATTGGACCAAATCGAACTCTTCCCAATAAATAATCATCATAATCATTGCAGGTGGCAGCCAATCCATGCAAGGAAAAAAATCTACAATCCTTGGCTGTTCAATCCAAACAAAATTTGGCAATGGAAATATTTCAACAACTACAGTCTACTGAGTCCAAAGCAGAAGAAGACAATTTTGTTTTATCACAGAAAAATCTTAAGGTGAGCAATTGGGTTCATGTTGTTACCAAAAAGCCAAATAAAGAAATTGACATAAGTATATAAATTACATACAACCTATAAATGAGTATTCCTATCAGAAAGGTCTTGCAAAGTTCAAATACTTCAAATTATCATTTTACTACTAACCAATACAAAAAATTAGACACAAAAAGAAAAACAGTAAAGCATGGTTTTTTTCGCTGGAAAATGAAGAATAAAAAGTAATACATTGAAATGATATAGTCTACATGAAAACCCAGACATGTGTTTTCGCTTTTAAACATCCAAGGCTTCCACACACACATATATATATATATATATATATATATATATATATATATATATATAGTCTTTATTTTTTTTGACGAGAACATAGCCCTGTGCACATATAAATCTCCTCATCACACAAAATGTTCTTACATCAGGTATCCGCTAGAACCTATTACTTAACGCATTCAGCTAGAACCACTGCCTACAAAAGGTATTTGGTTTAGATTGCAGGACAATTATTCTTTTAAATAACATACTGATATGACTGCTCTCCTGATTCCACGAAATGTTATTATGAAAGTAATAACACTAATAATAATCGCATGGCAATTTATCGTAGCATTAAGTCTACTTTAGGGAATCAAAATAAATATATGGCATGGATTCCAAAATAAGCCTGACATAATATTGAAAATTACCTACCAATTCAAGTAGCATCAGAAAGTCTTTGCCCACTTTTTCTTTTTAGATATCTTTGCCATTACTCGGTTGTTTTTCTTTTGCTGATAGTACTTCCTCCTTTTCTTTTCAGAGACCTTCGCCCCTGCTTCGTTGTTTTTCTTTTGCTGAGAGTACTTCTCGCACAAGCTTATTGATGTCATGCTGATAATATCATCTATACCCATCAAAAGGAAGTTACCTACATTGAAATCACTTTAAAAGAAGAGTCTGCGAACAAACCAACTTGACTATTTTTAACTATGTGCAATAAGCGCATGAATGAAGGAAAGATGAGGCTTTGTACGGTTTTTTCATAGGATGAAGCTACCATAGTAGGCTCATCGTCACGCATTTGCGGCCTTTAAAAAACAATTAGTACAACTATACTTTGTTCTTGCCAATTGCTTTCAATCTACAACTATTGATAGCAATAAAAATTTATAATAATATTACGTTAAACTACAATTCGAAATCTGTAAACGACGCAAGTAGTATTACACTCCAATAAGTATTGAGCATTCATGAGGAAAGGAGTATCATGTGAGGTATAATCTTTATAGTTGAAAAAAAATCCCTTATATATTAGCAGCCTACTTTATTATCGTTCAAAATAAAAACGATGCAATTTTGTTAAGTTTTAAACTATTGGAAATGCTTAATTTTAATATTTATTACATTTTTCTTCGTATTGATGTAATAGTTAATTACTCCCTTTACGTGATTCATCATTTCCTAAGATAACTTAATTTCGTTTTATGTTTTAATATATGGTTGATTTGTAAATGTGTGCACGTAGAAAATGGAACTTCATTACACATCAAACAAGACATAAGATTAAAAAATTCATGCAAATAGTGTCCTATAACATCAATTCCTCGTGCGCACATGCCATCACCACGCACGAAGCGCGTGCCTCGATCATGCGCGAACCGCGTGCCATCACCACGCGCGAAGCGGGTGCCGTCACGCTCATTTTTATAATGTTAAAAGCCATTTCAAACTCAGTTTTTATTTCCAGGTAAACACTTAATTCTTGCATTAGCAATTAGAGACAGCCTCACCAAATGATGAAACACCCCAATTATGCGTATAAAAAATCGCAAACCCTGCCCATTTCTCGTCATAATGACGTGGACAGTTTTGACAAATAGATAAATATCGAACAGTAGCATTAACATATCCAACTATAATTTGCTTGAAGTGCTCAAATAAGATACAAATGAGCAACGCTAAAAACACATACGTCGTGTAGTAGAAATACCTGATTTTTCAATGCGTCTTGTGAGTTGCCTTTAATGCGAATGTTGTTATCCACCATGTTGTCCTTGCCTTTGGCATTATCATTATATGTGGTAGATTCTTCGATTTTTTTTAGCCATTTTTTAGCATTCAAATTCCTTTTATTCATTTTTTGCAAAATACACAATGGCTAAAAAGCTCAAAACATGTCATTCTATAAATAATCAAATAAAGGAAGCAGAAAGGAGTTCAACATCAGCCAGCTAATATTTTTCAATATCAAAATTGCTCAAACGCATATACATACATACATCAAATTGAAATGCTAATAATTAAGCTGTATAAGTAATTTTTTTGAGTAGGTTTGTTCAGAACTGATTGCTAAATGCTAAAATGAAGTTGTATAATAATGAGCCTGCAGCAAGTACATATCCCAACTCGAAATGAAGCGACATCGTACAAACCAGTTCAGGCATGCGGGAAGACAGAGCATGCTTCCAGTAAAAGCATCAGCAAGATTCATGAAATAAAGTGTTGCAAAGCTTAACACTAAATCATGTAGCACTACCAACTGTGCAAACTAAAACATGGATCATCAAACCATGTGGGACAGAATGAAGCAATAGCCAGTGTCAGTTAGTGCAACTTATGCTCTGATCTGAAAAGTGTGATGTGGTTCAAAAGAGAAATCATGGTTAAAGGGACAAGGAAGAAACCACATATGTGAGTACTAATATGTATAATTGCTCTCAACCAGTTTTTTCAATATGACGATTATAATTAGAAGTATTTATAATGCTATTTTACTTTTAACATCAGCATATATTTAAAACATTGTATATTCATCATAACACCAGCATATATTTATATATGCTCACACATCATGGTTCATATGGCCAATAAAAAGGATAGCATCAGAATTTACGAAAAAAACAGCATGGTAATAATAAAAATGCCCCGAAAGCGAAACTGGTCATATTTTAATCAATCCTTCAAATTTACTGTTATTGAACTGATCCTACATTAAATCATATGAATTTATCTTCTGCTCATATAATAGCTCAGCAACTTTACTAACAAAGCCAAATATTAAATATATGGATGGTCACTAATGAAACACCTCAAAAATAGTGGAAAGGCGTTATCAGCGAAACCACCATCGTCTTTGCCAGCCTTCCATGAATCAATTAACTACTTGAATGCAGCTTTAATTAGGATTAGTGAAGGCTATACAACTATTAAAAAAAAAGATCTAATTCGTTAGGATTAAGCAAAAATGTAGGTCTAATCCAGGTCCACCAAATCAGTACCCGACCGAAGGCATCAAGGCAAGCAGACATAGTGACTCTAAATTTATAAAGGTAGTTCAAAAAAATAACTATACATATTTAATTAAAGAAATTTTACTTTAAATCTAAACATATATTAAAGCTGCTATATATAGATGGAGTCGCTTTTTATTTTTCTTGTGTATGCCGCAAAGCCAACTTTAAACCCTTTAATGTTTAATTATTTTTCGACATGCTGTCAAGTGATTTAAGATCCAATATTTTTAAAGTAAGTATTATTATTTTAGTACTTAATAACCACACAAAGAAACCCCTAAGGATGTCTCTAATAAATTCAATAAAATCACTAAACTAGCCATTTTAAAGTGCATCTTATATTATGTCACTTTTAAATTTTACAATTCCATTCTCAGTTCTAAAACATCAATATTTTTTACAGCAATAGAAGCATTTACAATAATAATGAAGAAATTCTTATGTCTGTCAAAATAATACTAAATTGCCAAATAAAAGGAGATTTACTAAGTCCATCCACAATGATATCTTAGTCATTCTAGTCTGCCACTAAAATATGCATATGAGTAGTTACAAGGATTATAAGTTTATAACACACTGTCAAACACTAATAGCTATAATTACTGATCATAATTGCATTAAGTAGATGCATCTGCACTGATTTAAGTTTATCTAATTAATCATAGACAACCGTCAAACAAGGCATAAGTTAATTTACCTTGTTAACACTAAATCTTAGTGACTTTATACGATATAACTATAGATACAGTGCTTATTATATAACACCGGCATATGGTTCCGCAATCACTACAATTAACAAGAATCCTTCAGTAAATCTGCAAAAACTCCCTAAAACTGCTAGGAGTACCTCCAAATTTCAAGTGTAAACATGATGCTAGCCAGAAATTATAATTCTACTCCTTAAGTTAAATAAAATTATAATTCCTTCTCATTTCTTCTCGTTTGTATGATAAATTAACTCAAACTTCAAAATATGATATTTTATTCAGCATTAACTCAAACTTCAAATTAACTCAAACTGAAAAACGCGAGAAAGGCAAATTTGAAAACACAAAATTGAGCAGATGATACAAAAACAATGTACCATAAATGCATGCGACAAATGAGTAGAATAGTTCAGAAGCACAATACCAACAGGAGTGGGTGCCATTAAGGTGGGGATGGTGCATTGTCCTTTGAAAATCGTTTTTTTTTCAATGTTGAACCATCGATCTTCGACATTTATTCAGCATTTATATTGTTTCTGCCTATATCAAAGCTTACAATGATGCATATACTTGTAGCTTTATTACTTTAACATTGAAGTATTATCAGTAAAAGCATCCAGAAGTGACTATCCTTGATCCTCATGATTCCTTACAACATTTACATAATTACTAGACAATGCTTCTGTATATATTAATGCAATGTTATTTTAGTGAGATTAGGCTTTTGATACTTGGGCCATGCATGTGTGCTTTTTCTACCCAATTTTCTTACTAGAAAATTGGTTGCGACATACTATTTTGATATTTTGTACCGTCTTTTAATGAAATTTAAACTAGAAATAGTATGCATGTGATTCTTTTAGTCCTACGTTAGTACGCAATACAAACGAAATTGAGTAGTGAGAAGTAGGCCCAACAATAAAAAGTCTTTTATCTGAAAGTTATATAAACTTGTGTTAACTTACTAACTCCTTTAATCTAAAAGTTATATAAACTTATATCTACATTATTAAATAAAAACAACTTTAAGTTCCGTTGTTGTTTAGAAGCTTCAAGCCAGCTGAAAACAACAACAAAATGTCTATTATTTTAATAAACGAAACTATCAAAACAACAACAAACTAACAAGAAACAACAAACTAACAAGTAACAAGAAATGTTCAAGATTTAACGATCAATCAATAATTTACAGAGGAAAAAACAATCCAGTTCGCAATTTAATACCTAAAATCGAGCAACGCTCGAAGAATGGATGCGGGATGAACTCCGTATTCAACCAGAGGGAAGGAAGCAAACCAAGAATCGATCCGGAATGTCGGAGAGCGAATGCGTGAAATTAGATTTTGTGAGTTCGATTTTGTCGAAGAGAGGGAGTGAATTGGAGGGAAGGGTGAAATTAGAGGGAGCGTAAAAATTAGGTTTTGTGAAAAGCTGAAAAGCTGCGGCCAAAATTGGGAGGGAGCGATGAAAAAAAGGCGGCCAAAATTTATGCCCTATTATTTGCTATCACGTGGCATCTATGTCATGGTTTACTATTCAAACCAATCACTTATCCGCTATTGCATTAGTTAATGTCATGATTTAATGTTCTGTGTCATAGTTTATTCTAACTAATGACCAGCATACTAAACTATTGCAAGTTCAATTATCGTGCAATCCTTGCTTGCTATCAATGTGTTATTTTCTTGTAGTGCGGGTTTGACGGTTGTGACGACCCCAAAACCCGTACTGCGGTGTTAAGGGTAATCTTTGGAATATAACACATAAACAGATAATAGCAGAACAGAAATAAATAAATACACCAGATAATGCACAATAGAATATACTGGATAAACGAAATCATCAGAGTTACACAGTACACAGGATCATACTTAGTACAAATACAGTTCAGATATACATAAATGTCTAAAGCGGATAAACAAAACATAATGTACAATAGGAGCTGAACATCATAAAAAGAGATAAATGATAGAATCCATCTTCAACTCCAGCTATCCAGAAAGATCCTGCTAGAACTTGAATACAAGGCTGCCCGTGTAGAAAAAGGGGCAACCGAGTTTGAAAGTGAAACAAATTACGAATCAGTCATGGGACTGGTATGAGAAATCTACTTAACACATTTAAAATATGGCTAATCTCAGGACCACGCCACTTTCGCGGAACGGGTTTACTCCATTGGATTGCCAGTGCTTTAAAACAATTAAATCTTTTAAACACCGCAATGCTTTTTATAAAAATGAAGCCATTATAAGAAACAGTTCCCATCACACAATGCAACGCAAACCGGAGGATAGAGTTTTACCTTATAATGGCCAAAATATGCTTGATACGAATAAAACAAAAGCATTTGATATTATTACTAGTGTTTATATGTTTCGAAAACAATTTTAATCATAACTATCAATCATAGACGGCATGGGTACCATATATCATGTCGCCATATATATACAATCAAAACCGCACGATATCGTATTTTGAAATTGGATTTCCGTCATGAACAAAGTCAAAAGATAATCCTTACCGACTTCGAGACGCTCTAGCCCTTGTCTCAGGAACAGCCACAACTGCCCCTTGGATCGTCAGGGCTGGTCCACCGATGCGGATTATTATGCCTGAACACGGCGTTTCCCCGCCCTTTGGGGCGTCAATGAGCTAACGAATGACTCCATCGGTCCCGGATCGACCGATATAACCGAGGCGCCTCGCAACAGCAACAACCACATAGGTGCAAAATAGAATAAATGTCAGCTAGTTTAAGCACCGACACCTCCTCTAACTAGAAGGAAATGTATGCCCTCCCTGATGTCCTCTCCCGTTTCCGGTTCATACCGGGGTGTGAGGCTCGAGAATTTACATTATACACAAAGCTACGCCACACAGGCGGTGCTTTGATCATCCACCACAAGACTTTGCTTTTCAAAAGAAGCCTTGATCACTGCATCTTAGCATGCCACACAGGAAATTCACACCATGTAACTGATGACTATCAATCACACAGAATGAATTCCAATGTCAGACACACAGTCCATTTGCAGGCCGTTCTAGGTCTGAACGAAACCGGAGGCACTATATTCCTCGCAAACCCATCGATATCCACGTACGTCTGGACGATCACCACTCATTATCCATATTTCGGGATGCCTCCCAATCAGGACATCAGTTACCACCCAAACGAGGTGAAGATTTCCGGTCTTCAACCACCGCCTTCATCTTCGATTTCTTATCGTCGATTCGGTTATTCAGTATGGGATAAACCCGGTCTTTCTGAGCAACCTGCGTATATAATAAACAAGCGCTACACAAACACAACATACGCATCATTTCAATTCATTAGTCACTAACCGTAAATCAGTAAGAGAACGATTTCCCAAATATTAACCCCGAAGGCCGAAACCAACATCAGATCAAAACCCAGGAAACCATTCGACTTAGCCAACCTTCAGTTAGTTTCTAAATTTCACATCCATATCGTTTATCATATTTTATAATGATTTATCACTATTTTTATTTATTTAAAAATAGCCAATTTATCTAAACGACGCTCCAGGCCATAACGTGGCCGTGGCGCTATTTTTCTTCAAATTTGATTTACACATATCTGAAAATCTAACCGTTGGATCTTCACAAAATTTACATCATTAGAAATATCTTTTCAAAACGAGTCCAATGGTTCCAGTTTTGGGAAAATCTGACGGTCGGATCTCCCGGTATAATCGTTTGAAGTTTCGATTTCAAAATACGAACTACAGCGTCGTTATTCGATTTAATTTAATTATATATATATATATATATATATATATATATATATATATAATCGATTCTGGCGCTGTTTTTCTTCAAATTTGAATTAAACATTCCAGACAATCCAACCGTTGGATCTTTACAAAGTTGGTGTCGTTGGAAAGATATTTCCAAAGCGAACCCAACGGTTTCGGTTTCGGGAAAATCCGATGGTCGGATCTCCCGCACTAATCGTTTGAAATCACGGTTTCAAAACACGAACTGTAGCTTCATTATTCGATTTATTTTAATTATATATATATATATATATAAATATAATTGATTCTTCGATTTCAAAACTATATGCTTTTCATACATTTGATAAAAATGACATTTTTATCAAACTAACTTCTATTTCAACACTTCACTATTTTTAACAATCCATGTATATAATAAAAATGTGATTTTTAATGTAAAACAATTTATTTCAAAACACGACTATTTTATATAGTTCATATAGATGGAAAAAATAGGATTTTGATTATAAAACAATTTCTTTCAAAACACGGCTATTTTATATAGTTCATATAGATGATAAAAATATGATTTTTATTATAAAACAATTTATTTCAAAACACGAATACCATTCAACACATGAATTTCTATTCAACGAATGAATTTCAATTCAACACATGAAGGTTTTCTATAGTTTATATATATAGATAAAAAGGTGATTTTTATATTTAAAACACGAATACCATTCAACACATGAATTTCTATTCAACGAATGAATTTCTATTCAACACATAAACGGTTTTCTATAATTTGTAGATATAGATTAAAAGGTGATTTTTATATTTAAAACACGAATACCATTCAACACATGAATTTCTATTCAACGAATGAATTTCAATTCAACACATGAAGGTTTTCTATAGTTTATATATATAGATAAAAAGGTGATTTTTATTGCAAAACAATTTATTTCAAAACATGAATGTCGTTCAATAGATGAATTTCTATTCAGCACACGAATATAGTTTCAACACATGAAAATAATTCTAACACATGAATATTATTCAAAATTTCGGCAGCATAACGGCAGGGTAGTTAAAAACCGGGGCCGTCCCTAGTACGGCTCCTCGTTCTACCTTAAAGCCTCACAACTTTTGACAATGGGGTTTTCATGCATCTAGTTCGCACGCAGGCGGCATGTATATTTTTATTTCTTTTCCACAACTAATCCTATGTGGTTTCAACCAAATAATTCTCAACCACAAAACAGGTATTTTTCAACCATAATCAATCAGTTTCAACCACAAACAATTCTAATCAACCATTCGCTATCAATCAAATTTCACACCAATCACAAACAATAAATATCGTCCATGGTTTGTGGACGAGGGGCGTAAATATATATATATTTATATATAAGCATTTCACTCCTGTTCAACACATATAATTTTTACAACGCATATATAACTTATATATCGAACGTACAACTTATACAACGCTTATACATGAGGTGTACAATGCCTATATAACTCATACATCGACTATATAATTTATACAACGTCGTTTTCCATATCGTTTATAATTTAGAAATCTCACTTTGGGTTCCACTCCACCAAAAATAGCAGAAGGCTCAGAAATATACGTGGTCTCTTCTAGAATGGAGAAGACGTCCATACGAGTCCACTGTCTCTTGTTTCACTGAATTTCGTAAAGAAATGAAAAAGATATGATTTTTACAGTGAAATCAAAAACGGTAGCGCTTAGAACTGCTATTAAATAGTTTATATAATTTAACAGTCGTACCTTTCAGATTTAGTTCGAAACTAGGTCTAGATTTTTCGATCGATCCGTCCAGCCTGGAGGGGATCGAATTCCACCACGACGTGATGCTCGGAGAGGCGCGCCTGGGGTGCTGACGGCGTCGAACTTGGAGGTCTAGGGGAGGAGCAATCGGCCTGCGAACGACGTAACTTTGGAGAGCTCAAACTCGAGAACTACACAACGATTTGAGGTGGGGTTCGTTTTGATTTGAAGAGGGGGAAAGATCTTCAGAAAACTCAACTGGGGCATTGGATGATTTCGCATGTAGGGGGAGAAAACGAGGAGGGAAAGATCGAAGAGTAGCCGCCGTTCGTCGCTGAAGGGTATCGGGTTTTCTAACCCTTTTTGGAAAAATTAAATAATAAAAGAAATTATTTCATTGACCGATGGTTTTATAATTTCAAAAATTAGGGTTTTTACAAACGAACTTCAATTCAAACCCAAAGACTATCGTTCTTAGCTAAATACACCCATTCCGAACACAATGGGATAGGTTTCGTAGGCCCATTCGACTGTTACAGTCAGTTTTCCTTCAATTTAAAATATATAACATTCAATATTCGATTTGAACGTACATTTCAATTTGCCAGGGCCACAAACTGATTCGGAAATTCCCGAAAAATAAATCTAGCTATGTTTTGATGATACGGTCCCAACAAAAGTAGTTTCATCGAATTATGAGACCGTTTGCAAAATGGCCAATTTCTGGCCGATCCAATTTAATAGAAATCGACCAAACACATTTTCCTTTGCCCCGCTCACATACTAGCTTCAAAAATTATGAAATTTGAAACCTAGCAATAGTTTGACATCCTGGATCCAACAAAAGTGGTTTCGTTGAATTCCGAGGTCGTTTGCAAAATGGCCATTTTCACGGGCTATATAAACTCTATAGCGACCTTTCTGAAAATTCATTTGGCCATAACTTTTGCTTCTCGCTACGAAACTTCAAATTTTCAAATTCGTTAGAAAGATATTCACTAACAGATTTAAATATTTTTGGTTTCACTCAAATCTGTTTTGTTTTGCACTCGGTACAGTCAGTCAAAGTTTGAATTCAAATTTTGAAACTACCGCGCCATTTCAGGCCTTGTTTATAATTAGAATTAATTATATTCATTTTCAAATGTCAATTCAAACTTATCTTTCATCGTTATTATTTAAAATATTTATTTTAAATATTTAAAATCCACTAAAATAGCCAATTTAAAATTTTTAAATAGGTTCAGATTTTCTGGGTCGTTACAACGATGTGGCATTCAAAGTGAATGGTGTTCAGATTTTCAGAAAGATTAACGTAGCCTCAAGCCTCACAACGAGGAAATGACAAGAATTGGGCAGGCAGCATGGCTAGGTGGGTCATTCCCAAGCAGGGTATATTTGTCACCGATCTAGAGAAAATTCATTATTTATTCTTCTTTCAATTTTGTATCTTACGGATTACGGTTGGACGACCGACAACCGTGGGTGACAATATATTCGATACACTCAAGCTAAATGAGTGGTCAGTCATGTCTGGGCTCGGTTGCATGAAGTTCTTGTTGAACAGCAGTGTATCCCCTCTAGAGTACCTTGATCGGGAGGTGGTCCCATACCTTGTCATAGTTGGAATCCAATCTCCAATTAGCTCCCTACGGTTTTTGATTTTATATTATATATCTGTAGCGTGAGATGCAAGCGTTCTACTATTTGGTTATTTATTTGATTAGACATTATTATAATATCACTGAATTTGATACCAAAATCTTTTGGTTATAGTAAGGTAAAAACCGTCCGTGTTTATGTGTGGGATGGTCTAACTATTACTCTTTCTTTCAAAGGATTTTTCAAAGTTAAACAATATGATTGGAGTTTACTCACACCAGTCTCATGACTGACTCGGAGTTTATTTTGTTCGTTTTTCCTAAACTCTTGGGTGCCCAAGTTTGTGCGGGTAGTCAAGTGTTTCAGGATTTTACAGATACAATTGGAGGGGCTTGAAGCAGGAGGCTTCACCGTTAGTTATTTAAAGTTATTTCCACTGTGATATATATATATATATATATATATATGTAAGTGTTGTACTTTGATATGGTATGTATATACAAATTCAAATTTTTATTTCAAAGACTATGTTATATATTATATTTCATTCGTTCCGCTGTGAGATTCTGTATTATTATTTCTATTCTTCTTATATCTATCCCTTTTTCTCTAACCCTAATGACTTGTATTTCTGTATTATTTGAGTTGGGCGTGCGATGTATTAGTCAGCTCAGGTACTATGAATTTGCGGGCCATCACAGTTGGTATCAGAGCTTAGGTTGAGCGAGCACCTAGGCTTTGGTGGGGGTTTACTCATTAGAGATAGGGTCAGTAATACCCTAGAATGAGTTCAGTGTATATATATGAGAGAGCGTATTTGTAAATTTGTATAAAATTGTGTTGATCGATCTGTTGAGTGACATATAAATTTCACATCGACGTGTTTAGCTGACGTGGCCGATAGGGATCTATAAACACTTGAACAGACTAATTCGACACAGTATGTTTTTTTAAAGCTGGATAAATGAAATAATTTTACTTAAAAACTATATTTTTATATGGAAAGAATAATTTTCTGAAATTATTATAATGATGAGTTGGTTGCTATTATTATAATCAAATGAGATTATAAAATTCGAATGGTTAAGTAGAATCAAATAGAATTTGTATATAAACAGTATATACAAATGAGTTGAATTAAAATTGGATTGAAACCACAATTTGGAATTTAATTCGCGGAAAGTTAGTAAATATTTTTTCGATTTATATTAAAATAATTTAGCTTTGTTTTGAGAGGATTTTTAAATAAAAATCGAATGAATTTTGAAAGTGATAAAGCATTGAACGAAATTCAGTGGCTAGAAAATAATTCTGATGATGACTACAACATCATCAGTGTTTATTTTCGAGTTTCTAAGTGGTGGATTGCTACCTTAGAAAAGTTTTGATCGAAATTGGTAGGAAGAAAAAAAGAGGTTTTGGAAAGTTCAAATGTTTTGAGTTTGAGATGTAAATAAATATGTGTATATTTATGGAATTTCAAACGAATTTGAAATAAATACCGGGTATTTGAATTCTGAAATTCAAAATTTAAATTATACAAGTTAAATAAATTAAATTGGTGAAAGTGAACTGAAATGGATAAATAAATTCGGGATCAATTTAAAATTTGATCAGAAATATAAGTGGCTATTGTATTAGCCCAGTAGTACCAAATATGCATAGGAAATTTACCATTTGTTATAAACGAGTAAATAAATTGATTAGAATCAATTTAAATAAATTTGAATGCATATGAATGAAATATGAATAGAATACGAATTGAATATGAATATAGGTGGTTGTAAATAATTCGAAAATAATGAATGTTACAGAAATTATTTGGTGAAAGAAAGAAAAAGAATGATTCATTTGTGATAAACGGAAGTAAATCACGTTTAATTTGAAATTAACTTTAAGTAGGAAAATATATTGTGGGTGGTATAAATTCAATGCAAGTGAAATATAAATAGAATCATGTAAATGGGTATGCAAAACACTTAGAGTTGAATTAAATGGTATATAAATTGACTGTAATAATTAATCGAGTATTGCAAAGTGGTTCTTATGGATAAAGAGATTATTTCAAATTGAATCCAATTTGAAGGATTTTGAATGGAAAATTGGGAATTAAATATTTCTAGGAAAACCTGAAATTTGTATGGGACTTGAATATAGAATACCAAGTAATAACAAAGTGGGCTTTGTAAAGTTAATGGGTCTGTAACATTTCTGCCTTAGTAATTTCGAGGACGAAATTCTTTTAAGGGGAAAGGAATGTAACGTCCCAGATTTTTAGCCATTTAATATTGAATATTTTAATTTATTTCAAATATTGAATTGGAAATATAATTTAATTTTGATATAGAATTTTGTTAATCGATATATATAATTTAATTTCGAAAATATTAAATAATTGTAATCAAAACGATAATAGTTAAATTGGCAGTTAAAAATGAATCAAAAACAATTCAGGCGATTAGTATAAAATATCTATTGAATTAGAACGATAATAATAATTTATCTTCGATGAATTTTATTTTTTGAAATCAATTTATATTTTTAAATTGAATTTAATTTAAATCGTTAATTTAACCTGTTATCTCTTTTATACGGTCAGATTAAATTTCAGAATATGTTCCGTTAAGTTCAGAATATAGTACAAACTTGGAAAAGTCAGTCCTTATGACTAGATAGGAGTTCGGGATTGTGAATTATGAACCGCGAGACATTTTCAAATAAAAATATAAATAAAACTCAATCACTCATTTCAGAGCCGACCTATTTCTTCTTTACGCAGACCTACGGAAGCAAATCTCCCAGATATTCTTCCATCGAGCAGAAAACTTTGTCTCCTACCTTCACTATTAAGGAAAACATCAATTTAATGCCTGTGTACAATTTGTTCCCCTTATCACTTATATGTATACATCGCAGTAACCCTCTCCTCTTCTATTTCTATTCTTCAGAAAAATCGAAGCCTCATACTCCGATAACCGCTCCACTCCAAATGGAAAACCAAACCCTTCTGAAATCGAATTATTGTGAAATCGAATCAAAAAAAGGGTGCGAACCGATCTGGAGATCACGAAAGTGGAAGACCGTGCTATGGCAAAAAGGGCGACTTCGTTTTGATGGCATCGAAGGTGGATCTGAGGGCATTGATGAACTCGTGGAAGGGAAAGGTAGCTTGCGACAGGTTTAGTGGGGATTTGGGGGAGTTTTTGATCGCACAAATTCCTGTAGCTGCAGGAGTAGGTCGCGGTTGTGCTAATACACGCGAGTTCACGGTTGTTGATTGGAAGTGGAGGGGGTTTGGCAATGAACAGGGAGTTTGAATCTGAGGTACCGGAGTTCGTTTTCTTTTCTCTTGATAATGAACGTGATGACCTGAGCGTGGCTAGGTGATAGAAAAGAGGAATGGTCAGTGAAATTTATGGAAGCCGACGATGGTATTATCGCAATTGTGGAGTTCTTCAATGAATGATTTTTGGGCTCGGCAGTGGAGTATTTGGGGAAGTCTGATGTTGAATGGGAAGTTATTGGAAGGGGCTGTCAGTATTGCAATAGAGATGGTAATTGATTTTGAAGGTAGGTGCGTGAATGGTTATAATGGGTTCATCTGGGTTATTCTATAGTGTTAGGCTAAAGATTGAATACAGATCTGATATAAGAAGGGGTTAGGAAAAAAGCGAAATGGAAGCTGCCTGTGAAATGTTCGAGGAAATGCCTGAAAGAATAATTGCAATGAAGGGGCTGATGGATGTGTGGGAACACAATGATGTTGCAGTGGTATCAAATGGTGATGACGGGCTTGCTTTGAAATTGATCAAGTAGTGTGCATAACAGTAAGAGAAATATTTTTATGAAATTTTAAAAAATATATTAAATAATTCGTTTAATTATTCTAGCAGTTAAAATAAATAGGAAATAGCTTAATCGATTAATTTAAACAAGGATTAAAATAAATTAATTATAATTAACTTGGTTAATGTCTTCTAATTAAACTAGATTTATTAAATTATTTTGTTAATAGTTAATTCAAATAAATCATTTAATCGATAAATAAATTAAATAGTTGTAGGTGCACATGAATCCAATCGAGATGACTCGAGTAGAGTTGTAGCCGCAGAGATACAACATTTTATTGGATATTCAGAAATGGAAATTCAAGGTGAGTAAATCTCACTCAACGTTTTATTTAAAATAAATGTTGATTGTTTGGATGCATGCATGAATTATTGTGATTATACATACATATATATATATATACACATATGTTAGTTATTAGGCTTGGTGATTGTGGCTATTATATAAATATATATATATATATATATATCAGTACCATTAGCGGATGATTTCCCTATGCGCCCCACAATATATATAGTGGATGACCTTCATACCGCGACATCCTGCCACGAAGCAGGATCGGTATTATTAACACTGTTGACTAACATCTGTGGATGCAGGGAAAACAGGTTGGAGGAATCCAACTGGATTCCTCAAATTTATTTACTGTTGTTTATATATTTATATATTTATATATGTGTGATGTTTTGAATTGAATGAATGATTTGTGTGTTTGGATATTAGAACATCACTGGCCCTACATATTTATATTTAAATATATCAAAAGGGATTTTTGACATTAAAAAGGAAAATTTATTTTCTGAAATAAAAGTGGAATTTTGAACGAACTATGAAATATTTACTTGTTTTAATAACAAAACCAAGTACCCGGATTTATAACAAGGTTATAAATGGAAAGAAAAATTATTGTTTGATAATATTAGATTTTTTAATTCAAGTCTGAATTTAAAAAGGAAATTTATTTTCTAGAACGGGGATTGAAGTTCAAATAAGATTTGAAATAGGAACTTGTTTTAAATGTTCAAAACAAGAAAAATGGAATGTATAAACAATGTTTATAATTGAATAAATTTTTTTTCAGTGGACAATTTAGAAACGTAAACTCAAGTGCTAATTTTAAAAAAAGGAAACTATTTTCCGAAAGCAGAAAAGAAATTGGAAATAGAAACATATTTCAATATTTGAAACAAGTAGTTGAAATTACAAACGACGTTTGTAAATGGAAGTGAATAATGATCCCAGAATAATTGGATTATTTAAATTCAAATATGAATTAAAAAGGGGAATTGAGAATCGTTTCAAAAGAAAAGATGAAATCATTTTCGATGTTCGGAATAAATAAAAAGGAATAACTATTATTGGATAATTAGAATTTAAATTCAAGTATGGATTAAAAAGAAGAATTGAAAATCATGTAATTCATTCTGATGTTCGGAAGATAAAATGAATTGGAATAAATCCATGAGGGTTTATAAATAGAATTCAACTATGTCGAATTTGTAAAAATATTTAATCTTAGAAAGGATATTAGATTTATATTAAATAGGAACTGTAATTGAAATTTGATGTGAAAATAGATTCTGTATTTATATTATATTTATATTTATTTATATATATAAGTTATATAAAATAGACTATTCCGAAATTGGGATCGAGTTTCAAATAGATTGTTAAAATGGAAGTTTTGTTTAACAAGGAAGCTAATTTATAAACAACGTTTATAAATGTGATGAAATAATTTTCATCGAGTAATTTTGAAAACAGATTCCAAATGTAAGAAATGGAATAAAAGGTGTGGTTTAAACCGAGTTGTTGTATTACAAACTTTTATCCGTCTCTAGATAAGAACGTTGTCGATCAAGGTCTTAGAGGTAAATAAAATACCCCAACTTGAACGACTCCACTATTATCAAGGGGCGATATTAGTTTGTAGTGGTAAGGATGTTGAAAATTTGTTTATTTCCATAAAAGAGATTTATAATTCAAATTCAATTATATCGATTCGGTAAAAATACTTTATGTCTAAATTGGATTTTAATTTAGAAATTGAATAAATTCATAGCCAAGTTATGAATGTGGAAATAAATAATCGACGAGTTTGACTAATCTAAATTGTTGGGTTAGATTTGGATAGCGGGCTCAATTTATTTCAAAATACTGGAAATGCAGTTGAAATTCATTTTATAAACAAATTTAATGTTTATATTAAATTATAATTAAAATGATCTCGCCGCAGCGCGGTAGTTCGTAATTTGACGATTCGAACTTCAATTGGGTATTTAAAACACAATATAACTCAGAATTCAATGAAACAAGAAACATCCGGACCGATTCAAAGATAGTTTTCAAATGGAAGAAAAAAATCTAGATTTCGTTTGATAGATTTTGTGTTATGTCAAAATCAAATTTTCAGAAAAACAGCGCCAGAATTATTTTAAACCATAACGGTTTATTAATTAAAATAAAAGGATTTTGAGTGAATAAAAATCAGAACTTCAATTGGAAAATCCGAACTTGAGTTATAAATTAAATATGGACTCAAATGGAGGAAATGGATTAACTTTTGAAATAGAAATCAAATTTTTATTTATCGAATGAGATTAACTAATTCCAAAAGGGATTAGTTAATAGAGTTTTCATTTGAATTTTACTTAGTTTGAAGGAACTGAATTTGTTAGTCGAGATTGGAAATTCAAA
Source organism: Allium sativum (assembly GCA_030737875.1). NCBI lineage: Eukaryota > Viridiplantae > Streptophyta > Magnoliopsida > Asparagales > Amaryllidaceae > Allium > Allium sativum. Next base: position 340,524,780 of record CM060912.1, read on the forward strand.
TATAAAACTTGATTAGAAATTGGAAGCAAGCAAGGAGATTGGGTTGAATTGAGTATAGATGAATACAAAAATATTTGAATGGGATATATTCAAATTAAAAAGAACATTAGGCAAAAAGAGCTAATTAAGGAAGTGGTTAGCGAATTTTGGTAAAAAGGGTTGAATTGATTTAAATGAATTGGACATAGGTGTATATATTTTAAATAGGTCTGGAATGAAGAAAATGAAGGGAAAAGAAGAATATTATTAGTTCCCGACAAAAAGGTACATGTTTAAACTTCCATATGAGGTTTTATGCGCCGAATCGGCAAGCCGCTTGGCTTTTTGATTTTCATTTTAAATGGAAAGGGCCTAGAGAGGCGAGTTGGGGTTTGAACGATTGACCCGTATAGGGGAGGTGCTGGCAAAATTTTCCGGAAACTTAAGGAGTTAGAATATTTTTGACAAATTTAATAACTAGAAATCAATACGGCGATATATATATATATAGAATTCAATAAGGAACTTGGGAAATAGTTAATGAATGAGTCTAAATTAAAAGGGTCCAGTGATTGTTTGATTGTTTGATGGATGTTTGTTTTTCTTTGATAGTTAAATCACCGGCTATCAAAGATTTTTGGACCATCGTTATCTATATGGAGAGACCGGTTGGATTTAATATCTGAAAACCACTCTGTATAGGCATAGGCGTTGCGAATTAGATTATACTGAAGATAATCGAAGACGGAGTAAAAATGGAAGAGCTGTTTTGTTTGTCCAGACCCAGGAAAACTTGTATGGACTAATGTCTGACCGAGTATTCCTAACAGATCACATAAGACGATCTTTCTGAGGTATTACGTCTGGTGGCGGAGAAATTCGTTTCTCTTAGCTTTTATACCCGTAATATTTTTGAGAAGAACAACTAGTGATTCGACGGGTTTGACGATGTGGCATTCAAAGTGAATGATGGTCAGATTTTCAGAAAGATTAACGTAGCCTCAAACCTCACAACCAGGAAATGACAAAAATCGGGCAGGCAGCATGGCTAGGTGGGTCATTCCCAAGCAGGGTATATTTGTCACCGATCTAGAGAAAATTCATTATTTATTCTTCTTTCGATTATGTATATTACGGATTACGGTTGAACGACCGACAACCGTAGGTGATAATATATTCGATACACTCAAGCTAAATGAGTGGTCAGTCATGTATGGGCCGGGTTGCAAGATGTTCTTGTTGAACCCCAGTGTATCCCCTCTAGAGTACGCTTATCGGGAGGTAGTCCCATACCTTGTCATAGTTGGAATCCAATCTCCAATAAGCGCCCTGCGGTTTTTGATTTTATATTATATATGTAGAGCGTGAGATGCAAGCGTTCTACTATTTGGTTATTTATTTTATTAGACATTATTATAATATCACTAGATTTGGTATCAAAAATGTTTTGGTTATAGTAAGGTAAAAACCGTCTGTGTTTATGTGTGAGATGGTTTTACTATTACTCTTTCTTTCAAAGGATTTTTCAAAGTTAAACAATATGGTTGGAGTTTACTCACACCAATCTCATGACTTACCCAGAGTTTATTTTGTATGTTTTTCCTAAACTCTTGGGTGCCCAAATTTGTACGAGCAGTCAAGTGTTTCAGGATTTTACACATACACTTGGAGGGGCTTGAAGTAGGAGGCTTCATCGTTAGTTATTTAGAGTTATTTCTGCTGTGATATATATATATATATATATATGTGTGTGTGTGTGTGTGTGTGTGTGTGTGTGTGTGTGTGTTGTACTATGATATGACATGTATATACAAATTCAGATTTTTATTTCAAAGATTATGTTATATATTATATTGTATTCGTTCCGCTGTGAGATTATATATTGTTATTTCTGTTCTTCTTCTATCTGTCCCTGTTTCTCTAACCCTAATGACTCGTATTTCTGTATTATTTTAGTTGGACATGCGATGTATTAGTCAGCTCAGGTAGTATGGATTTGCGGGTCATCACAGTCTTCAAACACAGCCAAACCAGTCTCAGAATGTCCGCAATCTCGCCACGATCCCAACGCAATGAACCGCGTTAAATCCAACCTCGCATGTGGAAGTTATGGACATTAGAACGTTCAACACATGTATATATATATATTATTTAATAAACAAATCCAACCATTCACATATTGACATGTCAGCTCTCCCTCCAAACCTCTTTCCCGCTCCTCTTTCCACTACAGCACTCGACGCACAAAAAAAACCCATCAGCCTTGACTTTGACCACCAAATTCCACCAACTCCAGCCACGAGACCCATCGAGACCACCGCCAATAGCAAGCTCACCTCGAGCTGTGTCCAAGACCTCCTCAATTATACCTCCGGCGGTCCCCTGCTCGTGCGCCAGCCAACCCTAAAACTGGCGTTACGAGCACTAATACACCAAATTCCGGCAAACCTTCAGCTTATACCACCAGCAAACCCCACCGTCATGCTCAGGAGGACCTCCTCTACAAAACCCATCTTCCAGAATCGCTGATTATATCCTAAATCAAAAACCCCTAATTCAACCTCTAAGGTTTCAATTTCCAGAAACTTTGATTATCAATTCCGGTCGAACCACTGCTTTCATGCAAAAACGAATTGTAGATCTGGATTCTACCCGTTGAAAGCTTCGATTTGGTATATAATTTGTGGATATTTGGAGGAGATTTGATTTTTATTTAATTTTTTGATTTTAAATTAGGGTTTCTGAAATTATTTCTGCCATTAGCAAGAGATATAAGAAGGAAATGTACGTACTGAATGAGAATGAGCTGATGAGGTAGGAAATGGATTTTGTTTATATATGTGTATAAGTCCCAATATGAGAAACACTCAATTATCCAATTCATTGATTCCTTTCACACTTTATCTCGCACAATCAAATGACAAGTCCGTTTGTAACGCAAATTGAAATTCTACCATAGTTCACCGTTCCGGATCTAATGGCGCCAGTTTTGTCGAATTCCGAGACAGTCGTCAAAATCATAAATTTCACATTTAATTAAATAAATAAAATATTCAATTATTCGTTAAACTAATTCAATTCAATTTAACTATTCATTAATTCCATTTAAATCTAATTATAACTTAAATAAATTTTTATGAATAAATTTCACACATTTTTAAGTCTTAATTTGATTATTTGAATTTTGATTTGAATTTTAGTTATAACTTAATGACTTAAAATTCCACCATTTCCAATTTAAATTTGAATTCCACTTTTAAATTAACCTATTCAAATTTAATTTAATTATTAAATATTAAATTTCCAATTACAGCCTATCTAAATAAAACTAAATTTGAAAATCTATTTATACTCAATTCAAACAATTACCATCATTAAAAATTAACAAAAATTTGATTTTTATCTAATATTATTTCATTTATTTATTTTAAATCTAAATTTAAATATACTGAAAATTATGGGTTGTTACATTCTCCTGCACTTAAAATCTTTTCGTCCCCGAAAAGAGAACGAAATACGATATTGAGCACATTCATACATTCAAATCCATACTTATAAAATAGTATTGACAGAATGAGTTATTTAGTTGAAAATTTTCATAAATAATTTTTTTTCTAACTCCCGAAATCACGGAAAATTTCGGCAGCATCTCCTTTGTACGAAGAGGTCCGGGAAAAATCAAAATACATATATATATCCAAATATTCATCTCATCACACGATGAGGCATCCCAAACAATGGGGAACAATATATACCTACACAACTAAATGACCAAAATACATACCTCCTTTTTAGCGTTATATGCAATTTATTTAGCTTAGCACTTTAGTATTTAGTGCAAGCGAGCTCCAAAGCATAGCGCACACTCCTTACACCTGCTAAATACTCATATAGGCATGAGAATCCAACATATAAACAATACATAGCAAATGCACATAACCTACACAACATGTATCGAACATTTCAACTACAAAACCAAGACACTCATAACAGGTCAGCGAACAAATTGAGGGTTATCACCCCTTAATGATGGAATTTGACCAAAGCACACATGCAAAAGTTGTTGCTTTTGTTACAGGCTTTCCGAATTGTCCGGATTCATCGAATTCGGATGATTGGTTCAAAAGTTATGATCGTTTTAGTGAAGGCGAAAGCTTCAGCCCATACACTGAAAATTGCAGGTCTGAGTTGTTCAACCCAGTTTTTACCCCTCAAAATCTCAAAATTTTACAAAGCATGTTAAGGGAAAGTTTTAGTTCAGATCCTGGGCTTTCTGAATTGTACTTGCACATCGAAATCCGACGCTCCTTTAGGAAATTATGGTCGAAACAATATCGGTATACGCTTCAGTTTTTGATTTTTTGCACATACAACTACGACTAATTCTCAGATTTCAACCTAATAAACATGAAAATTAGACAAGGCCCTATTAAGAAAAGTTTTAGTTCAGTTTCTAACATTTCCAAATTGTCCTGAATCGTCGAATTGGATCAGCAATTCAAAAGTTATGGCTATTTGCTTCAGCTTATCGAATATCTTAGACTTTCGCATAACATCGATTTATTTTATTTGAAGTTTCAAACCATTCGATTCCAAAAATTTTTAAATCCTTAACACTTAAAATCGATTATCACTTCATTATTAAGGAATAGATTCACATTCGATTGCTTACTTTATTTCAATATTCTTTCTATTCAATTTCCGGTTTCATTTCAGGTATTTATTCAAGTTAAAATTCGAGTTCAATCTAACCTTTCCGACTAATTTGATTGTATTAAATCTTTAAATTCATTAACATGGATCAAATTGCCAAATTTCATGACTTATTTTTTTTCCTTAGTACTAAATTCTCAATCGATCTTTATATTGTCTTCTAAGTTAATTCTTATCGAGTTAATACACTTGACTCGAATAAATTTAGCCTCATTTCATATTTTACTTGCCAATTCTATTCACATCTATTTCCATTGTTAATGATTTTATTTGAGTTGGAGTTCAAACCTTCAGATTTCCAAACCTTGCCACTCTCGACCACGAGATGTGGTTATCACTTATTAATGCAATGATTTACCCTTAAGTTGTTCGTACACATCAAACCATGCTTACCCAACCCAACAATCTAAATAAACTCTAAATCGAATTATTTAAATTTCTTAAGTTAATTTCAATTTAATTGGGGCCTAGTTTTCTCAAATCAAGTTTTTCTTCAGTATTACAAATTCCTAAATTAGAATTCATTTAACTCAATTACCTTTATCGTTATTTCTTATATTGATTCCAAATAACATTTGGGTTCACTTCTAACTTTCATTTTATTTGATTTCCTCATTTTATTTAATTTAAATCCATAATCTATTAACAAAGATTTACATCAATCATTGTTGCTTATATACTCATTCCATATTCATTTTATAGTTACGTTCTCCCTTTCATTTTCCAAAGTTTTACCTTTTTATATATATTTCCTTTTGGGTGAATCTTCATTCCTTATTTCAAAACATAAAGTTTTGAGTGATTCAGGTTTTCCCAAATTCAATTCATTTAGCACGACTTAAACTAAATTTTCATTTCTCACATACCCCATTTAATTCCTTTATTTTTATTTATCGATCATTCATACTTTATTAACCCCATCCATTCCTATCAACCCCTTCTCGACTAATACTTAACTTATAAATTATCTAAGTCATGGTTTATCACTTTTATTACAAAACCTAATCTTCCAATTTATTTTAGTTCACTTTAGTTGATTTTTTTTCCTCGCGGTTATTTTCAACTTTTACCCCACACCTTTATCGACCAAATTTGAATTGGTTTAAACTTTATTATCTCTCCTACCTAAGCATTTTCAACGACCATTTCTTTTCTCTTAATACTTAGGTCCATTTCCCTGTTTCAAAATCTAAAACTCCAATAAATCAAGTTACCTTAGTACATAAATCAATATTTCGGTTAAAATAAACTTAAATGCCTGATTCTGGGTTTATAACCAAGTTTAAAATAACATATATATACTCATATTATTTTATAGAAAAATCATGTCATAAAATTTTAAATCCAAATCTTAATTAACAAAACATAGAAATTCAATTATGGTCTAATTTTAATCTCAACTTTACCTATCATAGGAAATTAAATCAAAAATCCTTTTCAACAAGTTATGAGAGTATGGAGTGGTTCCCCCACTTAGACGCTTCAGAATAAACGTCGATAATGCGTGCACTCATTACCGAAGTTATTTCCCATGTTCTGAGAAGGGATTACACACTTTATTCCTTAAATTTCTTTAAACTATTTCCTTTTGAAAATACTTACCAAAGTACCATATTTCCCAAAAATCCTAGCAAATCTATTTTCAAAATCCTAGAGTCAAGCTCTCAAGTCCATTCGATTTATTGTTTAACCGATCATAACAGATAATAACTCTCTATTATCGCCTTCTGACGACAGATGCATATACCCTTAACCAATAATATTATATTTAATATATATAGAGATACAGTCGAAAACCATATTATGTCAATCCATTTTGTTGGATCATTTAGAAATTCCTATCGATACTATGGCGTCCCATAAATCGACCAGAATCTATAATATTCAACAGAACAATCAACACAAGAAAAAACCATTTTATATCGAAAATACAAGTACGCTCTCTCATACATACTCTCAAACTCATTCTAGGGCATTACTAACCCCATTTCTAATGAGTTAATTCCCAAACATAGCATAGGTTATCGCTAACCGAAGGTCTGATACCAACTGTAACGATCCAGATTTTTTTGACCATTCAAAACGACAATAATCCACACATGTCGACCCAAACAAACCACAAATACAGGTAGCTGTTGGGAAAAGAAGAAAAAGGAAGAAGAGAAAAACCAATCATAGAATCTCACAGTGGAAGGACAACATATAATAAACAAATAGCAGTTTAAAATGTATACATTGGTTATAACATTTAATGATAATCAGAATTATAGATACATACAGATTTACGTAACCTGGCAGTGGAAACAAAATGCAGCGGAAAAGACATATGTATAATAGACATATATACTGAATCTTCATCTTCGATCTCCAAGGCTAATAAATCTTCATTAATTGCAACTTCTGCTGACTCAAGAGATGCGAAATAACATCAGTGTCACGGGTGCAGTAACTCAAGAGATGTTACGGGATTTCTCCATCTCATAAGGATCTGTTAAACTAATATATATACATAGTATAATACGCTATTATGATAGTGTTTATCTAGTAAAGTAAATGTAATAAAAATAGCGTAAGCGGGATTACCTTATTACCCTTACGTCGTTTATAGGCATCACAGTCTATACAATGCCGTAAATTCACCGTATTGGTGTTATTAGAGGGCACTCCATAGTAAGCAACACTAAATCAAAATTGTGTGGGGCTCGATAAGGATAAATATGACAAGGTACTCGAGGCAATGCCCAGGGTAGGATTCTACCAATTGCACTCCCGGACCAGTGGTAATGCATAGCAGCCACTACCGCCCACCTCGGATCACACTCCCAAAATCAAAGGGGCCCAATCATCATTGCAACGACCCAGGGATTTTCGGCCCTGAAAATCGACATAAATACCTTTACTGTAACTCATGCCGACCTTCCAAACACCGAAAACACTGGATAGTTATTAGAAAGAAATTAGAGGGTGAGATAAGAAAGAAAGAAGTATTAGAATAGAAGAAGAAGAAGGACAACACAACACAGAGTCTCACATCACAGCGGAACAAATATAATATAGAAATAAATCTTTATTGAGAGCTTTAAAAATACTTACAATATCAGAGTACACCACACAACGGGACAGTTATAGTAACCTATTCCCGTATACAACACACATCGGAATAGTAGCTATAAATATCATACGTCTGAACATCTCCAGCTCGTCTCTGGATTTCACAGCATTCGATAACCTGAACCTATACACCCCGGGCTAATCCGAGCATTTACAAAACACCGGGTCAGCCTGGTGAATCAGAGTGAGATAAAATCGCACAGTATTTAGGGTATCACACAAATCTGATTTTAAACTAAAAATCTTTCGAAGAAAAGGATAACCGCAAGACCAAATCCATACATAAACACAGACGGTTTTTACCTTACGATAACCCAAAACATTTTTGAAATCAATATCTTGTCTGATATTATAATAATGTCTAAATACAAGTAAATAGAATCTAGTAGAACGCTTGCATCTCATGCTCTACATATATAGTATACAAACAAAACAGCGGGCGCTTATTGGAGATTGGATTCCGACTATGACAAAGTATAGGACCACCTGCCGATAGTGCATCTCTAGAGGTGAATACACCTGGTTCAACAAGAACGTCTTGCAACCCGGCCCTCACATGACCGACCACTCATTACGCTTGAGTGTATCGAATGTATATCACCAACGGTTGGGAGCTACCCACCGTCTTCCCGAAAAGGGACAGCATCGTAATAGATTTAAGAAACAAAAGGATTTTCTCTAGATAGGTGATTATACACCCTAATGGGAGCGACCCACATAGCCATGATGTCAGCCCGATTTTTTTGTCATTTAACAGTTGTGAGGCTGGAGGCCAGAATTTACTTTGAAACATCTGATCGCCATTCAATTTGAATGCCACATCGTCAAATCCATCAGATATTACTAACGGACGTCCACAAAAATACTCTGCGGTTTAGCTAAGAGAAGGTGTACGGCCTTCTCCGCCATCACAGAAATATGTTTGAAGAAATCAACATACGTAATTCCTTTGGAAATACTCTGTCAGACATCCGTGCATACAAGTCATCCAGGAACAGGATGAACCGAAGGTACTCCCCTACTGCATCTCATATAGGAATCACCCCATGGATCAGTAGTGAGAAGTCCTTACGACCCGTAAATTCCAATCACGATAGAACCACAGTTTATCTCTCGGCCGTTAAACCAGAGATTATTAGCAGTTTCTCCGTTTATGAATATCTATGGTCTTCAATGCTCCATCTCGATCATCTTCTGATATCTTCACGTATTTGTTGGTCGGAATGGTTTTCAAATATAAATTCGATCCCGTCTTTTCATACCAACAATCGTATTGGACAGCTTTTATAGTCAGTGATTTAACTATCAAAATAAACATTGTTTCAATCATGACAACCCAGTGAGTTCACTGGTTCAGTATTCAGCACCAATTGGCCCTTTTAATTTAAAACAAATGTAAATTCAAAACTCTTAAATCTCTCGATATTAAAAATCTATTTTTCTCGCTTCTTATTTAACATAAGGTTATTCTTTAAACAAAACCATCTTTATACTTAGGAAAACCATATATTATATTCGGTTTTCTATTTCTAACTTTCAAAACATTAGCCACGTTATTATATAGTAATTGGAAATCACTTCAACTTATTTCTCGTATAATAACATTACGAAATATCTTCTATTTCATTATTTGAAAACACTAACCAACGCTAATTTTTTTATAGAATGAAACTCAACTTTATGACTCCTTTCTAACTTGAAGATACTATTACACAACCCCTTTTTATTTCCCTTTTCACTTTGAAATTCTCATTATATTTTCCTAATCTTCATCATCAATGTTGCGGTATTTTTTTCTCTACTAAAATTATAAACCTTACTAATCTCTTTTACCATTACAACTTATATCATCCTCAGAAAATCCTGAAATCGTTCAAGTTGGGGTATTTTACTTACCTCTCAGACCTTGATCAACAACATTCATACCTTAAGATAAATATAAGTTGTAATCCAAAACCACTACTTCATTCCAATCTTAAGTCAAATTTCATTTAACTATTATATTCAAAAATACGATTTCAAACCCTTCTTATTATTTTGAAATTCTCTTTCTCGGATTTAACCATCTTTCTTAATTCAATAATTAGCACTTCTATATAAGACACCACTTTTTAACCTTTTCCCTTTTTAAACCATTTCATTTAAAAACCAGTTTTGGTTACATAACCTTATGACCCCCTTCTTTATCCAAATTCACTTCTTCAAATCTCTTTTCAATTTTATTTCCTTATTCTCCCCTTTACAAATCTGATTAGTCATCAGATTTGACTTTAAAAATCAATTTACACTTAATTATAACATAAATGTTTATTTCCTTTAAATAAAGTTTGTTCAAAATATATATTTCAAAATTCATCTTTAGTTATAAAGTAAATTTTAAAATTTCAGCTCTATCAATTTACCTGACGGTAAATCGATATATATAAAACAATTTCCTTTTAGGCCATTTACTGCCGATTACTCAACCAATATAGCCCATTGGTTAAAACCAAACACAGGGTGTATTTCCAATCCATGATCAATGTCAAATCAATCATCCAAACATGACAGTTAATATGATAATATGAAAATAAATAATATATTTGAGGAATCCTGTTGGATTCCTCCAACCTGTCCTTCCCTGTATTCAATTGGTTATCTCCAACAGTTCAAACAATTCAAACAGATCAAACAAATCAAACAGTTAAACACGTTTATAAATAAACATGACCAATAAGGTAAGTTACCTTTATTGGAACCAATCGTTAAAATAACGATTTGGTATTTTACTGAAATTAAACAACGGTTTAATTTCATCAGTGGTATCAACAAATAAATATAATACTAGCAAATAATCAACCATAGCAAAAAGAGCACACAAAATAAAAACCCATTTTATATAAAATATAAATAGGGAAAAACTAAGTGAGTTTAACTCACCTTGATTTGATTCCGTTGTTCAGACGGTTGAGTTTAATTAAATTAAACGAGTGTTTAATTTAATTAAATACCAGTTGATTCCAGACTTGTTCAATTCTGTCCCTGTCAGTTCCAAAATGGAGCGTTCAGCATTACGGTCCCAACGCCCTTTTTGTTTTGGTCAAATTCTGATAACAAATTAATTAGTTATAAATATTTAAATTAACCAATTTAATTTAGTAAATATCTCTTAACCACTAATTATAATGATTAATTACTTTAGATGTATAAAGGTAGCTGACAATACTTCTTCACTGTTTGTTCAATAGTGCTACGGTCATCTTGCTTGCACATAGTTCAAATTTTAATTTAATACACCGTTTTAATATCATTTTATTAATAACGGTATAATTTAGAATAACAACTTTCCTTAGTTTAAATTTAATTGGGTAATTACTACTAAATCTCTAGTTAAGGACGCTGCATTGTTGCCCTTCCGCTCCTTGATTTCGAGAAGTTCATGCGAGCACCAAATAGGATTAATGGACCTCACGCCCAACAATAAACATGCCTGCATTAAAAGTATAGTTCAAATTAATTCCCTTTCAACTATAAGGTAACCGCTAGCTTTAAATTCACTAATTAAGTTTTAAATTACGCGTTTAACTAACTTTAATCAATCACTCATTGACTTCTTAAATAAATAAATAAAACATTAATATGGAACTAAAATAACTTAATTAGACTTAATTAATAACCTAATTAATTAGGAATTTACTAAATTAGTTAAACCTTTAAAAGTCAATTTCATTCTTGAAAAAATGGTCGAGCTCTTCCCTTTGAATTCACGGTGGAAGCCTGGAACCAATCCGCAAACTTCCTGTTTCTCGTTTTGACCTTCACGTTTTGTCCAATCTCTTCTTTCACCCTTCTGTTCAAGAATGTTACTTCGTTCTCAAAAATATCCAACTACCTTTTTTCAAAGTCACAGCACATCACCCCTCCTCCATCTTCACTCACGAATGCTCCCCTTCGTTCGATCCCACATCTGGTCCTATACGAACTCACGTCGAACCCCATCTTCAACCAACCGCAGGATTGTTCTTCCCACCGGAGATTCACTTGACGATGCCGAACGGAGCGCCACCAACCTCTTAACACTCGCCTCAACTCTCGTGCCTTCAAGTGTACCATCTCGCCTGTAAAGGCTCACGAAAGACAACAGATCTCTGGAGAGTTTCCGGCTACACCAATAACCAAAAATTTATCATGATCGTCTAACTTGTATCCCTTTACAGTGCATGGAATTCACTTGCAAGCTGCGTCTCCTCCCTACCTCACTTCGTTTGTTTGATTTTTTTTAACTTCCTATACACATTTCACAAACTTTCGAACCCCTCTCCACAGTCTCCACTATCTCATGTTTGCACCATGCAAACTTGACCGAATCTCCTTACTGTTGCCAAACATCCCCATGTGCCGAAACAACACTCCACCCCCTTCATATTTTTTTTTCAGTGGTTAGGAAAACTGGAAGAGGAAAATGTAGTTTTCTGGTTTGGGAATGAACGAGTGTACAGGGTATTTAAAGAAGGAGAAACTTGGGTACCATGGATTTAATACCTTGGGTGGCGCTGTTTCATGGATGTCCTTTCATTTGCATTACGTTGTCGGCAAGGTTCTCCTACGGGTACAGTTTGGCATGTGCGGTAGATATGCTTGCAGAGGATTCAGCGATTTTTGATTTTTCGTTGCCATGTGCAAGACTGAGTGCATTTATTTGATTAGTCCTTACATATGCTAGTTGGCTGAAAATAAAAGAGAATAGGGTTGTCCAGAAATAGGTAGGCTTGTACACTGTTTAGGGTAGGCACGTACTATTTTTAATTAACCCAATGTAGAAGTAATATATATTATTTTATTATAATATGAAACTTTGTCGTGAAGTAACACGCAGAAACCACCATAAACAACTTCTGTTTACTGTTAAAAAAGCTAATCTTAGTGTAAAAAGGTATTCCGGACCCAATAGGACAAGTTTCGTCGAAATCCGAGGTCATATGAAAAAATTTCCTTTATAACACAAGAAATAAACATGCGTTTAATTTTTTAACGATCACCAGATAAATCAAATCAACTTGAAAACTTGCAATCCAATGGAAATTTTTCGATACAAACCCAACGGCACTAGTTTCGTCGCATTCTGAGACTGTTTCCCCGGTAGGCTGTTTTTGCGCGCACCGCAATGCCATTTTGAACACCAAATTTAATGTAACACCCCGGATTTTTCCGTTAACAGTAAATTAACAAATTAAAGTATAATTAAATTGTAACAGAAAAATTAAGGGAAACGGACATCACCATTGCGTTCGTCTCGGAATTCTGCTTGAGATAGAGTCCGAGTTTGCGCAAAACGGATAACGTATGAAGAAGATATCTTTAATTTAAATATTACAGCAAAACATGAAAAAAGAGAAGTAAGGAGAGGACAATAATTATTATTATTCTAAGACTTATTAACAAAAGCCTCTGTAGCTCAGTTGGTTAAGGCATTGGATTTGTAGCATGGAGGTCGGGGGTTCGAACCCCGGCGGCGACATAATTTTTATCTCTGTTTTAGAGAGGGCCAACTGAGCATGCAAATACATGTACGTATACAAATTCAAATTTTGAAAGGATAAGAACGTACATATAAGGAAATAAAGAAAATATATGTATATATATGAGAATATATATATATATATATATATATATATATATGCAAAAATATATGTATACAATAGATAAAAATCAAATAGACTAAAACAGCTCAATTTAAAGTTTAATTTTTGAAAATCGAACCCAGTCCCTCCTGGCTGGCCTGGTCTGTGTTTGGTCGAATTTCTGTGGGTTGCTTTGTCATTAGGGCTAGGTGGCAAGTTTTTATTGGTCTCTCTTCCTAATGAATGGCTATGATCTAACCTAGCAACATCAAGGGTCCTAATCAATTCCTAACCTCTATATAAACAACCCTAGACTAAACCCTAATCTATTCATTCAAATTAAGAACATAGCCGCCATGTTGCTGACGAACGACAAAGAGTAGCCGCCAACTAGAGAGAGAATTAGGAAGAAAGTTCTAAAGCCTAAAGCAATTCAAGCAACCTAAAGCTAATCAATTCAACAAAGGAATCATATCTCTTAATTAGAGAATTTGCCGCAACCATTGTAAGTAGAGTATTACTTTGGTATGAACAAATGATTGTGTAGATATGTATGCTTGAATTGTGGCAATGAAATTCATATTTGTGCGATTTATATACTTTTGGATATTCTGAATTATGTCATTCAATTATAAAGAACTACATGCGGTAGTTCTATGCAAATATACGTTTGGAATATTGCGCAAATTATGTAGTCTATGTTGAAGCTACATGTATGTAGTTGATTGAAATTCATGCAAGTTTGGGGCTTTGTTATTATGCCATCATGATGTCTATTTTGTGCATAAATCATTTTGCAAGTAATTGAGACAAGTTTGGTTGTTATAGTTCATATGAAACTATGTTGGAATTTTGACACCATAATCCAAGTATTAAGTCATGCTTTTGCAAAACTTATGAATATGGCTAGGCTATGAATGATATTGGGCATAATTGAAATTCATGATTAAGTCTATCTTGTTTAAAACAATTATATGATGACATATGTGAGACATGGCTAAGTTAGACACAAAAATCCCTTTTTTGCAAGTTAAGAGCAAACACCATGATTAGGAATATTTATGCATAAGTATACCATCGTTATGTGATTAAATTTAATTAAGTTGAACTATGCTTTTGTGTTAGTAACAAAGTATCCTCTTTGTAAACATGTAGAAACCTTATGAACATGACTTGTTTATATTTATGCCATGAACAAATTTAACTATACCTATGCCATGTTTATGCTAGAAGTATTTTATGCCATGCTTATGTTTGACATTATGCCATGTTTATGCTAGAAGTATTTATGCCATGCTTATGTTTGACATTATGCCATGTTTATGCTAGAAGTATTTATGCCATGCTTACGTTTGACATTATGCCATGTTTATGCTAGAAGTATTTATGCCATGCTTATGTTTGACATTATGCCATGTTTATGCTAGAAGTATTTATGCCATGCTTATGTTTGACAATATGTCATGCCTATGCTAGAAGTATTTTATGCCATGCTTATGTTTGACATTATGCCATGTTTATGCTAGAAGTATTTATGCCATGCTTATGTTTGACATTATGCCATGCTTATGCTAGAAGTATTTGTGCCATGCCTATGTGTGACATTATGCCTAAATAAGAATATAGGTTCATGTTGTAGTTAAACCTATGCAAGTTTACATGCCTTGATTTATGTCACCTATGTTTTATGACCAAAATACATGTCACCACTATGCAAGTACACCAATTTCTATTATGTATTTTCCAACGTCATATGCAAGTTCATGCGCTCACTTTCCCCTCTTCGTGTATACGCCATAAGCCTCCCCTTTTCGCATGGCTAAATTGGGCTTTAAAAGGCTAAGCCCAATATATATGAACGGACTTGTAAAACGGGGGAAGATAACGTTGGGTTAAAAATTAATTAATGAATGAAAATATAAAATAGAAGGGCCCAAGTTCTAGTATGGGTTGGGCCCATGATTGGTGTAACCTTTACACCATTAACTTAATAATGGGCCGCAAATATTTACATATAAGAAATAAAGAAGAATGACAAAATATGTAAATGTAGAAAAGACGATGTGTTTAACCCGAGGTTGGATTGAGTTGTGATGTAAACCTGCCAGGAACCGCCCGGCTGTCCAGTAGTCACAACAATACCTATCCAATGTGGGAGGTTAAACATGGAGCCCAGCAAGGACCCGAGGTTAGACTGAGTTGTGGCGTTAGACTGCCCGGAACCAACCGGCAACAGGCAGCCACAACAATACCTGTCTAATGTGAGAGGTCAGGGCCTTAATAAGACAATTAAGGCTGAGTCAGGATTGTTAGGATTAAGTGAACTAAAGACTTAATCAAAATGGAACATGCTAAACTAAACGGACTGGTGGGGTTAGGTTAGGAAACACTTAACCAACTTAGCATGTTGGCTAGAGATAGAAAACCTAGTAACGGGGGACCCTTTTCAGCAGTAACCCTAGAAGGTGTATCAGGATACCCTGAAACTAGGCAGGGTGGGGCACGATTACTGGGCTGATTGTAAGAGGTCAAATCGACGGCGGTGGTGTAGCAGTGTAGGTTCTAACGGTGTGCGGGCGTGCACGCACTCCGGCGCAGAAAAATAAAGCACTGGACACCAGTAGCATACCTTTGCACTCTAAGGTTGTGTCGGGTTGCCACTATGGGACTTGATACACCCCATGGTGGGACCAGCATAGGTAACTACAGACATCGGGGGCCGTAAGACACATGTAACTTTGCGAGTAGGAGCCGATCATCATAGAACGGATCACATCACCCGGATTATGGGGTGCAAATTGGAAACTAGTTTATATGGGTTCAGAGATTAACATGGGGTACGATAGTATATTCGACCCTAGACAACTTAACCAAGTTATAATGCATGCCCACTTCTTGTTTATACTTATCATACCCAGTTCTTTATTCATAGACAAACTAGTACTAGACTTACTCAGGCTTTATGTCTGACTCTGCTTTCCTTTCGTCTTCTTTCTTCCGTTCCCCCCCCCCCAGGTCCACAGGGAGGGAACACAGCAGCTTGACCAACCTTAGCATCCAGCTTGAAGAAGAGAAATGTATTGCTTGGACTTTCCTGTTTTGAACTATGGCTTTGGACAATCCACTATGGGGCTTTTGCAGTTTATCTATGTTTTATTTATGCTTCTTTAAATCATGTACTCAAGACAGATTATGAAAGTGTTATGTTATGTTTTTGGAAAGGATGTTGTTGTAACACGTATTTGACTTTATGAAATAAAAAGTTTGTTGTTCTTCCGCTGTTTACAAATATGTGTTCTTATATCTGTCTTGTACATCTGTGACTTGTACTTATAAACCTCCACCAAAATTAGGGCATTCCCTTTGAGAGTGACCCTAACGGAGGTGGGGTGTTTCACTTGTCGATCTCTAAAAATAACAAAATATATACCTATCCTGACTCTAATCGATGATACGAACTCAACGGAATTGGTTTCGCAGCTTAATTCGATCGTCTGCTCAAGTTGCACTCAAATATCTCTCGATTAAATTAACTACGCGCTATAGAAATTTGAACGGGCGTTTTTGGTTGCAGTGGTCACATACGACATCGGTTTGCCACGCCATTTGATTTTCTGGCAATAATTTAACGATACAGTCCCAATGAAACTAGTATCATTGAAAACAGAGCCCGTTCGCAAAATGGCTATTTTAAAGGCCGATAACGATTTTTATAGCCTTTATTTCAAAATTTGATTTGGCCATAACTAACACCCTATAGCACGGAATCTGGATTTTTCTCTTTCATATGAAAATTATCGTCAATACGGTTCCAACGTTTCTTGTTTCGAGAAAATCCGTCTTATTTTGAATCCTGTACGGCCAATTAAAGTTCGGAATCCAATATCGCGAACTGCCGCACCACTGCAGTTCTATTTCTAACTAAATTAGAATTTAAATGTTATAACGCCGTCGAATAAACGAAATTGTTAGTGTAATTCCAAAATAATCATTACTTCACCACTTTAACTGCCCGTCCACCTTATACTGCCAATTCAACATTTTCCAATATTTAAAAATAAAATATTATTATATTATTTAATTAAATAAACAAATTCAAAATAATTGGTAAAATCAAAAAATTTAAATTCAAACAATATTTTAAATAATTCAAATAATTAACCAGAAAAATATGGGTCGTTACATTCCTTCCCCCTTGAAATAATTTCGTCCTCGAAATTGCTAAGGTAAAAGAAATGCTTCATCCAATTATCTTTACAAAAATATTTAATTCAAACTCGATTTTATTTTCAAAATTAATCCAATTAGTTTTAAAACCAATTAAATTCAAAATAAAGGAATTTTCCAAAAATCTTCAAAAATATTCTAACACCTTAAATTTTGGAAAATTTTTGGCAGAGTCTCCCCTCCACAGAGGACATCTGCAATATTGCAGGTTCAAGAAATATGTATACCTCGACCAACACGGTCGAAAAAATCCAAAATCCAAACTCAAAAATCCAAATAGAACTCAAAATTTTATATTTACGTTGGCGTACCTTTTTGCGAGCGCTATTACGTGATAAGCGATAAATTTATTTTTGTCCTTGCTCAATTAGCAGGCCAGCTGGATTTAAATTACTCCCGAATTCTCTTGAACAGGTTTTCAAAATTGAAATAACTTCCTGCACCTGTTCTCAACTCCAATGAACTCATTAGTTTCCAAATAATGCCAGTAAGCTTCAAACATCGATATCATCTAATTTCTACACACACTCCAATCAATTCTAACAATCCATTTACTTTTATAAATGTTTCACTTGAATTCATGGTGTTTGAATTCATTTCCTATAGGCTCGACTCACTCATACCATATGGGATTCAATCAAGTTTATCCATTTTCAAATCTATATTTTTGCAACCATCCATCCAAACAATCCAAACATTCCATTCAAAACAATATCGACAAATATTTTATCCCAACTTAAGTCAAATATCCAATGGCTTAAGTTAAATTTTATTTCGATATCCCAATCCAAATCTTCCCTATAGCTCAACTTAGGCTAATGTTTTCATAATTTCAAATTCCAAATATGAAATGACCTCTGGTTGGTTCAACCCAACCTCATAATCCATTCCAATCAATACTGGTAAATTCAATTTCCCATATTATGATAATTTAAGAAAATTATCACCTTTACTACTTTATAAAATATATTGGGAAAAATGATTTAAAATAAAAAAAATTATATCAAATTACAAATACGCGCACTCGTATATACACTCAACTCAATCTAGGGCATCACTGACCCCATCTCTATCGAGTTATGCCACAGAGCCAAGGTTATCACTAAACCAATAGCTCTGATACCACTGTGACGACCCAGGGATTTTCGGCCCTGAAAATCGACATAAATACATTTACTGTAACTCATGCCGATCTTCCAAACACCAAAAACACTGGATAGTTATTAGAAAAAAATTAGAGGGTGAGATAAGAAAGAAAAGTATTATAATAGAAGAAGAAGGACAACACAACACAGAGTCTCACATCGCAGCGGAACAAATATAATACAGAAATAAATCTTTATTGAGAGCTTTAAAAATACTTACAATATCAGAGTACACCACACAACGGGACAGTTATATTAACCTGTTCCCATATACAACACATAGCGGAATAGTAGCTATAAATATCATATGTCTGAACATCTTCTGCTCGTCTCTGGACTTCACAGCATTCGATAACCTGAACCTGTACACCCCGGGCTAACCTGAGCATTTACAAAACACCACGTCAGTCTGGTGAACCAGAGTGAGATAAACTCTCACAGTATTTAGGGTATCACACAAATCTGATTTTAAAGTTAATATCTTTCAAAGAAAAGGATAATCGCAAGACCAAATCCACACATAAACAAGAGGGTTTTTACCTTACTATAACCCAAAACATTTTTGAAATCAATATCTTGTCTGATATTATAATAATGTCTAAATATAAGTAAACAGAATCTAGTAGAACGCTTGCATCTCATGCTCTACATATATAGTATACAAACAAAACCGCGGACGCTTATTGGAGATTGGATTCCGACTATGACAAGATGTAACAACCCGGAAAATCCGAGCCAACTTAAAGTTTTTATTTTGGCAATTTCAGTGAATTTTGAATATTTAAAATGAATTATTTTAAATAATATCGAGGAGAAATTTATTTTGAATAGAGTTAGAACGTATATATTTACATAGATCGTCGTTAGAATATAAATATTTATTTATATATATAAAAGGAATTGAAAACGGCGCGATAGTTCGATAATTCGATTTCAAATTTCAAATGAATGTACTGGGTGCAAAATAAACCGGATTTTAGCGAAACCAAAAATAATGGAATCTAATTGAGGATATCTTTCCCACGAATCCGAGAAATCAAAATTTCATAGCGGGGATCAGAAGTTATGTCCAGCTGAAATTTCAGAATAGTCGCTATGGAATTCAGGCCCTTAAAAATAGCCATTTTGCAAACGACCTCGGATTTCGACGAAACCACTTTTGTTGGATCCGTAATGTCAAGTTATTGCTAGATCCCAAATGTGAGAACTTCCCACTTTTATTTCAAATTTCTAGTTAATATATATACTAGGATGCAAACGGTGTTTAGCAGCACCCGACACCCGTCGTCCACAGACCATGGATGGCTTGTATGCTTGTTTGTTTGATTTTGTTGTGAAAAATTGAATGTGTGTTAGGGAATGAAATAAAATATTTATATAGTGAAATAAAATATTTTATAGTTAAAAATATAACTTTTAACATGTATATAAAACGAAATATATATTTATAAACAAATCGAACGATTTGTTTATATACACACATTTGACTGATATTGATTGGGACGCTAAATTTTACACATCGCCCAACTGCACAAATAAAATCTGTGTTTGATTGTTGAAACCCCACACGGGTGTTGGGATGATATTTGGCATACACTAATCCCAATTATTTAATTGTATGTCGATCGATTGGTCGACAAACTGTGTAAGCGTTGATTATATATATTTAATGCTTATGCAGTTGTGTGGTACACTTTGGATGATGGTTGATTATTTATCGTTATTATTATATACATGCGTTGTATGGAATCCATATAATTAACATTATATGGTAATTGATTGGGCCTAATTCCAATTGGGAAAATAAAGAATATTATAAAATAAAGATTAACGTGTTGACGGTACTCATTTGTTGAGATTAGTCAGGTGGTGAAAGAAATATAGATTCATGTGTTGAATAGGATAAATATTCATGTGTTGAATAGAATAACGAAGTTATTGAAAAATATAAAGCCGTGTTGATTAGAAATGAGCTATTTTGACGCGAACGATATTGATATCGATTATATTCGTTTTAAAATGAATTCGAATTGAATTGAATATAAAACGAATTCGAGTTGAATTAAATATAAAACGAGTTTGAATTGAATTGAATATAAAACGAATTCGAATTGAATTGAATATAAAACGAATTCGAATTGAATTGAATATAAAACGAATTCGAATTGAATTGAATATAAAACGAATTCGAATTGAATATAAAGTGAATTCGAATTGAATTGAATATAAAACGAATTCGAATTGAATTGAATATAAAACGAATTTGAATAAAAATTGAATAGAAATTGATTTGAATAGAAATTGAATAGTAATTGAAATCGAATTAAATTGAATAGAAATTGATTTGAATAGAAATTGAATAGAAACTGAATCGAATTGAAATCGAATTAAATTGAATAGAAATTGAATTGAATTGAAATCGAATTTGAATTGAATCGAAATGAATTTAAAACGAATTTATAAGGAAAAATTGAACTTTGATTTGAAATTGAAAAGGAAGTTGAAATTGTTTTTGAAACGAATTTAAAACGATTTATTAAATTCGTTTTAAATAGAAATCAACGAAATATATTATATATATATATATAATATAATGGCCTGAATAGAACGCGCCGCGCTGCGGCAGTTCGCGAATTTCGACCATTGACTTCGAATTGACGTTGTGGGAGATCCGACCGTCGGATTCTCCTAAAATCGGAACCGTTGGGTTCATATCGAAAAGAGCTTTCCAATGAATATTAGAAATTTGAAATCTAACGGTTGAATTTGGAGATATGTCCAAATCAATTTCAGAAAAGGTCGATGTAAGTGCAGTTCGATGGCCGTAGGTGGAAATCGACTGTACGGGCCTCGATAAAATAATTAAAAATATCTATAATTTGTGTAAAATCGTAAGAAATGATTTGGGAAAAATTGGGATGAAAAACTCCATATTTGAAAAGATAAAAATAGATTTTTATTGAAATGAACTAGTTTTGAACTAGAATAAAAATCAATTTATTTTTGAAACAAATAAATTGAATTTGAAATGGGTTTAAAATAACCAGAATTTCTAATATATTTAATTGGAATTTAAATAGAATGTGATTTGGGTTAATCGTGGATTGTGTTTTAAATGACATTAGTTCTTTACCCCAGTAAAAGAAGTTTTAATGAATCTTTAATTAGATTGAAATGTGGATTGATAATTTAAATTATCAAAATTGGGAAATGATCGAAAGGGGAGTATCTCCAGTTTTACTCCTAGCGATAGTTAAATCTTTAATTAGATTTGAACGTGAAACGGTAATTAAATTTACCGATAAACCGTGGTGTTAGTTAAGGGGTAATAATAGTTTTGCTCCATGGATGAATAGGTTGGGATTGGGAAATAAAATAAATAATTACTTCGGTGTGGTTCACTAATCCCGACTAGTTTGGAAAACCATGATATGGTTTGAACTGACATCCAAAGGAAGATTAAAGAATAAATTTAAAAGAATTTATCTTTGATAAAATTAATGGGAATATTTCGCTAGGAGTGTGAATATCTGAATAAAAGAATATTCTGAATTGGAATGAGGCGTATATTGTGTTTTATAGCACTTGTTGATTAAGATACACGAGTTATTCAGAAAGTCCTGGTATAACCCATTCTGAATAACTGATTCGACGACGAGTCAAAGAGATTGAAGACGGTGCAAGGCCGACGATCTTCACATCGAATGGATGGGTGCTACTGATGCTCAGATGGGAGTAGCTACCTTGAAGGGGGCTAAAGTAGTAGCCGTCCGGACGTGCTTGGAGGTCGACGGATATGCGAGTAAAGTGCCTTCGGTTTCGTTCAGACCTAGAACGGACTTGTAAATGGATGGTGTGTCTGACATTGTATTCCTTTATATTGTATTCGTTGATCTCTGCTAAATATATATCTGTTTGGCGGCGGAGAATTTATTCTCTTGCTTAACGCCCTTCTATGAGACATACGGGCTCAGAGGTTATATATTGGCAGAAATCAGTGGTACAATATGGATTGATAGTGTGGCATGCTGAGATGTAGTGATCCAGACTTTTGTTGAAAAGCAAAGTTTGGTGGATGATGATCAAAGCGTAGCTTTAATATAGCACGGCTTTGTGTATACCGTAGATTCGCGAGCTTCACACCCCGGTATGGTGGTAAACTGATGGTTTGATCAGTATGCTTTTTAGAGGATGGGCACCTTAGTGGTGTCATGGATTCGGTCGACCGAGATTGAGCTTAGAGCTCAGAGGGATAGGGTAAGCGGTGTTTTCTCTCGCCGGGACGTAAGCCGCAGTGATACTCGATTTCCCAAAAGTGCGGATGTGCATTACGGTGTTTTCTCTAGCTGAGACGTAAGCCGTTGTAGATGGCACTACGCGATCGATCTTTCGAATCAGGAGCCACCATGATGGAAATCCAATTTCCAAATATGACATTTTGCGGTTTTGATTGTAGAGCCTAGTATTGGCGACATGATATATGGTACCCATGCCGTCTATGATTGATACATTTATATTTGAAGTTGTTTTCTTCACTTATAGTTATAATATAAGATGAAATTTCGCGTATCAAGCATATTTGGCTATTATAAGGGAAAACCCTATCCTCTGGCTTGCGTTGCATTGTGTGATGGGATCTAGGTCTTATAATAGCTTCATTGTTCTTTATTTAGCATTGCGCTGTTTGTTTTCTGCACTGGTATTCTTGAGAGGAATCCCGTTCCGTGTTATACGGCGTAGTCCCTTGATTTACCTAACTTTAAAAACAAAGATTAATAACTGTTTTAGTTCTCACACCATTCACATGACTGACCTGGAGTTTATTATTTTAACCTAAACTCTGGGTGCCCCTATTTTCCGTACGGGCAACTAGTAGTTTTGGTTTTGCAGATTTATATTCACAGGATCCTGATCTACAGCTGGAACGATATCTGGAAAGCTTTGTATCCGTATATCTCTTCTAGTTGTGTTTTGTATTATTTCCGCTGTGATGTATTTAAATGTAATTTAAATCTCTGATATTTTCTGTGTAATATTTATTTATACTCTGTATATTCTTGTATTCTGATGGAATTGTTGTAATATACAATGAAATGTTCTTCCGTCTGCGTTCCGATGTGTGTTGTTCTCAAAGTATCCGCTCTTTCCTTCGCGGGGAAGTTACGGGTCCTCACAGTTGGTATCAGAGCTCTGGTTTACAGAGCTAGAGAACATGACACATTAGAACCAAATGAAAGAATTTATCAGATATTGGATTAGTAATATCCAATTAGAATGACTCGTTAGAGATAGGATCAGTAATATCCTATAACGAGTGTGAAGAGTATATTTTTCAAATGAAAACAAATTTGTTTTGAAATTTAAATCGTTTTATTCGTATTTGAATATTTATTTATTTTGAATTTGGATAATCTATTATATAAAGATTTTGCATATACGCGTCATGAACGTGTATTCGAAGATTTAATATACTGGATAGATATAGAATCACATTCTAGTCGCCCAGGGATGGTTCTGATGATCGCTATATAGTACGTACATCATCAGAATTTATATTCGAATTTCGAAAGTGTGATATCTATATATTTCCATTAGGCTGGTGTGAGAACCAAAACTAGATAGATTCATTGTTGTGATTTGGCATCAATAACATGATTTTCTGTATATGTAGTAAAATTATGAATTTGAAACGTTAATCCACTAATTGATTGATGTTTGTGTTGTTTGTTTATTTGTTTGATATTTTGAACCATTTGGTCTAATTGAACCGAATAATAAACTGTATTGAAAATTAGTTGCAAATGTTTGCATATACATGTACTTACATTGAACAGGTCATTGCAAAGAGGCTAGAGCAGAAGAATAAAATTGTTTGCCCGAAAAATAGGTACATGTTTACCATAATTTACTGTTTTGTTTGGGTGATGATGATTTTATGAGCCGATTGGCTAGCCGCTTGGCTTTTTCTTTTTCTTTTTGAGATCAGAGGGCCTATATGGAAATTTCGGGATTATCCCGGTGCTCCCGGTGCAGGGGAGGTTATGGCGAAATTTTTCGAAAATTTAGGGTGTTAGCCAAATTTTTGAAAGATTTGAAAAGTTCTTAGAAACTAAAAAGTTGAAGAACTTAAGCCGTAAAGAAAATAATGAAAGTTGTGTTGATTAGTTAAACAACTTTCGGCTTCGTTCCTTTTCGGGGACGAAAATTTTTAAGTGGGGGAGAATGTAACAACCCGGAAAATCCGAGCCAACTTAAAATTTTTATTTTGGCAATTTCAGTGAATTTTGAATATTTAAAATGAATTATTTTAAATAATATCGAGGAGAAATTTATTTTGAATAGAGTTAGAACATATATATTTATATAGATCTTCGTAAGAATATAAATATTTATTTATATATATAAAAGGAATTGAAAACGGCGCGGTAGTTCGATAATTCGATTTCAAATTTCAAATGAATGTACCAGGTGCAAAATAAACTGGATTTTAGCGAAACCAAAAATAATGGAATCTAATTGAGGGTATCTTTCCCACGAATCCTGGAAATCAAAATTTCATAGCGGGGATCAGAAGTTATGTCCAGTTGAAATTTCAGAATAGTCGCTATGGAATTCAGGCCCTTAAAAATAGTCATTTTGCAAACGACCTCGGATTTCGACGAAACCACTTTTGTTGGATCCGTAATGTCAAGTTATTGCTAGATCCCAAACGTGAGAACTTACCACTTTTATTTCAAATTTCTAGTTAATATATATACTAGGATGCAGATGGTGTTTAGCAGCACCCGACACCCGTCGTCCACAGACCATGGACGGCTTGTATGCTTGTTTGTTTGATTTTGATGTGAAAAATTGAACGTGTGTTAGGGAATGAAATAAAATATTTATATAGTGAAATAAAATATTTTATAGTTAAAAATATAATTTTTAACGTGTATAAAAAATGAAATATATATTTATAAACAAATCGAACGATTTGTTTATACACACACATTTGACTGATATTGATTGGGACGATTAATTTTACACATCGCCCAACTGCACAAATAAAATCTGTGTTTGATTGTTGAAACCCCACACGGGTGTTGGGATGATATTTGGCATACACTAATCCCAATTATTTAATTGTATGTCGATCGATTGGTCGACAGACTGTGTAAGCGTTGATTATATATATTTAATGCTTATGCAGTTGTGTGGTACATTTTGGTTGATGGTTGATTATTTATCGTTGTTATTATATACATGCGTTGTATGGAATCCATATAATTAACATTATATGGTAATTGATTGGGCCTCATTCCAATTGGGAAAATAAAGATTATTATAAAATAAAGATTAACGTGTTGACGGTACTCATTTGTTGAGATTAGTCAGGTGGTGAAAGAAATATAGATTCATGTGTTGAATAGGATAAATATTCATTTGTTGAATAGAATAATGAAGTTATTGAAAAATATAAAGCCGTGTTGATTAGAAATGCACTATTTTGACGCGAACAATATTAATATCAATTATATTCGTTTTAAAATGAATTCGAATTAAATTGAATATAAAATGAATTCGAATTGAATTGAATGTAAAACGAATTCGAATTGAATTGAATATAAAACGAATTCGAATTGAATATAAAAAGGAATTCGAATTGAATTGAATATTAAGTGAATTCGAATTGAATTGAATATAAAATGAATTCAAATTGAATTGAATATAAAACAAATTTGAATAGAAATTGAATAGAAATTGATTTGAATAGAAATTGAATAGAAATTGAAATCGAATTAAATTGAACAGAAATTGATTTGAATAGAAACTGAATCGAATTGAAATCGAATTAAATTGAATAGAAATTGAATCGAATTGAAATCGAATTTGAATTGAATTGAAATGAATTTAAAACGAATTTATAAGGAAAAATTGAACTTTGATTTGAAATTGAAAAGGAAGTTGAAATTGTTTTTGAAACGAATTTAAAACGATTTATAAAATTCGTTTTAAATAGAATTCGACGAAATATGTATTATATATATATTATATATATAATATAATGGCCTGAATAGAATGCGCCGCGCTGCTGCAGTTCGCGAATTTCGACCATTGACTTCGAATTGATGTTGCGGGAGATCCGACCGTCGGATTCTCCTGAAATCGGAACCGTTGGGTTCATATCGAAAAGAGCTTTCCAATGAATATTAGAAATTTGAAATCTAACGGTTGGATTTGGAGATATGTCCAAATCAATTTCAGAAAAGGTCGATGTAAGTGCAGTTCGACGGCCGTAGGTGGAAATCGACTGTACGGGCCTCGATAAAATAATTAAAAATATCTATATTTTGTGAAAAATCGTAAGAAATGATTTGGGAAAAATTGGGATGAAAAACTCCATATTTGAAAAGATAAAAATAGATTTTTATCGAAATGAACTAGTTTTGAACTAGAATAAAAATCAATTTATTTTTTAAACAAATAAATTGAATTTGAAATGGGTTTTAAATAACCAGAATTTCTAATATATTTAATTGGAATTGAAAGAGAATGTGATTTGGATTTATCGCGGACTGTGTTTTAAATGACATTAGTTCTTTAACCCAGTAAAAGAAGTTTTAATGAATCTTTAATTAGATGGAAATGTGGATTGATAATTTAAATTATCAAAATTGGGAAATGATCGAAAGGGGAGTATCTCCAGTTTTACTCCTAGCGATAGTTAAATCTTTAATTATATTTGAACGTGAAATGGTAATTAAATTTACCGATAAACCGTGGTGTTAGTTATGGGGTAATAACAGTTTTGCTCCATGGGATGAATAGGTTGGGATTGGGAAATAAAATAAATAATTACTTCGGTGTGGTTCGCTAATCCCGACTAGTTTGGAAAACCATGATATGGTTTGAAATGACATCCAAAGGAAGATTAAAGAATAAATTTAAAAGAATTTATCTTTGATAAAATTAATGGGAATATTTCCCTAGGAGTGTGAATATCTGAATAAAAGAATATTCTGAATTGGAATGAGGCGTATATTGTGTTTTATAGCACTTGTTGATTAAGATACACGAGTTATTCAGAAAGTCCGGGTATAACCCATTCTGAATAACTGATTCGACGACGAGTCGAAGAGCTTGAAGACGGTGCAAGACCGACGATCTTCACATCGAATGGATGGGTGCTACTGATGCTCACGATGGGAGTAGCTACCTTGAAGGGGGCTAAAGTAGTAGCCATCCGGACGTGCTAGGAGGTCGACGGATATGCAAGGAAAGTGCCTCCGGTTTCGTTCAGACCTAGAACGGACTTGTAAATGGATGATGTGTCTGACATTGTATTCCTTTATATTGTATTCGTTGATCTCTGCTAAATATATATCTGTTTGGCGGCGGAGAATTTATTCTCTTGCTTAACGCCCTTCTCTGAGACATACGAGCTCAGAGGTTATATATTGGCAGAAATCAGTGGTACAATATGGATTGATAGTGTGGCATGCTGAGATGTAGTGATCCAGACTTTTGTTGAAAAGCAAAGTTTGGTGGATGATGATCAAAGCGCAGCTTTAATATAGCACGACTTTATGTATAGCGTTGATTCGCGAGCCTCACACCCCGGTATGGTGGTAAACTTATGGTTTGATCAGTATGCTTTTTAGAGGATGGGCACCTTAGTGGTGTCGTGGATTCGGTCGACCGAGATTGAGCTTATAGCTCAGAGGGATAGGGTAAGCGGTGTTTTCTCTCGCCGGGACGTAAGCCGCAGTGATAATCGATTTCCCAAAAGTGTGGATGTGCATTACGGTGTTTTCTCTAGCTGAGACGTAAGCCGTTGTAGATGGCACTACGCGATCGATCTTTCAAATCAGGAGCCACCATGATGGAAATCCAATTTCCAAATATGACATTTTGCGGTTTTGATTGTAGAGCCTAGTATTGGCGACATGATATATGGTACCCATGCCGTCTGTGATTGATACATTTATATTTGAAGTTGTTTTCTTCACTTATAGTAATAATATAAGATGAAATTTCGCGTATCAAGCATATTTGGCTATTATAAGGGAAAACCCTATCCTTTGGCTTGCGTTGCATTGTGTGATGGCATCTGGGTCTTATAATAGCTTCATTGTTCTTTATTTAGCATTGCGCTATTTGTTTTCTGCACCGGTATTCTTGGGAGGAAACTCGTTCCGTGTTATACGGCGTAGTCCCTTGATTTACCTAACTTTAAAAACAAAGATTAATAACTGTTTTAGTTCTCACACCAGTCACATGACTGACCTGGAGTTTATTGTTTTAACCTAAACTCTGGGTGCCACTATTTTCCACACGGGCATCTAGTAGTTTTGGTTTTGTAGATTTATATTCACAGGATCCTGATCTACAGCTGGAACGATATCCGGAAAGCTCTATATCCGTATATCTCTTCTAGTTGTGTTTTGTATTATTTCCGCTGCGAAGTATTTAAATGTAATTTAAATCTCTGATATTTTCAGTGTAATATTTATTCATACTATATATATTCTTGTATTCTGATGGAATTGTTGTAATATACAATGAAATGTTCTTCCGTCTGCGTTCCGATGTGTGTTGTTCTCAAAGTATCCGCTCTTTCCTTCGTGGGGAAGTTACGGATCCACACACAAGATATGTGACCACCTGCGATAGTGTATCTCTAGAGGCGAATACACTGGGTTCAATAAGAACGTCTTGCAACCCGGCCCTCAAATGACCGACCACTCATTTCGCTTGAGTGTATCGAATGTATGTCACCAACGGTTGGGAGCTACCCACCGTCTTCCCGAAGAGGGACCGCATCGTAATAGATTTAAGAAACAAAAGGATTTTCTCTAGATAAGTGATTATACACCCTAATGGGAGAGACCCACATAGCCATGCTGCCTGCCCGATTTTTTTGTCATTTCCCAGTTGTGAGGCTTGAGGCCAGAATTTACTTTGAAACATCTAATCGCCATTCACTTTGAATGCCACATCGTCAAATCGATCAGATATCACTAATTGACATCCACAAAAATACTCTGCGATTCAGCTAAGAGAAGGTGTACGGCCTTCTCCGCCATCACAGAAATATGTTTGAAGAAATCAACGTACGTTATTCCTTTGGAAATACTCTGTCAGACATCCGTGCATACAAGTCATCCTGGAACTGGATGAACTGAAGGTACTCCCCTGCTGCATCTCATATAGGAATCACCCCATAGATCAGTAGCGAGAAGTCCTTGAGACCCGTAAATTCCAATCACGACAGAACCACAGTTTATCTCTTGGCCGCTAAACCAGAGATTATTAGCAGTTCTTCCGTTTATGAATATCTACGGTCTTCAATGCTCCATCTCGATCATCTTCTGATATCTTCACGTATTTGTTGGTCGGAATGATTTTCGAATATAAATTCGATCCCGGTCTTTCTGTACCAACAATCGTATTGGACAGCTTTTATAGTCCGTGATTTAACTATCAAAATAAACATTGTTTCAATCATGACAACCCAGTGAGTTCACTGGTTCAGTATTCAGCACCAATTGGCCCTTTTAATTTAAAACAAATGTAAATTCAAAACTCTTAAATCTCTCGATATTAAAAATCTAGTTTTC
Organism: Allium sativum; assembly: GCA_030737875.1. NCBI lineage: Eukaryota > Viridiplantae > Streptophyta > Magnoliopsida > Asparagales > Amaryllidaceae > Allium > Allium sativum. The sequence continues at coordinate 340,555,158 of CM060912.1, forward strand.
TTGCTTCTTATTTAACGTAAGGTTATTCTTTAAACAAAACCATCTTTATACTTAGGAAAACCATATATTATGTTCGGTTTTCTATTTCTAACTTTCAAAACATTAGCCACATTATTATATAGTATTTGGAAATCACTTCAACTTATTTCTCGTATAATAACATTACGAAATATCTTCTATTTCATTATTTGAAAACACTAACCAACGCTAATTTTTTTATAGAACGAAACTCAACTTTATGACTCCTTTCTAACTTGAAGATACCGTTACATAAACGCTTTTTATTTCTCTTTTCACTTTGAAATTCTCATTATATTTTCCAAATCTTCCTCGCCAATGTTGCGGTATTTTTTTCTCTACTGAAATAATGAACCTTACTAATCCCTTTTACCATTACAACTTATATCATCCACAGAAAATCCTGAAGTCGTTCAAGTTGGGGTATTTTACTTACCTCTCAGACCTTGATCAACAATGTTCATACCTTAAGATAAATATAAGTTGTAATCCAAAACCACTACTTCATTCCAATATGAAGTCAAATTTCATTTAACTATTATATTCAAAAATACGATTTCAAACCCTTCTTATTATTTTGAAATTCTCTTTCTCGGATTTAACCATCTTTCTTAATTCAATAATTAGCACTTCTTTATAAGACACCACTTTTTAACCTTTACCCTTTTTAAACCATTTCATTTAAAAACCAGATTTGGTTACATAACCTTATGACCCCCTTCTTTATCCAAATTCACTTCTTCAAATCTCTTTTCAATTTTATTTCCTTATTCTCCCCTTTACAAACCTGATTAGTCATCGAATTTGACTTTAAAAATCAATTTACACTTAATTATAACATAAATGTTTATTTCCTTTAAATAAAGTTTGTTCAAAATATATATTTCAAAATTCATCTTTAGTTATAAAATAAATTTTAAAACGTCAGCTCTATCGATTTACCTGACGGTAAATCGATATAAATAAAACAATTTCCTTTTAGGCCATTTACTGCCGAATACTCAACCAATATAGCCCATTGGTTAAAACCAAACACAGGGTGTATTTCCAATCCATGATCAATGTCAAATCAATCATCCAAACATGACAATTCATATGATAATATGAAAATAAATAATATATTTGAGGAATCTGGTTGGATTCCTCCAACCTGTCCTTCCCTGAATTCAACTGGTTATCTCCAACAGTTCAAACAATTCAAACAGATCAAACAATTCAAACAGTTAAACACGTTTATAAATAAACGTGACCAATAAGGTAAGTTACCTTTATTGGAACCAATCGTTAAAATAACGATTTGGTATTTTACTGAAATTAAACAACGGTTTAATTTCATCAGTCGTATCAACAAATAAATATAATACTAGTAAATAGTCAACCATAGCAAACAGAGCACACAAAATAAAAACCCATTTTATATAAAATATAAATAGGGAAAAACTAAGTGAGTTTAACTCACCTTGATTTGATTCTGTTGTTCAAACGGTTGAGTTTAATTAAATTAAACGAGTGTTTAATTTAATTAAATCCCAGTTGATTCCAGACTTGTTCAATTCTGTCCCTGTCAGTTCCAAAATGGAGCGTTCAGCATTACGGTCCCAACGCCCTTTTTGTTTTGGTCAAATTCTGATAACAAATTAATTAGTTATAAATATTTAAATTAACCAATTTAATTCAGTAATTATCTCTTAACCACTAATTATAATGATTAATTGCTTTAGATGTATAAAGGTGGCTGACAATACATCTTCACTGTTTGTTCAATAGTGCTCCGGTCATCTTGCCTGCACATAGTTCAAATTTTAAGTTAATACACCATTTTAATATCATTTTAGTAATACCATTATAATTTAGAATAACTACTTTCCTTAGTTTAAATTTAATTGGGTAATTACTACTAAATCTCTAGTTAAGGACGCTGCATTGTTGCCCTTCTGCTCCTTGATTTCGAGAAGTTCATGCGAGTACCAAATAGGATTAATGGACCTCACGCCCAACAATATACATGCCTGCCTTAAAACCATGGTTCAAGTTAATTCCCTTTCAACTATAAGATAATTGCTAGCTTTAAATTACTCGTTTAACTAACTTTAATCAATCACTCCTTAACTTCTTAAATAAATAAATAAAATCATTAACATGGAAATAAAATAACTTAATTAGACTTAATTAGTAACCTAATTAATTAGGAATTTACTAAATTAGTTAAACCTTTAAAAGTCAATTTCATTCTGGAAAAAACGGCCGAGCTCTTCCCTTTGAATTCACGGTGGAAGCCTGGAACCAATCCACCAACTTCCTGTTTCTCTTTTTGACCTTCACGTTTTGTCCAATCTCTTCTTTCACCCTTCTGTTCAAGAATGTTACTTCGTTCTCAAAAATAGCCAACTGCCTTTTTTCAAAGTCACGGCACGTCACCCCTCCTCCATCTTCACTCACGAATGCTCCCCTTCGTTCGATCCCACATCTGGTCCTATAAAAACTCACGTCGAACCCCATCTTCAACCAACCGCAGAACTGTTCTTCCCGCTGGAGATTCACTTGACGATGCCGAACAGAGCGCCACCAGCCTCTTAACACTCGCCTCAACTCACGTGCCTTCAGGTGTACCATCTCGCCTGTAAAGGCTCACGAAAGACAACAGATCTCTGGAGCGTTTCTGGCTACCCCAATAACCAAAAATTTATCATGGTCGTCTAACTTGTATCCCTTTACAGTGCATGGAATTCACTTGCAAGCTGCGTCTCCTCCCTACGTCACTTCGTTTGTTTTTTTTAACTTCCTGTACACATTTCACAAACTTTCGCACCCCACTCCACAGTCTCCACTGTCTCACGTTTGCACCATGCAAACTTGACCGAATCTCCTTACTGTTGCCAAACATCCCCATGCGCCGAAACACCACTCCACCCCCTTCATTTTTTTCCAGTGGTTAGGAAAACTGGAAAAGTAAAATGTAGTTTTCCGGTTTGGGAATGAACGAGTGTACAGGGTATTTAAAGAAGGAGAAACTTGAGTACCCCGGATGTAATACCTTGGGTGGCACGGTTTCATGGATGTCCTTTCATTTGCATTATGTTGTCGGCAAGGTTCTCCTACGGGTACAGTTTAGCATGTGCAGTAGATATGCTTGCATAGGATTCAGCGAGTTTTGATTTTTCGTTGCCATGTGCCAGACTGAGTGCATTTATTTGATTAGTCTTTACATATGCTGGTTAGCTGAAAAGAAAAGAGAATAGGGTTGTTCAGAAATAGGTAGGCTTGTACATTGTTTAGGGTAGGCACGTACTGTTTTTAATTAACCCAATGTAGAAGTAATATATATTATTTTATTATAATATTAAACTTCGTCGCGAAGTAACACGCAGAAACCACCACAAACAACTTCTGTTTACTTATAAAAAAGCTAATCTTAGTGTAAAAAGGTATTCCAGACCCAATAGGACAAGTTTCATCGAAATCCGAGGTCGTATAAAAAAAATTCCTTTATAAAACTGGAAATAAAAACGCGTTTAATTTTTTAATGATCACCAGATAAATCAAATCAACTTGAAAACTTGCAATGCAATGGAAATTTTTCGATACGAACCCAACAGCACTAGTTTCGTCGCATTCTGAGACTGTTTCCTCGGTAGGTTGTTTTTGCGTGCACCGCAATGCCATTTTAAACAACAAATTTTTCGATCTCTAAAAATTACAAACTGTATACCTATCCTGACTCTAATCAACGATACGAACTCAACGGAATTGGTTTCGCAGCTTAATTTGATCGTCTGCTCAAGTTGCACTCAAATATCTCTCGATTAAATTAACTACGTGCTATAGAAATTTGAACGGGCATTTTCGGTTGCTGTGGTGACATACGACATCGGTTTGCCACGCCATTTGATTTTCTGGCAATAATTTAACGATACGGTCCCAATGAAACAAATTTCATTGAAAACAGAGTCTGTTTGAAAAATGGCCATTTTAAAGGCCGATAACGATTTTTATAGCGTTTATTTCAAAATTTGATTTGGCCATAACTAACACTTTATAGCACGGAAACTGGAATTTTCTCATTCATATGAAAATCATCGTCAATACGGTTCCAACGTTTCTTGTTTCGTGAAAATCCGGCTTATTTTGAATCCTGTACGGTCAACTAAAGTTCAGAATCCAATATGGCGAACTACCGCGCCGCTGCAGCTCTATTTCTAATTAAATTAGAATTTAAACATTAAAACGCCGTCGAATAAACGAAATTGTTAGTGTAATTCCAAAATAATCAATACTTCACCACTTTAACTACCCGTCCACCTTATACTGCCAATACAACATTTTCCAATATTTGAAAATAAAATATTATTTAATTAAATAAAAAAATTCAAAAAAAATTGCTAAAATCCAAAAATTTAAATTCAAACAATATTTTAAATAATTCAAATAATTAACCAGAAAAATACAGGTCGTGACATTCCTTCCCCCTTGAAATAATTTCGTCCTCGAAATTGCTAAGGTAAAAGAAATGCTTCATCCAATTATCTTTACAAACATATTTGAATCAAACTCGATTTTATTTTCAAAATTAATCCAATTGGTTTTAAAACCAATTAAATTCAAAATAAAGGAATTTTCTAAAAATCTTCAGAAATATTCTGACACCTTCAATTTTGGAAAATTTTTGGCAGGGTCTCCCCTGCACAGAGGACATCTGCAATATTGCAGGTTCAAGAAATATGTATACCTCGACCAACACAGTCGGAAAAATCCAAAATCCAAACTCAAAAATCCAAATAGAACCCAAAATTTTATATTTGCGTAGGCGTACCTTTTTGCGAGCGCTATTACGTGATAAGCGATAAATTTATTTTTGTCCTTGCTCAATTAGAAGGCCAACTGGATTTAAATTACACCTGAATTCTCTTGAACAGGTTTTCAAAATTGAAATGACTTCCTGCACCTGTTCTCAACTCCAATGAACTCATTAGTTTCCAAATAATGCCAGTAAGCTTCAAACATCGATATCATTTAATTTCTACACACACCCCAATCAATTCTAACAATCCATTTACTTTTATAAATGTTTCACTTGAATTCATGGTGTTTGAATTCATTTCCCATAGGCTCGACTCATTCATACCATACGGGATTCAATCAAGTTTATCAATTTTCAAATCTATATTTATGCAACCATCCAAACATTCCATTCAAAACAATATCGACAAATATTTAATCCCAACTTAAGTCAAATACCCAGTGGCTTAAGTTAAATTTTATTTCGATATCCCAATCCAAATCTTCCCTTTAGCTCAACTTAGGCTAATGTTTTCTGTAATAACCCGAAAATCTGAGCCAATTTAAAATTTTTATTTTGGCAATTTTAGGGAATTTTGATTATTTAAAATGAATTATTTTAAATAAAAACAACGAGAAATTTATTTTGAATAGATTAGAACGTATATATATATTATATCGATCGTCGTTAGAATATAAATATTTATTTTAAATTAAAAAAAGGAATTGACAATGGCGCGGTAGTTCGATAATTCGATTTCAAACTTCAATTGAATGTACCGGGTGCAAAATGAACCGGATTTTAGTGAAACCAAAAATAATGAAATCTAATTGAGAATATCTTTCCAACGAATCCGAAAAATTGAAATTTCATAGCGGGGATAAAAAGATTTGTCCTGTTGAAATTCCAGAATAGTCGCTATGGAATTTCGGCCCTTAAAAATAGCCATTTTGCAAACGACCTCGGATTTCGACGAAACCACTATTGTTGGATCTGCGATGTCAAATTATTGCTAGGTTTCAAATTTCATAGATTTTCGAATCAATATGTGAGCGTGGCAAAGGAAAACGCGTTTGACCAGTTTTAGTTGATTTTAATCGACTGGAATTTGGCCATTTTTCAAACGGTCTCAGAATTCGACGAAATTAGTTTTGTTAGGACCGTGTCATCAATACGAAGCTAGTAAATATTTTTTGGGAATTTTTCGAGTTAGTATGTGGCCCCAGTAAATTGAAATGCGCGTTCAAATTCAATATATAGAGTTATATGTTGATTTTGACGAAAACAGAACGAAACGATCGAATCAGCTTACGATACATATCCCATTGTGTTCGGAATGGGGGTAATTAGCTATGGACGATAGGTGGTGGGCCTCGTTTAGAGGTCGAATAAAAAAGTCAACTTTTTGAAATAAAATAATATAAAATTTTAAAACTTCCTCTCCTTTCTCTCTCTATACCATCTGGCCTCCCCATTTTTCGTTCATTCTATCAAGAAAAAAAATAAAAAAGGGGGAAATAACGCTCAGGCGATTGTCGACATCGCCACCACCGGACTCTGGCCTTCGCCAGCGCCGCACTTCAGGCGCACCGCCCCATCCCTCCGCACCTCCTCCACCGACCTCGAAACCAACCCACCTACCCCTGTTCGAGCGCGCAGTTCCCCAGGCCCATATTCATTGAGCCACCCCTGCACTACTGTAAACTGCCAAACCCTAGCCGGCGCAACACAGGCCCGCCGCTCCCCCTGTCCAGCGCCGCCTCCCGCTCCTCTGCCCTGCTGACGAGCGTGACAGCCCCCCCTCGCTCTTGGATCTGAAAGAAAAAGGTCATGAGTTTTATTTCATTTATTTCTTTAATTTTATGCTATGATTTTATGAAAATAATACTATGATGTTCATATATAAAAGCTTTAATTTTTATATGTACACAACGACGGAAAAGCTTTGATTTTTATATGTAAACAACGACGGAAAAGCTTTGATTTTTATATGTAAACAACGACGGAAAAGCTTTGATTTTTATATTATAGAAAGATTAAAAATATGTTTTTTATATTATAGAAAGATTAAAAATATGATTTTTATATTATAGAAAGATTAAAAATATGATTTTTATATTATAGAAAGATTAAAAATATGATTTTTATATAACAAAGAATATAAAAATATAATTTTTATTTGAACAGCATGAAAAGAACTGCAGTGGAATTGCAAGCAAATCCACAAGGTTCAGCAGTTCAGAAGCAAAGCACGGCAGAGTGGAACCCCAAAGGTGAGAACTTCTCACTTTAATTTTTCTTTTCTAGTTATAATATATACTAGGATGCAGACGGTGTTTAGTAGCACCCGACACCCGTCGTCCACAGACCATGGACGGCTTGTATGCTTGTTTGTTTGATTTTGATGTGTAGTTGATTGTGTGATGTGAAATGAAATAAAATATTTATATAGTTAAACATATTTTATAGTTAGAAATAGATTTTTAACGTGTATTTGAAAGGAAATAAAAATAAACAAATCGGACGATTTGTTTATATACACACATTTGACTAATATTGGTTGGGACGATAAATTTTACACATCGCCCAACTGCACAAATAAAATCTATGTTTGATTGTTTGAAACCCCACACAGGTATTGGGATGATATTTGACGTACACTAATCCCGATTGTTTAGTTGTATGTCGATCGATTGATTGACAGGCTGTTATAAGCGTTGAATATTTATATTTGATGTTTATACAGTGTAGAATGCACTTTGGATGATGGTTGATTATTCATCATTGTTATTGTATACATGTGCTGTAGAAAATCCATATAATTAACATTATATGGTAATTGATTGGGCCTCATTCGCTATTTGAAAAATAAATATTTGAAAAAGAAATATTTGAAATAGAAATATTTGAAATAGAAATATTTGAAATAGAATATTTGGAAATAGAAATATATGAAGCCATGTTGATTAGATTGACGCCATTTTGACGTGAACGATATTTATATCAATTTTATTCATTTTATAATGAATATCAAAAGTGATTTCAAAATCTGATATTTTGAAAAGAATTGAAATTCGAACTGAAACTGAATAGAAATGAATTCGAACTGAAATTGTATAGAAATGAATTCGAATTGAAATTTAATAGAAAGGAATTCGAATTGAAATTGAATTGAATTGAAAATGAACTGAAATTGAAATAAAAATCGATTTGAATTGAAATCAATTTGAATTGAATTTAAAACGAATTTATAAGGAGAAATTCAATTTTGATTTGAATTTGAAAGGAAGTTGAAATCGTTTTGAAAACGAATTTAAAAACGATTTATAGAATACGTTTTAAAAAGGAAATCGATGAAGTATATATTATATTATATATATATATAATATAATGGCCTGAATAGAACGCGCCGCGCTGCGGTAGTTCGTGAATTTCGACCATTGACTTCAAATGGATATTGTGGGAGATCCAACTGTCGGATTCTCCTAAAACCAGAACCGTTGGGTTCGTATCGAAAAGAGCTTCCTAACGAATATTATAAATTTGAAATATAACGGTTGGATTTGGAATTATGTCCAAATCAAGTTTAGAAAAGGTCGATGTAAGTGCAGTTCGATGCCGTTGGTGGAAATCGACTGTACGGGCCTTGATAAAATTATTAAAAATATCAATAATTTGTGTAAAATCATAAGAAATGATTTGGGAAGAATTGGGATGAAAAACTCCATATTTGAAAAGATAAAAATAGATTTTTATCAAAATGAACTAGTTTTGAACTAGAATTATAATTCTATTTATTTTTAAATAAATAAATTAAATTTGAAAAGGGTTTTAAAAGTAACCAGAATTTCCAATAATTGAATTGGAATGGATTTGAATCGAAATTGTCTTTGGATTATTTCGATGTTGGATTTCGTGATTATACAGATATTGTTATGGAAATTTGAAAGATATATATATCGTTATTTCCAATACGATATTTGTTGGTCGTAGAATTTGATATGGTTTATAAGCCGATATATTTTCTATTCAGAGCCTTGTATTTAATATCAAATGTGATTTGGGTTTGTCGTTAATGGTGTCTTCATTAACACTGTTCTTAAGCCCAGTTGAGAAAAAGATTAAATCTTTTTATTTAGATTTAATGAAGTGTACCAATTAAATAATATTTAATTGGAATTGAATTCGAATTGATTCTTGGGTTTATCATGAACGGTGTTTTAAATAACACTCGTTCTTTAACCCGATAATTAATAGAATGTGATTTTGGGTCGTCGTGAATGGTATCTTCAATAATACTGTTCTTAGACCCAACGAAGTTAAGAAAATCAGAAACTAACTGGAGATTAGTTAAGTTGAACGGTTTCTTGGGTATTGATCTGATGTTGGTTTCGGCCTTCGGGGTTAATATTTTTGGAATTGCTCACTTGCTAATTTATGGTTAGGGACTGATTGAAATGAGATGTGATTTTGGGTTTATCGTGAACCGTGTTTTAAATGACATGGATTCTGTAACCCAGTTAAAGATTAAAACTAAGTGGAGTTTTAATGAATCTTTAATTAGATTGAAAAGATCGGGAATGGAGTATCACCAGTTTTGCTCTAGGCGATAGTTAAATCTTTAATTAGATTTAAACGTGAAATAGTAATTGAATTTACCGATAACACCGTGGTGTTAGATATGAAGTATAACCAGTTTTACTTCATGGGATGAATAGGTTGGGATTGGGAAATTAAAACAAATGATTACTTCGGTAAGGTTCGTTAATCCGGACTAGTTGAATTGATATTCAAAAGAAGATTAAAGAATAAATTCAAGGAACTTATTTTTGATAAAATTAATGGGAACCTTTCCCTATGAATGTGAAATTCAGAAACTAACTGTCGGTTAGCTAAGCAGAATGGTTTTCTGGATATTGATCTGATGTTGGTTTCGGCCTTCGGGGTTAATATTTGGGGAATTATTCTCTTGTTAATTTACGGTTAGTGACTGATGAATTGAAATGAGGCGTATGTTGTGTTTGTGTAACACTTGTTTTTAATATACGCGAGTTATTCGGAAAGACCGGGTTTATCCCATTCTGAATAACTGATACGACGATAAGTCGAAGATGAAGACGATGGTAGAAGACCGGAGGTCTTCACGTCGTTTGGATAATTACTGATGATCTTGATTGGGCCGTACACCCAAGAGGATGGAAACCGTTGCTGATCGTCCAGACGTACTTGGAGATCGATGGATATGCGGGGTACTAGGTGCCCCCGGTTTCGTTCAGACCCAGAACGGACTTGTAAATGGACTGTGTGCTTGACATCGGATTTCATTCTGTGTGACTGATATCGGTTGCATAGAGTGGTTTGCCTGTGTGGCATGCTAAGATGCAAATGATCAAGGCTTCTATTGAAAAGCAAAGTCTTGTGGTTGATGATCAAAGCACGACCTTTGTGGCATACCTTTGTATAACGTGAATTCGCGAGCCTCTCGCCCCGGTTGTGAACCAGAAACAGGAGAGGACATCAGGGAGGGCATGCGTTTCCTTCTAGTCAGAAGTAGCGTCAGTGGTTTTACACGCCCTGACGAGTTTGACTTATGTGGTTGCTGCTGTTGCGAGGCGCCTCGGTTTGATCGGACGATCCGGGTCCGATGGAGTCATTTGTTGGCTCATTGATGCCCCAAAGAGCGGGGAGACGTATTGTTCATGCATAATAATCCAAATCGGTGGACCGGCCCTGACGATCCAAGGGGCTGTTGCGGTTGTTCCTGAGACACGGGCTAGAGCGTCTCGAATCGGTAGAGGACTATCTTTTGCCTCGGTTCACAGACGGAAATCCAATTTCCAAATACGTGACATTTGCGGTTTTGATTGTAGAGCGTAGTATGGCGACATGATATATGGTATCCATGCCGTCTATGATTGATATTTATGATTTGAAGTTGTTTTATACACTATGCACTTATAATAGTATCAAATGATTTGTTTTAAACGTACTAAGCTTGTTTGGCTATTATAAGGGAAAACCCTATCCCCCGGCTTGCGTTGCATTGCATGATAGGACCTGGGTCTTATAATAGCTTCATTTTTCTTTATTTTAGCATTGCGTTGTTTGTTTTATGCACTGGTATTCTTGGGAGGAAACCCGTTCCGCGTTAGCGTCGTGGTCCCTTGATTTACCTAACTTTAAAATAAAGATTAATAACTGTTGTAGTTCTCACACCAGTCCCATGACTGACCTGGAGTTTATTGTTTTAACCTAAGCTATGCGTGCCCTTATTTTCGACACGGGCAGCTAGTAGTTTTGGTTTTGCAGATTTATATTCACAGGATCCTAGTTTACAGCTGGAACAATACTCGGAAAGCTTTGTATCCGTGTATTACTTCTAGTTGTGTATTGTATTATTTTCCGCTGCGATGTATTTAGATGTAATTTAAATCTCTGATATTTCTGTGTAATATTTATTCATACTCTGTATATTCTTGTATTCTGATGGAATTGTTGTAATATACAATGAAATGTTCTCCCGTCTGCGTTCTGATGTGGCTTGTTCTCGAACTATCTGCGCTTTCCTCACCGGGGAAGTTACGGGTCTTTACAACTGGTATCAGAGCTTTGGTTTACAAAGCTCAGAGAACAGGACACACTGGAACCATACGAAAGAATTCATCAGATATTGGATTAGTAATATCCAATTAGAATGACTCGTTAGAGATGGGATCAGTAGTATCCTAGAACGAGTGCGAAGAGTATTTTTTTTAAATGAAAACAATTTTTGTTTTGAAAATTTAAATCAATTATTCGTATTTAATTATTTATTTTATACTGAATTGGGACAATCCAATATATAAAGATTTTGCATATATGTCTTGCAAACGTGTATTCGAAGTTTTAATGTACTGGATAGTTATAGAATCGCACTCTAGTGCCCGGGGATAATTCTGGTGACGGGGCACCATCGCCAGTATTTATTTTCGAGTTTCGAAAGTGAGATTTCTATATAATTCCAATTGACTGGTGTGAGAACCGAAACTAGATAGGGCTTATTGTTGTGATTTGGCATCAAAAATCAGATTTTTGACTATGTATCAAAGTTATGAATTTCAAAAGCTAATCAACTAATTGATTGATGGTTGTGTTGTTGATTATTGGTTGATTTATTAAAATTTGTACCATATAGCCCAATTGAACCAAATAGTGAATTGTATTGAAATTTGGTCGCATTTGCTTGCATATACATGTACTTACATTGAACAGGTCATTGCAAGGAGGCTAGACCAGAGAATAAAATTTGTTTGCCCGACAAATAGGTACATGTTTACCATAATTTACTGATTTGTTTGGATGATGATGATTTTATGAGCTGATTGGCTAGCCGCTTGGCCTTTTCTTTTTGAGATCAGAGGGCCTGTATGACAATCTCGGGATTTTCCCGGTGCTCCCGGTGCAGGGGAGGTTATGGCGAAATTTTTCGAAATTTTAGGGTGTTAGCCAAATTTTTGAAAAATTTGAAAAGTTCTTAGAAACTGAAAAGTTGAAGAACTTAAGCCGTAATGAAAATATGGAAAGTTGAGTTGATTAGTTAAACAACTTTCGGCTTCGTTCCTTTTCGGGGACAAAAAGTTTTAAGTGGGAGAGATTGTAATAAACCGGAAATCTGAGCCAATTAAAAAATTTTATTTTGGCAATTTTCGGGAATTTTGATTATTTAAAATGAATTATTTTAAAATAAAAACGATGAGAAATTTATTTTGAATAGATTAGAACGTATATATATTATATCGATCGTCGTTAGAATATAAATATTTATTTTAAATTAAAAAAAGGAATTGAAAATGGCGTGGTAGTTCGATAATTCGATTTCAAACTTCAATTGAATGTACCGGGTGCAAAATAAACCGGATTTTAGTGAAACCTAAAATAATGGAATCTAATTGAGAATATCTTTCCAACGAATCCGAAAAATTGAAATTTCATAGAGGGGATAAAAAGATATGTCCAGTTGAAATTCTAGAATAGTCGCTATGGAATTTCGGCCCTTAAAAATAGCCATTTTGCAAATGACCTCGGATTTCGACGAAACCATGTCAAATTATTGCTAGGTTTCAAATTTCATAATTTTTCGAATCAATATGTGAGCGTGGAAAAGGAAAACGCGTTTGACCAGTTTTAGTTGATTTTAATCGACTGGAATTTGGCCATTTTCAAACGGTCTCAGAATTCGACGAAATTAGTTTTGTTAGGACCATGCCGTCAATACGAAGCTAGAAAATATTTTTCGGGAATTTTTCGAGTTAGTATGTGGCCCCAGTAAATTGAAATGCGCGTTCAAATTCAATATATGGAGTTATATGTTGATTTTGACGAAAACAGATCGAAACGATCGAATCAGCTTACGATACATATCCCATTGTGTTCGGAATGGGGGTAATTAGCTATGGACGACAAGCGGTGGGCCTCGTTTAGAGGTCGAATAAAAAAGTCAACTTTTTGAAATAAAATAATATAAAAATTTAAAACTTCCTCTCCCTTCTCTCTCTATATTATCTGGCCCCCCCTTTTTTCGTTCATTCTGTCGAGAAAAAAAATAAAAAAAGGGGGAAATCGCGCTCAGCCGATTGTCGACGTCGCCACCACCGGACTCTGGCCTTCGCCAGCGCCGCTCTTCAGGCGCACCGCCCCATCCCTCCGCACCTCCTCCATCGACCTCGAAACCAACCCACCTCCCCCTGTTCGAGCGCGCAAATCCCCAGGCCCATATTCATTGAGCCACCCCCGCACTACTGTAAACTGCCAAACCCTTGCCGACGCAGCACAGGCCCGCCGCTCCCCCTGTCCAGCACCGCCTCCCGCTCCTCTGCCCTGCTGACGAGCGCGACAGCCCCCCCTCGCTCTTGGATCTGAAAGAAAAAGGTCATGAGTTTTAATTCATTTATTTATTTAATTTTATGCTATGATTTTATGAAAATAATACTATGATGTTCATATATAAACGCTTTGATTTTTATATGTAAACAACGACGGAAAAGCTTTGATTTTTATATGTAAACAACGACGGAAAAGCTTTGATTTTTATATTATAGAAAGATTAAAAATATGATTTTTATATTATAGAAAGATTAAAAATATGATTTTTATATTATAGAAAGATTAAAAATATGATTTTTATATAACAAAGAATATAAAAATATAATTTTTATTTGAACAGCATGAAAAGAACTGCAGTGGAATTGCAAGCAAATCCACACGGTTCAACAGTTCAGAAACAAAGCACGGCGGAGTGGAACCCCAAAGGTGAGAACTTCTCACTTTAATTTTTCTTTTCTAGTTATAATATATACTAGGATGTAGACGGTGTTTAGTAGCACCCGACACCCGTCGTCCACAGACCATGGACGGCTTGTATGCTTGTTTGTTTGATTTTGATGTGTAGTTGATTGTGTGATGTGAAATGAAATAAAATATTTATATAGTAAAACATATTTTATAGTTAAAAATAGAATTTTTAACGTGTATTTGAAAGGAAATAAAAATAAACAAATCGGACGATTTGTTTATATACACACATTTGACTGATATTGATTGGGACAATAAATTTTACACATCGCCCAACTGCACAAATAAAATCTGTGTTTGATTGTTTGAAACCCCACACGTGTATTGGGATGATATTTGACGTACACTAATCCCGATTGTTTAGTTGTATGTCGATCGATTGATTGACAGGCTGTTATAAGCGTTGAATATTTATATTTGATGCTTATACAGTGTAGAATGCACTTTGGATGATGGTTGATTATTCATCGTTGTTATTGTATACATGTGCTGTAGAAAATCCATAATTATATTGTAATTGATTGGGCCTCATTCCCTATTTGAAAAAGAAATATTTGAAAAAGAAATATTTGAAATAGAAATATTTGAAATAGAAATATTTGAAATAGAATATTTGGAAATAGAAATATATGAAGCCGTGTTGATTAGATTGACGCCATTTTGATGTGAACGATATTTATATCAATTTTATTCATTTTATAATGAATATCAAAAGTGATTTCAAAATCTGATATTTTGAAAAGAATTGAAATTCAAACTAAAACTGAATAGAAATGAATTCGAATTGAAATTGAATAAAAATGAATTCGAATTGAAATTTAATAGAAAGGAATTCGAATTGAAATTGAATTGAATTGAAAACGAACTGAAATTGAAATAAAAATCGATTTGAATTTAAATCAATTTGAAATGAATTTACAACGAATTTATAAGGAGAAATTCAATTTTGATTTGAATTTGAAAGGAAGTTGGAATTGTTTTGAAAACGAATTTAAAAACGATTTATAGAATACGTTTTAAAAAGGAAATCGACGAAGTATATATTATATATATTATATATATATATATATATATAATATAATGGCCTGAATAGAACGCGCCGCGCGGCGGTAGTTCGTGAATTTCGACCATTGACTTCAAATGGATATTGCGGGAGATCCGACCGTCAGATTCTCCTAAAACCGGAACCGTTGGATTCATATCGAAAAGAGCTTCCTAACGAATATTATAAATTTGAAATATAACGGTTGGATTTGGAATTATGTCCAAATCAAGTTTAGAAAAGGTTGCTGTAAGTGGAGTTCGATGGCCGTTGGTGGAAATCGACTGTACGGGCCTTGATAAAATTATTAAAAAAATCAATAATTTGTGTAAAATCATAAGAAATGATTTGAGAAGAATTGGGATGAAAAACTCCATATTTGAAAAGATAAAAATAGATTTTTATCAAAATGAACTAGTTTTGAACTAGAATTATAATTCTATTTATTTTTAAATAAATAAATTGAATTTGAAAAGGGTTTTAAAAGTAACCAGAATTTCCAACAATTGAATTGGAATGGATTTGAATCGAAATTGTCTTTGGATTATTTCGATGTTTGATTTCGTGATTATACAGATATTGTTATGGAAATTTGAAAGATATATATATCGTCATTTCCAATACGATATTTGTTGGTTGTAGAATTTGATATGGAATATAAGCCGATATATTTTCTATTCAGAGCCTTGTATTTAATATCAAATGTGATTTGGGTTTGTCGTGAATGGTGTCTTCATTAACACTGTTCTTAAGCCCAGTTGAGAAAAAGATTAAATCTTTTTATTTAGATTTAATGAAGTGTACCAATTAAATAATATTTAAATGGAATTGAATTCGAATCGATTCTTGGGTTTATCGTGAACGGTGTTTTAAATAACACTCGTTCTTTAACCCGATAATTAATAGAATGTGATTTTGGGTCGTCGTGAATGGTATCTTCAATAATACTGTTCTTAGACCCAACGAAGTTAAGAAAATCAGAAACTAATTGGAGATCAGTTAAGTTGAACGGTTTCTTGGGTATTGATCTGATGTTGGTTTCGGCCTTCGGGGTTAATATTTTGGGAATTGCTCACTTGCTAATTTATGGTTAGGGACTGATTGAAATGTGATGTGATTTTGGGTTTATCGTGAACCGTGTTTTAAATGACATGGATTCTGTAACCCAATTAAAGATTAAAACTAAGTGGAGTTTTAATGAATCTTTAATTAGATTGAAAAGATCGGGAATGGAGTATCACCAGTTTTGCTCCAGGCGATAGTTTAATCTTTAATTAGATTTAAACGTGAAATAGTAATTGAATTTACCGATAACACCGTGGTGTTAGATATGAAGTATAACCAGTTTTACTTCATGGGATGAATAGGTTGGGATTGGGAAATTAAAACAAATGATTACTTCGGTAAGGTTCGTTAATCCCGACTAGTTGAATCGATATTCAAAAGAAGATTAAAGAATAAATTCAAGGAATTTATCTTTGATAAAATTAATGGGAACCTTTCCCTATGAATGTGAAATTTAGAAACTAACTGTCGGTTAGCTAAGCAGAATGGTTTTCTGGATATTGATCTGATGTTGGTTTCGGCCTTCGGGGTTAATATTTGGGGAATTATTCTCTTGTTAATTTACGGTTAGTGACTGATGAATTGAAATGAGGCGTATGTTGTGTTTGTGTAACACTTGTTTTTAATATTTGCGAGTTATTCGGAAAGACCGGGTTTATCCCATTCTGAATAACTGATACGACGATAAGTCGAAGATGAAGACGATGGTAGAAGACCAGAGGTCTTCACGTCGTTTGGATAATTACTGATGATGTTGATTGGGTCGTACACCCAAGAGGATGGAAACCGTTGGTGATCGTCCAGACGTACTTGGAGATCGATGGATATGCGGGGTACTAGGTGCCCCCGGTTTCGTTCAGACCCAGAACGGACTTGTAAATGGACCGTATGCCTGACATCGGATTTCATTCTGTGTGACTGATATCGGTTGCATAGAGTGGTTTGCCTATGTGGCATGCTAAGATGCAAATGATCAAGGCTTCTGTTGAAAAGCAAAGTCTTTTGGTTGATGATCAAAGCACGACCTTTGTGGCATAGCTTTGTATAACGTGAATTCGCGAGCCTCACACCCCGGTTGTGAACCAGAAACGGGAGAGGACATTAGGGAGGGCATGCGTTTCCTTCTAGTCAGAAGTGGCGTCAGTGATTTTACATGCCCTGACGAGTTTGACTTATGTGGTTGTTGCTGTTGCGAGGCGCCTCGGTTTGATCGGACGATCCGGGTCCGATGGAGTCATTTGTTGGCTCATTGATGCCCCCAAAGGGTGGGGAGACGTATTGTTCAGGCATAATAATCCACATCGGTGGACCAGCCCTGGCGATCCAAGGGGCAGTTGCGGCTGTTCCTGAGACACGGGGTAGAGCGTCTCGAATCGGTAGAGGACTATCTTTTGCCTCGGTTCACAGACGAAAATCCAATTTCCAAATACGTGACATTTGCGGTTTTGATTGTAAAGCCTAGTATGGTGACATGACATATGGTACCCATGCCGTCTATGATTGATATTTATGATTTGAAGTTGTTTTATACACTATGCACTTATAATAGTATCAAATGATTTGTTTTAAACGTACTAAGCATGTTAGGCTATTATAAGGGAAAACCCTATCCCCCGGCTTGCGTTGCATTGTGTGATAGGACCTGGGTCTTATAATAGCTTCATTTTTCTTTATTTTAGCATTGCATTGTTTGTTTTATGCACTGGTATTCTTGGGAGGAAACCCGTTCCGCGTTAGCGGCGTGGTCCCTTGATTTACCTAACTTTAAAATAAAGATTAATAACTGTTGTAGTTCTCACACCAGTCCCATGACTGACCTGGAGTTTATTGTTTTAACCTAAACTCTGGGTGCCCTTATTTTCGACACGGGCAGCTAGTAGTTTTGGTTTTGCAGATTTATATTCACAGGATCCTAGTTTACAGCTGGAACAATACTCGGAAAGCTTTGTATCCGTGTATTACTTCTAGTTGTGTATTGTATTATTTTCCGCTGCGATGCATTTAGATGTAATTTAAATCTCTGATATTTCTGTGTAATATTTATTCGTACTCTGTATATTCTTCTATTCTGATGGAATTGTTGTAATATACAATGAAATGTTCTCCCGTCAGCGTTCTGATGTGGCTTGTTCTCGAACTATCTGCGCTTTCCTCACCGGGGAAGTTACAGGTCTTCACATTTTCATAATTTCACATTCCAAATATGAAATGACCTCTGGTTGGTTCAACCCAACCTCATAATCCATTCCAATCAATATTGGTGAATTCAATTTCCCATATTATGATAATTTAAGAAAATTATCACCTTTTTTATAAAATATATGGGCAAAATGATTTAAAATAAAAAAATTATATCAAATTACAAATACGCGCACTCGTATATACAATCAACTCAATCTAGGGCATCACTGACCCCATCTCTATCGAGTTATGCCACAGAGCCAAGGTTATCACTAAACCAATAGCTCTGATACCACTGTAACGACCCAGGGATTTTCGGCACTGAAAATCGACATAAATACCTTTACTGTAGCTCATGCCGACCTTCCAAACACCGAAAACACTGGATAGTTATTAGAAAGAAATTAGAGGGTGAGATAAGAAAGAAAGAAGTATTATAATAGAAGAAGAAGAAGAAGGACAACACAACACAGAGTCTCACATCGCAGCGGAACAAATATAATACAGAAATAAATCTTTATTGAGAGCTTTAAAAATACATACAATATCAGAGTACACCACACAACGGGACAGTTATAGTAAACCTGTTACCTTATACAACACATAGAGGAATAGTAGCTATAAATATCATGCGTCTGAACATCTCTAGCTCGTCTCTGGACTTCACAGCATTCGATAACCTGAACTTGTAAACCCTGGGCTAGCCCGAGCATTTACAAAACATCGGGTCAGTCTGGTGAACCAGAGTGAGATATACTCTCACATTATTTAGGGTATCACACAAATATGATTTTAAAGTTAAAATCTTTCAAAGAAAAGGATAATCGCAAGACCAAATCCACACAGACGGTTTTTACCTTACGATAACCCAAAACAATTTTGAAATCAATATCTTGTCTGATATTATAATAATGTCTGAATACAAGTAAATAGAATCTAGTAGAACGCTTGCATCTCATGCTCTACATATATAGTATAAAAACAAAACCGCGGGCGCTTATTGGAGATTGGATTCCGACTATGACAATATATGGGACCACCTGCCGATAGTGTATCTCTAGAGGAGAATACACTGGGTTCAACAAGAACGTCTTGCAACCCGGCCCTCAAATGACCGACCACTCATTTCGCTTGAGTGTATCGAATGTATATCACCAACGGTTGGGAGCTACCCACCGTCTTCCCGAAAAGGGACAACATCGTAATAGATTTAAGAACAAAAGGATTTTCTCTAGATAGGTGATTATACACCCTAATGGGAGCGACCCACATAGCCATGCTTCCTGCCCGATTTTTTTGTCATTTAACAGTTTTGAGGCTTGAGGCCAGAATTTACTTTGAAACATCTGATCACCATTCACTTTGAAACATCTGATCACCATTCACTTTGAATGCCACATCGTCAAATCCATCAGATATCACTTATTTACGTCCACAAAAATACTCTGCGGTTTAGCTAAGAGAATGTGTACAACCTTCTCCGCCATCACAAAAATATGTTTGAAGAAATCAACGTACGTAATTCCTTTGGAAATACTCTGTCAAACATCCGTCCATACAAGTCATCCAGGAGCAGGATGAACCAAAGGTACTCCCCTACTGCGTCTCATATAGGAATCACCCCGTGGATTTAGTAGCGAGAAGTCCTTGCGACCCGTAAATTCCAATCACGACAGAACCACAGTTTATCTCTTGGCCGTTAAACCAGAGATTATGAGCAGTTCTTCCGTTTATGAATATCTACGTTCTTCAATGCTCCATCTCGATCATCTTCTGATATCTTCACGTATTTGTTGGTCGGAATGATTTTCGAATATAAATTCAATCCCGGCCTTTCTGTACCAACAATCATATTGGACAGCTTTGATAGTCGGTGATTTAACTATCAAAATAAACAGTGTTTCAATCATGAAAACCCAGGGAGTTCACTGGTTTAGTATTCAGCACCAATTGGCCCTTTTAATTTAAAACAAATGTAAATTCAAAACTCTTTAATCTCTCGATATTAAAAATCTAGTTTTCTCGCTTCTTATTTAACATAAGGTTATTCTTTAAACAAAACCATCTTTATACTTAGGAAAACCATATATTATATTCGGTTTTCTATTTCTAACTTTCAAAACATTAGCCACATTATTATATAGTATTTGGAAATCACTTTAACTTATTTCTCATATAATAACATTACAAAATATCTTCTATTTCATTATTTGAAAACACTAACCAACGCTAATTTTTTTATAGAATGAAACTCAACTTTATGACTCCTTTCTAACTTGAAGATACCGTTACACAACCCCTTTTTATTTCCCTTTTCACTTTGAAATTCTTATTATATTTTCCAAATCTTCATCACCAATGTTGCGGTATTTTTTTCTCAACTGAAATAATAAACCTTACTAATCGCTTTTACCATTACAACTTATATCATCCTCAGAAAATCCTGAAGTCGTTCAAGTTGGGGTATTTTACTCTCCTCTCAGACCTTGATCAACAACGTTCATACCTTAAGATTAATATAAGTTGTAATCCAAAACCACTACTTCATTCCAATCTCAAGTCAAATTTCATTTAACTATTATATTCAAAAATACGATTTCAAACCCTTCTTATTATTTTGAAATTCTCTTTCTCGGATTTAACCATCTTTCTTAATTCAATAATTAGCACTTCTTTATAAGACACCACTTTTTAACCTTTTTCCTTTTTAAACCATTTCATTTAAAAACCAGATTTGGTTACATAAACTTATGACCCCCTTCTTTATCCAAATTCACTTCTTCAAATCTCTTTTCAATTTTATTTCCTTATTCGCCCCTTTACAAATTTGATTAGTCATCAGATTTGACTTTAAAAATCAATTTACACTTAATTATAACATAAATGTTTATTTCCTTTAAATAAAGTTTGTTCAAAATATATATTTCAAAATTCATCTTTAGTTATAAAATAAATTTTAAAATTTCAGCTCTATCGATTTACATGACGGTAAATCGATATAAATAAAACAATTTCCTTTTAGGCCATTTACTGCCGATTACTCAACCAATATAGCCCATTGGTTAAAACCAAACACAGGGTGTATTTCCAATCCATGACCAATGTCAAATCAATCATCCAAACATGACAGTTCATATGATAATATGAAAATAAATAATATATTTGAGGAATCCGGTTGGATTCCTCCAACCTGTCCTTCCCTGTATTCAACTGATTATCTCCAACAGTTCAAACAATTCAAACAGATCAAACAATTCAAACAGTTAAACACGTTTATAAATAAACGTGACCAATAAGGTAAGTTACCTTTATTGGAACCAATCGTTAAAATAACGATTTGGTATTTTACTGAAATTAAACAAGGGTTTAATTTCATCAGTCGTATCAACAAATAAATATAATACTAGCAAACAGTCAACCATAGCAAACAGAGCACACAAAATAAAAACCAATGTTATATAAAATATAAATAGGGAAAAACTAAGTGAGTTTAACTCACCTTGATTTGATTCTGTTGTTCAGACGGTTGAGTTTAATTAAATTAAACGAGTGTTTAATTTAATTAAATCCCAGTTGATTCCAGACTTGTTCAATTATGTCCCTGTCAGTTCCAAAATGGAGCGTTCGGCATTACGGTCCCAACGCCCTTTTTGTTTTGGTCAAATTCTGATAACAAATTAATTAGCTATAAATATTTAAATTAACCAATTTAATTCAGTAATTATCTCTTAACCACTAATTATAATGATTAATTACTATAGACGTATAAAGGTAGCTGACAATACTTCTTCACTGTTTGTTCAATAGTGCTCCGGTCATCTTGCCTGCACATAGTTCAAATTTTAAGTTAATACACCATTTTAATATCATTTTAGTAATACCGTTATAATTTAGAATAACTACTTTCCTTAGTTTAAATTTAATTGGGTAATTACTACTAAATCTCTAGTTAAGGACGCTGCATTGTTGCCCTTCCGCTCCTTGATTTCGAGAAGTTCATGCGAGCACCAAATAGGATTAACAGACCTCACGCCCAACAATAAACATGCCTGCATTAAAACCATGGTTCAAATTAATTCCCTTTCAACTATAAGATAATCGCTAGCTTTAAATTCACTAATTAAGTTTTAAATTACTCGTTTAACTAACTTTAATCAATCACTCATTAACTTCTTAAATAAATAAATAAAAAGCATTAACATGGAACTAAAATAACTTAATTAGACTTAATTAATATCCTAATTAATTACAAATTTACTAAATTAGTTAAACCTTTAAAAGTCAATTTCATTCTGGAAAAAACGGCCGAGCTCTTCCCTTTGAATTCACGGTGGAAGCCTAGAACCAATCCACCAACTTCCTGTTTGTCGTTTTGACCTTCACGCTTTGTCCAATCTCTTCTTTCACCCTTCTGTTCAAGAATGTTACTTCGTTCTCAAAAATAGCCAACTGCATTTTTTCAAAGTCACGGCACATCACCCCTCCTCCATCTTCACTCACGAATGCTCCCCTTCGTTCAATCCCACATCTGGTCCTATACGAACTCACATCGAACCCCATCTTCAACCAATCGCAGGACTGTTCTTCCTGCCGGAGATTCACTTGACGATGCCGAATGGAGCGCCACCAGCCTCTTAACACTCGCCTCAACTCTTGTGCCTTCAGTTGTACCATCTCGCCTGTAAAGGCTCATGAAAGACAAGAGATCTCTGCGGTGTTTCCGGCTACCCCAATAACCAAAAATTTATCATGATAGTCTAACTTGTATCCCTTTACAGTGCATGGAATTCAATTGCAAGCTGCGTCTCCTCCCAACCTCACTTCGTTTTTTTTTTAACTTCCTATACACATTTCACAAACTTTCGCACCTCACTCCACAGTCTCCACTGTCTCACGTTTGGACCATGAAAACTTGACCGAATCTCCTTACTGTTGCCAAACATCCCCATGCGCCGAAACACCACTCCACCCCCTTCAATTTTTTTTTTCAGTAGTTAGGAAAACTGGAAGAGGAAAATGTAGTTTTACGGTTTGGGAAAGAAAAAGTGTACAGGGTATTTAAAGAGGGAGAAACTTGGGTACCACGGATGTAATACCTTGGGAGGCACGGTTTCATGGATGTCCTTTCATTTGCATTACGTTGTCGGCAAGGTTCTCCTACGGGTACAGTTTGGCATGTGCCGTAGATATGCTTGCAGAGGATTCAGCGAGTTTTGATTTTTCGTTGCCATGTGCAAGACTGAGTGCATTTATTTGATTAGTCTTTACATATGCTAGTTGGCTGAAAAGAAAAGAGAATAGGGTTGTCCAGAAATAGGTAGGCTTGTACACTGTTTAGGGTAGGCACGTACTGTTTTTAATTAACCCAATGTAGAAGTAATATATATTATTTTATTATAATATGAAACTTCGTCGCGAAGTAACACGCAGAAACCACCACAAACAACTTCTGTTTACTGATAAAAAAAGATAATCTTAGTGTAAAAGGTATTCCGGACCCAATAGGACAAGTTTCATCGAAATCTGAGGTCGTATGAAAAAATTTCCTTTATAAAACCAGAAATAAACACGCGTTTAATTTTTTAACGATCACCAGATAAATCAAATCAACTTGAAAAATTGCAATCCAATGGAAAAAAATTTATACGAACCCAACGGCACTAATTTCGTCGCATTCTGAGACTGTTTCCCCGGTAGGATGTTTTTGCGCGCACCGCAATGCCATTGTGAACACCAAATTTGTCGATCTCTAAAAATAACAAACTATATACCTATCATAACTCTAATCGACGATACGAACTCAACGGAATTGGTTTCGCAGCTTAATTCGATCATCTTCTCAAGTTGCATCAAATATCTCTCGATTAAATTAACTACGCGCTATAGAAATTTGAACGGGCGTTTTCGGTTGCTGTGGTCACATATGACATCGGTTTGCCACGCCGTTTGATTTTCTGGCAATAATTTAATGATACGGTCCCAATGAAACTAATTTCATTGAAAATAGAGCCCGTTTGCAAAATGGCCATTATAAAGGCCGATAACGATTTTTATAGCGTTTATTTCAAAATTTGATTTGGCCATAACTAACACTCTATAGCACGAAATCTGGATTTTTCTCTTTCATATGAAAATTATCGTCAATACGGTTCCAACGTTTCTTGTTTCGAGAATATCCGGCTTATTTTGTATTCTGTACGGCCAATTAAAATTCAGAATCCAATATCGCGAACTACCGCGCCGCTGTAGCTTTATTTCTAATTAAATTAGAATTTAAACGTTATAACGCCGTCGAATAAATGAAATCGTTAGTGTAATTCCAAAATAATCAATACTTCACCACTTTAACTGCCCGTCCACCTTACACTGCCAATTCAACATTTTCCAATATTTGAAAATAAAATATTATTATATTATTTAATTAAATAAACAAATTCAAAAATAATTGGTAAAATCCAAAAATTTAAATTCAAACAATATTTTAAATAATTCAAATAATTAACCAGAAAAATACGGGTCGTTACAATCATCGTCATCATAGTCATAGAAATAGTATCGAAGAAGTGTGTCCGATCAGAGGTGCTACCTTAATTAGTCATGGTATAGCTTCTGTTTAGTCATTTTAATTCTAACCTAAAGTTCAGGGCTATTTCGTCATCGTTCATCTTCTTCAATCCAACAATTTCCTTCAAGTCATCATATTTCATTATGGATACGTCATAACGTTCACAGTTGTTAAAGTCGTATCGACACTGACATAGAGTATGCCATTTGTCGACTCCGGTCTCTTTAACAAGCAACGTTTACATTTTCCACATCGGTTGGTTCTTTTACCATTCACAAAAGTTTGCCTTTCATATCAAAATATCGTACTTTGTTTCGAACACAAATTTATATTCAAAATAGAATATAATTTCATATCAACATATTTTAATCATTCTCAAAATTGATTATATTGTGATCAAACAATAATTCAAAAATCAATTTATATTCAAGTAGAATATATTTCGTGTCAACGATTATACTTATATCAAATCGATTTATGTACGAAATCCATTCATATTCACATAGAATATATTCATAGCTCATTTAAATCCTTTACAAGATAAATTTATATTCGAATAGAATATAATTCACATTTTCCATATTTACAATTGGCTTAGAAATCGATTCATATTCAAAGAGGATATAACTTTGTATCAACTCCATTTGAACCAATGGTTTAAGTCCAAACATTTTCCATTCGGAAGAAATTTAAAATTTCTAAAGTATACTTAAGAAAATAGGTGCTTATAAGGAATCTTTATGTAATATATATATATATATAATACAATAGTTAGAATGAAATACGATAATTTAAAACACTATGTATATACATAATAAAAAAAAGTTTCACTAATTAATTTAAGAAATAAAATATAAGGAAAATTTAGTTATAACAAAATAGTTTTATAGGTAAAAGTTTAATAAATAAATTTTTAAGAAAGAGATAGTTATTTGAAATCAAACAGTGTAAATATATATACAATAAAATTCTCTAACTAAAATAGTTTCATTCTTCCGAACTTCAAATACTTGAACTTAAACTCCAGTCTCAATGGAGTTCATAGCCCACTATCTGTTACAAACACCATTTCAAACCCATATTTCCATTTAAAGGATTCAAACCATATTCATATTAAGTTTTAAAACAACTCCGAGTATCCTCGATCAACATTATTCAAAAATTAAATTCAATAAGAATTTATTAAATTCGAGTCTACCCAATTATTGAGATAATCCCAAATCATATTCACATTTCAATTTAAAACTTCCATTTTGTTTTGGAATAATTTCCTTAACCATTTCATAATCATTTAAAGTTCAGGTTTAAAGGAAATATAATTTATCAAAAATCGACACGTTTCATTTAAATAAAATTTCCATCGAATAGAATTTCAAATACTTTAAAAATCATTTACCCAACCGATGTCCGTATATAATTTGCTATCCTATGGCCAAGTGATTTTTAATTTTTCGATATTTCAGGTATGGATGTATATCATTTCAATCCAAATCAGGGTCACAAATATTTATCATTTCAATCTGTGTTCTTAATTCATTTTAAATCGATCAATCCTGGGTTAACTCGATGCCCGTAACATCAAGGGTAAAATGGAATTAATCGTCACAATAAACATGCAATACAATATACTGAATATGGAGCATTTGCAGTGTCAACATCAATTCAGTAATAAATTTCAACCAAAAATCCATTACAACCATTCCATCCAATTAATCAGTATTAATCTGTTCCAATGATTATCGAGGATCATAATTTCCAATTAGAAATCTAATTAAATTAAATAACTAATTATCGATCTAATTTGCATGTTAACACACTTGTATATCAAATTTAAGCAACCAATTCAACAGCCAATCACAACCACTCAACCAAACTTATTTCATAATTTAATT
The DNA here is from genome assembly GCA_030737875.1 of Allium sativum. Lineage (NCBI taxonomy): Eukaryota > Viridiplantae > Streptophyta > Magnoliopsida > Asparagales > Amaryllidaceae > Allium > Allium sativum. Next base: position 340,582,028 of record CM060912.1, read on the forward strand.
CAATAAATATGGGAATAATTCAATTATTCGTAAGTGAGAAAATCACTCACCTTTGGGTCTTTAGTGGATCGAACGTCCAACCAAAGCCCCAAATTTTTCTGTCTCCAAATGCAGCCAAACATGTCTTAGAATGTCCGCAATCTCGCCACGGTCCCAACGCAGCGAACCGCGTTCAAATCCGACCTCGCATGTGGAAGTTATGGACATTAGAACGTTCAACACATGTATATATATTATTTAATAAACACATCCAACCATTCACATATTGACACGTCATCCCTCCCTCCAAACCTCCTTCCTGCTCCTCTTTCCTTTACAGCACTCGACGCACAAAAAAGAACCCATCAGCCTTGACTTTGATCACCAAATTCCACCAACTCCGGCAACGAGACCCATCGAGACCACCGCCAATAGCAAGCTCACCTCGAGGTGCGTCCGATGACCTCCTCCATCACACCTCCGGAGGTCCCTTGATCGTGCCCCACCCAACCCTAAAATCGTCGTTTCGAGCAACAATACACCAAATTCCGGCAAACCTTCAGCTTATACCACCAGTGAACCCCACCGTCGTGCCCTGGAGGACCTCATCTACAAAACCCATCTTCCAGAATCTCCGATTATAGCCTAAATCAAAAATCCCAAATTCAACCTCTAGGGTTTCGATTTCCAGAAACTTTGACTATCAATTCCGGTCATATCACTGCTTGCATGCAAAAACGAATTATAGATCTGGATGAAATCTTCGATTTGGTATATAATTTTTGGATATTTGGAGGAGATTTGATTTTTATTTAATTTTTTGATTTTAAACTAGGGTTTCTGAAATTATTTCTGCCATTAGCAAGAGATATAAGAAGGAAATGTACGTACTGAATGAGAATGAGCTGATGAGGTAGGAAATGGATTTTGTTTATATATGTGTATAGTCCCAATATGAGAAACACTCAATTATCCAATTCATTGATTCCTTTCACACTTTCTCTGGCATAGTCAAACGACAAGTCTGTTTGTAACGCAAATTGAAATTCTACCATAGTTCATCGTTCTGGATCAAATGGCGCTAGTTTCGTTGAATTCCGAGACAATCGCCAAAATAGTAAATTTCACAGTTAAATTAAATAAATAAAATATTCAATTATTCGTTAAACTAGTTCAATTCAATTTAACTATTCAATAATTCCATTTAAATCTAATTATAACTTAAATAAATTTTTAAAAATAAATTTCACACATTTTTAAATCTTAATTTGATTATTTGAATTTTGATTTGAATTTCAGTTATAACTCAATGACTTAAAATTCCACCATTTCCAATTTAAATTTGAATTCTACTTTTAAATTAACCCACTTAAATTAAATTTAATTATTAAATATTGAATTTCAAATTACAGCCTTTCTAAATAAAACTAAATTTGAAAATCTATTTATATACTCAATTCAAAAAATTACCATCATTAAAAATTAACAAAAATTTGATTTTTATCTAATATTATTCCATTTATTTATTTTAAATCTAAATTTAAATATACTGAAAATTATGGGTTGTTACAGAGGGGCCTTGTACTAGGTAGGGGACACGTCATGCTTTACTGATCTGGATTGTAAGGTTCAAAGGTGGAAGGTGGGTATGGGCACGTTCCGGCAGAGTCATGAGCATGCACGGGTCCGATGAGTGAAACTAGTCGCTGTAACACTAGCGAGTAGATCTGTGTCTTACAAGTTGACGGATTAGGGACTGATGACCCCCACTACCGTAGCTAGCATAGGATATTTGCGTAGTAGGGAGCCGGTCACATGGGTAGTAATTAGGGCAATGCCTAATAATGATATTCTTGTAATTGGTGCAGAAGCTTGTTTTAAGGATATGAATGAGAAGCGTACATGATCTTTTCCCTGCCTTGTTATCTTGTTATCTCGTTATCATGTTATCTCATTACCATGTTATCTCCTTTACTTCGTACTTGTTTATTTTACTGTAGTTTTATGTTCAACATTATTTATCTATCTTGATACTTTCTATCCTTATCATATTGCAGAAAATCACTGGTACTCGCTAGACTTTATGTCTGACCTATCTTGTTTTCCCTTCCCCCTTTTCCTTTTCCTCCCTCAGGTTCTAAGAGTGGGGGTGAACAATAGCTGTGATCGTGATTCTATTCTTCTTGGACTTGGATTACTTTCATTTCCATGTATTTCTTCAGTTTATTTATCTATGTTTATTGTTATGACATATGAGGGATATTGTTTATGGTTTTTGTACTCTAATGATGATGTATGAGACATATACTTATGGTTTTGACATTGATGGTTTATTTGAAAAAAATCTAATGCCATATTTTATTTGAAATAATGAAACACCCCACCTCCGTTAGGGTCACTCTCAAAGGGAATGCCCAAATTTTGGTGGAGGTTTATAAGTATAAGTCACAGATACACAAGACATATATAAGAACACATATTTTTGAACAGCGGAAAATGACAACAACTTTTATTTCACTGAAATACATGTTACACAAACCATGCCATAATTGTCTTACAATACTTCCAAAAACACAACATCTTCATAACTGTCTTGATTACATTATTTAAAGAAGCATAAAAACATAAGTAAACTGCATAAGTCCATTATTGCGGTCCAAAGCCATAGTCCAGACCGAAAAAGATCCAAGCAATACATTCTTTCTCTTCAAGCTGGATGTGAAAACTGGTCAAGCTGCAGTATTCCCTCCCTGTGGACCTGGGGGAGGGGGGACGAAAGAAAAGAAGACGAAAGAAAAGTAGAGTCAGACATAAAGCCTGGGTAAGTCTTGGACTATTCAGTCTATGAATAAAGAATTGGGCATGATAAGTATAAACTGGAAATGGGAAAGCACTATTTAAACTAGGTTAAGTTGTCTAGAGTCGAATGTACTTATCGTACCCCATATTAATCTCTGCATCCATATAAACTAGTTCCCAACAGGCACCCCATAATCAGGGTGAAGTGATTCGTTTCTAATGATTGGCTCCTGCTCGCACAGTTACATGTGTCTTACGGCCCCCGATGTTGTAGTTACCTATGCTGGTCCCACCATGGGGTGTATCAAGTCCCATGGTGGCGGCCCGACACAATCCTAGAATGCACGGGTATGCTACTAGTGCCCAGTGCCTTATTTTTCTGCGCCGGAGTGTGTGCACGCCCGCACTCCGTTAGAACCTACACTGTTGCACCACCGCCGTCGATTTGACCTCTTATAGTCAGCCCAGTAATCGTGCCCCACCCTGCCTAGTTCAGGGTATCCTGATACACCTTGTAGGGTTACTGCTGAAAAGGGTCCCCCGCTACTAGGTTTTCTCTTTCTAGCCAACATGCTAAGTTGGTTAAGTGTTTTGTAAACCTAACCCCCAATCAGTCTGTATAGTTTAGCATGTTCCATTTTGATTAAGTATTAATTCAATTTACTTAATCCTATCAATCCTGACTCAGCCTTAATTGTCTTATTAAAGCCTCGACCTCTCACATTAGACAGGTATTGTTGTGGCTGCCTATTGCCGGTTGGGTCCGAGCTGTCTTACGCCACAACTCAGTCTAACCTCGGGTCCTTATTGGGCTCCGTGTTTAACCACCCACATTGGATAGGTATTGTTGTGACTACTGGACAGCCGGGCGGTTCCGGGCAAGTTAACATCACAACTCAATCCAACCTCGGGTTAAACACATCGTATTTTCTAAATTTACATATTTTGTCTCTTTTCTTTTTATATGTAAATATTTGCGGCCCATTATTCAAATTCATCTTTATTGGGTAAAATTAATTTATACCACTTAATTGTTTTTCAAGGTTGTTGGCATGCGTCAAACATGCCAACACATATGTTCTATATTTTAACCCAATCTTCATTACCCCCGTTTTATACGTTCGCTACAATATAACATATGTTGGGTTTAACATTTATACCCAACTTAGCCACATGAAAAAGGGGAGGCTTATAAAATGGTGCTTATATATTCTAAGTAACATAAAAAGGGGAGTGTGAACGCATGAACTTGCAACATAACGATCTAATTAACATGAATTAGGCACATTTGAACTTGCATTGTAATAACATAAAGTCATGGCATAAACATACTTAAACATGAATCATTCTATTCATATAATCATGGCATAAACATACCTAAACATGAACCATGGTTTTTAATCTATTCATGTAAACTTGCAATTGGAATGTAAATCTAACATAATTATGTGTCACATATATCATCATATGATTTTGATAACAACATAGGCCTAAATCATGTTTTCAGCTAGGCATAACACCAAACATAGTTTAGTCATGTTCATAAAGATGCTTACTTTTGTCTCTAATACAAAAGTATTGTTTTACACTTGAATCACGATGCCAATTCCAACATAAATTCGTATAAACCATAATACTTAGTTGAATCCAATTACACACTAAAAGTGATCATAAAATATGTACATCATATTGGCATAATGGTGAATCATATACTTGCATAAATCTCAAATAAACTATCACAACATATGGTCGTTAACATGAATCATATACTTGCAAATATCCAATAGGCCTAACGTCGTTTTACCACAATATCCCAAATCGATTCAGAATTAGAATCATAGCAACATACAATCATGAATTAAATTAAGTACAATTCCATTTCTCATTTTACATAAATCAAAACTCAATTGTTCATTCACATCGAATAGCACTCTACTTACAACGTATGACAAATCTTCAATTCAGGAATCTGAATTCTGAATTTGGAGATGCTATCCTTTGTTGTAGGCGTTGTTTTGATTTAATTGACGTTGCTTTAAGCTTTCGAATTGTCTCCTAATTGTCTCTCAATTTTGACGGCTATTCCTAGTCTTTCCTCAGTAGCATGACGGTCTCATCTTCATTTTTGTTTGTATGAATTACGGTGAGTCTTAGGTCCTTTTTATAGAATTTGTGAGTTGATTAGGACCGTCGATGGAGCTTGGTTTAATAATAGCCGTTCATCTGAAGGAGAGACCAATCAGGAGCTGACACCTAGCCCTAGTGACAAGGCAAGGCTCAGAGAATCGACCAAGCACAGACCAGGCCAGCCAGGGGGGCTGGGTTCGACCTGGCTCAGGGGCCAGGTCGACCCCCCAGTCGACCCCCAGGTCGACTATGTAGTCGACCTGGGTGCCCCAGGTCGACTACCCAGTCGACCTGGGTAGCCCAGGTCGACTACCCAGTCGACCTGCGTGCCTTGGGCGGGAAAATTCCCGCTCTGGCCAATCTGGCCCGATTTTTGAAATTTAAATCTGATTTCTGAGCTGTTTGAATTTTAAACTGAATTCTGAAACTTCCGGAGGCCATATCTCCCTCATACGGAGTCCGTTTTATGCAAACTCGGACTCTATCTCAAGCAGAATTCCGAGACGAACGCAATGACGTATCCCGTTTCCCTTAATTCTTTGATTTGAAATTAGTTACACTTTATTTTGTGAATTTCGCTGTTATAGAATACACGGGGTGTTACATTCTCCCCCACTTAATAGGATTTCGTCCCCGAAATCTTCAAGTTCAGGAAGAATGTACGTCCTAACACCCAAACAGCCATCTACTCATCCATCAAACACGAGCATCCATTGTCCTTAAAAGACTTCTAATGCTTCATGATCATATGCGAAGTGTGTGTACATGTACTTATCTAATGCAAAATCAGGCAGTCTACTGATTCAGTTGACCTCCTTAATGCAAATTATGTAAGTGCCATGAATCCATTATGTATGCGAAGTTTCCTATTCATGATTCTACATGAGTTCACAATAATTCATATATAAATGCAACATCCATATGACAACACATTAAACTTCAACCATATATGAATATAAATACATATATGCATATGCAATATGAAGTGACTGAGCCGATCTAAAACCTAAATTGTGTGTGTATATGCAACCACGAGCAACCACTAGCAATCACTTGCAACCACATGCAACCATCATCCATAACATGTTTCAATTACATGTTTTCATCCAAAGAGTTTCTACCTAAAAGATAAGATCGAGGAGATATACCTAAAAAGATAGATAAAAGCGCAACTTAAGGAAAAAGAAAGATCAAAGATGTACCCTGGAAAAGAAAAGGGTAGGCTGCGTGTATTCTAGATTCAGTTTCCCTAGTTGCGTCTCCCTCGGCGTCGCTCCACTGAACTTTGACGAGCTTGACTTCATGGTTGAGTAGCTTCTTCACTTCCGTTCCTAATATGCGAGTTGGAACTTTCCTCACGGTTGCTTCGCGTTCCACTTCAGTTTCTTCTAGGATATTTGGCTCTACCACTTCAGCAGATTCATGTAGACATTTTCGGAGGTGCGAAACATGGAAAACGTTGTGAACTCCGGCCAGCTTTTCGGGTAGCTCTAATCTATAGGCCATTTCCCCAATTTTCTCAATAATAGGAAACGGTCCTACGAACCTTGGTGCTAGCTTTACCATGGTTCCAAAACGAACAACGTTCCTTAGCGGAGATACCTTAAGAAAAACTCTGTCCCCAACCTCAAATTCAAGGTCGGTCCTCCTCTTGTCGGCGTAGGATTTTTGTCTGTCTTGGGATGTCTTCATTCTTCTCCGTATTAAGTCTACTTTTTCTGAAGTCTCTCGGATCATATCTGGTCCAAGTATGAGCTTGTTAGTAGACTCCGACCAACAAGTGGGCGATCGGCACGGTCTTCCATATAAAGCTTTGAAGGGCGCCATTCCGATGGTTGCTTGGTAGCTGTTGTTGTAGGCAAATTCCACCAAAGGAAGATGGTTTTCCCATGTCCCTCCGAAGTCAAGGATGCATAGTCTTAAAAGGTCTTCCAAAACTCTGTTCACTCTTTCTGTCTGGCCGTCGGTTTGGGGATGATAGGCTATGCTTAAGCATAACTGTGTGCCTACCGCTTCTTGCAGACTCCGCCAAAACTCACTTGTGAAGATAGGGTCTCGGTCACTAACAATGCTAGATGGTATTCCATGGAGCCAAACAATTTCCTTGAGGTAAAGAGATGCTAGGGATGAGGCAGTTCTTTTACTTTTGACAGGTAAAAAGTGGGCGCTTTTAGTAAGCCTATCCACTATTACCCAAATGCTAGTGTTGCCTCTTCTAGACCTAGGCAGCCCATCAATGAAGTCCATTGAGATGCTATCCCACTTCCACTGCAGGACCTCTAGAGGATGGAGCAGACTGCCAGGCTTTTTCTGTTCCGCCTTACCCTGTTGGCACACCATACACTTAGAAACGAAATCTGCCACATCCTTCTTCATGCCGTTCCAAAAGAAAGTTCTCTTTATGTCCTTGTACATTTTATCCCCGCATGGGTGTATCGTCATCTTGGAGTGATGTGCTTCCTCGAGAACCTTCTTTACTAAATCCCTTGTCTGTGGGACGCATAGTCTTCCGTCTCGCCTTAGCCAACCCTTATCGTCGATGGAGTATCTGTTGAGGTGACTTGAAGTCTCACCCCTAATTAGCCTATCAATCGTTTCCACAAGGTGAGGGTCTTCGCGTTGTGCTGTCCGTTTTGCGTCCACTACAGTCGGGCATACTTCGAGAGATGCTAGCAAGCCCGGTACAAAATCGGAGGAGGGCCTAAAGTCAAAGCTGGCTAAAAACTCTAGGCTTTGTCTTTCAACAAACAGCGGGCTTAGGGTCAGTTTCTTTCGGCTCAACGCGTCTGCCACTACGTTACCTTTGCCCGGAGTGTAGGAGATCTCGAAATCGTACGAGGCAAGAAACTCCATCCATCTCTGTTGCCTCATGTTAAGATCTTTCTGCGAGAAAAGATATTTCAACGATTTATGGTCAGTGTAAAGTTCGAACTTCTCACCTAGGAGATAGTGTGGCCAAGACTTGTGTGCAAAGACGATGGCAGCTAACTCAAGATCGTGGGTCGGGTAGTTCTTTTCATGCACTTTCAATTGCCTTCCACCATAAGCTACTACCCTCCCTTGTTGCGTCAAGACAGCGCCTAGCCCTGTCCTACATGCATCTGTATAAACCGTGAACATCTTGCTTCCATCTGACAACGTCAAAACTGGGGCTGTTGTAAGAGCCCTTTTTAGTCGTTGGAAAGCAAACTCGCAATCCAAGTCCCAATTGAACACTAGATTCTTCTTGGTCAGCTTTGTGAGAGGAGATGATATCTTTGCAAAGTCTCTGATGAATTTCCGATTGAAGCCTGCTAGCCCGAGAAAGCTTCGGACTTCTGTTGCGTTCTTTGGTGTCTTCCAGTCCTGCACCGCCACTACCTTAGCCGGGTCTACAGCTAACCGTTCTTTGGATACTATGTGCCCAAGGAACCTCAGTTCTTCTCTCCAAAAGTGGCATTTGGAGAACTTGGCTTTTAGCTGATGGACTCGCAGAGTTTCCATGATTGCTCTTAGGTGCTGAGCATGCTCTTCTTCATTCTTTGAGAAGATCAAGATATCGTCTACGAAGACCACTACGAACTTATTGAGGAAATCTCTGAACACCCTACTCATTAGTTCCACGAAGTAAGCGGGTGCGTTTGTCAGGCCGAAAGGCATGACAAGCCATTCAAAGAAGCCATCTGGGGTTCTGAATGATGTCTTATCGATACTATTTTCAGCCACCCTTAGCTGGTGAAATCCGGTCGCTAAATCGAGTTGGGAGAAAACAGACGCTCCTACAAGCTGATCAAACAGATCGTCAATTCTGGGGAGAGGGTGCCTATTCTTTTTCGTTAGCTTGTTGAGCTCCCTATAGTCAACACATAGACGGAGTGAACCATCCACCTTTGTAGCGAACACCACTGGAGCGCCCCATTCTGAAATGCTCCTTCTAATGAACCCCTTCTCTAGAAGCTCTTTAATCTGTTTACTGAGCTCCTTTCTTTCCCGTGGAGCCATGTGTCTGACGGGAAACGCAACTGGCTTTGCATTATCTACAAGATATATGCAGAAGTCTATCTCCCGCTTCGGAGGCAAGCCCTTCACCTCTTCGAAGACATCCGGATATTCCAGGACCACTCTAACCGATTGCAAACTCTCAACAGAAGCATCTAGCGATTCAAGATAACTAAGCATAACCGCGTACGAGGGATTACAAGTAATTTCCAGAGTATTACCGAGTTGGGTCAGAAGCCTAACCACCCTTTTCTCACAATCCAGGATGGCACCATTACTAGATAGCCAATCCATGCCCAAAATCAAACCATATCCCGAAAAGCCCAAAACAAAGGCACTACATTTAAATTCTACGCTTAGAATAGAAATTTTCAACCCCACACAGATCATGGATAAATAAGCTAGGCCCCTAATTGGATTTGAAACAATTAAGGGGTCCTCTACCATTCTAGTTTCTAGGTGCAGAGATTCTACTAAAGCAGATGAGATAAAGGAGTGTGATGCGCCAGAATCGAATAAAGTGCGAACTGGGTGATCATAAAGATAAACTACACTTTCTACAGAAGTATTTATACCTTGCTGCTGCAGAGGTGGCACTTCTAGCGCATGAACTTGTGCCCCTGAGGTGGATCCAGCCCTCTGCCCCTGCCCTCGTTTCTTTGGGCAATCCTTAGCCATATGGCCTGTTTCACCGCAAGAAAAGCACCCACCATTCATCTTGGCCTTCTTTTTCTGGCAATCTTTCACCAAGTGCCCCACTTTGCCACAGAAAATACACTTCCTCTTCACTTTGTTGTCTTTCCCGCCCTTCTTAAAGTCTGTCTTCTTAGGCTGTAAACCCTCTTTCTTCCCTTGAGAGCTTTCTGCCTTTGTCTCCTTCTTGCCCTTATCCTCTTCGTTCAGCAATGCCATCTGCACCAACCTTTCATACGTATCTCCCATGGGTATATAGGTCATGGCCAAACTGTGTAATGGCTCATTCAACCCCTTGACAAAGCGGAGAGCCTTCTTGTGCGGGGTGTTGACTAGGTCCAGTCCGAACCTAGCCAGCTGATCGAACTGATTAACATACTCTTTGACTATCATATTCCCTTGCTTAAGAAATAAGAATTTTTCCAACTGAAGACTCCTTTAAGCTTCTGAGAGAAATTTAGCCTCAAACCTTGCCCTAAAGTCCTCCCATGTTTCCACTGGTCTTTCTGCATTAGTGACTTCCCACCAGTAGGAAGGCTCGCCTTTCAGTAGCCATACTGCCAGTTGTACCTTCTGCCTATCTTCTACCTCAAAGATGACGAATAATTCCTCGGTTTCCTTCAGCCAATTCCTGGCTACCACGAAGGACTCAGTTCCATGAACGTCCTTTCCTCCCATAGCTTTAAAATCTTTACATATCTTAGCAAAAGTATTTCCCCGCGGAGGAGGTGGAGGAAGAGGTGCTGCTGCAGCTGGATGATTTCCTGCAGCTGGAGGAGGGGGAACGGTAGGACCTGGATGAGTGGTCCTTGCTTCTAAGAATCGTCTAAACCAACCAGGTATTGGTATACCCTCTGGCAAGTTAAGTTCTTCGGACATGCTGAAACAAAAAGGATAGATTCAAAACGAAGGATAAAAGATAGTACCTATGGCTTTGGAGGACTTTGCCTTTTTAAAATAAAATAATATTTTATCTTTAAAAATGCTTCTTTAAATTTTCTTTTGAAAATAAATTTTCAAAACTTTTTATCTTATCTGGTAAACCTATGCTCTGATACCAAGTGAAACACCCCACCTCCGTTAGGGTCACTCTCAAAAGGGAATGCCCTAATTTTGGTGGAGGTTTATAAGTATAAGTCACAAATACACAAGACAGATATAAGAACACATATTTTTGAACAGCGGAAAATGACAGCAACTTTTATTTCATTAAAATACGTGTTACACAAACATGCCATAATTGTCTTACAATACTTCCAAAAACACATCTTCATAACTATCTTGATTACATTATTTAAAGAAGCATAAAAACATAAGTAAACTGCATAAGTCCCACAATTGTGGTCCAAAGCCATAGTCCAAAACGAAAAAGATCCAACCAATACATTCTTTCTCTTCAACCTGGATCTGAAAACTGGTCAAGCTGCAGTATTCCCTCCCTGTGGACCTGGGGGGGAAACGAAAGAAAAGTAGAGTCAGACATAAAGCCTGGGTAAGTCTAGGACTATTCAATCTATGAATAAAGAATTGGGCATGATAAGTATAAACTGGAAATGGGAAAGCACTATATAAACTAGGTTAAGTTGTCTAGAGTCGAATGTACTTATCGTACCCCATATTAACATCTGCATCCATATAAACTAGTTCCCAACAGGCACCTCATATTCAGGGTGAAGTGATTCGTTTCTAATGATCGGCTCCTACTCGCACAGTTATATGTGTCTTACGGCCCCCGATGTTGTAGTTACCTATGCTGGTCCCACCATGGGGTGTATCAAGTCCCATGGTGGCGGCCCGACACAATCCTAGAATGCACAGGTATGCTACTGGTTCCCAGTGCCTTATTTTTCTGCGCTGGAGTGTGTGCACGCCCGCACTCCGTTAGAACCTACACTGCTACTCCACCGCCATCGATTTGACCTCTTACAGTCAGCCCAGTAATCGTGCCCCACCCTGCCTAGTTCAGGGTATCCTGATACACCTTGTAGGGTTACTGCTGAAAAGGGTCCACCGCTACTAGGTTTTCTCTTTCTAGCCAACATGCTAAGTTGGTTAAGTGTTTTGTAAACCTAACCCCCAATCAGTCTGTATAGTTTAGCATGTTCCATTTTGATTAAGTATTAATTCAATTTACTTAATCCTATCAATCCTGACTCAGCCTTAATTGTCTTATTAAAGCCTCGACCTCTCACATTAGACAGGTATTGTTGTGGCTGCCTGTTGTCGGTTGGGTCCGGGCAGTCTTACGCCACAACTCAGTCTAACCTCGGGTCTTTATTGGGCTCCGTGTTTAACCACCCACATTGGATAGGTATTGTTTTGACTACTGGACAGCCCGGCGGTTCCGGGCAGGTTTACATCACAACTCAATCCAACCTCGGGTTCAACACATCGTATTTTCTAAATTTACATATTTTTTCTCTTTTCTTTTTATATGTAAATATTTGCGGCCCATTATTCAAATTCATTTTTATTGGGTAAAATTAATTTATACCACTTAATTGTTTTTCAAGGTTGTTGGCATGCGTCAAATATGCCAACACATATGTTCTATATTTTAACCCAATCGTCATTACCCCCGTTTTATACATTCGCTACAATATAACATATGTTGGGTTTAACATTTAAACCCAACTTAGCCACATGAAAAAGGGGAGGCTTATAACATGGTGTTTATATATTCTAAGTAACATAAAAAGGGGAGTGTGAACGCATGAACTTGCAACATAACGATCTAATTAACATGAATTAGGCACATTTGAACTTACATTGTAATAACATAAAGTCATGGCATAAACATACTTAAACATGAATCATTCTGTTCATATAATGATGGCATAAACATACCTAAACATGAACCATGGTTTTAAATCTATTCATGTAAACTTGCAATTGGAATGTAAATCTAACTTAATTATGTGTCACATATATCATCAAATGATTTTGATAACAACATAGGCCTAAATCATGTTTTCAGCTAGGCATAACACCAAACATAGTTTAGTCATGTTCATAAAGATGCTTACTTTTGTCTCTAATACAAAAGTATGGTTTTACACTTGAATCACGATGCCAATTCCAACATAAATTCATATAAACCATAATACTTAGTTGAATCCAATTACACACTAAAAGTGATCATAAAAGTATGTACATCATATTGGCATAATGGTGAATCATATACTTGCATAAATCTCAAATAAACTACCACAACATATGGTCGTTAACATGAATCATATACTTGCAAATATCCAATAGGCCTAACATCGTTATACCACAATATTCCAAATCGATTTAGAATTAGAATCATAGCACCATAATCATGAATTAAATTAAGTAAAATTCCATTTCTAGTTTTACATAAATCAAAACTCAATTGTTCATTCACACCGGAATAGCACTCTACTTACAACGTATGACGAATCTTCAATTCAGGAATCTGAATTCTGAATTTGGAGATGCTATCCTTTGTTGTAGGCATTGTTTTGATTTAATTGACGTTGCTTTAAGCTTTCGAATTGTCTCCTAATTGTCTCTCAATTTTGACGGCTATTCCTAGTCTTTCCTCAGCAACATGACGGTCTCATCTTGATTTTGTTTGTATGAATTAGGGTGAGTGTAACACCCCACATCCGTTAGTGTCACTCACAAAGGGAATGCACTAAGTTCTGTGGAGCATTTCGGGTAAAAGATGCAGATAAATTACAAGACAGACAGAAATTAAACAGCGGAAAATAAAACTTTGCTTTATTGATAAAATAGTTTGTACAATGGTTTCTTTACAACATCAGAGTATCATCTGTCTTACAAAATAAAGAAGCATAAAAACAACATTTATATTCCCCGATTTTCGCAAGAGCCAGCCATAGCATCTGAAAAGAGAATCCAAGCAAACTTCGACAAATCTTCAAGCTGGGAAAGAGTGGCAGTCCAACTTAACCTGAGCTAAACTGTTCCCTCCTTTACTACCTGGGGGGGGGGGGGTGGGGGACGGAAGAAAAGAAGACGAAAGAAAAACAGAGTCAGACATAAAGCCTGAGTAAGTTCAGTAACTTCTAGCATGTGAACATGGAAAAACAAAATGACATGAATTAACTGAATATAAGATTACACCATGACGATAGGGTCAACAAGATTAGACAAGGTAATCACAAGATATGCTAAGATAAGACAAACTGGATACGCTCTAATACTTTCGCCGCTTCGCTATTTCCTTGTTATACTGGTTTCTATATCTCTGCACCACCTAACTAGTGTCCCAACTAGTAACGATAACGTGATCCCAATCCCTATATTTTCCCTTGCCTTCGAGCATCCATTTATTATTTATTACCTAGATCTAATCTAGGGTTTTCTATCTAGTGCTTTCTAGATTCAACTAGAGTTCTACGCTATCTGCTGGACGCTTCTCGGATTCAGGATTTATGCCACCTAGTTCAACTTGGGATTATGCTACCTGTCGAACGATGCCCCAAGGTCTAGGACACACTACTTAGAGTGGTATATGTTCCTAGACTTCCCCACGCTTGTATCGCGAATTGTTATCGCTTGTCTAGATGCACATGTCCTGTAATGTGCGGTCCGAGTCCTGTGACAAGTCAAATCAAGGAATACAGAACTCGGTCGGGAGCTTTCAGATATCTGCCGATGCAGATGCTAAGGTCTGTTTTTATTCCAGTGGCTATGGTCCCACTTGACCCCTCCCTCAACTAATGAAAGGCACACCTTTTAAATTGAGAACTATACGCCGGCCCCCGGTGCCCCTCTATCCTATGGCCATCCTCACCCATAACTAGTAGCAAGTACATAGTCTTTTGGAGTTCTCTACCTTCCCGCCTCACGTGTCTCGATTGACTCAAGATGGATGGTAGACGACGAGTCGCTATCACAGGGCTACCGTTTGCTCGCCGAATCACGCCGGTCCATCCTAGTCTTTAGGTTGCCATGTATTGCAACCAAGGCATACCCCTGGTTCTTCTACGCAGACCTTAACCTCTGTGGGCCCAGGCGGATCATCTGCAGCCTCACTGAGGGATACCAAGAGTACCGTCACGTCCCCTTGAAGCCTCGGGCTTCGTAATCCAATTCGTTGGAGCCTTCTTTTTAACCAGACAGACGTTCGCTCCTCCTCGTGTTATACTAAGAATTACTACTTAGTTTTGTCAACTAAGGTTTACCACTTAGTTTCCAGAATCGTTGTTTTCTTAACTAAGGTTTAATACTTAGCTCCTTTTAACTAAGGTTTACTATTTAGTTCTCTTTCCCGTCAATTTGGATTGGTTAAGTGCCATTAGTCAATTCAAACTAACTTAACCCTCTTCATTTATCCTGTTAAGCTGGTTAAGTGTCATCAGCAATTCACGTTGACTTAACCCTACCACAAACCAAGTTATATTGGTTAAATATTTCTTATTACTTAACCCTACCCCTTCATCCTGTTCCTTTTTAACTTAACCTTGTCCGTCTGTTTTAACTAACATGTTATTAATGGTTAAGTATTATCCCTTCATGTTTTTAGACTTAACCTCATTCCTTTATCACAACCTGATGGTTAAGTGTTCATGTTTACTTAACCCTACGGTCTAGCCGAGTTAACATATCAAAATTGGCTAAGCGTATTAGATTTTACTTAACCCCAACCTCTAGTCTAGTTAACATATTAATTTGGCTAAGTGTATTAACTTTACATAACCCCTACAAGTCTCGTTTTGCTACCTTGAGTTTGGTTAAGTGTCTCTATGGACTTAGCCCTCCCATTCTAGCTTAACTGTGTTAAGTTGGTTAAGTGTTCCTATGGACTTAACCCTCCCATTCTAGCTTAACTGTGTTAAGTTGTCAGTCTGAACCTAACCCCACCCATCAGTCTAGTTATCATGTTGAACTGGTTAAGTGTCTTAGTTAACTTAACACTACCATTCTTGTTCTAGCTTTAACTAAATAAATTAAAGCCGCTACCACTCACATTAGACAGGTATTGTTGCGACTACTAGATGTGCCGGTTGGTTCCGGGCAGGTTTACATCGCAACTCAGTCTAACCTCGGGTTAGGCATATTCGTGTTTTCTTAGTTCAAAGGGGTTTTGATTAGTTTTCAAATCAGGTTTTGAAAGTAACCATCCCGTCCGTCGGATCAGTTAGGGATAGCCAGGGATAGCAGGAAACTTGTATTTTCCAAACCCAAGCCTAGACACTATCCTCTCTGTCACCCTAGAACTTTCTGGTGTGTAATTAAAAGAGAATGTCGTTAATAAACCTTTAACTTGTCTAAATTTATATTTCCTCATTCAGGCCAAATTCTATAAGTAAATTATTTCTAATTTACTTATTTCCTAATTACTCTTTTAATGTAAATTGTCTACATTTATTCCTATGGCCCATTTCCCTTCCTAAAACATATTTATGCTTTTTGGTATGTAAACTATACCAAATTAAGTGTCACTAACCATGATTTTTCTAAATCTGACAGTTATTCTCAATTATGGCCAATTTCACATTTATGCCAATATACTTACCGTGCCAAATTAGCTAATCCAATTCCGATTCAACATTCTAATTCTTGTCAAACTAGACTTATTACTCTAGTTCACTATTCATGTAAATGCTAGATTTACATGTCAATACTGGATTCAAATTACACATCTTATAATTCATGTCAAATTTATCCAATTTGCATTTCTATGAACATGCCATAATACATGTTCCTAATTTATGCCAATTTCCAAGTTAAACTGCGTTTTTAGTAAATTTCATATTTTTCCCAAGCCCCATTCCCATCGTTCATATAATCGTGATTCAGTCTAGATTATAAACAAAGCTAGGTTCGTAGAAAATAGGGAATGAACCAAAGATGCTATGCAAAAGATAGACATACTAACTGGCATAAAAAGGGTTGAATAACGACGTCGGTTCAAGAACATGGGTAGACCTAACTTAATAGGTAAATTCCCAAGGTCTAAAACCAAAAAAACCTAGAATAGACAGAATAGAGACGTAGGTTCAAGAACATGGGTAGACCTAACTTAATAAGTAAATTCCCAAGGTCTAAAACCAAAGATAACCAAGAATAGACAGAATAGATGATCGGGTTTAGACCCAATTTCATAGTCACAAAACTTAAGCAACACTTTCCTAGTCATGAATCACAGGTGTTTAATCACAGATGTCCTTGTTATGTCATAGGCAATAGTTTATATTTCCTAATCAAAGGCATAGGCTTAGTCAAGGAAATAATCCTCATAGTCATAGTCACAGTCATAGGCAATGTTCATAGTCATAGGCAATGTCCATAGTCATAGGCAATGTTCATAGTCATAGGCAAATGTTCGTAGTCATAGGCATATGGTTTTAAGGTCCATAGTTTCATAGTCACGGCCTTATTTGTCCTCGAATCATAAAAGTTCTTAATTAGGTTCAAGAGTATAGGCACTGATTCGAATAGAGAGAGAGATTTGGCATATTCTTTTATTCCTTTAATTTCATGTCACGAACAGAGAAAAACGTTCAAATCTAGAAATAACTGACTTACAGAGATTAGATTAGAACAGAAAGATGGCGTTGCTATGATTCGTGCGACGTTTAGCCTTTAATCCTTATCTTGAAGCTTTGAATCTCTTCTAGACAACTTGAGCAGCATAGCCTTGTCATGGAATTTTGTATTATCTTCTTATTTTCATTTATTTATATATTTTCTCAAAGGCAGCATAAGGATAGAAAAGAATTGTGAATAGAGAAGAAGACCAGGGCTATTTATATAGTGTAGAAGTCAACGAATCTGGTCAGAAGGGCGTCCGGATACAGAGAAACGAATCAGGTTCAGAAAGCTGGAAAAAGAGGGGGGGCAGGGGGTCGACTACCCAGTCGACCTGGGGGGGTCGACTACCCAGTCGACTCCCCAGTCGACCTGGAGGGGGGGCGACTACCCAGTCGACTCCCCAGTCGACCTGGGGGGGGGGGGGGTCGACTACCCAGTCGACTCCCCAGTCGACCTAGGTCCCTTCTGAGTCTGTTTTGAAATTTGAACTTTGCTGAAACTTCCGGAGGCCATATCTTCCTCATACGGACTCCGATTTACGCAAACTCGGACTCGTTTTCATGTAGATTTCCGAGACGAACGCAATGGCATAGCCCGTTTCCCTTGATTTTGATTTTAACTTTTAATTCTGCCTTGATTCGTGAATCTTAGTGTTACAGAATTACGGGGTGTTACATTCTCCCCCACTTAAAAGGATTTCGTCCCCAAAATCTTCAAGTTAGGAAGAATGTGTCCTACCATCCAATCACCCATCTACTCAACCATCCAATCATAGGTATCCATTGTCCTTAAAAGATTTCTAATGCTTTCATGTTCATATGCATAGTGTGTGTATATGTCTTTATCTAATGCAAAATCAGGCTGTCTACTGATTCAGTTGACCTCCTTAATGTGAATCATGTCAGTGCCATGCGTCCAATCATGTATGCAAGCATCCCTAGTTATGTAAATACTACATGCGTGCACAGCCATTCATCCATATGCAATATCCATATGATAACATATCAAGCTCGACTTACAAACAAATACATATCTGTATATGCAATATGAAAGCGTCTGAACTGATCTAGTACCTAATACGTATGCATATGCATTCACAAGCAACCATTAGCAACCACTTGCAACCATCAACCATAACATGTTTCAAATACATGTTTTCATCCATTGGCTTCTACCTAAGGATCGAAGATACAACCTAGGTGATATACTTTGGAAAGAGAGAAATAATTATGCGTAAAGCTCCTAAAACAAAGAAATCAAGGATGCACCCTCAAGGAAAAGGGTATAATGCTAGTATCTAGCCTTCTTGAGCTTTACTCCACTGTATCTTAACTAATTTAACTTCACGATTGTGAAGTTCTGGATCTCTATTTCCAAAATAAACAGATGTCAATCACGGTACCAAGTATATGTACTACGATGATTAGAGGTTTCCCTCCTATCCGCCATGCCATAACTATAAGAGTCGAAAGGTCACTACGTGCTCTTTGGAGTGCCTGCCACAACTATTCATCTCTCACGCAAACCATCCAAACCGAACTCGACATTCCTCAAGTACAAGCCCCAAAGGCCTAAACCAATATCAGACAAGCACCCAAGGAACATCTCCCCCGAATTTAGACGATCTACGTGAGATGATATAAGCAAATTCGATAGCTATTCTCAAATCCCTACTAACCAAAAACAAACTGGTCAGACCACCAATTGGACTTGAGACTCTAGTGGGATCTTTCTACTATACAAGTACTATGGTGCAGAGACTCAACTATGGAAGTGGATATGGACAAACGCGAAGCGCTAAAACCAAAGGAAAGAGTACGAACAGAAAAACTAGATTCTTCCAACAGAACTTTACTACCTTTCTCCTAGGTATGCTTGGTGGTGAAAGTATGTACTTGCCCTTCTGAAAATCTTGTTCCTCGTTCTTGCTCTTATCCTTAATTATATGCCTATCATACCCTAGTAAAGATACTTCCTCTTGTCTTAGGTTTTATAATTTCTTCCTCCTTCGTGAGCAAAGTCTACATCCATGAATTCCTCATCCTAGGGTTATGCTCCTTAGCCAAACTCCTCATCCCCTTCCGTCTGTAGTCATGTTGACAAATCTCTCGAAAACTGCCTCCATCATCCGGAAAACCCTATAAGCTTCGAAAGAAAACTGCCCGTAGATGAAACAACTACGACTATGGATGGAAGCCGGGCACTACTTTGCCCTTCGATGAGGTTACCTCCCAGAAAGCCAGGAGCCCCAGAGCTCAAGAAAGAAGGAGACAAGAATTTAAACAGAGGAAGAGAAGATAGTGCGTATGGCTTTGGGGAATATGTCTTTAAAACAAACCTTTTCTCTTGAAAATGCTTCTTTAAAAACCGTTTTGAAAATAATTTTTCAAATCCTTTATCTGATCTGGTAACCTTCAGCGCTGATACCACGTGTAACACCCCACATCCGTTAGTGTCACTCACAAAGGGAATGCACTAAGTTCTGTGGAGCATTTCGGGTAAAAGATGCAGATAAATTACAAGACAGACAGAAATTAAACAGCGGAAAATAAAACTTTGCTTTATTGATAAAATAATTTGTACAATGGTTTCTTTACAACATCAGAGTATCATCTGTCTTACAAAATAAAGAAGCATAAAAACAACATTTATATTCCCCGATTTTCGCAAGAGCCAGCCATAGCATCTGAAAAGAGAATCCAAGCAAACTTCGACAAATCTTCAAGCTGGGAAAGAGTGGCAGTCCAACTTAACCTAAGCTAAACTATTCCCTCCTTTACTACCTGGGGGGAACGGAAGAAAAGAAGACGAAAGAAAAACAGAGTCAGACATAAAGCCTGAGTAAGTTCAGTAAATTCTAGCATGTGAACATGGAAAAACAAAACGACATGAATTAACTGAATACAAGATTACACCATGACGATAGGGTCAACAAGATTAGAAAAGGTAATCACAAGATATGCTAAGATAAGATAAACTGGATACGCTCTAATACTTTCGCCGCTTCGCTATTTCCTTGTTATACTGGTTTCTATATCTCTGCACAACCTAACTAGTGTCCCAACTAGTAACGATAACGTGATCCCAATCCCTGTATTTTCCCTTGCCTTCGAGCATCCATTTATTATTTATTACCTAGATCTAATCTAGGGTTTTCTATCCAGTGCTTTCTAGATTCAACTAGAGTTCTACGCTGTCTGCTGGACGCTTTTCGGATTCAGGATTTATGCCACCTAGTTCAACTAGGGATTATGCTACCTGTCGAACGATGCCCCCAAGTCTAGGACACACTACCTAGAGTGGTATATGTTCCTAGACTTCCCCACACATGTATCGCGAATCGTTATCGCTTGTCTAGATGCACATGTCCTGTAATGTGCGGTCCGAGTCCTGTGACAGGGCAAATCAAGGAATACAGAACTCGGCCGGGAGCTTTCAGATATCTGCCGATGCAGATGCTAAGGTCTGTTTTTATTCCAGTGGCTATGGTCCCACTTGAGCCCTCCCTCAACTAATGAAAGGCACACCTTGTAAAATGAGAATTATACGCCGGCCCCCGGTACCCCTCTATCCTATGGCCATCCTCACCCATAACTAGATAGCAAGTATATGGTCTTTTGGAGTTCTCCGCCTTTCCCCTTCACGTATCTCGATTGACTCAAGATGGATGGTAGACGACGAGTCGCTATCAGAGGGCTAACGTTTGCTCGCCGAATCACGCCGTTCCATCCTAGTCTTTAGGTTGCCATGTATTGCAACCAAGGCATACCCCTGGTTCTTCTACGCAGACCTTAACCGCGGTGGGCCCAGGTGGATCATCTGCAGACTCACAGAGGGATACCAGGAGTACCCTCACGTCCCCTCGAAGCCTCGGGCTTCGTAACCCAATTCGTTGGAGCCTTCTTTTTAACCGGACGTACATTCGCTCCTCCTCGTGTTATACTAAGAATTACTACTTAGTTTTGTCAACTAAGGTTTACCACTTAGTTTCCAGAATCGTTGTTTTCTTAACTAAGGTTTACTACTTAGCTCCTTTTAACTAAGGTTTACTACTTAGTTCTCTTTCCCGTCACTTTGGATTGGTTAAGTGCCATTAGTCAATTCAAACTAACTTAACCCTCTTCATTTATCCTGTTAAGCTGGTAATGTGTCATCAGCAATTCACGTTGACTTAACCCTACCACAAACCAAGTTATATTGGTTAAATATTTCTTATTACTTAACCCTACCCCTTCATCCTGTTCCTTTTTAACTTAACCTTGTCCATCTGTTTTAACTAACATGTTATTAATGGTTAAGTATTATCCCTTCATGTTTTTAGACTTAACCTCATTCCTTTATCACAACCTGATGGTTAAGTGTTCAGGTTTACTTAACCCTACGGTCTAGCCCAGCTAACATATCAAAATTGGCTAAGCGTATTAGATTTTACTTAACCCCAACCTTTAGTCTAGTTAACATATTAATTTGGCTAAGTGTATTAACTTTACTTAACCCGTACAAGTCTCGTTTTGCTACCTTGAGTTTGGTTAGGTGTCTATATGGACTTATCCCTCCCATTCTAGCTTAACTGTGTTAAGTTGGTTAAGTGTTCCTATGGACTTAACCCTCCCATTCTAGCTTAACTGTGTAAAGTTGTCAGTCTGATACTAACCCCACCCATCAGTCTAGTTATCATGTTGAACTGGTTAAGTGTCTTAGTTAACTTAACCCTACCATTCTTGTTCTAGCTTTAACTAAATAAATTAAAGCCGCTACCAATCACATTAGACAGGTATTGTTGCGACTACTGGATGTGCCGATTGGTTCCGGGTAGGTTTACATCGCAACTCCGTCTAACCTCGGGTTAGGCATATTCGTGTTTTCTAAGTTCAAAGGGGTTTTGATTAGTTTTCAAATCAGGTTTTGAAAGTAACCATCCCGTCCGTCGGATCAGTTAGGGAGAGCAGGAAACTTGTATTTTCCAAACCCAAGCCTAGACACTATCCTCTCTGTCACCCTAGAACTTTCTGGTGTGTCATTAAAAGAGAATGTAGTTAATAACCCTTTAACTTGTCTAAATTTATATTTCCTCATTCATGCCAAATTCTATAAGTAAATTATTTCTAATTTACTTATTTCCTAATTACTCTTTTAATGTAAATTGTCTACATTTATTCCTATAACCCATTTCCCTTCCTAAAACATATTTATGCTTTTTGGTATGTAAACTATACCAAATTAAGTGTCACTAACCATGATTTTTCTAAATCTGACAGTTATTCTCAATTATGGCCAATTTCACATTTATGCCAATATACTTACCGTGCCAAATTAGCTAATCCAATTCCGATTCAACATTCTAATTCTCGTCAAACTAGACTTATTACTCTAGTTCACTATTCATGTAAATGCTAGATTTACATGTAAATGCTGGATTCAAATTACACATCTTATAATTCATGTCAAATTTATCCAATTTGCATTTCTATGAACATGCCATAATACATGTTCCTAATTTACGCCAATTTCCAAGTTAAACTACGTTTTTAGTAAATTTCATATTTTGCCCAAACCGCATTCCCACCGTTCGTATAATCGTGATTCAGTCTAGATTATAAACAAAGCTAGGTTCGTAGAAAATAGGGAATGAACCAAAGATGCTATGCAAAAGATAGACATACTAACTAGCATAAAAAGAGTTGAATAACGACGTCGGTTCAAGAACATGGGTAGACCTAACTTAATAGGTAAATTCCCAAGGTCTAAAACCAAAGAAAACCAAGAATAGACAGAATAGAGACGTAGGTTCAAGAACATGGGTAGACCTAACTTAATAGGTAAATTCCCAAGGTCTAAAACCAAAGATAACCAAGAATAGACATAATAGATGATAGGGTTTAGACCTAATTTCATAGTCACAAAACTTAAGCAACACTTTCCTAGTCATGAATCACAGGTGTTTAATCACAGTTGTCCTTGTTATGTCATAGGTAATAGTTTATATTTCCTATTCAAAGGCATAGGCTTAGTCAAGGAAATAATCCTCATAGTCACAGTCACAGTCATAGGCAATGTTCATAGTCATAGGCAATGTCCATAGTCATAGGCAATGTTCATAGTCATAGGCAAATGTTCATAGTCATAGGCATATGGTTTTAAGGTCCATAGTTTCATAGTCACGGCCTTATTTGTCCTCGAATCATAACAATTCTTAATTAGGTTCAAGAGTATAGGCACTGATTCGAATAGAGAGAGAGATTTGGCATATTCTTTTATTCCTTTAATTTCATGTCACGAACAGAGAAAAGCGTTCAAATCTAGAAATAACTGACTTACAGAGATTAGATTAGAACAGAAAGATGGTGCTGCTATGATTCGTGCGACGTTTAGCCTTTAATCCTTACCTTCAAGCTTTGAATCTCTTCTAGACAACTTGAGCCGCATAGCCTTGTCTTGGATTTTTGTATTATCTTCTTATTTTCATTTATTTATATATTTTCTCAGAGGCAGCATAAGGATAGAAAAGAATTGTGAATAGAGAAGAAGACCAGGACTGTTTATATAGTATAGAAGTCAACGAATCTGGTCAGAAGGGCGTCCGGATACAGAGAAACGAATCAGGTTCAGAAAGCTGGAAAAAGCAGGGGGGTCGACTACCCAGTCGACCTGAGGGGGGTTCGACTACCCAGTCGACTCCCCAGTCGACCTGGCGGGGGGGGGGGGGGGGGGGGGTCGACTACCCAGTCGACCTGGGGGGGGTCGACTACCCAGTCGACTCCCCAATCGACCAGGGTCCCTTCTGAGTCTGTTTTGAAATTTGAACTTTGCTGAAACTTCCGGAGGCCATATCTTCCTCATACGGACTCCGATTTACGCAAACTCGGACTCTTTTTCATGCAGAATTTCGAGACGAACGCAATGGCGCAGCCCATTTCCCTTGATTTTGATTTTAACTTTTAATTCTGCCTTGATTCGTGAATCTTAGTGTTACAGAATTACGGGTTGTTACAGTGAGTCTTAGGTCCTTTTTATAGAATTTGTGAGTTGATTAGGACCGTCGATGGAGCTTGGTTTAATAATAGCCGTTCATTTGAAGGAGAGACCAATCAGGAGCTGACACCTAGCCCTAGTGACAAGGCAAGGCTCAAAAAATCGACCAAGCATAGACCAGGCCAGCCAGGGGGGCTGGGTTCGACCTGGCTCTGGGGCCAGGTCGACCCCCCAGTCAACCCCCAGGTCGACTATGTAGTCGACCTGGGTGCCCCAGGTCGACTACCCAGTCGACCTTGGTAGGCTAGGTCGACTACCCAGTCGACCTGGGTGCCTTGGGTGGGAAAATTCCCACCCTGGCCAATCTGGCCCGATTTTTGAAATTTAAATCTGATTTCTGAGCTGTTTGGATTTTAAACTGAATTCTGAAACTTCAGGAGGCCATATCTTCCTCATACGGAGTCCGTTATACGCAAACTCGGACTCTATCTCAAGCAGAATTCCGAGACGAACGCAATGGCTTATCCCGTTTCCCTTAATTCTTTGATTTGGAATTAGTTATACTTTATTTTTTGAATTTCACTGTTATAGAATACACTGGGTGTTACAAATAAAATGTTGAAATCTTCTTCTGCATTTTACATTTTTTTTCTTGTTTAATTAGTCTCTTTATTAATATTGCGCTTCACGAAACTTAATGCATCCTTATAATGGCGACATTAAGGGATATGGGTTGTCAAAACCACCATTTAGAAAAGGTTTGAATTCAAAAGAGACAACATTTTAAAATTTGAAATAAAAGTCGACAACATATATGTTGACATACTAAAATGTATATGTCAGCATATATGTATTTTAAAAAAAATACACTTTTTGAATTAAATGAAATAATGATTAAATAAATTATGGTGATTCTTGAGTTAAAACAAACTATATTGAAATTGATTTTTTACAAGTAAAAAGTATATGTATTAAAACATATATTAAGATGATTTAAAAAAATTTAAAAACTTAAATATAAATCGATATAAAAACATATATATTTAAAACCATAAGTTTAAGAAATACTTTTGAACGTAATAAATATAACTAAGGAAATTGAAAAAATAAGTAACTACGAAATTAGTAATAAATCTATAAATAATAAATATTTGAATTGGGAGTCAAAATATATCAAGCATAATTTTAAAATAGAAGTTAAAATAAATTTCAGGAGTTAAAATTGATTTAAGAATAAAGTGGTACAGATTTAAAATATGGAAGTAATTCTGAAATCATTTTGAAAATAGATTTAAAAACAAGGAAGTAATTTTGAATCATTTGAAAATTGATTAAAAACAAGGAAGTAATTTTGAAATCATTTGAAAAAGTTTGAAATCAAAATTTAGTGCTAGCCAGAGTTTTGACAAGATATCTGGACACAATTACTTTGCATTTATTGAACTCTTGAATTCTTAATACTCATGAGTCTTGTTCAAGAACTCTTCTACTTTGAATTCTTTATTATCTGAACTGCACGGTCTTTAATAATCAATACCTACATAGATTACCTACAGTGAATATTAGGCACAGGCCCGTAATAAGTTTGAAAATTAGGCTCACATCTGGTCCAACTTTTCATGTAAATTAGGTCCCTATTTTTTGTAAATTCAGTAAAAAAATCATGTAAATTCATTATTAAATAAAACACGTACACGCCAAAGAATTTCAGGTGTTAAAACAATTAAAAACCACATCAAAATAAAAAACAGCGAAATGACAGGTTTATGAATCAAAAGATGCACCTTTTCGTAAATAGTTGCATACATTCATGCTTATATTTCAGTGTTGCATCAAACGACAATATAAATGCACACAAGTATGCAGTTAAACAAAAATATACGCATCCTTTTATGCATATATTCTGTTTTTTCAAGCATTCACACTTTTTAGACATTGTTGCATTCATTCATGCACTTATACAAAATACATGCATACATGCATGCACATATTCAAAAGCCTTCATCCCTTTTAAATTTTTGCATACATGTATGCACTTATATAGAATAGTTGCATACATGTATGCAACCATTCGTAACACATGCATCTCAGTTCAACTTTTGTATGCATACATGTATGCGGCTATTGGTAATGGTTGCATGCATGTACACGTATATTCACCCAGATTTTCAATAGAAAACACAAGATAAATATATGCGTACATGTATGCTACTATAAGTAATAGTTGCATACATGTATGTAATTTTTTTTCCTGTGATCATCTCAGAATATTTGCAGATTTTAGAATTTTTTTTTATATGACGATGCCTTTTTTTGCCAAAAACACGTAACTGCCAAAAAGAAGGACCCACTTTGAAATGAAAATTGGGGAGGGATGCCGTTTCTATTATAACACATTCCAGGGACGTGTAGAAGACCCTTTCCTATATACACACACACACACACACACACACACACACACACATATATATATATATATATATATATATATATATTGTAGATAATAATGTTAGTATATATCTTATAACAATAATAATTGAAACAAGTTTATTGTCAGCAAAACTAATATCATCAACATCTCAATCCCTAAAAGCATGTGGACATAAACGATCTCTTGTTATTCCAAGTGTGACATTTCGTGGCTCGGTAGCAAATATTTAGTCAAAAGAATCTACGACTTTCCATTAAGAAGTGTTCACAGGGATAACGCATTACGGCTGGATCAGACTTAGCACGACCATGCCAAGTCAACACATCTGCTATCCGTGGTGCAGTATACAGTCTCTTTAGTCTAGAAATTAAAGTGAAATGTCTTAATGCCTTACGAGGTACTTTGGTGCATTTTCTCTCTTCGTTGAATGATGTCCTATATCTTGGTTCATTGCAATTTGTACAAGAAACTTTATTCGCATCATCTTTTCAGTACAATATGTAATCACTTATGCATGCATCATAAGTTTTGTAATTCATCCCAACTTTCTTAATGATCTTCTTCACGTCAGAGTACTTTGTCCGCAACGTGTTACCTTCGGGGAGTAACTACTTTATTAGTTCAAGGAGTGCAGTCACACCATTATATGAAAAGACGTATTGGGTCTTCAAGCAATTCGGTTTCATAGTGGCACACAACTTTGTCATCCCTTTTGAACGTAAAGGAAACAGGGGCTCTTTTACGCTACCAAAAAGTGATTAATACTTCCTACTTTCATTGGCATGCCAATCGCCATAATCCATAGACTGCTCTCTAACATTAGCATAGTCATGCGACAGATTTTTAGGTTGAAAATAATGAAATCTATCTACATCATTGACTAGATCTTCCACCATAATATATTCGGACTCGTCAGTAATTGTGGCATGACTAACTGGTTGTTGTTTTTCTATATCATCCCTTTTTCCATGAAAATACCTCACTGTATATGATTGGATAATACCCCATCTAAGCAAATGAAAATGAATGTCATCTAATTTGATCGTCTTCAAATTTTTGCATGGGGTGCAAGGGAATAAGTACGCTCCTATCTTACCACTATTTTCTACAACAAAACTAATGAACTTCTGCACCCCATCTATATAATATGTAGATCTTAGATCAAATTAATTTATCCAATGTTTTTCTATATTGAAAGACATGTTGCTCTCCTATATCATATATAACAAAACATGATACATGAATATAATATACTTGCGATGTAATTAACTAAAAAATGGCTATGAAATCATACATTTAAGAAAATGTAACTGTAACGACCCGGAAAATCCGAACCAATTTAAAAATTTTATTCTAAATTATTTGGTGGAAAAATGTGGTAGAAATTAAAAATTCCATTTTTAAATAATATTAAAGCCAGTGAAAATTGTCAATTTTCAAACGATCTCTGTTTTCAAAAAAACCACTTTCATCGGAACTGGAATGTCATATTATTGCTAGGTTTCAGTTTTTAGAATTTTTCGATTTAATATGTGAGCGTGGCGAAGGAAAATGTGTTTGGTCGGTTACAGTCAAATTTAATCGACTGAAAAATAGCCATTTTCCAAACAATGTCAGAATTTGACGAAATTAATTTTGTTAGGACAGTATCGTCATAACATAGACAAATATATTTTTTTGGGATTTTTCTGAGTCCGATTATGGCCTCGATGAATTTATTTATGCAGACGAATTAAATTAATAAAGGAACTAAATATTAAATTAAATAATACAGGCCACAGACAGCCGTCTGGGCTGACGGGACCTGTCCCATTAGGTCCGGAATATGGGTTATTGGCTAGGGGCACCTTCTTCTGGGCTGAAATCGAAATAGTTTATAAATTATGGATTTAATTATAAAATTACACATAAATTATTATAAAAATAGGACAAAACCCTATTTTACTGTTCACCATCTTCGTTGCCGCCGCCCCCCTCAAACCTATGGCCGAAATTGCTTCCCCTTCCTCCATCAATTTCTTCTTCATCCTTTTGAATTAAAATCCCTCACACATACCAAATCGAAGCCCCTTCTGTCCTCTTTAATTCCATACCACCCGATCATCTCCTCGTCGCCCGAAGCCAGAGCAGTAGCCCCGCAAACCCGCACCCGTTCATCCGCCGTGGGCCCCCCTAGCCGCCGCTGAGTTCCGCCAAACCACACACCCCCTCCCGCGTGCGCCACCCGTAGCCCGTCGAAGTCCCGCCGTCCGATCAGTCTCTAGTGCATCCATTCGCGAGCAAATCTGAACCCTAGGATTTGAAGAATAGGGTAAAACGTAGGCCTGTTTTTGTCTGAGAGGAAGAAGGTGATTTTTCTAATTAATTTATTATTTAATTAATTTAAATTATTTTAAAACTTAGATTAACCATATCTAACTCATTCCAATTCGAAATTCGATGATTTCAGCGGCGTTGTAATCGTGTGACTGAGATCTACGCATCGAAACTGACTGGAGTGGATTCTGAACAGTTTGAATTTTGGCCAAAAATCTTCAACGACTGTGAGATTCTAAATTTAAATATTTAAATAATTTATTTTAAATTCTATTCGATCAGTTGAATCATTGTATTTTATTCTGATCTGTTATGTGGTGATTGTTGTATTGTTGAATCTTACTCGTTGTGATGTTATGTTATAATTTGACTGTTTGGATCTGTAAAATTCTGATGTATCATAATAAAGTTCTCGCCTTTGTTTTTATTTTTATTTTTATTCCTTTCTCTTGAAACTGGTCTTTTGATTTGAAAATAAAATATAATTAAGTTTTAACCCTATGTTTTGAAAACAAAATAAAGTTCTAATCTTTTGTTTTGAAAACAAATTAAAGTTGAATTGTTTTTGATTTACGAATAAAACAAAGTTTTGGTATTTTGTTTTGATTAATAGAATTTTTTTTTTTCAAAAACAAATATAAAGGAAGGTTTGACACACCCCACCTCCGTTGGGGTCACTCTCAAAGGGAATGCCCTAATTTTGGTGGAGGTTTATAAGTATAAGTCACAGATACACAAGACAGATATAAATACACATATTTTTGAACAGCGGAAACAACAGCAACTTTATTTCATTAAAAATACGTGTTACACTAACCATGCCATAGTTGTCTAACAATACTTCCAAAAACCATTACATTTTCATAACTGTCTTGATTTCATTATTTAAAGAAGCATAAAAACATAAGTAAACTGCATAAGTTCCATAGTTGCTGTCCAAAGCCATAATCCAAAACGAAAGAGATCCAAGCAATACATTCTTTCTCTTCAAGCTGGATGTAAAAACTGGTCAAGCTGCGATATTCCCTCCCTGTGGACCTTAGGGGTGGGGGGGGGGGGAAACGAAAGAAAAGAAGACGAAAGAAAAGTAGAGTCAGACATAAAGCCTGAGTAAGTCTAGGACTATTCAGTCTATGAATAAAGAATTGGGCATGATAAGTATAAACTGGAAATGGGAAAGCACCATAAACTAAGTTAAGTTGTCTAGAGTCGAATATACTATTGTACCCCATATTAATCTCTGCATCCATATAAACTAGTTCCCAACAGGCAGCCCATAATCAGGGTGAAGTGATCCATTTCTAATGATCGGCTCCTACTCGCATAGTTACATGTGTCTTACGGCCCCCGATGTTGTAGTTACCTATGCTGGTCCCACCATGGGGTGTATCAAGTCCCATGGTGGCGGCCCGACACAATTCTAGAATGCACAGGTATACTACTGGTGCCCAGTGTCTTATTTTTCTGCGTCGGAGTGTGTGCACGCCCGCACCCCGTTAGAACCTACACTGCTGCACCACCGCCGTCGATTTGACCTCTTACAGTCAGCCCAGTAATCGTGCCCCACCCTGCCTAGTTCAGGGTATCCTGATACACCTCGTAGGGTTACTGCTGAAAAGGGTCCCCCGCTACTAGGTTTTCTATTTCTAGCCAACATGCTAAGTTGGTTAAGTGTTTTGTAAACATAACCCCCAATCAGTCTGTATAGTTTAGCATGTTCCATTTTGATTAAGTAATAATTCAATTTACTTAATCCTATCAATCCCGACTCAGCCTTAATTGTCTTATTAAAGCCTCGACCCCTCACATTAGACATGTATTGTTGTGACTGCCTGTTGCCGGTTGGTTCCGGGCAGTCTTACGTTACAACTCAGTCTAACCTCGGGTCTTTATTGGGCTCAATGTTTAACCACCCACATTGGATAGGTATTGTTGTGACTACTGGACAGCCGGGCAGTTCCGGGCAGGTTTACATCACAACTCAATCCAAACTCGGGTTAAACACATCGTATTTTCTAAATTTACATAGTTTGTCTCTTTTCTTTTTATATGTAAATATTTGCGGCCCATTATTCAAATTCTTCTTTATTGGGTAAAATTAATTTATACCACTTAATTGTTTCAAGGTCGTTGGCATGCGTCAAACATGCCAACACATATGTTTATATTTTAGCCCAAACGCCATTACCCCCGTTTTATACGTTCGCTACAATATAACATATGTTGGGTTTAACATTTAAACCCAACTTAGCCACATGAAAAAGGGGAGGCTTAGAACATGTGTTTATATATTCTAAGTAACATAAAAAGGGGAGTGTGAACGCATGAACTTGCAACATAACGAACTAGTTAACATGAATTAGGCACTTGTGAACATGCATTGTAATAGCATATAATCATGGCATAATCATACCTAAACATGAATCATGGTTTTTAATCTATTCATATAATCATGGCATAAACATACCTAAACATGAATCATGGTTTTTAATCTATTCATGTAAACTTGCAATTGGAATGTAAATCTAACTTAATTATGTGTCACATATATTATCATATGATTTTGATAACAACATAGGCCTAAAACATGTTTTCAATTAGGCATAACACCAAACATAGTCTAGTCATGTTCATAGAGTCAACACAAGTTCACAAAGATGCTTACTTTTGTCTCTAATACAAAAGTATGGTTTTACACTTGAATCATGATGCCAATTCCAACATAAATTCATATGAGTCATAATACCCAAATGGATCCAACTACACTAAAAGTGATCATAAAAAAAATATACATCATGTTGGCATAATAGTGAACTATATACTTGCATGAATCTCAAATAAACTTCCACAAACATATAGTCGTTAACTTTCAACATGAATCACATACTTGCAAATATCCAATAGGTCTAACATCGTTATACCACAACATCCCAAATCGATTAGAATCATAGAAACATACAATTATGAATTATTATCACCACAAATTAAGTACAATTCCATTTCTCATTTTACACAAATCAAAACACAATTATTCATTCACATCGGAATAGCACTGTACTTACAACGTATGACGAATCTTCAATTCAGGAATCTGAATTCTGAATTTGGAGATGTTATCCTTTGTTGTAGGCGTTGTTTTGATTTAGTTGTCATTGCTTTAAGCTTTTTAATTGTCTCCTAATCGTCTCTCAATTTTGACGACTACTTCTAGTCTTTCCTCAGCAGCATGACGGTCTCATTCTAATTTTTATTTGTATGAATTAGGTGGAGTCTTAGGTCCTTTTTATAGAGTTTGTGAATTGATTAGAACCGTCGATGGAGCTTGGATTAATTATAGCCGTTCGTTTAAAGGAGAGACCAATCAGGAGCTGACACCTAGCCCTAGTGACAAGGCAAGGCTCAGAAATTCGGCCAAGCACAGACCAGGCCAGCTGGGGGGTTGGGTTCGACCTGGCTCAGGGGCCAGGTCGACTCCCCAGTCGACCCCCGTGTCGACTTGGTAGTCGACCTGGGTGCCCCAGGTGGACTACCCAGTCTACCTGGGTAGCCCAGGTCGACTACCCAGTCGACCTGGGTGCCTTGGGCGGGAAAATTCCCGCCCTAGCCAATCTGGCCTGATTTTTGAAATTTGAATTTGTTTTCTGAGCTGTTTGAATTTTAAACTGAATTCTGAAACTTCCGGAGGCCATATCTTCTTCATACGGAGTCCGTTTTACGCAAACTCAGACTCTATCCCAAGCAGAATTCCGAGACGAACGAAATGGCGTATCCCGTTTCCCTTAATTCTTTGATTTGAAATTAATTATACTTTAATTTGTGAATTTCACTGTTATAGAATACACGGGGTGTTACATTCTCCCCCACTTAAAAGGATTTCGTCCCCGAAATCTTCAAGTTTAAGAAGAATGTATATCCTAACATCCAAACGTCCATCTACTCATCCATCAAACACGAGCATCCATTATCCTTAAAAGACTTCTAATGCTTCATGATCATATGCGAAGTGTGTGTACATGTACTTATATAATGCAAAATCAGGCGGCCTACTGATTCAGTTGGCCTCCTTAATGCAAATTATGTAAGTGTCATGAATCCATTATGTATGCAAATTTTCCTATTCATGATTCTACATGAGTGCACAATCATTCATATATAAATGCAACATCCATATGACAACACATTAAACTTCAACCATATACGAATAAAAATACATATATGCATATGCAATATGAAGTGACTGAGCCGATCTAAAATCTAGATTGTGTGTGTATATGCAACCACGAGCAACCACTAGCAATCACTAGAAACCACTTGCAACCATCATCCATAACATGTTTCAATTACATGTTTTCATCCAAAGGGTTTCTACCTAAAAGATAAGGTCGAGGAGATATACCTAAAAAGATAGATAAAAGCGCAACTTAAGGAAAAAGAAAGATCAAAGATGTACCCTCGAAAAGAAAAGGGTATGCTGCGCGTATTCTAGCCTCAGTTTCCCAAGTCGCGTCTTCCTTGGCGTCGCTCCACTGAACTTTGACGAGCTTGACTTCGCGGTTGCGTAGCTTTTTCACTTCAGTTCCTAAGATGCGTGTTGGAACTTTCCTCGCGGTTGCTTCGCGTTCCACTTCTGCTTCTTCTAGGATGTTTGGCTCTACCACTTCAGCCGATTCATGTAGACATTTTCGGAGGTGCGAAACATGAAAAACGTTGTGAACTCTGGCTAGTTTTTCAGGTAGCTCTAATCTATAGGCCATTTTCCCAATTTTCTCGATAATAGGAAACGACCCTACGAATCTTGGTGCTAGCTTCCCTGTGGTTCCAAAGCGAACAACGTTCCTTAGAGGAGATACCTTCAGAAAAACTCTGTCCCCAACCTCAAACTCAAGGTCAGTCCTTCTCTTGTCTGCGTAGGATTTTTGTCTGTCTTGGGCTATCTTCATCCTTCTTCGTATCAAGTCTACTTTCTCTGAAGTCTCTCGGATCATATCTGGACCAAGTATGAGCTTATCAGTAGACTCCCACCAACAAGTGGGCGATCGGCACGGTCTTCCATATAAAGCTTCGAAGGGCGCCATTCCAATGGTGGCTTGGTGGCTGTTGTTGTAGCTAAATTCCACCAAAGGAAGATGGTCTTCCCACGTCCCTCCGAAGTCATGGACGCACAGTCTTAAAAGGTCCTCCAAAACTCTGTTCACTCTTTCCGTCTGGCCGCCGGTTTGGGGATGATAGGCTATGCTCAAGCATAACTGTGTGCCTACCGCTTCTTGCAGACTCCGCCAAAACTCACTTGTGAAGATAGGGTCTCAGTCACTAACAATGATGGAGGGTATTCCATGGAGTCGAACAATTACCTTGAGATAAAGAGATGCTCGGGATGAGGCAGTTCTTTTACTCTTGACAGGTAAAAAGTGGGTGCTTTTAGTAAGCCTATTCACTATTACCCAAATGCTAGTGTTGCCTCTTCTAGACCTAGGCAGCCCATCAATGAAGTCCATTGAGATGCTATCCCACTTCCACTGTGGGACCTCTAGAGGATGGAGCAAACCGCCAGGTTTCTTCTGTTCCGCCTTAACCTGTTGGCAAACCATACACTTTGAAACGAATTCTGCCACGTCTTTCTTTATGCCGCTCCAAAAGAAAGTTCTTTTTATGTCCTTGTACATTTATATCTCCGCCTGGATGTATCGTCATCTTGGAGTGATGTGCTTCCTCGAGAACCTTCTTTACTAAATCCCTTGTCTGTGGGACGCATAGTCTTCCGTCTCGCCTTAGCCAACCCTTATCGTCGATGGAGTATCTGCTAAGGTGACTTGAAGTCTCACCCCTAATTAGCCTATCAATCGTTTCCACAAGCTGAGGGTCTTCGCGTTGTGCTGTCCCTATTGAGTCCACTAAAGTCGGGCGTACTTCGAGAGATGCTAGCAAGCCCGGTACAAAATCGGAGGAGGGCCTAAAGTCAAAGCTGGCTATAAACTCAAGGCTTTGCCTTTCAACAAACAGCGGGCTTAGGGTCAGTTTCTTTCGGCTCAACGCGTCTGCCACCATGTTGCCTTTACCCGGCGTGTAGGAGATCTCGAAATCGTA
Organism: Allium sativum; assembly: GCA_030737875.1. Taxonomy (NCBI): domain Eukaryota; kingdom Viridiplantae; phylum Streptophyta; class Magnoliopsida; order Asparagales; family Amaryllidaceae; genus Allium; species Allium sativum. Next base: position 340,616,937 of record CM060912.1, read on the forward strand.
CGAGGCAAGAAACTCCATCCATCTCTGTTGCCTTAAGTTAAGATCTTTCTACGAGAAAAGATATTTCAACGATTTATGGTCAGTGTAAAGTTCGAACTTCTCACCTAGGAAATAGTGTCACCAAGACTTGAGTGCAAAGACGATGGTAGCTAACTCAAGATCATGGGTTGGGTAGTTCTTTTCGTGCAATTTCAACTGTCTCCCGCCATAAGCTATTACCCTTCCTTCTTGCATTAAGACAGCGCCTGGTCATGTCCCACATGCATCTGTATAAACTGTGAACATCTTGCTTCCATCTGGCAACGTCAGAACTGGGGCTGTTGTAAGAGCCCTTTTTAGTCGTTGGAAAGCAAACTCGCAATCCATGTCCCAATTGAACACTAGATTCTTATTTGTCAGCCTCGTGAGTGGAGCAAATATTTTTGCAAAGTCTCTGATGAATTTCCGATAGAAGCCTGCTAGCCCGAGGAAGCTTCAGACTTCTGTTGCACTTCTTGGCGTCTTCCAATCCTGTACCGCTACTACCTTAGCAGGGTCCACAGCTAACCTTCTTTGGATACTATATGCCCAAGGAACCTCACTTCCTCTCTCCAAAAGTGGCACTTGGAGAATTTGGCTTTAAGCTGATGGACTCGCAGAGTTTCCATGATTGCCCTTAGGTGCTGAGCATGTTCCTCTTCACTCTTTGAGAAGATAAGGATATCGTCTACAAAGACCACTACGAACTTGTTGAGGAATTCCCTGAACACCCTACTCATCAGGTCCACGAAGTAAGCGGGTGTGTTTGTCAAGCCGAAAGGCATGACAAGCCATTCAAAGAAGCCGTCTGGGGTTCTGAATGCTGTCTTATCGATGCTATCCTCAGCCACCCTTAGCTGATGAAATCCGGTCGCTAAATCGAGTTGGGAGAAAACAGACGCTCCAACAAGCTGATCAAACTGATCGTCAATTCTGGGGAGAGGGTGCCTATTCTTTTTCGTTAGCTTGTTGAGCTCCCTATAGTCAACACATAGACGGAGTGAACCATCCGCCTTTGTGGCGAACACCACTGGAGCGCCCCATTCTGAAATACTCCTCCTAATGAACCCCTTCTCTAGAAGCTCTTTAATCTGTTTACTAAGCTCTTTCCTTTCCCGCGGAGCCATGTGTCTAACGGGCAACGCAACGGGCTTTGCATTATCAACAAGATATATGCGGAAGTCTATCTCCCGCTTCGGAGGTAAGCCCTTCACCTCTTCGAAGACATCCGGATATTCCCGGACCACTCTAACCGATTGCAAACTTTCAACAGAAGCATCTAGCGATTCAAGATAACTAAGCATAACCGCATACGAGGGATTACAAGTAATTTCCAGAGTGTTACCGAGTTGGGTCAGAAGCATAACCACCCTTTTCTCACAATCAAGGATGGCACCATTACTGGATAGCCAATTCATGCCCAAAATCAAACCATATCCCGAGAAGCCCAAAACAAAGGCACTACATCTAAATTCTACGCTTCGAATAGAAATTTTCAATCCCACACAGATCATAGACAAATGAGCCGGGCCCCCGATTGGATTTGAAACAATTAAGGGGTCCTCTACCATACTAGTTTCTAGGTGCAGAGATTCTACTAAAGCAGATGAAATAAAGGAGTGTGATGCGCCAGAATCAAATAAAGTGTGAACTGGGTGATCATAAAGATAAACTACACTTTCTACAGAAGTATTTATACCTCGCTGTTGTAGAGGTGGCGCTTCTAGCACATGAACCTGTGCCCCTGAGGTGGATCCAGCCCTCTGCCCCTGCCCTCGTTTCTTTGGGCAATCCTTAGCCATGTGGCCTGTCTCACCACAAGAAAAGCACCCACCATTCATCTTGGCCATCTTTTTCCGGCAATCTTTCACTAAGTGCCCCACTTTGCCACAGAAATTACACTTCCTCTTCTCTTTGTTGTCTTTCCCGCCCTTCTTAAAGTCTGTCTTCTTAGGCTGTAAACCCTCTTTCTTCCCTTGAGAGCTTTCTGCCTTTGTCTCCTTCTTGCCCTTATCCTCTTCGTTCAGCAATGCCATCTGCACCAATCTTTCATACGTAGCTCCCATGGATATATGGGTCATGGACAAACTGTGTAATGGCTCATTCAATCCTTTGACAAAACAGAGAGCCTTCTTGTGCGGAGTGTTGACTAGGTCTAATCCGAACCTAGCCAGCTGATCGAACTGATTAACATACTCTTTGACTGTCATATTCCCTTGCTTAAGAAATAAGAATTTTTCCAACTGAAGACTCCTTTCAGCTTCTGAGAGAAATTTAGCCTCAAACCTTGCCCTAAAGTCCTCCCATGTTTCCACTGGTCTTTCTGCATTGGTGACTTCCCACCAGTAGGAAGCCTCGCCTTTAAGTAGCCATACGGCCAGTTGTACCTTCTGCCTATCTCCTACCTCAATGATGACGAATAAGTCCTCGGTTTCCTTTAGCCAATTCCTGGCTGCCACGAAGGACTCGGTTCCATGAAAGTCCTTTCCTCCCATAGCTTTAAAATCTTTACATATCTTAGCAAATGTATTGCCACGTGGAGGAGGTGGAGGAAGAGGTGCTGCTGCAGCTGGATGATTTCCTGCAGCTGGGGGAGGAGGAACGGTAGGACCTGGCTGAGTGGCCCTTGCTTCTAAGAATCGTCTAAACCAACCAGGTATTGGTATACCCTCTGGCAAGTTAAGTTCTTCGGACATGCTGAAACAAAAAGGATAGATTCAAAACGAAGGATAAAAGATAATACCTATGGCTTTGGGGGACTGTGCCTTTTTTTTAAATAAAATAACATTTTATCTTTAAAAATGCTTCTTTAAATTTTCTTTTGAAAATAAATTTTCAAAACTTTTTATCTTATCTGGTAAACCTATGCTCTGATACCAAGTGAAACACCCCACCTCCGTTAGGGTCACTCTCAAAAGGAATGCCCTAATTTTGGTAGAGGTTTATAAGTATAAGTCACAGATACACAAGACAGATATAAATACACATATTTTTGAACAGCGGAAACAACAGCAACTTTTATTTCATCAAAAATACGTGTTACACTAACCATGCCATAATTGTCTTACAATACTTCCAAAAACCATTACATTTTCATAACTGTCTTGATTTCATTATTTAAAGAAGCATAAAAACGTAAGTAAACTGCATAAGTCCCATAATTGTTGTCCAAAGCCATAGTCCAAAACGAAAGAGATCCAAGCAATACATTCTTTCTCTTCAAGCTGGATGTAAAAACTGGTCAAGCTGCGGTATTCCCTCCCTGTGGACCTGGGGGGGGGGGGGGGACGAAAGAAAAGAAGACAAAAGAAAAGTAGAGTCCGACATAAAGCCTGAGTAAGTCTAGGACTATTCAGTCTATGAATAAAGAATTGGGCATGATAAGTATAAACTGGAAATGGGAAAGCACCATAAACTAAGTTAAGTTGTCTAGAGTCGAATATACTATCGTACCCCATATTAATCTCTGCATCCATATAAACTAGTTCCCAACAGGCACCCCATAATCAGGGTGAAGTGATCCATTTCTAATGATCGGCTCCTACTCGCATAGTTACATGTGTCTTACGGCCCCCGATGTTGTAGTTACCTATGCTGGTCCCACCATGGGGTGTATCAAGTCCCATGGTGGCGGCCCGACACAACTCTAGAATGCATAGGTATACTACTGGTGCCTAGTGCCTTATTTTTCTGCGCCGGAGTGTGTGCACGCCCGCACCCCGTTAGAACCTACACTGCTGCACCACCGCCGTCGATTTGACCTCTTACAGTCAGCCCAGTAATCGTGCCCCACCCTGCCTAGTTCAGGGTATCCTGATACACCTTGTAGGGTTACTGCTGAAAAGGGTCCCCCACTACTAGGTTTTCTATTTCTAGCCAACATGCTAAGTTGGTTAAGTCTTTTGTAAACCTAAACCCCAATCAGTCTGTATAGTTTAGCATGTTCCATTTTGATTAAGTATTAATTCAATTTACTTAATCCTATCAATCCTGACTCAGCCTTAATTGTCTTATTAAAGCCTCGACCCCTCACATTAGACAGGTATTGTTGTGACTGCCTGTTGCCGGTTGGTTCCGGGCAGTCTTACGTCACAACTCAGTCTAACCTCGGGTCTTTATTGGGCTCAATGTTTAACCACCCACATTGGATAGGTATTGTTGTGACTACTGGACAGCCGGGCGGTTCCGGGCAGGTTTACATCACAACTCAATCCAACATCGGGTTAAACACATCGTATTTTCTAAATTTACATGTTTTGTCTCTTTTCTTTTTATATGTAAATATTTGCGGCCCATTACTCAAATTCTTCTTTATTGGGTAAAATTAATTTATACCACTTAATTGTTTCAAGGTCGTTGGCATGCGTCAAACATGCCAACACATATGTTTATATTTTAACCAAAACGCCATTACCCCCGTTTTTTCCGTTCGCTACAATATAACATATGTTGGGTTTAACATTTAAACCCAACTTAGCCACATGAAAAAGGGGAGGCTTAGAACATGTGTTTATATATTCTAAGTAACATAAAAAGGGGAGTGTGAACGCATGAACTTGCACAATAACGATCTAGTTAACATGAATTAGGCACTTGTGAACTTGCATTGTAATTGCATATAATCATGGCATAAACATACCTAAACATGAATCATGGTTTTTAATCTATTAATATAATCATGGCATAAACATACCTAAACATGAATCATGGTTTTTAATCTATTCATGTAAACTTGAAATTGGAATGTAAATCTAACTTAATTATGTGTCACATATATTATCATATGATTTTGATAACAACATAGGCCTAAAACATGTTTTCAAATAGGCATAACACCAAACATAGTCTAGTCATGTTCATAGAGTCAACACAAGTTCACAAAGATGCTTACTTTTGTCTCTAATACAAAAGTATGGTTTTACACTTGAATCATGATGCCAATTCCAACATAAATTCATATGAGTCATAATACCCAAATGGATCCAACTACACTAAAAGTGATCATAAAAATATATACATCATGTTGGCATAATAGTGAACCATATACTTGCATGAATCTCAAATAAACTACCACAAACATATAGTCGTTAACTTTCAACATGAATCACATACTTGCAAATATCCAATAGGTCTAACATCGTTATACCACAACATCCCAAATCGATTAGAATCATAGAAACATACAATTATGAATTATTATCACCACAAATTAAGTACAACTCCATTTCTCATTTTACACAAATCAAAACACAATTATTCATTCACATCGGAATAGCACTCTACTTACAACGTATGACGAATCTTCAATTCAGGAATCTGAATTCTGAATTTGGAGACGCTATCCTTTGTTGTAGGCGTTGTTTTGATTTAGTTGTCATTGCTTTAAGCTTTTGAATTGTCTCCTAATTGTCTCTCAATTTTGACGGCTACTTCTAGTCTTTCCTCAGCAGCATGACGGTCTCATTCTGATTTTTATTTCTATGAATTAGGTGGAGTCTTAGGTCCTTTTTATAGAGTTTGTGAATTGATTAGAACCGTCGATGGAGCTTGGATTAATAATAGCCATTCATTTGAAGGAGATACCAATCAGGAGCTGACACCTAGCCCTAGTGACAAGGCAAGGCTCAGAAATTCGGCCAAGCACATACCAGGCTAGCCGGGGGGCTGGGTTCGAGCTGGCTCAGGGGCCAGGTCGACTCCCCGGTCGACCCCCGTGTCGACTTGGTAGTCGACCTGGGTGCCCCAGGTCGACTACCCAGTCGACCTGGGTAGCCCAGGTCGACTACCCAGTCGACCTGGGTGCCTTGGGCGGGAAAATTCCCGCCCTGGCCAATCTGGCCCGATTTTTGAAGTTTGAATTGGTTTTCTGAGCTGTTTGAATTTTAAACTGAATTCTAAAACTTCTGGAGGCCATATCTTCTTCATATGGAGTCCGTTTTACGCAAACTCGGACTCTATCCCAAGCAGAATTCCAAGACGAACGCAATGGCGTATCCCGTTTCCCATAATTCTTTGATTTGAAATTAATTATACTTTAATTTGTGAATTTAACTGTTATAGAATACACGGGGTGTTACAAGGTTTGATTTTTTTCTTTTTTTTAGAACAAAATATAAGGAAAGTTTGATCTTTTGTTTTTTTTTGAAAACAAAATAAAATAAAGTTCAATCTCTTATTTTCCTTTCATTTTGTTTTAAATAATAAATAAAGATTTGATCTTTTATTTTGACATATAAAATTAAAGAAGTTGAATTTATATAATGAATAAAGATTTGATCTTTCATCCTATAAAATGAACAAAGTTCATATATTTTGTTTTATTTCACAAAATAAAGGTGGTGTCTATTATTTTTGATTCATAGGAATTTTACAACCAATCATATGTTGCCATTTGTTGTAATGCCCAAAAATTCATCGTATGTTAAATTAGTGGTTATGACACCCAAAATTTCATCGTCATGTTAGTATAGTTGAAATGACACCAAATTTTCATCGTCATGTCTATATGGTTGAAATGAACAAAATTTCATCGTTATGTTAATAAATGAATCAAATCTTGACATTAGAAATTATATTTATCTTAGGAATATTGACGCTAGAAAATACATTTTTATTTTCAATGTTATAGGGAAGAATAAAAAGACATTTTTATTTTCAATGTTATAGGAAAGAATGAAAAGACATTTTTATTTTCAATGTTATAGGAAGAAAATAAAAAGACATTTTTATTTTCAATGTAAATAGGAAGAAGAAAAAAGCGATTTACATTTTATATGTAAATAAAAGAATAAGGGACTTTTCCCTTTTTATTTAATTATACATCGTTAAAATATCATTTTTGGTCGCATTAGAATTGGCGAACAAAAATGTCATTTTGTTGAAATTGAAATTATACATCGTTAAAATATCATTTTTGGTCGCATTAGAATTGGCGAACAAAAATGTCATTTTGTTGAAATTGAAATTATATATCGTTAAAATATCATTTTTGGTCGCATTAGAATTGGCGAACAAAAATGTCATTTTGTTGAAATTGAAATTATACATCGTTAAAATATCATTTTTGGTCGTATTAGAATTGGCGAACAAAAATGTCATTTTGTTGAAATTGAAATTATACATCGTTAAAATATCATTTTTGGTCGCATTAGAATTGGCGAACAAAAATGTCATTTTGTTGAAATTGAAATTATGCATCGTTAAAATATCATTTTTGGTCGCATTAGAATTGGTGAACAAAAATGTCATTTTGTTGAAATTGAAAATATACATCGTTAAAATATCATTTTTGGTCGCATTAGAATTGGCGAACAAAAATGTCATTTTGTTGAAATTGAAATTATACCTCGTTAAAATATCATTTTTGGTCGCATTAGAATTGGCAAACAAAAATGTCATTTTGTTGAAATTGAAATTATACATCGTTAAATTATCATTTTTGGTCGCATTAGAATTGGCGAACAAAAATGTTATTTTGTTGAAATTGAAATTATACATCGTTAAAATATCATTTTTGGTCGCATTAGAATTGGCGAACAAAAATGTCATTTTGTTGAAACTGAAATTATACATCGTTAAAATATCATTTTTGGTCGCATTAGAATTAGCGAACAAAAATGTCATTTTGTTGAAATAGAAATTATACATCGTTAAAATATCATTGTTGGTCGCATTAGAACTGGCAAACAAAATGTCATTTTTATGATACATTGTTGAAATCCTCATTTTTAATAAATGAAATCGCCCAAATGGTTTATATATTATATATATATATGTATAATATAAAATTAAACGAAACGAGCGCTGCAGTTCGCGTATCGACAATCGTAACTTCAAACGAATATATAGAAAAATCCGACCGTTGAATTTTCCCAAAACTGGAACCGTTAGTACCGCTTTGGGGAGAGCTTTCCAACGATATAAATTTCATCAAAATCCGACGGTTAGATTTTAAGATGTGTGTAAATCAAATTTTGGAGAAAATAGTGCCAGTGCCGCCCATTGACCCGAAACGTCGTTTATATATTTCGAGCTATTTTTAATAAATAAAAATAGCGATAAATAGGTTTAAATATATATGAAATGTTTTAAACTATAATTATGCGACAATTATTTGAAATGGCCGAGTTTAACTCATTTCAGATAATTGAATGGCGATTGAATCAAAGATGTAAGAAGACGATGGTTGAAGACCGGCGATCTTCACATCGAATGGGCAATGATTTCTGATACCTTGGACTGACTTGCTTCCAGGACTGGGTTGAAGAAGTAATTGTCCGGACGTGTGTGTTGATCGTGCGGATAAGCGAGCACCTTCTTGGGTGTCTCCGGTTTCGTTCAGGCCTAGAACGGACTTGTAAATGGATGCGTGTCTGACGTTGGAATTCGCTACATGTAATTAAATCGATTTCTGTTAATATATGTCTGTTTGGTGGTGGAGAATTTATTCTCTACTTAACACCCGGATACGTAGTAGTAGTTATCGATAGCATGGCGTTGAATTGTCATCGTGGCACGCCAAGATGCAATGATCAAGGCTTTGTTGAAAAGCAGGCCTTGTGGCTGATGATCAAAGCATAGCCTGTTTAGGCATAGCTTTGTGTATAACGTAACTTCGCGAGCCTCACACCCCGGTATAAGTCAAAAACGGGATATGGAACGTAGGGAGTGCATACGTTTCTTTCTAGCTAGAGTGGTGTTTGGGCTTTAACACGGCCCGACATTTTACTATGTGGATTTTGGATTGAGGTACCTCGTTTTTATAGGCCGGAAGTGGTCACATTATAGGTCCAAAGGGGTCGGGAAACGTATGATCAGGAATTGCCAATCCACTACCGTTAGGTGGTGACCGACCCTACCATTACAAGGGTTCACTGCGGGGGATCCTGAGGCATTTGCTAGAGTGTCTTGAATCGTAAGAGGACGATCCCTAGCCTGGATTTCATGACAGAAAACCAATTCCCAATACGACAACATTTCGGTTTTGATTGTAAACTTATATCTGGCGACATAGTAGGATGGGGTACTATGCCGTCTAGGATTGATATATTTATATTGAAGTATTTTAGTACTGCCTAGACACTAATGAAAATATTAAAATATTAATTTTCACGTATTAAGCATGTTTGATCATCATAAGGGAAAACTCTATCCTCCTGTGTGCGTTGCATTGTGTGATAGGACTTGAGTCTTATGATGGTTTCATTTTTCAAAAGTCATTTCGCTGTTTTATATAAACTTTATAAAATGTTGCACTGGCAATCCAATGGAGTAAACTCGTTCCGCGTTAGCGGCGTGGTCCTGAGATTCGCCATCTTGATAGTTAATTTAGTTAAGAATTCTCACACCAGTCCCATGACTGACTCGTAGTTTGTTTCACTTTTGCAAACTCGGGTGCCCTCTTTCCACACGGGCAGCCAATTGACAGGTTTCTAGGTGATACTTTCTGGTGGGAGCTTGCTTTGGAAGGAAGAAGAAGAAGACCCATTCTCCATCTTTTATTCAACTTTTAAGACATTTTCTATCTTTTTCTTTTGATGTATGTAATGGGATTTGAAACTCATTTCTTTTCATTTGAGACATATTTCTCTTTTGTCAAGACATCTGTTGTGCTAAGTGGATCCTGTAAAACTGCATACTCTGATGTTTTGCTGTAATGTTGATGACATTTATTTCCGCTGCGATGGTTTATGTGTTACGATATTTAACTGAGATCGGTTTTTGTTGTAAATATGTTGTATTCCAAAATGATTATCCTTACTCTCGGTCTACGGAAGTTTGGGGTCATCACAGTTGGTATCAGAGCCTAAGGTTTACCTTACCTTAGCTACGGAATATAACATATTTAGAACAATTCGTCTAGATAGAATCCACATTATTCTAAGACGAGTAGCTCATTAGAGATAGGACTAGTAATGTCCTAGAGTGAGCACAACAGAATATCACATATTTACCAGTCATTACATCATCATCTTTTCATCTCGTCCTTATCTTATCTTTTCTTGAAAATTCTCATTTTTGTTGGTCTGACTCTTTCGTTGATGGTACAGACTGATTTAAATGGATACTAGATCAAGAACAGCCCGAGGCGGATCCCGTGGTGGAGCTCGAGGCGGGGCTAGAGGAGGAGCCCGAGTAGGAGCTGGAGGGCAAGCTAGAGACGAGACACCCATCACTCAAGACCAGCATAATTCAGAGGTCGTAGTTGAACCACCTCCACCTCCGCAGCCTTTTGATTTGGAGAGAATGTCAAAGAAATTCAAGAACCTTGGAGGTGTACCCTTTACAAGGCGGGAGTCTGCGATTCAAGCAGAGGCATGGCTTAAAGATTCCGAAAAGATCCTAGAAGGCTTGGAACTGGAAGACCAGCGAAAGCGTTATCTGGCAGTTTGGCAACTAAAGGAGGAAGCAGGGCATTGGTGGGATACAATTAAAATCTGCGATGACGTGGCCAATATGTCTTGGGCCATATTCAAGGAGCTTTTCAATGAGAAGTACATACCCCCACAAGCTAGAGAGCGTCTGCGCGAGCAGTTCGTTAACCTGTAGCAAGGCAGTATGATCGTTTCTGAGTATGTGAGGAAGTTTGATGAGCTTTCACAATATGCCCCTAGTTTGATTCAAGATCCAGTAGAGAAGAATAAGAAATTTATCAAGGGGCTGTCCAAGAAATATTTGAATCGAGTCACTGCCCATATTAAGCTTCCTTTCAATGAAGTAGTGGAAATGGCGTGCCACTATGAGGAGAATGATGAGTCTGGACCGCAGGATAGGGGGAAAGGTCAAAGCAACAACCAGAAGGAACAGGCTAACAAGAAACAGGAGGCGAGCAATTCTTCTACAGCTAAGCCCCAAGGGAAGAAGAGGGATAGGAGCAAGGTGACCTGCTATAACTGTGGCAAGATTGGGCATTTCGATTACGAGTGTAGAGCACCAAAAAGGGTCAAGAGAGATGATTCAGGCCCTAGTCAGAACCATGGTTAGAGCTCCCAAAACCGTGGTCAAAATCCTCAGAATCGTGGCCAGAGTTCGCAGGACAAAAGGGAATGCTACAATTGCCATCAAAAGGGGCACATCAAGGCGCATTGTCCACTACTAAGGAATGCTCAGGTTGCACATGTTTATGAGGGAGCAAATACACCATCTTCGACTAAGGGGCCTAATAAACCCGATGTCTTAGGAGGTACGCTTAATATTAAGAATATCCCTATTACTGTCTTATTTGATACCGGTGCTACACAAAGCTTTATTTCTAATAATGCAATTAAAAAGTTGAAACTGAAACCAAGGAAACTCAAAAATTTGATTAGAGCTAATAGTCCGATAGGAGGTTCTCTTATTCTTAATTAGTATTGTCGAGTACCTATTTCTTATTCTCGCTGCAAATTTCCCTTTGACTTGATTGTTATGAGTTTCTCCGGGTATGGTGTCATTCTTAGGATAGATTGGCTAACAAAATATGAGGCCGAAGTCAATTGTGCTGAAAGAATTGTCAAAGTTAAAACTAATCTCGGAAATGTATGTATCCCCTGCCATAGCACAACCACCGACAGGAAAACCTTCTAGTCTTCTCTACAAGTTACCCCTACTTCTATTGAGGATATCCCTGTCGTCAAAGATTACGCTGATGTTTTTAAAGAAGTTGAGGGCCTACCTCCACATAGAGAAATCAGCTTCCGAATTGATTTAGCTCTAAATGCAAGGCCTGTTCTACATCCCGTTCGGAGAATGTCGCCAAAAGAAAGAGAGGAGCTGAAAAATCAAACCGAACAGCTTTTGTGGAAGGATCTGATCAGGCCCAGCTTCTCAGAATGGGGAGCAGCAGTGGCGTTCGTCCCAAAATCAGACGGTACTCTCAGGCTATGTGTAGACTACCGTGATCTCAACAAGCAAACTCTTAAGAATAAATATCCACTGCCTCGTATTGATGACTTGCTTGACCGATTGCATGGGGCACGAGTATTCTCTAGGATTGACCTAGCTACAGGCTTCCATCAACTTCGCATTGCAGAGGAGTGTGTGCCTTTAACTGCTTTTAGAGGCCCTGACATCTTTTATGAATGGCTAGTAATGCCTTTCAGTCTATGTAATGCTCCAGCATATTTTGTTGATTTGATGAATAGAGTATTCAGAGATGTTTTAAACAAATCTGTGCTCGTGTTCATCGATGACATCCTCATCTTTTCTAAATCCGCTGCTGAGCACGAACAACATCTGAGAGAAGTCTTAGAGATCTTACGAAGAAATGTGCTGAAAGAAAAATTTTCTAAATGCATATTCTAGCAAGAAGAGGTGAAATTCCTCGGCCATGTTGTATCGAAAGAAGGCGTCTCAGTAGATCCAGGAAAGATCTCAGCCATCCAAGAATGGAAGCAGCCTAGAACTCCCACGGAGGTCAGAAGTTTCTTGGGACTGGCCGGCTATTATCGGAAATTTGTTAAAGATTTTTCGAAGGTAGCTTGTCTATTGACCAACCTGACCAAGAAGCATATGAAATTCAAGTGGACACCCGAATGCGAGGCAGATTTCCAAGAGCTAAAGAAGAGGTTGACCAATGCTCCTGTGTTGACCATTATAGATGGCAATCAGGATTTGAAGGTCTGGACCGACGCCTCTAAGCAAGGTTGTTTCTTTATAAATTAACATGTCTGAGATAACATTTTTCCTTTAAATGACAAATCTCATTTTAACATGTTATCCCTTATTTATTTAAGGTATTGGTGCGGTGCTGATGCAAAGAGGCAGGGTGTCGCATATGCTAGCCGCCAACTGAAACCGCATGAGAAGAATTATGTCACGCATGACCTTGAACTAATGGCCATTGTGTTTGCTCTTAAAATATGGAGGCATTATCTTTTGGGTGAAAAGTTTGAAATTTACACGGATCACAAATCCTTGAAGCACCTTTTTACCCAAAAAGATTTGAATATGAGGCAACAGCGCTGGGTCGAATTTCTTGCATCATATGACCTGAATATCCTATACACTCCGGGAAAAGCAAACGTTGTAGCCGATGCACTCAGTAGAAAGAATGCAGAATGCAACATTCTCATTATCGCCAGTCTCATTATCACTCCTTCTTTGATTGATAAAGTCTCTGCTCTTCAAAAGAATGATGAATTTATTCAGAAGCTTTGTGAGCGATTCCGAAAAGGCGAAGCCTCAAGTTTCCAGATTGATGATAACGGGACCCTTAGATTACAAGGGCGAATTTGTGTGCCAGACATTGCTGAGCTAAAAAGAGAAGTGGTGGATGAGTGCCACAAATCTAAAATCAGCGTCCATCCAGGTGTAAACAAAATGTACCATGACCTCAAGCGCACCTTTTGGTGGAAATCGATGAAGAGAGATATTTCTATTTATGTTGCTAGATGTCACACTTGTCAGCAAGTTAAAAGTGATAAACAGAAACTGGCAGGTTTGTTGCAACCGCTAGGAGATCCTGGTTGGAAGTGGGAGGAAATTTCTATGGACTTTATAGATGGCTTGCCTCGAAGCCGAAAGGGCAACGATAGCATTTGGGTGATTGTCGACCGCTTAACAAAATCTGCCCATTTCATCCCTGTTCGGTCCAATAGAACAGCTCGAAGTTTAGCACAGCTCAATCTTGAAGAGATAGTCAGACTGCATGGGGTTCCCAAAAGCATTGTCAGTGATCGGGATCCATTGTTTACCAGTAAATTCTGGGAAGCTTTTCAAGAAGAGCTTGGGACCAAGTTGAATCTGAGCTCTGCTTATCACCCTCAGACATATGGCCAGACTGAGAGGGTGAATCGTGTTTTGGAAGACTTATTGCGTGATTGCATTCTCGACTATGGCGGTTCATGGGAGGACCACTTGCACTTAGTGGAATTCTCCTATAATAATAGCTACCAAGCAAGCTTGGGGATGTCACCATTTGAATTACTTTGTGGCAGGTCGTGCAGATCCCCGGCATGTTGGGTGGAGTTAGGCAATCGACTAGTCTTGGGCCCCGACATGGTTCGAGAAGCATCAGATAAGGTTGACTTGATTAAGAAGCGCTTGTTGACTACTCAAAGCCGACAAAAGAGCTATGCAGACCAGCGAATAAGGAATCTTGAATTCTTTGTAGGTGATCGAGTATACTTGAAGGTTTCCCCTTTGAGAGGCGTGATTCGTTTTGGGAAGACGGGAAAGTTGGCACCAAGATTCATTGGTCCATTCCCTATTCTCGAAAGGATTGGTACTCTCGCTTATAGAGTGCAGCTGCCCGACTGGTTGCCAGGGGTGCATGATGTATTTCATGTGTCTCAACTCCGCAAGCATGTGCACGATCCAGATCTGATTGAGGACGAACTAAACCAACAGGTCCTAGACATTGCTCCAAATCTGACAGTGAGAAAGGACCCGATTAAGATCATTGGCAAAGAAACCAAAATCTTGAGAAACAAGAAGATCAACCTAGTCATGGTCCAATGGAGTGGGGATCCGAGAGACTGTACTTGGGAGACAGAGGATAGCATCAAAAAGGCTTACCCCAAGAGTAACACCCCGGATTTTTGAATAATCAAATTAACTAAATTGAAGAATAATAAATCTCAGACGTGAGAATTATGGGGATTGGGTTGCGCCATTGTGTTTGTCTTGGAATTCTAGTGAAGATAGAGTCCAAGTTTGCGGGAAACGAGTACCGGATGAAAGAGTTATGGACGAACGAAGTTTGGTGGCAAAGTAAAGAGAAAAAAAATATAAATGCACTGGAGCACTTGGGAATTGCGCCAGTACATATTAACACTGGCGCACCTGCCAAGTGCGCCTAGGCCGAGGCTGGAGCCTGCACAGCTTTCTGGTTCAGGCTGACCCATGTTATTGAGGTCATTCTGACTCCTTGCTGAGTCATTAGGGCTGACTCCTCACCCTATCATAATTGAATGGTTTTGATTAACCCTAAGAACATCCGACGGCTTAAATTAATTCATAACTCTATAAAAAGACCCATAGACATAAACCCTAAATCAGAATTAAAACTAAAACTATGGCCGTCATGCTGTTGTCTTGAGCCCTAGAGCAGCCGCCACCAAACCAAAGAGGAAGAACCACAACCAAATCAGAACCACTCAACCCTAACAGCGATTCTTCATCAAAGGAGCACTAATTCAACTCCAGAAATAAGAATTCAGAACTCAAGACTGCTTTTGAGTTGTGAGTTCGATAGTTTTAGCAAGATAATTAGTAATTTAATTAGATTAAGTTATAAAACGGATTATATGGATGTGATATGAAGTATTGATTGCATGTTGTAGGATTATGATTGAATATCTATGATGTTATGATGTGATGCTATCATGCAAAGTTATGTTGCTATCATCCATGTTGTAATTTTATATACAATCAAATCGTCATGTTTATTATGCTAGTTTGCGATATTGATTCATATGCTAAATAATTATTAGGCAAGTTTAGATTTTGGGTTCAAACACGAATCATATACATGTTGGGTAGAATTACATGTGACCTTACATGATTATGGCACCTAGTTTATGTGAGAATTAAATTGAAAGATTAGGCTATTTCATGATACTTTACATGTTAGTTCACACCATTGTTGCGATGTATAAATCACATATGTGAACTTATGATTTGGACATGAATCATGTTATGTTATTACCTATGCAAGTTTAATCCCTTTAGATATAGGTTCATGATATATGATGTCTATGCAAATTTGTGGCCATTATTTCATCAAGTTCATACCTTTAGATTTGGGTCTATGTTATACATGATGTTTATGCAAGTTTGTGGCCATTATTTCATCAAGTTCACACCTTTAAAATTTGGAACCATGACATATGTTGTTATGCAAGTTGTAATCTTGGCCTATGTAAGTTTTAGATGTAGAACATCATTCACATACGCAAGTTCACCCCTATGTTAGATCTATGCTTTAATTATGTATATATGTGATGCTTTCTTTTATTTCATGAGTTAGACTATTCGAGTCTAACGTATATTTTTACGTTAAACGAACAAACGTACTACGTGGGAAAAAAGGGAATAATATTAAAAATATTTAATTGGCATAATTGCCTTAAAAGCCATAAAATAAAATTGTGGTGAAAATGGTATGATTTTACATACCATAAATGGATGGACATAATTGAGTCAATTATGGACTTCGCTAAATTTGGAATGGATTGATAATTTGAATACGGAAAGTAATTCAAATTGGGGGTGATTAATTAGGAGTAATTAATCGTCTAAGACACGAGGTTAGACTCTTTTGTAGTGTAAGACTGCCCGGACCCGCCCGGCAAATCCAGCTGCCACAAATGTCAGTCTAATGTGAGAGGTCTTAGGCATAAACTAAATACGTAACAATTGTAAAGACACGAGGTTAGGCACTTTTGTGGTGTAAGACTGCCCGGACCCGCCCGGCAAATCCAGTTGCCACAAATGTCAGTCTAATGTGAGAGGTCTTTATGAGGTTACGGTCTTAATGAATTAAGAAACACTTAACCAGATAAGCATGTAGTGGGACAGGAGGGGGTTAAGTGGGTGCCTTGGGTGGCATGTGGAATCTAGTGGGTGCCTCGGGTGGCATTTGGAAATACGATTAGAAACACTTAACCAAAATATGAAACATGTAATTGAAACATGGATAAGAAGTGGGTTAAGTGGGATGTACTAGAGGGGACCAAGCTTAGGTGGATAGCTTGTGTCAAGTAATGAGGGGGCCGTTTCAACCAGTAACCCATACGTATCTTTGTGGGCTCTACCCAAGTCGAGGACGGGACATGCATACTAGGCTTAACTGTAAGAGGCCAAACCGGGTTAGCGGTGGCAACGCAAGTCCAACAGATTCATATGCTTGTGTGGACCCGGGCTGGTAGGTAAGACGTTGTTGCATCGTGTAGGTATAAGCCGTGCATTCTTTGTTGTATCGGGTTGCCACTTTGGGGAGTGATACACCCCACTGTGGGGCCAGCATGGGTATCTACGAGTTAGGGAGCCGATCGCTTGGGGGTAGTGGGTACACCTAGTGGAGATAAGGGCAGACGGCACCTATGAAGGCTGCTAGGGGTGCACGAAACTACCAATATCATTATTAAGTCTGTAGGCGGGATCAACCTTAGGGTGACTAGTGGTGGTGCAGTATACTAGTGGCGGTGCAGTATAGTAATTATCGTATAGTGTCGGTGTAGTTTAGTAAATTTATCTTAGCGGGTTAGGTGCGCTTTAACGATATCGTTATTCATCTTGTTTCCTTGTTTACTCTTTCATACTCAATGGTTCATGGTCATTTACCTATTTTCTAACTTATGCCTTAGCCTAGTTACTTTATTAATTATATTGTTAGAATTATCGCACTCGTCAGACTTTATGTCTGACGCCCCTTTTTTCCATCTCTTTCCTTCCCCCCCCCCCCCTCCCCCAAGGTGCTCAGGTTGGAACTAGCACTAGTGGAGCTTGATCTTGGACTGCTTCTAGAAGATTTCTTGGACCGCTGAAGTAAAGTTCAGCTTCTCTTTATTTATGGCAATTTTAATGTTGGGGATTATGTCTTTCAGTTTGTGTATTTTGTTTTATCAAGATGGATATGATGTACTTGACTTTGGTTTTATTATTTTGATGATGTAATCAAACATTTGGGTTTATCCGCTGCAATGAAATAAAGTTTTAATTTTCAAGTACTGCTCTATATCTGTCTTGTTGTGATTTTCTGTTCTATACTTACTTAAAACGCTCCATTGAAGTTAAGGCATTCCCTTTGCGAGTGACCTTAATGGAGGTGGGGTGTTACACGTGGTATCAGAGCTGAAGGTTACCAGAACAGATATGAATTTTTGAAAAACAATTTTTCAAAACAATTTTTATAAAGAAGTACTTTCAAAAGTATGATTTAAGGAACGTATTTTCAAGAGAAAGATATATTTTGGAAAGCGTAACCCCAAGAGCCATATATCTTTCCTTCAGTCCTTTTTGTATTGAATCTTTCCTTTTTCGTTTCAGCATGTCTGAAGCATCTGAGATACTAGAGGGCATTCATGTGTCCGGTTGGTTCCGTCAATAACTTGAGGCTAAGGCCGCCGCCGCAGGTCCAGTAAATCCTCCTCCTCCTCGTGTCGATAATTTCACAAAGATATGTAAGGACTTTAGAGCTATGGGTGGAAAACCTTTTCACGGGACGGAGACATTTGTTGAAGCTCGTAACTGGCTAAAGGAGGTGGAAGAATTATTTGGAATTTTTAAAGTGGATGACGGAAGGAAAGTCCAGCTAGCTGCGTGGCTAATGAAGGATGAGGCCTCGTTTTGGTGGGAGGTCACTAATGGGGGTTGTCCAGTCGATACATGGCAAGATTTTAGGCAGAGGTTTGAGGCAAAGTTTCTCTCACGGGCTGAAGAGAATCTATACATGGAAAGGTTCTTGTCACTGAAGCAAGGGAATTTATCGGTGAAAGAGTACGTTAACAAATTCAACCAATTGGCAAGGTTTGGCTTAGACTTGGTGAATAATCCAGAAAAGAAGGCTCTAAGATTTGCTAAGGGTTTAAACGAGCCGCTTCATGGGTTAGCTATGGCCCACATTCCCATGGGGGCTACCTTTGAGAGGTTAGTTGACATGGCACTCATGCATGAAGAGGAGAAGGGCGCCAATGCTAGTAAGGAACCCGAGAAGAAAGGGGATCAAAAGAAGTCGCAACAGCAACAACAGAACAAGAAAGGTGGCAAAGGCAATAATGCTAAGGGGAAGAAGAAATGCTTTAACTGTGGGACACCCGGCCATCTAAGCAAAGATTGTAGGAAGAAGAAGAAGACCGGTTGTTTCCACTATGGCAAAGCGGGACATCTTATTAAGGACTGCCCAAAGAAAGGGCAGAGGGCAGGGTCTACCTCGGGAGGACAGGTGCAAGCTCTTATGGCACCCGGGCAGGCAAGGGGACAAGTTCAGGCTCTCGTGGTCCCACCGCTGCAAGAACGAGGTAGAGCAATTTTCGTTGAAAGTTTAGTTTTTCTGTTTGATCATCATGTCCGTACTTTATTCGATTCTGGTGCATCGCATTCATTTATCTCTACATCATTAGTTGAAACACTGCACCTAGATACTAGTCTTGTTACCGATCCCTTATTAGTCTCAAATCCTATTGGTGGTTCGGCTCATCTTTCTATGATTTGTCGGGATTTGAGAGTGTTTATCTTGGGCGTTGAGTTTGAGTGCAACGCTTTTGTACTTGGCTTCATGGGCTACGGTTTAATTCTAGGTATGGATTGGCTAACTAGATATGGGGCCATCCTAGATTGCGAAAGAAGGGTAGTTAGATTGTTGACTTGTTCGGGAAAGACCCTTGATATTTCTTGTGACCCTAGAGGTCCAGTAATGCTTAGTTACCTAGAATCCCTTGATGCATCCGATGATGATTTACATTCTGTTCCCATAGTCCGTGAATATGCTGATGTTTTCGATGAGGTGAGGGGTTTACCCCCAAAACGTGAGATAGACTTTCGAATATATCTAGTGGACAATGCAAAGCCAGTTGCATTACCAGTGCGCCACATGGCTCCAAGAGAGAGAAGAGAACTCAGTAAGCAAGTAAAAGAATTGCTTGAGAAGGGGTTCATCAGACGTAGTATATCGGAGTGGGGTGCTCCAGTAGTATTTGCCACGATGGCGGATGGGTCCCTCAGACTTTGTGTGGACTATAGAGAACTTAATAAACTTACTAAGAAGAGTAGACACCCACTGCCGAGGATTGACGATCTTTTCGATCAGTTAGTTGGCGCCTCAGTGTTTTCGCAGTTGGACTTAGCCACTGGTTTCCATCAGTTGAGAGTGGCTGAGGATAGCATAGACAAGACTGCCTTTAGGACTCCAGACGGTTTCTTCGAGTGGCTGGTGATGCCCTTCGGTTTGACAAACGCCTAAGCATACTTTGTTGATTTGATGAGTAGGGTGTTTAGGGAGTACCTAAATAGATTCGTGGTGGTCTTTGTAGATGACATCTTGATCTTTTCTAAGAGCGAGGAAGAGCATTCCCTACATCTTAGGGAAGTGTTGGAGACTCTTCGAGCGCATAGCCTTAAAGCAAAATTTTCTATGTGTCACTTTTGGAGGAAACAAGTGCGATTCTTAGGGCACGTGGTTTCCAAAGAAGGGATAGCAGTGGATCCCGCGAAGATAGTGGCCATCCAAGATTGGAAGGTCCCTAAAAAGGCTACCGAGGTGAGAAGTTTCTTAGGGTTGGCTGGCTACTATAGGAAGTTTATCAAAGACTTCGGAAAAATATCAGCCCCATTAACACGCTTGACGAAGAAGAACTTAATCTTCACGTGGGACGTAGATTGTGATGATGCATTCCAACGTTTGAAGAGAGCTTTGACCACAACCGCAGTCTTAGTGTTGCCAGATGGAGGTAAGCCATTTACCGTTTATACCGACGCTTTTGGGACAGGACTAGGCGCAGTCTTAATGCAAGAGGTAAGGGTAATAGCCTATGGTGGAAGGCAGTTGAGAGTGCATGAAAGAAATTACCTTACACATGAACTAGAGTTGGCCGCTATTGTTTTCGCGCTTAAATCTTGGCGTCATTTTCTTCTTGGCGAGAAATTCGAATTGTTCACTGATCACAAATTGCTAAAATACTTATTCTCTCAGAAGGACTTGAACTTAAGGCAGCAAAGGTGGATGGAGTTCTTAGCATCCTACGACTTCAAGATAGCATATACCCCTGGCAAGGGTAACGTGGTGGCAGATGCCTTAAGTAGAAAAAGATTATCCTTAAGTCTGTTGTTTGTTGAGCAGCGAAGTTTAGAATTCATCTCTACGTTTGACTTTACACCTTCCATTGACTTCGTACCTAGTTTGCTAGCATCCTTAGAGGTTAGACCTACGCTTTTGGGATGGATTAGCGAGGCACAGCGAGACGACCCACAGTTGGTTGAGTTAGTAGAAAAGCTCAAAGGAGGGGAGTCATCGAACCATCTCCGTAGGTATACCCTAGATGATAAGGGTTGGTTACGTAGGGACGGTAGACTTTGTATACCAAAAGACGATGACCTAAGGAAGACCATTCTTGATGATGCACATCGTTCGAAGATGACCATCCATCCCGGCGGGGACAAGATGTACATGGACATGAGACGAGTTTACTTTTGGGCCGGCATGAAGAAAGATGTGGCTGAGTATGTCGCTAGATGCTTGGTGTGCCAACAAGTAAAAGCGGAGCAAAAGAAGCCCGGTGGATTGCTTCATCCATTGGAGGTCCCATAATGGAAGTGGGAAAGCGTCTCTATGGACTTTATTGACGGATTACCAAGATCGAGGAAGGGTAATACGGGTATTTGGGTCGTGGTAGACAGACTTACTAAGAGCGCCCATTTCATTCCCGTGAGGAGTAAGAGGACTGCTCCATGGTTAGCCTCTGTATACATTCGAGAAATAGTTCGTTTGCACGGTGTTCCTTCAAGCATAGTGAGCGACCGCGATCCTATTTTCACTAGCGAATTTTGGAGAAGCTTGTAAGAGGCGGTAGGGACTCAGTTATGTTTGAGCACCGCATATCATCCTCAGACGGACGACCAGACCGAGAGGGTGAATCGTATTCTAGAGGACTTGTTGAGGTTATGTGTCTTAGATTTCAGAGGTACATGGGAGGAACATCTTCCGTTGGTAGAATTTGCATATAATAACAGCTTTCAGTCTAGCATTGGCATGGCACCATTCGAAGCTCTTTATGGATGGCCGTGTCGTTCGCCTACATGTTGGTGGGAAGCTACAGATATGATCTTGCTTGGGCCCGATATGATTAGAGAGACTTCGGAAAAGATTGATTTGATCCGAAGAAGGATGAAAACGGCACAAGATAGGCAGAAATCTTATGCGGACAAGAGTAGGTCAGATCATGAGTTTGATGTTGGGGACATGGTCTTTGTCAAGGTGTCTCCATTACGGAACGTCGTTCGCTTTGGGTATGTTGGGAAGTTAGCACCAAGGTTCGTAGGGCCGTTTCCTATTAAGGAAAGGATTGGGCAGATGGCGTATAGAGTGGAGTTGCCCGAAAGACTTAACGGTGTAAACGACGTATTCCATGTATCACATTTGAGGAAGTGCTTGCACGAGACCGCGGAAGTGGTAGAGCCGAGCTTGCTTAGAGAGGTGGAGATCGAGCGTGATGCGACGATTCGACGAGCTCCTACGCGCATTCTTGAGTCGGAGATTAAGAAATTGAGAAGTCGAGAGGTCAAACTAGTCAAAGTGCAATGGGGAGATGATGAGAGTAACGCTACTTGGGAGACGGAAGCGAAGATGCGTTCATTGTACCCTTTTCTTTTCGAGGGTATGTCTTTTAATTTCTCCTTTATCGTTTATCTTGTACTTATCTTATCTTTAGTGTGTCCTCTCGCTAGTATCCTTGACCTTTAGATAGGATAATCCTATGGTTGAAACATGTGTTTGAGACATGTAATGTATGATGGATGCAAGTGGATGCAGGTGTTTGCTAGTGGTTGCTCGTGGATGCATATACACACACTTTAAGCACTAGATCGGCTCAGTCACTTCATATTGCATATTGCATATAAATGTGTGTTCATATGTAAGTAATGGATGAATAATGGTTGTACCATCATATGGATGTTGCATTTTGATGAATGGTTGTGCACACATGTAGAAATGATATGTATCGATAGGGTTCTTTCGCATACATAATGGACGCATGGCACTATCATGGTTTGCATTAAGAAGGTCAACTGAATCAGTAGACCGCCTGATTTTGCATTAGATAAGGAACATATACACACACTTCTTGCTACAACATTAGAAATTTATAAGGACAATGGATGCCCGTGTTTGATGGTTGAGTTGATGGTTGTTTGGATGGTAGGATATACATTCTCCTTAACTTGGAGATTTCGGGGACGAAATCCTTTAAGGAGGGGAGAACGTAACACCCCGAATTTTTGAATAATCAAATTAACTAAATTAAAGAATAATAAATCTCAGACGTGAGAATTATGGGGATTTGGTTGCGCCATTGTGTTTGTCTCGGAATTCTAGTGAAGATAGAGTCCGAGTTTGCGGGAAACGAGTACCGGATGAAAGAGCTATGGACGAACGAAGTTTGGTGGCAAAGTAAAGAGAGAGAAAATATAAATGCACTGGCGCACTTGGGAAGTGCTCCAGTACATATTAACACTGGCGCACCTGCCAAGTGCGCCCAGGCCGAGGTTGGAGCCTGCACAGTTTTCTGGTTCAGACTAACCCGTGTTGTTGAGTCCATTCTGACTCCTTGCTGAGTCATTAGGGCTGACTCATCACCATATCATAATTGAATGGTTTTGATTAACCCTAAGAACATCCGACGGCTTAAATTAATTCATAACTCTATAAAAAGACCCATAGACACAAACCCTAAATCAGAATTAAAACTAAAACTATGCCCGTCATGCTGTTGTCTTGAGCCCTAGAGCAGCCGCCACCAAATCAAAGAGAAAGAACAACAACCAAATCAGAACCACTCAACCCGAACAACGATTCTTCATTAAAGGAGCGCTAATTCAACTCCAGAAATCAGAATTCAGAACTCAAGACTGCTTTTGAGTTGTGAGTTCGATAGTTTTGCAAAATAATTAGTAATTTAATTAGATTAAGTTATAATACGGATTGTATGGATGTGATATGAAGTATTGATTGCATGTTGTAGGATTACGATTGAATATCTATGATGTTATGATGTGATGCTATCATGCAAAGTTATGTTGCTATAATCCATGTTGTAATTTTATATACAATCATATCGTCATGTTTCTTATGCTAGTTTGCAATATTGATTCATATGCTAAATCATTATTAGGCAAGTTTAGATTTTGGGTTCAAACACGAATCATATACATGTTGGGTAGAATTACATGTGACCTTACATGATTATGGCACCTAGTTTATATGAGAATTAAATTGAAAGATTAGGCTATGTCATGATACTTTACATGTTAGTTCACACCATTGTTGCGATGTATGAATCACATATGTGAATTTATGAGTTGGACATGAATCATGTTATGTTATTACCTATGCAAGTTTAATTCCTTTAGATATAGGTTCATGATATATGATGTCTATGCAAATTTATGGCCATTATTTCATCAAGTTCACACCTTTAGATTTGGGTCTATGTTATACCTGATGTTTATGCAAGTTTGTGGCCATTATTTCATCAAGTTCACACCTTTAAAATTTGGAACCATGACATATGTTGTTGTGCAAGTTGTAATCTTGGCCTACGCAAGTTTTAGATGTAGAACATCATTCACATATGCAAGTTCACCCATATGTTAGATCTATGCTTTAATTATGTATATATGTGATGCTTTCTTTTATTTCATGAGTTAGACTATTCGAGTCTAACGTATATTTTTACGTTAAACAAACAAACGTACTGCGTGGGGAAAAAGGGAATAATATTAAAAATATTTAATTGGCATAATTGCCTTAAAAGGCATAAAATAAAATTGTGGTGAAAATGGTATGAATTTACATACCATAAATGGATGGACATAATTGATTAAATTATGGACATCGCTAAATTTGGAATTGATTGATAATTTGAATAGGGAAAGTAATTCAAATAGGGGGTGATTAATTAGGAGTAATTAATCGTCTAAGACACGAGGTTAGACTCTTTTGTGGTGTAAGACTGCCCGGACCCGCCCGGCAAATCCAACTGCCACAAATGTCAGTCTAATGTGAGAGGTCTTAGGCATAAACTAAATACGTAACAATTGTAAAGACACGAGGTTAGGCTCTTTTGTGGTGTAAGACTGCCCGGACCCACCCGACAAATCCAGCTGCCACAAATGTCAGTCTAATGTGAGAGGTCTTTATGAGGTTACGATCTTAATGAATTAAGAAACACTTAACCAGATAAGCATGTAGTGGGACAGGAGGGGGTTAAGTGGGTGCCTTGGGTGATATGTGGAATCCAGTGGGTGCCTTGGGTGGCATTTGGAAATACGATTAGAAACACTTAACCAAAATATGATACATGTAATTGAAACATGGATAAGAAGTGGGTTAAGTGGGATGTACTAGAGGGGACCAAGCTTAGGTGGATAGCTTGTGTCAAGTAATGGGGGGCACGTTTCAACCAGTAACCCATACGTATCTTTGTGGGCTCAACCCAAGTCGAGGACGGGACACGCATACTGGGCTTGACTGTAAGAGGCCAAACAGGGTTAGCGGTGGCAACACAAGTCCAATGGGTTCATATGCGTGTGAGGACCCGGGCTGGTAGGTAAGACGTTGTTGCATCGTATAGGTATAAGCCGTGCATTCTTTGTTGTATCGGGTTGCCACTTTGGGGAGTGATACACCCCACTGTGGGGCCAGCACGGGTATCTACGAGTTTGGGAGCCGATCGCTTGGGGGTAGTGGGTACACCTAGTGGAGATAGGGGCAGACGGCACCTATGAAGGCAGGTAAGGGTGCACGAAACTACCACTATCATTATTAAGTCTGTAGGCGGGATGAACCTTAGGGTGACTAGTGGTGGTGCAGTATACTAGTGGCGGTGCAGTATAGTAATTATCCTATAGTGTAGTTTAGTAAATTTATCTTAGCGGGTTAGGTGCGCTTTAACGATATCGTTATTCATCTTGTTTCCTTGTTTACTCTGTCATACTCAATGGTTCATGGTCATTTCCCATTTTTCCAACTTATGCCTTAGCCTAGTTACTTTGTTAATTATATTGTTAGAATTATCGCACTCGCCATACTTTATGTCTAACCCCCCTTTTTTCCATCTCTTCCCCCCCCCCCTCCCCCGGTTCTCAGGTTGGAACTAGCACCAGTGGAGCTTGATCTTGGACTACTTTTAGAAGATTTCTTGGACCGCTGAAGTAAAGTTCAGCTTCTCTTTATTTATGTCTATTTTAATGTTGGGGATTATGTCTTTCAGTTTATGTATTTTGTTTTATCAAGATGGATATGATGTACTTGACTTTGGTTTTATGATTTTGATGATGTAATCAAACATATGTAAGGCATTCCCTTTGCGAGTGACCTTAATGGAGGTGGGGTGTTACACCAAGTGCAGAGAGGATATCTCCGAGTAACTCTTGTACTAAGGTACGTTTATATCAATTTACATTTTCCATCTTGGTTCTTACTTTACTTTGTTTCCTTTTCGAGGACGAAAATTCTTAAGTGGGGGAGATTGTAACGACCCGGAAAATCCGAACCAATTTAAAAATTTTATTCTAAATTATTTGGTGGAAAAATGTGGGAAAAATTAAAAATTCCATTTTTAAATAATATTAAAGCCAGTGAAAATAGTCAATTTTCAAACGATCTCTGTTTTCGACGAAACCTATTTCATCGGAACCGGAATGTCATATTATTGCTAGGTTTCAATTTTTAGAATGTTTCAATTTAATATGTGAGCGTGGCGAAGGAAAATGTGTTTGGTCGGTTATAGTCAAATTTAATCGACTGAAAAATAGTCATTTTTCAAACAGCGTCAGAATTCGACGAAATTAATTTTGTTAGGACCGTATCGTCATAACATAGACAAATATATTTTTTCGGGATTTTTCTGAGTCAGTTTGTTGCCTCGGTGAATTTATTTATGTAGACGAATTAAATTAATAAAGGGTTTAAATATTAAATTAAATAATACAGGCGACAGACAGCCGTTTGGGCTGACGGGACCTGTCCCATTGGGGCCGGAATATGGGTTATTGGCTAGGGGCACCTTCTTCTGGGCTGAAATCGAAATAGTTTAGAAATTATGGATTTAATTATAAAATTACACATAAAATATTATAAAAATAGGACAAAACCCTATTTTACTATTCACCATCTTCGTTGCCGTCGCCCCCCTCAAACCTATGGCCGAAATTGCTTCTTCCTCCATCAATTTCTTCTTCATCCTTTCGAATTAAAATCCCTCACACATACCAAATCGAAGCCCCTTCCGTGCTCTTTAATTCCATACCACCTGATCATCTCCTCGTCGCCCGAAGCCAGAGCAGTAGCCCCGCAAACCCACGCCCGTTCGTCCGCCGTGGGCCACCCTAGCCGCCGCCGAGTTCGGCCAAACCACCCCCCCCCCCCCCACCAACCCCCTCGTGCGCCACCCGTAGCCCGTCGAAGTCCCGCCGTCCGATCAGTCTCTAGTGCATCCATTCGCGAGCAAATCTGAACCCTAGGATTTGAAGAATAGGGTAGAACGTCGGCCTGTTTTTGTCTGAGAGGAAGAAGGTGATTTTTCTAATTAATTTATTATTTAATTAATGTAAATTATTTTAAAACTTCGATTAACCATATCTAACTCATTCCAATTTGAAATTCGATGATTTCAGCTGCGTTGTAATCATGTGATTGAGATCTACGCATCGAAACTGACTGGAGTTGATTCTGAACAGTTTGAATTTTGGCCAAAAATTGTCAGTGACTGTGAGATTCTGAATTTAAATAATTAAATAATTTATTTTAAATTCTATTCGATCAGTTGGATCATTGTATATTATTCTGATCTGTTATGTGGTGATTGTTGTATTGTTGAATCTTACTCGTTGTGATGTGATGTTATAATTTGACTGTTTGGATCTGTAAAATTCTGATGTATCATAATAAAGTTCTCGCCTTTGTTTTTATTTTAATTTTTATTCCTTTCTCTTGAAACTGGTCTTTTGATTTGAAAATAAAATATAATAAAGTTGGGATCTTAGTGTAAAAGTTTTGATCTTTTGATTTGAAATAAAATATAATTAAGTTTTAACCCTATGTTTTGAAAACAAAATAAAGTGCTAATCTTTTGTTTTGAAAACAAATTAAAGTTGAATCTTTTGTTTTTGATTTACGAATAAAACAAAGTTTTGGTCTTTTGTTTTGATTAATAGAATTTTTTTTTTCAAAAACAAATATAAAGGAAGGTTTGATATTATTATTTTTTTTGAGAACAAAATATAAGGAAAGTTTGATCTTTTTTTTTTTTTGAAAACAAAATAAAATAAAGTTCAATCTTTTATTTTCCTTTCATTTTGTTTTAAATAATAAATAAAGATTTGATCTTTTATTTTGACATATAAAATAAAAGAAGTTGAATTTATATAATGAATAAAGATTTGATCTTTCATCCTATAAAATGAACAAAGTTCATATATTTTGTTTTATTTCACAAAATAAAGGTGGGGTCTATTATTTTTTATTCATAGGAATTTTACAACCAATCATATGTTGCCATTTGTTGTAATGCCCAAAAATTCATCGTATGTTAAATTAGTGGTTATGACACCCAAAATTTCATCGTCATGTTAGTATAGTTGAAATGACACCAAATTTTCATTGTCATGTCTATATGGTTGAAATGAACAAAATTTCATCGTTATGTTAATATAGTTGAAATGAATCAAATCTTGACATTAGAAATTATATTTATCTTAGGAATATTGACGCTAGAAAAGACATTTTTATTTTCAAAGTTATAGGGAAGAATATAAAGACATTTTTATTTCCAATGTTATAGGAAAGAATGAAAAGACATTTTTATTTTCAATGTTATAAGAAGAAAATAAAAAGACATTTTTATTTTCAATGTAAATAGGAAGAAGAAAAAAGCGATTTACATGTTATATGTAAATAAAAGAATAAGGGACTTTTCCCTTTTTATTTAATTATACATCGTTAAAATATCATTTTTGGTCGCATTAGAATTGGCGAACAAAAATGTCATTTTGTTGAAATTGAAATTATACATCGTTAAAATATCATTTTTGGTCGCATTAGAATTGGCGAACAAAAATGTCATTTTGTTGAAATTGAAATTATACATCGTAAAAATATCATTTTTGGTCGCATTAGAATTGGCGAACAAAAATGTCATTTTGTTGAAAATGAAATTATACATCGTTATAATATCATCTTTGGTCGCATTAGAATTGGCGAACAAAAATGTCATTTTGTTGAAAATGAAATTATACATCGTTAAAATATCATTTTTGGTCGCATTAGAATTGACGAACAAAAATGTCATTTTGTTGAAATTGAAATTATACATCGTTAAAATATCATTTTTGGTCGCATTAGAATTGGCGAACAAAAATGTCATTTTGTTGAAATTGAAATTATACATCGTTTAAATATCATTTTTGGTCGCATTAGAATTGGCGAACAAAAAATGTCATTTTGTTGAAATGGAAATTATACATCGTTAAAATATCATTTTTGGTCGCATTAGAATTGGCGAACAAAAATGTCATTTTGTTGAAATTGAAATTATACATCGTTAAAATATCATTTTTGATATTTGGTTGCATTAGAATTGGCCAAAAAAAATGTCATTTTGTTGAAATTGAAATTATACATCGTTAAAATATCATTTTTGGTCGCATTAGAATTGGCGAACAAAAATGTCATTTTGTTGAAATTGAAATTATACATCGTTAAATATCATTTTTGGTCGCATTAGAATTGGCGAACAAAAATGTCATTTTGTTTAAATTGAAATTATACATCGTTAAAATATCATTTTTGGTCGCATTAGAATTGGCGAACAAAAATGTCATTTTGTTGAAATTGAAATTATACATCGTTAAAATATAATTGTTGGTCGCATTAGATCTGGCAAACAAAATGTCATTTTTATGATACATTGTTGAAATCCTCATTTTAAATAAAGGAAATCACCCAAATGGTTTATATTATATATATATATAATATAAAATTAAACGAAACGAGCGCTGAAATTCGCGTATCGACAATCGTAACTTCAAATGAATATATAGAAAAATCCGACCGTTGGATTTTCCCAAACTGGAACCGTTAGAACCGCTTTGGGAAGAGCTTTCCAACGATATAAATTTCATCAAAATCCGATGGTTAGATTTTAAGATGTGTGTAAATCAAATTTTGGAAAAAACAGCGTCAGCGCCGCCCATTAACCTGAAACGTCGTTTATATATTTCGAGCTATTTTTAATAAATAAAAATAGCGATAAATAGGTATAAATATATATGAAATGTTTTAAACTATAATTATGCGACAATTATTTGAAAAGGCCGAGTTTAACTCATTTCAAATAATTGAACGGTGATTGAATCAAAGATGTAAGAAGACGATGGTTGAAGACCAGCGATCTTCACATCGAATGGGCAATAATTTCTGATACCTTGGACTGACTTGCTCCCAGGACTGGGTTGAAGCAGTAATTGTTCGGACGTGTGTGTTGATCGTGGGGATAAGCGAGCACCTTTTTGGGTGTCTCCGGTTTCGTTCAAGCCTAGAACGTACTTGTAAATGGATGCGTGTCTGACGTTGGAATTCGCTACATGTAATTAAATCGATTTCTGTTAATATATGTCTGTTTGAAGGTGGAGAATTTATTCTCTACTAAACACCCGGATACGTAGTAGTAGTTATCGATAGCATGGCGTTGAATTGTCATCGTGGCACGCCAAGATGCAATGATCAAGGCTTTGTTGAAAAGCTGGCCTTGTGGCTGATGATCAAAGCATAGCCTGTTTAGGCATAGCTTTGTGTATAATGTAACTTCGCGAGCCTCACACCCCGGTATGAGTCATAAACGGGATATGGACCATAGGGAGTGCATACGTTTCTTTCTAGCTAGAGTGGTGTTTGGGCTTTAACACGGCCCGACATTTTACTATGTGGATTTTGGATTGAGGTACCTCGTTTTTATAGGCCAGAAGTGGTCACATTATAGGTCCAAAGGGGCCGGGAAACGTATGTTCAGAAATTGCCAATCCACTACCGTTAGGTGGGGACCGGCCCTACCGTTCCAAGGGTTTACTATGGGGGATCCTGAGGCATTTGCTAGAGTGTCTCGAATCGGATGAGGACGATCCCTAGCCTCGATTTCATGACAGAAAACCAATTCCCAATACGACAACATTTCGATTTTGATTGTAAACTTATATATGTCGACATAGTAGGATGGGGTACTATGCCGTCTAGGATTGATATATTTATATTGAAGTATTTTAATACTGCCTAGACACTAATTATAATATTAAAATATTACTTTTCACGTATTAAGCATGTTTGATCATCATAAGGGAAAACTCTATCCTCCTGTGTGCGTTGCATTGTGTGATAGGACTTGAGTCTTATGATGGTTTCATTTTTCAAAAGTCATTTCGCTGTTTTATATAAACTTTATAAAATGTTGCACTGGCAATCCAATGGAGTAAACTCGTTCCGCGTTAGCGACGTGGTCTTGAGATTCGCCATCTTGACAGTTAATTTAGTTAAGAATTCTCACACCAGTCCCACGACTGACTCGTAGTTTGTTTCACTTTTGCAAACTCGGGTGCCCTCTTTCCACACGGGCAGCTAATTGACAGGTTTCTAGGTGATACTTTCTGGTGGGAGCTTGCTTTGGAAGGAAGAAGAAGAAGACCCTTTCTCCATCTTTTATTCAGCTTTTAAGACAATTTCTATCTTTTGCTTTTGGTGTATGTAATGGGATTTGAAACTCATTTCTTTTCATTTGAGACTTATTTCTCTTTTGTTAAGACTTCTATTATGCTAAGTGGATCCTGTAAAACTGCATACTCTGATGTTCTGCTGTAATGTTGATGACATTTATTTCCGCTGCGATGGTTTATGTGTTACGATATTTATCTGAGATTTGTTTTTGTTGTAAATATGTTGTATTACAAAATGATTATCCTTACTCTCGGTCTACGGAAGTTTGTGGTCATCACAGTAACTAAGATAAACAATATCATTCATAGATCTAAATCAATTCAAACACGAGACAACTAAGATAAAACAGCTTCTAATGTAAACCATTACAAAGCGGTAAGTTGCCTGCATATAATCATTGAGTTGAGTGTGAAGCCTCCTAATCTCTTCTTCTAATTCCAAAGCATAAGTAATGGCCCTAGTTGGAAAACATTCAACTATCCACTATCAAAATTCACATCCATTTGGATTTAGCACACAACGATAGAATTAACAACCAATATGGTTTCCACATCAAACGTTTAAGAGTGTTTCTTCAGAACCATAGAAACATACTACATTCACAGATTGAACCTCATCATCATCAATGATGTCTTAGGAAAGAGGAATTAAACTTCAAGTCCTTTGGATACTTGAGGAGTTAGTTATTGTTGTTGGTGATCTATCTACATCTGGTGCATCCCTACTTCAAGCTCTCTCTATTGCAGATCTCTATAGTTTTGCTCTTCCATTTCAATGTACCGTAAAGTCGGTTTTCTAGGTGATGACAGATTAGGATTTAGTGGTCTAGAAAAAATGTCAGTGTATTCGTATGAGCTAGGATATAATCGGCATTTTTTGAATTAATTTAAATTTGTGGAGTAGTTTACATCATAGTCATTGGTTTCCATACATACAAATCAATGAATCCTCCATATTTATTTAAATATGAGTGAATGCTTCCATGTGATTAAAAAAACTGTGCAACATGGCTATAGTGATGTACTGTAACCAGACATCATAGCCACGTTTAATGATAGAGAATCTCCACCAATGATCTGGTTTGTTTGATAGTGCAACGTGGATATGGATGATTAAGGCAAGGGAATCATGCAACATGGCTACAATGGTTAACTGTGACCAGACACTATAGCGACATTGGTGACAGAGAATCTCCACTATGACCATACACTATAGCCAAGCATTTGTTTCCCCAAATATTCATGTTGTCATGTACAAGATATGTAAAATCTTTGCTGATAAATTTTTTATGAGTCAGCTGCATTCTTTAATAAAATTAAATAAGCTATTTTGGATGCATATCTGCAAATTTTGCATCATATAACTAATTTTTTTATCTTGGTTACTAACATGTACACCAGGAAAACAAAGATACGTAAGGGCAGGGATTTTGAAGCAAATCTTATTTACACCAAGAAAACTACATGTCCAAAATAAATGTGAATAACAAAATTCATTAAGGAGACTTATATCCAAACCCTTTGTAGTTCATTCTTTCCAACTTAGCTAATCACACTGCAAAGGGCAAAAACAACACTCTTAACATTGAAAATGATGAAACTATACTAAATCTATCGGTATTAGATGGTCCGAAAAAGTATAGAAAATAACTCTCTGTAATACTTTACATAGCCATATTAGACTGTAGGATAATAGATGGGTCGAACTAGCTATAATAAATTCGTAAATGCAATCCAACCTTTTAGCTAAATTAACAACCATGTGTAAGGATACTAAACCATCCAAACTGGTATACAAAATCACACTACTATTATATAAATCTTGATTAACACTCACACTTTTACATAAGGATGCTTGACAACCTAAACAAATAAAAAACCATGTATGCATGAATTTAAAGGGTTGTAAATACATGACTTGACTTGGAAGTCAAATATCAGTTTACCCTAAATTGTAGAGCAGACCGTGGTAAATGCACAATAATTAAAACGCCCATAAAACATGGGGTAAGTCTAAATAAGCATGCAGTAAAACATGCAGTTAGAATTTCTGGTCAGGATTCAGAAGCTAAGTTATCATTTAATCCTAGAAGTAGCAAGGAAAGGGAACAATGGGATGTATTATAACCCACAGATTTGGTATGATTCCAAAAATCACATTAAGCTTAACTATGTTGAAACTAAGATAAATTGCTGAAAAAAATTACATAAAGCCATTATTGGACTACTGCAATTTCCGAACGTTGTTTGAACCCTTTCTCTTTTAGATTGTTCCGTATAGCTGTGAATAAGTAAGTCTAACCATCCATTCATTCCGATATTCCTAGTAACTTGATCGCAACCTTTTTTAGTTCGGTGAAAGTTTATTTATTTTTCCAATCTGAAATTTGAATCAGGATAACTTTTATACATGCACTTTATAAATGCTTAACATAACTAAACTAAACTAAAATGTAAAAAGCTTAGAAAATCAATCTAACTATCCAATAGAAACTAAAATCGCAAAGCAACACTCATAGACCTAAAATAGGCAGTCATAGCCAATATAAAATAAACTAAAATTTCAAAGAAAACTAGTTAGAATTCGAACTCACCCACAGAGGCGTCTAACAGTCTAGGGCGATGATTTGCAGTGGAGAGAGATTTGCAGATTAGGGTTTTTATTTCTTGAGAACAAGACTTTTTCAGAAGCCTGGTCAACGAAGACAAAGGGCGACACCTTGATCGAGGCCAAAAACATTACCAACAAGGGATGCAAGGTAGGGAGGTGTGGGTTTATTGGTAATTTGGGGGAAAATGGTGTCGGGAAAAATGGAATCGTGCGAGGGAAATGAAGTGGTACGCATGTGTTACTTGTAAATGTTTCGCACCAAAAATAGGCATTGAACTAAATATGGCTAAAATCCGTATCATATTTGATACAGCTCAGATTTATATATAAACGAGAGGGAAAGCGTATTATTTAGAGGGAAGTCGTGCATTTTGGGTGTAAAAGTTTCGGCCAGTAATCGGCATAGAATTGGATATGGAAAAAAGTCATATCAAATATGATAGGGCTCTTAGCCATATCTAAACATGTATATACGACTAAGAGCCGTAACATATTTGATATAACTTGTAGCCATATCCAATACGGGGTAGCTAAAACAGCTTTTTGGTGTAGTGGGTGTTAGGGCTCATTTATCTTAGAATTTTGACTTTGAGCTTGCTGAACAAGTCATAGCCTCATAGACGACGGACAACTCCTTATTGATTTTATCAAATATTAATCCTAACCCTTGGCACCTTGTACTCTTTTCATTTCGACTCAAGTTTGCTCAATAAGTCGAAACAAAATCGTTCACTTGTGTCAGCTATATCACAATGGCGTAAATACAATATATGTTCATTGAGTTTGCTTAACAAACACTTATAATTATCTAACCTTGTCTATTATGTATATTAATAATATTGCACATAATGTTCTTTGCTAGATTTTGCTAACAACCAAGGAATATATAAGTAATTTATTAATATATATGGTAGATGATAACTTTTATGTTAAAGGTTCTTTAATATTTAGTATTGGCCATATTAGGCAATATAGACTTATGGTATAATATAACTCATATAAACAACTCTTGTAGTTCTAGTGTTATGACACATCAAAAACAACAATGCATTTACAATTACGTAT
The DNA here is from genome assembly GCA_030737875.1 of Allium sativum. NCBI lineage: Eukaryota > Viridiplantae > Streptophyta > Magnoliopsida > Asparagales > Amaryllidaceae > Allium > Allium sativum. The sequence goes on from CM060912.1 coordinate 340,652,029, forward strand.
GTATTTATTCCTTAAGTCTGTTAAATGTTTCTTAATATTTTACTTTAAATTTATTTGTTCATATTATGTGTGTTTTATTGCTATATAAGTTCTATATTTTCATATAACTTTTGTAATAATCTTATGTATATCATTATATTGATTAAATTTTATGTAATCAATTAATTTTCATTAATTTTATATTAATATAAGATTTACATTCAATATTTGTTTTATACTATAACAATTATAGTATAATACACATATCTATGTATCCAAACTTTAGCTAATTATAAATTAAACAACTTTAGTTAAATTGTAGTAATTTTGAAATTCAATTCAAACATATACACATATACGTATATTATTTTAAATAATTTAAAATAACATAATTCATTATATATAACACATGTATATATTTAGTAATTAATTAACTCATTTAAATAATATATCTTAATAATCATATTAATGAATTTAATAAATTTCAAAATTAATTTTTAAATATTTTAAAAATTCTAACATATAATATTCTGCATAATATGTGTATATCTTATTTCAAATTTATTTTTTAAATTAAATATATTATTTGTCAATTTCAAAACAATTTGAAATAATTTATATTATAACCTTATTCTTGTTTTAATTAAACCTTTTAAATTTTAAACTTGTATTTTGAATTTTAAACAATTTTGAAAATTTGCCCAAGATCCAACTTAAATTTGGACAAGCTTAATCCGTTAGTCCTAACATCAATATATTAGACCGCATAAGCTATTAAGTTATTGTAACAACCCGGAAAATCAGAACCGATTTAAATTTTTTATTTTGGCAATTTTAGTGAATTTTGAATATTTAAAATGATTTATTTTAAATAATAACGACAAGAAATTTATTTTGAATAGAATTCAAACGTATATATTTATATATATCGTCGTTAGAATATAAATATTAATTTTAAATTATAAAAGGAATTGAAAATGGCGCGGTAGTTCGAAAATTCGATTTCAAAATTCAAATGAATGTGCAGGATGCAAAATAAACCGGATTTTAGTGAAACCAAAAATATTTGAATCGATTTGAGAATATATTTCCAACGAATTCGGAAAATTGGAATTTCATAGCGAGGATAAAAAGTTATGCCCAGTTGAAAATTCAGAATAGTCGCTATGGAATTCTGGCCCTTAAAAATGGAAATTTTGCAAACGACCTCGGTTTTCGACGAAACCACTTTTGTTGGATCCGTGATGTCATGTTATTGCTAGATTCCAATTTTCATAATTTTTCGAATCAATATGTGAGCATGGCAAAGGAAAACGTGTTTTAATATTTTTAGTCAAATTCGATAGACCAGAAAATGGCCATTTTTCAAACTGTCTTCAAATTTGACGAAATTAGTTTTGTTAGGACCGTATCGTCAATACGAAGCAAGAAATAATTTATAAGGAATTTTTAGAGTTCGTGTGTGGCCCTAGTAAATTGAAATGTTCGTTCAAATTCAATATATAGAGTAATACTTTGATTTTGACGAAAACTGATCAAAACGGCCAAACTAGCTTACGATACATATCCCATTGTGTTCAGAATGGGGGTAATTAGCTAGGGGCGACAGTCGTTGGGTTGGAGTTGGAGTTCGTATCGTTGAACCGATATTTTAAATTCAAAGGGATTAAGTTAAATGAAATATTAATATATATTTTTATATACAGCCCCCCTTCTTTCTCCATAACAACCCGGAAAATCTGAGCCAGTTTAAAATTTTTATTTTGGCTACTTTAGCAAATTTTGAATATTTAAAATGATTATTTTAAATAATAACGACGAGAAATTTATTTTGAGTAGAATTAGAATGTATATATTTATATGCGTCGTCGTTAGAATATAAATATTTATTTATAATTATAAAAGGAATTGAAAATGGCGCTGTAGTTCGATAATTCGATTTCAAATTTCAATTGAACATACCGGGTGCAAAATAAACCGGATTTTAGTGAAACAAAAAATATTTGAATCAAATTGAGAGTATCTTTCTAACGAATCCAAAAAATCGAAATTTCATAGCGGAAATCAAAAGATATGCCCAAATGGAAATTCAGAATAGTCGCTATGGAATTTCGGCCCTTAAAAATAGCAATTTTGCAAACGACCTCGGATCCGTGGTGTCAAGTTATTGCTAGATTCCAATTTTCATAATTTTTCGAATCAATATGTGAGCGTGGCGAAGGAAAACGTGTTTGACCAGTTTCAGTTGATTTTAATCGACTGGAAAATGGCCATTTTTCTAACGGTCTCAGAATTCAATGAAATTAGATTTGTTAGGACCGTATCGTCAATACGAAGCTAGAAAATATTTTTCAAGAATTTTTCTAGTTAGTATGTGACCCCGGTAAATTGAAATGCGCGTTCAAATTCAATATATAGAGTTATATGTTGATTTTGATGAAAACTGATCGAAACGATCGAATCAGCCTACGATACATATCCCATTGTGTTCGGAATGGGTGTAATTAGCTATGGACGACAGGCGGTGGGCCTCGTTTCGAGGTCGAAATAAAAAGTCAACTTTTTTGAAATTTAAATAATTAAATAAATAAAAAATCTCTCCTCTCTCTCTATACTCTCAGCCCCCCCCCCCCCCGTAGGATTTCAATCGAAGAAAAATAAAAAATAAAGAAAGGGTGAAGAAGGCGGAGGAGCCTCCGCTCCTACATGGGTGGCGCCACCGCGCCCCGGTGATGCGCGCCCCCTCTGATTCCCATCCCTCCCTCCTCCTGCTCCTCCGCGCCTCTCTCTTCCTCTTCCCCTTCTAAATTGAATCGCATCGCCCCCTATGCCTCTGCCACCACCCCAGTGCCGCCGTGACCCCCTCTGAGCCAAAACCCGACCTCGTTCCCATCGCTTCCCCTTCAGTCCGACGAAACCGCACCCTTCCCCCTCGATTTCAACGCCGAACACCCTGAAAAACCCAAGCCAAGCCTCCTTCCACCTCCAACGCAGCGAGCGAAGCCCCATTCCCTCCTCCAACCATTCACAGTAAGTCCTTGCTTTATTTTCTGTCCATTTATTCTATTTTCAGTTTGAAAATAAATTTTTAAATATAGAAAATCTGATTTTTCTTTAACTATAGAGAAAGCTTAGATTTTTATGTTGTTAGTAATAAAAAGTTAGAATTTTTATAAGGTGAAAGATCGGATCTTTGATAAGGTAAAACTGCGATTTTTATCGTCTAGAAAGAGAAAGGAAAATTCGTTTTATTTTATTAATAAAGTACAGAATAGTAAAAATATAATTTTTATAAGGTAGAGAATATAAAAATATCATCTTTATATATGCAGAGAAATAAAAATTCGATCTTTTTATTAGAAGTAGATATAAAAATATAATTTTTATATGGAGAATAGCGATGTAAAAATAGAATTTTTATCTATATAATAGCGATGTAAAAATAGAAATTTTATCAAAATAGAATTTTTATCTATATAATAGCGATGTAAAAATAGAATTTTTATCTATAATAGCGATGTAAAAATAGAATTTTTATCTATATAATAGCGATGTAAAAATAGAATTTTTATCTATATAGTAGCGATGTATAAAAATGTGATTTTTGTATGCATAGCAACAATATAAAAATGTGATTTTTATATATGTAGTGGCTACGGACAACGAAAGTGACAAAAGGCGAGCACGACGAAGATTTCCACCTATGAAGAGTCGTGGAGTTTGGATTAGCTTTGGTGAGAACTTCTCACTTTAAATTTTCTTTTCTAGTTAAAAATATATACTAGGATGCAGACAGTGCTTAGTAGCACCCGACACCCGTCATCCACATACCATGGATGGCTTGTATGTTTGATTGTTTGTTGTGATGAAAATTTATTGTGTGACGTGAAATAAAATATTTATATAGTTAAAAATATTTTATCGTTAAAAATATTGTTTTTAACGTGTGTGTGTGAATAAAAATATGTGTTTGTTGACTTGAAACTCCACACGGGAGTTGGGATGATATTTGAAGTCCACTCATCCCGATTGATTAGTTGTATGTCGATCGATTGATTGACGGGCTGTTATAAGCGTTAGATATCTATATTTGATGCTTATACAATGTGGTGCACTTTGGATGATGATTGATTATTTAGTGTTCTGATTATATACATGTGTTCTATGGAATCCATATAATTAATGTAACACCCCACCTCCATTAAGGTCACTCACAAAGGGAATGCCTTAACTTCAGTGGAGCGTTTTAGGTGAATATAGAACAGAAAATCACAACAAGACAGATATAAAGCAGTACTTGAAAATTAAAAATTTATTTCATTGCAGCGGATAAACCCATATGTTTGATTACATCATCAAAACCATAAACCAAAGTCAAGTACATCATATCCATCTTGATAAAACAAAGTACATAAACTGAAAGACATAATCCCCAACATTTAAAATAGCCATAATTAAAGAGAAGCTGAACTTTACTTCAGCGGTCCAAGAAATCTTCTAAAAGCAGTCCGAAATCAAGCTCCACTGGTGCTAGTTCCAACCTGAGCACCTGGGAGGGGGGAGGGGGGGAGGAAGGAGATGGAAAAAGGGGGGCCAGACATAAAGTCTGGCGAGTGCGATAATTCTAACAATATAATTAACAAAGTAACTAGGCTAAGGCATAAGTTGAAAATAAGGAAATGATCATGAACCATTGGATATGGCAGAGTAAATAAGGAAACAGGATGATCAACGATATCGTTAAGCGCACCTAAACCACTATAGGATTATTACTAAACTACACCAACACTATGGGATAATTCCAAAAATGCACCCCCACTAGTATACTGCACCACCACTAGTCACCCTAAAGTTGATCCGGCCTATAGACTTAATAATGATATTGGTAGTTTCGTGCACCCCTAGCTGCCTTCATAGGTGCCGTCTGCCCCTATCTCCACTAGGTGTACCCACTACCCCGAAGCGATCGGCTCCCTAACTCGTAGATACCGGTGCTGGCCCCACAGTGGGGTGTATCACTCCCCAAAGTGGCAACCCGATACAACAAAGAATGCACGACTTATACCTACACGATGCAACAACGTCTTACCTACCAGCCCGGGTCCACATATGCATATGAACCCGTTGGACTTGCGTTGCAACCGCTAACCCGGTTAGGCCTCCTACAGTCAAGCCCAGTATGCGAGTCCCGTCCTCGACTTGGATCGAGCCCACAAAGATACGTATGGGTTACTGGTTGAAACGGGCCCCATTTACTTGACACAAGCTATCCACCTAAGCTTGGTCCCCTCTAGTACATCCCACTTAACCCACTTCTTATTCATGTTTCAATTACATGTTTCATATTTTGGTTAAGTGTTTCTAATCGTATTTCCAAATGCCACCCAAGGCACCCACTATATTCCACATGCCACCCAAGGCACCCACTTAACCCCCTCATGTCCCCCTACATGCTTATCAGGTTAAGTGTTTCTTAATTCATTAAGACTGTAACCTCATAAAGACCTCTCACATTAGACTGGCATTTGTGGCAGCTGGATTTGCCGGGCAGGTCCGGGCAGTCTTACACCGCAAAAGAGCCTAACCTTGTGTCTTTACAATTGTTACGTATTTAGTTTATGCCTAAGACCTCTCACATTAGACTGGCATTTGTGGCAGCTGGATTTCCGGGCGGGTCCGGGCAGTCATACACCACAAAAGAGTCTAACCTCGTGTCTTAGACGATTAATTACTCCTAATTAATCACCCCCAATTTGAATAACTTTCCTTATTCAAATTTTCAATCAATTGCAAATTTAGCGATGTCCATAATTGACTCAATTACGTCCATCCATTTATGGTATGTAAAATAATACCAATTTCACCACAATTTTATTTTATGCCTTTTAAGCCATTTATGCCAATTAAACATTTTTAATATTATCCCCTTTTTCCCCACGTAGTATGTTTGTTCTTTTAACGTAAAAATATACGTTAGACTCGAATAGTCTAACTCATGAAATAAAAGAAAACATCAAATATATACACATAATTAAAACATATATCTAACATAGGGGTGAACTTGCATATGGAATGATGTTCTACATCTAAAACTTGCATAGGCCAAGATTACAACTTGCATAACAACATATGTCATGGTTCCAAATTTAAAGGTGTGAACTTGATGAGAAAATGGCCACAAACTTGCATAAACATCATGTATAACATAGATCCAAATCTAAAGGTGTGAACTTGATGAAATAATGGCCACAAACTTGCATAGACAACATATGTCATAAACCTATATCTAAAGGGGTTAAACTTGCATAGGTAATAACATAACATGATTCATGTCCATCTCATAAATTCACATATGTGATTCATACATCGCAACAAAGGTGTGAACTAACATGTAAAGTATCATGTCATAGCCTAATCTTTCAATTTAATTCTCACATAAACTAGGTGCCATAATCATGTAAGGTCACATGTAATTCTTCCCAAACTTGTATATGGTTCATGTTTGAATCAACATCTAAACTTTCCTACATATGATTTATCATATGAATCAATATCACAAACTAACATAAGAAACATGACGATTTGATTATATATAAAATTACAACATGGATGATAGCAACATAACTTTGCATCACAACATAACATCATAGATATTTCAATCATAATCCTACAACATAATTACAACATGCAATCAATACTTCATATCACATCCATACAATCCGCGTTATAACTTAATCTAATTAAATTACTAATTATTTTGCTAAAACTATCGAACTCACAACTCAAAACCAGTCTTGAGTTCTGAATTGTGATTTCTGGAGTTGAATTAGCGCTCCTTTGATGAAGAATCGTTGTTAGGGTTGAATAGTTCTGATTTGGTTGTTGTTCTTCATCTTTAATTTGGTGGCGGCTGCTTTAGGGTTCAAGACAACAGCATGACGGCCATAGGTTTAGTTTTAATTCAGATTTAGGGTTTGAGTCTATGGGTCTTTTTATAGAGTTATGAATTAATTTAAGCCGTTGGATGTTTTTAGGGTTAATCAAAACCATTCAATTATGATGGGGTGATGAGTCAGCCCTAATGACTCAGCAAGGAGTCAGAATGGACTCAACAAATCGGGTCAGCTTGAACCAGAAAGCTGTGCAGGCTCCAGCCTCGGCCTGGGCGCACTTGGCAGGTGCGCCAGTGTTAATATGTACTGGCGCACTTCCCAAGTGCGCCAGTGCATTTTTTTCCTTACTTTGCCACCAAACTTCGTTCGTCCATAACTCTTTCATACGGTACTCGTTTCCCGGAAACTCGGACTATATCTTCACTAGAATTCCGAGACGAACACAATGGCGCAACCCAATCCCCATAATTCTCACGTCTGAGATTAAATATTCTTTAATTTAGTTAATTCGATTATTCAAAAATCCGGGGTGTTACATTCTCCCCTCCTTAAAGGATTTCGCCCCCAAAATTTCCAAGTTAAGGAGAATGTATATCCTACCATCCAAACAACCATCTACTCAACAATCAAGCACGGGCATCCATTGTCCTTATAAAATTTCTAATGCTGTATGAACATATGCAAGAAGTGTGTGTATATGTACCTTATCTAATGCAAAATCAGGCGGTCTACTGATTCAGTTGACCTCCTTAATGCAAACCATGATAGTGCCATGCGTCCATTATGTATGCGAAAGAACCTTATTGATACATATCATTTCTACATGTGTGCCCAACCAGTCACCAAAATGCAACATCCATATGATGGTACAATCATTATTCATCCATTGTTCAAATATATACACACATTTATATGCAATATGCGGTATGAAGTGACTGAGCCGATCTAGTGCCTAAATTGTGTGTATATGCATCCACGAGCAACCACTAGCAAACACTTGCATCCATCATCCATAACATGTCTCAAACATATGTTTCAACCATAGGACTATCCTATCTAAAGGTCAAAGATTCTAGCGAGAGGACGTACTAAAGATAAAATAAGTACAAGATAAGCGATAAAGGAGAAATTAAAAGATATACCCTCGAAAAGAAAAGGGTATAATAAACGCATCTTCGCTTACGTCTCCCAAGTAGCGTTGCTCTCATCATCTCCCCATTGCACTTTGACTAGTTTGACCACTTGATTCCTCAACTTCTTAATCTCCGACCCAAAAATGTGCATAGGAGCTCGTCGAATCGTTGCATCACGCTCGATCTCCACCTCTCTAAGCAAGCTCGGCTCTACCACTTTCGTGGTCCCGTGCAAGCACTTCCTCAAACGTGGTACATGGAATACGTCGTGTACACCACTATGTCTCTCGGGCAACTCCACTCTGTACGCCATCTGCCCAATCCTTTCCTTAATAGGAAACGGCCCTATGAACCTTGGTGCTAACTTCCCAACGGACCGAAAGCGAACGACGTTCCGTAATGGAGACACCTTGACAAAGACCATGTCCCCAACACCAAACTCAAGATCTAACCTTCTCTTATCCGCATAAGATTTCTGCCTATCTTGCACCATCTTCATCCTCCTTCGAATCAAATCGATTTTCTCCGAAGTCTCTCTAATCATATCGGGTCCAAGCAAGATCTTATCCGTAGATTCCCACCAACATGTAGGCGAACGACACGGCCGTCCATAAAGAGCTTCGAACGGTGCCATGCCAATACTAGACTGAAAGTTGTTATTATACGCGAACTCTACCAACGGAAAATGTTCCTCCCATGTACCTCCGAAATCTAAGACACACAACCTCAATAGGTCCTCTAGAAAATGATTCACCCTCTCGGTCTGGCCATCCGTCTGAGGATGATATGCGGTTCTCAAACATAAATGAGTCCCTACCGCCTCTTGCAAGCTTCTCCAAAATTCGCTAGTGAAAATAGGATCGCGGTCGCTCACTATGCTAGAAGGAACACCGTGCAGACAAACTATCTCTCGAATGTATACGGAGGCTAACCATGGAGCAGTCCTCTTACTCTTTACGGGAATGAAATGGGCGCTCTTAGTAAGTCTGTCTACCACGACCCAAATCCCCGTATTACCCTTCCTCGATCTTGGTAATCCGTCAACAATGTCCATCGAAACACTTTCCCACTTCGATTGTGGGACCTCCAATGGATGAAGCAATCCACCGGGCTTCTTTTGCTCCGCTTTTACTTGTTGGCACACCAAGCACCTAGCGACATACTCAGCCACACCTTTCTTCATGTCGGTCCAAAAGTAAACTCGTCTCATGTCCATGCACATCTTGTCCCCGCCGGGATGAATGGTCATCTTCGAAAGATGGGCATCATCAAGAATGGCCTTCTTCAGATTCTCGTCCCATGGTACACAAAGTCTACCATCCCTACACAACCAACCCTTATCATCTAGGGTATACCTACGGAGATGGCTCGATGACTCCCCTCCTTTGAGCTTTTCTACTAACTCAAACAACTGTGGGTCGTCTCGCTGTTCCTCGCCCATCCGTCTCAAAAGCGTAGGTCTGACCTCTAAGGATGCTAGCAAACAAGGTACGAAGTCAATGGAAGGTGTGAAGTCAAACATAGAGATGAACTCTAAACTTCGCCGCTCAACAAACAACGGACTTAAGGATAATCTTTTTCTACTTAAGGCATCTACCACCACGTTACCCTTGCCAAGGGTATATGCTATCCCAAAGTCGTAGGATGCTAAGAATTCTATCCACCATAACATATCACCCTTCCCTAGAGACCACTGGCCCTAAAATCCTCACTTCTTTCCTACAAAATGGTATTTTGGAGAACTTAGCTTTAAGCTGGTGCACTTGTAGTGTAACACCCCACATCTGTTAAGGTCACTCACAAAGGGAATGCCTTAACTTCAATGGAGTATTATGGGTACTGGAACAGAAATATTACAAGATAGACATATATAAAACAGCGGAAAATAAAGTGGAAGTACTTCAAATCATTTATTAAATATAAATGTTTACAAGAAAAGCCCATCAACTTCCAATACCCAATTTCATAGTTAAAATATCTGTCTTGCTCAAAAACAAAGAAGCATAAAAACAAACCGCAGTATTCCCCAACAAAGCAAAGCAAGCCATAGCCAAGAGAAATCCACATGAAAGAGCCTTGGAGCTTGGTAAGATCCGAACTAAGCTGTATTCCCACCCTGTGAACCTTGGGGGGGGGGGAACGGAAGAAAAAGAGGCGAAACAAAACGGGTCAGTCATAAAGACTGAGTAAGTCCTAGTGACTTTCAGCATAAAAATGAGTAAAGATAACATGGCATGAATAAACTGAAAGTAAACATAAGCATGATGACAAGGTAGGCAAGATAAACTAAGAAAACAAGATAAACTATGATAACAAGATAAACTAAGGTAACAAGATAAACTTCGGGCACGATGAAACAAGTATAACATCCCATAATTCCAATCAAGTATCCCACCGCATGGTTTCTATCAAGAGTAACATCGCAAGGTTTCTAAGCTTTACCATTAAAACGATATCTATTTGCTCTGCACCACCTAACTAGCATCCTCATAAGTGTCTTACATGGAATGATCTGTACTCCTACCAGTATCCCAACTAGTGTCCTGTGTAACAAGGATCCGTACACCCTACTAGTGTCCCAACTAGTAACCCGTATTATATAATAATTACAACGTGATCCCAATCCCCGCAATTATGGTAGCCTTCAGGTGTACACCGATTTTGAGGATTCCACCTCGATCACCCCAATGGCCATGTATATATTCGATGCACCCTTACTACCTTATCGATCGGCTCCCTACTTGATCTAGTTCTCGTTTGTATCACGCGGCCCCCTACTTGTAGATACCTGTGCTGGTCCCACCATGGGGTGTATCAAGTCCCATGGTGGCAACCCTGACACAATCAAGATGCACAGATTTATACCTACTGATGCCCAGTGGCTAAATTTTCTCTGCCGAAGTGTGTGCACGCCCGCACTCCGTTAGAACCTGCATTGCTGCACCAACCGCTGCTAATTTGACCTCTTATAATCAGCCCAGTAATCGTGCCCCACCCTGCCTAGCTCAGGGTTCCGTTGATACCTAATGTGGGTTATTGCTGAAATGGGTCCCCGTTACTAGGTTTTTCGAATGGTTAAGTCTATGGGCCTATATTCTCTGATATTACCCACCAAACCTGATGTGTACTTAACCCCACTACAGATGGTATTTAATAGTTAAGTCTGTGGGACTATATTCTCTGATATTACCCACCAACCCGATATGTACTTAACCCCGCTACTGATTCAAGCATGTGTATTTAATGGTTAAGTGTATGTCGGCCTATATTTACTAATATTACCCACCAACCCGATATGTACTTAACCCTTCTACTCGTTATGTTACCATGGTTAAGTGTTTACCTTAGTTAACTTAACCTTTCTCGCTTATTACGTTTGATTGGTTAAGTGTGGTTTATTAACTTAACCCCATTCGTCTATCTGGTTACATTGGTTAAGAATTTTCTTGTTAACTTAACCCCATGTGTTACTTAACCCTACCACGCATCACATCAGATTGGTTAAGTGCATGTTAACTTAACCCCATCCACTAGTCATATTATAATGGTTAAGTGTTATCAACTTATTCAAGTTAACTTAACCCACCCGCTTGTCCTGTTATGTTGGTTGAGTGTTACTACTTAACCGCAATCACTTGTCTAATTAACCCATTGTATTAGTTAAGTGTTCTCATTAACTTAACCTCACTCTCTAGTCCTATTTAATCATGTTATAATGGTTAAACATTTTCTTAATCTTACCCACTCCCGTAGTCAACTTATTAAATTGGTTAAGTGTCCAGATTAACCTAATCATATTACTTAACCCACCCATTTATATCATATTGGTTAAGTGTTCTTATTTACTTAACCCTACCCACTGGTCTAATTACCATGTCACGTTGGTTAAGTATTACTATTCGTATTTCCACATGTCACCCACATGTCACCCACTTAACCCCCATGTCCCACCACATGTTTATCTGGTTAAGTATTTCTTAATTCATTAAGGCCGTAACCTTATAAAGACCTCTCACATTAGATTGACATTTATGGCAGCTGGATTTGCCGGGCGGGTCCGGGCGGTCTTACACCATAAAAGAGTCTAACCTCATGTCTTTACAACTGTTACGCTTTTAGTTTGGGCCTAGGACCTCTCACATTGGGCTGACATTTGTGACTACTGGATTCGCCGGGCGGTTCCGGGCAGGTTTACGTCACAAACGAGTCCAACCTCGTGTCCTAAGCATTGATTATCACTTATAATCTTTTACCCCAATTTGAATTTATTTCCCCTATTCAAATTATCAATTAATTCCTAATTTAACGATGTCCATAATTGACTCAATTATGTCCATCAATTAATGGTATGCAAAATCATACCAATTTTACCACAATTTATCTTAGGCCATTAAAGGCAACTTATCTCAATTTATATTTATCCCTCTTTTAAGGCTATTACATACCAACTAATATATGTACCCAATTCTAGTCAGTTTACATATATACCAAGTTTCATGCTTTTTTTTCATATGTCAAGATCTAGCCAAAATTACATGTATCAAGTTTCATACCCAAATCCAATGATTTATGATGTAGTTATCCCAAGCTATAATCTTTTTTTGATTCAATACATGCCAGTTGCCCAAGTTCATAATACATGTTTATGCCAATTATAAAGTTTACAATCGCTTTCATGCTAAAATTCCCAAATCTACATATGCCTAATTAACATAAGCCCAACCTTTTGATTTAATTTACATAGATCCAATTGATGTCGAATTCCATGTATATAATATTTATGCAAATTTTATCATAACAAGATTATACCAAACTTTACAGATCTACCCCAAACTTGCAAATTAAATGATAATATCCAATTTCATGTTGCCAATTATTAATCATACCAATATAGGCAATAATCCCATATTTCCCCCGTATACATCTCGTATGTGAATTGCGATTTTAGGCCAAGGTCCGAAGTTGACCTAGGTTCATCAAAAGAAAATAAATAGGGGAAGGTAGAAATTTTCATAATAAATAGATCAGAGAGAAAACAACATCATGATAGGCATAAAGATTACAACTTGATGATAACATCATTACGAATCAAGGAAACTGCTGAATAAATCACAAACTTGTCATGAGAATAAAGGTAGACAAGTCTCAAAGCTAAAGATTCAAAAAGCAATAGGAATAGATCTGAATCGATAAACATACTTAGATCCAATTCCACTTTAATTCATGGCCACATTATAATTAAATATTTAAATCGGAAAGCAACTAGAACTTACAGAGAACGGCTAATGAATTAGGGAGTGAATTTGTTGTAGAAAGTTGCAGTGTCATTGATCTATCCTCTTGAATTTGTTGTAGAAGCATTGATCTTTGATTTGATTTGTGTTTGAACGCTTAAGCTTTAATTTGGAGACGACGGCCATGGCTCAAGAGAGATTCCAGCAGCATTTAGGTGTAAGAATGATTTGTTATGAATTAGGTTGGGTCTAGGTGTCATTTTGTAGGTGTGGGAAACTCATTTAGGCCATTAGATCAACCCTAGAGTCAATCCGGACCATCAAAACTCATCCCGGGCCTCAAAAATGGGTTCTAGGCCACCCCAGGTCGACCTGTACAGAGGGGGGGTTGACACTATAGTCGACCTGCGGGGGGGGGGGGGGGGGGGGGGGGGGGGCAGGTCGACTATAGTGTCGACACTATGGTCGACCTGGGTCAGTCTGCCAGAAAGTCTGCTGAAATCTTGATTTGGCCATATCTTGGTCATACGGACTCCGATTTTCGAAAACTCGGACTCTATTTCGCGTATTTTTCTGTGTGGAACGCAATGGTGATGTCCATTGTACCTAATTCCTGATTCTTGAATTAGTTATCCTTATTTTACTATCTTTTCCGTTACATACATCGTTATCGAACTAATTTTTCTTCTCTTCCATGTATTAATTAATTCTTCTTATGCATCACCATTATTTACCCATCATAAGCATATTTTTATATATTTTATTTTATTTTTAATTATATTAAAAATACGGGGTGTTACATTCTCCCCTCCTTAAAGGATTTCATCCCCAAAATCTTCAGGTTAAGAAGAATGTGTCCTACCATCCATCATCCATCTACTCAATCATCAATCACAGGCATTCATTGTCCTTAAGAGATTTCTAATGTTGTATGAACATATGCAAGAAGTGTGTGTATATGTTCCTTTTCTAGTGCAAATGATCAGGCCTGATTGATCTTCTAAATGCAAAATATGTTTAGTGCCATGAGTCCAACTTGTATGCAAATAGTCCTAGTCACATACCCACTATATGTGTGCACAAACATCCATCCATATGCAACATTCACATGATAACACATTCAATTTCATCCACAAACAAGTGTAAACACTCATGCATATGCAATATGAAAGGTGATTGAGCCGATCTAGTGCCTAATGTGTGTAAATGCATCCACGAGCAACCACTAGCAACCACTTGCAGCCACTTGCAACCATCAATCATAACATGTCTCAAACACTTGTTTACACCCAATTGTTCCTATCTAAAGGTATAGTCGAATGATAGAAGCAAGTAAAAACTTTGTGCCCATTAGGCAATGTCAAAACTGGAAATCTATGCCACATATATATTGATTAGGAGAAGAACTCTCTAAGCATCAGCCCCGAAGACCGAAATCAACATCAGACTGACACCCAAAGAATTACTCAACCCAACCACTATATTTGATTCTAGGAAACTAAGCATGATGGACTCCTTTTAGGTCACAAGGGAATCCCTTCCTAACACCAACCCGTATCCTATAAAACCCAAAAAGTTTAGTCCACCCGACGGACATCCTCAAGCCCCAACATATATTACTAACAGACGAGTCATACTCCCTATGAGGTTCGCAATAGAAATAGGATTGAGAATTGGACCGAGAGGATATACACAAAAGATAGCATGTGAGTAAGCTCTATAGGAAAAGAGAGATCATGGATATACTCTTAAGAAGAGATATGATGCACGAA
This sequence comes from Allium sativum, assembly GCA_030737875.1. Lineage (NCBI taxonomy): Eukaryota > Viridiplantae > Streptophyta > Magnoliopsida > Asparagales > Amaryllidaceae > Allium > Allium sativum. The sequence goes on from CM060912.1 coordinate 340,667,040, forward strand.
TCTAGTCTTCAATCTTCTAAGTCGCATTTCCTTGAGCTTAACTCCATTGTGCTTTGTCCGTCTTTAACTTCACAATTTCGTAGCTTCTTAATTCTTTTTTCCAAAATATGAGTTGGAACCTATTTCACTGTTGCATCTCGTTCCTCTTTCACTTACTCTACTTCAAGTATACTCGGCTCAAACATAACGGTATACTCATGGTTTCATGCAAGCTCTCCAAAACTCCCTAGTGAATCTTGGATCTCGTTCACTTACTATCAGGTATTCCACTTAGAAGAACTATCTCTTGGAAATTAATGCCAACCATGTTGCCAAATGTACTTACTGAGGTGATTCTCTACAACTCATGCATAAGCGAAATGACCCATCCGCCTTAGTGGCGAACACTACTCGATCGGATTACAAATTACCAATAAAAGTGTCAAGAGATTCTAGGAAACAAATCATGATAGAACCCTAAAGGTTACCTGCGACTTCGAGGGTATTACCGAGGCAAGTCAAGAGTCTAACTACCCTCTTTTCAAAACCGAGAAGGTCACCCTTACTGGATAACCACTCCATCGCTAGAATCAACCCATATCCCAAAACATAAACATTACTTCTAGACTCAACACTTTGCATAGACATTCTCAAATCCAAACAAGTCATGAATAAATGAGCCGATTTCCCCAACAGGATTTGAGAAAAGAAGAAAAAAATGGGATCCTCTACAATGCTAGTACTAAGGTGCAGAGACTCAACTTTCGAAGCAGAATTAAAAGGATGCGATGTACAAAAACAAAGTTCTAGTGGGATGATAGAAAAGAAAAGCTAAACCTTTAACAGAAATGTTACCACCCTCTTAGGTACGCTAGTGGTGAGAGCATTCAATTACCCTCTCGACGATCATGTCCCTTGCCCTTGTCCTATAATACTTAACTACATGTCCCTTCTCACTAAAGATACTCTCTCTTGTCATGGGTTTTACTATTCTTTCACTTTGGCCTCTTTCCTCTCACCTTTTTCCTCCTTCGTGGATTAAGCTATAACAACTAGTTCCTTGTTCTTACTGTCCTTGTATAGTTTGTTGACAAGTCTCTCGAAGCTACCTCCAACGCATGGCAACTCTACCCAACTTGAAATAAGATTAGACGCAGACGGAACTACTGCGGCTACAGATGGAAGTTGGGCACTCCTTTGCCCTCCGAACTGTGTCGGATGCCTACGAAACTATGGTGAAAATAGAGAGAAGAGATTTTAAGAGAGAATCAAAAGATAGTGCATATGGCTTTGGGGAATATGCCTTTTAATCAAAACAAAATTTTCTTGAAAATTTGCTTCTTTGTAAATGTTCTGAAGATAATTTCAGAAGGTTTTTGAAAACTTTTGCCCAGTCTGGTAACCTTCTGCTCTGATACCAAATGTAACACCCCACATCTGTTAAGGTCACTCACAAAGGGAATGCCTTAACTTCAATGGAGTATTATGGGTACTGGAACAGAAATATTACAAGACAGACATAAATAAAACAGCGCAAAATAAAGTGGAAGTACTTCAAATCATTTATTAAATATAAATGTTTACAAGAAAAGCCCATCAACTTCCAATACCCAATTTCATAGTTAAAATATCTGTCTTGCTCAAAAACAAAGAAGCATAAAAACAAACTGCAATATTCCCCAATAAAGCAAAGCAAGCCATAGCCAAGAGAAATCCAAGCCATACATGAAAGAGCCTTGGAGCTTGGTAAGATCCGAACTAAGCTGTATTCCCACCCTGTGAACCTGGGCGGGGAACGGAAGAAAATGAGGCGAAACAAAACGGGTCAGTCATAAAGACTGAGTAAGTCCTAGTGACTATAAGCATAAAAATGAGTAAAGATAACATGGCATGAATAAACTGAAAGTAAACATAAGCATGATGACAAGGTAGGCAAGATAAACTAAGATAACAAGATAAACTATGATAACAAGATAAACTAAGGTAACAAGATAAACTTCGGGCACGATGAAACAAGTATAACATCCCATAATTCCTATCAAGTATCCCACCGCATGGTTTCTATCAAGAGTAACATCGCAAGGTTTCTAAGCTTTACCATTAAAACGATATCTATTTGCTCTGCACCACCTAACTAGCATCCTCATAAGTGTCTTACATGGAATGATCTGTACTCCTACTAGTATCCCAACTAGTGTCCTATGTAACAAGGATCCGTATCCCCTACTAGTGTCCCAACTAGTAGCCCGTGTTATATAATAATTACAACGTGATCCCAATCCTCGCAATTATGGTAGCATTCAGGTGTACATCGATTTTGAGGATTCCACCTCGATCACCCCAATGGCCATGTATATATTCGATGCACCCTTACTACCATATCGATCGGCTCCCTACTTGACCTAGTTCTCGTTTGTGTCACCCGACCCCCTACTTGTAGATACTTGTGCTGGTCCCACCATGGGGTGTATCAAGTCCCATGGTGGCAACCCTGACACAATCAAGATGCACAGCTTTATACCTACTGATGCCCATGGCTAAATTTTCTACGCCGAAGTGTGTGCACGCCCGCACTCCGTTAGAACCTGCACTGCTGCACCAACCACCGCTAATTTGACCTCTTATAATCAGCCCAGTAATCGAGCCCCACCCTGCCTAGCTCAGGGTTCCGTTGATACCTAATGTGGGTTACTCTGAAATGGGTCCCCGTTACTAGGTTTTTCTAATGGTTAAGTCTGTTGGCCTATATTCTCTGATATTACCCATCAACCCGGATGTGTACTTAACCCCGCTACAGATGTGTATTTAATAGTTAAGTCTGTGGGCCTATATTCCCTGATATTACCCACTAACCCGATATGTACTTAACCCCGCTACTGATTCAAGCATGTGTATTTAATGGTTAAGTGTATGTGGGCCTATATTTACTAATATTACCCACCAACCCGATATGTACTTAACACTTCTACTCGTTATGTTACCATGGTTAAGTGTTTACCGTAGTTAACTTAACCTTTCTCGCTTATTACGTTTGATTGGTTAAGTGTGGTTTATTAACTTACCCCGTTCGTCTATCTGGTTACATTGGTTAAGAATTTTCTTGTTAACTTAACCCTATGTGTTACTTAACCCTACCACGCATCACATCAGATTGGTTAAGTGCATGTTAACTTAACCCCATCCACTAGTCATATTATAATGGTTAAGTGTTATCAACTTATTCAAGTTAACTTAACCCACCCGCTTGTCCTGTTATGTTGGTTGAGTGTTACTACTTAACCGCAACCATTTGTCTAATTAACCCATTGTATTAGTTAAGTGTTCTCATTAACTTAACCTCACTCTCTAGTCCAATTTAATCATGTTATAATGGTTAAACATTTGCTTAACCTTACCCACTCCCGTAGTCAACTTATTAAATTGGTTAAGTGTCCAGATTATCCTAATCATATTACTTAACCCACCCATTTATATCATATTGGTTAAGTGTTCTTATTTACTTAACCCTACCCACTAGTCTAATTACCATGTCACGTTGGTTAAGTATTAATATTCGTATTTCCACATGTCACCCACATGTCACCCACTTAACCCCCATGTCCCACCACATGTTTATCTGGTTAAGTATTTCTTAATTCATTAAGGCCGTAACCTTATAAAGACCTCTCACATTAGACTGACATTTATGGCAGCTGGATTTGTCGGGCGGGTCCGGGCAGTCTTACACCATAAAAGAGTCTAACCTCGTGTCTTTACAACTGTTACGCTTTTAGTTTGGGCCTAGGACCTCTCACATTGGGCTGACATATGTGACTACTGGATTCGCCGGGCGGTTCCGGGCAGGTTTACGTCACAAATGAGTCCAACCTCGTGTCCTAAGCATTGATTATCACTTATAATCTTTTACCCCAATTTGAATTTATTTCCCCTATTCAAATTATCAATTAATTCCTAATTTAACGATGTCCATAATTGACTCAATTATGTCCATCAATTAATGGTATGCAAAATCATACCAATTTTACCACAATTTATCTTAAGCCATTAAAGGCAACTTATCTCAATTTATATTTATCCCTCTTTTAAGGCTATTACATACCAACTAATATATGTACCCAATTCTAGTCAGTTTACATATATACCAAGTTTCATGCTTTTTTTTCATATGTCAAGATCTAGCCAAAATTACATGTATCAAGTTTCATACCCAAATCCGATGATTCATGATGTAGTTATCCCAAGCTATAATCTTTTTTTGTTTCAATACATGCCAGTTGCCCAAGTTCATATACATGTTTATGCCAATTATAAAGTTTACAATTGCTTTCATGCTAAAATTCCCAAATCTACATATGCCTAATTAACATAAGCCCAATCTTTTGATTTAATTTACATAGATCCAATTGATGTCGAATTCCATGTATATAATATTTATGCAAATTTTATCATAACAAGATTATACCAAACTTTACAGATCTACCCCAAACTTGAAAATTAAATGATAATATCCAATTTCATGTTGCCAATTATTAATCATACCCATATAGGCAATAATCCCATATTTCCCCTGTATACATCTCGTATGTGAATTGCGATTTTAGGCCAAGGTCCGAAGTTGACCAAGGTTCATCAAAAGAAAATAAATAGGGGAAGGTAGAAATTTTCATAATAAATAGATTAGAGAGAAAACAACATCATGATAGGCATAAAGATTACAACTTGATGATAACATCATTACGAATCAAGGAAACTGCTGAATAAATCACAAACTTGTCATGAGAATAAAGGTAGACAAGTCTCAAAGCTAAAGATTCAAAAAGAAACAGGAGATCTGAATCGATAAACATACTTAGATCCAATTCCACTTTAATTCATGGCCACATTATAATTAAATATTTAAATCGGAAAGCAACTAGAACTTAGAAAGAACGGCTAATGAATTAGGGAGTGAATTTGTCGTAGAAAGTTGCAGTGTCATTGATCTACCCTCTTGAATTTGTTGAAGAAGCATTGATCTTTGATTTGATTTGGGTTTTAACGCTCAAGTTTTAATTTGGAGACGGCGGCCATGGCTCAAGAGAGATTCCAGCAGCATTTAGGTGTAAGAATGATTTTTTATGAATTAGGTTGGGTCTAGGTGTCATTTTATAGGTGTAGGAAACTCATTTAGGCCATTAGATCAACCCTAGAGTCAATCCGGACCATCAAAACTCATCTCGGGCCTCAAAAATGGTTTCTGGGCCACCCCAGGTCGACCAGGTCGACCTGTACAAAGGGGGGGTCGACACTATAGTCGACCTGGGGGGGCGGGGGGCAGGTCGACTATAGTGTCGACACTATGGTCGACCTGGGTCAGTCTGCCAGAAAGTCTGCTGAAATCTTGTTTTGGCCATATCTTGGTCATACGGACTCCGATTTTCAAAAACTCGGACTCTATTTCGCATATTTTTCCGAGAGGAACGCAAAGGTGATGTCCATTTTACCTAATTCCTGATTCTTGAATTAGTTATCCTTATTTTACTATCTTTTCCGTTACATACATCGTTATCGAACTAATTTTTCTTCTCTTCCATGTATTAATTAATTCTTCTTATGCATCACCATTATTTACCCATCATAAGAATATTTTTATATATTTTATTTTATTTTTAATTATATTAAAAATAAGGGGTGTTACATTCTCCCCTCCTTAAAGGATTTCGTCCCCGAAATCTTCAGGTTAAGAAGAATGTGTCCTACCATCCATCATCCATCTACTCAAACATCAATCAAAGGAATTCATTGTCCTTAAGAGATTTCTAAAGCTGTATGAACATATGCAAGAAGTGTGTGTATATGTTCCTTGTCTAGTGCAAATGATCAGGCCTGATTGATCTTCTAAATGCAAAATATGTTTAGTGCCATGAGTCCAACTTGTATGCAAATAGTCCTAGTCACATAAACACTATATGTGTGCACAAACATCCATCCATATGCAACATTCACATGATAAAACATTAAATTTCATTCACAAACAAGTGTAAACACACATGCATATGTAATATGAAAGGTGATTGAGCCGATCTAGTGCCTAATGTGTGTAAATGCATCCACGAGCAACCACTAGCAACCACTTGCAGCCACTTGCAACCATCAATCATAGCATGTCTCAAACACATGTTTACACCCAATTGTTCCTATCTAAAGGTATAGTCGAATGATAGAAGCAAGTAAAAACTTTGTGCCCATTAGGCAATGTCAAAACTGGAAATCTATGCCACATATATATTGATTAGGAGAAGAACTCTCTAAGCATCAGCCCCGAAGACCGAAATCAACATCAGACTGACACCCAAAGAATTACTCAACCCAACCACTATATTTGATTCTAGGAAACTAAGCATGATGGACTCCTTTTAGGTCACAAGGGAATCCCTTCCTAAGACCAACCCGTATCCTATAAAACCCAAAAAGTTTAGTCCACCCAACGGACATCCTCAAGCCCCAACATATATTACTAACAGACGAGTCATACTCCCTATGAGGTTCGCAATAGAAATAGGATTGAGAATAGGACCGAGAGGATATACACAAAAGATAGCATGTGAGTAAGCTCTATAGGAAAAGAGAGATCATGGATATACTCTTAAGAAGAGATATGATGCACGAATCTAGTCTTCAATCTTCTAAGTCGAATTTCCTTGAGCTTAACTCCATTGTGCTTTGTCCGTCTTTAACTTCACAATTTCGTAGCTTCTTAATTCTTGTTTCCAAAATATGAGTTGGAACCTATTTCACTGTTGCCTCTCGTTCCTCTTTCACTTACTCTACTTCTAGTATACTCGGCTCAAACATAACGTCGTACTCATGGTTTCATGCAAGCACTCCAAAACTCACTAGTGAATCTTGGATTTCGTTCACTTACTATCAGGTATTCCACATAGAAGAATTATCTCTTGGAAATAAATGCCAACCATGTTGCCAAATGTACTTACTAAGGTGATTCTCTACAACTCATGCATAAGCGAAATGACCCATCCGCCTTAGTGGCGAACACTACTCGATCGGATTACAAATTACCAATAAATTTGTCAAGAGATTCTAGGAAACAAATCATGATAGAACCCTAAAGGTTACCTGCGACTTCGAGGGTATTACCGAGGCAAGTCAAGAGTCTAACTACCCTCTTTTCAAAACCGAGAAGGTCACCCTTACTGGATAACCACTCCATCGCTAGAATCAACCCTTAGCCCAAAACATAAACATTACTTCTAGACTCAACACTTAGCATAGACATTCTCAAATCCAAACAAGTCATGAATAAATGAGTCGATTTCCCCAATAGGATTTGAGAAAAGAAGAAAAAAATGGGATCCTCTACCATGCTAGTACTAAGGTGCAAAGACTCAACTTTAGAAGCAGAATTAAAAGGATGCGATGTACAAAAACAAAGTTCTAGTGGGATGATAGAAAAGAAAAGCTAAACCTTTAACAGAAATGTTACCACCCTCTTAGGTACGCTAGTGGTGAGAGCATTCAGTTACCCTCTCGACAATCTTGTCCCTTGCCCTTGTCCTATAATACTTAACTACATGTCCCTTCTTACTAAAGATACTCTCTCTTGTCATGGGTTTTACTATTCTTTCACTTTGGCCTCTTTCCTCTCACCTTTTTCCTCCTTCGTGGATTAAGCTATAACAACTAGTTCCTTGTTCTTACTGTCCTTGTATAGTTTGTTGACAAGTCTCTCGAAGCTACCTCCAACGCACGACAACTCTACCCAACTTTAAATAAGATTAGACGCAGATGGAACTACTGCGGCTACAGATGGAGGTTGGGCACTCCTTTGCCCTCCGACCTGTGTCGGATGCCTACGAAACTATGGTGAAAAGAGAGAGAAGAGATTTCAAGAGAGAATCAAAAGATAGTGCATATGGCTTTGGGGAATATGCCTTTTAATCAAAACAAAATTTTCTTGAAAATTTTCTTCTTTGTAAATGTTTTGAAGATAATTTCAGAAGGTTTTTGAAAACTTTTGCCCAGTCTGGTAACCTTCTGCTCTAATACCAAATGTAACACCCCACATCTGTTAAGGTCATCACAAAGGGAATGCCTTAACTTCAGTGGAGTATTATGGGTACTGGAACAAAAATATTACAAGACAGACATATATAAAACAGCAGAAAATAAAGTGGAAGTACTTCAAATCATTTATTAAATATAAATGTTTACAAGAAAAGCCCATCAACTTCCAATACCCAATTTCATAGTTAAAATATCTGTCTTCCTCAAAAAGAAAGAAGCATAAAAACAAACTGCAGTATTCCCCAATAAAGCAAAGCAAGCCAAAGCCAAGAGAAATCCAAGCCATACATGAAAGAGCCTTGGAGCTTGGTAAGATCCGAACTAAGCTGTATTCCCTCCCTGTGAACCTGGGGGGGGGGGGGGAACGGAAGAAAAAGAGGCGAAACAAAACGGGTCAGTCATAAAGACTGAGTAAGTCCTAGTGACTTTCAGCATAAAAATGAGTAAAGATAACATGGCATGAATAAACTGAAAGTAAACATAAGCATGATGACAAGGTAGGCAAGATAAACTAAGATAACAAGATAAACTATGATAACAAGATAAACTAAGGTAACAAGATAAACTTCGGGCACGATGAAACAAGTATAACATCCCATAATTCCTATCAAGTATCCCACCGCATGGTTTCTATCAAGAGTAACATCGCAAGGTTTCTAAGCTTTACCATTAAAACGATATCTATTTGCTCTGCACCACCTAACTAGCATCCTCATAAGTGTCTTACATGGAATGATCTGTACTCCTACTAGTATCCCAACTAGTGTCCTGTGTAACAAGGATCCGTACCCCCTACTAGTATCCCAACTACTAGCCCGTGTTATATAATAATTACAACGTGATCCCAATCCTCGCAATTATGGTAGCCTTCAGGTGTACATCGATTTTGAGGATTCCACCTCGATCACCCCAATGGCCATGTATATATTCAATGCACCCTTACTACCTTATCGATCGGCTCCCTACTTGACCTGGTTCTCGTTTGTGTCACGCGGCCCCCTACTTGTAGATACCTGTGCTGGTCCCACCATGGGGTGTATCAAGTCCCATGGTGGCAACTGATCGACGCTAGAAAAGCGTGATATTTGTAATAAAATTCTGCAAGCGCACAGGTGTGTAGCATACAGGTCGAACACAGGGAGGTAAATTAAAATCAAATTATTTATCTAATCTCTTGGGCGAGTTAGACGAAGCCTGGAGATTTTGTTGAAATAAAAACAAATTGAAATTGCTAACTTAGGATTATCGTTGAATCTAATCAACGATTAATCACTAAAGAATGTAAATTGCAAAACAAGAACAACAATGCAGAAATTAAAATTGCAGGAAAAGAAGAACAACAAAAAGTAAATTAGGATTGTCGTTGAAACTAATCAAACGACTAATCACTAACAAAAAAAATGTAAAATACAATTGGTGTTCTTCCAAAACTAATTGTGAAGACAACACCGATTGCTAAGAAAGAAAAATGCAGAAAATAAAAGAAGAAGAAGAAGAAGAATTTTTATTAGAGTAATGGAATACAGAAATGAGATGTTTGTTACAATGGGTATACATGTGCTTTTATAGGTGAAATATGCCAAACGCTAATCAGATTTGTATGAATATATGGGCCTCTTTTCCAAAAATTATTATCATATCATATGCCTTTCTTGACTAAGCTTGTTTGGAAATAATCTCTAAGAATATCTGCGCATATCATGGTGAATACCCTCCATATCTTCCAAATCTTCTATGTGGCTAATTGATTGACAAAAGATTTGCATGTGATTAATTCTTCCAGTGACATCTTTTGAGATCTTTTCTACCAATCTTCTTCTAATGTGACCAATGTGAACACATCTAGTCTCCAATGAAAGCTCTTATGCAATTCTTCAAGTAAATGGCATTTATTCTTCACTTTTAAGGATGAATGAGGTCTGGTCATAATATCTATAAAAACAACAAGAAAATACCTAGCGTAACATTTATTTATATACAAAAAAGATAAAATATAGGTGCATAAATTAACATATTTCTATTCTGATCAAATACCCCCACACTTATCTTTTACTCGTCCTCGAGTAAAACGAAAAAATGAAAAACTAACTAGATATGTCACACTTTCGTAGGAAACACGATTGCATTGAGCGTATGCAACAAGCCGTTAAACCTCTAGGTGTCCCTAGTAGGACGAGTGGTGTCTCGTGAGGGTTTTCAGCGGATACTAGCCACAAAATCCAAATGCAGTATGATATGGCTCTAATGTAACTACATGAATGCAGATAACTTATGCAATTGAGAACAAAAAATGAAAACATGACTTGTTTCAGGAAAGTGGTACAACAAATTAAGTTAACAATTTCTAATCAGTTGATTTTATTTTAGATACCTCAACTTGTCACAAATTTTCAATATAATTCAAGTTTACAATGTTAAACTCTAGTTTGGCCAGTTGTTTTGGTCGATAACATAGTGCAGCCATGAAATAGATTCTTAGTTTGCTTGGCACAGTTTGCAAAGTGGTTTTTTTATTTTCTCATGTATGGCTAGTCAAATCAATAAGGTCAAGAAGTGTTTGGGCATCATCGCTTATTCTTTATTCTATAAAATTTTAAAATTTATGATTAATTACATACACCTAACTTAGAAGACCAAGGTTTACCACTCATGCACTGCCTCGCGGACTAACGGAGAGTGGGTAAAGAGCTTGGCGGATTGTGCAAGCCGACTTTGACTTTGTCAACAACGTGTTGGTAATCCTTAGGTGTCCAATCTCATAAAATGAGACCAAGATATTCCAACGCTGACTTTGTCAACAACGTGTCGGATAGAGCTTGGCGGGTTTGCACACCAACGCTTGATATACAAGCAATGTTGGATACCCTTGGATTACTATTATTATTGAAAATATAAGCACAAAAGAGAGTTACGCGAATTCAACTTAACACAACTTAGTTTTAAAGATTTGAAAAGCCAATATAAGTATTTTAAGTCCTCCACTTATTTAAACAAAGTCTACAATATAAAATAGATTTCATGGCCATCACCTAAGAATCTCCCTATGTACCGGTTACACTATTATCCCTCAAAATTAAAATTTTCATTATATTTCTTATTCGATCTAAGTTGAGAGAAAAAAATACTATCAACTGATTAACAATCCTTAACTTATTTTGTTGTATCAATCTAAAATGAGTTGTATTTACCAAAAAAAATTTATGGTATGTTACTACAATCTAAAATGTATGATGGTCCTACTTAAATGGCTGAAAATAAAAAGAAATAAAAACAAAGAAAAATGAAAATGGATGAAATGCAGACTCCCCCCCACACTTGAACTAAACAGTGTCCACACTGTAACGTTTCCTAAATTTGAAAGATCGTACCCAAAGATGGATTAAATGTAAAATGACTTGTAAAATGAAATGCAATCTAACTATATGTAAGAATGGATCATATGTACAATGATATATGTGTTTGCGATGTATGCGATGCAAAGAATTCCACCAACTTTTTCCCCCATACTTAGTTCTAGCCCTATGAGTCCCATTCCCACTATGTCTAGGCGTGTTTTCTAATAAGCAAAGGTTTTTGAAAACCATCTCATCTTTAAACCTAGATTTATAGTCCAGTAAATGAATGTTCAAGGTCGTCCTAACATGAAGTTTTTCAATCAAACTAACATTCCAAAAATAGTTCATGTGTTCAACAAATTTATCAGTGTAATTTTTCAAAAAATTGTGATCGTATATAAATTCAGTGAAATTTGAAATCTGAGTGTTGTTCAAGACTATGTGATCACATTTCTCATCATTAATTGACAACGTATTTTCGACACTGACAATTTCAAGTTTGTTTGAAATTTTCTGAAAGTTAAAATTTTCGAACTCGTGACGTGAATCTACTTCTTCCTCATTTGGCAACTCATCCTTGTACAATCCAAAGAATTCATATTCGTTAAAATCCTTTTCCTCATTTGAATTGAAAATTTCAACATTTTTATTCTGTTCAGTTTCAAAAATTTCAAGTTCCTCGCAGCCCAGAAGAGGAAGATCAAAATCTAAGCTTACATCTTTTTCCAGAAAAGAATTGAAGTCCAAATCATTTACCGAATTGTGAACAACTTCATTTAGATCGTCATTCTCAGTTTCCAAAGTTGTTATTTGAAAATTTTCAATATCAGTAAAGAATGGATTATTTTCTGATTCATCGCATTGAATTTGATTTTGTTGCTCTCGTTGTTCTTTCAAAGATGTCAATAAACAAAGAAGTTCATCAGCCTTTTTATTTAGTCTTTCTTCCCTCTCTCTAAGAATGTTAAGACGATCGTTGATTTGAGAGCTCTCGTTTTGGATTTCTTGATTCTCAAAATTATCTGAGTTTTCAGAAAATTGACATTGATATTGGAAATCATTTTGATTTTGAAAATTAGGTTCATAATCAAAACTGTTGAAATTCGAAGGAAAATTGCAATTTTGGTCAATCTCAAGATGTGGATATGGGTTGTAATTTTCAAAATTATGATCAATTTGAAAATCATTTTCAAAATTATTTTCAAATTGGTTTCCAACCCCATATTGGTGTGGATCAAAGCTATATTGGAATTCAAAACTATTTTGATACGGATGTGGCCCATAATCGAAACTATTGAAATTTGAATTGAAGTCGTCATTTCGATCATAACTTTGAAAATGTTGGCCATTTTGAAAATTGTTGCCATTTGGGTCACGAAATTTTGGAAAATCTTGCTTCATGAGTTGTAATTCAAAATCATACTCTTCAAGAGGACGTCTACTCCGACTATTATCCCACAATTCTCTCAATGATTTTTTTGAATCAGACATTTGAATGCAATCAACAGAAGATAGAAATTATTCTTAGTTCAAAATAGTATAAAAGAATGAGTTATGCTCTATTAATTAACTGACTCAATTAGAAGGGGGAAGAGGGTCTTATGGCCGTTCACGTATAGTATAAATACTAAGGGATACGACCAATGTTTTACGGGTAGTATGCAACCTCTTTTGCTAATAGTTCAATAAATTGAACTACTATATATCCGCGATCCAAATATACGAGATAGTCAACTTCACAAAACACCACTTTTCAATTATATTATTTTGAAAATCAAATCAAGTTTTATTATTGAAAAACGACGAGCGTGATGATTTTAGTTATGGAAAATAATTCCTAACTAAACAGAATAAGAAAAATTCAATCACAAAACAGTCACAGAACAATAGCAGAATAAAAAATTTGTACAAGCGGCCCCTGCAGAAGTTTTTTACACACAATTTCTATATTTTTTCTTTGCAGCAAAGCACCTGTAGAGTTTAGAAAATATTACAGCGGTGTATGGCAATCTGTCCAGAAAAATTGAGCAGTATTAATGATTGAAATCCATTATTTGCAAATCCGTTGACCTTTGAATCCTTGTTCGTTGCTTGAATCTGTTCCTTCCTTTGGCCTTTGATTTGAATTTCACCTCTTCTACTTCTTCTTTTTTGAGAGAGAGAGAGAAAGATAGCAAAATCAACAAAAGAAATAAAAGAGAGAAAAGAAAAAGAAAAAAAATATGAAGGAGAGAGCTGAAAAGAAATAAATGAAACAATGGAAAGAGAGATTGTAGGAGGTGAATGAAAAATGCAATTGGAAAGAAATAAATAAAAAAAAAAGAATGCAATTTTTTTTTTGAAAATTTGAACAAGAAGAAAGGGAAAGAAATGAATGAGAAAACGAAAAACAAAAAAGGGAAAAAATGAAAAAAGGAAGGAAACAAGGAAAAAAAACAAGGTTTTTTGAGTAGAGAGGAAGGGTAGAAGGAATTGAGGAAAGAAATAAAAGCAGACAAAAACAAGAAAGAAATCAACGTAGACAGAGAAGAAAATGCAAAAAATTTTTTATTTAGAAAATTGTAGACAAAAGATGAAAACAAATAAAAAGAAAAGGAAAGAGAAAAGAAAAATGTGAAAATCAACAAGGTGGTAGAAAGATGGAAAGAAAGATTAGAGGAAGTGAGAGAGAGTTGTAATTAGAAAGCAATCGATAAAAGTTGCAAGTTTTTTTTTTTGGTTATTGTTGTAAAAGAATGGAAACCAGTGTATTGACAATTGGAAAGAAGTAAAAGGAAGGAAGGAATAAATGGAAACCAATTAAAGAAAATTTGGCAAATTAAATGTACAACAATAATGAACAATAAAAATAAAGTAAAAATTGGAAAGAAGGAATAGATGAAGAGGGAAAGAAAAAAAGAAATATAAAAGGAAAAAAATGAAAAGGAAAAAAAATAAAGAGAATTTGGCAAGTTCTATTTTTTTTTATTATTATTTGTCTAAAGTAGGAATGAATTTCAAGAGGGAAACAAATAAATGAAAGAAAGGGGAAAGAGGTTGAAAACAGGAAAGAAACAAAAGAAAAATGGTAAGTTTATTTTTTTTTGAACTTGTAAAAGAAGAATGAGAAGTAATTGTATTGAAAATTGGAAAGGAGGAATAAAGAGGAAAGAAAGGAAATTTGTAAGAGAAGAAAAGAAATCAAATGAATTGAGAACAAGATAGACAAAAGAAGAAAAGGAAAAAAATGCAAAAGAGGAATCTTTTTTTTTTGAAATTTGTAAAAAGAAAAAGAATGTAGACGATTGGAAAGAAAGTGGAAAGATGGAAAGAAAAAAGGAAAATTAACAGTTTTTTTTAGGCTTGTAAAACAAGAAAAAAATTTGTACAAAGGAGAAAATGATTAGGAAAAATAAAGGAAAGAAGTAAAAGAAAAAAATGGCAAAGACAGAAAATCAATGAAAATGGCAAGTTATTTTTTTTCTCTTGCTTAGAAGATTACGGTATCATTGAATAATTCCAAATCTATTCAATCAAGATTTTTTTTTCTATATACACAAGAAAACAAAATAAAAAATGAATTAAAATAAAAAAAACTAACATGAATCAGAAATTAAATAAATAATAAAATTTAGTGTTTACGTCCCCGGCAACGGCGCCAAAAACTTGATCGACGCTAGAAAAGCGCGATATTTGTAATAAAATTCTGCAAGCGCACAGGTGTGTAGCATATAGGTCGAACACAGGGAGGTAAATTAAAATCAAATTATTTATCAAATCTCTTGGGCGAGTTAGACGAAGCCTGGAGATTTTGTTGAAATAAAAACAAATTGAAATTGCGAACTTAGGATTATCGTTGAATCTAATCAACGATTAATCACTAAAGAAAGTAAATTGCAAAACAAGAACAACAATGCAGAAATTAAAATTGCAGGAAAAGAAGAACAAAAAAAAGTAAATTAGGATTGTCGTTGAAACTAATCAAACGACTAATCACTAACAAAAAAAATGTAAAATACAATTGGTGTTCTTCCAAAACTAATTGTGAAGACAACACCGATTGCTAAGAAAGAAAAATGCAGAAAATAAAAGAAGAAGAAGAAGAAGAATTTTTATTAGAGTAATGGAATACAGAAATGAGATGTTTGTTACAATGGGTATACATGTGCTTTTATAGGTGAAATATGCCAAACGCTAATCAGATTTGTATGAAAATATGGGCCTCTTTTCCAAAAATTATTATCATATCACATGCCTTTCTTGACTAAGCTTGTTTGGAAATAATCTCTAAGAATATCTGCGCATATCATGGTGAATACCCTCCATATCTTCCAAATCTTCCATGTGGCTAATTGATTGACAAAAGATTTGCATGTGATTAATTCTTCCAATGACATCTTTTGAGATCTTTTCTACCAATCTTCTTCTAATGTGACCAATGTGAACACATCTAGTCTCCAATGAAAGCTCTTATGCAATTCTAAGTAAATGGCATTTATTCTTCACTTTTAAGGATGAATGAGGTCTGGTCAACATATCTATAAAAACAACAAGAAAATACCTAGCATAACATTTATTTATATACAAAAAAGATAAAATATAGGTGCATAAATTAACATATTTCTATGCTGAACAGCAACCCTGACACAATCAAGATGCAAAGCTTTATACCTACTTATGCCCAATGGCTAAATTTTCTACGCCGAAGTGTGTGCACGCCCGCACTCCGTTAGAACTTGCACTGCTGCACCAACCACTGCTAATTTGACCTCTTATAATCAGCCCAGGAATCGTGCCCCACCCTGCCTAGCCCAGGGTTCCGTTGATACCTAATGTGGGTTACTGCTGAAATGGGTCCCCGTTACTAGCTTTTTCTAATGGTTAAGTCTGTGGGCCTATATTCTCTGATATTACCCACCAACCCTGATGTGTACTTAACCCCGCTACTGATGTGTATTTAATAGTTAAGTCTGTGGGCCTGTATTCTCTGATATTACCCACTAACCCGTTATGTACTTAACCCCGCTACTGATTCAAGCATGTGTATTTAATGGTTAAGTGTATGTGGGCCTATATTTACTAATATTACCCACCAACCCGATATGTACTTAAACCTTCTACTCGTTATGTTACCATGGTTAAGTGTTTACCTTAGTTAACTTAACCTTTCTCGCTTATTACGTTTGATTGGTTAAGTGTGGTTTATTAACTTAACCCCGTTCGTCTATCTGGTTACATTGGTTAAGAATTTTCTTGTTAACTTAACCCCATGTGTTACTTAACCCTACCACGCATCACATCAGATTGGTTAAGTGCATGTTAACTTAACCCCATCCACTAGTCATATTATAATGGTTAAGTGTTATCAACTTATTCAAGTTAACTTAACCCACCCGCTTGTCCTGTTATGTTGGTTGGGTGTTACTACTTAACCACAACCACTTGTCTAATTAACCCAAAGTATTAGTTAAGTGTTCTCATTAACTTAACCTCACTCTCTAGTCCAATTTAATCATGTTATAATGGTTAAACATTTGCTTAACCTTACCCACTCCCGTAGTCAACTTATTAAATTGCTTAAGTGTCCAGATTAACCTAATCATATTACTTAACCCACCCATTTATATCATACGGGTTAAATGTTCTTATTTACTTAACCCTACCCACTGGTCTAATTACCATGTCATGTTGGTTAAGTATTACTATTCGTATTTCCACATGTCACCCACTTAACCCCCATGTCCCACCACATGTTTATCTGGTTAAGTATTTCTTAATTCATTAAGGCCGTAACCTTATAAAGACCTCTCACATTAGACTGACATTTATGGCAGCTAGATTTGCCGGGCGGGTCCGGGCAGTCTTACACCATAAAAGAATCTAACCTCGTGTCTTTACAACTGTTACGCTTTTAGTTTGGGCCTAGGACCTCTCACATTAGGCTGACATTTGTGACTACTGGATTCGCAGGGCGGTTCCGGGCAGGTTTACGTCACAAACGAGTCCAACCTCGTGTCTTAAGCATTGATTATCACTTATAATCTTTTACCCCAATTTGAAATTATTTCCCCTATTCAAATTATCAATTAATTCCTAATTTAACGATGTCCATAATTGACTCAATTATGTCCATCAATTAATGGTATGCAAAATCATACCAATTTTACCACAATTTATCTTAGGCCATTAAAGGCAACTTATCTAAATTTAGATTTATCCCACTTTTAAGGCTATTACATACCAACTAATATATGTACCCAATTCTAGTCAGTTTACATATATACCAAGTTTCATGTTTTTTTTTATATGTCAAGATCTAGCCAAAATTACATGTATCAAGTTTCATACCCAAATCCGATGATTCATGATGTAGTTATCCCAAGCTATAATCTTTTTTTGTTTTAATACATGCCAGTTGCCCAAGTTCATAATACATGTTTATGCCAATTATAAAGTTTACAATCGCTTTCATGCTAAAATTCCCAAATCTACATATGCCTAATTAACATAAGCCCAATCTTTTGATTTAATTTACATAGATCCAATTGATGTCGAATTCCATGTATATAATATTTATGCAAATTTTATCATAACAAGATTATACCAAACTTTACAGATCTACCCCAAACTTGCAAATTAAATGATAATATCCAATTTCATGTTGCCAATTATTAATCATACCAATATAGGCAATAATCCCATATTTCCCCCGTATACATCTCGTATGTGAATTGCGATTTTAGGCCAAGGTCCGAAGTTGACCAAGGTTCATCAAAAGAAAATAAATAGGGGAAGGTAGAAATTTTCATAATAAATAGATCAGAGAGAAAACAACATCATGATAGGCATAAAGATTACAACTTGATGATAACATCATTACGAATCAAGGAAACTGCTGAATAAATCACAAACTTGTCATGAGAATAAAGGTAGACAAGTCTCAAAGCTAAAGATTCAAAAAGCAACAGGAATAGATCTGAATCGATAAACATACTTAGATCCATTTCCACTTTAATTCATGGCCACATTATAATTAAATATTTAAATCCGAAAGCAACTAGAACTTACAGAGAACGGCTAATGAATTAGGGAGTGAATTTGTCGTAGAAAGTTGCAGTGTCATTGATCTATCCTCTTGAATTTGTTGTACAAGCATTGATCTTTGATTTGATTTGGGTTGGAACGCTTAAGCTTTAATTTGGAGACGGCGGCCATGGCTCAAGAGAGATTCCAGCAGCATTTAGGTGTAAGAATGATATGTTATGAATTAGGTTGGGTCTAGGTGTTATTTTATAGGTGTAGGAAACTCATTTAGGCCATTAGATCAACCCTAGAGTCAATCCGGACCATCAAAACTCATCCCGGGCCTCAAAAATGGGTTATGTGCCACCCCAGGCCAAACAGGTCGACCTGTACAGAGGGGGGGTCGACACTATAGTCGACCTGGCGGGGGGGGGGGCAGGTTGAATAGTGTCGACACTATGGTCGACCTGGGTCAGTCTGCCAGAAAGTCTGCTGAAATCTTTTTTTGGCCATATCTTGGTCATACGGACTCCGATTTTCGAAAACTCGGACTCTATTTCGCGTATTTTTCTGAGAGGAACACAATGGTGATGTCCATTTTACCTAATTCCTGATTCTTGAATTAGTTATCCTTATTTTACTACCTTTTCCATTACATACATCGTTATCAAACTAATTTTTCTTCTCTTCCATGTATTAATTAATTCTTCTTATGCATCACCGTTATTTACCCATCATAAGCATATTTTTATATATTTTATTTTATTTTTAATTATATTAAAAATACGGGGTGTTACATGTAGGGTCCCTAAGCTTTCCCTAAGATGTAGGGCATGCTCTTCTCTACTTCTAGAGAAAACTAGGATATTATCCCATGCAAAAATCGTTACAACTATCCATCTCCCACGCAGACCATCCTAGTTGAACTCGACATCCCCCAAGTGCAAGCCCCAAAGGCCTAAACCAATATCATACAAACACCCAAGGGATACCTCCTTCGAATTCAGACGACCTACGTGAGATGATACTAGTAAGACGGTCAATCAATTGAGCACTTGACCGACTCTGGTTGTCCTTGCCAGTCTTTCTCTAAAACCACCGCTGATTACATAACTGGCTTTGCTTAATCTATTAAGCACATACAAAAACTTATTTCACGCCTCTGGGTAAACCCCGCACTTTATCAAAGACGTCTCCATACTTACGGACCACACAAACAGATTCCTAATCATCGTTAGATGCGTCAGAAGATTCTAGGCAGCTAAGCATCACTTAACCCCTAGGGTCGCAAGAAATATGAGGGTCCTTCCATAACGAATCAATGGTCTAACTACCCTCCTTTCACAATCTAGGATGGCACCCCGCCTGGCTAGCCAATCCACCCCTAGAATCAAACTATAGCCCGAGAAACCAAGGACGAAGGTATTGCATTCAAATCCAACGCCCAAGATAGACACTCTCAAATCCCGACAAATCATAGAAAGATGAGCTGAACAACCAATGGGATTTGAGACAACTAAGGGATCAGTTACTAGACTAGTATCTAGGTGCAGTATTTCAACTAATGATGTAGAGATGAACGAATGCAATGCGCCAGAATCGAATAAAGTACAGACAGGATGATCAAACAAAAAAACTAAACTTTCAACGGAAATTGCTCTACCTCGTACTTGCAGCGGTGGGACCACGAGAGCCTGAACTTTTCCCCTTGCCTGCTCCGGTGCCATAAGAGCTTGCACCTGTCCTCCCGAGGTAGACCCTGCCCTCTGCCCTTTCTTTCGGCTGTCCTTAATAAGATGTCCCGCTTCGCCACAGTGGAAACAACCAGTCTTCTTCTTCTTCCAACTATCTTTGCTTAGAGGGCCGGGTGTCCCACAATAAAGACATTTCCTCTAATCACGGGGTTTATTATTCTTTGTACCCTTCTTAGGTTCCACTTTCTTACCATGTGCCCTATCCCTGCCTCCACTATACGTTCTCCATTCGTGACCTCCAACCTACAAGAAAATTTGTCCTTCATCAACCAAGTAGCTAGTCGAACCTTCCTCCCCTCGTCTATCTCCAAGATACCGACAAGTCTTCCACTTTCTTAAGCCAACTCCTAGTCCCGGCAAACGTCTAAGTCCCATGAAGCAGTTTTCCGCCCATCGTATGCAAGCATCTATACGCGGAGGAAGAGATTCAAAAAGGGAAAGAGGAAGAGATTCAAAACGGAGAATCGAAGGAAAGATATATGGCTCTTGGGGTTATGCTTTCTAAAATATACTTTCCTTAATACATACTTATTGAAAGTACTTCTTTATAAAAATTGTTTTGAAAAATAGTTTTTCAAAAATTCATATCTGTTCTGTTAACCTTCAGCTCTGATACCACGTGTAACACCCCACCTCCAGTA
Source organism: Allium sativum (assembly GCA_030737875.1). NCBI lineage: Eukaryota > Viridiplantae > Streptophyta > Magnoliopsida > Asparagales > Amaryllidaceae > Allium > Allium sativum. The sequence continues at coordinate 340,687,815 of CM060912.1, forward strand.
AGGTCACTCACAAAGGGAATGCCTTAACTTCAGTGGAGCATTTTAGGTGAATACAGAACAGAAAATTATAACAAGACAGATATAAAGCAGTACTTGAAAATTAAAACTTTATTTCATTGCAGCGGATAAACCCATATGTTTGATTACATCATCAAAACCATAAACCAAAGTCAAGTACATCATATCCATCTTGATAAAACAAAGTACATAAACTGAAAGACATAATCCCCAACATTTAAAATAGCCATAATTAAAGAGAAGCTGAACTTTACTTCAGCGGTCCAAGAAATCTTCTAAAACCAGTCTGAAATCAAGCTCCACTGGTTCTAGTTCCAACCCGAGCACCTGGGGGGGGGGGGGAGGAAAGAGATGGAAAAAGGGGGGTCAGACATAAAGTCTGGCGAGTGCGATAATTCTAACAATATAATTAACAAAGTAACTAGGCTAAGGCATAAGTTGGAAAATAAGGAAATGATCATGAACCATTGAGTATGGCAGAGTAAATAAGGAAACAGGATGATCAACGATATCGTTAAGCGCACCTAAACCACTATAGGATGATTACTAAACTACACCAACACTATGGGATAATTCCTAAACTTCACCGCCACTAGTATACTGCACCACCACTAGTCACCCTAAGGTTGATCCCGCCTACAGACTTAATAATGATATTGGTAGTTTCGTGCACCCCTAGTTGCCTTCATAGGTGCCGTCTGCCCCTATCTCCACTAGGTGTACCCACTACCCTCAAGCGATCGGCCCCCTAACTCGTAGATACCGGTGCTGGCCCCACAGTGGGGTGTATCACTCCCCAAAGTGGCAACCCGATACAACAAAGAATGCACGGCTTATACCTACACGATGCAACAACGTCTTACCTACCAGCCCGGGTCCACACACGCATATGAACCCGTTGGGCTTGCGTTGCCACTGCTAACCCGGTTTGGCCTCTTACAGTCAAGCCCAGTATGCGTGTCCCGTCCTCGACTTGGGTCGAGCCCACAAAGATACGTATGGGTTACTGGTTGAAACGGGCCCCCTTTACTTGACACAAGATATCCACCTAAGCTTGGTCCCCTCTAGTACATCCCACTTAACCCACTTCTTATTCATGTTTCATATTTTGGTTAAGTGTTTCTAATCGTATTTCCAAATGCCACCCAAGTCACCCACTAGATTCCACATGCCACCCAAGGCACCCACTTAACCCCCTCATGTCCCCCTACATGCTTATCTGGTTAAGTGTTTCTTAATTCATTAAGACCGTAACCTCATAAAGACCCCTCACATTAGACTGGCATTTGTGGCAGCTAGATTTGCCGGGCGGGTCCGGGCAGTCTTACACCACAAAAGAGCCTAACCTCGTGTCTTTACAATTGTTACGTATTTAGTTTATGCCTAAGACCTCTCACATTAGCCTGGCATTTGTGGCAACTGGATTTGTCGGGCGGGTCCGGGCAGTCTTACAGCACAAAAGAGTCTAACCTCGTGTCTTAGACGATTAATTACTCCTAATTAATCACCCCCAATTTGAATTACTTTCCCTATTCAAATTATCAATCAATTCCAAATTTAGCGATGTCCATAATTGACTCAATTATGTCCATCCATTTATGGTATGTAAAATCATACCAATTTCACCACAATTTTATTTTATGCCTTTTAAGGCATTTATGCCAATTAAACATTTTTAATATTATCCCCTTTTTCCCCACGTAGTACGTTTGTTTGTTTAACGTAAAAATATACGTTAGACTCGAATAGTCTAACTCATGAAATAAAAGAAAACATCTCGTATATACACATAATTAAAACATAGATCTAACATAGGGGTGAACTTGCATATGTGAATGATGTTCTATATCTAAAACTTGCATAGGCCAAGATTACAACTTGCATAACAACATATGTCATCGTTCCAAATTTAAAGGTGTGAACTTGATAAGAAAATGGCCACAAATTTGCATAAACATCATGTATAACATAGATCCAAATCTAAAGGTGTGAACTTGATGAAATAATAGCCACAAACTTGCATAGACAACATATGTCATAAACCTATATCTAAAGGGATTAAACTTGCATAGGTAATAACATAACATGATTCATGTCCAACTCATAAATTCACATATGTGATTCATACATCGCAACAATGGTGTGAACTTACATGTAAAGTATCATGTTATAGCCTAATCTTTCAATTTAATTCTCACATAAACTAGGTGCCATAATCATGTAAGGTCACATGTAATTCTACCCAAACTTGTATATGGTTCATGTTTGAATCAACATCTAAACATTCCTACATATGATTTATCATATGAATCAATATCACAAACTAACATAAGAAACATGACGATTTGATTATATATAAAATTACAACATGGATGATAGCAACATAACTTTGCATCACAACATAACATCATTGATATTTCAATCATAATCCTACAACATAATTACAACATGCAATCAATACTTCATATCACATCCATACAATCCGCGTTATAACTTAATCTAATTAAATTACTAATTATTTTGCTAAAACTATCGAACTCACAACTCAAAACCAGTCTAGAGTTCTGAATTGTGATTTCTGGAGTTGAATTAGCGCTCCTTTGATGTAGAATCGCTGTTAGGGTTGAATAGTTCTGATTTGGTTGTTGTTTTTCATCTTTAATTTGGTGGCGGCTGCTTTAGGGTTCAAGACAACAGCATGACGGCCATAGGTTAAGTTTTAATTCAGATTTAGGGTTTGAGTCTATGGGTCTTTTTATAGAGTTATGAATTAATTTAAGCCGTTGGATGTTCTTAGGGTTAATCAAAACCATTCAATTATGATAGGGTGATGAGTCTGCCCTAATGACTCAGCAAGGAGTCAGAATGGACTCGACAACACGGGTCAGCCTGAACCAGAAATCTGTGCAGGCTCCAGCCTCGGCCTGTGCGCACTTGGCAGGTGCACCAGTGTTGATATGTACTGGCGCACTTCCCAAGTGCGCCAGTGCATTTTTTTTATTTTTTTCTCTTTACTTTGCCACCAAACTTCGTTCGCCCATAACTCTTTCATCCGGTACTCGTTTCCCGCAAACTCGGACTCTATCTTCACTAGAATTCCGAGACGAACGCAATGGCGCAACCCAATCCCCATAATTCTCACGTACGAGATTAATTATTCTTTAATTTAGTTAATTAGATTATTTAAAAATCTGGGGTGTTACAATTAACATTATATGGTAATTGATTGGGCCTCATTCCAATTGGGAAAATAAAGAATAGAATGAAGTAAATATTCATGTGTTGAATAGAATAAATAATCATGTGTTGAAAATTATCATGTGTTGATAGAAATATTTTAACAATAAAATTTAAATCTTTATCATATTTAAAGTTAGAAACTAACTGGAAAATAGATAAGATGAGTGGTTTCCTGGGTATTGATCTGATATTGGTTTCGGTCTTCGGGGTTAATACCTAGGGAATCATTCTCTTACTACTTTACAGTTGGAGTCTGATTTAAAAAATCAAACGATAGATACCAATAATTTTATAAAATATATTAAATAACAAAAATAGTCATGTGATGACAGTGCTCATGTGTTGAGAATATTCATGTGTTGAAAGAAATATAGATTCATGTGTTGAATAGAATAAATATTCATTTGTTGAATAGAATAACGAATTTATTGAAATATATAAAGCCGTGTTGATTAGAGATGCGCCATTTTGACATGAGCGATATTTATATCGATTATATTCGTTTTTAAAATGATTATAGAAAAAGAAGTGATTTCAAAATATAACGTTTTGAAAATATTATCATTTGTATATCGATGAAATGGAATATTCAATTTCGATTCGAAATTGAATATGAAGTTGAAATCGTTTCGAAAACGAATTTAAAACGATTTATAAAATATGTTTTAAAAGGAAATCGATGAAATATATATATATATATATATATATATATATATATATATATATATAATGGCCTGAATAGAACGCGCCGCGCTGCGGTAGTTCGTGAATTTCGACAATTGACTTCGAATGGATATTACGTGAGATCCGAACGTCGGATTCTCCTGAAACTGGAACCGTTGGGTTCGTCTCGAAAATAGCTTTCCAATGAATATTAGAAATTTGAAATCTAACGGTTGGATTTGGAATTATGTCCAAATCAAATTTGGAAAAGGTCGATGTAAGTGTAGTTCGATGGCTGTTGATGGAAATCGATTGTACGGGCCTTGATAAAATTATTAAAAATATCAATAATTAGTGTAAAATCATAAGAAATGATTTGGGGAAAATTGGGCTGAAAACCTCCATATTTGAAAAGATAAAAATAGATTTTTATCAAAATGAACTAGTTTCGAACTAGAATTAAAATCAATTTATTTTTTAAATAAATAAATTAAATCTGAAAGTGGTTTTGAAAATAATCATAATTTCCAATATACGAATTGGATTGGATTTGAATCAAAATTATCTTCGGAATTTTTCGATGTTGAATTTCGTGATTATACAGATATTGTTATGGGAATTTGAAAGATATATTTATATCGTTATTTCCAATACGATATTTGTTGGTTGTAGAATTCGATATTGAATATAAGCCGATATATTTTCTATTCAGAGTCTTGTATTTAATATCAAATGTGATTTGGGTTTGTCGTGAATGGTGTCTTCATTAACACTGTTCTTAAACCCAGTTGAGAAAATGATTAAATCTTTCTATTTAGATTTAATGAAGTGTACCAATTAAGTAATATTAATTGGAATTGAATTTAAATTGGTTTTGGGTTTATCGTGAGTGGTGCTTTGAATAACACCTGTTCTTTAACCCGATTAACAATAGAAAGGGATTTTGGGTTTATCGTAGACCGTGTTTTAGATGACGTTTGTTCTTTAACCCAGTTAAAGGCAGGATGTTGATTTTTGGGAAGATTAAAACTAAGTTGAGTTTTAATGAATCTTTAAATAGATTGAAATGTGAATTGATAATTTAAACTATCAAATCTGAAAAGTGATCGAGAATGGAGTACCACCAGTTTTGCTCCAAAGCGATAGTTAAATCTTTAATTAGATTTGAACGTGAAATGGTAATTAATATTTACCGATAACACCGTGGTGTTAGATATGGAATATTACCAGTTTTCTCCATGGGATGAATAGGTTGGGATTGGGAAATAAAATAAATAATTACTTCGGTGTGGTTCGCTAATCCCGACTAGTTTGGAAAACCATAATATGGTTTGAAATGGTATCCAAAGGAAGATTAAAGAATAAATTTAGAAGAATTTATCTTTGATAAAATAAATGGGAACCTTTCCCTAAGAATGTGATTTTGTGAATAAAAGAATATTCTGAATTGGAATGAGGCGTTTGTTGTGTTTGTGTAACATTTGTTTATTATATACGTGGGTTATTCAGAAAGGTCGGGTTTCTACCTATTCTGAATAACCGATTCGACGATAAGTCGAAGATGAAGACGGTGGTTGAAGACCGGAAGTCTTCACATCGTTTGGGTGATTACTGATGATCTTGATTGGGCTGTACACCCAAGATGAGGAAATCAGTTGGTAATCGTCCAGACGTACTTGGAGATCGATGGATATGCGAGGAAAGTGCCTCCGGTTTCGTTCAGACCCAGAACGAACTTGTAAATGGACTGTGTGTCTGACATTGGATTTTATTCTGTGTTGATTGATCTCTATTAAATATACATCAGTTTAGCGGCAGAGAATTTATTCTCTTGCTTAACGCCCTTCTCTGAGACGTACGAGCTCAGAGGTTGTATATCGATGGACATCAGTCGCATGGAGTGAATTGCCAGTGTGGCACGCATAAGTGGCAATTGATCAAGGCTTCTGTTGAAAAGAAAAGTCTTGTGGTTGATGATCAAAGCATGGTCTGTGTGGCGCAGCTTTGTGTATAACGTGAATTCGCGAGCCTCACACCTCGGTATGAGTCAAAAACGGGATACGGACAGTTGGGAGAACACGGCGTTTCTTTCTAGCTAGTGGTGGTGTCAGTGCTTAAACTGGCTGACATTTATATACTTTTCACCTGTGTGGTTGTTGGATACGAGGCGCCTCGGATATAGGTCTGTTAGGACCGGGAAACATGTGCTAAGGAATTGCCAATCCTCAAAAGTAAGAGAGGACCGGCCCTGAAGATCCAAGGATTGATGTGTGCGGTCCTCGGACATTTGCTATAGTGTCTCGAATCGGTGAGGAGCTTGCCCCTTACCTCGACTCATGACGGAAATCCAATTTCCAATACATGATATTGCGGTTTTAATTGTAGAACTAGTATGGCGACATGATAGATGGTACCCATGTCGCCTATGATTGATATTTATGATTGAAATTGTTTTGACACTATACACTTATAATAGTATCAAATGATTTGTTTTGACATACCAAGCATGCTTGGCTATTATAAGGGAAAACCCTATCCTCCGGCTTGCGTTGCATTGTGTGATGGGACCTGGGTCTTATAATAGCTTCATTTTTCCAAAAAGCATTGCGCTGTTTTGTTATATGCACTGGCATTCTTGGGAGGAAACCTGTTCCGTGTTATACGGCATGATCCCTTGAATTACTCTCCTTTAAAATAAAGATTAATAACTGTTTTAGTTCTCACACCGGTCACATGACTGACCTGGAGTTTATTGTTTTAACCTAAACTCTGGGTGCCCCTATTTTCCACACGGGCAGCTAGTAATTTTTGTTTTGCAGATTTATATTCACAGGATCCTGGGTTACAGCTAGAACGATACTCGGAAAGCTCTGTATCCGTGTATTACTTTCAGTTGTGTGTTATATTATTTTTTCGCTGCTATGTAATTTATTGTAATCTCTGATATTTGTCAAATGTGTAATATTTATTCATACTCTGTATATTCTTGTATCCGATGGAATTGTTGTAATAAACAATGAAATGTTCTTCTGTCTGCGTTCTATTTTGTCTTGTCCTCAAGGTATCCGGGCTTTCCTTCACGGGGGAGTAACGGGTCCTTAAAGTTGGTATCAGAGCTTTGGTTTACAGAGCTCGAGAACAAGACACATTAGAACCGAACGAAAGAATTAATCAGATATTGGATTAGTAATATCCAATTAGAATGACTCGTTAGAGATAGGATCAGTAGTATCCTAGAACGAGTGTGAAGAGTATATTTTTCAAATGAAAACAATTTTGTTTTGAAAATTTAAATCGTTTTATACTTATTTGAATATTTATATATTTTGAATTTGGACAATCGAGTATATAAAGGTTTTGCATATACGCGTCATGAACGTATATTCGAAGTTTTAATATACTGGATAGATATACATTCACACTCTAGTCGCACAGACCAGATTCTAATGATTGACGCGTCATCATCAGTAATTATTTTTGTGTTTCGAAGGTGTGCCATCTATATATTTCCATTAGACTGCTGTGAGAACCAAAATTAGATAAATTTATTGTTGTGATTTGGCATCAAAAACATGATTTTCTGTATATATATATATATATATATATATATATATATATATATATATATATATATATATATATCAAAGTTATGAATTTGAAACGTTAATCAACTAATTGATTGATGGTTGTGTTGTTTGTTCATTTGTTTGAAAATGTTGAACCATTACGCCTAATAGAACCGAATATTGAATTGTATTGAAAATTGGTCGCATTTGCATGCATATACATGTACTTACATTGAACAGGTCATAGCAAGGAGGCTAGAGCAGAAGAATAAAATTTGTTTGCCCGACAAATAGGTACATGTTTACCATAATTTACTGTTTTGTTTGGGTGATGATGATTTTATGAGCCGATTGGCTAGCCGCTTGGCTTTTTCTTTTTCTTTTGGATTGAAGAAGGCTATGGGAGGCTATTTGAAATATCCCGATGTCCCCGGTGCAGGGGAGGTTATGGCGAAATTTTTCGGAAATTTAGGATGTTAGCCAAATTTTTGAAGAATTTGAAAATGTCTTAGAAACTGAAAAGTTGAAGAACTTAAGCCGTAAAGAAAATATTGGAAGTTGAGTTGATTTTTTAAACAACTTTCGGCTTCGTTCCTTTTCGGGGACGAAAAGTTTTAAGTAGGGGAGATTGTAACAACCCGCAAAATCTGAGCCAGTTTAAAATTTTTATTTTGGCTACTTTAGCGAATTTTGAATATTTAAAATGATTATTTTAAATAATAACGACGAGAAATTTATTTTGAGTAGAATTAGAACATATATATTTATATACGTCATCGTTAGAATATAAATATTTATTTATAATTATAAAAGGAATTGAAAATGGCGTGGTAGTTCGATAATTCGATTTCAAATTTCAATTGAACATACCGTGTGCAAAATAAGCCGGATTTTAGTGAATTAAAAAATATTTGAATCTAATTGAGAATATCTTTCCAACGAATCCGAAAAATCGAAATTTCATAGCGGGAATCAAAAGATATGTCCAAATGGAAATTCAGAATAGTCGCTATGGAATTTCGGCCCTTAAAAATAGTAATTTTGCAAACGACCTCGGATTTTGACGAAACCACTTTTGTTGGATCCGTGGTGTCAAGTTATTGCTAGATTCTAATTTTCATAATTTTTTGAATCAATATGTGAGCGTGGCGAAGGAAAACGTGTTTGACTAGTTTTAGTTGAATTTAATCGACTGGAAAATGGCCATTTTTCTAACGATCTCAGAATTCAATGAAATTAGTTTTATTAGGACCGTATCGTCAATACAAAGCTAGAAAATATTTTTTGAGAATTTTTCTAGTTAATATGTGACCCCGGTAAATTGAAATGCGCGTTCAAATTCAATATATAGAGTTATATGTTGATTTTGACGAAAACTGATCGAAATGATCGAATCAGCCTACGATACATATCCCATTGTGTTCGGAATGGGTGTAATTAGCTATGGACGACAGGCGGTGGGCCTCGTTTCGAGGTCGAAATAAAAAGTCAACTTTTTTGAAATTTAAATAATTAAATAAATAAAAAAATTTAAAAATCTCTTCTCTCTCTATACTCTCAGGTCCCCCCGTAGGATTTCAATCGAAGAAAAAAAAAAGAAAGGGGGAAGAAGGCGGAGGAGCCGCCGCTCCTCCATGGGTGGCGCCACTACTCACCGGTGATGCGCGCCCCCTCCGATTCCCATCCCTCTCTCCTCCTTCTCCTCCGCGCCTCTCTCTTCCTCCTCCCCTTCTAATTTGAATCGCGTCGCCCCCCTATGCCTCTGCCACCACCCTAGTGCCGCCGTGACCCCCTCCGAGCCAAAACCCGACCTCATTCCCATCGCTCCCCCTTCAGTCCGACGAAACCGCACCCATCCCCCTCGATTTCAATGTCGAACACCCTGAAAAACACTAGCTGAGCCTCCCTCCACATCCAACGCAGCGAGCGCAACCCCATTCCCTCCTCCAACCATTCACAGTAAGTCCTTGCTTTATTTTCTGTCCATTTATTCTATTTTCAGTTTGAAAATAAATTTTTAAATATAGAAAATCTGATTTTTCTTTAACTATGGAGAAAGCTTATATTTTTATGTTGTTAGTAATAAAAAGTTCGAATTTTTATAAGGTGAAAGATCGGATCTTTGATAAGGTAAAAATGCGATTTTTATCGTCTATAAAGAGAAAGGAAAATTCATTTTATTTTATTAATGAAGTACAGAATAGTAAAAATATGATTTTTATATAGTAGAGATTATAAAAATATAATTTTTATAAGGTAGAGAATATAAAAATATCATCTTTATATATGTAGCGAAATAAAAATTCGATCTTTGTATTAGAAGTAGATATAAAAATATAATTTTTGTATGGAGAATAGCGATGTAAAAATAGAATTTTTATCTATATAATAGCGATGTAAAAATAGAATTTTTATCTATATAATAGCGATGTAAAAATAGAATTTTTATCTATATAGTAGCGATGTATAAAAATGTGATTTTTATATACATAGCAACAGTATAAAAATGTGATTTTTATATATGTAGTGGCTACGGACAACGAAAGTGACAAAAGGCGAGCGCGACGAAGATTTCCACATATGAAGAGTCGTGGAGTTTGGATTACCTTTGGTGAGAACTTCTCACTTTAAATTTTCTTTTCTAGTTAAAAATATATACTAGGATGCAGATGGTGCTTAGTAGCACCCGACACCCGTCATCCACAGACCATGGATGGCTTGTAAGTTTGATTGTTTGTTGTGATGAAAATTGATTGTGTGACGTGAAATAAAATATTTATATAGTTAAAAATATTTTATCGTTAAAAATAATGTTTTTAACGCGTGTGTGTGAATAAAAATATGTGTTTGTTGATTTGAAACCCCACACGGGTGTTGGGACGATATTTGAAGTCCACTCATCCCGATTGATTAGTTGTATGTCGATCGATTGATTGACAGGCTGTTATAAGCGTTAGATATCTATATTTGATGCTTATACAGTGTGGTGCACTTTGGATGATGATTGATTATTTATTGTTGTGATTATATACATGTGTTGTATGGAATCCATATAATTAACATTATATGGTAATTGACTGGGCCTCATTCCAATTGGGAAAATAAAGAATAGAATGAAGTATATATTCATGTGTTGAATAGAATAAAAAATCATGTGTTGAAAATTATCATGTGTTGATAGAAATATTTTAACAATAAAATTTACATCTTTATCATATTTAAAGTTAGAAACTAACTGGAAAATAGATAAGATGAGTGGTTTCCTGGGTATTGATCTGATATTGGTTTCGGCCTTCGGGGTTAATACCTAGGGAATCATTCTCTTACTACTTTACAGTTGGAGTATGATTTAAAAAATCAAATGATAGATACCAATAATTTTATAAAATATATTAAATAACAAAAATAATCATGTGTTGACAGTGCTCATGTGTTGAGAATATTCATGTGTTGAAAGAAATATAGATTCATGTGTTGAATATAATACATATTCATTTGTTGAATAGAATAACGAATTTATTGAAATATTTAAAGCCGTGTTGATTAGAGATGCGTCATTTTGACATGAGCGATATTTATATCGATTATATTCATTTTTAAAATGATTATAGAAAAAGAAGTGATTTCAAAATATAACGTTTTGAAAATATTATCATTTGTATATCGATGAAGTGGAATATTCAATTTCGATTCGAAATTGAATATGAAGTTGAAATCGTTTCGAAAACGAATTTAAAACGATTTATAAAATACGTTTTAAAAGGAAATCGACGAAATATATACAATATATATATTATATTTATAATGGCCTGAATAGAACGCGCCGCGCCGCGGCAGTTCTTGAATTTCAACCATTGACTTCGAATGGATATTACGGGAGATCCGACCGTTGGATTCTCCTGAAACTGGAACCGTTGGGTTCGTATCGAAAATAGCTTTCCAATGAATATTAGAAATTTGAAATCTAACGGTTGGATTTAGAATTATGTCCAAATCAAATTTGGAAAAGGTCGTTGTAAGTGCAGTTCGATGGCCGTTGATGGAAATCGACTGTACGGGCCTTGATAAAATTATTAAAAATATCAATAATTAGTGTAAAATCATAAGAAATGATTTAGGAAAAATTGGGTTGAAAAACTCCATATTTGAAAAGATAAAAATAGATTTTTATCAAAATGAACTAGTTTTGAACTAGAATTAAAATCAAATTATTTTTGAAATAAATAAATTGAATCTGAAAGTGGTTTTGAAAATAATCAGAATTTCCAATATACGAATTGGAATGGATTTGAATCGAAATTATCTTCGGAATTTTCGATGTTGAATTTCGTGATTATACAGACATTGTTATGGGAATTTGAAAGATATATTTATATCGTTATTTCCAATACGATATTTGTTGGTCGTAGAATTCGATATTGAATATAAGCCGATATATTTTCTATTCAGAGCCTTGTATTTAATATCAAATGTGATTTGGGTTTTTCGTGAATGGTGTCTTCATTAACACTGTTCTTAAACCCAGTTGAGAAAAAGATTAAGTCTTTCTATTTAGATTTAATGAAGTGTACTAATTAAATAATATTAATTGAAATTGAATTTAAATTGGTTTTGGGTTTATCGTTATCAGTGCTTTGAATAGCACCTGTTCTTTAACCCGATTAACAATAGAAAGGGATTTTGGGTTTATCGTGGACTGTGTTTTAGATGACGTTGGTTCTTTAACCGAGTTAAAGGCAGGATGTTGATTTTTGGGAAGATTAAAACTAAGTGGAGTTATAATGAATCTTTAAATAGATTGAAATGTGAATTGATAATTTAAACTATCAAATATGAAAAGTGATCGAGAATGGAGTACCACCAGTTTTGCTCCAAAGCGATAGTTAAATCTTTAATTAGATTTGAACACGAAATGGTAATTAATATTTACCGATAACACCGTGGTGTTAGATATGAAGTATTACCAGTTTTCTCCATGGGATGAATAGGTTGGGACTGGGAAATAAAATAAATAATTACTTCGGTTTGGTTCCTTAATCCCGACTAGTTTGGAAATCCATAATATGGTTTGAAATGATATCCAAAGGAAGATTAAAGAATAAATTTAGAAGAATTTATCTTTGATAAAATTAATGGGAACCTTTCCCAAAGAATGTGATTTTGTGAATAAAAGAATATTCTGAATTGGAATGAGGCGTTTGTTGTGTTTGTGTAACATTTGTTTATTATATATATACGTGGGTTATTCAGAAAGGCCGGGTTTCTACCCGTTTTGAATAACCGATTCGACGATAAGTTGAAGATGAAGACGGTGGTTGAAGACCGAAAGTCTTCACATCGTTTGGGTGATTACTGATGATCTTGATTGGGCTGTACACCCAAGATGAGGGAATTAGTTGGTGATCGTCCAGACGTACTTGGAGATCGATGGATATGTGAGGAAAGTGCCTTTGGTTTCGTTCAGACCCAGAACGAACTTGTAAATGGACTGTGTGTCTGACATTGGATTTTATTCTATGTTGATTGATCTCTATTAAATATACATCAGTTTGGCAGCAGAGAATTTATTCTCTTGCTTAACGCCCTTCTCTGAGACGTACGAGCTCAGAGGTTGTATATCGATGGACATCAGTCGCATGGAGTGAATTGCCAGTGTGGCACGCGTAAGTGGCAATTGATCAAGGCTTCTGTTGAAAAGAAAAGTCTTGTGGTTGATGATCAAAGCACGTCCTGTGTGGCGCAGCTTTGTGTATAACGTGAATTCGCGAGCCTCACACCTCGGTATGAGTCAAAACGGGATACGGACAGCTGGGAGAACACGGCGTTTCTTTCTAGCTAGTGGTGGTGTCAGTCCTTAAACTGGCTGACATTTATGTACTTTTCACCTGTGTGGTTGTGGGATACGAGGTGCCTCGGATATAGGTCTGTTAGGACTTGGAAACGTGTGCTCAGGAATTGCCAATCCTCAAAAGTAAGAGTGGACCGGCCCTGAAGTTCCAAGGATTGTTGTGTGCGGTCCTGGGACATTTGCTAGAGTGTCTCGAATCGTAGAGGAGCTTGCCCCTTGCCTCGACTCATGACGTAAATCCAATTTCCAATACGTGATATTGCAGTTTTAATTATAGAACTAGTATGGCGACATGATAGATGGTACCCATGCCGCCTATGATTGATATTTATGATTGAAATTGTTTTGACACTATACACTTATAATAGTATCAAAAGATTTGTTTTGACGTATCAAGCATGTTTGGTTATTATAAGGGAAAACCCTATCCTCCGGCTTGCGTTGCATTGTGTGATGGGACCTGGGTCTTATAATAGCTTCATTTTTTCAAAAAGCATTGCGCTGTTTTGTTATATGCAATGGTATTCTTAGGAGGAAACCCGTTCCGTGTTATACGGCGTGGTCCCTTGAATTACTCTTCTTTAAAATAAAGATTAATAACTGTTTTAGTTCTCACACCAGTCACATGACTGACCTGGAGTTTATTTTTTTAACCTAAACTCTGGGTGCCCCTATTTTCCACACGGGCAGCTAGTAGTTTTGGTTTTGCATATTTATATTCACAGGATCCTGGTTTACAGCTGGAACGATACTCGGAAAGCTCTGTATCCGTGTATTACTTTCAGTTGTGTGTTATATTATTTTTCCGCTGCTATGTAATTTATTGTAATCTCTGATATTTGTCAAATGTGTAATATTTATTCATACTCTGTATATTCTTGTATCTGATGTAATTGTTGTAATAAATAATGAAATGTTCTTCTGTCTGCGTTCTATTTTGTCTTGTCCTCAAGGTATCCGGGCTTTCCTTCACAGGGGAGTTACGGGTCCTTACATTCTCTCTCCCTGACAATATTCTTCTCAGAAAAAAAAATCGCAAGAGAGGAAACTGGAGCCGCCACCGCTCATCGCGCCTCTGCCGGACCCCCTCTTCATCTCTGTTCCTCCCCCTCTCTCCGGTCCTTCGAAACCCCCTCCCCCCAAAGCCTAAATCGAACCCACGCCCCATCTCGAGAATCACACCATCCCACAGTCCACCGTACCCCCACCCGGCGCCGCCACTCTCCCAACCCCCTCCGACGGTCTCGAGCGCCAAGACCCCCCTGACCTCCCACCGACGGTGGAAACCCCTCTCCACCTTATTTCGTAGAAAAAACCCCCTTTTCACGTTAATTCGCAGAAAGCCCCCTCCAATTATATAGGTGAGTTTTTATACTTATATTTATTTATTTTTATTCATACGATTTTTATTATATGAATGAAGCAAAAAGATCGGATTTTTATATATAGGAATGAAGTATGAAAATCAGATTTTTATGTATGTGAATGAAGTGAAAAGAAGGGATTTTTACTATATGATTTGTAATATAAAAATTACATTTTTACTATATGATTTGCAATATAAAAATTAGAAATTTACTATATGATTTGCAATATAAAAATTAGATTTTTACTACATGATTTGCAATATAAAAATTAAATTTTTACTATATGATTTGCAATGTAAAAATTAGATTTTTACTAAATGATTTGCAATATAAAAATTAGATTTTTACTATATGATTTAAAATATAAAAATTAGATTTTTACTATATGATTTGCAATATAAAAATTAGATTTTTACTATATGATTTGCAATATAGAAACGAGATTTTTATAAATATAAAGTTACGATTTTTGTTTAGCGAAGTTATGTTTTTGTTATATATATATAAAACTGAGATTTTTATATAAGAATATGAATTTTTATAATGTTTTCTTTGAAATAGAAATATGATTTTTATATTATATAGTGAAGTTGTAAAAATGTGATTTTTAATATAAACTTCGTGAAACAGACTGCATTGGAAACCAGAGGAAGATTTCCTACATATGAAGAGCCGTGGTGTTTGGTTTAGCTAGTCGGTGAGAACTCCTCACTTTTATTTTGATTTCTAGTTGAAATATATACTAGGATGCAGACTGTGCTTAGTAGCACCCGACACCCATCGTCCACAGACCATGGATCACTTATTTGTTTAATTGGTGTGTTGTGAAATTTGATTGTGTGATGTGGAATGAAATAAAATATTTTATAGTGGAAAATATTTTATAGTTAAAAATATAATTTTTAACGTGTATATAAAATAAATATTTATAAACAAATCGGACGATTTGTTTATATACACTAATTTGACTGATATTGATTGGGACGATAAATTTTACACATCGCCCGACTGCACAAATAAAAATCTGTGTTTGTTGATTTGAAACCCCACATGGGTATTGGAATGATATTTGACGTACACTAATCCCGATTGTTTAGTTGTATGTCAATCGATGGGTTGATAGGCTGTGTAAGCGTTAATTATTTTTATTTAATGCTTATGCAGTTGTGTGGTGCACTCTGGATGATGGTTGATGATTTATCGTTGCTGTTATATACACGTGTTGTAGGGAATCCATATAATTGACGTTATATGGTAATTGATTGGGCCTCATTCCAATTTAGAAAATAAATTCATGTGCTGAATAGAAAATAAATTCACGTGTTGAATTGAAAATAAATTCATGTGTTGAATTGAAAATAAATTCATGCGTTGAATAGAAAATAAATTCACGTGTTGAATAGAAAATAAATATTCATGTGTTGAATAGAATAAACATTCATGTGTTGAATAAAAGCTGTGTTGATTAGATTGACGCCATTTTGACGTGAACGATATTTATATCGATTTTATTCATTTTTATAACGAATATAGAAAAGAAAGTTATTTCAAAATATAACATTTTGAAAATAATATCATTTATAGATTAATGATATGGGATATTCAATTTTGATTAGAAATTGAATATGAAGTTGAAATCGTTTTGAAAATGAATTTAAAACGATTTATAAAATACGTCTTAAAAGGGAATCAACAAAGTATATGTTATATATATTATATATATAATATAATGGTCTGAATAGAACGTGCCGCGCCGTCGCAGTTCGCGAATTTCGACCATTGACTTCGAATGGATATTGCGGGAGATCCGTCCATCGGATTCTCCTAAAACTAGAACCATTGGGTTCGTATCGAAAAGAGCTTTCTAACGAATATTAGAGATTTGAAATCTAACGGTTGGATTTGGAATTATGTCCAAATCAAATTTGGAAAAGGTCAGTGTAAGTGCTGTTCGATGGCCGTTAATGGAAATCGACTGTACGGGCCTTGATAAAATTAATAAAAATAGTAATAATTTGTGTAAAATCATAAGAAATGATTTGTAAAGAATTGGGATGAAAAACTACAAATTTGAAAAGATAAAAAAATTGATTTTTATCGAAATGAACTAGTTTTAAACTAGAATTATAATTCTATTTATTTTTAAAGTAAATAAAGTGGATTTGAAATGGTTTTGAAAATAACCAGAATTTCCAGTAATTGAATTGGAATGGATTTGAATCGAAATTGTCTTTGGAAAATTTCAATGTTGGATTTCGTGATTATACAGACATTGTTATGGAAATTTGAAAGATATATTTATATCGTTATTTCCAATACGATATTTGTTGGTCGTAGAATTTGATATTGAATATAAGCCGATATATTTTCTATTCAGAGCCTTGTATTTAATATCAAATGTGATTTTGGTTTGTCGTGAATGGTATCTTCAATAATACTGTTCTTAGACCCAATGGAGTTAAGAAAATCAGAAACTAATTGGAGGTTAGTTAAGTTGAATGGTCTCCTGGGTATTGATCTGATGTTGGTTTCGGCCTTCGGGGTTAATACTTAGGGAATTGTTCACTTGCTAATTTATGGTTAAAGACTGATGGAGTGGAATGTGATTTTGGGTTTATAGTGAACCGTGTTTTAAATGACATTGGTTCTTTAACCCAGTTAAAGACAGGATGCGACTTCCTAAGTTAAATAATCATTGATAGTGATTATTGGGAAGATTAAAACCAAGTGGAGTTTTAACGAATCTTTAATTAGATTGAAATGATCGAGAATGAAGTATCACCAGTTTTGCTCCAGGCGATAGTCAAATCTTTAATTAGATTTGAATGTGAAATAGTAATTGAATTTACCGATAACACCATGGTGTTAGATACGAAGTATGACCAGTTTTACTTCATGGGATGAATAGATTAGGGTTGGGAAATTTAACAAATGATTACTTCGGTAAGGTTCGTTAATCCCGACTAGTTTGGATAAACCTTAATTTGGTTTGATATCCAAAGGAAGACTAAAGTATAAATTTAAAAGAATTTATCTTTGATAAAATTAATGGGAACCTTTCCCTAAGAATAGGAAATTTAGAAACTAACTGAAGATTAGTTAAGATGAATGGTTTTCTGGGTATTGATCTGATGTTGGTTTCGGCCTTCGGGGTTAATATTTGAGGAGTTGTTCTCTTACTAGTTTACGGTTAGTGACTGATGAATTGGAATGAGTCGTATGTTGTGTTTGTGTAACACTTGTTTATTATATACACGAGTTATTCAGAAAGACTGGGTATATCCCATTCTGAATAACTGATTCGACGATGAGTTGAAGATGAAGACGGTGGTTAAAGACCGGAGGTCTTCACGTCATTTGGATAATTACTGATGATCTTGATTGGGTCGTACACCCAAGAGGAGGGAATTAGTTAGTGATCGCCCAGACGTACTTGGAGATCGATGGATATGCGGGGTACTAGGTGCCTCCGGTTTCGTTCCGACCCAGAACGAACTTGTAAATGGACAGTGTGTCTGACATTGGATTTTATTCTGTGTGATTGATTACTATTAAATATATATCTGTTTGGCGGCGGAGAATTTATTCTCTTGCTTAACGCCCTTCTCTGAGACGTACGAGCTCAGGGGTTATATATTGATGGATATCAAACGCATGGAGTGAATTGCCTGTGTGGCATGCCTAAGTGGCAAATGATCAAGGCTTCTGTTGGAAAGCAAAGTCTTGTGGTTGATGATCAAAGCACCGCCTGTGTGGCATAGCTTTGTGTAGCGTTGATTCGTGAGCCTCACTCCCCGGTTGTGAACCAAAAATGGGAGAGGACCTCAGGGAGGGCATGCATTTCCTTATAGCTAGAAGTGGCGTCAGTGGTTTTACACGCCCTGACGAGTTTGACTTATGTGGTTGTTGCTGTTGCGAGGCGCCTCGGATATATCTGTGACTGTGTGGAGCCGATGGAGTCATTTGGCTCATTTACGCCCCATAGGGCGGGGAAACGTAGTGTTCAGGCATTTTAATCCACATCGGTGGACCGGCCCTGACGATCCAAGGGATGGTGCGTTCTGTTCCTGAGACACGGGCTAGAGCGTCTCGAATTCGGTAAGGACGATCCCTTGCCCTGGTTCACAGATGGAAATCCAACTTCCAATACGTGACATGTGCGCTTTTGGTTGTAGAGCCTAGTATTGGCGACATGATATATGGTACCCATACCGTCTATGATTAATACTTATGATTGAAATTGTTTTGACACTATACACTTATTGTAATAATAAAAGATGGAATCTAGCATATCAAGCATTCTTTGGCTATTATAAGGTAAAACCCTATCCTACGGCTTGTGTTGCATTGTGTGATGGGACTTGTGTCTTATAATTGCTTCATTTTTCTTTATTTAGCATTGCGTTGTTGTTTTATGCACTGGTGTTCTTGGGAGGAAACCCGTTCCGTGTTATACGGCGTGGTCCCTTGATTTACCTAACTTTAAAATAAAGATTAATAACTGTTTTAGTTCTTACACCAGTCACATGACTGACCTGGAGTTTATTGTTTTAACCTAAACTCTGGGTGCCCCTATTTTCCGTACGGGCAACTAGTAGTTTCGGTTTTGCAGATGAATATTCACAGGAACCTGGTTTACAGCTGGAACGCTATCCGGAAAGCTCTGTATCCGTTTATCTCTTTCAGTTGTGTATTATATTATTTTTCTGCTGCTATGTAATGAATTATAATCTCTGATATTTTAGTGAATGTGTAATATTGATTTATACTCTGTATATTCTTGTATTCTGATGAATTGTTGTAATTAACAATGAAATGTTCTTCTTTTTGCATTCCAATTTGTCGTGTTCTCAAAACAATCAGGGGTTTCGAACGGTCTTGGTTGGTTTAGCGATCGATTGGGATTGAGCGAAATCCCTTTTCGTTACAGTTATGATAACATTATTGAACTAGACCAGCCTACAACAAAAGATATGGGGTATTTTAGCTTTTCTTTACCCTATTGGATTATTATTGGGATTATGAAGTTTATTTTTAGAATATTTCTAAGTTTAGTCTAAATAAAATCATGTATTTTATTTAGTTTGTAAATTGTAGTATGAGGATTTATTTTATTTAGCTTTAATCAATACATAAGTATCCATATGTTTTATATTCTTATGCATATGTGTGTGAACATATGTAACATGATATTACATGTAAGATATAACATGCCTATATATAGATGTGACAACCGCCAACAACTCCGGCACTTAACAAAGGAAACAGTGTGATGAAAGGCATGTCAAATAGCTATGGACGATTATCAAGGTAGAATAACACCAACGGAACCTATCGTATAACTCATAGTGCATGGATATAATATAACAAAACTTATACAACATGAAATGACAGTAAAGCACAATAGAACATAATTTCAACTTTTCGTATCTTCATGAAAATATCTAATACCAAACATATTACATGAAATCTATACAAAGAGCCTCACTACAATTTAACTCAGAGTAACATATCAACTACATCAGCGGAAGCAGCAAATATGTATAGTAGATGTGCTTCATCCTCCAGCTCGTCATTGCTCAGTAGCATTATCTTAATCAATATCTACTTCCTATCACTTAGTTTGCCCATCAACAACATTGATGAACAACCTAGGGTAATAAGAGGGAAACATAAACCTTGAGTCAGACAATAGTCTTAATGTGCAATAAAACAACTATCAACATTAACAATAAAGCATATGAATAATAGACAGTTCAATCATTTGATATGCCTAATACATCCACAAAGTAGGATTCCCATTCTCACTTATCTTCCATTACCTACGATGATAGCCTACCCGGAGAATTTGACAAGGACAAATAAGAACATCCACAACAACCAATTATCAAGTATGAATCATCCTTATCAAGTTCAATACCTCCCAAGTGCAAACCCCCGAAGGCCTAAACCAACATCAGGTAAGCACCCAAGAAAAATCTTCATCAATTTCAAATGATCCACACAAGATGATACAACTGTAACAACCCGAATTTTAATAACATGTTAAAACCATAAATCAAGGCATAATTAATTTTTAAAACAAGAATCACGGGAAACGGGTTGCGCATTTGCGTTCGTCTCAAAATTCTGCTTGGAAACGAGTCTGAATTTTCGAAAATCGGAGTCTGTATGAGGGAGATATGACCCTCCGAAGTTTCAGGAATTTTCAGAATCAAAAACAGCTCGAAAATTCGAATTCGAATTCGAATTCAAAACCCAGAACAGGATGGGCAAGAAATTTCCCGCCTAGGACCAGGTCGACCTGGGGGTCGATCATAGTGTCGACCTCCCAAGGACCAGGTCGACCATAGTGTCGACCTGGGGGTCGACCTGCCTCCCGAACCCAGTTTTTGAACCTGATTCATTCTGATGTATCTAGACTCGTTTCGTGACCAAATTCGTCTGCCTAATCCTATATAAACAGCCTCCTAGCCTCATTCTCTTTACACCATTCTTCTCTAACCTTATGCTGCACAAATTCTTGATGGACATGGCTTCTTCTTCCTCTAAATTAAATTAAGATAAATTAAATTAAAACGCGAAGATTATTTCTTGAAGACTACGGCTAGGAATTTCATATTGGGGATTTGATTCTACAATCAAAGCAAGATTCAATGATTCAACAGTTCAACAACTAATTTCTAGACTTGACTTCTGCATCTAAATTTCTTAGACCATGATCTGTAAGTTCAAGTTACTTTTAGATAAAAACTATAAAATTAATATGGACATGTTGTAAATTGGAATTGGATCTATGTATGATAATTGATTCAGATCTATTCTTGTTCATCTTGGATCTTGACTTTTGGGAATATTGCTATGAGATTAATTTGGGTCTATCCATGTTATAAATTGGAATTGGATCTATGTATGATAATTGATTCATATCTATTCTTGTTCATCTTGGATCTTGACTTTAGGGAATATTGCTATGAGATTAATTTGGGCCTATTCATGTTGTAAATTGAATCCTTTCATGACCATGATATAATCATGCCTGTTACTATTCACAAGTTTGGGACTATCACCTTATGTCAACTTTTATCATGATTATCGCCTTATTTTGCTAGATTTGAAATCCTATTATTTTCTATATGCCAGTGATGTTGTAACCAATTATCTCAAGTTATATCATGCTAGTCTTGTAATCCCTTTTATCACTTTATGCTCGTCCCTTTTGCCTATCATAGTTTTGATGTTATTCCCTTTATTTCGGGATTTGGATTTACTTGTAGTATAGATCAATTCACGTTTACGTGCGATGGGAATACGATTTGGGTAGATTAGGCAAAACATGAGTTGGTTATGAACATGAATTATGAACTTAATAATAGGCAAAACTTGAAACATGAACATTGTTATAACTTGAATCTGGATGTGGACATGAAACTTGCCTTGAAACCTGACATGAACTTGACATGAAAATTTGAACATGGACATGACACTAGAGTGAACTTGAAAATGGCCAACTCGAGGTTGGGTTGAGTTTGCAGTGTAAATCTGCCCGGAACCGCCCGGCATATCCAGTTACTGCAAACAATAGGATCCAATGTGGGTAGTTGGTCATATTGCACTTGAAAACCCGAGGTCAGACTGAGTTGTGGTGTAAATCTACCCGGAACCGCCCGGCATATCCAGTGACCACAATAACAGGTCGGATGTGAGAGGTTGGGGCGCATTAATGAATTAATGCCACATGATAGGTTTAAGTCATGAACATGAAAGACAACACTTAACCAACTTGATACATGATTCGTAGGGCTAAGTCATGAACTTGAACGACAACACTTAGTCAATTTGACATGACACGTAGGTGGGTTAAGTAACGAACTTGAATGACAACACTTAACCAACTTGACATGCTAGACTGATAAGGGTTAGGTCACGGATTTAAATGACAACACTTAACCTATTGAACGGAAACCCTAGTTACGCGGTCCGTTTCAGCAGTAACCCACTAGATGTATCATGGTACCCTGGAGCTAGGCAGGGTGGGGCACGATTACAGGGCTGATTGTAAGCGACCAGAACGACGACTGAGTTGGTGCGCCAGTGTAGGTTCAGGCGGACTATGGTCATGCACGTAGTCCGGAATTGAAAAAGCAGGCATTGGGCATCAATAGGTTTACCTGTGCATGCTTGATTCGTGTCGGTGGTTAGCACCATAGGGCTTGATACACCCTATGGTGGACCTAGCACAGGTGACTACATACGTGATAGGGCCGTATGACACAGATACATGACGAGCTAGAACTTGTAGGGAGCCGATCGATTAGTGGATCGTTCCATTGGACCTAATAATGGGTCATTCATGATATTGGGCCAAGGGATCACTTCATGGTTAACATTTGACATGGGTTGGGAAACTAGTATAGTTGGTGTAACAAACCTTGAACATGCGATGCTATACTTGATTTATTACGTTATCTTAGTCTATCTTTCCCATCTTGACAGCATCCTTATGTTTACTTTCAGTTTATACATGTCATGTTACCTTTACCTGTTTTTATGCTGAAAGTCACTAGGACTTACCGGTCTTTATGACTGACCCATTTTCTTTCGCCTCTTTTTCTTTCGTTCCCCCCACAGGTTCTCAGGGAGGAAACTCTAGCACTTAGCTTTGATTTCACTCTCTTTCGGTTCAGCTCATGTATGGTTTGATCTTGAGCTATGCTATGGCTGGATTTCTGCTACCTTTGGGGAATTAAGCTACTTTTGTTGTTTTTAGATTATGCTTCTTTATTTATGCAAGATAGGATTTATTGTAATGGAAAATAATGACCTTGGCTATTTGGTACTTTGGATGTAAAAGGTTTTGACTCTTTTTGAAAGTAATGAAATTTAGCTTTTTAAATCTTCCGCTGTTTTATTTATGTTTTGTCTTGTAATAATTCTGTGATTGTTTACCTCGATAACGCTCCCCCAAAACTAGTGCATTTCCTTTGTGAGCGACCCTAGCAGAGGTGGGGTGTTACACTTGGTATCAGAGCAGAAGGTTACCAGACTGGGTAAAAGTTTTTAGAAAATCTTCTAAAACTATTTTCAAAACCGTTTACAAAGAAGCATTTTTTTCCAAGAAAAGTCTTGTTTTATTTAAAGGCTATTCCCCAAAAGCCATTTGCACTATCCTTTGTTTCCTCTTTTTGAATCTCTTCTTTTTCATTTCAGCATGTCTGGGAATCTTAAATTTCCATAGGCATGCCAATACCTGGCTGGTTTAGGAGGTACTTAGAGGCTAGGGCCAATGATGCAGGCCCAGCAAATATTCCTCCTCCAGCTGCAGCGATTCCTCCTCCTCCCCCGCTCCTCGTGCAATTGATTTCTCAAAGATCTGTAATGATTTTAGGGCCATGGGTGGAAAGGATTTCAAGGGAACCGAATCATTCCTAGAAGCGAGGAACTGGCTCAAAGAAACTGAGGATCTGTTCGTTATCTTCGAGGTGGACGATAGGCAGAAGGTACAGTTGGCGGTATGGTTGCTCAAAGACGAAGCTTCCTATTGGTGGGAAGTCACTAACGCTGAGAGGCTGGCTGAAACATGGATGGATTTCAGAATAAGGTTCGAGATGAAATTCCTCTCGCAAGCTGAACGAAGTCTACAGCTGGAAAAATTCTTATCTCTTAAGCAAGGAAGTATGACGGTCAAGGAGTACGTCAATCAATTCAATCAGCTGGCTCGGTTTGGACTGGACTTAGTGAATACCCTTCATAAGAAGGCTCTCCGTTTTGTCAAAGGATTGGATGAGCCAGTTCACAACTTGGCTATGACCCACGTACCTATGGGGGCTACTTACGAAAAGTTAGTAGACATGGCACTCTTAAATGAAGAAGACAAGAATGGTAAGAAGGAGGTC
Source organism: Allium sativum (assembly GCA_030737875.1). Classification (NCBI taxonomy): domain Eukaryota; kingdom Viridiplantae; phylum Streptophyta; class Magnoliopsida; order Asparagales; family Amaryllidaceae; genus Allium; species Allium sativum. The sequence continues at coordinate 340,712,413 of CM060912.1, forward strand.
AAGGCGAATGAGTCTCAAAACAAGAATGTAGACTCCGAAAAAGGAGGCAAGAACAACAACAACAATAATGATAACAAGACATGCGAGAAAAGAAAATGCCACTTCTGTGGTATTGAGGGGCATATAGTCCAGGATTGTAGAAAGAAGAAGATGAAGATGGGAGCATGCTTTCAGTGTGGTGATACTGGACATACCAGCAAGAACTGCCCTCAGAAGCAAGGGGAAGCCCCGCAAGCAGGACCTTCTGGGGGTACATCTTTAACTTCTTCTCCTTTATGCTTTGTTTTATCTTACTTATCTTCTCAATCCTATCTTTAGAATCTTAGGTAGAACCCTTTTGGATGTAAACATGTGATTGAAACATGTTATGGTTGATGTTTGCAAATGGTTGCAAGTGGTTGCTCGTGGTTGCATAACACACATTAGGCACTAGATCGGCACAGACACATTTTCATATTGCATATGCATGAGTGTTTATACTTATTTATGGATGAAATTGAATGTGTTACCATGTGAATGTTACATATGGATGGATGTTTGTGCACACATATAGTGTTTATGTGACTAGGACTATTTGCATACATGTTGGGTTCATGGCACTAAACATATTTTGCATTAAGAAGATCAATCAGGCCTGATCATTAGCATTAGATAAGGAACATATACACACATTTTCTGCATATGCTCATATAGCATTAGAAATCTTTTAAGGAAAATGGTTTCTTGTGGATGATGGTTGAGTAGATGGTTTATTGGATGATAGGATGCATTCTTCCTAACTTGAAGATTTCGAGAACGAAATCCTTTAAGGAGGGAAGAATGTAACAACCCAAAATTTAATAACATGTTAAAACCATAAATCAAGGTAGAATTAATTTTTAAAACAAGAATCAAGGGAAACGGGTTGCACCATTGCATTCGTCTCGAAATTCTGCTTGGAAACGAGTCCGAGTTTTCGAAAATCGAAGTCCGTATGAGGGAGATATGACCCTCTGAAGTTTCAGGAATTTTCAGAATCAAAAACAGCTCGAAAATTCGAATTCAAATTCGAATTCAAAACACAGAACAGGCTGGGCGGGAAATTTCCCGCCTAGGACCAGGTTGACCTGGGGGTCGACCATAGTGTCGACCTCCCAGGGACCAGGTCAACCATAGTGTCGACCTGGGGGTCGACCTACCTCCTGAACCCAGTTTTTGAACCTGATTCATTCTGATGTATCTAGACTCGTTTCATGACCAGATTCGTCTGTCTAATCCTATATAAACAGCCTCCTAGCCTCATTCTCTTTACACCATTCTTCTCTAACCTTTTGCTGCACAAATTCTTGATGGACATGGCTTCTTCTTCCTCCTCTAAATTAAAATATGATAAATTAAATTAAAACGCGAAGATTATTTCTTGAAGACTACAGCTAGGAATTTCATATTGGGGATTTGCTTCTACAATAAAAGCAAGATTCAACGATTCAAAAATTCAACAACTAATTTCTAGACTTGACTTCTGCATCTAAATTTCTTAGACCTACCTCCGGAACCTAGTTTTTGAACCTGATTCATTTTGATGTATCTAGACTCGTTTCGTGACCAGATTCGTCTGCCTAATCCTATATAAACAGCCTCCTAGCCTCATTCTCTTTACACCATTCTTCTCTAACCTTATGTTGCACAAATTCTTGATCGACATGGCTTCTTCTTCTTCCTCTAAATTAAATTAAGATAAATTAAATTAAAACGCGATGATTATTCCTTGAAGACTACGGCTAGGAATTTCATATTGGGGATTTGCTTCTACAATCAAAGCAAGATTCAACGATTCAACAACTAATTTCTAGACTTGACTTCTGCATCTAAATTTTTTAGACCACGATCTGTAAGTTCAAGTTACTTTTAGATAAAAACTATAAACTTAATATGGACATGTTGTAAATTGGAATTGGATCTATGTATGATAATTGATTCAGATCTATTTTTGTTCATCTTGGATCTTGACTTTTGGGAATATTGCTATGAGATTATTTTGGGCCTATCCATGTTATAAATTGGAATTGGATCTATGTATGATAATTCATACATATCTATTCTTGTTCGTCTTGGATCTTGACTTTTAGGAATATGGCTATGAGATTAATTTGGGCCTATTCATGTTGTAAATCGAATCCTTTCATGACCATAATATTATCATGCCTGTTATTATTCACAAGTTTGGGACTATCACCTTATGTCAACTTTTATCATGACTATCGCCTTATTTTGCTAGATTTGAAATCCTATTATTTTCTATATGCCAGTGATGTTGTAACCAATTATCTCAAGTTATATCATGCTAGTCTTGTAATCCCTTTTATCACTTTATGCTCGTCCCTTTTTCCTATCATAGTTTTGATGTTATTCCCTTTATTTTGTGATTTGGATTTACTTGTAGTATAGATCGATTCACGTTTACGTGCGATGGGAATATGATTTGGGTAGATTAGGGAAAACATGAGTTGGTTATGAACATGAATTATGAACTTGATAATAGGCAAAACTTGAAATATGAACATTGTTATAACTTGAATCTGGATGTGGACATGAAACTTGCCTTGAAACCTGACATGAACTTGACATGAAAATTTGAACATGGACAGGATACTAGAATGAACTTGAAAATGACCAACTCGAGGTTGGGTTGAGTTTGCAGTGTAAATCTGCCAGGAACCGCCCGGCAAATCCAGTTACTGCAAACAATAGGATCCAATGTGGGTAGTTGGTCATATTGCACTTGAAAACCCGAGGTCAGACTGAGGTATGGTGTAAATCTGCCCGGAACCGCCCGACATATCCAATGACCACAACAACAGGTTTGATGTGAGAGGTTGGTGTGCATTAATGAATTAATGCCCCATGATAGGGTTAAGTCATGGACATGAAAGACAACACTTAACCAACTTGAATGACAACACTTAGTCAATTTGACATGACACGTAAGCGGGTTAAGTCACGAACTTGAATGACAACACTTAACCAACTTGACATGCTATACTGATAAGGGTTGAGTCACGGATTTAAATGACAACACATAACCTATTGGAAGGAAACCCTAGTTACGCGGTCCGTTTCAGCAGTAACCGACTAGATGTATCATGGTACCCTGGAACTAGGCAGGGTGGGGCACGATTACTGGGCTGATTATAAGCGACCAGAACGACGGCTGAGTTGGTGCGCCAGTGCAGTTTCAGGCGGACTATGGTCATGCATGTAGTCCGGAGTTGAAAAAGCAGGCATTGGGCATCAATAGGTTTACCTGTGCATGCTTGATTCGTGTCGGTGGTTAGCACCATAGGGCTTGATACACCCTATGGTGGACCAAGCACAGGTGACTACATTCGTGATAGAGCCGTATGACACAGACACATGACGAGCTAGAACTTGTAGGGAGCCGATCGATTAGTGGATTGTTCCGTTGGACCTAGTAATGGGTCATTCATGATATTCCGAGGGATCACTTCATACTTAACATTTGACATGGGTTGGGATACTAGTACAGTTGGTGTAACAAACCTTGAACATGCGATGCTATACTTGATTTATTACGTTATCTTAGTCAATCTTGCCTATCTTGACAGCATCCTTATGTTTACTTTCAGTTTATACATGTCATGTTACCTTTACCTGTTTTTATGCTGACAATCACTAGGACTTACCAGTCTTTATGACTGACCCGTTTTCTTTCGCCTCTTTTTCTTTCGTTCCCCCCAGGTTCTCAGGGAGGAAACTCTAGCACTTAGCTTGGATTTCGCTCGCTTTCGGTTCAGCTCATGTATGGTTTGATCTTGAGCTATGCTTTGGCTGCATTTCTGCTACCTTTGGGGAATTAAGCTACTTTTGTTGTTTTAAGATTATGCTTCTTTATTTATGCAAGATAGGATTTGTTGTAATGGAAAATAACGACCTTGGCTATTTGGTACTTTGGATGTAAAAGGTTTTGACTCTTTTTGAAAGTAATGAAATTTAGCTTTTTGAATCTTTCGCTGTTTTATTTATGTTCTGTCTTGTAATAATTCTGTGATTTTTTACCTCGATAATGCTCCCCCAAAACTAGTGCATTCCCTTTGTGAGTGACCTTAGCGGAGGTAGGGTGTTACAACAACCAACCAACAACATCCATGATCCTGGCTATCACCATCTGCTTTGCCTTGAATCTGTAGTTAACCGAATGACTGGCCCATCCTATCATCCATCAGGCTAATGGCAACCCTTGTTCTAGCAAAACTCCATACGCTATCGTGACTCGTATCTAGGCCCATCATGACTTCTCAGGGTACTCGACTAATCACCTAGTATTTTGGGCATCTCCATTATACCCCTGCTTCGAGTCTGCTAGAACCTCAGTCCAATGACGATCCCTCGGTTCTACAACTCTAGTCATCCTCATTGATGACTGTATCTATATGCTCAAGCACTTTCTCGAGCAAACCATTATCTACGAGATCAAACCACCTTTTAAGTCATCTTCATAATCTCGTTGCATCGTCCCACGATCAACGATCATTTAATCATGCTTCAAACATTACACCTGAATTCATATCGAAGCTACACCCATTGTCAAATCACCAAAAATCACTTCATTTAGTCAGTATATGATGTGTCGTCCCTGACCCATCCATGGGTTGCTCACCGGCCCATCTCATGGGTCGCACTCGACTCATAGACCTTCCTTATGCCGCAGGCCACTTCAAATCCATTTACAACATTGCTAGTAACCCACGAACCACCAATCATGGCCTATCCACTAAACCAACCTTTGGCTCCTTTGGTTTAAATACTCTGGTCTATCCATATATTGCCATGACCCGACCCAAGTTTCCATGACCCAAGCTACCACAAGCCGGCCCATCGAACTATGTCATTCCGACCCTACTCAAGCCAACCACGTAGTCCAACATTCCCCACTGCTCCTTCTTGTACTTTGGCCAACTCAGCTGTAACAACCCAGAAATTCTGAACTAATTTAAATTTTTTATTTTAGAAGTTTTAGTGAATTTTAAATAATTTATTTTAAATAATAACGACAAAAAAATTATTTAAATCGAAGTTAGAATGAATATGTTTATTTTAACTTTAAAAGGAGTTAGAAATAGCACGGTAGTCTGAAAATTTGAATTGACTGACTATACAGGATTCAAAATAAATTGGATTTTGGTGAAACCAAAAATATTTACATCTATTTAAAAATATCTTTCCAACTAATCTGAAAAATCAAAATTTCATAGCGGGAATCAAAAGTTATGCCCAGTTTAAAATTTGGAAAAGTCATTGTAGAATTTATGTATATTTTATTATAATATATGGCCCTTAAAAATAGCCATTTTTCAAACGATCTCCGTTTTCGATGAAACCACTTTTGTTGGAATCAGAATGTCAAATTATTGCTTTATTCAAATTTTCATAATTTTTAGAATTAATATGTGATGGCCCGCCCCACACCAGCCAACATTTCTAATGAAAGTGCGTTGAGCCAATGTCCAACTAGCACGGGACGGTCACCAAGGAAAGGGAAAGAAAGAAATTTGAACTAACAAGGAACCTGTAGAATGTCTCGCAACACATGGAATAAAAATATAATAATAACATACTTGACATAAAACAGGCGAGACAGTGCATAAGCTAAAAACTAAACCATAAACATCATAGCAGCGGAAATTCAAATACAGCTTATGTTCCACATCATCACTATTACAACTTTTCAACTGTCTCTAAAGCAAAGAAAAAGTGCACTACTAATGCCCAAAGTAGTGACCAGCAACAACACAGGGAGAATATCTATATATATCATACATGGAAGCCTCCTGCTCGTCTCCGGTACAGCTACTCGTGCATACCACCTAACCTGTCTCTAGTCTGCCCGTTTAAGAGCACATAGAGTAATAAGAAGAGACATAAAACTCTAGGTCAGACAAAAGTCTGGTATGAGCGATAAGCAGAAAAACAGAACAATAACAGTTATACATAACCATACTTGAACCTGGACCTGCAGACAAAGAGTTAGCACAACAAAATGTAAAATACTCTAAGGTGACCCTAAAATATGGTGTAAAGGTACGGGGGAGGGGTGTGCATGTCATATTGATATCAAACAATCAAGCATAGCAACCATCCTCACATCTCTCACTCAGTGCATAAAGCATACGATATCCACTGCTTTGATCACCCAAATCCTTGCTATGATCACTCTTCCCCATGGAGTCATGATGGCTCCACTGCACTGTTTCATAGCCACTAATCCCTTGCTATGTCCAGTCTGCCCCGTAAAGTCATGACGACTCCACTGCACTAGTTCATAGCCATGCTACGATCACTCTGCCCCCATGGAGTAATAACTACCCCACTGCACCGATCTGTAGCCTAACAACCGTCTTGGTGGTGAATCAAAGTTATGGACGTCGATAACCCCTTTGCACACGTCCCGCAGCAAAGCCCAACTCATGAAGTTAACTCGTTGGTTCCCAACTGGATCCTGAGTTATACTTCCTATCTGGACAACCTTTACATCTCGGATTTTGGTCTTCTCCGGATCGGTTCGGTGGTCATAGCCACAACTTGGTTTGGTTTGAATATGCGTAGTGCTGTAGTTCTCATTAGTTCAGTTTAGTCACCCCCGCTCGGTTCGGTTCGGTTCGGTAGTCATAGTCCTCTGGTTCGGTTTAGTCACCCCTGCTCGGTTCGGTTCGGCAAGCTTCAGCTCCTGGCCATCAATCCAGTTTGGTCAACCTCCTCCAGGTCGGGTTCCCTCATCTGCAGGTTTCGATCTGGTTCCCTCCTCTGTCTCCGATCTGATCCGCAGCTTCCCGATCCGATCCCGTCTTAGTTCATGTGGTCTTCCTTGTTGCCATGTTTTCCCTCTTGTGCTAAGTTCCGATCCGAATCGAATCCCCTTGCACAGTTCTCCTATCCGATCCGAGCCCCCTATCTGATCTGATCCGAAACCCTGAACATTTCCTACAACTTTTTCAGCGACTGTTTTACGCCATACGATGGCGTTTTCGATCATTCTAACTTTTATAATCAATCACCATCCATACCATACACTCATAACAATAAGTATAGTCATCCAAATACACTAAAACAACAAATAATCATGATAATATAGATCAAGCATGCACAAAAACCCTTGTATTTCCCCATAATCATGTTTAAGCATAACTAACCTTAGGATTAGCAAAACTTAACCAAATCAACCCAAATTTTTATCATAGCCCTAAAATAATATTTTATAATTTTACAAATTTTTCCAGATTTTTCTGAACCATGATTTCACTAATTATCACTAATCACCCCTAATTAGCCATAATTAGTGAAAAACAATGCAAATCACTCACCTTAGCCACAAATAAAACATAGATCTGAAACTATATCTGATTGGGGTGTTTTCCTATGCAACACAGCAACTCCAACTCTGATTTGGTGTTGATTTGCCTTGATTTGATGTAGATCTTCTTAATTAGTGATTAAAAGGTGATTTGGGGGTAATTTTAGAAAGTGGAGGCCATGGCTAGGGTTAGAGAAATGTTTTAGGCGGCTGAAAAATGAAATAAAAATCGTTTCCTAACTGTTCTCAGCCTCTCCATAACCCTAATCCTGAAATGTGTTATGGGCCCTCTTACTAATCACCCTAATTAGGCCCGGTTATGCTATTTTTCACATTTTAAACCTTGTTTAAGCATAATCTCCCAAAAGGTTAGTCCGTTTGACTAATGTGATCACTCTACGGAAAGGTAAACCATCATCCGAATCTTACGGAAGTGGTTTCAGGTCAAAACTCCTTACCAATCAAAAGTTATGGTTGAAACAAGATCAGCTAGGGGCCAAACGGTCATTTAAAATCGGAAAAAATCATGAACATGGGAAATGACCCCAATAGTCGTCTCCCAAAGCTACATGGCTGTACGACTTCGCATGAGGAAGAAATAAATATTCTACGGTCCCCTAATGCGTAGAATGCGGGTAGTTACATTCTTCCCCCTTGAGAAATTTCACCCCCGAAATTCCTTAACTAAGAAACAAGTAAAGGATCCCACATGCCTACCAACCATTCACATCAATCAAACATACAAAACAACAAACAAGTCAATCCTAGCATGCGGAAAACTAAATTGCAATTAAAATCTTACCAGGCAAAGAGTTCTGGATATGTCTTCCTAATGCTCTCATCTATCTCCCAAGTACCGTCATTCTCATCCTCGCCCCACCGAACCTTGACTAGATTCACCGCTTTCTTTCGAAGTTTCTTCGTATCGTGCTCGACAATACAAATCGGCTTGCGGTTCCCAACCGCCTCGGGATCTACTTCGATATCATCCAACTGTTCAGGTGAAATAGCCACAACGGGGTGGTGCACGAATTTCCTTAACTAGGAAACATGAAATACGTTATGAACTCCCGCCATCTTGTCCGGCAACTCAACTTTATATGACAAATTCCCAACTTGCTCAAGAACGGGGAATGGACCAACAAATCTTGGTGTTAACTTGCCTCTCCTACCAAATCGTATCACGCTCTTTAACAAAGAAATCTTGACAAACACCAAGTCACCAATGGAGAATTTTAAATCTCTTCTCCTCTTATCAGCATAACTCTTCTGCCTATCTTGGGCAGCCTTCATTCGTTGTCGGATAACCTGGATCTTATCTGAGGTTTCTCTTATCACATCTAGCCCAAGCACAAATTTCTCACCGATTTCTAACCAACATGATGGTGAGTTGCACAGTCTTCCGTACAAAGCTTCATAGGAACCATACCAATACTAGACTGATTACTATTATTATATGAAAACTCTTCTAGATGCAAATGGTCATCCCATGATCCACCAAAATCCAATATGCAAGCTCTAAAGAGATCTTCTAATACTCGATTCACCCTCTCTGTCTGACCGTCGATTTGAGGATGATATGCAGTACTAAGATGTAATTCTGATCCTAACGCCTCTTGTAAGCTCTTCCAAAATCCACTAGTGAGCAATGGATCTCGGTCACTTACAATGCCTTTGGGTACTCCATGAAATCTCACTACCCACTTCATATACAGTTTTGCTAATTTAGCTGTTGTTCTATTCAACTTGACGGGTATAAACCTTGCACTCTTGGTCAATCAGTCCACAATCACCCAAATGCTATCATGGCCCGATCTAGTCCTTGGTAACCCATCAATGAAATCCATTGAGACTTGTTCCCATTTCCATTCTGGAATTTCTAATGGTTGCAACAAACCACTAGGCTTCTTCTGCTCGGCTTTAACTAACTGGAAATTCATGCACTTGGATATTAACTTTCCAACTTCTCTTTTCATCCCTTCCCAGTAGTAGGTCTACTTCATGTCTTGATACATTTTTTTACCACTGGTGTAACACCTCGTAATTCTGTAACACTAGGATTCACAAATGAGGGCAGAATTAAAAATTAAAATCAAAATCAAGGTAAACGGGCTGCGCTATTGCGTTTGTCTCGGAATTCTGCATGAAAACGAGTCCGAGTTTGCGTAAATCGGAGTCCGTATGAGGAAGATATGGCCTCCGGAAGATTCAGCGAAGTTCAAATTTCAAAACAGGTCAAGTTCAAAATTCAAATCGGACCCAGATTGGGTTGGGCAGGAATTTTCCCGTCCAAGGCACCCAGGTCGACTGGGTAGTCGACCTGGGGCACCCAGGTCGACTGGGTAGTCGACCTGGGGGTCGACCCCCCTGCTTTTTCCTGTTTTCTGCACCTGGTTCGTTCTTCTGTATCTGGACGCCATTCTGACCAGATTCGTCCGCCTAACACTATATAAACAGCCCTAGTCTTCTTCTCTATTCACAATTCTTTTCTACCCGTATGCTGCAAAGATTCTTGTTAGACATGGCTTCTCCTCCTCCTCTAAAATATATAAATAAATAATATATATAAAATAAACCAAGACGAGGAAATGTTGCTAAAGATTTCAAGAAGGGGATCAAGTCAAGCTAGGATTCAAGAGGAGGTTCAAACAACTTCAACGACTGTTTTTCTACGAATCATAGCAACGCCATCTTTCTAATCTAATCTTTGTATGTCAGTTATTTTTAGATTTGAACGTTTTTCTCTGTTCGTGACATGAAATTAAAGGAATAAAAGAATATGCCAAATCTCTCTCTCTCAATTCGAATCAGTGCCTATACTCTTGAACCAATTAAGAACTGTTATGACTCGAGGACAAATAAGACCGTGACTATGAAACTATGGACCATAAAACCATATGCCTATGACTATGAACATTTGCCTATGACTATGGACGTTGCCTATGACTATGAACATTGCCTATGACTATGAGGATTATTTCCTTGACTAAACCTATGCCTTTGATTAGGAAATATAAACTATTTCCTATGACATAACAAGGACATCTGTGATTAAACACCTGTGATTCATGACTAGGAAAGTGCTGCTTAAGTTTTGTGACTGCGAAATTGGGTCTAAACCTGATTTTCTATTCTGTCTATTCTTGGTTATCTTTGGTTTTAGACCTTGGGAATTTACCTATTAAGTTAGGTCTACCCATGTTCTTGAACCTACGTCTCTATTCTGTCTATTCTTAGTTTTAGACCTTAGGAATTTACCTATTAAGTTGGGTCTACCCATGTTCTTTAACCGACGTCGTTATTCAACCCTTTTTATGCCAGTTAGTATGTCTATCTTTTGCATAGCATCTTTGGCTCATTCCCTAGTTTCTACGAACCTAGCTTTATTTATAATCTAGAATGAATCACGATTAAACGGACGGTGGGAATGTGGTTTAGGCAAAATATGAAATTTACTAAAAACGTTGTTTAACTTGGAAATTGGCATAAATTGGGAACATGTATTATGGCATATTCATAGAAATGCAAATTGGATAAATTTGACATGAATTGTAAGGTGTAATTTGAATCTAGTATTGACGTGTAAATCTAGCATTTACATGAATAGTGAACTAGAGTAATAAGTCTAGAATTAGAATGTTGAATCAGAATTGGATTAGCTAATTTGGCACGGTAAGTATATTGGCATAAATGTGAAATTGGCCATAATTGGGAGTAATTGGCAGTTTTAGCAAAATCATGGTTAGTGACACTTAATTTGGTATAGTTTACATACCAAAAAGCGTAAACATGATTTAGAGGGGGAAATGGGCCATAAGAATGAATGTTGACAATTTACATTAAAAGAGGAATAGGAAATAAGTAAATTAGGAATAATTTACTTATAGAATTTGTTCTAAATGAGAAATGTAAACTTAGACAAATTAAAGGTTTGTTATACGACATCTTTTTTAATAATACACCAGAAAGTTCTAGGGTGACAGAGAGGATAGTGTCTAGGCTTGGGTTTGGAAAATACAAGTTTCCTGCTCTCTCTGGTTATCCCTAACTGATCCGATGGACGGGATGGTTACTTTCAAAACCTGATTTGAAAATTAATCAAAACCCTTTGAATGTAGAAAACACGACCATGCCTAACCCGAGGTTAGACTGAGTTGCGATGTAAACCTGCCCGGAACCAACTGGCACATCCAGTATTCGCAACAATATCTGTCTAATGTGAGTGGTCGCGACTTTAATCTATTTAATTAAAGCTAGAGCAAGAATGGTAGGGTTAAGTTAACTAAGACACTTAACCAGTTCAACATGATAACTACACTGATGGGTGGGGTTAGGTTCAGATTGACACTTAACACAGTTAAGCTAGAATGGGAGGGTTAAGTCCATAGGAACACTTAACCAACTTAACACAGTTAAGCTAGAATGGGAGGGCTAAGTCCATAAAGACACTTAACCAAACTCAAGGTAGCAAGACAAGATTTGTAGGGGTTAATTAAAGTTAATACAGTTAGCCAAATTAACATGTTAACGAGACTAGAAGGTGGGGTTAAGTAAAGTTAATACACTTAGCCAAATTAAGATGTTAACTAGACCAGAGGTTGGGGTTAAGTAAAATCTAATACGCTTAGCCAATTTGATATATTAGCTGGGCTAGACCGTAGGGTTAAGTAAACTTGAACACTTGACAATCAGGTTGTGATAAAGGAATAGGGCTAAGTCTAAAAACATGAGTGGATAATACTTAACCATTAATAACATGTTAGTTAAAACAGACGGGCAGGGTTAAGTTAAAAAGGAACACTTAACCAATACAGGATGAACGGGTAGGGTTAAGTAATAAGAAATACTTAACCAGCATAACTTGGTTTGTGGTAGGATTAAGTCATCATGAGTTACTGATAACACTTAACCAGTTTAACAGGGTAAATGAGGAGGGTTAAGTTAGCGTGGATTGACTATGACACTTAACCAATCCAAATTGACGGGAAAGAGAACTAAGTAAACCTTAGTTAAGAAAACAACGATACTGGAAACTAAGTGGTAAATCTTAGTTAGTAAAACTAAGTAGTAATTCTTAGTATAATACGGGAAGGAGAGAATGTCCGTATGAGTAAAAAGGAGGCTCCAACGAAGTGGGCTACGAAGCCTGAGGCTTCGAGGGGACGTAAGTGTACTCTTGGTATCCCTCTATGAGGCTGCAGATGATCCGCCTGGGCCCACAGAGGTTAAGGTCTGGGTAGAAGAACCAGGGGTATGCCTTGGTTACAATACATGGCAACCTAAAGACTATGATGGACCGGCGTGATTCGACGAGCAAACGGTAGCCCTGTGATAGCGACTCGTCGTCTACCATCCATCTTGAGTCAATCGAGATACGTGAAGCGGAAAGGCGAAGAACTCCAAAAGACCATATACTTGCTATCTAGTTATGGTTGCGGATGGCCATAGGATAGTGGGGCACCGAGGACCGGCGTATATTTCACATTTTACAAGGTGTGCCTTTCATTAGTTGAGGGAGGGGTCAAGTGGGACCATAGCCACTGAAATAAAAACAGACCTTAGTATCTGCATCGGCAGATATCTGAAAGATCCTGACCGAGTTCTGTATTCCTTGATTTGCCCTATCACAGGACTCGAACCGCACATTACAGGACATGTGCATCTAGACAAGCGATCACGATTCGTGATACATGCGTGGGGAACTTTAGGAACATATACCACTCTAGGTAGTGTGTCCTAGACTTGGGGGCATCGTTCGACAGGTAGCATAATTCCTAGTTGAACTAGGTGGCATAAATCCTGAATCCGAGAAGCGTTCAACAGACAGCGTAAACTCTAGTTGAATCTAGAAGGCACTTGGTAGAAAACCCTAGATTAAACCTAGATAACAAATAAATAAATGGATGCCTGAAGGCAATGGAAACTACAGGGATTGGGATCACGTTATCGTTACTAGTTGGCACACTAGTTAGGCGGTGCAGAGATATAAAAACCAGTATAATAAAGAAATAGCGAAGCGGCGAAAGTATTAGAGCATATCCAGTTTATCTTAGCTTAGCATATCTTGTGTTAGTCTTGTCTAATCTTGCCAACCCTATCATCATGGTGTTATCTTGTATTCAGCTAATTCATGTCGTTCTGTTTTTCCATGTTCACATGCTAGAAGTTACTGAACTTACTCAGGCTTTATGTCTGACTCTGTTTTTCTTTCGTCTTCTTTTCTTCTGTTCCCCCCCCCCCGGGTAGTAAAGGAGGGGATAGCATAGCTCAGGTTAAGTTGGACTGTCGCTCTTTCCCAGCTCGAAGATTCGTCGAAGTTTGCTTGGATTCTCTTTCCAGATGCTATGGCTGGCTCTTGCTAAGTTTGGGGAATATAAATGTTGTTTTATGCTTCTTTATTTTGTAAGACAGATGATACTTTGATATTGTAAAGAAATCATTGTACAAACTATTTTATCAATAAAGAAAAGTTTTATTTTCCGTTGTTTAATTTTTCTCTGTCTTGTAATTTATCTGCATCTTTTACCCTAAAATGCTCCACAGAACTTAGTACATTCCCTTTATGAGTGACACTAACGGACGTGGGGTGTTACACGTGGTATCAGAGTTGAAGGTTACAGATCAGATAAAGGATTTGAAAAATTATTTTCAAAACGGTTTTAAAAGAAGCATTTTCAAAAGAAAAGTTTTGTTTTAAAGGCATATTCCCCAAAGCCATACGCACTATTTTCTCTTTCTCTGTTTTCCTATCTCCTTCTTTCTTGAGTCTCTGGGGCTCCTGGCTTTCTGGGAGGTAACATCATCGAAGGGCAAAGTAGTACCCGACTTCCATCTAGGGCTGTGGTTGTTTCACTTACGGCCAGTTTTCTTTCAAGCTTATAGGGTTTTCTGTACGATGGAAGCAGCTTTCGAGAGATTTGTCAACATGACTACACACGGAAGGGGATGAGGAGTTTGGCTAGGGAGCACAACCCTAGGATGAGGAATTCATGGATGTAGATTTATCTCACGAAGGAGGAAGAAATTATAAAACCTTAGACAAGAGGAAGTATCTTTGCTAGGGTATGATAGGGCATATAATTAAGGACAAGGGCAAGAACAAGGAACAAGATTTTCAGAAGGGCAAGTACATACTTTCACCACCAAGTTCTGTTGGAAGAGTCTAGTTTTGTTGTTCGTTTTAGCGCTTCGCATTTGTTCATATCCACTTCCATAGTTGAGTCTCTGCACCATAGTACTTGTATAGTAAAAAGATCCCACTAGAGTCTCAAATCCAATTGGTGGTCCGACCAGTTTATTTTTGGTTAGTAGGGATTTGAGAATAGCTATCGAGTTTGCTTATATCATCTCACATAGATCGTCTAAATTCGTAGGAGATATTCCTTGGGTGCTTGTCTGATATTGGTTTAGGCCTCTGGGGCTTGTACTTGAGGAATGTCGAGTTCGACTAGGATGGTTTGCGTGAGAGATGACTAGTTGTGGCAGGTACTCTAAAAAGCACGTAGTAACCTTTCGACCCTTATAGTTATGGCATGGTGGATAAGAGGGAAACCTCTAATCATCATAGTACGTACACTTGGTACCGTGATTGACATCTGTTTATTTTGGAAATGGAGGTCGGAAACTTCACAATCGTGAAGTAAAATTAGTTAAGATACAGTGGAGTAAAGCTCAAGAAGGCTAGATACTAGCATCATACCTTTTTTTTCTTAAGGGTGCATCCTTGGTTTTTTTGTTTAGGAGCTTTACGCATATTTGTTTCTCTCTTTCCAAAGTATATCCTCTAGGTCATATCTTCGATCTTTAAGTAGAAGCCAATGGACGTAAACGTGTAATTGAAACATGTTATGGTTGAATGGTTGCAAGTGGTTGCTAATGGTTGCTCGTGAATGCATATGCATATGTATTAGTCACTAGATCAAGTTCGGACGCTTGCATATTGCATTTAAAAATATGTATTTGTTTGTAAGTTGAACTTGATATGTTATCATATGGATGTTGCATATGGATGAATGGTTGTGCACGCATGTAGTATTTACATAACCAAGGATGCTTGCATACATGATTGGACGCATGGAATTGACATGATTCGCATTAAGGAGGTCAACTGAATCAGTAGACCACCTGATTTTGCATTAGATAAAGACATATACACACACTATGCATATAAACATGAAAGCATTAGAAATCTTTTAAGGACAATGAATGCCTGTGATTGAATGGTTGAGTAGATGGGTGATTGGATGGTAGGACACATTCTTCCTAACTTGAAGATTTCGGGGACGAAATCCTTTTAAGTGGGGGAGAATGTAACACCCCGTAATTCTGTAACACTAGGATTCACAAATCAGGGAAGAATTAAAAGTTAAAATCAAAATCAAGGGAAACGGGCTGCGCCATTGCGTTCGTCTCAGAATTCTGCATGAAAACGAGTCCGAGTTTGCGTAAATCGGAGTCCGTATGAGGAAGATATGGCCTCCGGAAGATTCAGCGAAGTTCAAATTTCAAAACAGATCAAGTTCAAAATTCAAATCGGACCCAGATTGGGCTACGCGGGAATTTTCCCGCCCAAGGCACCCAGGTCGACTGGGTAGTCGACCTGGGGCACCCAGGTCGACTGGGTAGTCGACCTGGGGTTGTCGACCTAGGGGTCGACCCCACCTGCTTTTTCCTGTTTTCTGCACCTGGTTCGTTCTTCTGTATATGGACGCCATTCTGACCAGATTCGTCCGCCTAACACTATGTAAACAGCCCTAGTCTTCTTCTCTATTCACAATTCTTTTCTACCCTTATGCTGCAAAGATTCTTGTTAGACATGGCTTCTCCTCCTCCTCTAAAATATATAAATAAATAATATATATAAAATAAACCAAGACGAGGAAATGCTGCTAAAGATTTCAAGAAGGAGTTCAAGTCAAGCTAGGATTCAAGAGGAGGTTCAAACAACTTCAACGACTGTTTTTCTACGAATCATAGCAAAGCCATCTTTCTAATCTAATCTCTGTAAGTCAGTTATTTTTAGATTTGAACGTTTTTCTCTGTTCGTGACATGAAATTAAAGGAATAAAAGAATATGCCAAATCTCTCTCTCTCTATTCGAATCAGTGCCTATACTCTTGAACCCAATTAAGAACTGTTATGACTCGTGTACAAATAAGACCGTGACTATGAAACTATGGACCTTAAAACCATATGCCTATGACTATGAACATTTGCCTATGACTATGGACATTGCCTATGACTATGAACATTGCCTATGACTGTGACTATGACTATGAGGATTATTTCCTTGACTAAACCTATGCCTTTGATTAGGAAATATAAACTATTGCCTGTGACATAACAAGGACATCTGTGATTAAACACCTGTGATTCATGACTAGGAAAGTGTTGCTTAAGTTTTGTGACTGCGAAATTGGGTCTAAACCTTATTATCTATACAGTCTATTCTTGGTTATCTTTGGTTTTAGACCTTGGGAATTTACCTATTAAGTTAGGTCTACCCATGTTCTTGAACCTACGTCTCTATTCTGTCTATTCTTGGTTTTAGACCTTGGGAATTTACCTATTAAGTTGGGTCTACCCATGTTCTTGAACCGACGTCGTTATTCAACCCTTTTTTATGCCAGTTAGTATGTCTATCTTTTGCATAGCATCTTTGGCTCATTCCCTAGTTTCTACGAACCTAGCTTTATTTATAATCTAGAATGAATCACGATTATACGGGCGGTGGGAATGCGGTTTGGGCAAAATATGAAATTTACTAAAAACGTTGTTTAACTTGGAAATTGGCATAAATTGGGAACATGTATTATGGCATGTTCATAGAAATGCAAATTGGATAAATTTGACATGAATTATAAGGTGTAATTTGAATCTAGTATTGACGTGTAAATCTAGCATTTACATGAATAGTGAACTAGAGTAATAAGTCTAGAATTAGAATGTTGAATCGGAATTGGATTAGCTAATTTGGCATGCTAAGTATATTGGCATAAATGTGAAATTGGCCATAATTGGGAGTAATTGGCAGGTTTAGCAAAATCATGATTAGTGACACTTAATTTGGTATAGTTTACATACCAAAAAGCATAAACATGATTTAGAGGGGGAAATGGGCCATAAGAATGAATGTTGACAATTTACATTAAAAGAGGAATAGGAAATAAGTAAATTAGGAATAATTTACTTATAGAATTTGTTCTAAATGAGAAATGTAAACTTAGACAAATTAAAGGTTTGTTAAACGACATCTTTTTTAATAATACACCAGAAAGTTCTAGGGTGACAGAGAGGATAGTGTGTAGGCTTGGGTTTGGAAAATACAAGTTTCCTGCTCTCCCTGGCTATCCCTAACTGATCCGACGAACGGGATGGTTACTTTCAAAACCTGATTTGAAAATTAATCAAAACCCTTTGAACGTAGAAAACACGAGTATGCCTAACCCGAGGTTAGACTGAGTTACGATGTAAACCTGCCCGGAACCAACCAGCACATCCAGTATTCGCAACAATATCTGTCTAATGTGAGTGGTCGCGACTTTAATCTATTTAATTAAATCTAGAGCAAGAATGGTAGGGTTAAGTTAACTAACACACTTAACCAGTTCAACATGATAACTACACTGATGGGTGGGGTTAGGTTCAGACTGACACTTAACACAGTTAAGCTAGAATGGGAGGGTTAAGTCCATAGGAACACTTAACCAACTTAACACAGTTAAGCTAGAATGGGAGGGCTAAGTCCATAAAGACACTTAACCAAACTCAAGGTAGCAAGACAAGATTTGTAGGGTTTAAGTAAAGTTAATACACTTAGCCAAATTAACATGTTAACTAGACTAGAAGGTGGGGATAATTAAAGTTAATACACTTAGCCAAATTAAGATGTTAACTAGACCAGAGGTTGTGGTTAAGTAAAATTTAATACGCTTAGCCAATTTGATATATTAGCTGGGCTAGACCGTAGGGTTAAGTAAACTTGAACACTTAACCATCAGGTTGTGATAAAGGAATAGGGCTAAATCTAAAAACATGAATGGATAATACTTAACCATTAATAACATGTTAGTTAAAACAGACGGGCAGGGTTAAGTTAAAAGGGAACACTTAACAAATACAGGATGAACGGGTAGGGTTAAGTAATAAGAATTACTTAACCAATATAACTTGGTTTGTGGTAGGATTAAGTCATCATGAGTTACTGATAACACTTAACCAGTTTAACAGGGTAAATGAGGAGGGTTAAGTTAGCGTGGATTGACTATGACACTTAACCAATCCAAATTGACGGGAAAGAGAACTAAGTAAACCTTAGTTAAGAAAACAACGATTCTGGAAACTAAGTGGTAAATCTTAGTTAGTAAAACTAAGTAGTAATTCTTAGTATAATACGGGAAGGAGCAAATGTCCGTCTGAGTAAAAAGGAGGCTCCAACGAATTGGGTTACGAAGCCCGAGGCTTCGAGGGGAAGTGAGGGTACTCTTGGTATCCCTCTGTGAGGTTGCAGATCATCCGCCTGGGCCCACAAAGGTTAAGGTCTGCGTAGAAGAACCAGGGGTATGCCTTGGTTGCAATACATGGCAACCTAAAGACTAGGATGGACCGGCGTGATTCGGCGATCAAACGGTAGCCCTGTGATAGCGACTCGTCGTCTACCATCCATCTTGAGTCGATCGAGATACGTGAAGCGGAAAGGCGGAGAACTCCAAAAGACCATATACTTGATATTTAGTTATGGTTGCGGATGGCCATAGGATAGTGGGGCACCGGGAGCCGGCGTATAGTTCTCATTTTACAAGGTGTGCCTTTCATTAGTTGAGGGAGGGGTCAAGTGGGACCATAGCCACTGAAATAAAAACAGACCTTAGCATCTGCATCGGCAGATATCTGAAAGCTCCCGACCGAGTTCTGTATTCCTTGATTTGCCCTGTCACAGGACTCGGACCGCACATTACAGGACATGTGCATCTAGACAAGCGATCATGATTCGCGATACATGTGTGGGGAAGTATAGGAACATATACCACTCTAGGTAGTGTGTCCTACACTTGGGGGCATCGTTCGACAGGTAGCATAATTCCTAATTGAACTAGGTGGCATAAATCCTGAATCCGAGAAGCGTTTAGCAGACAGCGTAAACTCTAGTTGAATCTAGAAGGCACTTGGTAGAAAACCCTAGATTAAACCTAGATAACAAATAAATAAATGGATGCCTGAAGGCAATGGAAACTACAGGGATTGGGATCACGTTATCGTTACTAGTTGGCATACTAGTTAGGCGGTGCAGAGATATAGAAACCAGTATAATAAGGAAATAGCGAAGCGGCGAAAGTATTAGAGCATATCCAGTTTATCTTAGCTTAGCATATCTTGTGTTAGTCTTGTCTAATCTTGCCAACCCTATCATCATGGTGTTATCTTGTATTCAGTTAATTCATGTCGTTCTTTTTTTTCCATGTTCACATGCTAGAAGTTACTGAACTTACCCAGGCTTTATGTCTGACTCTGTTTTTCTTTCGTCTTCTTTTCTTCCGTTTCCCCCCTCCAGGTAGTAAAGGAGGGGATAGCATAGCTCATGTTAAGTTGGACTGTCACTCTTTCCCAGCTCGAAGATTCATCGAAGTTTGCTTGGATTCTCTTTCCAGATGTTATGGCTGGCTCTTGCTAAGTTTGTGGAATATAAATGTTGTTTTATGCTTCTTTATTTTGTAAGGCAGATGATACTTTGATATTGTAAAGAAATCATTGTACAAACTATTTTATCAATAAAGCAAAGTTTTATTTTCCGTTGTTTAATTTTTGTCTGTCTTGTAATTTATTTGCATATTTTACCCTAAAATTCTCCACAGAACTTAGTGCATTCCCTTTATGAGTGACACTAACGGACGTGGGGTGTTACAACCGGGGTGTATAGTCAGTTTTGAGTGATGACATTCTCTAAGCACTTCATCTCTCAATCCATTGACATTGGGTACAACTATTCTCCCATTCTTCCTAAGCCATCCATCTCGATTAAGCCCATATTTGTTTATCTCCTCATTAATACCCATCTCTAACTTGGAGATGATTTCTAATAGGTTAGGATCGTCCCTCTGATTAGAACCAATCCGCTCAATCAAAGTGGGTATAATCGTCATTGATAACATCTCTGGATCCAATTCGCACTTTGGTCTGAAATCATACCCGGCGATATACTCCAGTTGCTTCCATTCCTGAAACATAGCCCCTGCATGTCTCCTACTCAATGCATCAGCTACCGCATTGCCCTTTCCTGATGTGTACGCGATATCGAAATCATAAGAAGCCAAGAATTCTAACTATCTTTGCTGTCGGAGATTTAGATCCTTCTGAGAGAAAATATACTTTAATGACTTATGATCGGTAAACAACTTGAATCTTTCTCCCAAGAGGTAATGTCTCCACATCTTCAACGCAAATACGATCACTGCCAACTCCAAATCGTAGGTCGGGTATCTTTTCTGATGCGGTTTCAGTTGCCGACTTGCATAAGCCACAACCCTACCTCCTTGCATCAATACAACACCTAGCCCAGTACCACATGCATCTGTATATACTGTCATCTCTTCATTTCCCTTAGGAATGACTAACACTAGTGCACATGTCAACTTTTCCTTTAGACTATTGAATGCATTCTTGCACTTTTCGTCCCAGATGAAAGCTTGATTCTTCTTGGTTAACTGAGTCGGTGCTGCTGTCTTGGAGAAGTCTTGGATAAACTTACGATAATATCTAGCTAATCCCAAGAAACTTGTCACGTCTGTTGCATTCTTGGGCGCAGATCAATCCTGTACCGTAGCCACCTTCGCAGGGTCCACGACAACACCATTCTCTGAAACTCCATGGCCTAAGAATTTCATTTCCCTCCTCCAGAAGTGACACTTAGAAAACTTTGCTTTCAATTGGTGTTTTCTCAACACCTTTATCAATATCCTCAAATGTTCATTGTGTTCTTCCTCTATCCTCGAATAAACCAAGATATCGTCCATGAACACAAGAACAAACTTATTCGATTGATCTCTGAATACCTTATTCATAAGATCCACAAAATATATTGGTGCATTGGTCAACCCGAATGGCAAGACCAACCACTCACAGAATCCAGACGGTGTCCGAAATGCCATTTTAGTTATACTCTCAGCTTCCACCCTAAGCTGATCAAAACCTGTCGCGAGATCCAACTGGGAGAACACTCTCGCGCCGCTCAATTAATCAAACAAATCATCTATCCGCGGTAGAGGATACTTATTCTTCC
This sequence comes from Allium sativum, assembly GCA_030737875.1. Classification (NCBI taxonomy): domain Eukaryota; kingdom Viridiplantae; phylum Streptophyta; class Magnoliopsida; order Asparagales; family Amaryllidaceae; genus Allium; species Allium sativum. Next base: position 340,734,036 of record CM060912.1, read on the forward strand.
TCGTCACCTTATTCAACTCGCGGTAGTCCACACAAAATCGAGGGGAACCATCTGCCTTGATAGCAAACACAACTGGTGCTCCCCACTCAAAGACACTTCTTCGGATAAATCACTTCTTCAAAAGATCACTTACTTGCACCCCAAGCTCTCGCTGCTCCCTTGGTGCCATACGACGTAGTGGCATCACTATAGGTCTTGCATCTTTCACTAAATCAATCTGAAACTCAATCTCTCAGTGTGGTAGAAGTCCGGTCACTTCCTCGAAGACGTCCGGATACCGGCCAGCCACGGGCACATCTGAAAACTCATCATGCGGGATGTCGAGGGAATTTAGAAAACTAGCCATTAACCCATCAGTAGGTAGACCACCAAACACTACCCTCCGCCCATCATCTGCTCTAACTGTCACGAAAAAGCCCTCACAGTCTACCACCACCCCATACCTTTGGAGCCAATCGACTCCCAAAATAATGCCAAACCCAGTAAAGCCCAAAACAAAGAAATCACAAGCAAACATGACTCGATAAGACCACATTACAACAAATCATGCTAAGGCTAGTCGAACCACCTATCGGGTTCGTCACGGCTAAAAGTCTATCGACTATCTCGGGTTCCAATCCCAACCTATCTACTAGGTCACTAGATATGAAGGAACGAGAAGCCGCAGTATCAAACAGTACTCGAACAGGAACATCATAAACAGAAAGCATACCTTGGATAACGACATTCTTTCCTTTCTCCACCGCAGTTGGGGCATTCGACGAAGAAGGGACAGCATTGATGGCATATGCTTTCACAATTTGCTTCTCTTTAGGGGGTTGCGGACATTTATCCTTGTGATGTCCCACTTGGCCACAGTTGAAGCACTTTCTGTCCGCTGGCGTCGCTCGACATTCTTTAGCATAATAGCCCTTCTTGCCACAGCTAAAGCACTCAACATCTTTCTTATTCTTCTTCTTCTAGCCATCCTTGGTCTGATTCTGCTTTCTGTTATTTTGAGAACCATTCTCACCTCCACCGCTTGCTTGCGGCTTTGGCTCTTCTGCAGATGCAACCTCAATCTTCGACTTAGGGTATAGGATCTCTGATCTCAAAGCTTTCCCCACAATCGATTCAAACGTCTCATCGATGTGGTTAATAAGCCTTTCCCCAGAGTATCCATCCAAACCAGTTATAAACTTCTCGTTCTTCTTCTCGGCAGTACCTATAAAGGATAATCCATATTTCGATAAAGTATTGGACTCGGCAATATATTCCGAGACTGCCATACCATTCTGCTTAAGCTCCAAGAACTTCCTAAACAACTATGATTTCTGAGCAGCTGGTATAAACTTTTCACTGAATCGGGCCTTAAACTGATCCCATGTAACTTGATCCTCTGGTGTAGCAGCCTTAATAACATTACACCAATTCATGGCCCGTCCTTGCAGTTGACGGGATACTAGCCTTCTCTTCATCACATCCTCGATACCCAAATCTTCGAAAATGCAATCATAGCTATAAAGCCAATCCTGAACTTCTATAGCTGACTCCGTTCCGTGGAACGTCTTCCCACCAGGGCCAGTGTAGTCCTTATAGAGCTTGGCGAAGTCGGCCCTAAATTCCTGCACCGCTGCACCACTACTATTTGTAGCATTAGGAACTGCTCCTTGCACATTTCTAAGCATCTCTCTCATGAAGTCAGTGAACATCGTCCTCATATCAGGAGCATTCCCATTATTAGCTCCTCTACCGGCACCCCTAGTATATCGGCTCATCGTTCAATCTGTAAGGAGAAAACGATTAACCATCTCTTCAGTGGTGCCAGTGCAGTGTGACTCCATTCTTGGTTATACTAATAATGTATATATATATATATATATAGTTTTTGATAACCAAAATATCACAAATATGCGCTCTCATATACGTATGCTATCTCTCCCTGGTGTCTTCCCTAGGTTAACTATGCAACCTAGAGCTTTGACACCAAATGTAATGGTCTTCCCCGCACCAACTGACATTTCCAATGAAAGTGCATTGTGCCAATGTCCAACTAGCACGGACGATCGCAAAATAAAGGAAAAGAAAGAAATTTGAACTAACAAGGAACCTGTAGAATGTCTCGCAGCGCATGGAATAAAAATATAATAATAACATACTTGACATAAAACAGGCGAGACAGTGCATAAGCTGAAAACTAAACCAAAATCATCATAGCAACGGAAATTCAAATACAGTTTTTGTTCCACATCATCATTATTACAACTTTTCAACTGTCTCTAAAGCAAAAAAAAAAGGTGCACTACTAATGCCCAAAGTAGTGACCAGCAACAACACAGGGAGAATATCTATATATATCATACGTGGAAGCCTCATGCTCGTCTCCTGTACAGCTACTCGTGCATACCACCTAACCTGTCACTAGTCTGCCCATCTAAGAGCACCCAGATTAATAAGAAGAGACATAAAACTCTGGGTCAGACAAAAGTCTGGTATGAGCGATAAGTAGAAAAACAGAACAATAACAGGTATATATAACCATACCTGAACCTGGACCTGCAGCCAAAGAGTTAGCACAACAAGATGTACAATACTCTAAGGTGACACTAACATATGGTGTAAAGGTATGAGGGGAGGGGTGTGCATGTCATAGTGATATCAAACAATCAAACATAGCAACCATCCTCACATCTCTCACTTAGTGCGTAAAGCATACGATATCCACTGCTTTGATCACCCAAATCCTTGCTATGATCACTCTACCCCATGGAGTCATGATGGCTCCACTGCATTGATTTATAGCCACTAATCCCTTGCTATGTTCACTCTGCCCTATGAAGTCATGACGACTCCACTGCACTGGCTCATAGCCATGCTACGATCACTCTGCCCCATGGAGTAATAACTAACCCACTGCACTGATCCGTAGCCTAACAACCGTCTTGGTGGTGAATCAAAGTTATGGATGTCGATAACCCCTTTGCACACGTCCCACAGCAAAGCCCAACTCATGAAGTTAACTCGTTGGTTCCCAACTGGATCCTGAGCTTTACTTCCTATCTGGACTACCTTTGCATCTCCGATTTTGGTCTTCTTCGGATTGTTTCGGTGGTTAGAGCCACGCCTTGGTTTGGTTTGGTTTGAATATGCGTAGTGCTCCATTCCTCATTGGTTCTGTTCAGTCACCCTTGCTCGGTTCGGTTCGGTAGTGATAGCCCTGTGGTTCGGTTCAGTCACCCCTGCTCTATTCAGTTCGGCAAGCTTCAGCTCCTGACCATCAATCCGATTCGGTCAACCCCCTCTGGGTCGGATGCCCTCATCTGCAGGATTCGATCTGGTTCCATCCTCTGTCTCCGATCCGCAACTTCCCGATCCGATCCCGTCTTAGTTCATGTGGCCATCCTTGTTTCCATGTTTTTCCTCTTGTGCTAGGTTCTGATCCAAATCGAATCCCCTTGCCCGGTTCTCCTATTCAATCCGAGCCCCCTATCCGATCTGATCTGAAACCCTACACATTTCCTACAACTTTTCCAGTAACTGTTTTACACCATACGATGGCGTTTTCGACCATTCTAACCTTTCTAATCAATCACAAAGCATACCATACAGTCATAACAACATGTACAGTCATCCAAAAACACTAAAACAACAATAATCATGATAATATAGATCAAACATACCCAAAAACCCTTGTTTTCCCCATAATCTTGTTTAAGCATAACTAACCTTAGTATTAGCAAAACTTAACCAAATCAACCCAAATTTTTAACAGAGCCCTAAAATAATATTTTAGAATTTTACAAATTTTTCTAGATTTTTTTGAACCATAATTTCGCTAATTATCACTAATTACCCCTAATTAGCCGTAATGAGTGAAAAACAATGCAAATCACTCAACTTAGCCACAAATAAAACTTAGATATGAAACTATCTCTAATTTGGGGGCGATTTCCTCTGCAACACAACAGCTCCAACTCTAATTTGGTGTTGATTTGTGTAACAACCCGTATTTCAATAACATGTTAAAACGAGAATCAAGGCAGAATTTCATTTTAAATTCTGAATCAAGTAAAACGGGCTATGCCATTGCGTTCGTCTCGGAAAAATACGCGAAATAGAGTCCGAGTTTTCGAAAATCGGAGTCCGTATGACCCGGTTAAGGCCCAAAGAAGTTTCCGGGAAATTTGAATTTCGAAACATGCAGAAATGGGGCCAGGCGGGAAAATTCCCGCCCAGACATGTCGACAGGCATGTCGACAGGCATGTCGACAGGCATGTCGACAGGGCTGTCGGCTTGCCCTGTCGGCTGATTCTGGTCTGGTGCACCTATTTTCTATCTTGGCTAGGTTTTTGGGCCTGGTTTGAAATCTGACGGTTCAGGTTGGTCCTAGGGTTAATCTAAGGGCCTAAAACTATCCTAATCCCTATAAAAAGACCCTAAACCTACCCCTAAACCCTCATTATTCACTCATGTAACTAAACTATGGCCAAATTTCTACTCTCATGGCCTCCATCTCAAATCCCTAGAGCCTATGCACTCAAATCAAGTTCAAATCAAAAGGTGCAAGCTTGCTACACCAAATCAAGGCCAAATCAACATTGCTATGCGAGTTCCATGACGATTCTTCTACAAAGGAGGCACCTTTCTTAGCCAAGATGATTCATGCTCCTTTCCCTAGGCCTAACTATGTAAGTTCTAGCTACTTTTGGATCAAAACGGTATTTTTAATGTTGACATGGGATAAAATGAGGCTAAACATGATTATGCGAATCTATATGAACCTTACCATGCCTCTTGTGTTCGTATTTATGATCTTAGGCCATGTGAGTGACTTAATCATGCCTCTCATGCTATGCATAACCTAGTTTAACTTGCAAGTTTGGATCTTTATGCATGAAATGCTAGCATGAACCTTTAGGAACCACTTTACTTATGAAACATTGGCTAAGGCAAGATTTTGGGGCTTATGCATGTTTATGAACCCAAACCCCTTACGCTAACATGCAAGTTTGTGGCCAAATCCTTTTTGAGATTATGCATGCTCGTGGCCAATCCCCTCTTTTTAAGTTGTGCATGTTTATGACCAAATCCCTTTTGATAATATGCATGTTTGTGGCCAAATTACCTTATGACACTATGCATGTTTATGGCCAATCCCTTTATGATGTTATGCATGTGGAAGCCAAGCCCTTTTTGGCATCATGCATGTTTTGAGACTAATATGTGACATAGTATCCTTACTATGTTGACTCGCTTTGCTTGCGTTGGGAAAACACGATTTTGGGTAGTTAGATAAACATGAACATGTCGCAAAGTCTTAACTTGAATATGACATGCGTTTATACTTGGAAATATGACTTGAAAGATAACATGGAAGATGACATGTAAGGATGCATAAAAACATGAGCTTGGGAATTTACCTATTAAGTTAGGTCTACCCTTTGGGAATTTACCTATTAAGTTAGGTCTACCCAAATGCTCGAAAACTTGTAACATGTTTTGGAAACATGATGAACTTAGATAATATGAGTATGGCCAACTCGAGGTTGGGTTGAGTTTGCAACGTAAAACTACCCGGAACCGACCGGCCTAACTAGTAGTTGCAAACAATAGGACCCAATGTGAGAAGTTGGTCATGTCGCGCTTAAGACCCGAGGTTAGACTAAGTTGTGGTGTAAATCTACCCGGACCCGCCCGGCTTAACTAGTAACCACAACAAGGTCTAATGTGAGAGGTTAAGGGTGCATTAATTAAATTAATGCCACATAATAGGGTTAAGTTAATTTGATTAATGAGGCTTAACCAAATATGATATGGACAAATGGGTTAAGTAATTTGATTAGGCTAATGATACTTAACAAAACATGATAAGCTTGGGTAGGTTAAGTAACTTGATTTGCCTAATGACACTTGACCATTTTTATACGACTAGTGGACGGGATTAAGTTAACCAACACTTAATCAATCCAACACGATAACGTGATAAGGTTAAGTAAATTTTCTTAATGACACTTAACCGTATAATACAGTTGATGGATGGGGTTAAGATTAGGCTTAACTAATCTAAACATGGAAATCGGATAGGGTTAAGTTAGCCTAGACTTAATTAATCCAACTTGGTAATTTAATGGGGTTAAGTTAAACACTTAACTAATTTAATACGATGATTTGATGAGGTTAAGTGACCTATACTTAGCCAACCTAACTCGTGAATTTATGGGGGGGTTAAGTTAACCCATACTTAACCAATCTAACGTGAAAACATGATAAGGCTAAGTCACGAATCGATTCGAATACGCTTGACCGATTTGACTCGGTAATTTGATAGGGTCAAATTAATGTATACTTAACCAATCTAAAATGATAATTAGACAAGGTTAAGTCATGGATTGCTTGATATACTTAACCAACTTGACACATGGTTTGTAGGGTTAAGTCTTGGACTTGGATACTTAGCCAATTTTGACATGGTTTGTAGACGGGCTAAGTTATGAACTTAAGTGACACTTAACCCATTAGATAAACCCTAATTCGGAGGATTAGGTAAATAACCATAGTTAACAAGGATTATGGAAATAAGGTTAAGTGGTAAACATAGTTAACAAGGATTAGGTAAATAATTCTTAGTCAAGGAGATTTGGACCATTTCTTAGATAGATTAGTAACCCAATACGTTAGGTCAACGTTTAAGTATGCGTGTAGGAGCAGGCTATCTGATTTAGATAAAGGCTCCAACGAACTGGGTAACGAAGCAGCGGCTTCGGGGAACGTGAGGATATTCTTGGGATCCCTCTGTGAGCTGCCAGGCCATTATACTAGGCTCACGAGAGGTTGAGGTCTGCGGTAGAAGAACCAAGAATATGCCTTGGTTGCTATGCGAGCGACCTAAAGACTGGGGTGGATAGCAGTGAGTCGACGAATACATAAGGTGCCCGAGATAGCAAGTTCGTCGATCATCTACCATCTTGAGTCAAGCGTGTACGTACGGAAAGGCAGGGAACACCCAACAGACCATGATTTGCTATCTAATTATGGGTGAGGTAGGCCGTAGGATGTGGGCTGGCCGGAGTGTAGTTCTCATGCAAGATTTTCTCTTGTGTTGCCTTTCACTAGTTGAGGGAGGGGTCTCGTGGGACCATAGCCACGTGTAGAAAAGCAGACCTTAATATCTGCATCGGCAGATAAATCTAAAGCTCCCGACCGAGTCCTGTATTTCTTGGTTTGCCCTGTGACAGGACTCGGATGGCACGATGTGATACATGTGCATACAGTTATAGAGAAACGATTCACGATGAATGCGTGGGGAAAAGGGCGCGGTTAAGGGTTAGCGTAATCCCTAGTGGCCTAGGTGGTTTAACCCAAACCGAAATACGAAAGCGTGCAATAGGTAAGCGTAATCCCTAGAGGTACTAGGTGGCGTAAGTCCTAGTAGTTCAAACGATGATTCATACGGAAGAGCCTAGCTAGAACAAGGGTGACAGTCCAAACGATTTCAAGGATAATACGACATGAGGAAGCCCGTACGAGGTACGGCAAAGGACTGAACTTATATACATGGAAAGAAACATACGAGTTGAGTAACCTATATATGCGATATATTAGGTTGACATGGACCATTACACGACTTTGAGTAAGGGACATTCATGGTTAACACATAACAAGGTTGGGATACTAGTACGAGAGGTGCAGAGCAAATATACATGTTAGAACTAGGAAGAATATACATAATAGATACCGTGGGATGTTAGACGGGGTAGATACCTTGGGATAATGTACTCGACAGAAATCTGACGATGTGATACCTTGACTTATCATAACACCGTAGTTTATCATGATACCTTAGTTTACCTTGCCGCAGTAGTTCAACCGGCTACCCTGGTTTATCTATCTTGTAGTTATCCTTATGTTTACTTTCAGTTTATGCATGTCATGTTACCTTTACCTGTTTTTATACTGGAAGTAGATAGGACTTACTCAGTCTGTTTGACTGACCCGATTTGTTTCGCCTCTTTTCTTCCGTTTCCCCCCCAGGTTTCAGGGAGGAAACAATGCTGTTTAGTTCGGACTTCTTCCGCTTGAAGGTCATCATGGATGGCTTGGACTTCTCTTGGCTATGGCTACTTTACTGTTTTACTTGGGGAATAATTTATTAAAAAGTCTTTATGCTTCTTTACTATTGCAAGACAGGTTTTGATGTACTCTGATGTAAAAGGCTTTAGACCTTATTTATTCATGTTATGAAAGTTTGATTTTACTTCCGCTATTTATATATGTTCTGTCTTGTGATATTTCTGTGCATGTTTACCAATAATGCCCCTCTAAAGCTAGTGCATTCCTTTGCGAGTGACCCTAGCGGAGGCGGGGTGTTACATTTGGTATCAGAGCAGAAGGTTACCAGACTGGGCAAAAGTTTTTAAAGACCTTCTGAAAATTATTTGAAAAACCGTTTACAAAGAAGCATTTTTCAAGAAAATTTTCTTTTAAAAAGAAAAAGGCTATTCCCCAAAGGCCATTAGCATTATCCTTGTTTCCTTGATTGAATCTCTTTTCCTTTCTTTCCTCCATCTGTAGTCACAGTGGTTTTGACTGCGACTAGTCTTTCTAGCTGCGTAAGTGTTTCCCGTACGATGGAGGTGGTTCTCGAGAGACCGTTGCAGAGTTATGCATGAAAGGATAGTAAGAACAAGGATAAAGGATACGAGTTCAGGGATAAGCAACATGTTGGTATGGCTGAGTCCTAAAAGGAGGGAGAAAGATGAACAATGAAACCCATGACAAGAGGGTACCCTTGGCATAGTGAAACGGGATAGATAGTTAAGTATCATGGAACAGGGACAAGATCATTCGGAGGGCAATAGTATGCTCTCATTTCTAGGGTACCTCAGAGGGAGGGTAACGATCTTGTCAAAGGTTTAGCTTTTCTTCTCTATCATCCTGTCGGGACTTTGTTTGGATCACCGCATCTTTTAAGTCCGTTTCGATAGTTGAGTCTCTGCACCTTAGTACTAGCGTAGTAGAGGATTCCGCTTTTGTCTCAAGTCCTATCGGAAGATCGGTCCATTTACTCATGGCTTGTTTGGATTTGAGAATGTCTATATCAAGTGTTGAGCTTGGAAATAATGCTTATGTTTACAGGTTGTGGATGGATTCTAGGGATGAAGTGGTTATCCAGTAAGGGGTGCCACTCTCGGTTTTAGAAGGAGGGTAGTTAGACTCTTGGCTTGCTTTGGTAATACCCTCGAAGTCTCGTGTAACCTTTTGGGTTCTGTCATGGCTAGTTACCTAGAATCCCAGGATGCAGTTGTTGGTAATCCGTTTGAATAGAATTCGCCGCTAAGGCGGATGGTTCGTTTCGATTATGTATGAGTTATGGGAATCACCCTAGTAAGAACTCTTGGCAATTTGGATTGGCATCGAAAAACGAGATCCAGAATTCACTAGTGAATTTTGGAGAGCTGGCTTGAGTACGTAGATATGGTTGAGCTAAGTACTAGGGAAAGAATAAGTGAAAATGAAACGAGAGGCGACAGTGAAATGAGTTTCACTCACACCTTGGAAATAGGAATCAAGGAGCTACGAAATCATGAAGTCAAAAGCAGTCAAGGCCTGATGGAACTAAGCTCAAGGTAATGCGACTCAGGAGACTGAAGACTAAATACGTGCATGATATCTCTTTTGGGAATATATCCTCGATCCCTGTTTTCTGTTGAGCTTGATTGTAGGCTATCTTTTAGGGATATCCTCTCGGTCCTGTTTCTGTTACAAACCCCGTAAGGAGTTCGTTTTAGTTATCTTCTCGACCCTGTTTCAGGGAATCTTAGGTAGAACCCTATGGATGTAAACATGTATTTGAAAACATGTTATGGTTGATATGGTTGCAAGTGGTTGCTCGTGGATGCGCGAATTTACATTAGGTATTAGCTCGACTCGGTCACATTTCATATTGCATATGCACTAGTATTTATATTTGTTTATGGATGAAATTGAATGTGTTACCATGTGGACGTTGCATATGGATGAATGTTTGTGCACGCATATAGTGTATATATATGACTAGGACTATTTGCATACATGTTGGATTCATGGCACTATACATATTTTTGCATTAGGAAGATTATCCAGGCCTGATCATTAGCCTTAGCTAAGGAACATGTACACACACGTTTTGCATATATTCATACAGCATTAGAAATCATCTAAGGACAATGGTTGCTTGTGGATGATGTTTTGGGTAGATGGATGATGGATGGTAGGATACGTTCTTCCTAACTTGGAGATTTCGGGGACGAAATCCTAAAAGGAGGGGAGAATGTAACAACCCGTATTTCAATAACATGTTAAAACGAGAATCAAGGCAGAATTTCATTTTAAATTCTGAATCAAGTAAAACGGGCTATGCCATTGCGTTCGTCTCGGAAAAATACGCGAAATAGAGTCCGAGTTTTCGAAAATCGGAGTCCGTATGACCCGGTTAAGGCCCAAAGAAGTTTCCGGGAAATTTGAATTTCGAAACATGCAGAAATGGGGCCAGGCGGGAAAATTCCCGCCCAGACATGTCGACAGGCATGTCGACAGGCATGTCGACAGGCATGTCGACAGGGCTGTCGGCTTGCCCTGTCGGCTGATTCTGGTCTGGTGCACCTATTTTCTATCTTGGCTAGGTTTTTGGGCCTGGTTTGAAATCTGACGGTTCAGGTTGGTCCTAGGGTTAATCTAAGGGCCTAAAACTATCCTAATCCCTATAAAAAGACCCTAAACCTACCCCTAAACCCTCATTATTCACTCATGTAACTAAACTATGGCCAAATTTCTACTCTCATGGCCTCCATCTCAAATCCCTAGAGCCTATGCACTCAAATCAAGTTCAAATCAAAAGGTGCAAGCTTGCTACACCAAATCAAGGCCAAATCAACATTGCTATGCGAGTTCCATGACGATTCTTCTACAAAGGAGGCACCTTTCTTAGCCAAGATGATTCATGCTCCTTTCCCTAGGCCTAACTATGTAAGTTCTAGCTACTTTTGGATCAAAACGGTATTTTTAATGTTGACATGGGATAAAATGAGGCTAAACATGATTATGCGAATCTATATGAACCTTACCATGCCTCTTGTGTTCGTATTTATGATCTTAGGCCATGTGAGTGACTTAATCATGCCTCTCATGCTATGCATAACCTAGTTTAACTTGCAAGTTTGGATCTTTATGCATGAAATGCTAGCATGAACCTTTAGGAACCACTTTACTTATGAAACATTGGCTAAGGCAAGATTTTGGGGCTTATGCATGTTTATGAACCCAAACCCCTTACGCTAACATGCAAGTTTGTGGCCAAATCCTTTTTGAGATTATGCATGCTCGTGGCCAATCCCCTCTTTTTAAGTTGTGCATGTTTATGACCAAATCCCTTTTGATAATATGCATGTTTGTGGCCAAATTACCTTATGACACTATGCATGTTTATGGCCAATCCCTTTATGATGTTATGCATGTGGAAGCCAAGCCCTTTTTGGCATCATGCATGTTTTGAGACTAATATGTGACATAGTATCCTTACTATGTTGACTCGCTTTGCTTGCATTGGGAAAACACGATTTTGGGTAGTTAGATAAACATGAACATGTCGCAAAGTCTTAACTTGAATATGACATGCGTTTATACTTGGAAATATGACTTGAAAGATAACATGGAAGATGACATGTAAGGATGCATAAAAACATGAGCTTGGGAATTTACCTATTAAGTTAGGTCTACCCTTTGGGAATTTACCTATTAAGTTAGGTCTACCCAAATGCTCGAAAACTTGTAACATGTTTTGGAAACATGATGAACTTAGATAATATGAGTATGGCCAACTCGAGGTTGGGTTGAGTTTGCAACGTAAAACTACCCGGAACCGACCGGCCTAACTAGTAGTTGCAAACAATAGGACCCAATGTGAGAAGTTGGTCATGTCGCGCTTAAGACCCGAGGTTAGACTAAGTTGTGGTGTAAATCTACCCGGACCCGCCCGGCTTAACTAGTAACCACAACAAGGTCTAATGTGAGAGGTTAAGGGTGCATTAATTAAATTAATGCCACATAATAGGGTTAAGTTAATTTGATTAATGAGGCTTAACCAAATATGATATGGACAAATGGGTTAAGTAATTTGATTAGGCTAATGATACTTAACAAAACATGATAAGCTTGGGTAGGTTAAGTAACTTGATTTGCCTAATGACACTTGACCATTTTTATACGACTAGTGGACGGGATTAAGTTAACCAACACTTAATCAATCCAACACGATAACGTGATAAGGTTAAGTAAATTTTCTTAATGACACTTAACCGTATAATACAGTTGATGGATGGGGTTAAGATTAGGCTTAACTAATCTAAACATGGAAATCGGATAGGGTTAAGTTAGCCTAGACTTAATTAATCCAACTTGGTAATTTAATGGGGTTAAGTTAAACACTTAACTAATTTAATACGATGATTTGATGAGGTTAAGTGACCTATACTTAGCCAACCTAACTCGTGAATTTATGGGGGGGTTAAGTTAACCCATACTTAACCAATCTAACGTGAAAACATGATAAGGCTAAGTCACGAATCGATTCGAATACGCTTGACCGATTTGACTCGGTAATTTGATAGGGTCAAATTAATGTATACTTAACCAATCTAAAATGATAATTAGACAAGGTTAAGTCATGGATTGCTTGATATACTTAACCAACTTGACACATGGTTTGTAGGGTTAAGTCTTGGACTTGGATACTTAGCCAATTTTGACATGGTTTGTAGACGGGCTAAGTTATGAACTTAAGTGACACTTAACCCATTAGATAAACCCTAATTCGGAGGATTAGGTAAATAACCATAGTTAACAAGGATTATGGAAATAAGGTTAAGTGGTAAACCTTAGTTAAGGGAAACTAAGTAATAATTCTTAGTCAAGGAGATTTGGACCATTTCTTAGATAGATTAGTAACCCAATACGTTAGGTCAACGTTTAAGTATGCGTGTAGGAGCAGGCTATCTGATTTAGATAAAGGCTCCAACGAACTGGGTAACGAAGCAGCGGCTTCGGGGAACGTGAGGATATTCTTGGGATCCCTCTGTGAGCTGCCAGGTCATTATACTAGGCTCACGAGAGGTTGAGGTCTGCGGTAGAAGAACCAAGAATATGCCTTGGTTGCTATGCGAGCGACCTAAAGACTGGGGTGGATAGCAGTGAGTCGACGAATACATAAGGTGCCCGAGATAGCAAGTTCGTCGATCATCTACCATCTTGAGTCAAGCGTGTACGTACGGAAAGGCAGGGAACACCCAACAGACCATGATTTGCTATCTAATTATGGGTGAGGTAGGCCGTAGGATGTGGGCTGGCCGGAGTGTAGTTCTCATGCAAGATTTTCTCTTGTGTTGCCTTTCACTAGTTGAGGGAGGGGTCTCGTGGGACCATAGCCACGTGTAGAAAAGCAGACCTTAATATCTGCATCGGCAGATAAATCTAAAGCTCCCGACCGAGTCCTGTATTTCTTGGTTTGCCCTGTGACAGGACTCGGATGGCACGATGTGATACATGTGCATACAGTTATAGAGAAACGATTCACGATGAATGCGTGGGGAAAAGGGCGCGGTTAAGGGTTAGCGTAATCCCTAGTGGCCTAGGTGGTTTAACCCAAACCGAAATACGAAAGCGTGCAATAGGTAAGCGTAATCCCTAGAGGTACTAGGTGGCGTAAGTCCTAGTAGTTCAAACGATGATTCATACGGAAGAGCCTAGCTAGAACAAGGGTGACAGTCCAAACGATTTCAAGGATAATACGACATGAGGAAGCCCGTACGAGGTACGGCAAAGGACTGAACTTATATACATGGAAAGAAACATACGAGTTGAGTAACCTATATATGCGATATATTAGGTTGACATGGACCATTACACGACTTTGAGTAAGGGACATTCATGGTTAACACATAACAAGGTTGGGATACTAGTACGAGAGGTGCAGAGCAAATATACATGTTAGAACTAGGAAGAATATACATAATAGATACCGTGGGATGTTAGACGGGGTAGATACCTTGGGATAATGTACTCGATAGAAATCTGACGATGTGATACCTTGACTTATCATAACACCGTAGTTTATCATGATACCTTAGTTTACCTTGCCGCAGTAGTTCAACCGGCTACCCTGGTTTATCTATCTTGTAGTTATCCTTATGTTTACTTTCAGTTTATGCATGTCATGTTACCTTTACCTGTTTTTATACTGGAAGTAGATAGGACTTACTCAGTCTGTTTGACTGACCCGATTTGTTTCGCCTCTTTTCTTCCGTTTCCCCCCCCAGGTTTCAGGGAGGAAACAATGCTGTTTAGTTCGGACTTCTTCCGCTTGAAGGTCATCATGGATGGCTTGGACTTCTCTTGGCTATGGCTACTTTACTGTTTTACTTGGGGAATAATTTATTAAAAAGTCTTTATGCTTCTTTACTATTGCAAGACAGGTTTTGATGTACTCTGATGTAAAAGGCTTTAGTCCTTATTTATTCATGTTATGAAAGTTTGATTTTACTTCCGCTATTTATATATGTTCTGTCTTGTGATATTTCTGTGCATGTTTACCAATAATGCCCCTCTAAAGCTAGTGCATTCCTTTGCGAGTGACCCTAGCGGAGGCGGGGTGTTACAATTTGCCTTGATATGATGTAGATCTTCTTAATTAGTGGTTAGAAGGTGATTTGGGGTAATTTTAGAAAGTGGAGGCCATGGCTAGGGTTAGAGAAATGTTTTAGGCGGCTGAAAAATGAAATAAAAATCGTTTCCTAACTGTTCTCAACCTCCCCATAACCCTAATCCTGAAATGGGTTATGGGCCCTCTTACTATTCACCCTAATTAGGCCCAGTTAAGCTGTTTTTCACCTTCTAAACCTTGTTTCAGCCATATCTCCCAAACGGTGAGTCTATTTGGCTAAGGTGACCACTCTAAGGAAAGGTAAACCATCATTCGGATCTAATGGAAGTGGTTTTAGGTCAAAACTCCTTACAAATCAAAAGCTATGGCCGAAATAAGATCAACTAGGGGCAAAACGGTCATTTAAAAATCAGCAAAAATCATGAACATGGGAAATGACCCCAATAGTCGTGTCCTAAAGGTACATGGCTATACGACTTCGCATATGAAAGAAATAAATATTTTATGATCCCCTGATGCGTAGAATGCGGGTCGTTACATAATATGTGAGCGTGGCAAAAGAAAATGTGTTTTGTCAGTTTCAGTCAAATCGGATCGACCAGAAAATGGCCATTTTTCAAACGGTCTCGGAATTCGACAAAATTAGTTTTGTTAGGACCGTATCGTCAAAACATAACTAGAAATAATTTTCCTGTAATTTTTAGAGTCAGTCTGTGGCCCCGGTAATTTAAAATGTACGTTTAAATTCAATATATATTGATTTATATTTTAATTTAAAGAAAAACCTATCGAAATAGTTGATTTGGATAACCAGACATATCTCATTGTGTCTGGGATAGGGGTATTTAACTGGGGGCGACACTCGTTGGGTTTGAATTGGAGTTCGTATGGGTTGATGGACCTTTATTGAATTAAAAGAATTAAAAATAAAATAAATAAATATAGGAATACGTATAAAATACGGTAGACAGTATAAACCCTAATCCTATTTTCTCAGCCGCCTTTCTTCATCATGCAATGGCCGACATCTTCAAATCTTCATTCCCTAATATCTTCTAATACACAACGAATTAAACCAAGGTTCATAAGGCAATTACGAAGAGATTTTCGTCCTCCTGAAATCCATACGGGTCTCGAGTTCTATCGTGGAGTATTCATCGAGTTTGAAGCCCTCGAAGTCCGCACCTTTCCACAGCCACCGAGATCACCTCCGATCATCGCAGGGGACCCCACCACCGCGGCTGTGTGCGCCGTTCCTAATTTTAACACCCCACCTCCGTTAAGGTCACTCACAAAGGGAATGCCTTAACTTCGGTGGAGCATTATAGGTAAAAGATGTCGATGAATTACAAGACAGACAAATAAAGCAGCGAAAAATAAAGTCATTTTATAAATAATGTGATTCAATCAAGCTTTTACAACAGGTATCTCAAACATACTTAAAAGTAATACATAAAGCTTATGTCTTGATTCAAAAACTTCCAAGTATAAAAGAAGCATAAAAATAACAATGATATTCCCCAATAAAGCATGAACCAGCCATAGCAGTGGAAGAGAGAGTCCATAGCAATACATTGACTATCTTCGAGCCTGAAAAGAAAACTGAGCTAAGTGGTAACATTTCCTCCCTGTGAACCTGGAGGGGGAGGGAACGGAAGAAAAGAGGCGAAACAAAACTAGGTCAGACATAATTCTGGTAAGTCCAGTGACTTTCAGCATATAAACAGGCAAAAGCATCATGACATGAATAAACTGAATATAAGACAATACCGTGATAACAGGGATAACAAGATAACATATGATAAGCATAAGGTATGATAAGGCAAGATAAACTGAATGCGCTTCTACTCTTTCTCTGCTTCGCTACTACTTTGTAATTCTGATTTCTATATCTATCTCTACCCCACCTAACTAGTGCCCCAACTAGTAATCTGTATAAAATGTTAACGTGATCCCAATCCCCATAATTGTGTTAGCCTTCAGGTGTACATCTATTGTGAGGATTCTACTTCAATATACCTAATTGCCATGAACATGTTAGATGTACCCTTACTACCCTATCGATCGGCTCTTTACTTGCATTAATGTTCCATGTGTCTGTGTCAATCGGCCCTCTCTTGCATGTAGATACCCTGTGCTGGTCCCAACATAAGGTGTATCAATCCTTATGATAGTGACCCGACACGATTGAAGATGCACAGTGTATAACTACTGGTACCCAGTGCCTGCTTTTTCCCACTCCGGAGTACGTGCACTCCCGTAAACCGTCGGAACCTACACTGACGTACCCCCAGCCGCTATTTTGACCGCTTATAATCAACCCAGTAATCGTGCCCCACCCTGCGTAGTTTTAGGGTACCATCTTACATCTATGTGAGTTACTGCTGAAATGGGTCCCCATTACTAGGGTTTCCGGCTGGTTAAGTTTGTGGGCCTATATATACAAATATTACCCACCTACACGAGATGTACTTAACCCTCCCACCGATCCTAGCATGTTTTCTTAATGGTTAAGTTTGTGGGCCTATATGTACTTATATTACCCACCTATACTAGATGTACTTAACCCTCCCATCGATTCAAGCATGTTTATTTAACGGTTAAGTTTGTGGGCCTATATGTACTAATATTACCCACCTACACGAGATGTACTTAACCCTTACATCGATTCAAGCATATTTATTTAACGGTTAAGTTTGTGGGCCTATATTTACTAATATTACCCACCAAATCGGTATGTACTTAACACTCCTGCGAATTATGTCGTATTAGTTAAGTGTTGTCCATTCATGTTAACTTAACCCACCCATTCATCAGGCCATGTTGGTTAAGTGTTTCCTATTAACTTAACCCTCCTCACTTATCTTGTTGGATTGGTTAAGTGTTTCCTATTAACTTAACCCCGTTCGTTCATCAAGTTATATTGGTGAAGTGTTTCTTGTTAACTTAACCCCACGTGTTCATCATGTTGTATTGGTTAAGTGTCATCAACCAATTCAAGTTAACTTAACCCACATACTTGTCATGTTACTTTGGTTAAGTGTTGCCCTCTTGTGTTGACTTAACCATGCCACAAATCAAGTTATATTGGTTATGTGATGCCCTCTTGTTTTAACTAAACCTTACCACAAATCAAGTTATATTGGTTAAGTGTTTCTTATTACTTAACCCTACCCATTCATCATGCTATATTGGCTAAGTGTTTCCTATTAACTTAACCCTAGTCATTCATCTTGTTCATTAGCATTAATTGATTTATTAATGCACCAACCTCTCACATTAGATATGTGTTGTTGCGGTTACTAGATGTGTCGGGCGGTTCCGGACAGTTTTACACCATAACTCAATCTAATCTCGGGTTTTTGTTGGGCATGATGCATTAACCTCTCACATTAGATAGGTGTTGTTGGGGTTACTGGACGTGCCGGGCGGTTCCGGGCAGTTTTACACCACAACTCAATCTAACCTCGGGTTAGGCACATTCATATTTTCACTAATTTACATATTTACAGATAATATGTAATTATTCACAATTGTTGTCAATTTCAGATTATACCACATTTTCCATAAATGTCCAAGTCTAGATTTATATGCTAATTATCCCAACCAGTCATATTCCAATTCTCAAGTTATGCCCAACAAAGCTAATTGCAAGTTATGGCCCCCAAATTCAATTTTCGATTTATTACTCAAATTAGGCTACATCTAATCTTCCCAAGTTTGCAATAATAGTCATGCCCCAATATCCCAATATAAATTATGCTTGGCGTCTTAACCAATGGTTATGCCCAATCTAGATTAATATTCTAATTTACAGTTTGCGCGTAATCTAGATTAATATTCTAATTTACAGTTTTGCGCCCAATCTAGATTAATATTCTAATTTACAGTTTTGCGCCCAATCTAGATTAATATTCTAATTTACAGTTTTGCGCCCAATCTAGATTAATATTCTAATTTACAGTTTTGCGCCCAATCTAGATTTTTCATACTTTGTCGTTCAAGCTAATTATAGGTTCAATATGTCAAATTACATGTTCATAATTCATGTCAAATTACCCCAATCATGATTCACAGTATAAACTACGCCAAATTATAGCCTTTAATTACAATGCATGCCAATTACCTAAAATCCCATTTTAGGCGTGTTCACATTTAACAGTTATCCCTATCTTACTATAGGGTTTCATGCCTAAGCCATATATTGCTATACACAATAATTTCCTTTTTCCAAGACTTAAACTATCATGTATAATATGCCCCAAATTTGAGGTCTTAAACCACAAAGTGTACTGTGCCTTATATGTTTATAGTTCAATTTATGCCCCAAATCTCAAGTCATATGTCCAATATACTTTATACCTCAAATCTCAAGTCATATGTTCGATACACTTTATGTTTTAAATACAACAAGTGTTATGTCCTCAAATGCATTACAAATCAGTTATACCCAGTTATACATAATTTAATATTTTTCCAAATTTTTGGCGCTAGTCATGTCCAAATCATATATTATGCCCAATTTTATTTCCAACGTACGTTCATCACTTATGAGATTTGGCTCAAGCTCGCAGTAGCCTGGCTATAAAACAAAAAGGGAAGAAGGAAAGAAGGGACAAAGAATGGACATAATATTATAAATGAGATAGATCCAAAGGGTATAGAAAGACAGGTAGAAATAGACATAATCTCAGATCCAGATTTATTACAATTTCAGAATCATAATTAACTTTTATTTCTGAAAGTAATGTGAACTTACAAATTACAGAACGATCTTGAATTCTGGGATCTGTAATCTGAAACTGAGTATCTCTCCCTTGAAGTAGACTATTTTTCTTCTAATTTAGATTTGATTTGATTCTTAGAAATAGTTGTCGAAGTCGTTGAATTAGCCTTTGAATCTCTACTTGTATTCTAACTTGATTCTACTTGAGCAGCATAACCCCGTCTTTGATTTATTTTGATATGAATTAGGGTAGAGTATAGGCGTAATGAAGTTGTGTAGAGAAAACTGTAGCCTTGGGGATGTTTATATTGCATAGGGATCAACGAATCTGGTCAGAACGGGCGTCCAAATGCAAAAAAATGAATTTGTCCTCGGATCTGGAAATAGGGGGGAGGTCGACCTCCTGGTCGACCTATGTGACATAGGTCGACCCCCAGGTCGACCCCCTGGTCGACCTGGGTCCTGGACGGGAAATTTCCCGTCCAGCCCGGGTGTGTGATTTGAATTTCGGATTTGAATTTGAATTCGAGCTGTTTTAATTTATTTAATTTCCTGAAACTTCTGAAGGCCATAACTTCTTCATACAGAGTCCGATTTACGCAAACTCGGATTCTATCTCAAGTAGAATTCTTAGAAGAATGCAATGGCGTAACCAATTTCCGTTAATTCTTTTCTTAAAAATTATGTATACTTTAATTTGTTACTTTGACGTTCATAGAAAATACGGGGTGTTACATTCTTCCCTCCTTAAAGGATTTCATCCCCGAAATCTTCAAGTTAAGAAGAATGCATATCCTAACATCCAACATCCATATACTCAACCATTCAATCACAGACATCCATTATCCTTAAAACGATTTCTAATGCTTTCATGATCATATGCGTAGTGTGTGTACATGTCCTTATCTAATGCAAAATCAGGTGGTTTACTGATTCAGTTGACCTCCTTAATGCGAATCATGAGAGTGTCATGCGTCCAATATGTAGGCAAATATCCCTGATCATGTAAATACTATATGTGTGCATATTCATTGTCCATATGCAACATCCACATGATAACACATCAAGTTTCAATCCATATACAGATACATTCATATGCATATGCAATATGAAAGTGACTGAGCCGATCTACTACCTAATGTGTGTGTATATGCATCCACTAGCTAGCAACCACTTGCGTCCACCAAACATAACATGTCTCAAACACATGTTTACATCCATTGGCTTCTACCTAAGGATCAAGGATAGGACCTAGAAGATATACCTAAAAGATAAAGACTAGCATGCAAATAAATATTACAGAAAAAGTGGAATCAAGGATATACCCTCAAAAAGGGTATGATGCGCGTATCTAGTCTTCAGTCTTCTAAGCCTCATCTTCTTGAGCTTTGCTCCACTGTACCTCATATAATTTAACTTTACGATTGTGAAGCTTCTTGACCTCCATTTCCAAAACCCACTAGTAAAGATAGGACCTCGATCACTTACTATGCTAGAGGGTATCCAATGTTGTTGAACTATCTTTCCAAGACAAACAGATGTTAACCTTGATACCAAGTGTATATACTAAGATGATTAGAGGTCTCTCTTCTACTTAGCTTATACATCATGTCACAAATCGGAGGGTCGATATCTCTCACGCAAACCATCCTAGTCGAACTTGACATCACTCAAGTACAAGCCCCAAAGGCCTAAACCAATATCAGACAAGCACCTAAGGAATACCTCCTCCGAATTTGGATGATTTATATGAGATGGTACTAGCAAAACAACCAAACAATCGAGCACTTAACTGACTCTGGCTATCCTTGCCAATCTTGCTCCAAAACTATCGTTGATCGCATAACTGGCTTTGCATTGTCAACTAGATATATGCGGAAGTCTATCTCGAGTTTTAGGGGGAGAACCCCTAACCTAATAAAAAAACACCTGCGTACTCATGGACTACTCTAACGGATCGCAAATCATCGGTAGATGCATCAAGTGATTCTAGGTAGCTAAGCCTAACTGATCCCCTCAGGATCGCACAAAATCTCGAGGGTATTCCCGAGGCAAGTAAAAAGTTTAACTACCCTCGTTTCACAATTACTAGCTAACCAATCCATGCCTAGAATCAACCCATAGCCCATGAAGCCAGAAACATAAGCATTACACTTAAACTCAATCCTTTATATAGATATTCTCAAATCCTTACAAACCAAAGATAAATTAGCCGAACCACCAACTAGATTTGAGAAAATAATGGAATCATCTATTATACTAGTACTAAGGTGAAGAGACTCAACTACGGAAGCAGATACAAATGAATGTGAAGCGCTAAAATCAAAAAGAGTACTAACAAGATGATCAAAAAGAAAAATTAAACTTTACTATCTTTCTCTCCGGAATGCTGGCAGTGAAAGCATGCACTTTCCTTCCTGAAAATCCTGACTTTTGTCCTTGTCTTTGCCCTCCGGGAAATCCTTAATAAGATGCCCTGCCTCACCATGCTGAAAACAACCACTTGTCTTTTTACTTCCTATAATTAAATGACCCGCTATACTGCAGAAAAGATACTTCCTCTTGTTGCGGGATCTAATATTTCCTCCACCTTTCATATATTCCAATCCCTTGTTTGTGATTCTTCCCCTTTGGCCTCTTTCTCTTTTTACCTTCTTTGTGAACCAAATCCATATCCACGAGTTACTCATCCTTGGGTTGTGCTCCTTAGCCAAACTCCCTTATTCTCATCTTTACCATCCTTGTGTAACATGTTGACAAGTCTCTCGAAAGCTGCCTCCATCGCACGGAAAATCTTACAAAGCTCGAAAGAAAATTAGCCGTAGGTGAAACTACTGCGGCTATAGATGGAAGTTAGGCGCTTATTTGCCCTTTGACAAGTGTCGTAGTCTCATCAAGCCTATGGAACTATGGCGCGATGAGGTTACCTCCTAGAAAGCCAGAAGCCCCGGAGACTCAATAAAGAAAGGAAACAAGGATTCAAACAGAGGATCTAAAGATAGTGCTTTTGGCTTTAAGGAATATGCCTTTAAAACAAAACCTTTCTTTTGAAAATGCTTCTTTTAAAACCGTTTTGAAGATAATTTTTCATATCTTTTATCTGATCCGGTAAGCTTCAGCTCTGATACCAAGTGTAACACCCCACCTCCGTTAAGGTCACTCACAAAGGGAATGCCTTAACTTCGGTGGAGCATTATAGGTAAAAGATGCAGATGAATTATAAGACAAACAAATAAAGCAACAGAAAATAAAGTTAGTTTATAAACAATGTGATTCAGTCAAGCTTTTACAACAGTTGTCTCAAACATAATTAAAAGTAATACATAAAACTTCTGTCTTGATTCAAAAACTTCCAAGTATAAAAGAAGCATAAAAATAAAAATGATATTCACTAATAAAGCATGAACCAGTTGTAGCAGTGGAAGAGAGAGTCCAAAGCAATACATTGACTATATTCGAGCTTGAAAAGAATACTGAGCTAAGTGGTAACATTTCCTCCCTGCCTACCTGGGGGGAAAAGGAAGAAAAGAGGAGAAACAAACTAGGTCAGACATAAGTCTGGTAAGTCCAGTGACTTTCAGCGTATAAACAGGCAAAAGCATCATGACATGAATAAACTGAATATAAGACAATACCATGATAACATGGATAACAAGATAACATAGGATAAGCATAAGGTATGATAAGGAAAGATAAACTGAATGCGCTTCTACTCTTTCTCTGCTTCGCTACTACTTTGTTATTCTGATTTCTATATCTATCTCTGCACCACCAAGCTAGTGTCCCAACTAGTAATCTGTATAAAATGATAATGTGATCCCAATCCCCGTAATTGTGGTAGCCTTCAGGTGTACATCTATCTTGAGGATTCTACCTCAATATGCCAAATTGCCATGAACATGTTAGATGTACCCTTACTTCCCTATAGATCGGCTCTTTACTTGCATTAATGTTCCATGTGTCTAAGTCAATAGGCCCTCTCTTGCGTGTAGATACCCCATGCTGGTCCCACCATAAGGTGTATCTGTTGGATCTTGATTAACCCTAGAGGGGGGTGAATAGGGTTTATCATAGTTTTTAACAGAATTAAAATTCTAACGAGATATATAATAATTAACACATCACAGAATATAGTGGAACCAGAACTGCAGAAAATAAATCACACACAGATATACCCAGCTTCGGCAAAACCCTGCCTACTGCTGCATTTCTAAGGTTTCTACTAGGTGATAGAACAGCTCCCGCATACAAGACCATTGTAACAACCCAAATTTTCAATAACCTATTATAACGTAAATCGAGGCAGAATTTAATTTAAAAATCTGAATCAAGGGAAACGGGCTATGCCATTGCGTTCATCTCGGAAAAATACGCGAAATAGAGTCCGAGTTTTCGAAAATCGGAGTCCGTATGACCCGATTAAGGCCCAACGAAGTTTTCAGAAAATTTCAAAGTAAAAACAGATTTCAAATTCAAGTTTGAATTTGGAAATTTGGGCCAGTTTGGGCCAGGCGGGAAAATTCCCGCCAGAGCACCCAAGTCGACAGCCCTGTCGACTTGGGAGTCGACTTGGTTGGACCCAAGTCGACAGCCCTGTCGACTTGGCTGTCGACTTGGTCCAGCCGGGCTGTTTAGCCTGGTGCACCATTTAGAGATTGTGTTGAGCTTGGGGGCCAGATTCGGTTTTAAGGGCTGAGATTGCAATTAGGGTCTAATCCTATGGCCTAAAACACTTGCCTAATCTATAAATAAGACCCTAACCTACCCTAAATCATCATTAATCTATCCTACAACTAAACTATGGCAAAATCAATCCTCTCATGGCCTCCACTCTCTTCATACAATTCCTAAATAAATTTCTAAGTGATTTTCCATGCATACAAGTGTTTTCACACTTGTATGAGCATCATTAGCTTGCATTCAAGTCAAGTTTCTATATTTGCATCATAAAGAAAGAGTTTTGATCATTTTGGCTCAAGGGTTTTGCTTGCATTTTGGGTTTGATTGATTTCATAAGGGCTTGGTCATATTTTTGTGACTTCTTAAGCATTGTAAGCCCTATTCTACTTTCATACTTAAACTCTAAAGTTAAATGTATGATATGCAAGTTTATATGCAAATTTACTAAGTTATGTTATGCAAGTTTGATATGCAAGTTTGTCATATGATATGCAAGCTATGTTATGCAAGTTTGATATGCAAGTTTGTCATAAGATATGCAAGTTATGTTATGCAAGTTTGATATGCAAGTTTGTCATATGATATGCAAGTTATGTTATGCAAGTTTGGGATGATCATTTGGTTCATGTTATCATGTTATGCAAGCTTATCTTGAGTATACGAACATAAAGCTTCAAGCTTTATGCTAAAGGTTGCATTTTGGCAACATGTAAGTTATCATATCTCCTATGATAACTTGCATGTGAGGCTAAATGCGAACTTATGGCCATTTCTACATGTCATTTATCACTATGTATCACCAATATGCTAAGTTTGGTTTTATGCATGCTTTTGAGGCCTAAAAATGCAATATGCAAGTGTATGAACATATGAACATTTCATATGCCACCATGTTAAACTTGTGGCTTCAATACCTTTATGTCATGATTATGCCAAGTTCCCTCTTTCTATCCTTTATGCGCTATTGCGATATGTAAGCGATGGGATTGCGTTTGGGGTTGGGTAAACTTAAAAGACATAAAAACATAAGCTTGGGAATTTACCTATTAAGTTAGGTCTACCCATTGGGAATTTACCTATTAAGTTAGGTCTACCCAATTGCTTGAAAACTTGTAACATGTTTTGGAAACATGATGGACATGACACTTAGAAAAGATAAGTGTGGCCAACTCGAGGTTTGGTTGAGTTTGTAGCGTAAACCTACCCGGAACCGACCGGCTTAACTAGTTGCTACAAAGAATAGGACCCAATGTGAGAAGTTGGTCATGTTGTACCTTGAACCCGAGGTTAGACCAAGTTGTGGTGTAAAGCTACCCGGACCCGCCCGGCTTAACTAGTAACCACAACAAGGTCTAATGTGAGAGGTTAAGGCGCATTAAATTAATTAATGCCTCATGATTAGGGTTAAGTCATGGTCCACTTAATACTTAACCAATTTGGGCTTGGTAGATTAATCAGGGTTAAGTCATGAACTCATCGTTACACTTAACCAAGTTAATCTATGATTAGCAAGAGGGTTAAACCGTACTTAACCCACTAGAAAAATCCTAGCAATGGGGGGGCCCACTCCAGCAGTAATCCCAAGTTTGTATCATTAAGACCCTAGGGACTAGGCTAGGGAGGGGGCACGATTACTGGGCTGGAGGTAAGCGATCCAATAAACGACGGCCGGGTGGTACGCCGATGTAGTTCCGGACGGACTATGGTCGTGCACGCAGTCCGTATTTGGAGAAGTCACCCATGGGTACCAGTAGATCGAGACTGTGCACTCATGTTTATGGTGTTCAGGGGTTGGCACCCTAGGGCTTGATACACCCGAAGGGTGGACCCGGCACAGTTCGACTACAATTATGTTTGGGTCGTATTGACACCAACACGTGACGAGTTAGGCTTGGGGAGCCGATCGACTAGACCGTTTGGTTGGACCTTGTATTAGGGTCATTTCATGTTATTGGACCGCGGGTTAGGGTCACTTCATGTTATTGGGCCAAAGCTTGGGCCAAGGGATCAATACTTGTTTATTCAAGTCATGTTAGTTTGCTAGTACACCTGTGGTGCAAAACCTTAATCCTGATTATGCGATGACACCTTTTTCTACCTTGTTAGTTAATCATCATGCTAGTATGTTGTTATCCTTATGTTCATCCCTGCTACTCATGGCAGTTAACTTTATCAGTTTACATTGATTGTAGTAGGGCTTACTCAGTCTTTTTGACTGACCTGTTTTCTTTCACCTCTTTTCTTCCGTTCCACCCCCCCCCCAGGTTCTCAGGGAGGGAATACTGGAGCTTAGCTTGGATTTCAGATTGCTTGCTTGTGGGATTTAGCTCATGTACGGTTTGACATGGAGCTAGCTATGGCTATCACTTCTTTTGGGGATTAGTACCTATGTATTTCAGTTTTTCAGTTGATGTTGTTTTATCTAGACTTGTTTATTTGGAAAGTTTACATTATGTTGTACCAGACTGGTTTTGAAATGATTTGAAATCTTCCGTTGTTTTATCTTTGATATTTACTCCGTTTACATATATACATATGTTCTTGTTCTGCCTTGATATATCATTATGCATGTTTACCTGATCCAAACGCCCCTCCAAAGTCAGAGTGCTTGCAAGAGTCACCCTGGTGGAGGTGGGGTGTTACATTTGGTATCAGAGCCTATGGTTTACGAGAAGGAACAAAAAGGTTTTTTAAAACTTTTGGAAAACTATTTTCAAAACTAAGTATAAAGTATTTTTCAAAGAAAAGTCTAGTTTATTTTAAAAGGCTATTCCCCAAAAAGCCATTAGCAAAATTCCTTCGTTTTTTTCGCCATTCTGAATCTGTCTTTTTCTTCGTTTTCAGCATGGCCGATAACTTTGTTATTCCGGAGGGAGTGCACGTACCTGTTTGGTATAGGAGACTTTTGGAGGCTAGGGCAATCGAAGCCGGCCCCGCAGATGTCCCTCCTCCTCCTCCTCCAGTAGTTAATATTCCTCCTCCTGTCGCTAATGTTCCTCCTCCTCCTGTCGCTGAGGTTCCTCTTGCTCCTCCCCCTCAGCATCCTCAAGCTGACTTCGCAAAGATTTGCAAAGATTTCAAAGCAATGGGTGGCAAGAACTTTCAAGGCACTGAGATTTTTGTAGAGGCCAGAAATTGGTTGAAAGAGACCGAGGATTTATTTGCTATCTTTGGGTTAGACGATCAGAGGAAGATCTTGTTGGCGGTTTGGCTTATGAAGGATGAAGCCGCTTATTGGTGGGAAGTCGCCAATGGTACTAGGCCTGTTGAGACTTGGGCCGATCTCAGGGCAAGGTTCGTGCTTAAGTTTCTATCTTCTGCTGAGGAGAATCTGCAAATGGAGAGGTTCATGACTTTGAAGCAAGGAGATATGTCTGTCAAAGAATATGTGAACAAGTTCAATCAGTTAGCTCGTTTTGGCTTGGATATGGTGAATACTCCTCAGAAGAAGGCTCTTCGTTTTGCTAGAGGATTGAATGAGCCGTTGCAGGGATTGGCTATGTCACATATTCCCCATGGGGCCACGTTTGAGAGCTTGGTTGATATGGCGTTACTTCAGGGAGATGTCAAGAAAGGGACCAAGATGAATGATACTCAAGCCAAGAAGACTGATTCCCAAGGAAAAGCAAATCAGGGTAATCCAAGTGGTCAGAGCAGTCAAGGCAATCCGAACAAGAACAAGAGTCAAGGCAACAAGGGGAACAACAACAAGGGCAAGAACAACAAGGAGAAGTGCCATTATTGCGGTTCAGTTCGGCATCTTATTAAGGATTGTAAGAAGAGGAAAAGGAAGAATGGTGAATGCTTTTTCTGCGGTAAGACTGGACATTTCAGTAGGGATTGCCCGAAGAAGCAAGGGCAAGGCCAGGGTCAGACTCAGCGTGCTGGACCTTCAGGAGGGCAAGTTCATGCTCTCAATACCGCTCCAGTTCCCGATCGAGGTAGTATTTCTGTTGAGAGCCTTGTATATATTTCTGATTTTCCAGTTCGTACCTTGTTTGATTCTGGTGCATCGCATAGTTTTATCTCATCTGATCTTGTTGATAGTTTGCACCTTAGTACTAGCTTGGTAGATGATCCCGTCTGTGTCTCAAATCCTATTGGGGGTTCCGCCCATTTGTCTATGATATGTGGGGATTTGAGGATCTCTATACTGAGTGTAGAGTTCTTGTGCAGTGCTTATGTTCTTGGTTTCAGGGGATACGGATTGATATTGGGCATGGATTGGCTGTCCAGATATGGAGCCATTCTTGATTGTGAGCATAGGGTTGTGAGGCTCGTGACTCGCCTCGGAAACACCCTAGAGATTTCTTGTGATCGGAGAGGTCCCGTCATGTTGTGTTATCTTGAATCACTCGACTCGTCAATGGAAACTCTTCAGTCTGTGAGAGTGGTTCGAGAGTATCCGGATGTTTTCGATGAAGTTAGGGGGTTGCCCCCTAAGCGAGAGATTGATTTCCGCATTTATCTAGTGGATAATGCAAAGCAGGTTTCTTTGCCCGTTCGGCACATGGCTCCGCGTGAAAGGCGGGAGCTAAGTAAGCAAGTGAAAGAGTTGCTTGAGAAGAACTTCATTAGGCGAAGTATATCCGAATGGGGAGCGCCTGTGGTATTCGCTACCAAAGCAGATGATTCTCTCCGACTTTGTGTTGACTATCGAGAGTTGAATAAGCTGACTAAGAAGAACAGACACCCGTTACCAAGGATTGATGATCTCTTTGACCAGCTTGTCGGTGCTTCTGTTTTCTCTCAGCTTGATCTTGCTACGGGATTCCATCAGCTCAGGGTAGCTGAAGATAGTATAGACAAGACAACGTTCAGAACTCCAGATGGATTCTTCGAATGGCTTGTCATGCCGTTCGGCTTGACTAATGCACCCGCATATTTCGTAGACTTGATGAGTAGGGTGTTCAGGGAGTTCTTGAACAAGTTTGTCGTGGTCTTCGTAGATGATATTCTGATCTTCTCTAAGGATGAGGAAGAGCACGCAAGGCATCTCGTGGAGGTGATGGATACGCTTAGAGCGCATCAGTTGAAGGCCAAGTTCTCCAAGTGTCACTTTTGGAGAAGGGAAGTTAGATTCCTTGGGCATATAGTATCTAAGCAAGGCTTAGTGGTGGATCCCGCTAAGGTAGTTGCAGTTCAGGATTGGAAGACTCCAAGGAATGCAACCGAAGTGAGAAGTTTTCTAGGTCTTGTGGGTTTTTACCGGAAGTTCATCAAGGACTTCGCAAAGATATCCGCTCCTCTCACTAAATTGACGAAGAAGAATTTAGTTTTTGCTTGGAGCATAGAATGCGAGCTTGCTTTTCAGAAGCTCAAGAGAGCCCTTACATCAGCACCTGTTCTAGCTTTGCCCGATGGAGGGAAGTTATTTACAGTATACACCGATGCATGTGGCACAGGGTTAGGAGCTGTTCTGATGCAAGAAGGAAGAGTGATATGCTTTGGCGGTAGACAACTCAAAGTGCATGAGAAGAATTATCCCACTCATGACTTAGAGTTGGCAGCAATAGTATATGCACTCAAGGCTTGGCGCCATTATCTTCTGGGAGAAAGATTTGAGCTCTATACCGATCACAAGTCATTGAAGTATCTCTTTTCTCAGAAGGATCTGAATCTGAGGCAACAAAGATGGATGGAATTCTTGGCGTCCTATGATTTTGAGATAGCTTATACCCCTGGCAAGGGGAATGTGGTAGCAGATGCATTGAGTAGAAGAAGGTTGACCCTAAGCCCTCTATTCGTTGAGATGAAGAATTTAGAGTATGTGGCAACCTTTGATTTCTCTTTGGCGATTGAGTCGATGACCGGCTCTTTAGCGTCTCTGGAACTCAGACCTACCCTTCTTGATCAAGTTGGGGCTTCACAGAGAGAAGACCCTCACATAGTTGAGATTATGGATAAGCTGATTCGAGGAGAGACGTCTAGTCATCTCGCTCGATATTTTATTGATGACAAGGGTTGGCTGAGGAGAGACGGAAGGTTATGTGTTCCAATGGTGGAAGATTTAGTAAGAAAAGTTCTTGAGGAAGCGCATCGCTCTAAGTTGACTATACATCCGGGCGGAGATAAGATGTATAAAGATATGAACCGTATTTTCTTTTGGCCTGGGATGAAGAAGGATGTGGCAGAGTTTGTCTCTAGATGTATCATTTGCCAGCAAGTTAAGGCCGAGTCGAAGAAGCCCGGTGGGCTATTGCATCCTCTAGACGTTCCACTTTGGAAGTGGGAGAGTATTTCCATGGATTTTATCGATGGGCTACCAAGGTCAAGGAAAGGGAATACGAGCATTTGGGTTATTGTGGATAGACTTACGAAGAGTGCTCATTTCATTCCGGTGAAGAGCAAGAGGACCGCATCTTGGCTAGCGTCTGTATATCTTCGTGAGATTGTGAGACTACATGGAGTCCCTTCTAGTATTGTCAGTGACCGTGACCCAATCTTTACAAGTCAATTCTGGAATAGCTTGCAAGAAGCCATGGGCACGAGGTTGAATCTAAGTACGGCTTATCACCCATAGACGGACGGTCAAACCGAAAGGGTGAATAGGGTACTCGAGGATCTGTTGAGGCTTTGTATTCTGGATTTTGGTGGTACTTGGGAAGACCATCTTCCTCTTGTTGAGTTTGCATATAATAACAGTTATCAGGCAAGCATAGGGATGGCACCATTTGAAGCTTTATATGGGAGGCCGTGTAAGTCGCCTACATGTTGGTGGGAGACTACAGATAAGCTTATACTTGGGCCTGATCTGATCAGAGATACATCCGAGAAGATCGAGTTGATTCGGAGACGGATGAAAGCGGCCCAAGACCGACAGAAATCCTATGCTGATAAGCGAAGAACTGATTTAGAGTTTGATATTGGGGATATGGTTTTCGTGAAGGTTTCTCCTTTGCGGAATGTGGTCCGATTTGGAGCCGTTGGGAAGTTAGCATCGAGGTTTATTGGACCATTCCCTATTATAGAGAGGATCGGGCAGATGGCTTATAGAGTGAGGTTGCCCGAGAAGCTTGCCGGAGTAGACGATGTTTTTCATGCCTCGCATCTCCGGAAGTGTTTACATGAATCAGCAGAGGTTGTTGAGCCAAGTGTTCTGAAAGATGTGGAAGTTGAGAAAGAGGCTACCTTGAGGAGAGCTCCGATTCGTATCATGGGGACGGAGACCAAGAAACTGAGGAATCGAGAGGTCAAATTGGTGAAGGTTCAATGGGGTGAAACCGAAGAAGACGCA
Source organism: Allium sativum (assembly GCA_030737875.1). NCBI lineage: Eukaryota > Viridiplantae > Streptophyta > Magnoliopsida > Asparagales > Amaryllidaceae > Allium > Allium sativum. The sequence continues at coordinate 340,765,351 of CM060912.1, forward strand.
ACTTGGGAAACCGAGGAGAAGATGCGTGGGCTTTATCCATTCCTTTTTGAGGGTACACTCTCAATCTCTTTTCTTTGTTAGCATATCTTTCTCTTTGCTATCCATGTTTATCTAGTTTATCGTGTTAATCCTGTCATGAGAACCTTAGGTAGAAACCCTTTGGATGAAACATGTGTTTGAAACATGTTATGCTTGATGGTTGCAAGTGGTTGCAAGTGTTTGCAAGTGGTTACTCGTGGATGCATTATACACGTTAGGCACTAGATCGGCTCACACACTCCTCATATTGCATATGCATGAGTGTTTATGCTTATTCATGGATGAAAATTTTTGTGTTATCACATGGATGTTGCATATGGATGTATGTGATGTGCACACATATAGATGTTATACATTATGTTAGGAATTGCATACATATGGATTCATTTCACTAACATAATTTGCATTGATGATATTTGCATTAGATAAGTACATATACACACACCTTTGCATATGTTCATACAACATTTAGAATCTTGTAAGGACAATGATTGCTCATGGATGATGTTTTGAGTAGATGGATGTTGGATGGTAGGATACGTTCTTCCTAACTTGAATATTTCTGGGACGAAATCCTTTAAGGAGGGGAGAATGTAACAACCCAAATTTTCAATAACCTGTTATAACGTAAATCGAGGCAGAATTTAATTTAAAATCTGAATCAAGGGAAACGGGCTGTGCCATTGCGTTCGTCTCGGAAAAATACGCGAAATAGAGTCCGAGTTTTCGAAAATCGGAGTCCGTATGACCCGATTAAGGCCCAACGAAGTTTTCAGAAAATTTCAAAGTAAAAACAGATTTCAAATTCAAGTTTGAATTTGGAAATTTGGGCCAGTTTGGGCCAGGCGGGAAAATTCCCGCCAGAGCACCCAAGTCGACAGCCCTGCCGACTTGGGAGTCGACTTGGTTGGACCCAAGTCGACAGCCCTGTCGACTTGGCTGTCGACTTGGTCCAGCCGGGCTGTTTAGCCTGGTGCACCATTTAGAGATTGTGTTGAGCTTGGGGGCCAGATTCGGTTTTAAGGGCTGAGATTGCAATTAGGGTTTAATCCTATGGCCTAAAACACTTGCCTAATCTATAAATAAGACCCTAACCTACCCTAAATCATCATTAATCTATCCTACAACTAAACTATGGCAAAATCAATCCTCTCATGGCCTCCACTCTCTTCATACAATTCCTAAATAAATTTCTAAGTGATTTTCCATGCATACAAGTGTTTTCACACTTGTATGAGCATCATTAGCTTGCATTCAAGTCAAGTTTCTATATTTGCATCATAAAGAAAGAGTTTTGATCATTTTGGCTCAAGGGTTTTGCTTGCATTTTGGGTTTGATTGATTTCATAAGGGCTTGGTCATATTTTTGTGACTTCTTAAGCATTGTAAGCCCTATTCTACTTTCATACTTAAACTCTAAAGTTAAATGTATGATATGCAAGTTTATATGCAAGTTTACTAAGTTATGTTATGCAAGTTTGATATGCAAGTTTGTCATATGATATGCAAGTTATGTTATGCAAGTTTGATATGCAAGTTTGTCATATGATATGCAAGTTATGTTATGCAAGTTTGATATGCAAGTTTGTCATATGATATGCAAGTTATGTTATGCAAGTTTGGGATGATCATTTGGTTCATGTTATCATGTTATGCAAGCTTATCTTGAGTATACGAACATAAAGCTTCAAGCTTTATGCTAAAGGTTGCATTTTGGCAACATGTAAGTTATCATATCTCCTATGATAACTTGCATGTGAGGCTAAATGCGAACTTATGGCCATTTCTACATGTCATTTATCACTATGTATCACCAGTATGCTAAGTTTGGTTTTATGCATGCTTTTGAGGCCTAAAAATGCAATATGCAAGTGTATGAACATATGAACATTTCATATGCCACCATGTTAAACTTGTGGCTTCAATACCTTTATGTCATGATTATGCCAAGTTCCCTCTTTCTATCCTTTATGCGCTATTGCGATATGTAAGCGATGGGATTGCGTTTGGGGTTGGGTAAACTTAAAAGACATAAAAACATAAGCTTGGGAATTTACCTATTAAGTTAGGTCTACCCATTGGGAATTTACCTATTAAGTTAGGTCTACCCAATTGCTTGAAAACTTGTAACATGTTTTGGAAACATGATGGACATGACACTTAGAAAAGATAAGTGTGGCCAACTCGAGGTTTGGTTGATTTTGTAGCGTAAACCTACCCGGAACCGACCGGCTTAACTAGTTGCTACAAACAATAGGACCCAATGTGAGAAGTTGGTCATGTTGTACCTTGAACCCGAGGTTAGACCAAGTTGTGGTGTAAAGCTACCCGAACCCGCCCGGCTTAACTAGTAACCACAACAAGGTCTAATGTGAGAGGTTAAGGCGCATTAAATTAATTAATGCCTCGTGATTAGGGTTAAGTCATGGTCCACTTAATACTTAACCAATTTGGGCTTGGTAGATTAATCGGGGTTAAGTCGTGAACTCATCGTTACACTTAACCAAGTTAATCTATGATTAGCAAGAGGGTTAAACCGTACTTAACCCACTAGAAAAATCCTAGCAATGGGGGGGCCCACTCCAGCAGTAATCCCAAGTTTGTATCATTAATACCCTAGGGACTAGGCCAGGGAGGGGGCACGATTACTGGGCTGGAGGTAAGCGACCCAATAAACGACGGTCGGGTGGTACGCCGATGTAGTTCCGGACGGACTATGGTCGTGCACGCAGTCCGTATTTGGAGAAGTCACCCATGGGTACCAGTAGATCGAGACTGTGCACTCATGTTTATGGTGTCCAGGGGTTGGCACCCTAGGGCTTGATACACCCGAAGGGTGGACCCGGCACAGTTCGACTACAATTATGTTTGGGCCGTATTGACACCAACACGTGACGAGTTAGGCTTGGGGAGCCGATCGACTAGACCGTTTGGTTGGACCTTGTATTAGGGTCATTTCATGTTATTGGACCGCGGGTTAGGGTCACTTCATGTTATTGGGCCAAAGCTTGGGCCAAGGGATCAATACTTGTTTATTCAAGTCATGTTAGTTTGCTAGTACACCTGTGGTGCAAAACCTTAATCCTGATTATGCGATGACACCTTTTTCTACCTTGTTAGTTAATCATCATGCTAGTATGTTGTTATCCTTATGTTCATCCCTGCTGCTCATGCCAGTTAACTTTATCAGTTTACATTGATTGTAGTAGGGCTTACTCAGTCTTTTTGACTGACCTGTTTTCTTTCGCCTCTTTTCTTCCGTCCCCCCCCCCCCCCCCAGGTTCTCAGGGATGGAATACTGGAGCTTAGCTTGGATTTCAGATTGCTTGCTTGTGGGATTTAGCTCATGTACGGTTTGACATGGAGCTAGCTATGGCTATCACTTCTTTTGGGGATTAGTACCTATGTATTTCAGTTTTTCAGTTGATGTTGTTTTATCTAGACTTGTTTATTTGGAAAGTTTACATTATGTTGTACCAGACTGGTTTTGAAATGATTTGAAATCTTCCGCTGTTTTATCTATGATATTTACTCTGTTTACATGTATACATAGGTTCTTATTTTGCCTTGATATATATTTATGCATGTTTACCTGATCCAAACGCCCCTCCAAAGTCAGAGTGCTTGCAAGAGTCACCCTGGTGGAGGTGGGGTGTTACAACCATGTACACTCGCAAACCCTGCTCCTATTCTAACCCTACGCTCAAAACCCTAGACTGATCGATATCCCCTCGATCAGATTTCCCTTGATTACAAACCTGTAACCAGTAACCCAGATTTTACAGGCTCTGCCAACTGCCAGTTAAACACCTAACTGGTTTTCCCTAGATTTTTACAGAATTCTAGAAACTGTTTTGACAGTTTACAAAAGAATTGAAAATACAAAATAAATAAAAAGAAAGCAAAGAAACCCCCTCTTTAATACAAACTAATCCCTTTTGACTTATGTTGGCTGCACATTTTCTTTATTTGTTCAGCCTGATCCTTTGCTTCTAAGGAAATGAACATGGAGGCTATGGGGAAAAAGGAATTTTCGGGTCTCTCTGAAATCCTCCAACTCGAATCGATTGATTGATGTTCTGAAAGAAATAATCTCCAAAGCTTCTTCAAATTTATGCTCCTTCTCGATTCAGTCTTGGATTGCGATCAAAAACGTTTTGTGAGTTCTCTGAATTTGATTAGATTTTTTTTCTCTTGAAATTTTGGATTTTTGTTTTTTTGATGCAAATTGCTGATGAGGATAGGTGTTAATATAGGATAATAGAATCCTTTTATTGCTCTGATTTCACTGAATGACTTGACTGATTTGCGTTGCATGATTTCTTCCCTTTGGTGCCTTGATTGAATCGCCCTTGAAAATTTTCTGTAAATCTTTTTGAATTGTTGCCTTATAACACCTTTGTAAAATAAAGAAATAAAATCTTTGGCCCACTTGATATTATACCATGAAATCATTTCTGGAAAATGAATAAAGCTTGCCAAAAAAAGGTTTAAATGATATTTCTTGGAAATTCAACATTCTCTTTGCATGATAGCTGCTCTGCCTTTAAATGATTTATTGATTGAATCAGCGTTGATAGCAATTAAGGAAAAATATATTTCATTAGCTGTCCCCTTAGAAAAAATTGCCAAACAAATACATATTGATTTGTTTTAAATCTGGAAACATATTGATGCTTTCCTCTTTTGACATCCTTGGCCTTGAAAACTTGTTGTGAACATGAATTGATGAATTCATTGATAAAATTCTTGAAACACAACGATTTGATTGCATAAATGTTTACTCTGAATTTCTGGAAAGCTGATTTATGTTCTTGGAAAGAAATTATTTATTACATGCCAAACATGGTTTTGCTGAATTGTGTTTCTCCAAAAAAAATTGATTCCTTGCCAACATTGACACTTAAAAACAGTTACAGAAAATCATGAATGAATTTTTGGAGTGTCATAAAAGCTTGACAAATATATGCTTGCTTGCCAAACATGATTCCTGTAATTTCTGGAAAGACATAATTTGAATTTCTAGAGGATAGATAACACTTGCCACATTTAGTAGAATTTCAAAAAGAAATGTTTGTGATTTCTTTCCAAAAGCTCTTGCATGCACTTGCTCATGTATTATTCTTGTACATCTGGCACATTAATTCACACATGCTTGAGTTTTGCCATTTGTTTGTGAGATGAATTGCACTTGAACACTGAATGCTCATGTTGATCTATTGAACTGCTGTAGAACAATTGTTTTGCTGCCAATTTGGTTCTCTTCAATGTTGGCTTATGAACTTCAGTCATTTAACCTGTTGCCAAAAACAAATTGAGTTTCTGAAAATAAATTGCCCCAAAAGAATGATTGTCTTGTCAAATGTGAATTTAGATTTCTTGAATAAAATCTTAGCACATTTATTTCCCACTGTATAATTGGAAACCATTGAATTCTGGAATATTTTAGCAAAGATCTCCTTGCTAAAAAACTGAACACCTCCCATATACGAGCAAATGCAATGCTTCAATCATGTTGCTTAAACTGGTTCATGAATGAATGAGAAAATGTATTCCTTCCATGATTGTTGCCATGCTCTCTTTTGTTTTGACCTGGTCATACTGGTTATATACATTAACTTCATTTGCATGTACCATTTGAAAATCTGAAACATTTTGCCATGCTCTTGAAACTTGCCATAATCAACACATAATCTGTGAAACATGAATTGATTTCTTGATTGATTCTTGGCTCATTAAAAACTTGTTCGTTAATATGGACATGTATAGACTGTAGCTCCACTGTGTCGCATACATGCTTGTACCTATATGTCAAATTTTTTTTTTATTCAGCTGCCATGATGCTGAGTTTGCTTGACCTAAACACTTGACATAAATCAGCACCATATTCATTTCTATTGCAGTGTACTGTGTGTGTGTTTCATGTGACATGTAAGCAGATAATGATTGGACTTACAATGACTGGACTGACAGAACACAGAGATAGAAGATGACAGTGAAAGTATATTAGTGTGTGTAACAATGAAACTGTAAATGAGCATCTGAGTGTATGCTTGTATAATCGAGTGTCTGTAGAAAGGAGCTTTGTGTATACTAAAATTGATTGTACAATAATGAATATCAGTGAAATGTACAAATAGTGGAGTTTATATTTTTGTACTGTTTAATTATTGAAATAAAATATTCTATTTAAATAAAATACAGTTAAATATTTGAATTCGTGTATAGTCGTATTCTATTTAAACATAAATATTTTATTTCTATCTGAGATGTGATATAATAGTAACAAACACATTTAAAGTAAAATATACTTGTTTGTTATCATCTAACAAAAATCATATAATTGTGTATACAACTACGTTATATACAACAATCTCCCCCTTTTGATGATGACAAACAAATAAAAGATTTTGAATCCAACAAATGTGTTTTACGGAGAAAAATGAACTCCCCCTATTTATTAGCTCCTCCTACAACAGAAAACTACAGAGAATGAACTCCCCCTATTTATTAGCTCCCCTACAACAGAAAACTCCCCCTATAACTGTGCATGAGTGAATTGAACTGAATGATGATGAAAATTCAAAAGTAAAAATATTTATAAAATATTCACTCATAGATCAAAATCTCAATCCATTCTCCCCCTTTTGTTATCATCAAAAAGGATTCAGAATTTAAAATATAGATAAATAATGACTAAACAATATAATTTCATCTTAAGAGGAAGAATGGTCACCATAAATCTCAATCAGTCAAACAAAAATCATAATATTCTAAGAACAGGTGGCATATTTCACATTGTAGAAAATGACGGATATACGATGAATTTTATATAAAATGGAGAGAGTTTGAAAAACAATTCATTTCCAATTATTTTCAAAGGATTTTTATAAAAATAAAGCACAAAAGATAGTTATGGATTTGGACTATAATAAATAATTCAATTTAAGTGACAAACTTAAATAATCTCAAATCCCAATATCTATCTACCAACAAATCATAATACGTCATAAAATTTCAACATATTTCACAGAATAGAAAATGGATTGATAGGCTGGCTTTTATACTCAGAGGAGAATTTCAAATTTATTTCTATTTTTAGCACTTTAATACCTTTTTATTTATTTTTTATTTAAGAGCACACTGACCACGCATAACCAGAGCTTGGATTTTTAAATGGGATCAGTCGCAGCTTAAATTATAAGACGTCTCATAACCATGCATAACCAGAGCTTGGATTTTTAAATGAGGTTAGAGACACTCTTATATATTAATTATATTTATTATTTTCAGCTTCAAAATAGAAAAACTCCTCAGTATATATAAACCAGTATGAATGATAGAAATGCGGTAGGTACAGAGATGGACTGTTAAATAAATTTCTAAATTAATTATATTATGAAATATGATCAACTATACCGAGATCATTGAAAATTTTCAATCGTCACTGATTCTGAAAAATAACATAGTCCAAATTTTATCACAAATATTTTCACTGTTTTTAAACACAAGATGATTTTTCCTCCTCCTTTTTTTAAAAAAAACTCTCCACATTAATATAAAATCATGATGGATGGCTGACGGGTGATAGATAAAGGAGTTGGTCGTGAAATAATTGCCAGTTCAAAGATATTATAATAAACGTTCAACCATCATGAAAAAATTTAAATCAAATCCCCTCTTGTTGTGAAATACACTGCAGTCACAATTTCATTACAATTTCAAATTCTGATAATATTTTTTGATGAATTATAAATATAGTTCAATTCGGACATTGATTTCAATTTCTGAATGAATAATCAATAAATAATTTTAAAATTGAAAATGAATTACAAGAGGAAATTAAACAGATTTATACAAAAAAAAATGAATCTATACAAGGTGATAATTCAAAAAACAGATAAGTGAAAAAGTTGATACCAATTGTAGTCTCCTTTATCGAGGAATTTAATTACACCCTGATGGACTATCATGGACATCTCAGACCAAAGAAATTTAAACACAAACCCAGCCAGACAAATTTAGCACATTTATTTGTATAAGGCAAAAAAAATGTATGGATCTATACAAGGTGAAAATTTGAATCTCAGTACAGATGGGTGAGACAAATATAAGGTGCTTCTGATACCATTTGGTGTCTCTATTTACGAGGAATTTATTCACACCCTAGATATCTCAGATTTAAGAAATTTCAAAGACAAAGCCCAAACAAATTTGGCACAATTATCAGAGCAGCGGTCAGATTAAAGAAGGCAGTTATTTGAAGACAGTATCAGAGCAGCACAGCAGAAACAATTTCAAATCAGACTTGTTAAGATGTTGATCACACAAGATGATTCATGATTCAATGATTAAAAAAATACCATTTATTTAAAATCATTTGAGAATTATGAAAAGCTCTAGATTCAATGAATCAATCACACCAAATTATTAGTTTCAGATTTAAGATATGTGTGTGATTCAATAAATCAATGATTTCAAATGATTTTAAAACAAACAAATATTTAAATAAAATAATAATGAAATAACAATGATTTTTAAAACCAATTTTTCAAAGAATTTTTCCAAAATATTTCAGATAAGCCCAAAAAAAATTTACATCGGGTTTGATAGATATTCATGATCCAAAATAATTTATTTGAAATCACTTGAATTAATGTCAGGTTTTGAAATACAATAAATCGGTCACACAAGATTGATAATTTCAAATTTAGGAGGTTTGTGTGATTCAAAATATCAAGGATTTCAAATGATTTCGAACAAGCAAATTTCAACCATAATAATCATGAATAAAGATAAATTTCAGGATGTATTACTGATTCAAGATAGATCAACATATTCAAGCCAATCTGAAACTTAATGAAATTATCACGATTGAGAAGTAGTAGTGTGTTGTAATGAGTATAATATTTTAAGCTTTTCTAAAATGAATTAGAAGAAACTCAAAACAGCAGAGGTGTGTGAAACTTCGTCAAATTTTTCAGATCTTCAAAAAATTTAGAATTCTAATTAACAGTGTTCAAGATATGGCACGAATACATCAACACTGTTATGAATTCAGAAATAAAAATATAATTCAAAACAATTGCAGATATTTACAAGATTAAGTACAAGATCTGGAAATAATTAAAAACATTATAGTTCTATACACGCAAAACAAATTTCCAGAATATCATGAATACTGCAATTCAAGGAGCACAAAAAATATGGCAGTGATAAACCAAATCAGAATAGACAGAAGAAAGAGATAGAAGGGAGAAGAAGAAGAAATAAACAAAAGAAAAAGAATCAAACCAGAAATATATTTACAGAGGTGAGTTTAGAGATCATACCAGAATCCAGTGTAAATCAGAATCTTTAACTCAACAGATTTTGGCTGAAGGAACTGTAAATGATACAGAAGTATAAATCAGCTTGATTTCAAATTTCTTTTCAGCACAGTAGTTCCTCAGCCACCCTTCTTCGGTACCTAACAGTTGAGAGGATTGATTTGTCTAACTAAATTAGAAAAACCACTCGCAGTTTTATTAACATCTTTCGGTACCCAAACTTGCTTGTATAACAATCCATCTGAATTTACCGTTGTTTCCTTTGGAACCCATATCTGTTTGAATTTAATGAGGTTTGTTTTAACTCTTTTTGCGATCCAGGATTGTTTAGATGAATTATTACAAAACAAATTCAAATTTTGCTTTTGATTCAAAAATCCTTTGGAATTAACAAAGTTCAAATTTTCAAGACGATTCTTTTCTAAGAAAGTTGAAGAATTTTTAAAATCGTTTGAGCTTCTCCTTTCAGAAAACTCAGATTTCCCAAAACCAAGTCCACTTCTATTTCCCAATGAAAATTGACTTTTCAACAACATATTTAAAGATTTCTCACCATTTGAAAATTTTGCCAGGGTTGTTTCAAGTTGTTGAATTTTAGTTTTAAGATCACCATTTTCTTTCAATAAATCTGAACAATTATTTTCAGTGATCTTACATCTTTCAAAATTAGATTTCAAAACCAAATTTTCATCTTTATGCAGATTAATTTTGGTTTGGGACTCAACAATCTCAGATTCAAAAAGTTTTTGTTTTTCAAAACCAAATTTCTTGAATTTTTCAATCTCGTTTTCCAGTTCTTTCAAAATCAAATCGAATTTCAACAAATTCTCCTTTTCAGCAATTTCAAATTTGGAGAATATATCAATCTTAAAACTTTCAAATTCCTTTTGCAAAAGATTATTCAAATTTGATAACTCAGTCTTGTTCTCATTTAAGATTAAAATTTCATTTTCAAACTTTTGAATATTTTTATTGAGATGAACAAAATTGGTTTTCAATTTCAAACAATTTTTGCAAACTAAATTTGAAGAATTTTTAAAACATTCAAGCTGTGATTCCAAATCATCAATTTTGCTGGTCAACTCAGAATTTCTAGATTTCAGAGATTTGTTTTTAGATTTGAGTTTATCAACAGATTTAGTTAAATCAACACACATATAAACCAAATCCTCGTATGAGAAATTTTCAACTTCAGCATCTGTTGATTCTCCATCATCTGATCCTTCTGAATTTTCATTTGTAAATCCTGTTAAACAGAATTCTGAATCTGAGTTGACTTTCTCGGGTTTTGAGCTACCGTTGTCAGATATTCCATACTTCGTATTGAGAGTATCCCAGATTTCCTGTGCAGATAAACAATGGCTGATAAGATTAAACTGTTCAGTACCAAGATAGTCAAATATAATTTTCATAGCACGAGTATTGTAATTAATTTCTATACTATCAAATCCATTAATTACTACATCCCAATATTTAATATTAACAGATTTTAAATAAAATTCCATTTTGGATTTCCAGTTTAAAAAATCTATTCCATTAAAAATAGTTGGAGATGAACTGGACTGACTCTCTATCGACTAACAACTAGAAATCACCATCACTCTAGAGTTAACAAAATACCTGCTCTGATACCACTTGTTGGATCTTGATTAACCCTAGAGGTGGGTGAATAGGGTTTATCACAGTTTTTAACAGAATTAAAATTCTAACGAGATATATAATAATTAACACATCACAGAATATAGCGGAAACAGAACTGTAGAAAATAAATCACACACAGATATACCAAGCTTCGGCAAAATCCTGCCTACTGCTGCATTTCTAAGGTGTCTACTAGGTGATAGAACAGCTCCCGCATACAAGACCATGTACACTCGCAAACCCTGCTCCTATTCTAACCCTACGCTCAAAACCCTAGACTGATCGATATCCCCTCGATCAGATTTCCCCTGATTACAACCCTGTAACCAGTAACCCAGATTTTACAGACTCTGCCAACTGCCAGTTAAACACCTAACTGGTTTTCCCTAGATTTTTACAGAATTCTAGAAACTGTTTTGATAGTTTACAAAATAATTGAAAATACAAAATAAATAAAAAGAAAGCAAAGAAACCCCCTCTTTAATACAAACTAATCCCTTTTGACTTATGTTGGCTGCACATTTTCTTTATTTGTTCAGCCTGATCCTTTGCTTCTATGGAAATGAACATGGAGGCTATGGGGAAAAAGGAATTTTCGGGTTTCTTTGAAATCCTCCAACTCAAATCGATTGATTGATGTTCTGAAAGAAATAATCTCCAAAGCTTCTTCAAATTTATGCTCCTGCTCGATTCACAGTCTTGGATTGCGATCAAAAACGTTTTGTGAGTTCTCTGAATTTGATTAGATTTTTGCTCTTGAAATTTTGGATTTTTGTTTTTTTAGATGCAAATTGCTGATGAGGATTGGTGTTAATATAGGATAATAGAATCCTTTTATTGCTCTGATTCACTGAATGACTTGACTGATTTGCGTTGCATGATTTCTTCCCTTTGGTGCCTTGATTGAAACGCCCTTGAAAATTTTCTGGAAATCTTTTTGAATTGTTGCCTTATAACACCTTTGTAAAATAAAGAAATAAAATCTTTGGCCCACTTGATATTATGCCATGAAATCATTTCTGGAAAATGAATAAAGCTTGCCAAAAAAAGGTTTAAATGATATTTCTTGGAAATTCAACATTCTCTTTGCATGCTAACTGCTCTGCCTTTAAATGATTTATTGATTGAATCAGCATTGATAGCAATTCAGGAAAAATATATTTCATTAGCTGTCCCCTTAGAAAAAATTGCCAAACAAATACATATTGATTTGTTTTAAATCTGGAAACATATTGATGCTTTCCTCTTTTGACATCCTTGGCCTTGAAAACTTGTTGTGAACATGAATTGATGAATTCATTGATAAAATTCTTGAAACACAAAGATTTGATTGCATAAATGTTTACTCTGAATTTCTGGAAAGCTGATTTATGTTCTTGGAAAGAAATTATTTATTACTTGCCAAACATGGTTTTGCTGAATTGTTTTTTTCCAAAAAAATTGATTCCTTGCCAACATTGACTCTTAAAAACAGTTAAAGAAAATCATGAATGAATTTTTGGAGTGTCATAAAAGCTTGACAAATATATGATTGCTTGCCAAACCTGATTCCTGTAATTTTTGGAAAGACATAATTTGAATTTCTAGAGGACAGATAACACTTGCCACATTTAGTAGAATTTCAAAAAGAAATGTTTGTGATTTCTTTCCAAAAGCTCTTGCATGCACTTGCTCATGTATTATTCTTGTACATCTGGCACATTAATTCACACATGCTTGAGTCTTGCCATTTGTTTGTGAGATGAATTGCACTTGAACACTGAATGCTCATGTTGATCTATTGAACTGCTGTAGAACAATTGTTTTGCTGCCAATTTGGTTCTCTTCAATGTTGGCTTATGAACTTCAGTCATTAACCTGTTGCCAAAAACAAATTGAGTTTCTGAAAATAAATTGCCCCAAAAGAATGATTGTCTTGTCAAATGTGAATTTAGATTTCTTGAATAAAATCTTAGCACATTTATTTCCCACTGTATAATTGGAAACCATTGAATTCTGGAATATTTTAGCAAAGATCTCCTTGCTAAAAAACTGAACACCTCCCATATACGAGCAAATGCAATGCTTCAATCATGTTGCTTAAACTGGTTCATGAATGAATGTGAAAATGTATTCCTTCCATGATTGTTGCCGTGCTCTCTTTTGTTTTGACCTGGTCATACTGGTTATATACATTAACTTCATTTGCATGTACCATTTGAAAATCTGAAACATTTTGCCATGCTCTTGAAACTTGCCATAATCAACACATAATCTGTGAAACATGAATTGATTTCTTGATTGATTCTTGGCACATTAAAAACTTGTTCATTAATATGGACATGTATAGACTGTAGCTCCACTGTGTCGCATACATGCTTGTTCCCATATGTAATTTTTTTTATTCAGCTTCCATGATGCTGAGTTTGCTTGACCTAAACACTCGACATAAATCAGCACCATATTCATTTCTATTGCAGTGTACTGTGTGTGTGTTTCATGTGACAGGTAAGCAGATAATGATTGGACTGACAATGACTGGACTGACAGAACACAGAGACAGAAGATGACAGTGAAAGTATATTAGTGTGTGTAACAGTGAAACTGTAAATGAGCGTCTGAGTGTATGCTTGTATAATCGAGTGTCTGTAGAAAGGAGCTTTGTGTATACTAAAATTGATTGTACAATAATGAATATCAGTGAAATGTACAAATAGTGGAGTTTATATTTTTGTACTGTTTAATTATTGAAATAAAATATTCTATTTAAATAAAATACAGTTGAATATTTGAATTCGTGTATAGTCATATTCTATTTAAACATAAATATTATATTTCTATCTGAGATGTGATATAATAGTAACAAACACATTTAAAGTAAAATATACTTGTTTGTTATCATCAAACAAAAATCATATAATTGTGTATTCAACTACGTTATATACAACAGTATCAATCCTTATGATAGAGACCCGACACGATTCAAGATGCACAGTGTATAACTACTAGTACCCAGTGCCTGCTTTTTCCCACTCCGGAGTACGTGCACACCCGTAAACCATCGAAACCTACATTGACGTACCCCCTGCCGCTGTTTTGACCGCTTATAATCAGCCCAGTAATCGTGCCCCACCCTGCCTAGTTTCACGGTACCAGGGTACCATGATACATCTATGTGGGTTACTACAGAAATGGGTCCCCGTTACTAGGGTTTCCTGCTGGTTAAGTTTGTGGGCCTATATATACAAATATTACCCACCTACACGAGATGTACTTAACCCTCCCACCGATTCTAGCATGTTTTCTTAACGGTTAAGTTTGTGGGCCTATATGTACTAATATTAACCACCAATACGAGATGTACTTAATCCTCCCATCGATTCAAGCATGTTTATTTAACTGTTAAGTTTGTGGGCCTATATGTACTAATATTACACACCTACACGAAATGTACTTAACCCTTCCATCGATTCAAGCATGTTTATTTAACGGTTAAGTTTTGTGGGCCTATATTTACTTACATTACCCACCAACCCGATATGTACTTAACCCTCCCGCGAATTATGTTGTATTGGTTAAGTGTTGTCCATTCATGTTAACTTTACCCACCGATTCATCAGGCCATGTTGGTTAAGTGTTTCCTATTAACTTAACCCTCCTCACTTATCATGTTGGATTGGTTAAGTGTTTCCTATTAACTTAACCCCGTTCGTTCATCAAGTTATATTGGTCGAGTGTTTCTTGTTAACTTAACCTCACGTGTTCATCATGTTGTATTGGTTAAGTGTCATCAATCAATTCAAGTTAACCTAACCCACCTACTTGTCATGTTACTTTGGTTAAGTGTTGCCCTTTTGTGTTGACTTAACCCTGCCACAAATCAAGTTATATTGGTTAAGTGTTGCCCTCTTGTTTTAACTTATCCTTACCACAAATCAAGTTATATTGGTTAAGTGTTTCTTATTACTTAACCCAACCCATTCATCATGCTATACTGGTTAAGTTTTTCCTATTAAATTAACCCCAGTCATTCATCTTGTTCATTAGCATTAATTGATTTATTAATGCACTAACCACTCACATTAGATATGTGTTGTTGCGGTTACTGGATGTGCCGGGCGGTTCCGGGCAGTTTTACACCACAACTCAATCTAACCTCGGGTTAGGCACATTCATATTTTCACTAATTTACATATTTACTAATTATATGTAAATTATTCACAATTGTTGTCAATTTCATATTATACCACATTTTCCATAAATGTCCAAGTCTAGATTTATATGCTAATTATCCCAACCAGTCATATTCCAATTCTCAAGTTATGCCCAACAAAGTTAATTGCAAGTTATGGCCCCCAAATTCAATTTTCGAATTATTACTCAAATTAGGCTACATCTAATCTTCCCAAGTTTGCAATAATAGTCTTGCCCCAATGTCCCAATATACATTATGCTTGGCGTCTTAACCAATGGTTATGCCCAATCTATATTAATATTCTAATTTACAGTTTGCGCCCAATCTAGATTAATATTCTAATTTACAGTTTCGCGCCCAATCTAGATTAATATTCTAATTTACAGTTTTGCGCCCAATCTAGATTAATATTCTAATTTATAGTTTTAAGCCCAATCTAGATTTTTCATACTTTGTCATTTAAGCTAATTCTAGGTTCAATATGTCAAATTACATATTCATAATTCATGTCAAATTACCCCAATCATGATTCACAGTATAAACTACGCCAAATTATAGCATTTAATTACAGTGCATGCCAATTAACTTAAATCCCATTTTAGGAGTGTTCACATTTAATAGTTATCCCTATCTTACTGTAGGGTTTCATGCCTAAGCCATATATCGCAATACACAATAATTTCCTTTTTCCAAGACGTAAACTATCATGCATAATATACCCCAAATTTGAGGTCTTAAACCACAACGTGTACTGTGCCTTACATGTTTACAGTTCAATTTACGCCCCAAATCCCAAGTCATATGTGCAATATACTTTATGCCTCAAATCTAAAGTCATATGTTCGATAAACTTTATGTTTTAAATACAACAAGTGTTATCCTCAAATCCATTACAAATCAGTTATGCCCAATTATACATAATTTAATTTTTTTCCAAATTTTTGGCGCTAGTTATGTCCAAATCATATATTATGCCCAATATTATTACCAACGTACGTTCATCTCTTATGAGATTTTGCTCAGGCTCGCAGTAGCCTGGCTATAAAACAAAAAGGGAAGAAGGAAAAGAAGGGACATAATATTATCAATGAGATAGATTCAAAGGATATAGAAAGACTGATAGAAATAGGCATAATCTCAGATCCAGATTTATTACAATGTCAGAATCACAATTAACTTTTATTTTTGAAATTAACGTGAACTTACAAAATACAGAACGGTCTTGAATTCTGGGATCTGTATTCTAAAACTGATTAGCTCTCCCTTGAAGTAGACTATTTGTTCTTCTAATTTAGATTTGATTTGATTCTTAGAAATAGTTGTTGAAGTCGTTGAATTAGCCTTTAAATCTCTACTTGAATTCTAACTTGATTCTACTTGAGCAGCATAACCTCGTCTTTGATTTATTTTGATATGAATTAGGGTAGAGTATAGACGTAATGAAGTTGTATAGAGAAAACTGTAGCCTTAGGGGTGTTTATATAGCATAGGGATCAACGAATCTGGTCAGAACGGGCATCCAAATGCAGAAAAATGAATCTGTCCTCGAATCTGGAAATAAGGGGAGGTTGACCCCCTGGTCGATCTATGTGACATAGGTCGACCCCCTGGTCGACCTGGGTCCTAGGCGGGAAATTTCCCGCCCAGCCCGGGTGTGTGATTTGAATTTCGGATTTGAATTCGAGCTGTTTTAATTTATTTAATTTCCTGAAACTTCTGAAGGCCATAACTTCTTCATACGGAGTCCGATTTACGTAAACTCGGATTCTATCTCAAGTAGAATTCCAAGACGAACGCAACGGCGTAACCCATTTCCCTTAATTCTTCTCTTAAAAATTAGGTATACTTTAATTTGTTACTTTGACGTTCATAGAAAATATAGGGTGTTACACTAACTCCACCTCATAACGTTCACCGATCCTTCCCCTGTGCTTCATTCACGTGAAACATCAACCCCCAGGTTCGAATATGAACTGGAAACTAATGGCCAATTCAATTTGTAGAAGAAGGTGAAGTGTTTTAATCCAATTACTTTATCAATTCAATTTAAAATATCGTCAACCTTCATAAAATCGTATCTTACTCATATGATAACGAAATTCGATAAAACTGGAAGCGTTGCGATCGTAATCCTGAGATTTGCATTTCTAGACTGACTAGAACCAATTCTGAGCTGATCAAATTTTGGCCAAAATTGCAGATCTGAACCATTCGGATTCAAACAATTGTGAGACTTCTATTTTAAAATAAAATTTATTATGTATTTCAATGTGAAACTTATATTCATTCCATATGAAATTCATGTTGATGTTGTATATATTTATTGCAATGTTGATTTGTTTTGTGATTGCGATGAACCACTGAATTGAATTGTATATTCATGTTTGTCAGAATTTTGTATATACAATAAAAACCATATCTTTATTGTATATATAGAATATATAATATTCATGTGTGTCAAAATTTGTGTATGAAATAAAAATATTTGTGTATGAAATAAAAACCATATTTTTATTTGATATATATAAAAATAAAGATGTTCATGTTTGATTTAAATAAAAAGAATGACATGTTAAAAATATAGATTTGTCAAAACAAGATTATTGAAATAAAAATATAGATTTTGTCAAAACATGATTATTGAAATAAAAATATAGATCTTGTCAAAATATGATTATTGAAATAAAAATATAGATTTTGTCAAAACATGATAATTGAAATAAAAATAACCTTTTTTGTCAAAATATGTTAATTGAAATAAAAATAATCCTTTTTTGTCAAAATATGTTAGTGAAACAAAATTATCATTTGTGTCAAAAGGATTTGATGAAACAAATTATATCACTTTTGTAAAAACCAATTAGTTGAAACAAATTTGTCACTTTTGCCAAAATAAATTTGTTGAAAAAATATATTACTCTTGTCAAAACCATCTAGTTAAAACAAATATATTACTCTTGTCAAAACCATCTAGTTGAAACAAATATTTCACTTTGCCAAAACCATTTAGATGAAACAAAACATATCACTTTTATGTTATATTAGAATTGAAATATAGACATATCACCTTTATGTGAATTAGAATTGTTAATTACGTTAACGATAAAATTTACATTTTACCTTATATATAAAATGATTATAATAAAAAGATTAGATTTAAAAAGAAATATTTTTATTGTCAAAATGGAGACAAAAAAAATATAGATTTTTAAGAAACATTTTTATTGTCAAATTAGAGACAATAAATAGAATAGATTTTAGAGTTGGATTTTTATTGCAATATTATATGCAATAAAAAGAGTAGATTTTAAAGTTACATTTTTTGTCACTGTAGATTATAATTAAAAGAATAGAATGAAAGAAATATTTTTATTGTAAAAAACAAATTTTTCACTTTTGACAAATGTAATAGTTAAACCCAAAATTGTCACTTTTGTCAAAAGTAATAGTTGAAACAAAATTGGTCTTTTTGTCAAAATATAATTGTTGAAACAAAAATGAAAATTTTGATAAATTAGAATAGTTGAATTAGAAATATACATTTTTGTCAAAATATATTGGTGAAACAGAAATGTCCATTTTGACAAATTAGGATGGTTGAAAACAAAAAGGACATTTTTTGGTAAAACAAAAGAGTTAAACACAAATAGCAGTTTTGTTAAATAGTTTTTGTTACAACAAAAGTATTCATTTTGTTAAATTATAATTGTTAACAATATGAATTACCATTTTTTATTCATTTTGTTAAACTAGAATCGTCAACAAAATGAAATTACTACCTTTAAATCATTTTGTTAAAATAGAATTGTCAACAAAGTGAATGAATCAACCTTAAATCATTTTGTTGAAGTAGAGTTGTCAACAAAATGAATATATCAATTTTTATACATTTTGTTGAAATACAATGTGTATGCAAATATAAGAATCATTTTTATTTGCAAAACGTACATTAGAAAGTGTATGATTAAAAAAAAAGAATCATTTTATTGCCACAACATACATTAGAATGCGTAGGTAAGTTAAAGTGACATCCTTTTATGTTAATGCATACATTAGAATTTGTATGTAATTTAAATAAACATTTTTATGTGTTAGGTTATACATTGAAAAATATACAAAGAAATTATTTCTTTATGTGTTAAGGTTAAGAAATTTGCATACAAATAAAAGAAAATAGGAATTATCTTTTTATTTGTCATCAGCAATAAGGTCATGTGAATAAATTATAGTTTATTAGACATTAGAAATGTATAGGGAAATTATACGAGTAAATTACATTTTTTATTCGGCATTAGAAATAAAATAGCATGTTTTTTTCATTATCATCAACATGTTAGTAGAATTAAAATTGGTTAAATTCATTAACCAATTATTTATTTAGATGAACAGTTGTTGGCTGAAAACCCCACACGGGTATTGGGATGATATTTGACATACACTAGTCCCAATATTTAGTTGTATGTCGATCGATGATTGACAGGCTGCGATGAGCGTTATTTATTCATTTTAATGCTCACACAGTTATAAATTTCACTCTGGATGTCGAATGGATGGTTTGATGATTATTTATCATTTGTTGTCATATACATGCGATGTATGAAATCCATATAACCGAAATTATATGGTAACTAATTGAGTCGCATTCTGATTCAGAATGTAACAACCGGGAATTCCGCTCGATCCGAATCAGTCGCTAGACCGACCCAGACCGCTCGAAATGCCTGATTGTTTTGAGAACATGACAAATTAGAACGCAGATAGAAGAACATTTCATTGTTATTTACAACAATTCCACCAGATTACAAGAATATACAGAGCATGAATGAATATTACACATTTGACAAATATCAGAGATTACAATACATTACATAGCAGCGGAAAATAATTCAAAATACAACTGAAGAAGATACACGAATACAAAGCTTTCCGGATATCGTTCCAGCTGTAAATCAGGATCCTGTGGATATAAATCTGCAAAACCAAAACTACTAGCTGCCCGTGTGGAAAATAGGGGCACCCAGAGTTTAGGTTAAAACAATAAACTCCAGATCAGTCATGTGACTGGTGTGAGAACTAAAACAGTTATTAATCTTTACTTTAAAGTTAGGTAAATCAAGGGACCACGCCGTATAACACGGAACGGGTTTCCTCCCAAGAATACCAGTGCATAAAATAAACAGCGCAGTTATAAATAAAGAAAAATGAAGCTATTATAAGACCCAGGTCCCATCACACAATGCAACGCAAGCCGGAGGATAGGGTTTTTACCTTATAATAGCCAAGAATGCTTGATACGTTTAAAAACACAACATTTATTATTACTACAAGTGTATAGTGTATAAAACAACTTCAAATCATAAGTATCAATCATAGACGGCATAAGCGCCCCATCCCACTATGTCGCCATACTAGGCTCCATAAATAAAACCGCAAAGTCACGTATTGGAAGTTGGATTTCCATTTGTGAACCGAGGCAAAAGATAGTCCTCTACCAATTCGAGACAATCTAGCCCATGTCTCAGGACCCATACTCAGGTAGGCCCTTGGAGCGACAAGGTCGGTCCACCGATGTGGATTAAAATTCCTGAACACTGTGTTTCCCCGCCCTTTGGGGCGTAAATGAGCCAACTAATGACTCCATCGGACCCGGATCGTCCGATCTAACCGAGGCGCCTCGCAACAGCAACAACCACATAAGTCAAACTCGTCAAGGCATGTAAAACCACTGACGCCTCTTCTAACTAGAAAGAAACGCATGTCCTCCCTGAGGTCCTCTCCCGTTTTTGGTTCATCACTGGGGTGTGAGGCTCGCGAATCAACGTTACACAAAGCTGTGCCACACAAGCTGTGCTTTGATCATCAACCACAAGACTTTGCTTTGCAACAGAAGCCTTGATCATTTGCCACTTAGGCATGCCACACTGGCAATTCACTCCATGCGTTTGATATCCATCAATATATAACCTCTGAGCTCGTACATCCCAGAGAAGGGCGTTAAGCAAGAGAATAAATTCTCCGCTGTCAAATAAATATATATTTAATAGAAATCAATCACAAAGACTAAAATCCAATGTCAGACACACAGTCCATTTACAAGTTCGTTCTGGGTCTGAACGAAACCGGAGGCACCTAGTACCTCGCATATCCATCGATCTCCAAGAAAGTCTGGACGATCACCAACTGATTCTCTCCTCTTGGGTGTACGGCCCAATCAAGATCGTCAGTAATTATCCAAACGACGTGAAGACCTCCGGTCTTCAACCACCGTCTTCATCTTCGACACCACGTCGAATTAGTTATTCAGAATGGGATAAACCCTGTAACACCCCGTATTTTCTGTGAATGTATAAGTAACAAATCTGAGGATAATTAAAATGTAAAATAAGAATCAGGAAAAACGGATTGCGCCATTGCGTTCGTCTTGAAATTCTGCTTGAAAACGAGTCCGAGTTTGTGAGAATCGGAGTCCGTATGACCAAGTTATAGTCCTCCAAAGTTTCAGAAATATTCAGATTTCAAAACAGCTCGAATTCGAATTCAAAATTCGAATTTCAAACGCAGAACAGACTGGGCGGGAAATTTCCCGCCCAGACCCAGGTCGACTGGGCAGTCGACCCCCCAGACCAGGTCGACTGGGCAGTCGACCTGGGTGTCGACCAGTCCCCGAACCTGGTTTTGAGCCTGGGTGCATTCTTATGTATCTGGTCCGATTTCTGTCTAGATTCGTTGACTTGACCCTATTTAAACAGCCCCAAACCTAGCCTTCTTTACACACAATTCTATTCTGCTTCTTCTCTGCCTCTATTCTAAATAAAAAAATAAAAATGGCGTCGCTACTTTGCTGGAATCAAAACTAAAAGCTAATCAACATCAACCTAAGCAACTTAATTCAAACTAGAGATTAAAGCTTCTACAACAATTCTACAACAAATAAAGTCCTTTCTTTAATCCAACCAAGGCAAGTACAGTTATTTTCCGATATAAACGTTAATTCTGATTATGACATGAATTGTAAATCTGAATCTAAGATTATATTTGTTCTGTTCTATTTAGATCTACCTTATTCTGTATTTCTTTCTGCTTTATGTTCTATAGCCAGGCTACCACGAGCCTGAGCCAATCTCATAAGAGATTAACATACGCTAAAATGTTTGGGACAGTAAAATGAATGATGCATAAATTGGGCATGACCAATAGGTGACTGATTTGAGGAAAGAACATGGACTGTAGCTAGAACATAAATCTGAGACATATGACTGGACATGTTATATTTATAACATAAAGGGGTATTGAACATATGATTTGAGGACACATAATTGGACATAAACATAGACTGTATTGAACATATGATTTGAGATAAAGAGAATATGGCTTAGGTATAAAGATTTACATGAAAGTAGGATATCTATTAATGTAAATAAACACCTAAGTAAGGGATCTTTGGGATATATGACATGCATAGTAATCAATGGCTATATTTGGTATAATTTATATATGGATCTTCTGTACTATGCAAGTTTAATAAAAATTGAAACATATGATATATGGTAAATTATGACCATAATATGTGCTATGTAAATTTAATGCAAACATGGGGTATATGATCATATTGTGAATCATGACTATTATTTATGCATGTGAACTTAGGCAAGATTTATAATTAGGCAAGTTATGTTTGTGAAACTTTATGGAATGATTAAATCTGTTATATTTGCCTAATTAGCTAGTTCTGCTATATTTGCCTAATCTGCTAGTTCTGTTATATTGTCAATCTGCTAGTTCTGTTATATTGCTTAATCTGCTAGTTCTGCTCTACTGCCTAGTCTGCTAGATCTGTTTATCTGCCAAATCTGTCATCTGCTAAGTCTGTTGAAAATGCCAAATCTGCTAAACTAAACCTATTGAGATGCCTAATCTGTTATCGGCTAAATCTGCTAGTTTGCTTAATCTGCTGAATCCGTTAAGTCGCCTAAATCTGTTATCTGCTATGTCTGTTAAGTTGATATATTTAGTCTGTTATTGACATAATCTGAATTAGCTATGAATAATTGACATGTATATTAGGCGTGGGCATAAATGGTAAATTATTAATTAATTGGCCGCAAAGATAAACATGGCTAACCCGAGGTTAGAATGAGTTTGCGGCGTAATTATGCCCAGAATCGCCTGGCACATCCAGTGGCCGCAAACAATAGGTTCCAATGTGAGAAGTTAGTCATAACGTGCTTGAAACCCGAGGTTAGATTCAGTTTGCAGCAGAAATCTGCCCGGAACCAACCGGCCTAACCAGTAGCCACAAACTGTCAGTCTAATGTGAGAGGTCTGGGCATTAATATTTAATTAATAAAAATCTGAGATAAATATGATGTCTAAAACGTGTTGGGAGGATAGGATTAAACCCACTAGACTGATGAATTTAATAAATATGTTCCGTGAATCTGTAGGCCCAATTACAAAGTTAGACAAATCTGTAAGTCTGTTAATCTATAACTGGTTAATCGGTAAGTCTGTTAAATCTGTATATCTGATCCGTTAGTCTGAAAATGTAACAACCCAAAAATCTGGGCCAGTTTAAAAATTTTATTTTGGCAATTTTAACGAATTTTGAACATTTAAAATGGATTATTTTAAATAATATCGACGAGAAATTTATTTTGAATAGAATTAGAACGTATATATTATATACGTCGTCGTTAGAATATATGTAATTATATATAATTATAAATAGAATTGAAAATGGCGCGGTAGTTCAATAATTCGATTTCAAAATTCAATTGAATGTACCGGGTGCAAAACAATCCGGATTTTAGTGAAACCAAAAACATTAGGATCTATTTGAGAATATCTTTCCAATGAATCCGGAAAATCAAAATTTCATAACGGGAATCAAAAGATATGTCCAGTTGAAAATTCTGAATAGTCGCTATGGAATTCAGGCCCTTAAAAAAATGGGAATTTTGCAAAGACCTCGGATTTCGACGAAACCACTTTTGTTGGGTCCGTGATGTCAAATTATTGCTAGATTCCAAATTTCATAATTTTTCGAATCAATATGTGAGCGTGGCAAAAGAAAACGCGTTGACCAGTTTCAGTTGATTTTAATCGACTCGAAAATGGCCATTTTTCCAACGATCTCAGAATTCGACGAAACTAGTTTTGTTAGGACCGTATCGTCAATACGAAGCTAGAAAATATTTTTCGGGAATTTTTAGAGTTAGTATGTGACCCCGGTAAATTGAAATGCGCATTCAAATTCAATATATAGAGTTATATGTTGATTCTGACGAAAACTGATTGTAAAGATCGAATCAGCCAACGATACATATCCCATTGTGTTCGGAATGGGGGTAATTAGCTATGGACGACAGGCGGTGGGCCTCGTTTAGAGGTCGTATGTAAAAGTCAACTTTTTACAAATTAAATAATTAAATAAATTAAAAATTCTCTCTCCCTCCCCTTAATTCTCTCTGCCCCCCCCCCCTCATTCTTCAATTTCAGCAGATAAAAGAAAAAAAAGGAAGAAGAAGACGAAGCGGGGAGGAGTCGCCGCCCTCCCTGATGACCCCCTCGCCGCCAGAGGGTGGCGCACACCTTTCCCCCTCCCTCCAGCTTCTCCCGCTCCTCCCTCCTTGCGACACCGCAATCCCCAGCAACGGCCGCCTCCCTCTTCGAATCCCCAAGCCGCCAGTCCCCCTTCCGCCACCGCAACCGACGTCCTCCCCCCCCCCCCCCCAAAACCCGATTCGAGCCCCTCCTCTACCAACCTTTCCCTCCTTGCCAGAGCCAACGCCCCCCCCCCCCCCTTTGCCTCGAGCCCCGCCTGAATCGAGCCCCCCTCCGATTCCTCTTCTCCCCCATTCGCTGTAAGTTTTTATATATATATATATTATTTAATTTGTTTTATAAAATTCGTTTAGTTTAATTTAAAAAGAATTGTTAAAATCAGTTTTTACCTATGATGTTGGTGAAGAAAAGATTTTATTCAGTTAAAAATATGATTTTTATATTTTTAAAGTATTAAAAATATAATCTTTACTATGTAGAGGATGTAAAAATATGATTTGTTTATGTAGAGAATAGAAAAATATAACTTTTACATGATAGGAATATTAGAAATATCATCTTTATATATGTAGCAAAATAGAAAAGACGAGATTTTTAAAATAGAAAAGACGAGATTTTTAAAATAGAAAAGACGAGATATTTAAAATAGAAAAGATTAGATTTTTAAAATAGAAAAGATTAGATTTTTAAAATAGAAAAGGCGAGATTTTTATATATTGAATAGCGAAGTAAAAATTCGATTTTTATATATTGAATAGCGAAGTAAAAATTCGATTTTTATATATTGAATAGCGAAGTGAAAATTCGATTTTTACATATATAGTGAATACGGGCAACGAAAGTGAAGAAAGGCGAGAACGACGAAGACTTCTACAAAAGAAGAGTCGAGATGATTGGATAGCTATCGGTGAGAACTTCTCACTCTAAATTTCTTTTTCTATATATATAAATTTATATATACTAGGATGTAGACGGTGTTTAGTAGCACCCGACACCACTGTCCACAGACCATGGACTTGTTTGTTTGGTTGTGTAGTTGTTTAGATTATTTGATTGGAATTTGATTGTTTGGTGAAATGGAAATTGATTTGATTGATGTGTGAATGGCGTGGGCCTTCACTAGACCGGGGATAAGGCTAGGCCTTGTCCCGTTTCTAGTATCGTGCCGTTATGCCACCGAAATTTTCTAAAGTAAGTTAGAAAAATAAAAATATCATTTTTATTTTGTAAATGAACTGAATAGAAATTCATGTGTTAAAATAAAATATTTTATCGTTAAAAATATAATTTTTAACGTGTGTGTGAATAAAATAAAATATTCATTTACAAACCAGTTGGTTTGTTTATGTACACTGATTTGATTGATATTGATTGGGACGATAAATTTTACACATCGCCCAACTGCACAAATAATATTCAGTGTTTGTTGATGTGAAACCCCACACGGGTATTGGGACGATAAATTTTACACATCGCCCAACTGCACAAATAAAAATATGTGTTTGTTGATTTGAAACCCCACACGGGTGTTGGGATGATATTTGGCGTACACTAATCCCAATTATTTAATTGTATGTCGATCGATTGGTCGACAGGCTGTGTAAGCGTTAATTATTTATATTTGATGTTTATGCAGTTGTGTGGTGCACCTTGGATGATGGTTGATTGTTTATCGTTGCCATTATATACATATGTTGTATGGAATCCATATAATTAACGTTATATGGTGATTGATTGGGCCTCATTCCAATCGGGAAAATAATGAATATTTTAAAAAGGAGATTCATGTGTTGAAAATAAAAATATTCATGTGTTGAAACTATTTATGTGTTGAGTAAAATATTTTACCAATAAAATTTACATCTTTATAATATTTAAAATTAGAACTACTTCACGGTGGAGTCTAATTGAAAATCAAACGATAGATACCATAGTTTTATAAAATATATTACATAACAAAAATAGTGATGTGTTGACAGTACTCATGTGATGAGATTAGTCGTGTGTTGAAAGAAATATATATATTCATTTGTTGAATAGAATAACGAATTTATTGAAATATATAAAGCCGTGTTGATTAGAGTTGCGCTATTTTGACGTGAACGATATTTATATCGATTTTATTCGTTTTACAATGAATATTGAAAAGTGATTTCAAAATTTAATATTTTGAAATGAAATTCAAATTAAATTAGATTAAAATTCAAATTGAATTTTATTGAATCAATTTGAAATGAATTCGAATTGTAACAACCCTGAATTTTGGGGCCAATTTAAAATTTATTTTAAGTGATTTTAAATGAGTTTTGATATTTAGGATAATCTATTTTAAATAATAATGATCACAAATTTGGTTCAAATCGAAGTTAGAATGAATAAATTAATTTTAATTATAAAAAGAGTTAGAAATAGCGTGGTAGTTTGAAAAGTCAAACTTGAACTTTGACTGACCGTATAGGACGCAAAATTTAACGGATTTTAGTGAAACCAAAAATATTGGAATCTATTTAAAAATATCTTGCCAACGAATCCGAAAAATCGAAATTTCATAGCGGAAATCAAAAGTTATGGCCAATTCAATTTTTAGAAGGTCGCTAGGTAATTTGCATAGGTCAATAATGCTACTTTTTGCATATAAAGGAATTTCGACTCGAAACCACTTCCATTGAGTCCGGAATGACGTTTCTGCATTGAAAAAGTATAAACATTTATATATTTAGAGTTTTGAAAATTATTTGTTTAAAAATGTATTTTTAATATTAAATATACTGGCCTTAAAAATAGTCATTTTTTAAAATGTCTCAGAATTCAACGAAATAAATTTTGTTGCATTCGTATCATCAAAACAAAGCTAAAAATGATTTTTTTGGTAATTTTTAGAATTAAAATATAATTATAATTGATTTTTCAGTGTAAATAGGCAAATTTTTGACTTTAAAAAATTCATTAAAAATCCATACGGGCTCAGAATTGAACGAAATTAATTTTCATAGGTCCACAGCATCAAAACATAGCTAAATATAATTTTTGAGAATTTTTGAAGTTAATTTGTGACCTCGGTGAATTTTCATGTACGATATACATTAAAATATTAATAAAATAATATAATTATTCCAAAACTCATAATAAATTTCGGAATTGGGTCCTGTGACCTGTTCCATTGCGTTCAGAAGGCCTCAAAACCTTAAGAACGACAGTAAGCAGGCCTAAATCGGAGTTCGGACCAAAACGGGCCTTAACGGGCTAATTAAATTGTTAACTAATGATTAGGAAAACCTAATATAATATTATTTAAACCCGAATTCACTGTTCATCGCCTCCTTCCCGTCATTTTCTGCAGCCACCAAAACCCATTACCCTTCAAAACTTCAAACCCTGATTTCTCTTTCATTTCTCAACGAAATTTAGCGTGTGAGTACTCGTTTCGAAGCTCTTCGCGAGCTCTTCGATCTCCGACAAGTCTCGCCCCTCCCCGTGCCCCGTAGCGCCGCTGCCGTTCGCTGCAAACCGGGCCCACCACGTTCGTGCGCGCCTCCTCCAATTCCTGGCGCCGATAGCTATCTCCAAGGCGGTCATTCTCCAACAAACGGCACCTAAAACCGTCAACCGTAGCCTGAGATATCTTGATCCAAAGTTTTGAACAAATTCTGAAAATAAGGTATGCTTCAGATTTTTGCGACGCTTTTAAGCGTTGCTGCAGCAGTTATTAAAAGTCAGAATTATTCAAACATTGATAACTAACGCGTATGAACCCCGAATCTGAAAATTTCAGATCCGACAGGACCGTGGCGAAGAGTAGGCTTTGCTGAGACTGATTAGAGTGAATTTTGAATTTATTTAGCATTTTAAATTCTTATCCAATTAAGGTGAGAATTCATTTTAAGTTAAATTTAATTAGTTTAATTGTTATGCTTGCGTTATGAGAAGTTGAAAATCAATAATGGATGTTGTTATGGATTATAGATTTGGATTGCTTTGCGATGTTAGGATGCTAGATCTGAAACTTTAAGTGATTAGATATGTGAGAATTTATTTTTAATTTAATTTAATTATTAATTCTTAGTGATTAAAGAATATCTCTTGATAAATCCGCTGTGTATTAATATTTTGAATACGGATCTAAGTTGTTTATGTCCGTATGATGTTAGATCTATGAACCTAGATATTAGATCTGAATTCATTGACTAATTAAAATGATTATTTGTTAATTCATTTACATCATCCCTCGTTGATTTGTCATATGCCATCAAAAATATCACCTTGTGTAAAATTTGGATGTAAAGTGTTAGATCTATGCTGGTTGATTTATTTGATTTTCTTTTTCTGTTGTTGATTGTGGTGATTTATATTTTAGTATGCAAATCAAACATTTAGAATTTGCGATGATTTACATTTTACTATGTAAACCAAAGATTTGGCATTTACGATGATTTACAATTTAGTATGTAAATCAAAATTTTAGAATTTGCGATGATATACATTTTAGTATGTAAATTAAATGTTAGATTTGGCGTTGACATGAATTTACATTTTATTTTGTAAATTCGATATTAAGATTTGGCGTTGACATGAAATTTACATTTTACTTTGTAAATTAAAAGTAGAATTTGGCGTTGACATAAAATTTACATTTTATTATGTAAATTAAAGTTAGAATTTAGCGATGACATGAAATTTTCATTTTTATTATGTAAATTATAAAGTGAAATTATACTGTATGTTAAAATTACATTTTCCTTGGTAATTAAAAGGTGAATTTACATCTGATGAATTAAATTATATTTTATTATGTAATTTATGAATGAATTTACACCGCATGTATGAATTTACATTATTTCCAATGTAAATTAAATAGTAAATTTAGCCGTAGGATGTTACTAACATTTTTAACGTTAATATAACACTATGGGTTGTCATTAACATTTTTTGTTAATATTTAAAAGGAATTTAACATTTTTGTTAATGATAATAATAAGAGAATTTACATCGTATGAGAATTTAACATTTTTGTTAATGTTAAAAATTAGAATTTACATCGTATGAGAATTTAACATTTTTGTTAATGTTAAAAATTAGAATTTCATCGTATGACAAATTTAACATTTTCGTTAATGTTAAAAATAAGAAAATACACCGTGTGTTAATTAACATTTGTTAGACCCAAATGTGGTTCTAACACCCGAATTGATTAGAAACAAGATAAAATAAAACAGAAATAAAAATGAACACACAAGATTTATAGTGGTTCGGCGAAGAAATGCCTACGTCCACTTAGTTTTCACTATATTCAGTAATTCAGTTACAAATGCAGTGTAAGATTCACTCACAACTCACTTTTGTTCACTCAGATGATTAAAACAAGAAATGAAAGATGGTTTGGATTCTCCGGGAGTAAAGGAGTTCGGATGATGGAAGTACTTGGATTCTCAAAAGTGCTGAAAAAAGATCCTTCTCTTTGTCTCTAGATGGGGTATTTATAGGTGTGAATTTGCCTGAGATTCAATCCGGGTCGGAACACGTGTCATCCATCGCACTCTCTTCGGGTTCGGATGAACTATCAAGCTGACAACACATCGAAGAGATGGACGTTAGGGGTAGGAATCAGTCATAGCCGGTCCGGTTCTCCAGGCTATTTTATAGGAGATTAACCTGGATCATGGGTGCGGGTCGGAGGCGTGCAGGTTGGGGGTCGGATCGGAATACCCGATCCGAACCGGAGTGGCTCGGACGTCTCTCCTTCACTAAGCATACTCCGCTCCGCTGCAGCGTCGTGGCAAGCAAAAGGCTTTCCGATCCATTTGAGATTCATTGGCCTTCCGTTCTGAACAGATATGCTTTGCCAATTTACCCAGTAAGAGCCATCCGATCCGAACAGGGAACTCTATCCGATCCGAACCAATATGCTGCTATCAATCTGAATTGTGGTGTTTTCTTCCGATCCGAACCGAAGTCTTATAACTTAAAATACTCTTCAATGGTTGGTTTCTTGACTTTGTGTTGCCTAGTTCACAAAGTAGGCTAACATTTTGCCCCCTCAAAGGAAGCTTCTGTTGTACAAAGCGTGCTTTGACGTCGTTTAATCAGAATTGTCAGGAGTAATGCACAGATTTCTATTCGGTTCGGTGTCCGATCCGAGTACCTTTTCTTCATTTCTGAGCAAATTTGGGAACTCTTCTCGCCATGTAATGCTTCTTGCAGGTATGCTCTTCCTTTACTCTCCTTCTCTTCAATTCGAGTCGGATG
Source organism: Allium sativum (assembly GCA_030737875.1). Lineage (NCBI taxonomy): Eukaryota > Viridiplantae > Streptophyta > Magnoliopsida > Asparagales > Amaryllidaceae > Allium > Allium sativum. The sequence goes on from CM060912.1 coordinate 340,796,341, forward strand.
CTAAATCAACATGTGAAATTTCCACTCGGTTCGGATTCCGATCCGAAGCGTTTTCGTGGGTTAGGTTCTTGGACGTTGGGCCTTCAGACAAAGTCATGCTATTGGGCCTTCACTCCGGTCCGAGCGTGTGAGACAAAATAGGAAGACGAGGAGTCAACAACATTCCCTATATAAATTCACTACTGCCTTCATTCTTTTCTCCTTCGTTTCTATTGCCGCTCCCAACCTAAGTATTGAAAACGTCAGAAACTCGGATATTCTGAAACTATTCCTCGTAGATTTCTTAAATCGAACACATAGGTAGCTTTTCTAATCTCGAATAGCTTCGTTGTAACCGTTTTCGATTTCAATTCGCGTTGGATTGGGATGGCTTGGCCATAAGCTTCGCTTGAACCCCCCGCCGCTGCTGGTGGATGCGCCATCGCTTCGAGGCGTTGCGAGGCTGGAGAGGGCAAAATATTTTATCCTCAACGGTGGCTTTGGTGATAAAATGGACTCGTTTGTGAGAAAGGGGGGAAAGAGGAAGAAGATGAGGAGCGTGGTGACCAACTGGAGTCGGTTCGGGTAGAAGACGGAGGACCAAAAAAGGAAGGAGAAGGAAAGGGGATCGGCTCGGATTGCACATTTTAGAAAGATGGAAAGGAAAGAAAAAGTCGGTTCGGGTCGGAAAAGTGAATGGGATAAGAGGTTGAAGTAAACGGACCGGTTAAGTGGTGCTGATTCGGTTCGGATCGGGTTACCCGATCCGATCAGATCAGTCCTGCTTCCGAACCCGTTGCATCCCTTGTCTTGAACTGACCATGCTTTAATGAGGCATCCGAACCGATCGTTATCCACATTTGTATTGAGCCAGTTGTCATATGCATATCCGAACCGAACCGAACGTACCAAACTTGGCACATAAAGACTACTCAACTAATTCAACTAACACTTACTCTAGACGAATATGCTTCGCGGACAGTTAGGATAGTGCCTTGTGAACATAAACGAGAATTAAGAACAACTCTGACCGTCACTTTCTCTTTAAAGCTTCGTCTTACATTGCTGTACTTTTATTTTGTATTTCCCACGTTTGCTGCACACACTTTAGTTCACACACATACACAAAGAAGGGGGACACGGGATAATTTACTCTAATTCGTGCTATTGCTTCTTCAATAGTTCCATGACAATGAGGCCCAGACGCTCCTCTCGTCTAGTTGAGAGGAAAGAGGCTCCAGAATCTTCCAACAAAACCACTCTCGAAGATATATCTTCTTCATCTGACCCAGAATGGGACAGCGAGGGTCCGGATTACGGAGTTGGTCATCGGGAAAGCGACGAAATGTCTTCAGAAAGCGAAGTTTCCCTAGGCTTTGAGGAGGAAGGAGGGATTGGTGACCATCGAGCACCCGATGAATTTGACTCAGCCATCATATTGGAGTCACCTCCAGATTCTGTAGAATCGACAATTGACAATGACCGACTTGTGAGAATTTGCTTGAAGTATGGAATAATGAAGAGAGACACTTTAGTGCCCTCACGTTCTGACCGTCCCCATAACCCTCCAGAAGGATACATGACGGTTACTCGACTGATGTGCATGGTTGGCGCCATTCCTCCATTCTCGCCTTTCATCGTCGACTTCTTAAGACAAATGCGGATTGCCCCCATGCAGCTGCATCCCAATTCATATGCCTATCTGCATACCTTATTCATAGCATATCGTGAAATTCTAGGCGTGGAGCTCACGTTCGACGATGTTCATTTCTTCTATAATTTCAAACATCGGACTAGAGAAACCCCTTCTTTCTGTTACTTTGAATCAGTTCCAAAGAGGAAGATAATCTCTACGCCGTTTAGCAGTAAAGCTGGAGATTCCAGACTAGAGTGGTTCTATATAAAGCAACAGTCTGGATGCGCCAGGAGATGGACAAAATCAAGTAAAGCACTGATTTTCTGATCCTGGACTCTATACACTTGAATCATCACCCTGACCTGTTTTCCTTTTTATTTGCAGTCGACAATCCCAAACAGGTATCAGACCAAGTGTTCTTTGATCGAATGCACCGTCTTCTCAACGGCGACCAAAAATTCCTTACTATTGACGAGGTCCTTAAAGATGAGTACCATCATTTTCACGGGCTGCTATCCGTTTTCCGTAGCATCGGTCGTGGGACGGTCCCTTATGCATATATCCCTCCAGTGGAAACAGTTCCAGAAATAGGAGAAGGCTCGGGAATTCCTGCAGCTCCTCTTCAAACTTCACCTTCTCCCTCTTCCACACAAGATGACGAACTGGCTAATCTGGCCGAAAAACATCGTGAAGGGTATATTGCCCCCGAGGAGACTACTTCTCCAGACAAGTCAAAGTCTTTCCAAGGGTCGCCACTTCACGCTTCCGAAGGGGATGTTCCTAGCACCGACGAGCACATATTTCAGGGTTTGGGGGATCTCCCCTTACCCGAGACTATATATACTTCAGAAGATTTCAGGAAGGACCCTTTAGTCTTCACTTCTTCTGAAGAAACTACTCCTGCCAAGGCCAAAGAGCCTGCCCGCACCAGTCTAGCTTCAGACTCGGGTTGGTTGGGGGGGGGGCACACACACCACTTAGGATGCACTTTACACCGCAGCACTAGCATTCATTGCACTTCTTTCTCCATGGATCCATCGATTCTAAACTTCGTTTAATTTATCGTGCAGGTACAATGTCTCGATCCTCTTATGATATAAGAAAGCTTCGCCGCAGCATGTCCAATCCTCCTCAGGATGCCGAGTATAATCGCCGGGATGACCGTGGTAGGGAGGAAAGAAGACCCTATGATCCTTATCGATCTCGACCCTCACGCTCCCGCTCACCAGTTCGACCGGAACAAGAAAAATACAAAAGCTATCAAGGTCGTAGGGAGGAGGATAGACCACAATCTAGGGATTCCACTTCCTCCCATGAAAAGCGGAGTAGAGAGAAAACTCCTCCAAAGGAAACTGGGTCTAGAAGTAAGCAAAAAGTCCCTGCTACTAAGCGACCTCGGACAGACAAGGGTTCTACAGAATCTTCTTCAGGAAGGGACACTGAACTAACAATCCTCGCCCCTCCTCCACCAGATGCGGGAACCGCAGTAAGGCTGGCATATTTAAAGGAGCAATTTCCCGAGCATTACTTCGAGACTCTGACCTTTCTACCTTCCCTTGAACCTATTTCTTCTAATTGGGCAGAGGAGGCCAGAGCAAAGATTGATTTGGTGGAAAAACAATATACCGAGATGTTCAAGTATTCCCGCACTCTTTCTAGAATCATCCGCACTCTAATGACAAATGCTGACTCAATGCAGAAGACCGCAGAGGAGGATGCTAAGGCCTTAAAAACCTTAGGAAAAAACTTAGAAGACACTCAAGCTCAACTAGCTGTCGCTCAAAAGAACGCTTCTAACTTCAAACAACAGTTTGAGGACATGCAAAAGCGCTATCATGATTTGCTAGAATCCCACACTCAGGAGCGTTCTGAGTTGAAGAAACAAGCTGACGAGGCCAAATCAGAGGCTGCGAAGACACGCCTTGCTTATGCTGAGCTTGAGCAGAAAAATGCCGAGTTAGCGAAAAGGAGTGCTGAGTTAGAAAAGAAAAACGCTGACTTGGCTTCAAAATTGTTAGAGGCGGAAAACAGGGCTGCTCTGGCTGAGGGCAATGTGGAATGCGCTATTAAATCTGCGGAGGAAACCCGTAAACAACTATCAGAGGCGGAGGCCGATATTCAGGGCTTCGGCGAGCTAATGATCGAATTCTTTGCGCACATTATTCGTCGTCGAAACATTTCCTGGATCGAGGACTATCCATCCACTTTGGTTCATGTGTGGAATCAAATCGTCGAGTGGGAAAAAGAAGAGCTTAAGGTCGATTCCCTCGATGAAGATAAGCTGATGGAGAAATATTTGAGAGACGACGAACCGGAGCGCCTAGCTGAAGGGCGCCGTCTAATTGCTGAGGCCATGGAAGAAGAGAGGCGGAAGTCTAAACAGAAAACCGTCCCTGAAGCTGGTTCTTCTTCTTCTGCTCCTGTAACTCCCGAAGTAGAGGGGTATGATCCCGAAAACCCGGGAATTCCCCGAACCACTTTGCTATCTCCTATTCCTGAAATAACTCCAGAGGTAATAGTCACCCCCGCTGAAAAGTCTTCAGAATGTATCCCTATCTTTTCTCCTCAATTTGTCAAGGCTACTACTACCTTTGGCTACATAACCGAACGTTCGATGAGAAATCCTTTGCTCTCGCCTGAGTTGATAACCAATGTTTCTCATTTTGTAGGCGTTGAATCATCCACGAAGACAGATGTAGCTCAAGGAGCTACCGCTGGGACACAACCCGCTGATAGGGTCAAAGAAGGGGAAGACAAGGCTGCTTCAACAGACCTGGGGGAAAGAAGTGAGCCAACTAAGGTCACTACTCCCCATGATGAAGAAATGATTGCAGCTTTAAAAGACGACGGAGGAGACGAGGGGCATGATGAGGAACCGGAGGTTACAATAACCGGGGAGTCAAAAAGCGCCGATGACGCTACCTTGGCGGCCATGAAGGCTGATCAAGACAAGCGCTTGCAATTAAAGGCTGAAGAATTAGACCCTGAGGTTCTCAAGCCCCTCGCAGTGGTGGATGCAGGTTCAAGGTTAGTTGTTAAGCTCTCAACTAGATCTATTACCGAAGAACTTGCTAAAAAATCTTCTCTTGATTCCAGTGCCCCGCCCTCCGGGAAGAAGTCTGCTGGCTCCAGTACTACATCTTCAGGGAAAAAGAAATCAAAGCGGATCTTGACTGAAGCCGAGAAGGAAGCAAAAGATGCGGAAAAAGCTGCCAAGAAATCGAAGGCTCATCCCAAACCCAAATAGTGGGTTCCCCTGTATCTTTTTAGCATCTTTGTAAACCAATAAGTGCTGCTACACCAGCAGCTTCCGTACTTTCTTTTTCAGTTATTTCCCTGTACAAATTCATTCATTTGTAAATAAAAATAATTCACTTTTTGCAATGTTTATCTGTTAGCAGTTCTGCACTTATGTAAAAATGCATATCTATAGTTATGAAACAAAGTTATGGAGAGGGGAGATATGTGTATGTGTATGTGTCCCCAGTCAATCTCCATAAGTTATTCAGTGCTTAACCATGCAATCTGAATGCTCCCGATTCTCTAACGGGATAGTATTTCCTGTGTCATCAATACCTGTTGTTTTTCCTGGCATTTCTTTTATACTCTCTCTCATTCTCTTGAGAGTTAGAGTTCGAATTCAGTTATTTGTTTATTCCCCGGTCGTTCAACGGGAAAAGATTTCTTTCTCGGCGCTCGGTCGGAGACGCCTTTATACTCTCTTTCTCTCTGGAAAGTTAGAGTTCGGAGTTGAACCTTTTTCTCAGCGCTCAGTCGGAGACGCTTTTATACTCTCTCACTTTCTTTGGAGAGTTAGAGTTCAGAACAGAATTTCTTTTTCGGCGCTCAGTCTGAGACGCTTTTATACTCTCTCTCTTTCTCTGGAGAGTTAGAGTTAGAATGTCGTTTTCTCATTCTTTTACATCTTATTGCACAAATAATCACTGTGCTTCTCTTTACGTCCAGACTGTTTTCGACCTTTTTTTAGGCTCTTAGTTATCCTGTATTTTATAATCACAACAGAACAACTAATGAATGTAAATGCATAAAAGTAAATAACACACAATATTTTTATAGTGGTTCAGCTAAGTCGTAGCCTACATCCACTTTATAGCCCTTTATTCATATCGTCACTTTTCCCAAGGCAAGTCGTGCCTTATTACAGAGTTTACAGGAATAACAGCAAAAAATATAGCATTTCTAATCCAGATATCGCATTAAGTGTTGGGCATTCCATGCTCGAGGGACTTCTTCGCCATCTACGGTCGTTAACTTGAATGTTCCTTTATCAAGTTTCCGTTGGATGACAAAGGGTCCTTCCCATTTTGGGCCGAGGTGAGGAAGAGATGGAAAAACTCTCTTTAGCACCAAATCTCCTGGTTCAAAAGTTCTGAGGCGGACTTTTTTGTCATAATGGCGTGCCATCTGACGCCGATGTCTTGCTGCACGCAAGTCTGCTTCGTCTCTTTTCTCCTCGACTTCATCAAGAGACTCAAGTAAAAGCGCCCGATTCGTCATCGGGTCATAATACGTAACCCTGTGGGAAGGAACTTCCAGTTCAACTAGAATTACTGCTTCTGAGCCAAAGGAGAGAGAGAAAGGGGTATGACCGGTAGCCGTTTTAAACGTTGTTCGATATGCCCACAAAGCTAGGGGCAATTCATCAACCCATTTTGCCTTTGCACGCTCTAATCGCTTCTTGAGGATGGATTTTATTACCTTGTTTATTGCCTCTACCTGCCCATTCGATTGTGGATAGGCAACTGCAGTATATCGTTTGTCTATCTTATATTTCTGGCAAAAGTTTCTGAATTCAGTGCTATCAAATTGGGTCCCGTTGTCAGTAATAATCGTCCTTGGGATTCCGAATCGGCATATAATATTTCTGACCACAAAACTTATCACCTTTCTTGCGGTGATCTTAGTCAAGGGCTCAGCTTCCACCCACTTTGTGAAATAATCCACGGCTACTATGGCATACTTAGCTCCCCCTTTAGCGATCGGTAAAACTCCAATGATATCGATTCCCCATGTGGCAAATGGCCAAGGACTCACCATCGATTTAAGCTGGGTTGACGGTGCCCTGGGGATTTTGGCGAATCTCTGACACTTATCGCAGCGTCGTGAATAATCAGCTGCATCTTTATTGATCGTAGGCCAGAAGTATCCGTACCGCATTATTTTCTTTGCTAAAGTTTGACCTCCCGTATGATCTCCACACTCACCTTCGTGTACTTCTCTTAGTACACGCTTGATGTCGTCGTGTGCGATACATCGTAACAGGGGCATAGAAAATCCTTGTCTGTAGAGAGTATCGTCTTGCATAACATATCTGGCTGCTTTGCGAACTACAGCTCTTTTCTCACTTTTCTTCGATGGGAGTGTCCCATTCTTAAGAAAACTCTTGATTGGAGTCATCCATGACTCCTTCTCTGGTTCCGCTTTAAGAACGAATTCAATTTCCATTGACTCAAAGCTTGGCGACTCCAACGTTTCAATTGGAATTACCTCAGTCTCTTCTGGATTGTCAAAACTAGCCAATTTTGCTAGTCTATCCGCTTTCTGGTTTTCTACTCTGGGAATATGTGTTATGTTGTACCGCTCTAAGCTATTTAATAGCTCTTTCACTTTCTTGAGGTAAGCGACAAGTCGAGGTCCTCGAGCCGCGAATTCCTCTCGCACTTGACAAACAACAATCTTAGAGTCACAAAATATGTCCATCATTTTTACTCCGAGGTCTTTAGCGAGTTTCAGCCCGGCAATCAAGGCTTCATACTCAGAGTCATTGTTTGTTGCCGAAAATTCTAATCGCAGGGCGTAATATAACGACCGTCCCTCCGGAGTGACTAAGACAATTCCAGCTCCGGATCTTCGGTCATTTTTAGCTCCATCTGTATATAATTTCCACGGATTCATCTCTAGTTTATCCTCGGATTTAACCACTCGGTCATTGATTATTTCTTCCTCTGGAATGGTGAACTCCGCAATAAAGTCTGCTAGAGCTTGTCCCCTGATTGACTTTCGTGGTTGAAAATTCAAATCAAACTGGCTTAGTTCTATGTTCCATTTAATCAACCTTCCCGACGCTTCGGGTCTCTGCAACACCTGTCTTAACGGCTGATCGGTGTATATGGTTATTGGATGGGCTTGGAAGTAGTGACGAAGTTTTCGGGATGCAATCAGGAGGCTGTAAGTGAGCTTCTCGATCTTTGGGTAGTTGCGCTCTGCCGCTGCTAATTTCTTACTCACATAGTATACTGGCCTTTGTACTTTGTCTTCTTCTCGAATCAGAACTGTGCTGACAGCGTGAGCCGAGACTGCTAGATAAACAAATAGTTCTTCGTGATCTACGGGCTTTGATAAGATTGGCGGTTTCTCTAACAGCTCTAACAGATTTTGAAAAGCCTCGACACAATCGGGGGTCCACTGGAAGTTCTTCTTTCCCCTTTTTATCAAATCAAAAAATGGAACACATTTATCGGTGGCTTTGGAGATGAATCTACTCAGCGCCGCTACCTTCCCTGCCAGACTTTGGACGTCTTTAATTCTCCTTGGTTCTTTGATATTTCTAATCGCCGCTATCTGGCTAGGGTTGATCTCTATTCCTCGGGAACTCACAATGAAGCCAAGGAACTTTCCCGACGCCACTCCAAATGAACATTTTAAAGGATTCAATTTCATACGGTATTTTCGCAAGATACCAAACATTTCCGCTAAGTCTTGCGTATGACTGGAAGACTGCTTTGATTTAACAAGCATATCATCCACATAAACTTCCATAGTTTTTCCTATTTGATCATAAAACATTCTATTTACCAACCGCTGATAAGTAGCTCCAGCGTTTTTTAATCCGAACGGCATTACAACATAACAATATAATCCCAAATTCGTAATGAAACTTGTATGCTCTTGGTCTGGTACATGCATAGGAATTTGATTGTATCCAGAGTATGCATCCATGAAAGAGAGAAGTTCATGACCTGCTGTCGAGTCTACAAGCTGGTCAATCCTGGGAAGTGGGAAACTATCTTTTGGGCAAGCCTTATTTAAATCTGAAAAGTCAATACAAGTTCGCCACTTTCCGTTTGGCTTCTTTACCAAGACAGGATTCGATATCCAGTCGGGATAAGTCGAATCTCGAATAAATCCATTTTGCTTCAATTTCTCTACTTCCTCTTTGAGAGCAGCCGACCTCTCTGGGCCCAGCATGCGTCTCTTTTGCTTCACAGGCGGATGCTTCGGATTTACATTCAATTTGAGACTGATAATGGAAGGCGATATCCCACACATGTCAGCATAGGTCCAGGCGAACACATCTAAGTTTGCCTTCAAGAAGTCCGTCAGCTCTTCAGCACGACGTGGATCCAATTGGGAACCAATCTTCAAAACTTTCGTCGGATCAGCTTTATCAACAGGAATTTCCACTGTCGCTTCATTAGGAGTTGCATTCCTAGCCTCTGGTTCCTCGTCTTTTCTAGGATCCAGGTCTTCAGGCGTTCCTTTGGGCAACTCCCTTGGGTTCAATCTCTCTAATTGCTATGCCGAGTCCCCCTTTGAGGGAGATGAGGCATCCTTACTCTCAGCATTAACTCCTTTCATCAACATCTTCAGTTCGGCCACATAGCAGGCCCGTCCAGAAACCTGATCCCCTCTTATTACTCCAGTCCCGGCTTCGGTTGGGAACTTTAGTAACAAGCACCAAGGGGCGATACAAATTCTAAATTCAGCGAGGGCAGGTCTCCCTAAAAATGCGTTATATGGCGAATCTATGTCCAGTACTACAAACTGAAGCATTCGCACTCTTCTACGTTCTCCTTGCCCTAGGGTCACGGGCAACTCTATATATCCCATGGGAGCTGTCGTCGCTCCGTTGAAGCCTCTAATCCATCCTTCACAAGGTTTCAGATCTTCGGGCTCAAGCTTCATCTGATCAAATGACTTCTTGAACAAAATATTAACGGAACTTCCGTTGTCTACTAATACCTTATGGACCAAGGTCGGCCCAATAGTGGTAGTAATAACCAACGGATCGTTGGTGGGAGATTGTATCCCGTGTTGTCTCGGCTGCGAAATACTACGTCGTCGAACATGGTTTTTTGTTGTTTTATAGGGGTGACATCTTCCAAGTCGTCACCTTCATTCACATCTAGATGCTTGGCAGCGTTCACATATTGGTCCATTGACCTAAAACTTCGGATTGCCGGGTGAGGTCCGCCTACTATGGAGTTGATGACGATCCCTTTACCTTTCTGCTGCGTGGTAGGCTTAGGAGCAGGTAGGATCTGTTTTGGAGCCTGCTCTCCTTGCCCCCTGTCCCTCGGGGCAACCTTGTACTCATCCAACTTTCCTTCACGCAGCAGCTTTTCAATCACATCCCTCAAATGCCGACACTCATTGGTCGAATGTCCATGTGTTCCGTGAAACAAGCAAAATTTCCCTGTTGCTATTTCTTTCTCGGTCGAATCACGAGGTGGCGGTCTTTTGTACTGCAACACGTTGTACGTATCCAGGTAAATATTTTCCAGGGTGTCATTCAATGGTGTATAGTTCTCGTAGTTCTGGAATCGGGGCCTTTTGTTAGGGTCGCTTCCCCTATTTCTGTTTCTCCTGTTACCGTTCGAATTACGGTTGTTGTTGTTTCCCCCGTTTCCAGTATTGCTGTTTCCACCCTTGTTTCCTACATTTACTTCAACCTTGCCAGAACTTTCCCCAGACTGCTTCACGGCAATATTACTCTGCACATTCTCCTTTGAAGCTGTCTCAGACTTTCTCTTCCGGTTTGCCCGGGCCTCCTCTCGTCTTAGATAAATATCGGCTTTTTCGTAGAATATCGCCCTTGTGGGGGGTGTCTTCCCTGAAAGGTAGTCTCCAAACTCAGATTCAGGATCGACTCCTTCCTTCAATGCCATCAGAATAGTGGGCTCATGCGGGTCACTGACCTCAGTTACAGCTTGGTTAAAACGATCTAAATATGCCCTTAAAGACTCTCCCGGTGCCTGTTTGATCCTCGACAATTCAATAACACTCTTGGACTTTCGGGCATGTAGTCGGAACTGGTTCATGAAATGCTCGCTTAGTTCTTTGTAATTAGAAATTGAACGAGGAGGAAGCCGGGTAAACCAGAACAATGCCACATCTTCCAGGTAGATTGGGAATGCTTTGCACTTTACTTCATCAGGGGCAGCAGCGGCGTTCATGAGCCACGAATACCGCATCAAATGCTGTCCCGGATCAGTCCTTCCGCTATATTTGTCCATCTGTGGCAAGTTAAAGCGTCGGGGAAACTGGAAGTCTAGGATATCGTCAGTGAACGGAGTATGGCTTTGCTCAATGCCATAGTCTTCATTTGTATAATTCCAGCTCTCGGACATAATTCGGCGAACCATTGCCTGTACATCGGCACTAGTTAGGGGCTGCTCAGGTTCCCTGGCCCTAGTGTCCGAGTTCCTTCGGGGCTCTTGCTCAGGAGATGCCCTTCTTCTTCGAGCTGCCTCTACTCGATTCCTTTCCCTGTGTTCCCGGTCGATCTCGGGAAGAGGGGACTGGAGTCTTTGCCCCCGAGTGGGGCTATCGTTTCCTAATGCTCGTGCGATATCCTCGCGAGATCCCAAAGATCCAAACGTCAGCTGCTCCACGTTCTGAGGTCGTTCGAGTGGCCTTCGTTCACGGGGCCTCTCTTCCTCGGAAGATGAAGATTGATCTACGGGTGTGTGACGAACCGGTGATGGAGTTCTTTGCCGGCGGAGCTCATTGATCTCCCGACTCATGAGCCTCATATTTTCCTGCATCATGAGATTAGTGCGCTCATGAACTCTCATAGCTTCCCTCGTGCTCTCAAGCATATCAAGCAAGCGTGAGAAATCTCCTTGAGTGATGGGAGCAGATGGATTGACCTGGTCTCCAACCCTGGCAGCTGGAATTGGAGCATTCGTGGGGACTCGAGTAGATGTTCCAGCTTCACCAAGCATCGGGTCGGATCGGAGGTAGGAAGCCAGGTCGGTTCGGAGCTGGGGTGCCTGGTCAGATCGGTGTGCAGCGAGCAACTCGGGTCGGTTCAGATTGGGGGAGTGCACTGCTTCAGAGTCTCCTACCCGGATCGGATTGGAGCTCTCCCCCTGCTGTCGGTTCGGATTTCCTGCATTGATTCTTCCTGCTGCTGAACTCTGCCCCCGAGACCTTGTTACAACAGCATGTTGCTGATCTTCACCAGCTCCATTTCCTTGAACAGACTGAACTTCCTTGCCTTTTCCTTTGGCCATGAGTTTTTGACAATTACTTCAACGAGTGTAAGAAAGCGGAGAAACTTAAGGATTCACTTCTTTGAACTCGACGGTCCAAAAAGTAGAAAGAGATCCCGGAAAATAAAGAATTTAGATGAGTTTTCTCAGTGAAAGCACCAAAATGTTAGACCCAAATGTGGTTCTAACACCCGAATTGATTAGAAATAAGATAAAATAAAACAGAAATAAAAATGAACACACAAGATTTATAGTGGTTCGGCGAAGAAATGCCTACGTCCACTTAGTTTTCACTATATTCAGTAATTTAGTTACAAATGCAGTGTAAGATTCACTCACAACTCACTTTTGTTCACTCAGATGATTAAAACAAGAAATGAAAGATGGTTTGGATTCTCCGGGAGTAAAGGAGTTCGGATGATGGAAGTACTTGGATTCTCAAAAGTGCTGAAAAAAGATCCTTCTCTTTGTCTCTAGATGGGGTATTTATAGGTGCGAATTTGCCTGAGATTCAATCCGGGTCGGAACACGTGTCATCCATCGCACTCTCTTCGGGTTCGGATGAACTATCAAGCTGACAACACATCGAAGAGATGGACGTTAGGGGTAGGAATCAGTCATAGCCGGTCCGGTTCTCCAGGCTATTTTATAGGAGATTAACCTGGATCATGGGTGCGGGTTGGAGGCATGCAGGTTGGGGGTCGGATCGGAATACCCGATCCGAACCGGAGTGGCTCGGACGTCTCTCCTTCACTAAGCATACTCCGCTCCGCTGCAGCGTCGTGGCAAGCAAAAGGCTTTCCGATCCATTTGAGATTCATTGGCCTTCCGTTCTGAACAGATATGCTTTGCCAATTTACCCAGTAAGAGCCATCCGATCCGAACAGGGAACTCTATCCGATCCGAACCAATATGCTGCTATCAATCTGAATTGTGGTGTTTTCTTCCGATCCGAACCGAAGTCTTATAACTTAAAATACTCTTCAATGGTTGGTTTCTTGACTTTGTGTTGCCTAGTTCACAAAGTAGGCTAACAACATTATTTTTAGTGTTAATTTAAAAGAAAATTCATCGTAAGTTAATTAACATTATTTTAATGTTAATATCAGAATAATTCCACCGTAGGAAAATTTCACATTTTTATTAAAGTTAATATAAGGGGAATGGCACTGTATGTACATTTTACATTATTTTATAATATAATTATAAAAAGGATTTACACCGTAGGATATAGTTACATACTTTTAATGTATATTAAAATGAATATTTTCACCGTAGGATAAATGTACATTATTTTTACTGTACATAAAAAGAGGAATTTCACCGCATGATAAAAATTACATTTCTCTTCGTAGTTAAAAAGGGAATTTCACCGCATGATTGGAATTACATTTTTCTTTGTAATTAAAGATGTGAATTTCACTGCATAAAAAAAAGTTTCATTATTCTATGTAAATGAAATATGAGTTTGCATTATATGTAAAGTTACATTATTTTAAATGTAAATGAAATAGAAATCTCACCCGTATGTAAAATTTGACATTATTTTACATGTAAATATAGAGTAGAGTTTGCATGTAGATTAAAGATTACTTTTATTATAAAGAAGTAGAATGTACATGGTGAAATAAAATTTACATTTTATTTTATAAGGTAAGATATATAGAAATCCATCGTATGTTAAAATTTACATGTTTATAAATGTAAATAAAAAGGAATTTAACTGTAGGAAGATTTACATTATTTTTTTATGAAATAAAAAGAATGGAATTTACATTGTAATTAAAAAGTCAATTTTACATTGTAAAGAAAGAACGGATTTCACATTGTAATTAGAGAATGAAAATTTACATCTTTCTTAATGTAAATATACATGAATTTCACCGTATGTCCATTTTACATTATTGTTAATGTAAATTATATAGTAATCACAACGTAGGATAATTTTGCATTATTTTATAATGTAAATAAAAAGGGGATTTACACTGTAGGAAATTAACATTATTTATAATGTTAAGATAAAAGAATGATAGTGTAGGATGAATTGACATTATTTATAATGTTAATAAAAAGAGAATTGACCGTAGGATAAGTTATGTTATTTTATAATGTAATTTAAAGAAATTTAGACTGCATGAAATAAAATACATTTTTATATGCATTTTATAAATGAAATTAGACCGCATGACCTGAATTACATTTATTTATGTAATTTATAAATGAAATTGGACCGCATGACATGAATTAAATTTATTTATGTAATTTATAAATGAAATTAGACCACACGACATAAATTACATTTATTTATGTAATTTATGAATGAATGAAGCCCACATAATATAAAATACATTTTTATATGTATTTTATGAATGAATTAAGACCTCATAAAATAAATTACATTTTTATATGTATTTTATGAATGAACTAACATCGCATGAAATAAAATACATTTGTATATGCATTTTATGAATGAGTTTAGATCGCATGAAATAAATTACATTTAATTTTATAATTTATGAATGAAATTAGTTCGCATAAAGTAAATTACATTTTTATATGTAATTTATGAATGAATTTTCTTCGTATGACATAAATTACATATTATTATGTAAATTATGAATGAATTTAACCCGCATGAATGAAATTTCATTTTTTCTATGAAATGAATGTATGGATTTACTTTGTAAATAAAGATTACATTTTTATAATGTAAACAAGAAGTAGGATTCACATTGTAAATAAAATTTATATTTTTATATGTACTTAAGAACGACGAATTATAAATTACATTTTACATGTAAGAAGGAATTGGACGATAGAATATAAATTTACATTTTTGTTAATGTTAAAATAGGAATTTACATTGTAGGAGAAATTAACATTATTTTTTGTGTTAATAATAGGTAATTTACAATGCATGAAAAATTAACATTTTTAATGTTAATTAAATAGTAAGTTCACCGTATGATGAAATTAACATTTTTAATGTTAATATTATAAAAATTATAACGTATGATGTAATTAACATTTTTAAAGTTAATATTAATAAGTAATTTTACCGTGGGATAAAATTAACATTTTATGTTAATAATGAGTAATTTCACCGCATGTATGAATTTACATTATTGTCAATGTAAATTAAATAGTAAATTTAACCGTAGGATGATTAACATTATTTTTAATGTTAATAAAGAGTAATTTAACCATAGGATAAGTCAACATTATCTTTAATGTTAAAATTAAGAAAATATGCATCGTAGGATGAGTTAACATTATTCTAAATGTTAATATAAAAAGTGTATATACCATAGGGAAAAATTTACATTATTTTAATGTTAAAATAAAGGAATTCCACCGTAGGATGAGTTTACATTTTATTCAATGTAAATAGGTAAGAATGCGACATGTAAATGCAAGTTTATGTTTTATTCAATGTAAATAAGTAAGAATGTGACATGTAATTGCAAGTTTACATTTTATTAAATGTAAAGAAAACAAGAATGCGATATGTAATGAAAGTTTACATTTTAATTAATGTAAATAAAAATATGATTTTGAGAATGCGTCGTTAAATAAGAAGTTTGACTATTTTCAATAATTAAAATAGAATGAATTGTTAATAAAAATATTATTAACGAATAAGAAGGATTTTCAAAAAATATATATATGTATATATATACGAGGATTGTTTGGGAAGTCCGAGATATTCTCATCCCAAATTAATCCAGCGGCGTTAAAGATCGAAGTAAGAAGACGACGCATGAAGACCGTAAATCTTCCCTTGAATGGACAGCGATCGAGACCCTGAATTGACTTGCTACCAATTCATGGGTCAAGGTCATTGCCCAGACGTACGTGTTGGTTTCACGGATTTGACTTTCGTTCAGACCAAGAGCATAAGTTTAAATGGATGGTGTGTCTGACATCGTACTTCGTTATATATCATATTGTTGATTTTCTGTTAATATATAAATATTGGTGGTGGAGAATTTATTCTCTACTTAACACCCATTTATGTGTTGATGGAGAAGCAATGGTATGGTATGGAGTGACAGTGTGGCATACTAAGATGCAATGATCAAGGTTTCTTGTTGAAAAGCAGGCCTTGTGGGATGATCAAAGCATAGCCTGTTTAGGCATAGCTTTGTGTATGACGTGACTTCACGAGCCTCACACACCGGCGGAGTCTAAAACGGGAGAAGGGAACGCAGGGAGTGCACACGTTTCTTTCTAGCTAGAGTGGTGCCAGGGACCTACCAGCGTTGGCATTTATTCATTGTGGTTGTTGGATTGTTCGAGGCCTCGGTTTATGCGGTCGCCACTGGCCGTAGTATAGGTCCAAAAGGACCGGGAAGCGTGTGTTCAGGCATAACTTATCCACAAAAGTAAGTGTGGACCGGCCCTGCAGCTATCCAAGGGTTGGACAGAGTACCAATCCTGGGGCATTGCTAGAGTGTCTCGAACCGGTAAGGATCTCCTCCCTAGCCTTGACTCAGAGGGAAATCCAAATTCCAAATACGACCCTACGGTTTTGATTGTATTACTAGTACGGAGATATAGTAGGATAGGGTACTATGTTTCCTAGGATTGATACATTTATTTTGAAATGTTTTTATTATACACTAATAATAATATTAAACTCGTATTTGCCGTATTTAGCATGTTTAATCACCATAAGGGAAAACTCTATCCTCTGGTGTGCGTTGCATTGTGTGATGGGACTTGAGTCTTATGGTGATTCCATTTTTCTAAAAAGCACTGCGATGTTGTACGTTCTGACACTTTAAATTATGCACGACAATCCATTGAGTAAACCCGTTCCGCATTAGCGGCGTGGTCTTTGGATTTGTCATATTATTATTACTAAACTAGTTATGAATTCTCATACCAGTCCATATTGCGTGCTTGGGGCATGTGTCGCATGATAGGGGGTTCTCGCTTTTCGTTAGGTGGCGAACGGGAGACTCTTACCCCTACATGTCCCGAAAATGAGGGTTGGTTGTGAAGTCGAAAGGCTGGCCGTAAAATGTGGTGCTGGGGTACCAATGTAAGTCACGGTGGGGTATTACTCTGCTATCTTGGGGGATGAAGGGATGGTTACAAAGCCTACCGGAATTCGTCGGATTATCACAGTTGGTATCAGAGCTTTGGTTACACCTAGCTTTGGAATATAACATATTTATAACAAATTCATTTACATAGAATCACAATATTCT
The DNA here is from genome assembly GCA_030737875.1 of Allium sativum. NCBI lineage: Eukaryota > Viridiplantae > Streptophyta > Magnoliopsida > Asparagales > Amaryllidaceae > Allium > Allium sativum. Next base: position 340,813,410 of record CM060912.1, read on the forward strand.
ATGGCGAACATTTCATGTGATACATAATAGCCAGTCACTTTCGTCATCTTTTCTTTCATCCTTCGATCTTTTCTATCTCCTAGAATCACCATTACAGTTGTTTTGACTCTTCCCTTGATCATACATTCGAAGAAGACTAAAGAAAGTGGCGATACTCAAGTGGCACATGTTTACGAAGGAGCGAAAGGACCAACTTCTTCAGTGCCAGTTTCTACTGAAGGAGGAGGGAAGTCTGATGTTTCTATAGGTACGCCTAGAATAAGTTACATCTCCCATGTTGCTTTTATTTCCTTTTGAGTTTTGATTTTATGAGCCGTTGCTTGGCTTTCTCTCTCTCCTATCCTCTTTCTTCTTTTTCTTTTTCCTTTTCGAGGACGAAAAGTTTTTAAGTGGGGGAGACTGTAACAACCCTGAATTTTGGGGCCAATTTAAAATTTATTTTAAGTGATTTTAAATGAGTTTTGATATTTAGGATAATCTATTTTAAATAATAATGATCACAAATTTGGTTCAAATCGAAGTTAGAATGAATAAATTAATTTTAATTATAAAAAGAGTTAGAAATAGCGCGGTAGTTTGAAAAGTCAAACTTGAACTTTGACTGACCGTATAGGACGCAAAATTTAACGGATTTTAGTGAAACCAAAAATATTGGAATCTATTTAAAAATATCTTGCCAATGAATCCGAAAAATCGAAATTTCATAGCAGAAATCAAAAGTTATGGCCAATTCAATTTTTAGAAAGTCGCTAGGTAATTTGCATAGGTCAATAATGCTACTTTTTGCATATAAAGGAATTTCGACTCGAAACCACTTCCATTGAGTCCGGAATGACGTTTCTGCATTTACAAAGTATAAACATTTATATATTTGGAGTTTTGAAAATTATTTGTTTAAAAATGTATTTTTAATATTAAATATACTGGCCTTAAAAATAGTCATTTTTCAAAATGTCTCAGAATTCAACGAAATAAATTTTGTTGGATTCGTATCATCAAAACAAAGCTAAAAATGATTTTTTTTGGTAATTTTTAGAATTAAAATATAATTATAATTGATTTTTCAGTGTAAACGGGCAAATTTTTGACTTTAAAAAATTCATTAAAAATCCATACGGGCTCAGAATTGAACGAAATTAATTTTCATAGGTCCACAGCATCAAAACATAGCTAAATATAATTTTCGAGAATTTTTGAAGTTAATTTGTGACCTCGGTGAATTTTCATGTACGGTATACATTAAAATATTAATAAAATAATATAATTATTCCAAAACTCATAATAAATTTCGGAATTGGGTCCTGTAACATGTTCCATTGCGTTCAAAAGTGTAACGACCCGCAAATCCGTGCTATCTGAATTAACTAATAACACCACACGTCCAACCCAAATTGCACAGAAAAACAAATCATTATTAGAAAGAAGTTAGAGGATGAGAAATAGAAAGAAAGAAATATTAGAATAGAATAAAACGAAGATCACAAACTCACAGCGGATCGAATAAAAATATATTTTATAACATAACTTTTGAAATACAAATCAGTAACCTTACATACATACCATCATCAGAGCATAACAGCCATTCTGGAACAGTTATAAACACCTGTTTCCAGATACAACCATAGTACACAGCAGAATATATGATAGTCTATCTCTAACTGGTGAAGCCTCCTGCTTCCAGCTCTTCCAAGTGAATCTGAAAAATCCCAACTACTTGACTGCCCGTACAAATTTGGGCACCCAAGAGTTTAGGGAAACAAACAAAATAAACTCTGGGTCAGTCATGGGACTGGTGTGAGTAAACTCCAACCACTTGTTTAACTTTCAAAACCCTCTTCGAAAGAAAAGATAATAGTAAGACCAGCCCACACATAAAGATGGACGGTTTTTACCTTACTATAACCCAAAACACTTTGATACGAAAATCCAGTGATATTATAATAATGTCTACATCAAGTAAATAACCAAATAGCAGAACACTTGCATCTCACGCTCCACATATATATTATAAAATCAAAAACCGCATGGCGCTTATTGGAGATTGGATTTCCAACATGACAAGGTATGGAACCACCTTCCGACTGTGTATCTCTAGAGAGGAATACACTGGGTTCAACAAGAACATCTTCTAACCCGGCCCACACATGACCGACAACTCATTTCGCTTGAGTGTATCGAATGTATATCACCAGCGGTTGGGATCAGCAACCGCCTCCCGACTGGGACATCATCGAATAGAATAAGAAATTAAATTAACCTCTAGATAGGTGATTATACCTCCTAATGGGTGCGACCCACATAGCCATGTTGCCTGTCCGATTTTTGTCCTTTCCCGGTTGTTGAGGCCTGAGGCTACGAATACTTACCATTCATTGATAGCACAATCACTTTGAATGCCACATTGTCAGATCCGTTAATCACTAGTTGAGTTTGCACAAATATTCTGGATGTTATGCTAAGGGAATAAATCCGTTGCAACCATATATATTTATACAGACCAACCCATTTGATCATTGGAAATACTCTGTCAGACATTCGTCCGTTTACGTTCGTTCTGGGATTGAACGAAACCGAAGGCACTATTTCTATTTAATAGAAAGAGTCCTTGCACTTTACTCCGTCTTCAATATATTCAGCATACTTGGTTCGCAACGCTTATGCCGATACGGAGTGGTTCTTCGGATAATAATCCAACCGGTCTCTCCATATTGACAACGATGGTCAAAAACTTCGATAGTCTGTGATTTAACTATCGAATAAAAACAAGTGTTCATCCAAACATATCAAACAAATCACTGTGCTCTTTAATTAATATTTCATTAATTAAATCTCTTCTCCATTTCCTTATCAATATTTGTTACCCAAATATTTACAAGTATCGCCTCCTTTTATTTTCTATAGTTAGAAAATATTTTCGATTTTAATTGGAAAACATTCCAATCACTTATCTCTTCCACGAACTCATTTAGTTCTATACTTAGAAAACATTTGTTATTTTATTTCCATGTTTACATTTATTTGGGTTAAAACGGATGTTGTGTAAAACATCGTTATGACAACCCAAATATATACATTCAACTAAATCTCTTTAAACGTTGATCTTCGAGATTGAGTTTTGCTATTTATCGGTTGTTAATGAAACCAATCAAGTTGGGGAATAATTATCTCTCAGACCTTGACTGAATAACATTCATAATGTCAAAACAGACAAGACTACTTACTCGAATAATCAATACTATACAAACCAATTATCTATTTTTAAAACACGTATACATTTCCCTTGTTATTTTTAACAAATCTAAGTTATAGTTTTCCTTCTTGTTTCAAATATCCTATATTAAATTTGTTTCATTATCTAATTCTCTATATATATCGATATATGGATTTCTAGTTATCAAATTTTCTTAAAAATATTTTAACTCCTTAAATTTTCGGAAAAATTCATCATAACCTCCCTTGTATCGGGAGCATCGGGAAATTTCAAATAGCTTCCTGGTACCTTCTCATTTCAAAAAGAAAAAGAAAAAGTCAAGCGGCTTGCCGATGCGGCGCATAAAATCTCATATATGAATTAAACATGTACCTTATTGTCGAGCACACTAATTATATACCTTCATCACTTTATCCCATAACTGTCTCCGGTATATCTATACCTATACAATTCATTTCAACTTCATACACTCGTTTTGACTCAATTCGTTAAAGTAACTCTTTAACTAACTCTTTGCCCATTTCACTTGTATATATGAATATAACACGTTTCAATTATATTTCAACTTACTTATTAACTAATTGAATTCAAATTTTAATTTAAGTTCTGTATTTGATTTCAAATATATGTTTACAATTCAAAAATTCAATTTCCAAAGTTCGACTTCAATTCACCACTCGGTTAACTAATTCTTCTTTGACTTAGTTAATTCTATTCAATAATCAAAAATATGATTATTGTTTCAAAAATCACTTTTCTTACTTCACTTGAGTTCACCTTTATGTTCTAACTCAAGACCATGTTTTTAAATGGAAATTCGGATTTTTATTTGCTTAAAAATCCCTATATTTATTATATAAAATCCATTATGGTTTTAATGGTTTCTGGCGCTGCACTTTTAAAAATTTGATTTTGACATAACTCAAAATCTATTCGACGAAATCCAGATTTTTCTCTTCCATTAGAAAACTATTATTCAACCGGTCCTGACGATTCTTATTTCAAAGAATTCCGACTTCAATTGAGTCCTGCATACTCAATTGAAGTTCGAGTCGCCAATTTACGAACTACAGCGCTGCGGTGAGTTCGTTTTAATTATATCTATATATATATAACCTTTTAAACTTCGTTAAAATGAATCCAACTCCATTTTAACTCTATTTGAATTTCTTGATTTAAATTCCAATCTCGCTTTTATTTGAATTCTATATTCAAATTCCAATTCCTTTTCTATTTGAATTCTATGTTCAAATTCTATTTCCTTTTCTATTTGAATTCTAAATTCAAATTTCCATTTCCTTTTCTATTATTCAAATTCTATATTTAAATTTCCTTTATTCAACTCCCATTTAAATTCCTATATTCAAATTCTATAGTTGAATTTCCTTTTCTATTTTATATTCAAATTCAATACTTGAATTTCTATTTCAATTCCATATTCAAATTCAATACTTGAATTTCTATTTCAATTCCATATTCAAATTCAATACTTGAATTTCTATTTCAATTTCATATTCAAATTCAATACTTGAATTTCCATTTGAATTCTATTATTCAATTTCTATACTTGAAATTCCATTTGAATTCTATTATTCAATTTCTATTTCAATTCTTCTTTGAAATTCTATATTTCAAATTCAATTCAATTCTTCTTTGAAATTCAATATTTCAAATTCATTTATTCAAATTCCTTTATTCCTCTATTCACATTCCTTTATTCACATTCCTTTATTCACATTCCTTTATGAATTTCTATATTCAAATTCCATATTCAATTCTTTTTGAATTCTCGATTCAAATTCTATATTCAATTCTGTTTGAATTCACTATATTCAAATTCCTTTATTAAGTTTACATTTGAATTTCTATATTCAAAATTCTATTTCAAATTCTTTTATTCAAATCCCTTTGAATTCCTCTTTGAATTTTCTTTATTCAAATTCTATATTTGAATTTCATTATTCAATTTCATTTTCAATTCTATTTGGATCTATTTGAATTTTCTATATTCAAATTTCAAATTCAATTCTATTTGAATCTTCTATATTCAAATTTCAAATTTCAATTCTATTTTAGAAAAATAGAATTTCCTTTCTAATTCTCAAATATCCTTTTTCATGATATTTTTAAATATCATTACTTAAGCCCAGTGATATTTAAACACACAAAGCAACCAATTATTTATTTTTCTAACACATCATATATAACAATATATATGCAAACAAATAAACAAACAGATAATATATTTTTGAGGAATCCAGTTGGATTCCTCCAACCTGTTTTCCTGCATCCACAGATGTTAGCACATAAATAATACCCATTCTGCTTCGTGACAGAATATCGTGGTATAGAAGGTCATCCACTAATCATAGCGTGGGGCGTATAGGGTAATCATCCGCTATGAAACTGCGGGCATCCGCTAATGAGACTGCGGGAATCCAACCAATCAATCAACCCAATATATATATAATAGCCTAAATAACTAATATATATAAAACAAGCAGAAAAATCCAAACAAGCAACAACAATTATTTTTACGAAGTAAAAATAATTATAAATAAAAGGTGAGTGAGATTTACTCACCGAAATTGCAGTTGTCGAATATCCAATTAATTCCCATATCGTCTTAGCTACCAGTCATCTCGAATCATTTCGAATAAATTGTTTTTGAACCTTACTGATGTCGACCAACTGTGAAACCCTTCAAGAATCATAGACTTCCATCAACGCAAAATTGCCTTATCCTTCTTTGATATTTCACCCAATGCTTTACAAACATCAATCACCTCCTTTCATCCCAGTGAACTGCCACCAGAACCGACATCAGCCTTACCAGAAATTTATCGCAGCTCATACTCGCCTTCGAACCCTCTGTCGAACCCTTCATCTAGGTCAGAACCCCTTATCGAGGCAACGGATCGATCAGCAAACTCATTTTCCCATACGCGAGCGCCTCATGACCCCCTCCGACCTGCAATACGCCTTCATCGGTCATCGCATCGCACGAAATCGCGAGGACCCCATCGCATACCTCAACTTCGGACAAACCAGGATGTCCCAATTTGCCACCAACGCCACCTGAGGCGATCGAACCCCGACCATCTATCACTGTTGACTTCTATAGGGGATCGGGTACCTCCTCAGACCAACCACAAGGACTCTGATGCCTCTGAATTGAATCGTGCTTTCGAACCCTAAGCCGTGGCCAAAAATCGAACTTCAGAATATACTTCAACTCTAAATTGAGTATATGGTTTTAATTCGTGATTCTTGGATTTGATATTAGGGATCGAAGAGGGGAATCCCCTTTTTATTTTACTGAAGCTTGGTATTGTTCTGAGGAGTGGAAAAATGGCAAAGCAAAAGGGAGGGTGTCACGTTTTATAAGGGAGTGGAGAGAAGATCAGAAGTACACGGCAATTAAAGGAATGTAGGGTGAAGTACAAAGCAAATCTTTATATTTATTTTAAAAAGATTTTCTAATTAAATTCGATTTGATTTTGATTCGATACAAAGAGATCTTTTATTCTTTTTGAACAGATATCGATTTGATTCTCGATTTGATTTCGATCTTATCCATTATAAATATCTCGGGGTCCATAGTTAAAAATCATGAACCGCTATTTTAGCGTACCGACCGTCGTTCCAATGTTATAGCGTTATACTGAACTCAACAGAATATTTTCTGAAATTTATTTTGAATGTGTATATGTAAAATAACCATACTAAATTGATATAATATAATTTAAATTCAAAATAAATAAATTCTTCAACAAGAAATTACTATTATCGTCGTTTATATTCAAACAGAATATATATTGATCATCTAAACCATTTCGATTCAGTTTTATCTTCGAATTGAATTATTTTATTTCAGTTCTCGTATTTCGATGGTTATCAAAAATAAATCGTATTTCGATTATTTAATCGATAATTCATTATAAAAATTCTTTTATATTATCAATTCAATATTTAAGCGATATTAAATATTTAAAATAACCGTTCGAAAAATCTGGGTCGTTACATTCTTCCCCCCTTAAAATAATTTCGTCCTCGAAATTGCTAAAGTAGGAAAAATACTATAAACCCATTAGCCTTTCAAAACTCCTTTATGTTGAAACTCACCTCTTCATATTTTAACAAATTAGCTTTAAACAAAACTTTTGGTTTCCATTCATTTGATTTGAATGATCTACGATCAATCCATTTACATCCAATCTATATTCCATTAAACCTTTTCAAATCGAGTCTAGTTAATTGATTCACTTCAATCCATTTTACTAGCCTAAGTTAAATTCCACTTCCATAATCCAAATCCTAGGGTTTTCATTTCAAATTCTTTTGAAATCACATAAATATACAAATATTCAAAACATTTGAATTTTCTAAATCAGCTTGTTTTCTTCCAAATCAATTTCCATCAAAACTCTTCTAAGGTTGCAATACATCACTTAGGAACTCGAAAATGAACACTGATGATGCTGCAGTCATCATCAGAATTATTTTCCAGCCACTGAAGTGAATTCAGTGCCTTATTACTTTCGAAATCCATTCAAATATGATTTTGATTCAAAACCATTGCAAAACAAAACTATATTATTTTAATATACTTTAGAAAATATTTTCAAACTTCCCAGGATTTAAATTCCAAATTCTGGTTTGAATTTAATTTTAATTCATCTCATTTGTATATATTTCATTCATATACAAATTTTATTTGGTTATAATTACCCATTCCAATTTTATAATCTCATTGGATTATAATCCTAACAATCAACACATCCATATAATATAATAATTTCAGAAAATTATTCCTTCTATATAAAAATAGAAATTTGGGTAAAATTATTTCATTTACCCTCTTTAAAACAATACTGTGTCCAATCTTCTGTTCAAGTATTTACAAAATCTTATCGATATCGTGGCGTCCCACGATTCGATCAGAATTCATAAACCACTCAACAGACTAGCCAACACAATATAAAACAATTTTTATATCAACGAACAAATACGCTCTCTCGTATATATATACACTCAACTCATTCTAGGGTACTACGGACCCTATCTCTAATGAGCACATGCCACACAAGCCTAGGTGTTCGCTCAACCTAAGCTCTGATACCAACTGTAACGACCCGCAAATCCGTGCTATCTGAATTAACTAATAACACCACACGTCCAACCCAAATTGCACAGAAAAACAAATCATTATTAGAAAGAAGTTAGAGGATGAGAAATAGAAAGAAATATTAGAATAGAAGAAAACGAAGATCACAAACTCACAGCGGATCGAATAAAAATATATTTTATAACATAACTTTTGAAATACAAATCAGTAACCTTACATACATACCATCATCAGAGCACAATAGCCATTCTGGAACAGTTATAAACACCTGTTTCCAGATACAACCATAGTACACAGCAGAATATATGATAGTCTATCTCTAACTGGTGAAGCCTCCTGCTTCCAGCTCTTCCAAGTGAATCTGAAAAATCCCAACTACTTGACTGCCCGTACAAATTTGGGCACCCAAGAGTTTAGGGAAACAAACAAAATAAACTTTGGGTCAGTCATGGGACTGGTGTGAGTAAACTCCAACCACTTGTTTAACTTTCAAAACCCTCTTCGAAAGAAAAGATAATAGTAAGACCAGTCCACACATAAAGATGGACGGTATTTACCTTACTATAACCCAAAACACTTTGATACGAAAATCCAGTGATATTATAATAATGTCTACATCAAGTAAATAACCAAATAGCAGAACGCTTGCATCTCACGCTCCACATATATATTATAAAATCAAAAACCGCATGGCGCTTATTGCAGATTGGATTTCCAACATGACAAGGTATGGAACCACCTTCCGACTGTGTATCTCTATAGAGGAATACACTGGGTTCAACAAGAACATCTTGTAACCCGGCCCACACATGACCGACCACTCATTTCGCTTGAGTGTATCGAATGTATATCACCAGCGGTTGGGATCAGCAACCGCCTCCCGACTGGGACAGCATCGAATAGAATAAGAAATTAAATGAACCTCTAGATAGGTGATTATACCTTCTAATGGGTGCGACCCACATAGCCATGTTGCCTGTCCGATTTTTGTCCTTTCCCGGTTGTTGAGGCCTGAGGCTACGAATACTTACCATTCATTGATAGCACAATCACTTTGAATGCCACATTGTCAGATCCGTTAATCACTAGTTGAGTTTGCACAAATATTCTGGATGTTATGCTAAGGGAATAAATCCGTTGCAACCATATATATTTATACAGACCAACCCATTTGATCATTGGAAATACTCTGTCAGACATTCGTCCATTTACGTTCGTTCTGGGATTGAACGAAACCGAAGGCACTATTTCTATTTAAAAGAAAGAGTCCTTGCACTTTACTCCGTCTTCAATATATTCAGCATACTTGGTTCGCAACGCTTATGCCGATACGGAGTGGTTCTTCGGATAGTAATCCAACTGGTCTCTCCATATTGACAACGATGGTCAAAAACTTCGATAGTCTGTGATTTAACTATCGAATAAAAACAAGTGTTCATCCAAACATATCAAACAAATCACTGGGCTCTTTAATTAATATTTCATTAATTAAATCTCTTCTCCATTTCCTTATCAATATTTGTTACCCAAATATTTACAAGTATCGCCTCCTTTTATTTTCTATAGTTAGAAAATATTTTCGATTTTAATTGGAAAACATTCCAATCACTTATCTCTTCCACGAACTCATTTAGTTCTATACTTAGAAAACATTTGTTATTTTATTTCCAAGTTTATATTTATTTGGGTTAAAACGGATGTTGTGTAAAACATCGTTACGACAACCCAAATATATACATTCAACTAAATCTCTTCAAACGTTGATCTTCGAGACTGAGTTTTGCTATTTATCGGTTGTTAATGAAACCAATCAAGTTGGGGTATAATTACCTCTCAGACCTTGACTGAATAACATTCATAATGTCAAAACAGACAAGACTACTTACTCGAATAATCAATACTATACAAACCAATTATCTATTTTTAAAACACGTATACATTTCCCTTGTTATTTTTAACAAATCTAAGTTATAGTTTTCCTTCTTATTTCAAATATCCTATATTAAATTTGTTTCATTATCTAATTCTCTATATATATCGATATATGGATTTCTAGATATCAAATTTTCTTAAAAATATTCTAACTCCTTAAATTTTCAGAAAAATTCGCCATAACCTCCCCTGTATCGGGAGCATCGGGAAATTTCAAATAGCTTCCCGGTACCTTCTCATTTCAAAAAGAAAAAGCCAAGCGGCTTGCCGATACGGCGCATAAAATCTCATATATGAATTAAACATGTACCTTATTGTCGAGCACACTAATTATATACCTTCATCACTTTATCCCATAACTGTCTCCGGTATATCTATACCTGTACAATTCATTTCAACTTCATACACTCGTTTTGACTCAATTCGTTAAAGTAACTCTTTAACTAACTCTTTGCCCATTTCGCTTATATATATGAATATAACACGTTTCAATTATATTTCAACTTACTTATCAACTAATTGAATTCAAATTTTAATTTAAGTTCTATATTTGATTTCAAATATATGTTTACAATTCAAAAATTCAATTTCCAAAGTTCGACTTCAATTCACCACTCGGTTAACTAATTCTTCTTTGACTTAGTTAATTCTATTCAATAATCAAAAATATGATTATTGTTTCAAAAAACACTTTTCTTACTTCACTTGAGTTCACCTTTATGTTCTAACTCAAGACCATGTTTTTAAATGGAAATTCGGATTTTTATTTGCTTAAAAATCCCTATATTTATTATATAAAATTGTGACGATCCCAAAACCCCGTGGCACGGTGTTAAGGATAATCATTGGAATATAACACATTAATCATCATTAGCAGATCACAGATAATAGCATAAACAGAAAATAGAATAATTTACACACATATGACAGCGGAATCATATAGATAACATCACATCAGAGAAGCACAGTACAGGATACAACTTAGTGCATAATGATACATAATCAGTCACCATCGCCTGAGGCGGAATCATACATAAAGAGTACACAAAAGGAATATTAGTCTACATCGCCAGTAGCGGAATCATAATATAGATACAATAATGGCGGAGAAAATCCAAGTCAGCACGTTGTAGTCAAGCCTCGCCATGAGCCAAAAGGTGCGTCAGAAACCTGTAACTAGGCTGCCCGTGTGAAAATAAGGGCACCCGAGTTTGCAAGGTGAAACAAACTACGAGTCAGTCATGGGACTGGTATGAGAAATCCATTCAACTTATTAACAACAATAATAAGGCAAATCAAAGGACCAAGCCACTTTCGCGGAACGGGTTTACTCCAATGAGTGCTAGTGCATGAAATAAAGTAAATGATTAAATCAACGCAATGCTTTTTATAAAATGAAGCCATTATAAGACTCAGGTCCCATCACACAATGCAACGCAAGCCGGAGGATAGAGTTTTTACCTTATAATGGCCAAAGATGCTTCATACGGATAAAACAAAGGTGTTTGATATTATTACTAGTGTATATATGTTTCAAAAGCAAATTCAATCATAAATATCAATCCTAGGCGGCATAGCTACCATCTACTATGTCGCCGTACTAGTAATACAATCACATCCGCAGATTTCGTATAGGAAATTGGATTCCTTCATGAGTCGAGGAAAAAGGGCAAGCTCCTCTCCGATTCGAGACACTCTAGCAAATGTCCCAGGACCCCACTATGATCCTTGGATCTTCAGGGTCGGTCCTCTCTTACTTTTGAGGATTAGTTATTCCTGAACACACGTTTCCCGGTCCTTACAGACCTATATCGAGGCGCCTCGCATTCCAACAACCACACAGGTGAAAAGTATATATAATGTCAGGGCTGGTAGGTCACTGACACCACCTTAGCTAGAAAGAAACGTCGTGCTCTCCCTGCAGTCACTCTCCCGTTTTTGACTCATACCGAGGTGTGAGGCTCGCAAATTCACGTTATACACAAAGCTACGTCACACAGACCATGCTTTGATCATCCACCTCAAGACTTTGCTTTGCAACAGAAGCCTTGATCATATGCCACTTAGGCGTGCCACACAGGCAATCCACTCCATGCGACTGATTTCTGTCAATACATAACCTCTAAGCTCTTATGTCTTAGAGAAGGGCGTTAAGCAAGAGAATAAATTCTCCGCCGCCAAACAGATATATATTTAACAGAGATCAATCAACACAGAACAAAATCCAATGTCAGACACACAGTCCATTTACAAGTCCGTTCTGGGTCTGAACGAAACCGGAGGCACCAATTCCTCGCATATCCGTACAATCAACAATATGTTTGGACGGCTACTACTTCAATTCCTTCATGGTAGCTACTCCAATCACGAGCATCAGTAGCGCCCATCCATCCAACGTGGAGATCGTCGGTCTTCAGTCGTCTTCGACTCTTCGACTTCTCAACGTCGATCGATTATTTGAAATGAGATAAACTCGGCCTTTTCAAATAACCCACGTATATTTAGATTTTCAAACCAATTAATCACAGGGTTGAACTATTCAACATTCACATTTCAGTTATTTAGTTATAATTTTCACGTCAAATACATTCAACCATCACATATCAAGCAAACACAACAAAATTGGTTTATTTCCACTCTATATCGTCTATAGCACTTAATAACGATATATCGCCATTTTTATTTAATTTAAAACGGCCATATTTAATTAAATGACGTTTCAGGTCGTGTCGATGCACTGGCGCTGCTTTCCACTAATTTTGTTTTACACATATAGGAAAATCTAACCGTTGGATCTTCACAAATTTTACATCATTAGGAAGGTCTTTTCAAAACGAATCCAACGGTTCCAGTTTTGGGAAAATCCGACGGTCGGATCTTCCACACTAACCATTTGAAGTTACGATTTCAATTTACGAACTGCAGCGTCGTTATTCGATTTAATTTAATTATATTTATATATATATAAATATAATCGTTTCTGGTGCTGTTTTTCACTAATTTTGAATTAAACATTCCAGACAATCCAACCGTCGGATCTTAACAAAGTTGGTGCCGTTGGAAAGATATTTCCAAGGCGAACCCAACGGTTGAGGTTTCGGGAAAATCCAATGGTCGGATCTTCCGCACTAATCATTTGAAATCACGGTTTCAAAATATGAACTGCACGGCCACGTTTCGTTTTAATTATATTTATATTTATATATTTATATAAATATAGTTCATTCAATGATTTCCATATCGTTTTCACTTCAAATATTTTTCTAACACCTTAAAATTTTGGAAAATTTCGCCATAACCTCCCCTGCACCGGGAGCATCGGGAAATCGCAAATAGCGTTCCCGGTCCTTCTAATCTCAAAAAGAAAAAGAAAAAGCCAAGCGGCTAGCCAACAGGCTCATAAAATCATCACCCAAACAAAACAGTAAATGTGTACCTATTTGTCGGGCACAAAATTTTATTCCTCTTCTCTAGCCCCTTTTTTCTTTAACCTGTTCAATAGATATGCATGCACATATATACAATTTCTAACATTTATCATTTTCTATTCAACTTCATATTTGATTTGCTTTGGTTTAAAAACACCATTCATTCTAATATCGCATGCATAGGCTAAAATCATATCATTAGCTAGTTAATGTATATTTCAACTCATGCACGTTTATTCGAACAAGTGGATATTCTTAACACTTTATATTTCAAAAGATGATAATTTTGGCGAACTAAAATAGATTTCAACACACGACTATTTTATTTAATTCCTATGCATGTTAAAATTAATACTTCTATCACAAATATTTATTTCAACGTCCGCATCTCTTTAGCATGTCACACATATGATAAAAATGATATTTTTATCGTTTAAAATATTTATTCAACCAATGTATGGTTTCAACACTTCATAGTTTCAATAAAAATGTAATTTTTATCGTTCAATCTTTTTATTCAACACATGAACCTTTCCACTACACACACTTCTCAACAAATGAGTATTTCCACACATGGACAATTTATTTATGTTGTTCATATTAGAAAGATGGGATTTTTATGATTGAAATTATTTATATAAGGCATATATTTTTCATACTTCATATATATATAAAAATATGATTTTTGTTGTTTAAACACTTCACTCATCCACGAATGAATTTTATTTTCACACAACACTTTTCAACACATGAATATTTCCACACATGGACATAGTTTCAATATACGGCTTTAATTTCTATGCATGCAAATAATTTCAACATATGAAAATAATTCTAACACACAAAGATTATTCAAAATTTTGGCAGCATAACGGCAGGGTAGTTAAAACCGGCACCGTCCCTAGTACGGCTCCTCGCTCTACCTTAAAACCTCGCGGTTTTTGACAATGGGGATCATGCATCTAATTCGCACGCAGGCGGCATGTTTATATTTATTTCATTTCCACAAACTAATCCTATGTGGTTTCAACCAAATATTTTCCAATCACAAACGGGTATTTTTCAACCACAATCAATTCAATATCAACCACAAACAATCCCAAACAACAATTTGCCGTCAACCAATTTTCACAACAATTTCAACCAATAAATATCGTCCATGGTTTGTGGACGAGGGGGCGTATATATATATATAAATATTTATATATAGCAATTCACTTTTATTTCCACACATATATATATATATATATAAAAAGAAATTGAAGAGTGAGAAATTCTCACCAATAGCTATCCAATAACACGACTCTTCCTTTATGGAAATCTTTGTCTATTTCGTCTTCTTGCCGCTTTCGTTGCCCGTATTCTCTACATAGGTAAAAATCGAATTTTTACTATGTTATTCAATATATAAGGATCATATTCTAAAAACAAAGTGTTAGACCCAAAAGTGGTTCTAACACCCAAATTGATTTGAAACAAGATAAAATGAGATAAAAATAAAAATGAACACGCAAGATTTATAGTGGTTCGGCGAACAAATGCCTACGTCCACTTATTCTTCACTATATTCAATAATTTTGTTGCAAATACAATGAAAGATTCACTCACAACTCACTTTTGTTCACTCAATTGACTAAAACAAGAAATAAAAGATGATTTGGATTTTCCGGGAGTAATGGAGTTCGGATGATGGAGGTGATTGAATTCCTTTTAGTGCTGAAAAAAGGATCCTTCTCTTTGTCTCCAGATGGGGTATTTATAGGTGTGAATTTGCTTGGGACTTGATCCGGGTCGGGCCACGTGTCATCCATCGCACTCTCTTCGGGTTCGGATGAACTATCAGGTTGACAACGCATCAAAGGGAAGGACGTTAGGGGTAGGAATTAGTCATAGCCGGTCCGGTTCTCCAGGCGATTTTACAGGAGATTAACATGGGTCATGGGTGCGGGTCGGAGATATGCAGGTAAGGGGTTCGGATCGGGATACCCGATCCGAGCCGGATTGGTTTGGGTGTCTCTCCTTCTCTAACCTATTCCGCTCCGCTCCAGTGCTGTGGCAAGCAGATGGCTTTCCGATCCATTCGAGATTTAGTTGCCTTCCGATCCGCTTGGATATGCCTTACCAATCTATCCAGTAAGAGATCACCGATCCGAACAAAGAACTCTATCCGATCCGAACCAATATGCTGCTCTAATCCGATCCGAACAGAGGACCCTATCCGATCCGAACAACTGCAGCTATCAATCTGAATTGTAGTGTTTTCCTTCAATCCGAACCGAAGCCTTATAATTAAAAATACCCTTCAATGTTTGGTTTCTCGACTTTGTGTTGCCTAGTTCACAAAGTAGGCTAACATTTTGCCCCCTCAAAGGATGCTTCTGTTGTATACGAAGCGTGCTTTGATGTCGTTCGAAATGCTAGTCCTTGAATCGGAACGGTCAGGAGGAATGCATAGATTTCTATTCGGTTCGGTGTCTGACTTAAGCACATTTTCTTCATTTCTGAACAAGTTTGGGAATTTTTCTCGACACATAGTGCTTCTCTCGGGTATGCCCTTCTTTTATCTCTCGTTTGAACTCAATTCGAGTCGGGTGCTAAATTAATATGTGAAGTTTATTCGGTTCGGATTCCGATCCGATGCGTTTTCGTGGATTTGGTTCTTGGACGTTGGGCCTTCAGGCAGAGTTGTGCTACTGGGCCTTCACTCCGGTCCGAGCGGGTGAGAAAGAATTGGAATACGAGGAGTCAACATCACCCCCTATATAAATCCGCCACTGTCTTCCTTCTTTCCTTCTTCTTTTCTGCTGCCGCTCCCAACCCTAGTATTGTAAACGTCAGAAACTCCAATATTCTGAAACTATTCCTTGTAGATTTCTCAAATCGAACATATAGGTAGCTTTTTTAATCTCGAATAACTTCGTTGTAACTGTTCTTGATTTCAATTCGTGGTTGATTGGGATGGTTTAGCCACGGGGCTTTGCTCGAGCTCCACGTCGTTGCTGGTGGATCCGCCATCACTTCGAGGCATTGCGAGGCTGGAGAGGGCAAATATTTGTCCTGAACGGTAGTTTTGGTGATAGAACGGATTTGTTTGTGAGTAGGAGGGAAAGGGGAAGAAGATGAAGAAAAGAGTGTGATGACAAATTGGTTCGGGTAGAAGACGAAGGAGCAAAAAGGAAGGAGAAGGAAAGGGGATCGGTTCGGGTTGCATACTTTAGAAAGACGGGAAGGGAGGAAAATGTCGGTTCGGGTCGGAGAAGAGAATGGGATAAGAGGTTGAAATGAATGGACCGGTTAAGTGGCGCTGGTTCGGCTCGGATCAGGTCACCCGATCCGATCAGATCAGTCCTGCTTCCGAACCCATTGTTTCCCTTGTCTTGTACTAACCTTGCTTTAATGAAGCACCCGAACCGACTGTTATCTGTATTTGTATTGAGCCAGTTATCATATGCATATCCGAACCGAACCGAACGTATCAAACTCGGCCCATAAAGACTACCCAACTAATTCAACTAACATTTACTCTAGACGATAACTTCGCGGACAGTTAGGATAGTGCCCTGTGAACATAAACGAGAATTAAGAAAAACTCTGACTATCACCTTCTCTTTAAAGCTTCGTCTTACATTGCTGTACTTTTATTTTGCATTTCCCACATTTGCTGCACACACTTTAGTTCACACACATACACAAGAGGGGGACACGGGATAATTTACTCTAATCCGTGCTATTGCTTCTTCAATAGTTTCATGACAATGAGGCCCAGACGCTCTTCCCGTCTAGCTGAGAGGAAAGAAGCTCCGGAAACTTCTAGCAAAATCACCCTTGAGGATATATCTTCTTCGTCCGATCCGGAATGGGACAGTGAGGGTCCGGATTACGGAGTTGGTCATCGGGAAAGCGACGAAATGTCTTCAGAAAATGAAGTTTCCCTGGGCTTTGAGGAGGAAGGAGGGATTGGTGACAATCGAGCACCCGATGAATTTGACTCATCCATTATATTGGAGTCACCTCCAGATTCCGTAGAATCGACAATCGACAACGACCGACTTGTTCGAATTTGCTTGAAGTATGGAATAATGAAAAGGGACACCCTAGTGCCCTCACGCTCTGACCGTCCCCATAACCCTCCAGAAGGATATATGACGGTCACTCGACTAATGTGCATGGTCGGCGCCATTCCTCCATTCTCTCCTTTCATCGTTGATTTCTTAAGACAAATGCGGATTGCCCCCATGCAGTTGCATCCCAATTCATATGCCTATTTGCATACCTTATTCATAGCATATCGTGAAATTCTAGGCTTAGAGCTCACGTTCGATGATGTTCATTTCTTCTATAATTTCAAACATCGGACTAGAGAAACTCCATCTTTCTGTTACTTTGAATCGGTCCCAAAAAGGAAGATAATCTCTACACCGTTTAAAGCTGGAGATTCCAGACTAGAGTGGTTCTATATAAAGCAACAGTCTGGATGCGCCAGGAGATGGACAAAATCAAGTAAAGCATTGATTTTCTGAACCCGGACTCTATACACTTGAATCATCACCCAGACCTGTTTTCCTTTTTATTTGCAGTTGACAATCCCAAACAGATATCAGATCAGGTGTTCTTTGATCGAATGCACCGACTTCTTAATGGTGATCAAAAATTCCTGACTATCGACGAGGTCCTTAAAGATGAATATCTTCATTTTCACGGGCTGCTATCCGTTTTCCGTAGCATCGGTCATGGGACGGTCCCTTATGCATACATTCCTCCAGTGGAAACAGTTCCAGAGATAGGAGAGGGCTCGGGAATTCCTACAGCTCCTCTTCAAACTTCTCCTTCTCCCTCTTCCACACAAGATGATGAACTGGCTAATCTGGCCGCAAAACATCGTGAAGGGTATATTGCCCCCGAGGAAACTACTTCTCCAGACAAGTCAAAATCTTCCCAAGAGTCGCCACTTCACGCTTCCGAAGGGGATGTTCCTAGCACTGACGAACACATATTTCAGGGTTTGGGGGATCTCCCCTTACCTGAGACTATATATACTTCAGAGGATTTCAGGAAGGACCCTTTAGTCTTCACTTCTTCTGAAGAAACTACTCCTGCTAAGGCCAAAGAGCCTGCCCGCACCAGTCTAGCTTCAGACTCGGGTTGGTTGGGGGGGCACACACCACTTAGGATGCACTTTACACCACAGCATTAGCATTCATTGCACTTCTTTCTCCATGAACCCATTGATTCTAAACTTCGTTTATTTTATCGTGCAGGTACAATGTCTCGATCCTATTATGATATAAGAAAGCTTCGTCGCAGCATGTCCAATCCTCCTCAGGATGTCGAGTATGATCGCCGGGATGACCGTGGTAGGGAGGAAAGAAGACCCTATGATCCCTATCGATCTCGGCCCTCACGCTCCCGCTCACCAGTTCGACCGGAACAAGAGAAATACAAGAGCTATCAAGGTCGTAGGGAGGAGGATAGACCACCATCCAGGGATTCCACTTCCTCCCATGAAAAGCGGAGTAGGGAGAAAACTCCTCCAAAGGAAACTGGGTCTCGAGGTAAGCAAAAAGTCCCTGCTACTAAACGACCTAGGACAGACAAGGGTTCTACAGAAACTTCTTCAGGAAGGGACACCGAACTAACAATCCTCGCTCCTCCTCCACCAGATGCGGGAACCGCAGTAAAGCTGGCATATTTAAAGGAGCAATTTCCCGAGCACTACTTCGAGACTCTGACCTTTCTACCTACCCTTGAACCTATTTCGTCTAATTGGGCAGATGCGGCCAAAGCAAAGATTGATTTGGTGGAAAAACAATATACCGAGATGTTCAAGTATTCCCGCACTCTTTCTAGAATCATCCGCACTCTAATGACAAATGCTAACTCAATGCAAAAGACCGCAGAGGAGGATGCTAAAGCCTTAAAAACCTTAGGAAAAAACTTAGAAGACACTCAAGCTCAACTAGCTGTTGCTCAAAAGAACGCTTCTAACTTCAAACAACAGTTTGAGGACATGCAAAAGCGCTATCATGACTTGCTTGAATCCCACACTCAAGAGCGTTCCGAGTTGAAGAAGCAGGCTGACGAGGCCAAATCAGAGGCTGCTAAGACACGTCTTGCTTATGCTGAGCTTGAGCAGAAAAACGCCGAGTTAGCGAAGAGGAATGCTGAATTAGAAAAGAAGAACGCTGACTTGGCTTCAAAATTGTTGGAGGCAGAGAACAGGGCTGCCCTGGCTGAGGGCAATGTGGAGTGCGCTATTAAATCTGCGGAGGAAACCCGCAAGCAACTATCAGAGGCGAAGGCTGATATTCAGGGCTTCGGCGAGCTAATGATTGAATTCTTCGCGCACATTATTCGTCGTCGAAACATTTCTTGGATCGAGGACTATCCATCCACTCTGGTTCAAGTGTGGAATCAAATCGTTGAGTGGGAAAAAGAAGAACTTAAGGTCGATTCCCTTGATGAAGATAAGCTGATGGAGAAATATTTGAGAGACGACGAACCGGAGCGCCTAGCTGAAGGGCGCCGTCTAATTGCTGAGGCCATGGAAGAAGAGAGGCGGAAGTCTAAACAGAAAACCATTCCCGAAGCTGGCTCCTCTTCTTCTGCTCCTGCAACTCCCGAAGTATAAGGGTATGATCCCAAAAACCCGGGAATTCCCCGGACAACTTTGCTATCTCCCATTCCTGAAATAACTCCAGAGGTAGTAGTCACCCCCGCTGAAAAGTCTTCAGAAGGTATTCCTATCTTTTCTCCTCAATTTGCCAAGGCTACTACTACCTTTGGCTACATGATTGAACATTCGATGAGAAATCCTTTGCTCTCGCCTGAGTTGATAACCGATGTTTCTCATTCTGTAGGCGTTGAATCATCTGCAAAGACAGATGCAGCTCAAGGAGCTGTTGCTGGGACGGAGCCCGCTGATAGGGTCAAAGAAGGGGAAGACAAGGCTGCTTCCACAGACCTGGGGGAAAGAATTGAGCCAACTAAGGTCACTACTCCCCATGATGAAGAAATGATTGCAGCTTTAAAAGACGACGGAGGAGACGAGGGGCATGATGAGGAACCGGAGGTTGCAATAACTGGGGAGTCGAAAAGCGCCGATGACGTTACCCTGGCGGCCATGAAGACCGATCAAGACAAGCGCTTGCAATTAAAGGCCGAAGAACTAGACCCTGAGGTCCTCAAGCCCCTCGCTGTTGTGGATGCAGGTTCAAGGTTAGTTGTTAAGCTCTCAACTAGATCTATTACCGAAGAACTTGCTAAAAAATCTTCTCTTGATTCCAGTGCCCCGCCCTCTGGGAAGAAGTCTACTGGCTCCAGTACCACCTCTTCAGGGAAAAAGAAATCAAAACGAATCTTGACTGAAGCCGAGAAGGAAGCAAAGGATGCGGAAAAAGCTGCCAAGAAATCGAAGGCTCATCCCAAACCCAAATAATGGGTTCCACTGTGTCTTTTTAGCATCTTTGTAAACCAATAAGTGCTGCTACAACAGCAGCTTCCGCACTTTCTTTTTTAGCTATTTCCCTGTACAAATTCGTTCATTTGTGAATAAAAATAATTCACTTTTTGCAATGTTTATTTGTTAGCAGTTCTGCACTTATGTAAAAATGCATGTCTATAGTTATGAAACAAAGCTGTGGAGGGGGGAAATATGTGTATGCATATGTGTCCCCAGTCAATTTCCATAAGTTATTCAATGCTTAACCATGCAATCTGAATGCTCCCAATTCTCTAATGGGATGGCATTTCCTGTGTTGTTAATACCTGTTGTTTTTCCCGGCATTTCTTTTATGCTCTCTCTCTTTCTCTTGAGAGTTAGAGTTCGAGCTTAGTCATCTATTCATTCCCCGGTCTCTCAACGGGAAAAGATTTCTTTCTCGGCGCTCGGTCGGAGACGCCTTTATACTCTCTTTCTCTCTGGAAAGTTAGAGTTCGGAGTAGAATCTCTTTCTCAGCGCTCAGTCGGAGACGCTTTTATACTCTTTCTCTTTCTCTGGAGAGTTAGAGTTAAGAATAGAATTTCTTCTTCAGCGCTCAGTCTAAGACGCTTTTATACTCTCTCTCTTTCTCTGGAGAGTTAGAGTTAAGGATAGAATTTCTTTTTCAGCGCGCAGTCTGAGACGCTTTTATGCTCTCTCTCTTTCTCTGGAGAGTTAGAGTTAAGAATGTCGTTTTCTCATTCTTTTACGTCTTATTGCACAAATAATCATTGTGCTTCTTTTTATGTCCAAACTGTTTTCAACCTTTTTTAGGCTCTGAGTTATCCTATATTTTATAATCACAACAGAACAACTAATGAATGTAAATGCATAAAAGTAAATAACACACAATATTTTTATAGTGGTTCAGCTAAGTCGTAGCCTACATCCACTTTATAGTCCTTTATTCATATCATCAGGTTCTCCCAAGGCAAGGCATGTCTTGTTACAGAATTCACAGTAAAAATAACAAAAAATATAGCATTTCTAATCCAAATACCGCATTAAGTGCTGGGCATTCCATGCTAGAGGAACTTCTTCGCCATCTACGGTCGTTAACTTGAAGGTTCCTTTTTCAAGTTTCCGTTGGATGACAAAGGGTCCTTCCCATTTTGGGCCGAGGTGAGGAAGGGATGGAAAAACTCTCTTTAGCACCAAATCTCCTGGTTCAAAAGTTCTGAGGCGAACTTTTTTGTCATAATAGCGTGCTATCTGACGCCGATGTCTTGCTGCACGCAAGTCTGCTTTGTCCCTTTTCTCTTCGACTTCATCAAGAGACTCAAGTAAAAGTGCTCGATTCGTCATCGGGTCATAATACGTCACCCTGTGGGAAGGAACTTCCAGTTCAACTGGAATTACTGCTTCTGAGCCAAAGGAGAGAGAGAAAGGGGTATGACCGGTAGCCGTTTTAAATGTCGTTCGATATGCCCACAAAGCTAGGGGCAATTCGTCAACCCACCTTGCCTTTGCACGCTCCAACCGTTTCTTGAGGATGGATTTTATAACTTTGTTTACTGCCTCTACTTGCCCATTCGATTGTGGATAGGCAACTACAGTATATCGTTTGTCTATCTTATATTTCTGGCAAAAATTTCTGAATTCAGTGCTATCAAATTGGGTCCCGTTGTCAGTAACAATCGTCCTTGGGATCCCGAATCGGCATATAATATTTCTGACCACAAAACTTATCACCTTTCTTGTGGTGATCTTAGTCAAGGGCTCAGCTTCCACCCACTTTGTGAAATAATCCACGGCTACTATTGCATACTTAGCCCCTCCTTTAGCAATCGGTAAAACTCCAATGATATCAATTCCCCATGTGGCGAATGGCCAAGGACTCACCATCGATTTAAGCTGGGTTGACGGTGCCCTGGGGATTTTGGCGAATCTCTGGCACTTATCGCAGCGTCGTGAATAATCAGCTGCATCTTTGTTGATCGTAGGCCAGAAGTATCCGTACCGCAATATTTTCTTTGCTAAAGTTTGACCTCCTGTATGATCTCCACACTCACCTTCGTGCACTTCTCTTAGTACACGCTTGATGTCGTCGTGTGCGATACATCGTAACAAGGGCATAGAAAATCCTTGTCTATAGAGAGTATTGTCTTGTATAACATATCTGGTAGCTTTGCGAATTACAGCTCTTTTCTCACTCTTCTTCGATGGGAGTGTCCCATTCTTAAGAAAATTCTTAATTGGAGTCATCCATGACTCCTTTTCTGGTTCCGCTTCAAGAGCGAATTCAATTTCCATTGACTCAAAGCTTGGCGATTCCAACGTTTCAATTGGAATTACCTCAGTCCCTTCTGGATTGTCAGAACTAGCCAGTTTTGCCAGCCTATCCGCTTTCTGGTTCTCAACTCTGGGAATATGCGTTATGTTGTACCGCTCTAAGCTATTCAATAGCTCTTTCACTTTCTTGAGGTAGGCGATAAGTCGAGGTCCTCGAGCCGCGAATTCCTCTCGCACTTGGCAAACAACAATCTTAGAGTCACAAAATATGTCCATCATTTTTATTCCGAGGTCTTTAGCAAGTTTCAGCCCGGCAATCAGGGCTTCATACTCAGAGTCATTGTTAGTTGCCGAAAATTCTAATCGCAGGGCATAATATAACGACCGTCCCTCGGGAGTGACTAAGACAATTCCAGCTCCGGACCTTCGGTCATTTTTAGCTCCATCTGTATATAATTTCCACGGATTCATCTCTAGCTTATCCTCGGATTTGACCACTCGGTCATTGATTATTTCCTCCTCTGGAATGGTGAACTCCGCAATAAAATCTGCTAGAGCTTGCCCCCTGATCAACTTTCTTGGTTGAAAATTCAAATCAAACTGGCTTAGTTCTATGTTCCATTTGATCAACCTTCCCGATGCTTCGGGTCTCTGCAACACCTGTCTCAACGGCTGGTCGGTGTATATGGTTATCGGATGGGCTTGAAAGTAGTGACGAAGTTTTCGGGATGCGATCAGGAGGCTGTAAGCAAGCTTCTCAATCTTTGGGTAGTTGCGCTCTACCGCTACTAATTTCTTACTCACATAGTACACTGGCCTTTGTACTTTGTCTTCTTCTCGAACCAGGGCTGTGCTGACAGCGTGAGCCGAGACTGCTAGATAAACAAATAATTCTTCGTGATCTACGGGCTTTGATAAGATTGGCGGTTTCTCTAACAGCTCTAACAGATTTTGAAAGGCCTCAACACAATCGGGAGTTCACTGGAAGTTCTTCTTTCCCCTTTTTATCAAATCAAAAAACGGAACACACTTATCTGTGGCTTTTGAGATAAATCTACTCAACGCCGCTACTTTCCCTGCCAGACTTTGGACGTCTTTAATTCTCCTTGGTTCTTCGATGTTTCTAATCGCTGCTATCTGGCTAGGGTTGATCTCAATTCCTCGAGAACTCACAATGAAGCCAAGGAACTTCCCCGACGCCACTCCAAATGAACATTTTAAAGGATTCAACTTCATACGGTATTTTCGCAAGATACCAAACATTTCCGCTAAGTCTTGCGTATGATTGGAAGACTGCTTTGATTTGACAAGCATATCATCCACATAAACTTCCATAGTTTTTCCTATTTGATCATAAAACATTCTATTTACCAAGCGCTGATAAGTAGCTCCAGCGTTTTTTAATCCGAATGGCATTACAACATAACAATATAGCCCCAAATTCGTAATGAAACTCGTATGCTCTTGGTCTGGTACATGCATAGGAATTTGGTTGTATCCAGAGTATGCATCCATGAAAGAGAGAAGTTCATGACCTGCTGTCGAGTCTACAAGCTGGTCAATCCTGGGAAGTGGGAAACTATCTTTTGGGCAAGCCTTATTTAAATCTGAAAAGTCAATACAAGTTCGCCACTTTCCGTTTGGCTTCTTTACCAAGACGGGATTCGATATCCAGTCGGGATAAGTCGAATCTCGAATAAATCCATTTTGCTTCAATTTCTCTACTTTCTCTTTGAGAGCAGCCGACCTCTCTGGGCTCAGCATGCGTCTCTTTTGCTTCACAGGCGGATGCTTCGGATTTACATTCAATTTGTGACTGATAATGGAAGGTGATATCCCACACATGTCAGCATGGGTCCAGGCGAACACATCTAAGTTTGCCTTCAAGAAGTCCGTCAGTTCTTCAGCACGACGTGGATCCAATTGGGAACCAATCTTCAAAACTTTCGTCGGATCAGCTTTATCAACAGGAATTTCCACTGTCGCTTCATTAGGAGTTGCATTCCTAGCCTCTGGTTCCTCGTCTTTTCTAGGATCCAGGTCTTCAGGCGTTCCTTTGGGCAACTCCCTCGGGTTCCATCTCTCTAATTGCTATGCCGAGTCCCCCTTTGAGGGAGATGAGGCATCCTTACTCTCAGCATTAACTCCTTTCATCAACATCTTCAGTTCGGCCACATAGCAGGCCCGTCCAGAAACCTGATCTCCTCTTATTACTCCAGTCCCGGCTTCGGTTGGGAACTTTAGTAACAAACACCAAGGGGCGATGCAAACTCTAAATTCAGCGAGGGCAGGTCTCCCTAAAAATGCGTTATATGGCGAATCTACGTCCAATACTACGAACTGAAGCATTCGCACTCTTCTACGTTCTCCTTGCCCTAGGGTCACGGGCAACTCTATATATCCCATGGGAGCTGTCGTCGCTCCGTTGAAGCCTCTAATCCATCCTTCACAAGGTTTCAGATCTTCGGGCTCAAGCTTCATCTGATCAAATGACTTCTTGAACAAAATATTAACGGAACTTCCGTTGTCTACTAATACCTTATGGACCAAGGCCGGCCCAATGGTGGTAGTAATAACCAACGGATCATTGGTGGGAGATTGTATCCCCGTGTTGTCTCGGCTGCGAAATACCACGTCGTCGAACATGGTTTTTTGTTGTTTTATGGGGGTGACATCTTCCAAATCATCACCTTCATTCACATCTAGATGCTTGGAAGCATTCACATATTGGTCCATTGACCTAAAACTTCGGATTGCCGGGTGAGGTCCGCCTACTATGGAGTTGATGACAATCCCTTTACCTTTCTGCTGCGTGGTAGGCTTAGGAGCAGGTAGGATCTGTTTTGGAGCCTGCTCTCCTTGCCCCCTGTCCCTCGGGGTAACCTTGTACTCATCCAACTTTCCTTCACGCAGCAGCTTTTCAATTACATCCCTCAAATGCCGACATTCATTGGTCTAATGTCCATGTGTTCCGTGAAACAAGCAAAATTTCCCTGTCGCCATTTCTTTCTCGGTCGAATCACGAGGTGGCGGTCTTTTG
Organism: Allium sativum; assembly: GCA_030737875.1. Classification (NCBI taxonomy): domain Eukaryota; kingdom Viridiplantae; phylum Streptophyta; class Magnoliopsida; order Asparagales; family Amaryllidaceae; genus Allium; species Allium sativum. Next base: position 340,839,859 of record CM060912.1, read on the forward strand.
TACTGCAACACATTGTACGTATCCAGGTAAATATTTTCCAGGGTGTCATTCAATGGTGTATAGTTCTCGTAGTTCTGGAATCGGGGCCTTTTGTTAGGGTCGCTTCCCCTATTTCTGTTTCTCCTGTTACCGTTCGAATTACGGTTGTTGTTGTTTCCCCCATTTCCAGTATTGCTGTTTCCACCCTTGTTTCCTACATTTACTTCAACCTTGCAAGAACTTTCCCCAGACTGCTTCACGGCAATATTACTCTGCACATTCTCCTTTGAAGCTGTCTCAGACTTTCTCTTTCGGTTTGCCCTGGCCTCCTCTCGTCTTAAATAAATATCGGCTTTTTCGTAGAATATCGCCCTTGTGGGGGGTGTCTTCCCAGAAAGGTAGTCTCCAAACTCAGATTCAGGATCAACTCCTTCCTTCAATGCCATCAGAATAGTGGGCTCATGCGGGTCACTGACCTCAGTTACAGCTTGGTTAAAACGATCTAGATATGCCCTTAAAGACTCTCCCGGTGCCTGTTTGATTCTCGACAATTCAATAACACTCTTGGACTTTCGGGCATGTAGTCGGAACTGGTTCATGAAACGCTCGCTTAGTTCTTTGTAATTAGAAATTGAACGAGGAAGAAGTCGGGTAAACCAGAATAATGCCACATCCTCTAGGTAGATTGGGAATGCTTTGCACTTCACTTCATCAGGGGCAGCAGCGGCATTCATGAGCCACGAATACCGCATCAAATGCTGTCCTGGATCAGTCCTTCCGTTATATTTGTCCATCTGTGGCAAATTAAAGCGTCGGGGAAACTGGAAGTCGAGGATATCGTCAGTGAACGGAGTATGGCTTCGCTCAATGCCATAGTCTTCATTTGTATAATTCCGGCTCTCGGACATAATTCGGCGAACCATTGTCTGTACATCAGCACTAGTTAGGGGCTGCTCAGGTTCCCTGTCCCTAGTATCCGAGTTCCTTCTGGGCTCTTTCTCAGGAGATGCCCTTCTTCTCCGAGCTGCTTCTGCTCGATTCCGTTCCCTGCGTTCCCGGTCGATCTCGGGAAGAGGGGACTGGAGTCTTTGCCCCCGAGTGGGGTCATCGTTTCCTAATGCTCGTGCGAGATCCTCGCGAGATCCCAAAGATCCAAATGTTAGCTGCTCCACATTCTGAGGTCGTTCGAGTGGCCTCCGTTCACGGGGCATCTCTTCCTCGGAAGATGAAGATTGATCTACTGGTGTGTGACGAACCGGTGATGGAGTCCGTTGCCGACGGAGTTCGCTAATCTCCCGACTCATGAGCCTCATATTTTCCTGCATCATGAGATTAGTGCGCTCATGAACTCTCATAGCTTCCCTCGTGCTCTCAAGCACATCAAGCAAGCGCGAGAAATCTCCTCGAGTGATGGGCGCAGACGGATTGACCTGATCACCAACCCTGGCAGCTGGAATTGGAGCATTCGTAGGGACTCGAGTAGAGGTTCCAGCTTCACCAAGCATCGGGTCGGATCGGAGGTAGGAAGTCGGATCGGATCGGAGCTGGGGTGCCTGGTCGGATCGAAGCGCAGCAGGCAGTTCGGGTCGGTTCAGATTGGGGGAATGCACTGCTTCAGAGTCTCCTACCCGGATCGGATCGGAGCTCTCCCCCTGCTGGCGGCTCGGATTTCCTGCATTGATTCTTCCTACTGCTGAACTCTGCCCCCGAGACCTTGTTACAACAGCATTTTGCTGATCTTCGCCAGCTCCATTTCCTCGAAAAGACTGAACTTCCTTGCCTTTTCCTTTGGCCATGAGTTTTCGACAATTACTTCAACGAATGTAAGAAAGCGGAGAAACTAAAGGATTCACTTCTTTGAACTCAACGGTCCAAAAAGTAGAAAGAGATCCCGGAAAATAAAGAATTTAGATGAGGGTTCTCAGTGAAAGCACCAAAATGTTAGACCCAAAAGTGGTTCTAATACCCAAATTGATTTGAAACAAGATAAAATGAGATAAAAATAAAAATGAACACGCAAGATTTATAGTGGTTCGGCGAACAAATGCCTACGTCCACTTATTCTTCACTATATTCAATAATTTTGTTGCAAATACAATGAAAGATTCACTCACAACTCACTTTTGTTCACTCAATTGACTAAAACAAGAAATAAAAGATGATTTGGATTTTCCGGGAGTAATGGAGTTCGGATGATGGAGGTGATTGAATTCCTTTTAGTGCTGAAAAAAGGATCCTTCTCTTTGTCTCCAGATGGGGTATTTATAGGTGTGAATTTGCTTGGGACTTGATCCGGGTCGGGCCACGTGTCATCCATCGCACTCTCTTCGGGTTCGGATGAACTATCAGGTTGACAACGCATCAAAGGGAAGGACGTTAGGGGTAGGAATTAGTCATAGCCGGTCCGGTTCTCCAGGCGATTTTACAGGAGATTAACATGGGTCATGGGTGCGGGTCGGAGATATGCAGGTAAGGGGTTCGGATCGGGATACCCGATCCGAGCCGGATTGGTTTGGGTGTCTCTCCTTCTCTAACCTATTCCGCTCCGCTCCAGTGCTGTGGCAAGCAGATGGCTTTCCGATCCATTCGAGATTTAGTTGCCTTCCGATCCGCTTGGATATGCCTTACCAATCTATCCAGTAAGAGATCACCGATCCGAACAAAGAACTCTATCCGATCCGAACCAATATGCTGCTCTAATCCGATCCGAACAGAGGACCCTATCCGATCCGAACAACTGCAGCTATCAATCTGAATTGTAGTGTTTTCCTTCAATCCGAACCGAAGCCTTATAATTAAAAATACCCTTCAATGTTTGGTTTCTCGACTTTGTGTTGCCTAGTTCACAAAGTAGGCTAACACAAAGATTATATTTTTAATATTCCTATGATGTAAAAATTATATTTTTATTGCTTTAAAAATATAAGAATCATATCTTACTTCTTCTACTTAACAAAAATTCCGTCTTTTCTCTTTTTAAAAATATGATTTTTTTTTTGCAAGTTCAAATCTTTTTCTTTTAAAAGATTAAACCTTTTTCTATTTCAAAGTTTAAACCTTTAAAATAAAATCAGTTTTTAATATTCTTAAAAATTCAGTTTTAAATCTTTAAAAATTCAGTTTATATATCTTAAACAAATCAGTTTTTAATATTCTTAAAAATTCAGTTTTTAGCAAAACAAAAATAAAAATAAAAATAAAATAACCTAAATTCTTACCGTAGCCTGCGAAGGGGAGGGAAGAAGAAGGAGGCGTCGGCGGCTTCGTGGTGGTGGTGCTCGGTGGTTTCGGCGTCGAGGTAAGGGGGGGCTGCTTCGATTTGCGTCGCGAGGGGTTCGAGGTGAAGGCGCTGGGAGGAGGAGGTCGGACGGAGGGGGGCGTCGGCGATGATATCTTCGTCGGCGGCGATGTCTTGAGGGGGGCGGCGGCGATAGGTTTAGGTTTTCCTTTTTTTTTTCGTTTCTGGTTAATGAATCGGGGGGGGGGGGGGGCAAGAAGAAGAAAAGGAGGGAAATAATATATTTTTTTTAATTATTTAATTTTTGCAAAAAGGTTGACTTTTACATACGACCTCGAAACGAGGCCTACCGCCTGTCGTCCATAGCGTTTTACCCCCATTCCGAACACAATGGGATATGTATCGTAAGATGATTTGATCGTTACAATCAGTTTCCGTTGGATTTACATCTAAATCCTTATATTGAATTTTAAACGTACATTTCAAATTACCGGGGTCACATACTAACTAGAAAAATTCCAGGAAAATATTTTCTAGTTTCGTATTGACGATACGGTCCTAACAAAACTAGTTTCGTCGAATTCTGAGACCGTTTGAAAAATGGCCAATTTCCAGTCGATTAAATTCAACAGAAACTGGTCAAACGCGTTTTCTTTTGCCACACTCACATATTGATTCGAAAAATTATGAAATTTGAAACCTAGCAATAGTTTGACATCTCGAACCCAACAAAAGTGGTTTCGTCGAATTCCGAGGCCATATGCAAAATATCAATTTTCCAGGCCTATATATTCTATATACTAACTCTTCTGAAAATTCATTCGGCCATAACTTTTGATTCCCGTTATGAAACTTCGATTTTTCAGATTCGTTAGAAAGGTATTGACTAACAGACTTAAATATTTTTGGTCTCACTTAAATCCGTTATATTTTCCACCCTACACAGTCGGTCAAAGTTTGAATTCAAATTTTCAAACTGACTCACTATTTCTAATTCACTAATTTATTGAAATATTCTATTTCAATGGTTCAAATTGCTTTGAAATAATCAATTTAAAAATTTTAAATTGGCTCGTATTTTCCGGGTTATTACAATCTCCCCTACTTAAAATTTTCGTCCTCGAAAAGGAAACAACAGTAAAGTAGGAAATAAAATGTAAATGCAAAGTATGGTAAAGGTACCTTGCACCGGAGTTAGTCAGAGATATCCACTTTGCATTTGGGGTAAGCTTGCTTAATGCTTTCCTCAGTTTCCCAAGTACAGTCTCTAGGATCACTGCTCCACTGCACTTTAACTAAATAAACTTTTTTGCTTCTGAGTTCTGTAGTTTCTTTGCCAACAATTTTTAATGGCTCTCTTCTGAGTGCTAATTCTGGAGTTATCTCCACATCCTGTTGCGCTGCTTCTTCTACAACAAGATCCGGATCATGCACATGTCTCCTAAGTTGAGATACGTGAAATACATTGTGCACTCCAGGCAACCAATCTGGCAATTGAACCCTATAAGCAAGAGTTCCAATTCGCTCAAGTATAGGAAAGGGACCAATAAATCTCGGTGCCAACTTCCCAGTCTTACCAAATCTGATTACTCCTCTCATCGGAGAAACCTTTAAATAAACATGATCACCAACAGCAAATGTCAAATCTCTCCTTCTAGAGTCTGCATAACTTTTCTGTCGGCTTTGGGCGGTTTTCAATCGCTTCTTGATGAAGTCCACTTTATCAGATGCTTCCCTAATCATATCGGGTCCTAGTACAAGTCTGTTGCCAGGTTCTACCCAACATGCAGGAGATCTGCAGGGTCTGCCATATAATGCTTCAAATGGTGACATTCTCAAACTTGCTTGATAGCTATTGTTATATGAGAATTCTGTCAAATGCAAATGATCTTCCCATGACCCACCAAAATCGATTATACAAGCCCGCAATAAATCTTCTAGAATTCTATTCACCCGCTCAGTTTGGCCATCTGTTTGGGGGTGATAAGCGGTGCTCATATTCAGTTTTGTTCCCAATTCCGTCTAGAAAGCCTCCCAGAACTTGCTAGTAAATAGGGGATCTCTATCACTGACTATGCTGATGGGAATTCCATGCAGCTTAACAATTTCTTTGAAATATATCTGTGCTAGACTTTGGGCAGTTCGATTGGACCTGACAGGTATAAAATGGGCAGTCTTCGTGAAGCGATCTACGATTACCCAAATACTGTCATTACCTTTCTTGGTTCGTGGCAAACCATCTATGAAATCCATGGAAATCTGTTCCCATTTCCAACCTGGGACTTCCAACGGTTGCAACAGTCCAGCTAGCTTTTGTTGGTCACTCTTGACCAATTGACAAGTAGGGCATCTGCTAACATATAAAGAAATATCTCTTTTCATTGCCTTCCACCAGAAAGTGCATTTGATATCGTTGTACATTTTACTCACCCCCGGGTGGATGCAAAATTTGGATTTATGGCATTCGTCCAGCACTTCTCTTCGAAGGCCCGGAATATTTGGGATGCAAATCCTGTTATTTAACCTGAGAACCCCCTTATTGTCAATACGGAAACTCGTGGTTTCACCTTCCTTGACTCTCTTACTGATTCTCTGAATGAATTCATCTTCTTTCTGAAGGGCTGAAATCCTATCAATCAATCCAGGTGTAATTATAAGATGGGCAACAATTGCGGTCTTCCTACTAAGTGCATCCGCTACTACGTTTGCTTTCCCTGGCGTATACAGGATATCAAGATCATACGCTGCAAGAAATTCAAGCCAACACTGCTGTCTCAGATTCAGATCTTTCTGGGTATATAAATACTTCAATGATTGGTGATCTGTGTACAATATAAATTTCTCGCCCAATAAGTAATGCCTCCAGATTTTCAAGGCAAATACGATGGCTAGTAACTCAAGATCATGAGTCACATAATTCTTCTCATGCGGTTTCAATTGGCGGCTTGCATAAGCGACTACTTGGTCTCTCTGCATTAACACTGCACCAAGACCTCTAATAGAAGCATCTGTCCAAACCGTTAAATCTTGATTGCCATCAATAATAGTTAACACTGGAGCGGTGGTCAGCTTCGATTTCAATTCCTGGAAAGCTTCTTCACAGTCGGAAGTCCACTTAAACTTCTCATGTTTCTTTGTGAGCTTCGTTAACGGACCGGCTATCTTCGAAAAATCCTTAACGAACTTTCGATAATAACTAGCCAACCCCATAAAACTTCTAACTTCTGTGGGAGTAGGGGTTGTTTCCAGTCTTGAATCGCTGTTATCTTGCTTGGGTCAATAGAAATTCCTTTCTCTGACACGACATGGCCAAGAAATTTGACTTCTTCTTGCCAGAAGACACATTTAGAGAATTTGGCTTTGAAGACGTTCTTCCTTAGAATCTCCAATACTTGTTCTAAGTGTTTTTCATGCTCGGGTTTTGATTTGGAGTAGATTAAAATATCATCGATGAATACGAGGACAAATTTATTCAGAACTCCCCTGAACACTCTATTCATTAGATCGACAAAGTATGCTGGAGCGTTGCATAGGCCAAACGACATTACTAACCATTCATAAAATATGTCTGGACCTCTGAAAGCGGTCAAAGGAACACACTCTTCTGCTATTCTCAATTGATGAAAACCTGTAGCTAGGTCCATTCGGGAAAATACTTTCGCCCCATTCAATTGGTCTAGCAAATCATCAATGCGGGGTAGTGGATATTTGTTTTTAAGCGTCTGTTTGTTGAGGTCTCGGTAATCAACACATAATCTAAGAGTACCGTCTGACTTTGGGACAAACACGACATCTGCACCCCAATTTCGAAAAACTCGGTCTGATTAGACCTTTCCACAACAGTTGACGAGTTTGATCGCCTAATTCTTCTTTTTCTTTCGGAGTTATTCTACGGATTGGATGTACCACGGGTCTGGCATTAGGGATTAGATCGATTCGGAATTCTATTTCTCTTTGCGGAGGTAAGTTTTCAACTTCTTCAAACACATCCGCATAGTTGCTAACAATCGGAATCTTTTCTATGGAAGTGGGGATAAGTTCTAATGCTGACCAAAATTCTTCTCTATTCGGATTCGAACCATGACAGGGAACCATAATATATCCAAGCTTCGTTCGAATTTTAACGATTCTTTTCGCATAATTCACTTCGGCTTCATGTTTCGTTAACCAATCTAGCCCGAGAATAATATCGAATTCGGGAAAATCCACAACGATTAAATTGAAAGGAAACTTGTAGGAAGAATAAGAGATCGGCACTCTACAATATGAACCGAGAGTAATAGGACCCCCTATCGGGTTATGAACTTCAACTGATTCCTTAAGCTTTCGCTGTTTTAACTTTAGTTTGTGCACTGTGTTTTTAGCAATAAAACTACGCGATGCACCTGTGTCAAATAATACAGAAACAGGAATATTTTTAATTGTAAGGGTACCTCCCAAAACATCGGGTTTACCTGCTCCATCGGAAGCAGCTGGCGGGCTAGACCCGTCATAGACATGAGCTACAGTAGCTTTCTTTAGCAAAGGACAGTCTTTGACCAGATGGTCGGTCTTGCGACAGTTGAAGCACGAGCGAGGGTTCTGAGAGCCTTGGCTCGAGCCTTGAGAATTTGTTTTCTGCCTCTTCGGAGCTGTGCAGACGTTTGAGTAGTGCCCCGGCTTACCACAATTAAAGCAACTTCCTCTTGGCGGCTTGCCAGTCTGAGGCTTTGAAGATGCTGCTTGGCTTGACTCGCCCTGATTTACAGTAGGCTTGCGCTTGTTTCCTGCTTGACTTCTAGCGTGATCCTGATCCAGATGCCTTTGATCAAGGTCTTCATAGTTGCATGTCATTTCCACTAGCTCATTGAAATCCAGCTTGACATGGGCCATGGCTCTATCATGATATTGACGTCTTAGTCCAAAGATAAACCTCTTATTTTTGGATTTCGCGGTAGCAACAAGTTCTGGAGCATAGGGCGACAACATTGTGAATTTGTTCAGATAATCTTGCACAGAAAGATCCCCTTGCTGGAGATTGGCGAAGTCATCGTGCATTCTTTCTAGAGCTTGTTCTGGGACATATTTCTCCTTGAAGAGTTCTTTGAATCCATCCCATGTTCTTCCAGCTTCTCTATTCCCGGCGGTAAGAGATTCCCACCATAATTCGGCTTGTTCCTGCATAAGCCAGGCGCCCATAATAGCTTTGTCTTCGTCTCCTAGCCTTAGGCCTTCAAGAATTTTCTTGCATGTTTTGAGCCATGTAAGGGCCTCTATTACGGTGCCAATCCCCGGGAAGGTCTTGCCTCCTAAGTTCTTATATCTCTTAGCTACACGGTCAAGCTCGAAGTATTGAGCTGCCGGAGGTTGTATCAAAGGTCCTTCTTGAGCCGGGATTTCTCCCCTTCCTCGGCCTCGGCCGGCACGGCCTCCTCTAGCAGCGGCTCCTCTGGTAGCCATTTGTCAAATTCTGTATAAGTAACGAAAAAGTCAGTTAACAGAAATAATAGTCTATTGCATAGTTAAGCAGAAATTCCTACGGAAAGATAACGATGGACTAATCAATTGTTTTTGCTATTCTGCCCAGCTCATTCTAGGACTTTACTAGTCCTATCTCTAATGAGCGACTCGCCTTAGAATACTACTGATTCTATTTTGACGAAGTGTTTAATGTGTTAGACTCCAGAACTAAGGTTAACCAAAGCTCTGATACCAGCTGTGACGATCCCAAAACCCCGTGGCACGGTGTTAAGGATAATCATTGGAATATAACACATTAATCATCATTAGCAGATCACATATAATAGCATAAACAGAAAATAGAATAATTTACACACATATGACAGCGGAATCATATAGATAACATCACATCAGAGAAGCACAGTACAGGATACAACTTTGTGCATAATGATACATAATCAGTCACCATCGCCTGAGGCGGAATCATACATAAAGAGTACACAAAAGGAATATCAGTCTACATCGCCAGTAGCGGAATCATAATATAGATACAATAATGGCGGAGAAAATCCAAGTCAGCACGGTGTAGTCAAGCCTCGCCATGAGCCAAAAGGTGCGTCAGAAACCTGTAACTAGGCTGCCCGTGTGAAAATAAGGGCACCCAAGTTTGCAAGGTGAAACAAACTACGAGTCAGTCATGGGAATGGTATGAGAAATCCATTCAACTTATTAACAACAATAATAAGGCAAATCAAAGGACCACGCCACTTTCGCGGAACGGGTTTACTCCAATGAGTGCTAGTGCATGAAATAAAGTAAATGATTAAATCAACGCAATGCTTTTTATAAAATGAAGCCATTATAAGACTCAGGTCCCATCACACAATGCAACGCAAGCCGAAGGATAGAGTTTTTACCATATAATGGCCAAAGATGCTTCATACGGATAAAACAAAGGTGTTTGATATTATTACTAGTGTATATATGTTTCAAAAGCAAATTCAATCATAAATATCAATCCTAGGCGGCATAGCTACCATCTACTATGTCGCCGTACTAGTAATACAATCACATCCGCAGATTTCGTATTGGAAATTGGATTCCTTCATGAGTCGAGGCAAAGGGGCAAGCTCCTCTCCGATTCGAGACACTCTAGCAAATGTCCCAGGACCCCACTATGATCCTTGGATCTTCAGGGCCGGTCCTCTCTTACTTTTGAGGATTAGTTATTCCTGAACACACGTTTCCCGGTCCTTACAGACCTATATCGAGGCGCCTCGCATTCCAACAACCACACAGGTGAAAAGTATATATAATGTCAGGGCTGGTAGGTCACTGACACCACCTTAGCTAGAAAGAAACGTCGTGCTCTCCCTGCAGTCACTCTCCCGTTTTTGACTCATACCGAGGTGTGAGGCTCGCGAATTCACGTTATACACAAAGCTACGTCACACAGACCATGCTTTGATCATCTACCTCAAGACTTTGCTTTGCAACAGAAGCCTTGATCATATGCCACTTAGGTGTGCCACACAGGCAATCCACTCCATGCGACTGATTTCTGTCAATACATAACCTCTAAGCTCGTACGTCTCAGAGAAGGGCGTTAAGCAAGAGTATAAATTCTCCGCCGCCAACCAGATATATATTTAACAGAGATCAATCAACACAGAACAAAATCCAATGTCAGACATACAGTCCATTTACAAGTCCGTTCTGGGTCTGAACGAAACCGGAGGCACCAATTCCTCGCATATCCGTACAATCAACAATATGTTTGGACGGCTACTACTTCAATTCCTTCATGGTAGCTACTCCAATCACGAGCATCAGTAGCGCCCATCCATCCAACGAGGAGATCGTCGGTCTTCAGTCGTCTTCGACTCTTCGACTTCTCAACGTCGATCGATTATTTGAAATGAGATAAACTCGGCCTTTTCAAATAACCCACGTATATTTAGATTTTCAAACCAATTAATCACAGGGTTGAACTATTCAACATTCACATTTCAGTTATTTAGTTATAATTTTCACGTCAAATACATTCAACCATCACATATCAAGCAAACACAACAAAATTGGTTTATTTCCACTCTATATCGTCTATAGCACTTAATAACGATATATCGCCATTTTTATTTAATTTAAAACGGCCATATTTAATTAAACGACGTTTCAGGTCATGTCGATGCACTGGCGCTGCTTTCCACTAATTTTGTTTTACACATATAGGAAAATCTAACCGTTGGATCTTCACAAATTTTACATCATTAGGAAGGTCTTTTCAAAACGAATCCAACGGTTCCAGTTTTGGGAAAATCCGACGGTCGGATCTTCCACACTAACCATTTGAAGTTACGATTTCAATTTACGAACTGCAGCGTCGTTATTTGATTTGATTTAATTATATTTATATATATATAAATATAATCGTTTCTGGTGCTGTTTTTCACTAATTTTGAATTAAACATTCCAGACAATCCAACCGTCGGATCTTCACAAAGTTGGTGCCGTTGGAAAGATATTTCCAAGGCGAACCCAACGGTTGAGGTTTCGGGAAAATCCAATGGTCGGATCTTCCGCACTAATCATTTGAAATCACGGTCTCAAAATATGAACTGCACGGCCACGTTTCGTTTTAATTATATTTATATTTATATATTTATATAAATATAGTTCATTCAATGATTTTCATATCGTTTTCACTTCAAATATTTTTCTAACACCTTAAAATATTGGAAAATTTCGCCATAACCTCCCCTGCACCGGGAGCATCGGGAAATCGCAAATAGCGTTCCCGGTCCTTCTAATCTCAAAAAGAAAAAGAAAAAGCCAAGCGGCCAGCCAACAGGCTCATAAAATCATCACCCAAACAAAACAGTAAATGTGTACCTATTTGTCGGGCACAAAATTTTATTCCTCTTCTCTAGCCCCTTTTTGCTTTAACCTGTTCAATAGATATGCATGCACATATATACAATTTCTAACATTTATCATTTTCTATTCAACTTCATATTTGATTTGCTTTGGTTTAAAAACACCATTCATTCTAATATCGCATGCATAGGCTAAAATCATATCATTAGCTAGTTAATGTATATTTCAACTCATGCACGTTTATTCGAACAAGTGGATATTCTTAACACTTTATATTTCAAAAGATGATAATTTTGGCGAACTAAAATAGATTTCAACACACGACTATTTTATTTAATTCCTATGCATGTTAAAATTAATACTTCTATCACAAATATTTATTTCAACGTCCGCATCTCTTTAGCATGTCACACATATGATAAAAATGATATTTTTATCGTTTAAAATATTTATTCAACCAATATATGGTTTCAACACTTCATAGTTTCAATAAAAATGTAATTTTTATCGTTCAATCTTTTTATTCAACACATGAACCTTTCCACTACACACACTTCTCAACAAATGAGTATTTCCACACATGGACAATTTATTTATGTTGTTCATATTAGAAAGATGGGATTTTTATGATTGAAATTATTTATATAAGGCGTATATTTTTCATACTTCATATATATATAAAAAATATGATTTTTGTTGTTTAAACACTTCACTCATCCACGAATGAATTTTATTTTCACACAACACTTTTCAACACATGAATATTTCCACACATGGACATAGTTTCAATATACGGCTTTAATTTCTATGCATGCAAATAATTTCAACATATGAAAATAATTCTAACACACAAAGATTATTCAAAATTTCGGCAGCATAACGGCAGGGTAGTTAAAACCGACACCGTCCCTAGTACGGCTCCTCGCTCTACCTTAAAACCTCGCGGTTTTTGACAATGGGGATCATGCATCTAATTCGCACGCAGGCGGCATGTTTATATTTATTTCATTTCCACAAACTAATCCTATGTGGTTTCAACCAAATATTTTCCAATCACAAACGGGTATTTTTCAACCACAATCAATTCAATATCAACCACAAACAATCCCAAACAACAATTTGCCGTCAACCAATTTTCACAACAATTTCAACCAATAAATATTGTCCATGGTTTGTGGACGAGGGGGCGTATATATATATATATATAAATATTTATATATAGCAATTCACTTTTATTTCCACACACACACACACACACATATATATATATATATATATATATATATATATATATATAAAAAGAAATTGAAGAGTGAGAAATTCTCACCAATAGCTATCCAATAACACGACTCTTCCTTTATGGAAATCTTTGTCTATTTCGTCTTCTTGTCGCTTTCGTTGCCCGTATTCTCTACATAGGTAAAAATCGAATTTTTACTATGTTATTCAATATATAAAGATCATATTCTAAAAACAAAGATTATATTTTTAATATTCCTATGATGTAAAAATTATATTTTTATTGGTTTAAAAATATAAGAATCATATCTTACTTCTTCTACTTAACAAAAATTCCGACTTTTCTCTTTTTAAAAATATGATCTTTATTTTTTTTTTTGCAAGTTCAAATCTTTTTCTTTTAAAAGATTAAACCTTTTTCTATTTCAAAGTTTAAACCTTTAAAATAAAATCAGTTTTTAATTCTTAAAAATTCAGTTTTAAATCTTTAAAAATTCAGTTTATATATCTTAAACAAATCAGTTTTTAATATTCTTAAAAATTCAGTTTTTAGCAAAACAAAAATAAAAATAAAAATAAAATAACCTAAATTCTTACCGTAGCCTGCGAAGAGGAGGGAAGAAGAAGGAGGCGTCGGCGGCTTCGTGGTGGTGGTGCTCGGTGGTTTCGGCGTCGAGGTAAGGGGGGGCTGCTTCGATTTGCGTCGCGAGGGGTTCGAGGTGAAGGCGCTGGGAGGAGGAGGTCGGACGGAGGGGGGCGTCGGCGATGATGTCTTCGTCGGCGGCGATGTCTTGAGGGGGGCGGCGGCGATAGGTTTAGGTTTTCCTTTTTTTTTTTCGTTTCTGGTTAATGAATCGGGGGGGGGGGGGGGCAAGAAGAAGAAAAGGAGGGAAATAATATATATATATATATATATTTTTAATTATTTAATTTTTGCAAAAAGGTTGACTTTTACATACGACCTCGAAACGAGGCCTACCGCCTGTCGTCCATAGCGTTTTACCCCCATTCCGAACACAATGGGATATGTATCGTAAGCTGATTTGATCGTTACAATCAGTTTCCGTTGGATTTACATCTAAACCCTTATATTGAATTTTAAACGTACATTTCAAATTACCGGGGTCACATACAAACTAGAAAAATTCCAGGAAAATATTTTCTAGTTTCGTATTGACGATACGGTCCTAACAAAACTAGTTTCGTCGAATTCTGAGACCGTTTGAATTATGGCCAATTTCCAGTCGATTAAATTCAACAGAAACTGGTCAAACGCGTTTTCTTTTGCCACGCTCACATATTGATTCGAAAAATTATGAAATTTGAAACCTAGCAATAGTTTGACATCCCGAACCCAACAAAAGTGGTTTCGTCGAATTCCGAGGCCATATGCAAAATATCAATTTTCCAGGCCTATATATTCTATATACTGACTCTTCTGAAAATTCATTCGGCCATAACTTTTGATTCCCGTTATGAAACTTCGATTTTTCAGATTCGTTAGAAAGGTATTGACTAACAGACTTAAATATTTTTGGTCTCACTAAAATCCGTTATATTTTCCACCCTGCACAGTCGGTCAAAGTTTGAATTCAAATTTTCAAACTGACTCACTATTTCTAATTCACTAATTTATTGAAATATTCTATTTCAATGGTTCAAATTGCTTTGAAATAATCAATTTAAAATTTTTAAATTGGCTCGTATTTTCCGGGATATTACAAAAATCCATTATGGTTTTAATGGTTTCTGGCGCTGCACTTTTAAAAATTTGATTTTGACATAACTCAAAATCTATTCGGCGAAATCCAGATTTTTCTCTTCCATTAGAAAACTATTATTCAACCGGTCCTGACGATTCTTGTTTCAAAGAATTCCGACTTCAATTGAGTCCTGCATACTCAATTGAAGTTCGAGTCGCCAATTTACGAACTGCAGCGCTGCGGCGAGTTCGTTTTAATTATATTTATATATATAACCTTTTAAACTTCGTTAAAATGAATCCAACTCCATTTTAACTCTATTTGAATTTCTTGATTTAAATTCCAATCTCGCTTTTATTTGAATTCTATATTCAAATTCCAATTCCTTTTCTATTTGAATTCTATGTTCAAATTCTATTTCCTTTTTTATTTGAATTCTAAATTCAAATTTACATTTCCTTTTCTATTATTCAAATTCTATATTTAAATTTCCTTTATTCAACTCCCATTTAAATTCCTATATTCAAATTCAATAGTTGAATTTCCTTTTCTATTTTATATTCAAATTCAATACTTGAATTTCTATTTCAATTCCATATTCAAATTCAATACTTGAATTTCTATTTCAATTCCATATTCAAATTCAATACTTGAATTTCTATTTCAATTTCATATTCAAATTCAATACTTGAATTTCCATTTGAATTCTATTATTCAATTTCTATATTGAAATTCCATTTGAATTCTATTATTCAATTTCTATTTCAATTCTTCTTTGAAATTCTATATTTCAAAAATCAATTCAATTCTTCTTTGAAATTCAATATTTCAAATTCATTTATTCAAATTCCTTTATTCCTCTATTCACATTCCTTTATTCACATTCCTTTATTCACATTCCTTTATGAATTTCTATATTCAAATTCCATATTCAATTCTTTTTGAATTCTCGATTCAAATTCTATATTCAATTCTGTTTGAATTCTCTATATTCAAATTCCTTTATTAAGTTTACATTTGAATTTCTATATTCAAAATTCTATTTCAAATTCTTTTATTCAAATCCCTTTGAATTCCTCTTTGAATTTTCTTTATTCAAATTCTATATTTGAATTTCATTATTCAATTTCATTTTCAATTCTATTTGGATCTATTTGAATTTTCTATATTCAAATTTCAAATTCAATTCTATTTGAATCTTCTATATTCAAATTTCAATTCTATTTTAGAAAAATAGAATTTCCTTTCTAATTCTCAAATATCCTTTTTCATGATATTTTTAAATATCATTACTTAAGCCCAATGATATTTAAACACACAAAGCAACCAATTATTTATTTTTCTAACACATCATATATAACAATATATATGCAAACAAATAAACAAATAGATAATATATTTTTGAGGAATCCAGTTGGATTCCTCCAACCTGTTTTCCTGCATCCACAGATGTTAGCACATAAATAATACCCATTCTGCTTCGTGACAGAATATCGTGGTATAGAAGGTCATCCACTAATCATAGCGTGGGGCGTATAGGGTAATCATCCGCTATGAAACTGCGGGCATCCGCTAATGAGACTGCGGGAATCCAACCAATCAATCAACCCAATATATATATAATAGCCTAAATAACTAATATATATAAAACAAGTAGAAAAATCCAAACAAGCAACAACAATTATTTTTATGAAGTAAAAATAATTATAAATAAAAGGTGAGTGAGATTTACTCACCGAAATTGCAGTTGTCGAATATCCAATTAATTCCCATATCGTCTTAGCTACCAGTCATCTCGAATCATTTCGAATAAATTGTTTTTGAACCTTACTGATGTCGACCAACTGTGTAACCCTTCAAGAATCATAGACTTCCATCAACGCAAAATTGCCTTATCCTTCTTTGATATTTCACACAATGATTTACAAACATCAATCACCTCCTTGAATCCCAGTGAACCGCCACCAGAACCGACATCAGCCTTACCAGAAATTTATTGCAGCTCATACTCGCCTTCGAACCCTCTGTCGAACCCTTCATCTTGGTCAGAACCCTTTATCGAGGCAACGGATCGATCAGCAAACCCATTTTCCCATACGCGAGCGCCTCATGACCCCCTCCGACCTGCAATACGCCTTCATCGGTCATCGCATCGCACGAAATCGCGAGGACCCCATCGCATACCTCAACTTCGGACGAACTAGGATGTCCCAATTTGCCACCAACGCCACCTGAGGTGATCGAACCCCGACCATCTATCACTGTTGACTTCTATAGGGGATCGGGTACCTCCTCAGACCAACCACAAGGACTCCGATGCCTCTGAATTGAATCGTGCTTTCGAACCCTAAGCCGCGGCCAAAAATCGTACTTCAGAATATACTTCAACTCTAAATTGAGTATATGGTTTTAATTCGTGATTCTTGGATTTGATATTAGGGATCGAAGAGGGGAATCCCCTTTTTATTTTACTGAAGCTTGGGATTGTTCTGAGGAGTGGAAAAATGGCAAAGCAAAAGGGAGGGTGTCGCGTTTTATAAGGGAGTGGAGAGAAGATCAGAAGTACACGGCAATTAAAGGAATGTAGGGTGAAGTACAAAGAAAATCCTTATATTTATTTTAAAAAGATTTTCTAATTAAATTCGATTTGATTTTGATTCGATACAAAGAGATCTTTTATTCTTTTTGAACAGATATCGATTTGATTCTCGATTTGATTTCGATCTTATCCATTATAAATATCTCGGGGTCCATAGTTAAAAATCATGAACCGCTATTTTAGCGTACCGACCGTCGTTCCAATGTTATAGCGTTATACTGAACTCAACAGAATATTTTCAGAAATTTATTTCGAATGTGTATATATAAAATAACCATATTAAATTGATATAATATAATTTAAATTCAAAATAAATAAATTCTTCAACAAGAAATTACTATTATCGTCGTTTATATTCAAATAGAATATATATTGATCATCTAAACCATTTCGATTCAGTTTTATCTTCGAATTGAATTATTTTATTTCAGTTCTCGTATTTCGATGGTTATCAAAAATAAATCGTATTTCGATTATTTAATCGATAATTCATTATAAAAATTCTTTTATATTATCAATTCAATATTTAAGCGATATTAAATATTTAAAATAACCGTTCGAAAAATCTGGGTCGTTACAAGAAGGCCTCAAAACCTTAAGAACGACAGTAAGCAGGCCTAAATCGGAGTTCGGACCAAAACGGGCCTTAACGGGATAATTAAATTGTTAACTAATGATTAGGAAAACCTAATATAATATTATTTAAACCCGAATTCACTGTTCATCGCCTCCTTCCCGTCATTTTCTGCAGCCACCAAAACCCATTACCCTTCAAAACTTCAAACTTTGATTTCTCTCTCATTTCTCAACGAAATTTAGCGTGTGAGTACTCGTTTCGAAGCTCTTCGCGAGCTCTTTGATCTCCGACAAGTCTCGCCCCTCCCCGTGCCCCGTAGCGCCGCCACCAGGGCCGAGAAGCCGCCGCCGTTCGTTGCAAACCGGGCCCACCACGTGCGTGCGCGCCTCCTCCAATTCCTGGCGCCGATAGCTCTCTCCAAGGCGGTCATTCTCCAACAAACGGCACCTAAAACCGTCAACCGTAGCCTGAGATATCTTGATCCAAAGTTTTGAACAAATTCTGAAAATAAGGTATGCTTCAGATTTTGCGACGCTTTTAAGCGTTGCTGCAGCAGTTGTTGAAAGTCAGAATTATTCAGACATTGATAACTAATGCGTGTGAACCCCGAATCTGAAAATTACAGATCCAACAGGACCGTGGCGAAGAGTAGGCTTTGCTGAGACTGATTAAAGTGAATTCTGAATTTATTTAGCATTTTAAATTCTTATCCAATCAAGGTGAGAATTCATTTTAAGTTAAATTTAATTAGTTTAATTGTTATGCTTACGTTATGAGAAGTTGAAAATCAATAATGGATGTTGTTATGGATTATAGATTTGGATTGCTTTGTGATGTTAGGATGCTAGATCTGAAACTTTAAGTGATTAGATATGTGAGAATTTATTTTTAATTTAATTTAATTATTAATTCTTAGTGATTAAAGAATATCTCTTTATAAATCCGCTGTGTATTAATATTTTGAATACGGATCTACGTTGTTTATGTCCGTATGATGTTAGATCCATGAACCTAGATATTAGATCTGAATTCATTGACTAATTAAAATGATTATTTGTTAATTCATTTACATCATCCCTCGTTGATTTGTCATATGCCATCAAAAATGTCACCTTGTGTAAAATTTGGATGTAAAGTGTTAGATCTATGCTGGTTGATTTATTTGATTTTCTTTTTCTGTTGTTGATTGTGATGATTTATATTTTAGTATGCAAATCAAACATTTAGAATTTGCGATGATTTACATTTTACTATGTAAACCAAAGATTTGGCATTTACGATGATTTACAATTTAGTATGTAAATCAAAATTTTAGAATTTGCGATGATATACATTTTAGTATGTAAATTAAATGTTAGATTTGGCGTTGACATGAATTTACATTTTATTTTGTAAATTCGATATTAAGATTTGGCGTTGACATGAAATTTACATTTTACTTTGTAAATTAAAAGTAGAATTTGGCGTTGACATAAAATTTACATTTTATTATGTAAATTAAAGTTAGAATTTAGCGATGACATGAAATTTTCATTTTTATTATGTAAATTATAAAGTGAAATTATACTGTATGTTAAAATTACATTTTCCTTGGTAATTAAAAGGTGAATTTACATCTGATGAATTAAATTATATTTTATTATGTAATTTATGAATGAATTTACACCGCATGTATGAATTTACATTATTTCCAATGTAAATTAAATAGTAAATTTAGCCGTAGGATGTTACTAACATTTTTAATGTTAATATAACACTATGGGTTGTCATTAACATTTTTTGTTAATATTTAAAAGGAATTTAACATTTTTGTTAATGATAATAATAAGAGAATTTACATGTATGAGAATTTAACATTTTTGTTAATGTTAAAAATTAGAATTTACATCGTATGAGAAATTAACATTTTTGTTAATGTTAAAAATTAGAATTTCATCGTATGACAAATTTAACATTTTCGTTAATGTTAAAAATAAGAAAATACACCGTGTGTTAATTAACATTATTTTTAGTGTTAATTTAAAAGAAAATTTATCGTATGTTAATTAACATTATTTTAATGTTAATATCAGAATAATTCCACCATAGGAAAATTTCACATTTTTATTAAAGTTAATATAAGGGGAATGGCACTGTATGTACATTTTACATTATTTTATAATATAATTATAAAAAGGATTTACACCGTAGGATATAGTTACATACTTTTAATGTATATTAAAATGAATATTTTCACCGTAGGATAAATGTACATTATTTTTAAAAGAGGAATTTCACCGCATGATAAAAATTACATTTCTCTTTGTAGTTAAAAAGGGAATTTCACCACATAATTGGAATTACATTTTTCTTTGTAATTAAAGATGTGAATTTCACTGCATAAAAAAAAAATTTCATTTTTCTATGTAAATGAAATATGAGTTTGCATTATATGTAAAGTTACATTATTTTAAATGTAAATGAAATAGAAATCTCACCCGTATGTAAAATTTGACATTATTTTACATGTAAATATAGAGTAGAGTTTGCATGTAGATTAAAGATTACTTTTATTATAAAGAAGTAGAATGTACATGGTGAAATAAAATTTACATTTTATTTTATAAGGTAAGATATATAGAAATCCATCGTATGTTAAAATTTACATGTTTATAAATGTAAATAAAAAGGAATTTAATTGTAGGAAGATTTACATTATTTTTTTATGAAATAAAAAGAATGGACTTTACATTGTAATTAAAAAGTCAATTTTACATTGTAAAGAAAGAACGGATTTCACATTGTAATTGGAGAATGAAAATTTACATCTTTCTTAATATAAATATACATGAATTTCACCGTATGTCCATTTTACATTATTTTTAATGTAAATTATATAGTAATCACAACGTAGGATAATTTTGCATTATTTTATAATGTAAATAAAAAGGGGATTTACACTGTAGGAAATTAACATTATTTATAATGTTAAGATAAAAGAATGATATTGTAGGATGAATTGACATTATTTATAATGTTAATAAAAAGAGAATTGACCGTAGGATAAGTTACATTATTTTATAATGTAATTTAAAGAAATTTAGACTGCATGAAATAAAATACATTTTTATATGCATTTTATAAATGAAATTAGACCGCGTGACCTGAATTACATTTATTTATGTAATTTATAAATGAAATTGGACCGCATGACATGAATTAAATTTATTTATGTAATTTATAAATGAAATTAGACCACACGACATAAATTACATTTATTTATGTAATTTATGAATGAAGCCCGCATAATATAAAATACATTTTTATATGTATTTTATGAATGAATTAAGACCTCATAAAATAAATTACATTTTTATATGTATTTTATGAATGAATTAACATCACATGAAATAAAATACATTTGTATATGCATTTTATGAATGAGTTAAGATCGCATGAAATTAATTACATTTTATTTTATAATTTATGAATGAAATTAGTCCGCATAAAGTAAATTACATTTTTATATGTAATTTATGAATGACTTTTCATCGTATGACATAAATTACATATTATTATGTAAATTTTGAATCAATTTAACCCGCATGAATGAAATTTCATTTTTTCTATGAAATGAATGTATGGATTTACTTTGTAAATAAAGATTACATTTTTATAATGTAAACAAGAAGTAGGATTCACATTGTAAATAAAATTTATATTTTTATATGTACTTAAGAACGATGAATTATAAATTACATTTTACATGTAAGAAGGAATTGGACGATAGAATATAAATTTACAGTTTTGTTAATGTTAAAATAGGAATTTACATTGTAGGAGAAATTAACATTATTTTTGGTGTTAATAATAGGTAATTTACAATGCATGAAAAATTAACATTTTTAATGTTAATTAAATAGTAAGTTCACCGTATGATGAAATTAACATTTTTAATGTTAATATTATAAAAATTATAACGTATGATGTAATTAACATTTTTAAAGTTAATATTAATAAGTAATTTTACCGTGGGATAAAATTAACATTTTATGTTAATAATGAGTAATTTCACCGCATGTATGAATTTACATTATTGTCAATGTAAATTAAATAGTAAATTTAACCGTAGGATGATTAACATATTTTTAATGTTAATAAAGGGTAATTTAACCATAGGATAAGTCAACATTATCTTTAATGTTAAAATTAAGAAAATATGCATCGTAGGATGAGTTAACATTATTATAAATGTTAATATAAAAAGTTTATATACCATAGGGAAAAATTTACATTATATTAATGTTAAAATAAAGGAATTCCACTGTAGGATGAGTTTACATTTTATTCAATGTAAATAGGTAAGAATGCGACACGTAAATGCAAGTTTATGTTTTATTCAATGTAAATAAGTAAGAATGTGACATGTAATTGCAAGTTTACATTTTATTAAATGTAAAGAAAACAAGAATGCGATATGTAATGAAAGTTTACATTTTAATTAATGTAAATAAAAATATGATTTTGAGAATGCGTCGTTAAATAAGAAGTTTGACTGTTTTAAATAATTAAAATAGAATGAATTGTTAATAAAAATATTATTAACGAATAAGAAGGATTTTCAAAATATATATATGTATATATATATACGAGGATTGTTTGGGAAGTCCGAGATATTCTCATCCCAAATTAATCCAGCGGCGTTAAAGATCGAAGTAAGAAGACGACGCATGAAGACCGTAAATCTTCCCTCGAATGGACAACGATCGAGACCCTGAATTGACTTGCTACCAATTCATGGGTCAAGGTCATTGCCCAGACGTACGTGTTGGTTTCACGGATTTGACTTTTGTTCAGACCCAGAGCATTAAATGGATGGTGTGTCTGACATCGTACTTCGTTATATATCATATTGTTGATTTTCTGTTAATATATAAATATTGGTGGTGGAGAATTTATTCTCTACTTAACACCCATTTATGTATTGATGGAGAAGCAATAGTATGGTATGGAGTGACAGTGTGGCATACTAAGATGCAATGATCAAGGTTTCTTGTTGAAAAGCAGGCCTTGTGGGATGATCAAAGCATAGCCTGTTTAGGCATAGCTTTGTGTATGACGTGACTTCACGAGCCTCACACACCGGCGGAATCTAAAACGGGAGAAGGGAACGCAGGGAGTGCACACGTTTCTTTCTAGCTAGAGTGGTGCCAGGGACCTACCAGCGCTGGCATTTATTCATTGTGGTTGTTGGATTGTTCGAGGCCTCGGTTTATGCGGTCGCCACTGGCCGTAGTATAGGTCCAAAAGGACCGGGAAGCGTGTGTTCAGGCATAACTAATCCACAAAAGTAAGTGTGGACCGGCCCTGCAGCTATCCAAGGGTTGGACAGAGTACCAATCCTGGGGCATTGCTAGAGTGTCTCGAATTGGTAAGGATCTCCTCCCTAGCCTTGACTCAGAGGGAAATCCAAATTCCAAATACGACCCTACGGTTTTGATTGTATTACTAGTATGGAGATATAGTAGGATGGGGTACTATGTTTCCTAGGATTGATACATTTATTTTGAAATGTTTTTATTATACACTAATAATAATATTAAACTCGTATTTGCCGTATTTAGCATGTTTAATCACCATAAGGGAAAACTCTATCCTCTGGTGTGCGTTGCATTGTGTGATGGGACTTGAGTCTTATGGTGATTCCATTTTTCTAAAAAGCATTGCGATGTTGTACGTTCTGACACTTTAAATTATGCACGACAATCCATTGAGTAAACCCATTCCGCATTAGCGGCGTGGTCTTTGGATTTGTCATATTATTATTACTAAACTAGTTATGAATTCTCATACCAGTCCCACGATTGACCCGTAGTTTGTTTCACCTTTTTGCAAACTCGGGTGCCCTCTTTTCTACATGGGCAGCCAAGTAAATAGGTTCATTCTTTGCTTGGAGTCTTCTTGGAGTTGCTCCTTATCTTTGCTTGGATTTACTTTTGCGGAGAGGTGATGACTTGGAGCTTTGAGGACAGCTATCATTTACTTCTATTGCATTTTTCTATCTTTAAGTTCAGTCATTAGACTTGTTTCATTTCGTATTGCTTATTTTGGCAGTTGGAACTTATTTTCATTTCTGCAAACTTGATGTAATAATTTGGATTCTGTGACTGTTGGGATTCTGTGGTTTATGACATTATATTTCCGCTGCTATAATGTTATTATTCTATGGTATTTCCTCTGCTATGTTGTATCAGTGATATGTATTGTTATATTTATGTTGTATTCCATATGATTATTCCTTACTTTCACCTAGTGGAAGTTTGGGGTCATCACACGAATCGAATAGAAAATGAATTCGATTCGAATTGAATAGAAGTGAATTTGAATTCGAATTGGATAGAGAGTGAATTTGAATTCAAATTGAATAGAAATGAATTCAAATTGGATTAAATTGAAATTGAATTAAAAACGAATTGAAATCGTTTTGAATGAAATTTAAAACGAACTGAAATTGAATTGAAATCAATTTGAAATTAATTCGAATTGAATTAAATAGAAGGTAAATTATAATTTGAATTGAACTGAAACGAATTTGAATTCGAATTAAATAAAATTGAAATGAATTCGAATTGAATTGAAATCAAATCGATTTGAAATGGAAGATGAAGTTGAAATGGTTTTGAAAACGAATTTAAAACGATTTATAAAATACGTTTTAAAAAGGAAATCGATGAAATATGTAATATATATATATATATATTATATATATAATGGCCTGAATAGAATGCGCCGCGCCGCGGCAGTTCGTGAATTTCGACCATTGACTTCGAATTGACGTTGCGGGAGATCCGACCGTCGGATTCTCCTAAAACCGAAACCGTTGGGTTCGTATCGAAAAGAGCTTTCCAATGAATATTAGAAATTTGAAATCTAACGGTTGGATTTGGAATTATGTCCAAATCAAATTCGAAAAAGGTCGCTGTAAGTGCAGTTCGATGGCCGTTGATGGAAATCGAATGTACGGGCCTTGATAAAATTATTAAAAATATCTATAATTTGTGTAAAATCATAAGAAATGATTTGGGAAAAATTAGGCTGAAAAATTCCGTATTTGAAAAGATAAAAATAGATTTTTATCGAAATGAACTAGTTTTGAACTAGAATTAAAATCAATTTATTTTTGAACTAAATAAACTGAATTTGAAAGTGATTTTAAAAATAATCAATATTCCCAATACGTGGATTGGACTGGAGTTGAATCGAAATTATCTTCGGAATATTTCGATGTTGGATTTCGTGACTATACAGATATTGTTATGGGAATTTGAAAGATATATTTTATATCATTATTTCCAATACGATATTTTTTGGTTTCAGAATTTGATATTGAATATACGCCGGTGTATTTTCTATTCAGGGCCTTGTATTTAATATCAAATATGATTTGGGTTTGCCGTGAATCGTGTTTTATATGACATTGGTTCTTTAACCCAGTTAAAGACAGAATATTGATTTTTGAGAAGATTAAAACTAAGTGGAGTTTTAATGAATCTTTAATTAGATTAAAATGTGAATTGATAATTTAAATTATCAAATCTGAAAGGTGATCGAGAATAGAGTACCACCAGTTTTTCTCCAAAGCGATAGTCAAATCTTTAATTAGATTTGAACGTGAAATGGTAATTAATTTTTCCAATGACACCGTGGTGTTAGATATGGAGTATTACCAGTTTTGCTCCATGGGATAAATAGGTTGGGATTGGGAAATAAAATAAATAATTACTTCGGTGTGGTTCGCTAATCCCGACTAGTTTGGAAAACCATAATATGGTTTGAAATGATATCGAAAGGAAGATTAAAGAATAAATTTAGAAGAATTTATCTTGGATAAAATTAATGGGAACCTTTCCCTAAGAATGTGATTTTGTGAATAAAAGAATATTCTGAATTGGAACGAGGCGTTTGTTGTGTTTGTGTAACATTTGTTTATCATATACGTGGGTTATTCAGAAAGGCCGGGCTTATACCCATTCTGAATAATCGATTTGACGAGATGTCGAAGATGAAGACGGTGGTTGAAGACCGGAAGTCTTCACAACGTTTGGGTGATTACTGATGATCTCGATTGGGCTGTACACCCAAGATGAGGGAAACAGTTGGTGATCATCCAGACGTACTTGGAGATGGATGGATATGCGAGGAAAGTGCCTCCGGTTTCGTTCAGACCCAGAGCGAACTTGTAAATGGATTATGTGTTTGACATTGGATTTTATTCTGTGTTGATTGATCTCTATTAAAAATACATCTGTTTGGCAGTGGAGAATTTATTCTCTTGCTTAACACCCTTCTCTGAGACGTACGAGCTCAGAGGTTATATATCGATGGACATCAGTCGCATGGAGTGAATTGCCAGTGTGGCACGCGTAAGTGGCAATTGATCAAGGCTTTTGTTGAAAAGCAAAGTCTTGTGGTTGATGATCAAAGCACGGCCTGTGTGGGGCAGCTTTGTGTATAACATGAATTCGCGAGCCTCACACATCGGTATGAGTCAAAAACGGGATAGTGACTGCAGGGAGAGCACGACGTTTCTTTCTAGCTAAGGTGGTGTCAGTGACCTACCAGCCCTGACATTTATATACTTTTCACCTGTGTGGTTGTTGGATACGAGGCGCCTCGGATATAGGTCTGTAAGGACCGAGAAACGTGTGTTCAGGAATTGCCAATCCTCAAAAGTAAGAGAGGACCGGCCCTGAAGATCCAAGGATCAAAGTGGGGTCCTGGGACATTTGCTAGAGTGTCTCGAATGCGGAGAGGAGCTTGCCCCTTGCCTCGACTCATGATGGAATCCAATTTTCCAATACGTGATATTGCGGTTTTAATTGTAGAACTAGCATGGCGACATGATATATGGTACCCATGCCGTCTATGATTGATATTTATGATTGAAAATGTTTTGACCATATTCACCTATAATAGTATCGAATGATTTGTTTTAAACGTACCAAGCATGTTTGGCTATTATAAGGGAAAACCCTATCCTTCGGCTTGCGTTTCATTGTGTGATGGGACCTGGGTCTTATAATAGCTTCATTTTTCCAAAAAGCATTGCGCTGTTCTGTTGTATGCACTAGTATTCTTGGGGGGAAACCCGTTCCGTGTTCTACGGCGTGGTCCCTTGAATCACTATCTTTTAAAGCAAAGTTGTAAATAACTGTTTTAGTTCTCACACCAGTCACATGACTGACCTGGAGTTTATTGTTTTAACCTAAACTCTGGGTGCCTCTATTTTCCGCACGGGCAGCTAGTAGTTTTGGTTTTGCAGATTTATGTTCACAGGGTCCTGATTTACAGCTGGAACGATGCTCGGAAAGCTCTGTATCCGTGTATCACTTCTAGTTGTGCTTTTGTATTATTTTCCGCTGCTATGTAATTTATTGTAATCTCTGATATTTATCGAACGTAATTTATTCATTTATACTCTGTATATTCTTGTACCTGATGGAATTGTTGTAATAACAATGAAATGTTCTTCTGTTTGCGTTCTGATTTGTCCTGTTCTCAAACGATCAGGGGTTTTCGAACGGCCTTAGTCGGTTTAACGATCGATTCGGATCGAGCGAAATTCCTTGCCGTTACAGAAAACTTGTCTGTGAACTGGTTGATCTGAATTCTGTATGTGTGAACTTGTAAACAAGTTAATATGAAATCTGTTAGTCTGGGGACACAAGGTTAGGAGGGGAATTACTTGTGTCATCTGTTGTTTGGGACCCATATTAGTCAGTAACCCTTTCTGGTATCAAAACTTTGACCCAACAGTAGGTAGGGTCCGGGCACGCATACTGAACTAATTATAAGCGGTTCATTCTGATAATGGCGAGGGGTGTTGATGGTGCGTTCCAACCGGGTCATGTGTGTGCATAGATCCCGGTCTGCCTCTGAGGATGTAAGACGTCGTGACATCTGTAAATAGGTCTGTGCCAATTGGTTGTCACTTTTGGGGAGTGATACCCCCTACTATGGGGCCGAAACAGGGTATTTATGTATTAGGTAGCTGATCGCTTGGGGTGGGGTTTTAGGGTACACTTAGTTCTGTCTGTTTCTGTTGGTACCGTCTGTTTCTGTTGGGTGGTAACACCTGTCTGTTTCTGCGTGGTACCGTCTGTTGGGGTGGTAAAGGCCCACTACTAGTGTACACCTAATTCTACATTCTGTTTCCGTAAGGATTAATCTGTTTCTGCTTCTGTCTGTTTCTGTTCGGGTGGTAAAGGCCCATTACTAGCACTCTCTTATGTGGAATTTATTTTGTACCCGTTTCTGTTTCAGCTTAGACATTAGGGTGACACCTAATTCTGTTATACTAGTATTAGTGCAGAGAAGTGTAAAGAAATAGCTTATGTCATTCTGTTCTTCTGTAATATCCGCTACACCTGTTACTGTTATCTCTCATCCAGGTTTATTTTCATGTCATGTTATTATTATCTGTTCATAACTGAAAATCACTGGACTTGCCAGACTTTTTGTCTGACCCTTGTTATTTCGCCTCCTTTCTTCTGTTTCCCCTCCCCAGGTTTTGTAGAAGGGAGTACTCTAGCTAGATCCAGATTTCTTCCGCTTGAAGTGCTTAAAGTATGGCTTGTCTTCTTTTGTGGGGATTATGATTTTAAACTATGCATTCTGATTTGAAAGGATGTAACCAAGCTTATTTCGGTTTCTGTTGAAATAAAGTTATAAATTTTTCAAGTACTGTTTTATCTGTCTTGTAAGTTTTTGTTCGGTTTACTAAAATGCTCCACCAAAGTTAAGGCATTCCCTTTGTGAGTGACCCTAACGGAGGTAGGGTGTTACACTTGGTATCAGAGCCGAAGGTTACCAGATTGGGTAAAGTTTTTGAAAACTATTTTAAAAAAAAAGGGTTTTGAAAGGAAGTATTTTAAAAAATAAATCTTATTTTGAAAAACATGATCCCCAAGAGCCATATATCTTTCTTTCAGTCCCTTTTGTATTGAATCTTTCCTTTTTCGTTTCAGCATGTCTGAAGCATCTGAGATACCAGAGGGTGTTCATGTACCCAGTTGGTTTCGTCAATATCTTGAGGCTAGGACCACTGCCGCAGGTCCAGCAAATGATCCCCTTCCTTCGCCCCCTCCTCGTGCAATTGCTTTCTCAAAGATCTGTAGAGATTTTAGGGCCATGGGTGGAAAGGATTTCAAGGGAACTGAATCATTCGTAGAAGCGAGGAATTGGCTCAAAGAAACTGAGGATCTATTCGTTATCTTCGAGGTGGACAATAGGCAGAAGGTACAGTTGGCGGTTTGGCTGCTCAAAGACGAAGCTTCCTATTGATGGGAAGTCACTAACGCCGAGAGGCCAGTTGAAACATGGATGGAATTCAGAACAAGGTTTGAGACAAAATTCCTCTCGCAAGCTGAACGAAGTCTACAACTGGAAAAGTTCTTATCTCTTAAGCAAGAAAGTATGACGGTCAAGGAATACGTCAACCAGTTCAACCAACTGGCTAGGTTCAGACTGGATTTAGTCAACACTCAGCATAAAAAGGCTCTTTGCTTTGTTAAAGGATTGAACGAGCCACTACACAGCCTAGCCATGACCCATGTACCCATGGGAGCAACTTACGAGAAATTGGTGGACATGGCACTACTTCACGAGGAAGACAAGGGACAGAAAGAGACAAAGAAGGAAGAACCACAGAATAAGAAAGCAGGGCCCAAAAAGGAAACACAAAAGAAGGATGAGAAGTCTGAAGATAAGAAGGGGAAAAGTGCTTTACTTGTGGAAGCTCGACTCATCTGAACAAGGATTGCAGAAAAAGGAAGGGCACTTGCTTCAACTGTGGTGAGATGGGACACTTCACTAGGGACTGCCCGCAGAAATGAGGGCAAGGGCAGAGGGTAGAACCGAATTTTGGAGGACAGGCGAATGCTCAAGGGACTGGTAGATAGGGTTGAAATAAGAAAATTCAACTAGAAGGTTTAAATTTTCTTATTTGATTGTTGAGTTAAAACTCTTTCTGATTCTGGCATTTTGATTCTGTAATCGATACTCTGCACTTTAATACTAGTATTGTTTCTGATTCCGCTGTAGACTCAAACCCATAAGGGTTATGACTCATCTGTTTGTGAGAGATTGGGGTTTGAGAGATATCTGTGTTAGGCGTCAAGTAGGACACATACATTCTGGGTTTTATCATGCTTAGTTCAGTAACCTGATCTGTACCAGTAATCTGTAAATATATGAATACTTCCGATAAGGTTAAGATTTCCAGTTTTGACATTATCTAAGAGAGGGTAATCCTCTGGGTGTCAATTTGATGTTGGTTTCGGTCTTCGGGGCCGATACTTAGGACCCATGTCTAATGGGAGCCAAGTTTTTGTTTTATCTGTACTCGCTTCCATCATTCGACTATATCCTATCGACCGAATCTTCGAACTTTAGGTAGAAACTAATGGGTGTAAACATGTGTTTGAGACATGTTATGTTTGATGGTTGCAAGTGGATGCAAGTGGTTGCTAGTGGTTGCTCGTGGATGCATATACACACACTAGGCACTAGATCGGCTCGAAAACACTCTCATACTGCATATGGATGTGTGAGCATTTTCAATTTTTGTGGATGCAAAATGATTCACTCAGCACATGGATGTTGCATATGACTGAATGGTTGTGCACTCATATAGAAATGATATGTATCGACAAGGAAAATTGAATACATGTTGGACTCATGGCACAGGCGTAATTCGCATTAAGGAGGTCAACTGAATCAGTGGACCGTCTGATCTTTGCATTAGATAAGGAACATATACACACATTTTTCCATATGTTCATACAACATTAGAAGTTTCTAAGGACAATGGACGCCAGTGATTGATGATTGAGTAGATGGATGTTGGATGGTAGGACACATTCTTCTTAACTTGAAGATTTCGGGGACGAAATCGTTTAAAGAGGGGAGAATGTAACACCCCGTACTTTCTGTGAACGTATAAGTAACAAATCTGAGGATAATTAAAATATAAAATAAGAATTAGGTAAAAAGGGTTGCTCCATTGTGTTCATGTCGAAATTCTGCTTGAAAACGAGTCCGAGTTTGTGAGAATCGGAGTCCGTATGACCAAGTTATGGCCCTCCAAAGTTTCAGAAATATTCAGAGTTCAAAACAGCTCGAATTCGAATTCAAAATTCGAATTTCAAACGCAGAACAGACTGGGTGGGAAATTTCCTGCCCAGACCCAGGTCGACTAGGGAGTCGACTGGGCAGTCGATCCCCCAGACCAGGTCGACTGGGCAGTCGACCTGGGTGTCGACCTGGTCCCCGAACCTGGTTTTGAGCCTGGGTGCATTCTTATGTATCTGGTCCGATTTCTATCTAGATTCGTTGACTTAACCCTATTTAAACAGCCCCAAACCTAGCCTTCTCTACACACAATTCTATTCTGCTTCTTCTCTGCCTCTGTTCTAAATAAAAAATAAAAATGGCGTCGCTACTCTGCTGGAATCAAAACTAGAAGCTAATCAACATCAACCTAAGCAACTCAATTCAAACTAGAGATTAAAGCTTCTACAACAAATAAAGTCCTTTCTTTAATCCAACTAAGGCAAGTACAGTTATTTTCCGATATAAACGTTAATTCTGATTATGACATGAATTGTAAATCTGAATCTGAGATTATATCTGTTCTATTCTGTTTAGATCTACCTTATTCTGTATTTCTTTCTGCTTTCTGTTCTATAGCCAGGCTACCACGAGCCTGAGCCAATCTCATAAGAGATTAACATACGCTAAAATGTTTGGGACAGTAAAATGAATGATGCATAAATTGGGCATGACCAATAGGTGACTGATTTGAGGAAAGAACATGGACTTTAGCTAGAACATAAATCTGAGACATATGACTGGACATGTTATATTTATAACATAAAGGGGTATTGAACATATGATTTGAGGACACATAATTGGACATAAACATAGAATGTATTGAACATATGATTCGAGATAAAGAGAATATGGCTTAGGTATAAAGATTTACATGAAAGTAGGATATCTATTAATGTAAATAAACACCTAAGTAAGGGATTTTTGGGAGATATGACATGCATAGTAATCAATGGCTATATTTGGTATAATTTATATATGGATCTTCTGTACTATGCAAGTTTAATAAAAATTGAAACATATGATATATGGTAAATTATGACCATAATCCATGCTATGTAAATTTAATGCAAACATGGGGTATATGATCATATTGTGGATCATGACTATTATTTATGCATGTGAACTTAGGCAAGATTTATAATTAGGCAAGTTATGTTTGTGAAACTTTATGGAATGATTAAATCTGTTATATTTGCCTAATTTGCTAGTTCTGCTATATTTGCCTAATCTGCTAGTTCTGTTATATTGCCAATCTGCTAGTTCTGTTATATTGCTTAATCTGCTAGTTCTGCTCTACTGCCTAGTCTGCTAGATCTGTTTATCTACCAAATTTGTCATCTGCTAAGTCTATTGAAAATGCCAAATCTGCTAAACTAAACCTATTGAGATGCCTAATCTGTTATCTGCTAAATCTGCTAGTTTGCTTAATCTGCTGAATCCGTTAAGTCGCCTAAATCTGTTATCTGCTATGTCTGTTAAGTTGATATATTCAGTCTGTTATTGGCATAATCTGAATTAGCTATGAATGATTGACATGTATATTAGGCGTGGGCATTAATGGTAAATTATTAATTAATTGGCCGCAAAGATAAACATGGCTAACTCGAGGTTAGAATGAGTTTGCGGCGTAATTCTGCCCGGAACCGCCAGCACAATAGTGGCCGCAAACAATAGGTTCTAATGTGAGAAGTTAGTCATAACATGCTTGAAACCCGAGGTTAGACTCAGTTTGCGGTAGAAATCTGCCCGGAACCAACCGGCCTAACCAGTAGCCGCAAACTGTCAGTCTAATGTGAGAGGTCTGGGCATTAATATTTAATTAATGAAAATCTGAGATAAATATGATGTCTAAAACGTGTTGGGCGGATAGGATTAAACCCACTAGACTGATGAATTTAATAAATCTGTTCCGTGAATCTGTAGGCCCAATTACAAAGTTAGACAAATCTGTAAGTCTGTTAATCTGTAATTGGTTAATCGGTAAGTCTGTTAAATCTGTATATCTGATCCGTTAGTCTGAAAACTTGTCTGTGAACTGGTTGATCTGAATTCTGTATGTCCGAACTTGTAAACAAGTTAATCTGAAATCTGTTAGTCTGGGGACACAAGGTTAGGAGGGGAATTACTTGTGTCATCTGTTGTTTGGGACCCATATTAGTCAGTAACCCTTTCTGGTATCAAAACTTTGACCCAACAGTAGGTAGGGTCCGGGCATGCTTACTGAACTAATTATAAGCGGTTCATTCTGATAATGGCGAGGGGTGTTGATGGTGCGTTCCAACCGGGTCATGTGCGTGCATGGATACCGGTCTGTCTCTGAGGACGTAAGACGCCGTGACATCTGTAAATAGGTCTGTGCCAATTGGTTGTCACTTTAGTGATACACCCTACTGTGGGGCCGACACAGGGTATTTATGTATTAGGGAGCCGATCGCTTGGGGTAGGGTTTTAGGGTACACTTAGTTCTGTCTGTTTCTGTTGGGTGGTAACACCTGTCTGTTTCTGCGTGGTACCGTCTGTTGGGGTGGTAAAGGCCCACTACTAGTGTACACCTAATTCTACATTCTATTTCCATAAGGAATAATCTGTTTTTGCTTCTGTCTGTTTCTGTTCAGGTGGTAAAGGCCCATTACAAGCACTCTCTTCTGTGGAAATTATTTTGCACCCGTTTCTGTTTCAGTTTAGACATTAGGGTGACACCTAATTCTGTTATACTAGTATTAGTGCAGAGAAGTGTAAAGAAATAGCTTATGTCATTCTGTTCTTATGTAATATCTGCTACACCTGTTACTATTATCTCTCATCCAGTTTTATTTTCGTGTCATGTTATTATTATCTGTTCATAACTGAAAATCACTGGACTTGCCAGACTTTTTGTCTGACCCTTGTTGTTTCGCCTCCTTTCTTCCGTTTCCCCTCCCCAGCTTTTTTAGAAGGGAGTACTATAGCTTGATCCAGATTTCTTCTGCTTGAAGTGCTTAAAGTATGGCTTGTCTTCTTCTGTGGGGATTATGATTTTAAATTATGCATTCTGAAGGCTTTTGTACAAGATTGATATTTTGTACTTGAATTCTGATATTGTGATTTGAAAGGATGTAACCAAGCTTATTTCGGTTTCTGTTGAAATAAAGTTATAAATTTTTCAACTACTGTTTTATCTGTCTTGTAAGTTTCTGTTCTGTTTACTAAAAATGCTACATCAAAGTTAAGGCATTCCCTTTGTGAATGATCTTAACGGAGGTGGGGTGTTACAAATCCGACCTTTCTGAATAACTCGCGTATATAATAAACAAGTGTTACACAAACACAACATATGCCTCATTCCAATTCAGAATATTCTTTTATTCAAATATTCTTATACTTTGGGAAAGGTTCCCATTAATTTTATCAAAGATAAATTCTTTAAATTTATTCTTTAATCTTCTTTGAATATCAATTCAAACTAGTCGGGATTAGCGAACCACACCGAAGTAATTATTTATTTTATTTCCCAACCCCAACCTATTTATCCCATGAAGTAAAACTGGTCATACTTCATATCTAACACCATGGTGTTATCGGTAAATTCAATTACCATTTCACGTTCAAATCTAATTAAAGATTTAACTATCGTCTGGAATAAAACTGGTGATACTCCATTCTCGATCTTTTCAATCTAATTAAAGATTCATTAAAACTTCACTTAGTTTTATTCTTTAACTGGGTTAAAGTATTAGTGTGATTTAAAACACGGTTCACGATAAACCCAAAATCACATCACATTAATTATCGGGTTAAAGAACAAGTGTTATTTAAAACACTGTTCCCGATAAACCCAAGAATCAACACCAATTCAATTCCAATTAAATATTATTTAATTGGTACACTTCATTAAATCTAAATAAAAAAAGATTTAATCTTTTTCTCAACTGGGCTTAAGAACAGTGTTAATGAAGACACCGTTCACGACAAACCCAAATCACATTTGATAATAAATACAAGGCTCTGAATAGAAAATATATAGGCTTATATTCAATATCAAATTCTACGACCAACAAATATCGTATTGGAAATAACGATATGTATATATATATCTTTCAAATTTCCATAACAACATATGTATAATCACTAAATCCAACATCGAAATATTCCGAAGACAATTTCGATTCAAATCCATTCCAATGCAATTATTGGAAATTCTGGTTATTTTCAAAACCATTTCAATTCCAATTTATTTATTTTTTAAAAAATAAATAAATTATTATTCTAGTTCAAAACTAGTTCATTTCGATAAAAATCTATTTTTATCTTTTCAAATATGGAGTTTTTCATCCCAATTCTTCCCAAATCACTTCTTATGATTTTACACAAATTATTGATATTTTTAATAATTTTATCAAGGCCCGTACAGTCGATTTCCATCAACGGCCATCGAACTGCACTTACAGCGACCTTTTCCAAATTTGATTTGGACATAATTCCAAATCCAACCGTTAGATTTCAAATCTCTAATATTCATTAGAAAGCTCTTTTCGATACGAACCCATCGGTTCCGGTTTTAGGAGAATCCAACGGTCGGATCTCCCGAAATATCCATTCGAAGTCAATGGTCGAGATTCGCGAACTGTCGCGGTGCGGCGCGTTCTATTCAGGCCATTATATTATATATATAATATATATATAATATATTTTTCATCGATTTCCTTTTAAAACGTATTATATAAATCGTTTTAAATTCGTTTTCAAAATGATTTCAACTTCCTTTTCAAATTCAAATCAAAAATTGAATTTTTCCTCATAAATTCGTTTTAAATTCATTTCAAATTGATTTCAATTCAAATCGATTTTTAATTCAATTTCAATTCGAATTCAATTCTATTCAATTTCAATTTGAATTCAATTCTTTATAATATAATTCGAATTTCGATTATTTTCAATATAATTCAAATTTCGAAATCACTTTCAATATAATTCGAATTTCGAAATCACTTTCAATATAATTCAAATTTCGAAATCACTTTCAATACAATTCAAATTTTGAAATCACTTTCAATATAAATTGAAAGTTGAATAAAATCGATATAAATATCGTTCACGTCAAAATGGCGTCAATCAAATCAATACGGCTTTTTATATTTCAATAAATTCGCTATTCTATTCAACAAATGAATATTTATTCTATTCAACACATGAATATATATTTCTTTCAACACATGAATATTCTCAACACATGAGCATTGTCAACACATGACTATTTTTGTTATTTAAAATATTTTATAAAATTATGGTATCTATCGTTTGATTTTTAAATCAGACTCCAACTGTAAAGTAGTAAGAGAATGATTCCCTAAATATTAACTCCGAAGGCCAAAACCAATATCAGATAAATACCTAGGAAACCACTCATCTTATCTATTTTCCAATTGGTTTCTAACTTTAAATATGATAAAGATGTAAATTTTATTGTTAAAATATTCCTTTCAACACATGATAATTTTCAACACATGATTATTCTTTATTTTCCCAATTGGAATGAGGCCCAATCAATTACCATATAATGTTAATTATATGGTTTCCATACAACACATGTATATAATAGCAACGATAAATAATCAACCATCATCCAAACTGCACCACACAACTGCATAAGCATTAAATATAGATAATTAACGCTCACATAGTCTGTCAATCGAACGACTGACCAATCACTAATAAATTGGGATTAGTGTACGCCAAATATCCTCCCAACACCCGTGTGGGGTTTCAATTCAACAAACACATATTTTTATTCACACCGACACGTTAAAAATAATCTTTTTAACGATCAAATATTTTTAACTATATAAATATTTTATTTCATTTCACATCACACAATCAATTTTCAAAACACATCAAACAATCAAACATACAAGCCATCCATGGTCTGTGGATGACGGGTGTCGGGTGCTGCTAAGCACCGTCTGCATCCTAGTATATATTTTTAACTAGAAAAGGAAATTTAAAGTGAGAAGTTCTCACCGAGGGTTCCACTCCGCTGTGCTTTGTTGTTGAACTGCTGAATCGCCTGGATCGGTTTGAAATTACAATGCAGTCCTTTTCACGCTGTTCATATATAAAAATTATATTTCTATTACTTCATTTCAATAAATAAAAATCATATTTTTATTTCTACTTCATATATTTTCTCGACGCTTCATTCTATGTCAAAATTATATTTTTATATTTCTACTTCATATATAAAGATCGAATTTTTACTAGTTATATAATTTAAAAATCGTATTTTTAGTATCTATATCATATAAAAATCATATATTTAATCCTCACATCTAATAAAAATATCGCCTTTCATTTTAAAATATAATCTCTTTTCTATTTTTAAAAATCAAATCTCTTTATTATTTTAAATATAATCTTTTCTAAATTAAAGATCTAATATTTTCGCCTTTAAAAATTTAACCTTTTCATACAAAAATTATATTTTTACTTTACTACTAATATAAAAATTATATTTTTATTTAGTTAAAATCTCTCCTTTACCTTTCTAAAGATCATATCTTTATGTGTCTAAACCTCTTAACTTTATACATTAAAAATCCTACCTTCATACAATTTAAAAATCATACTTTTACCCTTAAAAAAATCATGTCTTTCTATTCATAAATCATATTTTTATATACTACAGATCGTACCTTTATCTAATCTAAAAATCACATTTTTCTTTAAACAAAGATCGCATTTTTATCTAAAAATAAAATCAAACGAGAAGAAAATCACCTCCGGTTGTGAAGCATCGTCAACTCCGTTCATCCTTTAGCGCAGAAAATGGCGTACGATGGGTCCTCGGTGATCGGAGAGGGAAAATAAAGGGGAAAAAGGGGGTTTTGGGTCTTAACAGAGAGAGAGAGGTGTGTGGCGGTTGACTGAGCGGCTGAGGGAGGAGGCAGAGGCGGCTGTGGGTTGCGGAGGGGGTGGAAGCGGCGGTTGTGGGCTCGGTGGGGCTGCGTCGGGTTTTGGAGCGAGGGAGGGGGTGCGTCGGGTTTTGGGGAGAGGGAGGTGGAGGAAGGAGAGGCGCGGGAGGAGGAGGATCATCGGAGGGGGAGCGGTGGGCGTGGAGCCGACGGTGGAGGAGGCGGCGCGGCGACATAAGGGGAGGCGCGTTTTTTTGTTTTTGTTTTTCTTTCTGAATTAAAATAGAAGAGAGAGGGAGTGAGAGAGAAACGAGGTGGTTGACCTTGAATATATATAATTATATATTTTATTATTAAATTAATTCAAAAAGCAACTTTTTATTTCGATCTCGAAAAGAGACCCACCGCCTGTCGTCCCTAGCTAATTACCCCCATCCCGAACACAATGGGATATGCATCTTAAGATGATTCGATCGTTTCGATCAGTTTTCGTCAAAATCAAAATATAACTCTATATATTGAATTTGAACGCACATTTCAATTTACCGAGGCCACATACTAACTAGAAAAATTCCAGAAAAAATGTTTTCTAGCTTCGTATTGACGATACGGTCCTAACAAAACTAATTTCGTCAAATTCTGAGACCGTTTGAAAAATGACCATTTTCCAGTCGATTAAAATCAACTAAAACTGGTCAAACGCGTTTTCCTTCGCCACGCTCACATATTGAATCGAAAAATTATGAAAATTGGAATCTAGCAATAAATTGACATCGCGGATCCAACAAAAGTGGTTTCGTCGAAATCCGAGGTCGTTTGCAAAACTTCCATTTTTAAGGGCTAGAATTCCATAGCGACTATTCTGATTTTTCAACTGGGCATATCTTTTGATTCCCGCTATGAAATTTTGATTTTCCGGATTCGTTGGAAAGATATTCTCAATTAGATTCAATTATTTTTGGTTTCACTAAAATCTGGTTTGTTTTGCAACCGGTATGTTCTATTGAAGTTTGAAATCGAATTATCGAACTACCGCGCCATTTTCAATTCCTTTTATAATTATAAATAAAATTTATATTCTAACGACGACTATATAAATATATACGTTCGAATTCTATTCAAAATAAATTTCTTGTCATTATTATTTAAAATAATTCATTTTAAATATTCAGAATTCGCTAAAATTGCCAGAATAAAAATTTTAAACTGGCTCGCATTTCCGGGTTGTTACAATCACCCCCACTTAAAACTTTTCGTCCCCGAAAAGGAATGAAGCCGAAAGTTGTTTAAATAATCAACTCAACATCCAATATTTTCATTATGGCTTAAGTTCTTCAACTTTTCAGTTTCTAAGAACTTTTTAAATTTTCAAAAATTTGGCTAACACCCTAAATTTTCGAAAAATTTCGCCATAACCTCCCCTGCACCGGGGACTTCGGGATATTTCATATAGCTTCCCATGGCCTTCTTCAATCCAAAAGAAAAAGAAAAAGCCAAGCGGCTCATAAAATCATCATCACCCAAAAAAACAGTAAATTATGGTAAACATATACCTATTTGTCGGGCAAACAATTTTATTCTTCTGCTCTAGCCTCCTTGCTATGACCTGTTCAATGTAAGTACATGTATATGCAAGCAAATGCGACCAATTTTAAACAATTCAATATTCGGTTCAATTAGGCTAAATGGTTCAAAATTTCAAACAAATAGACAAACAACGCAACCATCAATCAATTAATGGATTAACATTTCAAATTCATAATTTGATATATATATACAGAAAATCATGTTTTTGGTGCCAAATCACAACAAATAATCCTAAGTAAATTTTGGTTCTCACACCAGTCTAATGGAAATATATAGAAATAACACCTTCGAAACACGAACATAAATACTGATGATGCGGCCACATCAGCAGAATTATCCCCGGGTGTCTAGAATGTGATTCTATATCTATCCAGTATATTAAAACTTCGAATATACGTTCATGACGCGTATATGAAAAATATTTATATACTCGATTGTCCAAGTTCAATACAAATAAAATATTCAAATACGTCTAAAATGATTTAAATTTCAAAACAAAATTGGATTTCATTTGAAAAATATACTCTTCACACTCGTTCTAGGATACTACTGATCCTATTTCTAACGAGTCATTCTAATTGGATATTACAAATCCAATATCTGATGAATTCTTTCGTTCGGTTCTAATGTGTCTTGTTCTCGAGCTCTGTAAACCAAAGCTCTGATACCAACTGTAACAACCGGGAATTACGCTCGATCCGAATTAGTTGCTAGACCGACCCAGACCGCTTGAAACGCCTGATTGTTTTGAGAACACGACAAATTAGAACGCAGACAGAAGAACATTTCATTGTTAATTACAACAATTCCACCAGATTACAAGAATATAGCATGAATGAATATTACACATTTGACAAATATCATAGATTACAATACATTACATAGCAGCGGAAAATAATTCAAAATACAACTGAAGAAGATACACGGATACAAAGCTTTATGGATATCGTTCCAACTGTAAATCAGGATCTTGTGGATATAAATCTGCAAAACCAAAACTACTAGCTGCCCGTGTGGAAAATAGGGGCACCCAGAGTTTAGGTTAAATCAATAAACTCCAAATCAGTCATGTGACTGGTGTGAGAACTAAAACAGTTATTAATCTTTACTTTAAAGTTAGGTAAATCAAGGGACCACGCCGTATAACACGGAACGGGTTTCCTCCCAAGAATACCAGTGCATAAAACAAACAGCGCAATGCTAAATAAAGAAAAATGAAGCTATTATAAGACCCAGGTCCCATCACACAATGCAACGCAAGCCAGAGGATAGGGTTTTTACCTTATAATAGCCAAGAATGCTTGATACGTTTAAAAACACATCATTTATTATTACTACAAGCTATAGTGTATAAAACAACTTCAAATCATAAGTATCAATCATAGACGGCATAAGCGCCCCATCCCACTATGTCGCCATACTAGGCTCTACAAATAAAACCGCAAAGTCACGTATTGGAAGTTGGATTTCCATCTGTGAACCGAGGCAAAAGATAGTACTCTACCGATTCGAGACAATCTAGCCCATGTCTCAGGAGCCAGACTCAGGTGGGCCCTTGGAGCGACAGTGCCGGTCCACCGATGTGGATTAAAATTCCTAAACACTGCGTTTCCCCGCCCTTTGGGGCGAAAATGAGCCAATGAATGACTCCATCGGACCCGGATCGTCCGATCTAACCGAGGCGCCTCGCAACAGCAACAACCACATAAGTCAAACTCTTCAAGGCGTGTAAAACCACTGACTCCACTTCTAACTAGAAAGAAACGCATGTCCTCCCTGAGGTCCTCTCCTGTTTTTGGTTCACCACCGGGGTTTGAGGCTCGCGAATCAACGTTACACAAAGCTGTGTGTAACACCTCGTAATTATGTAACACTAAGATTCACAAATCAAGGTATAATTAATTTAAAATGAAAGAATTAAGGGAAACGGGTGGTGCCATTGCGTTCGTCTCGAAATTCTGCTTGAAAACGAGTCCGAGTTTGCATAAATCGGAGTCCGTATGAAGAATTTATGACTCTCCGAAGTTTCAAGAAATTTCATAACAGGAAACAGCTCGAAATTCGAATTCAAACCCAGAAGCGGGCTGGGCGGGAAAATTCCCGCCCATGACCCAGGTCGACTGGGGAGTCTACTGGGTAGTCGACCCTCCCTGGCCAGGTCAACTGGGCAGTCGACCTGGGGGTCGACCTGGTGCCAGAACCCGGTTTTGAACCTGGGTTCATTTTGATGTTTCTGGCCCGATTTTCTGACTAGATTCATGACTCTAATTCTATATAAACAGCCTCCTGGCCTCCTTCTCTCAACACCATTTCATTCTATCCTTATGCTGCCTCTGAGAAAATGTATAAATAAATAAATTAACATATAAAATAAATCAAGACGAGGAAATGCTGCTCAAGACTTTCAAGAGGAGATTCTAAACAAGCTAGGATTCAAGTGAAGATTCAAATGACTTCAACGACTGTTTTTCTATGAATCTAATATAATCTCTGTAAGTCAGTTACTTTTTAGATTTGAACGTTTGCTCTATTCGTGACATGAAATTAAAGGAATAAAAGAATATGCCAAATCTTTCTATTCGATTCAGTGCTTATATCTTTGGACCTAATTAAGAACTGTTATGATTCGATGACCAATAAGACAGCGACTATGAAACTATGGACCTTAAAACCATATGCATTTTGACTATGAACATTGCCTATGAACATTGCCTATGACTGTGACTCATGACTGTGAGAATTATTTTCCTTTGACTATGAACATCGCATATGACTGTGATTCATTAACTGTGAGGATTTATTGCCTATGACTATGGATATAAGATTATTATTTATGCCCATGACACTGTAGTTACAAAACCGTGTTTTACCCCAAAACTGGCATTATATTGGATCTAGGCTTGACTTTCTATTTCAATTTATTCTTAGTTATCCT
Organism: Allium sativum; assembly: GCA_030737875.1. Lineage (NCBI taxonomy): Eukaryota > Viridiplantae > Streptophyta > Magnoliopsida > Asparagales > Amaryllidaceae > Allium > Allium sativum. The sequence goes on from CM060912.1 coordinate 340,882,071, forward strand.
TGGATCTTGATCTTGGGAATTTACCTATAAAGTTAGGTCTACCCATGTTCTTGAACCTATACTATTCAACCCTTTTCATGTCGTAATATTACCAGATCTATATGCCTGTGAATTATCATCTTATGCCAGTTATTATGTCTATTCTTTCATGGCATTTTGGTTCATTCCCTTTTATCCACGAATCTAGATTTATTTATAATCTAGGTTGAATCACGATTATATGAACGATGGGAATACGTTTGGGAAAAACATGAAATTTACTAAACTTGGAAATTGGCATAATTTGGGAACATGCATTATAGCATGACTATTAAGATGAAAATTAGAATAACAAGTCTAGTTTTGACATGAACTGAAATTAAAATATTAAATCAGAAGTTGGTTGGCTAAATTAAGCATAATAAGTATATTAGCATAATCTTGAATTTTTCCATAATCGTGAATATTTTACATACATTGGGCGTAAATGGTAAATGGTTAAATGGGCCACAAAGTAGGTAGTTGGCCTGTAAATCAAGATTTGGGCCCAGAATATAAGTATATAAGTGAGCATGATAAATGAATATGGTATAGGCCAAATTTTATTTAAAAAGGGAAAGTGGGCTTTGAGGATAAATTGTTAACAATTCATATATAGACAAAAGAAAGGTTTATTAATGACATCTCTTTTAATAACACATACACCAGAAAGTTCAAGGGTGACAGAGAGGATAGTGTCTAGGCTTGGGTTTGGAAAATACAAGTTTCCTGCTCTCCTTGGCTATCCCTAACTAATCCGACGGACGGGATGGTTACTTTCAAAAACTGATTTGGAAATTAATCAAAACCCTTTGAACTTAGAAAACACGAATATGCCTAACCCGAGGTTAGACTGAGTTGCAATGTAAACCTACCCGGAACCAACCGGCACATCCAGTAATCGCAACAATATCTATCTAATGTGAGTGGTTGCAGCTTTAATTTATTTAGTTAAAGCTAGAACAAAACTGGTAGGGTTAAGTTAACTAAGACACTTAACAAATTCAACATGATAACTAAACCGATGGGTGGGGTTAGGTTCAAACAGACACTTAACACAGTTAAGCTAGAATGGGAGGGTTAAGTCCATAGGAACACTTAACCAACTTAACATAGTTAAGCTAGAATGGGAGGGTTAAGTCCATAGGAACACTTAACCAAACTTAACATGGTAACAAGACAAGATTTGTAGGGGTTAAGTAACTAAGAGAACACTTATCCAAATTAACATGTTAACTAGACTAGAAGGTGAGGTTAAGTAAAGTTAATACACTTAGCCAAATTAAGATGTTAACTAGACTAGAGGTTGGGGATAAGTAAAATTTAATACACTTAGCCAGTTTGATATGTTAGCTGGACTAGACCGTAGGGTTAAGTAAACTTGAACACTTAACCATCAGATTGTGATAAAGGAATAGGGTTAAGTCTAAAACATGAAGGGATAATACTTAACCATTAATAAAATGTTAGTTAAAACAGATGGGCAAGGTTAAGTTAAAAAGGAACACTTAACCAATACAGGATGAATGGGTAGGGTTAAGTAATAAGAAATACTTAACCAATATAACTTGGTTTGTGGTAGGGTTAAGTCAACATGAATTACTGATAACACTTAACCAGTTTAATAGGATAAATGAAGAGGGTTAAGTTAGCTTGAATTGACTAATGACACTTAACCAATCCAAATTGACGAGAAAGAGAACTAAGTAGTAAACCTTAGTTAAAAGGAGCTAAGTAGTAAACCTTAGTTAAGAAAACAACGATTCTGGAAACTAAGTGGTAAACCTTAGTTAGCAAAACTAAGTAGTAATTCTTAGTATAACACGGGAAGGAGCGAACGTCCATCTGATTAAAAAAGAAGGCTCCAACAGATTGGGTTATGAAGCCCGAGGCTTCGAGGGGACGTGAGGGTACTCTTGGTATCCCTCTGTGAGGCTGCAGGTGATCCTCCTGGGCTCACAGAGGTTAAGGTCTGCGTTAGAAGAACCAGGGGTATGCCTTGGTTGCAATATATGGCAACCTAAAGACTAGGATGGACCAGCGTGATTCGGCGAAAAAAAGGGTAGCCCTGTGATAGCAACTCATCGTCTACTATCCATCTTGAGTCAATCGAGATACGTGAAGCGGAAAGGCGGAGAACTCCAAAAGACCATATACTTGCATTCTAGTTATGGGTAAGGATGGCCATAGGTTAGTGGGGCATAGGGGGCCTGCGTACAGTTCTCATTTTTCAAGGTGTGCCTTTCATTAGTTGAGGGAGGGGTCGATTGGGACCATAGCCACTGGAATAAAAACAGAACTTAGCATCTGCATCGGCAGATACCTTAAAGCTCCCGACTGAGTTCTGTGTTTCTTGATTTGCCCTGCCCAGGACTTGGGCCACACATTACAGGACATGTGCATCTAGACAAGCGATAACAATTCGCAATACATGCGTGGGGAAGTCTAGGAACATATACCACTCTAGGTAGTGTGTCCTAGACTAGGGGGCATCGTTCGACAGGTAGCATAATCCCTAGTTGGACTAGGTGGCGTAAACCCTGAATCCGAGAAGCGTTCAACAGATAGCGTAAACTCTAGTTGAATCTAGAAAGCACTTGATAGAAAACCCTAGATTAGATCTAGGTAATAAATAATAAATGTATGCCTGAAGGCAACCGAAATTACCGGGATTGGGATCACGTTATCATTACTAGTTGGGACACTAGTTAGGTGGTGCAGAGATATAGAAACCAGTATAACAAGGAAATAGCGAAGCGGCGAAAGTATTAGAGCATATCCAGTTTATCTTGTCTTAGCATATCTTGTGTTAATCTTGTCCAAACTTGCTGATCCTATCATCATGGTGTTATCTTGTATTCAGTTAATTCATGTCGTTTTGTATTTCCATGTTCACATGCTAGAAGTAACTGAACTTACTCAGGCTTTATGTCTGACTCTGTTTTTCTTTCGTCTTCTTTTCTTCCGTTACCCCCCCCCCCCCTAGGTAGTAAAGGAGGGAATAGTATAGCTTAGGTTAAGTTCGACTGTCACTCTTTCCCAGCTTGAAGATTTGTCGAAGTTTTGCTTGGATTCTCTTTTCAGATGCTATGGCTGGCTCTTGCTACAATTGGCGAATATAAATGTTGTTTTATGCTTCTTTATTTTGTAATACAGATGATACTCTGATATTATAAAGAAATCGTGTACAAACTATTTTATCAATAAAGCAAAGTTTTATTTTCAGCCTGTTTTAATCTTGTCTGTCTTGTAATTTATCTGCATCTTTTACCTTAAAATGCTCCACAGAACTTAGTGCATTCCCTTTGTGAGTGACTATGTGGGGTGTTACACGTGGTATCAGAGCTGAAGGTTACCAGATCAGATAAAGGATTTGAAAAATTATTTTCAAAACGGTTTTAAAAAAAGCATTTTCAAGAGAAAAGATTTGTTTTAAAGGCATATTCCCCAAAGCCATATGCACCATCTTTTGATTCTCTGTTGAGTCCTTGTTTCCTTCTTTCTTGAGTCTCTGGGGCTCCTGGCTTTCTAGGATGTAACCTCATCGAAGGGCGAAGTAGTGCCCGACTTCCATCTATAGCTGTAGTTGTTTCACTTACGGCCAGTTTTCTTTCAAAGCTTATAGGGTTTTCCGTATGATGGAGGCAGCTTTCGAGAGATTTGTCAACATGGTTACACACGGAAGGGGATGGGGAGTTTGGCTAAGGAGCACAACCCTAGGATGAGGAATTCATGGATGTAGATTTAGCTCACGTAGGAGGAAGGAATTATAAAACCTAAGACAAGAGGAAGTATCTTTACTAGGGTATAATAGGGCATATAATTAAGGACAAGGGAAAGAACGAGGAACAAGATTTTTAGAAGGGCAAGTACATACTTTCACCACTAAGCGTACCTAGGAGAAAGGTAGTAAAGTTCTGTTGGAAGAGTCTAGTTTTTCTGTTCGTACTCTTTCGTTTTTTTTAGCGCTTCACATTTGTTCATATTTGCTTCCATAGTTGAGTCTCTGCACCTTAGTACTTGCATAATGAATGATCCCAATTAGTCTCAAATCCAATTGGTGACTCGGCCCGCTTATTTTGGGTTAGTAGGGATTTGAGAATAGCTATCGAGTTTGCTTATATCATCTCACATAGATCGTCTAAATTCGGAGGAGGTATTCCTTGGGTGCTCGTCTGATATTGGTTTAGGCCTTTGGGACTTGTACTTGCGGAATGTTGAGTTCGACTAGGATGGTTTGCGTGAGAGATGAATAGTTCTGGCAGGCGTTCTAAAAAAAACACGTAGTGACCTTTTGACCCTTATAGTTATGGCATGATGGATAAGTGGGAGACCAATAATCATCCTAGTATATACACTTGGTATCATGGCTGACATTTGTTTATTTTGTAAATGGAGGTCAAGAAACTTCGCAATCATGAAGTTAAATTAGTTAAGATACAGTAAAGTAAAGCTCAAGAAGACCGGATACGAGCATCATACCCTTTTTCTTAAGGGTGCATCCTTGATTTCTTTTTTTTGAAGGAACCTTACGCATACTTATTCCTCTCTTTCCAAAGTATATCCTCTAGGTCGTATCTTCGATCCTTAGGTAGAAACTCTTTTGGATGTAAACTTGTATTTGAAACATGTTATGGTTGATGGTTGCGAGTGGTTGCTAATGGTTTCTTGTGAATGCATATGCATACGTATTAGGCACTAGATCAGTTCAGACGCTTTCATATTGCATTTACAAATATGTATTTGTTTGTAAGTTTAACTTGATATGTTATCATATGGATGTTGCATATAGATGAATGGCTATGCACGCATGTAGTATTTACATAACTAGGGATGCTTGCATACATGATTGGACGCATGGCACTGACATGATTCACATTAAGGAGGTCAACTGAATCAGTAGACCGCCTGATTTTGCACTAGATAAAGGCATATACACCCACTATGCATATAAACATGAAAGCATTAGAAATCTTTTAAGGACAATGAACGCCTGTGATTGAATGGTTGAGTAGATGGGTGGTTGGATGGTAGGACACATTCTTCCTAAATTGAAGATTTCGGGGACGAAATGCTTTTAAGTGGGGGAGAATGTAACACCCCGTAATTCTGTAACACTAAGATTCACAAATCAAGGTATAATTAATTTAAAATGAAAGAATTAAGGGAAACGGGTGGCGCCATTGCGTTTGTCTCGAAATTCTGCTTGAAAACGAGTCCGAGTTTGCGTAAATCGGAGTCCGTATGAAGAAGTTATGACTCTCCGAAGTTTCAGGAAATTTCAGAACAGAAAACAGCTCGAAAATCGAATTCGAAATTCGAATTCAAACCCAGAAGCGGGCTGGGCGGGAAAATTCCCGCCCAGGACCCAGGTCGACTGGGGAGTCGACAGGGTACTCGACCCCTCCCCCCCTGGCCAGGTCGACTGGGCAGTCGACCTGGGGGTCGACCTGGTGTCAAAACCCGGTTTTGAACCTAGGTTCATTTTGATGTTTCTGGCCCGATTTTCTGACTAGATTCATGACTCTAATCCTATATAAACAGCCTCCTGCCTCCTTCTCTCTACACCATTTCATTCTATCCTTATGCTGCCTCAGAGAAAATGTATAAATAAATAAAATAATATATAAAATAAATCATGACGAGGAAATGCTGCTCAAGACTTTCAAGAGGAGATTCTAAAAAAGCTAGGATTCAAGTGAACATTCAAACGACTTCAACGACTGTTTTTCTACGAATCTAATATAATCTCTGTAAGTCGGTTACTTTTTAGATTTGAACGTTTTCTCTATTCGTGACATGAAATTAAAGGAATAAAAGAATATGCCAAATCTTTCTATTCGAATCAGTGCTTATATCTTTGGACCTAATTAAGAACTGTTATGATTCGATGACCAATAAGACTGTGACTATGAAACTATGGACCTTAGAACCATATGCCTTTTGACTATGAACATTGCCTATGAACATTGCCTATGACTGTGACTCATGACTGTGAGAATTATTTTCCTTTGACTATGAACATCGCCTATGACTGTGATTCATTAACTGTGAGGATTTATTGCCTATGACTATGGATATAAGATTATTATTTATGCCCATGACACTGTAGTTACAAAACCATGTTGTCCCCCAAAACTGGCATTATATTGGATCTAGGCTTGACTTTCTATTTCAGTTTATTTTTAGTTATCCTTGGATCTTGATCTTGGGAATTTACCTATTAAGTTAGGTCTACCCATGTTCTTGAACCTATACTATTCAACCCTTTTCATGTCGTAATATTTCCAAATCTATATGCTTGTGAATTATCATCTTATGCCAGTTACTATGTCTATTCTTCCATGGCATTTTGGTTCATTCCCTTTTATCCACGAATCTAGATTTATTTATAATCTAGGTTGAATAACGATTATACGAACGATTGGAATACGTTTGGGAAAAACATGAAATTGACTAAACTTGGAAATTGGCATAATTTGGGAACATGCATTACAGCATGACTATTAAGATGAAAATTAGAATAACAAGTCTAGTTTTGACATGAACTGAAATTAAAATATTAAATCAGAAGTGGGTTGGCTAAATTAAGCATAATAAGTATATTAGCATAATCTTGAATTTTGCCATAATCGTGAATATTTTACATACATTGGGCGTAAATGGTAAATGGTTAAATGGGCCACAAAGTAGGTAGTTGGCCTGTAAATCAAGATTTGGGCCTAGAATATAAGTATATTTGTGAGCATGATAAATGAATATGGTATAGGCCAAATTTTATTTAGAAAGGGAAAGTGGGCTTTGAGGATAAATTGTTAACAATTCATATATAGACAAAAGAAAGGTTTATTAATGACATCTCTTTTAATAACACATACACCAGAAAGTTCTAGGGTGACAGAGAGGATAGTGTCTAGGCTTGGGTTTGGAAAATACAAGTTTCCTGCTCTCTCTGGCTATCCCTAACTGATCCGACGGACGGGATAGTTACTTTCAAAAACTGATTTGGAAATTAATCAAAACCCTTTGAACTTAGAAAACACAAATATGCCTAACCCGAGGTTAGACTGAGTTGCGATGTAAACCTGCCCGGAACCAACCTGCACATCTAGTAATTGCAACAATATCTGTCTAATGTGAGTGGTCGCGGCTTTAATTTATTTAGTTAAAGCTAGAACAAGAATGGTAGGGTTAAGTTAACTAAGACACTTAACCAATTCAACGTGATAACTAAACCGATGGGTGGGGTTAGGTTCATACAGACACTTAACACAGTTAAGCTAGAATGGGAGGGTTAAGTCCATAGGAACACTTTACCAACTTAACATAGTTAAGCTAGAATGGGAGGGTTAAGTCCATAGGAACACTTAACCAAACTTAACATGGTAACAAGACAAGATTTGTAGGGATTAAGTAACTAAGAGAACACTTATCCAAATTAACATGTTAACTGGACTAGAAGGTGGGGTTATGTAAAGTTAATACACTTAGCCAAATTAACATGTTAACTAGACTAGAGGTTGGGGTTAAGTAAAATTTAATACACTTAGCCAATTTGATATGTTAGCTGGACTAGACCGTAGGGTTAAGTAAACTTGAACACTTAACCATCAGATTGTGATAAAGGAATAGGGTTAACTCTAAAACATAAAGAGATAATACTTAACCATTAATAAAATGCTAGTTAAAACAGATGGGCAAGGTTAAGTTAAAAAGGAACACTTAACCAATACAGGATGAATGTGTAGGGTTAAGTAATAAGAAATACTTAACCGATATAACTTGGTTTGTGGTAGGGTTAAGTCAACATGACTTACTGATAACACTTAACCAGTTTAACAGGATAAATGAAGAGGGTTAAGTTAGCTTGAATTGACTAATGACACTTAACCAATCGAAATTGACGAGAAAGAGAACTAAGTAGTAAACCTTAGTTAAAAGGAGCTAAGTAGTAAACCTTAGTTAAGAAAACAATGATTCTGGAAACTAAGTGGTAAACCTTAGTTAGCAAAACTAAGTAGTAATTCTTAGTATAACACGGGAAGGAGCGAAAGTCCGTCTGATTAAAAAAGAAGGCTCCAACGAATTGGGTTACGAAGCCCGAGGCTTCAAGGGGACGTGAGGGTACTCTTGGTATCCCTCTGTGAGGCTGCAGATGATCCTCCTGGGCTTACAGAGGTTAAGGTCTGCGTTAGAAGAACCAGGGGTATGCCTAGGTTGCAATATATGGCAACCTAAAGACTAGGATGGACCAGCGTGATTCGGCGAAGAAAACGGTAGCCCTGTGATAGCAACTCGTTGTCTACCATCCATCTTGAGTCAATCGAGATACGTGAAGCGGAAAGGCGCAGAACTCCAAAAGACCATATACTTGCTATCTAGTTATGGGTGAGGATGGCCATAGGTTAGTAGGGCATAGGGGGCCTGCGTACAGTTCTCATTTTTCAAGGTGTGCTTTTCATTAGTTGAGGGAGGGGTCGAGTGGGACCATAGCCACTGGAATAAAAACAGACCTTAGCATCTGCATCGGCGGATATCTGAAAGCTCCCGACCGAGTTCTGTGTTTCTTGATTTGCCCTGCCACAGGTCTCGGGCCGCACATTACTGGACATGTGCATCTAGACAAGCGATAATGATTCGCAATACATGCGTAGGGAAGTCTAGGAACATATACCACTCTAGGTAGTGTGTCCTAGACTAGGGGGTATCGTTCGACAGGTAGCATAATCCCTAGTTGGACTAGGTGGCGTAAACCCTGAATCCGAGAAGCGTTCAGCAGATAGCGTAAACTCTAGTTGAATCTAGAAAGCACTTGATAGAAAACCCTAGATTAGATCTAGGTAATAAATAATAAATGTATGCCTGAAGGCAGCCGAAATTACCGGGATTGGGATCACGTTATCATTACTTGTCGGGACACTAGTTAGGTGGTGCAGAGATAAAGAAACCAGTATATCAAGGAAATAGCGAAGCGGCGAAAGTATTAGAGCATATCCAGTTTATCTTGTCTTAGCATATCTTGTGTTAATCTTGTCCAATCTTGCGGATCCTATCATCATGGTGTTATCTAGTATTCAATTAATTCATGTCGTTTTGTTTTTCCATGTTCGCATGCTAGAAGTAACTGAACTTACTCAGGCTTTATGTCTGACTCTGTTTTTCTTTCGTCTTCTTTTCTTTCGTTCCCCCCCCCCCCCCAGGTAGTAAAGGAGGGAAAAGTATAGCTCAGGTTAAGTTGGACTATCACTCTTTCCCAGCTTGAAGATTTTTCGAAGTTTTGCTTGGATTCTCTTTTCAGATGCTATAGCTGGCTCTTGCTACAATTGGGGAATATAAATCTTGTTTTATGCTTCTTTATTTTGTAAGACAGATGATACTCTGATATTATAAAGAAATCATGTACAAACTATTTTATCAATAAAGCAAAGTTTTATTTTTCGCCTGTTTTAATCTTGTCTGTCTTGTAATTTATCTGCATCTTTTACCTTAAAATGCTCCACAGAACTTAGTGCATTCCCTTTGTGAGTGACACTAACGTATGTGGGTTGTTACACGGTGCCACACAGGCTGTGCTTTGATCAACAACCACAAGACTTTTCTTTGCAACAGAAGCCTTGATCATTTGCCACTTAGGCATGCTACATAGGCAATTCACTCCATGCGTTTGATATCCATCAATATATAACCTCTGAGCTCGTACGTTTCAGAGAAGGGCGTTAAGTAAGAGAATAAATTCTCCGCCGCCAAACAGATATATATTTAATAGAAATCAATCACACAGACTAAAATTCAATGTCAGACACACAGTCCATTTACAAGTTCGTTCTAGGTCTGAACGAAACCGGAGGCACCTAGTACCCCACATATCCATCGATCTCCAAGAATGTCTGGACGATCACCAACTGATTCTCTCCTCTTGGGTGTACGACCCAATCAAGATCATCAGTAATTATCCAAACGACGTGAAGACCTCCGGTCTTCAACCACCGTCTTCATCTTCGACACCACGTCGAATTAGTTATTCAAAGTGGGATAAACCCGGCCTTTCTGAATAACTCGCGTATATAATAAACAAGTGTTACACAAAGACAACATACGCCTCATTCCAATTCAGAATATTCTTATACTTTGGGAAAGGTTCCCATTAATTTTATCAAAGATAAATTCTTTAAATTTATTCTTTAATCTTCTTTGAATATCAATTCAAACTAGTCGGGATTAGTGAACCGCACCGAAGTAATTATTTATTTTATTTCCCAATCCCAACCTATTTATCCCATGAAGTAAAACTGGTCATACTTCATATCTAACACCACGGTGTTATTGGTAAATTCAATTAACATTTCACATTCAAATCTAATTAAAGATTTAACTACCGTCTGGAGTAAAACCGGTGATACTCCATTCTCGATCTTTTCAATCTAATTAAAGATTCATTAAAACTCCACTTAGTTTTAATCTTTAATTGGGTTAAAGAATCAGTGCCATTTAAAACACGGTTCACGATAAACCCAAAATCACATCACATTAATTATCGGGTTAAAGAACAAGTGTTATTTAAAACACTGTTCTTGATAAACCCAAGAATCAACACCAATTCAATTCCAATTAAATATTATTTAATTGGTACACTTCATTAAATCTAAATAAAAAAAGATTTAATCTTTTTCTTAACTGGGCTTAAGAACAGTGTTAATGAAGACACCATTCACGACAAACCCAAATCACATTTGATATTAAATACAAGGCTCTGAATAGAAAATATATCGGCTTATATTCAATATCAAATTCTACGACCAACAAATATCGTATTGGAAATAACAATATGTATATATATATATATATATATATATCTTTCAAATTTCCATAACAACATCTGTATAATCACTAAATCAAACATCGAAATATTCCGAAGGCAATTTCGATTCAAATCCATTCCAATGCAATTATTGGAAATTCTGGTTATTTTCAAAACCATTTCAAATCCAATTTATTTATTTTTAAAAAATAAATAAATTATTATTCTAGTTCAAAACTAGTTCATTTCGATAAAAATCTATTTTTATCTTTTCAAATGTTGAGTTTTTCATCCCAATTCTTCCCAAATCACTTCTTATGATTTTACACAAATTATTGATATTTTTAATAATTTTATCAAGGCCCGTACATTCGATTTCCATCAACGGCCATCGAACTGCACTTACAGCGACCTTTTCCAAATTTGATTTGGACATAATTCCAAATCCAACCGTTAGATTTCAAATCTCTAACATTCATTAGAAAGCTCTTTTCGATACGAACCCAACGGTTCCGGTTTTAGGAGAATCCGACGGTCGGATCTCCCGAAATATCCATTCAAAGTCAATGGTCGAAATTCGCGAACGGCCGCGGCGCGACGCGTTCTATTCAGGCCATTATATTATATATATATAATATATAATATATTTTTCGTCGATATTCTTTTAAAACGTATTATATAAATCGTTTTGAATTCGTTTTCAAAACGATTTCAACATCCTTTTCGAATTCAAATCAAAAATTGAATTTTTCCTCATAAATTCGTTTTAAATTCATTTCAAATTGATTTCAATTCAAATCGATTTTTAATTCAATTTCAGTTCGAATTAAATTCTATTCAATTTCAATTTGAATTCAATTCTTTACAATATAATTCGAATTTCGATTATTTTCAATATAATTCAAATTTCGAAATCACTTTCAATATAATTCGAATTTCGAAATCACTTTCAATATAATTCAAATTTCGAAATCACTTTCAATATAATTCAAATTTCGAAATCACTTTCAATATAAATTGAAAGTTGAATTAAATTGATATAAATATCGTTCACGTCAAAATGGCGTCAATCAAATCAACACGGCTTTATATATTTCAATAAATTCGCTATTCTATTCAACAAATGAATATTTATTCTATTCAACACATGAATATATATTTCTTTCAACACATGAATATTCTCAACACATGAGCACTGTCAACACATGACTATTTTTGTTACTTAAAATATTTTATAAAATTATGGTATCTATCGTTTGATTTTTAAATCAGACTCCAACTGTAAAGTAGTAAGAGAATAATTCCCTAAATATTAACTCTGAAGGCCGAAACCAATATCAGATCAATACCCAGGAAACTACTCATCTTATTTATTTTCCAATTGGTTTCTAACTTTAAATATGATAAAGATGTAAATTTTATTGTTAAAATATTCCTTTCAACACATGATAATTATCAACACATGATTATTCTTTATTTTCCCAATTGGAATGAGGCCCAATCAATTACCATATAATGTTAATTATATGGTTTCCATACAACACATGTATATAATAGCAACGATAAATAATCAACCATCATCCAAAGTGCACCACACAACTGCATAAGCATTAAATATAGATAATTAACGCTCACACAGTCTGTCAATCGAACGACTGACAAATCACTAAACAATTGGGATTAGTGTACGCCAAATATCCTCCCAACACCCGTGTGGGGTTTCAATTCAACAAGCACATATTTTTATTCACACCCACACGTTAAAAATAATATTTTTAACGATCAAATATTTTTAACTATATAAATATTTTATTTCATTTCACATCACACAATCAATTTTCAAAACACATCAAACAATCAAACATACAAGCCATCCATGGTCTGTGGATGACGGGTGTCGGGTGCTGCTAAGCACCGTCTACATCCTAGTATATATTTATAACTAGAAAAGGAAATTTAAAGTGAGAAGTTCTCACTGAGGGTTCCACTCCGCCGTGCTTTGTTGTTGAACTGCTGAATCGCCTGGATCGGTTTGAAATTACAATGCAGCCCTTTTCACGCCGTTCATATATAAAAATTATATTTCTATTACTTCATTTCAATAAATAAAAATCATATTTTTATTTCTACTTCATATATTTTCTCGACGCTTCATTCTATATAAAAATTATATTTTTATATTTCTACTTCATATATAAAGATGGAATTTTTACTAGTTATATAATTTAAAAATCGTATTTTTAGCATCTATATCATATAAAAATCATATTTTTAATCTTCACATCTAATAAAAATATCGCCTTTCATTTTAAAATATAATCTCTTTTCTATTTTTAAAAATCAAATCTCTTTATTATTTTAAATATAATCTTTTCTAAATTAAAGATCTAATCTTTTTACCTTTAAAATTTTAACCTTTTCATATAAAAATTATATTTTTACTTTACTACTAATATAAAAATTATATTTTTATTTAGTTAAAATCTCTCCTTTACCTTTCTAAAGATCATATCTTTATGTGTCTAAACCTCTTAACTTTATACGATAAAAATCCTACCTTCATATAATTTAAAAATCATACTTTTACCCTTAAAAAAATCATGTCTTTCTATTCATAAATCATATTTTTATATACTACAGATCGTACCTTTATCTAATCTAAAAATCGCATTTTTCTTTAAACAAAGATCGCATTTTTATCTAAAAATAAAATCAAACGAGAAAAAAATCACCTCCGATTGTGAAGCATCGTCAACTCCGTTCATCCTTTGGCGCAGAAAATGGCGTACGATGGGTCCTCGGTGATCGGAGAGGGAAAATAAAGGGGAAAAAAAGGGGGTTTTGGGTCTTAACAGAGAGAGAGAGAGAGAGGTGTGTGGCGGTTGACTGAGCGGCTGAGGGAGTAGGCAGTGGCGGCTGTGGGTTGCGGAGGCGGTGGAAGCGGCGGTTGTGGGCTCGGTGGGGCTGTGTCGGGTTTTGGAGCGAGGGAGGGGGTGCGTCGGGTTTTGGTGAGAGGGAGGTGGAGGAAGGAGAGGCGCGGGAGGAGGAGGAGGATCATCGGAGGGGGGGCGGTGTAAGAACCCGTAACTTCCCCGTGAAGGAAAGCACGAATACTTTGAGAACAATACACAAAAGGACGCATACGGAAGAACATTTCATTGTTTATTACAACAATTCCATCAGATACAAGAATATACAGAGTATAAATGAATAAATTACATTCGATAAATATCAGAGATTACAATAAATTACATAGCAGCGGAAAATATACAAAAGCACAACTAGAAGTGATACACGGATACAGAGCTTTCCGAGCATCGTTCCAGCTGTATATCAGGAACCTGTGAATATAAATCTGCAAAACCAAAACTACTAGCTGCCCGTGCGGAAAATAGGGGCACCCAGAGTTTAGGTTAAAACAATAAACTCCAGGTCAGTCATGTGACTGGTGTGAGAACTAAAGCAGTTATTAATCTTTATTCTTAAAGTTAGGTAAATCAAGGGACCACGCCGTATAACACGGAACGGGTTTCCTCCCAAGAATACCAGTGCATAAAACAACAGCGCAATGCTAAATAAAGGAAAATGAAGCTGTTATAAGACCCAGGTCCCATCACACAATGCAACGCAAGCCGGAGGATAGGGTTTTCCCTTATAACAGCCAAAGCATGCTTGATACGTTTAAAACAAATCATTTGATACTATAATAAGTGTATAGTGTCAAAACAGTTTCAATCATAAATATCAATCATAGACGGCATGGGTACCATATATCATGTCGCCATACTAGTTCTACAATTAAAACAGCAATACACGTATTGGAAATTGGATTTCCGTCATGAGCCGAGGCAAGGGGCAAGCTCCTCTCCGCGTTCGAGACACTCTAGCAAATGCCTCAGGACCCCACTTTGATCCTTGGAATCGGCTGGGCCGGTCCTCTCTTACTTTTGAGGATTGGCAATTCCTGAACACACGTTTCCCGGTCCTTACAGACCTATATCCGAGGCGCCTCGTATCCAACAACCACACAGGTGAAAAGTATATAAATGTCAGGGCTGGTAGGTCACTGACACCACCCTAGCTAGAAAGAAACGTCGTGCTCTCCCAGCGGTCCGTCTCCCGTTTTTAACTCATACCGAGGTGTGAGGCTCGCGAATTCACGTTATACACAAAGCTATGCCACACAGGCCGTGCTTTGATCATCAACCACAAGACTTTGCTTTTCAACAGAAGCCTTGATCAATTGCCACTTACGCATGCCACACCGGCAATTCACTCCATGCGCTTGATATCCATCAATATATAACCCCTGAGCTCGTACGTCTCAGAGAAGGGCGTTAAGCAAGAGAATAAATTCTCCGCCGCCAAACAGATATATATTTAATAGAGATCAATCACACGGACTAAAATCCAATGTCAGACACACAGTCCATTTACAAGTCCGTTCTGGGTCTGAACGAAACCGGAGGCACTTTCCTCGCATATCCATCGATCTCCAAGTACGTCTGGACGATCACCGACTGTTTCCCTCATCCTGGGTGTACAGCCCAATCAAGATCATCAGTAATCACCCAAACGATGTGAAGACTTCCGGTCTTCAACCACCGTCTTCATCTTCGACATCTCGTCGAATCGGTTATTCAGAATGGGTATAACCCGGCCTTTCTGAATAACCCACGTATATAATAAACAAATGTTACACAAACACAACAAACGCCTCATTCCAATTCAGAATATTCCTTTATTCACCGAATCACATTCTTAGGGAAAGGTTCCCATTAATTTTATCCAAGATAAATTCTTCTAAATTTATTCTTTAATCCTCCTTTGGATATCATTCAAACTAGTCGGGATTAACGAACCACACCGAAGTAATTATTTATTTTATTTCCCAATCCCAACCTATATATCCCATGGAGAAAACTGGTAATACTCCACATCTAACACCACGGTGTTATCGGTAAAATTAATTACCATTTCACGTTCAAATCTAATTAAAGATTTAACTATCGCTTTGGAGCAAAACTGGTGATACTCCACTCTCGATCACTTTTCAGATTGGATAATTTAAATTATCAATTCACTTTTCAATCTAATTAAAGATTCATTAAAACTCCACTTAGTTTTAATCTTTTCAAAAATCAATATTCTGCCTTTAACTGGGTTAAAGAACCAATGTCATCAAAACACGATTCACGACAAACCAAATCACATTTGATATTAAATACAAGGCTCTGAATAGAAAATATATCGGCTTATATTCAATATCAAATTCTGAAACCAACAAATATCGTATTGGAAATAACGATATAAAATATCTTTCAAATCCCCATAACAATATTTGTATAGTCACGAAATCCAACATCGAAATATCCCGAAGATAATTTCGATTCAGCTCCAGTCCAATCCACGTATTGGAAATTATCGATTATTTTCAAAATCACTTTCAAATTCAATTTATTTATTTTAAAAATAAATTGATTTCAATTCTAGTTCAAAACTAGTTCATTTCGATAAAAATCTATTTTTATCTTTTCAAATGTGGAATTTTTCACCCCAGTTCTTTCCAATTCACATATTATAATTTTACACAGATTATAGATATTTTTAATAATTTTATCAAGGCCCGTACAGTCGATTTCCAACAACGGCCATCGAACTGCACTTATAGCGACCTTTTTCGAATTTGATTTGGACATAATTCCAAATCCAACCGTTAGATTTCAAATTTCTAATATTCATTGGAAAGCTCTTTTCGATACGAACCCAACGGTTCCGGTTTTAGGAGAATCCGACGGTCGGATCTCCCGCAATGTCCGTTTGAAATAAATGGTCGAAATTCACGAACTGCCGCGGCGCGGCGCGTTCTATTCAGGCCATTATATTATATATATAATATATATATTTCGTCGATTTCCTTTTAAAACGAATTTTTAAAAATAGTTTTGAATTCGTTTCAAAAGCAATTTCAACTTCCATTTCAATTCAAATCAAAATTGAATTCTTCTCTATAAATTCATTTTAAAATTCATTTCTATTCAATTCAAATTCCAATTCAATTTGAATTCATTTCAATTCGCTTTCAAATCAATTTGAATTCGTTTCCACTTCAATTCATTTCGAAATCGTTTTCAATTCAATTCATTTCGAAATCGTTTTCAATTCAATTCATTCCTATTTTATTCAAATTCAAATTCACTTCCTATTTTATTCAAATTCAAATTCACTTCCTATTCAATTCGAATTTTAATCTAATTCAATTGAATTTCATTTCAAAATATTTAGTTTTGAAATCACTTTTCAATATTCGTTGTAAAACGAATAAAATCGATATAAATATCGTTCACGTCAAAATAGCGCATCTCTAATCCACACGGCTTTATATATTCCAAAAACTTCTATTCAATTCAACACATGAACCTATATTTCTTTCAACACACGACTAATCTCAACACATGAGTACTGTCAACACCTCACTATTTTTGTTATGTAAAATATTTTATAAAACTATGGTATCTATCGTTTGATTTTAATTAGACTCCACCGTAAAGTAGATTCTAATCGTAAATATGATAAAGATGTAATTTATTTTATTTAAAATATTCTACTCAACACATGAATAGTTTCAACACATGATCACCGTCAACACATGACTGTTTTTATATTCAACACATGAATTTTCTTTTATGATATTCATTGTTTTCCCGATTGGAATGAGGCCCAATCAATCACCATATAGTGTTAATTATATGGATTCCATACAACACATGTATATAATAGCATTGAAAAATAATCAACCATCAACCAAAGTGCACTACACTGTATAAGCATCAAATATAGGTATCCGACGCTTATAACAGCCTGTCAATCCACCGATCGACATATTTAATCAATCAGGATGAGTGAACTTCAAATTTCATCCCAACACCCGTGTGGGGTTTCAAACAATCAAACACAGATTTTATTTGTGCAGTTGGGCGATGTGTAAAATTTATCAACCCAATCAATATCAGTCAAATCAGTGTATATAAACAAATCGGCCGATTTGTTTATAAATATTTTATTTATTCACTTTCACGTTAAAAATTATTTTTAACGATAAAATATTCTATTTCAACACTTGAATTTCTATTCATTTCATTTACACAATAAAAATGATATTTTTATTTTTCTAACATATTTTAGAAAATTTCGGCGGCATAACGGCACGATACTAGAAACGGGACAAGGCCTAGCCTTATCCCCGGTCTAGTGAAGGCCCACGCCATTCACACATCAATCAAATCACTTTCGTTATGCAAACCACAAAATTTGGAGTAAGAGCCTAACCTAGTCTTACTCCTTCGCCTTATAACGGCGCACGTCTAATCCTAACCAATTTATCGATTCGATTTTTCACACCACAAACCACATTCAAACCAATATCTCAATCAATCACCAAACATCCAAACAAACAAGTCCATGGTATGTGGACGGGTGTCGGGTGCTTCTAATAAGCACCGTCTGCATCCTAGTATATATATATATCTAGAAAAAGAGAATTAAGAGTGAGAAGTTCTCACTTATAGCTATCCTAGCTCCACGACACTTTATTTAGAGAAATCATCTTCGTTATCCCATCTTCGTCATCTTCGTTGCCCGTAGTCACTATATATATAAAAATCATACATTTTTATATTTCGATGTCTTTAAAATAAAAAATCACATTTTTATTTATTTACTTTCAATTTAAAAATCATATTTTTCTTTCGATGTTCTATATATAGAAATCATATTTTTATATCGAAGTTCAATATATAAAAATCGAATTTTTACTTCAAAGTTCAATATATAAAAATCGAATTTTTACTTCAAAGTTCAATATATAAAAATCGAATTTTTATAACGCTACTATAGAGATAAAAATTATATTTTTATTACGCTATTTTCTATATAAAGATTTCGCCTTTATAAAAATCATCACTTTATCTCAACGTATATAAAATAAAAATCAGATTTTTATTTCGTTACATACACAAAGATGATATTCTTATATTCTCTATCCTATAAAGATTATATTTTTAATACTTTAAAAATATAAAAATCATATTTTTAATATTCCTATATAGTAAAGACTATATTTTTAATACTTTAAAAATATAAAAATCATATTTTTAGTTCGAAGTTCAATAAATAAAAATCATATTTTTCTATCTATAACTATAAATAAAAATCGTTTCTTTATCTACCAAAAATCAAATCTTTTTATATTTAAAAACATAATCTTTTCTAAACTAAAGACCAAATCCTTTTCATATCAAATATCAAACCTTTTTCATAGTAAAGATCAAATCTTTTCTTTTACTTTTTAAGCTTAAATCTTTTCTATTTTAAAGTTTCAATCTTTTCTATTTTAAAGTTTCAAATCTTCTTCCCTTTAAAATTTTAAAATAAAAATCAGTTTTCAAACTTTAAAATGAAAAATCAGTTTTAACTTTAAAATGAAAAAAATCAGTTTTATTTTTCAAAATACCGTTTTTAAAAATAAAGTAAAAACTCAGTTTTACTCTTAAAAAAATTCAGTTTTAAATCTTTTAAAATCAGAAATTAGTTTTGAAATTTAAAATAAAAACAGTATTTAATTTAATTTCAGTTTATAAAAACAAAAAGAAAATAATAAATAAAAGGAAAAAGGACTTACAGGGGGGGTTCGCGTTAGGAGGGGGGAAGCTCGAGCTGCGGAGGAGGGGGGGTTCGCGGCTGTCGATTAGGGCAGGGGTCGCGGGGTTCATCGGGGAAGGGGAGGCGACTGTCGCGAGTTGGGAGGAGAAGGGAGGCGGAGGATCGGGGCCTGCGGTGGCTGGCGGCTCGAAGAAGGGGGGGGGCTCTGACGCGAGGGGGGCGGCGGCGGCTCTCTCCCCCACCGTCGCCTTCATTTTTTTTTTCTTTTTAATTTTTCTGATCGAAACTAACGGGGGGGGGGGGCCAAAGGTTATAGGGAGACAGAATTTTTTTTATTAATTTAATTATTTAATTATTTTATTTTAATTCAAAAAGTCAACTTTTTCAAACGACCTCTAAACGAGGCCCACCGCCTGTCGCCCATAGCGTATTACCCCCATTCCGAACACAATGGGATATGTATCGTTGGCTGATTCGATCGTTTGAATCAGTTTCCGTTAAATATACATGTAAATCACTAAATTGAAGTTTAAACGTACGTTTCAAATTACCGGGGTCACATACTAACTAGAAAAATTCCAGAAAAATATTTTCTAGCTTCGTATTGACGATACGGTCCTAACAAAACTAGTTTCGTCGAATTCTGAGACCGTATGAAAAATGGCCAATTTCCAGTCGATTAAAATCAACTGAAATGGTCAAAACACGTTTTCCTTCGCCACGCTCACATATTGATTCGAAAAATTATGAAATTTGGAATCTAGCAATAACTCGACATCACGGATCCAACAAAACTGGTTTCGTCGAAATCCGAGGTCATTTGCAAAATGTCCATTTTTAAGGGCCTGAATTCCATAGCGACTATTCAGAATTTTCAACTGGACATATCTCTCAATTTTTAAAGTGAAATCTCAGTTTCTTACATCCGTTAGAAAGATATCATCAATTAGATCCTAATGTTTTTGGTTTCATTAAAATCCGGATTGTTTTGCACCCGGTACATTCAATTGAAGTTTGAAATCGAATTATCGAACTACCGCGCCATTTTCAATTCTATTTATAATTATATATAAATATTTATATTCTAACGACGACGTATATAAATATATACGTTGAATTCTATTCAAAATAAATTTCTCGTCGATATTATTTAAAATAATCTATTTTAAATATTCAAAATTCGCTAAAATTGCCAAAATAAAAATTTTAAACTGGCCCAGATTTTCCGGGTTATTACAATCTCCCCCACTTAAAACTTTTCGTCCCCGAAAAGGAACAAAGTCGAAAGTGGTTTGATTATTCAACTCTACGCTCGATCTGGCTTCCATTCTCCAACTTTTCAGTTTCTGAGAATTTTCAAAATTTCAAAAATTTGGCTAACACCCTAAATTTTCGAAAAATTTCGCCATAACCTCCCCTGCACCGGGAGCATCGGGGAATTTCAAATAGCTTCCCCGGTCCTTCAGATCTCAAAAAGAAAAAGAAAAAGCCAAGCGGCTAGCCAATAGGCTCACAAAATCATCATCACCCAAACAAAACAGGAAATTATGTAGTAAACATGTACCTATTTGTCGGGCAAACAAATTTTATTCTTCGGCTCTAGCCTCCTTGCTATGACCTGTTCAATGTAAGTACATGTATATGCAAGCAAATGCGACCAATTATCAATACAAATCAATATTTGATTATATTAGGCATAAATGGTTAAAAATTAGCAAACAAATAAACAACCAACACAAACATCAATCAATTAGTGAATTAGAGTTTCAAATTCATAAATTTGATACATATACAAAAATCATGTTTTTGATGCCAATTCACAACAATGTGTTCTAACTATATGAGTTTTGGTTCTCACACCAGTCTAATGGAAATATATAGAAATCACACCTTCGAAACACGAACATAAATTCTGATGATGATATATCAATCATCAGAACCATCTCCGGGTGTCTAGAATGTGATTCTATATCTATCTAGTATATTAAAACTTCGACTATACGTTCATGACGCGTATACGCGAAATCTATATATACTCGATTGTCCATATTCAACATAAATAAATAATCAAATACGTATAAAGCGATTTAAATTTCAAAACAAAATTGTTTTCTTTTGAAAAATATACTCTTCACACTCGTTCTAGGACACTACTGATCCTATCTCTAACGAGTCATTCTAATTAGATATTACTAATCCAATATCTGATGAATTCTTTCGTATGGTTCTAATGTGTCTTGTTCTCGAGCTCTGTAAACCAAAGCTCTGATACCACTGTAAGAACCCGTAACTTCCCCGTGAAGGAAAGCACGAATACTTTGAGAACAATACACAAAAGGACGCATACGGAAGAACATTTCATTGTTTATTACAACAATTCCATCAGATACAAGAATATACAGAGTATAAATGAATAAATTACATTCGATAAATATCAGAGATTACAATAAATTACATAGCAGCGGAAAATATACAAAAGCACAACTAGAAGTGATACACGGATACAGAGCTTTCCGAGCATCGTTCCAGCTGTATATCAGGAACCTGTGAATATAAATCTGCAAAACCAAAACTACTAGCTGCCCGTGCGGAAAATAGGGGCACCCAGAGTTTAGGTTAAAACAATAAACTCCAGGTCAGTCATGTGACTGGTGTGAGAACTAAAGCAGTTATTAATCTTTATTCTTAAAGTTAGGTAAATCAAGGGACCACGCCGTATAACACGGAACGGGTTTCCTCCCAAGAATACCAGTGCATAAAACAACAGCGCAATGCTAAATAAAGGAAAATGAAGCTGTTATAAGACCCAGGTCCCATCACACAATGCAACGCAAGCCGGAGGATAGGGTTTTCCCTTATAACAGCCAAAGCATGCTTGATACGTTTAAAACAAATCATTTGATACTATAATAAGTGTATAGTGTCAAAACAGTTTCAATCATAAATATCAATCATAGACGGCATGGGTACCATATATCATGTCGCCATACTAGTTCTACAATTAAAACCGCAATACACGTATTGGAAATTGGATTTCCGTCATGAGCCGAGGCAAGGGGCAAGCTCCTCTCCGCGTTCGAGACACTCTAGCAAATGCCTCAGGACCCCACTTTGATCCTTGGAATCGGCTGGGCCGGTCCTCTCTTACTTTTGAGGATTGGCAATTCCTGAACACACGTTTCCCGGTCCTTACAGACCTATATCCGAGGCGCCTCGTATCCAACAACCACACAGGTGAAAAGTATATAAATGTTAGGGCTGGTAGGACACTGACACCACCCTAGCTAGAAAGAAACGTCGTGCTCTCCCAGCGGTCCGTCTCCCGTTTTTAACTCATACCGAGGTGTGAGGCTCGCGAATTCACGTTATACACAAAGCTATGCCACACAGGCCGTGCTTTGATCATCAACCACAAGACTTTGCTTTTCAACAGAAGCCTTGATCAATTGCCACTTACGCATGCCACACCGGCAATTCACTCCATGCGCTTGATATCCATCAATATATAACCCCTGAGCTCGTACGTCTCAGAGAAGGGCGTTAAGCAAGAGAATAAATTCTCCGCCGCCAAACAGATATATATTTAATAGAGATCAATCACACGGACTAAAATCCAATGTCAGACACACAGTCCATTTACAAGTCCGTTCTGGGTCTGAACGAAACCGGAGGCACTTTCCTCGCATATCCATCGATCTCCAAGTACGTCTGGACGATCACCGACTGTTTCCCTCATCCTGGGTGTACAGCCCAATCAAGATCATCAGTAATCACCCAAACGATGTGAAGACTTCCGGTCTTCAACCACCGTCTTCATCTTCGACATCTCGTCGAATCGGTTATTCAGAATGGGTATAACCCGGCCTTTCTGAATAACCCACGTATATAATAAACAAATGTTACACAAACACAACAAACGCCTCATTCCAATTCAGAATATTCCTTTATTCACCGAATCACATTCTTAGGGAAAGGTTCCCATTAATTTTATCCAAGATAAATTCTTCTAAATTTATTCTTTAATCCTCCTTTGGATATCATTCAAACTAGTCGGGATTAACGAACCACACCGAAGTAATTATTTATTTTATTTCCCAATCCCAACCTATATATCCCATGGAGAAAACTGGTAATACTCCACATCTAACACCACGGTGTTATCGGTAAAATTAATTACCATTTCACGTTCAAATCTAATTAAAGATTTAACTATCGCTTTGGAGCAAAACTGGTGATACTCCACTCTCGATCACTTTTCAGATTGGATAATTTAAATTATCAATTCACTTTTCAATCTAATTAAAGATTCATTAAAACTCCACTTAGTTTTAATCTTTTCAAAAATCAATATTCTGCCTTTAACTGGGTTAAAGAACCAATGTCATCAAAACACGATTCACGACAAACCAAATCACATTTGATATTAAATACAAGGCTCTGAATAGAAAATATATCGGCTTATATTCAATATCAAATTCTGAAACCAACAAATATCGTATTGGAAATAACGATATAAAATATCTTTCAAATCCCCATAACAATATTTGTATAGTCACGAAATCCAACATCGAAATATCCCGAAGATAATTTCGATTCAGCTCCAGTCCAATCCACGTATTGGAAATTATCGATTATTTTCAAAATCACTTTCAAATTCAATTTATTTATTTTAAAAATAAATTGATTTCAATTCTAGTTCAAAACTAGTTCATTTCGATAAAAATCTATTTTTATCTTTTCAAATGTGGAATTTTTCACCCCAGTTCTTTCCAATTCACATATTATAATTTTACACAGATTATAGATATTTTTAATAATTTTATCAAGGCCCGTACAGTCGATTTCCAACAACGGCCATCGAACTGCACTTATAGCGACCTTTTTCGAATTTGATTTGGACATAATTCCAAATCCAACCGTTAGATTTCAAATTTCTAATATTCATTGGAAAGCTCTTTTCGATACGAACCCAACGGTTCCGGTTTTAGGAGAATCCGACGGTCGGATCTCCCGCAATGTCCGTTTGAAATAAATGGTCGAAATTCACGAACTGCCGCGGCGCGGCGCGTTCTATTCAGGCCATTATATTATATATATAATATATATAATATATATATTTCGTCGATTTCCTTTTAAAACGAATTTTTAAAAATAGTTTTGAATTCGTTTCAAAAGCAATTTCAACTTCCATTTCAATTCAAATCAAAATTGAATTCTTCTCTATAAATTCGTTTTAAAATTCATTTCTATTCAATTCAAATTCCAATTCAATTTGAATTCATTTCAATTCGCTTTCAAATCAATTTGAATTCGTTTCCACTTCAATTCATTTCGAAATCGTTTTCAATTCAATTCATTTCGAAATCGTTTTCAATTCAATTCATTCCTATTTTATTCAAATTCAAATTCACTTCCTATTTTATTCAAATTCAAATTCACTTCCTATTCAATTCGAATTTTAATCTAATTCAATTGAATTTCATTTCAAAATATTTAGTTTTGAAATCACTTTTCAATATTCGTTGTAAAACGAATAAAATCGATATAAATATCGTTCACGTCAAAATAGCGCATCTCTAATCCACACGGCTTTATATATTCCAAAAACTTCTATTCAATTCAACACATGAACCTATATTTCTTTCAACACACGACTAATCTCAACACATGAGTACTGTCAACACCTCACTATTTTTGTTATGTAAAATATTTTATAAAACTATGGTATCTATCGTTTGATTTTAATTAGACTCCACCGTAAAGTAGATTCTAATCGTAAATATGATAAAGATGTAATTTATTTTATTTAAAATATTCTACTCAACACATGAATAGTTTCAACACATGATCACCGTCAACACATGACTGTTTTTATATTCAACACATGAATTTTCTTTTATGATATTCATTGTTTTCCCGATTGGAATGAGGCCCAATCAATCACCATATAGTGTTAATTATATGGATTCCATACAACACATGTATATAATAGCATTGAAAAATAATCAACCATCAACCAAAGTGCACTACACTGTATAAGCATCAAATATAGGTATCCGACGCTTATAACAGCCTGTCAATCCACCGATCGACATATTTAATCAATCAGGATGAGTGAACTTCAAATTTCATCCCAACACCCGTGTGGGGTTTCAAACAATCAAACACAGATTTTATTTGTGCAGTTGGGCGATGTGTAAAATTTATCAACCCAATCAATATCAGTCAAATCAGTGTATATAAACAAATCGGCCGATTTGTTTATAAATATTTTATTTATTCACTTTCACGTTAAAAATTATTTTTAACGATAAAATATTCTATTTCAACACTTGAATTTCTATTCATTTCATTTACACAATAAAAATGATATTTTTATTTTTCTAACATATTTTAGAAAATTTCGGCGGCATAACGGCACGATACTAGAAACGGGACAAGGCCTAGCCTTATCCCCGGTCTAGTGAAGGCCCACGCCATTCACACATCAATCAAATCACTTTCGTTATGCAAACCACAAAATTTGGAGTAAGAGCCTAACCTAGTCTTACTCCTTCGCCTTATAACGGCGCACGTCTAATCCTAACCAATTTAACGATTCGATTTTTCACACCACAAACCACATTCAAACCAATATCTCAATCAATCACCAAACATCCAAACAAACAAGTCCATGGTATGTGGACGGGTGTCGGGTGCTTCTAATAAGCACCGTCTGCATCCTAGTATATATATATATCTAGAAAAAGAGAATTAAGAGTGAGAAGTTCTCACTTATAGCTATCCTAGCTCCACGACACTTTATTTAGAGAAATCTTCTTCGTTATCCCATCTTCGTCATCTTCGTTGCCCGTAGTCACTATATATATAAAAATCATACATTTTTATATTTCGATGTCTTTCAAATAAAAAATCACATTTTTATTTATTTACTTTCAATTTAAAAATCATATTTTTCTTTCGATGTTCTATATATAGAAATCATATTTTTATATCGAAGTTCAATATATAAAAATCGAATTTTTACTTCAAAGTTCAATATATAAAAATCGAATTTTTACTTCAAAGTTCAATATATAAAAATCGAATTTTTACTTCAAAGTTCAATATATAAAAATCGAATTTTTATAACGCTACTATAGAGATAAAAATTATATTTTTATTACGCTATTTTCTATATAAAGATTTCGCCTTTATAAAAATCATCACTTTATCTCAACGTATATAAAATAAAAATCAGATTTTTATTTCGTTACATACACAAAGATGATATTCTTATATTCTCTATCCTATAAAGATTATATTTTTAATACTTTAAAAATATAAAAATCATATTTTTAATATTCCTATATAGTAAAGACTATATTTTTAATACTTTAAAAATATAAAAATCATATTTTTAGTTCGAAGTTCAATAAATAAAAATCATATTTTTCTATCTATAACTATAAATAAAAATCGTTTCTTTATCTACCAAAAATCAAATCTTTTTATATTTAAAAACATAATCTTTTCTAAACTAAAGACCAAATCCTTTTCATATCAAATATCGAACCTTTTTCATAGTAAAGATCAAATCTTTTCTTTTACTTTTTAAGCTTAAATCTTTTCTATTTTAAAGTTTCAATCTTTTCTATTTTAAAGTTTCAAATCTTCTTCCCTTTAAAATTTTAAAATAAAAATCAGTTTTCAAACTTTAAAATGAAAAATCAGTTTTAACTTTAAAATGAAAAAAATCAGTTTTATTTTTCAAAATACCGTTTTTAAAAATAAAGTAAAACCTCAGTTTTACTCTTAAAAAAAATTCAGTTTTAAATCTTTTAAAATCAGAAATTAGTTTTGAAATTTAAAATAAAAACAGTATTTAATTTAATTTCAGTTTATAAAAACAAAAAGAAAATAATAAATAAAAGGAAAAAGGACTTACAGGGGGGGTTCGCGTTAGGAGGGGGGGGAAGCTCGAGCTGCGGAGGAGGGGGGGTTCGCGGCTGTCGATTAGGGCAGGGGTCGCGGGGTTCATCGGGGAAGGGGAGGCGACTGTCGCGAGTTGGGAGGAGAAGGGAGGCGGAGGATCGGGGCCTGCGGTGGCTGGCGGCTCGAAGAAGGGGGGGGGGCTCTGACGCGAGGGGGGCGGCGGCGGCTCTCTCCCCCACCGTCGCCTTCATTTTTTTTTTTTCTTTTTAATTTTTCTGATCGAAACTAACGGGGGGGGGGGGGGGGGGGCAAAGGTTATAGGGAGACAGAAATTTTTTTATTAATTTAATTATTTAATTATTTTATTTTAATTCAAAAAGTCAACTTTTTCAAACGACCTCTAAACGAGGCCCACCGCCTGTCGCCCATAGCGTATTACCCCCATTCCGAACACAATGGGATATGTATCGTAGGCTGATTCGATCGTTTGAATCAGTTTCCGTTAAATATACATGTAAATCACTAAATTGAAGTTTAAACGTACGTTTCAAATTACCGGGGTCACATACTAACTAGAAAAATTCCAGAAAAATATTTTCTAGCTTCGTATTGACGATACGGTCCTAACAAAACTAGTTTCGTCGAATTCTGAGACCGTATGAAAAATGGCCAATTTCCAGTCGATTAAAATCAACTGAAATGGTCAAAACACGTTTTCCTTCGCCACGCTCACATATTGATTCGAAAAATTATGAAATTTGGAATCTAGCAATAACTCGACATCACGGATCCAACAAAACTGGTTTCGTCGAAATCCGAGGTCATTTGCAAAATGTCCATTTTTAAGGGCCTGAATTCCATAGCGACTATTCAGAATTTTCAACTGGACATATCTCTCAATTTTTAAAGTGAAATCTCAGTTTCTTACATCCGTTAGAAAGATATCATCAATTAGATCCTAATGTTTTTGGTTTCATTAAAATCCGGATTGTTTTGCACCCGGTACATTCAATTGAAGTTTGAAATCGAATTATCGAACTACCGCGCCATTTTCAATTCTATTTATAATTATATATAAATATTTATATTCTAACGACGACGTATATAAATATAAACGTTGAATTCTATTCAAAATAAATTTCTCGTCGATATTATTTAAAATAATCTATTTTAAATATTCAAAATTCGCTAAAATTGCCAAAATAAAAATTTTAAACTGGCCCAGATTTTCCGGGTTATTACAGGCGGTGGGCGTGGAGCCGACGGTGGAGGAGGCGGTGCGGCGACATAGGGGGAGGCACGATTTTTTTTCTTTTTTTTTCTTTCTGAATTAAAATAGAAGAGAGAGGGAGTGAGAGAGAAACGAGGTGGTTGACCTTGAATATATATAATTATAAATTTTATTATTAAATTAATTCAAAAAGCAACTTTTTATTTCGATCTCGAAAAGAGACCCACCGCCTGTCGTCCCTAGCTAATTACCCCCATCCCGAACACAATGGGATATGCATCATAAGATGATTCGATCGTTTCGATCAGTTTTCATCAAAATCAAAATATAACTCTATATATTGAATTTGAACGCACATTTCAATTTACCGAGGCCACATACTAACTAGAAAAATTCCAGAAAAAATGTTTTCTAGCTTCGTATTGACGATATGGTCCTAACAAAACTAATTTCGTCGAATTCTGAGATCGTTTGAAAAATGACCATTTTCCAGTCGATTAAAATCAACTAAAACTGGTCAAACGCGTTTTCCTTCGCAACGCTCACATATTGAATCGAAAAATTATGAAAATCGGAATCTAGCAATCACTTGACATCGCGAATCCAACAAAAGTGGTTTCGTCGAAATCCGAGGTCGTTTGCAAAACTTCCATTTTTAAGGGCCAGAATTCCATAGCGACTATTCTGAATTTTCAACTGGGCATATCTTTTGATTCCCGCTATGAAATTTTGATTTTCCGGATTCGTTGGAAATATATTCTCAATTAGATTCCATTATTTTTGGTTTCACTAAAATCTGGTTTGTTTTGCACCCGGTATGTTCAATTGAAGTTTGAAATCGAATTATCGAACTACCACGCCATTTTCAATTCCTTTTATAATTATAAATAAAATTTATATTCTAATGACGACTATATAAATATATACGTTCAAATTCTATTTAAAATAAATTTCTCGTCATTATTATTTAAAGTAATTCATTTTAAATATTCAGAATTTGATAAAATTGCCAAAATAAAAATTTTAAACTGGCTCGCATTTCCGAGTTGTTACACAGAATATCTTTTAAATAAAGAATATTTTAAAATAAAGTTTGTCTTTTAAATAAAGAATATTTTAAAATAATGAATATTGTAATGTAAAGAAAATTTTTACGTAAAGAATATTTTTACATAAAGAATACTTTTAAATAACGAATATTTAAAATATTATTCAACGAAGAATAAAATGATGATTTCAATGTCCTTTTTTGGATGGACACAAAAGATGAAAAAATTTTTTTATTGAAATGAACTAGTTATTTACTAGGATAAATATTTTAAGTTAAGATTTAATAAAGCATTACAATATATTAATATTTAATTGAAAATTAAATAAAAGAATTAGATTTTGGGTTGTCGTGGATGGTGTCTTAAATAACACTGATCTTAAACCCCGTATGAAAAGAATAAATATTTTAATTAAGATTATTAGAGTTTCCAATTATATTTAGTAATTTGAATAAAATGATATGTGAATTGGGTTTATCGTGAACTGTATTTTTAAACGACATTTGTTCTTTAACCCAAGTAACAGTGAAAATATAATGTAATATTTATAAATCCTTTTATTAAGATTTAAAAAGAAATTTTCTAAAGTCAAGCTCCCAATTTAATATACTAAATTGGAATTGACTGGAAATTCGATTTGATAATAATCGAGATAGGCTTCTGTAAAAGAAGACTGTTACTATATATGGAATTTAAAAAGCTTTGCTGTTATTCCATTTATATTAGCGGTCTGATACGAAAATTTATATCGATTATATATTGATTTGATTTCTGTGAAAATTTCGTAATTAACGGAAGATGATTTTGGGTTTATCGTGAACAATGTTTTTAAATGACATTAGTTCTTTAACCTAGTTAAAGACAAGACTAATTTTCTTAAAAGTCGTATAATCATAAAGTAATGATTTTTGATATTAAAATCAAATTGGAGTTTTAAAGAATCTTTAAAAAGAAGATTAAAGAATAAATTTAAAAGAATTTATCTTTGATAAAATTAATGGGTATATTTCCCTAATAATATGAATATTTTATTAAAAGAATATTCTTAATTGGAATGAGGCATATTGAGACGACCCGAAATCCCGTTCTCACGGAAACAAGGGTTATCTTTGGAATATAACACAGAAACAGATAATAGCAGAACAAAATTAAATAAATACACCAGATAATGAACAACAAAATATACTGGATAAAAGTAATCATCAGAGTTACATAGTATACAGGATCTTACTTAGTACAAATACAGTTCAGCTATACATAAATGTCTACAGCGGAAATAAACAAAATATGTACAATAGGAGCTGAACAGCATAAAAAGAGGTAAATGATAGAATCCATCTTCAGCTCCAGCTATCCAGAGAAAGAACCAGCTAAACTTGAATACAAGGCTACCCGTGTAGAAAAAGGGGCACCCGAGTTTGAAAGTGAAACAAACTACGAGTCAGTCATGGGACTGGTATGAGAAATCTACTCAACACATATATGATTTGGCTAATCACAGGACCACGCCACTTTCGTGGAACGGGTTTACTCCATTGGATTGCTAGTGCTTTAAAACAAATCTTTCTTTTAAACATCGCTATGCTTTTTATAAAAATGTAGCTGTTATAAGACTCAGTTCCCATCACACAATGCAACGCAAACCGGAGGATAGAGTTTTTACCTTATAACGGCCAAAATATGCTTGATACGAATAAAACAAAGGCATTTGATATTATTGCTAGTGTTTATATGTTTTGAAAATAATTTCAAATCATAACTATCAATCATAGACGACATGAGCGTCCCATGCCACTATGTCGCCATATATATAGGTATACAATCAAAATCGCACGATGTCGTATTCGGAAATTGGATTTCCATCATGAACCAAGGCAAAAGATAGTCCTTACCGAATTCGAGACTGCCTAGCCCGAGTCTCAGGCAAGCGCGCAGGCAAACCTTGGATCGTCAGGGCCGGTCCACCGATGTGGATTATTATGCCTGAACACTACGTCTCTCCGCCCTTTGGGGCGTAAACGAGCCAACGAATGACTCCATCGGACCCAGATCGTCCGATCAAACCGAGGCGCCTCGCAACAGCAACAACCACATAGGTGAAAAGTATATAAATGTCAGGGCTGGTAGGTCACTGACACCACCCTAGCTAGGAAGAAACGCATGCCCTCCTTGAGGTCCTGCTCCCGTTTCTGGTTCATACCGGTGTGTGAGGCTCGCGAATTCACGTTATACACAAAGCTACGCCACACATGCGGTGCTTTGATCATCACCACAAGAATTTGCTTTTCAACAGAAGCCCTGATCACTGCATCTTAGCATGCCACACAGGCAATTCATGCCATGCGACTGATGTCCATCGATATGCAACCTCTGAGCTCGTGCATCTCAAAGAAGGGCGTTAAGCAAAAGAATAAATTCTCCGCCGCCAAACAGATGTATATTTAATAGAGATCAATCAACATAGAATAAAATCCAATGTTAGACACACGGTCCATTTACAAGTCCGTTTTGTGTCTGAATGAAACCGGAGGCACTAAATACCTCGCAAACCCTTCGATCACCACGTACGTCTGGACGATCACCAATCATTATTCATATTTCGGGATGCCTCCCAATCAGGACCTCGGTTACCATCCAAACGAGGTGAAGATCTCCGGTCTTCGACCACCGTCTTCATCTTCGAATTTCAATCATCGGTCAATTATTCGAAATGAGAATTAACTCGACCTTTTCAAATAATTCACATATATTTAGAATTTCAAATCAATTTACTTCAATTGTTAAATTATTCGACATCGCCAATCTTGTTCTTTAATGTAATTTTCACACCAAACACATTCAACCATCAAAAGCCACATAAATCGAGCAAATTCAGTTTATTTCCATTCCATATCGCTTATGATATTTTATAACTATTTATCGCTATTTTTATTTATTTTAAAATAGCTAATTTATTCAAAACGACGCTTCGGGCCATAAAGCGGCCGTGGCGCTGTTTTTCTTCAGATTTGATTTACACATATCTGAAAATCTAACCGTTGGATCTTCACAAAATTTACATCATTAGAAAGGTCTTTTCAAAACGAATCCAACGGTTCCAGTTTCGGGAAAATCCGACGGTCGGATCTTCCGGTACAATCGTTTGAATTTTCGATTTCAAAATACGAACTGCAGCGTCGTTATTCGATTAAATATATAATTATATTTATATATATATATAAATATAATCGCTTCTGGCGCTGTTTTTCATCAGATTTGAATTAAACATTCTAGACGATCCAACCGTTGGATTTTTGCAAGGTTGGTGCCGTTGGGAAGATATTTCCAAGGCGAACCCGACGGTTGAGATTTCGGGAAAATCCAATGGTTGGATTTCCCATACTAGTTGTTTGAAATCACGGTTTCAAAATGCGAACTGCATGGCCACGTTTCGTTTTAATTTTATTTATATTTATATAATTATATAAATATAGTTCATTCAACAATTTCAATATCGTTTTCACTTCAAATATTTCACTAACGCCTTAAAATTTTGGAAAATTTCGCCATAACCTCCCCTGCACCGGGAGCATCGGGAAATCGCAAATAGCTTTCCCGGTCCTTCTAATCTCAAAAAGAAAAAGGAAAAGCCAAGCGGCTAGCCAACAGGCTCATAAAATCATCACCCAAACAAAACAGTAAATGTGTACCTATTTGTCGGGCACAAAATTTTATTCCTCTTCTCTAGCCCCTTTGCTATAACCTGTTCAACGAATATGCATGTACATATATATACAGTTCTTATCATTTATCGTTTTCTATCCAACTTCATATTTGATTTCTATTTGGTTTAAAACCACCATTCATTCTAATGTTACATACATAGGTGCAAATCATTTCATTAGCTGATTAATGAATATTTCAACTCATATATGTTTATTTTGAACAAGTGGCTATTTTTAACACTTCACATTTCAACGATTCATGCATACAATAAAAATGTGATTTTTATTGTAAAACAATTCATTTCAAAACACTATTTTTCTATATAGTTCATATAGGTGACAAAAATAGGATTTTTATCATAAAACAATTTCTTTTAAAACGAGATTATTTTACACAGTTCATATAGTCGATAAAAGGTGATTTTTTATTATCAAACAATTTATTTCAAAATATGAATACCATTCAACACATGAATTTCCAATCTACGAATGAATATCGATTCAACACATGAAGGTTTTCTATAGTTTCTATATATAGATAAAAATGTGATTTTTATATTTAAAACGCGAATACCATTCAACACATGAATTTTTTTATCAACGAATGAATATCAATTCAACACATGAAGGTTTTCTATTCAATGAATAAATATAGTTTAAGAAGATGAAAATAATTCAAACACATGAATATTATTCAAAATTTTGGCAGCATAACGGCAGGGTAGTTAAAACCGGGACCGTCCCTAGTACGGCTCCTCGCTCTACCTTAAAACCTCGCGGTTTTTGACAATGGGGTTCATGCATCTAGTTCGCACGCAGGCGGCATGTATATATTTATTTCATTTCCACTAACTAATCCTATGTGGTTTCAACCAAATATTTCTCAATCCCAAACGGGTATTTTTCAACCACAATCAATCAATATCAACCACAAACAATCCCAAACAATCATTCGCCATCAATCAATTTTCACAACAATTTCAACCAATAAATATCGTCCATGGTTTGTGGACGAGGGGCGTATATATATATATATATTTATATATAGCAATTCACTTTTATTTCAACACACATATATATGGCTAGAAAAATAAATTGAAGAGTGAGAAATTCTCACCAATAGCTATCCAATACTACGACTCTTCCTTTATAGAAATCTTCGCCAATCTCGCCTTTTGTCGCTTTCGTTGCCCGTATTCTCTATATATGTAAAAATCGAATTTTTACTATGTTATTCAATATATAAAAATCGAATTTTTACTTTGCTATTCAATATATAAAAATCGAGTTTTTTGCTACGCTATTCAATATATAAAAATCGAATTTTTACTACGCTATTCAATATATAAAAATCTGATTTTTTTCAACGCTATTCAATATATAAAAATCGAATTTTTACTTCGACTTTCAATATAGAAAAATCTGATTTTTACTTCGACTTTCAATATAGAAAAATCTGATTTTTACTTCGACTTTCAATATAGAAAAATCTGATTTTTACTTCGACTTTCAATATAGAAAAATCTGATTTTTACTTCGACTTTCAATATAGAAAAAAATCTGATTTTTACTTCGATGTTCAATATAGAAAAATCATATTTCTACTTCGATGTTCAATATATAAAAATCATATATCTACTTGACATTCCTATATAGAAAAACGTATTTTTTTATTCAGCTACATACATGTAAAAATCATATATTTTTATTTGAAAACTATATATAAATAAATCCTATATTTTTTTTCCTCCCAAAGATCACATCTTCTCATACTTCAACACCATAATCTTTAATCTCAAAAAAAAAAAAAAAACAAAGCTTCTTATTTTCAAAAACCAAAGCTTTATATATTTAAAAATTCTGAAATTTCACAATGTTCTCATATGAATTAAATTAAACTAATTATATAAAATAAATTAAAATAGAAGCTTACCGGCAAAATTGGGGGGGGGGGGGCTCAGCGTCGAGGAAGCAGGCCAGTCGGGGCGGCTGACGTCAGGGGGTCGGGGAGTGGTGGCGGATGGCTGTGGCGGTCGGAGGCGGAGCACGCGCGTGGTCTGGGTTCGATTTGGGGTTATCGCGGTTTAGGGTTTCGGTCCAGAAGAGGGGCTCGGCTTGAAGAGGGCGACGGTGGCTTGGAGGGGAGGGTAGGGCCGGCGTCAGGTAGCGGTGGCCTGTGGAGCAGCGTCGATCGTCGTTCGGTCCTTTGTTGTTTTTTTTTCTTCTGATCGGTTTGAATGGGAAGGGGAGAAAGGGGTTGACCATATGGGAGAAAAGGGTGGGCCATCCTTTATTTTATAATTAATTAATTAATTAATTTTCCAAAAGTAAATTATTCGTTCGAACACCAAACGGGACCCAACGACTATCGCCCCTAGCTAATTACCGCCATTCCGAACACAATGGGATATGTATCGTAAGCTGGTTAGAACCTTTTGATCAGTTTCCGTTGAATTTACATTTAAATCACTATATTGAATTTTAAACGTACATTTCAAATTACCGGGGTCACATACTAACTAGAAAAATTCCAGAAAAATATTTTCTAGCTTCGTATTGACGATACGGTCATATCAAAACTAGTTTCGTCGAATTCTGAGACTGTTTGAAAAATGGCCAATTTCCAGTCGATTAAAATCAACTGAAACCGGTCAAACGCGTTTTCCTTTGCCTCGCTCACATATTGATTCTAAAAATTATGAAATTTGAAACCTAGCAATATTTTGACATCACGGATCCAACAAAAGTGGTTTCGTCGAAATCCGAGGTCGTATGCAAAATGTCCATTTTTAAGGGCCTGAATTCCATAGCGACTATTCAGAATTTTCAACTAGACATATCTTTTGATTCCCGCTATCAAATTTCGATTTTTCAGATTCGTTGGAAAGGTATTTACTAATAGATTTAAATATTTTTGGTTTCACTAAAATCCGGATTGTTTTGCACCCGGTGCAGTCCGACAAAGTTTGAATTCAATTTTTGAAACTACAGCGCCATTTCAGGCCTTGTTTATAATTATAATTAATTAAATTCGTTTTCAATTGTCGATTCAAACTCTGTTTTCATCGCCATTATTTAAAATATTTATTTTAAATATTTAAAATCCATTATTTTAGCCAATTTAAAATTTTCAAATTGGTTCAGATTTTCTGGGTCGTTACAATCTCCCCCACTTAAAACTTTTCGTCCCCGAAAAGGAACAAAGTCGAAAGTGGTTTGATAACTCTACAATCCCACCATACAACAACCAATTTGTTGTTAACTTTCCAAAAATATACTAATCAAATCCTATACCCTTTAAAAATCATTCAGACTATATAATTAAAAGTGCACATCTATGAAAAGAAAATAACAATAGAGTAGAGAATTGAATGGTAGTGCAAAGTAGGGTAAATGTACCTTGCACCAGAGTCAATCAGAGATATCTACTCGGCATCTAGGATAAGCCTTCTGAATGCTCTCCTCAGTTTCCCAAGTACAATCTCGCGGATCCCCACTCCATTGCACTTTGACTAAGTGAACTTTCTTGTTCCTCAGCTCTTTGGTTTCTTTGCCTATTATCTTTAGCGGCTCTCTTCTCACAGCTAATTCTGGGGTTATTTCAATGTCATGTTGAGCTGCTTCTTCCACGATCAAGTCTGGATCATGAACATGCTTTCGAAGTTGAGATATTTGAAATACATCATGAATTTCAGGCAACCAATTAGGCAGTTTGACCCTATAAGCAAGAGTTCCAATCCGTTCCAGAATAGGAAACGGACCAATGAATTTGGGTGCCAACTTTCCAGTTTTACCGAACCGGATAACTCCTCTCATCGGCGATACTTTCAAATATACATAGTCGCCAACTTCAAAGGATATATCTCTTCTTCTTCTTCTATCGGCATAGCTCTTTTGTCGGCTTTGAGCGGCGAGTAATCGCTTCTTAATAAAATCGATTTTGTCGGCAGCTTCAGGAATCATATCAGGCCCTAACACAAGTCTATTTCCTGGCTCGACCCAACAAGCAGGAGATCGGCACGGTCTACCGTACAATGCTTCGAAGATTTTCTCAGCCGAACGAATCCAAGCTTGTGTCTTCATAATAGATTCTTCACCAGAGAACGGTATTCCACCCATATTTCGATATTTGATTAATAAGGCCTCAATATCCGGTTCTGCATTCCTTCTGTTTCTAACACTCATTTTCTAGTACTTCTGCAAATGGCAGATCAAGTGTCAAGTCACAGAAAAGGTATTTTAAAATATTGAAACACATACTTCAAATGTAAATGTGTCTATCAAGGTGTAATTTCATCCTGCTTTACTCATACTAGGATATTACTAATCCTATCTGTATTGAGTTGCCCGTCCTAGAACACTACTGGTTTTATTTCTGACGAGTTCGTTCAAATGTTATATTCCAGAACTAAGCTTAACCAAAGCTCTGATACCACGTTGAGACGACCCGAAATCCCGTTCTCACGGAAACAAGGGTTATCTTTGGAATATAACACAGAAACAGATAATAGCAGAACAAAATTAAATAAATACACCAGATAATGAACAACAAAATATACTGGATAAAAGTAATCATCAGAGTTACACAGTATACAGGATCTTACTTAGTACAAATACAGTTCAGCTATACATAAATGTCTACAGCGGAAATAAACAAAATATGTACAATAGGAGCTGAACAGCATAAAAAGAGGTAAATGATAGAATCCATCTTCAGCTCCAGCTATCCATAGAAAGAACCAGCTAAACCTGAATACAAGGCTACCCGTGTAGAAAAAGGGGCACCCGAGTTTGAAAGTGAAACAAACTACGAGTCAGTCATGGGACTGGTATGAGAAATCTACTCAACACGTATATGATTTGGCTAATCACAGGACCACGCCACTTTCGTGGAACGGGTTTACTCCATTGGATTGCCAGTGCTTTAAAACAAATCTTTCTTTTAAACATCGCTATGCTTTTTATATAAATGTAGCTGTTATAAGACTCAGTTCCCATCACACAATGCAACGCAAACCGGAGGATAGAGTTTTTACCTTATAACGGCCAAAATATGCTTGATACGAATAAAACAAAGGCATTTGATATTATTGCTAGTGTTTATATGTTTTGAAAACAATTTCAAATCATAACTATCAATCATAGACGACATGAGCGTCCCATGCCACTATGTCGCCATATATATAGGTATACAATCAAAATCGCATGATGTCGTATTTGGAAATTGGATTTCCATCATGAACCAAGGCAAAAGATAGTCCTTACCGAATTCGAGACTGCCTAGCCCGAGTCTCAGGCAAGCGCGCGGGTAAGCCTTGGATCGTCAGGGCCGGTCCACCGATGTGGATTATTATGCCTGAACACTACGTCTCTCCGCCCTTTGGGGCGTAAACGAGCCAACTAATGACTCCATCGGACCCGGATCGTCCGATCAAACCGAGGCGCCTCACAACAGCAACAACCACATAGGTGAAAAGTATATAAATGTTAGGGCTGGTAGGTCACTGACACCACCCTAGCTAGGAAGAAACGCATGCCCTCCCTGAGGTCCTGCTCCCGTTTCTGGTTCATACCGGGGTGTGAGGCTCGCGAATTCACGTTATACACAAAGCTACGCCACACAGGCGGTGCTTTGATCATCACCACAAGACTTTGCTTTTCAACAGAAGCCCTGATCACCGCATCTTAGCATGCCACACAGGCAATTCATGCCATGCAACTGATGTCCATCGATATGCAACCTCTGAGCTCGTGCGTCTCAGAGAAGGGCGTTAAGCAAAAGAATAAATTCTCCGCCGCCAAACAGATGTATATTTAATAGAGATCTATCAACACAGAATAAAATCCAATTTCAGACACATGGTCCATTTACAAGTCCGTTCTCGGTCTGAACGAAACCGGAGGTACTAAATACCTCGCAAACCCTTCGATCACCGCGTACGTCTGGACGATCACCACTCATTATCCATATTTCGGGATGCCTCCCAATCAGGACCTCGATTACCATCCAAACGAGGTGAAGATCTCCGGTCTTCGACCACCGTCTTCATCTTCGAATTTCAATCGTCGGTCAATTATTCGAAATGAGAATTAACTCGGCCTTTTCAAATAATTCACATATATTTAGAATTTCAAATCAATTTACTTCAATGGTTAAATTATTCGACATCGCCAATCTTGTTCTTTAATGTAATTTTCACACCAAACACATTCAACCATCAAAAGCCACATAAATCGAGAAAATTCAGTTTATTTCCATTCCATATCGCTTATGATATTTTATAACTATTTATCGCTATTTTTATTTATTTTAAAATAGCTAATTTATTCAAAACTACGCTTCGGGCCATAAAGCGGCCGTGGCGCTGTTTTTCTTCAGATTTTATTTACACATATCTGAAAATCTAACCGTTGGATCTTCACAAAATTTACATCATTAGAAAGGTCTTTTCAAAACGAATCCAACGGTTCCAGTTTCGGGAAAATCCGACGGTCGGATCTTCCGGTACAATCGTTTGAATTTTCGATTTCAAAATACGAACTGCAGCATCGTTATTCGATTAAATATATAATTATATTTACATATATATATAAATATAATCGCTTCTGGCGCTGTTTTTCATCAGATTTGAATTAAACATTCCAGACGATCCAACCGTTGGATTTTTGCAAGGTTGGTGCCGTTGGGAAGATATTTCCAAGGCGAACCCGACAGTTGAGATTTCGGGAAAATCCAATGGTTGGATTTCCCGTACTAGTTGTTTGAAATCACGGTTTCAAAATGCGAATTGCACGGCCATGTTTCGTTTTAATTTTATTTATATTTATATAACTACATAAATATAGTTCATTCAACAATTTCAATATCGTTTTCACTTCAAATATTTCACTAACGCCTTAAAATTTTGGAAAATTTCGCCATAACCTCCCCTGCACCGGGAGCATCGGGAAATCACAAATAGCTTTCCCGGTCCTTCTAATCTCAAAAAGAAAAAGGAAAAGCCAAGCGGCTAGCCAACAGGCTCATAAAATCATCACCCAAACAAAACAATAAATGTGTACCTATTTGTCGGGCACAAAATTTTATTCCTCTTCTCTAGCCCCTTTGCTATAACCTATTCAATGAATATGCATGTACATATATATACAGTTCTTATCATTTATCGTTTTCTATCCAACTTCTTATTTGATTTCTATTTGGTTTAAAAACACCATTCATTCTAATGTTACATACATAGGTGCAAATCATTTCATTAGCTAATTAATGAATATTTCAACTCATATATGTTTATTTTGAACAAGTGGCTATTTTTAACACTTCACATTTCAAAGATTCATGCATACAATAAAAATGTGATTTTTATTGTAAAACAATTCATTTCAAAACACTATTTTTCTATATAGTTCATATAGGTGACAAAAATAGGATTTTTATCATAAAACAATTTCTTTTAAAACGAGATTATTTTACACAGTTCATATAGTCGATAAAAGGTGATTTTTTATTATCAAACAATTTATTTCAAAATATGAATACCATTCAACACATGAATTTCCAATCAACGAATGAATATCGATTCAACACATGAAGGTTTTCTATAGTTTCTATATATAGATAAAAATGTGATTTTTATATTTAAAACGCGAATACCATTCAACACGTGAATTTTTTTATCAACGAATGAATATCAATTCAACACATGAAGGTTTTCTATTCAATGAATAAATATAGTTTAAGAAGATGAAAATAATTCAAACACACGAATATTATTCAAAATTTCGGCAGCATAACGGCAGGGTAGTTAAAACCGGGACCGTCCCTAGTACGGCTCCTCGCTCTACCTTAAAACCTCGCGGTTTTTGACAATGGGGATCATGCATCTAGTTCGCACGCAGGCGGCATGTATATATTTATTTCATTTCCACTAACTAATCCTATGTGGTTTCAACCAAATATTTCTCAATCCCAAACGGGTATTTTTCAACCATAATCAATCAATATCAACCACAAACAATCCCAAACAATCATTAGCCATCAATCAATTTTCACAACAATTTCAACCAATAAATATCGTCCATGGTTTGTGGACGAGGGGCGTATATATATATATATATATATATATATATATATATATATTTATATATAGCAATTCACTTTTATTTCAACACATATATATATGGCTAGAAAAAGAAATTGAAGAGTGAGAAATTCTCACCAATAGCTATCCAATACTACGACTCTTCCTTTATAGAAATCTTCGCCAATCTCGCCTTTTGTTGCTTTCGTTGCCCGTATTCTCTATATATGTAAAAATCGAATTTTTACTATGTTATTCAATATATAAAAATAAAATTTTTACTTTGCTATTCAATATATAAAAATCGAGTTTTTTGCTACGCTGTTCAATATATAAAAATCGAATTTTTACTACACTATTCAATATATAAAAATATGATTTTTTACGCTATTCAATATATAAAAATCGAATTTTTACTTCGACTTTCAATATAGAAAAATCTGATTTTTACTTCGACTTTCAATATAGAAAAATCTGATTTTTACTTCGACTTTCAATATAGAAAAATCTGATTTTTACTTCGACTTTCAATATAGAAAAATCTGATTTTTACTTCGACTTTCAATATAGAAAAATCTGATTTTTACTTCGACTTTCAATATAGAAAAAAATCTGATTTTTACTTCGATGTTCAATATAGAAAAATCATATTTCTACTTCGATGTTCAATATATAAAAATCATATTTCTACTTCACATTCCTATATAGAAAAACGTATTTTTTTATTCAGCTACATACATGTAAAAATCATATATTTTTATTTGAAAACTATATATAAATAAATCCTATATTTTTTTCCTCCCAAAGATCACATCTTCTCATACTTCAACACCATAATCTTTAATCTCAAAAAAAAAAAACAAAGCTTCTTATTTTCAAAAACCAAAGCTTTATATATTTAAAAATTCAGAAATTTCACAATGTTCTCATATGAATTAAATTAAACTAATTATATAAAATAAATTAAAATAGAAGCTTACCGGCAAAATTGGTGGGGGGGGGGGGGCTCAGCGTCGAGGAAGCAGGCCAGTCGCGGCGGCTGACGTCAGGGGGTCGGGGAGTGGTGGCGGATGGCTGTGGCGGTCGGAGGCGGAGCACGCGCGAGGTCTGGGTTCGATTTGGGGTTATCGCGGTTTAGGGTTTCGGTCCAGAAGAGGGGCTCGGCTTGTAGAGGGCGACGGTGGCTTGGAGGGGAGGGCAGGGCCGGCGTAAGGTAGCGGTGGCCTGTGGAGCAACGTTTTCCTTTGCCTCACTCACATATTGATTCAAAAAATTATGAAATTTGAAACCTAGCAATATTTTGACATCACGGATCCAACAAAAGTGGTTTCGTCGAAATCCGAGGTCGTATGCAAAATGTCCATTTTTAAGGGCCTGAATTCCATAGCTACTATTCAGAATTTTCAACTAGACATATCTTTTGATTCCCGCTATCAAATTTCGATTTTTCATATTCGTTGGAAAGGTATTCACTAACAGATTTAAATATTTTTGGTTTCACTAAAATCCGGATTGTTTTGCACCTGGTGCAGTCCGACAAAGTTTGAATTCAATTTTTGAAACTACAGCGCCATTTCAGGCCTTGTTTATAATTATAATTAATTATATTCGTTTTCAATTGTCGATTCAAACTCAGTTTTCATCGCCATTATTTAAAATATTTATTTTAAATATTTAAAATCCATTATTTTAGCCAATTTAAAATTTTCAAATTGGTTCAAATTTTCTGGGTCGTTACACATATGATGTGTCTTTATAGCACTTGATTTTTGATTATAAAATACGCGTGTTATTCGGACAGACTGGGTTTAACCCATCCTGAATTATTCTACGACGATTAAAGTCAAAGACATTGAAGACGATGGTTGAAGACCGACAATCTTCACATCGAATGGATGACTACTGATGCCCGGCATTGGCGAGCTACCAGTAAAGGGTTAAAAGTGGTGGTTT
This sequence comes from Allium sativum, assembly GCA_030737875.1. Lineage (NCBI taxonomy): Eukaryota > Viridiplantae > Streptophyta > Magnoliopsida > Asparagales > Amaryllidaceae > Allium > Allium sativum. The sequence continues at coordinate 340,925,477 of CM060912.1, forward strand.
GTCCGGACATACTTGTTGACTGTCCGGATATGCGAGCATCTCACTTCCGTATTGGACATACGGGATAAGGAATAAGGTGTCTCCGGTTTCGTTTAGACACAGAACAGACTTGTAAATGGATGTGTGTCTGACATTGAATTTCATTCCATGTAAATTAAACTTATTTCTATTTAATATATATCTATGGTGGCGGAGAATTTATTCTCTTGCTTAACACCCTTCTCTGAGATGTACGAGCTCAAAGGCTATATATTGGTAGTTATCGATCGCATGGCGTGGATTGTCAGGGTGGCACGCTGTAACGACCCGCACCTCCGTTCGCGCAAGATATTGTCCCCAACTTAGCCACCATATAGGTGTGGGGTTTTGTTCCTCAAAAGGCCTCGACGTTAGTAAGAGATGGGCTCTACTATATAAGTACCCACTTCACACAGGCTTCCACGATGTAGGACTTAGGGGTGTTACATTCTCCCCTCCTACAGGGCCCAACGTCCCCGTTGGCTCACAAACACCTCACCCAGGCGTTATGGTCCACATAAGAGCCATAATTCCGGTTGGGTATTGGCTCTGATACCACTGTAACAGCCCGCACCTCCATTCGCACAAGATATTTTCCCCAACTTAGCCACCGTATAGGTGTGGGGTTTTGTTCCTCAAAAGGCCTCGGCGTTAGTAAGAGATGGGCTCTACTATATAAGTATCCACTTCACATAGGCTTCCATGATGTAGGACTTAGGGGTGTTACACTGACACTTTGTTTAAATAAAAAGAATTAATATGAAGATTATATTCTTATTGCTCATAGTTTCAATAAAAAATGTGAACATAACAAAAATCACATTTTTGTTAAATAAGATTAGAGTTAGACAAAATTTACATTTTTATTAAATAAATTTAAGTTATAACAAAAAATAACCTATTGTTAAAGAGATTTGAGTTACAACAAAAATGACATTTTTGTTAAATAGACTTGGGTTAAACCAAAATATAACTTTTGTTAAGTTATAAAAGTTGAAAACAAAAATATCACTTTTATCAAGTTATAAAGTTGAAACCAAATTTGTCATTTTTGTCAAATGTAATAGTTAAAACCAAATTTGTCACTTTTGACAAACGTAATAGTTAAAACCAAAATTGTCACTTTTGTCAAAAGTAATAGTTGAAACAAAATTGGTCTTTTTGTCAAAATATAATTGTTGAAACAAAAATGAACATTTTGATAAATTAGAATAGTTTAATTAGAAATATACATTTTTGTCAAAATATATTGGTGAAACAGAAATGTACATTTTGACAAATTAAAATGGTTGAAAACAAAAAGGACATTTTTGGTAAAACAAAAGAGTTAAACACAAATAGCATTTTTGTTAAATAGTTTTTGTTACAACAAAAGTATTCATTTTGTTAAATTATAATTGTTAACAATATGAATTACCACTTTTTATTCATTTTGTTAAACTAGAATCGTCAACAAAATGAAATTACTACCTTTAAATCATTTTGTTAAAATAGAATTGTCAACAAAGTGAATGAATCAACCTTAAATCATTTTGTTGAAGTAGAGTTGTCAACAAAATGAATATATCAATTTTTATACATTTTGTTGAAATACAATGTGTATGCAAATATAAGAATCATCTTTATTTGCAAAACGTACATTAGAAAGTGTATGATTAAAAAAAAGAATCATTTTATTGCCACAACATACATTAGAATATGTAGGTAAGTTAAAGTGACATCCTTTTATGTTAATGCATACATTAGAATTTGTATGTAATTTAAATAAACATTTTTATGTGTTAGGTTATACATTGAAAAATATACAAAGAAATTATTTCTTTATGTGTTAAGGTTAAGAAATTTGTATACAAATAAAAGAAAATAGGAATTATCTTTATATTTGTCATCAGCAATAAGGTCATGTGAATAAATTACAGTTTATTAGACATTAGAAATGTATAGGGAAATTATACGAGTAAATTACATTTTTATTCGGCATTAGAAATAAAATATCATGTTTTGTTTATTATCATCAACATGTTAGCAGAATTAAAATTGGTTAAATTCATTAACCAATTATTTATTTAGATGAACTGTTGTTGGCTGAAAACCCCACACGGGTATTGGGATGATATTTGACATACACTAGTCCCAATATTTAGTTGCATGTCGATCGATTGATTGACAGGCTGCGATGAGCGTTATTTATTCATTTTAATGCTCACACAGTTATAAATTTCACTCTAGATGTTGAATGGATGGTTTGATGATTATTTAACATTTGTTGTCATATACATGCGATATATGAAATCCATATAACCGAAATTATATGGTAACTGATTGAGTCGCATTCCGATTCAGAATTTCTTTTAAATAAATAATATTGTAAAATAAAGTTTGTCTTTTAAATAAAGAATATTTTAAAATAAAGAATATTGTAATGTAAAGAATTTTTTTACATAAAGAATATTTTTAAATAACGAATATTTAAAATATTATTTAACGAAGAATAAAATGATGATTTCTATATCCGTTTTTGGATGGACAAAAAAGATAAAAAAAATTATTTTTATTGAAATGAAGTAGTTATTGACTAGGGTAAATCCTCTAAGTTAAGATTTAATAAAGCATTCCAATTAATTAATATTTAATTGAAAAGTAAATAAAAGAATTAGATTTTGGGTTGCCGTGGATGGTGTCTTAAATAACACTGCTCTTAAACCCCGTATGAAAAGAATAAATCTTTTAATTAAGATTATTAGAGTTTCCAATTATATTTAGTAATTGGAATAAAATGATATGTGAATTGGGTTTATTGTGAACTGTGTTTTTAAATGACATTTGTTCTTTTACCTAATTAACAGTGAAAATATAATTTAGAATTTATAAATCTTTTTATTAAGATTTATAAAGAAATTTTCTAAAGTCAAGTTCCCAATTTAATATATTAAATTGGAATTGAGTGGAAATTGGATTTGATAATAATCGAGATAGGCTTTTATAAAAGAAGACTGTTACTATATATGGAATTTAAAAGGCTTTGGTGTTATTCCATTTATATTAGCGGTTTGATATGGAAATTTATATCGATTATATATTGATTTGATTTCTGTGAAAATTCCATAATTAATGGAAGATGATTTTGGGTTTATCGTGAACAATGTTTTTAAATGACATTAGTTCTTTAACCCAGTTAAAGACAAGATTAATTTTCTTAAAAGTCATGTAATCATTAAGTAATGATTTTTGATATTAAAATCAAGTTGGAGTTTTTAAGAATCTTTAAACAGAAGATTAAAGAATAAATTTAAAAGAATTTATGTTTGATCAAATTGATGGGAATGTTTCCCTAATAATATGAATATTTTATTAAAAGAATATTCTGAATTGGAATGAGGTGTATGATGAGTCTTTATAGCACTTGATTTTTGATTATAAAATACGTGAGTTATTCGGAAAGACCGAGCTTAACCCATCCTGAATAATTACTATGACGATTAAAGTCAAAGACATTGAAGACGGTGGTTGAAGACCGACGATCTTCACATCGAATGGATGACTACTGATGCCCGACATTGGCTAGCTACCAGTAAAGGGTTAAAAGTGGTAGTTTGTCCAGACGTACTTGTTGATTGTTCGGATATGTGAGCACCTCACTTCCGTATTGGACATACGGGACGAGGAATAAGGTGTCTCCGGTTTCGTTCGGACCAAGAACAGACTTGTAAATGGATGTGTGTTTGACATTGAATTTCATTCCATGTAAATTAAATCGATTTCTATTTAATATATATATATATATATGTAGTGGCAAAGAATTTATTCTCTTGCTTAACACACTTCTCTGAGACGTACGAGCTCAGAGGTTATATATTTGTAGTTATCGATCGCATGGCGTGGATTGTCAATGTGGCACGCCAAGATGTGAATGATCAAGGCTTTTGTTGAAAAGCATATCCTCATGGATGAGGATCAAAGCATAGCCTATTTCGGCATAGCTTTGTGTATAGCGTGACTTCGCGAGCCTCACACCCCAGTAAGAGTCAGAAACGGAGAAAGGGAACGCAGGGAGTGCACACGTTTCTTTATAGCTCGAAGTGGTGTCAGCGACTTACCAGCCCTGACATTTTACTTATATGGATGATGTAATTTTCGAGCCCTTGGATTTATTGGTCGCCAATGGCCAAATTATAGGTTCAATAGGACCGGGAAGCGTGCGTTTTGGAATTTCCAATCCACTAACATTACTTGTGGACCGGCCCTGCAGGATCCAAGGGTTGTCCGTAGGTGTGATCCTGAGACATTGCTAGAGTGTCTCGAATCGGTAAGGAGATCGTCCCTAGCCTTGACTCTTGATGGAAATCCAACTTCCAGTACGACCCCATGTGGTTTTGATTGTAGAACTATTATGGCGACATAGTAGGATGGGGTACTATGCTGTCTATGATTGATACATTATGATTGAAATGTTTTTGAAACATATATACACTAATAATAATATCAAATCCATTTTTATCGTATCAAGCATTTTTGACCATTATAAGGTAAAACTCTATCCTCCGGTTTGCATTGCATTGTGTGATGGGACTTGAGTCTTATAATGGTTTATTTTTCTAAAAAGCATTGCGTTGTTTAACGAATTACTTTATTTCATGCACTGGCAATCCAATGGAGTAAACCCGTTCCGCGTTAGCGGCTTGGTCCTGTGATTAGCCTTCTTATCAGATAAGTTAAATAAGATTTGCCATACCAGTCTCATGACTGACCCATAGTTTGTTTCACTTTGCAAACTCGGGTGCCCTCTTTTCCACACGGGCAGTCAAGTAGTTTATTTTGCAGATATATTGAGCAGGGTTCTGGATCGAAGCTTAGAGCTGTGTCCAGAGCAATGATAGTCTTCCGCTGTGTTAATTTAATTGTTCCGCTGTAGTGTATTACATTTATTGTAATTTAATCTTCCGCTGTATAATTATTTAATGTACTCTGATATTCTGTACTCTGATATAACATTATTATGATGTAATAAAAGTCTTCCATTATTGTTCTAATGTATTGTATTCCCAAAGTTAACGTATGCGGGTTTTGAACGGTCTTGGTCGATTTAGCGATCAATTAGGTCTGGGTGAAATCCGGGTCATTACATCAGCTTTTCTTCGTGTCTTCGACCGACCCGACCTAGGTCCTTGCGACCCATCTTCTTTTTAGCTTTCCACCAAGCTTTTGCACACTCTATTGACTCAGGATGGACCGTGCACGATCCAGAGCAGGTCATTCGCGATCCATCACTACGACCCATCAAAAACATGGAGTTTGGAGGTTAAACTTTCAAGATCTCCTCGACTCCTCCTATGGGGCTCCTCCGTCGTGTTTCTTCCGAATCCGATCAACCGAACCTCTGATTTGCTCTGATCATCCAACCTAAACTTTAACGATGAGCATCAATGCATACACCTCATCCAAAACGACCAATTCCAACCAAGCGATCAATAGCATGACAAGCAATCATCACACAAACATTAGCACAACAAATAATTATCCTATAATCATACTAAATTCACCAAATCATGATATAATGATAAACGAATCAATAATTGGGCCTAACTTACATGTAACCAATAATTAACATGTGGATTGTTGTTATAATTAACTAGATTAGATCCTATGGTGTGATCTGAATTCAAAATATATTTACATTGATTAGATCTAGGTGAATAAAACCTGTATGAATGAACCTGAGATCAACCAAACCCATATACTTGATTGGATCCGTGTGGGAGATGAATATCACTCACCAAATCCACAAAGTAGCAACAAATCAATAATCTCTAATCCTGGACAGTGAAGAACAACAAATAATGGCCTCCCAATTAATCCAATTGATGCGATCTACCTTCCCTTAATGTTGATTTTCAATCCTAGTTCACAAATCTATAAACTGAAATGGAATGGTGCTGTATTTGATTAGGCCGGAGAATAATAGACACCCAACCAAATGAGGAGGTGAAGAGACTAAACAAATCTCTCTACCCCTACCCTCATATTTATAGCTAACAGCCCCTAACCTTAATGGGCCTCACTAATCAGCCCACTAATAACAAATTAGCAAGTCCTGAAAAGAAGAAACACAAAAATAGCGATTTCTCCAAAACTGCTCAACCAAATCCTTAGTGTGACCACTCTAAGGAATTAGAAACATCATTTCTGATCCAATGAGATCGATCCCAGCTCCTGATTCGATCTTATTCAAATGTTATGCCCTAAAAAAATAACATGGGTAAAATGGTCACAAACAGAATTGGGAAAAATCATGGATATGTTTCGCATTCCCATGAACAACATCTCAAAAGATGAGAATCGTTCGACCATTGGAGAATTAAATAAACATATTTTATGATCTTTCGATATGTAAAATAAGGGTCGTTACAATAGATGTTAGAATTTATACCATAACAAACACATTATCTCAATTTATATGTACTGTATATTGTCCAAATATATACATCTACGTATAGTTATAAATATTTAAGTGATTATATATACACACACATGTGTGTGTTTTATTATATACAAATATTGTGTGTGTATATATATTACATTATACTGTAAATAACAATAATATATATATATGCATATAGAACTATATGTTGATGGAAATAATATTATATATTTATGTATGCATATGAATTAAATAAACTAACTATTCAAATATATTTATATATAATAATTAGAAGTAAATTTATATCATAATGTATTATATAGAATATTAATTCTATTATTAATTTTCTATTTGAAAACATTACAAACACGAGTTTATTGTGATTTTAATATAAATATACACAATATATATATTATGGAATGATTAATTAGTTTGTCATTAATTAAAGAAAATAAACCAATTATTTAAAAAACACCAAAGTCTATATTTTCCAAAATTTTGGATGATATTTTAGAGGTTGCTAGAAATTTATAGATTTTTTTGAATTAGGTTAATATTTTTATTTTATTCATTACTTAATAGCTATTTTTATCGTAATTTTTCAAAATATTAAAACAAATTAAAACCTGTATTTTTAAAGATTTTTGACATGGTGAACTAATTTTAAAAATTATATAATTAAAATTTTGAAGCGTTATTTATTTTATATTGATTTATTAAATTTTATGGTGGTTAAACCATGATAATTCATATTTATTTATAACATAAAAATTATTTAAGACTATTATTATTAATAACCAATATAAAAATATACTAGAAAAATAATAGATATATTTTATGTAGTATATATAAAATACATATGCTTTGGTACAAATTATGTATATGTATCGATTCACAAATTTATATGTTTATGGATTAATTAATAAAATATTTAAATAAAATAATTTACTTAACACAAAATATTATACTATATGTAACAACCCGAACTTTTAGTAATTTAATTTTGAGCATTTAAAATTGGTTTAAATGTTGAATTAAAAATATAAATGGATTTTTATATAGAATTTATCTATTTAATGAAGCGGAATACAATTTAATTTTGAATATATCGAATTATCATAATACAAAACGAGAAATAATTGAATTCAAAGTTAAAAATGAATCAAAACGATTCGAATGGTTAATATAAATTCTATTTGAATATATTTAAAGTAATAATAATTTATAATTGATGAATTTGATTTGTTTTTGAAACGATTCATATTTTATCGATTTAATTTAACACATAGAAATAGCCGTTTTTCAAACGATCTCGGATTTCAACGAAACTAATTTTATTAATTTTATAGCGGTGAATTATTGTAAGATTTAAAGTTTTGAGTCAATTGGAGTTGTTATGTAAGCAAGCACAATTTAAACGCATATCGATTTACGTTTTGAAATTAACCTAGTTTTTTTATGGACAGTCCTGGAATTCCACGAAACTAGTTTCATCGAATCCGGAATATTGAATCATAGTAGGGTGTAAATTTTCATAACAATCAGAAATTCTATGTGATGGTGTGAATTGTAAACTGAAATGATAGATAAATAAATATAATAATATAATATCTCTCCTAATCTCATTATATCTTTATACATCAACAAATTCTTTGAAAACACGACCGAATCATTGAAAATCTCGGTACATTATATTTTCAAATATTTGAAAAGATTTGGCTGTACTTCGTTCGATATCTTCACTACGGAAGGAAAGCGAAATTTGCCTTTAAAAGAAATTAATTTACTGCTTCGTTTTTTTTTCAAACCAACGTCCTCTTTTTTCTCCTTCGAATCAAATTGAAGCCGACACCCCTCCTTTCTTCGTTTCTCAATATCAAAAGGGGGGAAACATGGCTTCTAAAATACAATAAAGTCCACGAAAAATCCCAAATAAAACAATATTATGAGCTTCGGTTAATCTATACTTCGACCACGTATGCATGTTAAGGGGTGTGTCGCAAATTCCAAAGAGCAGAAGTGAACTAGGTTGAACTCGCGATTTGAATTATAAGGCTAGAGTTGATTCGGAGTGGGGATTGGAGCTTAGAGTGTCGTTTTTCATCAATGGAGTGAAGGAGGAAGGTTGCGGCAGCCTCTGGTTGATTGCATTGATTATTATAGCAACAGATGTTACAATTTCAAAATGTTTGCGCGAGCTTCACCATAGTGACCGGAAAATAAGGAGAGTGAAGAAGAGGAGTTCGATGGAAGAAGTCCCATGAATTTCGAAGTTAGACGGGGCCGGAATGAGTGAAGGAAACATCAGCAATGGCTCTTTTAACAATGAGGCGGATTAGAGCTTCGTTCTGTAGAAGGTGATAAGGGAAAATGTTAAATGAGATTTAGGTAATTAATTTAAATAGTTTTGTGCCCAAATTCGTTATATATATTAAGTTTTGTTAACTAATGAATGTCATATTAAATGTATACAAGATTTTATCGAATGAAATTAGTCGAGTAGTTCATAGCTGCGGGAAACATATTTTGGAATTAAAATTGAAATCAGAATGGATCAGAAATAAAATTGAGGTGAGCAAATCACACTCAAAATTTAATATTAGAATTATTTTTTACAGTTAAAAATAATTGTTGGTTATTTGGATGTATTGATAAATTATAATCAATTGTTTACTATTATATCTATATAGTTAATATAGGCTTGGTAGTTGGAAATTCCCGCACATTTTAGCGGACGAGACCCTATTCGCTCTGCATAATAGCGGATGACCCTTTATACCATGATATCCCGCCTTGAAGCGACATTGTTTTTATTTATGTTGACTAACATTTGTGGATGCAAGGAAACAGGTTGGAGGGATCCAACTATATTCCTCAACAATTATATTGTTTTTTTCATATAGTGTTATATGAGGTGATAAATAATCTAAGATAGATTATTGTGTATTTTGGATGCTTGAATAACATTGTCCTCTATATTGGTATTAAAATACCATTATATATATACATATATTAGAATGTAAAAAAAGAATTTGAGATATATATATATATATATATAAGAATTTAAAAAGGAAAATTATTTTCTAAATAGAAGTTGAATCTCAAATGGACTTGAAATATAAACTTGTTTTAATAAATAAAACAAGGAGTTTAATTTATAAATGAAGTGAAATAATTATCATTTGATAATTTGGGAATATAAATTCAAGTGTGAATTTTAAAAAGGAATTTTAAATTGATTCAAACGGAAATGATGAATTTTATTTCGAAGTTCAAAATGTAAATGGAATAAAGATAAATCTAGAAGGATTCATAACTGGAAATTGACTATGTCAAATTTTATAAAAATGATTTATTTTCAAAGGATATTTGAATTTTATTTAGTAGAAAATATAATTTAAATTTTAAATATTTTAAGAAGCTAGTACTTCAATATTTTATGATATTGAAATAAATTCTATGTTTTGTGAATAAATTTTGTAACAACATAATATTATCTTAAATTGGAATTATTAAATGAGAAAGATTTGTAGAAATCAAATAAAGGGTGTTTTTCCTTTAATATGATAAATTTTAGAGCTTTGAAAATGTTTTTAAAGAGAAGTGTTGAATATTTTAAATAGAATGGAAGATATAATAAAGCAAATAGTTTTTATAATTGAAGTATATGAGTATAAATAAACTTACAATTGGAATTTGACGAGTAGAATTATATTGATTTTGAACCAGTATTCTATAATTAAATTTGAAGTCAATTTGGAATTACAAACCAAATTATGATGATTTGCCCTTAAATGGGATTTGATAGACATTCAACTTATAAGGGAATTTGATAAGTAAAAGAATTTTATAAATATAAGTTTATAAAAATAAATAAGAATTAGTAACATTCTTAGAAATGTTAAAATTGTTTGCTTTGCAAGCAAAGTAAGGATTTATATGCAAAGGGTAGTTATGGAAAATAAACTTATAAATTTTGTTAACCGAGCCAAAAATGGGAATTTAGATTATTAAAAGGATTATTGAATAGGAGTAAAAAAATATTAAGTGGATTCTAAACAAGGTTATATAAATGTGAAATCAGATTTATTTTGATTTAGGATATTAAAAAGTGAAACGTATGAATGTTTTGAAAATGGGAATTGGGTAGTTTATATTTTTGAAATATTATTTCAAAATGAAGTGAAATTTGTTTTGTAAAGTATTTTGAACGAATCCGTATCAAAAACATAAGTTTCAATCTTTATTGATGTAATAAATGTTTTTCCTTGAATAATAGGAAAGCATGGACTAAAACACCATTGTTACAGTAAATGATTTCCAAAAAGGAAATGGTTTAAGCTGAATATGAGATTTAAACATATAGACTATATATGATGTTGATTATTTGAGATATGTAATCTTTGACCATTTTGAAGTTAAGAATGTTATTCAGTCAAGGTCTGAGAGGTAATTATACCCCAATTTGATTGATTTCATTATTAACTAATAAACAGAAAGGATTCAGTACCAAAGGTCAATATTAAAATATAGTTAGTTATATATACAGTATTTTAGGTTGTCATAACGATGTTTTATGCAACATTCATTTTAGTCTAAGTAAGTATGGCTTGGGAATATAATAGTGAATATTTTCTAAGTGTAGAAAATGAATGGTTTTGTAAAAGATATAAGTAAAAGGATACGTTTTCCAACTATAATAAGAGATATTTTCCAAGTATAGGAAATGAAGAGTTTATGAAATATGGAAATGCTTTCCAAGTATCATGAGGGAAAAAGCAATTTTATAAAATATCCCAATAGAGATATTTTAAGGAAAACGTATGGGAAAGGATTTAATTAATTAAATATTTATTTAAAATGGGCTCAATGATGCAAGGTTGAATATTGGAATGAACGTTTGATTGAATGTTTTTTCTTTAATAGTTGAATAACTGACTATAAAAGTATTGGTAAGATTATCTTTGTTAGTATGGAGAGACCGAGATCAGATTTATTATCTGAAAACCAATCTGTATAGGCATAAGTGTTGCGAATTAGATTATTTTGAAGATAATTAAAGACGGAGTAAATTACAAGGGCTATTTTTTTTAATCCTAAGTAAAAATTTCCTAAGATGGATTAATAGGAAACAATGACTTTGGTTTCGTTCAGTCCCAGAACAAACTTGTATGGATGAATGTCTAATAGTGTACTTCCAATAATCACGTACGTTGATTTTTACAAATATACCGAGTATGGTGGCGGAGAAGGTAACTTCTTTTAGCTTAACACCCACAGTATATTTGTGTAAGTCAATTAGTAATAGATAGATATGACAATGTGGCATTAAAATTTTAATGTGATGTCTGAAAAAGGTAATCGTAGCTACAAGCCTCAACAACTAGGAAATAGTTGAAATCAGGCAGGCAGTAGGGCTATTTGGATCATACTCATTAGGGTATATCTTCAACTGATCTAGAGAAAATATTATCCCTTTTATATGCTTCGGAATGAGTACGGTTGGATAGCCAACAACCGTGGTGATGATATATTCGGTACACTCAAGTTGAATAAGTGGCGGGTTCTGTGTGGCCGGGTTACAAGATGTTCTTGTTGACCTGCAGTGTTTTATCTCTAGAAGACACTGATCGAAAGGTGGTTCCATACCTAGTCATGTTGGAAATCCAAACTCCAATATGAGCCTTACAGTTTTATATGTAAATCAATTATGTCAAAATGTGAGATGCAAGCATTTTGGCTATATTCCTATTTTATTTGTGAATTGATAGAAACTATTATAATATCACTAGATTTTATAATAAAAAGTGATTTGGGTATTGTACGATAAAAACACATGTCATATTTATGTGTGGTCTTAGCTTACGAGAGTTCTATTCTTTTAAAAGGGCTTTCTAAAGTTAAGCAAGTTGTTTGGAGTTTACTTACACCAGTCCCATGACTGACCCAGAGTTTTACTTTGTTTTATTTTCCCTAAAATTCTTGGGTGCCCAAATTTGTATAGGAAGTCAAGTAATTGAGGTTCTTACGGATGCACTTTGTGAAGCTTGGAGTAGGAGGCTTCATCGTTAGTTAACTAGCGTTTATTTCCGCTATATCACAAAAATGTTGTACTTTGACGATTAGTATGTATATACAGTGACAGTTCTGTATTTTAAAGAAAGATGTTATATATTGTATTTTATTCCACTGCGATTGTGAGATTTTGTGTATTGTTTCTATCTTCTTCTATCTTTTTTCTTCTTTACCCCTAAAGATTCGTATTTTCATGCAATTTGGTTGGACGTGTGTTGTATTTAGTCGACACAAAGGGTACGGATTTGCGAGCCTTTATATTTGGTGTAAGAGCATAGGTTGAGCGAACATCTAGGCTTTGATGGGGTTTACTCATCAGAGATAGGGTCAGTAGTACCCCAGAATGAGTTTGAGTATATATAAGAGCGCGTATTTGTTAGTTGATATAAAATTATTTTAGATTGTGTTGGCTTGTTTATTGTATGCCTTATGAATTCTGGTAGAACCGTGGGACGCCAAGATGTTGATAAGCATTTGTAAACACTTGAACTGCGTAATCGACATAATATTTTGTTAAGTGGGTAATTGAAATAATTTTAACCAAAATTATATTTTAATATAAAAGGAATAGTTTTTTGAAATTATTATAGTATATGGATGTGTTGGTTGTTATTATTATAATCAAATTAGATTATAAAATTGAAATGGTCATATATAACCAAATATAAATATATATATATACAAATAAGATGAACTAAAATTGGATTTATACTAGAATTTGGAATTTAAATCCTAGGAAATTGAAAAATATTTTTCGAAGTATTTTGAGAAATAATATAGATATATTTTTTAGAGGGTTTGAATAAAAACTATTTTAAAAAGATTTTTAAAAGTGATAAAACACCGAACTCATTTTTATCACTGGAAAATAATTCTGATGATGACTACAGCATCATCAATGTTCATTTTCGAGTTTCTAAGTAACAGCTTGCTACCATATAAAACTTCTAATGGAAATTTATTAGAGAAAATAAGTTGGTTTACAAAATTCAAATGTTTTGAATTGCAATGGTATATGATTTTAAAAGGATTTGAAATAAATACCGGGAATTTGAATTCTTAAATTACAGTTAACTTGTGCAAGTTAAATGGATTGCAATGGTAAAAGTGAATCTAATGGAATGAAAATTTAACTTAAGTCAAATAAAATTTGAAAGAAAAGATGGCTGTTTTAACAACCGGGGAATTCGCGACCTTGATTATCGACATAAACTCAATGTCGACTATCCAAGCATCGAAAATACCAGATAGTTAATGAAAGAAGTTAGTGGGTGAGGATAGATAAGATAGAAAATTAGAATAGTAGAAGAAGAAGATCACAACAATAGAATCAGAGTAACACGAATCTCACAGTGGAACGAATAAAATATAACATAACTTTGAAAAAAAACCAATATATGTATACAATAACATTTATCGGAGTACAACACTTACAACATAGCGAAAATAAACAATTGTTATAAAATCCTGAAGCCTCCTGCTCCAAGCTCTCAGTATATCTATAAAATCCTGACCATTTGACTTCCCGTATAAATTTGGGCACCCAAGAGTTTAGGGAAAACAAAACAAAATAAACTCCAGGTCAGTCATGGGACTGGTGTGAGTAAACAATTTAAAACAGTTTGAGAAAATAAATGATATCTCATAAGACCACACCGTATAACACGAAACGGGTTTTTCCCTTATGAGAATCCCAAGCACTTGATTTAACATTTCAAATCCTTTGGTAAGAACGATAAGCTTTATATCAAAACTCTTTTAATATTATAATAGTGTCTATCAACCACAATTAAATAATCATTTATCAGAACGCTTTCATCTCATGTTCTACATACATAATATACAATCAAAAACCGCAGGCGCTTATTGGGTAATGGATTCCAACTGGCAAGGTATAGGACCACCTTCCGACAGTGTATCTCTAGAGAGGAATACAACGGGTTCAACAAGAACATCTTGTAGCCCAGGCTAAACATGACCGGTCACTCATTTCGCTTGAGTGTACCAAATGTATTATCACCAACGGTTGGAATCAGCAACCGTTTCCCGAAAGGGACAGCATCGAAATAGATTATAGAAGTAAATGGAATTTCTCTAGATCAGGTGACAATACACCTTAATTGGCGGCTAACCACTTAGCCATGCGACCTACCTGATTTTATACCATTTCCTGATTGTGAGGCTAGAGGCCACATTTATCTCTGACAGATCACACATTAATTCACTTTAAACGTCACTTCGTCATACCCGCCAAATCACAAGTTGATTTCCCCAAAAATACCACGGGTATACAGCTAAGAGAAACGAATTCCTCCGCCACCAAACGTAAATATGTTTGAAGAGATCAACTTACGCGATCTATTAAATATACTCTGTCAGACATTCTTCTATATAGGTCGTCCTGGGACTGGACAGACCGAAGTACTATTCTATAAATCCATCTTAGGCAATTTCTACCTAGGATTTACTGAACAACCCTTGCATAACCCCATCTTCAATTATCTTCATCATATTTGATTCGCGACACTAATTCCATACGGAGTGGTTTTCAGATAGTATATCTGATCCCAATCTCTCCGTATTGATAACGGAAATGGTCAAATCTTTGACAGTCGGTGATTTAACTATCAAAGGAAAACATGTGTACAAACAACGGTCGTATTTCCAAATGGAAATCTTACCGATCAATCATCATTTCATTTCCCAATTACCCATTTATCATTTCCATATTTTCATAAATTCCATATTTTCATAAATTCCATATTTTCTAAAATCAGAAAATATACATTATTAACTTTGGAAACCATTTCCACTTCTGATTCACGCATCAATATCTTCCCACCTCTATCAGTCTCTAACTGTAAGCTAGTAGGAGAACTACTTCCAAAGTATAAACCCCGAAGGTCGAAACCAATATCAGATCGATACCCAGAAAGCCATTCAACTCAACTAATTCCCAGTCAGTTTCTAATTTCAGTAATTCCATTTAAATCCCTAATTAAAACCCCAAATTCCTTTATAATATTTTATTTGCAAATTATTTACTTTAATCTAATTTTTCACATAGAATGTGAATAACATGTCTATATATAATCAAATAGTTTGATTTTGTATTTTAAAAACAATATCCCAAATCCAATTTCTTTCCATACTTCTATTTATAGAATTTTCATATAAAAAATAACTTTATACTTCTAACACTAAAATCTCATTTAATTCCCTTTAAAAATGCTAAGTTCAAATTCCATTAAAAACATCGGTGTTAAAACTGATTTTTCACTCCTCTATATATATTCAGATTCATATATCCAATTTATCGAATGATAATATTTTATTTAATTTATAAACATCATTTATAAAATTATCTTTCCAATTTATATATGTTGAAACAGATTTTTATTTAATATCTACTTTAAATCAATTTCCCATAATTTTTTTATATCTCGCTCATTCCTTTTAAAATTCTATTTATTTACCAAATAAATTCTCTTTCGATAATTCTATATATTTTCTAAATAAATATTCCTTTTATACTTCTATTTATTTTCTAAACAAATATGTCCTTTTCAAAATAAACTTTGAAAATTCCCTTTTACATTACAGTACTTCTTATGGTATTTAAAATACCAATTAAACAGACCAGTATCATCATAATCAATCACAGGATTTATATAACATCATATTGTCACAATATATGAAAACAAAGAGTATTATTATTATTGAGGAATCCAGTTGGATCCCTCCAACCTGTTTCCCTGCATCCACAAATGTTAAAAAATGTAAATAACATCAATTTCATTTCAACCAATACATCAACAATTTCAACCAAACAATCAACACACAACAATCAATTATCATTTATTAATACTACATTATACTTATAAAAATATAAACTGTACAGAGTTAGTGAGATTTACTTACATTGGGCGGTCATCGTTAAATAACAATAACTGTCGGTTGATTCAGACAGACAATTTATTTAGCAATAAATAGTAACGAACTCCAATTCACCCCCAGTCAGTTCGATCGTGTAGCCGCCGTCCATACGATCCCAACGGATCTTGTTTCGTCAGATTTTGATTGCATATGAAGAAGTTATTGTTTTTTTACAGGCTTTCAACGTAAATCAATGTAATTAACACTTAATAATTTAATTAATTTAAACCTTATTAACCTATCTGCCCATGTTTTTACTGTTAATCGACTTTCTCCTTCATCATTCCTGCGTTCCAACCCGTGCTTCAAAAGCCATTGCTGAAAACATCTGCCAAACTTATAATGTTACAAGTTTGATATATTTAAACGGTTATTACAATTGACTAATTATAAAGTTAAAACTCTTAATTACTTACCAACTCCTTAAACACTTCATTACCGCCCAATTGTTACTGCTCCTTCTCCCGTTCACAATACGCCGAACCCAGATCTTCCTCAAACTTCAAAACGATTTTCTTCCCCGTTAGAACCTCCTCCTTCCCAACGAAAATGATGAAACCCGCACACTTCACTCTAAATCATTTTTAATTCATCTTAACTAACTTTAAATAACTTCCGACCCTCTCCCTCATCATCTTCCCGGTAACCATCGAGCTCCTATAACCACCCCATCGACACAATTTTCAACTCCTCTTACCTCCATCACCGATTGACAAAAGTCCAAATCGATCACACCACAAAACTCCTCTCCGAAATCATCTCATCTACACCCCAAATTCACGAAGCTCGCACCCATCATGATCCTTGCGACAGATTTCAAGGAACCCACTGTACCTGTAAACAATCGACATCTTTTAACCCCAAGAATCCTCAAAATTCGTATACCTTTGTGGTTTTTCATCCTCAATCCAAAAATGATATCAAAAATTTGAATCAAAGCTTACACTATTCGGATTCTTGAACCCTAAGACCACGGGGTAGTTTTCTTCGAACCCTGATCGGTTGTCGGACAATATAAGAGGGACATAGAATTGAAGAGAATCCCTTTCTGAATAAAACTATATACATATTTTGATTTATAACATCTAATTTGAATTACTGTGGATTTTAGCATTTGGATTTCTTCATTTTGTTTTTGCAATGAAGAATAGATGGTGGCGTATATTTGTTTTGACCAAAGAAATGATAATTTAGGTTTACAGTGTGATATTTATAGGATACGGTTGCTTAGAATGTAAGCTAGGTATTTTAAATATAAATTTATATTTGATAATTAATTCAATATATCATTTAAAAATTCCCGTGATCACATACAATATCCCAAAATCATGAAAATGGACATACAACTAGAGTGTGACATTACAGACTCAACGAAACTGGTTTGTTCGAATTCCAACTTCGTTTGCCCAAACAACGTATTTTTAAAGTCAAATTATCGACTGTTTTTCACATTAAAATTCCGCATGGCCACATATGGACTCCAAAAATCATGAAAATTGAAATCTAACAATAATTTAATATTCCAAATCCAACAAAATTAGTTTCATCGAAAACGGAGTTTGTTTGCAAAACTAGCTATTTTTAGAGCTCTAAATAAACCAATTTAAATATAAATATATTTAAAAATAATTAAATTAAATATTTATAAATAAATATTATCGCATATATTCTCATAGAATATTATCCAGCTCCAAAATAAATATATCGAGATTTATAACTCGATATTTTAGAGTTCCTAGTTATATCGATATTCGATTTATATTAAATTCCTTTTATAATATAAATAAATCATTATAAATTATAAAGGAATTCCATAGCGACTATTTTAAAATTTAATTTGGATATAACTCACAATCTACACGACGAAATCTCGATTTTTCTCTTCAGTTAGAAAAATATACTTCACCAGCTCCGAACATTTTGTAACGAAAAGGAATTTCGCTCGATTTGAATCAGCCGCTAAACCGACCAAGACCGTTCGAAAACCCTGATTGTTTTGAGAACACGACAAATTAGAACGCAGACAGAAGAACATTTCATTGTTAATTACAACATTTCCATCAGAATACAAGAATATACAGAGTATGAATAAATATTACAAAGAAAATATAAGAGATTACAATAAATTACATAGCAGCGGAAAATAATACAAAACACAACTAGAAGTAATACACGGATACAGTGCTTTTCCGAGTACCGTTCCAGCTGTAAATCAGGATCCTTTGAATATAAATCTGCAAAACCAAAACTAGTAGCTGCCCGTGTCGAAAATAAGGGCACCCAGAGTTTAGGTTAAAACAATAAACTCCAGGTCAGTTATGTGATTGGTGTGAGAACTAAAACAGTTATTAATCTTTATTTTTAAAGTTAGGTAAATCAAGGGACCACGCCGTATAACACGGAACGGGTTTCCTCCCAAGAATACCAGTGCATAAAACAAACAGCGCAATGCTAAATAAATAAAAATGAAGCTATTATAAGACCCAGGTCCCATCACACAATGCAACGCAAGCTGGAGGATATGGTTTTACCTTATAATAGCCAAAGATGCTTGGTACGTTAAAAACAAATCATTTGATACTATTATAAGTGTATAGTGTAAAAACAATTTTAATCATAAATATCAATCATAGACGGCATGGGTACCATATATCATGTCGCCATACTAGGCTCTACAATCAAAACCGCACAGTCATGTATTGGAAGTTGGATTTCCATCTGTGAACCGAGGCAAAAGATAGTCCTCACCGAATTCGAGAGCCTCCAGTCTGCCCCTCAGGAATAGCCGCAACTGCCCCTTGGATCGTCAGGGCCGGTCCACCGATGTGGATTATTATGCCTGAACACTACTTTCACCGCCCTTTGGGGCGTAAATGAGCCAAATGACTCCATCGGCTCCACACAGTCACCGATATATCTGAGGCACCTCGCAACAGCAACAACCACATAAGTCAAATTCGTCAGGGCGTCTAAAACCACTGACGCCACTTCTAACTAGAAAGAAACGCATGCCCTCCCTGATGTCCTCTCCCGTTTCTGGTTCACAACCAGGGTGTGAGGCTCGCGAATCAACGCTACACAAAGCTATGCCACAAAGGCCGTGCTTTGATCATCAACCACAAGACTTTGCTTTTCAACAGAAGCCTTGATCATTTGCCACTTAGGCATGCCACACAGGCAATTCACTCCATGCGTTTGATATCCATCAATATATAACCCCTGAGCTTATACGTCTCAGAGAAGGGTGTTAAGCAAGAGAATAAATTCTCCGCTGCCAAACAGATATATATTTAATAGAAATCAATCACATAGAATAAAATCCAATGTCAGACACACAGTCCATTTACAAGTTCGTTTTGGGTCTGAACGAAACCGGAGGCACCTAGTACCCCGCATATCCATCGATCTCCAAGTACGTCTGGACGATCACCAACTGATTCCATCCTCTTGGGTGTACGACCCAATCAAGATCATCAGTAATCACCCAAACGACGTGAAGACCTCCAGTCTTCGACCACCGTCTTCATCCTCGACACCACGTCGAATCAGTTATTCAGAATGGGATAAACCCGGTCTTTCTGAATAACTCGCGTATATAATAAACAAGTGTTATACAAACACAACATGCGCCTCATTCCAATTCAGAATATTCTTTTATTCAAATATTCTTATACTTTGGGAAAGGTTCCCATTAATTTTATCAAAGATAAATTCTTTAAATTTATTCTTTAATCTTCTTTTGAATATCAATTCAAACTAGTCGGGATTAGCGAACCACACCGAAGTAATCATTTATTTTATTTCCCAATCCCAACCTATTCATTCCATGAAGTAAAACTGGTCAAACTTCGTATCTAACACCACGGTGTTATTGGTAAATTTAATTACCATCTCACGTTCAAATCTAATTAAAGATTTAACTATCGCTTGGAGCAAAACTGGTGACACTCCATTCTCGATCAGTTCAATCTAATTAAAGATTCATTAAAACTCCACTTAGTTTTAATCTTCACAGAAATCAATATCCTGTCTTTAACTGGGTTAAAGAACCAATGTCATTTAAAACACGGTCCACGATAAACCCAAAATCACATTCTATTAATTATTGAGTTAAAGAACAAGTGTTATTTAAAACACCGTTCACGATAAACCCAAAAATCAATTCCAATTTATTTCCAGTTAAATACCATTTAATTGCTACACTTCATTAAATCTAAATAAAAATATTTTATCTTTTTCTCAACTGGGTTTAAGAACAGTGTTAATGAAGACACCATCCACGACAAACCCAAATCACATTTGATATTAAATACAAGGCTCTGAATAGAAAATATATCGGCTTATATTCAATATCAAATTCCACGACCAACAAATATCGTATTGGAAATAACGATATAAATATATCTTTCAAATTTCCATAACAATATCGGTATAATCCCGAAATCCAACATCGAAATATTCCAAAGACAATTTCGATTCAAATCCATTCCAATTCAATTATTTGAAATTCTGGTTACTTTTAAAACCCTTTCAAATTCAATTTATTTATTTTAAAATAAATAAATTATTATTCTAGTTCAAAACTAGTTCATTTCGATAAAAAAATATTTTTATCTTTTCAGATATGGAGTTTTTCATCCCAATTCTTTGCAAATCGTTTCTTATGATTTTACACAAATTATTACTATTTTTAGTAATTTTATCAAGGCCTGTACAGTCGATTTCCATCAACGGCCATCAAACTGCACTCACAGCGTCCTTTTCCAAATTTGATTTGGACATAATTCCAAATCCAACCGTTAGATTTCAAATCTCTAATATTTGTTAGAAAGCTCTTTTCGATACGAACCCAACGATTCCGGTTTTAGGAGAATCCGACAGTCGGGTCTCCCGCAATGTCCACTCGAAGTCAATGGTCGAAATGCACGAACAGCCGCGGCGCGCCGCGTTCTAATCAGGCCATTATATATATATAATATATATATATTATATATATTTCGTCGATTTCCTTTCAAACGTATTTTATAAATCGTTTAAATTCGTTTTAAAAACGATTTCAACTTCCTTTTCAAATTCAAATCAAGATTTAATTTTTCAATATAAATTCGTTTTAATTTCATTTCAAATCGATTTCAATTTCAATTTAATTTGAATTTCAATTCATTTCAATTTAATTCGAATTTCAATTTAATTCGAATTTCAATTTAATTCGAATTTCAAATCTATTCAATTTAATTCGAATTTCAATTTAATTCAAATTTCAATTCTTTTCAATTTAATTCGAATTTCAATTCTTTTCAATTTAATTCGAATTTCGAAATCACTTTCAATATTCATTGAAAAATGAATAAAATCGATATAAATATCGTTCACATGAAAATGGCGTCAATCTAATCAACATGGCTTTTATTCAACACATGAATGTTTATTCTATTCAACACATGAATATTTTTCAATTCAACACATGAATATATTTTCTAAATTGGAATGAGGCCCAATCAATTACCATATAATGTTAATTATATGGATTTTCTACAACACATGTATATAATAACAACGATAAATAATCAACCATCATCTAGAGTGTACCACACCACTGTATAAGCATTAAATATAAATAATTAATGCTTACACAGTCTGTCAACCCATCGATCGACATACAACTAAACAATCGGGATTAGTGTACGTCAAATATCATTCCAATACCCGTGTGGGGTTTCAAATCAACAAACACACATTTTATTTGTGTAGTTGGACGATGTGTAAAATTTATCGTCGCAATCAATATCAGTCAAATCAGTGTATATAAACAAATCGTCCGATTTGTTTATAAATATTTATTTTATATACACGTTAAAAATCATATTTTTAACTAAAAATATTTTCCACTATAAAATATTTTATTTCATTCCTCTTCACACAATCAAATTTCACAACACAGCAATCAAACAAACAAGTCATCCATGGTCCGTGGACGACGGGTGTCGGGTGCTGCTAAGCACCGTCTACATCCTAGTATATATTTTAACTAGAAAAAAAGATTTAAAGTGAGAAGTTCTCACCGACTAGCTAAACCAAATGCCACGACTCTTCTTATGTAGAAATCTTCGTCGTGCTCGCCTTTTGTTTATTTCGTTGCCCTTAGCCACTACATATATAAAAATCAAATTTTTATAATCACTCTATATGGATAAAAATCACATTTTTACACTGCTACTATATAGATAAAAATTCTATTTTTATACCGCTACTACATAGATAAAAATTCTATTTTTATACCGTTACTAATATAATAAAAATTAAATTTTTATCACGCTATTTCAATAAATAATAATCATAGTTTTATATCTTCTTCATATATTTTTACAATGCTTCTTCCTATATAAAAATTATATTTTTATATTTCTAATTCTTATATAAAGATCTAATTTTTATTTCGCTGTAACATTCTAAAAATCTCGTCTTTCTAACATTAAAAATCTATTCTTTTCTTCTTTAAAAATCAAGTCTTTTCTAATGTTAAAAATCGCTCCTTTTAGAGGATAAAAATCATATTTTTTTTATTAACATACATATATAAAAATCCTATCTTTTTATAATAAAAAAACTAACTTTTTATAAATAAAAATTCTAACTATTTATGCTATTCATATGAATATACTGAAAATAAAATTCAATTTGAATTTATATATATAAAAAATTGATAACAAAACAAGGTTATATACCTTTTATATTCGCAGGGGCTCCACAGGTGGACTAACTGTCGGGGGTGGAGGCGGTCGGACTGCTGTCGGCGGCGGAGTTGCTTAGATGGCCGGAGGCGGGGGTTCAGGGCGGCCGGCGGTGGAATGGTGGGGGTTTGCGGTAGTTTGGGTTCGGGTTCACTCGAGTTAGGCGAGAGGAGGAAAGGAGAAGGCGGAGGGGAAGAAGGGGGTGGCTAGGGGAGATGGCGGCGCCAGGATTGGCGGTCGACGATCGAGGGGGGTGGGCTGAAGCGAAATCGTGGTCAACCGGGGGGGGTTCCCCTTTTTTCTATATTTAATGACTGCCGTGGAGATAGAATAGTGAGGGGGGGTTTATAAAAAAAAATTATTTTATTATTTAATCCATCTAAATTATATAAAGTGCATTTCACATTCGAACTCTGAATCGAACCCACCGACAGTCGCCTATAGCTAATTACCCCCATTCCGAACACAATGGGATATGTATCATAAGCTGATTCGATCATTTCGATCAGTTTTCGTCAAAATCAAAATATAACTCTATATATTGAATTTGAACGCACATTTTATTTTACCGGGGCCACATACTAACCCTACAAATTCCCGAAAAATATTTTCTAGCTTCGTATTGACGATACGGTCCTAACAAATCTAATTTCGTCAAATTCTGAAACCCTTTGAAAAATGGCCATTTTCCAGTCGATTAAAATCAACTAAAACTGGTCAAACGCGTTTTACTTCGCCACGCTCACATATTGATTCGAAAAATTACAAATTTTTGAATCTATCAATAACTTGACATCCTGGATCCAACAAAAGTGGTTTCGTCGAAAACCGAGGTCGTTTGCAAAATTTCCATTTTTAAGGGCTCAAAACTCCATAGCGACTATTCTGAATTTTCAACTAGGCATATATTTTGATTCCCGCTATGAAATTTTGATTTTTCGGATTCGTTGGAAAGATATTCTCAAATAGATTCTAATATTTTTGGTTTCGCTAAAATTCGGTTTATTTTGAATCTGGCACATTCATTTGAACTTTGAAATCGAAATTTCAAACTACCGCGCCATTTTCAATTTCTTTTAAAATTAAAAATAAATATTTATATTCTAACGTCGAGCTATATAAATATATACGTTCTAATTATATTCAAAATGAATTTCTCGTCGTTATTATTTAAAATAATTCATTTTAATTATTCAAAATTCACTAAAATCGCCAAAATAAAAATTTTAAATTGGCCCAGATTTCCGGGTTATTACAATCTCCCCCACTTAAAACTTTTCGACCCAGAAAAGGAACAAAGTCGAAAGTTGTTTAACAAACCAACTCAACTTTCATTATTTTCATTACGGCTTAAGTTCTTCAACTTTTCAGTTTCTAGAAACTTTTCAAATTTTTCAAAAATTTGGCTAACACCCTAAATTTTCGAAAAATTTCACCATAACCTCCCCTGCACCGGGGACTTCGGGATATTTCAATGACACGATTATTCAGAATTTTCAACTGGACATATCTTTTGATTCCCGCTATGAAATTTCGATTTTTCGGATTCGTTAGAAAGATATCCTCAAATAGATCCTAATGTTTTTGGTTTCGCTAAAATCCGGATTATTTTGCACCCGGTACATTCAATTGAAGTTTGAAATCGAATTATCGAACTACCGCGCCATTTTCAATTCTATTTATAATTATAAATAATTATTTATATTCTAACGACAACGTATATAATATATAAGTTCGAATTCGATTCAAAATAAATTTTCTCGTCGATATTATTTAAAATAATTCATTTTAAATGTTCAAACTTCAATAAAATTGCCAAAATAAAAAGTTTAAACTGGCCCAGAATTTCGGGTTGTTACATTCAAATAGCCTCCCATGGCCCTCACTGTAACAACCCATATTTCGATAACATGGTAAAACGAGAATCAAGGCAGAGTTTAATTTTAAATTCTGAATCAAGTAAAATGGGCTATGCCATTGCGCTCGTCTCGGAAAAATACGCAAAATAGAGTCTGAGTTTTCGAGAATCGGAGTCCGTATGACCCGATTAAGGCCCAACGAAGTTTTTAGAAAATTTCAAAGTAAAAACAGATTTCAAATTCAAGTTTGAATTTGGAGATTTGGGCCAGTCTGGGCCAGGCGGGAAAATTCCCGCTAGAGCACCCAAGTCGACAGCCCTGTCGACTTGGGAGTCAACTTGGTTGGACCCAAGTCGACAACCCTGTCGACTTGGCTGTCGACTTGGTCCAGCCGGGCAGTTCTGCCTGGTGCACCATTTTGGGTTTGTGTTGAGTTTGGGGGCCAGATTCGGTTTTAAGGGCTAAGATTGCAACTAGGGTTTAATCCTATGGCCTAAAACACTTGCCTAATCTATAAATAAGACCCTAACCTAACCCTAAATCATCATTATTCATTCATACAACTAAACTATGGCAAAATTTTACCTCTCATGGCCTCCACTCTCTTCATAAAATTTCTAAATTGTTTCTATGAGAGATTTTCCATGCATACAAGTGTTTTCAAGCTTGTATGAGTGTCATTAGCTTGCATTCAAGTCAAGTTTCTATATTTGCATCATAAAGCAAGGGTTTTGATCATTTTGGCTCAAGGGTTTTTATGTTAGAGCTTGCATTTTGGGTCTATTTGATTGCATAAGGGCTTTGTCATATCTTTTG
This sequence comes from Allium sativum, assembly GCA_030737875.1. Lineage (NCBI taxonomy): Eukaryota > Viridiplantae > Streptophyta > Magnoliopsida > Asparagales > Amaryllidaceae > Allium > Allium sativum. The sequence goes on from CM060912.1 coordinate 340,951,330, forward strand.
TGCCTTCATAGCAATGTAAGCCCTTTCCCTACTCTTAGATATTAACTATGAAGTTAAATGTTCATGTTGCAAGTTTGGGTTTGATCATTGAGTATGATACATGCTATCATGTCATGCAAGTTTATGAAGTCATTATCTTGATCTTGTGGGCTAAAAGGTACAACCTTTATGTTGAGATGTTGCATTATGCAACATGAGAACTCTCATAACCTTTATGTCAACTTGCATATGAAGTCATAACCCTTATATGATGATATATGCGAGTTACTAGTCATCATTCCATGTCTTTTGTCACCATGATTCGCTTATGTGCCAAGTTTGGGTTTATGCATGTTTTTGAGGCTTAAGAATGTAACACGCTAGTTAATGAACACATTTGTGCCTCAATTGCCACCATGATTAACTTGTGGCTTAATATCCATTTTTGTCATACCTTTGCCAAGTCTCTTTTTTTAATCCATTACGTTGTTGCGAACGTATATGCGAGTTTAGAAGCGTTGGGTTATGTTATGGGTAATTTCTAATGACATGAAAACATAACTTAAAAGACATAAAAACATAAGCTTGGTAATTTACCTATTAAGTTAGGTCTACCCTTTGGGAATTTACCTATTAAGTTAGGTCTACCCAAATGCTTGAAAAACTTGTAACATGTTTTGGAAACATGATGGACATGACACTTAGAAAATATAAGTGTGACCAACTCGAGGTTGGGTTGAGTTTGCAACATAAAGCTACCCGGAACCGACCGGCCTAACTAGTAGTTGCAAACAATAGGACCCAATGTGAGAAGTTGGTCATGTTGTGCTTGAACCCGAGGTTAGACCAAGTTGTGGTGTAAAGCTACCCGGAACCGACCGGCTTAACTAGTAACCGCAACAAAGTCTAATGTGAGAGGTTGAGGTGCATTAAGTAATTAATGCCACATGATAGGGTTAAGTTAATTTGATAAATGACTCTTAACCAAATATGACATGGACAAATGGGTTAAGTAATTTGATTAGGCTAATGATACTTAACAAAACATGACAAGGTTGGGTAGGTTAAGTAACTTGATTTGCCTAATGACACTTAACCATTTTTATACGACTAGTGGACGGGGTTAAGTTAACCAACACTTAATCAATCCAACACGATAATTTGGTAAGGTTAAGTAAGTTTTCTTAATGACACTTAACCGAAAAATACAGTTAATGGATGGGGTTAAGATTAGACTCAACTAGTCTAAACATGGAAATCGGATGGGGTTAAGTTAGCCTAGACTTAATTAATCCCACTTGGCCGTTTAATGGGGTTAAGTTAAACACTTAACTAATCTAACATGATGATTTGAGGTGGTTAAGTGACCTATACTTAACCAATCTAACTCGTGAATTTATTGAGGTTAAGTTAACCTATACTTAACCAATCTAACGTGAAAACATGATAAGGCTAAGTCACGAATCGCTTAAATACGCTTGACCGATTTGACTCAGTAATTTGATAGGGTCAAGTTAATATATACTTAACCAACTTGAGCATGGTTTGTAGGGATAAGTCTTGAACTTGGATACTTAGCCAATTTTGACATGCTTTGTAGACGGGTTAAGTCATGAACTTAAGTGACACTTAATCCATTATGTAAACCCTAGTTCTGAGGATTAGGTGGATAACCGTAATTAACAAGGATAACAGGAATGAGGCTAAGTGGTAAACCTTAGTTGAAGAATAACTAAGTAATGATTCTTAGTCAAGGAAATTTAGACCAGTTCATAGATAGATGAGTAACCTGATACGGTAGGTCATCGTTTAAGTATACGAGTAGGAGCAAGTATCTGATTTAGATAAAGGCTCCAACGAACTGGGTAACTGTAACACCCCACGTCCATTAATGTCACTCACAAAGGGAATGCATTAACTTCCATGGAGGTTTTAAGTGAATATAGAACAGTAAAATTACAACAAGACAGATATAAAATTACAACAAGTCACAAAGGGAATGCATTAACTTTCATTGTAGCAGAAGTCAAAACATGTTTGATTACATCATAACACCACATTCAATGTCAAGTACAATATCTATCTTGATAAAACAAGTACATAATCCCATTACATGAATAGCCATTAAAAAGAAAGATAACAAGCTGGACTTTACTTCAGCGGTCCAAGCTTTCCAGAAGATAAGCGATCCAACTAGACTCCACTAGAACTTGGCCCAACCTGCGGACCTGAAGGGAGAAAAAGGATGGAAAAGAGGGGGTCAGACATAAAGTCTGGTGAATATGATAATTCTACAATACTATTACCAAAATAACTGGACTAAGGCATAAGCTGGAAAACAAGAAAATGTCTATGATGAGCAGATTAAGGACATAGACAATCGCTAAAGGCAACGTTATAGGCGCTCCTAAATACTAAAGGATAAACACTATACTGCACCACACCAGTCACCCTAAAGATTCATCCCACTTAGCTTCACTTAGAAACTTTCCCAATGGCTTTACGTACCCCTAGCTGACTACATAGGTGCCGCCTGCCCCTATCTCCACTAGGTGTACCCTACTTTCCATTATTCGATCGGCTCCCTAACTCGTAGATACCCGTGCTGGCCCCACAGTGGGGTGTATCACTCCCCTAAAGTGGCAACCTGATACAACGGACATGCACGGCTTATACCTACACGATGCAACAACGTCTTACCTACCAGCCCGGGTCCACACACGCATATGAAACCCGTTGGACTTGCGTTGCCACCGCTCCCTGTTTTGGCCTCTTATAGTCAAACCCAGTATGCGTGTCCCGTCCTCGACTTGGGTCGACCCCACAAAGATACGTTTTGGGATACTGGTTGAAATGGGCCCCCACTATTTACCACAAGCATTCCACCTAAGCTTGTCCCCATTAGTCCATCCCACTTAACCCACTTAGTCATGTTCATTTACATGTGTGTTTGGTTAAGTCTAATCGTATTTCAAATGCCTCTAAAGGCAACCACCAGATTCCTCATGCCACCCAAGGCACCTACTTAACCCCCATGTCCCACCTTACACGATTATCTGGTGAAGTATTTCTTAGTTCATTAAGGCCATAACCTCATAAAGACCTCTCACATTAGACTGGCATTTATGGCAGCTGGATTTGCCGGGCGGGTCCGGGCAGTCTTACACCATAAAAGAGTCTAACCTCGTGTCTTTACAACTGTTATGCTTTAGTTTGGGCCTAGGACCTCTCACATTGGGCCGACATTTGTGACTACTGGATTTGCCGGGCGGGTCCGGGCAGGTTTACGTCACAAACGGGTCCAACCTCGTGTCCTAAGCATTGATTATTAATAATAATCCACTTTCCCCCAATTTTAATAATTCCCTACTTGAATTATTAATTACTTCCAATTTTTAACAATGTCCATAATTGACTCAATTATGGACATCCATTCATGGTATGCAAAATCTTACAAAATTGCACCCAATTTATTAATTCCTAATATTACCCCTACCCCACGTTTGAACGTTTATTCGCAAAATATATGTTAGACTCGAATAGCCTAACTCATAGCATAAAAGAGATTATCATAATAACAACATGTATATGTGACCAAATGAATCATAATAAGGGGTGAAACTTGCATATGTCCAACTTGCATAGATTATACATGTCATGGACCTAAAGGTGTCAACTTGTTCAAAATTCACCTAATCAATTTTCATAAACTTACATATGAACATGTGTGAATCAACATCATCTAATTTTTTAACAACATGGTTTTATATGGGTACACCTAACTCAATAAGCAAATTCCCATAATCAAGTTTTATTTAATTATAGTTTCAAGTTTATGGGTACACCTAACTTAATAGGCAAATTCCCATAAACAAGATCCATTTAAATTAAGAAAAAAAAACATAACTTTAAGCATGATCCAACAACATCATGATTTTTCAACATAATATAGCATGATTTATAACATGGCATAGTATGATAGTATAACATAGCTTGACATGATTCTCAACATAGCACGACATAGCATAAGAGAATTTACAACATAGCATGACATAGCATATATAATTTACATCATACGACAACATAATAACATAATAAGAGATCCACAATATATAGAATTTACAATTACAAATCACATCACTTTCTTGTGATCCATTCATAACTGAGTCAAATTAGTTTGTAATAGTCTTGTGAGAATCATCATACTCACCAACAAAAGAAAAGAATTAGAGAAAGAGAGATCTTTTGATTTGATTTGTGTAGATTTAGTTGTAGATGATTAGGCTTCCTCTTCTTAGTTTGTGACGGCTATGCTGAACTCCATGGCAGCAGCATGACGGTAGCTTCTCTAATTTTACAAGTGATTTAGGTCTAGGGTCTACCCACTTATTTATAGATTTTAGAATTCATTTAGGCCATTAGATTTAACCTAGAAATAACCGCAGCCGTTCAGACAAGATGGGGTTTATCTTGTTGACTCAGCAATGAGTCAGAAGTGACTCAGCAAACACTCAGCATATTAATAAACTTCTATTCATGTCATAAATATATATATTTTCTACAATGTACATATTAGATACATCCCCCTTTACTTATTATTGTTTTTATATACATATTAGATACATCCCCTCTCTTACACACTTATTAATATTTTTATATTCATATTAGATACATCCCCTCTTCTACACACTTATTATTATTTTAGCAACTTTAGTGTTAATAGAAAATTCGGGGTGTTACATTCTCCCCTCCTTTTAGGATTTCGTCCCCGAAATCTTCAAGTCTGGAAGAATGTATATCCTACCATCCAAACGTCCATCTACTCATCCATCATACACATGCATCCATTGTCCTTACAGACTTCTAATGCTTTCATGTTTAAATGCACAGTGTGTGTATATGTCCGTATCTAATGCAAAATCAGGTGGTCCACTGATTCAGTTGACCTCCTTAATGCAACTATGATCGTGCCATGCATCCATTATGTATGCAAAAGATTCTTAATGCTACATAATACTTCTATATGCGTGCACAACCATCATCTGAATGCAGCATCCACATGATAATACAACCATCGTTCATCCATTTTACTAAATACATCCATATATATATGCAATATGCAATATGTAGTGACTGAGCCGATCTAGTGCCTAAAGTGTGTGTATATATGCATCCACGAGCAACCACTAGCAAACACTTGCATCCATTTTGCATCCATCATACATAACATGTCTCAAACACATGTTTCAACCATAGGATTATCCTAACTAAAGGTCAAAGATACTAATGAGAGGACATACTAAAGATAAGATAAGATAAGCTAAGCGATAAAGGAGAAATTAAAAGACATACCCTCAAAAAGAAAAGGGTACAACGAACGCATCTTCTCTTCTGTCTCCCAAGTTGCGTTGCTCTCATCATCTCCCCATTGCACTTTAACCAGTCTGACCTCTCGATTCCTCAACTTTTTGATCTCCGACCCAAGAATGCATGTAGGAGCTCGTCTAATTGTTGCATTACGCTCTATTTCCACCTCTTTAAGCAAGCTCGGCTCTACCACCTCCGCGGTCTTGTGCAAACACTTCCTCAAATGTGATACATGGAATACGTCGTGTACTCCACTAAGTTTCTCAGGCAACTCCACCCTATATGCCATCTTCCCAATCCTGTTTTTTACAGGAAACGGCCCTACAAACCTTGGTGCTAATTTCCCCACGGACCCAAAGCGAACAACATTCTGTAACGGAGATACTTTGACAAAAACCATGTCCCCAATGTCAAACTCAAGATCTGTCCTCCTCTTATCAGCATACGATTTTTGCCTATCTTGTGCTGCTTTCATCCTCCTTCGAATCAACTCAATCTTCTCCGAGGTTTCCCTAACCATATCGGGCCCAAGTAGGATTTTATCGGTAGATTCCCACCAACATGTAGGCGAACGGCAAGGCCTTTCATAAAGAGCTTCGAAAGGTGCCATGCCAATACTAGACTGAAAGCTATTATTATATGCGAATTCTACTAACGGAAGGTGCTCTTCCTATGTACCCCCAAAGTCTAGGATACAAAGCCTTAAAAGATCCTCTAGAATGCGATTCACCCTCTCGGTCTGGCCGTCTGTCTGAGGATGATATGCGGTGCTCAAACATAGCTGAGTCCCTACCGCCTCTTGTAAACTCTTCCAAAATTCGCTAGTAAAGATGGGGTCACGGTCGCTTACTATACTAGAAGGAATACCGTGCAAACGAACTATCTCCTTAATGTATACAGAAGCCAACCACGGAGCAGTCCTCTTACTTTTCACGGGAATAAAATGGGCGCTTTTAGTAAGTCTATCTACTATAACCCAAATCCCCGTGTTACCCTTCCTTGATCTTGGTAATCCATCCACAAAATCCATTGAGATGCTTTCCCATTTCCATAGTGGAACTTCTAATGGGTGAAGCAACCCACCGGGTTTCTTTTGTTCTGCTTTAACTCGTTGGCACACCAAGCATCTAGCGACGTACTCGGCCACATCCTTTTTCATACCGGCCCAAAAGAAAACCCGCTTCATATCTTTGTACATCTTATCCCCGCCGGGATGAATGGTCATTTTTGAGCGATGAGCATCATCAAGAATGGCCTTCCTTAAGTCTTCGTCTTGTGGTACACAAAGTCTATTATCCCTTCGTAACCAACCCTTATCGTCTAGGGTATACCTACGAAGATGGCTTGACGACTCCCCCCTTTGAGCTTTTCTACTATCTCAACCAACTGTGGGTCGTCTCGCTGTGCCTCACCAACCCATCCTAGAAGTGTAGGTCTAACCTCCAAGGATGCTAACAGACCGGGTACTAAGTCAACGGAGGGTCTAAAGTCAAACATAGAGATGAATTCTAAGCTTTGTCGTTCAACAAACAACGGACTCAAGGACAACCTTTTCCTACTTAAGGCGTCTGCCACCACGTTACCCTTGCCCGGGGTATATGCTATTTCAAAATCGTAGGAGGCTAAGAATTCCATCCACCGTTGCTGCCTTAAATTCAAATCCTTCTGAGAGAATAAGTATTTTAATGATTTGTGGTCAGTGAACAGTTCGAATTTCTCACCAAGAAGATAGTGACGCCAAGACTTAAGCGCGAAAATAATTGCGGCTAGCTCTAAGTCATGCGTGGGGTAATTCTTTTCATGAACCCTCAACTGCCTTCCACCATAGGCTATTACTCTTCCCTCTTGCATGAGGACCGCGCCAAGTCCCATCCCACAAGCATCAGTATAGATGGTAAACGGTTTATTCCCGTCTGGCAGCACTAAGACTGGGGCTGAAGTTAAGGCTCTCTTTAAACGTTGGAACGCATCATCGCAATCTTTGTCCCACGTAAAAACCAGGTTCTTCTTCGTTAACCGTGTTAATGGAGCTGATATTTTTGCGAAGTCTTTGATAAACTTCCTATAATAGCCAGCCAACCCCAAGAAACTTCTTACTTCGGTTGCATTTTTAGGGACCTTCCAATCTTGGATGGCCACCACCTTTGCGGGATCCACTGCTATCACTTCCTTGGAAACCACGTGCCCTAAGAACCGTACTTCGTTCCTCCAGAAGTGACACTTAGAAAATTTTGCCTTAAGGTTATGCGCTCGAAGGGTTTCCAGCACTTCCCTAAGATGTAGGGAGTGCTCTTCTTTATTCTTAGAAAAGACTAAGATGTCATCCACAAAGACTACCACGAATTTGTTAAGGTATTCCCTAAACACCCTACTCATCAAATCAACAAAATATGCAGGGGCGTTTGTCAAACCAAAGGGCATCACTAGCCATTCATAGAATCCGTCAGGAGTCCTAAAAGCAGTCTTATCTATACTATCCTCAGCCACTCTCAGTTGATGAAAGCCAGTGGCTAAGTCCAACTGCGAAAACACTGAGGCGCCAACTAACTGATCAAAGAGATCGTCAATCCTCGGCAGTGGATGTCGGTTCTTTTTAGTAAGCTTGTTTAGTTCTCTATAGTCCATACAAAGTCTAAGAGACCCATCCGCCTTTGTGGCAAAAACTACTGGAGCACCCCACTCCGATATACTACGTCTTATGAACCCCTTCTCAAGCAACTCCTTTACTTGCTTATTGAGTTCCCTCCTTTCACGAGGAGCCATGTGGCGCACTGGCAAAGATACGGGTTTAGCATTATCCACAAGATAAATTCGAAAGTCTATCTCCCGCTTTGGAGGTAAGCCCTTCACCTCCTCAAACACATCCGGATATTCCCGGACCACTTCTACCGATCGCAGGTTCTCTACAGACGCGTCAAGCGATTCAAGATAACTTAGCATAACGGAATTTATGGGATTACAAAAGATGTCGAGAGCATTACCAAGGCGAGTCACAAGCCTAACTACTCTCCTTTCACAATCAAGAATGGCCCTATTTCTAGACAACCAATCCATTCCTAAAATTAGCCCATAGCCCGTGAAGCCCAATACATAAGCATCACATCTAAATTCAACGCTAAGTATAGAGATTTCCAAATCCAAACATATCATGGTCAAATGAGCCGAACCCCCAATTGGATTTGAAACGACCAAGGGATCCTCTACTAAACTGGTGTTCAAGTGCAGTGATTCAACTAATGATGCAGAGATAAACGAATGAGATGCGCCAGAATCGAATAAGGTACGGACAGGATGATCAAACAGAAAAACTAAGCTTTCAACAGAAATTGTTCTACCTCTTTCTTGCAGCGGTGGGGCCGCAATAGCCTGAACTTGCCCCCTTGCCTGCCCTGGTGCCATAAGAGCCTGCACCTGTCCTCCCGAGGTAGACCCTGCCCTCTGCCCCTTCTTTGGACATTCCTTCACTAAATGTCCCGCATCTCCACAATGAAAACAACCAGTCTTCTTTTTCTTTCTACAATCTTTGCTGAGATGGCCAGGCGTCCCACAATTGAAGCATTTCTTCTTCCCTTTGCCATTATTGTTTTTACCACCCTTCTTATTTTGCTGTTGGGGTTTCTTCTGATCCCCTTTCTTTTCAACTGCCTTATCCTCATGCATAAGTGCCATTTCTACTAGCTTTTCAAAGGTGGCTCCCATAGGGATGTGGGTCATAGCCAACCCTTGCAACGGTTCATTCAAGCCTCTAACGAACCTCAAAGCTTTCTTCTCTGGCGTGTTCACCAACTCCAAGCCAAACCTTGCTAACTGATTAAATTTATTGACATATTCCTTTACTGATGAGCTCCCTTGCTTTAGTGCCAGGAATTTTTCCATATTTAAGTTCTCCTCTGCCCTTGAAAGAAACTTTGCCTCAAACCTTCGTCTGAAATCCGCCCATGAATCAACTGGACGTTCCCCGTTAGTGACCTCCCACCAAAACGAGGCCTCTCCCTTCATTAACCAAGCAGCTAAACGGACTTTCCTCCCATCTTCCACTTCAAAGATATCCAACAATTCCTCAGTCTCCTTAAGCCAATCTCTGGCCTCCACAAACGTCTCAGTCCCTTGAAAAGTTTTTCCTCCCATAGCCTTGAATTCCTTGCATGTCTTTGCAAAAGTGTCAACACGAGGAGGAGGAGGAGGAGGAATGGGTGCAACTAGGGGTGGAGGAGTATCCGCTGGGCCTGCAGTGGTGGCCCTAGCCTCCAAGTATGTCCTAAACCACCCTGGAATCGTCACACCTTCTGGGAGATTAAGATCTTCAGCCATGCTGAAACGAAAAAGGGAAGATTCAAAATGGAGAATTCGAAAGATAAAGATAAGGATGTGGCTATTTGGGATTATGTTTTTCATAAAAACTCTCTTTAAATAACATGTTTTTTTTTTTTTTGAAAGCACTTCTTCCAAAAATACTTTAGAAAAAAAAATATTTTTCTAAAAAAAAAAATTTATCTATTCTGGTAACCTTATGCTCTGATACCACGTGTAACACACCACGTCCATTAATGTCACTCACAAAGGGAATGCATTAACTTCCATGGAGGTTTTAAGTGAATATAGAACAGTAAAATTACAACAAGACAGATATAAAATAGTACTTGGAAATTCAAAAACTTTATTTCATTGTAGCAGAAGTCAAAACATGTTTGATTACATCATAACACCACATTCAATGTCAAGTACAATATCTATCTTGATAAAACAAGTACATAATCCCATTACATGAATAGCCATTAAAAAGAAAGATAACAAGCTGGACTTTACTTCAGCAGTCCAAGCTTTCCAGAAGATAAGCGATCCAACTAGACTCCACTAGAACTTGGCCCAACCTGCGGACCTGAAGGGAGAAAAAGGATGGAAAAGAGGGGGTCAGACATAAAGTCTGGTGAATATGATAATTCTACAATACTATTACCAAAATAACTGGACTAAGGCATAAGCTGGAAAACAAGAAAATGTCTATGATGAGCAGATTAAGGACATAGACAATCGCTAAAGGCAACGTTATAGGCGCTCCTAAATACTAAAGGATAAACACTATACTGCACCACACCAGTCACCCTAAAGATTCATCCCACTTAGCTTCACTTAGAAACTTTCCCAATGGCTTTACGTACCCCTAGCTGACTACATAGGTGCCGCCTTCCCCTATCTCCACTAGGTGTACCCTACTTCCCATTATTCGATCGGCTCCCTAACTCGTAGATACCCGTGCTGGCCCCACAGTGGGGTGTATCACTCCCCTAAAGTGGCAACCTGATACAACGGACATGCACGGCTTATACCTACACGATGCAACAACGTCTTACCTACCAGCCCTGGTCCACACACGCATATGAAACCCGTTGGACTTGCGTTGCCACCGCTCCCTGTTTTGGCCTCTTATAGTCAAACCCAGTATGCGTGTCCCATCCTCGACTTGGGTCGAGCCCACAAAGATACGTTTTGGGATACTGGTTGAAATGGGCCCCCACTATTTACCACAAGCATTCCACCTAAGCTTGTCCCCATTAGTCCATCCCACTTAACCCACTTAGTCATGTTCATTTACATGTGCGTTTGGTTAAGTCTAATCGTATTTCAAATGCCTCTAAAGGCAACCACCAGATTCCTCATGCCACCCAAGGCACCTACTTAACCCCCATGTCCCACCTTACATGATTATCTGGTTAAGTATTTCTTAGTTCATTAAGGCCATAACCTCATAAAGACCTCTCACATTAGACTGGCATTTATGGCAGCTGGATTTGCCGGGCGGGTCCGGGCAGTCTTACACCATAAAAGAGTCTAACCTCGTGTCTTTACAACTGTTACGCTTTAGTTTGGGCCTAGGACCTCTCACATTGGGCCGACATTTGTGACTACTGGATTTGCCGGGCGGGTCCGGGCAGGTTTACATCACAAACGGGTCAAACCTCGTGTCCTAAGCATTGATTATTAATAATAATCCACTTTCCCCCAATTTTAATAATTCCCTACTTGAATTATTAATTACTTCCAACTTTTAACAATGTCCATAATTGACTCAATTATGGACATCCATTCATGGTATGCAAAATCTTACAAAATTGCACCCAATTTATTAATTCCTAATATTACCCCTACCCCACGTTTGAACGTTTATTCGCAAAATATATGTTAGACTCGAATAGCCTAACTCATAGCATAAAAGAGATTATCATAATAACAACATGTATATGTGACCAAATGAATCATAATAAGGGGTGAAACTTGCATATGTCCAACTTGCATAGATTATACATGTCATGGACCTAAAGGTGTCAACTTGTTCAAAATTCACCTAATCAATTTTCATAAACTTACATATGAACATGTGTGAATCAACATCATCTAATTTTTTAACAACATGGTTTTATATGGGTACACCTAACTCAATAGGCAAATTCCCATAATCAAGTTTTATTTAATTATAGTTTCAAGTTTATGGGTACACCTAACCTAATAGGCAAATTCCCATAAACAAGATCCATTTAAATTAAGAAAAAAAAACATAACTTTAAGCATGATCCAACAACATCATGATTTTCAACATAATATAGCATGATTTATAACATGGCATAGTATGATAGTATAACATAGCTTGACATGATTCTCAACATAGCACGACATAGCATAAGAGAATTTACAACATAGCATGACATAGCATATATAATTTACATCATACGACAACATAATAACATAATAAGAGATCCACAATATATAGAATTTACAATTACAAATCACATCACTTTCTTGTGATCCATTCATAACTGAGTCAAATTAGTTTGTAATAGTCTTGTGAGAATCATCATACTCACCAACAAAAGAAAAGAATTAGAGAAAGAGAGATCTTTTGATTTGATTTGTGTAGATTTAGTTGTAGATGATTAGGCTTCCTCTTCTTAGTTTGTGACGGCTATGCTGAACTCCATGGCAGCAGCATGACGGTAGCTTCTCTAATTTTACAAGTGATTTAGGTCTAGGGTCTATCCACTTATTTATAGATTTTAGAATTCATTTAGGCCATTAGATTTAACCTAGAAATAACCGCAGCCGTTCAGACAAGATGGGGTTTATCTTGTTGACTCAACAATGAGTCAGAAGTGACTCAGCAAACACTCAGCATATTAATAAACTTCTATTCATGTCATAAATATATATATATTTTCTACAATGTACATATTAGATACATCCCCCTTTACTTATTATTGTTTTTATATACATATTAGATACATCCCCTCTCTTACACACTTATTAATATTTTTATATTCATATTAGATACATCCCCTCTTCTACACACTTATTATTATTTTAGCAACTTTAGTGTTAATAGAAAATTCGGGGTGTTACAGTAACGAAGCAGCGGCTTCGGGGAACGTGAGGATATTCTTGGTATCCCTCTGTGAGCTGCCAGGTGATCATACTAGGCTCATGAGAGGTTAAGGTCTGCGTTAGAAGAACCAAGAGTATGCCTTGGTTGCTATACGAGCGACCTAAAGACGGGGATGGATAGGGGATAGTCGACGATACACGGTCGTACCCTAGATAGCATTTTCGTCAGGCTACCTACCATCTTTGGTCAAGCGTGTACGTACGGAAAGGCAGAGAACACCCAAAAGACCATAATTGCTATCTAATTATGGGTGCGATAAGGCTTGGATGTGGGTTGGCTAGTGTTGTGTTCTCATACAGGATTTATCCTGTCTTGTCTTTCGCTAGTTGAGGGAGTGATCTCGTGGGACCATAGCCACGTATAGAAAAACAGACCTTAGCATCTGCATCGGCGGATAAATCGAAAGCTCCCGACCGAGTCTTGTATTTCCTGACCTGCCCTGTGACAGGACTCGGATGGCACGATGTGATTCATGTGCATACAGTCATGGAAAAACGATTCACGATGAATGCGTGGGAAAAAGGGCGTGGTTGACGGTTAGCGTAAATCCTAGTGGCCCTTGGTGGTTGAACCAAAACCGAGATACGGAAATGTGCAATAGGTAAGCATAATCCCTAGTAGTCCTAGGTAGCATAAGTCCTAGTTGTACAAACGATGATTCATGTTGAAAGACCCTAGTTAGATATAGGGTGACAATCCAAAACGATCTTAAGGATCATGGAACTTTGTTAAAGTTGTATAGAATCTCATGGGAAAGCCCGTATGGTCTACGGCAAGGGACTGAACATTTACATGGAATAAAACATACGAGTTGAGTAACCTATATATGCGATATATTGGGTTGACATGGACCATTACACGACTTTTGAGTAAGGGTCATTCATGGTTAACACATGATACGGTGGGGATACTAGTACGGTAGGTGCAGAGCTAAAAGACAGGATAGATACCATGGGATGTTATACGTGATAGATATCTTGGGGATATTATACTTGATAGGAACCTGACGATGGGATACCTTGTTTTATCTTGACATCGTAATTTATCATGACACCTTAGTTTATCTGAGTTCAGTAGTTCATCCTATTATTTTGATTTAGCTTATCTATCTTGTCATCATGCTTATGTTCATCTCAGTTTCTCATGTCAGTTAACTTTACTAGTTTTTATGCTGATAGTAGATAGGGCTTACTCAGTCTTTTTGACTGACCCGTTTTGTTTCGCCTCTTTTCTTCCGTTTCCCCCCAGGTTATAGGGAGGAAATACTGTTGTTTAGTTCGGACTTCTTCTGCTTGAAGGTCATCATGGATGGCTTGGACTTTTCTTGGCTATGGTTACTTTACTGTTTTTACTTGGGGAATAATTTATGGAAAAGTCTTTATGCCTCTTTATTATTGCAAGACAGGTTTTGATGTACTCTAATGTAAAAGGCTTTAGACCTTATTTATTTATGTTATGAAAGTTCCATTTTACTTCCGCTATTTTATATGTTCTGTCTTGTGATATTTATGTGCATGTTTACCAATAATGCCCCTCTAAAGCTAGTGCATTCCTTTGCGAGTGACCCTAGCGGAGGCGGGGTGTTACATTTGGTATCAGAGCAGAAGGTTACCAGACTGGGCAAAAGTTTTTAAAGACCTTCTGAAAACTATTTGAAAATCGTTTACAAAGAAGCATTTTTCAAGAAAATTTTCTTTTAAAAAGAAAAAAGCTATTCCCCAAAGGCCATTAGCACTATCCTTGTTTCCTTAATTGAATCTCTTTTCCTTTCTTTCCTCCATCCGTAGTCACAGTGGTTTTAACTGCGACTAGTCTTTTCTATCTACGAAAGTGCTTTCCATACGATGGAGGTGGTTTTCGAGAGACCAGTGGCCGCGTTATAAGAAAGGATAGTAAGAAAAAGGATAAAGGATACGAGCTTAAGGATGAGAAACTTGTTGGTATGGCTTAGTCCTCAAAGGAGGGAGAAAGATGAACAATGAAACCCATGACGAGAGAGTACCTTTGACATGGTAAAACGGGGCGGATAGTTAAGTATTATGGGACAAGGACAAGATCATCGGGAGGGCAATAGTATGCTCTCATTTCTAAGGTACCTCGGAAGGAGGGTAACGATAAAAGTTTAGCTTTTCTTCTCTATCATCCCGTCAGGACTTCGTTTTTTTAAGTCTGCTTCGATAGTTGAGTCTCTGCACCTTAAGTACTAGCGTAATAGAGAATCCCATTTTTGTCTCAAAGTCCTATTGGAGAATCAGTCCATTTATACATGACATGTTTGGATTTGAGAATGTCTATGCCAAGTGTTGAGTTTGGAAATAATGCTTATGTTTATAAGCTATGGATGGATTCTAGGGATGAAGTGGTTATCCAGTAGGGGGTGCCACTCTCGGTTTTGATAGGAGGGTAGTTAGACCTTTTGACTAGCCTTGGTAATACCCTCGAAGTATCGTGTAACCTTTTTGGAGGTTCTGTTATGACTAGTTACTTAGAATCCCTTGATGCCTTTATTGGAAATTTGAAGCCCGACCGAGTGGTGTTCGCCGATAAGATGGATGGTTTACTTCATTTATGCATGGGTCATAGAGATCACCCTAGTAAGTGAGCTTGATAACCTGGTTGACATCTGTTTACTTTCAAGAGAAAGTTCTTCTACATGGAATACCTTATAGTATATAAACGAGATCCAAAGATTCACTAGTGAATTTTGGAAAGCTTGCATGAGATCATGAGTACGCAGTCATGTTTGCGCCAAGTATTCTGGAAAAAAAAAGAGATAAGTGCAAGTGAAACGAGAGGCGACGAAAAAATGAGTTCCAGCTCATGTTATGGAAACAGGGAATAAAAAGCTACGAAATCGCGAAGTTAAAAGAAGGTCAAGGCACAATAGAATTAAGCTCAAGGAAATACGACTTTGATGGTCAAAGACTAGATACGCGCATGATATCTCTTTTTGGGAGTGTATCCTTGATCCCTGTTTTCTGTAGAGCTTACTTGTAGGCTATCTTTTGTGGACATCCTCTCGGTCCTATTTTCTGTTACAAACCCCGTAAGGAGTTTGTCTTGTTTATCTCCTCGACCCTATTCCAGGGAATCCTAGGTAGAACCCTATGGATGTAAACATGTATTTGAAACATGTTATGATTGATATGGTTGCAAGTGGTTGCAAGTGGTTGCTCGTGGATGCGCGAATACACATTAGATACTAGCTCGACTCGGTCACATTTCATATTGCATATGCACGAGTATTTATACTTGTTTATGGATGAAATCGAATGTATTATCATGCGGTTGTTGCATATGAATGAATGATTGTGCACGCATATAGTATCTATATGACTAGGATTATTTGCATACATGTTGGATTCATGGCACTATACATATTTTGCATTAGAAAGATTATTCAGGCCTGATCATTAGCATTAGCTAAGGAACATGTACACACACGTTTTGCATATATGCATACAGCATTAGAAGTCATCTAAGGACAATGGTTGCTTGTGGATGATGTTTTGAGTAGATGAATGATGGATGGTAGGATATGTTCTTCCTAACTTAGAGATTTCGGGGATGAAATCCTAAAAGGTGGGGAGAATGTAACAACCCATATTTCGATAACATGTTAAAACGAGAATCAAGGAAGAGTTTAATTTTAAATTCTGAATCAAGTAAAATGGGCTATGCCATTGCGTTCATCTCGAAAAAATACGCGAAACAGAGTCTGAGTTTTCGAGAATCGGAGTCCGTATGACCCGATTAAGGCCCAACGAAGTTTTCACAAAATTTCAAAGTAAAAACAGATTTCAAATTCAAGTTTGAATTTGGAGATTTGGGCCAGTCTGGGCCAGGCGGGAAAATTCCCGCCAGAGCACCCAAGTCGACAGCCCTGTCGGCTTGGGAGTCGACTTGGTTGGACCCAAGTCGACAGCCTTGTCGACTTGGCTGTCGACTTGGTCCAGCCGGGCAGTTCTGCCTGGTGCACCATTTTGGGTTTGTGTTGAGTTTGGGGGCCAGATTCGGTTTTAAGGGCTAAGATTGCAACTAGGGTTTAATCCTATGGCCTAAAACACTTGCCTAATCTATAAATAAGACCCTAACCTAACCCTAAATCATCATTATTCATTCATACAACTAAACTATGGCAAAATTTTACCTCTCACGACCTCCACTCTCTTCATAAAATTTCTAAATTGTTTCTATGAGAGATTTTCCATGCATACAAGTGTTTTCAAGCTTGTATGAGTGTCATTAGCTTGCATTCAAGTCAAGTTTCTATATTTGCATCATAAAGCAAGGGTTTTGATCATTTTGGCTCAAGGGTTTTTATGTTAGAGCTTGCATTTTGGGTCTATTTGATTGCATAAGGGCTTTGTCATATCTTTTGTGCCTTCATAGCAATGTAAGCCCTTTCCCTACTCTTAGATATTAACTATGAAGTTAAATGTTCATGTTGCAAGTTTGGGTTTGATCATTGAGTATGATACATGCTATCATGTCATGCAAGTTTATGAAGTCATTATCTTGATCTTGTGGGCTAAAAGCTACAACCTTTATGTTGAGATGTTGCATTATGCAACATGAGAACTCTCATAACCTTTATGTCAACTTGCATATGAAGTCATAACCCTTATATGATGATATATGTGAGTTACTAGTCATCATTCCATGTCTTTTGTCACCATGATTCGCTTATGTGCCAAGTTTGGGTTTATGCATGTTTTTTAGGCTTAAGAATGTAACATGCAAGTTAATGAACACATTTGTGCCTCAATTGCCACCATGATTAACTTGTGGCTTAATATCCATTTTTGTCATACCTTTGCCAAGTCTCTTTTTTTAATCCATTACGTTGTTGCGAACGTATATGCGAGTTTAGAAGCGTTGGGTTATGTTATGGGTAATTTCTAATGACATGAAAACATAACTTAAAAGACATAAAAACATAAGCTTGGGAATTTACCTATTAAGTTAGGTCTACCCTTTGGGAATTTACCTATTAAGTTAGGTCTACCCAAATGCTTGAAAAACTTGTAACATGTTTTGGAAACATGATGGACATGACACTTAGAAAATATAAGTGTGACCAACTCGAGGTTGGGTTGAGTTTGCAACATAAAGCTACCCAGAACCGACCGGCCTAACTAGTAGTTGCAAACAATAGGACCCAATGTGAGAAGTTGGTCATGTTGTGCTTGAACCCGAGGTTAGACCAAGTTGTGGTGTAAAGCTACCCGGAACCGACCGGCTTAACTAGTAACCGCAACAAAGTCTAATGTGAGAGGTTGAGGTGCATTAAGTAATTAATGCCACATGATAGGGTTAAGTTAATTTGATAAATGACTCTTAACCAAATATGACATGGACAAATGGGTTAAATAATTTGATTAGGCTAATGATACTTAACAAAACATGACAAGGTTGGGTAGGTTAAGTAACTTGATTTGCCTAATGAAACTTAACCATTTTTATACGACTAGTGGACGGGGTTAAGTTAACCAACACTTAATCAATCCAACACGATAATTTGGTAAGGTTAAGTAAGTTTTCTTAATGACACTTAACCGAAAAATACAGTTAATGGATGGGGTTAAGATTAGACTCAACTAGTCTAAACATGGAAATCGGATGGGGTTAAGTTAGCGTAGACTTAATTAATCCCACTTGGCCGTTTAATGGGGTTAAGTTAAACACTTAACTAATCTAACATGATGATTTGAGGTGGTTAAGTGACCTATACTTAACCAATCTAACTCATGAATTTATTGAGGTTAAGTTAACCTATACTTAACCAATCTAACGTGAAAACATGATAAGGCTAAGTCACGAATCGCTTAAATACGCTTGACCGATTTGACTCAGTAATTTGATAGGGTCAAGTTAATATATACTTAACCAACTTGAGCATGGTTTGTAGGGTTAAGTCTTGAACTTGGATACTTAGCCAATTTTGACATGATTTGTAGACGGGTTAAGTCATGAACTTAAGTGACACTTAATCCATTATGTAAACCCTAGTTCTGAGGATTAGGTGGATAACCGTAATTAACAAGGATAACAGGAATGAGGCTAAGTGGTAAACCTTAGTTGAAGAATAACTAAGTAATGATTCTTAGTCAAGGAAATTTAGACCAGTTCATAGATAGTTGAGTAACCTGATACGGTAGGTCATCGTTTAAGTATACGAGTAGGAGCAAGTATCTGATTTAGATAAAGGCTCTAGCGAACTGGGTAACGAAGCAGCGGCTTCGGGGAACGTGAGGATATTCTTGGTATCCCTCTGTGAGCTGCCAGGTGATCATACTAGGCTCATGAGAGGTTAAGGTCTGCGTTAGAAGAACCAAGAGTATGCCTTGGTTGCTATACGAGCGACCTAAAGACGGGGATGGATAGGGGATAGTCGACGATACACGGTCGTACCCTAGATAGCATTTTCGTCAGGCTACCTACCATCTTTGGTCAAGCGTGTACGTACGGAAAGGCAGAGAACACCCAAAAGACCATAATTGCTATCTAATTATGGGTGCGGTAAGGCTTGGATGTGGGTTGGCCAGTGTTGTGTTCTCATACAGGATTTATCCTGTCTTGTCTTTCGCTAGTTGAGGGAGTGGTCTCGTGGGACCATAGCCACGTATAGAAAAACAGACCTTAGCATCTGCATCGGCGGATAAATCGAAAGCTCCCGACCGAGTCCTGTATTTCCTGACCTGCCCTGTGACAGGACTCGGATGGCACGATGTGATACATGTGCATACAGTCATGGAAAAACGATTCACGATGAATGCGTGGGAAAAAGGGCGCGGTTGACGGTTAGCGTAAATCCTAGTGGCCCTGGGTGGTTGAACCAAAACCGAGATACGGAAACGTGCAATAGGTAAGCATAATCCCTAGTAGTCCTAGGTAGCATAAGTCCTAGTTGTACAAACGATGATTCATGTTTTAAAGACCCTAGTTAGATATAGGGTGACAATCCAAAACGATCTTAAGGATCATGGAACTATGTTAAAGTAGTATAGAATCTCATGGGAAAGCCCGTATGGTCTACGGTAAGGGACTGAACATTTACATGGAATAAAACATACGAGTTGAGTAACCTATATATGCGATATATTGGGTTGACATGGACCATTACACGACTTTTGAGTAAGGGTCATTCATGGTTAACACATGATACGGTGGGGATACTAGTACGGTAGGTGCAGAGCTAAAAGACAGGATAGATACCATGGGATGTTATACGTGATAGATATCTTGGGGATATTATACTTGATAGGAACCCGACGATGGGATACCTTGTTTTATCTTGACATCGTAATTTATCATGACACCTTAGTTTATCTGAGTTCAGTAGTTCATCCTGTTATTTTGATTTAGCTTATCTATCTTGTCATCATGCTTATGTTCATCTCAGTTTCTCATGTCAGTTAACTTTACTAGTTTTTATGCTGATAGTAGATAGGGCTTACTCAGTCTTTTTGACTGACCCGTTTTGTTTCGCCTCTTTTCTTCCGTTTCCCCCCCAGGTTATAGGGAGGAAATACTGTTGTTTAGTTCGGACTTCTTCTGCTTGAAGGTCATCATGGATGGCTTGGACTTTTCTTGGCTATGGTTACTTTACTGTTTTTACTTGGGGAATAATTTATGGAAAAGTCTTTATGCTTCTTTATTATTGCAAGACAGGTTTTGATGTACTCTGATGTAAAAGGCTTTAGACCTTATTTATTTATGTTATGAAAGTTCCATTTTACTTCCGCTATTTTATATGTTCTGTCTTGTGATATTTCTGTGCATGTTTACCAATAATGCCCCTCTAAAGCTAGTGCATTCCTTTGCGAGTGACTCTAGCGGAGGCGGGGTGTTACATTTGGTATCAGAGCAGAAGGTTACCAGACTGGGCAAAAGTTTTTAAAGACCTTCTGAAAACTATTTGAAAATCGTTTACAAAGAAGCATTTTTCAAGAAAATTTTCTTTTAAAAAGAAAAAGGCTATTCCCCAAAGGCCATTAGCACTATCCTTGTTTCCTTAATTGAATCTCTTTTCCTTTCTTTCCTCCATCCGTAGTCACAGTGGTTTTAACTGCGACTATTCTTTTCTATCTAGAAAGTGCTTTCCATACGATGGAGGTGGTTTTCGAGAGACCAGTGGCCGCGTTATAAGAAAGGATAGTAAGAAAAAGGATAAAGGATACGAGCTTAAGGATGAGAAACTTGTTGGTATGGCTTAGTCCTCAAAGGAGGGAGAAAGATGAACAATGAAACCCATGACGAGAGAGTACCTTTGACATGGTAAAACGGGGCGGATAGTTAAGTATTATGGGACAAGGACAAGATCATCGGGAGGGCAATAGTATGCTCTCATTTCTAAGGTACCTCGGAAGGAGGGTAACGATCTTGTTAAAAGTTTAGCTTTTCTTCTCTATCATATCGTCAGTACTTCGTTTTTTTAAGTCTGCTTCGATAGTTGAGTCTCTGCACCTTAAGTACTAGCGTAATAGAGAATCCCATTTTTGTCTCAAAGTCCTATTGGAGAATCAGTCCATTTATACATGACCTGTTTGGATTTGAGAATGTCTATGCCAAGTGTTGAGTTTGGAAATAATGCTTATGTTTATAAGCTATGGATGGATTCTAGGGATGAAGTGGTTATCCAGTAGGGGGTGCCACTCTCGGTTTTGATAGGAGGGTAGTTAGACCTTTTGACTAGCCTTGGTAATACCCTCGAAGTATCGTGTAACCTTTTTGGAGGTTCTGTTATGACTAGTTACTTAGAATCCCTTGATGCCTTTATTGGAAATTTGAATCCCGACCGAGTGGTGTTCGCCGATAAGACGGATGGTTTACTTCATTTATGCATGGGTTATAGAGATCACCCTAGTAAGTGCGCTTGATAACCTGGTTGACATCTGTTTACTTTCAAGAGAAAGTTCTTCTACATGTAATACCTTATAGTATATAAACGAGATCCAAAGATTCACTAGTGAATTTTGGAATGATTGCATGAGATCATGAGTACGCAGTCATGTTTGCGCCAAGTATTCTGGAAAAAAAAAAGATAAGTGCAAGTGAAACGAGAGGCGAGGAAAAAATGAGTTCCAGCTCATGTTATGGAAACAGGGAATAAGAAGCTACGAAATCGCGAAGTTAAAAGAAGGTCAAGGCACAATAGAATTAAGCTCAAGGAAATACGACTATGATGGTCAAAGACTAGATACGCGCATGATATCTCTTTTTGGGAGTGTATCCTTGATCCCTGTTTTCTGTAGAGCTTACTTGTAGGCTATCTTTTGTGGACATCCTCTCGGTCCTATTTTCTGTTACAAACCCCGTAAGGAGTTTGTCTTGTTTATCTCCTCGACCCTATTCCAGGGAATCCTAGGTAGAACCCTATGGATGTAAACATGTATTTGAAACATGTTATGATTGATATGGTTGCAAGTGGTTGCTCGTGGATGCGCGAATACACATTAGATACTAGCTCGACTCGGTCACATTTCATATTGCATATGCACGAGTATTTATACTTGTTTATGGATGAAATCGAATGTATTATCATGCGGTTGTTGCATATGAATGAATGATTGTGCACGCATATAGTATCTATATGACTAGGATTATTTGCATACATGTTGGATTCATGGCACTATACATATTTTGCATTAGAAAGATTATTCAGGCCTGATCATTAGCATTAGCTAAGGAACATGTACACACACGTTTTGCATATATGCATACAGCATTAGAAGTCATCTAAGGACAATGGTTGCTTGTGGATGATGTTTTGAGTAGATGAATGATGGATGGTAGGATATGTTCTTCCTAACTTAGAGATTTCGGGGATGAAATTTTAAAAGATGGGGAGAATGTAACAACCCATATTTCGATAACATGTTAAAACGAGAATCAAGGCAGAGTTTAATTTTAAATTCTGAATCAAGTAAAATGGGCTATGCCATTGCGTTCGTCTCGAAAAAATACGCGAAATAGAGTCTGAGTTTTCGAGAATCGGAGTCCGTATGACCCGATTAAGGAACAACGAAGTTTTCAGAAAATTTCAAAGTAAAAACAGATTTCAAATTCAAGTTTGAATTTGGAGATTTGGGCCAGTCTGGGCCAGGCGGGAAAATTCCCGCCAGAGCACCCAAGTCGACAGCCCTGTCGACTTGGGAGTCGACTTGGTTGGACCCAAGTCGACAGCCCTGTCGACTTGGCTGTCGACTTGGTCCAGCCGGGCAGTTCTGCCTGGTGCACCATTTTGGGTTTGTGTTGAGTTTGGGGGCCAAATTCGGTTTTAAGGGCTAAGATTGCAACTAGAGTTTAATCCTATGGCCTAAAACACTTGCCTAATCTATAAATAAGACCCTAACCTAACCCCAAATCATCATTATTCATTCATACAACTAAACTATGGCAATATTTTACCTCTCATGGCCTCCACTCTCTTCATAAAATTTCTAAATTGTTTCTATGAGAGATTTTCCATGCATACAAGTGTTTTCAAGCTTGTATGAGTGTCATTAGCTTGCATTCAAGTCAAGTTTCTATATTTGCATCATAAAGCAAGGGTTTTGATCATTTTGGCTCAAGGGTTTTTATGTTAGAGCTTGCATTTTGGGTCTATTTGATTGCATAAGGGCTTTGTCATATCTTTTGTGCCTTCATAGCAATGTAAGCCCTTTCCCTACTCTTAGATATTAACTATGAAGTTAAATGTCCATGTTGCAAGTTTGGGTTTGATCATTGAGTATGATACATGCTATCATGTCATGCAAGTTTATGAAGTCATTATCTTGATCTTGTGGGCTAAAAGCTACAACCTTTATGTTGAGATGTTGCATTATGCAACATGAGAACTCTCATAACCTTTATGTCAACTTGCATATGAAGTCATAACCCTTATATGATGATATATGCGAGTTACTAGTTATCATTCCATGTCCTTTGTCACCATGATTCGCTTATGTGCCAAGTTTGGGTTTATGCATGTTTTTGAGGCTTAAGAATGTAACATGCAAGTTAATGAACACATTTGTGCCTCAATTGCCACCATGATTAACTTGTGGCTTAATATCCATTTTTGTCATACCTTTGCCAAGTCTCTTTTTTTAATCCATTACGTTGTTGCGAACGTATATGCGAGTTTAGAAGCGTTGGGTTATGTTATGGGTAATTTCTAATGACATGAAAACATAACTTAAAAGACATAAAAACATAAGCTTGGGAATTTACCTATTAAGTTAGGTCTACCCTTTGGGAATTTACCTATTAAGTTAGGTCTACCCAAATGCTTGAAAAACTTGTAACATGTTTTGGAAACATGATGGACATGACACTTAGAAAATATAAGTGTGACCAACTCGAGGTTGGGTTGAGTTTGCAACATAAAGCTACCCGGAACCGACCGGCCTAACTAGTAGTTGCAAACAATAGGACCCAATGTGAGAAGTTGGTCATGTTGTGCTTGAACCCGAGGTTAGACCAAGTTGTGGTGTAAAGCTACCCGGAACCGACCGGCTTAACTAGTAACCGCAACAAAATCTAATGTGAGAGGTTGAGGTGCATTAAGTAATTAATGCCACATGATAGGGTTAAGTTAATTTGATAAATGACTCTTAACCAAATATGACATGGACAAATGGGTTAAGTAATTTGATTAGGCTAATGATACTTAACAAAACATGACAAGGTTGGGTAGGTTAAGTAACTTGATTTGCCTAATGACACTTAACCATTTTTATACGACTAGTGGACGGGGTTAAGTTAACCAACACTTAATCAATCCAACACGATAATTTGGTAAGGTTAAGTAAGTTTTCTTAATGACACTTAACCGAAAAATACAGTTAATGGATGGGGTTAAGATTAGACTCAACTAGTCTAAACATGGAAATCGGATGGGGTTAAGTTAGCCTAGACTTAATTAATCCCACTTGGCCGTTTAATGGGGTTAAGTTAAACACTTAACTAATCTAACATGATGATTTGAGGTGGTTAAGTGACCTATACTTAACCAATCTAACTCGTGAATTTATTGAGGTTAAGTTAACCTATACTTAACCAATCTAACGTGAAAACATGATAAGGCTAAGTCACGAATCGCTTAAATACGCTTGACCGATTTGACTCAGTAATTTGATAGGGTCAAGTTAATATATACTTAACCAACTTGAGCATGGTTTGTAGGGTTAAGTCTTGAACTTGGATACTTAGCCAATTTTGACATGATTTGTAGACGGGTTAAGTCATGAACTTAAGTGACACTTAATCCATTATGTAAACCCTAGTTCTGAGGATTAGGTGGATAACCGTAATTAACAAGGATAACAGGAATGAGGCTAAGTGGTAAACCTTAGTTGAAGAATAACTAAGTAATGATTCTTAGTCAAGGAAATTTAGACCAGTTCATAGATAGTTGAGTAACCTGATACGGTAGGTCATCGTTTAAGTATACGAGTAGGAGCAAGTATCTGATTTAGATAAAGGCTCTAGCGAACTGGGTAACGAAGCAGCGGCTTCGGGGAACGTGAGGATATTCTTGGTATCCCTCTGTGAGCTGCCAGGTGATCATACTAGGCTCATGAGAGGTTAAGGTCTGCGTTAGAAGAACCAAGAGTATGCCTTGGTTGCTATACGAGCGACCTAAAGACGGGGATGGATAGGGGATAGTCGACGATACACGGTCGTACCCTAGATAGCATTTTCGTCAGGCTACCTACCATCTTTGGTCAAGCGTGTACGTACGGAAAGGCAGAGAACACCCAAAAGACCATAATTGCTATCTAATTATGGGTGCGGTAAGGCTTGGATGTGGGTTGGCCAGTGTTGTGTTCTCATACAGGATTTATCCTGTCTTGTCTTTCGCTAGTTGAGGGAGTGGTCTCGTGGGACCATAGCCACGTATAGAAAAACAGACCTTAGCATCTGCATCGGCGGATAAATCGAAAGCTCCCGACCGAGTCCTGTATTTCCTGACCTGCCCTGTGACAGGACTCGGATGGCACGATGTGATACATGTGCATACAGTCATGGAAAAACGATTCACGATGAATGCGTGGGAAAAAGGGCGCGGTTGACGGTTAGCGTAAATCCTAGTGGCCCTGGGTGGTTGAACCAAAACCGAGATACGGAAACGTGCAATAGGTAAGCATAATCCCTAGTAGTCCTAGGTAGCATAAGTCCTAGTTGTACAAACGATGATTCATGTTGAAAGACCCTAGTTAGATATAGGGTGACAATCCAAAACGATCTTAAGGATCATGGAACTATGTTAAAGTAGTATAGAATCTCATGGGAAAGCCCGTATGGTCTACGGTAAGGGACTGAACATTTACATGGAATAAAACATACGAGTTGAGTAACCTATATATGCGATATATTGGGTTGACATGGACCATTACACGACTTTTGAGTAAGGGTCATTCATGGTTAACACATGATACGGTGGGGATACTAGTACGGTAGGTGCAGAGCTAAAAGACAGGATAGATACCATGGGATGTTATACGTGATAGATATCTTGGGGATATTATACTTGATAGGAACCCGACGATGGGATACCTTGTTTTATCTTGACATCGTAATTTATCATGACACCTTAGTTTATCTGAGTTCAGTAGTTCATCCTGTTATTTTGATTTAGCTTATCTATCTTGTCATCATGCTTATGTTCATCTCAGTTTCTCATGTCAGTTAACTTTACTAGTTTTTATGCTGATAGTAGATAGGGCTTACTCAGTCTTTTTGACTGACCCGTTTTGTTTCGCCTCTTTTCTTCCGTTTCCCCCCAGGTTATAGGGAGGAAATACTGTTGTTTAGTTCGGACTTCTTCTGCTTGAAGGTCATCATGGATGGCTTGGACTTTTCTTGCCTATGGTTACTTTACTGTTTTTACTTGGGGAATAATTTATGGAAAAGTCTTTATGCTTCTTTATTATTGCATGACAGGTTTTGATGTACTCTGATGTAAAAGGCTTTAGACCTTATTTATTTATGTTATGAAAGTTCCATTTTACTTCCGCTATTTTATATGTTCTGTCTTGTGATATTTCTGTGCATGTTTACCAATAATGCCCCTCTAAAGCTAGTGCATTCCTTTGCGAGTGACCCTAGCGGAGGCGGGGTGTTACACTCACCAATCCAAAAAGAAGAAGAAACAGCCAAGCGGCTAGCCAGTCGGCTCAAAAAATCATCCAAACCCAAAGAAATACAATAAACATGTACCAATTTGTCGAGCAAACAATTTTATTCCTCTTCTCTAACCTTCTTGCTTTGACCTGTTTAATGTAAGTACACGTATATGCATGCAAATGCGACAAATTTCCAATATAATTCACTTTTTGGTTCAATTTGGCTAAAGGTTCAACATTTAATTAATCAAATAATAATCAAACAACACAACCAGCAATCAATTAGTTGATTATCATTTCAGATTCATAATTTTGATATATAGTCAAAAATCACATTTTTGATGCCAAGTCACAACAATATATTCTAACTATATTTTGGTTCTCACACAAGTCTAATGTAAATATATAGAAATCCCATTTTTGAAACTCGAACACAAACTATTGATGCTATATAGTCATCAGTAGAATCATCCTCGGGCGACTAGAGTGTGATTCTATATCTACCCAATATATTAAAACTTCGAATACCCGTGGATCAGACGTATATGAAAAATCTTTATATATTGGATTGGCCAAATCAATATAAAATAAATAATCAAATACGTATAATTGATTTAAATTTTCAAAACAAAATTCGTTTTAAAATTTATTTTTCAAAACAACACTCTTTACACTCGTTCTAGGATACTATTGATCCCATCTCTAACGAGTCATTCCCATTGAATATTACTAATCCAATTTTTGATGAATTCTTTCGTTTGGTTCCAACGTGTCTTGTTCTCGAGCTTTGTAAACCAAAGCTCCGATACCAAATGTAACGAAAAGGAATTTCGCTCGATCCGAATCAGCCGCTAAACCGACAAAGACCGTTCGAAACCCCTGATTGTTTTGAGAACACGACAAATTAGAACGCAGACAGAAGAACATTTCATTGTTAATTACAACAATTCCATCAGAATACAAGAATATACAGAGTATGAATAAATATTACACAAAAAATATTAAAGATTACAATAAATTACATAGCAGCGGAAAATAATACAAAACACAACTAGAAGTAATACACGAATACAGAGCTTTCCGAGTACCATTCTAGCTGTAAATCAGGATCCTATGAATATAAATCTGCAAAACCAAAACTACTAGCTGCCCGTGTCGAAAATAAGGGCACCCGGAGTTTAGGTTAAAAAAATAAACTCCAGGTCAGTCATGTGACTGGTGTGAGAACTAAAACACGTATTAATCTTTATTTTTAAAGTTAGGTAAATCAAGGGACCACGCCGTATAACACGGAACGGGTTTCCTCCCAAGAGTACCAATTGATAAAACAAACAGCGCAATGCTAAATAAAGAAAAATGAAGCTATTATAAGACCCAGGTCCCATCACACAATGCAACGCAAGCCGGAGGATAGGGTTTTACCTTATAATAGTCAAAGATGCTTGGTACGTTAAAAACAAATCATTTGATACTATTATAAGTGTATAGCGTCAAAACAATTTCAATCATAAATATCAATCATAGACGGCATGGGTACCATATATCATGTCGCCATACTAGGCTCTACAATCAAAACCGCACAGTCACGTATTGGAAGTTGGATTTCCGTCTGTGAACCGAGGCAAAAGATAGTCCTCACCGAATTCGAGAGCCTCTAGTCCGCCCCTTAGGAACAGCCGCAACTGCCCCTTGGGGCGTCTGGGCCGGTCCACCGATGTGGATTATTATGCCTGAACACTACGTTTCCCCGCCCTTTGGGGCGTAAATGAGCTAAATGACTCCATCGGCTCCACACAGTCACCGATATATCCGAGGCGCCTCGCAACAGCAACAACCACATAAGTCAAACTCGTTAGGGTGTGTAAAACCACTGACGCCACTTCTAACTAGAAAGAAACGCATGCCCTCCCTGATGTCCTCTCCCGTTTCTGGTTCACAACCGGGGTGTGAGGCTCGCGAATCAACGCTACACAAAGCTATGCCACACAGGTCGTGCTTTGATCATCAACCACAAGACTTTGCTTTTCAACAGAAGCCTTGATCATTTTCCACTTAGGCATGCCACACAGGCAATTCACTCCATGCGTTTGATATCCATCAATATATAACCCCTGAGCTCATACGTCTCAGAGAAGGGCGTTAAGCAAGAGAATAAATTCTCCGCCGCCAAACATATATATATTTAATAGAAATCAATCACACAGAATAAAATCCAATGTCAGACACATAGTCCATTTACAAATTCGTTCTGGGTCTGAACGAAACCGAAGGCACCTAGTACCCCGCATATCAATCGATCTCCAAGTACGTCTAGACGACCACCAACTGATTCCCTCCTCTTGAGTGTACGACCCAATCAAGATCATCAGTAATCACCCAAACAACGTGAAGACCTCTGGTCTTCGACCACCATCTTCATCCTCGACACCACGTCGAATCAGTTATTCAGAATGGGATAAACCCGGTCTTTCTGAATAACTCGCGTATATAATAAACAAGTGTTACACAAACACAACATACGCCTCATTCCAATTCAGAATATTCTTTTATTCAAATATTCTTATACTTTGGGAAAGGTTCCTATTAATTTTATCAAAGATAAATTCTTTAAATTTATTCTTTAATCTTCTTTTGAATATCAATTCAAACTAGTCGGGATTAGCGAACCACACCGAAGTAATCATTTATTTTATTTCCCAATCCCAACCTATTCATCCCATCAAGTAAAACTGGCCATATTTCATATCTAACACCACGATATTATCGATAAATTTAATTACCATCTCACGTTTAGTTCTAATTAAAGATTTAACTATCGCCTGGAGCAAAATTGGTGACCCTCCATTCTCGATCGCTTCAATCTAATTAAGGATTCATTAAAACTCCACTTAGTTTTAATCTTCACAAAAATCAATATCCTATCTTTAACTGGGTTAAAGAACCAATGTCATTTAAAACACGGTCCACGATAAACCCAAAATCACATTCTATTAATTATCGAGTTAAAGAACAAGTGTTATTTAAAACACCTTTCACGATAAACCCAAAAATCAATTCCAATTTAATTCCAATTAAATACCATTTAATTGGTACACTACATTAAATCTAAATAAAAAAATTTAATCTTTTTCTCAACTGGGTTTAAGAACAGTGTCAATGAAGACACCATCCACGACAAACCCAAATCACATTGGATATTAAATACATGGCTCTGAATAGAAAATATATCGGCTTATATGCAATATCAAATTCCATGACCAACAAATATCTTATTGGAAATAACGATATAAATATATCTTTCAAATTTCCATAACAATATCTGTATAATCACGAAATCCAACATCGAAATATTCCAAAGACAATTTCGATTCAAATCCATTCCAATTCAATTATTGGAAATTCTGGTTACTTTTAAAACCCCTTTCAAATCCAATTTATTTATTTAAAAATAAATAAATTATTATTCTAGTTCAAAACTAGTTCATTTTGATAAAAATCTATTTTTATCTTTTCAAGTATGGAGTTTTTCGTCTCAATTCTTCACAAATCATTTCTTATGATTTTACACAAATTATTACTATTTTTAATAATTTTATCAAGGCCCGTACAGTCGATTTCCATCAACGGCCATCGAACTGCACTCGCAACGACCTTTTCCAAATTTGATTTGGACATAATTCCGAATCCAACCGTTAGATTTCAAATCTCTAATATTCGTTAGAAATCTCTTTTCGATACGAACCCAACGGTTCAGGTTTTAGGAGAATCCGACGGTCGGATCTCCCGCAATGTCCACTCGAAGTCAATGGTCGAAATTCACGAACTGCCGCGGCGCGGCGCGTTCTATTCAGGCCTTTCTATATATATAATATATATATTATATATATTTCGTTGATTTCCTTTCAAACGTATTTTATAAATCGTTTAAATTCGTTTTCAAATCGATTTCAACTTCCTTTTCAAATTCAAATCAAGATTGAATTTTTCAATATAAATTCGTTTTAATTTCATTTCAAATCGATTTCAATTTTAATATAATTCGAATTTCAATTCATTTCAATTTAATTCGAATTTCAATTTAATTCGAATTTCAAATCTATTCAATTTAATTCGAATTTCAATTCATTTCAATTCTTTTCATTTTAATTCGAATTTCAATTCTTTTCAATTTAATTCGAATTTCAATTCTTTTCAATTTAGTTCGAATTTCAATTTTTTCAACTTAATTCGAATTTCGAAATCACTTTCAATATTAATTGAAAAATGAATAAAATAAATATAAATATTGTTCACGTCAAAATGGCGTCAATCTAATCAACACGGCTTTTATTCAACACATGAATGTTTATTCTACTCAACACATGAATATTTTTCAATTCAACACATGAATATATTTTCTAAATTGGAATGAGGCCCAATCAATTACCATATAATGTTAATTATATGGATTTTCTACAACACATGTATATAATAACAACGATAAATAATCAACCATCATGCAGAGTGCACCACACCACTGCATAAGCATTAAATATAAATAATTAACTCTTACACAGTCTGTCAACCCATCGATCGACATACAACTAAACAATCGGGATTAGTGTACGTCAAATATCATCCCAATACCCGTGTGGGGTTTCAAATCAACAAACACACATTTTATTTGTGTAGTTGGGCGATGTGTAAAATTTATCGTCCCAATCAATATCAGTCAAATCAGTGTATATAAGCAAATCGTCCGATTTGTTTATAAATATTTATTTTATATACACGTTAAAAATCATATTTTTAACTATAAAATATTTTCCACTATAAAATATTTTATTTCATTCCTCTTCACACAATCAAATTTCACAACACAGCAATCAAACACACAATTCGTCCATGGTCTGTGGACGACGGGTGTCGGGTGCTGCTAAGCACCGTCTACATCCTAGTATATATTTTAACTAGAAAACAAGATTTAAAGTGAGAAGTTCTCACCGACTAGCTAAACCAAACGCCACAACTCTTCTTATGTAGAAATCTTCGTCGTGCTCGCCTTTTGTCAATTTCGCTGCCCTTAGCCACTACATATATAAAAATCACATTTTTATAATCACTCTATATGGATAAAAATCACATTTTTACACTGCTACTATATAGATAAAAATTCTATTTTTATACCGCTACTACATAGATAAAATTCTATTTTTACACCGTTAGTAATATAATAAAAATTCTATTTTTATCACGCTATTTCAATAAATAAAAATCATAGTTTTATATCTTCTTCATATATTTTTACAATGCTTCTTCATTTTAAAAAATTATATTTTTATATTTCTAATTCTTATATAAAGATCTAGTTTTTATTTAGCTATAACATTCTAAAAATCTCGCCTTTCTAACATTAAAAATCTATTCTTTTCTTCTTTAAAAATCAAGTCTTTTATAATGTTAAAAATCGCTCCTTTTTGAGGATAAAAATCATATTTTTTATTAACATACATATATAAAAATCCTATCTTTTTGTAATAAAAAATCTAACTTTTTATAAATAAAAATTCTAAGTATTTATGCTATTCATATGAATATACTGAAAATAAAATTCAATTTGAATTTATATATAAAAAAATTGAGAACAAAACAAGGTTATATACCTTTTATATTCGCAGGGGCTCCACAGGTGGACTAACTGTCGGGGGTGGAGGCGCCCGGACTGCTGTCGGTGGCGGAGTTGCTTAGATGGCCGCAGGCGGGGGTTCAGGGTGGCCGGCGGTGGAGTGGTGGGGGTCTGCGGTAGTTTGGGTTCGGGTTCACTCAAGTTAGGCGAGAGGAGGAAAGGAGAAGGCGGAGGGGAAGAAGGGGGTGGTTAGGGGAGATGGCGGCGCCAGGATCGGCGGTCGACGATCGAGGGGGGGGGGGCTGAAGCGAAATCGTGTTCAATGGGGGGCGGGGCGGGTTCCCCTTTTTTTTCTTTATTTAATGACTGCCGTGGAGGGAGAATATTGAGGGGGGGTTTATTAAAAAAAAATATTTTATTTTTTAATCCATCTAAATTATATAAAGTGCATTTCACATTCGAACTCTGAATCAAACCCACCGACTATCGCCTATAGCTAATTACCCTCATTCCGAACACAATGGGATATGTATCGTAAGCTGATTCGATCATTTCGATCAGTTTTTGTCAAAATCAAAATATAACTCTGTATATTGAATTTGAACGCACATTTTAGTTTACCGAGGCCACATACTAACTCTACAAAATCCCGAAAATTATTTTCTAGCTTCGTATTGACGATACGGTCCTAAAAAAAATGATTTCGTCAAATTATGAAACCGTTTGGAGAAATGACCATTTTCCAATCAATTAAAATCAACTGAAACTGGTCAAACGCGTTTTACTTCGCCACGCTCGCATATTGATTCGAAAAATTACGAATTTTAGAATCTAGCAATAGCCTGACATCTCGGATCCAACAAAAGTGGTTTCGTCGAAAGCCGAGGTCGTTTGCAAAATTTCCATTTTTAAGGGCTCAAAACTCCATGGCGACTATTCTGAATTTTCAACTGGGCATATCTTTTGATTCCCGCTATGAAATTTTGATTTTTCGGATTCGTTGGAAAGATATTCTCAAATAGATTCAAATATTTTGGTTTCGCTAAAATTCGGTTTATTTTGAATCCTGCACATTCATTTGAACTTTGAAATCGAAATTTCAAACTACCGCGCCATTTTCAATTTCTTTTATAATTAAAAATAAATATTTATATTCTAACGTCGAGCTATATAAATATATATGTAGTAATTCTATTCAAAATAAATTTCTCGCCGTTATTATTTAAAATAATTCATTTTGAATATTCAAAATTCACTAAAATCGCCAAAATAAAAATTTTAAATTGGCCCAGATTTCCGGGTTATTACACATTTCTTGTTTCACAGAGATCCAACTTAAAATGGATTCTGTATACTCGTTTAAAGCTTGAATCGCCAAATTACGAACTGTCGCACCATTTCGAGCTCGATTATAATTAGAATATAAATTATACGTTCAACTGACATTCGTAAATAAATTCGTTATTATAATTCAAATCTAAACTGAACTAAATATTTTAAATGATCCAATTCACACAATATTGTGAATTCCACTATTTCTGACTATTTCAAAAATTAAATATATTGTTCTATTATTTATATTAATTAAATATTCAATATTATTTAATTTTGGTCATTTTAAATTACTAAACCATTATTTAAATAATTAAATAAATTATTTATAATACCGTAAAAGTACGGGTTGTTACATTCTTCCCCCCTTAAAATAATTTCGTCCTCGAAATTGCTAATGTAGAAAACAAACCCTATTAACTGGGTTAAAAATCATTGGTTTAATTATTATCTTTAGTTTCAACAGAACCAATAAATTCTAATTAAATATTAATTTATTCCGACTTATGAAAATTTTCAAAAGTTTTGAAAATTTTCTAACACCTTAAATTTTAAAAAAAAATCGCCAGCACCTCCTTTGTATGGCCCAATTGGTACAACTACAACTCAACTCTCTGGGCCTTCTCCAACCCAAAAGAAAATCAAATAGCCAAACGGCTTGCCAAGCGGCTGGCCAAACAGGCTCATAAATCACCAAACTCATATAAAATAAACTTGTACCTTTTTATTGGGCATATCATTTCCATCTGTTACCAATTCAGCATATACCAATGTCATCACAATCGGCCTCCAATCAGTTTATCCTCAACACAGCTATTCACTGAAACCAGCCAAATACCATTTCAAACTCAAGCTTCATTCTTGATTCCAAACTTATACTCCACTAATCTGGTCCATTTCAATTTCCAATCTCATAACTCAATTGCTCTCGATATCATTCTAACCTGATTCTATTCCAATTCGATTTCACAAATTTTTATTAATTTTTTTTTAAATCCAACATTCTCTTCTTGGGAATTTTAAACACATTACCATATCAAAAATAAAACTTCCCTTTTCAGGATTCAAAACAACTTATTTTCTCAAAACATTTCGAAATCAATATCTTTGGTAGTAATCCATCACTTAGAACTCGAAAATGAACACTGATGATGTGGCCAGCATCATCAGAGTTATTTCCCAGCAATCAAAGTAAGTTCAATACTATAACATTTTCAAACTCAAATTTAAACACTTCCATTTTGAAATTTATTTCAAAATACCCTTCACAATGCTTGTAAACAATTTAAAATCTCCGAGGATTTCAAAATTCTCATATATTTAATCCAAATCCATTTACAAACAATTTTCCAGGGTTCTAGGGTTTTTAATTTCAATTCTAATTTAAATTCAGATTTAATCCCTTTGATTTCGTATATTACACTTATATGAATTCAAATTGGTTTTTTATATAACCATTTCAATTATAATCTTACTCGATTATAATAACAACCAATATATCCAATATATTATAATCATTCCAATATAAATCTTTTATATCAAAATATAATTTGGATAAAATTATTTCGTTTACCCTCTTTCCAAAACATGTCATGTCGGTTCATTGTGTTCAAGCGTTTATAAACCCCTACCGATACAGTGGATCAAACTGATCGACCATAACTTATAAACAACTCAACCAATAAATCTCCACAATATAAAACAATTTTTATAAAATATACAAATACGTTCTCTCGTATATATACACTCAACTCAACCTAGGGTATTACTAATCCCATCTGTATTGAGTTACACCACAGAGCCATGGTAATTACTTAACCTTCAGCTCTAATACCACTGTAACGACCTGGGTAATTCGCGACCTTGGTTATCGACATAAACTCAATGTCAACTATCCAAGCATCGAAAATACCAGATAGTTAATGAAAGAAGTTAGAAGGTGAGGATAGATAAGATAGAAAATTAGAATAGAATAAGAAGATCACAACAATAGAATCAGAGGAACACGAATCTCACAGCGGAACAAATAAAATATAAAATAAATTTGAAAGAAAACAAGTATATGTAACAACCCGGAAAATCTGAACCAGTTAAAATTTTTTAAATTGGCTATTTTAGTGGATTTTTAATATTTAACATAAATTATTTTAAATAATAACGACGAAAAGTAGTTTGAATCGATGTTTGAAAATAAATATAATTATTTTAAATTATAAACAAGGCCTGAAATGGCGTGGCAGTTTCAAAATTTCAATTCAAAATTTGACTGACTATACCGGGTGCAAAATAAAACGGATTTTAGTGAAACCAAAAATATTTAAATGCGTTAATGAATATCTTTCAACGAATCTGAAAAATCGAAGTTTCATAGCGAGAATCAAAAGTTATGGCCAAATGAATTTTCAGAAAGGTCGCTACAGAGAATATATCGCCCTTGAAAATGGACATTTTGCAAACGACCTCAGAATCTGACGAAACCACTTTTTTTGGATCCGGGATGTCAAATTATTGCTAGGTTTCTAATTCCATAATTTTTGAAGTTAATATGTGAGCGTGGCGAAGGAAAATGTGTTTGTTGGATTTCAATTAAATTGGATTGACCAGAAAATGGCCATTTTTCAAACGGTCTCAGAATTCGACGAAACTAGTTTTGTTGGGACTATAACGTCAAAACATAGCTAGATTTATTTTTTTGGAATTTTTGGGATCAGTATGTGGCCCCGGCAAATTGAAATGTACGTTCAAATCGAATATTGAATGTTTTATATTTTAATTTGAAGAAAAACTGACTGTAACAGTCGAATGGGCCTACGAAACATATCCCATTGTGTTCGGAATGGGGGTATTTAGCTAGGGATGACAGTCGTTGGGTTGGGATTGGAGTTTGTTTGGAGAAAACCCTATTTTCGAATTTATATAAATATCGGCCAATAGAAAATTTTCATTCATTAATTAAAATTATAAAAAAATCCGTAACCCCTCGTTATCTACCTCGACTGACGGCGGAAAGCTGTTCAAAGCTTCCTGACCATTTTCCGGCCACTCCGTTCACCGAAACCCGCTGCCCCTTTGGAACTTTTTGAAGATCCCAACGCCCTCTATAAATCCTCACCAAGAACTCCCCCTATAGTCATGTCATTCGCGAGATCAGTCACCTCAAGCTGATTGGAGCCGTCGAACTGAAGGTGGTACTGGCGTCGGGAAGCTAGTTCGAAGCTCTACGACGCTGCATAGTCCGATCCTCCTCAAGCCCCACAGATTTCAAGAAAAACCTAACCCTAGTTTCGAACTTTTTTGAAAAGGTATGGGTTTGAATATAGTTAACTGTTTTATAACACTTCCAAGCGCTATGAAATGTGATTTACTTCTAAAAATCATATCTTTTTGCTATGTGGTCGAAATCCAGTGAAACAAGAGACAGTGGACTCGTGTGGACGTCTTCTACATTCTACAAGAGAACGGATATTTTTCTGAGCCTTCTGCTATTTTTGGTGCAGTGGAACCCAAAGTGAGATTTCTAATATTATAAACGATATGGAAAACAACGATGTATAAATTATATAGTCGATGTATGAGTGATATAAGCGTTGTACACCTCATGTATAGGCGTTGTATAAGTTGTATGTTCGATGTATAAGTTATATATGCGTTGTAAAAGTGATATATGCGTTGAAATGAATTGAAATAATATTGAAATGAAATTGAAATATAGTTATATACGTATATCTATATATATATATACTCCCCTCGTCCACAGACCATGGACGATATATATTGGTTGTGATATTGTTTGGATTATTGGTTGATGTGAAATTTGGTGAATACCATGAATGGTTGATTTGAAATGATTGATTGTGATTGAAATCCCAATTGGATTAGTATATGGGAAAATTCGTCTGCGTACGAACTAGATATTGAAAATCCCCATTGTCAAAAACCGCGAGGTTTTAAGGTAGAGCGAGGAGCCGTACTCGGGACGGTGCCGGTTTTAACTACCCTGCCGTTATGCTGCCGAAATTTTCAATAATATTCATGTGTTAGAATTATTTTCATGTGTTGAAACTATATTCATGTGTTGAATAGAAATTCATGTGTTGAATAGAAATTCATGTGTTGAATAGAAATTCATGTGTTGAATGAAGCTCATGTGTTGAGTAAATTCGTTGGAAAGAAAAAAATAACATTTTTATTATATATATAGACTATATAAAATATTAGTATTTTAAATAAGTTGTTTTAACACTAAAAATTACATTTTTACCTTATGTATGAACTATATAAAATAATCGTGTTTTGAAATAAATTGTTTTACAATAAAAATCACAATTTTATTATATATATATATATAAAAACTATAGAATTATTTTCATGTGTTGAAACCAAATTCATGTGTTAAATAGAAATTCATGTGTTGAATAGGAATTCATGTGTTGAATAAAATTTTTTGAAAGATAAAAATAACAATTTTACCTTATATATGAACTATATAAAATAATCGTGTTTTGAAATAAATTGTTTTACAATAAAAATCACATTTTTATTATATATATAAATTATTGAAAATATTCATGTGTTGAATAAAGGACTAGAACGATAAAAATCATATTTTTATCGTATGTGTGAAGTCAAAAACATTCATGTGTTGAATATATAGATTGAACAATAAAATCTACATTTTTATTGTGAAAATGAAGTGATAAATTATTCATGTGTTGAATAAATATTTTTGATGATAAAAATATCATTTTTATCAAATATATGAAATGAATATAGTTTTGAAATCGAAGAAATAATTATATTTATATATATTTATATAACTATAATTAAAATAAATCGAATAACGAAGCCGTAGTTCATGTTTTGAAACCGTGATTTCAAACGATTAGTGCGGGAGATCCGACCATCGGATTTTCCCGAAACCGAAACCGTTGGGTTCGCTTTGGAAATATCTTTCCAACGACACCCACTTTGTGAAGATCCAACGGTTGGATTGTCTGGAATGTTTAATTCAAATCTGAATGAAAACAGCGCCAGAATCGATTATATTTATATATATATAGATATATATATATATATATATATATATATATATATATAATTAAATTAAATCGAATAATGATGCTGTAGTTTGTATTTTGAAATCGTAACTTCAAACGATTAGTGCGGGAGATCCGACCTTCGGATTTTCCCAAAATTGAAACCGTTGGATTCATTTTGAAAAGATCTTTCTAATGATATAATATTTGTGAAGATCCAACGGTTATATTTTTAGATATGTGTAAATAAAATCTACGGAAAAACAGCGCCACAGCCGCGTTATGGCCTGAAGCGTCGTTTGATTGAATTAACTATTTTTAAATAAATAAAAAAAGCGATAAATCGTGATAAAATATTATAAATGATATGGAATGGAAATAAACTAAATTTGCTCGGTTTATGTGATATTTGATGGTTGAATGTGTTTGGCATCAAATTACATTAAAGAACAGAATTAGTGATATCGAATAATTTAACCATTGAAATGAATTGATTTGAAAATCTAAATATACGTGAATTATTTGAAAAGGCAGAGTTAATTCTCATTTCAAATAATTGATCGGCGATTGAAAGTCGAAGATATGAAGACGGTGCAAGACCGATGATCTTCATGTCAAATGGAGGGGTGCTACTGATGCTCATGATAGGAGTAGCTACTTTGAAGGGGCTGAAGTAGTAGCCGTCCGGACGTACTTGTTGATTGTACGAATATGCGAGGTATTGAGTGCCTCCGGTTTCGTTCAGACCCAGAACAAACTTGTAAATGGACTGTGTGTCTGACATTGGATTTTATTCTGTGCTGATTGATCTATGTTAAATATATATCTGTTTGGCGGCGGAGAATTTATTCTCTTGCTTAACGCCCTTCTCTGAGACGTACGAGCTCAAAGGTTATATATTGATAGAAATCAGTCGCATGGAGTGAATTGCTTGTGTGGCATGCCTAAATGGCAGATGATCAAGGCTTCTGTTGAAAAGCAAAGTCTTGTGGTTGATGATCAAAGCACGGCCTGTGTGGCATAGCTTTGTGTATAGCGTTGTTTCGCGAGCCTCACACCCCGGTATGAGCCAGAAACGGGAGAAGGACTTCAGGGAGGACATGTGTTTCCTTCTAGCTAGGAGTGGTTCTTTGGGTTTTGCACGCCCGGGTATTTTACTTATGTGGATGATGGAAAGCGAGGCCTCGGTTTGCTTCGGTCTCTTCGGAGCCGATGGTGTGGTCGGATATGACCAATGACGCCCCATAGGGCAGGGGAACGCAATATTCAGGCATTTTAATCCACATCGGTGGACCGGCCCTGACGATCCAAGGGTCAATGCGTTCTGATCCTGAGACACGGGCTAGAGCGTCTCAAATTCGGTAAGGACGATCCCTTGCCTTGGTTCATAACGGAAATCCAATTTCCAAATATGACATGGTGCGGTTTTGACTGTATACCTATATATGGCGACATAGTGGTATGGGGCATTAATGCCGTCTATGATTGATACTTATGATTTGAAATTGTTTTTGAAACATATAAACACTAGTAATAATATCAAATGCTTTTGTTTTGTACGTATCAAGCATATTTTGGCCATTATAAGGTAAAACTCTATCCTCCGGTTTGCGTTGCATTGTGTGATGGGAACCGAGTCTTATAATGGCTTTATTTTTATAAAAAGCATTGCGAAGTTTAAAAGATTTATTTGTTTTAAAGCACTGGCAATCCAATGGAGTAAACCCATTCCGCAAAAGTGGCGTGGTCCTGTGATTGGCCATATTATAAAATGTGTTAAGTAGATTTCTCAAACCAGTCCCATGACTGACTCGTAGTTTGTTTCACTTGCAAACTCGGGTGCCCCTATTTCTACACGGGCATCCTTGTATTCAGGTTTTAGCAGGCTCTTTCTGGATAGCTGGAGCTGAAGATGGAATCTATCATTTATCTCTTTTTATGCTGTTCAGCTCTTATTGTACATATTATGTTTTGTTTTCCGTTGTAGACATTTATGTATAGCTGAACTGTATTTTGTACTAAGTATGATCCTGTATACTGTGTAACTCTGATGATCATGTTTATCCAGTGTATTCTATTGTACATTATCTGGTGTATTTATTTATTTTTGTTCTGTTGTTATCTGTTTATGTGTTATATTCCAAAGATTACCCTTGCCACCATCATATGGGGTTTGGGGTAGTCACAGTATATGTATACAATAACATTTATCGGAGTAAAACACTTACAACACAGCAAAAATAAACAATTGCTAGAAAATCTTGATGCCTCCTGCTCCAAGCTCTCAGTATATCTGTAAAATCCTGACTACTTGAGTGCCCGTATAAATTTGGGCATCCAAGAGTTTAGGAAAACAAAACAAAATAAACTCCGGGTCGGTCATGGGACTGGTGTG
This sequence comes from Allium sativum, assembly GCA_030737875.1. Lineage (NCBI taxonomy): Eukaryota > Viridiplantae > Streptophyta > Magnoliopsida > Asparagales > Amaryllidaceae > Allium > Allium sativum. The sequence goes on from CM060912.1 coordinate 340,992,596, forward strand.
AGTAAACAATTTAAAACAGTTTGAGAAAATAAATGATATCTCATAAGACCATGCCGTATAAGACGGAACGGCTTTTTCTCTTATGAGAATCCAAAACACTTAATTTAACATTTCAAAATCCTTTGGCAGTAACGATAATCTTTATATCAAAACTCTTTTGATATTATAATAGTGTCTATTAACCACAACTAAATAATCATTTAGCAGAACGCTTATTGGGTAATGGATTCCAACCGGCAAGGTATGGTACCACCTTCCGACAGTGTATCTCTAGAGAGGAATACATCAGGTTCAACAAGAACATCTTGTAACACAGGCTAAACATGACCGGTCACTCATTTCGCTTGAGTGTACCGAATGTATTATCACCAACGGTTGGGATCAGAACCGTTTCCCAAAAGGGACAGCATCGAAATAGATTATAGAAGTAAATGGAATTTCTCTAGATCAGGTGACAATACACCCTAATTTGCAGCTAACCACTTAGCCATGCGACCTACCTGATTTTCTACCATTTCCTGGTTGTGAGGCTAGTGGCCTCATTTATCTCTGACAAATCACACATTTATTCACTTTGAATGTCACATCGTCATACCCGCCAAATCACAAGTTGATTTCCCCAAAAATATCACGGGTATACAGTTGAGAGAAACGAATTCCTTTTCCACCAAACGTAAATACGTTTGAAGAGATCAACTTACACGATCTATTAAATATACTCTGTTAGACATTCTTCCATACAGGTCGTCCTGGGACTGGACAGACCAAAGGTACTATTCTATAAATCCATCTTAGGCAATTTCTACCTAGGATTTACTGAACAGCCCTCGCATAACTCCGTCTTTAATTATCTTCATCATATTTGATTCGCAATGCTAATGCCATACGGAGTGGTTTTCAGATAATATATCTGATCTCGGTCTCTCCGTATTGACAACGAAAATGGTCAAAATCTTTGATAGTCAGTGATTTAACTATCAGAGGAAAACATGTGTACAAACAACGCTCGTATTTCCAAATGGAAATCTTACCGATCAATCATCATTTCATTCCCCAATTTCCCATTTATCGTTTCCATATTTTCATAAATTCCTTATATTCTAAAATCAGAAAATATACGGTATTAACTTTGGAAACCATTTCCACTTCTGATTCACGCATCAATATCTTCCCACCTCTATAGTCTCTAACTGTAAACTGGTAAGAGAACAATTTTCCAAGTATAAACCCCGAAGGTCAAAACCAACATCAGATCGATACCCAGAAAGCCATTCAACTCAACTAATTCCCAATCAGTTTCTAATTTCAGTATTTCCATTTAAATTCCTAATTCAAACCACAAATTCCTTTATAATATTTTATTTACAAATTATTTAATTTAATCTAATTTTTCATATAGAATGAGAATAACATGTCTATATATAATCAAACAGTTTGATTTCGTATTTTAAAAACAATATCCTAAATCCAATTTCTTTCCATACTTCTGTTTATAGAATTTTCATATAAAAACTTATTTTATACCTCTAACACAAAGATCTCATTTAATTCCCTTTAAAAATGCTAAGTTCAAATTCCATTAAAAACATCAGTGTCAAAACTAATTTTTCACTCCTTTATATAAATTCAGATTCATATATCCAATTAATCCAATGATAAATATTTTATTTAATTTATAAACAATGTTTATAAATTTATCTTTCCAATTTATATATATTTTAAAACAGATTTTTATTTAATTTCTAATTTAAATCAATTTCTCATAATTCTTTTATATCTCACTCATTTCCTTTTATAATTCTATTTATTTACCAAATAAATTCTCTTTTGATAATTCTATTTATTTTCTAAATAAATATTCCTTTTATACTTCTATTTATTTTCTAAACAAATATTACCTTTTCAAAATACACTTTGAAAATTCCCTTCTACATTACAGTATTTCTTATGGTATTTAAAATACCAATTAAACAGACCAGTATCATCATAATCAGTCACAAAGTTTATATCACATCATATATCACAATATATGAAAACAAACAGTATTATACATATTGAGGAATCCAGTTGGATCCCTCCAACCTGTTTCCCTACATCCAAAAATGTTAAACAATTTAAATAACATCGATTTCATTTCAATATGAAATATTCTGATAAACAGAATCAATATTTGATTAATGATATATATATATACATATATATATATATATATATATCGTTATCTGTAATTTCAACCAATACATCAGCAATTCAACCAAACAATCAACATACAGCAATCAATCATCATTTATCAATACTCGATTATATTTATAAAAATATAAACTTTACAGAGTTAGTGAGATTTACTCAAATTGGACGGTCATCGTTAAATAACGATAACTGTCAGTTGATTCAGACAGACAATTTATTTCGCTATAAATTGTAACGATCTCCAATTCTGTAACGACCCTGATTTTTGCGACTTTGGTTATCGAAAAATCCCGGTAATTAATGAATGAAATTAGAAGGTGAGAATAGATAAGATAGAAACTTAGAATAGAAGAAGAAGAAGAACACAACATCAGAGTAACACGAACCTCACAGCGAAACGAATAACATATAATAGATAACATAACTTTGAAATATAACAGTTATGTATACAATAGCACTTATCAAAGTACAGCACTTACAACACAGCGGAAATAAACTATAGCTATATGATCCAGAAGACTCCTGCTCCAGCTCTTCAAGTATATCTGTAAATCCCGACTACTTGACTGCCCGTACAAATTTAGGCACCCAAGAGTTTAGGGAAAACAACAAAGTGAACTCCGGGTCAGTCATGGGACTGGTATGAGTAAAACAGTTTAAAACAGTTTGAACAAGTAAACGATATCTCATAAGACCACGCCGCATAACGGAACGGGTTTTTCCCTTATGAGAATCCAATATATCTTTATATCAAAAACCTTTTGATATTATAATAATGTCTATCAACCACAATATAATAATCATCTAGCAGAAACGCTTTCATCTCACGTTCTACATATATAGTATACAATCAAAACCGCAAGCACGTATTGGGTAACGGATTTCTAACTATGACAAGGTATGGAACCACCTTCCGATCAGTGTACTCTAGGAACGATACACTGGAGTTCAACAAGAACATCTTGCAACTCAGCCACACATGACCGACCACTCATTTCTCTTGAGTGTATCGAATGTACATCACCAACGGTTGCGATCAGCAACCATTCCCGTATATATATGGGACAGCATTGATAGATTTAAGAAACAAATGAATATTCTCTAGATAGGTGATTATACACCCTACTTCGGTGCGACCGACTTTGCCATGCTGCCTGCCCGATTTCTGCCATTTACCGGTTGATAAGGCTAGAAGCTACGCTTTATCATTACATCAGATTCACTTCAAATGCTACATTGTCAAATCCATTGAAATCACTAATTGACGTTTACAACAGTACATTACGTGTCAGCTAAAAGAAGTTTCCTTCTCCGCTTCCACTCTTGGTACGGTTGAAGAAATCAATGTACGTGACCTTTCTGGAAATACTCTGTCAGACATCCATCTTCATTCACTTAAAATGTCACATCGTCATACCCGCCATATCACAAATTGACTTATCCAAAAATAACACGGGTATACAGCTAAGAGAAACGAATTCCTCCACCACCAAACATGAATACGTTTGAACATATCAACTTACGCGATCCATTGGATATACTCTGTCAGACCTTCGTCCATACAAGTTGTCCTGGGACTGGACAAACCGAAGGCACTATTCAGTATATCCATCTTAGTCACTGTTATCTAAGACTTATACAAAAGCCCTTGCATTTTACTCCGTCTTCAATTATCTTTGGAATATATGATTCACAATGCTTATGCCAATACAGAGTGGTTCTATGGATAATAATCCAACCGGTCTCTCCATATTAACAACGTTAAAATGGTCAAAACTTCGATAGTCTGTGATTCAACCATCAAAGAAAAACAAGTGTGCAAACAACGATATTATTTCCAGATGGAAATTATATCGGTAAATCATCAACATATATCTACATATATATTCACATTGCCTTGTTTTCTATGTTTAGAAAATATATGTTATTAACACTAGGAAACGTTTCCATCTGCTTATTTAGAAATCACTACTCTTCCCCAACTATCAGTCCCTGACTGTAAACTAGTATGAGAACCATCCCCTAAGTATAAATCCCGAAGGCCGAAACCAACATCAGATAGGCACTTAGAAAACCATTCAATTTACTAATCTCTAGTCAGTTCTAATTTTACTTAACTCTAATTGATTGACTTTGATTTATTAGCTCAAACTGGTTAATTCTAACCGATCAACTCTAACTGGTCAACCTTAATTAATTAACTCTAACTGGTTTTACTTGGTTTGACTAACTCAATTTATTAACTCGACTGACTAATTCAACTCGATTAACCTAACTTGATTTACTTATCTCGATTAACTGAACTAATCACTTTGATTAACTCGACTAATTCACTTTGGTTAACTTAACCAATTCACTTAACTAATTCACTTAGTTTAACTTAACTAATTCACTTAACTCCTGCCAAATAAACTATATTTGATGACTCCTCTAACTCTATTCGAATAAACTATATTCGATTAACTCATTTACTCTATTCGAATAAACTATATTCGATTAACTTCTTTTCTCTATTCGAATAAACTATATTCGATTAACTCCTTTGATTTAACTCTAATCGATTAGCTCCATCGAATAAACTATATTCGATAACTCCTTCGATTTAACTAATATTCTATAACTCACTTCGATTAACTAATAATCGATAACTCCTTCGAATAAACTATATTCGCTAATCTCCTCTCGAATAAACGATATTCGATAACCTTCCCTTTCGATTTAACAAATCAATAACTCCTTTTCGAATAACTAAATTCGATAACTCCTTTGTGTTTAATTCTATTCGAATAACTAATTCGAATCACTCTTATTTATTTAACTCTATTCGAATAACTAATTCGATTAACTCTAACTGATTAACTCTAACTGATTAACTCTAACTGGTTAACTCTAACTGATTAACTCTAACTCTAATCGATTAACTCTAACTGAGTAACTCTAACTCGATCAACTCGACTTGATTAACTCGACTTACTTAACTCAACTGGTTAACTTGACTTACTTAACTCACTGGTTAACTTGACTTACTTAACTCACTAGTTAACTTGACTTGCTTAACTCACTGGTTAACTTTACTTACTTAACTCACTGGTTAACTTGACTTACTTAACCCAACTGGTTAACTCTATTGAACTGGTTAACTCTACTGAACTAGTTAACTCTATTCAACTAACTCGACTCGACTAACCCCTTTCGAATAGCATATTCGTTTTACTAACTTTCGAATACCATATTCGATTTACTCCCTTCGAATACCATATTCGATTTAACTCCTTTCGAATACCATATTCGATTTACTTTATTCACTTTATAAAGATTTCCTTTTTAACAACGTTTTATTCATTTGAAAAGATTTACTTTTAAATAACGGTTCTATACTTTAAAAATGATTTCCTTTTTATAACGTTTCCTTTTCAATTCTATTTGTAAATAGTTTACAAATATTTCCTTTTCAAATTTATTCTTGAAATATTCTAACTCCTTAAATTCTCTGAAAAATTCGCCATAACCTCCTTTGTAACGGGAGCATTGGGAAAATCCCCAAACCCGCCACACAGGCCTTTCCATTCAAAAAGAAAATGGTTTGTAATTATTTCCTTTTTGAATATCTCCTATTTATAAATATTCCAATTTATAAACATTTCTTATTTATAAATATTCCACTTTATAAATATCTCTTATTTATAAATATCCCATTTTATAAATATTCTTTTTTCAATATCACTTTGAAAATCCCCTTATCAACATTTTGGTATGTTACGGTATTCAATCATATCAAATCACGATGTTCAATATCGCCCAAGCACATATAATCGCCCACAGATTTTATATCACATCATATAACAATATATGAAAAACAATAAAATAACTGTTGAGGAATCCAGTCGGATTCCTCCAACCTGTCTCCCTGCATCCACAAATGTTACACAATATAATTATCATCACTTTCAGTTCAATATAAATTATTCTGATATCAGAATCAATATATAAATATTTAACGGTTCATATATATATATATATATATATATATAACTACATATATATATATATATATATAATTTTCACTAACTGACTAGCAGTTCAATCAACCAACACACAACAATCAACAGATGATTAACAGTTCTAAAAATACATTATAAAAATATAACTGTTCAGAGTTGGTGAGTTTTAATCACATTTGACTGTTATCGTTAAAAACGATTAACTATCTTTGATTCAGACGGACAATTTATTTTGCTATAAATCGTAACGAGCTCAGATGGACTTCAAGTCAGTCTCATTGTGTAGTGTCCGTCCATACGGTCCCAACGCAACTTACGGTTCTCGATTCCGACCTCGTATGGATGAGATATCGCAATTATAATTTTATATACTTATTTGAATTTAAATAAAAGTTAGATTTTATTTCAAACGGGCTTAACCTTAAATTTTGGGCCTGACATCCACATCAAAAAAGCCCACCACGTAAATATCTTTCTTCCCAAATGTTTTACCGTGGTCTGCTCCTCTTCATTTACCCATTTCCAAAACATACGAAGCTTCCATCTCATCTCTCCTTCACAAACCTTCAAACCGATCTCACCATCAAGTCTCCCTTCGAATCCTCTTACCGCCTATACTGCTGTGATCGAACTCGACACTCTCCCCCAACTTCCGTGTTACAGAACTCATGCATGGAGTCAGTAAGGAGATCGACACCCTTTATGCTCGAAACCTCCCAAACTTCGCGAGCAGACACCCTTCATCCAACCAAGTTCAAAACCCGCTTCAAATTCACACTCGAAGTACCCCAAATCCCCGAACCAATGAACCCTAGTACGCCATGACCATTTTCAGATCTGGAAAAACAGTGTCGAGCTGAAGGATTTTGACACCAGTGGGAAACTATATGCTTGAGGAATCCATATATATACATAGTGTAATTTATAGTGATTTATTTTGATTTTCTAATGATTTTCATTTCTGCGTTTTGTGTTTGAAGTGGCAGCTACATATTTTGATCTAGAGATGAACACATTTTAGGTCTTAAGGGAGATGCTAACGAGGGTATTTATAGGATTTTACTTTTTAGATATTTTCTTGACATATATGTTTGCAATTCCTTTGTACGTGCAGCTCCTTAGAGACTAAGGTATTCATATATTTATTATATTATTAGTTATACACATAGCGCATCTTCATTGTTTCATTTTCTTTAGTTCGATAGAGCGTTGCTTTATCGTTAAGTTATTTATACACATGCGCTTTTAGATATAGTTATGAAATATATAAATCAAAAGACAAAAACAACTGCAAACACGTATATATTGTATTTTGTAAGGGTACCCCGTTATCTAAGGTTCCATTCACATGCGAATCCCTATGGACTGAAATAACCATACTGTTGTATTCAGTAAGGTGCCACGATCCCAGAAATATAATAATATCGGTAGATTAACTCATATTTTGAAACCTCAAAATGTTGATTAGAGGGTGCAAAATACTCCAAATAAAAAGTCACTTATTAAATTAATTAAAAATTACCGTAAATTTCTAAAAATTAAATTACCACTACTTCCCAAAAGAACCTTGTCTACATTCAAACCCGATCTCTAGTTATATCGAATAAACCGATACGGTCGATAAATGATTCTATAGCGACTATTTCAAAATTTGATTTTGGACATGAATCAAAATCTACACGACGAAATCCGATCTCTCTCTTCCACTAGAAAGATATACTCCACCAGCTCCAAACGTTTCTTGTTTCACAGAAATCCGGCTTAAAACGAATCCTGTACATTCAGTTGAAGTTCGAATCGCCAAATAGCAAACTGCTGCGCCATTTCAAGCTCTATTTTAATTATATTATAATTATACGTTCAAACTGACGTCGATTGAATATATTCGTCAATACACTTCAACTGTAAGCTGAATTAAATCTCGGGGATGACCCCGTTCATAGAATATTGTGATTCCGAATATTTTTGATTATTTCTGAATTAAACATATTATTTAATTATTTAATTTAATTAAATATTCACTATATTTTTAATTAACGATGATTTAATTCCCTAAATCACTATATATATAATTAAATAAATTAATTATATACTTATGGAAATGCGGGTCATTACATTCTTCCCCACTTAAAATAATTTCGTCCTCGAAATTGCCAAGTTAGAGGACGACCCTACCTATTGGAATTCCTAAGATTTGTTTACCCCTTATTTCTGATTTTAACTGAACCAATTAATATCGACTAAAATATTTATTCATTCCGACTAACTAAAATTTTCAAAAATTCTGAAAATTTTCTAACACTTTAAATTTTCGGAAAATTTTGCCAGCACCTCCTTTGTACTGGTCAATAGCTCAAACTCCAACTCGCCTCTCTGGGCCATCTCCAACCCAAAAGAAAATCAAATAGCCAAGCAGCTTGCCAATTCGGCTCATAAATCATCAAACTCATATGAAATATAAACTTGTACCTTTTTGTCGGGCATATCATTATATCCCTACCATCTGTAATCAATTCGGCATATACAAATGCCATCCCAATCTACTCCAACCAAGTTATTCTTAACACAACCATTCGCTTATTCAAGCCGAATTCAATTTCAAATTCGAGTTTCAAATTCCAAACTCTCAACTTATCATTTCAAATCCAAATCCAGATTATTCTCTAATCACTTCCAGTTTTTCTTAACCTGTCATCTCAAGTTAAATCCTGGTTTATTATTTACTCTTACCATCCCATTCGAATTAACTTCACAAGATAAATTTTAATTTCTAGAACTTAAATTCCTAGGTAAATTTCAAATCAATTTGAAATCATACGGCCAATTCAAAACCTTTGAATTTCTAAACAACTTGTTTTCTCAAAACAATTCAAATCAAAATCTTTGATAGTAATCCACCACTTAGAACTCGAAAATCACACCGATGATACTGCGCAGTCATCATCGGAATTATTTTCCACCGACCCAAGTGATTTCAATACTATATCATTTCAAAACCCTTACTAAATACATCTATTTTGAAAACATCTCAAAATCTCCCAGGAACTTAAAATTTCCTTATTTTAATTCCAAATCTGATTTAAATTCAAATTTAATTCATCTTATTCCGTATACTTTACTTATATGAATTCTGATTAGTTATTTTTAACCATTTCACTTTTATAATCTTACTCGATTATAATACAACCAACACATCCAATACAATATTTCCAATATATATAAAATATATTTCGGGTAAAATTATTTGATTTACCCTTTTTTTTCAAAACATACCATGTCGGTTCATCGTATTCAAGTGTTTATTTATTCCTACCGATACAGTGGATCAAACTGATCGACCAGAACTCATAAACAATTCAGCCAATGAATCTCCACAATATAAAACCATTTTTATATCAAATACAAATACGCACTCGTATATATACACTCAAACTCAATCTAGGGTATTACTAACCCTATCTCTACCGAATCACGCCACAGAGCCAAGGTAATTCTTAACTTAAGCTCTGATACCAACTGTAACGACCCTGATTTTTGCGACTTTGGTTATCGAAAAATCCCGGTTATTAATGAAAGAAATTAGAAGGTGAGAATAGATAAGATAAAAACTTAGAATAGAAGAAGAAGAAGAACACAACATCAGAGTAACACGAACCTCACAGCGGAACGAATAACATATAATAGATAACATAACTTTGAAATATAACAGTTATGTATACAATAGCACTTATCAGTGTACAGCACTAACAACACAGCGGAAATAAACTATAGCTATATGATCCAGAAGCCTCCTGCACCAGCTCTTCAAGTATATCTGTAAATCCCGACTACTTGACTACCCGTACAAATTTAGGCACCCAAGAGTTTAGGGAAAACAACAAAGTAAACTCCGGGTCAGTCATGGGACTGGTATGAGTAAAACAGTTTAAAACATTTTGAACAAGTAAACGATATCTCATAAGACCACGCCGCATAACGGAACGGGTTTTTCACTTATGAGAATCCAATATATCTTTATATCAAAAACCTTTTGATATTATAATAATGTCTATCAACCACAATATAATAATCATCTAGCAGAAACGCTTTCATCTCACGTTCTACATATATAGTATACAATCAAAACCGCAAGCACGTATTGGGTAACGCATTTCCAACTATGACAAGGTATGGAACCACCTTCCGATCAGTGTACTCTAGGAATGATACACTGGAGTTCAACAAGAACATCTTGCAACTCAGCCACACATGACCGACCACTCATTTCGCTTGAGTGAATCGAATGTACATCACCAACGGTTGGGATCAGCAACCGTTCCCGTATATATATGGGACAACATTGATAGATTTAAGAAACAAATGAATATTCTCTAGATAGGTAATTATACACCCTACTTCGGTGCGACCGACTTAGCCATGCTGCCTGCCCGATTTCTGTCATTTATCGGTTGATGAGGCTAGAAGCTACGTTTTATCATTACATCAGATTCATTTCGAATGCTACATTGTCAAATCCATTGAAATCACTAATTGACGTTTACAACAGTACATTACGTGTCAGCTAAAAGAAGTTTCCTTCTCCGCTTCTACTCTTGGTACGGTTGAAGAAATCAATATACGTGACCTTTCTGGAAATACTCTGTCAGACATCCATCTTCATTCATTTAAAATGTCACATCGTCATACCCGCCAAACCACAAATTAACTTATCCAAAAATAACACGGGTATACAGCTAAGAGAAACGAATTCCTCCGCCACCAAACGTGAATACGTTTGAACAGATCAACTTACGCGATCCATTGGATATACTCTGTCAGACCTTCGTCCATACAAGTTGTCCTGGGACTGGACAAACCGAAGGCACTATTCAGTATATCCATCTTAGTCGCTGTTATCTAAGACTGATACAACAGCCCTTACATTTTACTCCGTCTTCAATTATCTTTGGCATATATGATTCGCAACGCTTATACCAATACAGAGTGGTTCTTTGGATAATAATCCAACCTTTCTCTCCATATTAACAACGTTAAAATGGTCAAAACTTCGATAGTCTGTGATTTAGCCATCAAAGAAAAACAAGTGTGCAAACAACGATATTATTTCCAGATGGAAATTATATCGGTAAATCATCAACATATATCTACATATATATTCACATTGCCTTATTTTCTATGTTTAGAAAATATATGTTATTAACACTGGGAAACGTTTCCATCTGCTTATTTACAAATCACTACTCTTCCCCAACTATCAGTCCCTGACTGTAAACTAGTATGAGAACCATCCCTTAAGTATAAATCCCGAAGGCCGAAACCAACATCAGATAGGCACTTAGAAAACCATTCAATTTACTAATCTCTACTAAGTTCTAATTTTACTTAACTCTATTTGATTAACTCTGATTTATTAACTCAAACTGGTTAATTCTAACCGATCAACTCTAACTGGTCAACCTTAATTAATCAACTCTAACTGGTTTTACTTGGTTTGACTAACTCAATTTATTAACTCGACTGACTAATTCAACTCGATTAACCTAACTTGATTTACTTATCTCGATTAACTGAACTAATCACTTTGATTAACTCGACTAATTCACTTTGGTTAACTTAACCAATTCACTTAACTAATTCACTTAGTTTAACTTAACTAATTCACTTAACTCCGGTCGAATAAACTATATTCGATAACTCCTCTAACTCTATCCTAATAAACTATATTCGATTAACTCATTTACTCTATTCGAATAAACTATATTCGATTAACTCCTTTTCTCTATTCGAATAAACTATATTCGATTAACTCCTTTGATTTAACTCTAATCGATTAACTCCATCGAATAAACTATATTCGTTAACTCCATCGATTTAACTAATATTCTATAACTCACTTCGATTAACTAATAATCGATAACTCCTTTGAATAAACTATATTCGATAATCTCCTCTCGAATAAACGATATTCGATAATCTTCCCTTTCGATTTAACAAATCGATAACTCCTTTTCGAATAACTAAATTCTATAACTCCTTTGTGTTTAACTCTTTTCGAATAACTAATTCGAATCACTCTTATTTATTTAACTCTATTCGAATAACTAATTCGATTAACTCTAACTGGTTAACTCTAACTGATTAACTCTAACTGGTTAACTCTAATAGATTAACTCTCACTCTAATCGATTAACTCTAACTGAGTAACTCTAACTCGATCAACTCGACTTGATTAAGTCGACTTACTTAATTCAACTGGTTAACTTGACTTACTTAACTCACTGGTTAACTTGACTTACTTAACTCACTGGTTAACTTGACTTGCTTAACTCACTGGTTAACTTGACTTGCTTAACTCACTGGTTAACTTGACTTACTTAACTCACCGGTTAACTTGACTTACTTAACCCAACTGGTTAACTCTATTGAACTGGTTTACTCTACTGAACTAGTTAACTCTATTCAACTAACTCGACTCAACTAACCCCTTTCGAATAGCATATTCGTTTTACTAACTTTCGAATACCATATTCGATTTACTCCCTTCGAATACCATATTCGATTTAACTCCTTTCGAATACCATATTCGATTTACTTTATTTACTTTATAAAGATTTCCTTTTTAACAACGTTTTATTCATTTGAAAAGATTTACTTTTAAATAACGGTTCTACACTTTAAAAATGATTTCCTTTTTATAACGTTTCCTTTTCAATTCTATTTGTAAATAGTGTACAAATATTTCCTTTTCAAATTTATTCTTGAAATATTCTAACTCCTTAAATTCTCTGAAAAATTTGCCATTACCTCCTTTGTAACGGGAGCATCGGGAAAATCCCCAAACCCGCCACACAGGCCTTTCCATTCAAAAAGAAAATGGTTTGTAATTATTTCCTTTTTGAATATCTCCTATTTATAAATATTACAATTTATAAACATTTCTTATTTATAAATATTCCACTTTATAAATATCTCTTATTTATAAATATCCCATTTTATAAATATTCTATTTTCAATATCACTTTGAAAATCCCCTTATCAACATTTCGGTATGTTATGGTATTCAATCATATCAAATCACGATGTTCAATATCGCCCAAGCACATATAATCGCCCACAGATTTTATATCACATCATATAACAATATATGAAAAATAAAAAAATAACTGTTGAGGAATCCAATCGGATTCCTCCAACCTGTCTCCCTGCATCCACAGATGTTACACAATATGATTATCATCACTTTCAGTTCAATATAAATTATTCTGATAGCAGAATCAATATATAAATATTTAACGGTTTATATATATAATTACATATATATATATATATATATAATTTTCACTAACTGACTAGCAGTTCAATCAATCAACCAACACACAACAATCAACAGATGATTAACAGTTCTAAAAATACATTATAAAAATATAACAGTTAAGATTTGGTGATTTTTACTCACATTGGACTGTTATCGTTAAAAACGATTAACTGTCTTTGATTCAGACGGACAATTTATTTTGCCATAAATTGTAGCGAGCTCAGACGGACTTCCAGTCAGTCTCATTTTATAGTGTCTGTCCATACGGTCCCAACGCAACTTATAGTTCTCGATTCGACCTCGTATGGATGAGATATCACAATTACAATTTTATATACTTATTTGAATTTAAATAAAAGTTAGATTTTATTTCAAACGGGTTTAACCTTAAATTTTGGGCCCGACATCCACATCCAAAAAGCCCACTACGTAAATATCTTTCTTCCCAAATGTTTTACCGTGGTCTGCTCCTCTTCATTTCCCCATTTCCAAAGCATACGAAGCTTCCATCTCATCTCTCCTTCACAAACATTCAAACCGATCTCACCATCAAGTCTCCCTTCGAATCCTCTTACTGCCTATACTGCTGTGATCGAACTCGACACTCTCCCCCAACTTCCGTGTTACATAACTCACGCATGGAGTCAGTAAGGAGATCGACACCCTTTATGCTCGAAACCTCCCAAACTTCGCGAGCAGACACCCTTCATCCAACCAAGTTCAAAACCCGCTTCAAATTCACACTCGAAGTACCCCAAATCCCCGAACCAATGAACCCTAGGACGCCGTGACCATTTTCAGATCTGGAAAAATAGCGTCGAGCTGAAGGATTTTGACACCAGTGGGAAGCTATTTGCTTGAGGAATCCATGTATATACATAGTGTAATTTATAGAGATTTATTTTGATTTTCTAATGATTTTCATTTCTGCGTTTTGTGTTTGAAGTGGCGGCTACATATTTTGATCTAGAGATGAACACATTTTAGGTCTTAAGGGAGACGCTAACGAGGGTATTTATAGGATTTTACTTTTTAGATATTTTCTTGACATATATGTTTGCAATTCCTTTGTACGTGCAGCTCCTTAGAGACTAAGGTATTCATATATTTATTATATTATTAGTTATACACATAGCGCATCTTCATTGTTTCATTTTCTTTAGTTCAATAGAGCATTGCTTTATCGTTAAGTTATTTATACACATGCGCTTTTACATATAGTTATGAAGTATATAAATCAAAAGACAAAAACAACTACAAACACGTATATATTGTATTTTGTAAGGGTACCCCGTTATCTAAAGTTCCTTTCACATGTGAATCCCTATGGACTGAAATAACCATACCGTTGTATTCAGTAAGGTGCCACGATCCCAGAAATATAATAATATCGGTAGATTAACTCATATTTTGAAACCTCAAAATGTTGATTAGAGGGTGCAAAATACTCCAAATAAAAAGTCGCTTATTAAATTAATTAAAAATTACCGTAAATTTCTATAAATTAAATTACCACTACTTCCCAAAAGAACCTTGTCTACATTCAAACCCGATCTCTAGTTATATCGAATAAACCGATACGGTCGATAAATGATTCTATAGCGACTATTTCAAAATTTGATTTGGACGTGAATCAAAATCTACCCGACGAAATCCCGATTTCTCTCTTCCACTAGAAAGATATACTCCACCAGCTCCAAACGTTTCTTGTTTCACAGAAATCCGGCTTAAAACGAATCCTGTACATTCAGTTGAAGTTCGAATCGCCAAATAGCGAACTACCGCGCCATTTCAAGCTCTATTTTAATTATATTATAATTATACGTTCAAACTGACGTCGATTGAATATATTCGTCAATATACTTCAACTCTAAGCTGAATTAAATCTCGGGGATGACCCCGTTCACAGAATATTGTGATTCCCAATATTTTTGATTATTTCTGAATTAAATATATTATTTAATTATTTAATTTAATTAAATATTCACTATATTTTTAATTAACGATGATTTAATTCCCTAAATCACTATATATATATAATTAAATAAATTAATTATATACTTCCGGAAATGCGGGTCATTACAAATTCACCCCCAGTCAGTTCCATCATGTAGCCGCCGTCCATACGATCCCAACGGATCTTGTTTCGTCGAATTCTAATTGCGTATGAAGAAGTTATTGTTTTTTGTACAAGCTTTCAACAAAAATCAATGTAATTAACACTTAATAATTTAATTAATTAAAAACTTATTAACCTATTTACCCAGTTTTTACTTGTAACCCACTTTCTCCTTCATCGTTCCTACGTTCCAACCCGTGCTTCAAAAGCCATTGCTGAAAACATCTGCCAAACTTATAATGTTACAAGTTTGATATATTTAAACGCTTATTACCATTAACTAATTATAAAGTTAAAACTCTTAATTACTTACCAACTCCTTAAACACATCATTACCGCCCAACTGTTACTGCTCATTCCTCCTTCTCCTGTTCACAATACGCTAGACCCAGATCTTCCTCAAACTTCAACGATTTTCTTCCCCATTAGAAACTCCTCCTTCCCAACAAAAATGATGAAACCCGCACACTACACTCTAAATCATTTTTAATTCACCTTAACTAACTTTAAATAACTTCCGAACCTCTCCCTCATCATCTTCCCGGTAACCATCGAGCTCCTGTAACCACCCCAACGACACAACTTTCAACTCCTCTTACCTCCATCACCAATCGACAAAAGTCCAAATCGATCACACCACAAAACTTTTCTCGGAAATCACTTCATCTTCATCACAAATTCACGAAGCTCCCACCCATCATGATCCTTGCGACAGATTTCAAGGAACCCACTGTACCTGTAAACGATCGACATATTTTAACCCCAAAAATCCTCAAAATTCGTATAACTTTGCGGTTTTTGATCCTTAATCCAAAAATGATATCAAAAATGTGAATCAAAGCTTACAATATTTGGATTCTTAAACCCTAGGACCACAGGGTAGTTTTCTTCGAACCCAGATCAGTTGTCGGACAGTATAAGATGGACATAGAATTGGAGAGAATCCCTTTCTGAATCCAACTATATACATATTTTGAATTATAACATCTTATTTGAATTACTGTGGATTTTAGCATTTGGATTTCTTCATTTTGTTTTTGCTGTGAAGAATAGATGGCGGGTATATTTGTTTTGACCAAAGAAATGATAATCTAGGTTTAGGGTGTGATATTTATTGGATACGGTTGCTTAGAATGTAAGCTAGGTAATTTAAATATAAATTTATATTTGATAATTAGTTCAATTTATCATTTAAAATTTCCTGTGATCACATACAATATCCAAAAATCATGAAAATGGACATACTGCTAGAGTTTGACATTACGGACCCAACGAAACTGGTTTCATCGAATTCCGACTTTGGTTGCTCACCCAGCGTATTTTTAAAGTCAAATTATAGACTATTTTCACCTTAAAATTCCGTATGGCCACATACGAACTCCAAAAATCAAGAAAATTGAAATCTAACAATAATTTAATATTCTGAATCAAACAAAATTAGTTTCGTCGAAAACGGAGTTCGTTTGCAAAATTGGTTATTTTTAAAGCTCTAAAAAAACCAATTTAAATATAAATATATTTAAAAAAAAATTAAATTAAATATTTATAAATAAATATTATTTCATGTATTCACACAAAATATTACCCAGCTCCAAAATAAATATATCAGAATTTATTACTCGATATTTCAAAGTTCCAAGTTATATCGATATTCGATTATTAAATTCCTTTTATAATATAAATAAATCGTTATAAATTATAAAGGAATTCCATAGAGACTATTTTAAAATTTGATTTGGATATAACTCACAATCTACACGATGAAATCTCGATTTTTCTCTTCCATTAGAAAAATAAACTTCACCAGCTCCAAACGTTTCTTGTTTCACATAAATCCGACTTAAAACGGATTCTGTATACTCGTTTAAATTTCGAATCACCAAATTATGAATTGCCACGCCATTTCGAGCTCGATTATAATTTGAATATAAATTATACGTTCAACTGACATTTATAAATAGATTCGTTATTATAATTCAATTCTAAACTGAACTAAATATTTTATATGATCCAATTCACACAATATTGTGAATTCCACAATTTCCGACTATTTCGAAAATAAAATATATTGTTCTATTATTTATATTAATTAAATATTCAATATTATTTAATTTTGGTTATTTTAAATTAACAAACCATTATTTAAATAATTAAATAAATTATTTATAATACCATAAAAATACGGGTCGTTACAACTATGATAGAATACTCGAGGGAGGACCTTATTTTTTTAACAGGAAGCTAATAATGATGAAACGATGGTCCTAAGGCATGAAACTTGACAAACAATTTTTGAATTAAGTTCCAATTTGGTTTAGACTTCCTAGTTTGCCTTTAGAGTATTGGACAATAGAGGCAATAAGTAGAATCACATCTGTTATTGGCCATTTAATTAAGCATGATAAAGTGACTAAGGGAATTCAAAAAATAGCGTTTGCCAGAGTTCTTATTGAAATTTCCATCTTGTCTTCCTTTCCTAGCTAGATTCCAATTTTAATTGAGGATGACCAGCTAATCATGCAAGTTGTTGAATATGAATAAAGGCCTTCGGTGTGTTCGAACTGTAATAATTTTGGACACATAAATAGTATTTGTAAATTTGCAAAAAGATATAAGTTTCAATTAAATGGGTTTTTGAAAAGTTAATGGGTTTGTAGCATTTTTCCCTACCTTAGTAATTTCGGGGACGAAATTCTTTTGAGGGGAAGGGATGTAACGACCAGAATTTTTAGTTGTTTAGTTTTGAACATTTAAAATTGGTTTAAATGTTGAACTAGAAATATAAATGGATTTTTATATAGAGTTTATCGATTTAATAAAGCGGAATATGATTTAATTTCGAATATATCGAATTATCGTAAGATGAAATGAGAAATAATTGAATTCTAAGTTAAAAATGAATCAAAATGATTCTAACGGTTAGTAAAACTATGTTTGAATATATACAATAATTATAATTTATTAATGAATTGTATTTATTTCAGCAATTCATATTTTATCGATTTAGTTTAGAATGTTGAAATAGTCGTTTTTCAAACGATCTCATATTTCAACGAAACTAATTTTATTAAATCCGTAATGGTCAATTATTGTGAGGTTTCAAGTTTTGAGTCAATTGGAGTTGTTATACGAGCATAGCACAATTTAAGCGCGTATCAATTTACCATTTGAAATTAAAATAGCATTTTTACAAACAGTCTTGGAGTTCGACGAAATTAGTTTCATCTAGTCTGAAATATTGAATTATAGCAGGGTGTAAGTTTTCATAGAGATCGAAAATTTTACGTGATGGTGTGAATTGTAAACATGAAACGATAATAATAAATAAATATAATAATATAATATCTCTCTTAATATTAGCATATCTTTATACAATGGCAAAATCTTTGAAAAATCGGCCGAAACTTTGAAATTTCAACATATTATCTTTTCATATATTAGATAGGATTTCAGTCATATTTCGTTCGATGTCTTCCCTGTGGATGGAAAGCGAATTTTCCATTAAAAGAAATCTATTGCTTCATTTTTTTCAAATCAACATCCTTTTTTTATCTCCATCAAATCAAAGCCGACACCCCTCCATTGTTCGTTCCTCACCAGCAAAAGGCGGGAAAACATGGCTTTTGAAATAAAATAAAATCCATAAAAAATCCTTAAAAATACAATACTATGAGCTTGGATTAAGTAGTACTTCGATCGTGTATGCTTTTTAAGGGGTGCGACGCGAATTCCAGAGAGCAGAAGTGAACTTGGGTGAACTTGCGATTTGAATTATGAGGCTGGAGTTGATTTGGAGTGGGGATTAGAGCTTAGATTGTGGTCTGCATCAATGGAGTGAAGGAGAAAGGTTGTGGCAGCCTTCGGTTAATCGCATCAATCACTGTTGCAACACATGTCGCAATTTCAAGAGGTTTGCACGAGCTTCAACGAAGTGAGAAGAAAATAAGGAGAGTGACAAGGAGTTTGATTGAAGCAGTTCCATGAACTTCGGGATCGGACAGGAATAGGTGGAAGGGGAGCATCAACAATGTATCGTTTAGCAGGGAGTTGGGTTGGAGCTTCGTTCTGTAAAAGGTGATGTGGGAAAATAATTTGTGATAGATTATTGTGTATTTTGGATGCTTGAATAACATTGTACATATATTGGTATTTAAATACCATAATACACACACACACACACACACACACACACACACATATATATATATATTCAAATGGAAAAAAGTGAGAATTTGAGATATATAAAAGAATTTAAAAAGGAAATTTATTTTCCAAATAGAATTTGATTCTCAAAAAGACTTGAAGTAAAAAGTTGTTCTAATAAATAAAACAAGGAGTTTAATTTGTAAACGATGTTTATAAATGATGTGAAATAATTATCATTTGATAGTTTGGGAATATAAATTGAAGTGTGAAATTTAAAAAGGAATTGAAATTGATTCAAAAGGAAGCGATGAATTTTATTTTGAAGTTCAAAATGTAAATGGAATAAAAATAAATCCAGAAGTTTATAACTGGAAATCGACTATGCCGAATTATATAAAAATGATTTATTTTCAAAAAGGATATTTGAATTTTATTTAGTAGAAACTATATTTTAAAAGTTAAATATTTTATAAGCTAGTGCTTTAGTATTTTATGATAAGGAAATAAATCTATGTTTTTATAAATTAATTTTGTAATAACATAATATTATCTTAAATTGGAATTATTAAATGAGAAAGGTTTGTAGAAATCAAATAAAAGGTGTTTTTTCTTTAATATTATAAAATTTAGATCTTTAGAAATGCTTTTAAAGAGAACTATTGAATATTTTAAATAGAATGGTAGATATAATAAAGCAAATAGCTTTTATAATTGAAGTATACTAGTATAAATAAACTTACAATTGGAATTTGATTAGTAGAATCATATTAATTTTTGAAGCATTATTTTATAGCTGAATTTGAAGTCAATTTAGAATTATAAACCTAATTACAGATGATTTGGGCCTTAGTCGGAATTTGACAGACAACGAACTTATAATGGAATTTGACAAGTAAATGAATTTTATAAATAGAAGTTTATAAAATTAAATGAATTGGTAACATTCTTAGAAATGCTAAAATGGTTTGCTTTGACAGCGAAGTATGGATTTTATAAGCAAAGGGTATTTATGGGAAATAAACTTATAAATTTTGTTAACCATGCCAAAAATGGAAATTCCGATTATTAAAAGGATTTTAGAATAGGAATTTACAAAATATTAAGTGGGTTCTAAACAAGGGTTTATAAATGTGAAATCATATTTATTTTGATTTTAGGATATTAAAAAGTGAAACGTATACATGTTTTAAAAATGGGAATTTGGTAGTCGATATTTCTGAAATGATATTTCAAAATGAATTGTAATTTTTTTGTAAAGTAATTTGAATGAATTAGTATCAGAAACATAGACTTCAACCTTTATTGATTTAATAAACGTTTTTCCATAAATAATAGGAAAGCATGGACTATAAAACCATTATTATAGTAAATGATTTCCAAAAAGGAAACGGTTTAAGCTGAATATGAGATTTTAACATATAGACTATATATGACGTTGATTATTCGAGGTATTTAATCTTTGACCATTTTGAAGTTACGAATGTTATTCAATCAAGGACTGAGAGGTAATTATACCCCATCTTGATTTATTTCATTATTAACTAATAAATAGAAAGGATTCAGTATCGAAGATCAATATTAAAATTTAATTAGTTAAATATACTGTATTTTGGGTTGTCGTAACGACGTTTTACGCAAAATTCGTTTTAACCTAAGTATGGTTTGGGAATGTAATAATGAATATTTTATAAATGTAGAAAATGAATGATTTTGTGAAAGAGATAAGTAAATGAAAAAAATTCCAAACGTAACAAAAATTATTTTCCAAGTATAGGAAATGAAGATTTTATGAAACACGGAAATGTATTCCAAGTATCGTGAGGGAAAACGTGATTTCGTAAAATATCCCAACAGAGATATTTTGAGTAAAATGTATGGTAAAGGATTTAATTAAATAAATATTTATTTAAAAGTGGCTCAATGTTGTTTGGTTTAATGTTGGAATGAAATTTTGGTTGAGTGTTTGTTCTTTGATAGTTAAATAACCGACTATCGAAATGTTGACCACTTTAATATTATCGTTGTCAATATGGAGAGACCAGAATCAGATTTATTATCTAAAAACAAATTTGTATAGGCGTAAGAGTTGTGAATTGATTTATTGAAGATAATTGAAGAACGGAGTAAATTGCAGGAGCTATTTCTGTTAATTCTAGGTAGAAATTGCCTAAGATGGAATAATAGGAAATAGTGCCTTCGGTTTCGTTCAGTTCCAGAATGAACTTGTATGGACGAATGTCTGATAGTGTATTTCTAATAACCATATAGGTTGATTTTTACGAATATACAGAGTATGGTAGTAGAGAAGGTAACTTCTTTTAGCTTAACACCTAGAGTATATTTATGTAAGTCAATTAGTAATTGAAGGATCTGACAATGTGGCATTCAAAGTTGAATGTAATGTCTGAAAAGGTAATCGTTGCCTCATACCTCATCAACTGGGAAATGAATGAAGTCGGACAAGCACCAAGGCTATGTGGGTCATACCCGTTAGTGTATAACAGCACCTAATCTAGAGACATCGATTTTCCCTTTTGTATGGTTTGGAATGAGTACGGTTGGATGGCCAACAACCGTGGTGATGATATATTTGGTACACTCAAGCTGAATGAGTGGTCGGTTCTATATGGCCGGGTTGCAAGATGTTCTTGTTGAACCGCATTGTTTTATCTCTAGAGAACACTGATCGGAAGGTGGTTCCAATCCTAGTCATGTTGGAAATCCAAACTCTATTATGAGCCTTATGGTTTTAGATGTAAACCAATTATATCGAAATGTGTGATGCAAGCATTTCGGCTACATTCCTATCTTATTTGTGAATTGATAGACATTATTATAATATCACTAATTTTATAATAAAAAGTGACTTAGGTATCGTAAGGTAAAAAAACATGACATGTTACGTGTTGTCATGTCTTATGAGATTACCATTCTTTTAAAAGGGTTTTCTAAAGTTAGGCAAGTTTTTTGGAGTTTACTCACACTAGTCCCACGAATAACACAGATTTTTATTTTGTTTTATTTTCCATAAAACTTTTTGATGCCTAAATTTGTACAGGGTATCAAGTAGTTCAGATTCTTATGGATGCACTTAGAGGAGCTTGGACCAGGAGGCTTCGCTATTAGTTATCTAGTGTTTATTTCTGTTGTATCAAAAAAATATTGCACTACAATGATCGGTATGTATATACAGTTGCAGTTCTATATTCTAAAAAAAAAGTTGCTATATATTATATTTTATTCCACTGCGATTGTGACATTTTGTGTATTTTTTCTATCTTCTTTTATATTTTTTCTTCCTTACCTCTAAAGATTCATACTTTCATACAATTTAGTTGGACGTGTGTTGCATTTAGTCGACTCAAAGGGTACGGATTTGCGGGCATTTACATTATAGATAAAATATGAGTATATATGTGAATATTAAATTTATGCACATAACCAATCTTTATTGTGATAACAACATTGACTATCTCACCAAACTAATTAAGCAATAATGTGTGAAGCGACCCGAACTTCCCCGGTCTCCGAAGAGATGAGAAAGAATGAATTACTGTGAGGACAAGACAAATCAGAACGCAGACGGAGGAACATTTCATTGCTGTTACAACAATTCCATCAGATACAAGGATATACAGAGTATAAATGAATAATTTACATTCGATAAATATCAGAGATTACAATAAATTACATATCAGCGGAAAATAATACAAAGCACAACTGAAGGTGATATACGGATACAGAGCTTTCCGGATATCATTCCAGCTGTAAACCAGGATCCTGTGAATATAAATCTGCAAAACCAAAACTACTAGCTGCCCGTGCGGAAAATAGGGGCACCTAGAGTTTAGGTTAAAACAATAAACTCCATGTCATTCATGTGACTGGTGTGAGAACTAAAACAGTTATTAATATTGGTTTTAAAGTTTGGTAAATCAAGGGACCACGCCGTATAACACGGAACGGGTTTCCTCCCAAGAATACCAGTGCATAGAACAAACAGCGCAATGCTAAATAAAGAAAAATGAAGCTGTTATAAGACCCAGGTCCCATCACACAATGCAACGCAAGCCAGAGGATAGGGTTTTCCCTTATAACAGCCAAAGCATGCTTGATACGTTTAAAACACATTATTTGATACTATTATGGGTGTATAGTGTCAAAACAATTTCAATCATAAATATCAATCATAGGCGGCACAGCTACCATCTACTATGTCGCCATACTAGTTCAACAATTAAAACCGCAATATCATGTATTGGAAATTGGATTCCGTCATGAGTCGAGGCAAGGGGCAAGTTCCTCTCCGCGTTCGAGACAATCTAGCAAATGTCTCAGGACTACACACTCTGGGCAATCCTGGATCTTCAGGGCCGGTCCTCACTTATGTTAGAGGATTGGCAATTCCTGAACACACGTTTCCCGGTCCTTACAAACCTAAAATCGAGGCACCTCATCCAACAACCACAAAGGTGAAAAGTATATAAATGTCAGGGCTGGTAAGTCACTGACACCACCAAAGCTAGAAAGAAACATCATGCTCTCCCTGCAGTCCGTATCCCTTTTTGACTCATACCGAGGTGTGAGGCTCGCGAATTCATGTTATACACAAAGCTGCCACGTAGGCTGTGCTTTGATCATCAACCACAAGACTTTGCTTTTCAACAGAAGCCTTGATCAATGCAACTCAGCGTGCCACACAGGCAATTCATGCCATGCGATTGATATCTATCAATATATAACCTCTAAGCTCGTACGTCTCAGAGAAGGGCGTTAAGCAAGAGAATAAATTCTCCGCCGCCAAACCGATATATATTTAACAGAAATCAATCAACACAGAATAAAATCCAATGTCAGACACACAATCCATTTACAAGTTCGTTCTGGGTCTGAACGAAACCAAAGGTACTTTTCTCGCATATCCATTGATCTCCAGGTACGTCTGGACGACCACCAACTATTTCCATCCTCTAGGGTGTACAGCCCAATCAGGATCGTCAGTAATTATCCAAACGATGTGAAGACTTCCGGTCTTCAACCACTGTCTTCATCTTCGACTTATCGTCGAATCGGTTATTCAGAATGGGTATAAACCCGGACTTTCCGAACAACCCGCGTATATTAAAAACAAATGTTATACGAACACAACATACGCCTCATTCCAATTCATATTCTTAGGGAAAGGTTCCCATTAATTTTATCCAAGATAAATTCTTTAAAATTTATCCTTTAATCTTCCTTTGGATGTCATTTCAAACCAACTTATGGTTTCCCAAACTAGTCGAGATTAGCGAACCACACCGAAGTAATTATTTATTTTATTTCCCAATCCCAACCTATTCATCCCATGAAGAAAACTGGTAATACTCCATATCTAACACCACGGTGTTATCGGTAAAATTAATTACCATTTCACGTTCAAATCTAATTAAAGATTTGACTATAGCTTGGAGCAAAACTGGTGATACTCCATTCTCGCTCATTTTCCAAATTTGGTAATTTAAATTATCAATTCACATTTCAATCTAATTGCAGATTCATTAAAAACTCCTTTTACTGGGTTAAAGGACTAATGTCATTTAAAACACAGTTCACGACAAACCCAAATCATATTCTATCTATTATCGGGTTAAAGAACTAGTGTTTTTTAAAACACCATTCACGATAAACCCACAAATGAATTTTAATTCAATTCCAATCAAATATATTAGAAATTCCGATTTTTCAAAACCACTTTTTAAATCCAATTTATTTATTTAAAAATAGTTGGGTTTTAAATTTAGTTCAAAACTAGTTCATTTCGATAAAAATCTATTTTTATCTTTTCAAATATGGAGTTTTTCATCCCAATTTTTCCCAAATCATTTCTTATGATTTTACACAAATTATTGCTATTTTTAATAATTTTATCAAGGCCCGTACAGTCGATTTCCAACAATGGCCATCGAACTGCACTTACAACGACCTTTTCCAAATTTGATTTGGACGTATCTCCAAACCCAACCGTTAGATTTCAAATTTCTAACATTCGTTGGAAAGCTCTTTTCGATACGAACCCAACGGTTCTAGTTTTAGGAAAATCCGACGGTCGGATCTCCCGTAATGTCCGTTCGAAGTTAATGGTCGAAATTCACGAACGGCCGCGGCGCGGCGCGTTCTATTCAGGCCATTATATTATATATATAATATATATATAATATATATTTAGTCGATTCCTATTTAAAACGAACTTTATAAATAGTTTTGAATTCGTTTCAAAAACAATTTCAACTTCCATTTCGATTCAAATCAAAATTGAATTTCTCCTTATAAATTCGTTTTAAAATTCATTTCTATTCAATTCAAATTTCAATTCAATTTGAATTCATTTCAATT
Organism: Allium sativum; assembly: GCA_030737875.1. Classification (NCBI taxonomy): domain Eukaryota; kingdom Viridiplantae; phylum Streptophyta; class Magnoliopsida; order Asparagales; family Amaryllidaceae; genus Allium; species Allium sativum. The sequence goes on from CM060912.1 coordinate 341,018,742, forward strand.
TGTTTTCGATTCAATTTGAATTCGTTTTTAATTCAATTCGAATTCGTTTTCAATTCAATTCGAATTGGTTTTCAATTCGAATTGGCTTTACATTCAATTCAATTCAAATTGGTTTTCTATTCAATTCAATTCAAATTGGTTTTCCATTCGATTCAATTCAAATTCGTTTTCTATTCGATTCAATTCAAATTCGTTTTCTATTCGATTCAATTCAAATTGGTTTTCTATTCGATTCAATTCAAATTTGTTTTCTATTCGATTCAATTCAAATTGGTTTTCTATTCAGTTCAATTAGAATTTCTTTATCTATTCAATTCAATTTGAATTTCTTTTCTATTCAATTTATAAAAACGAATATAATCGATATAAATATCGTTCGCGTCAAAATAGCGCATCTCTAATCAACACGGCTTTATATATTTCAATAATTCCGTTATTCTATTCAACAAATGAATATTTATTCTTGTCAACACATGACTAATCTCAACGAATGAGTACTGTCCACGTGTGACTATTTTTGTTATTTAATATATTTTATGAAAATTAGGGTATCTATCGTTTGATATTAAATCAGACTCCAACCGTAAATTAGTAAGAGAACGATTCCCTGAATATTAACCCCGAAGGCCGAAACCAACATCAGATCAATATCCAGGAGACCACTCATCTCATCTATTTTCCAGTTAATTTCTAATTTCATATATGATAAGGATGTAAATTTTATTATTAAAATATTTCGTTCAACACATGACTAATCTCAACGGATGAGTACTGTCAACACATGAACCTTCATTTTATAATGATAAGGATATAAATTTTATTATTAAAATCTTTCGTTCAACACATGACTAATCTCAACGGATGAGTACAGTCAACACATGAACCTTCATTTTATAATGATAAGGATATAAATTTTATTATTAAAATCTTTCGTTCAACACATGACTAATCTCAACGGATGAGTACTGTCAACACATGAACCTTTATTTTATAATATTCTTTATCTTCTAAATTGGAATGAGGCCCAGTCAATTACCATATAAAGTTAATTATATGGATTCCATTCAACACATGTATATAATAGCGATGATAAATAATCAACCATCATCCAAAGTATACTACACTGTATAAGCATCAAATATAGATATCTAACGCTTATAACAACCTGTCAATCAATCGATCGACATATTTAATCAATCAGGATGAGTGAACTTCAAATTTCATCCCAACACCCGTGTGGGGTTTCAAATCAACAAACACATATTTTATTTGTGCAGTCGGGCGATGTATAAAATTTATCGTCTCAATCAATGTCATTCAAATAGGTGTACATAAACAAACCGTCCAGTTTGTAAATGAATATTTATTTATTCACATTCACGTTAAAAATTATATTTTTTAACGATCAAATTATTTTATTCAACCTATGAATATTCTATTCAGTTCATTTATTAAATAAAATGATATCTTTATTTTTCTAACTTATTTTAGAAAATTTCGGCGGCATAACGGCGCGATACTAGAAACGGGACGAGGCCTAGCCTTATCCCCGGTCTAGTGAAGGCCCACGCCATTCACACATCAATCAAATCAATTTCATTTCACCAAACAATTAATTCAAACCAAATAATCTAACCAACTACACAACCAAACAATTAAACAAACAAGTCATCCATGGTCTGTGGATGACGGGTGTCGGGTGCTACTAAACACCGTCTGCATCCTAGTATATATATAACTAGAAAAAAAGAGATTGAAGAGTGAGAAATTCTCACCGATAGCTATTCCAACTTCACGCCACTTCTAATGTAGAAGTCTTCGTCATGCTCGCCTTTCGTCACTTTCGTCGCCCGTATTCTCTACATATATAAAAATCAAATTTTTACTTTGCTATTCAATATATAAAAATCGAATTCTTACTTTGTTTTTCAATATATAAAAATCGAATTTTTACTTTGCTACTATATAGATAAAAATTCTATTTTTATCACGCTATTCTCTATATAAAGATTTCGCCTTTTCAAATATAAAGATTTCGCCTTTTCAATTTCATCATTATAGAAATCACATTTTTATTTTGCTACACATATAAAGATGGTATTTCTAATATTCCTATCATGTAAAAGTTATATTTTTAATTCTCTACATAAACAAAAATCATATTTTTACATCTTCTACATAATAAAGATTATATTTTTAATACTTTAAAAATATAAAAATCATATTTTTAATACTTTTAAAAATATAAAAATCATATTTTTTATCGCTTCTTCTATAATGGAAATCTAACTTTTTTCTTCACCTTCTTATATGGAAAAATCTAATTTTTACTTTACTAACTTCTATAGAAAAATCGTATATTTTCTTTATATTAAAAATATGAACTTTCCTTTACAATAAAAATTATATCGTTTTTTACACTACTAAAATATCGTCTTTACAATGATAAAAATATCGTCTTTTAACTGAATAAAAATCATTCCTTTTCTTTGTTAAAAATCAAAACTTTTCCTTTGCAAAAATTATTTCTTTTCCTTTGTAAAAATTATTTCTTTTCCTTTGTAAAAATTAGTTCTTCGTAAAATTAGTTTTTAAATTAAAGAAAAATCAGTTTTTAACCTTAAAAAAATCAGTTTTTAAATAAAATTCGAAATTTAAAACTTACAGTGCATTTCAGAGGGAGGGGGTTCTTTGCGTTCGGTGGAGGGCTGTCGGCGAGGTCAGCGGGAGTGGGGGAGGTTGGGGCAAGGCTCGGAAGGGAGGGTGTGGCGGTTGCGCGGGGGGTGGGGGGGTGGGGGGGGGGCTTCGTCGGAGAAGATAGAGGGAGAGGGGGGCTGTGTCGCGTCGATAGAAGAGGGGGGGTCTGCGAGGCCGAGGTGAAAGGGGGTAGGTTCGGAGGTGGCGCCCCTCCTCTGAGGCGGCGGCGATCAATCAGGGGGGGCGGTGGCGGGTTCCCCCCCCCGTCTTTTTTTTTTTTCTGATTCGTTTTTGAAAAAAAAAAGGGGGGGCAAAGAGAGGATAAAGAGAGGAGAGAGGAAATTAATTTTCAATTAATTTTAAATTCAAAAAGTTGACTTTTACATACGACCTCTAAACGAGGCCCACCGCCTGTCGTCCATAGCTAATTACCCCCATTCCGAACACAATGGGATATGTATCGTAAGCTGATTCGATCGTTTCGATCAGTTTCCGTTAAAATCAACATATAACTCTATATATTGAATTTGAACGCGCATTTCAATTTACCGGGGTCACATACGAACTCTATAAATTCCCGAAAAATATTTTCTAGCTTCGTATTGACGATACGGTCCTAACAAAACTAGTTTCGTCGAATTCTGAGACCGTTAGAAAAATGGCCATTTTCCAGTCGATTAAAATCAACTGAAACTGGTCAAACACGTTTCCCTTTGCCACGCTCACATATTGATTCGAAAAATTGTGAAATTTGGAATTTAGCAATAATTTACATCACGGACCCAACAAAAGTGGTTTCGTCGAAATCCGAGGTCGTTTGCAAAATTTCCATTTTTAAGGGCCTGAATTCCATAACGACTATTCAGAATTTTCAACTGGACATATCTTTTGATTCCCGCTATGAAATCTCGATTTTTCGGATTCGTTGGAAAGATATTCACAAATAGATCCTAATGTTTTTGGTTTCACTAAAATCTGGATTGTTTTGCACCCGGTACATTCAATTGAAGTTTGAAATCGAATTATCGAACTACCGCGCCATTTTCAATTCTATTTATAATTATATATAATTATTTATATTCTAACGACGACGTATATAATATATACGTTCTAATTCTATTCAAAATAAATTTCTCATCGTTATTATTTAAAATAATCTATTTTAAATATTCAAAATTCGCTAAAATTGCCAAAATAAAAATTTTAAACTGGCTCAGATTTTCCGGGTTATTACAATCTCCCCCACTTAAAACTTTTCGTCCCCGAAAAGGAACAAAGTCGGAAGTGGTTTGATTAATCTACTCTACATTCGATCTGGCTTCCATCCTCCAACTCTTCAGTTTCTGAGAATTTTAAAATTTTCAAAAATTTGGCTAACACCCTAAATTTTCGAAAAATTTCGCCATAACCTCCCCTGCACCGGGAGCCACGGGAAAATCCCGAAATTGCCATAAAGGCCTTCCGATCTCAAAAAGAAAAAGAAAAAGCCAAGCGGCTAGCCAATAGGCTCATAAAATCATCATCACCCAAACAAAACAGTAAATTATAGTAAACATGTACCTATTTGTCGGGCAAACAAATTTTATTCTTCGGCTCTAGCCTCCTTGCTATGACCTGTTCAATAGATATACATGCATATGCATGCAAATGCGACCAATTTTCAATACAATTCAATATTTGATGCAATTAGGCTTAATGGTTCAAAATTATCAAACAAATACACAAACAACACAAACATCAATCAATTAGTGGATTAGAGTTTCAAATTCATTACTTGATATATATACAGAAAATCATGTTTTTGATGCCAATTCACAACAATGTGTTCTAACTATATAAGTTTTGGTTCTCACCCAGTCTAATGGAAATATATAGATATCACACCTTCGAAACACGAACATAAGTTCTGATGATGATCGATCAATCATCAGAATCATCTCCGGGTGTCTCGAACGTGATTCTATATCTATCCAGTATATTAAAACTTCGAATATACGTTCATGACGCGTATATGCAAAACCTTTATATAATGGATTGTCCAAATTCAAAATAAATAAATATTCAAATACGAATAAAACGATTTAAATTTTCAAAACAAAATTGTTTTCAATTGAAAAATATACTCTTCACACTCGTTCTAGGATACTACTCCTATCTCTAACGAGTCATTCTAATTGGATATTACTAATCCAATATCTGAAGAATTCTTTCGTATGGTTCTAATGTGTCTTGTTCTCGAGCTCTGTAAACCAAAGCTCTGATACCAAATGAAGCGACACGAACTTCCCCGATCTCCGAAGAGATGAGAAAGAATGAATTACTGTGAGGACAAGACAAATCAGAACGCAGATGGAGGAACATTTCATTGCTATTACAACAATTCCATCAGATACAAGGATATACAGAGTATAAATGAATAAATTACATTTGATAAATATCAGAGATTACAATAAATTACAAATCAGCGGAAAATAATACAAAGCACAACTGAAGGTGATATACGGATACAGAGCTTTCCGGATATCATTCCAGCTGTAAACCAGGATCATGTGAATATAAATCTGCAAAACCAAAACTACTAGCTGCCAGTGCGGAAAATAGGGGCACCCAGAGTTTAGGTTAAAACAATAAACTCCATGTTAGTCATGTGACTGGTGTGAGAACTAAAACATTTATTAATATTGGTTTTAAAGTTAGGTAAATCAAGGGACCACGCCGTACAACACAGAACGGGTTTCCTCCCAAGAATACCAGTGCATAGAACAAACAGCGCAATGCTAAATAAAGAAAAATGAAGCTGTTATAAGACCCAGGTCCCATCAGACAATGCAACGCAAGCCGAAGGATAGGGTTTTCCCTTATAACAGCCAAAGCATGCTTGATACGTTTAAAACACATTATTTGATACTATTATGGGTGTATAGTGTCAAAACAATTTCAATCATAAATATCAATCATAGGCGGCATAGCTACCATCTACTATGTCGCCATACTAGTTCTACAATTAAAACCGCAATATCATGTATTGGAAATTGGATTCCGTCATGAGTCGAGGCAAGGGGCAAGCTCCTCTCCGCGTTCGAGACACTCTAGCAAATGTCTCAGGACTACACACTCTGGGCAGTCCTGGATCTTCAGGGCCGGTCCTCACTTACGTTAGAGGATTGGCAATTCATGAACACACGTTTCCCGGTCCTTACAGACCTAAAATCGAGGCGCCTCATCCAACAACCACAAAGGTGAAAAGTATATAAATGTCAGGGCTGGTAAGTCACTGAGACCACCAAAGCTAGAAAGAAAAGTCGTGCTCTCCCTACAGTCCGTATCCCATTTTTGACTCATACCGAGGTGTGAGGCTCGCGAATTCACGTTATACACAAAGCTGCCACGTAGGCTGTGCTTTGATCATCAACCACAAGACTTTGCTTTTCAACAGAAGCCTTGATCAATGCAACTCAGCGTGCCACACAGGCAATTCATGCCATGCGATTGATATCTATCAATATATAACCTCTAAGCTCGTACGTCTCAGAGAAGGGCGTTAAGCAAGAGAATAAATTCTCCGCCGCCAAACAGATATATATTTAACAGAAATCAATCAACACAGAATAAATTCCAATGTCAGACAAACAATCCATTTGCAAGTTCGTTCTGGGTCTGAACGAAACCGGAGGCACTTTCCTCGCATATCCATCGATCTCCAGGTACGTCTGGACGACCACCAACTATTTCCATCCTCTTGGGTGTACAACCCAATCAGGATTGTCAGTAATTATCCAAACGATGTGAAGACTTCCGGTCTTCAACCACTGTCTTCATCTTCGACTTATCGTCGAATCGGTTATTCAGAATGGGTATAAACCCGGACTTTCCGAACAACCCGCGTATATTAAAAACAAATGTTATACGAACACAACATATGCCTCATTCCAATTCATATTCTCAGGGAAAGGTTCCCATTAATTTTATCAAAGATAAATTCTTTAAAATTTATCCTTTAATCTTCCTTTGGATGTCATTTCAAACCAACTTATGGTTTCCCAAACTAGTCGAGATTAGCGAACCACACCGAAGTAATTATTTATTTTATTTTCCAATCCCAACCTATTCATCCCATGAAGAAAACTGGTAATACTCCATATCTAACACCACGGTGTTATCGGTAAAATTAATTACCATTTCACGTTCAAATCTAATTAAAGATTTGACTATCGCTTGGAGCAAAAATGGTGATACTCCATTCTCTCTCATTTTCCAAATTTGGTAATTTAAATTATCAATTCACATTTCAATCTAATTGCAGATTCATTAAAAACTCCTTTTACTGGGTTAAAGGACTAATGTCATTTAAAACACAGTTCACGACAAACCCAAATCATATTCTATCTATTACTGGGTTAAAGAACTAGTGTTATTTAAAACACCGTTCACGATAAACCCACAAATGAATTTTAATTCAATTCCAATCAAATATATTAAAAATTCCGATTTTTCAAAACCCCTTTTTAAATCCAATTTATTTATTTAAAAATAGTTGGGTTTTAAATTTAGTTCAAAACTAGTTCATTTCGATAAAAATCTATTTTTATCTTTTCAAATATGGAGTTTTTCATCCCAATTTTTCCCAAATAAGTTCTTATGATTTTACACAAATTATTGCTATTTTTAATAATTTTATCAAGGCCCGTACAGTCGATTTCCAACAATGGCCATCGAACTGCACTTACAGCGACCTTTTCCAAATTTGATTTGGACATATCTCCAAATCCAACCGTTAGATTTCAAATTTCTAACATTCGTTAGAAAGCTCTTTTCGATACGAACCTAACGGTTCCGATTTTAGGAAAATCCGACGGTCGGATCTCCCGTAATGTCCGTTCGAAGTTAATGGTCGAAATTAACGAACGGCCGCGGCGCGGCGCGTTCTATTCAGGCCATTATATTATATATATAATATATATTTCGTCGATTCCTATTTAAAACGAACTTTATAAATAGTTTTGAATTCGTTTCAAAAACAATTTCAACTTCCATTTCGATTCAAATCAAAATTGAATTTCTCCTTATAAATTCGTTTTAAAATTCGTTTCTATTCAATTCAACTTTCAATTCAATTTGAATTCATTTCAATTCGTTTTCGATTCAATTCGAATTCGTTTTCAATTCAATTCGAATTGGTTTTCAATTCAATTCGAATTGGTTTTCAATTCAATTCGAATTGGCTTTATATTCAATTCAATTCAAATTGGTTTTCTATTCAATTCAATTAAAATTGGTTTTCCATTCGATTCAATTCAAATTCGTTTTCTATTCGATTCAATTCAAATTCGTTTTCTATTCGATTCAATTCAAATTGGTTTTCTATTCGATTCAATTCAAATTTGTTTTCTATTCGATTCAATTCAAATTGGTTTTCTATTCAGTTCAATTAGAATTTCTTTATCTATTCAATTCAATTTGAATTTCTTTTCTATTCAATTTATAAAAACGAATATAATCGATATAAATATCGTTCGCGTCAAAATAGCGCATCTCTAATCAACACGGCTTTATATATTTCAATAATTCCGTTATTCTATTCAACAAATGAATATTTATTCTTGTCAACACATGACTAATTTCAACGAATGAGTACTGTCCACGTGTGACTATTTTTGTTATTTAATATATTTTATGAAAATTAAGGTATCTATCGTTTGATATTAAATCAGACTCCAACCGTAAATTAGTAAGAGAACGATTCCCTGAATATTAACCCCGAAGGCCGAAACCAACATCAGATCAATATCCAGGAGACCACTCATCTCATCTATATTCCAGTTAATTTCTAATTTCATATATGATAAGGATGTAAATTTTATTATTAAAATATTTCGTTCAACACATGACTAATCTCAACGGATGAGTACTGTCAACACATGAACCTTCATTTTATAATGATAAGGATATAAATTTTATTATTAAAATCTTTCGTTCAACACATGACTAATCTCAACGGATGAGTACTGTCAACACATGAACCTTCATTTTATAATGATAAGGATATAATTTTATTATTAAAATCTTTCGTTCAACACATGACTAATCTTAACGGATGAGTACTGTCAACACATGAACCTTTATTTTATAATATTCTTTATCTTCTAAATTGGAATGAGGCCCAATCAATTACCATATAAAGTTAATTATATGGATTCCATTCAACACATGTATATAATAGCGATGATAAATAATCAACCATCATCCAAAGTGCACTACACTGTATAAGCATCAAATATAGATATCTAACGATTATAACAGCCTGTCAATCAATCGATCGACATATTTAATCAATCAGGATGAGTGAACTTCAAATTTCATCCCAACACCCGTGTGGGGTTTCAAATCAACAAACACAGATTTTATTTGTGCAGTTGGGCGATGTGTAAAATTTATCGTCTCAATCAATGTCATTCAAATAGGTGTACATAAACAAACCGTCCGATTTGTAAATGAATATTTATTTATTCACATTCACGTTAAAAATTATATTTTTAACGATCAAATTATTTTATTCAACCTATGAATATTCTATTCAGTTCATTTATTAAATAAAATGATATCTTTATTTTTCTAACTTATTTTAGAAAATTTCGGCGGCATAACGGCGCGATACTAGAAACGGGACGAGGCCTAGCCTTATCCCCGGTCTAGTGAAGGCCCACGCCATTCACACATCAATCAAATCAATTTCATTTCACCAAACAATTAATTCAAACCAAATATTCTAACCAACTACACAACCAAACAATTAAACAAACGAGTCATCCATGGTCTGTGGATGACGGGTGTCGGGTGCTACTAAACACCGTCTGCATCCTAGTATATATATAACTAGAAAAAAAGAGATTGAAGAGTGAGAAATTCTCACCGATAGCTATTCCAACTTCATGCCACTTCAAATGTAGAAGTCTTCGTCATGCTCGCCTTTCGTCACTTTCGTCGCCCGTATTCTCTACATATGTAAAAATCGAATTTTTACTTCGCTATTCAATATATAAAAATTGAATTCTTACTTTGTTTTTCAATATATAAAAATCAAATTTTTACTTTGCTACTATATAGATAAAAATTCTATTTTTATCCCGCTATTCTCTATATAACGATTTCGCCTTTTCAAATATAAAGATTACGCCTTTTCAATTTCATCATTATAGAAATCACATTTTTATTTTGCTACACATATAAAGATGGTATTTCTAATATTCCTATCATGTAAAAGTTATATTTTTAATTCTCTACATAAACAAAAATCATATTTTTACATCTTCTACATAATAAAGATTATATTTTTAATACTTTAAAAATATAAAAATCATATTTTTAATACTTTTAAAAATATAAAAATCATATTTTTTATCACTACTTCTATAATGGAAATCTAACTTTTTTCTTCACCTTCTTATATGGAAAAATCTAATATTTACTTTACTAACTTCTATAGAAAAATCGTATATTTTCTTTATATTAAAAATATGAACTTTCCTTTACAATAAAAATTATATCGTTTTTTACACTACTAAAATATCGTCTTTACAATGATAAAAATATCGTCTTTTAACTGAATAAAAATCATTCCTTTTCTTTGTTAAAAATCAAAACTTTTCCTTTGCAAAAATTATTTCTTTTCCTTTGTAAAAATTATTTCTTTTCCTTTGTAAAAATTAGTTCTTCGTAAAATTAGTTTTTAAATTAAAGAAAAACAAGTTTTTAACCTTAAAAAATATCAATTTTTAAATAAAATTCGAAATTTAAAACATACAGTGCATTTCAGAGGGAGGGGGTTCTTTGCGTTCGGTGGAGGGCTGTCGGCGAGGTCAGTGGGGTGGGGGAGGTCGGGGCAAGGCTCGGAAGGGGGGGGGGCTTCGTCGGAGAAGATGGAGGGAGAGGGGGGCTGTGTCGCGTCGATCGAAGAGGGGGGTCTGCGAGGCCGAGGTGGAAGGGGGGTGGGTTCAGAGGTGGCGCCCCTCCTCTGAGGCGGCGGCGATCAATCAGGGGGGGCGGCGGCGGGTCCCCCCCGTCTTTCTCTTTCTTTTTTTTATTTTGTTTTTCTGATTCGTTTTTGAAAGAAAAGGGGGGGCAAAGAGTGGAGAGAGGAAATTAATTTTCAATTAGTTTTAAATTCAAAAAGTTGACTTTTACATACGACCTCTAAACGAGGCCCACCGCCTGTCGTCCATAGGTAATTACCCCCATTCCGAACACAATGGGATATGTATCGTAAGCTGATTCGATCGTTTCGATCTGTTTCCGTTAAAATCAACATATAACTCTATATATTGAATTTGAACGCGCATTTCAATTTACCATGGTCACATACGAACTCTATAAATTCCCGAAAAATATTTTCTAGCTTCGTATTGATGATACGGTCCTAACAAAACTAGTTTCGTCGAATTCTGAGACCGTTAGAAAAATGGCCATTTTCCAGTCGATTAAAATCAACTAAAACTGGTCAAACGCGTTTCCCTTTGCCACGCTCACATATTGATTCGACAAATTATGAAATTTGGAATTTAGCAATAATTTAACATCACAGACCCAACAAAAGTGGTTTCGTCGAAATCTAAGGTCGTTTGCAAAATTTCCATTTTTAAGGGCCTGAATTCCATAGCGACTATTCAGAATTTTCAACTGGACATATCTTTTGATTCCCGCTATGAAATCTCGATTTTTCGGATTCGTTGGAAAGATATTCTCAAATAGATCCTAATGTTTTTGGTTTCACTGAAATCCGGATTGTGTTGCACCCGGTACATTCAATTGAAGTTTGAAATCGAATTATCGAACTACCACGCCATTTTCAATTCTATTTATAATTATATATAATTAGTTATATTCTAACGACGACGTATATAATATATACGTTCTAATTCTATTCAAAATAAATTTCTCGTCGTTATTATTTAAAATAATCTATTTTAAATATTTAAAATTCGCTAAAATTGCCAAAATAAAAATTTTAAACTGGCTCAGATTTTCCGGGTTATTACAATGTGATATATATACACACACACACATAGGTGTACATAAGAAATAAATTTTTATAGCATATGTTACACTAGTAATACAATTAAAATATTACCTACAATAAATTCTCTTAAGTCCACGTTGAAACAATGAGTTATGTCCCTTTGAATATTCCTTGATTCGTTAAATTGGTAGTCTAAGATCACTGACCTTCTTCTTGTCAAATAGCTTTAGTTTTAAATTGAATTTGTTTTGAGAACTTTATGATTATATAAGGTATTATTTTCAGTTAGGAAGAAGACGATAAAGGTGACCAACAAATTTTAAGTAAATTAGGGGTTGAGACCACTAAATAAATTAGTTGAATAAAGGAGAAAGTTACCTTGTACTCTTTCTCACTTAATCTTAATCATATATCTCTAAACCATTTTCCTTACTTTTGTTACCCTTATTCCATGCCATAGCAGTTCATCCATCCCTCAAATAATTATGGGCCACTAGCCCATTTAATCTAAAGTAAATAAATATATACATATATATATATATATATATAATTATATTTAGTTTAATCTATTATCAATATCTCATATCGACCAATATATTTATATTTATCATATATATACTAGTGTTATTTCCTCAAATCACATTCAAATATTATAATTAATTTTTTATAAATATTAATTATTTTAATTAATTTATAGCAATTATAAACTAATTAAATTAATTATATGGTCCAACAAGATCTCATTATTTTGGTTGTGTAACTCTTGGATGTAAATTCGGTCAGGATTTAACATCGAATTATTTAAACGTTAACGTTCGCATATCACTTAGAAAGTGGTGTGACAATATAGTAAAATTTATCGCTTACTTAGTTTCGCTAGAATCTCATCTTGGTTATTATGCATTACCCATTTGTGACAGTTATATACAAAAATTCTCTTTGTGAAAACTGCATTACTTTGGACTTATGAAATTTGGTAATAGTCAAAATTTTAGCATTGTTCATATACAAATTTATAGTCCAAATAAAAATTATTTTGTTCAATAATAACATTATTTATCGAACTACGATGACAAAAGATTTTAACTTTGGTTTGACTTGATCAGATTACCATTATATCAACCATATATAATTGAGGAGACGAATCATCTTTGAAATTGTGCATACTTACTAATACCTTCACTCAACCCAACTATAATCCTTGGATGAATGTTGTACCATGATCTAACTATAATCAAACAGAGTTATCATATTGAAGATTGACAATATTTTCAAGTAAAGGTAATTGGTTAAATTAGTTATATCGATATTTTCTATTTAAACTTAGTTTTACCAACCAACAGAATACTACGAGTGAGTGTTATACAGTTATCCAATAATTGTTTCTGCATTATCTATATGTGCTCCCAGTAGTAACGAGTAGTACACTATCCAATATTTGAAAAACATTATATACTCTAGTCTCAACATATACAACAATATTGTATCTCATTGTATAATGAATAGGAACGCTCTTAAAACATTGTATTTTTATAATTATTGTGATACAACACTCATGGTTACAATCATTTTATACTTGCTATCACATGACACATTGTTTATAGATTTTCTATTAAATATGTTTTAATTAACTTTTAATTATTTATAACACATCATATTCTAACTTAAATATTGTTTAAATCAGTAAACTAGGTAGTACCAAAAAATGTCAGATCTAAGCATCACGAATTTATGCCGCTGACCTTTTCTCATGTAACATCCTAGATTTTTGTAGTTAATTATGAATATTTAAATCTGTTTTAAATTTTGATTTGGTAATATAAATAAATTTTATATCGAATTTATTTATCAAAAATGGAGTTCGTAAATATCGGTATGAATTTAGAACATTCAACGGAAATTCTGCTATATATATAGGTACTGGGATGAGGCCCGTGCTCCGCACACAGGAAAATACTCGTATTTACTAGTTGTAAATATTAATTGGAATGCGTACAATTAATTATTGCTATATTTCCAGTTTGGAGCTAAACAGAGTTGTTTTGTTAGTGGACGAATTTTAAGGATGAACCGATAAATAAATTGAATGTAAATTAAGGCCGTTTGTGCAAACAAAGCCCGTCTCCAGCAAAATAAATTTCATTGGGACCGGAGCGCTGAGACGTAACGGTGTATACATTTTTATTTTCGTTTGGAGTTCGTGAATGTCCGTAGGCATATTAAACGTCGAATGTATTAAGCGGTAAACAGTGGTAGATAAAATTTATCCTGTATATATAAATAGATAAAACTTAACGCCTAAGAAATCCTTACCCTAAACGCGGATGCACATGACTAAACTTAATACTGAAGAATTTATAGAACACTGCATACTTTTTGCACATGCAAGTGAAGAGAAGGACAGCCGACCAATGTGGTATTCTTAGCTAGCATGTTCCTTCTCCTATCTTGTAGAGATTTCGCACCTGCACCTACCGATTTATCCCAGTGTATTTTCCCATCAACCCTTCAGCATCGATGACCTAAATCTATCGTTGTAATACTGCTAGCCTAGAACTTGAGCAGTGGTGAAAAGAAAACTCGTGCATACCTACCCTTATTCACTCAAACTATCGCCACCCTAATTCCTGCACATGCACATGCTAACATACACGGTTACCACCACACACACTTGCATTTTCACATCACGAGCAGACCTATGAGATGAAACGTAGCCAAAACACAGCCATCAAATGGTTGTACACAGCCTGCATTGGAAATGACTCTGCATACCTCATTGAAACCCAACCTACACCTTAACTGATGTAGAAATTAACATACACTACCCTGTCTTCTCACTCCATATCGCAGCTACCTGAAGCATTCGCCAACCTGGTGATGGAAAATTAAAGATCACTACACCCTAGTGTTTTTCACATAGACTATAGCTACCTTAGTTTTGATACAGCTACCCTAGGACTTTACATTGATTTTACTTTGTTTCTATTCTCAGCCTTTCACCTTATATATATATATATATATATATATACACACACACACATACATGCCTTGCCTCCATTTGAAATTGCTTTCAGTAAACCCACTTTTCTTCATCACCAATTGAATGGAATCCGTATTTTTTTCTTTTTTTTCTTTCCTAGAATAAAACAAACTGAAAGGCCTCATCACATTAAAATCAAATCTTCGCGAAGTATTAGACTTAGGCGACAGGGAAGAAGCCGAGCTCGTCGTAGCATAGGGGAAATGGCGATGCTCATTCAGGCAGACCCATGGCGGAGAAGAGCAGCGATGCTCTGGGTTATGGTACCGCGTCAAAGACAGTAGAAGGGGAGGGTCGGCGCGTGTGACTTGGTGTGGTCCAATTGAAAGGGGGCTGTAGGTGGTGCTCGAACCGGAGCTTCAATTGGGTGAGGACTTGCGTGACCCGCTGTGAACTGTGCAGGCGGTTTCAGTTCAAAAGAGAAAGGATGGAAAGGAGAAACGCGTGCAAGTGAAAACGATTTTATGTCCCTAATTTTCATTTAATACCCTTAATCTATAATTAAAGTGTTTGATTAAAGTAATGAATGGCCAAGCTTTTGAAACATATAGAACAGAACAAAAAGACAGAAGTAACATAAATATATATATATATACAAGTATTAGGTAAGTTAGTTATTTTTATTATTAATAACGTGGCACTTCTGTGTATACAAACATTTGACTTAAAAATATGCCAATTACTCTTAAGTTGTGCCCATTAAAGTAGTTTAACTCACGTGCCCATTTTTAATAGTACATATATATAATATAACTCAAGGAAACTGGAGCAGTTTTTTTTGTGGAGTTGGTATAAAGCAGCAGGTGGATGAAGAAGTAGTTCACACGGCATATATTAGTATCGATCAATGTTTTAATTAGGGTAATAATTAATTTAAACTAATCCGTAAATTGATTAAATTATAATGGTATTCACATTAAGTTGTAAGGTGCCTAATCATGTTCTAACATGCCAATTATTTATTTAAAGGTAGAACAAATTAAAAATTTAGGTAAGATTTAGTTAATTTACTTTAAAACCGTAATCATATAATTATAATGTATAACTCGCGTCATGTTAACAGGATTTAACAAAACCAGAGACGTTGGGACCATACTGGCAAGTGTAACAGTTTGGGACTGGTTTAGACGCATTTGGATTCAACTGAAACTGACCGTTTTAACGGAAAATCGAATCGAGGTGAGTTCTACTCACTCAGTTTATTTCATTTATATTTTTTTAAACCGGGTTTTTTTTGTGTGTGAAGTGATTGCTATTGATTGATGAATGAATGAATGAATGTTTGCATATAATGAATATTTTTAATATTCATTAATTAATTTAAACGATTGTTTAATTTAATCTAATTAAATTGTTATTTTAACGATGAGATTCCAAACGAGGTAACTTACCTTGTTGGTTACGTTTATAATAATATAAACATATTGAATAAATAATTGGGTGTTTGAATGGACGCTGTAAATTGATTGTTGACTGTTATTAGTTAAATTGTTTATTTTTGTTTACCGTATATTGTCATACTGAATTTGAAGTAACCCACTGTGATGCAGAGAAGGACAGTTAGGAGGGATCCAACCGGATTCCTCAAATATGTTGCTTTTATTTATAATACATCATATGAACTATTTAACCACTATGATTGAATGATCGGTTTATTGCTGATTGTTGAATTCAACATCTGTGTGTTATTAACCAATAGATGATATTGGTTGAGTAATTAGCAACGGTTGGCCTAAAAATACATCATTTTATGAACAGAGATTTACAGTCAGGTAAATCGAAAATAATAATGTTATAAGAATATATTTTATAACCAAAGCGAAATTTTGAAATCAATTTTATATAGAAAATTTTAATAAAGATTATTAAAGGAAATAAATGATTAATTTTTTCTAGTAACTATAAACCAAATTCTTACGTTAATGTGTTTTATAAGCGATGATCAGAAATTAACCAAATGGTTAAGCATTGAATTAATTATTTTAAATAACAATTATTTGCGAGTAATTAATTTAATTAGATTAATAATTAAATTAAAAATAATTATTTGAAGTGATTTAAGAAAAAGACTAATGAAAATAGTTAAAGGATTAACCTTGTTACTAAATTAACTGTTTTAAATCAGGACGGATTATTAAATAAATTATTAATTACTTTTAGAATCGATTATTATTTTAATTATCTAAAAGGGAGATTAACTGTAAATGTTGAGTTAAACAAATTGATTTCTAAATGTTGAATTCGATTATTATTTACTTAATAATAATCAAAGTGTTAAATCTTGAATTGAGTACCTTAAATGGGAATGTGTGAAGTTATAGAACCTTATGTGAAGTTAAGTGAAATGGTAAGCAAATTTATATTTAATATAAACTCTTAGTAAGAAACCTATTGGTCGGATTTTTTTTAATAAAATCCGAATTGGGCAATTGTAAAGACAAGTTATAAATGGATTAAGGATTTTAAGAGTCGAAATCAATTTAAAAAGGAAATTTGAAATCTGAAGGAAGTGAAGGGAATTGAAAAGTTAAAAACGGGGGAAACAAAGATGTTTTAAATAGAGTGAGCGTGATTTTGAAATTGAGAAACAAAGTTTTCTAAACGGAAATAAATGGAGTAAAACTTTTTTTTTAATTGTACAGTAAATAAAAGTGTTAGGAAAATTGTTGGAAAGTGATTTCATTGATAAACTCGTATCTATCCTGAGGATAAGAATGTTGTCGTCTCAAGGTCAGAGAGGTAATTAAAATACCCCGACTTGTAACGACTTCATGATTATCCAAGGATGATATTAGTTTAGCAACGAGAGTAGTTGAGGAGATTAAAATAATATGTCCATAAAGGATATTATAAACTAAATTCGAAAAGTTACATGTCGAATAAATTATTATGGAACTAGTGAATACTCGTGAAATAAGGGGTTAAACTTTTATAAGATTTAAGAGTCTTTAATTAATCTTCGTTAATTATTTTTAATTAAAAGGTCATCTGTTGCTGAGTACTAAACTAGTGGATTCATTTTACTTTTATCGATGTTGGTTATTTATTTTGATAGTTAAATCACCGACTATCAAAATCTGGCCAAATCGATTGTTGGTACGGAAAGACCGGGATGGAATTTATATTCGAAAACCATTCCGACCAGCAAATAAGTAAACATTGATGATGTTTAGAAGCTGATCGAGATGGAGCAATTGAAGACCATGGATCTTCATAAGCAGAAGGATTGCTGTCGAATTTCTCTGACTTGCAACCAAAGTTTTTTTAACGTGGTTCGGTCGTGGTTGAGATTTTACGGATTGCAAGGACTACTCGCTACTGATCCTTTGGATGCAGTAGGATGGTGCCTTCGGTTCATCCTGTTCCTAGATGACTTGTATGGACGAGTGTTTGACAGAGTATTTCCTAAAAACCACGTACGTTGATTTTTACAAATATAATGAGTTGGTGGCAAAGGAGGGCACTTCTTATATACCCAGAGTATATTTGTGAACGTCAATTAGTGATTTGACGTATCTAACGATGTGGCATTCAAAGTGAATGGGAGCTAGATGATCAAAAAGATAATTATAACTTCAAGCCTCATCAACCGGGAAATGACAAAAATCGGGCAGGCAACATGGATATGTAGGTCGCTCCCATTAGGGTGTATAATCACCTATCTAGAGAAATTCCATTTCATTCTTTAATCTATTTCGACGCTTTCCCTTTTTGGGAAACGGTGTGTAGCTCCCAACTGTTGGTGATATACATTCGGTACACTCAAGCGAAATGAGTGGTCGGTCATGTGTGGGCCGGGTTGCAAGACGTTCTTGTTCAACCTAGTGTATTCATCTCTAGAGATACACAATAGGAAGGTGGTTCCATACCTTGTCATGGTCGGAATCCAATCTCCAATAAGCGCCTGTGGTTTTTGATCGTATATTATATATGTGGAGCGTGAGATGCAAGCATTCCGCTAGATTATTATTTATTTGTATGTAGTCACGATTATAATATCAGACAAGATATGATTTCAAAACTGGTTTGGGCTATAGTAAGGTAAAAACCGTCCGTGTTTATGTGTGGGCTGGTCTTACTATTATCTATTTTCTTCCAAAAGGATTTCTGACTTTAAAATCAATATGGATGTTATTTAAACTTATCGAGTTTTTCTCACTCTGGTTCACCAGACTGACCCGTCGTTTGTAATGCTCGGGTTAGCCCGGTTACAGGTTCAGGTTATCGAATACTGTGAAGTCCAAAGACGAGCTGAAGGAGTTCAGACGTATGGTATTATCCAGTATTTATTTCGCTGTGTAATGTATATAAGGACAGGTTGTTATAACTGTCCAGATGTATTGATGTACTCCGATGATTGTAAGTATTCTTCAAGTTTTTATTAAAGATTTATTTCTATATTATATTTAATTCCGCTGCGATGTGAGACTCTGTGTGGTGTTATTTCTTCTTCTTATTATTCTTCTATTCTAATGTTTCTTTCTTTCTTATCTCACCCTCTAAATTATTTCTAATAACTTTCTGGATGTTCGGTACTCGAGTTTGGACACTGGATGTAATTGTGTCGAAAATTCAAGCGTCGAATTTTTCGGTTCGTTACAGTGGTATCAGAGCTATTGGTTTAGTAGTAACCTTGGCTCTGTGGCGTAACTCGATAGAGATGGGTTGATAACACCCTAGATTGAGTTTGAGTGTATACGAGAGAGCGTATTTGTAGATTTTGAATAAAATTATTTTATATTGTGTTGATTAATCAGTTCAAGTATTAAGAAACCATATTGAACTGGCAATTGACATAATATTGTTTAATAAAGAGGGTAAATGAAATAATTTTGCACATATTGTATTTTTATAGAAAAATAAATAATTTTCTATAATATAGTAATATCAGTTGTTTTGGTTGATATGATTGGAATTCAAATTGGATTGTGAAAATCGAATAGATAGTAACAGAAATTAAGAGAATATTAATCGATTGATTTTAACATATGTTGACCTAAGGTACGTAAATGCAAACCAGTAAATATTAATGTTGATTATAATTCCAATGATTTGGTTGTTATTTGGATGTTTTATTGGTTGAAATAAAATTCACCAAACGGGTGAATGGAGAAGTTGAATGAATTGGGAATAAAATTGGTTATGAAATGAGATTGAATTATTTAACCATGGATTGTCATTTGCATTGTGAGTTCAGATAAAGTGCAAATTCCGGATGGCTATGGAATTGATTTGTTTACACGAAATGAGATTACTGATTGGAGATAAAGTGCAGTTAGTCGTTCTGCTTGGAATTAAAATTGAGTTGCCTGACAAATAGGTAAACCTTAATTTATTGATTAGTGATTGATTTATAGCCCTGAGTTGGGTAACCATTTGGATTTTGGTTTTCTTTTGGTGAAGTTCAGGCCCGAAGTAGCAATTGCAGTGGTACCGATCGAACCACGTAGAGTGCGTGCTGGTGAAATTTTTGAAAATTTTAAAGACCACTCCAATGAGTGCTAGTGCATGAAATAAAGTAAACGGTTAAATCATCGCAATGCTTTTTATAAAAATGAAACTATTATAAGACTCAGGTACCATCACAATGTAATGCAATGCTAGTGCATGAAAGCAATTGCAGTGGTATAATTATTTTAAAATAATTGAGTTCATATCATTTTCTTACCTTGTAATTTCGGCGACGAAATTCTTTTAAGGGGGGAAGAATTTAACGTCCCAGATTTTTGTAGTTAATTGTGAATATTTAAATCTGTTTTAAATTTTGATTTGGTAATATAAATGAATTTTATATCGAATTTATTTATCAAAAATAGAGTTCGTAAATATCGTTATGAATTTAGAACGTTCAACGGAAATTCTGCTATATATATATATATATAGGTGCTGGGATGAGGCCCGTGCTCCGCACACAGGAAAATACTCGTATTTACTAGTTGAAAATATTAATTGGAATGCGTACAATTAATTATTGCTATAATTCCAGTTTGGAGCTCAACAGAGTTGTTTTGTCAGTGGACGAATTTTAAGGATGAACCGATAAATAAATTGAACGTAAATTAAGGTCGTTTGTATAAACAAAGCATGTTTCCAACAAAATTAATTTCATTGGGACCGAAGCACTGAGACGTAACGGTATATACATTTTTATTTTCGTTTGGAGTTCATGAATGTCCGTAGGCATATTAAACGTCCAATGTATAAAGCAGTAAACAGTGGTAGATAAAATCTATCCTGTATATATAAACAGATAAAACTTAACGCCTAAGAAATCCTTAACCTAAACGCGGATGCATAGGACTAAACTTAATACTGAAGAATTTACAGAACACTGCATACTTTTTGCACATGCAAGTGAAGAGAAGGACAGCCTACCCATGTGGTATTCTTAGCTAGCATGTTCCTTCACCTATTTTGTAGAGATTTCGCACCTGCACCTACCGATTTATCCCAGTGTATTTTCCCATCAACCCTTCAGCATCAATGTGACGATCCCAAAACCCCGTGCCATGGTGTTAAGGATAATCATTGGAATATAACACATTAATCATCATTAGCAGAGTACAGATAATAGCATAAACAAGAAATAGAATAATACACACAAATATGACAGCGGAATCATATATATATCACCACATCAGAAAGCACAGTGCAGGATACTACTTAGTGCATAATAATACATAATCGGTCAACATCGCCAATGGCGGAATCATAATACATAAAGAGTACATAAACTAAACATCAGTCTACATCGCCTGTGGCGGAATCATAATACATATACAATAATGGCGGAAAAGTCACAATCATCACAATGTAGTCAAGCCTCGCCATAAGCCAAAAGCGCACCTCTACTGCGGTGCCATGCCCAAAATATGTCAGCTACCTATAACTAGGCTGCCCTTGTGAATATAAGGGCACCCGAGTTTGCAAGGTGAAACAAACTACGAGTCAGTCATGGGACTGGTATGAGAAATCTACTTAACTTACTAAACAACAATAATAAGGCAAATCAAAGGACCACGCCACTTTCGCGGAACGGGTTTACTCCAATGAGTGCTAGTGCATGAAATAAAGTAAACGGTTAAATCATCGCAATGCTTTTTATAAAAATGAAACCATCATAAGACTCAGGTCCCATCACACAATGCAACGCAAGCCGGAGGATAGAGTTTTACCTTTAATGGCCAAAAATGCTTCATACGTATAGAACGAAAGTGTTTGATATTATTACTAGTGCATATATGTTTCAAATACAATTTCAATCATAAATATCAGTCATAGACGGCATAAATGACCCATACCACTATGTCGTCATACTAGTAATACAATCACATCCGCAATTTCGTATTGGAAATTGGATTCCATCATGAGTCGAGGCAAGGGGCAAGCTCCTCTCCGTTCGAGACACTCTAGCAAATGTCCCAGGATCGCACACAGCGGTCCTTGGAATCGGCTGGGCCGGTCCTCTCTTACTTTTGAGGATTAGTTATTCCTAAACACACGTTTCCCGGTCCTTATAGACCTATAATCGAGGCGCCTCGCATTCCAGCAACCACATAGGTGAAAAGTATATATAAATGTCAGGGCTGGTAGGTCACTGACACCACCATAGCTAGAAAGAAACGCCGTGCTCTCCCAGTGGTCCTTCTCCCGTTTTTGACTCATACCGAGGTGTGAGGCTCGCGAATCCACGCTATACACAAAGCTACGTCACACAGACCATGCTTTGATCATCTACCATAAGACTTTGCATTGCAACAGAAGCCTTGATCATATGCAACTTAGGCGTGCCACACAGGCAATCCACTCCATGCGACTGATTTCTATCTATATATAACCTCTGAGCTCGTACGTCTCAGAGAAGGGCGTTAAGCAAGAGAATAAATTCTCCTCCGCCAAACATATATATATTTAATAGAGATCAATCAACACAGAACAAAATCCAATGTCAGACACACAGTCCATTTTAAAGTTCGTTTTGGGTTTGTACGAAGCCGGAGGCACCAAATTCCTCGCTTATCCGCACAATCAACAATACGTCCGGACGGCTACTACTTCAGTTCCTTCAAGGTAGCTACTCCAATCATGAGCATCAGTAGTGCCCATCCATCCAATGTGAAGATCGTCGGTCTTCAACCGTCTTCAACTCTTCGACTTCTCATCGTCGATCGATTATTTGAAATGAGAATAAACTCGGCCTTTTCAAATAATCCACGTATATTTAGATTTTCAAATCAATTATTCACATGGTTAAACCACTCAACATTCACATTTCAGTTCTTTAGTATAGTTTTCATGTTAAATCCATTCAACCATCACATATCAAGCAAACCAAGCAAAATCGGTTTATTTCCATTATATATCGTCAATAATATTTTACAATGATATATCACTATTTTTATTTATTTAAAAACGGCCATATTTAATTAAACGACATTTCTGGTCGTGCCGAGGCACTGGCGCTGTTTTTCACTAAATTTGTTTTACACATATTTGGAAATCTAACCATCGGATCTTCACAAATTTTATATCATTAGAAAGATCATTTCAAAACGAATCCAACGGTTTCAGTTTTGGGAAAATCCGACGGTCGGATCTCCCACACTAGTCGTTTGAAATCACGGTGTCAAATTACGAACTACGGCGTCGTTATTCGATTTAATTTATTTATATTCATATATAAATATAATCGATTCTGGCGTTGTTTTTCTTCAGATTTGAATTAAGCATTCCAGACAATCCAACCGTTGGATCTTTACGAAGTTGGTGCCGTTGGAAAGATATTTCCAAGGCGAACCCAACGGTTGCGGTTTCGGGAAAATCCAATGGTCGGATTTCCCGCACTAGTTGTTTGAAATCACGGTTTCAAAACACGAACTGCACGGCCACGATTCGTTTTAATTTTATATATATATATATATAGTTCATTCAACAATTTCAATATCGTTTTCACTTCGAATATTTCACTAACGCCTTAAAATTTTGGAAAATTTCGCCATAACCTCCTTTGTACGGGAGGGGCTAGGAAAATTCAAAAATAGCCACACGGGCGTCTCATCTCAAAAAGAAAAAGAAAAGCCAAGCGGCTAGCCAATAGGCTCATAAAATCATCACCCAAACAAAACAGTAAACATGTACCTATTTGTCGGGCACACAATTTTATTCCTCTTCTCTAGCCTCTTTGCTATAACCTGTTCAATAAATATGCATGTACATATATGCAATTTTCATCACTTATCATTTTCTATTCAATTTCATTTTCGATTCACTTTGGTTTAAAGTCACCATTCATTCTAATGTTGCATACATAGGCAAAAAAATCATTTCATTAGCTAATTAATGAATATTTCAACTCATGCATATTTATTTGAACAAGTGGTTATTTTTAACCTTCATTTCAAAAATGATAATTTTAGCGAACAGAAATATATTTCAACACATGGCTATTTTATTTAGTTCCTATACATGTTAAAAATAATATTCACTTCACAAATATTTATTTTAACGCTCGCATATATTTTTAGCAAATCACATATATGATAAAAATGGTATTTTCATCATCTAAAATATTTATTCAACACATGAATGTTTTTAACACTTTATAGTTTCAATAAAAATGTAATTTTTATTGTTCAATCTTTTATTCAACACATGAACCTTTCCAACACACACACTTCTCAACACATGAGCATTTCCACACATGGATATTTTATATAGTTTGTTCATATAAGAAAGATGAAATTTTTATTGTTGAAACTATTTATATATAAGGCGAATATTTTACATACTTCATGTATATTGTAAAAATGTGATTTTTATTGTTTAAACACTTTATTCATTCACACATGAATTTAATTTTCACACATCACTTCTCAACACATGAGCATTTCCACACATGGATATAGTTTCAACACATGACTTTAGTTTTAACGCATGAAAATAATTTCAACATATGAAAATAATTCTAACACACAAATATTATTCAAAATTTCGGCAGCATGACGGCAGGGTAGTTAAAACCGGCACCGTCCCGAGTATGGCTCCTCGCTCTACCTTAAAACCTCGCGGTTTTTGACAATGGGGATTTCATGCATCTAGTTCGCACGCAGGCGGCATGTTTTATTTTCATTTCCACCATTATTTCCAATTTGTTTCAATCACCAATGGGTATTTTTCAACCACAACCATTCAATATCAACCACAAACAATTATTCAACCATTTGAAATTTTCATCCAATTTTTCACACCAATTCACAACAATAAATATCGTCCATGGTTTGTGGACGAGGGGAGTGTATATATATATATATATATATATATATATATATATATATATATATATATATATATTATTACCATTCAAACACACATATCATTTAAACAATGCATGTATAATTCATACTTCGCTCATACAACTTATACTACGCATGTATATGTGGTATACAACACGTATATAATTTATATTTCGCTTATATAATTTATACATGACATTTTCCATTCAATTTCATTTAATTTATATTTCTCACATTGTTTTTCGGAGTGCTAAAAATCGTAGATGGCTCAGAAAAATTCGCGGTCTCTTCTATGTGGTAGAGAGCCTCCTTGCGGTCACGATGTTTCCTGTTTCATCGAATTTCGTCAACACACTAAAAAGATATGATTTTTCAAATTTCAAATATAACAAAGGTCTCACCTTTCACGATTGTTCAAAACTAGGTATGGATTTATTGCGAAATCCGCTGACCTAGATGATGATCAGGGAGTTGGACGTCAACGAGAGGAGTGAGGCACGTCCAGGGGTAGTGGTCGGAGGCAGTTCGGTGGTCGGATCTGGTCGGGGCAGTGGTGACAAGGGATGACGTTGGAGGAGGTGATTCGGGCGCTAGGGTCGATGATAGGAGGCGTGGTGGGTATTGATTTGAAGAGGGGAGGAAGGGCTTTCGAGATTGGGTAGTGGCGCTGGCTATCGTCGCCTGTGGCGGCGGGATTTTGGCCAAGAAGATCGGAGCACGAGCCGCCGTTAAGAGCAAAAGGGGTATAGGTTTATTTTATTTTAATGAATGGAGAATTTTGATTGGCCTGTGGGTTTTATTAAATTTTAAAATACTGTTTCACCACACGGACACCAATTCAAACCCAACGACTGTCGCCCCTACCTAAATACCCCCATCCCGGACACAATGGGATATGTTTCGTTGGCCAATTCGACTGTTACAGTCGATTATTTTTCAAATTAAAATATAAAACATTTTATATTCAATTTGAAAGTACATTTCAATTTGCCAGAGCCACAAACCGATTCGAAAAATTCCAGAAAAATAAATCTAGCTATGTTTTGACGCTATGGTCCCAACAAAACTAGTTTCATCGAATTCTGAGATCGTTTGAAAAATGGCCATTTTCTGGTCGATCCAATTTAATAGAAATTGACCAAACACATTTTCTTTTGCCACGCTCACATACTAGATTCAAAAATTATGAAATTTGAAACCTAGTAATAGTTTGACATCCTGGACCCAACAAAAGTGGTTTCGTCGAATTCCGAGGTCGTTTGCAAAATGTCTATTTTTAGGGGTTATATATTCTATATAGCGACCTTTCTGAAAATTGATTTGGCCATAACTTTTGATTCCCGCCGTGAAACTTCGATTTTTCAGATTCGTTAGAAAGATATTCATAAACAGATTTGAATATTTTTGGTTTCACTAAAATCCGTTATATTTTCCACCCGGTACAGTCAGTCAAAGTTGGAATTCAAATTTTCAAACTGCCTTACTATTTTAAATTCATTATTTTATTGAAATATTCTATTTCAATTGTTCAAATTGCATTGAAATAACCAATTTAAAAATTTTAAATTGGCTCGTATTTTCCGGGTTGTTACAGTCTCCCCCACTTAAAACTTTTCGTCCCCGAAAAGGAAACAACAGTAAAGTAGGAAACAAAATGTAAATGCAAAGTATTGTGAAGGTACCTTGCACCGGAGTTAGTTAGAGATTTCCACTCTGCATTTGGGGTAAGCTTTCTTAATGCTTTCCTCAGTCTCCCAAGTACAGTCTCTAGGATCACTACTCCACTGCACTTTAACTAAATGAACCTTTTTGCTTCTTAGCTCTTTAGTTTATTTGCCAACAATCTTTAACGGCTCTCTTCTGACTGCTAATTCTGGAGTAATTTCCAAGTCCTGTTGCGCTGCTTCTTCTACAACAAGATCTGGATCATGCACAGGTCTTCTAAGTTGAGATACGTGAAACACATCATGCACTCCAGGTAACCAATCAGGTAATTGAACCCTATAAGTAAGAGTTCCAATTCTTTCAAGTATAGGAAAGGGACCAATAAACCTGGGTGCTAACTTCCCAGTTTTACCGAATCGGATCACTCCTCTCATCGGAGAAACTTTCAAATAAACATGATCACCAACAGCAAATGTCAAATCTCTTCTTCTGGAATCTGCATAACTTTTCTGTCGGCTTTGTGCGGTTTTCAATCGCTTCTTGATGAAATCGACTTTATCAGATGCTTCTCGAATCATATCGGGTCCTAACACAAGTCTGTTGCTAGGTTCTACCCAACATGCCGGAGATCTGCAGGGTCTGCCATATAATGCTTCAGATGGCGACATTCTCAAACTTGCTTGATAGCTATTATTATATGAGAATTCTGCCAAATGCAAGTGATCTTCCCATGACCCTCCAAAATCAATAATGCAAGCCCGTAGTAGATCTTCCAGAATTCTATTCACACGCTCAGTTTGGCCATCAGTCTGAGGGTGATAAGCGGTGCTTAAATTCAATTTTGTTCCCAATTCTGTCTGGAATGCCTCCCAGAATTTGCTAGCAAAAATTGGGTCTCTATCACTGACTATGCTGATGGGAATTCCATGCAGCTTAACAATCTCTTTGAAATATATCTGTGCTAGACTTTGAGCGGTTCTATTGGATCTGACAGGTATGAAATGGGCAGTCTTCGTGAAGCGATCTACGATTACCCAAATACCGTCGTTACCTTTCTTGGTTCGGGGCAAACCATTTATGAAATCCATGGAAATCTGTTCCTATTTCCAACCTGGGACTTCCAACGGTTGCAACAATCCTGCTAGCTTTTGTTGGTCTCTCTTGACTAATTGACAAGTAGGGCATCTGCTAACATATAAAGAAATGTCCCTCTTCATTGCCTTCCACCAGAAAGTGTGTTTGATATCGTTGTACATTTTGCTCACACCGGGATGAATGCAAAGCTTGGATTTATGGCATTCATCTAGCACCTCTCTTTTGAGCTCAGGGATGTCGGGTACACAAATTCTCCCATTTAATCTCAGAACTCCCTCACTATCCACTTGGAAATTAGAGCTTCCGCCTTTATGAATTCTTCTGATCATCTCTTTAACAAAATTGTCGTTTTTCTAGTAGAACAGAGATCTTTTCATTTAATGAAGACGTAACGATAAACTGGCAATGATTTCAGTCTTCATACTGAGCGCATCAGCTACTACGTTAGCCTTTCCCAGCGTATACATAATATCCAGATCATACGCGGCAAGAAATTCTAGCCAACGCTGCTGTCTCAAGTTCAGATCTTTCTGGGTGAACAAATATTTTAATGTTTGATGGTCAATAAATAGTTCGAATTTCTCACCCAATAAGTAATGCCTCCAGATTTTCAAAGCAAAAACGATAGCTAACAACTCAAGATCATGAGTTACATAATTCTTCTCATGCGGTTTCAGCTGGCGGCTTGCATAAGCGACTACTTGGCCTCTTTGCATTAACACTGCACCAAGACCTCTAATAGAAGCGTCTATCCAAACCGTCAAATCCTGATTTCCATCAATAATGGTTAACACTGGAGCGGTTGTCAGTTTCGATTTCAATTCCTGGAAAGCTTCCTCACAGTCGGAAGTCCACTTAAACTTCTCATGCTTCTTTGTAAGCTTCGTCAATGGACCGGATATCTTCGAGAAATCCTTAACGAATTTTCGATAATAACTAGCCAGCCCCATAAGAATTCTAACCTTTGTGGGTGTGGTAGGATGTTTCCACTCTTGAATTGCTGTAATTTTATTCGGATCTACAGAAATCGCTTCCTTTGACACGACATGGCCAAGGAACTTCACTTCTTCTTGCCAGAAGACACACTTAGAGAATTTGGCTTTGAAGACGTTCTTTCTCAGAATCTCCAATACTTGTTCTAAATGTCTTTCATGCTCGAGTTTTTATTTGGAGTAGATTAAAATATCATCGATGAATACGAGGACAAATTTATTCAGTACTCCCCTGAACACTCTATTCATTAGATCGACGAAGTATGCAGGAGCGTTGCATAGGCCGAACGGCATTACTAACCATTCATAAAATATGTCTGGACCTCTGAAAGCTGTCAAAGGACACACTCTTCTGCAATTCTCAATTGGTGGAAACCTGTAGCTAGGTCCATTCTGGAAAATACTCTTGCCCCTATTCTAGCAGATCATCAATGCGAGGTAATGGGTATTTGTTTTTTAGCGTCTATTTGTTGAGGTCTCGGTAATCAACACACAATCGAAGGGTACCATCTGACTTTGGGACAAACACTACAACTGCACCCCAACTAGAAAAGCTAGGTCTGATCAGACCCTTTCATAACAGTTGACGAGTTTGATCGCCTAATTCTTCCTTTTCCTTTGGGGTCATTCTTATGATTGGATGAACCACTGGTCTGGCATTAGGAATTAGATCGATTCTTAATTCTATTTCTCTTTACAGAGGTAAGTTTTCAACTTCTTCAAACACATCCGCATAATTTCTAACAACAGGAAACTTTTCTAAGGAAGTGGGGATAACTTCTAACGCAGACCAAAATTCTTTTCTATCTGGATCCGAACCATGGCATGGTACAGTAATATATCCAAGCTTCGTTCGAATTTTTACTATTCTTTCGGCACATCTAACTTCTGCTTCGTATTCTGTTAACCAATCTAACCCGAGAATGATATCAAACTCAAGAAAGTCCATAACGACTAGGTTAAAAGGAAACTGGTATCGGGAAAAGGAAGCAGGTACTTTACAATACGAACCGAGAATAATAGAACCCCCTATTGGATTATGAACTTTAACCGATTCTTTAAGCTTTTTCGGTTTTAACTTTAATTTGTGCACTGTGTTACTAGCAATAAATCTACGTGATGCACCCGTGTCAAATAATACAGAAACAGGAATATTTTTAATCGTAAGGGTACCTCCCAAAACATCGGGTTTACCTGCTCCATTGGAAGCAGCTGGCGGGTTCGTCCCGTCATATACGTGAGCTACTGCGGCCTTCTTAAGCAAAGGACAGTCCTTGACAAGATGATCTGTCTTGCGATAGTTAAAGCACCAGCGAGGATTCTGGGAGCCTTGGCTTGAACCTTGAGAATTGGTCCTCTGCTGTTTCGGGGCTGTGCAAACATTTGAGTAGTGCCCCGCCTTGCCACAGTTATAGCAGTTTCCTCTTGGCGGCCTACTGGTTTGTGGATTCGAGGATGCCGCTTGGCTTAACTCACCTTGATTCGCAGCAGGCTTGCGTTTATTCCCGGCTTGGCTTTAAGCACGACCCTGATCCAGGTGCCTTTGATCCAGGTCTTCATAGTTGCACGCCATCTCCACTAATTCATTAAACCCCAGTTTGATGTGGGCCATTGCCCTATCCTGGTACTTTCGCTTCAGCCCGAGGATGAACCTCTTGTTCTTGGACTTTGCGGTGGCAACGAGTTCGGGAGCATAGCGGGCTAATTGTGTAAATTTGTTCAGATAATCTTGCACCGAGAGATCCCCCTGCTGGAGGTTGGCGAATTCGTCGTTCATGCGCTCCAGGGCTTGTTCTGCGACATACTTCTCTTTGAATAATTCTTTGAATTCGTCCCAGGTTCTACCAGCATTTCTGTTCCTTGCGGTGAGAGCTTCCCACCATAACTCGGCTTTTTCCTGCATAAGCCAGGCACCTATGAAAGCTTTATCTTGATCGCCCAGCCTCAGGCCTCCAAGTATCTTCTCGCATGTTTTTAGCCATGTTAAGGCCTCAATTACAGTTCCCGTTCCAGAGAAGGTTTGGCCTCCTAGGTTCTTGTACCTTTTAGCCACGCGGTCAAGCTCGAATTGTTGAGCGGCCGGGGGTTGTATTAAGGGTCCATCTTCAGCTGGGACTTCACCTCGTCCCCTGCCACGCCCAGCTCGGCCTCCTCTACCAGCGGCTGCTCGGGTAGCCATTGTTCAAGTTCTGTATAAGCAAGAAAAGAATCAACCTACAGAAACGATAATTTTATTGTGTGGTAAAGCAGAAGAAATTAAGGAAAGACAACGATAGACTGATCAAATTATTTTTGCTATTCTGCTTAGATCATTCTAGGACATTACTAGTCCTATCTCTAATGAGCTACTCGCCTTAGAATACTACTGATTCTATTCTGATGAAGTGTTTAATGTGTTAAATTCCAAAACTAAGGTTAACCAAAGCTCTGATACCATCTGTGACGATCCCAAAACCCCGTGCCATGGTGTTAAGGATAATCATTGGAATATAACACATTAATCACCATTAGCAGAGTACAGATAATAGCATAAACAAGAAATAGAATAATACACACAAATATGACAGCGGAATCATATATATATCACCACATCAGAGAGCACAGTGAAGGATACTACTTAGTGCATAATAATACATAATCAGTCAACATCACCAATGGCGGAATCAAAATACATAAAGAGTACATAAACTAAACATCAGTCTACATCGCCTGTGGCGGAATCATAATACATATACAATAATGGCGGAAAAATCACAATCATCACAATGTAGTCAAGCCTCGCCATAAGCCAAAAGCGCACCTCTACTGCGGTGCCACGCCCAAAATATGTCAGCTACCTGTAACTAAGCTGCCCGTGTGTAAATAAGGGCACCCGAGTTTGCAAGGTGAAACAAACTACGAGTAAGTCATGGGACTAGTATGAGAAATCTACTTAACTTACTAAACAACAATAATAAGGCAAATCAAAGGACCATGCCACTTTCGCGGAACGAGTTTACTCCAATGAGTGCTAGTGCATGAAATAAAGTAAACGGTTAAATCATCGCAAAGCTTTTTATAAAAATGAAGCCATTATAAGACTCAGGTCCCATCACACAATGCAACGCAAGCCGGAGGATAGAGTTTTAAATTATAATGGCCAAAAATGCTTCATACGTATAGAACGAAAGTGTTTGATATTATTACTAGTGCATATATGTTTCAAAAACAATTTCAATCATAAATATCAATCATTGACGGCATAAATGACCCATACCACTATGTCGCCATACTAGTAATACAATCACATCTGCAATTTTGTATTGGAAATTGGATTCCATAATGAGTCAACGCAAGGGGCAAGCTCCTCTCCGTTCGAGACACTCTAGCAAATGTCCCAGGATCACACACAGCGGTCCTTGGAATCGGCTGGGCCGGTCCTCTCTTACTTTTGAGGATTAGTTATTGCTGAACAAACGTTTCCCGGTGCTTACAGACCTATAATCGAGGCGCCTCGCATTCCAACAACCACACAGGTGAAAAGTATATATAAATGTCAGGGTTGGTAGGTCACTGACACCACCATAGCTAGAAAGAAACGTCGTGCTCTCCCAGCGGTCCTTCTCCCATTTTTGACTCATACCGAGGTGTGAGGCTCGCGAATCCACGCTATACACAAATCTATGTCACACAGACCATGCTTTGATCATCTACCATAAGACTTTGCTTTGCAACAGAAGCCTTGATCATATGCCACTTAGGCGTGCCACACAGGCAATCCACTCCATGGACTGATTTATAACTATATATAACCTCTGAGCTCGTACGTCTCAGAGAAGGGCATTAAGCAAGAGAATAAATTCTTCGCCGCCAAATAGATATATATTTAATAGAGATCAATCAACACAGAACAAAATCCAATGTCAGACACACAGTCCATTTTAAAGTTCATTCTGGGTTTGAACGAAGCCGGAGGCACCAAATTCCTCGCTTATCCGCACAATCAACAATACGTCCGGACAGCTACTACTTCAGTTCCTTCAAGGTAGCTACTCCAATCATGAGCATCAGTAGCGCCCATCCATCCAATGTGAAGATCGTCAGTCTTCAACCATCTTCAACTCTTCGACTTCTCATCGTCGATTGATTATTTGAAATGAGAATAACCTCGGCCTTTTCAAATAATCCACGTATATTTAGATTTTAAAATCAATTATTCACATGGTTAAATCACTCAACATTCACATTTCAGTTATTTAGTATAGTTTTCAAGTTAAATCCATTCAACCATCACATATCAAGAAAACCAAGCAAAATCGGTTTATTTCCATTCTATATCGTCAATAATATTTTATAACGATATATCGCCATTTTTATTTATTTAAAAACGGCCATATTTAATTAAACGACATTTCAGGTCGTGCCGAGGCACTGACGCTATTTTTCACTAAATTTGTTTTACACATATCTGGAAATCTAACAATTGGATCTTCACAAATTTTATATCATTAGAAAGATCATTTCAAATCGAATCCAATGGTTTCAGTTTTGGGAAAATCCGACGGTCGGATCTCCCACACTAGTCGTTTGAAATCACAGTGTCAAATTACGAACTGCAGCGTCGTTATTCGATTTAATTTAATTATATTTATATTTATATATATATAATCGATTCTGGCGCTGTTTTTCTTCTGATTTGAATTAAACATTCCAGACAATCCAACCGTCAGATCTTTACAAAGTTGGTGCCGTTGGAAAGATATTTCCAAGGCGAACCCAACGGTTGCAGTTTCGGGAAAATCCAATGGTCGGATTTCCCGCACTAGTTGTTTGAAATCACGGTTTCAAAACACGAACTGCACGGCCACGATTCGTTTTAATTATATATATATAAATATATATATATATATAAATATAGTTCATTCAACGATTTCAGTATCGTTTTCACTTCAAATATTTCACTAACACCTTTAAAATTTCGCCATAACCTCCTTTGTACGGGAGGGGCTGGGAAAATTCCCAAATAGCCACACGGGTGTCTCATCTCAAAAAGAAAGAAGAAAAGCCAAGCGGCTAGCCAATAGGCTCATAAAATCATAACCCTAACAAAACAATAAACATGTACCTATTTGTCGGGTACACAATTTTATTCCTCTTCTCTAGCCTCTTTGCTATAACCTATTCAATAAATATGCATGTACATATATGCAATTTTCATCACTTATCATTTTCTATTCAATTTCATTTTCGATTCACTTTGGTTTAAAGTCACCATTCATTCTAATGTTGCATACATAGGCAAAAAAATCATTTCATTAGCTAATTAATGAATATTTCAACTCATGCATATTTATTTGAACAAGTGGTTATTTTTAACCTTCATTTCAAAAATGATAATTTTGGCGAACAGAAATATATTTCAACACATGGCTATTTTATTTAGTTCCTATACATGTTAAAAATAATATTCACTTCACAAATATTTATTTTAACGCTCGCATATATTTTTAGCAAATCACATATATGATAAAAATGGTATTTTCATCATCTAAAATATTTATTCAACACATGAATGTTTTTAACACTTTATAGTTTCAATAAAAATGTAATTTTTATTGTTCAATCTTTTATTCAACACATGAACCTTTCCAACACACACACTTCTCAACACATGAGCATTTCCACACATGGATATTTTATATAGTTTGTTCATATAAGAAAGATGAAATTTTTATTGTTGAAACTATTTATATATAAGGCGAATATTTTACATACTTCATGTATATTGTAAAAATGTGATTTTTATTGTTTAAACACTTTATTCATTCACACATGAATTTAATTTTCACACATCACTTCTCAACACATGAGCATTTCCACACATGGATATAGTTTCAACACATGACTTTAGTTTTAACGCAAGAAAATAATTTCAACATATGAAAATAATTCTAACCATGAATATTATTCAAAATTTCGGCAGCATAACGGCAGGGTAGTTAAAACCGGTACCGTCCCGAGTATGGCTCCTCGCTCTACCTTAAAACCTCGCAGTTTTTGACAATGGGGATTTCATGCATCTAGTTCGCACGCAGGCGACATGTTTTATTTTCATTTCCACAATTATTTCCAATTTGTTTCAATCACCAATGGGTATTTTTCAACCACAAACAATTATTCAACCATTTGAAATTTTCACCCAATTTTTCACACCAATTCACAACAATAAATATCGTCCATGGTTTGTGGACGAGGGGAGTATATATATATATTATTACCACTCAAACACACATATCATTTAAACAATGCATGTATAATTCATACTTCGCTCATACAACTTATACTACGCATGTATATGTGGTATACAACACGTATATAATTTATATTTCGCTTATATAATTTATACATGACATTTTCCATTCAATTTCATTTAATTTATATTTCTCACATTGGTTTTTGGAGTGATAAAAATCGTAGATGGCTCAAAAAAATCCACGGTCACTTCTATGTGGTAGAGAGCCTCCTTGCTGTCACGATGTTTCCTGTTTCATCGAATTTCGTCAAAACACTAAAAAGATATGATTTTTCAAAGTTCAAATATAATAAAGGTCTCACCTTTCACGATTGTTCAAAACTAGGTATGGATTTATCGCGAAATCCGCTGAACTAGATGACGATCAGGGAGTTGGACGTCGACGAGGGGAGTGAGGCGCGTCCAGGGGTGGTGGTCGGAGGTAGTTCGGTGGTCGGATCTGGTCGGGGCGGCGGTGGGAAGGGCTGACGTTGGAGGAGGTGATTCGGGCGCTAGGGTCGATGATAGGAGGCGTGGTGGGTATTGATTTGAAGAGGGGAGGAAGGGCTTTCGAGATTGGGTAGTGGCGCTGGTTATCGTCGCCTGTGGCGGCGGGATTTTGGCCGGGAAGATCGGAGCGCGAGCCGCCGTCGAGAGCAAAAGGGGTATCGGTTTTTTTAATGAATGGAGAATTTTGATTGGCCCATGGGTTTTATTAAATTTTAAAATACTGTTTCACCACACGGACACCAATTCAAACCCAACGACTGTCGCCCCTAGCTAAATACCCCTATCCCGGACACAACGGGATATGTTTCGTTGGCCAATTCGACTGTTACAGTCAGTTATTTTTCAAATTAAAATATAAAACATTTTATATTCAATTTGAACGTACATTTCAATTTGACAGGGCCACAAACTAATTCGAAAAATTCCAGAAAAATAAATCTAGCTATGTTTTGATGCTACGGTCCCAACAAAACTAGTTTCGTCGAATTCTGAGATCGTTTGAAAAATGGCCATATTCTGGTCGATCCAATTTAACAAAAATTAACCAAACACATTTTCTTTTGCCACGCTCACATACTAGCTTCAAAAATTATGAAATTTGAAACCTAGCAATAGTTTGACATCCCGGACCCAACAAAAGTAGTTTCGTCGAATTCCGAGGTCGTTTGCAAAATGTCTATTTTCAGGGGCTATATATGCTATATAGCGACCTTTCTGAAAATTCATTTGGCCATAACTTTTGATTCCCGCTATGAAACTTCGATTTTTCAGATTCGTTAGAAAGATATTCATAAACAGATTTGAATATTTTTGGTTTCACTAAAATCCGTTATATTTTCCACCTGGTACAGTCAGTCAAAGTTGGAATTCAAATTTTCAAACTGCCTTACTCTTTCTAATTCATTATTTTATTGAAATATTCTATTTCAATTGTTCAAATTGCATTGAAATGACCAATTTAAAATTTTTAAATTGGCTCGTATTTTCCGGGTTGTTATAATCAATCACCTAAAACTATCGTTGTAATACTGCTAGCCTAGAAGTTGAGCAGTGGTGAAAAGAAAACTCATGCATACCTACCCTTATTCACTCAGATTATCGCCACCCTAAGTCCTGCACATGCACATGCTAACGTACACGGTTACCACCATACACACTTGCATTTTCACATCACAAGCAGACCTATGAGATAAAACGTAGCCAAAACGCAGCCATCAAATGGGTGTGCACAGCCTGCATTGGAAATGACCTCTGCATACCTCATTGAAACCCAACCTACACCTTAACTGGTGTAGAGATAACCATACACTACCCTGTCTTCTCGCTCCATATCGTAGCTACCTAAGGCATTCGCCAACCTGGTGATGGAAAAGATCACTACATCCTAGTGTTTTTCACATAGACTATAGCTACCCTAGTTTTGATACAGCTACCCAAGGACTTTACGTTGATTTTACTTCGTTTCTATCCTCAGCCTTTCAACTTATATATATATATATATATATACTGAAACGACCCAAACCTCCCCAGTAGGGAAAGCCCGGATTGAGTTGAGAACAAGCCACATCGGAACGCAAACAGAAGAACATTTCGTTGTATATTACAACAATTCCATCAGAATACAAGAATATACAGAGTATAAATGAATATTACACAGAAAATATCAAAGATTACAATCAATTACATAGCAGCGAAAAATAATACAATACACAACTGAAAGTAATACACGGATATATAGCTTTCCGAGTATCGTTCCAGCTGTAAATCAGGATCCTGTGATTATAAATCTGCAAAACCAAAACTACTAGCTGCCTGTGTCAAAATAAGGGCACCCAGAGTTTAGGTTAAAACAATAAACTCCAGGTTAGTCATGTGACTGGTGTGAGAACTAAAACAGTTATTAATCTTTATTTTAAAGTTAGGTAAATCAAGGGACCACGCCGTATAACACGGAACGGGTTTCCTCCCAAGAATACCAGTGCATAAAACAACAGAGCAATGCTAAATAAAGAAAAATGAAGCTATTATAAGACCCAGGTCCCATAACACAATGCAACACAAACCGGTGGATAGGGTTTTACCTTATAATAGCCAAAGAATGCTTGATACGCTAAATTTCATCTTTTATTATTACTATAAGTGTATAGTGTCAAAACAATTTCAATCATAAGTATCAATTATAGACGGCATGGGTACCATATACAATGTCGCCATACTAGTTCTACAATTAAAACCGTAAGATGTCGTATTTGGAAGCTGGATTTCCATCTGTGAACCAAGGCTAGGTGCAATCCTACCGTTTCGAGACAATCTAGCCTACCATGTCTCAAGACTTAGCCGCAACTGTACCTAGGCAACATGCAGGGCCAGTCCACTGATGTGGATTAAACTTAAACCCTGAACATGCGTTTCCCCACCCTTTGGGGCGTAAATAAGCCCAATGACTCCATCGGTCCTGGATCGACCGATATATCTGAGGCGCCTCGCAACAGCAACAACCACACAGGTGAAAAGTATATAAATGTCAGGGTTGGTAGGTCACAGACACCACCCTAGCTAGAAAGAAACGCATGCCTTCCCTGCCGTCCTCTCCCGTTTCTGGTTCACAACCGGGGTGTGAGGCTCACGAATCAACGTTACACAAAGATATGCCACACAGGCGGTGCTTTGATCATCAACCAAAAGACTTTTCTTTTCAACAGAAGCCTTGATCAATTGCCACTTAGGCATGCCACACAGGCAATTCACTCCATGCGATTGATATCCATCAATATATAACCTCTGAGCTCGTACGTCTCAGAGAAGGGCGTTAAGCAAGAGAATAAATTCTCCGCTGCCAAACAGATGTATATTTAATAGAAATCAATCACACAGAATAAAATCCAATGTCAGACACACAGTCCATTTACAAGTTCGTTCTAGGTTTGAACGAAACCGGAGGCACCTAGTACCCCGCATATCCATCGATCTCCAAGTACGTCTGGAAGATCACTAACTAATTCCCTCCCCTTGGGTGTACGGCCCAATCAAGATCATCGGTAATCACCCAAACGACGTGAAGACCTCCGGTCTTCGACCACCGTCTTCATCCTCGACACCACGTCGAATCAGCTATTCAGAATGGGATAAAGCCGGTCTTCCTGAATAACTCGCGTATAAAAAAACAAGTGTTACACAAACACAACATACGCCTCATTCCAATTCAGAATATTCTTTTATTCAAATATTCTTATACTTTGGGAAAGGTTCCCATTAATTTTATCAAAGATAAATTCTTTAAATTTATTCTTTAATCAATCCAAACTAGTCGGGATTAGCGAACCACACCGAAGTAATCATTTATTTTATTTCCCATTCCCAACCTATTCATCCCGTGAAGTAAAACTGGTCATACTTCATATCTAACACCACGGTGTTATCGGTAAATTCAATTACCATTTCACGTTCAAATCTAATTAAAGATTTAACTATCGCATGGAGCAAAACTAGTGATACTCCATTTTCAACCATTTCAATCTAATTATAGATTCATTAAAACCCCACTTTGTTTTAATCTTCGCAGAAATCAATATCCTGTCTTTAACTGGGTTAAAGAACCAATGTCATTTAAAACACGGTTCACTATAAACCCAAATCACATTCAATTCATTATCGGGTTAAAGAACAAGTGTTATTTAAAACACCGTTCACGATAAACCCAAAAATCAATTCAAATTCAAATTCAATTCCAATTAAATACCATTTAATTGGTACACTTCATTAAATCTAAATAAAAAGATTTAATCTTTTTCTCAACTGGGTTTAAGAACAGTGTTAATGAAGACACCATTCACGAGAAACCCAAATCACATTTGATATTAAATACAACGCTCTGAATAGAAAATATATCGGCTTATATTCAATATCAAATTCTACGACCCACAAATATCGTATTGGAAATAACGATATAAATATATCCTTCAAATTCCCATAACAATATCTGTATAATCACAAAATCCAACATCGAAATACTCCGAAGATAATTTCGATTCAAATCCATTCCGATTCACGTGTTGGAAATTCTGATTATTTTCAAAACCACTTCAAATCCACTTTATTTATTTAAAAATATTGAATTATAATTCTAGTTCAAAACTAGTTCATTTCGATAAAAATCTATTTTTATCTTTTCAAATATGGAGTTTTTCATCCCAATTCTTCACAAATCATTTCTTATGATTTTACACAAATTATTACTATTTTTAATAATTTTATCAAGGCCCGTACAGTCGATTTCCATCAACGGCCATCAAACATCACTTACAGCGACCTTTTCCAAATTTGATTTGGACATAATTCCAAATCCAACTGTTAGATTTCTAATTTCTAATATTTGTTAGAAATCTCTTTTCGATAAGAACCCAACGGTTCCAGTTTTAGGAGAATCCGATGGTCGGATCTCCCGTAATGTCAATTCGAAGTCAATGGTCAAAATTCGTGAATTGCCGCGGCGCGGTGCGTTCTATTCAGGCCATTATATATATAATATATATATATATTATATATATATTTCGTCGATTTCCTTTCAAAACTTATTTTATTAATCGTTTTCAAAACGATTTCAACTTCATATTCAATTTCTAATCAAAATTGAATATTACACATCATCGATATACAAATGATAATATTTTCAAAACGTTATATTTTGAAATCACTTCCTTTTCTATATACATTATAAAAATGAATAAAATCGATATAAATATCGTTCACGTCAAAATGGCGTCAATCTAATCAACACGGCTTTTATTCAATACATGAATGTTTATTCTATTCAACACATGAATATTTATTTTATTCAACACATGAATATTTATTTTATTCAACACATGAATTTTATTTTATTATACTCATGAATATTTATTTTATTCAACACATGAATTTTCATTCTATTCAACGCAAGAATATTCATTCTATTCAACACATGAATATATATTTTATAATATTCTTTATTTTCCAAATTAGAATGGGGCCCAATTAATTACCATATAATGTTAATTACATGGATTCCATACAACACATGTATATAATAACAACGATAAATAATCAACCATCACCCAAAGTGCACCACACAACTGCATAAGCATTAAATATAACTAATCAACGCTCATACAGTCTGTCAATCAAACGATCGACATACCACTAAACCATTGGGATTAGTGTACGTCAATATCATCCCAACACCCGTGTGGGGTTTCAAATCAACAAACACAGATTTTTATTTGTGCAGTTGGGCGATGTGTAAAATTTATCATCCCAATCAATATCAGTCAAATCAGGGTATATAAACAAATCTCCGATTTGTTTATTACTATTTATTTTATATACACGTTAAAAATTATATTTTTAACTATAAAATATTTTCCACTATAAAATATTTTATTTCATTTCACATCACACAATCAAATTTCACAACACAGCAATCAAACAAACAAGTCATCCATGGTCTGTGGACGACTGGTGTCGGGTGCTGCTAAGCACCGTCTGCATCCTAGTATATATTTCAACTAGAAAATAAATAAAAGTGAGGAGTTCTCACTGATTAGCTAAACGAAACGCCATGACTCTTCATATGTAGAAATCTTCGTCGTGCTCGCCTTTTGTCAATTATATTGTCCATAGCCACTATATATATATAAAAATCACATTTTTATATTGTTGCTATGTATATAAAAATCACATTTTTATATTCAATCTATATGGATAAAAATTCTATTTTTACAACGGTGTTCATATAATAAAGATTATATTTTTATCACGCTATTCTCTATATAAAAATTATATTTTTATATATAAATATCGTATTTTTATATCACTGCTACATATGTAAAAATCACTCCTTTACAACGCTACTTCCATGATAAAATTATATTTTTATCTTGCTAGCAATATAATAAAAATTATATTTTTATTACTCTACATGAATAAAAATCATATTTTTATATCTCCTACATAATAAAGATCGAATTTTTATTATCTATATAATATAAAAATCATATTTTTACATGGCTACTTCTCTAAAGATCACATCTTTATTATTTCTACTATATAAAAATCACATTTTTATTATTTCTATTATATAAAAATCACATTTTCAACCTTCTACTAATATAAAAATTATATTTTTAACCTTCTACTAATATAAAAATTATATTTTTATTCTTCTACTAATATAAAAATCGTATTTTTAATACGATCCACTATATAAAAATTGGATTTTTATCACTTATAAAAATTGGATTTTTATCATTTTAACTTATATATAAAAATTAAAACTTTGTCATCGCTATCTACAAACAAAACTGAATTTTTTTCTGTTAAAACATATATAAAAATCCAAATTTTCTTATGCTAAAACTATTCCTACATAAAGAACATGTTTTTATTCTGAAATAAATAAAAATAAACATGAATAGATAAAGAAAGCTCACTTTTAAAGAGGGGTGGAGGGAGGTTGTGCTCGCTGTCGAGCTATGGACTCGAGGGGGGTCTGGAAGCGGAGTTCGCTGGTGGTGTTCAGCATGGAGGCGAGGGGGAGGCGCAACGCGTTTCAGAGGTGGTGGAGCTCCTTGCAGGCGGCGGCAGAGGCGTGGTGCATTTTAGGTGGTGGCTGGAGTCGAGCGCGACCTTCAATCTCGTGCTCGCGGTCTTCGTTGGAGGGGGGATGGGCTCGGAGGGCTGGCGTCAGAGGGGGAGGTGAAAGGAGGGGAGGCGGTGCCGCTACACCTGGGGGGGGGGGCGCGATTTCCGTCAGTCGAGCTTTTTTTTTCTTATTTGGTTTTGAATAACTGATGTGGGGGGGGAGGGGGGTTGACCGAGGGATAAGGGGGGGAGAGAGAGAGGGATGTATAATTATATATATTATTTTTATTTATTTTTATTTTATAAAGTAACTTTTTATTTCGAATTCAGAATCAAACCCAACGACTGTCGCTCCTAGGTAATTACCCCCATTCCGAACACAATGGGATATGTTACATTAGCTGATTCAACTGTTTCGATCAGTTTTCGTCAAAATCAAAATATAAATCTATATATTCAATTTGAACGCACATTTCAATTTACCGGGGCCACATATTGACTTTAAAAATTCCAGAAAAAGTATTTTTAGATTTGTATTGATGATACGATCCTAACAACACTAATTTCGTCGAATTCTGAGATCGTTTGAAAAACGGCCATTTTCCAGTCGATTAAAATCAACTAAAACTAGTCAAACGCGTTTTCCTTTGCCACGCTCACATATTGATTCAGAAAATTATGAATTTTGAAACGTAGCAATAACTTGATATCACGGACCCAACAAAAGTGGTTTCGTTGAAAACCGAGGTCATTTGCAAAATTTCCATTTTTAAGGGCCAGAATACCATAGCGATTATTCTGAACTTTCAACTGGGCGTAATTTTTGATTCCCGCTATGAAATTTTGAATTTTCGGATTCGTTAGAAAGATATTCTCAAATAGATTCAAATATTTTTGGTTTCACTAAAATCTGGTTTATTTTGCACCTGATACATTCATTTGAAGTTTGAAATCGAATTTTCAAACTACCGCGCCATTTTCAATTCCTTTTATAATTTAAAATAAATATATATATATATATATATATTCTAACGGCGATCAATATAAATATATACGTCTGTTTCTATTCAAACTAAATTTCTCGTTGTTGTTATTTAAAATAATTCATTTTAAATAATCAAAATCCGTCAAAATCGCCAAAATAAAAATTTTAAATTGGCTCAGATTTCCGGGTCATTACAATCTCCCCTACTAAAAACTTTTCGTCCCCGAAAAGGAATGAAGACGAAAGTTGTTTTACAAACCAGCTCAACTTTCGTTATTTTTATTACGGCCTAAGTTCTTCAACTTTTCAGTTTCTAAGGACTTTTCAAATTTTTCAAAAATTTGGCTAACACCCTAAATTTTCGAAAAATTTCGCCATAACCTCCCCTGCACCGGGGACTTCGGGATATTTCATATAGCCTCCCATGGCCTTCTTAAATCCAAAAGAAAAAGAAAAAGCCAAGTGGTTAGCCAATCGGCTCATAAAATCATCCAAACCTAAAGAAATACAATAAACACGTACCTATTTGTCGGGCAAACAATTTTATTCCTCTTCTAGACCTCCTTGCAATGACCTGTTCAATGTAAGTACATGTATATGCATGCAAATGCGATAAATTTTCAATACAATTCACTATTTGGTTCAATTTGGCTAAATGGTTCAAATTAATTAATCAAACAATAATTAAACAACACAATCAGCAATCAATTAGTTGATTAGCTTTTCAAATTCATAACTTTGATACATAGTCCAAAAATCAGATTTTTGATGCCAAATCGCAACAATAAGCCCTATCTAGTTTTTGTTCTCACACCAGTCTAATGGAAATATATAAATATCACACCTTCGAAACTCGAAAACAGACTGCTGATGTCGTACGTCATCAGTAGAATCATGCCCGGGCGACTAGGGTGTGACTCTATATCCACCCAATATATTAAAACTTTGAATACACGCGGATCAGACGCATACGCAAAATCTTTATATACTGGATAGTCCAAATCAATATAAATAAATATTCAAATACGAATAATTGAATTAAATTTTCAAAACAAAACTTGTTTTCATTTTCAAAAATATACTCTTCACACTCGTTCTAGGATAC
This sequence comes from Allium sativum, assembly GCA_030737875.1. Taxonomy (NCBI): domain Eukaryota; kingdom Viridiplantae; phylum Streptophyta; class Magnoliopsida; order Asparagales; family Amaryllidaceae; genus Allium; species Allium sativum. The sequence continues at coordinate 341,063,025 of CM060912.1, forward strand.
TACTGATCCCATCTCTAACGAGTCATTCTCATTGGATATTACTAATCCATTTTTTGATGAATTCTTTCGTTTGGTTCTAACGTGTCTTGTTCTCCGAGCTCTGTAAACGAAAGCTCTGATACCAAGCTGAAACGACCTGAACCTCCCCGGTAGGGAAAGCCCGGATTGAGTTGAGAACAAGCCACATTGGAACGCAAACAGAAGAACATTTCATTGTATATTACAACAATTCCATCAGAATACAAGAATATACAGAGTATGAATGAATATTACACAGAAAATATCAGAGATTACAATACATTACATAGCAGCGAAAAATAATACAATACACAACTGAAAGTAATACACGGATACAGAGCTTTCCGAGTATCGTTCCAGCTATAAATCAGGATCGTGTGAATATAAATATGCAAAACCAAAACTACTAGCTGCCCGTGTCAAAATAAGGGCACCCAGAGTTTAGGTTAAAACAATAAACTCCAGGTCAGTTATGTGACTGGTGTGAGAACTAAAACAGTTATTAATCTTTATTTTAAAGTTAGGTAAATCAAGAGACCACGCCGTATAACACGGAACGGGTTTCCTCCCAAGAATACCAGTGCACAAAACAACAGCGCAATGCTAAATAAAGAAAAATGAAGCTATTATAAGACCCAGGTCCCATCACACAATGCAAAAAAAACCGGAGGATAGGGTTTTACCTTATAATAGCCAAAGAATGCTTGATACGCTAAATTTCATCTTTTATTATTACTATAAGTGTATAGTGTCAAAACAATTTCAATCATAAGTATCAATCATAGACGGCATGGGTACCATATATCATGTTGCCATACTAGTTCTACAATTAAAACCGCAAGATGTCGTATTTGGAAGCTGGATTTCCATCTGTGAACCAAGGCTAGGCGCAATCCTACCGTTTCGAGACAATCTAGCCTACCATGCCTCAGGACTCAGCCGCAACTGTACCTAGGCAACATGCAGGGCCAGTCCACCAATATGGATTGAACATAAACCCTGAACATGCGTTTCCCCGCCCTTTGGGGCGTAAATGAGCCCAATGACTCCATCGGTCCCGGATCGACCGATATATCCGAGGCACCTCGCAACAGCAACAACCACACAGGTGAAAAGTATATAAATGTCAGGGCTGGTAGGTCACTGACACCACCCTAGCTAGAAAGAAACGCATGCCCTCCCTGCCGTCCTCTCCCAATTTTGGTTCACAACCGGGGTGTGAGGGTCGCGAATTAACGTTGCACAAAGCTATGCCACATAGGCGGTGCTTTGATCATCAACCACAAGACTTTGCGTTTCAACAGAAGCCTTGATCAATTGCCACTTAGGCATGCCACACAAGCAATTTACTCCATGCGATTGATATCCATCAATATATAACCTCTGAGCTCGTACGTCTCAGAGAAGGGCGTTAAGCAAGAGAATAAATTCTCCGCTGCCAAACAGATGTATATTTAATAGAAATCAATCACACAGAATAAAATCCAATTTCAGACACACAGTCCATTTACAAGTTCGTTCTAGGTTTGAACGAAACCGGAGGCACCTAGTACCCCGCATATCCATCGATCTCCAAGTACGTCTGGAAGATCACTAACTAATTCCCTCCCCTTGGGTGTACGGCCCAATCAAGATCATCGGTAATCACCCAAACGACGTGAAGACCTCCGGTCTTCGACCACCGTCTTCATCCTCGACACCACGTCGAATCAGCTATTCAGAATGGGATAAAGCCGGTCTTCCTGAATAACTCGCGTATAAAAAAACAAGTGTTACACAAACACAACATACGCCTCATTCCAATTCAGAATATTCTTTTATTCAAATATTCTTATACTTTGGGAAAGGTTCCCATTAATTTTATCAAAGATAAATTCTTTAAATTTATTCTTTAATCAATCCAAACTAGTCGGGATTAGCGAACCACACCGAAGTAATCATTTATTTTATTTCCCATTCCCAACCTATTCATCCCATGAAGTAAAACTGGTCATACTTCATATCTAACACCACGGTGTTATCGGTAAATTCAATTACCATTTCACGTTCAAATCTAATTAAAGATTTAACTATCGCCTAGAGCAAAACTGGTGATACTCCATTTTCGACCATTTCAATCTAATTAAAGATTCATTAAAACCCCACTTAGTTTTAATCTTTACAGAAATCAATATCCTGTCTTTAACTGGGTTAAAGAACCAATGTCATTTAAAACACGGTTCACTATAAACCGAAAATCACATTCAATTCATTATCGGGTTAAAAACAAGTGTTATTTAAAACACCGTTCACGATAAACCCAAAAATCAATTCAAATTAAATTCCAATTAAATACCGTTTAATTCGTACACTTCATTAAATCTAAATAAAAAGATTTAATCTTTTTCTCAACTGGGTTTAAGAACAGTGTTAATGAAGACACCATTCACGACAAACCCAAATCACATTTGATATTAAATACAAGGCTCTGAATAGAAAATATATCGGCTTATATTTAATATCAAATTCTACGACCCACAAATATCATATTGGAAATAACGATATAAATATATCTTTCAAATTCCCATAACAATATTTGTATAATCACGAAATCCAACATCGAAATATTTCGAAGATAATTTCGATTCAAATCCATTCCAATTCACGTGTGGGAAATTCTGATTATTTTCAAAACCACTTCAAATCCACTTTATTTATTTAAAAATATTCGATTATAATTCTTGTTCAAAACTAGTTCATTTCGATAAAAAATCTATTTTTATCTTTTCAAATATGGAGTTTTTTATCCCAATTCTTCAAAAATCATTTCTTATGATTTTACACAAATTATTACTATTTTTAATAATTTTATAAAGGCCCGTATAGTCGATTTCCATCAACGGCCATCGAACTGCACTTACATCGACCTTTTCCAAATTTGATTTGGACATAATTCCAAATCCAACCGTTAGATTTCTAATTTCTAGGCCATTATATATATATATATATTATATATTTCGTCGATTTCCTTTCAAAACGTATTTTATAAAACGTTTTCAAAACGATTTCAACTTCATATTCAATTTCTAATCAAAATTGAATATTCTACATCATCGATATACAAATGATAATATTTTCAAAACGTTATATTTTGAAATCACTTCCTTTTCTATATACATTATAAAAATGAATAAAATCGATATAAATATCATTCACGTCAAAATGGCGTCAATCTAATCAACACGGCTTTTATTCAATACATGAATGTTTATTCTATTCAACACATGATTATTTATTTTATTCAACACATGAATATTTATTCTATTCAACACATGAATTTTATTTTATTCAACTCATGAATATTTATTCTATTCAACACATGAATTTTCATTCTATTCAACACATGAATATTCATTCTATTTAACACATGAATATATGTTTTATAATATTCTTTATTTTCCAAATTAGAATGAGGCCCAATCAATTACCATATAATGTTAATTACATGGATTTCATACAACACATGTATATAATAACAACGATAAATAATCAACCATCACTCAAAGTGCACCACACAACTGCATAAGCATTAAATATAACTAATCAACACTCATACAGTCTGTCAATCAAACGATCGACATACCACTAAACCATTGGGATTAGTGTGCGCCAATATCATCCCAACACCCGTGTGGGGTTTCAAATCAACAAACACAGAATTTTATTTGTGCGGTTGGGCGATGTGTAAAATTTATCGTCCCAATCAATATCAGTCAAATCAGTGTATATAAACAAATCTCCGATTTGTTTATTACTATTTATTTTATATACACATTAAAAATTATATTTTTAACTATAAAATATTTTCCACTATAAAATATTTTATTTCATTTCACATCACACAATCAAATTTCACAACACCGCAATCAAACAAACAAGTCATCCATGGTCTGTGGACGACGGGTGTCGGGTGCTGCTAAGCACCGTCTTTATCCTAGTATATATTTCAACTAGAAAATAAATAAAAGTGAGGAGTTCTCACCGATTAGCTAAACCAAACGCCACGACTCTTCATATATAGAAATCTTCGTCGTGCTCGCCTTTTGTCAATTATATTGTCCGTAGCCACTACATATATAAAAATATCATTTTTATATTGTTGCTATGTATATAAAAATCACATTTTTATATTCACTCTATATGGATAAAAATTCTATTTTTACAACGGTGTTCATATAATAAAGATTATATTTTTGTCACGCTATTCTCTATATAAAAATTATATTTTTATATATAAAGATCGTATTTTTATATCACTGCTACATATGTAAAAATCACTCCTTTACAACGCTACTTCCATGATAAAAATTATATTTTTATCTTGCTAGAAATATAATAAAAATTATATTTTTATTACTCTACATGAATAAAAATCATATTTTTATATCTCCTACATAATAAAGATCGAATTTTTATTATCTATATAATATAAAAATCATATTTTTACATGGCTACTTCTCTAAAGATCACATCTTTATTACTTCTACTATATAAAAATCACATTTTTATTATTTCTACTATATAAAAATCACATTTTTAACCTTATACTAATATAGAAATTATATTTTTAACCTTCTACTAATATAAAAATTATGTTTTTATTCTTCTATTAATATAAAAATCGTATTTTTAATACGATCCACTATATAAAAATTGGATTTTTATCATTTTAACTTATATATAAAAATTAAAACTTTATCATCGCTATCTACAAACAAAATTGAATTTTTTTCTGTTAAAACATATATAAAAATCCAAATTTTCTTATGCTAAAACTATTCCTACATAAAGAACATATTTTTATTCTGAAATAAATAAAAATAAACATGAATAGATAAAGAAAGCTCACTTTTAAAGAGGGGTGGAGGGAGGCTGTGCTCGCTGTCAAGCTGTGGACTCGAGGGGGGTCTGGAAGCGGAGTGCGCTGGTGGTGGTCAGCGTGGAGGCGAGGGGCTGGCGCAGCGCATTTCAGAGGTGGTGGAGCTCCTTGCAGGCGGCGGCAGAGGGGTGGTGCATTCTGGGTGGTGGCTGGAGTCGAGCGCAACCTTCAATCTCGTGCTCGCGGTCTTCGTTGGAGGGGGGATGGGCTCGGAGGGCTGGAGTCAGAGGGGGGAGGTGAAAGGAGGGGAGGCGGCGTCACTGCCGCTGGGGGGACGCGATTTCCGCCAGTTGTCCTTTTTTTTGCTTATTTGGTTTTGAATAATTGATGGGGGGGGGGGGGGTTGACCGAGGGATAAGCGGGAGAGAGAGAGAGGGATGTATAATTATATATATTATATTTATTTATTTTTATTTCAAAAAGTAACTTTTTATTTCGAAGTCAAAATCAAATCCAACGACTGTCGCTCCTAGGTAATTACCCCCATTCTGAACACAATGGGATATGTTTCATCAGCTGATTCAGCTGTTTCGATTAGTTTTCATCAAAATCAAAATATAAATCAATATATTGAATTTGAACGCACATTTCAATTTACCGGGGCCACATACTGACTTTAAATATTCCAGAAAAAGTTTTTCTAGCTTTGTATTGACGATACGATCCTAACAAAACTAATTTCGTCAAATTCTGAGACCGTTTGAAAAGCGGCCATTTTCCAATCGATTAAAATCAACTGAAACTGGTCAAACGCGTTTTCCTTTGCCACGCTCACATATTGATTCAGAAAATTATGGATTTTGAAACCTAGCAATAACTTGACATCACGGATCCAACAAAAGTGGTTTCGTTGAAAACCGAGGTCATTTGCAAAATTTCCATTTTTAATGGCCAGAATTCCATAGCGACTATTCTGAACTTTCAACTGGGCGTAAATTTTGAAACCCACTATGAAATTTTGATTTTTCGGATTCGTTAGAAAGATATTCTCAAATAGATTCAAATATTTTTGGGTTCACTAAAATCCAGTTTATTTTGCACCCGGTACATTCATTTGAAGTTTGAAATCGAATTTTCAAACTACCGCGCCATTTTCAATTCCTTTTATAATTTAAAATAAATATATATATATATTCTAACGACGATCAATATAAATATATACGTCTATTTCTATTCAAACTAAATTTCTCGTCGTTATTATTTAAAATAATTCATTTTAAATAATCAAAATCCGTCAAAATCGCCAAAATAAAAATTTTAAATTGGCTCAGATTTACGGGTCATTACATATACACACACATGCCTTGCCTCCATTTGAAATTGCTTTCAGTAAACCCACTTTTCTTCATCACCAATTGAATGGAATCCGTATTTTTTTCTTTCCTAGAATAAAACAAACTGAAAGGCCTCATCACATTAAAATCAAATCTCCGCGAAGTATTAGACATAGGTGACAGCATGCAGCAGTTCATCGCAAAACAGGGAAGAGGCCGAGCTCGTCGTAGCACAGGGGAAATGGCGATGCTCGTTTAGGCGGACCCATGGAGGAGCAGAGCAACTGTAACAACCAGGAAAATGCGAGCCAGTTTAAAATTTTTATTTTGGCAATTTTAGTGAATTTTGAACATTTAAAATGAATTATTTTAAATAATAACGACGAGAAATTTATTTTGAATAAAACAGAACGTATATATTTACATACGTCGTCGTTAGAATATAATTATTTATTTATAATTATTAAAGGAATTGAAAATGGCACGGTAGTTCGATAATTCGATTTCAAACTTCAAATGAATGTATCGAGTGCAAAATAAACCGGATTGTAGCAAAACCAAAAATATTTGAATCTAATTGAGAATATCTTTCCAATGAATCCGAAAAATCGAGACTTCATAGCGGGAATCAAAAGATATGCCCAGTTGAAAATTTAGAATAGTCGCTATGGAATTTCGGCCCTTAAAAAAGGGAATTTTGCAAATGACCTCGGATTTCGACGAAACCACTTTTGTTGGATCCGTGATGTAAAGTTATTGCTAGGTTTTAAAATTCGTAATTTTTCGATTCAATATGTAAGCGGGGCAAAGGAAAACGCGTTTGACCAGTTTCAGTTGATTTTAATCGAATGGAAAATGGCCATTTTTCAAATGGTCTCAGAATTTGACGAAATTAGTTTTGTTAGGACCGTATCATCAATACGAAGCTAGAAAATATTTTTCGGGAATTTTTCGAGTTAGTATGTGACCTCGGTAAATTGAAATGCACATTCAAATTCAATATATAAAGTTATATGTTGATTTTGACGAAAACTAATCAAAACGGTCGAATCAGCTTACGGTACATATCCCATTGTGTTCAAAATGGTGGTAATTAGCTATGGATGACAGGTGGGGGGTCCCGTTTCGAGGTCGAAATAAAAAGTACCTTTTTGAAATTAAATAATTAAATAAAATATCTCCCTTCTCCTCATAACCCCTCAGCCCCCCCACCCCGTCTATTTTTAAAATCGAAAAGAAAAGAAAAGAAAAACCTAACACCATCGCGGCGCACCCCCCTGCTGCCGCCGCTTCTTCATCCTCCTCCTCTCGCCGCTTCTCCTCCTCCAGCCTTGCCCCCTCCTTCGCTTCCTCCTCTCTTTCTTCTTTTCTGACCGAGGCCCTCTACCCTAGCCGCGCCGCCCATCCCCTGCCACCGACCTCCGCCCGTGCCTGCCCCCCCTCGATGCCTCCTCCGCCACTCCCTTCTTCCTCTACCTCTCCTCCTCCGAGCGACGAAATCGGTGAGCCCCTTTTTTATTTATTTAATTTATTTATTTTAACTTAAGTTTATATGTTTAAATCATGCTTTTAAATTCAGTTTTGTGATTATAAAGTTAAAAAATTTCGTATATAAAGTTAGACCTTTGTTTAGGAGATTTTAGATCTTTGGTTAAGGTAATGATTAGATTTTTATTGATCTTAAGTGGTGATTTTTGATTGTGAAAAAAAATTCAATTTTTATAATGAAATAGCGAAAAGATTACACCTTTGAAGTAGGAAAAAAAATATGATTTTTATTATATTTGAAAAGGCGAAATCTTTATATAAAGAATAGCGTGATAAAAATATAATCTTTATTATATGAACATCGATGTAAAAATAGAATTTTTATCTATGTAGTAGCGATGTAAAAATAGAATTATTATCTTTATATATGTAGCGAAATAAAAATAGAATTTTTATCCATATGGAGTGATTATAAAAATATGATTATTATATACATAGCAACAATATAAAAATGTGATTTTTATATATGTAGTGGCTACGGGCAACGAATGTGACAAAGGGCGAGAACGACGAAGACTTCTACATAAGAAGAGTCGTGGTATTGGATTATCTAGTCGGTGAGAACTTCTCACCCTAAATCTTGTTTTTCTAGTTAAAATATATACTAGGATGCAGACGGTGCTTAGTAGCATGCGACACCCGTCATCCACAGACCATGGATGGCTTGTATGTTTGATTGTTTGATGTGTTTTGAAAATTAATTGTGTGATGTGAAATGAAATAAAATATTTATATAGTTAAAAATATTTTATCGTTAAAAATATTATTTTTAACGTGTGTGTGTGAATAAAAATATGTGTTTGTTGATTTGAAACCCCACACGGGTGTTGGGATGATATTTGGCATACACTAATCCCAATTGTTTAGTGATTTGTCGATCGATTGGTCGACAGACTGTGTGAGCGTTAATTATTTATATTTAATGCTTATGCAGTTGTGTAGTGCACTTTGGATGATGGCTGATTATTTATCGTTGCTGTTATATACATGTGTTGTATGGAATCCATATAATTAACATTATGTGGTAATTGATTGAGCCTCATTCCAATTGGGAAAATAAAGAATAATCATGTGTTGAAAATTATCATGTGTTGAAAGAAATATTTTAACAATAAAACTTACATCTTTATCATATTGAAAGTTAGAAGCTAACTGGAAAATAGATAAGATGAGTGGTTTCCTGGGTATTGATCTGATATTGGTTTCGGTCTTCGGCGTTAATACTTAGGGAATCATTCTCTTACTAATTTACGGTTGGAGTCTGATTTCAAAATCAAACGATAGATACCATAATTTTTATAAAATATATTAAATAACAAAAATAGTCATGTTTTGACAGTGCTCATGTGTTGAAAGAAATATAGATTCATGTGTTGAATAGAATAAATATTCATTTGTTGAATAGAATAACGAATTTATTGAAATATATAAAGCCGTGTTGATTACAGACGCGCCATTTTGACGTGAGCGATATTCATATCGATTATATTCGTTTTTAAAATGATTATAGGAAAAGAAGTGATTTCAAAATATAACGTTTTGAAAATATTATCATTTGTATATCGATGATCTGGAATATTCAATTTCGATTCGAAATTGAATATGAAGTTGAAATCGTTTCGAAAACGAATTTAAACAATTTATAAAATACGTTTGGAAAGGAAATCGACGAAATATATATAATATATATATATATATATTATATAATGGCCTGAATAGAACGAGCCGTGCTGCGGCAGTTCGTGAATTTCAACCATTGACTTCGAATTGACGTTGCGGGAGATCCGACAATCGGATTTTCCTGAAATCGGAACCGTTGGGTTCGTATCGAAAAGAGATTTCCAACGAATATTAGAAATTTGAAATCTAACGGTTGGATTTGGAATTATGTCCAAATCAAATTTGGAAAAGGTCGTTGTAAGTGCAGTTCGATGGCCGTTGATGGAAATCGACTGTACGGGCCTTGATAAAATTATTAAAAATATCAATAATTTGTGTAAAATCATAAGAAATGATTTGGGAAGAACTGGGGTGAAAAAGTCCATATTTGAAAGGATAAAAATATGTTTTTATCGAAATGAACTAGTTTTGAACTAGAATTAAAATCAATTTATTTTAGAAATAAATAAATTGAATCTGAAAGTGGTTTTAAAAATAATCAGAATTTCCAATATACGAATTGGAATGGATTTGAATCGAAATTGTCTTCGGAATATTTCGATGTTAGGTTTCGTGATTATACAGATATGGTCGTGGAAATTTGAAAGATATATTTTATATATCGTTATTTCCAATACGATATTTGTTGGTTTCAGAATTTGATATTGAATATAAGCCGGTGTATTTTTTATTCAGAGCCTTGTATTTAATATCAAACGTGATTTGGGTTTGTCGTGGATGGTGTCTTCATTAACACTATTCTTAAGCCCAATTGAGAAAAAATGGAATCTTTCTATTTAGATTTAATGAAGTGTACCAATTAAACGATATTTAATTGGAATTGAATTTAAATTGGTTTTTAGGGTTATCATGAGCGGTGTTTTGAACAACACCTGTTCTTTAACCCGATTAACAATAGAATGTGATTTTGGGTTTATCATGAATCGTGTTTTAAATGACATTGGTTCTTTAACCCAGTTAAAGACAGGATATTAATTTGTGGGAAGATTAAAACTAAGTGGAGTTTTAATGAATCTGTAATTAGATTGAAATGTGAATGGATAATTTAAATTATCAAATCTGAAAGGTGATCAAGAATGGAGTATCACCAGTTTTGCTCCAAAGCGATAGTTAAATCTTTAATTAGATTTGAACGTGAAATGGTAATTAGATTTACCGATAACATCGGGGTGTTAGTTATGGAGTATTACCAGTTTTGCTGTAACACCCCGTGTATGCTATAACAGTGAAATTCACAAATTAAAGTATAATTAATTTCAAATCAAACAATTAAGGGAAACAGGATACGCCATTGCGTTCGTCTCGGAATTCTGCTTGGGATAGAGTCCGAGTTTGCGTAAAACGGACTCCGTATGAAGAAGATATGGCCTCCGGAAGTTTCAGAATTCAGTTTAAAATTCAAACAGACAGAACAGCTCAGAACAAATTCAAATTTCAAAAAAAAAATCGGACCAGAATAGGCTGGGTGGGAATTTTCCCGCCCAAGGCACCCAGGTCGACTGGGTAGTCGACCTGGGCTACCCAGGTCGACTGGGTAGTCGACCTGGGGCATCCAGGTCGACTACCAAGTCGACCTAGCCCCTGAGCCAGGTCGAACCCAGCCCCCCAGGCTAGCCTGATCTGTGCTTGGCCGAATTTCTGAGCCTTGCCTTGTCACTAAGGCTAGGTGTCAGCTCCTGATTGGTCTCTCCTTCAAACGAACGACTATTATTAATCCAAGCTCCATCGATGGTTCTAATCAATTCACGAACTCTATAAAAAGGACCTAAGACTCCACCTAATTCATACAAATAAAAATGAGAATGAGAACGTCATGCTGCTGAGGAAAGACTAGGAGTAGCCGTCAAAATTGAGAGATGATTAGGAGACAATTCAAAAGCTTAAAGCAACAACAACTAAATCAAAACAACGCCTACAACAAAGGATAGCATCTCCAAATTATGAATTCAGATTCCTGAATTGAAGATTCGTCATACGTTGTAAGTAGAGTGCTATTCCGATGTGAATGAATAATTATGTTTTGATTTATGTAAAATGAAAAATGGAATTGTACTTAATTTGTGGTGATAATAATTCATAATTGTATGTTGCTATGATTCTAATCGATTTGGGATGTTGTGGTATAACGATGTTAGACCTATTGGATATTTGCGAGTATGTGATTCATGTTGAAAGTTAACAACTATATGTTTGTGGTAGTTTATCACAACACCTATTGGATAATTGCAAGTATATGATTCATGTTGAAAGTTAACGACTATATGTTTGTGGTAGTTTATTTGAGATTCATGCAAGTATATGGTTCACTATTATGCCAACATGATGTATATTTTTTTATAATCACTTTTAGCGTAGTTGGATCCATTTAGGTATTATGACTCATATGAATTTATGTTGGAATAGGCATCATGATTCAAGTGTAAAACCATACTTTTGTATTAGATACAAAAGTAAGCATCTTTGTGAACTTGTGTTGACTCTGTGAACATGACTAAACTATGTTTGGTGTTATGCCTAATTGAAAACATGTTTTAGGCCTATGTTGTTATCAAAATCATATGATAATATATGTGACACATAATTAAGTTAGATTTACATTCCAATTGCAAGTTTACATGAATAGATTAAAAACCATGATTCATGTTTAGGTATGTTTATGCCATGATTATATGCTATTACAATGCAAGTTCACAAGTGCCTAATTCATGTTAATTAGATCGTTATGTTGCAAGTTCATGCGTTCACACTCCCCTTTTGATGTTACTTAGAATATATAAACACCATGTTCTAAGCCTCCCCTTTTTCGTGTGGCTAAGTTGAGTTTAAATGTTAAACCCAACATATGTTATATTATAGCGAACGTATAAAACGGGGGTAATGACATATGGGTTAAAATATAAAACATATGTGTTGGCATGTTTGACGCATGCCAACGACCTTGAAAACAATTAAGTGGTATAAATTAATTTTACCCAATAAAGATGAATTTGAATAATGGGCCGCAAATATTTACATATAAAAAGAAAAGAGACAAAATATGTAAATTTAGAAAATACGATGTGTTTAACCCGAGGTTGGATTGCGTTGTGACATAAACCTGCCAGGAACCGCACGGCTGTCCAGTAGTCACAACAATACCTATCTAATGTGGGTGGTTAAACATTGAGCCCAATAAAGACCCGAGGTTAGACTGAGTTGTGACGTAAGACTGCCCGGAACCAACCGGCAATAGGCAGTCACAACAATACATGTCTAATGTGAGAGGTCGACGCTTTAATAAGACAATTAAGGCTGAGTCAGGATTGATAGGATTAAGTAAATTGAATTAATACTTAATCAAAATGGAACACGCTAAACTATACAGACTGATTGGGGGTTAGGTTTACAAAACACTTAACCAACTTAGCACGTTGACTAGAAATAGAAAACCTAGTAGTGGGGGACCCTTTTCAGCAGTAACCCTACAAGGTGTATCAGGATACCCTGAACTAGGCAGGGTGGGGCACGATTACTGGGCTGACTGTAAGAGGTCAAATCGACGGCGGTGGTGCAGCAATGTAGGTTCTAACGAGGTGCGGGCGTGCACAAACTCCGGCGCAGAAAAATTAGGCACTGGGCACCAGTTGTATACCTGTGCATTCTAGAATTGTGTCGGGCCGCCACCATGGGACTTGATACACCCCATGGTGGGACCAGCATAGGTAACTACAACGTCGGGGGCCATAAGACACATGTAACTATGCGAGTAGGAGCCGATCATTAGAAATGGATCACTTCACCCTGATTATGGGGTGCCTGTTGGGAGCTAGTTTATATGGATGCAGAGATTAATATGTGGTACGATAGTATATTCGACTCTAGACAACTTAACTTAGTCTATAGTGCTTTCCCATTTCCGGTTTATACTTATCATGCCCAATTCTTTATTCATAGACTGAATAGTCCTAGACTTACTCAGGCTTTATGTCTGACTATACTTTTCTTTCGTATTCTTTCCTTTCGTCCCCCCCTCCAGGTCCACAAGGAGGGAATACCGCAGCTTGACCAGTTTTCACATCCAGCTTGAAGAGAAAGAATGTATTGCTTGGATCTCTTTCATTTTGGGCTATGGCTTTGGATAGCAACTATGAGGACTTATGCAGTTTACTTTTGTTTTTATGCTTCTTTAAATTATGAAATCAAGACAGTTATGGAAATGTAATGTTTTTTTTGGAAATATTGTAAGACAATTATGGCAGGGTTTGGGTAACACGTATTTTTGATGAAATAAAAGTTGATGTTGTTTCCGCTATTTAAAAATATGTGTATTTATATCTGTTTTGTGTATCTGTGACCTATACTTATAAAACTCCACCAAAATTAGGGCATTCCCTTTGAGAGTGACCCTAACAGAGGGTGGGGTGTTTCACTTAGTATCAGAGCATAGGTTTACCAGATAAGATAAAAAGTTTTGAAAATTTATTTTCAAAAGAAAACCTTAAAGAAGCATTTTTAAAGATAAAATGTTATTTTATTTTAAAAAAGGCATAGTCCCCCAAAGCCATAGGTACTATCTTTTATCGTTCGTTTTGAATCTATCCTTTTTGTTTCAGCATGTCCGAAGAACTTAACTTGCCCGAGGGTATTCCAATACCTGGTTGGTTTAGATGATTCTTAGAAGCAAGGGCCACTCAGCCAGGTCCTACTATTCCTCCTCCCCCAGCTGCAGGAAATCATCCAGCTGCAGCAAAACCTCTTCCTCCACCTCCTCCGCGGGGTAATACTTTTGCTAAGATATGTAAAGATTTTAAAGCCATGGGAGGAAAGGACTTTCATGGAACCGAGTCCTTCGTGGCAGCCAGGAATTGGCTGAAGGAAACCGAGGACTTATTCGTCATCTTTGAGGTAGAAGATAGGCAGAAGGTACAACTGGCAGTATAGCTACTTAAAGGCGAGGCTTCCTACTGGTGGGAAGTCACCAATGCAGAAAGACCAGTGGAAACATGGGAGGACTTTAGGGCAAGATTTGAGGCTAAATTTCTCTCAGAAGCTGAAAGGAGTCTTCAGTTGGAAAAATTCTTATTTCTTAAGCAAGGGAATATGACAGTCAAAGAGTATGTTAATCAGTTCGATCAGCTGGCTTGGTTCGGACTGGACCTAGTCAACACTCAGCACAAGAAGGCTCTCCGCTTTGTCAAAGGATTGAATGAGCCATTACACAGTTTGGCCATGACCCATATACCCATGGGAGCTACGTATGAAAGGTTGGTGCATATGGCATTGCTGAACGAAGAGGATAAGGGAAAGAAGGAGTCAAAGGCAGAAATCTCTCAAGGGAAGAAAGAGGGTTTACAGCCTAAGAAGACAGACTTTAAGAAGGGCGGGAAAGACAACAAAGAGAAGAAGAAGTGTAATTTCTATGGCAAAGTGGGGTACTTAGTGAAAGATTGCCGGAAAAAGAAGGCCAAGATGAATGGTGGGTGCTTTTCTTACGGTGAGATAGGCCACATGGCTAAGGATTGCCCAATGAAACGAGGGCAGGGGCAGAGGGCTGGATCCACCTCAGGGGCACAGGTTCATGTGCTAGAAGCGCCACCTCTACAACAGCGAGGTATAAATACTTCTGTAGAAAGTGTAGTTTATCTTTATGATCACCCAGTTCGTACTTTATTTGATTCTGGCGCATCACACTCCTGTATCTCATCTGCTTTAGTAGAATCTCTGCACCTAGAAACTAGTATGGTAGAGGACCCCTTAATTGTTTCAAATCCAATCGGGGGTCCGACTCATTTGTCTATGATCTGTGTGGGATTGAAAATTTCTATTCTAAGCGTAAAATTTAGATGTAGTGCCTTTGTTTTGGGCTTCTCGGGATATGGTTTGATTTTGGGCATGGACTGGCTATCCAGTAATGGTGCCATCCTTGATTGTGAGAAAATGGTGGTTAGGCTTCTGACCCAACTCGGTAACACTCTGGAAATTACTTGTAATCCCTCGTATGTGGTTATGCTTAGTTATCTTGAATCGCTAGATGCTTCTGTTGAAAGTTTTCAATCGGTTAGAGTGGTCCAAGAATATCCGGATGTCTTTGAAGAGGTGAAGGGCTTACCTCCGAAGCGGGAGATAGACTTCCGCATATATCTTGTAGATAATGCAAAGCCCGTTGTGTTGCCCGTTAGACACATGGCTCCACGGGAAAGGAAAGAACTCAGTAAATAGGTTAAAGAGCTTCTAGAGAAGGGGTTCATTAGAAGGAGCATTTCAGAATGGGGCGCTCCAGTGGTGTTCGCCACAAAGGCGGATGGTTCACTCCGTCTATGTGTTGACTATAGAGAGCTAACGAAAAAGAATAGGCACCCTCTCCCCAGAATTGACTATCTGTTTGATCAACTTGTAGGAGCGTCTGTTTTCTCCCAACTCGATTTAGCGACCAGATTTCATCAGCTAAGGGTGGCTGAAGATAGCATAGATAAGACAACATTCAGAACCCCAGACGGCTTCTTTGAATGTCTTGTCATGCCCTTCGGCTTGACAAACGCACCCGCTTACTTCGTGGACCTGATGAGTAGGGTGTTCAGAGAATTCCTCAACAAGTTCGTAGTGGTCTTCGTAGACGATATCCTTATCTTCTCAAAGAGTGAAGAGGAACATACTCGGCACCTAAGGGCAATCATGGAAACTCTGCGAGTCCATCAGCTAAAAGCCAAATTCTCCAAGTGCCACTTTTGGAGAGAGGAAGTGAGGTTCCTTAGGCACATAGTATCCAAAGAAGGGTTAGCTGTGCACCCTGCTAAGGTAGTTGCGGTACAGGATTGGAAGACACCAAGGAATGCAACAGAAGTCCGAAGCTTCCTCGGGCTAGCAGGCTTCTATCGGAAATTCATCAGAGAGATTGCAAAAATATCAGCTCCACTCACGAGGCTGACAAAGAAGAATCTAGTGTTCAATTGGGACTTCGATTGCGAGTTTGCTTTCCAACGACTAAAAAGGGCTCTTACAATAGCCCCAGTTCTAACGTTGCCAGATGGAAGCAAGATGTTCACAGTTTATACAGATGCATGTGGGACAGTACTAGGCGTTGTCTTAATGCAAGAAGGAAGGGTAGTAGCTTATGGCGGGAGACAGTTGAAAGTGCACGAAAAGAACTACCCGACCCACGATCTTGAGTTAGCTGCCATCGTCTTTGCGCTTAAGTCTTGGCGCCACTATCTCCTAGGTGAGAAGTTGTAACACCCCACATCCGTTAGTGTCACTCACAAAGGGAATGCACTAAGTTCTGTGGAGCATTATGGGTAAAAGATGCAGATAAATTACAAGACAGACAAACATTAAACAGCGGAAAATAAAACTTTGCTTTATTGACAAAATAATTTGTACAAGGTTCCTTTACAATATCAGAGTATCAACTGTCTTTACAAAATAAAGAAGCATAAAATACATTTATATTCCCCAATGTAACAAAAGCCAGCCATAGCAATCCAAAGCCGATGCATCCAAGATTCTTCAAGCTTGGAAAGAGAAATCATCCCAAAACAAATCTGAGCTATCCTATTTCCTCCTTAACAACCTGGGGGGGGGGGAGAACGGAAGAAAGAAGACGAAAGAAAAACAGAGTCAGACATAAAGCCTGAGTAAGTTCAGTAACTTCTAGCATGTGAACATGGAAAACAAAACGACATGAATTAACTGAATACAAGATTACACCATGACGATAGGGTCAACAAGATGAGACAAGGTAGTCACAAGATATGCTAAGATAAACTGGATACGCTCTAATACTTTCGCTGCTTCACTATTTACTTGTTATACTGGTTTCTATATCTCTGCATCGCCTAACTAGTGTTTCAACTAGTAACGATAACGTGATCCCAATCCCTGTATTTTCCATCGCCTTCAGGCATCCATTTATTAGTTGTTACCTAGATCTAATCTAGGGTTTTCTATCCACTGCTTTCTAGATTTAACTATAGTTTTACGCTATCTGCTGAACGCTTTTCGAGTTCAGGGTTTATGCCACCTAGTCCAACTAGGGATTACGCTACCTGTCGAACAATGCCCCCAAGTCTAGGACACACCACCTAGAGTGGTAAATGTTCCTAGGCTTCCCCACGTATGTATCGCAAATCGTTATCGCTTGTCTAGATGCACATGTCCTGTAATGTGCGATCCGAGTCCTGTGACAGGGCAAATCAAGGAATACAGAACTCGGTCGGGAGCTTTCAGATATCTGCCGATGCAGATGCTAAGGTCTGTTTTTACTACAGTGCTATGGTCCCACTTGACCCCTCCCTCAGCTAATGAAAGGCACACCTTGTAAAATGAGAACTATACGCCGGCCCCCGGTGCCCCACTATCCTATGGCCATCCGCAACCATAACTAGATAGCAAGTATATGGTCTTTTGGAGTTCTCCGCCTTTCCGCTTCACGTATCTCGATTGACTCAAGATGGATGGTAGACGACGAGTTGCTATCACAGGGCTACCGTCTTCTCGCCGAATCACGCTGGTCCATCCTAGTCTTTAGGTTGCCACATATATATTGCAACCAAGGCATACCCTCGGTTCTTCTAACGCAGACCTTAACCTCTGTGAGCCCAGGAAGATCATCTGCAGCCTCACAGAGGGATACCAAGAGTACCCTCACGTCCCCTCGAAGCCTCGGGCTTCGTAACCCAATTCGTTGGAGCCTTCTTAAAACCAGATGGATGTCTGCTCCTTCGTGTTATACTAAGAATTACTACTTAGTTCTACTAACTAAGGTTTACCACTTAGTTTCCAAATTCCTTGTTTTCTTAACTAAGTTTTACTACTTAGTCCCTTTTTCAACTGAGGTCTACTACTTAGTTTTCTTTCTCGCCAGGTTGGGTTGGTTAAGTGTATTTAGTCGATTCAAGCTATCTTAACCCACTTCCCTTATCCTATTACACTGGTTAAGTGTTATCCCTTCATGCTTTTTACTTAACCCTATTCATTTATCATATTCTGATGGTTAAGCTTTCAAGTTTACTTAACCCTATGGTCTAGTCCAGTTAACATATTAATTTGGCTAAGTGTATTACTTAACCCCAACCTCTAGTCTAATTAACATGTTAAATTGGCTAAGTGTATTAACTTTACTTAACCCCACCTTCTAGTCTAGTCAACATGTTAATTTGGCTAAGTATTCCCATGGACTTAACCCTCCCATTCTAGCTTTAACTGTGCTAAGTTGGTTAAGTGTTCCTTAACCTTCCCATTCTAGCTTAACCGTGTTAGGTTGGTTAAGTGTTCCTATGGACTTAACTCTCCCATTCTTGTTCTAGCTTTAATTAATAAATTAAAGCCGCAACCTCTCACATTAGACAGATATTGCTGCGGTTACTGGATGTGCCGGTCGGTTCCGGGCAGGTTTACACCACAACTCAGTCTAACCTCGGGTTAGGCATATTCATGTTTTCTAAGTTCAAAGGGTTTTTGATTAATTTCCAAATCTGGTTTTGAAAACAACCATCCCGTCCTTCGGATCAGTTAGGGATAGCCAGGGAGGGCAGGAAACTTGTATTTTCCAAACCCAAGCCTGGACACTATCCTCTCTGTCACCCTAGAACCTTCTGGTCTATGTGTTATAAAAAGGGATGTTATCAAAATACTTTTCTTTTGTTTATAAATTGTTAACAATTTATTTCAAAAGCCCATTTCCCCTTTTTAGACAAATTTGGCCTATATTTATTTGTCAAGCCTACTAGTATACTTATATTCTAGGCCCAAGTCCTAACCCAACATGCAGTTTAGGCCATTTCCTATTTCATTGCCGAAACTAGATTAAATATCCTAGTTTATAATTTATGGCCAAAACTTAACCAAGTTACATATTTTGTGGTAAATGAACAATTTAACATTTATGACGAATTCTATAAGTAAATTACTCCTAATTTACTTATTTCATTACTACTCTTTTAATGTACATTGTCACATTTATTATTATGGCCCATTCTCTCTTATTTGTCATATTTATACTTTTTGGTATGTAAATTATACCAAATTTAGTGTCGCTAACCATAATTTATTCTAAACATGACAATTGCTCACAATTATGAATAAATTCAAAATTGTGCTAATATACTTATTCCAAATCAACCTTAATTAACCCAATCTTGGTTTAACATCCTAATTCACAATTTATGGCAAAACTAGAATTATTTTTCTAGTTTACATTTTATGCCTAAAATTTAGCTTACTTACTAACGCTAAATTTAATATGTCAAAATCACATATTCCCTAATCCATGTCAAATTTCCCCGTTTTCATTTTAATATGCATGTCATAATACATATTCCAAATTATGCCAATTTCCCAGTTTACAATTACGTTCATATTCATTTCCATGTTTTTCCCCAAATCGCATTCCCACCGTTCGAATAATCGTGATTCAACCTAGATTATAAATAAATCTAGATTCGTAGATAAAAGGGAATGAATCAAAATGACAAGAAGGAATAATTGGCATAAAAAGGTTTGGATAACAATGTAGGTTCAAGAATATGGGTAGACCTAACTAAATAGGTAAATTCCCACTGTCTTAAAACCAAAGAATGGGCAAAATAGGTTCAAGAACGTGGGTAGACCTAACTTAATAGGTAAATTCCCACTGTCTTAAAACCAAAGAAAAAACCAAGGAACAGGTAGAATAAATAATTGGGTTTAGACCCAATTTCACAATCACCAAACTAAACCAATATTTTCCTAATCATGAATCATGGGTGTCAAAATCACAATTGTCCTCATTATGTCATAAGCAATAGTTTATGTCCAATTCAAAGGCTTATGTTCTTAGTCATAAGTAATGTCCATGGTCATAGGCAATATAGGCGATGTTCATAGTCCAAAAGGGAAAATAATTCCCATAGTCCTAAGTCATTGTCATAGGCAATGTTTATATGTCCCAAAATCAAAGGCTTATGTCATAGTCCAAAGGCATATGCTTTCAAAGGCCACAGTTCTATAGTCATAGTCACGGTTACAGTCTTATTTGTCCTCGAATCATAACAGTTCTTAATTCAGTCCAAGAGTATAAACACAGATTCGAAGAGAGAGAGAGAGAGAGAGAGATTTGGCATATTCCTTTATTCCTTTAATTTCATGTCACAAATAAAACAAAATATTCAGATCTAAAAAAAACCAACTTACAGAAAATAGATCTAGAAAAGAAGGAAAGCGTGGCTATGATTCGTGCGTCGTTGCTTGAAACTTGTTTGAGCTAGCCTTTGAATTCTTCACTTGAAACTTTGATTTGAATCCCTCCTTAAAAGTCTTTTAGCAGCATCTCCTCGTCTTGAATCATATTTTATTTTATTTATTTAAGAAAATTTAGAAGAGGGGAAGAAGCCATGAATCTTAGCAGCATAAGGATAGAAGAGAATTGGTGCAAAGAGAATGAAGACTAGGGCTGTTTATATAGCTGCTCAAGACCTTATCGTACACGCAGTGCTGAGTCAGCATTGAATCTAGTTAAGAAAATAGTCCAGGTACGTAGATGAATCTAGCCAAACCTTATCATACACGCAGTGTTGAGTCAGCATTGGGTCCCACAAGCTATTTTGGCGTAAAAGTTTGATTTTCAAACTTTTGAATTTCTGGAATTTATTTAACTGTTTTATTCACATGAAATATTCTTATATGTATACAATTCCTCTAACGACCATTTTACGCGTATATATATACGCACAACTTTCATTTTATTTTCAAAATTCAAATAATGTTGCCATATTTCATTGACTGTAGCCTTATCTTGAATTTTATTTTTCGTATACATATATTTTTGCATATATATATATATATATATATATTTATATTCTCATATGTATATATATATATTCTTTATTTCCTTATATGTACGTTCTTATCCTTTCAAATTTTGAATTTGTATACGTACATATATTTGCATGTTCAGTTGGCCCTCTCTAAAACAAAGATAAAAAAATTATGTCGCCGCCGGGGTTCGAACCCCCGACCTCCATGCTACAAATCCAATGCCTTAACCAACTGAGCTACAGAGGCTTTTGTTAATAAGTCTTAGAACAATAATAATTATTGTTCTCTCCTTACTTCTCTTTTTCATGTTAGTTACAATACTTAAATTAAACAACTGCATGGATCTTTTTCTTTTAATTTTTCTTTTAAAAATTAATTATACTTTAATTTGAGAATCTTAATGTCGCAGAATTACGGGGTGTTACATTCTCCCCCACTTAAAAGGATTTCGTCCCCGAAATCTTCAAGTTAGGAAGAATGTGTCCTACCATCCAATCACCCATCTACTCAACCATTCAATCACAGGCATTCATTGTCCTTAAAAGATTTCTAATGCTTTCATGTTCATATGCATAGTGTGTGTGTATGTCTCTATCTAATGCAAAATCAGGCGGTCTACTGATTCAGTTGACCTCCTTAATGCAAATCATGTTAGTGCCATGCGTCCAATCATGCATGCAAACATCCCTAGTCATGTAAATACTACATGCGTGCACAGCCATTCATCCATATGCAACGTCCATATGATATCATATCAAGTTCAACTTATAAACAAATGCATATATGTAAATGCAATATGAGAGCGTCCGAACTTGATCTAGTGCCTAATACGTATGCATATGCATCCACAAGCAACCATTTGCAACCACTTGCAACCATTCAACCATAACATGTTTCAAATACATGTTTACATCCATTGGCTTCTACCTAAGGATTGCAGATACGACCAAGAGGATATACTTTGGAAAGAGAGAAACAACTACGCGTAAAGCTCCTAAACAGAGAAATCAAGAATGCACCCTTAAGGAAAAAGGGCATGTTGCTAGTATCTAGCCTTCTTGAGCTTTACTCCACTGTATCTTAACCAATTTAACTTCACGATTGTGAAGTTTCCGACCTCCAATTCCAAAATAAACAGATGTCAATCACGGTACCAAGTATACGTACCAAGATGATTAGAGGTTTCCCTCTTATCCATCATGCCATAACTATAAGAGTCGAAAGGTCACTACATGCTCTTTAGGGTGCCTACCACAACTATTCATCTCTCCCGCAAACCATCCAAACCGAACTCGACATTCCTCAAGTACAAGCCCCAAAGGCCTAAACCAATATCAGACAAGCACCCAAGGAATATCTCCCCGAATTTAGACGATCTACGTGAGATGATATAAGAAAACTCGATAGCTATTCTCAAATCCCTACTAAAAAAATAAACTTGTCGGACCACCAATTGGATTTGAGACTCTAGTGGGCTCTTTCTACTATACAAGTACTATGGTGCAGAGACCCAACTATGGAAGTGGATATGAACAAATGAGAAGCGCTATAACCTAAGGAAATAGCACGAACAGAAAACTAGACTCTTCCAACCGAACTACCTTTCTCCTAGGTGCGCTTCGTGGCGAAAGCATGTACTTGTCCTTCTGAAAATCTTGTCCTCATTCTTGCCCTTGTCCTTAAGTATATGCCCTATCATACCCTAGTAAAAATACTTCCTCTTGTCTTAGGTTTTATAATTTCTTCCTCCTTCGTGTGCTAAGTCTACATCCATGAATTCCTCATCCTAGGGTTATGCTCCTTAGCCAAACTCCTCATCCCCTTCCGTGTGTAGTCATGTTAACAAATCTCTCGAAAACTGCCTCCATCGTCCGGAAAACCTTATAAGCTTTGAAAGAAAACTGCCCGTAGATGAAACAACTACGGCTATGGATGGAAGCCGGACACTATTTTGCCCTTCGATGAGGTTACCTCCCAGAAAGCCAGGAGCCCCAGAGACTCAAGAAAGAAGGAGACAAGAATTTAAACAGAGGAAGAGAAGATAGTGCGTATGGCTTTGGGGAATATGCCTTTAAAACAAATCTCTTCTTTTGAAAATACTTCTTTTAAAACCGTTTGAAAACAATTTTTCAAATCCTTTATCTGATCTGGTAACCTTCAGCTCTGATACCACGTGTAACACCCCACATCCGTTAGTGTCACTCACAAAGGGAATGCACTAAGTTCTGTGGAGCATTATGGGTAAAAGATGCGGATAAATTACAAGACAGACAAACATTAAACAACGGAAAATAAAACTTTGCTTTATTGACAAAATAATTTGTACAAGGTTCCTTTACAATATCAGAGTATCAACTGTCTTTACAAAATAAAGAAGCATAAAATACATTTATATTCCCCAATGTAACAAAAGCCAGCCATAGCAATCCAAAGCCGATGCATCCAAGATTCTTCAAGCTTGGAAAGAGAAATCATCCCAAAACAAATCTGAGCTATCCTATTTCCTCCTTAACAACCTGGGGGGGGGGGGGGAGAACGGAAGAAAGAAGACGAAAGAAAAACAGAGTCAGACATAAAGCCTGAGTAAGTTCAGTAACTTCTAGCATGTGAACATGGAAAACAAAACGACATGAATTAACTGAATACAAGATTACACCATGACGATAGGGTCAACAAGATGAGACAAGGTAGTCACAAGATATGCTAAGATAAACTGGATACGCTCTAATACTTTCGCTGCTTCGCTATTTACTTGTTATACTGGTTTCTATATCTCTGCATCGCCTAACTAGTGTTTCAACTAGTAACGATAACGTGATCCCAATCCCTGTATTTTCCATCGCCTTCAGGCATCCATTTATTAGTTGTTACCTAGATCTAATCTAGGGTTTTCTATCCACTGCTTTCTAGATTTAACTATAGTTTTACGCTATCTGCTGAACGCTTTTCGAGTTCAGGGTTTATGCCACCAAGTCCAACTAGGGATTACGCTACCTGTCGAACAATGCCCCCAAGTCTAGGACACACCACCTAGAGTGGTAAATGTTCCTAGGCTTCCCCACGTATGTATCGCGAATCGTTATCGCTTGTCTAGATGCACATGTCCTGTAATGTGCGATCCGAGTCCTGTGACAGGGCAAATCAAGGAATACAGAACTCGGTCGGGAGCTTTCAGATATCTGCCGATGCAGATGCTAAGGTCTGTTTTTACTACAGTGGCTATGGTCCCACTTGACCCCTCCCTCAGCTAATGAAAGGCACACCTTGTAAAATGAGAACTATACGCCGGCCCCCGGTGCCCCACTATCCTATGGCCATCCGCAACCATAACTAGATAGCAAGTATATGGTCTTTTGGAGTTCTCCGCCTTTCCGCTTCACGTATCTCGATTGACTCAAGATGGATGGTAGACGACGAGTTGCTATCACAGGGCTACCGTCTTCTCGCCGAATCACGCTGGTCCATCCTAGTCTTTAGGTTGCCACATATATATTGCAACCAAGGCATACCCTCGGTTCTTCTAACGCAGACCTTAACCTCTGTGAGCCCAGGATGATCATCTGCAGCCTCACAGAGGGATACCAAGAGTACCCTCACGTCCCCTCGAAGCCTCGGGCTTCGTAACCCAATTCGTTGGAGCCTTCTTAAAACCAGATGGATGTCTGCTCCTTCGTGTTATACTAAGAATTACTACTTAGTTCTACTAACTAAGGTTTACCACTTAGTTTCCAAATTCCTTGTTTTCTTAACTAAGTTTTACTACTTAGTCCCTTTTTCAACTGAGGTCTACTACTTAGTTTTCTTTCTCGCCAGGTTGGGTTGGTTAAGTGTATTTAGTCGATTCAAGCTATCTTAACCCTCTTCCCTTATCCTATTACACTGGTTAAGTGTTATCCCTTCATGCTTTTTTACTTAACCCTATTCATTTATCATATTCTGATGGTTAAGCTTTCAAGTTTACTTAACCCTATGGTCTAGTCCAGTTAACATATTAATTTGGCTAAGTGTATTACTTAGCCCCAACCTCTAGTCTAATTAACATGTTAAATTGGCTAAGTGTATTAACTTTACTTAACCCCACCTTCTAGTCTAGTCAACATGTTAATTTGGCTAAGTATTCCCATGGACTTAACCCTCCCATTCTAGCTTTAACTGTGCTAAGTTGGTTAAGTGTTCCTTAACCTTCCCATTCTAGCTTAACCGTGTTAGGTTGGTTAAGTGTTCCTATGGACTTAACTCTCCCATTCTTGTTCTAGCTTTAATTAATAAATTAAAGCCGCAACCTCTCACATTAGACAGATATTGCTGCGGTTACTGGATGTGCCGGTCGGTTCCGGGCAGGTTTACACCACAACTCAGTCTAACCTCGGGTTAGGCATATTCATGTTTTCTAAGTTCAAAGGGTTTTTGATTAATTTCCAAATCTGGTTTTGAAAACAACCATCCCGTCCTTCGGATCAGTTAGGGATAGCCAGGGAGGGCAGGAAACTTGTATTTTCCAAACCCAAGCCTGGACACTATCCTCTCTGTCACCCTAGAACCTTCTGGTCTATGTGTTATAAAAAGGGATGTTATCAAAATACTTTTCTTTTGTTTATAAATTGTTAACAATTTATTTCAAAAGCCCATTTCCCCTTTTTAGACAAATTTGGCCTATATTTATTTGTCAAGCCTACTAGTATACTTATATTCTAGGCCCAACATGCAGTTTAGGCCATTTCCTATTTCATTGCCGAAACTAGATTAAATATCCTAGTTTATAATTTATGGCCAAAACTTAACCAAGTTACATATTTTGTGGTAAATGAACAATTTAACATTTATGACGAATTCTATAAGTAAATTACTCCTAATTTACTTATTTCATTACTACTCTTTTAATGTACATTGTCACATTTATTATTATGGCCCATTCTCTCTTATTTGTCATATTTATACTTTTTGGTATGTAAATTATACCAAATTTAGTGTCGCTAACCATAATTTATTCTAAACATGACAATTGCTCACAATTATGAATAAATTCAAAATTGTGCTAATATACTTATTCCAAATCAACCTTAATTAACCCAATCTTGGTTTAACATCCTAATTCACAATTTATGGCAAAACTAGAATTATTTTTCTAGTTTACATTTTATGCCTAAAATTTAGCTTACTTACTAACGCTAAATTTAATATGTCAAAATCACATATTCCCTAATCCATGTCAAATTTCCCCGTTTTCATTTTAATATGCATGTCATAATACATATTCCAAATTATGCCAATTTCCCAGTTTACAATTACGTTCATATTCATTTCCATGTTTTTCCCCAAATCGCATTCCCACCGTTCGAATAATCGTGATTCAACCTAGATTATAAATAAATCTAGATTCGTAGATAAAAGGGAATGAATCAAAATGACAAGAAGGAATAATTGGCATAAAAAGGTTTGGATAACAATGTAGGTTCAAGAATATGGGTAGACCTAACTAAATAGGTAAATTCCCACTGTCTTAAAACCAAAGAATGGGCAAAATAGGTTCAAGAACGTGGGTAGACCTAACTTAATAGGTAAATTCCCACTGTCTTAAAACCAAAGAAAAAACCAAGGAACAGGTAGAATAAATAATTGGGTTTAGACCCAATTTCACAATCACCAAACTAAAGCAATATTTTCCTAATCATGAATCATGGGTGTCAAAATCACAATTGTCCTCATTATGTCATAAGCAATAGTTTATGTCCAATTCAAAGGCTTATGTTCTTAGTCATAAGTAATGTCCATGGTCATAGGCAATATAGGCGATGTTCATAGTCCAAAAGGGAAAATAATTCCCATAGTCCTAAGTCATTGTCATAGGCAATGTTTATATGTCCCAAAATCAAAGGCTTATGTCATAGTCCAAAGGCATATGCTTTCAAAGGCCACAGTTCTATAGTCATAGTCACGGTTACAGTCTTATTTGTCCTCGAATCATAACAGTTCTTAATTCAGTCCAAGAGTATAAACACAGATTCGAAGAGAGAGAGAGAGAGAGAGAGATTTGGCATATTCCTTTATTCCTTTAATTTCATGTCACAAATAAAACAAAATATTCAGATCTAAAAAAAACCAACTTACAGAAAATAGATCTAGAAAAGAAGGAAAGCGTGGCTATGATTCGTGCGTCGTTGCTTGAAACTTGTTTGAGCTAGCCTTTGAATTCTTCACTTGAAACTTTGATTTGAATCCCTCCTTAAAAGTCTTTTAGCAGCATCTCCTCGTCTTGAATCATATTTTATTTTATTTATTTAAGAAAATTTAGAAGAGGGGAAGAAGCCATGAATCTTAGCAGCATAAGGATAGAAGAGAATTGGTGCAAAGAGAATGAAGACTAGGGCTGTTTATATAGCTGCTCAAGACCTTATCGTACACGCAGTGCTGAGTCAGCATTGAATCTAGTTAAGAAAATAGTCCAGGTACGTAGATGAATCTAGCCAAACCTTATCATACACGCAGTGTTGAGTCAGCATTGGGTCCCACAAGCTATTTTGGCGTAAAAGTTTGATTTTCAAACTTTTGAATTTCTTGAATTTATTTAACTGTTTTATTCACATGAAATATTCTTATATGTATACAATTCCTCTAACGACCATTTTACGCGTATATATATACGCACAACTTTCATTTTATTTTCAAAATTCAAATAATGTTGCCATATTTCATTGACTGTAGCCTTATCTTGAATTTTATTTTTCGTATACATATATTTTTGCATATATATATATATATTTATATTCTCATATGTATATATATATATATTCTTTATTTCCTTATATGTACGTTCTTATCCTTTCAAATTTTGAATTTGTATACGTACATATATTTGCATGTTCAGTTGGCCCTCTCTAAAACAAAGATAAAAAAATTATGTCGCCGCCGGGGTTCGAACCCCCGACCTCCATGCTACAAATCCAATGCCTTAACCAACTGAGCTACAGAGGCTTTTGTTAATAAGTCTTAGAACAATAATAATTATTGTTCTCTCCTTACTTCTCTTTTTCATGTTAGTTACAATACTTAAATTAAACAACTGCATGGATCTTTTTCTTTTAATTTTTCTTTTAAAAATTAATTATACTTTAATTTGAGAATCTTAATGTCGCAGAATTACGGGGTGTTACAGAAGTTCGAACTTTACACTGACCATAAATCGTTGAAATATCTCTTCTCGCAGAAGGACCTTAACTTGAGGCAACAGAGATGGATGGAGTTTCTTGCCTCGTACGATTTCGAGATCTCCTACACTCCGGGCAAAGGCAACGTAGTAGCAGACGCGTTGAGCCGAAAGAAACTGACCCTAAGCCCATTGTTTGTTGAAAGGCAAAGCCTAGAGTTTATAACCAGCTTTGACTTTAGGCCCTCCTCCGATTTTGTACCGGGCTTGCTAGCATCTCTCGAGGTACGCTCGACTCTTTTGGACTCAATAGGGACAGCACAACGCGAAGACCCTCAGCTTGTGGAAACGATTGATAGGCTAATTAGGGGTGAGACTTCAAGTCACCTCAACAGATACTCCATCGATGATAAGGGTTGGCTAAGGCGAGACGGAAGACTATGCGTCCCACAGACAAGGGATTTAGTAAAGAAGGTCCTCGAGGAAGCACATCACTCCAAGATGACGATACATCCAGGCGGAGATAAAATGTACAAGGACATAAAGATAACTTTCTTTTGGAGCGGTATGAAGAAAGACGTGGCAGAATTTCAAAGTGTATGGTTTGCCAACAGGTTAAGGCGGAACAGAAGAAACCTGGCGGTTTGCTTCATCCTCTAGAGGTCCCACAGTGGAAGTGGGATAGCATCTCAATGGACTTCATTGATGGGTTGCCTAGGTCTAGAAGAGGCAACACTAGCATTTGGGTAATAGTGGATAGGCTTACTAAAAGCGCCCACTTTTTACCTGTCAAGAGTAAAAGAACTGCCTCATCCCTAGCATCTCTTTATCTCAAGGAAATTGTTCGACTCCATGGAATACCCTCCAGCATTGTTAGTGACCGAGACCCTATCTTCACAAGTGAGTTTTGGCGGAGTCTGCAAGAAGCGGTAGGCACACAGTTATGCTTGAGTACTGCTTATCATCCCCAAACCGACGGCCAGACAGAAAGAGTGAACAGAGTTTTGGAGGACCTTTTAAGACTGTGCGTCCTTGACTTCGGAGGGACGTGGGAAGACCATCTTCCTTTGGTGGAATTTGCCTACAACAACAGCTACCAAACCACCATCGAAATGGCGCCCTTCGAAGCTTTATATGGAAGACCGTGCCGATCGCCCACTTGTTGGTGGGAGTCTACTGACAAGCTCATACTTGGACCAGATATGATCCGAGAGACTTCAGAGAAAGTATACTTAATACGGAAAAGAATGAAGACAGCCCAAGACAGACAAAAATCCTACGCAGACAAGAGAAGGACTGACCTTGAGTTTGAGGTTAGGGACAGAGTTTTTCTGAAGGTATCTCCTCTAAGGAACGTTGTTTGTTTTGGATCCACAGGGAAGCTAGCACCAAGATTCGTAGGGTGGTTTCATATTATCGAGAAAATTGGGAAAATGGCCTATAGATTAGAGCTACCTGAAAAACTAGCCAGAGTTCACAACGTTTTTCATGTTTCGCACCTCCGAAAATGTCTACATGAATCTGCTGAAGTGGTAGAGCCAAACATCCTAGAAGAAGCTGAAGTGGAACGTGAAGCAACCGTGAGGAAAGTTCCAACACGCATCTTAGGAACTGAAGTGAAAAAGCTACGCAACCGCAAAGTCAAGCTCGTCAAAGTTCAGTGGAGCAGTGCCGAGGAAGACGCGACTTGGGAAACTGAGGCTAGAATACGCGTAGCATACCCTTTTCTTTTCGAGGGTACATCTTTGATCTTTCTTTTTCCTTAAGTTGCGCTTTTATCTATCTTTTTAGGTATATCTCCTCGACCTTATCTTTTAGGTAGAAACCCTTTGGATTAAAACATGTAATTGAAACATGTTATGGGTGATGTTTGCAAGTGGTTGCAAGTGATTGCTAGTGGTTGCTCGTGGTTGCATATGCACACACAATCTAGGTTTTAGATCGGCTCAGTCACTTCATATTGCATATGCATATATGTATTTATATTCGTATATGGTTGAAGTTTAATGTGTTGTCATATGGATGTTGCATCTATATATGAATGATTGTGCACTCATGTAGAATCATGAATAGGAAAATTTGCATACATAGTGGATTCATGACACTTACATAATTTGCATTAAGGAGGTCAACTGAATCAGTAGGCCGCCTGATTTCGCATTAGATAAGTGCATGTACACACACTTCACATATGATCATGAAGCATTAGAAGTCTTTTAAGGACAATGGATGCTCGTGTTTGATGGATGAGTAGATGGACGTTTGGATGTTAGGATATACATTCTTCCTAAACTTGAAGATTTCGGGGACAAAATCCTTTTAAGTGGGGGAGATTGTAACACCCCGTGTATTCTATAATAGTGAAATTCACAAATTAAAGTATAATTAATTTCAAATCAAAGAATTAAGGGAAACGGGATACGCCATTGCGTTCGTCTCGGAATTCTTCTTGGGATAGAGTCTGAGTTTGCGTAAAACGGAGTCCGTATGAAGAAGATATGGCCTCCGGAAGTTTCAAAATTCAGTATAAAATTCAAACAGACAGAACAGCTCAGAACAAATTCAAATTTCAAAAAAAAAAAAAAAAATCGGACCAGAATAGGCTGGGCGGGAATTTTCCCGCACAAGGCACCCAGGTCGACAACCAAGTCGACCTGGGGGTCGACTGGGAAGTCGACCTGGGGGTCGACTGGGAAGTCGACCTGGGGGTCGACTGGGAAGTCGACCTGGCCCCTGAGCCAGGTCGAACCCAGCCCCCCGGCTGGCCTGGTCTGTGCTTGGCCCAATTTCTGAGCCTTGCCTTGTCACTAGGGCTAGGTGTCAGCTCCTGATTGGTCTCTCCTTCAAACGAACGACTATTATTGATCCATGCTCCATCGACGGTTCTAATCAATTCACAAACTCTATAAAAAGGACCTAAGACTCCACCTAATTCATACAAATAAAAATTAGAATGAGACCGTCATGCTGCTGAGGAAAGACTAGGAGTAGCCCTCAAAATTGAGAGACCATTAGGAGGCAATTCAAAAGCTTAAAGCAACGACAACTAAATCAAAACAACGCCTACAACAAAGGATAGCATCTCCAAATTCGATATTCAGATTCTTGAATTGAAGTTTCGTCATACGTTGTAAGTAGAGTGCTATTCCGATGTGAATGAATAATTGTTTTTTGATTTATGTAAAATGAGAAATGGAATTGTACTTAATTTGTGGTGATAATAATTCATAATTGTATGTTGCTATGATTCTAATCGATTTGGGATGTTGTGGTATAACGATGTTAGACCTATTGGATATTTGCAAGTATGTGATTCATGTTGAAAGTTAACAACTATATGTTTGTGGTATTTTATCACAACACCTATTGGATAATTGCAAGTATATGATTCATGTTGAAAGTTAACGACTATATGTTTGTGGTAGTTTATTTGAGAATCATGCAAGTATATAGTTCACTATTATGCCAACATGATGTATATTTTTTTATAATCACTTTTAGTGTAGTTGGATCCATTTGGGTATTATGACTCATATGAATTTATGTTGGAATTGGCATCATGATTCAAGTGTAAAACCATACTTTTGTATTAGAGACAAAAGTAAGCATCTTTGTGAACTTGTGTTGACTCTATGAACATGACTAAACTATGTTTGGTGTTATGCCTAATTGAAAACATGTTTTAGGCCTATGTTGTTATCAAAATCATATGATAATATATGTGATACATAATTAAGTTAGATTTACATTCCAATTGCAAGTTTACATGAATAGATTAAAAACCATGATTCATGTTTAGGTATGTTTATGCCATGATTATATGCTATTACAATGCAAGTTCACAAGTTCCTAATTCATGTTAATTAGATCGTTATGTTGCAAGTTCATGCGTTCACACTCCCCTTTTGATGTTACTTAGAATATATAAACACCATGTTCTAAGCCACCCCTTTTTCATGTGGCTAAGTTGGGTTTAAATGTTAAACCCAACATATGTTATATTGTAGCGAACGTATAAAACGAGGGTAATGACGTTTGGGTTGAAATATAAAACATATGTGTTGGCATGTTTGACGCATGCCAACGACCTTGAAAACAATCAAGTGGTATAAATTAATTTTACCCAATAAAGATGAATTTGAATAATGGGCCGCAAATATTTACATATAAAAAGAAAAGAGACAAAATATGTAAATTTAGAAAATAGGATGTGTTTAACCCGAGGTTGGATTGCGTTGTGACATAAACCTGCTTGGAACCGCCCGGCTGTCCAGTAGTCACAACAATACCTATCCAATGTGGGTGGTTAAACATTGAGCCCAATAAAGACCTGAGGTTAGACTGAGTTGTGACGTAAGACTGCCCGGAACCAACCGGCAACAGGCAGTCACAACAATACCTGTCTAATGTGAGAGGTCGAGGCTTTAATAAGACAATTAAGGCTGAGTTAGGATTGATAGGATTGAGTAAATTGAATTAATACTTAATCAAAATGGAACATGCTAAACTATACAGACTGATTGGGGGTTAGGTTTACAAAACACTTAACCAACTTAGCATGTTGACTAGAAATAGAAAACCTAGTAGCGGGGGACCCTTTTCAGCAGTAACCCTACAAGGTGTATTAGGATACCCTGAACTAGGCAGGGTAGGGCACGATTACTGGGCTGACTGTAAGAGGTCAAATCGACGGTGGTGGTGCAGCAGTGTAGGTTCTAACAGGGTGCGGGCGTGCACACACTCCGGTGGAGAAAAATTAGGCACTGGACACCAGTAGTATACCTGTGCATTCTAAAATTGTGTCGGGCTGCCACCATGGGACTTGATACACCCCATGGTGGGACCAGCATAGGTAACTACAACATCAGTGGCCGTAAGACACATGTAACTATGCGAGTAGGAGCCGATCATTAGAAATGGATCACTTCACCCTGATTATGGGGTGCCTGTTGGGAACTAGTTTATATGGATGCAGAGATTAATATGGGGTACGATAGTATATTCGACTCTAGGCAACTTAACTTAGTCTATAGTGCTTTCCCATTTCCAGTTTATACTTATCATGCCCAATTCTTTATTCATAGACTGAATAGTCCTAGACTTACTCAGGCTTTATGTCTGACTCTACTTTTCTTTCGTCTTCTTTCCTTTCGTCCCCCCCCCCCCCCAGGTCCACAGGGAGGGAATACCGCAGCTTGACCAGTTTTCACATCCAGCTTAAAGAGAAAGAATGTATTGCTTGGATCTCTTTCATTTTGGGCTATGGCTTTGGATAGCAACTATGGGGACTTATGCAGTTTACTTTTGTTTTTATGCTTCTTTAAATTATGAAATCAAGACAGTTATGGAAATGTAATGTTTTTTTTGGAAATATTGTAAGACAATTATGGCAGGGTTTGGGTAACACGTTGTTTTGATGAAATAAAAGTTGCTGTTGTTTCCGCTGTTTAAAAATATGTGTATATATATCTGTCTTGTGTATCTGTGACCTATACTTATAAACCTCCACCAAAATTAGAGCATTCCCTTTGAGAGTGACCCTAACGGAGGGTGGGGTGTTTCATTTGCTCCACGGGATAAATAGGTTTGGATTGGGAAATAAAATAAATAATTACTTCGGTGTGGTTCGCTAATCCCGACTAGTTTGGAAAACCATAATATGGTTTGAAATGATATCCAAAGGAAGAATAAAGAATAAATTTAGAAAAATTTATCTTTGATAAAATTAATGGGAACCTTTCCATAAGAATGTGATTTTGTGAATAAAAGAATATTCTGAATTGGAATGAGGATTTTGTTGTGTTTGTGTAACATTTGTTTATTATATACGTGGGTTATTCAGAAAGGCCGGGTTTCTACCCATTCTAAATAACCGATTCGGCGATAAGTCGAAGATGAAGACGGTGGTTGAAGACCGGAAGTCTTCACATCGTTCGGGTGATTACTGATGATTTTGATTGGGCTGTACACCCAAGATGAGGGAATCAGTTGGTGATCGTCCAGACGTACTTGGAGATCGATGGATATGTGGGGAAAGTGCCTCTGGTTTCGTTCAGACCCAGAACGAACTTGTAAATGGACTGTGTGTCTGACATTGGATTTTATTCTGTGTTGATTGATCTCTATTAAATATACATATGTTTGGCGGCGGAGAATTTATTCTCTTGCTTAACGCCCTTCTCTAAGACGTACGAGCTCAGAGGTTGTATATCGATGGACATCAGTCGCATGGAGTGAATTGCCAGTGTGGCACGCGTAAGTGGCAGTTGATCAAGGCTTCTGTTGAAAAGCAAAGTCTTGTGGTTGATGATCAAAGCACGACCTATGTGGCGTAGCTTTGTGTATAGCGTGAATTCGCGAGCCTCACACCTCAGTATGAGTCAAAAAGGGGATACAGACCGTTGGGAGAACACGATGCTTCTTTCTAGCTAGTGGTGGTGTCAGTGCTTAAACTGGCTGACATTTATATACTTTTCGCCTGTGTGGTTGTTGGAATGCGAGGCTCCTCGGATATAGGTCTGTTAGGACCGGGAAACGTGTGTTCTGGAATTGCCAATCCTCAAAAGTAAGAGAGGACCAGCCAACCGATTACAAGGATCATAGTGTGGTCCTGAGACATTTGCTAGAGTGTATCGAACGGAGAGGAGCTTTCTTCTTGCCTCGACTCATGACGGAAATCCAATTTCCAATACATGATATTGCGGTTTTAATTGTAGAACTAGTATGGCGACATGATATATGGTACCCATGTCGTCTATGATTGATATTTATGATTGAAATTGTTTTGACACTATACACTTATTATAGTATCAAATGATTTGTTTTAAACGTACCAAGCATGTTTGGCTATTATAAGGGAAAACCCTATCCTCCGGCTTGCGTTGCATTGTGTGATGGGACCTGGGTCTTATAATAGCTTCATTTTTCGAAAAAAGCATTGCGTTGTTTTGTTATATGCGCTAATTTTCTTGGGAGGAAACCCGTTCCGTGTTATACGGCGTGGTCCCTTGAATTACTCTCTTTTAAAATAAAGATTAATAACTGTTTTAGTTCTCACTCCAGTCACATGACTGAACTGGAGTTTATTGTTTTAACCTAAACTCTGGGTGCCCTTATTTTCGACACGGGCAGGTAGTAGTTTCGGTTTTGCAGATTTATATTCACAGGATCTTGATTTACAGCTGGAACGATGCTTGGAAAGCTCTGTATCCGTGTATTACTTTCAGTTGTGTTTTGTATTATTTTCCGCTGCTATGTAATTCATTGTAATCTCTGATATTTGTCGAATGTATATTTATTCATACTCTGTATATTCTTGTATCTGATGGAATTGTTGTAATATACAATGAAATGTTCTTCTGTTTGCATTCTGATGTGTGTTGTCCTTATCTCAATCCGGGCTTTCCTTCACGGGGAAGTTCGGGTCGTGTCAGTTTGGTATCAGAGCTTTGCTTTACAGAGCTCGGAGAACAAGACACATTAGAACCGAACGAAAGAATTCATCAGATATTGGATTAGTAATATCCAATTAGAATGACTCGTCAGAGATAGGATCAGTAGTATCCTAGAACGAGTGTGAAGAGTATATTTTTCAAATGAAAACGAATTTTGTTTTGAAATTTAAATCATTTTTTACGTATTTGAATATTTATTTATTTTGAATTTGGACAATCGAGTATATAAAGATTTCGCATATACGCGTCATGAACGTATATTCGAAGTTTTAATATACTGAATAGATATAGAATCACATTCTAGACACCCGGGGATGATTCTGATGATGGCGCATCATCATCAGTATTCATATTCGAGTTTCGAAAGTGGGATTTCTATATATTTCCATTGGACTGGTGTGAGAACCAAAACTATATAGATTATTTGTTGTGAATTGGCATCAAAAACATGATTTTCTGTATATATATATATATATATCAAAATTATGAGTTTGAAATGATAATTGACTAATGGATTGCTAGTTGTGTTGTTTGTTTATTTGTTTGAAATTTTGAACCATTTGGCCTAATTGAACCAAATACTGAACTATATTGAAAATTTGTTAGAATTGCACGCATATACATGTACATCTATTGAACAGGTCATAGCAAGGAGGCTAGAGCAGAAGAATAAAATTGTTTGCCCGACAAATAGGTACATGTTTACCATAATTTACTGTTTTGTTTGGGTGATGATGATTTTATGAGCCGATTGGCTAGCCGCTTGACTTTTTCTTTTTGATTGAAGAAGGCCATGGGAGGCTATATGAAATATCCCGAAGTCCCCGGTGCAGGGGAGGTTATGGCGAAATTTTTCGGAAATTTAGGGTGTTAGCCAAATTTTTGAAAAATTTGAAAGGTTCTTAGAAACTGAAAAGTTGAAGAACTTAAGCCGTAACGAAAATAAAGGAAGTTCAGTTGATTAGTTAAACAACTATCGGCTTCGTTACTTTTCGGGGACGAAAAGTTTTAAGTGGGGGAGAATTTAACAACCCGGAAAATGCGAGCCAGTTTAAAATTTTTATTTTGGCAATTTTAGCGAATTTTGAACATTTAAAATGAATTATTTTAAATAATAATGACGAGAAATTTATTTTGAATAAAATAGAATGTATATATTTACATACGTCGTCATTAGAATATAATTATTTATTTATAATTATAAAAGGAATTGAAAATGGCGCGGTAGTTCGATAATTCGATTTCAAACTTCAAATGAATGTATCGAGTGCAACATAAACCGGATTTTAGAGAAACCAAAAATATTTGAATCTAATTGAGAATATCTTTCCAACGAATCTGAAAAATCTAGATTTCATAGCGGGAATCAAAAGATATGCCTAGTTGAAAATTTAGAATAGTCGCTATGGAATTTCGGCCCTTAAAAAAGGGAATTTTGCAAACGACCTCGGATTTCGACGAAACCACTTTTGTTGGATCCGTGATGTCAAGTTATTGCTAGGTTTCAAAATTCATAATTTTTCGATTCAATATGTGAGCGCGGCAAAGGAAAACGCATTTGACCAGTTTCAGTTGATTTTAATCGACTGGAAAATGGCCATTTTTCCAACGGTCTCAGAATTCGACGAAATTAGTTTTGTTAGGACCATATCGTCAATACGAAGCTAGAAAATATTTTTCGGGAATTTTTCGAGTTAATATGTGACCTCGGTAAATTGAAATGCGCGTTCAAATTCAATATATAAAGCTATATGTTGATTTTGAAGAAAACTGATCAAAACTGTGAATCAGCTTACGGTACATATCCCATTGTGTTCGGAATGAGGGTAATTAGCTATGGACGACAGGCGGTGGGTGCCGTTTCGAGGTTGAAATAAAAAGTACCTTTTTGAAATTAAATAATTAAATAAATTAAAAATAAAATATCTCCCTTCTCCTCATAACCCCTCAGCCCCCACCCCCCGGTCTATTTTTTAAATTTAAAGGAAAAAAAAACCTAACACCATCGCGGTGCCCCCCCTCTGCTGTCGCCGCCGCCGCTTCTTCTTCCTCCTCCTCCTCTCACCGCTTCTCCTCCTCCAGCCTCGCCCTCCTCCGCTTCCTCCTTCCCTTCTTCTTTTCTGACCGAGCCCCCCTTGCCCTAGCCGCGCTGACCATCCCCTGCCACCGACCTCCGCCCATGCCTGCCCCCCCCCCCCCGACGCCTCCTCCGCCACTCCCTTCTTCCTCTACCTCTCCTCCTCCTCGCGACGAAATCGGTGAGCCCCTTTTTTATTTAATTAATTTATTTATTTTTACTTCAGTTTATATGTTTAAATCATGCTTTTAAATTCAGTTTTGTGATTGTAAAGTTAAGATTTTTCCTATATATAATTAGACCTTTGTTTAGGAGATTTTAGATCTTTGGTTAAGGTAAAGATTAGATTTTTATTGATCTTAAGTGGTGATTTTTTATTGTGAAAAAAAAATTTGATTTTTATAATGAAATAGCGAAATAATTACACCTTTAAAGTAGGAAAACAATATGATTTTTATTATATTTGAAAAGGCGAAATCTTTATATAAAGAATAGTGTGATAAAAATATAATCTTTATTATATGAACATCGATGTAAAAATAGAATTTTTATCTATATAGTAGCAATGTAAAATTAGAATTATTATCTTTATATATGTAGCGAAATAAAAATAGAATTTTTATCCATATGGAGTGATTATAAAAATATGATTTTTATATACATAGCAATAATATAAAAATGTGATTTTTATATATGTAGTGGCTACGGGCAACGAAAGTGACAAAGGGCGAGAACGGTGAAGACTTCTACATAAGAAGAGTCGTGGTATTGGATTAGCTAGTCGGTGAGAACTTCTCACTCTAAATTTTGTTTTTCTAGTTAAAATATATACTAGGATGCAGACGGTGCTTAGTAGCACGCGACACCCGTCATCCACAGACCATGGATGGGTTGTATGTTTGATTGTTTGATGTGTTTTGAAAAATGATTGTGTGATGTGAAATGAAATAAAATATTTATATAGTTAAAAATATTTTATCGTTAAAAATAATATTTTTAACGTGTGTGTGTGAATAAAAATATGTATTTGTTGATTTGAAACCCCACACGGGTGTTGGGATGATATTTGACGTACACTAATCCCAATTGTTTAATGATTTGTCGATCGATTGGTCGACAGACTGTGTGAGCGTTAATTATTTATATTTAATGCTTATGCAGTTGTGTAGTGCACTCTGGATGATGGTTGATTATTTATCGTTGTTGTTATATACATGTGTTGTATGGAATCCATATAATTAACATTATGTGGTAATTTATTGGGCCTCATTCCAATTGGGAAAATAAAGAATAATCATGCGTTGAAAATTATCATGTGTTGAAAGAAATATTTTAACAATAAAATTTACGTCTTTATCATATTTAAAGTTAGAAACTAACTGGAAAATAGATAAGATGAGTGGTTTCCTGGGTATTGATCTGATATTGGTTTCGGCCTTCGGCGTTAATACTTAGGGAATCGTTCTCTTACTACTTTACGGTTGGAGTCTGATTTCAAAATCAAATGATAGATACCATAATTTTTATAAAATATATTAAATAACAAAAAATAGTCATGTGTTGACAGTGCTCATATGTTGAGAATATTCATGTGTTGAAAGAAATATAGATTCATGTGTTGAATAGAATAAATATTCATTTGTTGAATAGAATAACGAATTTATTGAAATATATAAAGCCGTGTTGATTACAGACGCGCCATTTTGACGTGAGCGATATTCATATCGATTATATTCGTTTTTAAAATGATTATAGGAAAAGAAGTGATTTCAAAATATAACGTTTTGAAAATATTATCATTTGTATATCGATGATGTGGAATATTCAATTTCGATTCGAAATTGAATATGAAGTTGAAATCGTTTCGAAAACGAATTTAAACAATTTATAAAATACGTTTGGAAAGGAAATCGACGAAATATATATAATATATATATATATATTATATATAATGGCCTGAATAGAACGCGCCGCGCCGCGGCAGTTCGTGAATTTCAACCATTGACTTCGAATTGACGTTGTGGGAGATCCGACCATCGGATTCTCCTAAAACCGGAACCGTTGGGTTCGTATCGAAAAGAGATTTCCAACGAATATTAGAAATTTAAAATCTAACGGTTGGATTTGGAATTATGTCCAAATCAAATTTGGAAAAGGTCGTTGTAAGTGCAGTTCGATGGCCGTTGATGGAAATCGACTGTACGGGCCTTGATAAAATTATTAAAAATATCAATAATTTGTGTAAAATCATAAGAAATGATTTGGGAAGAACTGGGGTGAAAAAGTCCATATTTGAAAGGATTAAAATATGTTTTTATCGAAATGAACTAGTTTTGAACTAGAATTAAAATCAATTTATTTTAGAAATAAATAAATTGAATCTGAAAGTGGTTTTAAAAATAATCAGAATTTCCAATATACGAATTGGAATGGATTTGAATCGAAATTGTCTTCGGAATATTTTGATGTTGGGTTTAGTGATTATACAGATATGGTTGTGGAAATTTGAAAGATATATTTTATATATCGTTATTTCCAATACGATATTTGTTGGTTTCAGAATTTGATATTGAATATAAGCCGGTATATTTTCTATTCAGAGCCTTGTATTTAATATCAAACGTGATTTGGGTTTGTCATGGATGGTGTCTTCATTAACACCGTTCTTAAGCCAGTTGAGAAAAAGATGGAATCTTTCTATTTAGATTTAATGAAGTGTACCAATTAAATGATATTTAATTGAAATTGATTTTAAATTGGTTTTTGGGTTTATCATGAGCGGTGTTTTGAACAACACCTGTTCTTTAACCCGATTAACAATAGAATGTGATTTTGGGTTTAACGTGAATCGTGTTTTAAATGACATTGGTTCTTTAACCCAGTTAAAGACAGGATATTGATTTGTGGGAAGATTAAAACTAAGTGGAGTTTTAATGAATCTGTTATTAGACTGAAATGTGAATGGATAATTTAAATTATCAAATCTGAAAGGTGATCGAGAATGGAGTATCACCAGTTTTGCTCCAAAGAGATAGTTAAATCTTTAATTAGATTTAAACGTGAAATGGTAATTAGATTTACCGATAACATCGTGGTATATGGTGTATTACCAGTTTTGCTACATGGGATAAATAGGTTGGGATTGGGAAATAAAACAAATAATTACTTGGGTGTAGTTCGCTAATCCCGACTAGTTTGGAAAACCATAATATGGTTTGAAATGATATCCAAAGGAAGAATAAAGAATAAATTTAGAAGAATTTATCTTTGATAAAATTAATGGGAACCTTTCCCTAAGAATGTGATTTTGTGAATAAACGAATATTCTGAATTGGAATGAGGCGTTTGTTGTGTTTGTGTAACATTTGTTTATTATATACATGGGTTATTCAGAAAGGCCGGGTTTCTACCCATTCTGAATAACCGATTTGGCGATAAGTCGAAGATGAAGACGGTGGTTGAAGACCATAAGTCTTCACATCATTTGGGTGATTATTGATGATCTTGATTGGGCTGTACACCCAAGATAAGGGAATCAGTTGGTGATCGTCCAGACGTACTTGGAGATCGATGGATATGCGAGGAAAGTGCCTCCAGTTTCGTTCAGACCCAGAACGAACTTGTAAATGGACTGTGTGTCTGACATTGGATTTTATTCTGTGTTGATTGATCTCTATTAAATATACATCTGTTTGGTGGCAGAGAATTTATTCTCTTGCTTAATGCCCTTCTCTGAGACGTACGAGCTCAGAGGTTGTATATCGATGGACATCAGTCGCATGGAGTGAATTGTCAGTGTGGCACGCGTAAGTAGCAATTGATCAAGGCTTCTGTTGAAAAGCAAAGTCTTGTGGTTGATGATAAAAGCACGGCCTGTGTGGCGTAGCTTTGTGTATAGCATGAATTCGCGAGCCTCACACCTCGGTATGAGTCAAAAACGGGATACGGACCGTTGGGAGAACACGACGTTTCTTTCTAGCTAGTGGTGGTGTCAGTGCTTAAACTGGCTGACATTAATATACTTTTCACCTGTGTGGTTGTTGGAATGCGAGGCGCCTCGGATATAGGTCTGTTAGGACCGGGAAACGTGTGTTCAGGAATTGCCAATCCTCAAAAGTAAGAGAGGACCGGCCCAACCGATTGCAAGGATCATAGTGGGGTCCAAAGACTTTTGCTAGAGTGTCTCGAACGGAGAGTAGCTTGCCCCTTGCCTCGACTCATGACGGAAATCCAATTTCCAATACGTGATATTGCGGTTTTAATTGTAGAACTAGTATGGCGACATGATATATGGTACCCATGCCGTCTATGATTGATATTTATGATTGAAATTGTTTTGACACTATACACTTATTATAGTATCAAATGATTTGTTTTAAATGTACCAAGCATGTTTGGATATTATAAGGGAAAACCCTATCCTCCGGCTTGCATTGCATTGTGTGATGGTACCTGGGTCTTATAATAGCTTCATTTTTTTGAAAAAGCATTGCGTTGTTTTGTTATATGCACTAGTGTTCTTGGGAGGAAACACGTTTCGTGTTATACGGCGTGGTCCCTTGAATTACTCTCTTTTAAAATAAAGATTAATAACTGTTTTAGTTCTCACACCAGTCACATGACTGACCTAGAGTTTATTGTTTTAACCTAAACTCTGGGTGCCCTTATTTTCGACACGGGCAGCTTGTAGTTTCGGTTTTGCAGATTTATATTCATAGGATCCTGATTTACAGCTGGAACGATGATCGGAAAGCTCTGTATCGGTGTATTACTTTCAGTTGTGCTTTGTATTATTTTCCGCTGCTATGTAATTCACTGTAATCTCTGATATTTGTCGAATGTATATTTATTCGTACTATGTATATTCTTGTATGGGATGGAATTGTTGTAATATACAATGAAATGTTCTTCTGTTTGCGTTCTGATGTGTGTTGTCCTCATATCAATCCGGGCTTTCCTTCAGGGGAAGTTCGGGTCATGTCAGTAGCGATGCTCTAGGTTGTGGTACCGCGTCGAAGACAGTAGAAGGGGAGGGTCGGCGCGTGTGAATGGGTGTGGTCTGATTGAAAGGGGGCTGTAGGTGGTGCTCTGACCGGAGTTTCAATTGGGTGAGGACTTGCGTGACCCGCTGTGAACTGTGCAGGCGGTTTCAGTTCAAAATAGAAAGGATGGAAAGGAGAAATGTGTGCAGGTGAAAACGATTTTATGTGCCTAATTTTCATTTAATACCCTTAATCTATAATTAAAGTTTTTAATTAAAGTAATGAATGGCCAAACTTTCGAAACATATAGAACAGAACAAAAAGGCAAAAGTAACATAAATATATATATATATACACAAGTATTAGGTAAGTTAGTTATTTTTATTATT
Organism: Allium sativum; assembly: GCA_030737875.1. Lineage (NCBI taxonomy): Eukaryota > Viridiplantae > Streptophyta > Magnoliopsida > Asparagales > Amaryllidaceae > Allium > Allium sativum. The sequence continues at coordinate 341,106,278 of CM060912.1, forward strand.
AATAACGTGGCACTTCTGGGTATACAAACATTTGACTTACAAATATGCCAATTACTCTTAAGTTGTGCCCATTAAAGTAGTTTAACTCACGTGCCCATTTTTAATAGTACATATATATAATATAACTCAAGGAAACTGGAGCAGTTTTTTTCCGTAGAGTTGGTATAAAGCAGCAGGTGGATGAAGAAGTAGTTCACACGACATATATTAGTATCGATCAATGTTTTAATTAGGGTAATAATTAATTTAAACTAGTCCGTAAATTGATTAAATTATAATGGTATTCACATTACCTTGCCTAATCATGTTCTAACATGCCAATTATTTAAAGGTAGAACAAATTAAAATTTTAGTTAAGATTTAGTTAATTTACTTTAAAACCGTAATCATATAATTATAATGTATAACTCGCGTCATGTTAACAAGATTTAACAAAACTAGAGACGTTGGGACCATACTGGCAAATGTAACAGTTTGGGACTGGTCTAGACGCATTTGGATTCAACTGAAACTGACCGTTTTAACGGAAAATCGAATCGAGGTGAGTTCTACTCACTCAGTTTATTCCGTTTATATTTTTTTTTTAAATCGGGTTTTTTTTCGTGTGAAGTGATTGCTATTGATTGATGAATGAATGAATGTCGGTGTAACACCCCGTAATTCTGTAACACTAAGATTCACGAATCAAGGAAGAATTAAAAGTTAATATCAAAATCAAGCGAAACAGGCTGCGTCATTACGTTCGTCTCGAAATTCTGCATGAAAACGAGTCTGAGTTTGCGTAAATCGGAGTCCGTATGAGGAAGATATGGCCTCCGGAAGTTTCAGCAAAGTTCAAATTTCAAAACAGACTCAGAAGGGACCCAGGTCAACTGGGGAGTCGACTGGGTAGTCGACCCCCCCCCCCCAGGTCGACTGGGGAGTCGACTGGGTAGTCGACCCCCCCAGGTCGACTGGGTAGTCAACCCCCCCCCTCCCCCGCTTTTTCCAGCTTTCTGAACCTGATTCGTTTCTCTGTATCCGGACGCCCTTCTGACCAGATTCGTTGACTTCTACACCATATAAACAGCCCTGGTCTTCTTCTCTATTCACAATTCTTTTCTATCCTTATGCTGCCTCTGAGAAAATATATAAATAAATAAAAATAAGAAGATAATACAAAGATCCAAGACAAGGCTATGCTGCTCAAGTTGTCTAGAAGAGATTCAAAGCTTCAAGATAAGGATTAATGGCTAAACGTCGCACGAATCATAGCAATGCCTCCTTTCTATTCTAATCTAATCTCTGTAAGTCAGTTATTTCTAGATTTGAACGTTTTTCTCTGTTCGTGACATGAAATTAAAGGAATAAAAGAATATGCCAAATCTCTCTCTCTCTCTATTCGAATCAGTGCCTATACTCTTGAACCTAATTAAGAACTGTTATGATTCGAGGACAAATAAGACCATGACTATGAAACTATGGACCTTAAAACCATATGCCTATGACTATGAATATTTGCCTATAACTATGAACATTGCCTATGACTATGAACATTGCCTATGACTATGGACATTAACTATGACTATGGACATTCCCTATGACTATGGACATTGCCTATGAATGTGACTGTGACTATGAGGATGATTTTCTTGACTAAGCCTATGCCTTTGATTAGGATATATAAACGATTGCCTATAACATAACCAGGACATCTGTGATTAAACACCTGAGATTCATGACTAGGGAAGTGTTGCTTAAGTTTTGTGACTTTGAAATTGGGTCTAAACCCGATCATCTATTCTGTCTATTCTTGGTTTTAGACCTTGGGAATTTACCTATTAAGTTAGGTCTACCCATGTTCTTGAACCTACGTCTCTATTCTGTCTATTCTTGGTTTGCTTTGGTTTTAGACCTTGGGAATTTACCTATTAAGTTAGGTCTACCCATGTTCTTGAACCGACGTCGTTATTCAACCCTTTTTATGCCAATTAGTATGTCTATCTTTTGCATAGCATCTTTGGTTCATTCCCTACTTTCTACGAATCTAGCTTTATTTATAATCTATACTGAATCACGATTATACGAACGGTAGGAATGCGGTTTGGGCAAAATATGAAATTTACTAAAAACGTAGTTTAACTTGGAAATTGGCATAAATTGGGAACATGTATTATGGCATGTTCATAGAAATGCAAATTGGATAAATTTGACATGAATTATAAGATGTGTGTAACAACCCGAAAATCTGGGCCAGTTTAAAATTTTTATTTTGGCAATTTTAGCGAATTTTGATTATTTAAAATAGATTATTTTAAATAATATCGACGAGAAATTTATTTTGAATATAATTCGAACGTATATATTATACGCGTCGTCGTTAGAATATAAATATTTATATATAATTATAAATAGAATTGAAAATGGCGCGGTAGTTCGATAATTCGATTTCAAACTTCAATTGAATGTACCGGGTGCAAAACAATCCGGATTTTAGTGAAACCAAAAATAATGGAATCTAATAGTGAATATCTTTCCAACGAATCCGAAAAATCAAGATTTCATATCGGGAATCAAAAGATATGTCCAGTTGAAAATTCTGAATAGTCGCTATGGAATTAAGGCCCTTAAAAATAGCAATTTTGCAAACGACCTCGGATTCCGACGAAACCAGTTTTGTTGGGTCCGCAGTGTCGAGTTATTGCTAGATTCCAAATTTCATAATTTTTCGAATCAATATGTGAGCGTGGCAAAGGAAAACGCGTTTGACCGGTTTCAGTTGATTTTAATCGACTGGAAATTGGCCATTTTTCAAACGGTCTCAGAATTCGACGAAACTAGTTTTATTAGGACCGCATCGTCAATATGAAGCTAGAAAATATTTTTCGAGAATTTTTCTAGTTAGTATGTGACCCCGGTAATTTGAAATGTACGTTTAAAAATCAATATATAGATTTAAATGTAAATTCAATGGAAACTGATTGTAACTATCGAATCAGCTTACGATACATATCCCATTGTGTTCGGAATGGGGGTAAAACGCTATGGACGACAGGCGGTGGGCCTCGTTTCGAGGTCATATGTAAAAGTCAACCTTTTGCGAAATTTAATAATTAAATAAAAAAATAATAATAATAATAAAAAAAAATATACTTTCCCTCCTTCTTGCCCCCCCCCCCCCCCCGATTCACAATCCAGAAAACAGAAAAAGAAAAAAAAACCGAAACCCTAAACCTAATCTCGTCGAGCGCCGCCTGGACCCTTGCCGCCGACGAACTCCTCCCACCACCGAACAACCCCTCGACGACCTCCTCCTTCCAGCGAAGACCTCGAACCGCATCTCGAAGTCGCCGACCACCCCGCAGCAACACCGCAGCTCCCTGAACCACACCACACCGCCGACGCTCCTTCCTCCCTCCTCCACGTCGAAATCTCGGTGAGCTTTTAGCTATTTTGTTTTTGTTTTATTTTTGTTTTACAGTAAAGTTTTAAAAACTGTATTTTTAAATGTTTTAAAAACTGTATTTTTAAATAATTTAAAAACTGTTTTTTTTTAAAGAAAAGAAACTGATTTTTGTTTTAGGAATTTTAAAACTGTTTTAAAAGGATTTTAAAAAAAAAAAAAAAAAGGATAAAAACAGATTTTATAAAAGGTAAAAACTGATTGGTTAAAGCTTTAAAAACTGTTTTGAAAATAATTTAAAAACGGTTTTGAAAAGAAAATAAAAACTGTTTTGAAAATAATTTAAAAACGGTTTTGAAAAGAAAATAAAAACTGTTTTGAAAATAATTTAAAAACGGTTTTGAAAAGAAAATAAAAACTGATTTGAAAAGGAAAAGAAAACTGATTTTATTTTAAACTTTGAAATTAAAAAGATTTAATCTTTCAGTAGATAAAGATTTGAACTTTTAAAAATAAAGATCATATTTTTAAAAAAGAGAAAAGACAGAATTTTGTTAAGTAGAAGAAGTAAGATGTGATTCTTATATTTTTAAAGTAATAAAAATATAATTTTTACATCATAGAAATATTAAAAATATAATCTTTGTTTTTAAAATATAATCTTTATATATTGAATAACATAGTAAAAATTCGATTTTTACTTATGTAGAGAATAAGGGAAACGAAAGCGACAAGAAGACGAAATAGACGAAGATTTCCATAAAGGAAGAGTCGTGTGAGTGGATAGCTATTGGTGAGGATTTCTCACTCTTCAATTTCTTTTTATAATTTTATATATGTGTTGAAAGTGGAAGTGAATTGCTATATATAAATATCTATATATATATATATATATATATATATATATATGCGCCCCTCGTCCACAAACCATGGACGATATTTATTGGTTGAAATTGTTGTGAAAATTGATTGATAGCGAAGTGAAATAACATATATATGAAAAGTGAAATTTATATATATAGCAAAGTGAAAATATCGAATATATGAAAAGTGAAATTTATATATATAGCGAAGTGAAAATATCGAATATATGAAAAGTGAAATTTATATATATAAAAGGAAGTGAAAATATCGAATATATGAAAAGTGAAATTTATATATATAGCGAAGTGAAAATATCGAATATATGAAAAGTGAAATTTATATATAATGAAAGAGAAAATATCGAATATATTGAAAGTGAAAATATCGAATATATCGAAAGTGAAAATATTATATATATCGAAAGTGAAAATATTATATATAGTGAAAGAGAAAGTATCGAATATATTGAAAATGAATTGAATAGAAAACGAATTCGAATTGAACTGAATAGAAAACGAATTCGAAATGAATTGAATAGAAAACGAATTCGAATTGAATTGAATAGAAAACGAATTCGAAATGAATTGAATAGAAAACGAATTCGAAATGAATTGAATAGAAAACGAATTCGAAATGAATTGAATAGAAAACGAATTCGAAATGAATTGAATAGAAAACGAATTCGAAATGAATTGAATAGAAAACGAATTCGAATTGAATTGAATAGAAAACGAATTCGAATTGAACTGAATAGAAAACGAATTCGAATTGAACTGAATAGAAAACGAATTCGAATTGAACTGAATAGAAAACGAATTCGAAATGAATTGAATAGAAAACGAATTCGAAATGAATTGAATAGAAAACGAATTCGAAATGAATTGAATAGAAAACGAATTCGAAATGAATTGAATAGAAAACGAATTCGAATTGAATTGAATAGAAAACGAATTCGAAATGAATTGAATAGAAAACGAATTCGAAATGAATTGAATAGAAAACGAATTCGAATTGAATAACATAGAAAATGAATTCGAATTGAACTGAATAGAAAACGAATTCGAATTGAAATAAAATTGAAATCGATTTGAATTGAAATCAAATCGAAGTGAATGTTAAAAGAATTTATAAAGGAAGATTCAATTTTGATTTGAAATTGAAATAAAGGTTGAAATTGTTTTTGAAACAAATTTGAAATGATTAATAAAATTCGTTTTAAAAGGAAATCGACGAAATATATATTATATATATATTATATATATAATATAATGGCCTGAATAGAACGCGCCGCGCCGCGGCAATTCGCGAATTTCGACCATTGACTTCGAACGGACATTACGGGAGATCCGACCGTCGGATTCTCCTGAAATCAGAACCGTTGGGTTCGTATCGAAAAGAGCTTTCTAAGGAATATTAGAAATTTGAAATCTAACGGTTGGATTTGGAATTACGTCCAAATCAAATTCGAAAAAGGTCGCTGTAAGTGCAGTTCGATGGCCGTTGATGGAAATCGACTGTACGGGCCTCGATAAAATTATTAAAAATAGTAATAATTTGTGTAAAATCATAAGAAATGATTTGTGAAGAATTGGGATGAAAAACTCCATATTTGAAAAGATAAAAATAGATTTTTATCGAAATGAACTAGTTATTAACTAGAAAAATAATCCAATGGTTAAAAATAAATAAATTGGATTAGATTTGAATTGAAATTATCAATGGATATTTTCGATATTGGATTCCGTGATTACAGATATTGTGATAGGAATTTGGAAGATATCGATATCGTTATTCCCGATATGATATCTGTTAGTTCCAGGATTTGATGTTAAATATAAGTCAATACTCTCTCTATTTAAAACCTTATATTTAATGTCAAATTTGATTGATGGATGGTTTGGATTGTGCTCGACCAGTTTATGAGCAGAATATGCTTTTACATTTAGCATTGGGTTGGGTTGAAAATATCTGTGTGCTAACGCCTTGTGAAACACTTCACGATTTGACGATAAGGTGTTTAGCGATGTTGTGTTCATTTCAAATTTAACGAATGATTGTGAAATGATATTTTTCTTAAGTGAAAAGAAATGTATTCCCGATTTTGGACAGGGAATGTTTTATAAAAATGTTTTATAAAACAGAAAGGATTTCGAGGCCCAAAACCCGATGATTTCTAAAGTGATTTAGAAAATGTATTATATGTTACATTGTGGTTCATCGCATATTCGATTAGTTGCTATTGATGATGTATCTGTTTGGTGGCGGAGAATTTATTCTCTTGCTTAACACCCATCTTTGAGACGTACGAGCTCAAAGGTTATGTGATTAATAGTGACTGATCATATGCGTGAATTACTGATGTGAAGTACTATATTTTGAAAGTACTTGTGATTATTACGTTGTGAAATGATTTTCCCTACTTCGGGATATGAAATGATTTAGTATGTGACTAAAGATTCGGGTAACCCTGAGACTAAAAGTATGGGTGAGAGGGCGGTGTATGCTCTCCTGAGTGGGAGGTGCATCGTCGGTGTAGCCTACTCCTATGTGGGGTAGGTGCACATATATATATCGAGTTGCGAGGTGCGTACCCTTTGCCTTGTCGATGGGGAGCACGATATTTGGTTGCATACTTGTTTGTATGCATTGTTATGTTTTGGAATTCACATTTCCAAATGATTTGATTTGAGATCCCGAAGTGAAATCTACTTTGATATAGAAAGTTAGATATGTATTTCAAATGATTTGAAATAAGAAATCGGGAATAAAATCCAAAGGAATAATTTCTGTAAATTGAATTGGATTTGGAAAATCTAAGTGTTGTGATTAATCTAAGTGGGTAGATTGGGATATTGCATGTTGTGTGATGCATAGTAGATCCATATATCTATATTGATTGTTGCTTATACACTGGCTTTCATGGGGGTAAACCCGTTCCGCGAAAGTGGCGTGGTCCCGTGATTTGCCTTATTTTTAAACAAGTTTAACAACTGTTTTTGAGTTCTCACACCAGTCCCATGACTGACCTGTAGTTTGCTTTTCCCTTGCGAACTCGGGTGCCCCTATTTTCCACACGGGCAGTCGAGTAGTTTTATTTTGCAGATGTTTTGAGCAGGATTCTGGATTGAAGCTTTAAGCTGTGTCCAGGCATTTACAGTCTTCCGCTGTGTAGTTTATATTTCCGCTGTGCACTGTTTTACATTTATGTAAATTTATCTTCCGCTGTGTATTATTTTCGATATACTCTGATATTCTGTACTCTGATGTAACATTATTATGATGTTTATTGAAGTCTTCTGTTATTTGTTCTGATGTGTTGTATACCCAAAGTTAGCGTATGCGGGATTCGAACGGTCTTGGTCGGTTTAGCGATCGATTAGGTCCGGGCGAAATCCGTGTCGTTACAACGTGGTATCAGAATAGCACGTGTAAAGACCCGTAACTTCCCCGTAAAGGAAAGCGTCGGATAGTTCGAGAACAAACCACAGCAGAACGCATACAGAAGAACGTTTCATTGTATATTACAACAATGCATCAGAATACAGGAATATACAGAGTATAAATGAATATTACACAGAAATATCAGAGATTCAAATTACATTTGAATACATAGCAGCGGAAAATAATACAATACACAACTAGAAGTAGATATACGGATACAAAGCTTTCCGGATATCGTTCCAGCTGTAAACCAGGATCCTGTGAATATAAATCTGCAAAACCAAAACTACTAGCTGCCCGTGTCAAAATAAGGGCACCCAGAGTTTAGGTTAAAACAATAAACTCCAGGTCAGTCATGTGACTGGTGTGAGAACTAAAACAGTTATTAATCTTTATTTTTAAAGCTAGGTAAATCAAGGGACCACGCCGTATAACACGGAACGGGTTTCCTCCCAAGAATACCAGTGCATAAAACCAGCAGCGCAATGCTAAATAAAGAAAAATGAAGCTGTTATAAGACCCAGGTCCCATCACACAATGCAACGCAGCCGAGGATAGGGTTTTCCCTTATAACAGCCAAACATGCTTGATACGTTTAAAACAAATCATTTGATACTATAATAAGTGTATAGTGTCAAAACAACTTCAATCATAAATATAAATCATAGACGGCATGAGTGCCCCATCCCACTATGTCGCCATACTAGGCTCTACAAATAAAGCCGAAATACACGTATCGGAAATTGGATTTCCATCATGGTGGCTCCTGATTCGAAAGATCGCTCGCGTAGTACAAATCACCGCGGCTTACGTCTCAGCGAGAGAAAACACCGCTATGCACATCCGCACTTTTGGGGACTCAAGTATCACCGCGGCTTACGTCCCAGCAAGAGAAAACACCGCTTACTCTATCCCTCCGAGCACGAAGCTCAATATCGGTCGACCGAATCCACTACACTAAAAAAAATGTATACTGATCAAACCATCAGTTTACCACCATCCCGGGCTGTGAGGCTCGCGGATCAACGCTATACACAAAGCCATGCTATATCAGCTGCGCTTTGATCATCAACCACCAAACTTTGCTTTTCAACAAAAGTTTGGATCACTGCATCTCAGTATGCCACACTATCAATCCATATCGTACCACTGATTTCTGCCAATATATAACCTCTGAGCTCATATGTCTCAGAGAAGGGCGTTAAGCAAGAGAATAAATTCTCCGCCGCCAAACAGATATATATTTAGCAAAGATCAACAAATACAATATAAAGGAATACAATGTCAGACACACCATCCATTTACAAGTCCGTTCTAGGTCTGAACGAAACCGGAGGCACCTAGTACCCCGCATATCCATCGATCTCCAAGTACGTCTGGACGATCACTAACTGTTTCCATCTTCTTGGGTGTACAGCCCAATCAAGATCATCAGTCATTACCCAAACGACGTGAAGACTTCCGGTCTTCGACCATCGTCTTCATCTACGACTTATCGTCGTATCAGTTATTCAGAATGGGATAAACCCGGTCTTTCCGAATAACTCGCGTATATTTTAAATAAGTGTTACACAAACACAACATACGCCTCATTCCAATTCATTAGTCACTAACCGTAAATTAATCAAGAGAATAATTTCCCAAATATTAACCCCGAAGGCCGAAACCAACATCAGATCAATATCCAGAAAACCATTCTGCTTGGCTAACCGACAGTTAGTTTCTAAATTTCACATTCATAGGGAAAGATTCCCATAAATTTTATCAAAGATAAATTCCTTGAATTTATTCTTTTAATCCATTTTTGAATATCAATTCAAACTAGTCGGGATTAGCGAACCTTACCGAAGTAATCATTTGTTTTAATTTCCCAATCCCAACCTATTCATCCCATGAAGCAAAACTGGTAATACTTCATATCTAACACCATAGTGTTATCGGTAAATTCAATTACCATTTCACGTTCAAATCTAATTAAAGATTTAACTATCGCCTGGAGCAAAACTGGTGATACTCCATTTTCGATCATTTCAATCTAATTAAAGATTCATTAAAACTCCACTTAGTTTTAATCTTTAACCAGGTTAAAGAATCCGTGTCATTTAAAACACGGTTCACGATAAACCCAGAGTCACATTCATTAATTATCGGGTTAAAGAACGAGTGTTATTTAAAACACTGTTCACGATAAACCCAAAAATCAATATCAGTTCAATTCCAATTAAATATCATTTAATTGGCACACTTCATTAAATCTAAATAAAAAGATTTAATCTTTTCTCAACTGGGTTCAAGAACAGTGTTAGTGAAGACACCATTCACGACAAACCCAAATCACATTTGATATTCAATACAAGGCACTGAATAGAAAATATACCGGCTTATATTCAATATCAAATTCTACGATTAACAAATGTCGTATTGGAAATAACGATATAAATATATATCTTTCAAATTTCCATAACAACATCTGTATAATCACGAATTTCAACATCGAAATATTCCGAAGACAATTTCGATTCAAATCCATTCCAATGCAATCATTGGAAATTTTGGTTATTTTCAAAACCCTTTTCGAATTCAATTTATTTATTTAAAAATAAATAGAATTATTATTCTAGTTCAAAACTTAATTTTGTTTTGAAAATTTAAATCAATTATTCGTATTTGAAAATCTATTTATATTGTGTTGGACAATCCAGTATATATAGGTTTTGCGTATACGTCTGATCCGCGTGTATTCAAAGTTTTAATATATTGGGTAGATATAGAATCACATTCTAGTTGCCCGGGGATGATTCTGATAATGCTGCAGCGTTACCAGTATTTATTTTCGAGTGACAAAGGTGTGATATCTATATATTTCCATTAGACTGGTGTGAGAACCAAAACTTATATAGTTAGAACACCTTGTTGTGAATTGGCATCAAAAACAAGATTTTCAGTATATGTATCAAAATTATGAATTTGAAAACTCTAATTCACTAATTGATTGATGTTTTGTGTTGTTTGTTTATTTGTTCGCTAATTTTGAACCATTATGCCTAATTGAACCAAATATTGAATTGTATTGAAATTTGGTCGCATTTGCTTGCATATACATATATATCCTTAAACAGGTCATAGCAAGGAGGCTAGAGCCAGAGAATAAAATTTGTTTGCCCGACAAATAGGTACATGTTTACTACATAATTTCCTGTTTTGTTTGGGTGATGATGATTTTGTGAGCCTATTGGCTAGCCGCTTGGCTTTTTCTTTTTCTTTTTGAGATCTGAAGGACCGGGGAAGCTATTTGAAATTCCCCGATGCTCCCATTGCAGGGGAGGTTATGGCGAAAATTTTCGAAATTTTAGGGTGTTAGCCAAATTTTTGAAATTTTGAAAATTCTCAGAAACTAAAGAGTTAGAGAATGGAAGCCAGATCGAACATAGAGTTGATTTATCAAACCACTTTCGACTTTGTTCCTTTTCGGGGACGAAAAGTTTTAAGTGGGGGAGATTGTAACAACCCGAAAATCTGGGCCAGTTTAAAATTTTTATTTTGGCAATTTTAGCGAATTTTGATTATTTAAAATAGATTATTTTAAATAATATCGACGAGAAATTTATTTTGAATATAATTCGAACGTATATATTATACGCGTCGTCGTTAGAATATAAATATTTATATATAATTATAAATAGAATTGAAAATGGCGCGGTAGTTCGATAATTCGATTTCAAACTTCAATTGAATGTACCGGGTGCAAAACAATCCGGATTTTAGTGAAACCAAAAATAATGGAATCTAATAGTGAATATCTTTCCAACGAATCCGAAAAATCAAGATTTCATATCGGGAATCAAAAGATATGTCCAGTTGAAAATTCTGAATAGTCGCTATGGAATTAAGGCCCTTAAAAATAGCAATTTTGCAAACGACCTCGGATTCCGACGAAACCAGTTTTGTTGGGTCCGCAGTGTCGAGTTATTGCTAGATTCCAAATTTCATAATTTTTCGAATCAATATGTGAGCGTGGCAAAGGAAAACGCGTTTGACCGGTTTCAGTTGATTTTAATCGACTGGAAATTGGCCATTTTTCAAACGGTCTCAGAATTCGACGAAACTAGTTTTATTAGGACCGCATCGTCAATATGAAGCTAGAAAATATTTTTCGAGAATTTTTCTAGTTAGTATGTGACCCCGGTAATTTGAAATGTACGTTTAAAAATCAATATATAGATTTAAATGTAAATTCAATGGAAACTGATTGTAACTATCGAATCAGCTTACGATACATATCCCATTGTGTTCGGAATGGGGGTAAAACGCTATGGACGACAGGCGGTGGGCCTCGTTTCGAGGTCATATGTAAAAGTCAACCTTTTGCGAAATTTAATAATTAAATAAAAAAATAATAATAAAAAAAAAAAAATATATACTTTCCCTCCTTCTTGGCCCCCCCCGATTCACAATCCAGAAAACAGAAAAAGAAAAAAAAAAACCAAACCCTAAACCTAATCTCGTCGAGCGCCGCCTGGACCCTTGCCGCCGACGAACTCCTCCCACCACCGAACAACCCCTCGACGACCTCCTCCTTCCAGCGAAGACCTCGAACCGCATCTCGAAGTCGCCGACCACCCCGCAGCAACACCGCAGCTCCCTGAACCACACCACACCGCCGACGCTCCTTCCTCCCTCCTCCACGTCGAAATCTCGGTGAGCTTTTAGCTATTTTGTTTTTGTTTTATTTTTGTTTTACAGTAAAGTTTTAAAAACTGTATTTTTAAATAATTTAAAAACTGTTTTTTTTTAAAGAAAAGAAACTGATTTTTGTTTTAGGAATTTTAAAACTGTTTTAAAAGGATTTTAAAAACTGGATTTTAAAAAAAAAAAAAAAAAAAAAAGGATAAAAACAGATTTTATAAAAGGTAAAAACTGATTGGTTAAAGCTTTAAAAACTGTTTTGAAAATAATTTAAAAACGGTTTTGAAAAGAAAATAAAAACTGTTTTGAAAATAATTTAAAAACGGTTTTGAAAAGAAAATAAAAACTGTTTTGAAAATAATTTAAAAACGGTTTTGAAAAGAAAATAAAAACTGATTTGAAAATGAAAAGAAAACTGATTTTATTTTAAACTTTGAAATTAAAAAGATTTAATCTTTCAGTAGAAAAAGATTTGAACTTTTAAAAATAAAGATCATATTTTTAAAAAAGAGAAAAGACAGAATTTTGTTAAGTAGAAGAAGTAAGATGTGATTCTTATATTTTTAAAGTAATAAAAATATAATTTTTACATCATAGAAATATTAAAAATATAATCTTTGTTTTTAAAATATAATCTTTATATATTGAATAACATAGTAAAAATTCGATTTTTACTTATGTAGAGAATAAGGGAAACGAAAGCGACAAGAAGACGAAATAGACGAAGATTTCCATAAAGGAAGAGTCGTGTGAGTGGATAGCTATTGGTGAGGATTTCTCACTCTTCAATTTCTTTTTATAATTTTATATATGTGTTGAAAGTGGAAGTGAATTGCTATATATAAATATCTATATATATATATATATATATATATATATATATATATATATATATATACGCCCCTCGTCCACAAACCATGGACGATATTTATTGGTTGAAATTGTTGTGAAAATTGATTGATAGCGAAGTGAAATAACATATATATGAAAAGTGAAATTTATATATATAGCAAAGTGAAAATATCGAATATATGAAAAGTGAAATTTATATATATAGCGAAGTGAAAATATCGAATATATGAAAAGTGAAATTTATATATATAAAAGGAAGTGAAAATATCGAATATATGAAAAGTGAAATTTATATATATAGCGAAGTGAAAATATCGAATATATGAAAAGTGAAATTTATATATAGTGAAAGAGAAAATATCGAATATATTGAAAGTGAAAATATCGAATATATCGAAAGTGAAAATATTATATATATCGAAAGTGAAAATATTATTTATAGTGAAAGAGAAAGTATCGAATATATTGAAAATGAATTGAATAGAAAACGAATTCGAATTGAACTGAATAGAAAACGAATTCGAAATGAATTGAATAGAAAACGAATTCGAAATGAATTGAATAGAAAACGAATTCGAATTGAATTGAATAGAAAACGAATTCGAAATGAATTGAATAGAAAACGAATTCGAAATGAATTGAATAGAAAACGAATTCGAAATGAATTGAATAGAAAACGAATTCGAAATGAATTGAATAGAAAACGAATTCGAAATGAATTGAATAGAAAACGAATTCGAATTGAATTGAATAGAAAACGAATTCGAATTGAACTGAATAGAAAACGAATTCGAATTGAACTGAATAGAAAACGAATTCGAATTGAACTGAATAGAAAACGAATTCGAAATGAATTGAATAGAAAACGAATTCGAAATGAATTGAATAGAAAACGAATTCGAAATGAATTGAATAGAAAACGAATTCGAAATGAATTGAATAGAAAACGAATTCGAATTGAATTGAATAGAAAACGAATTCGAAATGAATTGAATAGAAAACGAATTCGAAATGAATTAAATAGAAAACGAATTCGAATTGAATAACATAGAAAATGAATTCGAATTGAACTGAATAGAAAACGAATTCGAATTGAAATAAAATTGAAATCGATTTGAATTGAAATCAAATCGAAGTGAATGTTAAAAGAATTTATAAAGGAAGATTCAATTTTGATTTGAAATTGAAATAAAGGTTGAAATTGTTTTTGAAACAAATTTGAAATGATTAATAAAATTCGTTTTAAAAGGAAATCGACGAAATATATATTATATATATTATATATATAATATAATGGCCTGAATAGAACGCGCCGCGCCGCGGCAGTTCGCGAATTTCGACCATTGACTTCGAACGGACATTACGGGAGATCCGACCGTCGGATTCTCCTGAAATCAGAACCGTTGGGTTCGTATCGAAAAGAGCTTTCTAAGGAATATTAGAAATTTGAAATCTAACGGTTGGATTTGGAATTACGTCCAAATCAAATTCGAAAAAGGTCGCTGTAAGTGCAGTTCGATGGCCGTTGATGGAAATCGACTGTACGGGCCTCGATAAAATTATTAAAAATAGTAATAATTTGTGTAAAGTCATAAGAAATGATTTGTGAAGAATTGGGATGAAAAACTCCATATTTGAAAAGATAAAAATAGATTTTTATCGAAATGAACTAGTTATTAACTAGAAAAATAATCCAATGGTTAAAAATAAATAAATTGGATTAGATTTGAATTGAAATTATCAATGGATATTTTCGATATTGGATTCCGTGATTACAGATATTGTGATAGGAATTTGGAAGATATCGATATCGTTATTCCCGATATGATATCTGTTAGTTCCAGGATTTGATGTTAAATATAAGTCAATACTCTCTCTATTTAAAACCTTATATTTAATGTCAAATTTGATTGATGGATGGTTTGGATTGTGCTCGACCAGTTTATGAGCAGAATATGCTTTTACATTTAGCATTGGGTTGGGTTGAAAATATCTGTGTGCTAACGCCTTGTGAAACACTTCACGATTTGACGATAAGGTGTTTAGCGATGTTGTGTTCATTTCAAATTTAACGAATGATTGTGAAATGATATTTTTCTTAAGTGAAAAGAAATGTATTCCCGATTTTGGACAGGGAATGTTTTATAAAAATGTTTTATAAAACAGAAAGGATTTCGAGGCCCAAAACCCGATGATTTCTAAAGTGATTTAGAAAATGTATTATATGTTACATTGTGGTTCATCGCATATTCGATTAGTTGCTATTGATGATGTATCTGTTTAGTGGCGGAGAATTTATTCTCTTGCTTAACACCCTTCTTTGAGACGTACGAGCTCAAAGGTTATGTGATTAATAGTGACTGATCATATGCGTGAATTACTGATGTGAAGTACTATATTTTGAAAGTACTTGTGATTATTACGTTGTGAAATGATTTTCCCTACTTTGGGATATGAAATGATTTAGTATGTGACTAAAGATTCGGGTAACCCTGAGACTAAAAGTATGGGTGAGAGGGCGGTGTATGCTCTCCTGAGTGGGAGGTGCATCGTCGGTGTAGCCTACTCCTATGTGGGGTAGGTGCACATATATATATCGAGTTGCGAGGTGCGTACCCTTTGCCTTGTCGATGGGGAGCACGATATTTGGTTGCATACTTGTTTGTATGCATTGTTATGTTTTGGAATTCACATTTCCAAATGATTTGATTTGAGATCCCGAAGTGAAATTTACTTTGATATAGAAAGTTAGATATGTATTTCAAATGATTTGAAATAAGAAATCGAGAATAAAATCCAAAGGAATAATTTCTGTAAATTGAATTGGATTTGGAAAATCTAAGTGTTGTGATTAATCTAAGTGGGTAGATTGGGATATTGCATGTTGTGTGATGCATAGTAGATCCATATATCTATATTGATTGTTGCTTATACACTGGCTTTCATGGGGGTAAACCCGTTCCGCGAAAGTGGCGTGGTCCCGTGATTTGCCTTATTTTTAAACAAGTTTAACAACTGTTTTTGAGTTCTCACACCAGTCCCATGACTGACCTGTAGTTTGCTTTTCCCTTGCGAACTCGGGTGCCCCTATTTTCCACACGGGCAGTCGAGTAGTTTTATTTTGCAGATGTTTTGAGCAGGATTCTGGATTGAAGCTTTAAGCTGTGTCCAGGCATTTACAGTCTTCCGCTGTGTAGTTTATATTTCCGCTGTGCACTGTTTTACATTTATGTAAATTTATCTTCCGCTGTGTATTATTTTCGATATACTCTGATATTCTGTACTCTGATGTAACATTATTATGATGTTTATTGAAGTCTTCTGTTATTTGTTCTGATGTGTTGTATACCCAAAGTTAGCGTATGCGGGATTCGAACGGTCTTGGTCGGTTTAGCGATCGATTAGGTCCGGGCGAAATCCGTGTCGTTACAATGTGTAATTTGAATCTAGTATTGACGTGTAAATCTAGCATTTACATGAATAGTGAACTAGAGTAATAAGTCTAGTTTGACGTGAATTAGAATGTTGAATCGGAATTGGGTTAGCTAATTTGGCACGGTAAGTATATTGGCATAAATGTGAAATTGGCCATAATTGGGAGTAATTGGTAGGTTTAGCAAAATCATGGTTAGTGACACTTAATTGGTATAGTTTACATACCAAAAGGCATAAATATGATATAGAGGGGAAAATTGGATGTAAGAATTAATGTTGACAGTTTACATTAAAAGGGTAATTAGGAAATAAGTAAATTAGGAATAATTTACCTATAGAATTTGGCCTAAATGAGGAAATGTAAATTTAAACAAATTAAAGGTTTATTAACGACATCTCTTTTAATGGTACACCAGAAAGTTCTAGGGTGACAGAGAGGATAGTGTCTAGGCTTGGGTTTGGAAAATACAAGTTTCCTGCTCTCCCTGGCTATCCCTAACTGATCCGACGAACAGGATGGTTACTTTCAAAACTTGATTTAAAAATAAATTGAAAACCCTTTGAACTTAGAAAACACGAATATACCTAGCCCGAGGTTAGACTGAGTTGCGATGTAAACCTGCCCGGAACCAACCGGCACATCCAGTAATCGCAACAATACCTGTCTAATGTGAGTGGTGGCGGCTTTAATTTATTTAGTTAAAGCTAGAACAAGAACGGTAGGGTTAAGTTAACTAAGACACTTAACCAATTCAACATAATAACCAGACCGGTGGGTGGTGTTAGGTTCTTAACATAATTAAGCTAGAATGGGAGGGTTAAGTCCATAGGAACACTTAACCAACTTAACACAGTCAAGCTAGAATGGGAGGGCTAAGTCCATAGGGACACTTAACCAAACTTATGGTAACAAGACCAGCTTTGTGGGGGTTAAGTAACTAAGAAATACACTTAGCCAAACTAACATGTTAACTAGACTATAAGGTGGGGTTAAGTAAAGTTGATACACTTAGCCAAATTAACATGTTAACTAGACTAGAGGTTGGGGTTAAGTAAATACACTTAGCCAATTTGATATGTTATCTGGGCTAGACCGTAGGGTTAAGTAAACTTGAACACTTAACCATCAAGTTGTGATAAAAGAATAGGGTTAAGTCTAAACATGAAGGGATAATACTTAACCATTAATAACATGTTAGTTAAGACAGACGGGCAAGGTTAAGTTAAAAAGGAACGCTTAACCAATACAGGGTGAATGGGTAGGGTTAAGTAATAAGAAATACTTAACCAATATAACTTGGTTTGTGATGAGGTTAAGTCAACATGGATGACTGATAACACTTAACCAGTTTAACAGGGTGAATGAGGAGGGTAAAGTTAGCTTGAATTGACTAATGACACTTAACCAATCCAAATTGACGGGAAAGAGAACTAAGTAGTAAACCTTAGTTAAGAAAACAACGATTCTGGAAACTAAGTGGTAAACCTTAGTTGACAAAACTAAGTAGTAATTGTTAGTATAACACGAGGAGGAGCGAACGTCCGTCTGATTAAAAAGAAGGCTCCAACGAATTGGGTTACGAAGCCCGAGGCTTCGAGGGGACGTGAGGGTACTCTTGGTATCCCTCTGTGAGGCTGCAGATGATCCGCCTGGGCCCACAGAGGTTAAGGTCTGCGTAGAAGAACCAGGGGTATGCCTTGGTTGCAATACATGGCAACCTAAAGACTAGGATGGACCGGCGTGATTCGGCGAGGAAACGGTAGCCCTGTGATAGCAACTCGTCGTCTACCATCCATCTTGAGTCAATCGAGATACGTGAAGCGGAAAGGCGGAGAACTCAAAAAGACCATATACTTGTTATCTAGTTATGGGTGAGGATGGCCATAGGATAGTGGGGCACCGGGGGGTCGGCGTATAGTTCTCATTTTTCAAGGTGTTCCTTTCATTAGTTGAGGGAGGGGTCAAGTGGGACCATAGCCACTGGAATAAAAACAGACCTTAGCATCTGCATCGGAAGATATCTGAAAGCTCCCGACCGAGTTCTGTATTCCTTGATTTGCCCTATCACAGGACTCAGACAGCACATTACAGGACATGTGCATCTAGACAAGCGATAACGATTCGCGATACATGTGTGGGGAAGTATAGGAACATATACCACTCTAGGTAGTGTCCTAGACTTGGGGGCATCGTTCGACAGGTAGCATAATCCCTAGTTGGACTAGGTGGCATAAATCCTGAATCCGAGAAGCGTTCAGCAGATAGCGTAAACTCTAGTTAAATCTAGAAAGCACTTGATAGAAAACCCTAGATTTGATCTAGGTAATAAATAATGAATGTATGTCGGAAGGCAATGGAAAATACAGGGATTGGGATCACGTTATCGTTACTAGTTGGGACACTAGATAGGCGGTGCGGAGATATAGAAACCAGTATAACAAGGAAATAGCGAAGCGGAGAAAGTATTAGAGTGTATCCAGTTTATCTTATCTTAGCATATCTTGTGACTACCTTGTCTAATCTTGTTGACCCTATCGTCATGGTGTAATCTTGTATTCAGTTAATTCATGTCGTTTTGTTTTTCCAAGTTCACATGCTAGAAGTTACTGAACTTACTCAGGCTTTATGTCTGACTCTGTTTTTCTTTCGTCTTCTTTTCTTCCGTTCCCCCCCCCCAAGGTAGTAAAGGAGGGAGTAGCATAGCCCAGATTTAGTTGGACCGTCGCTCTTTCCAGCTTGAAGAATTGTCGAAGTCTGCTTGGATTCTCTTTTCAGATGCTATGGCTGGCTTTTGCAAAAATCGGGGAATATAAATGTTGTTTTTATGCTTCTTTATTTTGTAAGACAGAAGATACTCTGATATTGTAAAGAAACCATTGTACAAATCATTTTATCAATAAAGCAAAGTTTTATTTTCCACTGTTTAATTTCTGTCTTGTAATTTATCTGCATCTTTTACCCTAAAATGCTCCACAGAACTTAGTGCATTCCCTTTGTGAGTGACACTAACGGACGTGGGATGTTACACGTGGTATCAGAGCAGAAGGTTACCAGATCAGATAAAGGATTTGAAAAATTATTTTCAAAAAGGTTTTTAAAGAAGCATTTTCAAGAGAAAAGATTTGTTTTAAAGACATATTCTCCAAAGCCATACGCACTATCTTCTCTTCCTCTGTTTAAATTCTTGTCTCCTTCTTTCTTGAGTCTCT
This sequence comes from Allium sativum, assembly GCA_030737875.1. NCBI lineage: Eukaryota > Viridiplantae > Streptophyta > Magnoliopsida > Asparagales > Amaryllidaceae > Allium > Allium sativum. The sequence continues at coordinate 341,126,148 of CM060912.1, forward strand.
GGGACTCCTGGTTTTCTGGGACGTAACCTCATCGAAGGGCAAAGTAGTGCCCGGCTTCCATCCATAGCCATAGTTGTTTCATCTACAGGAAGTTTTCTTTCGAAGCTTATAGGGTTTTCTGGACGATGGAGGCAGTTTTCGAGAGATTTGTCAACATGACTACACACGGAAGGGGATGAGGAGTTTGGCTAAGGAGCATAACCCTAGGATGAGGAATTCATGGATGTAGACTTAGCACACGAAGGAGGAAGAAATTATAAAACCTAAGACAAGAGGAATTATATTTACTAGGGTATGATTGGGCATATACTTAAGGACAAGGGCAAGAAGGAGGACGAGATTTTCAGAAGGACAAGTACATGCTTTCGCCACCAAGCGTACCTAGGAGAAAGGTAGTAAAGTTCTGTTGGAAGAGTCTAGTTTTGCTATTCGTACTATTTCCTTTGGCTTTAGAGCTTCTCATTTGTTCATATCCACTTCCATAGTTGGGTCTCTGCACCATAGTACTTGTATAGTAGAAAGATCCCACTAGAGTCTCGAATCCAATTGGTGGTCCGACCAGTTTATTTTTGGGAATTGAGAATAGCTATCGAGTTTGCTTATATCATCTCACGTAGATCGTCTAAATTCGGGGAAGATATTCCTTGGGTGCTTGTCTGATATTGGTTTAGGCCTTTGGGGCTTGTACTTGAGGAATGTCGAGTTCGGTTTGGATGGTTTGCGTGAGAGATGAATAGTTGTGGCAGGCACTCCAAAGAGCATGTAGTAACCTTTCGACCCCTATAGTTATGGCATGGCGGATAAGAGGGAGACCTCTAATCATCTTCGTACATATACTTGGTACCGTGATTGACATCTGTTTATTTTGAATTGGAGGTCAGAAACTTCACAATCGCGAAGTTAAATTAGTTAAGATACAGTGGAGTAAAGCTCTAGAAGGCTAGATACTAACATCATACCCTTTTCCTTGAAGGTGCATCCTTGATATTCTTTTTGTAGGAGCTTTACGCATAATTGTTTCTCTCTTTCCAAATTATATCCTCTAGGTCGTATCTTCAATCCTTATGTAGAAGCCAATGGATGTAAACATGTATTTGAAACTTGTTATGGTTGATGGTAGCAAGTGGTTGCTAATGGTTGCTTGTGAATGCATATGCATACGTATTAGGCACTAGATCAGTTCAGACGCTTTCATATTGCATCTACAGGAATGTATTTGTTTGAAAGTTGAGCCTGATATGTTATCATATGGATGTTGCATATGGATGAATGGCCGTGCACGCATGTAGTATTTTCATAACTAGGGATGCTTGCATACATGATTGGACGCATGGCACTGACATGATTCGCATTAAGGAGGTCAACTGAATCAGTAGACCGCCTGATCTTGCATTAGATAAAGACATGTACACACACTATGCATATGAACATGAAAGCATTAGAAATCTTTTAAGGACAATGGATGCCTGTGATTAGATTGTTGAGTAGATGGGTGATTGGATGGTAGGATACATTCTTCCTAACTTGAAGATTTCGGGGACGAAATCCATTTAAGTGGGGGAGAATGTAACACCCCGTAATTCTGTAACACTAAGATTCACGAATCAAGGCAGAATTAAAAGTTGAAATCAAAATCAAGGGAAACGGACTGCGTCATTGCGTTCGTCTCGGAATTCTGCATGAAAATGAGTCCGAGTTTGCGTAAATCGGAGTCCGTATGAGGAAGATATGGCCTCCGGAAGTTTCAGCAAAGTTCAAATTTCAAAACAGACTCAGAAGGGACCCAGGTCGACTGGGGAGTCGACTGGGTAGTCGACCCCCCCAGGTCGACTGGGGAGTCGACTGGGTAGTCGACCCCCCTAGGTCGACTGGGTAGTCGACCCCCTCCCCCCTCCCCCCCCCCGGCTTTTTCCAGCTTTCTGAACCTGATTCGTTTCTCTGTATTCGAACGCCCTTCTGACCAGATTCGTTGACTTCTACACCATATAAATAGCCCTGGTCTTCTTCTCTATTCACAATTCTTTTCTATCCTTATGCTACCTCTGAGAAAATATATAAATAAATAAAAATAAGAAGATAGTACAAAGATCCAAGACAAGGCTATGCTGCTCAAGTTGTCTAAAAGAGATTCAAAGCTTCAAGATAAGGATTAAAGGCTAAATGTCGCACGAATCATAGCAACGCCTCCTTTCTATTCTAATCTAATCTTTGTAAGTCAGTTATTTCTAGATTTGAACGTTTTTCTCTGTTCGTGACATGAAATTAAAGGAATAAAAGATATGCCAAATCTCTCTCTCTCTCTCTCTCTATTCGAATCAGTGCCTATACTCTTGAACCTAATTAAGAACTGTTATGATTCGAGGACAAATAAGACCATGACTATGAAACTATGGACCTTAAAACCATATGCCTATGACTATGAACATTTGCCTATGACTATGAACATTGCCTATGACTATGGACATTGCCTATGACTATGAACATTGCCTATGACTGTGACTGTGACTATGAGGATTATTTTCTTGACTAAGCCTATGCCTTTGATTAGGAAATATAAACGATTGCCTATAACATAACCAGGACATCTGTGATTAAACACCTGAGATTCATGACTTGGGAAGTGTTGCTTAAGTTTTGTGACTTTGAAATTGGGTCTAAACCCGATCATCTATTCTGTCTATTCTTGGTTTTAGACCTTGGGAATTTACCTATTAAGTTAGGTCTACCCATGTTCTTGATCCTACGTCTCTATTCTGTCTATTCTTGATTTGCTTTGGTTTTAGACCTTGGGAATTTACCTATTAAGTTAGGTCTACCCATGTTCTTGAACCGACGTCGTTATTCAACCCTTTTTATGCCAGTTAGTATGTCTATCTTTTGCATAGCATCTTTGGTTCATTCCCTATTTTCTACAAATCTAGCTTTATTTATAATCTATACTGAATCACGATTATACGAACGGTAGGAAATGCGGTTTGGGCAAAATATGAAATTTACTAACAACGTAGTATAACTTGGAAATTGGCATAAATTGGGAACATGTATTATGGCATGTTCATAGAAATGCAAATTGGATAAATTTGACATGAATTATAAGATGTGTAATTTGAATCTAGTATTGACGTGTAAATCTAGCATTTACATGAATAGTGAACTAGAGTAATAAGTCTAGTTTGACGTGAATTAGAATGTTGAATCGGAATTGGGTTAGCTAATTTGGCACGGTAAGTATATTGGCATAAATGTGAAATTGGCCATAATTGGGAGTAATTGGCAGGTTTAGCAAAATCATGGTTAGTGACACTTAATTGGTATAATTTACATACCAAAAGGCATAAATATGATATAGAGGGGAAATGGGCCATAAGAATAAATGTTGACAGTTTACATTAAAAGGGTAATTAGGAAATAAGTAAATTAGGAATAATTTACCTATAGAATTTGGCCTAAATGAGGAAATGTAAATTTAAACAAATTAAAGGTCTATTAACGACATCTCTTTTAATGGTACACCAGAAAGTTCTAGGGTGACAGAGAGGATAGTGTCTAGGCTTGGGTTTGGAAAATACAAGTTTCCTGCTCTCCCTGGCTATCCCTAACTGATCCGACGTACAGGATGGTTACTTTCAAAACTTGATTTGAAAATAAATTGAAAACCCTCTGAACTTAGAAAACACGAATATGCCTAGCCCGAGTTTAGACTGAGTTTCGATGTAAACCTGCCTGGAACCAACCGGCACATCCAAAAATCGCAACAATACCTGTCTAATGTGAGTGGTGGCGGCTTTAATTTATTTAGTTAAAGCTAGAACAAGAATGATAGGGTTAAGTTAACTAAGACACTTAACCAATTCAACATGATAACCAGACCGGTGGGTGGGGTTAGGTTCTTAACATAATTAAGCTAGAATGGGAGGGTTAAGTCCATAGGAACACTTAACCAACTTAACACAGTCAAGCTAGAATGGGAGGGCTAAGTCCATAGGGACACTTAACCAAACTTATGGTAACAAGACTAGATTTGTGGGGGTTAAGTAACTAAGAAATACACTTAGCCAAACTAACATGTTAACTAGACTAGAAGGTGGGGTTAAGTAAAGTTGATACACTTAGCCAAATTAACATGTTAACTAAACTAGAGGTTGGGGTTAAGTAAATACACTTAGCCAATTTGATATGTTATCTGGGCTAGACCGTAGGGTTAAGTAAACTTGAACACTTAACCATCAAGTTGTGATAAAAGAATAGGGTTAAGTCTAAACATGAAGGGATAATACTTAACCATTAATAACATATTAGTTAAGACAGACGGGCAAGGTTACGTTAGAAAGGAACACTTAACCAATACAGGGTGAATGGGTAGGTTTAATAAATAAGAAATACTTTACCAATATAACTTGGTTTGTGATGAGGTTAAGTCAACATGGATGACTGATAACACTTAACCAGTTTAACAGGGTGAATGAAGAGGGTAAAGTTGGCTTGAATTGACTAATGACACTTAACCAATCCAAATTGACGGGAAAGAGAACTAAGTAGTAAACCTTAGTTAAGAAAACAACGATTCTGGAAACTAAGTGGTAAACCTTAGTTGACAAAACTAAGCAGTAATTCTTAGTATAACACGAGGAGGAGCGAACGTCCGTCTGATTAAAAAGAAGGCTCCAACGAATTGGGTTACGAAGCCTGAGGCTTCGAGGGGACGTGAGGGTACTCTTGGTATCCCTCTGTGAGGCTGCAGATGATCCGCCTGGGCCCACAGAGGTTAAGGTCTGCATAGAAGAACCAGGGGTATGCCTTGGTTGCAATACATGGCAACCCAAAAACTAGGATGGACCGGCGTGATTCGGCGAGGAAACGGTAGCCCTGTGATAGCAACTCGTCGTCTACCATCCATCTTGAGTCAATCGAGATACGTGAAGCGGAAAGGCGGAGAACTCCAAAAGACCATATACTTGCTATCTAGTTATGGGTGAGGATGGCCATAGGATAGTGGGGCACCGGGGGGCCGACGTATAGTTCTCATTTTTCAAGGTGTGCCTTTCATTAGTTGAGGGAGGGGTCAAGTGGGACCATAGCCACTGGAATAAAAACAGACCTTAGCATATGCATCGGCAGATATCTGAAAGCTCCCGACCGAGTTCTGTATTCCTTGATTTGCTCTATCACAGGACTCGGACCGCACATTACAGGACATGTGCATCTAGACAAGCGATAACGATTCGCAATACATGCGTGGGGAAGTATAGGAACATATACCACTCTAAGTAGTTTGTCCTAGACTTGGGGGCATCGTTCGACAGGTAGCATAATCCCTAGTTGGACTAGGTGGCATAAATCCTGAATCCGAGAAGTGTTCAGCAGATAGCGTAAACTCTAGTTAAATCTAGAAAGCACTTGATAGAAAACCCTAGATTTGATCTAGGTAATAAATAATGAATGTATGCCGGAAGGCAATGGAAAATACAGGGATTGGGATCACGTTATCGTTACTAGTTGGCACACTAGATAGGCGGTGCAGAGATATAGAAACTAGTATAACAAGGAAATAGTGAAGCGGAGAAAGTATTAGAGCGTATCCACTTTATCTTATCTTAGCATATCTTGTGACTACCTTGTCTAATCTTGTTGACCCTATCGTCATGGTGTAATCTTGTATTCAGTTAATTCATGTCGTTTTGTTTTTCCAAGTTCACATGCTAGAAGTTACTGAACTTACTCAGGCTTTATGTCTGACTCTGTTTTCCTTTCGTCTTCTTTTCTTCCGTTCCCTCCCCCCCCCCTAGGTAGTAAAGGAGGGAATAGCATAGCCCAGATTTAGTTGCACCGTCAATCTTTCCAGCTTGAAAAATTGTCGAAGTCTGCTTGGATTCTCTTTTCAGATGCTATGGCTGGCTTTTGCTAAAATCGGGGAATATAAATGTTGTTTTTATGCTTCTTTATTTTGTAAGACAGAAGATACTCTGATATTGTAAAGAAACCATTGTACAAATCATTTTATCAATAAAGCAAAGTTTTATTTTCCACTGTTTAATTTCTGTCTGTCTTGTAATTTATCAGCATCTTTTACCCTAAAATGCTCCACAGAACTTAGTGCATTCCCTTTGTGAGTGACACTAACGGACGTGGGGTGTTACAGTCGGCATATAATGAATATTTTTAATATTCATTAATTAAATTAAATGGTTGTTTAATTTAATCTAATTAAATCGTTATTTGAACGATGAGATTCCAAACGAGGTAACTTACCTTGTTGGTTACGTTTATAACAATATAGACGTATTGAATACATAATTGTGTGTTTGAATGGACGTTGTAAATTGATTGTTGACTATTATTAGTTAAATTGTTTATTTTTGTTTACCGTATATTGTCATATTGAATTTGAAGTAACCCACTGTGATGCAGAGAAGGACAGGTTGGAGGGATCCAACCGGATTCCTCAAATATGTTGCTTTTATTTATATTACATCATATGAACTATTTAACCACTATGATTGAATGATTGGTTTATTGTTGATCGTTGAATTCAACATCTGTGTGTTATTAACCAATGGATGATATTGGTTGAGTAATTAGCAAAGGTTGGCCTAAAAATACATCATTTTATGAACAGTGATTTACAGTCAGGTAACTATAAACCAAATTCTTATGTTAATGTGTTTTATAAGCGATGATCAGAAATTAACCAAATGGTTAAGGATTGAATTAATTATTTTAAATAACAATTATTTGCGAGTAATTAATTTAAATAGATTAGTAATTAAATTAAAGGGAATTATTTGAAGTGATTTAAGAAAACTACTAATGAAAATAGTTAAAGGATTAACCATGTTACTGAATTAACTGTTTTAAATCTGGACGGATTATTAAATAAATTATTAATTACTTTTGGAATCGATTATTATTTTAATTATCTAAAAGGGAGATTAACTATTAATGTTGAGGTAAACAAATTGATTTCTAAATGTTGAATTCGATTATTATTTATTTAATAATAATCAAAGTGCTAAATCTTGAATTGAGTACCTTAAATGGGAATGTGTGAAGTTATAGAACCTTATGTGAAGTTAAGTGAAATGGTAAGCGAAATTTATATTTAATATAAACTCTTAGTAAGAAACCTATTGGTCGGAATTTTTTTTATAAAATCCGAATTGGGCAATTGTAAAGACAAGTTATAAATGGATTAAGGATTTAATGAGTCGAAATCAGTTTAAAAAGGAAATTTGAAATCTGAAGGAATTGAAGAGAATTGAAAAGTTAAAAATGGGGGAAACAAAGATGTTTTAAATAGAGTGAGCATGATTTTGAAATTGAGAAACAAAGTTTTCCAAACGGGGATAAATGGAGTTAAAACGTTTGTTTAAAATTGTACGGTAAATAAAAGTGTTGGGAAAATTGTTGGAAAGTGATTTCGTTGATAAACTCGTATCTATCCTGACAAAAAGAATGTTGTCGTCTCAAGGTCTGAGAGGCAATTAAAATACCCCAACTTGTAACGAGTTCATGATTATTCAAGGATGATATTAGTTTAGCAATGAGAGTAGTTGAGGAGATTAAAATAATATGTCCATAAAGGATATTATAAACTAAATTCGAAAAGTTACATGCGAATAAATTATTATGGAACTTGTAAATATTCGTGAAATAAGGGGTTAAACTTTAGGAAGATTTAAGAGTATTGAATTAATCTTCGTTAATTATTTTTAATTAAAAGGCCATTTGTTGCTGAGTACTAAACTAGTGGATTCATTTTACTTTTATGGATGATGGTTATTTATTTTTATAGTTAAATCACCGACTATCAAAATCTGGCCAAATCGATTGTTGGTATGGAAAGATCGGGATCGAATTTATATTCGAAAACCATTCCGATCAGCAAATACATTAATGTTGAAGATGTTCAGAAGCTGATCGAGATGGAGCAATTGAAGACCGTGGATCTTCATAAGCGGAAGGATTGTTGTCGAATTTCTCTGACTTGCAACCAGAGTTTATCTGACGTGGTTCGGTCGTGGTTGAGATTTTACGGATTGCGAGGACTACTTGCTACTGATCCTTTGGAAGTATTAGGATGGTGCCTTCGGTTCATCCTATTCCTAGATGACTTGTACGGACGAGTGTCTGACAGAGTATTTCCTAAAAACCACGTACATTGATTTTTACAAGTATACCGAGTTGGTGGCAAAGAAGGGCACTTCTTTTATACCCAGAGTATATTTGTGAACGTCAATTAGTGATTTGATGGATCTGACGATGAGGCATTCAAAGTGAATGGGAGCCAGATGATCAAAAAGATAATTATAACTTCAAGCCTCATCAACCGGGAAATGACAAAAATCGGGCAGGCAGCATGCTTATGTGGGTCGCTCCCATTATGGTGTATAATCACCTATCTAGAGAAATTCCATTTCATTCTTTAATTTATTTCGATGCTGTCCCTTTTCGGGAAACCGTGGGTAGCTCCCAACTGTTGGTGACATACATTCGATACACTCAAGCGAAATGAGTGGTCGGTCATGTGTGGGCCGGGTTGCAAGACGTTCTTGTTGAACCCAGTGTATTCGTCTCTAGAGATACACAATCGGAAGGTGGTTCCATACCTTGTCATGGTCGGAATCCAATCTCCAATAAGCGCCTGCGGTTTTTGATCGTATATTATACATGTGGAGCGTGAGATGCAAGCATTCCGCTAGATTATTATTTATTTGTATGTAGACACTATTATAATATCAGACAAGATATGATTACAAAACTGGTTTGGGTTATCGTAAGGTAAAAACCATCCGTGTTTATGTGTGGGCTGGTCTTACTATTATCTATTTTCCTCCAAAAGGATTTCTGACTTTAAAATCAATATGGATGTTATTTAAACTTAGCGAGTTTTTCTCACTCTGGTTCACCGGACTGACCCGTCGTTTGTAATGCTCGGGTTAGCCCGGTTACAGATTCAGGTTATCGAATACTATGAAGTCCAAAGACGATCTGAAGGAGTTAAGACGTATGGTATTATCCAGTATTTATTTTTTTGTGTAATGTATATGAGAACAGGTTGTTATGACTGTCCAGATGTATTGATGTACTCTGATGGTTGTAAGTATTCTTCAAGTTTTTATTAAAGATTTATTTCTATATTATATTTTATTCCGCTGCAATGTGATACTCTGTGTGGTGTTAGTTCTTCTTCTTATTCTTCTTTTCTAATGTTTCTTTCTTTCTTATCTCACCCTCTAAATTGTTTCTAATAACTTTCTGGATGTTCGGTACTCGAGTTTGGACGTTGGATGTAATTGTGTCGAAAATTCGAGCGTCGAATTTTCCGGTTTGTTACATCTCATTTCCCTCTTCTATCTCCATTCGTGGTGACTCGAAAACACTGCTTCACGCCACTTTTCCTCAATCGGTATCTCTTTGTTGACGAGGGGCGTATTGTTGAGCGGAGATCTGCTAATCGTCCTGTTCTAGTTCCCACCGCAGAGGAATTTCCGGCTTTGTTGTATTCTATGGTTATTCCGATGATGCCAACGTTAACAATATAAGTAACCCTAACTCGATGCTTGGTAGATCTTCCGTCGGTGGTGGTTCAGTTGTTATGCCATTGAGTAGTTCGGTTATTGGAAAAAATAATATTGTTGATGGCTCAAAGGGTAGTACGGTTGAGTTAAGAGAACTCGGGTATTCAGAATGTCGTGTGAAGGATGCTGCTGCCCTTATTGGTAGTGACGTCCCTGTTTTTTCATCACACCCACAATCTGCTTGTTGAATGCCAATGAAAGTCTGTTACTGCCTGAGCTTTCCCCTAAATCATGGACGTCAATTTTCTCTGTAATAACCCGAAAATCCGAGCCAATTTAAAATTTTTATTTTGGCAATTTTAGCGAATTTTGGGTATTTAAAATGAATTATTTTAAATAATATCGACGAGAAATTTATTTTGATATTATACAGATCGTCGTTAGAATATAAATAATTATTTATAATTATAAAAAGGAATTGAAAATGGCGCGGTAGTTCGATAATTCGATTTCAAATTTCAATTGAACATACCGGGTGCAAAATAAACCGGATTTTAGTGAAACCGAAAATATTAGGATTTAATTGATAATATCTTTCCAACGAATCCGAAAAATCGAAATTTCATAGCGAGAATCAAAAGATATGCCCAGTTGAAAATTCAAAATAGTCGCTATGGAATTCTGGCCCTTAAAAATGGAAATTTTGCAAACGACCTCGGATTTCGACGAAACCACTTGTAACAACCCGGAATTTTGGGGCCAATTTAAAATTTTTATTTTATGAATTTTAAAGGAAACTGGATATTTAAAATAATTTATTTTTAATAATAATGACTAAAAAATTATTTTTAATCATAGTTAAAACGAATAAATTCAATTTAAGGGTAATAGGAGTTAGAACAGCGCTGCAGTTTGAAAATTTGAAATTTACATTTAATTGCAATCCGTTATCAAATTCTATTAAGTAAAGCAGTTGTTAAGCTATTGGACAGTAACTGGCATTTTGTTATTAACAAATTTTGTAAATTTTTACAAATATATTATAATTAAATGAGAAGCAGAATAATCAATGCATAGGATATATATATATATGAATTAATGTGTATTTTACATTGTGTTGTAATGTATATATTTGGAAATTTTGTTTGTATAAATTGTAAGACAAAGGATAACATTAATTATGAATGGTAATTAAAGAAATACATTGAATGGTAACTAGTTTTAAAATAACGATTGCAATAGATTAATGGACTAGTGTGGGAAACCAATTGCTATTTAATTCATTGGTGATGAATTGGAAATAAGTTACAATTAATACACAAAATTTATTATCATATTGCCATGCACGTATGTAACATACTTTGTATATATGTGTGAGACCAAACAAATGGATAGAATAACTATGTTAGTCAGACCGTAAAATCTTGATGTAGTCATAATAAAATTCCCATCTTATTTCTATCTTTGCTTCGTTCTATTTGAGGCTAAAATTTTATTTACAAAACATAAATGACAAAGTTTTACTTTAATTTTGGTTTTTATTTTCATTCTATTTTCTTAAATAAAATTAAGGCATACAATCTTATTTGTTTATTTTGTTTTCAAGTTTAACATTTAATTTTGTTGTTAAAATAAAAAGGACAATTTTAACATAGTTTTTGTGGTCAAAATAAAAAGACTAAATCTTATGTTTCTTTTGTTAACAAAATAAAATGACTAATTTTTATGTTGGTTTTGTCAACAAGATAAAAAGAACAATTTTTATGGTCATAAATTAAAGGACAATTTTTACCTCTATTTTGCTTACTAAAATAAAAGCAAACGTTTATCTTTTTGCACAAATCAAAATACTAATTTTTATTTTGGTTTTGGAGAACATAATAGAATGCAAGTTTAACCTTTACTTTTATGTATAATATAAAATGTGAGTTTAAATATTCATTTTCATTTACAAATAAAAGTGAAGTTGGGACCTTTATTGTGACTCATCAGAACTACACCCAATTGTACTTGTGTCAAAATAGTGTGATGACGCAATTTACACCGTCGTGTTAATTTGGAATTATAATCAATGGTAATTAGAGGCATGTCATTCATTGCAAGAAAAATATAAAGAAGGAAAAAGAATAATGAAAATGAGAATAATAATGGCCGCATGCATTTCATTTATTTCTCCTATGTTCTCTCTCTCTCTTCCTCTCATTTGCATATATGTCAAATTTTATCCCTTTTATAAATTCAAGGAAAAAAAATAAGATAAACACCTATTAAATTAAATATTATTTAATATACATATAACCTAATATATATACGGTCAAAACTAAACCCTAATTCTTATTCCAAGCCACCGTCATGTTCTTTATCAATGGCCCTAACACTCCTAAATTTCTTTCCCCTTTACCTTGAACCCATTCAGTAAAATTCGAAATTTCCAAAGCAATAATGAAAGAGGGTCTCGAGAGACCACCGAACTGGTGGTGGTTGCGGGCGACGGTGGCACACAATAGGGGCTCTAACGTGGTGAAGACAGATGCAATCTGAACTCCTGTAGTGGCGGCGTGACGTGAATGTTTAGTGGAAAGCTTTCGGTGAGATTCTATGTTTAATTTGATTTTTTTTTCTTTCGTTGTATGAAAATCATTGTATGATGTGAATGAATATGAATCTGTGATGTATGCTTGAATATGGATGTTGTTGCTTGTACTGTGATTGTCAGTTGATGTTGCATATGTGGTTGATACTATTGGTTTGAGTCGAAATGGAACCTTTAATTTTGTTAAAACAAATGAAGCACAAATATTTTGTTTAGTGAAACAAGAATGAAACTTTTACTTTTGTTTGTTGTAACAAAAATAGACCTTTTTATATTTTTGGTTTATTGGAGATAAATGAAACATTTTTATATTTTATTTTGTTGAAAAACAAAAATGAAACATTCTTATATTTTATTTTGTTGAAGAACAAAATGAAACTTTTCTTTTTGTTTGTTGAAACATAGAATGCAACTTTATTTTTGATTTTGTTTTGTTAAAAACATAATGAAACTTATCTTTATTTTTATTTTTTTGATTTTGTTTTGAAATTAAGATAGTGTTTGACTTTTATTTTTAATAAAAGATTAGAATAAAGATTATTTCTTTATTTTAAAAAGGATTAAAAGGTAAAAGTTTATTTCTTTATTTTAAAGGAACTAAGATGTATAAGTTTTATCCTTTATTATAAAAAGGACTTTAATGAACAAAGTTTTGTTCTTTATTTTAATAAAGGACTTAAATGAAAAAAAAAGTTTTATTTCTTTATTTTAAAATGAATTAAATTTGTTCTTTATTTAGGAACGGATTTAAAAAGGAAATAGTTTGTATATGGGCTGTTTACATTAAATGAAATGGTATAAAGTGAATATGTTTATTGTAAATTTATTTCATTTAAAAGGGATGAAATTGGAACCGTCATACCTATTATGTGAACATCGTTAATTGAGTATGTTATTTATGTTATTATTTAATGCACTTGTATACACTGCCATTTACAAGCGACCTTGGCTTGTTTATGTGATTGGACGATCAATTTTAACACATTGTCCAGAAGCACCGTTTATTTTATAATATTTGAATTGTGTTGGTTGAAACCCCACACGGGTCATGGGTTGGCATTTGAATACACGTCACCCTTGGATTTAATTAGAAAATGCACTTTGGTTGTTGATGTTTGAAATTTGCTATGTAATAAATGTACAATTTCCGTATAATCGAATTATATCGAAATGAATGGTGTGGGTCTCATTCCAATTTTGATTCAAACAAATAAATATGCAATTAATACAATAAATTGGAAATTGGATTAAGGAGTTATGTATTTTACTATTTAAAAAGGATAAAATAGAAATTTGGAATGAAAGAAATAAATTCCATTGATTACTCAATTAATAGAATTAATGGACGCTTAAATTAAGGAGGACATATCCTTGTTTATTTGGAAAGTTATAAAACAAATTTCTAGAATGGGTAAATTACATTCCAACTATAAGGAGAATTTGAAACTGAAAGATTTTGTTTTATGTTAACATTAAATTTAGGAGATGGATTTCAATACTTGACACAAATGATTGATTTAATGTTGGAATGGTAGGTTTTTAATATAACAATTAAAACCATTTTTGAAGTGATTATTATTATAGTATTATAATAATGGGGAAAAATTAATGTGTATTGAAATGGAAAGATAAGAATTTATATAAAGAGTATTTCAAGGAATGAATGATATTTTAGAGGTTTTAAAATATGAAATATTTTTAAAAATAAGATTTTTAAGAAACAATTATAAATTGTATTTGGACACGAGGTTAGGTCACGTTTATGGCGGAAGTCTGCCCGGAACCAACCGGCATATCCAGCAGCCATAAATGTTGGGCCTAATGTGAGAGGTCCAAGTACACGAATACAATTTGGGTTTTGGCTCGAGGTTAAGCCCAACTGTGGAATAAGTCTGCCCGGACCCAACCGGCATATCCAGCATCCACAAGTTGTAGGCCTAATGTGAGAAGTCTGGCCCATTATAAAACATAAATGGATTATATAACGAATTGGATTACATAATCCATTTTAAATAGAAACATCATTTTAACCTGAATAAGTTTATTAACTTATATTATCCATTTTATAATGAATATTAAAAGAGTTAATTTCAAAATTAATATTTTGAAAATAATGTTTTAATATGAGAAATGATATTTTGATCAGAATAAATGGTTTATTTATTTTAAAATAAATAAAAGGAATTAAAAAAATGGTTTTATTATAACTACGGATTTACAATGAAATTTGAATTTGGGTTTATCGTGAATTATGTTTTAAATAACATTTATTCTTTAACCCGGATTAATGAGGGAATTAATTTCCTAATTTTTGATTAATTATTTAATAATGACTTTGGAAGGTTAAAACGAAATAAGGTTTTAATTAAAACTTTAATTAGATTGGAGTGGAATTAAGTAAATAAATAAGAACAAGAAATTAAAACTCTTTATTTACAAATAGTGTAAATAAGAAAGAAAAAGAAGATGAAACCATTTATTTATATTTAGGTAAATAAATAACAAAAGGATAAGAATATATTTATTTACACTTAGGTAAATAAATAGGAAAAATAAAATAAAAACATTTATTTACAAATAGTGTAAATAAATAAGAAAAGGAAATTAGATATATTTATTTACAATTAATGTAAATAAATATAGAAAAGTGGAAGTAAACATTTATTTACATTTAGGTAAATAAATAAGATAAAAGAATAGTAAAAACATTTATTTACAAATAGTGCAAATAAATAAGGAAAAAGCAATTGAAAACATTTATTTACATTTAGGTAAATAAATAAGGAAAGGAGAAATATTTATTTACACTTAGGTAAATAAATAAGGAAAAGAATAGAAAACGTTTATTTACAATTAGGTAAATGAATAGGAAAAAGAATACAATTTATTTACACTTAGTGTAAATAAATTGAAAGGATATATAAATTATAATTTATTTACAGTTAGTGTAAATAAAACAAAAAAGTAGTAAAATAAAACAAGTGATATTTTATCGTCATTTTAGATGCGATAAAAAGAATAAATTTTTATAATTAAAACCGCCAAATGATTTATATATATATATAAATATAAATTATAAACTTAATGACACGCGCGCGACAGTTCGCGTATCGACAATCTAGTTATACCGAAAGATCCGACCATCGGATTTTCCCAAAACTGGAACCGTTAGGACCGCTTTGGGAAGATCTTTCCAACGATATAAACTTCATCAAAATCCAACGGTTAGTTTTCGAGATAAGTGTAAATCAAATTTGGTTGAAAACAGCGCCAGGGTCGCCCATTGACCCGAAGCGTCGTTATATTAATTTAAGCCATTTTTATTTAAATAAAAATAGAAATAGGTCCTTATTAAATACCAATAACGATATGAAATGATTTCAAGTTATATATATGCGAGAATTATTTGAAAAGTCCGAGTTCAAATCTCATTTCAAATGATTATACGACGATCTAAGTCGAAGAGTTGAAGACGGTGATTGAAGGCCGACGATCTTCACATCGAATGGATGTGTTGCAACTGAGACCCATGAGAGGAGTAGCTACCTTGAAAGGGGTTCAGTGGTGGCCATTCGGACGTAGTGTTGATTTGTACGGGTTTGACTTTCGCTCAGACCCAGAGCATAAGTTTATAAATGGAATGTATGTCTGACGTTGTAGTCCTTTATACTACATTCGTTGATCTCTGTTAATATATATCTGTTTGGTGGTTAACGCCCTTCTCTGAGACGTACGAGCTTAGAGGTTATATATTGGTAGAAATCAATGGTGTGGTATGGATTGACAATGTGGCATGCCAAGATGCATGAATCAAGGCTTTTGTTGAAAAGCAGGCCTTGTGGTCGATGATCAAAGCACGGTCTGTTTAGGCGTAGCTTTGTGTATAGCGTAACTTCGCGAGCCTCACACCCCGGTATGAGTCAAAAACGGGATACGGACCGTAGGGAGTGCACACGTTTCTTTCTAGCTAGAGTGTTGTCAAGGACCTACCAGCGCTGACATTTTTACTCATTGTGGATGATGGATTTTGAGGTACCTCGTGTTTTATAGGCCGTTGGTGGTCATACTATAGGTCCAAAGGGACCGGGAAACGTGTGTTTAGGCATAACCAATCCACTGCCCATAGGCGGGGACCGGCCCTACCGCTTCCAAGGGTTCACTGCGGGGAATCCTGAGGCATTTGCTAGAGTGTCTCGAATCGGAGAGGATCTTGCCCCTAGCCTCGACTCATGATGGAATCCAAATTTCCAATACGCCCTTGCGGTTTTGATTGTAGAACTAGTATTGGCGACATGCTATATGGTAACCATGCCGTCTAGGATTGATACTTATGATTCAAATCTTTTTATTAAAACATATATACACTAATAATATCAAATCCGTTTTATACGTATCAAGCATCTTTTGACCATTATAAGGTAAAACCCTATCCTCTGGTGTGCGTTGCATTGTGTGATGGGACCTGGGTCTTATAATGGTTTCATTTTTCCAAAAAGACATTGCGTTATTTCTCGATTTACTTTGGTTTATGCACTGGCAATCCATAGGAGTAAACCCGTTCCGCGAAAGTGGCGTGGTCCTTGGATTTGTCTTATTAGTTATATTAGTTTAGAATTCTCACACCAGTCCCATGACTGACTCGTAGTTTGTTTCACTTTGCAAACTCGGGTGCCCTCTTTTCTAAACGGGCAGTCGAGTAGCTTTTTGCAGATATGTATCTCTTTAGCAGGATTCTGGATCGAAGCCTAAAGCTGTGTCCAGAGCATAGAAGTCTTCAGCTGTTTAATGTATTTAAATCTGTTGTAATTTATTCTTCCGCTGTGATTTTATTCCCATTTACTCTGATATGTATATTCTGTACTCTGATGTAACATTTATTATAGTGTTATAAAAGTCTGTTGTTACTGTTCTGATGTATTGTATTCCCAAAGTTAACGTATGCGGGAATTGAACGGTCTTGGTCGATTTAGCGGTCGATTAAGTCCGGGAAAAATCCGTGTCGCTACACCACTTTTGTTGGATCCGGGATGTAAAGTTATTGCTAGGTTTCAAATTTGGTAATTTTTCGAATCAATTTGTGAGCGTGGCAAAGGAAAACGCATTTGACCAGTTTCAGTTGATTTTAATCGACTGGAAAATGGCCATTTTTCAGACGGTCTCAGAATTCGATGAAACTAGTTTTGTTAGGACCGTATCGTCAATACGAAGCTAGAAAATATTTGTCTGGAATTTTTCGAGTTAGTATGTGACCCCAGTAAATTGAAATGTGCGTTCAAATTCAATATATAGAGTTATATGTTGCTTTTGACGAAAACTGATCGAAACGGTCGAATCAGCTTACGGTACATATCCCATTGTGTTCGGAATGGGGGTAATTAGCTAGGGGGTAATTAGTAGGTAAATCAAGGCTTCTATTGAAAAGCAAAGTCTTGTGGTTGATGATCAAATCTCGGCCTGTATGGCATAGCTTTGTGTAACGTGAATTCGCGAGCCTCACACCTCGGTTGTGAACCAAAAACGGGAGAGGACCTAAGGGAGGGAATGCGTTTCCTTCTAGCTAGAAGTGGCGTCAGCGGTTTTACATGCCCTGACGAGTTTGACTTATGTGGTTGTTGCTGTTGCGAGGCGCCTCGGATATATCGGGCGATCCGGGACCGATGGAGTCATTGGACTCATTGACACCCCATAGGGTGGGGAAACGTAGTGTTCAGGCATAATAATCCACATCGGTGGACCGGCCCTGACGATCGAAGGGGCAGTTGCGGCTGTTCCTGAGACACGGGCTAGAGCGTCTCGAATCGGTAGAGGACTATCTTTTGCCTCGGTTCACAGATGGAAATCCAACTTCCAAATACGTGACATTTGCGGTTTTGATTGTAGAGCCTAGTATGGCGACATGATATATGGTACCCATGCTGTCTATGATTGATATTTATGATTGAAATTGTTTTAAACACTATACACTTATAATAGTATCAAATGACTTGTTTTAAAACGTATCAAGCATGCTTTGGCTATTATAAGGGAAAACCCTATCCCCCGGCTTGCGTTGCATTGTGTGATAGGACCTGGGTCTTTTTATAGCTTCATTTTTCTTTATTTAGCATTGCGCTATTTGTTTTATGCACTAGTATTCTTGGGAGGAAACCCGTTCCATGTTATACGGCGTGGTCCCTTGATTTACCTAACTTTAAAATAAAGATTAATAATTGTTTTAGTTCTCACACTAGTCCCATGACTGACCTGGAGTTTATTGTTTTAACCTAAACTCTGGGTGCCCTTATTTTCGACACAGGCAGCTAGTAGTTTTTGTTTTGCAGATTTATATTCACAGGATCCTTATTTACAGCTGGAACGATACTCGGAAAGCTTTGTATCCGTGTATTACTTCTAGTTGTGTATTGTACTATTTTCCGCTGCTAAATAATGTATTGTAATCTCTGATATTTATCGAATGTATTTCATTTATTCATACTCTGTATATTCTTGTATTCTGATGGAATTGTTGTAATATACAATGAAATGTTCTTCCGTTTGCATTCTAATTTGTCGTGTTCTCAAAGCAATCAGGCGTTTCGAACGGTCTGGGTCGGTTTAGCGACTGATTCGGATTGAGCGAAATTCCATGTCGTCACATTCTCGTCCTTGCCGATTAATGCAGGAGCTTATTGCCCAGTGGATTATGAATCTATTGTAGTCAATGGTGTATCGCAACTGTTTCTCGAATTATTGGAAGCTAGTGCAAACTTCTAGTCGGGGTTTGTTGTGGGGTTTTTTCTGGATTCGTTGCAGCGCGTTTATTATTCAAAATCCCTATGCAAGAGAATTTGGAAGCTTAGGAGATATCAAGGTAATCTACCTTGATTCTATGTACTACTTCAAATTTTCATCATTTAAAGACTGCCTTGTAGTATTACAATCCGAACCATCTTTCATTGAAGGAAAATCTTTTATTTTATCTACATGGTCTCCTACCATTTCCAGTGCCAAAGAACAAGTGTTATCAATCCCAGTATGGACTTACTTCTCGCAAATCCCGTCAGTTCTTCAACCATTAATTGGTCTTAACTGGCCTGCTTGCCACATTGGTAAATTGAGATGCTTCGATGACAGTACCACTACTCGTGCTAAATTAGTTTATGTCAAAGCTCTCATTAAAATTACCCACAACAAGCCACTTTCCTCTTCGATTAAGGTTCAGCTTGCTCCTGGTGTCACTGCTGAGGTTAGAGTGCGATACGGATGGACACCTGATATCTATACTGCTTGCCATTCGTTCGATTACTTAACCTCCACTTGTAAGCAACCACTTTCTGTCCCCTTTCCTGATAGGGTTCCGCTTCCTAAGCCTCCTACCTGCGCTGGGTTCATAAGGTTGCTCAGCCTGTCTTAGTAAATTCACCCCCAACTACTCCTCCTTGTGCTCCATCTGATCCCCCTCATGTTTCACCTCCGACTCCTATAGTTACACCTTTACCTAATCCTGAATAGATTATAATTTCTCCTCCTGAACCTCATGTCTCCCCAATTGATCCTCCTTCTTCTGATCCTATAATCATTCCGTCTTTGGATACTACAACCACCTCTGACGACATTGTTGAACCCGAGCTAGATGTGTGTCCGGAAGACAATCCTTTTGTATGGACTCCATTTGAGCGCTCCTGGGTTTACAGCCCTTTTGAGTTTCGACACTTCTTTGAAAGGAGATCTTACATGCGGTTCGTTTCTAGTGATATTAGTGAACATCGTATGCTTCACCACCAAATTTTAGACGGTGATTTTAATCTTGCTATTGATGGGCCGCTAGGAGACTCGAATAGAATTGTTCTTGATGATCCATCCTGGGATAGATCCTATTTGTACTACTAATTCTAGATTTTATGTTGCTAACTTTGCTCCTGTTTTTGCTGCCTTCATTCCCCAAGTTGTTCTTCCTTTTGATTTCCTGGTCTCTCCCCCTTGAGGAATGCTTTTGTATTGTACTTGACTCTGATTGTTGATATGTATTATGTTCCTTCTCTTTTTTTGCTTCCTTTGTTTGAAGAAATAGTTTCCCCTGTATACTCCATCATTTTGGTTTTCCATACGATGGCTCTGTATTTTGCACTCTTATTGTTTCAATAAAAAAAGGTCGGGGCCCTCTGATCCCGTCGGCCATGCCAAAAAATATATTTATAACACATTATAACAAATATATGAAAGAAAAGAGAAACACCTTTTATTATGAATGAGAATTTATTATAGTGTTAATTATATTATAATAAACTGTAGAATTTCCCATAGGGCATGCCATCTATCAGTTATACCTTGCATGAAATATCACGTTACATATGAACTCACACATACATATGTATATGATACACATGTATGCTTCTATCTAAAGTAAAAATAAATCAGGTTGTTTCCAAACGACAATTTATAAATTTAATTGAAATATCTAATTTTGATTAAATTAAATTTAGAAATATTACAAATAATTGGACTTCATAAACCTAATCTAATAAGATTTTTTTCTTCTTAAGTTCACCCGTAACTTCTACTCTAGACTGGACCGATTCCAAGAATTTCTTCAATAAATTTGGTTTTAAATAAATTAAGTGGCTCCAATTCAAGCACGCCATTTAAAAATGGATATTTCATTATTAACTAAAATAATATTTATTTATTATTTAATTAATCAAACCGGCCGTTAGGGATGTTTATTTACTACTATTTGGTCAATATAAACTTTTGAGAGGGCAAAAAAAGTACTCTCTCTTTCTTGGAATTGTGTTCTCCGATGTTCTTAATGACTCAAATTCTAATGCCTATAATTATCAAAAAAATTGATTATGTTGTATATCTACTTCAGATCTACAATTAATATCTTATTTCTATTACAATATCCTTTGATAGATCTAAATAGTTTATTTATAAAGTACAATAAATTTAAAAGAGGGACTTAGGATGAAGAAAAAAAATCTAAGAACAGTTTTAGTCTAAAGGATATAAGTTTTAAAAATTATTCTCAGGTTTTTCCTTCAGCATAACTCCCTCATTTTAAAAATGCAACAAATTCTTAAATTAATCATGTTTTTGTTCATTAATTTAAAATATAATAATTTATTTTTGAAGTGTGATGCTACGGGCACCCTAATATACTCTTCCTAATACTGCAATTAAAAAAAATAGAACTCATTAAATTTTGTATGCTTCCTAATACCACATTATCTCTCCATTCTAATCTCTCACTCAACCAGTATTTGTCGAACTAATTACGTAGTCAACCCTAATTAACAACAATCGTTGTCTACTTCATCTTTCCTATGGGAAAATTCAAATTTTTACCATTTGAAGCCCTAAACTTACTTGACTGAGTTGATCGAGGTTGAGAAAACGATGTATCTACAGCTTTCTTCTTTCTCGGCATTATTGCGACGTTGAACAATTTATTTTGATCAATTGACTCAATAACTAGGGTTTTAGAATGGAATGAAAGATGAACAAATAAGAGACGAGAGGGAAACAAGGTAACGGTTGTGTGGTAGCTCCTATTTTTTATGTAAGGTATTAATAAGAGTGAATTATAAGAAATGAGGATTGCAGCCGATCTTTCTGTTTTATCTTGTATTATGTATAAATGGGCTAACCCGTTATATTTTACTTTATGTACATTGGGCTGATTAATTTATGCCTATTGCTTTATTCCTTTGTTACCGTTGTATAATGTGTATTATAAATACATGGTGACTCTGTACATTTCAATCATCTGAAATAATACACACTGCATCTTCTCATCATAATTACAATTTCTGAATTCAATTACAACTTCAGAATTCAATCTTTTTACATTTCTATTTTGGTATCAGAGAAAATCTTCATTGCCTAACGTCTTAATCCTTGTGTTGGTCCATTCATTTCATCATCTGTAGTGGAAATTTGTTCTTCACCTTAGTAAGTTTTTATCATCGGAGAAGAAGCAGTGTTAGTAATCTGTGCCTTGCCATAACTTTGCATACTGCTACAACAGTGTGCCATCCACTATGCAAAGTGGCTGCAACTTAATCAACAAACACTGATTTGCTTAAAAGATCAAGAATTCAATCAAGAAAATCAAGAAATCAGATGAAACCTTACAGAGCCGTCCAAAGATTTAATCGGTATTCTGAACATCATTTTGAATCAATTGGTTGCTTCTGCAAGCCTTAAGCGCCCATTCTTGATTCTCTTTACCCCTATTCTCAATCTTTCTTCATCTTTTTTTCTTCTGATTTCAGTAGTTCATCATGTCAAACAATAATTCAGAAGAGACTTGTAACAACCCGGAAAATCTGGGCCAGTTTAAAATTTTTATTTTGGCAATTTTAGCGAATTTTGAATATTTAAAATAGATTATTTTAAATAATATCGACGAGAAATTTATTTTGAATATAATTAGAACGTATATATTATATACGTCGTCGTTAGAATATAAATATTTATATATAATTATAAATAGAATTGAAAATGGCGCGGTAGTTCGATAATTCGATTTCAAACTTCAATTGAATGTACCGGGTGCAAAACAATCCGGATTTTAGTGAAACCAAAAATAGTAGGATCTAATTGAGAATATCTTTCCAACGAATCCGGAAGATCAAAATTTCGTAGCAAGAATCAAAAGATATGTCCAGTTGAAAATTCTGAATAGTCGCTATGGAATTCAGGCCCTTAAAAATGGACATTTTGCAAACGACCTCGGATTTCGACGAAACCACTTTTGTTGGATCCGCAGTGTAAAGTTATTGCTAGATTTCAAATTTCATAATTTTTCGAATCAATATGTGAGCGTGGCAAAGGAAAACGTGTTTTGACCATTTCAGTTGATTTTAATCGACTGGAAATTGGCCATTTTTCCAACGTTCTCAGAATTCGACGAAACTAGTTTTGTTAGGACCGTATCGTCAATACGAAGCTAGAAAATATTTTTCTAGAATTTTTAGAGTTGGTATGTGACCCCGGTAATTCGAAATGTACGTTTAAAATTCAAAATAGTGATCTAAATGTAAATTTAACGGAAACTGATTGTAACAGCCGAATCAGCTGACGATACATATCCCATTGTGTTCGGAATGGAGGTTAAACGCTATGGACGACAGGTGGTGGGCCTCGTTTTGATGACGTATGTAAAAGTCAGCTTTTAAAAATAATAAAAAAAAACCCTCTCCCCCCTTTAACCGTTCTGCCCCCCCCCCCCCCCGTCCAATTTCATTTCAAAAGAAAAAAACAAAAAGAAAAAAAACCGCTCAGCTAAAACCACCGCGACCCCCCCCCCCCTTGAACCCTAGCGCCGCCGCCATCAGGCGCTCCGCCAGCCGCCTCCGCCCGCCAAAGCCCTCCGCCACCCACCTGAGAACCCGCCTTCAACCCTAAAACCCCCTCCCCTCCTTCGATCGATGCAAGCCACCCGAAACCCACCACCGTTCCTCCGTACGACGCGCCCTCCCCCTTCACCGGAGAACCACCGCGACCCCCCCCTCTCAGCCACTGACGAACGGAGAAGACCCCCCCCTGGTAAGTTTTTCTAATTTTATTTATTTTATAAACTGATTTTATTTAATATATAAACTGATTTTATTTAATATATAAAATGATTTTATTTAATATATAAACTGAAATTTATTTATTATATAAACTGAATTTTATTTATGTGGTAAAGTAGAAAAATATAATCTTTTATATTTTTAAAGTAGAAAAATATGATTTTTATATTTTTAAAGTAGAAAAATATGATTTTTATATTTTTAAAGTAGTAAAAATATGATTTTTATATTTTTAAAGTATTAAAAATATAGTCTTTACTATATAGATGATGTAAAAATATAATTTTTGGTTAGGTAGAGAGTCAAAAATATAATTTTTACATGATAGGAAGATTAAAAATATCATCTTTATATGTGTAGATAAAAATAAAATTGAGATTTTTATAAAGACGAAATCTTTAAATTTGAAAAGGCGAAGTCTATATTTTTATAAAGGCGAAAACTTTATTTTTATAAAGGCAAAGTCTATATTTTTATAAAGGCGAAAACTTTATTTTTATAAAGGCGAAAACTTTATTTTTATAAAGGTGAAAACTTTATTTTTATAAAGGTGAAAACTTCATATTAGAAAAGGCGAAATCTATATTTTTATAAGGGCGAAATCTATATTTTTGAAATGGAATATTTATCTATATAGTAGCAATGTAGAAATAGAATTTTTATACATTGAACTTCGAAATAAAAATATGATTTTTATATATTGAATAGCGAAGTAAAAATTCGATTTTTACATATGTAGAGAATACGGGCGAAAGCGACAAGAAGGCGAAACGACGAAGACTTCTGCAAAGGAAGAGCCGTGGAGCTGGATAGCTATCTGTGAGAATTTCTCACCTTTCAATTTCTTTTATAGTTATATACATATACTAGGATGCAGACGGTGCTTAGTAGCACCCGACACAATCGTCCACAGACCATGGACTTGTTTGTTTGGTTGCATAGATTAGTTGAATTATTTGTTTGAATTGAATTGTTTGGTGAGATGAAATTGATTTGATTGATGTGTGAATGGCGTGGGCCTTCACTAGACCGGGGATAAGGCTAGGCCTTGTCCCGTTTCTAGTATCGTGTCGTTATGCCGCCGAAATTTTCTAAAATATGTTAGAAAATAAAAATATCATTTTATTGAATAAATGAATTGAATAGAAATTCATAGGTTGAAATAAAATGTTTTATCGTTAAAAATATAATTTTTAACGTGAAGTGAATAAAATAAAATATTCATTTATAAACCGCACGGTTTGTTTATGTACACCTATTTGAATGACATTGATTGGGACGATAAATTTTACACATCGCCCAATAGCACAAATAAAATATGTGTTTGTTTGTTTGAAACCCCACACGGGTGTTGGGATGAAATTTGAAGTTCACTCATCCTGATTGATTAAATATGTCGATCGATTGATTGACAGGCTGTTATAAGCGTTGAATATCTATATTTGATGCTTATACAGTGTAGTGCACCTTGGTTGATGGTTGATTATTTTTCAATGCTATTATATACATGTGTTGTATGGAAATCCATATAATTAATTTTATATGGTAATTGATTGGGCCTCATTCCAATTTGAAAAATAAAGAAAATTTGAAAATAGAAATTTATGAAGCCGTGTTGATTAGATTGACGCCATTTTGACGTGAACGATATTTATATCGATTTTATTCATTTTGAAATGAATATTGAAAAGTGATTTCGAAATCAACGATTTCGAAATGAAGTGATTTCGAAATCAACGATTTCGAAATGAATTGAATTGAAAACGATTTCGAAATGAATTGTATTGAAAACGATTTCGAAATGAATTGAATTGAAAACGATTTCGAAATGAATTGAATTGAAAACGATTTCGAAATGAATTGAATTAAAAACGATTCCGAAATGAATTGAATTGAAAACGATTTCGAAATGAATTGAATTGAA
The DNA here is from genome assembly GCA_030737875.1 of Allium sativum. Lineage (NCBI taxonomy): Eukaryota > Viridiplantae > Streptophyta > Magnoliopsida > Asparagales > Amaryllidaceae > Allium > Allium sativum. The sequence goes on from CM060912.1 coordinate 341,151,744, forward strand.
AACGATTTCGAAATGAATTGAATTGAAAACGATTTCGAAATGAATTGAATTGAAAACGATTTCGAAATGAATTGAATTGAAAACGATTTCGAAATGAATTGAATTGAAAACGATTTCGAAATGAATTGAATTGAAAACGATTCCGAAATGAATTGAATTGAAAACGATTTCGAAATGAATTGAATTGAAAATGATTTCGAAATGAATTGAATTGAAAACGATTTCGAAATGAATTGAAAACGATTTCAAATTGAATTGAAAGCAAATTGAAATGAATTCAAATTGAATTGAAATTTGAATTGAATAGAAATGAATTTTAAAACGAATTTATAGAGAAGAATTCAATTTTGATTTGAATTGAAACGGAAGTTGAAATTGCTTTTGAAACGAATTTAAAACTATTTATATAATTCGTTTTAAATAGAAATCGACGAAATATATTATATATATATTATATATATAATATAATGGCCTGAATAGAACGCGCCGCGCCGCGGCAGTTCGTGAATTTCGACCATTTATTTCAAACGGACATGGCGGGAGATCCGACCGTCGGATTCTCCTAAAACCGGAACCGTTGGGTTCGTATCGAAAAGAGCTTTCTAACGAATATTAGAAATTAGAAATCTAACGGTTGGATTTGGAATTATGTCCAAATCAAATTTGAAAAAGGTCGCTATAAGTGCAGTTCGATGGCCATTGATGGAAATCGACTGTACGGGCCTTGGTAAAATTATTAAAAATAGTAATAATTTGTGTAAAATCATAAGAAATGATTTGTGAAGATTTGGGATGAAAAACTCCATATTTGAAAAGATAAAAATAGATTTTTATCGAAATGAACTAGTTTTGAAATAGAATTATAATTCTATTTATTTTTAAATAAATAAATTGAATTTGAAAAGGGTTTTGAAAATAACCAAAATTTCCAATGATTGCATTGGAGTGGATTTGAATCGAAATTGTCTTCGGAATATTTCGATGTTGGAATTCGTGATTATACAGATGTTGTTAGGGAAATTTGAAAGATATATATTTATATCGTTATTTCCAATACGACATTTGTTAGTCGTAGAATTTGATATTGAATATAAGCCGATATATTTTCTATTCAGAGCCTTGTATTGAATATCAAATGTGATTTGGGTTTGTCGCGAATGGTGTCTTCACTAACACTGTTCTTGAACCTAGTTGTGAAAAGATTAAATCTTTTTATTTAGATTTAATGAAGTGTACCAATTAAATAATATTTAATTGGAATTGAATGGATATTGATTTTTGGGTTTATCGTGAACAGTGTTTTAAATAACACTTGTTCTTTAACCCGATAATTAATGGAATGTGATTTTGGGTTTATCGTGAACCGTGTTTTAAATGACACTGATTCTTTAACCCAGTTAAAGATTAAAACTAAGTGGAGTTTTAATGAATCTTTAATTAGATTGAGATGATCGAAAATGGAGTATCACCAGTTTTGCTCCAGGCGATGGTTAAATCTTTAATTAGATTTGAACGTGAAATGGTAATTGAATTTACCGATAACACTGTGGTGTTAGATATGAAGTATTATCAGTTTTACTTCATGGGATGAATAGGTTGGGATTGGGAAATAAAATAAATGATTACTTCGGTGTGGTTCGCTAATCCCGACTAGTTTGAATCGATATTCAAAGGAGATTAAAGAATAAATTTAAAGAATTTATCTGGGATAAAATTAATGGGAACTTTTCCCAAAGTATAGGAATATTTGAATAAAAGAATATTCTGAATTGGAATGAGGCGTATGTTGTGTTTGTGTAACACTTTTATAATATATACGCGAGTTATTCAGAAAGACCGGGTTTACCCCATTCTGAATAACTGATTCGACGTGGTGTCGAAGATGAAGACGGTGGTCGAAGACCGGAAGTCTTCACGTCGTTTGGGTGATAACTGATGATCTTGATTGGGCTGTACACCCAAGAAGATGGAAACAGTTGGTGATCGTCCAGACGTACTTGGAGATCGATGGATATGCGGGGTACTAGGTGCCTCCGGTTTCGTTCAGACCCAGAACGGACTTGTAAATGGACTGTGTGTCTGACATTGGATTTTAGTCCGTGTGATTGATCTCTATTAAATATATATCTGTTTGGCGGCGGAGAATTTATTCTCTTGCTTAACGCCCTTCTCTGAGACATACGAGCTCAGGGGTTATATATTGATGGATATCAAACGCATGGAGTGAATTGCCTGTGTGGCATGCCTAAGTGGCAATTGATCGAGGCTTCTGTTGAAAAGCAAAGTCTTGTGGTGATGATCAAAGCACGGCCTTTGTGGCGTAGCTTTGTGTAACGTTTGCTTCGCGTGTTTCACACCCGGTATGAACCAAAAACGGGAGACGGACCTCAGGGAGGGCATGCGTTTCTTTCTAGCTAGAAGTGGCGTCAGTGGTTTTACACGCCCTGACGAGTTTGACTTATGTGGTTGTTGCTGTTGCGAGGCGCCTCGGTTATATCGGTTTCGGCCGATGCATTCTGGTCGGCAGACGGACCAGACTTACACCCCATAGGGTGGGGAAACGTAGTGTTCAGGGTTTAAGTTTAATCCACATCGGTGGATCGGCCCTGTCGCTCCAAGGCTTGACTGAGTACTTGCCTGAGACATGGGCTAGATTGTCTTGAAGTCGGTGAGGACTATCTTTTGCCTCGGTTCATAGATGGAAATCCAATTTCCGAATACGTGACTTTGCGGTTTTATTTGTAAACCTATATATGGCGACATAGTGGCATGGGACGCTCATGTCGCCTATGATTGATACTTATGATTTGAAGTTGTTTTATGAACTATGCACTTATAATAGTATCAAATGATTTGTTTTAAAACGTATCAAGCATTCTTTGGCTGTTATAAGGGAAAACCCTATCCTCGGCTGCGTTGCATTGTGTGATGGGACCTGGGTCTTATAACAGCTTCATTTTTCTTTATTTAGCATGGCGCTGTTGGTTTTATGCACTGGTATTCTTGGGAGGAAACCCGTTCCGTGTTATACGGCGTGGTCCCTTGATTTACCTAGCTTTGAAAATAAAGATTAATAACTATTTTAGTTCTCACACCAGTCACATGACTGACCTGGCGTTTATTGTTTTAACCTAAACTCTGTGTGCCCCTATTTTGACACGGGCAGCTAGTAGTTTTGGTTTTGAAGATTTATATTCACAGGATCCTGGTTTACAGCTGGAATGATATCCAGAAAGCTTTGTATCCGTATATCTCTTCTAGTTGTGTATTGTATTATTTTCCGCTGCTATGTATTTAAATGTAACTTAAATCTCTGATATTTCTGTGTAATATTTATTCATTTATACTCTGTATATTTTTGTAATCTGATGCATTGTTGTAATATACAATGAAATGTTCTTCTGTATGCGTTCTATTTTGTCGTGTTCTCAAACGATAGGGCGTTTCGAACGGCCTGGGTCGGTTTAGCGACTGGTTCGGACCGAGCGAAATTCTTTGCCGTCACACATGGTATCAGAGCTTTGGTTTACAAAGCAGAGAACAAGGCACATTAGAAACATACGAAAGAATTCATCAGATATTGGATTAGTAATATCCAATTAGAATGACTCGTTAGAAATGGGATCAGTAGTATCCTAGAACGAGTGTGAAGAGTATATTTTTAAAGTGAAAACAAATTTTGTTTTGAAAATTTAAATCAATTATTCGTAGTTGATTATTTATTTATATTGATTTGGACAATTCAGTATATAAAGAATTTGCATATACGCCTTGCAAACGTATATTCAAAGTTTTAATATATTGAATAGATATAGAATCACAATCTAGTCGCCCGGAGATGATGTTGATAATGACCATGGCATCATCGATATTTATGTTCGTGCTCCGAAGGTGTGATTTCTATATATTTCCTATTGACTGGTGTGAGAACCAAAGCTGTATAAGATTTATTGTTGTGATTTGGCATCTAGAATCTGATTTTTGTATATGTATCAAAATTATGAATTTGAAACTCTAATTCACTAATTGATTGATGTTTGGGTTGTTTGTTTATTTGTTTGCTAATTTTTAGCCATTTAGCCTAATAGAACCGAATATTGAATTGTATTGAAAATTGGTCGCATCTGCTTGCATATACATGTATATTATTGAACAGGTCATAGCAAGGAGGCTAGAGCAGAGAATAAAATTTGTTTGCCCGACAAATAGGTACATGTTTACTACATAATTTACTGTTTTGTTTGGGTGATGATGATTTTATGAGCCTATTGGCTAGCCGCTTGGCTTTTTCTTTTTCATTTTGAGATCTGAAGGACCGGGGAAGCTATTTGAAATTCCACGATGCTCCCGGTGCAGGGGAGGTTATGGCGAAATTTTTCGAAAATTTAGGGTGTTAGCCAAATTTTTGAAATTTTGAAAATTCTCAGAAACTGAAAAGTTGGAGAATGAAAGCCAGATCGAACGTAGAGTTAGTTAATCAAACCACTTTCGACTTTGTTCCTTTTCGGGGACGAAAAGTTTTAAGTGGGGGAGATTGTAACAACCCGGAAAATCTGGGCCAGTTTAAAATTTTTATTTTGGCAATTTTAGCGAATTTTGAATATTTTAAATAATATCGACGAGAAATTTATTTTGAATATAATTAGAACGTATATATTATATACGTCATCGTTAGAATATAAATATTTATATATAATTATAAATAGAATTGAAAATGGCGCGGTAGTTCGATAATTCGATTTCAAACTTCAATTGAATGTACCGGGTGCAAAACAATCCGGATTTTAGTGAAACCAAAAGTAGTAGGATCTAATTGAGAATATCTTTCCAATGAATCCGGAAGATCAAAATTTCGTAGCAAGAATCAAAAGATATGTCCAGTTGAAAATTCTGAATAGTCGCTATGGAATTCAGGCCCTTAAAAATGGACATTTTGCAAACGACCTCGGATTTCGACGAAACCACTTTTGTTGGATCCGCAGTGTAAAGTTATTGCTAGATTTCAAATTTCATAATTTTTCGAATCAATATGTGAGCGTGGCAAAGGAAAACGTGTTTTGACCATTTAAGTTGATTTTAATCGACTGGAAATTGGCCATTTTTCCAACGGTCTCAGAATTCGACGAAACTAGTTTTGTTAGGACCGTATCGTCAATACGAAGCTAGAAAATATTTTTCTAGAATTTTTAGAGTTGGTATGTGACCCCGGTAATTCGAAATGTACGTTTAAAATTCAAAATAGTGATCTAAATGTAAATTTAACGGAAACTGATTGTAACAGCCGAATCAGCTGACGATACATATCCCATTGTGTTCGGAATGGAGGTTAAACGCTATGGACGACAGGTGGTGGGCCTCGTTTTGATGACGTATGTAAAAGTCAACTTTTAAAAATAATAAAAAAATAAAATAATAAAAAAATAAAAAAAGAAAAACCCTCTCCCCCCTTTAACCGTTCTGCCCCCCCCCCCGGTCCAATTTCATTTCAAAAGAAAAAAACAAAAAGAAAAAAAACCGCTCAGCTAAAACCACCGCGACCCCCCCCCCCCCCCCCGAACCCTAGCGCCGCCGCCATCAGGCGCTCCGCCAGCCGCCTCCGCCCGCCAAAGCCCTCCGCCACCCACCTGAGAACCCGCCTTCAACCCTAAAACCCCCTCCCCTCCTTCGATCGACGCAAGCCACCCGAAACCCACCACCGTTCCTTCGTACGACGCGCCCTCCCCCTTCACCGGAGAACCACCGCGACCCCCCCCCTCTCAGCCACTGACGAACGGAGAAGACCCCCCTGGTAAGTTTTTCTAATTTTATTTATTTTATAAACTGATTTTATTTAATATATAAACTGATTTTATTTAATATATAAAATGATTTTATTTAATATATAAACTGAAATTTATTTATTATATAAACTGAATTTTATTTATGTGGTAAAGTAGAAAAATATAATCTTTTATATTTTTAAAGTAGAAAAATATGATTTTTATATTTTTAAGTAGAAAAATATGATTTTTATATTTTTAAAGTAGTAAAAATATGATTTTTATATTTTTATAGTATTAAAAATATAGTCTTTACTATATAGATGATGTAAAAATATAATTTTTGGTTAGGTAGAGAGTCAAAAATATAATTTTTACATGATAGGAAGATTAAAAATATCATCTTTATATGTGTAGATAAAAATAAAAATGAGATTTTTATAAAGACGAAATCTTTAAATTTGAAAAGGCGAAGTCTATATTTTTATAAAGGCGAAAACTTTATTTTTATAAAGGCGAAGTCTATATTTTTATAAAGGCGAAAACTTTATTTTTATAAAGGCGAAAACTTTATTTTTATAAAGGCGAAAACTTTATTTTTATAAAGGTGAAAACTTCATATTAGAAAAGGCGAAATCTATATTTTTATAAGGGCGAAATCTATATTTTTGAAATGGAATATTTATCTATATAGTAGCAATGTAGAAATAGAATTTTTATACATTGAACTTCGAAATAAAAATATGATTTTTATATATTGAATAGCGAAGTAAAAATTCGACATATGTAGAGAATACGGGCGAAAGCGACAAGAAGGCGAAACGACGAAGACTTCTGCAAAGGAAGAGCCGTGGAGCTGGATAGCTATCTGTGAGAATTTCTCACCTTTCAATTTCTTTTCTAGTTATATACATATACTAGGATGCAGACGGTGCTTAGTAGCACCCGACACAATCGTCCACAGACCATGGACTTGTTTGTTTGGTTGCATAGATTAGTTGAATTATTTGTTTGAATTGAATTGTTTGGTGAGATGAAATTGATTTGATTGATGTGTGAATGGCGTGGGCCTTCACTAGACCGGGGATAAGGCTAGGCCTTGTCCCGTTTCTAGTATCGTGCCGTTATGCCGCCGAAATTTTCTAAAATATGTTAGAAAATAAAAATATCATTTTATTGAATAAATGAATTGAATAGAAATTCATAGGTTGAAATAAAATGTTTTATCTTTAAAAATATAATTTTTAACGTGAAGTGAATAAAATAAAATATTCATTTATAAACCGCACGGTTTGTTTATGTACACCTATTTGAATGACATTGATTGGGACGATAAATTTTACACATCGCCCAATAGCACAAATAAAATATGTGTTTGTTTGTTTGAAACCCCACACGGGTGTTGGGATGAAATTTGAAGTTCACTCATCCTGATTGATTAAATATGTCGATCGATTGATTGACAGGCTGTTATAAGCGTTGAATATCTATATTTGATGCTTATACAGTGTAGTGCACCTTGGTTGATGGTTGATTATTTTTCAATGCTATTATATACATGTGTTGTATGGAAATCCATATAATTAATTTTATATGGTAATTGATTGGGCATCATTCCAATTTGAAAAATAAAGAAAATTTGAAAATAGAAATTTATGAAGCCGTGTTGATTAGATTGACGCCATTTTGACGTGAACGATATTTATATCGATTTTATTCATTTTGAAATGAATATTGAAAAGTGATTTCGAAATCAACGATTTCGAAATGAAGTGATTTCGAAATCAACGATTTCGAAATGAATTGAATTGAAAACGATTTCGAAATGAATTGAATTGAAAACGATTTTGAAATGAATTGAATTGAAAATGATTTCGAAATGAATTGAATTGAAAACGATTTCGAAATGAATTGAATTGAAAACGATTCCGAAATGAATTGAATTGAAAACGATTTCGAAATGAATTGAATTGAAAACGATTTCGAAATGAATTGAATTGAAAACGATTTCGAAATGAATTGAATTGAAAACGATTTCGAAATGAATTGAATTGAAAACGATTTCGAAATGAATTGAATTGAAAACGATTCCGAAATGAATTGAATTGAAAACGATTTCGAAATGAATTGAATTGAAAACGATTTCGAAATGAATTGAATTGAAAACGATTTCGAAATGAATTGAAAACAATTTCAAATTGAATTGAAAGCAAATTGAAATGAATTCAAATTGAATTGAAATTTGAATTGAATAGAAATGAATTTTAAAACGAATTTATAGAGAAGAATTCAATTTTGATTTGAATTGAAACGGAAGTTGAAATTGCTTTTGAAACGAATTTAAAACTATTTATATAATTCGTTTTAAATAGAAATCGACGAAATATATTATATATATATATTATATATATAATATAATGGCCTGAATAGAACGCGCCGCGCCGCGGCAGTTCGTGAATTTCGACCATTTATTTCAAACGGACATGGCGGGAGATCCGACCGTCGGATTCTCCTAAAACCGGAACCGTTGGGTTCGTATCGAAAAGAGCTTTCTAACGAATATTAGAAATTAGAAATCTTACGGTTGGATTTGGAATTATGTCCAAATCAAATTTGAAAAAGGTCGCTATAAGTGCAGTTCGATGGCCATTGATGGAAATCGACTGTACGGGCCTTGGTAAAATTATTAAAAATAGTAATAATTTGTGTAAAATCATAAGAAATGATTTGTGAAGATTTGGGATGAAAAACTCCATATTTGAAAAGATAAAAATAGATTTTTATCGAAATGAACTAGTTTTGAAATAGAATTATAATTCTATTTATTTTTAAATAAATAAATTGAATTTGAAAAGGGTTTTGAAAATAACCAAAATTTCCAATGATTGCATTGGAGTGGATTTGAATCGAAATTGTCTTCGGAATATTTCGATGTTGGAATTCGTGATTATACAGATGTTGTTAGGGAAATTTGAAAGATATATATTTATATCGTTATTTCCAATACGACATTTGTTAGTCGTAGAATTTGATATTGAATATAAGCCGATATATTTTCTATTCAGAGCCTTGTATTGAATATCAAATGTGATTTGGGTTTGTCGCGAATGGTGTCTTCACTAACACTGTTCTTGAACCTAGTTGTGAAAAGATTAAATCTTTTTATTTAGATTTAATGAAGTGTACCATTTAAATAATATTTAATTGGAATTGAATGGATATTGATTTTTGGGTTTATCGTGAACAGTGTTTTAAATAACACTTGTTCTTTAACCCGATAATTAATGGAATGTGATTTTGGGTTTATCGTGAACCGTGTTTTAAATGACACTGATTCTTTGACCCAGTTAAAGATTAAAACTAAGTGGAGTTTTAATGAATCTTTAATTAGATTGAGATGATCGAAAATGGAGTATCACCAGTTTTGCTCCAGGCGATGGTTAAATCTTTAATTAGATTTGAACGTGAAATGGTAATTGAATTTACCGATAACACTGTGGTGTTAGATATGAAGTATTATCAGTTTTACTTCATGGGATGAATAGGTTGGGATTGGGAAATAAAATAAATGATTACTTCGGTGTGGTTCGCTAATCCCGACTAGTTTAAATCGATATTCAAAGGAGATTAAAGAATAAATTTAAAGAATTTATCTTTGATAAAATTAATGGGAACCTTTCCCAAAATATAGGAATATTTGAATAAAAGAATATTCTGAATTGGAATGAGGCGTATGTTGTGTTTGTGTAACACTTTTATAATATATACGCGAGTTATTCAGAAAGACCGGGTTTACCCCATTCTGAATAACTGATTCGACGTGGTGTCGAAGATGAAGACGGTGGTCGAAGACCGGAAGTCTTCACGTCGTTTGGGTGATAACTGATGATCTTGATTGGGCTGTACACCCAAGAAGATGGAAACAGTTGGTGATCGTCCAGACGTACTTGGAGATCGATGGATATGCGGGGTACTAGGTGCCTCCGGTTTCGTTCAGACCCAGAACGGACTTGTAAATGGACTGTGTGTCTGACATTGGATTTTAGTCCGTGTGATTGATCTCTATTAAATATATATCTGTTTGGCGGCGGAGAATTTATTCTCTTGCTTAACGCCCTTCTCTGAGACATACGAGCTCAGGGGTTATATATTGATGGATATCAAACGCATGGAGTGAATTGCCTGTGTGGCATGCCTAAGTGGCAATTGATCGAGGCTTCTGTTGAAAAGCAAAGTCTTGTGGTGATGATCAAAGCACGGCCTTTGTGGCGTAGCTTTGTGTAACGTTTGCTTCGCGTGTTTCACACCCGGTATGAACCAAAAACGGGAGACGGACCTCAGGGAGGGCGTGCGTTTCTTTCTAGCTAGAAGTGGCGTCAGTGGTTTTACACGCCCTGACGAGTTTGACTTATGTGGTTGTTGCTGTTGCGAGGCGCCTCGGTTATATCGGTTTCGGCCGATGCATTCTGGTCGGCAGACGGACCAGACTTACACCCCATAGGGTGGGGAAACGTAGTGTTCAGGGTTTAAGTTTAATCCACATCGGTGGACCGGCCCTGTCGCTCCAAGGCTTGACTGAGTACTTGCCTAAGACATGGGCTAGATTGTCTCGAAGTCGGTGAGGACTATCTTTTGCCTCGGTTCATAGATGGAAATCCAATTTCCGAATACGTGACTTTGCGGTTTTATTTGTAAACCTATATATGGCGACATAGTGGCATGGGACGCTCATGTCGCCTATGATTGATACTTATGATTTGAAGTTGTTTTATGAACTATGCACTTATAATAGTATCAAATGATTTGTTTTAAAACGTATCAAGCATTCTTTGGCTGTTATAAGGGAAAACCCTATCCTCGGCTGCGTTGCATTGTGTGATGGGACCTGGGTCTTATAACAGCTTCATTTTTCTTTATTTAGCATGGCGCTGTTGGTTTTATGCACTGGTATTCTTGGGAGGAAACCCGTTCCGTGTTATACGGCGTGGTCCCTTGATTTACCTAGCTTTGAAAATAAAGATTAATAACTATTTTAGTTCTCACACCAGTCACATGACTGACCTGGAGTTTATTGTTTTAACCTAAACTCTGGGTGCCCCTATTTTGACACGGGCAGCTAGTAGTTTTGGTTTTGCAGATTTATATTCATAGGATCCTGGTTTACAGCTGGAATGATATCCGGAAAGCTTTGTATCCGTATATCTCTTCTAGTTGTGTATTGTATTATTTTCCGCTGCTATGTATTTAAATGTAACTTAAATCTCTGATATTTCTTTGTAATATTTATTCATTTATACTCTGTATATTTTTGTAATCTGATGCATTGTTGTAATATACAATGAAATGTTCTTCTGTATGCGTTCTATTTTGTCGTGTTCTCAAACGATAGGGCGTTTCGAACGGCCTGGGTCGGTTTAGCGACTGGTTCGGACCGAGCGAAATTCTTTGCCGTCACAAGACTTCAGATGCATCAACTGGTTCGAATACGACCAATACTCCTGCAGATAATTTGATCAAGACAACTGTCAGCCCACAATCTCAATTAATAACAGTACAAGCTGATGATAACAACTATGTGTTATGGAAACTTCAGAGAAATAGCTATACAAGGCTATGGACTCAAAAGTTTTATCATGGGCACCATCAACATTCCATAGAAATTCATTACTGATCAAGCCAACAATGCAATTCTTAATGAAGAATTCAATCAATATCATAGGCAAGATAGACTTATTAGTGCAAGGCTGCTTTCATCCATTGTTGCTTTCATCCATTAGTGAAAAGCTTCTACCCCAAGTTATAGGTTGCAAAACTGCCAGTGAAATTTGGCATACTATCGAAAATTCTTTCAATAATCAATCTTATGCCAAAGTTATGTTCATAAAAGGCAACTTAACAAAATCAAGAAAGAAAATATCACTATGAGGTTGTATCTAAACAAGATTAAATATGTATGTGATATGTTGGAGGCTGTTGGGAATAAATTGCTAGATTCTGAACAGAATCTTGTTATTCTAAATGGTTTAACTGAAGAATATGAAGTAGTGGAAGCAATAATTGATTAACAAAAGGAATTTTCAGCAGTAGCTGATGTTCAGTCTATTCTATATTCTCATGAAGAAAGAATCGAAAGTAAAAGATCTCAAGACAGTGACATTAATGTCAACTATGTAGCCAGCAACAATAAGGGTAAAATCAGAACGTTAAAAATGATCAAACCTTTCAGAATGGTGGTCAACCATCTAGAGGCAGAGGCAGAGACAGGTGGAACAACAACAACAATTGACCAAAGTGCCAGATTTGTGAGAAAGTTTGCTACACAACCCCCAGATGCTTTGTCACATTTAATGCAAACTATGTTGTGAATCAAAATCCAACAAATCAGAAAGGATCAAATCCCAGTGCTAATCTGGAACAAGTACAAAGTGATGTTGTTCCACCTGAATCATCAAGAAACTAAGGTGAAAGTACAAGAATTTATCACATCAATGATCACAGTTGGTATCTAGATTCAGGATCTACCAATCATCTAACAAACAATCTTGAAAATCTTAATCTAGGCAATATAAACTACAAAGGTAACAACTCCATTTGCATGGGAAATCCATTTACATGGGAAATGGTAAGCATATAAATATATCTCATATAGGTAAAGGCAATATAAATGGCAAATGACAATTATTTCTGCACAACTTATTAAGGGTTCCTGAAATCAAGAATAATTTAATAAGTGTATCTCAATTTGCTTGAGATAACAATGTTTATTTTGAATTCTTTCCTAATTAATATATTGTTAGAGACATTCTAACTAAAACTATTTAATTGAAGAGCGATGCAGTAAAGGGAGCATATAAGTTCATTTTGCAAAATTGCAACAAAACCGATAATGATGCATCATACTGCAATGTATTTGTAGTTAAAAGTAGTAGTAAATGCAGTAATGTAACTAATGATAACAGTACTAGTAATAGAAATGTCTTTGATTCTTGGCACTTTAAACTTAGTCATCCCAGTGTTGATATAGTTAAGAAACTTCTTCTTGACAACAAGATACCCTATAATAATGTTCAGTTGCCAAATATTTGTGTATATTGCCAAATGGGCGAAAGTCATAAACTGCCTTTCACTGATTCAACGTTTGTTTAAACTAAGCCTTTAGATCTTATTACCATTGATCTATGTGGTCCTGCACCCATTAGTTTTGACTATGGAATTAAATACTACATTTCTTTTATTGATGCATACTCTAGATTTACATGATTATACTTACTTAAATCTAAATCATATGCTATCAATGTCACTGTGAATTTCATCAAAATGGCTGAAAATCAGTTTAAATGCAATGTTATAAAATTTCAATCTGATGGTGGAAATGAATATAAGCCTCTTAGCAAGTTTTTTCAAGATAAGGGAATTATTCATAGGATAACATGTCCCTATACTTCAAAACAAAATGGTCTAATTGAAAGAAAACATAGGCATATCGTTGAAATAGGTTAAACTCTTCTAGCTTAAGCAGCTTTATCCTTAAATTTTGGCCAGAAGTATTTAATTTTGCTGTATTTTTAATTAATAGGATGCCAACCAAAACTCTAAGTGGTATGAGCCGCTTAGAAAAACTTCATGGAGTTAAACCTGATTACAATAGCTTAAAAGTTTTCAGATATTTCTGTTACCCATACTTAAGACTATACAACACAAACCAACTTGATTTTAGATCAAGACCTTGTACATTTATTAGGTATTATACTCATCAAAAAGGATACAAGTGCGTAGACTCAAAAGGTAAAATCTCATAAGTAGGCATGTTATCTTTGATGAGAATATTTTCATTATAAACAGCCTAATATGAAAACAACAATGATAGTATACAGTCAAAAGACTTCAATACCAGAGCTTCTTGTACTCAATGAAGTATGGGAGAAAACTAGTGTCGCTGAGGCTGTCGAACCTCACAATGATCACCAGAACTTTTCTGATGGCCACAATGAGTTATCAAGCCCCACCATTCAGCAACTTAATGCAAATAGAATTAGCTGAAATCAAGTCAGAAATGATCAAACTGTTGAGGATATAGTCAACAATGATAGCAATAATACAAGTACATAAACCACTCAAGCAGATCAAATGAATGTACCAGTCAATACTCCTCACAAACAACCCAGTCATCATATGATAACTAGGGCGAAAAGTGGCATCTTTACCAAAAACATATTCAGCTATCATTAGTACAGATGAACCTGATAAATATAATCAAGCTATTAAAGATAAGAACTGGAGTGCTGCCATGAAAGAGGAATATAATGCTCTCATCAGGAACAATACATGGGAATTAGTCAACCCTCCAAGAAAAAAAATATAATTGATTGCATGTGGACATTCAAATTAAAGAGAATGCTGATGGTTCAATCAACATATACAAAGTCAGGCTTGTTGCAAAGGGATTTACTCAGGAATATGGTTTTGATTTCAGTGAAACTTTTTCACCAGTGGTGAAACCATCTAGTAGTAGACTGATTCTATCTATAGCCTTAAACAATAACTGGGTTATTAATCATTTAGACATGAATAATGCTTTATTAAATGGTTATTTGCAAAAGGAAATTGTAGGATCTAAATTAACCCTAGAGGGGGCTGAATAGGGTTTATCGCAGATTTTTGCAGAGTAATTAAATAAAAACAACATAGATAATAATCAGAATAAATGCGGAAAATAAATAACACACAAATATACCCAGCTTCGGCAAAACCCTGCCTGCTGCTGCATTCCCCAAGGTTTCTACTAGGAGTTAAAACAATCTCTACGCTTACAATCCCCTGTAAACTCGTGACACTCGCTCCTAACTGTTCTTAACCCTACGCTCAAAACCCTGCACTGGTTTCTGTCTCCGAAACCAGATTTCCCCGAATTACAAATCCCGTAATTCATCTCCCTAGTTTTAGAGACAAACTAGAAAACTATAATTCGATTACAGATTGAAATTAAACACAAACAATACAAAAAACTTCAACAACTAATTTAAAAACAAAGTAAAACCCTAGGAACTAAGTGAAAAGGAGTTAGCCCCTTCTGTAAACTTGGCCGGCCCTTTGTGAATGTTCCTCCTCATTTCCATAGTCCAGTTCACTATCCTTTGTAAAAAATGGCGGCTGGAAAAAAAAGAAACTAGGGTTAATGAATCCCCAAATTGATCGATGCTTGATTGAATTGTTGAGAAGATGTAATCTTGGATGAGCTTCAAGTGGTGTTGTTCACTGATGCTTCGATCAGGAATTCCCTCTTTGGCTCTCGATCGAAAATCTGTGAGTAAAAATGGATTTGATTTCTCAATTTTTCTTTTAGGTGATTGTGTTGAATTTTCGATAATAATAGTCGATGATGAAAGGGTGTTTATATAGGATTATAAATCCTAAAAATTCTCTGATTTCGTCATATGACCTGGCTGATTTTGTGCGTGATTTTTGGCTGTGAGTTTGTCCTTGCTATTTGGGTTTGTAGTTTGACATTTTCTTCCAAAAATCCTGATTTGAACTCTTGCCGTATATCCTGAAAAATATTGATGGCTTCTGGAACTTTCATTGAATCTCTAAGCTATAATAATGGGTTTTTGAAATACGAATTCCACCTAGAAATAATGCCTCTTTTGACATTGTCAGCATGATTTTAAAAAACTGGTACTTTGTTCATATATTTTGAAATATCCTAACTAAACTTCCATTTGTGCTTGTAATTTTATTCATAGTGCATATTTGAAAATGTTGTTCACATAAGCTTTTCTCCTGAACTCCCATGACAGCTCCAAAAAAAAAACTTTACTGCTTGTCCCATTTGTTCTTGATCAAAATTGTCTCTTTTGATCACTATTTCCATGAATACTTGGTTTCGAAGTTGTATACTGCCCATTGTTTAATTGTTATGTCATGTTTGCTCATACACCATGCTGAGATGAAACTGCACCCTTAATCTTCACATGTTGTAAATCTGGAATTTGTATATGAACATGAAAAGTTTCACCATTTGTTTACATGTTGCACCCTGCTTTGATATGAATGCAACCTAGACTTGCACATGTACACATGAATGCTTCATACCGATCTATCTCGACCATGTTGAGCTTGTTGCACCTTCACCCATTACTTGTGTACTTTTTGTACATGCTATGTTACCTATTTGCATCAAAATTATTCATGTTGTGTCCATTGTTTAGTCATGCTGCTGAGTATCTCATGCTTGTACACTTGGACATTCAAGTGTCTACTCCATTCATGTTGCATTTTTATCCATCGCTCGAACTAAACTGTTTCACCTTTCTTTGACATGTTACATGCTGTTGAAATTGATTTATGTGCTTGAGCTGTTTGAAACATTTTGGGATGAATCATGTTGCTTGCCATCATCATGCTACATGTATATATGAACTGCTGCGCTGACTTGTTGCATATCACTTTGTGCTCCACTTTATATTTCATGCTTTCTGTTCCATTTGTTGTAGCTTCAGTTTAACTGATCTTTGTACACTTGAAAAACTGGACTGAAACTGATCATGTACATGCATCATGCTTCACCTTAACTTCATACTTGTTCATGCTATATTGAGCCTTGAATGGTTTGTCATATTCATGAATGCTGCTATGTATATGCTCGACCTCTTTGTATGTTGCTCTTGAATATTTTCTGAACTTGTTTGTGTTCCATGTGTGCATGACCCTCAGGCTCACTTGTGCCACTTTGTATTTGTACCACTCATCCATGCACCCATGCATTTGCTGTGTATATGCTTGTATAAGTATTGATCATTCTAGTTGACACTTGAAACTGAATATTTGGCTGAGTCGTGTATGTGAATGTACATGAACTTTTGTAGCTGCTTCATTCCTAAGTGATATCTGCCTTGTCATCCTTATGTATATTTATTGCTGCACCATTTCTTGTGCACACTCTAGAGACTGACTTGTTATGTCTCAACCATGATTGTATTTGTTGAATCATGCACGTGTCAGTGCATCGCTAGCTTGTGATTTTGCTCCATTTTGAGTTGCACTGAGTCGAGATGGTCCACGTGGCAACTCCTCAGTTGCGCACTGGATTGGCGAGGCAGTGCACACGTGTATATGCACGTGTGTACGTGCAGCCATTTTTTTTGTCTTTGTATATCAGACCAAGTCAGATAAAATGATGAGAAAACACACCGAAATTCTGAGGTAAATAATTTTTTTTAAATAAAATAAAAATTATATTCTTTAGAAATTAGAATATTAGTTCTGTTCTAGATACTCTGTGTGTGTGTTTCTGTATATGACAGGTATGAAGACAGGACTGACTGAAAACTACGACGACAAAAGACAGAAGACAGAAGACAGTGAATGAGTGTATAAGTGTCTATATATGAGTCAATATGAAAATGTTTGTAAATATGAATTGTATAAAGTGATGAGTGATGTAGTGAGGAGCTGATGTATAGAAAAAGAAAAATTGTACTAATATTTGTAATAAACAAATTTGAAAGAAATAAAATATGTTTTTATTGTGTTCAATCAAATTTGTCAATCGTATTCAGTTTATATACAAGTACAATATCATGTGAAATTTTATAACTGTGAATATACAATAGTGGAGTTAGAAAAGATTGTACTATTCCATATTTTGAAATAAAATATTTAATTTAATAAATATACTGTGAACTGTGTATAATAGTATATTATTCAATAAATATTTATTTCTATGAAATGAAATATAAAATAGTACAGTTACAAACACATATAGATAATATTATATGTTTGTTATCATCAAACAAAAATCATACAACACATTGTTGTACCCTACAATCTCCCCCTTTTGATGATGACAAACATATACAAGATTTTGAATGTGTTAAATGTGTTTGAACAAGAAATGTATTACTCCCCCTATTTGTATGCTCCCTCACAACTGAACTCCCCCTATATGTGGAAAATATAAATAATGAAAGTCAATTGACCATTCTGCCCCTAGATATTTAATTTCCAATCTTAAAATATTTTTGAATTAAATACTCAACAATCAAAATCTTGACAATTCTCCACCTTTTGTTATCATCAAAAGAATAACAGAGATTGAAATAGTGATGAATACAGACTAGAAATATAAATTCAAATCAAGAGAGAGAATATATGTCGTAAAACCCATTTAATCAAACAAAAATCATAATAATCTTTAAATCAAAAGCAAATTTCACTTTCAGAATGAATAGATTTACGATGGATTTACAGAATGAGGAGAGTTCAATAAAAATTGAGTATTTGAATACGAATTTTGAGGATTTTTAATATGCTCAAAATGTGTTAAGCACTGGCTAACCACGCATAGGCCAAAGGTCTTTTAAATGGGGTTAGTAGTAACTTAACTTTATCCTCTCTACTGAGTTCCATCCATGCACAGCCCAAAGGTCTTTTAAGTGAGAATGGAAGCACATAGAGATTAAGGTAATTCACCCACGCATAACCGTAAGGACTTTTAAATGGGCGTGAGTACCAAGGATAAATTATATATTTTTTATTTTTCTCTTCTTTTAATTTTATTTCCAAGATATTTTTCCTTCTAAAAAAAATTTGAACTCTCCAAATTAAAAAAAACCATGATGGATGACATAAATATGATAGACATAGAAGATGGTCGTGAAATAAGCTCCAATTCAAAGATATTATAAAATTTGTCCAATCATCATGAGATTTAAAACAACATCTCCTCTAGTTATAAATTATACCATAGTCATAACTCATCACAATTTCATAAATCTATTAATAATTTTGATGAGTCACAAAACGGTTCAAACTAATCAACAATTTCAATTTTTGAATAAATAATCAAAAATAATTTTAAAATTGAAAATATCAATTTCAAGAGGAGTTTTTGAAAATATCAATGCAAGTTGAAAGTGAGTTTCAAAAATCAATCAGTAGAATATGAAATTTTCTAATATTTTTAACAATGATTGCTCCTAGACAATTTTAAAAAAAATACTTGTATACGAAATTCAAATTTTAAAGAAATCAAATCACTGATTTTTCAACTCATCGTCCAATCACCAAGGTATTCAAACAAATCAAATCAATTTCCTTATCAGAGCAGCACAAGATCATTTTCAAAGCAAGAATCATAAGTGAATATTTCAGAGAATTTTTTTATAAAACAAGCACAAGAAACAGTCAGCGTCAAATCTGAAGATAATTATTTGAAATCACTTAAAAAAAATCAAATTTTTTATAATCCAAAAAAAATTCAACAATCAATAGTGAATGATTTCAAAATCAGCCAAGTAAAAAAAAAAAGGAAAAGAAAATTTTCACAACTAGTCAATCATGGTTATCAAGTAGTCTACTGTATTGAGTTCGATTTTTCAATATTTTCCAAAGTGAATAAGAAGAAACTCAAAAACAGCAAAAAATGTGTGAAATTTCATTTGCATATACAAGAACATCATAAATTTTAAAATTCCAATTTACCGTATTTAAGATATGCTCAAAAAATTGCGGCTTTATCAACCAAAAATCAGCATAAAAAAATAAAAGAAATAAAAACTAAAAAGGGAAATAAACTAAAAAGGAAATAAAATAAAATAAAAATACGAATTTAGAGATCATATCTGACTTACCATAATCGATGTGACCCAATCAATCTCCAACTCTGAAATCTATGGCTAAGGAACTTCAAACAATTCAATAAAGTGGAACAACTTGAATTATCTCTCTTTGAAGCATAGTCGTTCGTTAGCCTCTCTTGGTACCTACATGATTATAGGATCGAGTGGTCTAACAAAAGTTGTTTTACCACTCTTATCTTCGTTTACACATTTTGGTATCCAAACCCATTTATATAACAATCCACTACAATCCGCTACAGTACAAATTCGTTTAGACTTATTCAAAACAATTTTGTTATTTTTTGGAATCCAACCATGTTTAAATGAATTGTTTTTAAACGAGTTATTATTCTATTTATGATTTAAAAACCCTTTGAAATTATTAGATTACAAAATTTCAATTCGATCAATTTCAAAGCCATTTAATGGATTTTTAATATCATTAGGATTTTGTTTTTCAACTAGATCAAATCCAAAACCAAGTCCCTTTTTATTCTAAACAAAAAGTTGGTTTTTTAACAACATATTCAACGATTTCTCTCCTTTAGAAAATTTAGTTAAAGTTGACTCAAGTCGTTGAATTTTAATTTTAAGATCGCTATTTTCTTTCATTAAATTTGAACAACGATTAATAGCGATTTTCCTCTTTACAGCATTAGTTTGTTTTAAAAACAAATTTTCGTTTTCAAGTGCTTTGATTTTAGCATTGGACTTAGAAATTTCAATTTCAAATTGTTTTCACTTTTCAAAATCAATTTTTTTAGATTCTCTAAGCTTTTCAATCTCCTTCTCAAAATCACGATTTTCGTTCTTCAAATTCATGTTTTCACTTTTAAGTAACTCAAAATCAGTTTTGAATTTCAAAGGATCATTACTCAAAAATTGACATTTTTCGCGTTCTGAAAACGGTGAATTCTTAAATTTTTCAAGTTTTCTTTCTAAATTGTTATTTTCTTGAACTAGTTTTGACCTATCAGATTTCAATTTCTTAACTTTTAGTTCAAGAGAATCAACAGTTTTTGTGAGATCGTGACACATTAAAATTAATTCTTTATAAGTAAAATTCGATACCTCACATGAATCCTCTTCACTGCCATCCGAATCAAATTGAGCCATAAGACGCAAATTAGCTTCCTCTTCATCACTTTCAGAGACTTCTTCTCCTTCCTCGTCATCCCATGTAACAGCAAAAGCCTTCTTCTGAATTTCTTCTTCTTTTCATTTTTAAGCTGCGGGCAATTTGATTTGATATGTCCGGGTTTTTTGCAATTGTAGCAAAACACTTCATTGTCTGAACTTTCGGACTTGTTAGTTTTTGAATTCTTCTTTTGTGTCTTGTAATTTTCTTGGCCCACTTTCTCAAAACCATGGCTAGCTCTTCAACGGGATCTCTATCATCACTTTCTACCGCATTATTTAGAGCGATCATATTTTTCTTTGATTCAGAATTCTTTCGTTCTTCTCTTGCTTTTAACTCCATCTCATAAATAATCGGATTTCCGATCAACCCTTCCTTGCTTATTTTATTCAGATCTTTTGATTCTTGTATTGCCGTCACCTTAGCTTCATAATTCATTGGTAGCACTCTCAATATTTTTTTGATCAATTCTACTTCGGTATACGTTTTGCCAAGAGCTTTTGCATTGTAGACTAGTGACGAGAAGCATCCATACATCTCTTTTATATCTTCGTCCTTTTGCATAGAGAAATTTTCATATTCGTTGCTGAGTAGAACGAGACGAGATTCCTTAACTTGAGATGTACCTTCGTGTGTGACCTCCAACATATGCCATATTTACTGCAGTTTCACAATGAGAAATTCGATTAAATTCAGTTTTATCAAGAGCACAGATTAAAGCATTCAACGCTTTGGCATTAGTTGAAAATAATTTTTTATCATTAGCATCCCAACTGTCTTTTAATTTAGGAATTTCAACACCATTAACAGTAACAGTAAGAGATCTAAAACCCGTTTCAATAATATCCCACACATCATAATCGACTGAACTCAAAAAATAATTCATCCTAGCTTTCCAATAGGCATAATCAGTTCCATTAAACATTGGTGGCCTAGCTATGGAGTGACCCTTAGAAAAAGCGTTATTAGACAAATTCATGACTCTAGAGTTAAAATAAAATAAAAAAATACCTACTCTGATACTACTTGTAGGATCTAAATTAACCCTAAAGGGGGGAGTGAATAGGGTTTATCACAGATTTTTGCAGAGTAATTAAATAGCAACAACATAGATAATAATCAAAATAAATGCAGAAAATAAATAACACACAGATATACCCAGCTTCGGCAAAACCCTGCCTACTGCTGCATTTCCCAAGGTTTCTACTAGGAGTTAAAACAATCTCTACGCTTACAAGCCCCTATAAACTCGCGACACTCGCTCCCAATTATTCTTAACCGTACGCTCAAAACCCTGCACTGGTTTCTATCCCCGAAACCAGATTTCCCCGAATTACAAATCCATCGTCTCCCTAGTTTTAGAGACAAACTAGAAAACTATAATTCAATTACAAATTGAAGTTAAAAACAAACAATAAAAAAAATTAACAACTAATTTAAAAACAAAGTAAAACCCAAGGAACTAAGAGAAAAGGAGTCAGCCCCTTTTGTAAACTTGGTCGGCCCTTTGTAAACGTTCCATCCTCATTTCCATAGTCCCTTTCACTTTCCTTTGTAAAAAATGGTGACTGGAAAAAAAGAAACTAGGGTTTCTTCAATGAATCCCCAAATCGATCGATGCTTGATTGAATTGTTGAGAAGATGTAATCTCGGATGAGCTTCAAGTGGTGTTGTTCACTGATGCTTCAATTTGGAATTCCCTCTCTGGCTCTCGATCGAAAATCTACGAGTAAAAATGGATTTGATTTCTCTGTTTTTCTTTTAGGTGATTGTGTTGGATTTTCGATAATAATAGCCGATGATGAAAGGGTGTTTATATAGGATTATAAATTCTGAAAATTCTCTGATTTCGTCGTATGACCTAGCTAATTTTATACGTGATTTTTGGCTATGAATTTTTCCTTGCGATTTGGGTTGGTAGTTTGACTTTTTCTTCCAAAAATCCTGATTTGAACTCTTACTGTATATCCTGAAAAATATTGATGGCTTTTCGAACTTTCATTGAATCTCTAAGTTGTAATAATTGGTTTTTGAAATACGAATTCCACCTAGAAATAATGCCTCTTTTGATTTTGTCAGCATGATTTTAAAAAACTATTATTTTGTTCATTTATTTCGAAATATCCTGCGTAAACTTCCATTTGTGCTTGTAATTTTATTCACAGTGCATATTTGAAAATGTTGTTCACATAAGCTTTTCTCCTGAACTCCTATGACTGCTCGAAAAAAAAAACATTACTGCTTGTCCCATTTGTTCATGGTCAAAATTGTCTCTCTTGATTACTGCTGCCAAGAATAATGTAACACCCCGTAATTCTATTAATATTAATATTCACAAATTAAAGAATAACTAATATCACGTGAGAATTGTGGGAAACGGGTTGCGCCATTGTGTTCGTCTCAGAATTCTGGTTGAAATAGAGTCCGAGTTTGCGTGAATTGGACTTCGTATGAAGAAGTTATGGCCATCGGAAGTTTCAGAAAATTCAAAACAGCTCGCAGGAATTTTAAAATTCAAACTGAAAGTGCAGAAGCGGGCTGGGCGGGAAAAATTCCCGCCCAGGTAGGTCGACTGGGGAGTCGACACTAGTTCGACCTCCCCCCAACCCCCCACCCTCCGGGTCGACTACCATGTCGACCTCCCCCCCCCCCCCCAGGTCGACTATAGTGTCGACCTGGGTGTCGACCTAGTCAGTCGGCTAAGGTTTTGACTGAGCCCAATTATGAGCTGCTGATGTGTCGTTAGGGCTGAGTTGGCAAATTAAACGGTTCAGTTTAGTTCTGAGTTGATCTGACGGTCTAAATAAATCCTAAACTCTATAAATACCTAGGTAGTCTCTCACCCTAATTCATATGAAAAATAGAATAGCTACCGTCATACCGCCGCCATGGAACTCAGTCTAGCCGCCGCTAACTAAGAAGGAAGAAAAGCTAATTCAATTCTAATCCTACTCAACTCTAAAGCAAATCAAGACTCTCTTTTCTTCTCTAAATTGTGAGTATGATGATCTTAACAAGATTATTGTTAAACTAATTCGAAGTCATGAATGGATTATAAGTGAATGATGTGGATTATCATATATGTTGTTGTAAACCCTTTGCTATCATGTATGTTGTAAATCCTATGTTATGTGATGATGATATCCTATATGTTGTAAATCATGCTATGATGATGTTATATATGTTGAAAGTTTCTATGCTAAGTTGAGATGAATCATTCATATTATAAAGTCATGATGTTATTGTCTATGCTAGTTAGTTCATGTAAATCAAATCATAATGTTTGGGCTATGTTGATCTATATGACAAGTCACATATGCAAGTTTAGGTTGATTAGTAAAAGTTATGAACATATGCCATGACATCTATTATGACATCTAGAATTATGCTATGACATATGTGAAATTCCATGCTAGTTCACACCATCATTATGTTGCCTAAAACCCCATATGCAAGTTCATACATAAGTTTGGGTTATAATCATATCATGTAAATTGTGACATTTAACAAATTGACAACTTTAGATCCTTAACATGGGTAATTTATGCAAGTTTCACCCCTATTATGATTAGATTCATTTTAATTGTCTATATATTGTGATAATTTATTTTTGTGCTATAAGTTAGACTATTCGAGTCTAACGTATATTCTGCGTTGAATAAGCGAACGTATAAACGTGGGGTAGGGGTAATATTAAGGATTTAATACTAAGATGTTGGGGTGCAATTGATATGATTTTGCATGCCATGAATGGATGGCCATAATTGAGTCAATTATGGACATCATGAAAATTAGAAGTAATTAATAATTTGAATAGGGAATTATTAAAACTGGGGTAAAAGATTATAAGTGATAATCAATGCTTAGGACACGAGGTTGGATTCGTTTGTGACGTAATCCTGCCCGGACCCGCCCGGCAAATCCAGTGGTCACAAATGTCAGCCCAATGTGAGAGGTCCTAGGCCTAAACTAAATCATAACAGTTGTAAAGAAAAGAGGTTAGACTCTTTTATGTTGTAAGACTGCCCGGACCCGCCCGGCAAATCCCAGCTGCCATAAATGCCAGTCTAATGTGAGAGGTCTTTATGAGGTTATGGCCTGAATGAATTAAGAAATACTTAACTAGATAAACATGTAAAGTGGGACATGGGGGTTAAGTAGGTGCCTTGGGTGGCATGAGGAATTTAGTGGGTGCCCTTAGTGGCATGTGAAATACGATTAGTAAGACTTAACCAAACACACATGTAAATGAACATGACTAAGAGGGTTAAGTGGGATATATTAATGACAAGCTTAGGTATGTAGCTTGTGGGGGCCCATTTCAACCAGTAACCCAAACGTATCTTTGTGGGCTCGACCCAAGTCGAGGACGGGACACGCATACTGGGTTTGACAATAAGAGGCCAAAACGGGGAGCGGTGGCAATGCAAGTCCAACGGGTTTCATATGCGTGTGTGGACCCGGCTGGTAGGTAAGATGTTGTTGCATCGTCTAGGTATAAGCCGTGCATTCTCAAGTTGTATCGGGTTGCCAGTTTAGGGGAGTGATACACCCCACTGTGGGGCCAGCACGGGTATCTACGAGTAGGGAGCCTATCGAAAGTGGGTAGTGGGGTACACCTAGTGGAGATAGGGGCAGACGTCACCTATGTAGTCAGCTAGGGGTACGCAAGGCTATTTATATAGTTTCTGTGTGAAGCAAGTGGGATCAACCTTTAGGGTGACTAGTGTGGTGCAGTGTAGTAATGTGCGGTGCAGTGTAGTAATTATTTGTTAGTAATTAGGTATGCCTTTAACGTTATCTTTATCTGCTCTTCCATACCTAATAGTTCATAGACATTTACTTGTCTTCCACCTTATGCCTTAGTCTAGTTATTTTGATAACAGTATTGTTAGAATTATCATACTCGCCAGACTTTATGTCTGACCCCCTCTATTTCTATCCTTTTTTCCCCTCCAGGTCCTCAGGTTGGGCCCAGCTCTAGTGGAGTTTGATTGGATTGCTTTATCTCTCTTGGAAAGCTTGGACCGTTGAAGTAAAGTCCAGCTTGGTATCTTCGTTAATGGCTATTTGTGTAATGGGATTATGTATTTTGTTTTTTATGAAGATGGATATTGTACTTGAATCAGATTATGGTTTTATGATGTAACAGACATATTTAGTTTCTGCTGCAATAAAATGAAGTTTTAGATTTCCAAGTACTACTTATTATCTGTCTTGTTGTAATTTTTCTGTTCTATATTCACTTAAAACCTCCATGGAAGTTAATGCATTCCCCTTGTGAGTGACATTAATGGACGTGGGGTGTTACACGTGGTATTAGAGCTTAAGGTTACCAGAACAGATAAAATTTTTAGAAAAACTATTTTTCTACAGTATTTTTGGAAGAAGTGCTTTCAAAACATGTTTTAATGAGTAATTTAAAGAGGAAAGTTTTTATGAAAAACATAATCCCCAATAGCCATATCTTTATCTTTCGAATTCTCCATTTTGAATCTTTCCTTTTTCGTTTCAGCATGGCTGAAGATCTTAACCTACCTGACGGTGTAACGATACCAGGATGGTATAGGAGGCTATTAGAGGCTAGGGCCGCCGCAGGTCCGGCCAATGTTCCTCCACCACCAGTTGCACCCAATCCTCTTCCTCCTCCTCCTCGCGTAGATACTTTTGCAAAGACGTGCAAGGAATTTAAGGCTATGGGTGGAAAACCTTTTCAAGGGTCAGAAATGTTTGTGGAAGCTAAAGATTGGCTTAAGGAGGTGGAAGAATTGCTTGAAATCTTTGAAGTAGAAGAAGGGAGGAAAGTTCGATTAGCAGCTTGGTTGATGAAGGGAGAGGCCTCGTTTTGGTTGGAGGTCACTAATGGGGAGCGTTCTGTTGACTCTTGGGCGGATTTCAGACGTAGGTTTGAGGCGAAGTTTCTCTCGAGGGCAGAAGAAAATCTATATATGGAAAGGTTCTTGACATTGAAGCAAGGAAGCTCATCAGTGAAAGAATATGTCAATAAATTTAATCAGTTAGCAAGGTTTGGCTTGGACTTAGTGAACACGCCGGAGAAGAAGGCACTGAGGTTCGTTAATGGATTGAATGAACCATTGCAAGGGTTGGCTATGACCCATATCCCTATGGGGGCCACCTTTGAGAAGCTTGTAGACATGGCACTCATGCACGGGGAGAAAGGCGCTAAAGCTGATAAGGCAGCCGAGAAGAAAGGGGATCATAAGAAACCACAACAGCAAAACAAGAAGGGTGGTAAAGACAATAATGGAAAGGGAAAGAAGAAATGCTTTAACTGTGGAACCCCAGGCCATCTCAGCAAGGATTGCCGAAAGAAAAAGAGGACTGGCTGTTTTCATTGTGGCGATGCGGGACATCTAGTGAAGGACTGCCCAAAGAAGGGGCAGAGGGCAGGGTCTACCTCGGGAGGACAAGTGCAGGCTCTTATGGCACCAGGGCAGGCAAGGGGACAAGTTCAGGCTCTCGCGGTCCCACCGCTGCCAGAACGAGGTAGAACCATTTCTGTTGAAAGCTTAGTTTTTCTGTTTGATCATCCTGTCCGTACTTTATTCGATTCGGGCGCATCGCATTCGTTTATCTCTACATCATTAGTTGAATCACTGCACTTAAACACCAGTTTAGTAGAGGATCCCTTAGTTGTTTCAAATCCAATTGGGGGCTCAGCTCATTTGTCCATGACGTGTTTGGATTTGAAAATTTCTATACTTAGCGTTGAGTTTAGATGTGATGCTTACGTGTTGGGCTTCACGGGCTATGGGCTAATTTTAGGAATGGATTGGTTATCCATAAACGGGGCCGTTCTTGATTGTGAAAGGAGAGTAGTTAGGCTCGTGACTCGCCTTGGCAACACTCTCGAAATCTTTTGTAATCCCATAAATTCTGTTATGCTAAGTTATCTAGAATCGCTTGACGCGTCTGAGGAAAATCTACGATCTGTTAGAGTGGTCCGAGAATATTCTGATGTGTTTGAGGAGGTAAAGGGCTTGCCTCCAAAGCGGGAGATAGATTTTCAAATATATCTTGTGGATAATGCGAAACCAGTATCTTTGCCAGTACGCCACATGGCTCCAAGTGAAAGGAGGGAACTCGATAAGCAAGTGAAGGAGTTGCTTGAGAAGGGGTTCATAAGACGAAGTATATCGGAGTGGGGTGCTCCAGTAGTATTTGCCACGAAGGCGGATGGGTCCCTTAGACTTTGTGTGGACTATAGAGAACTTAATATGCTTACTAAGAAGAACAGACACCCATTGCCGAGGATTGACGATCTCTTCGATCAGTTAGTTGGCGCCTCAGTGTTTTCGCAGTTGGACTTAGCCACGGGTTTCCATCAGTTGAGAGTGGCTGAGGATAGCATTGACAAGACTGCCTTTAGGACTCCGGACGGTTTCTATGAATGGCTAGTGATGCCCTTCGGTTTGAAAAACGCCCCCGCATACTTTGTTGATTTGATGAATAGGGTATTTAGGGAGTACCTTAACAAATTCGTGGTAGTCTTTGTAGACGACATCCTGATCTTTTCTAAGGATGAAGAAGAGCATGCCCTACATCTTAGGGAAGTGTTGGAGACCCTACGAGCACATAATCTTAAAGCTAAATTTTCTAAGTGTCACTTCTGGAGGAAGGAAGTACAATTCTTAGGGCACGTGGTTTCCAAAGAAGGGATAGCTGTGGATCCCGCGAAGGTGGTGGCCATCCAAGATTGGAAGGTCCCTAAAAATGCTACCGAAGTGAGAAGTTTCTTGGGGTTGGCTGGCTACTATAGGAAGTTTATCAAAGACTTCGCAAAGATATCAGCTCCATTGACACGCTTGACGAAGAAGAACCTAGTTTTCACATGGGATGTAGATTGTGATGATGCGTTCCAACGTTTGAAGAGAGCTTTAACCTCAGCCCCAATCTTAGTATTGCCATACGGAAGTAAGTCGTTTACCGTTTATACTGATGCTTGTGGGATAGGACTAGTCGCAGTTTTAATGCAAGAGGGTAGGGTGATAGCCTATGGTGGAAGGCAGTTGAGAGAGCATGAGAAAAATTACCCTACACATGACCTAGAATTGGCCGCTATTGTTTTCGCGCTTAAGTCTTGGCGTCATTATCTTCTTGGCGAGAGATTCGAATTATTCACTGACCACAAATCTTTAAAATACTTATTCTCTCAGAAGGACTTGAACTTAAGGCAGCAAAGGTGGATGGAGTTCTTAGCGTCCTACGATTTCGAAATAACATATACCCCTGGCAAGGGTAACGTGGTGGCAGACGCCTAAAGTAGAAAAAGATTATCCTTAATTCCTTTGTTTGTTGAGCGGCGAAGCTTAGAATTCATTTCGATGTTTGACTTTAGACCTTTCGTTGACTTTGTACCCGGTTTGCTAGCATCCTTGGAGGTCAGACCTACGCTTTTGGGACGGATTGGTGAGGCACAGCGAGACGACCCACAGTTGGTTGAGTTAGTAGAAAAGCTCAAAGGAGCGGAGTCATCAAGCCATTTCCGTAGGTATACCCTAGATGATAAGGGTTGGTTACGTAGGGACGGTAGACTTTGTGTACCAAAAGACGATGACCTAAGGAAGACCATTCTTGATGATGCACATCGTTCAAAGATGACCATTCATCCCGGCGGGGACAAGATGTACAAAGACATGAAGCGACTTTTCTTTTGGGCTGGTATGAAGAGGGACGTGGCCGAGTATGTCGCTAGATGCTTGGTGTGCCAACAAGTAAAAGCGGAGCAAAAGAAACCCGGTGGGTTGCTTCACCCATTGGAGGTTCCACTATGGAAGTGGGAGAGTGTCTCGATGGATTTTGTGGATGGATTACCAAGATCAAGTAAGGGTAATACGGGGATTTGGGTTATAGTAGATAGACTTACTAAGAGCGCCCATTTCATTCCCGTGAAGAGTAAGAGGACTGCTCCATGGTTAGCTTCTGTATACGTCCGAGAGATAGTTCGTTTGCACGGTGTTCCTTCTAGCATAGTGAGCGACCGCGATCCTATTTTCACTAGCGAATTTTGGAGAAGCTTACAAGAGGCGGTAGGGACTCAGTTATGTTTGAGCACCGCATATCATCCTCAGACGGATGGCCAGACCGAGAGGGTGAATCGCATTCTAGAGGATCTTTAGAGGCTATGTATCCTAGACTTTGGGGGTACATGGGAAGAGAATCTTCCATTAGTGGAGTTCGCATATAATAACAGCTTTCAGTCTAGCATTGGCATGGCACTTTTCGAAGCTCTTTATGAACGACCTTGTCGTTCACCTACATGTTGGTAGGAATCTACGGATAAGATCTTACTTGGGCCTGACATGATTGGGGAGACTTCGGAGAAGATCGACTTGATTCGAAGGAGGATGAAAGCAGCGCAAGATAGGCAGAAATCTTATGCAGATAAGAGGAGGACAGATCTTGAGTTTGAAGTTGGGGACATGGTCTTTGTCAAAGTGTCTCCATTACGAAACGTTGTTCGCTTTGGGTCCGTTGCGAAGTTATGTAACAACCCGGAAATGCGAGCCAGTTTAAAATTTTTATTTTGGCAATTTTAGCGAATTTTGAATATTTAAAATGAATTATTTTAAATAATATCGACGAGAAATTTATTTTGAATAGAATTCGAACGTATATATTTATATACGTCGTCGTTAGAATATAAATATTTTACTTTAATTATAAATAGAATTGAAAATGGCGCGGTAGTTCGATAATTCGATTTCAAACTTCAAATGAATGTACAGGATTCAAAATAAACCGAAATTTAGTGAAACCAAAAATAATAGGATCTATTTGATAATATCTTTCCAACGAATCCGAAAAATTGAAATTTCATAGCGGGAATTAAAAGATATGTCCAGTTGAAAATTCTGAATAGTCGCTATGGAATTCAGGCCCTTAAAAATGGGAATTTTGCAAATGACTTCGGATTTCGACGAAACCACTTTTGTTGGGTCTGTGATGTCAAATTATTGCTAGATTCCAAATTTCATAATTTCGCGAATCAATATGTGAGCGTGGCAAAGGAAAACGTGTTTGACCAGTTTTTGTTGATTTTAATCGACTGGAAAATGGCCATTTTTCCAACGGTCTCAGAATTCGACGAAACTAGTTTGGTTAGGACCGTATCGCCAATATGAAGCTAGAAAATATTTTTCTGGGATTTATAAAGTTCGTATGTGACCCCGGTAAATTGAAATGCGCGTTCAAATTTAATATATAGAGTTATATGTAGATTTTGACGAAAACTAATTGTAACGATCGAATCAGCTTATGATACATATCCTATTATGTTCGGAATTGGGGTAATTAGCTATGGACGACAGGCGGTGGGCCTCGTTTAGAGGTCGTATGAAAAAGTCAACTTTTTGTAATTTAAATAATTAAATAAATTAAAAACCCTCTCTCCTACCCTTCAAAACCGCTGCCCCCCCCCCCCCCCCGAATTAAATCAGAATTCGAATCAGAGAAAGAGAAAAAAAGAAAAAAAAGAAGGAGAAGAACGGAGGAACGCAGCAGCCGTCGCCGCCCCTCACAGGCCACCGCCGCCCCTCCGGCGACGCCTCGCCGAGCGCGCCCCCCCTTCACGCGCGCTTCTCTCTCCTCTTCTTATCTGAACCCTAGCACCCATTTAAACCCGTCGCCACCTGCTGAACTCGAACCGAGCGCCACCCGAGCCGCCTCCAACCCACCTCAGCCTCGCGCGAGCGCCTCCTTCACCTCCCCATCACCCACTCCGATTCCCCCAGCCTCCAAAATCGACTGTGAGTGTTTCCTGTATTATTTGCGTTTGTTTATTTAATGTAAATAGGATAAAAATCTATTTTTGAGGAGCATAGAATAAAAAAAACTAAATTTTCATATGTTCGAATAGCGAAGAAAAAATTGGATTTTTATTATATATGTGGTTTAGAAATATAATTTTTATTATATAGAGAAGTTAAAAATATACTTTTTATAATATAGGAAGGTTAAAAATATAATTTTTATACTAGTGGCATATTAAAAATATGATCTTTACAAAGTAAAAATTCGATTTTTATATATTCATTAGCAAAGTAAAAATTCGATTTTTATATATTCATTAGCAAAGTAAAAATTCGATTTTTATATATTCATTAGAAAAGTAAAGATTCGATTTTTAGAAAGAGAAAGGTTGGATTTTTATCCAAATAAAAATAGAATTTTTATCTATATAGTAACGATGTAAAAATAGAATTTTTATCTATATAGTAACGATGTAAAAATAGAATTTTTATCTATATAGTAACGATGTAAAAATAGAATTTTTATCTATATAGTAACGATGTAAAAATAGAATTTTTATCTATATAGCAACGATGTAAAAATAGAATTTTTATCTATATAGTAGCGTTGTAAAAATATAATTTTTACCCATATGGAGTGATTATAAAAATATGATTTTTATATACATAGCAACAATATAAAAATGGGATTTTTATATATGTAGTGGCTACGGGCAACGAAAGTGACAAAAGGCGAGAATGGAAATGATTCCCTACATTAGAAGAGTCGTGGCGTTTGGATTAGCTATCGGTGAGAATTTCTCACTCTAAATTTCTTTTTCTAGTTATGTATATACTAGGATACAGACGGTGCTTAGCAGCACCCGACACCCGTCATCCACAGACCATGGATGGCTTGTTTGTTTGATTGATGTGTTGTGAAAACTGTTTGTGATGTTGATGTGAAATCAATGATAAAAAGTAGATGGTTGAAATAAATATTTTATTGTTAAAAATATAATTTTTAACGTGAATGTGAATAAATAAATAATTATAAACAAATCGGCCGATTTGTTTATATACACTGATTTGACTGATATTGATTGGGTCGATAAATTTTACACATCGCCCAACTGCACAAATAAAAATCTGTGTTTGTTGATTTGAAACCCTACACGGGTGTTGGGATGAAATTTGGCGTGCACTAATCCCAATTATTTAATTGTATGTCGATCGATTGGTCGACAGACTGTGTAAGCGTTGATTATTTATATTTGAAGCTTATGCAGTTGTGTGGTGCACCTTGGATGATGAGTGATTGTTTATCATTGCTATTATATACATGTGTTGTATGGAATCCATATAATTAACATTATATGGTGATTGATTGGGCCTCATTCCAATCGGGAAAATAATGAATATTATAAAAGAAAATTCATGTGTTGAATATAAAAATAGTCATGTGTTGACGATGTTCATGTGTTGAAACTATTCACGTGTTGAGTAAAATATTTTAATAATAAAATTTACATCTTTATCATATTTAAGATTAGACACTACCTCATGGTGGAATCTGATTTAAAAATCAAAAGATAGATACCATAATTTTATAAAATATTTTACATAACAAAAATAGTCGTGTGTTGACAGTACTCATGTGTTGAGATTAGTCGTGTGCTGAAAGAAATATAGATTCATGTGTTGAATAGAATAAATATTCATTTGTTGAATAGAATAAAGAAGTTTTCGAAAAATATAAAGCCATGTTGATTAGAGATGCGTTATTTTGATGCGAACGATATTTATATCGATTTTATTCGTTTTATAATGAATATTGAAAAGTGATTTCAAAATTTAATATTTTGAAATGAAATTCAAATTAAATTAGATTAAAATTTAAATTGAAATTTTATTGAATCAATTTGAAATGAATTCGAATCGAATAGAAAATGAATTCGATTCGAATTGAATAGAAAGTGAATTTGAATTCGAATTGAACAGAAATGAATTCAAATTGAATTAAATTGAAATTGAATTAAAAACGAATTGAAATCGTTTTGAATGAAATTTAAAACGAACTGAAATTGAATTGAAATCAATTTGAAATGAATTCGAATTGAATTATATAGAAGGTAAATTCAAATTGAATTGAATTGAAACGAATTAGAATTTGAATTTAATTGAAACGAATTTGAATTCGAATTAAATAAAATTGAAATGAATTCGAATTGAATTGAAATCAAATCGATTTGAAATTGAATATAGTGTTGAAATGGTTCGGAAAACGAAGTTAAAACGATTTATAAAATACGTTTTAAAAGGAAATTGACGAAATATAATATATATATATATATATATATTATATAATGGCCTGAATAGAACGCGCAGCGCCGCGGTAGTTCGTGAAATTCGACCATTGACTTCAAATTGACATTGCGGGAGATCCGACTGTCGGATTCCCCTAAAAATGGAACCGTTGGGTTCGTATCGAAAAGAGCTTTCCAATGAATATTAGAAATTTGAAATCTAACGGTTGGATTTGGAATTATGTCCAAATCAAATTTGAAAAAGGTCGCTGTAAGTGCAGTTCGATGGCCGTTGATGGAAATCGACTGTACGTGCCTTGATAAAATTATTAAAAATATCTATAATTTGTGTAAAATCATAAGAAGTGATTTGGGAAAAATTGGGCTGAAAAATTCCATATTTGAAAAGATAAAAATAGATTTTTATCGAAATGAACTAGTTTTGAATTAGAATTAAAATCAATTTATTTTTGAAATAAATAAATTGAATTTGAAAGTGATTTTAAAAATAATCAATATTCCCAATACGTGGATTGGACTGGAGTTGAATCGAAATTATCTTCGGAATATTTCGATGTTGGATTTCGTGACTATACAGATATTGTTAATGGAATTTGAAAGATATATTTTATATCGTTATTTCCAATACGATATTTGTTGGTTTCAGAATTTGATATTGAATATAAGCCAGTATATTTTCTATTCAGAGCCTTGTAATTAATATCAAATGTGATTTGGGTTTATCGTGAATCGTGTTTTAGATGACATTGATTCTTTAACCCAGTTAAAGGAAAGATGTTGATTTTTGAAAGGATTAAAACTAAGTGGAGTTTTAATGAATCTTTAATTAGATTGAAATGTGAATTGATAATTTAAATTATCAAATCTGAAAGGTGATCGAGAATGGAGTACCACCAGTTTTGCTCCAAAGAGATAGTTAAATCTTTAATTAGATTTGAATGTGAAATGGTAATTAATTTTACTGATAATATTGTGGTGTTAGATATGGAATTTTACCAGTTTTCTCCAGGGGATGAATAGGTTGGGACTGGGAAATAAAATAAATAATTACTTCGGTGTGGTTCGCTAATCCCGACTAGTTTGAAATGATATCCAAAGGAAGATTAAAGAATAAATTTAGAAGAATTTATCTTGGATAAAATTAATGGGAACCTTTCCCTAAGAATGTGATTTTGTGAATAAAAGAATATTCTGAATTGGAACGAGGCGTTTGTGTGTTTGTGTAACATTTGTTTATTATATACGTGGGATATTCAGAAAGGCCGGGTTTACACCCATTTTGAATAACCGATTCGACGAGATGTCGAAGATTAAGACGGTGGTAGAAGACCAGAAGTCTCCACATCGTTTGGGTGATTACTGATGATCTTGATTGGGCTGTACATCCAAGATGAGAGAATCAGTTGGTGATCTTCCAGACGTACTAGGAGATGGATGGATTTGCGAGGAAAGTGCCTCCGGTTTCGTTCAGACCCAGAACGAACTTGTAATGGATTGTGTGTCTGACATTGGATTTTATTCTGTGTTGATTGATCTCTATTAAATATACATCTATTTGGCGGCGGAGAATTTATTCTCTTGCTTAACGCCCTTCACTGAGACGTACGAGCTCAGAGGTTGTATATCGATGGAAATCAGTCGCATGGAGTGAATTGCCAGTGTGGCACGCGTAAGTGGCAATTGATCAAGGCTTCTGTTGAAAAGCAAATTCTTGTGGTTGATGATCAAAGCACGGCCTGTGTGGCGTAGCTTTGTGTATAACGTGAATTCGCGAGCCTCACACCTCGTTATGAGTCAAAAACGGGAGACGGACCACTGGGAGAGTACGACGTTTCTTTCTAGCTAGGGTGGTGTCAGTGACCTACCATCCCTGACATTTATATACTTTTCACCTGTTTGATTGTTGGAATGCGAGGCGCCTCAGATATAGGTCTGTAAGGACCGGGAAACGTGTGTTCAGGAATAACTAATCCTCAAAAGTAAGAGAGGACCAGCCCAGCCGATTCCAAGGATCAAAGTGGGGTCCTGGGACATTTGCTAGAGTGTCTCGAACGCGGAGAGGAGCTTGCCTCGGCTCATGATGGAATCCAATTTCCAATACGTGTGTTTCAGTTTTATTTGTAGAGCCTAGCATGGCGACATAGTAGACGGTAGCTATGCCGCCTATGATTGATACTTATGATTGAAACTGTTTTCATACTATACACCTATAATAGTATTAAATAATGTGTTTTAAACGTATCAAGCATGCTTTGGCTGTTATAAGGTAAAAACCCTATCCTCCGGCTTGCGTTGCATTGTGTGATGGGACCTGGGTCTTATTACAGCTTCATTTTTCTTTATTTAGCATTGCGCTGTTTATATTTTGCACTGGTATTCTTGGGAGGAAACCCGTTCCGTGTTATACGGCGTGGTCCCTTGATTTATCGAACTTTAAAATAAATATTAATAACTGTTTTAGTTCTCACACTAGTCACATGACTGACCTAGAGTTTATTGTTTTAACCTAAACTCTGGGTGCCCCTATTTTCCACGGGCAGCTGGTAGTTTTGGTTTTGCAGATTTATATTCATAGGGTCCTGCTTTACAGCTGGAACGATGCTTGGAAAGCTCTATATCCGTGCATTACTCCTTGTTGTGTTTTTGTATTATTTTCCGCTACGATGTATTTAAATGTAATTTAAATCTCTGATATTTTCTGTGTAATATTTATTCATTTATGCTCTGTATATTCTTGTATCTGATGGAATTGTTGTAATAACAATGAAATGTTCTTCTGTTTGCGTTCTATTTTGTCTTGTCCTCAACGCCATCCGTGCTTTCCTTCACCGGGGAAGTTCGGGTCGTGTCAAGTTAGCACCAAGGTTTGTAGGGCCGTTTCCTATTAAGGAAAAGATTGGCCAGATGGCATATAGAGTGGAGTTGCCTGAGAGACTTAGTGGTGTACACGACGTATTCCATGTGTCACATTTGAGGAAGTGCTTGCACGAGACCGCGGAGGTGGTAGAGCCGAGCTTGCTTAGAGAGGTGGAGATAGAGCGTGATGCGACGATTCGACGAGCTCCTACGCGCATTCTTGGGTCGGAGATCAAGAAGTTGAGGAATCGAGAGGTCAGACTAGTCAAAGTGCAATGGGGAGATGATGAGAGCAACGCTACTTGGGAGACAGAAGAGAAGATGCGTTCACGATACCCTTTTCTTTTCAAGGGTATGTCCTTTAATTTCTCCTTTATCGCTTATCTTGTACTTATCTTACCTTTAGAGTATCCTCTCGCTAGTATCTTTGACCTTTAGTTAGGATAATCCTATGGTTGAAACATGTGTTTGAGACATGTTATGTATGATGGATGCAAAGTGGATGCAAGTGTTTGCTAGTGGTTGCTCGTGGACGCATATACACACACTATTAGGCACTAGATCGGCTCAGTCACTTCATAATGCATATTGCATATAAATGGATGTATTAAGTAAAATGGATGTATGACGATTGTATTTTCATATGGATGCTGCATTCAGATGATGATTGTGCACGCATTTAGAGATAATATGTGGCATTAGGGAACTTTTGCATACATAATGGACGCATGGCACTATCATGATTTGCATTAAGGAGGTCAACTGAATTAGTGGACCGCCTGATTTTGCATTAGATATGGACATATACACACACTGTGCATTTAAACATGAAAGCATTAGAAGTCTATAAGGACAATGGATGCCTGTGTTTGATGGTTGAGTAGATGGACGATTGGATGTTAGGATATACATTCTTCTTAACTTGAAGATTTCGGGGACGAAATCCTTTAAGGAGGGGAGAATGTAACACCCCGTAATTCTATTAATATTAATATTCACAAATTAAAGAATAACTAATCTCAGACGTGAGAATTGTTGGAAACGGGTTGCGCCATTGTGTTCATCTCGGAATTCTGGTTGAAATAGAGTCCAAGTTTGCGTGAATTGGACTTCGTATGAAGAAGTTATGGCCATCGGAAGTTTCAGAAAATTCAAAACAGCTCGCAGGAAATTTAAAATTCAAACTGAAAGTGCAGAAACGGGCTGGGCGGGAAAAATTCCCACCCAGGCAGGTCGACTAGGGAGTCGACACTAGTGTCGACCTCCCCCCCCCCCCCAGGTCGACTACCATGTCGACCTCCCCCCCCCCCCAGGTCAACTATAGTGTCGACCTGGTCAGTCGGCTAGGGTTTTGACTGAGCCCAATTCTGAGCTGCTGATGTGTCTTTAGGGCTGAGTTGGAAAATTAAACGGTTCAGTTTAGTTCTGAGTTGATCTGACGGTCTAAATAAATCCTAAACTCTATAAATACCTAGGTAGTCTCTCACCCTAATTCATATGAAAAATAGAATAGCTACCGTCATACCGCCGCCATGGAACTCAGTCTAGCCGCCGCCAACTAAGAAGGAAGAAAAGATAATTCAATTCTAATCCTACTCAACTCTAAAGCAAATCAAGACTCTCTTTTCTTCTCTAAATTATGAGTATGATGATCTTAACAAGATTATTGTTAAACTAATTCGATTAAGTCATGAATGGATTATAAGTGAATGATGTGGATTATCATATATGTTGTTGTAAACCCTTTGCTATCATGTATGTTGTAAATCCTATGTTATGTGATGATGATATCCTATATGTTGTAAATCATGCTATGATGATGTTATATATGTTGAAAGTTTCTATGCTAAGTTGAGATGAATCATACATGTTATAAAGTCATGATGTTATTGTCTATGCTAGTTAGTTCATGTAAATCAAATCATAATGTTTGGGCTATGTTGATCTATATGACAAGTCACATATGCAAGTTTAGGTTGATTAATAAAAGTTATGAACATACGCCATGACATCTATTATGACATCTAAAATTATGCTATGACATATGTGAAATTCCATGCTAGTTCACACCATCATTATGTTGCCTAAAACCCCATATGCAAGTTCATAGATAAGTTTGGGTTATGATCATATCATGTAAATTGTGACATTTAACAAATTGACACCTTTAGATCCTTAACATGGGTAGTTTATGCAAGTTTCACCCCTATTATGATTAGATTCATTTTAATTGTCTATATGTTGTGATAATTTATTTTTGTGCTATAAGTTAGACTATTCGAGTCTAACGTATATTCTGCGTTGAATAAGCGAACATATAAACGTGGGGTAGGGGTAATATTAAGGATTTAATACTAAGATGTTGGGGTGCAATTGATATGATTTTGCATGCCATGAATGGATGGCCATAATTGAGTCAATTATGGACATTAATAAATTGGAAGTAATTAATAATTTGAATAGGGAATTATTAAAACTGGGGTAAAATATTATAAGTGATAATCAATGCTTAGGACACGAGGTTGGACTCGTTTGTGACGTAAACCTGCCCGGACACGCCCGGCAGATCCAGTGGTCACAAATGTCAGCCCAATGTGAGAGGTCCTAGGCCTAAACTAAAGCATAACAGTTGTAAAGACACGAGGTTAGACTCTTTTATGGTGTAAGACTGCCTGGACCCGCCCGGCAAATCCAGCTGCCATAAAGGCCAGTCTAATGTGAGAGGTCTTTATGAGGTTATGGTCTGAATGAATTAAGAAATACTTAACCAGATAAACATGTAAAGTGGGACATGGTGGTTAAGTAGGTGCCTTGGGTGGCATGAGGAATCTAGTGGATGCCCTTAGTGGCATGTGAAATACGATTAGTAAGACTTAACCAAACACACATGTAAATGAACATGACTAAGAGGGTTAAGTGGGATATATTAATGACAAGCTTAGGTGGGTAGCTTGTGGGGGCCCATTTCAACCAGTAACCCAAACGTATCTTTGTGGGCTCGACCCAAGTCGAGGACGGGACACGCATACTAGGTTTGACTATAAGAGGCCAAAACGGGGAGCGGTGGCAATGCAAGTCCAACGGGTTTCATATGCGTGTGTGGACCCGGCTGGTAGGTAAGATGTTGTTGCATCGTCTAGGTATAAGCCGTGCATTCTCAAGTTGTATCGGGTTGCCACTTTAGGGGAGTGATACACCCCACTGTGGGGCCAGCACGGGTATCTACGAGTAGGGAGCCTATCAAAAGTGGGTAGTGGGGTACACCTAGTGGAGATAGGGGCAGACGTCACCTATGTAGTCAGCTAGGGGTACGCAAGGCTATTTATATAGTTTCTGTGTGAAGCAAGTGGGATCAACCTTTAGGGTGACTAGTGTGGTGCAGTGTAGTAATGTGCGGTGCAGTGTAGTAATTATTTGTTAGTAATTAGGTATGCCTTTAACGTTATCTTTATCTGCTCTTCCATACCTAATAGTTCATAGACATTTACTTGTCTTCCACCTTATGCCTTAGTCTAGTTATTTTGATAACAGTATTGTTAGAATTATCATACTCGCCAGACTTTATGTCTGACCCCCTCCATTTCTATCCTTTTTTCCCCTCCAGGTCCTCAGGTTGGGCCCAGCTCTAGTGGAGTTTGATTGGATTGCTTTATCTCTCTTGGAAAGCTTGGACCGTTGAAGTAAAGTCCAGCTTGTTATCTTCGTTAATGGCTATTTGTGTAATGGGATTATGTATTTTGTTTTTTATGAAGATGGATATTGTACTTGAATCAGATTATGGTTTTATGATGTAACAGATATATTTAATTTCTGCTGCAATAAAATGAAGTTTTAGATTTCCAAGTACTACTTATTATCTGTCTTGTTGTAATTTTTCTGTTCTATATTCACTTAAAACCTCCATGGAAGTTAATGCATTCCCCTTGTGAGTGACATTAATGGACGTGGGGTGTTACAAATCACTACTACAAAAGTGGGCATATTTGACACTAATTTGTGTGTGTTGCATGAAAAGCGTGGCGAAAGCTATGATTTCTTTGATCTTCTGCAACAATATTCATATGTTGTTGCATTATACGTGAATGCACTGTTGCGGTAGGAATTCTAGTGTTTTGACGTGCAACACCAGTTAAAAGCGTAGCATTACGTATATATAATCCAGCTCAGCGATCCGCGTTATCAACATATAAAAACCCCAAACGTAGATGCAAGATTAATCCAACGGTTCAAACCATCTATGGGTCTGATGATTCTAAACGTTAGCCATCATCCAATCATTGACAGCCACGTCATTGCATTCATTTAATGAAATTTTGGCGTGATCTTCTCCCTTCACGAAATAATGCAAAATTAATCTGGTCATAAATCGTTTTCTTCTCTATCATCTAATCGTTTTCCCCCCTTTTTACTATTGACAAAAATTTTAATCTAAATTCACATCAGTATCGCTCCTCCCCTCGACAGCAAATTTTATTCCGAAAAGGTTGATGCTTTGAAATGCTTTCTAGCTTTGATTGCTCAGGGCGTTGAGATCGCCAGTTTTCTCCCGCAGGTTCAGTTTGTATAGCACTATGAATTAGTTGCGCTTATTATAGATTGGATTATGAGTAATTAGTAATTAGTTCATTTGTTACATTTTGGAAAACCCATTCGCTTATGAGTAATTAGTTGCTTGGATATCTCAAACTTAGGGAAACCCGTTCGCTTATGAGTGATTAGTCGGTGAAAGATTAGATTATGAGTAATTAGTTGAGCTTTGACCATTGATTTGGGATTTGGGATTATGTTGAGGTTTATTCGAAAATTATTCCCAGCAATAAACCAAAAAAAGGAGATGGCGCCGGTGGGTTTTCCACCAGGATTTGGGTTTGCCAGCAGGACTTGGGCCATGAGAACCAGGCTATTGGCATGAAAAAGACATTGGTTTATTATAGAAGTCGAGCTAGACTCTAGTTAAGGAATGAGGACTTTACCATCGAAATTGATTTGCACTTTGAGTTCATTTACATTGACATATAATTGTACGCTTGAGGTTTTGTGATACAGATACATGTGTATAGCACTGCAGTGTGTTTGCACTGCGGTGTGCTTGAGGCTATCAATTTCCCGATCCGGACGAGTCGTTCACCCGTATCTAACACACACCCGTATCTAACACGCACCCGTATTTAACAAGCACAGGTATGCATCTACTACGTATCAAAAAACAGTCATACAAAAAAGAATCATAAAGCACCGCAGTGCATCAGTTCATACCATACACATCCAGAAAATGACATAAAATTGTATGCTTGAAGTTT
This sequence comes from Allium sativum, assembly GCA_030737875.1. NCBI lineage: Eukaryota > Viridiplantae > Streptophyta > Magnoliopsida > Asparagales > Amaryllidaceae > Allium > Allium sativum. The sequence goes on from CM060912.1 coordinate 341,193,494, forward strand.
TTTGATACAAATACATGTGTAAAACTGTGGTGTGTTTGCACCATAAAGTTCGTACAAATACATGTGTAGCACTGCGGTGTGACACCCCACGTCCATTAATGTCACTCACAAAGGGAATGCATTAACTTCTATGGAGCGTTTTAAGTGTGTATAGAACAGAAACTTAACAACAAGACAGATATAAAACAATACTTAAAAATTTAAAACTTCATTCATTGCAGCGGTAAACAAATAAATTTGATTACATCATCAAAACCCAAAGACTAGAGTCAAGTACATAATATCCATCTTGACTAAATCAGAGTACATAAAATGAAAGACATAACCCCAACATAAAATAGCCATAAGTAAGATAGGCTGAACTTTTACTTCAGCGATCCAAGCAACTTCCAAAGAAAGAGATAAAGCTGTCCAAATCAAGATCCACTAGTACTAGTCCCACCTTGAGCACCTTGTGGGGGGGGGGGGAAGGAAGAAAAGAGGTGGAAACAAAGGGGGTCAGACATAAAGTCTGGTGAGTGCAATAACTTTAACAATATAATCATTAAGTAACTAGGACAAGGCATAAGCTGAAAAATAAGGAAATGGCTATGAACAAATGGATATGACAAAGAAAGCAAAGGAAATCGGATGAACAAAGATAACGTTAAAGGCGTACCTAATCACTATAGGATAACTACTACACTGCACCACACCAAACACCCTAAAGGTTGATCCCGCCTACAGAACTTAATAATGATAATGGTAGTTTCGTGTACCCCTAGCTGCCTTCATAGGTGTCGTCTGCCCCTACCTCCACTAGGTGTACCCACTACCCCCATTCGATCGGCTCCCTAAATTATAGATACCCGTGCTGGCCCCACAGTGGGGTGTATCACTCCCCAAAGTGGCAACCCGATACCACCCAGATGCACGGCTTATATTTACACGATGCAACAATGTCTTACCTACCAGCCCGGGCCCACACACGCATATGACCCCGTTGGACTTGCGTTGCCACCGCTAACCCGTTTTGACCTCTTACAATCAAACTCAGTACGCGTGTCCCGTCCTCGACTTGGGTCGAGCCCACAAAGACTCTTAATGGGTTACTGGTTTGAAAAGGGCCCCCATGCATGACACAAGCTTTCCACCTATGCTTGGTCCCCTCTAACGTTTTTCCTACTTAACCCCATTCTTATTCATGTCTTCTTACATGTTTCAATCTTGGTTAAGTGCATCTACTCGTATTTCACATGACACCCAAGGCACCCACTTAATTTCCCATGCCACCCAAGGCACCCACTTAACTCCCTCATGTCCCACCACATGTTTATCTGGTAAAGTGTTTCTTAATTCATTAAGACCATAACCTTGTAAAGACCTCCCACATCAGACTGGCATTTGTGGCAGCTGGATTTGTCGGGCGGGTCCGGGCAGTCTTACACCATAAATGAGCCTAACCTCGTGTCTTTACAACTGTTACGCATTTAATTCATGCCTTTGACCTCTCACATTAGACTGGCCTTTGTGGCTGCTGGATTTGTCGGGCGGGTCCGGGCAATCTTACACCACAAAAGAGTCTAACCTCGTGTCTTAGGAGGTTTATTATTACACATCTTCATTTAACCCCAAATTGGATTAATATCCCTATTCAAATTTGAATTCCAAATATACTTATGTCCATAATTGTCTCAATTATGTCCATAAATTCCAATTTTTCCAGTTAATGTCTTAAATTAGTTATATTCCTTTTTAAGGCCATTTATGCCAATTTCAATATGTGTATATTCAATATTACCCCCATCGTCCCCAAGTTGTTCGTTCGTTTATCATGACATGTGTGTGTGTGTGTATATATATATATATATATATATATATATATATATATTAGACAAGCAATTAGTCTTACACATAAAAGGGAAGAAACATTGCAAATTTTTGTAACACACAAAATGGATCTAATCTTGCAAATAAGGATTACAACATAACTTGCATAAACTTGTTATTGTCATGAATCTAAACATAGGCCTAAAGGTGTGAACTTGCATATATATAATATAGTTTTTTTCACCAAAAACTTGCATATATGAATATAGTTTTTCATCCAAAACTTGCATAGGCCATAGTCACAAACTTGCAATAAATTAGGTATGTCATAAATCTAAATCTAAAGCGGTAAACTTGCATATATGTGAATCCAATTCCTACCTAAACTTGCGTATAGTCACTTATTTGATTCACATGTAACTTGTGTACAATTCATTAAGAAACTAGCATATAATCTACACCCAAACTTGCATATAGAATGATGTCAAACATGAATCAAGTTGAACATAGGTGATTGGGCACATACAAAGGAACCTATAACAAAAACTGTCATTATGAACCACTGGCATATATTCACTAAATACCACAATTTCCAATGTTTCAAAAACATAGCCATATAACCCAATTTATATCTCAACCTAATTAACTTGTTAATTATCTTATTAAAGAAATTGAACTCACAACTCAAAGTAGGTCTTGAGTTCTGGAATCTAAGTTCTGAAATTGATTTAGCTCGCCTTTGGAGTAGACAAATTCGTTGTTATTGTTATAAATTTGAGTTGAATTGAGTTGATTAGCTTCACTTTCTCTCAAATTGGTGGCGGCTACTCTAGGTTGCAAGGTGATAACATGACGGCCATGGTTCTAATTTTTATTTGATTTCAGGGTTTGAGTCTACATGTGTTTATATAGATATTAGGATTAATTTAGGCCATCCAATCAACCTAGAATGAATCAAGACCATTCAGACCAGATCAGAACTATCCAGAAACCCTAGTGACTCAGCAACAAGTCATAAAATCGTCATCTTTCAGATCTGCCCGGGGGGGCCAGGTCGACCTCCAGGTCGACCTGTAGGGGGGAGGTCGACACTAGGGTCGACCCGCAGGTTGACCTGGGTCCTCGGCGGGAATTTTCCCGCCCAGCCCGCTTCTGACTTCTGATTTGAATTGGAATATGTTTCGAGCTGTTTGAATTTATTTGAATTTTCTGGAAACTTCCGGCAGCCATAACTTCTTCGTACGAAGTCCAATTTATGCAAACTCGGACTCTATCTCAACCAAAATTCCGAGACGAACACAATGGTGTAACCCGTTTCCCTTGATTCTCACATTTAAAATTAAGTATTCTTAAATTTTTTAACTTTAATATTTAAATTTACGGGGTTATACATTCTCCCCTCCTTAAAGGATTTCGCCCCTGAAATCTCCAAGGAGAATGCATATCCTAACATCCAATCATCCATCTACTCAACCATCAACCACAGGCATCCATTGTCCTTACAAAGTTTCTAATGCTGTATGAACATATGCAAGAAGTGTGTGTATATGTTCCTTATCTAATGCAAAATGCAGGCGGTCTACTTATTCAGTTGACCTCCTTAATGCAAATCATGATAGTGCCATGTGTCCATTATGTATGCGAAAGAATCCTATCAATACATATTATTTCTACATGTGTGCACAACCATTCATCAAAATGCCGCATCCATATGATAACACAACCATTATAAATCCATTAATCTAAATATGCACACATGTTTATATGCAACATGAAGATGATTCAGCCGATCTAGTGCCTAAGGTGTGTGTATATGCATCCACGAGCAACCACTTGCATCCATTTGCATCCATCAGACATAACATGTCTCAAACACATGTTTCAACCATAGAGTTCTTCCTCACTAAAGATAGAAGATGTCATCGTAAAGATAATACTAAAAGATAGGACAAGTATCAACAAAGTGGTAGAAAAAGGAGAAATTAAAACATACCCTCAAAAAGGAAAGGGTACAACGTATGCATCTTATCTTCCGTCTCCCAAGTTGCGTCTCTTTGATCATCTCCCCATTGCACTTTGACCAACTTGACATCTTTGTTGCGAAGCTTTTTGACCTCCATTCCGAGAATGCATCTAGTAGCTCGTCTGATTGTGGCATTGCGCTCTACTTCCACTTCTTCGAGCGTGCTCGGCTATACTACTTCCGCCGTATCGTGTAAACATTTACGCAAATGTGAAACGTGAAACAAGTCATGAACTCCGCTGAGCTTCTCTGGTAACTTGACTCTGTACGCCACCTGCCCAATCCTCTCTGTAATTGGAAAGGGTCCTACGAATCTTGGTGCCAACTTCCCTACCGATCCAAAGCGGACTACGTTTCTCAATGGTGACACCTTAATAAAAACCATGTCCCCAACATCGAACTCAAGATCGGTCCGTCTCCAATAAGCATATGACTTCTGTCGGTCCTGTGCCATCTTCATTTGCCGTCAAATCAGGTCTATCTTTTCCGAAGTCTCCCACATCATGTCGGGTCCAAGCAAAACCTTATCCGTGGATTCCCACCAACATGTAGGTGATCGGCACGGTTGTCCATAAAGAGCCTCAAAAGGTGCCATGCCAATGCTATCCTGAAAACTATTATTATAGGCAAACTCTACTAGTGGAAGGTGTTCTTCGCATGTCCCTCCAAAGTATAGATTGCATAGCCTCAGAAGGTCTTCTGGTATACGATTCACCCTCTCGGTCTGGCCGTCCATCTGAGGATGATAAGCGGTACTTAAGCATTATTGCGTTCCAACCGCCTCTTGTAAACTCTTCCAAAATTCGCTTGTGAAAATAGGATCTTTATCGCTCACAATGCTGGAAGGTATGCCGTGCAAACGAACTATCTCTCGAAGGTAAACAGATGCAAACCATGCGGCGGTCCTTTTACTTTTGACGGGAATAAAATGGGCACTTTTAGTAAGTCGATCTACAATTACCAAAATCCCCGTATTACCCTTCCCAGATCTTGGTAACCCATCTAAAAAATCCATGGAAACGCTTTCTCATTTCCAAAGCGCAATCTCTAAGGGATGGAGCAAACCTCCGGGCTTCTTTTGCTCCGCCTTGACTTGCTGGCACACTATGCATCTAGCAACAAACTCGGCCACGTCCTTCTTCATTCCGGGCCAAAAGAAAACTCGCTTCATATCCCTATACATCTTATCACCACCGGGATTGAAACGACCCGAACTCCCCCGGTCTCCGAAGAGAAGAGAAAGAACGAATTGTTTTGAGAACAAGACAAAATAGAACGCAGACGGAAGAACATTTCACTATATATCACCACAATGCATCAGATTACAAGAATATAAAGAGTATAAATGAATATTACACAGAAATATCAGAGATTTAAATTACATTTAAATACATAGCAGCGGAAAATAATACAATACACAACTGAAGGAGATATACGGATACAAAGCTTTCCGGATATCGTTCCAGCTGTAAACCACGATCCTGTGAATATAAATCTGCAAAACCAAAACTACTAGCTGCCCGTGTCAAAATAAGGGCACCCAGAGTTTAGGTTAAAACAATAAACTCCAGGTCAGTCATGTGACTGGTGTGAGAACTAAAACAGTTAATCTTTATTTTTAAAGTTTGGTAAATCAAGGGACCACGCCGTATAACACGAAACGGTTTTCCTCCCAAGAATACCAGTGCATAAAACAAACAGCGCAATGCTAAATAAAGAAAAATGAAGCTGTTATAAGACCCAGGTCCTATCACACAATGCAACGCAAGCCGGGGGATAGGGTTTTCCCTTATAACAGCCAAAGAATGCTTGATACGTTTAAAACAAATCATTTGATACTATAATAAGTGCATAGTGTATAAGACAACTTCAAATCATAAGTATCAATCATAGGCGGCATGGGTACCATATATCATGTCGCCATACTAGTTCTACAAATAAAACCGCAAAATCACGTATGTGGAAATTGGATTTCCATCTATTAACCGAGGCTAGGGATCATCCTCTTCCGATTCGAGACAATCTAGCCCATGTCTCAGGACCCAGACTCAGGTGGGCCTTGGATCGTCAGGGCCGGTCCACCGATGTGGATTATTATGCCTGAACAATACGTCTCTCCGCCCTTTGGGGCATAAATGAGCCAACGAATGGCTCCATCGGACACGGATCGTCCGATCTAACCGAGGCGCCTCGCAACAGCAACAACCACACAGGTGAAAAGTATATAAATGTCAGGGCTGGTAGGTCACTGACACCACCCAAGCTAGAAAGAAACGCATGCCCTCCCTGATGTCCTCTCCCGTTTTTGGTTCACAACCGGGGTGCGAAACTCGCGAAGTAAACGTTACACAAAGCTATGCCACAAAGGCCGTGCTTCGATCATCAACCACAAGACTTTTGCTTTTCAACAGAAGCCTTGATCATTTGCATCTTAGCATGCCACACAGGGAAACCACTCTATGCAACCGATATCAGTCACACATAATGAAATCCAATGTCAGACACACAGTCCATTTACAAGTTCGTTCTGGGTCTAAACGAAACCGGAGGCACCTAGTACCCCGCATATCCATCGATCTCCAAGTACGTCTGGACGATCACCAACTGTTTCCATCTTCTTGGGTGTACAGCCCAATCAAGATCATCAGTAATCACCCAAACGACGTGAAGACCTCCGGTCTTCGACCATCGTCTTCATCTTCGACTTATCGTCGTATCAGTTATTCAGAATGGAATAAACCCGGTCTTTCTGAATAACTCGCGTATATATTATAAAAGTGTTACACAAACACAACATACGCCTCATTCCAATTCATAAGTCACTAACCGTAAATTAATCAAGAGAATAATTCCCTAAATATTAACCCCGAAGTCCGAAACCAACATCAGATCAATATCCAGAAAACCATTCTGCTTAGCTAACCGGCAGTTAGTTTCTAAATTTCACATTCATAGGGAAAGGTTCCCATTAATTTTATCCAAGATAAATCCCTTGAATTTATTCTTTAATCATCTTTTGAATTTCGATTCAACTAGTCGGAATTAACGGACCTTACCGAAGTAATCATTTGTTTTAATTTCCCAATCCCAACCTATTCATCCCATGAAGTAAAACTGGTAATACTTCATATCTAACACCACGGTGTTATCGGTAAATTCAATTACCATTTCACGTTCAAATCTAATTAAAGATTTAACTATCGCCTGGAGCAAAACTGGTGATACTCCATTCTCGATCATTTCAATATAATTAAAGATTCATTAAAACTCCACTTAGTTTTAAATGCTAACCGGGTTAAAGAATCAGTGTCATTTAAAACACGGTTCACGATAAACCCAAAATCACATTTCCATTAATTATCGGGTTAAAGAACGAGTGTTATTTAAAAACACCATTCACGATAAACCCAAGAATCAATATCAATTCAATTCCAATTAAATATTGTTTAATTGGTACACTTCATTAAATCTAAAATAAAAAGATTTAATCTTTTCTCAACTGGGTTCAAGAACAGTGTTAGTGAAGACACCATTCACGACAACCCAAATCACATTTGATATTCAATACAAGGCTCTGAATAGAAAATATATCGGCTTATATTCAATATCAAATTCTACGATTAACAAATTCCAACATCGAAATATTCCGAAGACAATTTCGATTCAAATCCATTCCAATGCAATCATTGGAAATTCTGGTTATTTTCAAAACCATTTCAAATTCAATTTATTTATTTTTAAAAAAAAATAGAATTATAATTCTAGTTCAAAACTAGTTCATTTCGATAAAAATCTATTTTTATCTTTTCAAATATGGAGTTTTTCATCCCAATCCTTTCTAAATCATTTCTTATGATTTTACACAATTTATTGATATTTTAAATAATTTTATCAAGGCCTGTACAGTCGATTTCCATCAACGGCCATCGAACTGCACTTACAGCGACCTTTTTCAAATTTGATTTGGACATAATTCCAAATCCAACTGTTAGATTTCAAATTTCTAATATTCGTTAGAAAGCTCTTTTCGATACGAACCCAACGGTTCCGGTTTTAGGAGAATCCGACGGTCAGATCTCCCGTAATGTCCGTTTGAAATAAATGGTCGAAATTCACGAACTGCCGCGGCGCGGCGCGTTCTATTCAGGCCATTATATTATATATATAATATATATAATATATATTTCGTCGATTTCTATTTAAAACAAATTTTATAAATCGTTTTGATTTCGTTTCAAAAACAATTTCAACTTCCATTTCAATTCAAATCCAAAATTGAATCTTTCCTTATAAATTCGTTTTAAAATTCATTTCTATTCAATTCAAATTTCAATTCAATTTGAATTCAATTCAATTTGAATTCAATTCAATTCGTTTTCAATTCAATTCGAATTGGTTTTCTATTTGATTCAAATTCGTTATATATTCAATCGAAATCAAATTCGTTTTCTATTCAATTCATTTCGAAATCGTTTTATATTCAATTCATTTCGAAATGAATAAAATCGATATAAATATCGTTCACGTCAAAATGGCGTCAATCTAATCAGCACGGCTTCATATATTTCTATTTTCAAACATTATATTTTCAAATATTCTATTTCAAATATTCTATTTCAAATATTTCGTTTCAAATATTTCGTTCAACACATGACTAATCTCAACGGATGAGTACGGTCAACACATGAACCTTTATTTTATATTAATAAAGATGTAAATTTTATTACTAAAAATATTTCGTTCAACACATGACTAATCTCAACGGATGAGTACAGTCAACACATGAACCTTTATTTTATAATATTCTTTATTTTCTAAATTGGAATGAGGCCCAATCAATCACCATATAATGTTAATTATATGGATTTTCATACATCACACGTATACAATAGCATTGAAAAATAATCAACCATCAACCAAAGTGCACTACACTGTATAAGCATCAAATATAGATATCTAACGCTTATAACAGCCTGTCAATCAATCGATCGACATATTTAATCTATCAGGGTGAGTGAACTTCAAATTTCATCCCAACACTCGTGTGGGGTTTCAAATCAACAAACACAGATTTTTATTTGTGCAGTTAGGCGATGTGTAAAATTTATCGACCCAATCAATGTCCTTCAAATAGGTGTACATAAATAAACCGTCCGGTTTGTAAATGAATATTTATTTATTCACATTCACGTTAAAAATTATATTTTTAACAATCAAACTATTTTATTCAACCTATGAATTTTCTATTCGATTCATTTATTAAATAAAATGTTATCTTTATTTTTCTAACTTATTTTTAGAAAATTTCGGCGGCATAACGGCACAATACTAGAAACGGGACAAGGCCTAGCCTTATCCCCAGTCTAGTGAAGGCCCACGCCATTCACACATCAATCAAATCAATTTCATTTCACCAAACAATTCAATTCAAACCAAATAATCTAACCAACTACGCAACCAAACAATTAAACAAACAAGCCATCCATGGTCTGTGGATGACGGGTGTCGGGTGCTACTAAACACCGTCTGCATCCTAGTATATATATATAGCTAGAGAAAGAAATTGAAGAGTGAGAAGTTCTCACCGATAGCTATCCAATACCACGACTCTTCATTTATAGAAATCTTCGTCGTTCTGCCTCTTTTCACTTTCTTTGCCCGTATTATCTACATATGTAAAAATCACATTTTTACTTCGCTATTCAATATATAAAAATCGAATTTTTACTATGCTATCCAATATATAAAAATCACATTTTTACTTTGCTATTCAATATATAAAAATCGAATTTTTACTTTGCTATTCAATATATAAAAATCACATTTTTACTTCGTTATTCAATATATAAAAATCAAATTTTTACTATGATGTTCAATATATAAAAATCACATTTTTACTATGCTATTAGTATAAAATTTATATTTTTAACCTCATGATTATATAAAATTTATATTTTTATCTTCCTACTCGAATAAAATTATATTTTTCTCGCTACTCATCTAAAAATCACATTCTTTGCAACATCACTACACGTATAAAAAGATCACATTTTTATTTCTCCTCATATAAAAACCATATTTTTCTAAGCTAACAAAAATCGGTTTTCTATGAATAAATTAAAAGTTAGAAGGGAAAAAAAACTTACTGCGTTTTTTCTTTTTGACTGGTCGGAGACATGGTGGCTCGATTGGAGGAGGGAGGAGCTCGTTATTGGAGGTGGTGGCGGGTAGCAAAGGGCCGGCGGATGTCGATCTGGGCGCTGGCGAAAGGGGGGGCAGCTAGGGCGTTGGGTCTTGGAAAGGGTGGCTTCCAATAGAGGAGGAGAGAGTGAAGCAAGAGAGGGGGGAGGGTCGACGGAGGGGCGCTGGCCAGGGGAAGAACGGCGGTGGGTGGGGAGTGGTCGACGGTGGCTGACGCGATGGGAGGGGCGCGATTCGCTCCAGCGTTCCTCTTCCTTTTTTTTTGACTGGTCAACTGAGGGAAGGGGAAAGGGAAATAAAGGCTTATATAATATATAATTATTTTATTATTCTATTATTCAAAAAGTAACTTTTCCTTTCGAACTCAGAATCAAACCCACCGACTGTCGTCCCTAGCGTATTACCCCCATTCCGAACACAATGTGATATGTATCGTAGGCTGGTTCGATCATTTCGATCAGTTTCCGTCAAAAATAAAGTATAAATCAGTATATATTTAATTTTAACGCACGTTTCAAATTACCGGGGTCACATACTAACTAGAAAAATTCCATAAATATATTTTCTAGCTTTGTAACACCCCACGTCCATTAATGTCACTCACAAAGGGAATGCATTAACTTCCATGGAGGTTTTAAGTGAATATAGAACAATAAAATTACAACAAGACAGATATAAAATAGTACTTAGAAATTCAAAAACTTTATTTCATTGTAGCAGAAGTCAAAACATGTTTGATTACATCATAACACCATATTCAATGTCAAGTACAATATCTATCTTGATAAAACAAGTACATAATCCCATTACATGAATAGCCATTAAAAAGAAAGATAACAAGCTGGACTTTACTTCAGCAGTCCAAGCTTTCCAGAAGATAAGCGATCCAACTAGACTCCACTAGAACTTGGCCCAACCTGCGGACCTGAAGGGAGAAAAAGGATGGAAAAGAGGGGGTCAGACATAAAGTCTGGTGAATATGATAATTCTACAATACTATTACCAAAATAACTGGACTAAGGCATAAGCTGGAAAACAAGAAAATGTCTATGAAGAGCAGATTAAGGACATAGACAATCGCTAAAGGCAACGTTATAGGCGCTCCTAAATACTAAAGGATAAACACTATACTGCACCACACCAGTCACCCTAAAGATTCATCCCACTTAGCTTCACTTAGAAACTTTCCCAATGGCTTTACGTACCCCTAGCTGACTACATAGGTGCCGCCTGCCCCTATCTCCACTAGGTGTACCCTACTTCCCATTATTCGATCGGCTCCCTAACTCGTAGATACCCGTGCTGGCCCCACAGTGGGGTGTATCACTCCCCTAAAGTGGCAACCTGATACAACGGACATGCACGGCTTATACCTACACGATGCAACAACGTCTTACCTACCAGCCTGGGTCCACACACGCATATGAAACCCGTTGGACTTGCGTTGCCACCGCTCCCTGTTTTGGCCTCTTATAGTCAAACCCAGTATGCGTGTCCCGTCCTCGACTTGGGTCGAGCCCACAAAGATACGTTTTGGGATACTGGTTGAAATGGGCCCCCACTATTTACCACAAGCATTCCACCTAAGCTTGTCCCCATTAGTCCATCCCACTTAACCCACTTAGTCATGTTCATTTACATGTGTGTTTGGTTAAGTCTAATCGTATTTCAAATGCCTCTAAAGGCAACCACCAGATTCCTCATGCCACCCAAGGCACCTACTTAACCCCCATGTCCCACCTTACATGATTATCTGGTTAAGTATTTCTTAGTTCATTAAGGCCATAACCTCATAAAGACCTCTCACATTAGACTGGCATTTATGGCAGCTGGATTTGCCGGGCGGGTCCGGGCAGTCTTACACCATAAAAGAGTCTAACCTCGTGTCTTTACAACTGTTATGCTTTAGTTTGGGCCTAGGACCTCTCACATTGGGCCGACATTTGTGACTACTGGATTTGCCGGGCGGGTCCGGGCAGGTTTACATCACAAACGGGTCCAACCTCGTGTCCTAAGCATTGATTATTAATAATAATCCACTTTCCCCCAATTTTAATAATTCCCTACTTGAATTATTAATTACTTCCAATTTTTAACAATGTCCATAATTGACTCAATTAGGGACATTCATTCATGGTATGCAACATCTTACAAAATTGCACCCAATTTATTAATTCCTAATATTACCCCTACCCCACGTTTGAACGTTTATTCGCAAAATATATGTTAGACTCGAATAGCCTAACTCATAGCATAAAATAGATTATCATAATAACAACATGTATATGTGACCAAATGAATCATAATAAGGGGTGAAACTTGCATATGTCCAACTTGCATAGATTATACATGTCCTGGACCTAAAGGTGTCAACTTGTTCAAAATTCACCTAATATAATCTCAATCAATTTTCATAAACTTACATATGAACATGTGTGAATCAACATCATCTAATTTTTTAACAACATGGTTTTATATGGGTACACCTAACTCAATAGGCAAATTCCCATAATCAAGTTTTATTTAATTATAGTTTCAAGTTTATGGGTACACCTAACCTAATAGGCAAATTCCCATAAACAAGATCCATTTAAATTAAGAAAAAAAACATAACTTTAAGCATGATCCAACAACATCATGATTTTTCAACATAATATAGCATGATTTATAACATGGCATAGTATGATAGTATAACATAGCTTGACATGATTCTCAACATAGCACGACATAGCATAAGAGAATTTACAACATAGCATGACATAGCATATATAATTTACATCATACGACAACATAATAACATAATAAGAGATCCACAATATATAGAATTTACAATTACAAATCATATCACTTTCTTGTGATCCATTCATAACTGAGTCAAATTAGTTTGTAATAGTCTTGTGAGAATCATCATACTCACCAACAAAAGAAAAGAATTAGAGAAAGAGAGATCTTTTGATTTGATTTGTGTAGATTTAGTTGTAGATGATTAGGCTTCCTCTTCTTAGTTTGTGACGGCTATGCTGAACTCCATGGCAGCAGCATGACGGTAGCTTCTCTAATTTTACAAGTGATTTAGGTCTAGGGTCTACCCACTTATTTATAGATTTTAGAATTCATTTAGGCCATTAGATTTAACCTAGAAATAACCGCAGCCGTTCAGACAAGATGGGGTTTATCTTGTTGACTCAGCAATGAGTCAGAAGTGACTCAGCAAACACTCAGCATATTAATAAACTTCTATTCATGTCATAAATATATATATATATTTTCTACAATGTACATATTAGATACATCCCCCTTTACTTATTATTGTTTTTATATACATATTAGATACATCCCCTCTCTTACACACTTATTAATATTTTTATATTCATATTAGATACATCCCCTCTCTTACACACTTTATTAATATTTTTATATTCATATTAGATACATCCCCTCTCTTACACACTTATTAATATTTTTATATTCATATTAGATACATCCCCTCTCTTACATACTTATTAATATTTTTATATTCATAATAGATACATCCCCTCTCTTACATACTTATTAATATTTTTAGCAACTTTAGTGTTAATAGAAAATTCGGGGTGTTACATTCTCCCCTCTTTTTAGGATTTCTTCCCCGAAATCTTCAAGTCTGGAAGAATGTATATCCTACCATCCAAACGTCCATCTACTCATCCATCATACACAGGCACCCATTGTCCTTACAGACTTCTAATGCTTTCATGTTTAAATGCACAGTGTGTGTATATGTCCGTATCTAATGCAAAATCAGGCGGTCCACTGATTCAGTTGACCTCCTTAATGCAACTATGATCGTGCCATGCATCCATTATGTATGCAAAAGATTCTTAATGCTACATAATACTTCTATATGCGTGCACAACCATCATCTGAATGCAGCATCCACATGATAATACAACCATCGTTCATCCATTTTACTAAATACATCCATATATATATACAATATGCAATATGTAGTGACTGAGCCGATCTAGTGCCTAAAGTGTGTGTATATATGCATCCACGAGCAACCACTAGCAAACACTTGCATCCATTTTGCATCCATCATACATAACATGTCTAAAACACATGTTTCAACCATAGGATTATCCTAACTAAAGGTCAAAGATACTAATGAGAGGACATACTAAAGATAAGATAAGATAAGCTAAGCGATAAAGGAGAAATTAAAAGACATACCCTCAAAAAGAAAAGGGTACAACGAACGCATCTTCTCTTCTGTCTCCCAAGTTGCGTTGCTCTCATCATCTCCCCATTGCACTTTAACCAGTCTGACCTCTCGATTCCTCAACTTTTTGATCTCCGACCCAAGAATGCATGTAGGAGCTCGTCTAATTGTTGCATCACGCTCTATTTCCACCTCTTTAAGCAAACTCGGCTCTACCACCTCCGCGGTCTTGTGCAAACACTTCCTCAAATGTGATACATGGAATACGTCGTGTACTCCACTAAGTTTCTCAGGAAACTCCACCCTATATGCCATCTTCCCAATCTTGTTTTTTTACAGGAAACGGCCCTACAAACCTTGGTGCTAATTTCCCCACGGACCCAAAGCGAACAACATTCTGTAACGGAGATACTTTGATAAAAACCATGTCCCCAATGTCAAACTCAAGATCTGTCCTCCTCTTATCAGCATACGATTTTTGCCTATCTTGTGCTGCTTTCATCCTCCTTCGAATCAACTCAATCTTCTCCGAGGTTTCCCTAACCATATCGGGCCCAAGTAGGATTTTATCGGTAGATTCCCACCAACATGTAGGCGAACGGCAAGGCCTTCCATAAAGAGCTTCGAAAGGTGCCATGCCAATACTAGACTGAAAGCTATTATTATATGCGAATTCTACTAACGGAAGGTGCTCTTCCCATGTACCCCCAAAGTCTAGGATACAAAGCCTTAAAAGATCCTCTAGAATGCGATTCACCCTCTCGGTCTGGCCGTCTGTCTGAGGATGATATGCGGTGCTCAAACATAGCTGAGTCCCTACCACCTCTTGTAAACTCTTCCAAAATTCGCTAGTAAAGATGGGGTCACGGTCGCTTACTATACTAGAAGGAATACCGTGAAACGAACTATCTCCTTAATGTATACAGAAGCCAACCACGGAGCAGTCCTCTTACTTTTCACGGGAATAAAATGGGCGCTTTTAGTAAGTCTATCTACTATAACCCAAATCCCCGTGTTACCCTTCCTTGATCTTGGTAATCCATCCACAAAATCCATTGAGATGCTTTCCCATTTCCATAGTGGAACTTCTAATGGGCGAAGCAACCCACCGGGTTACTTTTGTTCTGCTTTAACTCGTTGGCACACCAAGCATCTAGCGACGTACTCGGCCACATCCTTTTTCATACCGGCCCAAAAGAAAACCCGCTTCATATCTTTGTACATCTTATCCCCGCCGGGATGAATGGTCATTTTTGAGCGATGAGCATCATCAAGAATGGCCTTCCTTAAGTCTTCGCCTTGTGGTACACAAAGTCTATTATCCCTTCGTAACCAACCCTTATCGTCTAGGGTATACCTACGAAGATGGCTTGACGACTCCCCCCCCCCTTTGAGCTTTTCTACTATCTCAACCAACTGTGGGTCGTCTCGCTGTGCCTCACCAACCCGTCCTAGAAGTGTAGGTCTAACCTCCAAGGATGCTAACAGACCGGGTACTAAGTCAACGGAGGGTCTAAAGTCAAACATAGAGATGAATTCTAAGCTTTGTCGTTCAACAAACAACGGACTCAAGGACAACCTTTTCCTACTTAAGGCGTCTGCCACCACGTTACCCTTGCCCGGGGTATATGCTATTTCAAAATCGTAGGAGGCTAAGAATTCCATCCACCGTTGCTGCCTTAAATTCAAATCCTTCTGAGAGAATAAGTATTTTAATGATTTGTGGTCAGTGAACAGTTCGAATTTCTCACCAAGAAGATAGTGACGCCAAGACTTAAGCGTGAAAACAATTGCGGCTAGCTCTAAGTCATGCGTGGGGTAATTCTTTTCATGAACCCTCAACTGCCTTCCACCATAGGCTATTACTCTTCCCTCTTGCATGAGGACCGCGCCAAGTCCCGTCCCACAAGCATCAGTATAGATGGTAAACGGTTTATTCCCGTCTGGCAGCACTAAGACTGGGGCTGAAGTTAAGGCTCTCTTTAAACGTTGGAACGCATCATCGCAATCTTTGTCCCACGTAAAAACCAGGTTCTTCTTCGTTAACCGTGTTAATGGAGCTGATATTTTTGCGAAGTCTTTGATAAACTTCCTATAATAGCCAGCCAACCCCAAGAAACTTCTTACTTCGGTTGCATTTTTAGGGACCTTCCAATCTTGGATGGCCACCACCTTTGCGGGATCCACTGCTATCCCTTCTTTGGAAACCACGTGCCCTAAGAATCGTACTTCCTTCCTCCAGAAGTGACACTTAGAAAATTTTGCCTTAAGGTTATGCGCTCGAAGGGTTTCCAACACTTCCCTAAGATGTAGCGAGTGCTCTTCTTTATTCTTAGAAAAGACTAAGATGTCATCCACAAAGACTACCACGAATTTGTTAAGGTATTCCTTAAACACCCTACTCATCAAATCAACAAAATATGCAGGGGCGTTTGTCAAACCAAAGGGCATCACTAGCCATTCATAGAATCCGTCAGGAGTCCTAAAAGCAGTCTTATCTATACTATCCTCAGCCACTCTCAGTTGATGAAAGCCAGTGGCTAAGTCCAACTGCGAAAACACTGAGGCGCCAACTAACTGATCAAAGAGATCGTCAATCCTCGGCAGTGGGTGTCGGTTCTTTTTAGTAAGCTTGTTTAGTTCTCTATAGTCCATACAAAGTCTAAGAGACCCATCCGCCTTTGTGGCAAAAACTACTGGAGCACCCCACTCCGATATACTACGTCTTATGAACCCCTTCTCAAGTAACTCCTTTACTTGCTTATTGAGTTCCCTCCTTTCACGAGGAGCCATGTGGCGCACTGGCAAAGATACGGGTTTAGCATTATCCACAAGATAAATTCGAAAGTCTATCCCCCGATTTGGAGGTAAGCCCTTCACCTCCTCAAACACATCCGGATATTCCCGGACCACTTCTACCGATCGCAGGTTCTCTACAGACGCGTCAAGCGATTCAAGATAACTTAGCATAACGGAATTTATGGGATTACAAAAGATGTCGAGAGCATTACCAAGGCGAGTCACAAGCCTAACTACTCTCCTTTCACAATCAAGAATGGCCCTATTTCTAGACAACCAATCCATTCCTAAAATTAGCCCATAGCCCGTGAAGCCCAATACATAAGCATCACATCTAAATTCAACGCTAAGTATAGAGATTTTCAAATCCAAACATATCATGGTCAAATGAGCCGAACCCCCAATTGGATTTGAAACGACCAAGGGATCCTCTACTAAACTGGTGTTCAAGTGCAGTGATTCAACTAATGATGCAGAGATAAACGAATGAGATGCGCCAGAATCGAATAAGGTACGGACAGGATGATCAAACAGAAAAACTAAGCTTTCAACAGAAATTGTTCTACCTCTTTCTTGCAGCGGTGGGGCCGCAATAGCCTGAACTTGCCCCCTTGCCTGCCCTGGTGCCATAAGAGCCTGCACCTGTCCTCCCGAGGTAGACCCTGCCCTCTGCCCCTTCTTTGGACAGTCCTTCACTAAATGTCCCGCATCTCCACAATGAAAACAACCAGTCTTCTTTTTCTTTCTACAATCTTTGCTGAGATGGCCAGGCGTCCCACAATTGAAGCATTTCTTCTTCCCTTTGCCATTATTGTTTTTACCACCCTTCTTATTTTGCTGTTGGGGTTTCTTCTGATACCCTTTCTTTTCAACTGCCTTATCCTCATGCATAAGTGCCATTTCTACTAGCTTTTCAAAGGTGGCTCCCATAGGGATGTGGGTCATAGCCAACCCTTGCAACGGTTCATTCAAGCCTCTAACGAACCTCAAAGCTTTCTTCTCTGGCGTGTTCACCAACTCCAAGCCAAACCTTGCTAACTGATTAAATTTATTGACATATTCCTTTACTGATGAGCTCCCTTGCTTTAGTGCCAGGAATTTTTCCATATTTAAGTTCTCCTCTGCCCTTGAAAGAAACTTTGCCTCAAACCTTCGTCTGAAATCCGCCCATGAATCAACTGGACGTTCCCCGTTAGTGACCTCCCACCAAAACGAGGCCTCTCCCTTTATTAACCAAGCAGCTAAACGGACTTTCCTCCCATCTTCCACTTCAAAGATATCCAACAATTCCTCAGTCTCCTTAAGCCAATCTCTGGCCTCCACAAACGTCTCAGTCCCTTGAAAAGTTTTTCCTCCCATAGCCTTGAATTCCTTGCATGTCTTTGCAAAAGTGTCAACACGAGGAGGAGGAGGAGGAGGAGGAATGGGTGCAACTAGGGGTGGAGGAGTATCCGCTGGGCCTGCAGTGGTGGCCCTAGCCTCCAAGTATCTCCTAAACCACCCTGGAATCGTCACGCCTTCTGGGAGATTAAGATCTTCAGCCATGCTGAAACGAAAAAGGAAAGATTCAAAATGGAGAATTCGAAAGATAAAGATAAGGATGTGGCTATTTGGGATTATGTTTTTCATAAAAACTCTCTTTAAATAACATGTTTTTTTTTGAAAGCACTTCTTCCAAAAATACTTTAGAAAAAAAAAATTCTAAAAAATTTTTTTTTATCTGTTCTGGTAACCTTATGCTCTGATACCACGTGTAACACCCCACGTCCATTAATGTCACTCACAAAGGGAATGCATTAACTTCCATGGAGGTTTTAAGTGAATATAGAACAGTAAAATTACAACAAGACAGATATAAAATAGTACTTAGAAATTCAAAAACTTTATTTCATTGTAGCAGAAGTCAAAACATGTTTGATTACATCATAACACCATATTCAATGTCAAGTACAATATCTATCTTGATAAAACAAGTACATAATCCCATTACATGAATAGCCATTAAAAAGAAAGATAACAAGCTGGACTTTACTTCAGCAGTCCAAGCTTTCCAGAAGATAAGCGATCCAACTAGACTCAACTAGAACTTGGCCCAACCTGCGGACCTGAAGGGAGAAAAAGGATGGAAAAGAGGGGGTCAGACATAAAGTCTGGTGAATATGATAATTCTACAATACTATTACCAAAATAACTGGACTAAGGCATAAGCTGGAAAACAAGAAAATGTCTATGAAGAGCAGATTAAGGACATAGACAATCGCTAAAGGCAACGTTATAGGCGCTCCTAAATACTAAAGGATAAACACTATACTGCACCACACCAGTCACCCTAAAGATTCATCCCACTTAGCTTCACTTAGAAACTTTCCCAATGGCTTTACGTACCCCTAGCTGACTACATAGGTGCCGCCTGCCCCTATCTCCACTAGGTGTACCCTACTTCCCATTATTCGATCGGCTCCCTAACTCGTAGATACCCGTGCTGGCCCCACAGTGGGGTGTATCACTACCCTAAAGTGGCAACCTGATACAACGGACATGCACGGCTTATACCTACACGATGCAACAACGTCTTACCTACCAGCCCGGGTCCACACACGCATATGAAACCCGTTGGACTTGCGTTGCCACCGCTCCCTGTTTTGGCCTCTTATAGTCAAACCCAGTATGCGTGTCCCGTCCTCGACTTGGGTCGAGCCCACAAAGATACGTTTTGGGATACTGGTTGAAATGGGCCCCCACTATTTACCACAAGCATTCCACCTAAGCTTGTCCCCATTAGTCCATCCCACTTAACCCACTTAGTCATGTTCATTTACATGTGTGTTTGGTTAAGTCTAATCGTATTTCAAATGCCTCTAAAGGCAACCACCAGATTCCTCATGCCACCCAAGGCACCTACTTAACCCCCATGTCCCACCTTACATGATTATCTGGTTAAGTATTTCTTAGTTCATTAAGGCCATAACCTCATAAAGACCTCTCACATTAGACTGGCATTTATGGCAGCTGGATTTGTCGGGCGGGTCCGGGCAGTCTTACACCATAAAAGAGTCTAACCTCGTGTCTTTACAACTGTTATGCTTTAGTTTGGGCCTAGGACCTCTCACATTGGGCCGACATTTGTGACTACTGGATTTGCCGGGCGGGTCCGGGCAGGTTTACATCACAAACGGGTCCAACCTCGTGTCCTAAGCATTGATTATTAATAATAATCCACTTTCCCCCAATTTTAATAATTCCCTACTTGAATTATTAATTACTTCCAATTTTTAACAATGTCCATAATTGACTCAATTATGGACATTCATTCATGGTATGCAACATCTTACAAAATTGCACCCAATTTATTAATTCCTAATATTACCCCTACCCCACGTTTGAACGTTTATTCGCAAAATATATGTTAGACTCGAATAGCCTAACTCATAGCATAAAAGAGATTATCATAATAACAACATGTATATGTGACCAAATGAATCATAATAAGGGGTGAAACTTGCATATGTCCAACTTGCATAGATTATACATGTCCTGGACCTAAAGGTGTCAACTTGTTCAAAATTCACCTAATATAATCTCAATCAATTTTCATAAACTTACATATGAACATGTGTGAATCAACATCATCTAATTTTTTAACAACATGGTTTTATATGGGTACACCTAACTCAATAGGCAAATTCCCATAATCAAGTTTTATTTAATTATAGTTTCAAGTTTATGGGTACACCTAACCTAATAGGCAAATTCCCATAAACAAGATCCATTTAAATTAAGAAAAAAAAAACATAACTTTAAGCATGATCCAACAACATCATGATTTTTCAACATAATATAGCATGATTTATAACATGGCATAGTATGATAGTATAACATAGCTTGACATGATTCTCAGCATAGCACGACATAGCATAAGAGAATTTACAACATAGCATGACATAGCATATATAATTTACATCATACGACAACATAATAACATTATAAGAGATCCACAATATATAGAATTTACAATTACAAATCACATCACTTTCTTGTGATCCATTCATAACTGAGTCAAATTAGTTTGTAATAGTCTTGTGAGAATCATCATACTCACCAACAAAAGAAAAGAATTAGAGAAAGAGAGATCTTTTGATTTGATTTGTGTAGATTTAGTTGTAGATGATTAGGCTTCCTCTTCTTAGTTTGTGACGGCTATGCTGAACTCCATGGCAGCAGCATGACGGTAGCTTCTCTAATTTTACAAGTGATTTAGGTCTAGGGTCTACCCACTTATTTATAGATTTTAGAATTCATTTAGGCCATTAGATTTAACCTAGAAATAACCGCAGCCGTTCAGACAAGATGGGGTTTATCTTGTTGACTCAGCAATGAGTCAGAAGTGACTCAGCAAACACTCAGCATATTAATAAACTTCTATTCATGTCATAAATATATATATATTTTCTACAATGTACATATTAGATACATCCCCCTTTACTTATTATTGTTTTTATATACATATTAGATACATCCCCTCTCTTACACACTTATTAATATTTTTATATTCATATTAGATACATCCCCTCTCTTACACACTTTATTAATATTTTTATATTCATATTAGATACATCCCCTCTCTTACACACTTATTAATATTTTTATATTCATATTAGATACATCCCCTCTCTTACATACTTATTAATATTTTTATATTCATAATAGATACATCCCCTCTCTTACATACTTATTAATTTTTTTAGCAACTTTAGTGTTAATAGAAAATTCGGGGTGTTACAAGCTTCGTATTGACGATACGGTCCTAACAAAACTAGTTTCGTCGAATTCTGAGACTGTTTGAAAAATGGCCATTTTCCAGTCGATTAAAATCAACTGAAACTGGTCAAACGCGTTTTCCTTTGCCACGCTCACACATTGATTCGAAAAATTATGAAATTTGGAATCTAGCAATAATTTAACACAGCGGATCCAACAAAAGTGGTTTCGTCAAAATCCGAGGTCGTTTGCAAAATTCCCATTTTTAAGGGCCCGAATTCCATAGCGACTATTCAGAATTTTCAACTGGACATATCTTTTGATTCCCGCTATGAAATTTCGATTTTTCGGATTCGTTGGAAAGATATCATCAATTAGATCCTAATGTTTTTGGTTTCATTAAAATCCGGATTGTTTTGCACCCGGTACATCCAATTGAAGTTTGAAATCGAATTATCGAACTACCCGCCATCTTCAATTCTATTTATAATTATATATAAATATTTATATTCTAACGACGACGTATATAATATTTACGTTCTAATTATATTCAAAATAAATTTCTCATCGTTTTTATTTAAAATAATTTATTTTAAATAATCAAAATTCGCTAAAATTGCCAAAATAAAATTTTTAAACTGGCCCAGATTCTCGGGTTGTTACAATCTCCCCCACTTAAAACTTTTCATCCCCGAAAAGGAACAAAGTCGAAAGTGGTTTGATTAATCAACTCTACGTTCGATCTGGCTTCCATTCTCCAACTTTTCAGTTTCTGAGAATTTTCTAAATTTCAAAAATTTGGCTAACACCCTAAATTTTCGAAAAATTTCGCCATAACCTCCCCTGCACCGGGAGCCACGGGAAAATCCCGAAATTGACATATAGGCCTTCTGATCTCAAAAAGAAAAAGAAAAAGCCAAGCGGCTAGCCAATAGGCTCATAAAATCATCATCACCCAAACAAAACAGTAAATTATGTAGTAAACATGTACCTATTTGTCGGGCAAACAAATTTTATTCTCTGCTCTAGCCTCCTTGCTATGACCTGTTCAATGTAAGTATATGTATATGCAAGCAAATGTGACCAATTTCAATAATATTCACTATTTGATTCAATTAGGCATAATGGTTCAAAATTACCAAACAATTAAACAAACAACACAAACATCAATTAGTGAATTAGAGTTTCAAATTCATAATTTTGATACATATACAAAAATCATGTTTTTGATGCCAAATCACAACAATAGGCCCTATCTAATTTTGGTTCTCACACCAGTCAATAGGAAATATATAGAAATCTCACTTTCGTCGCTCGAATATAAACACTGATGATGAGGCCTCATCATCAGAATCATCTCCGGGCGACTAGAGTGTGATTCTATATCTATCCAATATATTAAAATTTCGAACACACGTTTGCAAGACGTATATGCGAAATCTCTATATACTGGACTGTCCTAATCAATACAAATAAATAATCAAATACGAATAATTGATTTAAATTTTCAAAACAAAATTTGTTTTCATTTAAAAAAAAAAACTCTTCACACTCGTTCTCGGATACTACTGATCCCATCTCTAACGAGTCATTCCCATTGGATATTACTAATCCAATATCTGACGAATTCTTTCGTATGGTTCTAATGTGTCCTGTTCTCGGAGCTTTGTAAACCAAAGCTCTGATACCACGCTGAAACGACCCGAACTCCTCCGATCTCCGAAGAGAAGAGAAAGAACGAATTGTTTTGAGAACACGACAAAATAGAACGCAGACGGAAGAACATTTCACTGTATATCACCACAATGCATCAGATTACAAGAATATACAGAGTATAAATGAATATTACACAGAAATATCAGAGATTTAAATTACATTTAAATACATAGCAGCGGAAAATAATACAATACACAACTGAAGGAGATATACGGATACAAAGCTTTCCGGATATCGTTCCAGCTGTAAACCAGGATCCTGTGAATATAAATCTGCAAAACCAAAACTACTAGCTGCCCGTGTCAAAATAAGGGCACCCAGAGTTTAGGTTAAAACAATAAACTCCAGGTCAGTCATGTGACTGGTGTGAGAACTAAAACAGTTAATCTTTATTTTTAAAGTTTGGTAAATCAAGGGACCACGCCGTATAACACGGAACGGGTTTCCTCCCAAGAATACCAGTGCATAAAACAAACAGCGCAATGCTAAATAAAGAAAAATGAAGCTGTTATAAGACCCAGGTCCTATCACACAATGCAACGCAAGCCGGGGGATAGGGTTTTCCCTTATAACAGCCAAAGAATGCTTGATACGTTTAAACCAAATCATTTGATACTATAATAAGTGCATAGTGTATAAGACAACTTCAAATCATAAGTATCAATCATAGGCGGCATGGGTACCATATATCATGTCGCCATACTAGTTCTACAAATAAAACCGCAAAATCACGTATTTGGAAATTTGATTTCCATTTATGAACCGAGGCTAGGGATTGTCCTCTTCCGATTCGAGACAATCTAGCCCATGTCTCAGGACCCAGACTCAGGTGGGCCTTGGATCGTCAGGTCCGTTCCACCGATGTGGATTATTATGCCTGAACAATACGTCTCTCCGCCCTTTGGGGCGTAAATGAGCCAACGAATGGCTCCATCGGACCCGGATCGTCCGATCTAACCGAGGCGCCTCGCAACAGCAACAACCACACAGGTTAAAAGTATATAAATGTCAGGGCTGGTAGGTCACTGACACCACCCTAGCTAGAAAGAAACGCATGCCCTCCCTGATGTCCTCTCCCGTTTTTGATTCACAACCGGGGTGCGAAACTCGCGAAGTAAACGTTACACAAAGCTACGCCACAAAGGCCATGCTTCGATCATCAACCACAAGACTTTTGCTTTTCAACAGAAGCCTTGATCATTTTCATCTTAGCATGCCACACAGGGAAACCACTCTATGCAACCGATATCAGTCACACAGAATGAAATCCAATGTCAGACACACAGTCCATTTACAAGTTCGTTCTGGGTCTGAACGAAACCGGAGGCACCTAGTACCCCGCATATCCATCGATCTCCAAGTATGTCTGGACGATCACCAACTGTTTCCATCTTCTTGGGTGTACAGCCCAATCAAGATCATCAGTAATCACCCAAACGACGTGAAGACCTCCGGTCTTCGACCATCGTCTTCATCTTCGACTTATCGTCATATCAGTTATTCAGAATGGGATAAACCCGGTCTTTCTGAATAACTCGCGTATATATTATAAAAGTGTTACACAAACACAACATACGCCTCTTCCAATTCATCAGTCACTAACCGTAAATTAATCAAGAGAATAATTCCCCAAATATTAACCCCGAAGGCCGAAACCAACATCAGATCAATATCCAGAAAACCATTCTGCTTAGCTAACCGGCAGTTAGTTTCTAAATTTCACATTCATAGGGAAAGGTTCCCATTAATTTTATCCAAGATAAATCCCTTGAATTTATTCTTTAATCATCTTTTGAATTTCGATTCAACTAGTCGGAATTAACGGACCTTAACGAAGTAATCATTTGTTTTAATTTCCCAATCCCAACCGATTCATCCCATGAAGTAAAACTGGTAATACTTCATATCTAACACCACGGTGTTATCGGTAAATTCAATTACCATTTCACGTCCAAATCTAATTAAAGATTTAACTATCGCCTGGAGCAAAACTGGTGATACTCCATTCTCGATCATTTCAATCTAATTAAAGATTCATTAAAACTCCACTTAGTTTTAAACCCTAACCGGGTTAAAGAATCAGTGTCATTTAAAACACGGTTCACGATAAACCCAAAATCACATTTCCATTAATTATCGGGTTAAAGAACGAGTGTTATTTAAAAACACCATTCACGATAAACCCAAGAATCAATATCAATTCAATTCCAATTAAATATTGTTTAATTGGTACACTTCATTAAATCTAAAATAAAAAGATTTAATCTTTTCTCAACTGGGTTCAAGAACAGTGTTAGTGAAGACACCATTCACGACAAACCCAAATCACATTTGATATTCAATACAAGGCTCTGAATAGAAAATATATCGGCTTATATTCAATATCAAATTCTACGATTAACAAATTCCAACATCGAAATATTCCGAAGACAATTTCGATTCAAATCCATTCCAATGCAATCATTGGAAATTCTGGTTATTTTCAAAACCATTTCAAATTCAATTTATTTATTTTTAAAAAAAATAGAATTATAATTCTAGTTCAAAACTAGTTCATTTCGATAAAAATCTATTTTTATCTTTTCAAATATGGAGTTTTTCATCCCAATCCTTTCTAAATCATTTCTTATGATTTTACACAATTTATTGATATTTTAAATAATTTTATCAAGGACTGTACAGTCGATTTCCATCAACGGCCATCGAACTGCACTTACAGCGACCTTTTTCAAATTTGATTTGGACATAATTCCAAATCCAACTGTTAGATTTCAAATTTCTAATATTCGTTTGAAAGCTCTTTTCGATACGAACCCAACGGTTCCGGTTTTAGGAGAATCCGACGGTCAGATCTCCCGTAATGTCCGTTTGAAATAAATGGTCGAAATTCACGAACTGCCGCGGCGCGGCGCGTTCTATTCAGGCCATTATATTATATATATAATATATATAATATATATTTCATCGATTTCTATTTAAAACAAATTTTATAAATCGTTTTGATTTCGTTTCAAAAACAATTTCAACTTCCATTTCAATTCAAATCCAAAATTGAATCTTTCCTTATAAATTCGTTTTAAAATTCATTTCTATTCAATTCAAATTTCAATTCAATTTGAATTCAATTCAATTCGTTTTCAATTCAATTCGAATTGGTTTTCTATTTGATTCAAATTCGTTATATATTCAATTGAAATCAAATTCGTTTTCTATTCAATTCATTTCGAAATCGTTTTATATTCAATTCATTTCGAAATGAATAAAATCGATATAAATATCGTTCACGTCAAAATGGCGTCAATCTAATCAACACGGCTTAATATATTTGTATTTTCAAACATTCTATTTTCAAATATTCTATTTCAAATATTCTATTTCAAATATTTCGTTTCAAATATTTCGTTCAACACATGACTAATCTCAACGGATGAGTACGGTCAACACATGAACCTTTATTTTATATTAATAAAGATGTAAAATTTATTACTAAAAATATTTCGTTCAACACATGACTAATCTCAACGGATGAGTACAGTCAACACATGAACCTTTATTTTATAATATTCTTTATTTTCTAAATTGGAATGAGGCCCAATCAATCACCATATAATGTTAATTATATGGATTTTCATACATCACACGTATACAATAGCATTGAAAAATAATCACCCGTCAGCCAAAGTGCACTACACTGTATAAGCATCAAATATAGATATCTAACGCTTATAACAGCCTGTCAATCAATCGATCGACATATTTAATCTATCAGGATTAGTGAACTTCAAATTTCATCCCAACACCCGTGTGGGGTTTCAAATCAACAAACACAGATTTTTATTTGTGCAGTTGGGCGATGTGTAAAATTTATCGACCCAATCAATGTCCTTCAAATAGGTGTACATAAACAAACCGTCCGGTTTGTAAATGAATATTTATTTATTCACATTCACGTTAAAAATTATATTTTTAACGATCAAACTATTTTATTCAACCTATGAATTTTCTATTCGATTCATTTATTAAATAAAATGTTATCTTTATTTTTCTAACTTATTTTTAGAAAATTTCGGCGGCATAACTGCACGATACTAGAAACGGGACAAGGCCTAGCCTTATCCCCGGTCTAGTGAAGGCCCACGCCATTCACACATCAATCAAATCAATTTCATTTCACCAAACAATTCAATTCAAACCAAATAATCTAACCAACTACACAACCAAACAATTAAACAAACAAGCCATCCATGGTCTGTGGATGACGGGTGTCGGGTGCTACTAAACACCGTCTGCATCCTAGTATATATATATATAGCTAGAGAAAGAAATTGAAGAGTGAGAAGTTCTCACCGATAGTTATCCAATACCACGATTCTTCATTTATAGAAATCTTCGTCGTTCTGCCTCTTTTCACTTTCTTTGCCCGTATTATCTACATATGTAAAAATCACATTTTTACTTCGCTATTCAATATATAAAAATTGAATTTTTACTATGCTATCCAATATATAAAAATCACATTTTTACTTTGCTATTCAATATATAAAAATCGAATTTTTACTTTGCTATTCAATATATAAAAATCACATTTTTACTTCGTTATTCAATATATAAAAATCGAATTTTTACTACGATGTTCAATATATAAAAATCACATTTTTACTATGCTATTAGTATAAAAATTATATTTTTAACCTTATGATTATATAAAATTTATATTTTTATCTTCCTACTCGAATAAAATTATATTTTTCTCGCTACTCATCTAAAAATCACATTCTTTGCAACATCACTACACGTATAAAAATATCACATTTTTATTTCTCCTCATATAAAAACCATATTTTTCTAAGCTAACAAAAATCGGTTTTCTTTGTATAAATTAAAAGTTAGAATTGAAAAAAAACTTACTGCGTTTTTTCTTTTTGAGTGATCGGAGACATGGTGGCTCGAATGGAGGAGGGAGGAGCTCGCTATTGGAGGTGGTGGCGGGTAGCAAAGGGCCGGCGGATGTCGATCTGGGCGCTGGCGAAAGGGGGATAGCTAGGGCGTTGGGTCTTGGAAAGGGCGGCTTCCAATAGAGGAGGAGAGAGGGAAGCAAGAGAGGGGGGGAGGGTCGACGGAGGGGCGCTGGCCAGGGGAAGAACGGCGGTGGGTGGGGAGTGGTCGACGGTGGCTGACGCGATGGGAGGGGCGCGATTCGCTCCAGCGTTCCTCTTCCTTTTTTTTTACTGGTCAACTGAGGGAAGGGGGAAGGGAAATAAAGGCTTATATAATATATAATTATTTTATTATTCTATTATTCAAAAAGTAACTTTTCCTTTCGAACTCAGAATCAAACCCACCGACTGTCGTCCCTAGCGTATTACCCCCATTCCGAACACAATGGGATATGTATCGTAGGCTGGTTCGATCATTTCGATCAGTTTCCGTCAAAAATAAAGTATAAATCAGTATATATTTAATTTTAACGCACGTTTCAAATTACCGGGGTCACATACTAACTAGAAAAGTTCCAGAAAAATATTTTCTAGCTTCGTATTGACGATACGGTCCTAACAAAACTAGTTTCGTCGAATTCTGAGACTGTTTGAAAAATGGCCATTTTCCAGTCGATTAAAATCAACTGAAACTGGTCAAACGCGTTTTCCTTTG
This sequence comes from Allium sativum, assembly GCA_030737875.1. Classification (NCBI taxonomy): domain Eukaryota; kingdom Viridiplantae; phylum Streptophyta; class Magnoliopsida; order Asparagales; family Amaryllidaceae; genus Allium; species Allium sativum. Next base: position 341,222,653 of record CM060912.1, read on the forward strand.
CCACTCTCACACATTGATTCAAAAAATTATGAAATTTGGAATCTAGCAATAATTTAACACTGCGGATCCAACAAAAGTGGTTTCGTCAAAATCCGAGGTCGTTTGCAAAATTCCCATTTTTAAGGGCCCGAATTCCATAGCGACTATTCAGAATTTTCAATTGGACATATCTTTTGATTCCCGCTATAAAATTTCAATTTTTCGGATTCGTTGGAAAGATATCATCAATTAGATCCTAATGTTTTTGGTTTCATTAAAATCTGGATTGTTTTGCACCCGGTACATCCAATTGAAGTTTGAAATCGAATTATCGAACTACCGCGCCATCTTCAATTCTATTTATAATTATATATAAATATTTATATTCTAACGACGACGTATATAATATATACGTTCTAATTATATTCGAAATAAATTTCTCGTCGTTTTTATTTAAAATAATTCATTTTAAATAATCAAAATTCGCTAAAATTGCCAAAATAAAAATTTTAAACTGGCCCAGATTTTCGGGTTGTTACAGGGATGTATGGTCATCTTAGAGCGATGTGAATCTTCAAAAATTGGCTTTTTCAAACTCTCGTCTTGTGGTACGCAAAGTCTTCCATCTCTACATAGTCAACCTCTCTCATCGATAGCATATCTATTCAGATGACTCGAGGACTCCCCTCCTATAAGCTTGCCTACTATCTCAACCAATTGTGGGTCGTTTCGCTGTGCCTCTCCAACTCGACCCAAAAGTGTAGGTTGCACCTCTAACGATGCCAATAATCCGGGTACATAATTGACAGTGGGTCTGAAGTCAAAGGAAGATATATACTCCAAACTCTGTCGCTCTACGAACAAAGGACTTAAAGTTAACTTCTTTGTACTTAAGGCGTCAGCTACAACATTACCCTTGCCAGGGGTATATGTGATCTCAAAATCGTAGGATGCCAAAAACTCTATCCATCTTTGTTGCCTCAAGTTTAGATCCTTCTGAGAGAATAAATACTTTAGCGACTTATGGTCTGTATACAATTCAAACCTTTCGCCAAGCAAATAATGACGCCGCGACTTAAGCGCAAAAACTATGGCCGCCAACTCCAAGTCGTGGGTAGGGTAATTTTTCTCGTGGGTTTTCAACAGTCTTCCACCATAGCGTATAACCCTTCCCTCTTGCATTAAAACTGCGCCAAGCCCTGTCCCGCAAGTATCGGTATATACAGTGAATGTCTTACTCCCGTCTAGCAAAAATAAAACTGGAGCGGTCGTCAAAGCTCTCTTCAGACGTTGGAAAGCATCGTCACAGTCAACGTCCCATGTAAAAGTCAAATTCTTCTTCATTAATCGAGTGAGAGGGGCTGATATCTTTGTGATGTCCTTAATGAACTTCCTATAATAGCCAGCCAGCCCTAAAAAGCTTCTTACTTTGGTTGTGTTCTTAGGCGTTTTCCAATCTTGGATTGCCACTACCTTGGCGAGATCCACAGCTATCCCTTCCTTAGAGACCAAATGTCCTAAGAACCTCACTTCTTTTCTCCAAAAATGACACTTGGAGAACTTAGCTTTTAGCTGATGTGCTCGTTGGGTCTCTAAGACTTCCCTAAGATGTAGGGCATGCTCTTCTTCATTTTTAGAGAAAACCAGAATATCGTCTACATGGACTACCACAAACTTGTTTAGAAACTCCCTAAACACGCTACTCATTAAGTCAACAAAGTATGCTGGTGCATTCGTCAAACCAAAAGGCATGACGAGCCACTCGAAGAAACCGTCAGGATTTCTAAATGCAGTCTTATCGATGCTATCTTTAGCCACCCTTAGCTGATGAAACCCAGTAGCCAAATCCAGTTGCGAGAAAACCGAAGCTCCCACCAACTGATCAAACAAATCGTTTATCCTCGATAACGGGAGTCTGTTCTTCTTTGTTAGCTTATTCATCTCTCTATAGTCCACGCACAATCTAAGTGAACCATCAGCTTTTGTAGCAAAAACGACTAGAGCACCCCACTCCGAAATACTTCTTCTTATGAACCCCTTCTCAAGCAATTCTTTCACTTGATTACTGAGTTCTCTTCTCTCTCTTGGAGCCATGTGGCGCACTGGTAATGCAACTGGCTTTGCATTATCTACTAAGTATATTCGAAAGTCTATCTCACGCCTCGAGGGTAAACCTCGAACTTCAACGAAGACATCCGAGTATTCACGGACCACTCTAATAGACTGTAAATTCTCAACAGACGCGTCAAGCAATTCTAGATAACTTAGCATAACAGAATTCATGGGATTACAAGAGATTTTGAGAGTGTTGCCCAAACGAGTCATAAGCCTAACCTCTCTCTTTTCACAATCTAGGACGGCTCTATTACTGGATAGCCAATCCATGCCCAAAATTAAACCATAGCCCGTGAAGCACAAAACATAAGCATCACATCTAAACCTAACACTAAGTATAGAAATTTCCAAATCCAAACAAATCATCGACAAATAGGCTGAGCCCCCAATTGGATTTGAAACAACTAAGGGATCCTCTAGTATACTGGTGTTTAGGTGTAGTGTCTCAACTAAAGCAGTGGATATAAAAGAGTGCGATGCGCCAGAATCAAAGAGTGTGCGAACAGGATGATCGAAAATAAACTAAACTTTCAACGGAAATTGCTCTACCTCGTTCTTGCAGCGGTGGGACCACGAGAGCCTGGACCTGCTCCTTTCCTGCCCTGGTGCCATGAGAGCTTGAATCTGCCTTCCAGAGGTAGGCCCTGCCCTCTTCCCTTTCTTTGGGCAGTCCTTAATCAGATGTCCTGCCTCGCCACAGTGGAAACAACCAGTCTTCTTCTTCTTCCTACGGTCTTTGCTTAGATGGCCTGGTGTCCCACAGTTAAAGCATCTTTTCTTTCCCTTACCATTGTTGTCTTTACCGCCTTTCTTGTTCTGCTGTTGTGGTTTCTTTTGATCCCCTTTCTTCTCAGGTGCCTTATTAGCATTGGCGCCTTTCTCCTCTTCATGCATAACCGCCATGTCAACTAGTCTCTCAAATGTGGCCCCCATGGGGATGTGGGTCATAACTAACCCATGTAGCGGCTTGTTCAAACCCTTAACATATCTCAGGGCCTTATTTTCGGGTGTATTCACCAAGTCCAAGCCAAATCTCGCCAACTGATTGAACTTTTTGACGTACTATTTCATCGATAGATTCCCCTGCCTCAATGCCAAAAAACTTTCCTTGTATAGATTCTCTTCAGCCCGCGAGAGAAACTTTGCTTCAAACCTATGCCTAAAATTCGACCATGTATCAACTGGACGCTCGCCATTAGTGACCTCCCACCAAAACAAGGCCTCATCCTTCATTAACCAGGCAGCTAACTAGACCTTTCTTCCATCTTCTACCTCAAAGATTCCAAACAATTCTTCCACCCCCTTTAGCCAATTTCGAGCTTCAACAAACGTTTCCGACCCGTGAAAAGGTTTCTCGCCCATTGCCTGAAAGTCCTTGCATATCTTTGCGAAAATGTCAACACGGGGAGGAGGAGGAGGAGCATTTGCGGGGCCTGCGACATGGGCCCTAGCTTCCAGATACCTTCTAAACCATTCTGGTATCGGTATCCGCTCGGGTATCTCGGGAATTCCTGACATGCTGAAAAGAAAATGAAGAGATTCAAACAAAGAATTCGAAAGAAAGATGTATGGCTCTTAGGGTTATGTTTTTTTAAATTAAACTTTTCTCTTGAAAATACTTTCCTTAAAACGTATTTTTGAGAGTATTTCTTTATAAAATGCTTTTGAAAAATAGTTTTTCAAAATATCTTATCTGTTCTGGTAACCTTCGGCTCTGATACCACGTGTGACACCCCACGTCCATTAATGTCACTCACAAAGGGAATGCATTAACTTCTATGGAGAGTTTTAAGTGTGTATAGAACAGAAACTTAACAACAAGACAAATATAAAACAGTACTTAGAAATTTAAAACTTCATTCATTGCAGCGGTAAACAAATAAGTTTGATTACATCATCAAAACCCAAAGACTAGAGTCATGTACATAATATCCATCTTGACTAAATCAGAGTACATAAAATGAAAGACATAACCCCAACATAAAATAGCCATAAGTAAGATAGGCTGAACTTTTAATTCAGTGATCCAAGCAACTTCCAAAGAAAGAGATAAAGTTGTCCAAATCAAGCTCCGCTAGTACTAGTCCCACCCTGAGCACCTGGGGGGGAGGATGAAAAGAGGTGGAAACAAAGGGGGTCAGACATAAAGTCTGGCGAGTGCAATAACTTTAACAATATAATCATTAAGTAACTAGGACAAGGCATAAGATGGAAAATAAGGAAATGACTGTGAACAAATGGGTATGACAAAGAAAACAAAGGAAATCGGATGAACAAAGATAACGTTAAAGGCATACCAAATCACTATAGGATAACTACTACACTGCACCACACCAAACACCCTAAAGGTTGATCCCGCCTACAGAACTTAATAATGATAATGGTAGTTTCGTGTACCCCTAGTTGCCTTCATAGGTGTCGTCTGCCCCTACCTCCACTAGGTGTAACCCACTACCCCCATTCGATCAGCTCCCTAACTCGTAGATACCCGTGCTGGCCCCACAGTGGGGTGTATCACTCCCCAAAGTGGCGAACCGATACCACCCAGATGCACGGCTAATATCTACACGATGCAACAATGTCTTACCTACCAGCCTGGGCCCACACACGCATATGACCCCGTTGGACTTTCGTCGCCACCGCTAACCCGTTTTGACCTCTTACAATCAAACTCAGTACGCGTGTCCCGTCCTCGACTTGGGTCGAGCCCACAAAGAGACTTAACGGGTTACTGGTTTGAAAAGGGCCCCCATGCATGACACAAGCTTTCCACCAATGCTTGGTCCCCTCCAAGGTTTTTCCTACTTAACCCCATTCTTATTCATGCCTTCTTACATGTTTCAATCTTGGTTAAGTGCATATACTCATATTTCACATGCCACCCAAGGCACCCACTTAATTTCCCATGCCACCCAAGGAACCCACTTAACCTGTAACACCCCACCTCCGCCAGGGTAACTCTTGCAAGTACACTGGCTTTGGAGGGGCGTTAAACAAGGTAAACTTGCATGCAGATATCACAAGACAGAATATATAAATAAAACAGAGTAGTAAAGCAGCGGATAAAACTAGCATTTCAAAACCATAGTTAAGTTACAACAAAGTACTTGATCATTATTTTCCAACAAACAAAGTCTAGCATAAACTTAAAAACTGAAATACATAAAGTACTATCCCCAAAGCGAAGTGATAAACCATAGCTAGCTCAATGTCCAAAACCGTACATGAGCAAATCCAGTAAGCAAGCTATAAAGATCCAAGCTAAGCTCCAATGTTCCCACCCTGAGAACCTGAGGGGGGGGGGAACGGAAGAAAAGAGGCGAAAGAAAACAGGTCAGTCAAAAAGACTGGTAAGCCCTAACTACTATCTGTCCATGAACTAGTAAAGTTAACTGGCATGAGAAGCTGTGATGAACATAAGGATAACAACATACTAGCATGATGATTAACTAACAAGATAGATAAAGGTGTCATCGCATAATCAAGGTTAAGTTTTGCACCACGGGTGTAATAGCATTCTAAGATGTCAAGTAAAAACAAGAATTGATCCCTTGGCCCAAGCTTGGCCCAACATCATGAGATGGCCTAAATCAAGGTCCAACTACTCGGTCTAGTCGATCGGCTCCCTATAAGCCTAACTCGTCAAGTGTCGGTGTCATACGGCTTAATCATGTAATGTAGTTGACTGTGCAGGGTCCACCCTAGGGTGTATCTGGCCCTACGGTGTAACCCTCAGACACAATTCCAGGATGCACAGTCTAAACCTACCGGTGCCCGTGTTCAACTCTGGACTTAATGTGCACGACCATGGTCCGCCTGAATAACCGGGGCATCATTCAGCCGTCTCTTTTGATCTCTTACAATCAGCCCAGTAATCGTGCCCCACCCTAGCCTAGTCCTAGGGTCTTATGATACTATCTAGAGGGTTACTGCTGAAAAGGACCACGCAACTAGGGTTTCTTAACGGGTTAAATGTGGTTAACCCGATCCAAACGTGGATTAAATTGGTTAAGCGTACCCAAGGTTCCTGACTTAACCCCGATTAACCCATCAAGCCCAAATTGGTTAAGTATTAAGTGGATCATGACTTAACCCTAATCAGGAGGCATTAATTAACTTAATGCGCTTTAACCTCTCACATTAGACTTTGTTGTGGTTACTAGTTAAGCCGGGCGGGTCCGGGTAGCTTTACACCACAACTAGGTCTAACCTCGGGTTCGAGCACAACATGACCAACTTCTCACATTGGGTCCTATTGTTTGTAGCCACTAGTTAAGCCGGGCGGGTCCGGGTAGATTTATGCTACAAACTCAACCCAACCTCGAGTTGGCCACACTCATATTTTCTAAGTGTCATGTCCATTATGTTTCCAAAACATAATTACAAGTTAACATATCACGTCATGTTATAAAAACAATGTTTATGTCATAATGTTACCCAACCCCAACGTAATCCCATCGTTTACATAATCGCAACAACGCATAAAGGATAAAATAGGGAACTTGGCACAATCATGACAAAAAGGTGTTGAAGCCACAAGTTTAACATGGTGGCATATGAAATGTACATATGTTCATATACTTGCATATTGCCTTCAAAAGCATGCATAAAACCAAACTTAGCATATAAGTGATACATGGTGATGAATGACATGTAGAAGTGGCTAGAAGTTCGCATTTAGCCTCACATGCAAGTTATCATAAGGGGTATGATAACTTCCATGTTGCCAAAATGCAACCTTCAACATAAAGCTTGGAGCTTTAAGCTCACAACTTCAAGTTTAACTTGCATAACATGATAACATGTGTATAATGATCAACCCAAACTTGCATAACATAGCAACATGTGTCATACATAATGATTAAACCAACTTGCATAATGATCAACCAAACTTGCATATCATAATGATCAACCGAACTTGCATATCATAATGATCAACCAAACTTGCATATCATAATGATCAACCCCAAACTTGCATCATTCATTTAACTTTAGAGTTCAAAAAAAGAAAGTAGAAAAGGGCTTACAATGCTATGAAGACACAAATAAATATTTATAAAGATTGAGACGAAGCCCTTATGCAATCACCCAAATATGCAAGCTCCAAATAAAAAACCCTTGAGCCAAATCAATAAAAACCCTTGCTTTGAAATAAAAATGTTGCAACTTGACTTGAATGCAAACTATGAACACTCATACAAGCTTGGAAACACTTGTATGAACTCAAAATCTCTCATATAAATAAACTTAGGAATTTTAGCATGAGAGTGGAGGCCATGAGAGGAACAAATTTGGCATAGTTTAGTTGTAGGATTGAATAATGGTGATTTAGGCTAGGCTTAGGGGTCCTTTTATAGAAGATTAGGATAGTATTAGCCATAGGATTAACCCTAGATTCAATCAGAGCCTTCAAATCCCGTCACTAGCCAACAAAACAGGTCAAAACAGCCAAAATGGTGCACCAGGTTGCTTGGGTCCGACCAGGCAGGTCGACCCTGGGGTCGACTCCCCAGTCGACCTGCCCCCCCCCCCCCCCCTCCCAGGTCGACTCCCAGGTCGACCCCCAGGTCGACCTGGTCTGGGCGGGATTTTTCCCGGCTACTCCGATTTTCTGAAATTTGAATCTGTTTTGAATTTTGAATTTTTCGTGAAACTTCGCGAGGTCATATCTTCGTCATACGGACTCCGATTTTCGAAAACTCGGACTCTATTTCGCGTATTTTTCCGAGACGAATGCAATGGCACAGCCCGTTTCCCTTGATTTCGATTTTACAGTTTAATTCTGCCTTGATCTATGTTATAATATGTTATTCAAAAATACGGGTTGTTACATTCTCCCCTCCTTAAAGGATTTCGTCCCCGAAATCTCCAAGTTAGGAAGAACGTATCCTACCATCCATCATCCATCTACTCAAAACATCATCCACGTGCAGTCATTGTCCTTAAAGGATTCTAAATGGTGTATGATCATATGCAAAGGTGTGTGTATATGTACTTATCTAATGCAAAAATCAGGCGGTTACTGATACAGTAAACCTCCTTAATGCAAAGCATGTTAGTGAAGTGAGTCCATATGTATGCAAATTCCTAACATAATTTATAATCTCTACATGAGTGCACATAACATTCATTCATATGCAACATCCACGTGATAGCATAACAAGTTTCATCCATGAATAAGTATAAGCACTCATGCATATGCAACATGAAAGTGTGTGAGCCGATCTTAGTGCCTAATGTGTATCATGCATCCACGAGTATCCACGTGCAAACACTTGCAACCACTTGCAACCATCAAGCATAACATGTTTCAAATACATGTTTAATCCAAAGGGTTTCTACCTAAGGTTCTCATGACAAGTTTAACGAGATAATAAGATAAACAGGATAAACACGGATAAAAAGAAAGATATGCTAATTAGGAAAGAGGTCAAGAATGTACCCTCAAAAAGGAATGGATAAAGCCCACGCATATTCTCCTCGGTTTCCCAAGTTGCGTCTTCATCGGCTTCACTCCACTGAACTTTCACTAATTTGACTTCTCGATTCCTTAACTTCTTGATCTCTGTTCCCAAGATGTGAATCGGCGCTCTTCTCAAGGTTGCCTCTTTCTCTACTTCTACGTCTTCAAGAATGCTTGGTTCAACCACCTCAACGGACTCATGCTAGCACTTTCGGAGATGCGAGACATGAAAGACATCATGCACTCCGGCTAGCTTCTCGGGCAATTCCACCTTATAGGCCATCTTTCCAATTCTCTCTATGATAGGGAAGGGTCCTACGAACCTTGGCGCCAGCTTCCCAACTGCTCCAAAACTTACCACATTACGCAAAGGAGAAACCTTCACAAAAACCATGTCTCCCACTTCGAATTCCAACTCTTCCCTTCGCTTATCAGCATAGGATTTCTGTCTATCTTGGGCCGCTTTCATCCTTCTTCTCACTAATTCAACTTTCTCGGATGTGTCCTGTATCATATCGGGCCCAAGTATAAGCCTATCTGTTGTCTCCCACCAACAAGATGGTGACCTACACGGCCTCCCATACAAAGCTTCAAATGGTGCCATTCCTATGCTGGCTTGATAGCTATTATTATAAGCAAACTCTACGAGAGGAAGGTGGTCTTCCCAAGTACCACCGAAGTCAAGAACACAGAGCCTCAAGAGATCTTCTAGCACTCTATTCACCCTTTCGGTTTGGCCATCCGTCTGGGGGTGATAGGCTGTACTCATATTCAATCGCGTACCCATCGCTTCTTGCAAACTGTTCCAGAACTGGCTAGTGAAAATTGGGTCACGATCGCTAACTATGCTAGAAGGAACTCCATGCAACCGCACTATCTCTCGGAGATAAATAGATGCTAGCCATGATGCGGTCCTCTTGCTTTTTACTGGGATGAAGTGAGCACTCTTCGTAAGTCTATCAACTATGACCCATATGCTTGTGTTCCCTCTCCTTGACCTAGGCAATCCATCCACAAAATCCATAGAAATACTCTCCCACTTCCATTGCGGGACCTCCAATGGATGTAATAGCCCACCTGGTTTCTTTGATTCGGCTTTCACTTGTTGGCACACCATGCACTTTGAAACATACTCTGCCACATCTTTCTTCATTCTGGCCCAAAAGAAAATGCGCTTCATATCTCTATACATCTTATCTCCTCCGGATGTATAGTCATCTTCGAGTGATGTGCTTCTTCGAGAATTTTATGCACCAAATCTCCTACTTGTGGAACGCATAGCCTTCCATCACGCCTTAACCATCCTTTATCATCAATAGTATACCTAGCAAGGTGACTAGACGTCTCACCATGAATCAACTTGTCCATGACCTCGACTATCTGTGGATCTTCCTTCTGCGAAGCCCCAACTTGATCAAGAAGTGTGGGTCTAAGCTCAAGGGATGCTAATGAACCCGTCATCGACTCAACAGCCATCGTGAAATCAAAGGTTGCCAAAAATTCTAAGTTCTTCATCTCAATGAACAAGTGGCTCAAAGTCAATCTCCTTCTGCTTAGTGTATCCGCCACAACGTTACCCTTACCAGGGGTATAAGCTATCTCGAAGTCATAAGATGCCAAGAATTCCATCCACCTTTGCTACCTTAGATTCAGATCTTTCTGCGAGAAGAGGTATTTGAGTGACTTGTGATCAGTATACAACTCAAACCTTTCGCCTAGAAGATAGTGGCGCCGGGATTTGAGTGCAAAGACGATCGCCGCTAACTCCAAATCATGAGTGGGATAGTTCTTCTCATGAACTTTAAGTTGCCTACCCCCATAACATATCACTCTTCCTTCTTGCATTAGAACAGCACCTAACCCCGTGCCACATGCATCTGTGTACACGGTAAACATCTTACCACTATCGGGTAATGCCAAAACTGGAGCTGAGGTAAGGGCTCTTTTGAGCTTTTGAAAAGCAAGCTCACACTCCAAGTCCCATGCAAAGACTAAGTTCTTCTTCGTCAACTTAGTAAGAGGGGCCGAAATCTTAGCGAAGTCCCTGATGAACTTCCTATAGTAGCCCGCCAGACCGAGAAAGCTTCTTACTTCGGTTGCATTCCTCGGAATCTTCTAGTCTTGAACCACAACCACCTTCGCGGGATCCACCGCTATGCCTTGCTTAGAAACTATATGTCCAAGAAACCGAACTTCCCTTCTCCAGAAATGACATTTGGAGAACTTGGCTTTCAACTGATGCGCTCTAAGCGTATCCATCACTTCCTTGAGATGCCTAGCATGCTCTTCCTCATCCTTTGAGAAGATCAGAATATCATCCACGAAGACGACAACAAACTTGTTAAGGAACTCCCTGAACACCCTACTCATCAAATCTACGAAGTAGGCGGGTGCATTAGTCAAACCGAATGGCATGACAAGCCATTCATAGAATCCATCTGGAGTCCTAAACGCAGTCTTATCAATACTATCCTCAGCCACTCTAAGCTGATGGAATCCAGTGGCTAGATCGAGCTGAGAGAAACCAGAAGCACCTACAAGCTGGTCGAAGAGATCATCAATCCTCGATAACGGGTGCCTATTCTTCTTTGTCAGCTTATTCAACTCTCGATAATCAACACATAGACGAAGCGAACCATCCGCCTTAGTAGCGAATACCACCGGAGCACCCCATTCAGAAATGCTTCGTGTAATAAAATTCTTCTCAAGCAACTCCTTGATCTGCTTACTGAGCTCCCTTCTTTCACGTGGGGCCATGTGCCTAACGGGCAATGATACTGGCTTGGCATTATCAACTAGATAAATGCGGAAATCTATCTCTCGTTTAGGGGGTAACCCCTTAACTTCTTCAAAGACATAAGGATAATCTCGGACCACCCTTACAGATTGCAGATCATCGATGGACGAGTCGAGAGATTCAAGATAACATAACATGACGGAACCTCTAGGGTTACAAGAAATTTCTAGGGAATTACTGAGGCGAGTCATGAGCCTCACCACCCTATGTTCACAATCGAGAATGGCTCCATAACTGGACAACCAATCCATGCCCAAGATCAACCCATATCCCGTGAACCCGAGAACATAAGCATTACACGCGAATTCTACGGTCAAGATAGAAATCTTCAAATCCACACAAATCATAGATAGATGGGCGGAACCCCCAATTGGATTTGAGACACAAACGGGATCCTCAACTAGGCTAGTACTTAGTTGCAAATTTTCAACAATGTCAGAAGAGTTAAAACTATGCGATGCGCCAGAATCAAATAAGGTGCGAACAGGAAAATCAGAAATATAAACAAGACTTTCTACAGAAATACTACCTCGGTCCTGCACTGGAGCAGCATTGAGAGCATGCACTTGCCCTCCAGAAGGTCCTGCACACTGATTCTGTCCTTGCTTCTTGGGGCAATCCTTGCTAAAGTGTCCGGTCTCTCCACAATGAAAGCATTCGCCCGACTTCCTCTTCTTACAGTCTTTAGCTATGTGCCCCACATTCCCACAGTAGTGGCATTTCCTTGGATCCTTTGCCTTGGCCTTGTTGCCCTTGTTGTTCTTGTTGTTTTTGTTGTTCTGATTGCTCTGATTTCCTCCCCACTTGGAGTCTGTCTTCTTGGCTTGAGTCTCATTAGCCTTGACTTCCTTCTTGCCATTCTTATCGTCTCCTTGAAGCAATGCCATGTCTACTAGTCCCTCAAAAGTGGCCCCCATGGGTATATGAGATAGGGCTAAACCTTGCAATGGCTCATTCAACCCTCGTGCAAAGCGTTAAGCCTTCTTCTGGGGAGTATTAACCATGTCCAAACCGAATCGGGCGAGCTTGTTAAACTCATGCAAGTTTAACATGGTGGCATATGAAATGTACATATGTTCATATACTTGCATATTGCATTATTAGGCTTCAAAAGCATGCATAAAACCAAACTTAGCATATAAGTGATACATGGTGATGAATGACATGTAGAAGTGGCTAAAAGTTCGCATTTAGCCTCACATGCAAGTTATCATAAGGGATATGATAACTTCCATGTTGCCAAAATGCAACCTTCAACATAAAACTTGGAGCTTTAAGCTCACAGCTTCAAGTTTAACTTGCATAACATGATAACATGTGTATAATGATCAACCCAAACTTGCATAACATAGCAACATGTGTCATACATAATGATTAAACCAACTTGCATAATGATCAACCAAACTTGCATATCATAATGATCAACCAAACTTGCATATCATAATGATCAACCAAACTTGCATATCATAATGATCAACCCCAAACGTGCATCATTCATTTAACTTTAGAGTTCAAAAAAAGAAAGTAGAAAAGGGCTTACAATGCTATGAAGACACAAGTAAATATTTATAAAGATTGAGACGAAGCCCTTATGCAATCACCCAAATATGCAAGCTCCAAATGAAAAACCCTTGAGCCAAATCAATAAAAACCCTTGCTTTGAAATAGAAATGTTGCAACTTGACTTGAATGCAAACTAAGAACACTCATACAAGCTTGGAAACACTTGTATGAACTCAAAATCTCTCATATGAATAAACATAGGAATTTTAGCATGAGAGTGGAGGCCATGAGAGGAACAAATTTGGCATAGTTTAGTTGTAGGATTGAATAATGGTGATTTAGGCTAGGCTTAGGGGTCCTTTTATAGAAGATTAGGATAGTATTAGCCATAGGATTAACCATAGATTCAATCAGAGCCTTCAAATCCCGTCAATAGCCAACAAAACAGCCAAAATGGTGCACCAGGTTGCCTGGGTCCGACCAGGCAGGTCGACCCCCAGGTCGACCCTGGGGTCGACTCCCCAGTCGACCTGCCCCCCCCCCCCCCCCAGGTCGACCCCTAGGTCGACCTGCTCTGGGCGGGATTTTTCCCGCTTACTCCGATTTTCTGAAATTTGAATCTGTTTTGAATTTTGAATTTTTCGTGAAACTTCGCAAGGTCATATCTTGGTCATACGGACTCTGATTTTCGAAAACTCGGACTCTATTTCATGTATTTTTCCGAGACGAACGCAATGGCATAGCCTGTTTCTTTTGATTCAGATTTTACAGTTTAATTCTGCCTTGATCTATGTTATAACATGTTATTCAAAAATACGGGTTGTTACATAACCCTTTCATGTCTCATCACAAGTTTATCTGGTTAAGTGTTTCTTAATTCATTAAGACAGTAACCTTGTAAAGACCTCCCACAATAGACTGGCATTTGTGGCAGCTGGATTTGCCGGGCGGGTCCGGGCAGTCTTACACCATAAACGAGCCTAACCTCGTGTCTTTACAACTGTTACGCATTTAATTCATGCCTTTGACCTCTCACATTAGACTGGCCTTTATGGCTGCTGGATTTGTCGGGCGGGTCCGGGCAGTCTTACACCACAAAAGAGTCTAACCTCGTGTCTTAGGCAGTTTATTATTACACATCTTCATTTAACCCCAAATTAGATTAATATCCCTATTCAAATTTGAATTCCAAATATACTTATGTCCATAATTGTCTCAATTATGTCCATAAATGCCAATTTTTCCAATTAATGTCTTAAATTAGTTATATGCCTTATTAAGGCCATTTATGCCAATTTCAATATGTGTATATTCAATATTACCCCTATCGTCCCCACGTTGTTCGTTCGTTTATCATGACATATATATATATATATATATATATATATATTAGACTAGCAATTAGTCTAACATATAAAAGGGGAAAAACATCGCAAATTTGAGTAACACACAAAATGGATCTAATCTTGCAAATAAGGATTACAACATAACTTGCATAAACTTGTTATTGTCATGAATCTAAACATAGGCCTAAAGGTGTGAACTTGCATATATATAATATAGTTTTTTTCACCAAAAACTTGCATATATGAATATAGTTTGTCATCCAAAACTTGCATAGGCCATAGTCACAAACTTGCATAAAATTAGGTATGTCACAGATCTAAATCTAAAGCGGTTAAATTACATATATGTGAATCCAATTCCTACCTAAACTTGCATATAGTCACTTATTTGATTCACATGTAACTTGTGTACAATTCATATAGAAACTAGCATATAATCTACACCCAAACTTGCATATAGAATGATGTCAAACATGAATCAAGTTGAACATAGGTGATTGGGCACATACAAAGGAACCTATAACAAAACCTGTCATTATGAACCACTAGCATATATTCACTAAATACCACAATTTCCAATGTTTCACAAACATAGCCATATAACCCAATTTATATCTCAACCCAATTAACTTGTTAATTATCTTATTAAATAAATTGTACTCACAACTCAAAGTAGGTCTTGAGTTCTGGAATCTGAGTTCTGAAATTGATTTAGCTCGCCTTTGGAGTAGACAAATTTGTTGTTGTTGTTATAAATTTGAGTTGAATTGAGTTGATTAGCTTCACTTTCTCTCTAATTGGTGGCGGCTACTCTAGGTTGCAAGGTGATAGCATGACAGCCATGGTTCTAATTTTTATTTGATTTTAGGGTTTGAGTCTACATGTGTTTATATAGATTTTAGGATTAATTTAGGCCATCCGATCAACCTAGAATGAATCAAGACCATTCATACCAGATCAGAACTATCCAGAAACCCTAGTGACTCAGCAGCAGGTCATAAAATCGTCATCTTTTAGATCTGCTCGGGGGAGGGGGGGTAGGTCGACCACCAGGTCAACCTATAGGGGGGAGGTCGACACTAGGGTCGACCCCCAGGTCGACCTGGGTCCTGGGCGGGAATTTTCCCTCCCAGCCCGCTTCTGACTTATGATTTGAATTGGAATCTGTTTCGAGCTATTTGAATTTATTTTAATTTTCTGAAAACTTCCGACAGCCATAACTTCTTCATATGAAGTCCAATTTACGTAAACTCGGACTCTATCTCAACCAAAATTCTGAGACGAACTCAATGGCGTAACCCATTTCCCTTGATTCTCACATTTAAAATTAATTATTCTTTAATTTGTTAACTTTAATATTTAAATTTATGGGGTTTTACATTCTCTCCTCCTTAAAGGATTTCTCCCCCGAAATCTCCAAGTTAAGGAGAATGCATATCCTAACATCCAATCATCCATCTACTCAACCATCAACCACAGGCATCCATTGTCCTTACAAAGTTTCTAATGCTGTATGAACATATGCAAGAAGTGTGTGTATATGTTCCTTATCTAATGCAAAATCAGGCGGTCTACTTATTCAGTTAACCTCCTTAATGCAAATCATGACAGTGCCATGCGTCCATTATGTATGCGAAAGAATACTATCGATACATATTATTTCTACATGTGTGCACTACCATTCATCAAAATGCAGCATCCATATGATAACACAACTATTATACATCCATTAATCTAAATATGCACACACGTTTATATGCAACATGAAGGTGATTGAGCCGATCTAGTGCCTAAGGTGTGTGTATATGCATCCACGAGAAACCACTAGCAACCACTTGCATCCATCAGACATAACATGTCTCAAATACATGTTTCAACCATAATGTTCTTCCTAACTAGAGATAGAAGATGTCATCGCAAAGATAATACTAAAAGATAGGACAAGTATCAACAAAGTGGTAGAAAAAGGAGAAATTAAAACATACCCTCAAAAAGGAAAGGGTACAACGTATGCATTTTATCTTCCGTCTCCCAAGTTGCGTCTCTTTGATCATCTCCCCATTGCACTTTGACCAACTTGACCTCTTTGTTGCGAAGCTTTTTGACCTTCGATCCGAGAATGCATGTAGTAGCTCGTCTGATTGTGGCATTGCGCTCTACTTCCACTTCTTCGAGCGTGCTCGGCTCTACTACTTCTGTCGTATCGTGTAAACATTTACGCAAATGTGAAACGTGAAACACGTCATGAACTCCGCTGAGCTTCTCTAGTAACTTGACTCTGTACGCCATCTGCCCAATCATCTCTGTAATTGGAAAAGGGTCCTACGAATCTTGGTGCCAACTTCCCTACCGATCCAAAGCGGACTACGTTTCTCAATGGTGACACCTTAATAAAAACCATGTCCCTAACATCGAACTCAAGATCGGTTCGTCTCCTATCAGCATATGACTTCTGTTGGTACTGTGTCGTCTTCATTCGCCGTCGAATCAGGTCTATCTTTTCCGAAGTCTCCCTAATCTTGTCTGGTCCAAGCAAAACCTTATCCGTGGATTCCCACCAACATGTAGGTGATCGGCACGGTCGTCCATAAAGAGCCTCAAAAGGTGCCATGCCAATGCTAGCCTGAAAACTATTATTATAGGCGAACTCTACTAGTGGAAGGTGTTCTTCCCATGTCCCTCCAAAGTCTAGAATGCATAGCCTCAGAAGGTCTTCTGGTATACGATTCACCCTCTCGGTCTAGCCGTCCGTCTGGGGATGATAAGCGATACTTAAGCATAATTGCGTTCAACCACCTCTTGTAAACTCTTCCAAAATTCGCTTGTGAAAATAGGATCTCTATCGCTCACAACGCTGGAAGGTATGCCGTGCAAACGAACTATCTCCCGAAGGTAAACAGATGCTAACCATGCGGCGGTCCTTTTACTTTTGACGGGAATAAAATGGGCACTTTTAGTAAGTCGGTCTACAATTAACCAATTCCCCGTATTACCCTTCCTAGATCTTGGTAACCCATCTAAAAAATCCATGGAAACGCTTTCCCGTTTCCAAAGCGGAATCTTTAAGGGATGGAGCAAACCTCCACGCTTATTTTGCTCTGCCTTGACTTGCTGGCACACTAAGCATCTAGCAACAAACTCGGCCACGTCCTTCTTCATTTCGGCCCAAAAGAAAACTCACTTCATATCCCTATACATCATATCACCACCGGGATGTATGGTCATCTTAGAGCGATGTGAGTCTTCAAGAATTGCCTTCTTCAAACTCTCGTCTTGTGGTACGCAAAGTCTTCCATCTCTACGTAGCCAACCTCTCTCGTCGATAGCATATCTATTCAAATGACTCGAGGACTCTCCTCCTATAAGCATGCCTACTATCTCAACCAATTGTGGGTCGTTTCGCTGTGCCTCTCCAACTCGACCCAAAAGTGTATGTTGCACCTCTAACGATGCCAATAATCCGGGTACATAATTGACAGAGGGTCTAAAGTCAAAGGAAGATATATACTCCAAACTCTGCAGCTCTACAAACAAAGTACTTAAAGTTAACTTCTTTCTACTTAAGGCGTCAGCTACAACGTTACCCTTGCCGGGGGTATATGTGATCTCAAAATCGTAGGATGCCAAAAACTCCATCCATCTCTGTTGCCTCAAGTTTAGGTCCTTTTGAGAGAATAAATACTTTAGCGACTTATGGTCTGTATACAATTCAAACCTTTCGCCAAGCAAATAATGATGCCACGACTTAAGCGCAAAAACTATGGCCGCCAACTCCAAGTCGTGGGTAGGGTAAATTTTCTCGTGGGTTTTCAACTGTCTTCCACCATAGCGTATCACCCTTCCCTCTTGCATTAAAACTGTGCCAAGCCCTGTCCCGCAAGCATCGGTATATACAGTGAATGTCTTACTTCTGTCTGGCAAAACTAAAACAAGAGCGGTCGTCAAAGCTCTCTTCAGACGGTGGAAAGCATCGTCACAGTCAACGTCCCATGTAAAAGTCAATTCTTCTTCGTTAATCGAGTGAGAGGGGCAGATATCTTCGTGAAGTCCTTAGTGAACTTCCTATAACAGCCAGCCAGCCCTAAAAAGCTTCTTACTTTGGTAGAGTTCTTAGGCGTTTTCCAATCTTGGATTGCCACTACCTTGGCGGGATCCACAACTATCCCTTTCTTAAAGACCACGTGTCCTAAGAACCTCACTTCTTTTCTCCAAAAATGACACTTGGAGAACTTAGCTTTTAGTTGATGCGCTCGTAGGGTCTCTAAGACTTCCCTAAGATGTAGGGCATGCTCTTCTTCATTTTTAGAGAAAACCAGAATATCGTCTACAAAGACTACCACAAACTTGTTTAGAAACTCCCTAAACACCCTACTCATTAAGTCAACAAAGTATGCGAGTGCATTCGTCAAACCAAAAGGCATGACGAGCCACTCGAAGAAACCGTCAGGAGTTCTAAATGCAGTCTTATTGATGCTATCTTCAGCCACCCTTAGTTGATGAAACCCTGTAGCCAAATCCAGTTGCGAGAAAACCGAAACTCCCACCAACTGATCGAACAAATCGTCTATCCTCGATAACGGGTGTCTGTTCTTCTTTGTTAGCTTATTCATCTCTCTATAGTCCACGCACAATCTTAGTGAACCGTCAGCTTTTGTAGCAAAAACGACTGGAGCACCCCACTCCGAAATACTTGTTCTTATGAACCCCTTCTTAAGCAATTCTTTCACTTGCTTACTGAGTTCTCTTCTCTCTCTCGGAGCCATATGGCGCACTGGTAATGCAACTGGCTTTGCATTATCTACTAAATATATTCGATAGTCTATCTCACGCCTCGGGGGTAAACCTCGAACTTCATCGAAGACATCCAAGTATACACGGACCACTCTAACAGACTGTAAATTATCAACAGACGCGTCAAGCAATTCTAGATTACTTAGCATAACAGAATTCATGGGATTACAAGAGATTTCAAGAGTGTTGCCCAAACGAGTCATAAGCCTAACCTCTCTCTTTTCACAATCTAGGAAGGCTCCATTACTAGATAGCCAATCCATGCCCAAAATTAACCCATAGCCCATGAAGCCCAAAACATAAGCATCACATCTAAACCCAACGCTAAGTATAGAAATTTCCAAATCCAAACAAATCATCGACAAATGGGCTGAGCCCCCAATTGGATTTGAAACAACAAAGGGATCCTCTACTATACTGGTGTTTAGGTGTAGTGTATCAACTAAAGCAGTGGATATAAAAGAGTGCGATGCGCCAGAATCAAAGAGTGTGCGAACAGGATGATCGAAAATAAACTAAACTTTCAACGGAAATTGCTCTACCTCGTTCTTGCAGCGGTGGGACCACGAGAGCCTGGACCTACCCCCTTGCCTGCCCTGGTTCCATGAGAGCTTGAATCTGCCCTCCAGAGGTAGGCCCTGCCCTCTTCCCTTTCTTTGGGCAGTCCTTAATCAGATGTCCTGCCTCGCCACAGTGGAAACAAACAGTCTACTTCTTCTTCCTACGGTCTTTGCTTAGATGGCCTGGTGTCCCACAGTTAAAGCATCTTTTCTTTCCCTTACCATTGTTGTCTTTACCGCCCTTCTTGTTCTGCTGTTGTGGTTTCTTTTGATCCCCGTTCTTCTCAGGTGCCTTATTAGCATAAGCGCCTTTCTCCTCTTCATGCATAACCGCCACGTCAACTAGACTCTCAAAGGTGGCCCCCACGGGGATGTGGGTCATAGCTAACCATGTAGCGGCTCGTTCAAACCCTTAACAAATCTCAGGGCCTTCTTTTCGGGTATATTCACCAAGTCCAAGCCAAATCTCGCCAACTGATTGAACTTGTTGACGTACTCTTTCACTGATAGATTCCCCTGCCTCAATGCCAAAAACCTTTCCATGTATAGATTCTCTTCAGCCCGCGAGAGAAACATTGCCTCAAACCTATGCCTGAAATCCGGCTATGTATCAACTGGATGCTCGCCATTAGTGACCTCCCACCAAAACGAGGCCTCATCCTTCATTAACCAGGCAGCTAACTAGACCTTTCTTCCATCTTCTACCTCAAAGATTCCAAACAATTCTTCCACCTCCTTTAGCCAATTTCCAGCTTCAACAAACGTTTCCGACCCGTGAAAAGGTTTCCCGCCCATTGCCCGAAAGTCCTTGCATATCTTTGCGAAAGTGTCAACACGGGGAGGAGGAGGAGGTGGAGCATTTTTTGGGCCTACGACATGGGCCCTAGCTTCCAGATACCTTCTAAACCATCCTGGTATCGGTATCCCCTCGGGTATCTCGGGAATTCCAGACACGATGAAAAGAAAATGAAGAGATTCAAACGAAGAATTCGAAAGAAAGATATATGGCTCTTGGGGTTATGTTTTTTTAAAATAAACTTTTCTCTTGAAAATACTTTCCTTAAAACGTATTTTTGAGAGTATTTCTTTATAAAATGCTTTTGAAAAATAGTTTTTCAAAATATCTTATCTGTTTTGGTAACCTTCAGCTCTGATACCACATGTGACACCCCACGTCCATTAATGTCACTCACAAAGGGAATGCATTAACTTCTATGGAGCGTTTTAAGTGTGTATAGAAAATAAACTTAACAACAAGACATATATAAAACAGTACTCAAAATTTTAAAACTTCATTCATTGCAGCGGTAAACAAATAAGTTTGATTACATCATCAAAACCCAAAGACTAGAGTCAAGTACATAATATCCATCTTGACTAAATCAGAGTACATAAAATGAAAGACATAACCCCAACATAAAATAGCCATAAGTAAGATTGGTTGAACTTTTACTTCAGTGATCCAAGCAACTTCCAAAGAAAGAGATTAAGCTGTCCAAATAAAGCTCCAATAGTACAAGTCCCACCCTGAGCACCTGGGGGGAAGGAAGAAAAGAGGTGGAAACAAAGGGGGTCAGACATAAATTCTGGTGAGTGCAATTACTTTAACAATATAATCATTAAGTAACTAGGACAAGGCATAAGATGGAAAATAAGAAAATGACTGTGAACAAATGGGTACGACAAAGCAAACAACGGAAATCGGATGAACAAAGATAACGTTAAAGGCGTACCTAATCACTGTAGGATAACTACTACACTGCACCACACCAAACACCTTAAAGGTTGATCACGCCTACAGAACTTGTCAAGACCCGGAAATTCCCTCTCTTTGAATCGACCATAAACCACACAGGTCTGACCCAAAGGTTGGAAATCTTCGAATACTTTAACTTTGGGAATACAATACATTAGAACAATAACAGCAGACTTTTATTACATTACAATAATGTTACATCAGAGTACAGAATATATCAGAGTACATTGAAATAAAATTACAGCGGAAGATAAATTACAAAAGATTTAATACATTAAATAAAATACAGTAAACAGCGGAAGACTACTAAGCTCTGGACACAGCTTTAGGCTTCGATCCAGGATCCTGCTAAAAGAATAGATATCTGCAAAAAGCTACTCGACTGCCCGTGTGGAAAAGAGGGCACCCGAGTTTGCAAAGTGAAACAAACTACGAGTCAGTCATGGGACTGGTGTGAGAATTCTAAACTAATTTAACTAATAAGACAAATCCAAGGACCACGCCGCTAATGCGGAATGGGTTTTATTCCAATGGATTGCCAGTGCATAATTAAAGTAAATCGTTAAACAACGCAATGCTTTTTGGAAAATGAAACCATTATAAGACCCAAGTCCCATCACACAATGCAACGCACACCAGAGGATAGGGTTTTACCTTATAATGGTCAAAAGATGCTTGATACGTAAAAAACGGAATTGATACTATTAGTTTGTGTGTGTATATATATATATATATATATATATATATATATATATATCTGTGTGTGTGTGTGTTTTAAAACAATTTGAATCATAATGTATCAATCCTAGACGGCATGGTTACCATATAGCATGTCGCCAATGCTAGTTCTATAATCAAAACCGCAAGGTCGTATTGGAGATTTGGATTCCATCATGAGTCGAGGCTAGGGGCAAGCTCCTCTCCGATTCGAGACACTCTAGCAAATGCCTCAGGATCCCCCACAGTGAACCCTTGGATGCGGTAGGGCCGGTCCCCGCCTATGGGCAGTGGATTGGTTATGCCTGAACACACGCTTCCCGGTCCCTTTGGACCTATAGTATGACCACTAACGGCCTATAAAACACGAGGCGCCTCAAAATCCATCATCCACATAAGTAAAATGCCAGCGCTGGTAGGTCCCTGACACCACTCTAGCTAGAAAGAAACGTGTGCACTCCCTACAGTCGTATCCCGTTTTTGACTCATACCAGGGTGTGAGGCTCGCGAAGTCATGCTACACAAAGCTACGCCTAAACAGGCCGTGCTTTGATCATCAACCACAAGGCCTGCTTTTCAACAAAAGCCTTGATCAATGCATCTTAGCATGCCACAATGTCAGTCCATACTATACCATTGATTTCTGCCAATATATAACCTCTAAGCTCATATGTCTCAAAGAAGGGTGTTAACCACCAGGCAGATATATATTAACAAAGATCAACGAATGTAGTATAAAGGACTACAACGTCAGACACACATTCCATTTATAAACTTATGCTCTAGGTCTGAGCGAAAGTCAAATCCGTACAAATCAATACTACGTCTGGATAACTACCATCTTAGCCCTGTCTTGGGAGCAAATCAATCAAGGACCTCAACGCTAGTTACTCATTCGATGTGAAGATCGTCGCTCTTCAATCGCCGTCTTCAACTCTTACATTTAGAACGTCGTATAATCATTTGAAATGAGATTGAACTCGGTCTTCTCAAATGATTCTCGCATATATATATATAATTTGAAAACATTTCATATCGTTATTAATATTTAATAGCGACCTATTTCTATTTTTATTTAAATAAAAATAACTTAAATTAATATAACGACGCTTCGGGTCAATGGGCGACCCTGGCGCTGTTTTCAACCAAATTTGATTTACACTTATCTCGAAAACTAACCGTTGGATTTTGATGAAGTTTATATCGTTGGAAAGATCTTCCCAAAGCGGTCCTAACGGTTCTAGTTTTGGGAAAATCCGATGGTCGGATCTTTCGGTATAACTATTTAAAGTTACGATTGTCGATACGCGAACTGTCGCGCGCGTGTCATTAAGTTTATAATTTATATTTATATATATATATATATATATATATATATATATAAATCATTTGGCGATTTTTATTATAAAAATTTATTCTTTTTATCTCTCTTTAGTTCCTCTTGTTTATTTACACCAAATGTAAATAAATATCCTTTTTATCTAATTTCATTCTTAATACATAAACATGTACTTTTTCTCTCTAACTTATTTTCCTCACGTAAAAATTTACCTTTTCTACTAATTCATTTTTATCACATAAAAATGTACTTTTTCACTAATTCATTTTTATAACATAAAAATGTGAACAAGATTTCATCACTAACTTTGATCATTTTATTCACACAAGGACTGTGAATAAAATGGTTTCAAGGTCTGTTCTTTTCATTTACATAAAAGCTAATTCTCAAGTTTTAAGTTTGTAACCTTTTATTTAAAAAGGAAGTTGTAAATGAAATTCTAAGGTCAATTTTGTTCTCTTTTTTATTTTTTTTATTTTTTACAAAGAAAAATGTAAATATAATCTAATATCAAGTCTTGCTCATTTTCTATTTACAAAGAAAAATGTAAATAATCACTTTTCATGTTTTTGAGTTTTGTACTTATTTATCTAACTCATTTACATAAAAATACATCTTTCTTTGATTTACTTTATAACATAAAAATGTGCTTTTTCTTTTATTCATTTTCATAAAACATAAAAATGAACTTTTTCTTTTATTCATTTTTAAAAAACATAAAAATGAACTTTTTCTTTAATTCATTTTTAAAAATATAAAAATGAACTTTTTCTTTGCATTGGAAAATGCAAGTTTTCTACTACTTTTATTTACTTTAGAAAAATGTAAATTCTCTATCTTCTACTTTCTTTGTATTTGGAAAAGGTAAATTTCTATTTTCCATTTCCTTACATTAGAAAATGTAAATTTCTATTTTTCTTTACATTAGAAATGTAAGTTCTATTTTTCTTTACATTAGAAATGTAAGTTCTATTTTTCTTTACATTAGAAATGTAAGTTCTATTTTTCTTTACATTAGAAATGTAAATTCTACTAAATGTCACATTTTATCTTTTTTTTTTAATACAAAAGTAACGTAAGCAAGATCCTAATATTTACATTTCATGTTTTTAATCTTTTTATTTACAAAAGTAATGTAAATAAATCATTATCTACAAAAGTAAAATAAATCATCATCTTGTGTTCGCTAATCAAATTTGGTACTTTCACTTTTATTTACAAGAAGTGTAAATAAAATATCAACTAACGTTCGCTAATCTAATTAGGTACTTTCACTTTTATTTACAAGAAGTGTAAATAAAATATCAATTAATTGCAAGTTTTGTATTTTTCCTTTATTTCACATATGAATGTGAACAAAATCCTAAAACCAAATTTGTCTCTTTTATTTCATCTACAAATAAATGTAAATAAAACATAGTGTCATGATTACGTTTCTTTTATTTATTTCCAAGGGAATGTAGATAAAATAAATGTCAAGTTTTCTAATATCGTGTTTCTAATATCAATATTTGATTCATTTCAACTATAATAACATGACGATGAAATTTTAATTCGTTTCAACAAACTATACATAACGATGGCAACTTATAATTTGATGTCAAGTTTCATGTCCACACATACATCAACAACATATGGTTTGGTGTAAAATTCTCATGAATCAATGTGAAGGTCTCATCTTTATTTTATTTTGTGAATCAAAATAAAATATTAAAACTCTTTTATGTAAATCAAAAATAAAAGATACTAACTTTATTTTCATTATGTAAATCAAAATTTAAAGATTTAATTTCCATTTTATTTCGTAAAAAAACAAAATAAAGATTCAATCTTCTTTTGTGAATCAACATAAAAGATTCAACTCTTGTTCTTATTATGTAAATCAACAATAAAGGATTCAATTCTCTTTTATTATGTAACAACAAAAATAAAAGATTCAACTTTCTTTTATCATGTAAAATCAAAATAAAAGATTCAACTTTTGTTCTTATTTGTGAATCAAAACTTTTCTTTTTATTTGTTTTGTGAAATAAAATAAAGACTTCAACTCTCATTTGATTTTGTGAAACAAATAAAAATTATAACTTTTCTTTTGTTTGTTTTACAAAAACAAGATTCAACTTTCTTTTGATTTTTAGAGAGAAATAAAAATGAAAATAGAAATAAAAAAATAATAATGATAAAGGTAATAAAGATGAGAATTTATAGAGATTCATCAGAATATACAGATCTACACTAACATGATTATATCATAACATCACAACATATCTCAATAACAATACAATATAACAACAACGCAGATCATAATCAATAATATACAATCATGATTTCGTAATGACCATTAATTTATAATTAATTAAAATAAATCAGAATTCTCACTAATTGACAAACTGATCATTTTTGTTACACACAATTCTGATTAACCAACATGTTAATTTTTTTCAGATCCACATAACAAACTAATCGCAGTTCAAAACAAATCACAAAGCATGGCGTATACAGTGAATGGAGGAGAATACAGTTACGATTTACTCATATTATTTAAAATAAATAATAATAAAAACAAATTAAGATTTCTCACCAATAGCTTTCCACTTTGCCAAATTTGTTCCTGTTTCAGTCCATATTCGTTCCATCACGTAGTGGTCGACGATGTGACCCCAACGCATCACAGTTTGCAATTTTCTGAATTCGATTGCAAAAGATATAATTGTTTGAAGATTTGATTTCTTAAATTAAAATAATAGTTTAAATAATTAATTTAATGATTTCCCTTAACCTTTGCTAAGCCTTCTTCTTCTCCAACTTTACCATGAATAGCTTTGAATTTAAGCTTCCCAATGGTCATGAATTCGCAGCCAAACCGCGGCCCTTGAGGCCTGAGATTTGCGAAAAATACTACCCAAAACATGATCTTAACCGTATGAATTTGTAGAGTATGTGAATATCTACCTTTTTCATGCAGAAATCATCTTCTAATTCTTGATAGATTGAGAGACAAGAGAGAAAGAAATTCAAATTATTTCAACCATAGAAGAAAGAGACGGCAGCTGTAGAATAGGTTTTAGAATTAGAGTTTTTTGGAATTTCCTATGTGTTGTTTATATATGTTTTAATATTATTTAATTTCTTTAATTTCATTTTCCCTAATGCGTCTGTTCACATCTAGTAGGTTACAAAGTAATTTAATCAGCTGACTATGATGGGACCACACTTATCTCTTTTTTTTATTCAAATTTCAAAAATAATTAACGATGAGAGAGAGAGAGAGCATAAACAGAAAGAAATGAATGGATGCGATATTAATTCAAATGATGCATGGAAATAGATAATAAATGTCATGAGGAACCGAAAAGGAATGAATGTAGGAAATGAACGTTTTAATTTTTTTATTTATATAAGACGTTTCACTTATGTTGTGGGCTCCAACAATGCATGAAATAATGGGACAAACATAATGCATTGCTTATATACATATGCGTCAAATCATGACAAATTCTAACCAAAAATGTGTTTTCATCTCATATGACAAATTATAACAAAAATATATTTACCTAACATGACATAATCTAACAAAGATGTTATATTATCTAACATGACTCATTATAACAAAAATGTTATTTATTTATTATAACATGAGATTTTTCATAAATGACATTTTCTAATATGGCATTTTTTTTTAAAAAAAAATGAAATGACACTTTTAATACTAACCTGAATGACAACTTTTAATACTAACATGAATGACATTTTTGTTTTCTAACACAATATGATTAAACCAAGTTACATTTTTAATTAAACAAAATATTTCTTAACAAAGATGGCATTTTATTCTAAATAAATATTTCTAACTAAAGGGTATTTTTATTCTAATATAAAAATGTCTAACGAAAATGTTTATTTTAACTAACATGATAATTTTAACTAAAATGAATATGTATTCTAATGTTTACATGGCAAATAAAAAGATATTTTCATTTATATACAAATATATTACAGCAACAATGATATTTTTGTTTTCATATATATTCATTTCAACAAAATGATATTTTTGTTTTCTTAAAAATCTATTTTCTTTATATAACAAATGAAAATGATATTTTCTATGTGTTGACCAATCTGATTCCACATAACACCTAAAAATGGACATTATTATTTTATTTACAATTCTTATTTCAACCTCACAAATAAAAATAAATATATTTATTTGTTTACAATTCTATTCTTACATTATATTTCATTCAATTAGCAGATCAATACAACCAAGATATCTCACACAAATCACGTCCAATACACAAAAAAATAGGAATCTTAACAACAAATAAATACTAATTTCCAACGCATAACAATTTATTTAAATTATAATTATTATTTTTTTTAAAAAAAATTGAGAAATCTCACCTAATATCCTAATATTATATATGTTCACTACTTATTATCACATCAAAACATACAGGGAGAAAATGATTTTTTTCGTTATTGTTTAAATAAATTATTTTAAATAGCCAAAACTCATTTAAAATAACTTAAAATAAAATTTTAAGTTAGCCCCAAAATTCAGGGTTATTACAGAACTTAATAATGATAATGGTAGTTTCGTGTACCCCTAGCTGCCTTCATAGGTGTCGTTTGCCCCTACCTCCACTAGGTGTACCCACTACCCCCATTAGATTGGCTCCCTAACTCGTAGATACCCGTGCTGGCCCCACAGTGGGGTGTATCACTCCCCGAAGTGGCAACCCGATACCACCCCGATGCACGGCTTATATCTACACGATGCAACAACGTCTTACCTACCAGCCCGGGCCCACACAAGCATATGACCCCGTTGGACCTGCGTTGCCACTGCTAACCCGTTTTGACCTCTTACAATCAAACTCAGTACGTGTGTCCCGTCCTCAACTTGGGTCGAGCCCACAAAGATACTTAATGGGTTACTGGTTTGAAAAGGGCCCCCATGCATGACACAAGCTTTCCACCTATGCTTGGTCCCCTCCAAGGTTTTTACTACTTAACCCCATTCTTATTCATGTCTTCTTACATGTTTCAATCTTGGTTAAGTGCATCTACTCGTATTTCACATGCCACCCATGGCACCAACTTAATTTCCCATGCCACCCAAGGCACCAACTTAACCCTCTCATGTCTCTTCACAAGTTTATCTGGTTAAGTGTTTCTTAATTCATTAAGACCGTAACCTTGTAAAGACCTCCCACATTAGACTGGCATTTGTGGCAGCTGGATTTGCCGGGCGGGTCCGGGCAGTCTCACACCATAAACGAGCCTAACCTCGTGTCTTTACAACTGTTATGCATTTAATTCATGCCTTTGACCTCTCACATTAGACTGGCCTTTGTGGCTGCAGGATTTACCGGGCAGGTCTGGGCAGTCTTACACCACAAAAGAGTCTAACACATAAAAGGGAAGAAACATCGCAAATTTGCGTAACACACAAAATGGATCTAATCTTGCAAATAAGGATTACAACATAACTTGCATAAACTTGTTATTGTCATGAATCTAAACATAGGCCTAAAGGTGTGAACTTGCATATATATAATATAGTTTTTTTAACCTAAAACTTGCATATATGAATATAGTTTTTTCATCCAAAACTTGCATAGGCTATAGTCACAAAATTGCATAAAATTAGGTATGTCATAGATCTGATTCTAAAGGGGTAAACTTGCATATATGTGAATCCAATTCCTACCTAAACTTGCATATAGTCACTTATTTGATTCACATGTAACTTGTGTACAATTCATATAGAAACTAGCATATAATCTACACCCAAACTTGCATATAGAATGATGTCAAACATGAATCAAGTTGAACATAGGTGATTGGGCACATACAAAGGAACCTATAACAAAAATTGTCATTATGAACAACTAGCATATATTCACTAAATACCACAATTTCCAATGTTTTACAAACATAGCCATATAACCCAATTTATATCTCAACCCAATTAACTTGTTAATTATCTTATTAAAGAAATTGAACTCACAACTCAAAGAAGGTCTTGAGTTCTGGAATCTGAGTTCTGAAATTGATTTAGCTCACCTTTGGAGTAGACAAATTCATTGTTGTTGTTATAAATTTTAGTTGAATTGATTTTATTAGCTTCACTTTCTCTCTAATTGGTGGCGGCTACTCTTGGTTGCAAGGTGATAACATGACGGCCATGGTTCTAATTTTTATTTGATTTTAGGGTTTGAGTCTACATGTGTTTATATAGATTTTAAGATTAATTTAGGCCATCCGATCAACCTAGAATCAATCAAGACCATTCAGAGCAGATCAGAACTATCCAGAAACCCTAGTGACTTAGCAGCAAGTCATAAAATCGTCATCTTTCAGATCTGCCCGCTGGGGGGCGGGGGGGAGGGGGGCAGGTCGACCCCCAGATCGACTTGTAGGGGAGAGGTCGACACTAGGGTCGACCTGGGTCCTGGGCGGGAATTTTCCCGCCTAGCCCGCTTCTGACTTCTGATTTGAATTGGAATCTGTTTCAAGCTATTTGAATTTATTTGAATTTTCTGGAAACTTCCGACAGCCATAACTTCTTCATACGAAGTCCAATTTATGCAAACTCGGACTCTATCTCAACAAGAATTCCGAGACGAACACAATGGCGTAACCCGTTTCCCTTGATTCTCAAATTTAAAATTAAGTATTCTTAAATTTGTTAACATTAATATTTAAATTTACGGGGTGTTACATGCGGTGTGTTTTCACTGCGGTGTGTATGCATTGCGGTGTGTTTGCACTGTGGTGTGTTTGAACTGAGGTTTTGTGATACAAGTACCCGTATCTAACACACACGCACAAGTATCATCAGGCAGCATCAGTCCATACAATACACATCAGTTCATACCATACACACACAAGTATACACGCATACGCACAAGTATCATAAGGCAACATCAGTCTATACAATACACATTAGTTCATACCATATACGCATAAGTATCATAAGGAAGCATCGATCAGTTCATACCATACACATACAAAAAATAACACACACATCCACATCCAAAATTATCATAAAATTAACTTAATACATGCACATCCAAAAAATGACATTATAGTAGCATCAGTTCATACCAGATCAGGGCTTTGCGGGGTTGTGGAACTTCCAACTGATTCGTTAGGGCTTTGCGGTTGTGGGAGAGCCAGTCCGAAGTGAGCCGCCACATGTGATGGACGCGCAGCATCAGGACAAGGGGTGAGGTAGTTTGGCCAGTCAAATTCCTGATCAACTTCTATATCTACCCACTGATCATTCCTCAGGTTCATTGGGGCTTGGTTATCAACATGTATGTCATGGGTGGCTTCCGGAAATAAGCTTGGCAAGGGGGGATAGCACAGTAGCTTCTTGTATCATTGCATCAACTCTTTCATCTGAATCCATTTCCGATTCCCATCCGTAATGATGTAAACATGGAACCACCTGTTCCTCCCTATTGCTCACAAAAAGAAGTTCAGGCCTTATTTCAGGATGAGCATGGGTACAGCGTTGAACCTTAATAAAGTAAACCTTGTTGTTGAATTGAGCAGGAAAAGTATTGATATTTCCAATGCCATCATAAAATTGCATTTTTAGGTAGAAAGACTTATGGTCATATTGAGACCAGTTGCAGTCGTCAATTGCAAGCACACGCCCCATTGGCTTCATTATTTCTTCAACAGTAGGGAAATTACTCTTTAGGAACTCGGGAAAGCCATCGACTTTATCCCATGATTCCACTTCTAAAGCTGGTTCAGGCTCAAATTCTTCATCAGACCATGCTTGCAGTAAATAGCACCACCAGGTTTTGTAAAAACTTTCAACATTAGCGCATGATCAAGCTTACTGTATGATGGGCATGATACTAGAAAAGAGTTATTGGGTATTACCCGTATAGGCCACGAATTATGATTGAGAGTCACCTTAAGAACGTTATGCAAAGCTACGAATTTCCAATGTCCCTTAAGAACAGTGGTAGTGATGTATAGAGACGAGTCCTCCATTGATTCTTTTTTTTAACATTCGAAGATTGGGTTTAGGGGATATGGAGATAATGATGTTCTGAAGCTTGAAAGGATGTGCGGATGGATTGTGTCAGGTAAATATGTGAACTGGAAATGCTTGCATAGAAGAGAAGCAAACTCAATTCTGAGGTGGCACGATTTACCAATGGTGAATGGTCAACTATTATAATTGTATGCGTAACTCACTAAGATTTATAAGTTAATTAGATGGCCAAATGCACAGATGCAGACATCACATATGCATTTATCAAATAACTTGTAAATTCTAATTGCAGGATTTGAAATGACGAGGAGAGATACAGCCGGCAAGTGGAGGACCGGAAACGATATGGAGAGATACAGTTTCTGGTTCATGGCATTGCTACTCTGTGAAATGTACACTGATCGTATTTGTTGGCACTTGTATTGAAGGTGATATGTGTTGGCACTTTTGCTACATTTAAATTATGTATTTGTTCTGGTGTGTTATATATTTAAAGCGTTGAATTACGTATTTGATCGTATGTACTGAAGGTGGTATGTATTGAAGGTTTGAATGTGATGATGAATGTAACGGATGTGTTTTTTCTATGTACAAAACTGATATTGCAAAATTTATAATTAAAGCATTGCATTTGCTTTTTTCCTGATGTTGTATTTTAAGATAATGGTGTTGCATTCCATAATACAGTGGTGTTGCATTACATAAAACTGTAGTAAGTCCACATGGCATGTAGACGCCACAGCTGACGTGGCATGTGACACGTGTGCAGCTGACGTCGTGTCGTGTGACACGTAGGCAGCTGACATGGCCGCCGCTATCGTGACCTGGTAGGCAGGATCTAACTAATTTTCAAGCAACGCTGAATATTGTTGCATTACGTGCAAATACTGTTGCATTACGTCTATAATGCAACACTTTCTTTCCGTGGCAGTAAATGTGCAAAAGCGTTGCCTTAGAGGGCTAAGGCAACGGCCGCTGATGTCACGCCCTTCCGATGTTGTCTATTTGAAAAAAGGGGAAAATGCAACACTTTTTCGATCTAAGGCCACATAAAATTTGTGTCGAATATGCCCACTTTTATAGTAGTGAATACTTGGTTTTGAAGTTGTATACTGCCCATTGTTTAATTATTGTTGTAACACCCCGTAGTTCTGTAACACTAAGATTCACAAATCAAGGCAGAATTAAAAGTTAAATTCAGAATCAAGGGAAACAGGCTGTGCCATTGCGTTCATCTTGGAATTCTGCATGAAAACGAGTCCGAGTTTTTGTAAATCGGAGTCCGTATGAGGAAGATATGGCCTCTGGAAGTTTCAGCAAAGTTCGGATTTCAAAACAGGTCAGAAAAGCGGATTCAAATTCGAAATCAGACCCAGGATGGGCTGGGCGGAAATTCCCCCGCCTAAGGCACCCAAGTCGACTGGGTAATCGACCTGGGTCACCCAGGTCGACTGGGTAGTCGACCTGGGGGTCGACCCCCCCCCCCCCCCCCCCCCGACCAGGTCGACTGGGTAGTCGACCTGGGTCCCGAAACCCAGTTTTCTGCACCTAGTTCGTTCTTCTGTATCTAGACGCCATTCTGACCAGATTCGTCATCCTAACACTATATAAACAGCCCTAGACTCCTTCTCTATTCACAATTCTTCTCTACCCTTATGCTGCAAAGATTCTTGGTAGAACATGGCTTCTTCTCCTCCTCTTAAATTAAATAATAAATAAAATAATATATAAAAATAAATCAAGACGACGAGATGCTGCTCAAGACTTTCAAGAAGGGGTTCAAGTCAAGCTAGGATTGCAAGCGATGATTCAAACGGTTTCAAGCAACGTCGCACGAATCATAGCAACGCCATCTTTCTTTTCTAATCTAAATTTCTGTAAGTCAGTTATTTCTAGATTTGAATGTTTTTCTCTGTTCGTGACATGAAATTAAAGGAATAAAAGAATATGCCAAATCTCTCTCTCTCTCTACTCGAATCAGTTCCTATACTCTTGAACCTAATTAAGAACTTTTATGATTCGAGGACAAATAAGACCGTGACTATGAAACTATGGACCTTAAAACCATATGCCTATGACTATGAACATTTGCCTATGACCATGAACATTGCCTATGACTATGAACATTTGCCTATGACCATGAACATTGCCTATGACTATGGACATTGCATATGACTATGAGCATTGCCTATGACTGTGACTGTGACTATGAGGATTATTTTCTTGACTAAGCCTATGCCTTTGATTAGGAAATATAAACTATTGCCTATGACATAACAAGGACATCTGTAATTAAACGCCTGTGATTCATGACTAGGAAAGTGTTGCTTAAGTTTTGTGACTATGAAATTGGGTCTAAACCCGATCATCTATTTTGTCTATTCCTGGTTATCTTTGGTTTTAGACCTTGGGAATTTACCTATTAAGTTAGGTCTACCCATGTTCTTGAACCTATGTCCCTATTCTGTCTATTCTTGGTTTTAGACCTTGGGAATTTACCTATTTAGTTAGGTCTACCCATGTTCTTGAACCGACGTCGTTATTCAACCCTTTTTATGCCAGTTAGTATGTCTATCTTTTGCATAGCATCTTTGGTTCATTCCCAATTTTCTACGAACCTAGCTTTATAATCTAGACTGAATCACAATTATACGAACGGTGGGAATGCGGTTTGGGCAAAATATGAAATTTACTAAAAACGTAGTTTAACTTGGAAATTGGCATAAATTGGGAACATGTATTGTGGCATGTTCATAGAAATGCAAATTGGATAAATTTGACATGAATTATAAGATGTGTAATTTGAATCTAATATTGAAGTGTAAATCTAGCATTTACATGAATAGTGAACTAGAGTAATAAGTCTAGAATTAGAATGTTGAATCGGAATTGGATTAGCTAGTTTGGCACGGTAAGTATATTGGCATAAATGTGAAATTGACCATAATTGGGAGTAATTGGCAGGTTTAGCAAAATCAGAGTTAGTGACACTTAATTTGGTATAGTCCACATACCAGAAAGCATAAATATGATTTAGAAGGGGAAATGGGCCATAAGAATGAATGTAGACAATTTACATTAAAAGAGTAATTAGGAAATAAGTAAATTAGGAATAATTTACTTATAGAATTTGGCCTGAATGAGGAAATAAAAATTTAGACAAATTAAAGGTTTCTGAACGACATCTCTTTTAATGACACACCAGAAAGTTCTAGGGTGACAGAGAGGATAGTGTCTAGGCTTGGGTTTGGAAAATACAAGTTTCCTGCTCTCCCTGGCTATCCCTAACTGATCCGACGAACGGGATGGTTACTTTCAACACTTGATTTGAAAATAAATTGAAACCCTTTGAACTTAGAAAACATGAATATGCCTAGCCCGAGGTTAGACTGAGTTGCGATGTAAACCTGCCCGGAACCAACCGGCACATCCAGTAGTCGCAACAATACCTGTCTAATGTGAGTGGTAGCGGCTTTAATTTATTTAGTTAAAGCTAGAACAACAATGGTAGGGTTAAGTTAACTAAGACACTTAACCAGTTCAACATGATAACTAGACTGATGGGTGGGGTTAGGTTCAGACTGACACTTAACACAGTTAAGCTAGAATTGGAGGGTTAAGTCCATAGGAACACTTAACCAACTTAACACAGTTAAGCTAGAATGGGTGGGCTAAGTCCATAGAGACACTTAACCAAACTCAAGGTAGCAAAACGAGACTTGTAGGGGTTAAGTAAAGTTAATACACTTAGCCAAATTAACATGTTAACTAGACCAGAGGCTGGGGTTAAGTAAAATCTAATACACTTAGCCAATTTGATATGTTAGCTGGGCTAGACCGTAGGGTTAAGTAAACTTGAACACTTAACCATCAGGTTGTGATAAAGGAATGGGGTTAAGTCTAAAACATGAAGGGATAATACTTAACCATTAATAATAACATGTTAGTTAAAACAGACGGGCAAGGTTAAGTTAAAAAGGAACACTTAACCAACACAGGGTGAATGGGTAGGGTTAAGTAATAAATACTTAACCAATATAACTTGGTTTGTGGTAGGGTTAAGTCAACATGAGTTACTGATAACACTTAACCAGTTTAACAGGGTAAATGAGGAGGGTTAAGTTAGCTTGAATTGACTATGACACTTAACCAATCCAAATTGACGGGAAAGAGAACTAAGTAAACCTTAGTTAAGAAAACAACGATTCTAGAAACTAAGTGGTAAATCTCGGTTAGTAAAACTAAGTAGTAATTCTTAGTATAACACGGGAAGGAGCGAATGTCCGTCTGAGTAAAAAGGATGCTCCAACGAATTAGGTTACGAAGCCCGAGGCTTCGAGGGGACGTGAGGGTACTCTTGGTATCCCTCTGTGAAGCTGGAGATGATCCGCCTGGGCCCACAGAGGTTAAGGTCTGCGTAGAAGAACCAGGGGTATGCCTTGGTTGCAACACATGGCAACCTAAAGACCAAGATGAACCGGCGTGATTCGGCGAGCAAACGGTAGCCCTGTGATAGCGACTCGTCGTCTACCATCCATCTTGAGTCAATCGAGATACGCGAAGCGGAAAGGCGGAGAACTCCAAAAGACCATATACTTGCTATCTAGTTATGGGTGAGGATGGCCATAGGATAGTGGGGCATCGGGGGCCGGCGTATAGTTCTCATTTTACAAGGTGTGCCTTTCATTAGTTGAGGGAGGGGTCAAGTGGGACCATAGCCACTGGAATACAAACAGACCTTAGCATCTGCATCGGCAGATATCTGAAAGCTCCCGACCGAGTTCTGTATTCCTTGATTTGCCCTGTCACAGGACTCGGACCGCACATTACAGGACATGTGCATCTAGACAAGCGATAACGATTCGCGATACAGGCGTGGGGAGTATAGGAACATATACCACTCTAGGTAGTGTGTCCTAGACTTGGGGGCATAGCTCGACAGGCAGCGTAAACCCTAGGTGGACTAGGTGGCGTAAACCCTGAACTCGAGAAGCGTTCAGCAGATAGCGTAAACTCTAGTTAAATCTAGAAAGCACTTGATAGAAAACCCTAGATTAGATCTAGGTAATAAATAATAAATGTATGCCTGAAGGCAATGGAAACTACAGGGGTTGGGATCACGTTATCGTTACTAGTTGGAACACTAGTTAGGTGGTGCAGAGATATAGAAACCAGTATAACAAGGAAATAGCGAAGCGGCGAAAGTATTAGAGCATATCCAGTTTATCTTATCTTAGCATATCTTGTGATTATCTTGTCTAATCTTGCTGACCCTATGTTCATGGTGTAATCTTGGATTCAGTTAATTCATGTCGTTTGTTTTTCCATGTTCACATGTTAGAAGTTACTGAACTTACTCAGGCTTTATGTCTGACTCTGTTTTTCTTTCGTCTTCTTTTCTACTCTCCCCCCCCCCCCCCAGGTAGTAAAGGAGGGAATAGTATAGCTCAGGTTAAGTTGGACTGTCACTCTTTCCCAGCTTGAGGATTTGTCGAAGTTTTGCTTGGATTCTCTCTTCAGATGCTGTGGCTGGCTCTTGCTAAAGAATTGGGGAATATAAATGTTGTTTATGCTTCTTTATTTTGTAAGACAGATGATACTCTGATATTGTGAAGAAATCATTGTACAAATTATTTTATCAATAAGGCAAAGTTTTATTTTCCGCTGTTTAATTTCTGTCTGTCTTGTAATTTATCTGCATCTTTTACCCTAAATGCTCCACATAACTTAGTGCATTCCCTTTGTGAGTGACACTAACGGACGTGGGGTGTTACACGTGGTATCAGAGATGAAGGTTACCAGATCAGATAAAGGATTTGAAAAATTATTTTCAAAATGGTTTTAAAAGAAGCATTTTCAAGAGAAAAGATTTGTTTTAAAAGCATATTCCCCAAAGCCATACGCACTATCTTCTCTTCCCCTGTTTGAATTCTTGTCTCCTTCTTTCTTGAGTCTCTGGGGGGCTTCTGGCTTTCTGGGAGGTAACCTCATCGAACGGCGAAGTAGTGCCCGACTTCCATCTATAATCGTAGTAGTTCCACCTGCGGTTAGTTTTCTTTCAAGCTTAGTAGGGTTTTCTGTACGATGGAAGCAGCTTTCGAGAGATTTGTCAACATCACTACACACGGAAGGAGATGAGGAGTTTGGCTAGGGAGCACAATCCTAGGATAAGGAATTCATGGATGTTGATTTAGCTCATGAAGGAGGAAGAAATTATAAAACCTAAGACAGGAGGAAGTGTCTTTACTAGGGTATGATAGGGCATATAATTAAGGACAAGGGCAAGAACGAGGAACAAGATTTTCAGAAGGGCAAGTACCTACTTTCGCCACCAAGCGTACCTAGGAGAAAGGTAGTAAAGTTCTGTTGGAAGAGTCTAGTTTTGTTGTTAGTACACTTTCCTTTGGTTTTAGCGCTTCGCATTTGTTCATATCCACTTCCATAGTTGAGTCTCTGCACCATAGTACTTGTATAGTAGAAAGATCCCACTAGAGTCTCAAATCCAATTGGTGGTCCGACCAGTTTATTTTTGGTTAGTAGGGATTTGAGAATAGCTATCGAGTTTGCTTATATCATCTCACGTAGATCGTCTAAATTCGGAGGAGATATTCCTTGGGTGCTTGTCTGATATTGGTTTAGGCCTTTGGGGCTTGTACTTGAGGAATGTCGAGTTCGACTAGGATGGTTTGCGTGAGAGATGAATAGTTGTGGCAGGCACTCCAAAAAGCATGTAGTGACCTTTTGACCTTCATAGTTATGACGTGATGGATAAGCTAAGAGGAGAGACCTCAAACCATCTTGGTATGTACACTTGGTGTCATAGTTAACATCTGTTTATTTTGGAAATGGAGGTCAGAAACTTCACAATCGTGAAGTTAAATTAGTTAAGATACAGTGGAGTAAAGCTCAAGAAGGCTAGATACTAGCATCATACCCTTTTCCTTAAGGGTGCATCCTTGATTTCTTTGTTTAGGAGCTTTACGCATATTTGTTTCTCTCTTTCCAAAGTATATCACCTAGGTCGTATCTTCGATCCTTAGGAAGAAGCCAATGGTTGTAAACATGTATTTGAAACATGTTATGGTTGATGGTTGCAAGTGGTTGTTAATGGTTGCTCGTTAATGCATATGCATACGCATTAGGCACTAGATCAGTTCGGACGCCTTCATATTGCATTTACAGATATGTAATTGTTTGTAAGTTGAGCTTGATATGTTATCATATGGATGTTGCATATGGATGAATGGCTATGCACACATGTAGTATTTACATAACTAGGGATGCTTGCATACATGATTGGACGCATGGCACTGACATGATTTGCATTAAGGAGGTCAACTGAATCAGCAGACCGCCTGATTTTGCATTAGATAAAGACATATACACACACTATGCATATGAACATGAAAGCATTAGAAATCTTTGCAAGGACAATGAATGCCAGTGATTGAATGGTTGAGTAGATGGGTGATTGGATGGTAGGACACATTCTTCCTAACTTGAAGATTTCGGGGACGAAATCCTTTTAAGTGGGGGAGAATGTAACACCCCGTAATTATGTAACACTAAGATTCACAAATCAAGGTAAAATTAAAAGTTAAGATCATAATCAAGGGAAACGGGCTATGCCATTGCGTTCGTCTCGGAATTCTACATGAAAACGAGTCCGAGTTTACATAAATCGGAGTCCGTATGAGGAAGATATGGCCTCCGGAAGTTTCAACAAAGTTCGGATTTCAAAACAGGTCAGAAAAGCGGATTCAAATTCGAAATCAGACCCAGGATGGGCTGGGCGGGAATTCTCCCGCCCAAGGCACCAAGGTCGACTGGGTAGTCGACCTGGGGCACCCAGGTCGGCTGGGTAGTCGACCTGGGTCACCCAGGTCGACTGGGTAGTCGACCTGGGGGTCGACCCCCCTGACCAGGTCGACTGGGTAGTCGACCTGGGTCCCGAAACCCAGTTTTCTGCACCTAGTTCGTTCTTCTGTATCTAGACGCCATTCTGACCAGATTCGTCTGCCTAACACTGTAACAACCCGTAAAATGTGGGCCAGTTTAAAATTTTTATTTTGGCAATTTTAGCGAATTTTGATTATTTAAAATGAATTATTTTAAATAATATCGACGAGAAATTTATTTTGAATAAAATTCGAACGTATATATTATACGCGTCGTCGTTAGAATATAAATATTTATATATAATTATAAATAGAATTAAAAATGGCGCGGTAGTTCGATTATTCGATTTCAAACTTCAATTGAATGTACCGGGTGCAAAGCAATCCGGATTTTAATGAAACCAAAAACATTAGGATCTAATTGATGATATCTTTCTAACAGATGTAAGAAACTGAGATTTCACTTTAAAAATTGAGAGATATGTCCAGTTGAAAATTCTGAATAGTCGCTATGGAATTCAGGCCCTTAAAAATGGACATTTTGCAAACGACCTCGGATTTCGACGAAACCAGTTTTGTTGGGTCCGGGATGTAAAGTTATTGCTAGATTCCAAATTTCATAATTTTTCAAATCAATATGTGAGCGTGGCAAAGGAAAACGCGTTTGACCAGTTTCAGTTGATTTTAATCGACTGGAAATTGGCCATTTTTCAAACGGTCTCAGAATTCGACGAAACTAGTTTTGTTAGGACCGTATCGTCAATACGAAGCTAGAAAATATTTTTCTGGAATTTTTCTAGTTAGTATGTGACCCCGGTAATTTGAAATGTACGTTTAAAATTCAATATAGTGATTTAAATGTAAATTTTAAGAGAAACTGATCGTAACCGTCGAATCAGCTTACGAAACATATCCCATTGTGTTCGGAATGGGGGGATTTGACTAAGGGTGACAGTGGTTGGGTTTAATTTGGTATCTGAATGCAAAAACCCCAAATTTTCAATTCAAATAATATAAAAATAATATAATATATATAAATTTTCCTTGGTAAAACCCCTACCCTCCCCTTTCTTTCTCTGGTCAACGCACTTCAAAAAAAAAAAAAAAAATATAAAAACCCAAATCGAGATCGCGCCCCTCCCCCCCCATGTCGACGGCCGTCGCTCCGACGTACCACCATCCATCGCCCCCTTCTTCTCCCCCACGCCTCCTTCTTCATCAGCCCCTTCTTCCAGTTCGAAACCTCTACACCCCCAGCCTCCG
Source organism: Allium sativum (assembly GCA_030737875.1). Taxonomy (NCBI): domain Eukaryota; kingdom Viridiplantae; phylum Streptophyta; class Magnoliopsida; order Asparagales; family Amaryllidaceae; genus Allium; species Allium sativum. Next base: position 341,263,203 of record CM060912.1, read on the forward strand.
CGAGCACCAACGTGGCAACCGCCCTCACACCCGCCTGACCATGACGCTCCGACGCCCCCCTCTACGGCGCCGAAGATGGAGATCCCCCCCCCCCCCTCTCTCTTCTACCAGTAAGTCTTTTTAATTTTAATTTTTATGTAATAATATTTAAATAAAATCTGATTTAGGTAATTACTGATTTTTGTTTTAGATTTTTAAAACAGAATTTTTAAAAGATTTTAAAACAGAAATTTTGAAAAGAAGAATAAAAACTGGATTTTGAAAAGAAGAATAAAAACTGGATTTTTTAAAAGAAGAATAAAAACTGGATTTTTTTAAAAGGATTATGAAAACTGATTTGTTAGAATTTATAAACTGATTATAATAGATTTTATAAACTGAATTTGATTTATATAAAAACAGAATTTTATTTTGATTTATATAAAAACAGAATTTTATTTTGATTTATATAAAAACAGAATTTTATTTTGATGTTAAAAAAGAATTTTATTTTGATGTTAAAACAGAATTTTATTTTGATGTTAAAACAGAATTTTATTTTGATGTTAAAACAGAATTTTATTTTGATGTTAAAACAGAATTTTATTTTGATGTTAAAACTGAATTTTATTTTTGATGTTAAAACTGAATTTTATTTACTTTAAAAACTGGTTTTTATTTATGTTGCAAAGTTATAAAAATATAATCTTTTATATTGTCGAAAGAAAGTATAATCTTTTATATTGTCGAGATAAAAATATGATTTTTATATAGTGAACTTTGAAATAAAAATTCGATTTTTATATATTGAACTTTGAAATAAAAATTCGATTTTTATATATTGAACTTTGAAATAAAAATTCGATTTTTATATATTGAACTTTGAAATAAAAATTCGATTTTTATATATTGAACTTTGAAATAAAAATTCAATTTTTATATATATAGTGGCCTTGGGCAACGAAGGTGACAAAAAGGCGAAACGACGAAGACTTCTGCAAAGGAAGTGCCGTGGAGCTAGGATAGCTATAAGTGAGAATTTCTCACCTTTCAATTTATTTTTCTAGTTATATATATATATACTAGGATGCAGACGGTGCTTAGTAGCACCCGACACAATCGTCCACAGACCATGGACTTGTTTGTTTGATTGTTTGGTGATTGATTGCGATATTGGTTTGAATGTGGTTTGTGATGTGAAAAATCGAATCGATAAATTGGTTAGGATTAGACGTGCGCCGTTATAAGGCGAAGGAGTAAGGCTAGGTTAGACACTTACTCCAAATCTTGTGGTTTGCATAATAAAATTGATATGATTGATGTGTGAATGGCGTGGGCCTTCACCAGACCGGGGATAAGGCTAGGCCTCGTCCCGTTTCTAGTATCGTGCCGTTATGCCGCCGAAATTTTCTAAAATATGTTAGAAAATAAAAATATCATTTTATTTGTGTAAATGAATAATAGAAATTCATATGTTGAAATAAAATGTTTATCGTTAAAAATATAATTTTTAACGTGAATATGAATATAGTGAAAGTGAATAAAATAAATATTCATTTACAAACCAGACGGTTTGTTTATGTACACTTATTTGAAGGACATTGATTGGGTCGATAAATTTTACACATCGCCCAACAGCACAAATAAAATATGTGTTTGATTGTTTGAAACCCCACACGGGTGTTGGGATGAAATTTGAATTTCACTCATCCTGATTGATTGAATATGTCGATCGATTGATTGACAGGCTGTTATAAGCGTTGAATATCTATATTTGATGCTTATACAGTGTAGTGCACTTTGGTTGATGGTTGATTATTTTTCAATGCTATTATATACATGTGTTGTATGGAAATCCATATAATTAACTTTATATGGTAATTGATTGGGCCTCATTCCGATTTGAAAAATAAAGAATATTATAAAATAAAAGTTCATGTGTTGACAGTACTCATTCATTGAGATTGGTCATGTGTTGAACGAAATATTTTGATAATAACAACTATTTTGAAAAAGAAATATTTGAAATAGGATATTTGAAAATAGAAATTTATGAAGCCGTGTTGATTAGATTGACGCCATTTTGACGTGAACGATATTTATATCGATTTTATTCATTTTAAAATGAATATTGAAAAGTGATTTCGAAATCGAATATTTCAAAATGAATTGAATTGAAAACGATTTCGAAATGAATTGAATTGAAAACGAATTCAAAATGAATTGAATTGAAAACGAATTCAAAATGAATTGAATTTAAAACGATTTTGAAATGAATTGAATTTAAAACGATTTCGAAATGAATTGAATTGAAAACGAATTCGAATTGAATTGAAAGTGAATCGAAATGAATTCAAATTGAATTGAAATTTGAATTGAATAGAAATGAGTTTTGAAACGAATCTATAAAGAAGAATTCAATTTTGCTTTGAATTGAAATGGAAGTCGAAATGGATTTTTGAAACGAATTCAAAACTATTTATATAATTCGTTTTAAATAGAAATCGACGATATATATATTATATATATTATATATATAATTTAATGGCCTGAATAGAACGCGCCGCGCCGCGGCAGTTCGCGAATTTCGACCATTTATTTCAAACGGACATTGCGGGAGATCCGACCGTCGGATTCTCCTAAAACCGGAACCGTTGGGTTCGTATCGAAAAGAGCTTTCTAATGAATGTTAGAAATTTGAAATCTAACGGTTGGATTTGGAGATACGTCCAAATCAAATTCGAAAAAGGTCGCTGTAAGTGCAGTTCGATGGCCGTTGATGGAAATCGACTGTACGGGCCTTGATAAAATTATTAAAAATAGTAATAATTTGTGTAAAATCATAAGAAATGATTTAGAAAGAATTGGGATGAAAAACTCCATATTTGAAAGGATAAAAATAGGTTTTTATCGAAATGAACTAGTTTTGAACTAGAATTATAATTCTATTTATTTTTAAATAAATAAATTGAATTCGGAAAGGGTTTTAAAAATAACCAAAATTTCCAATGATTGCATTGGAATGGATTTGAATCGAAATTGTCTTCGGAATATTTCGATGTTGGATTTCGTGACTATACAGATGTTGTTATGGAAATTTGAAAGATAGATATATATATATATCGTTATTTCCAATACGATATTTGTTGGTCGTAGAATTTGATATTGAATATAAGCCAGGATATTTTCTATTCAGGGCCTTGTATTGAATATCAAATGTGATTTGGGTTTGTCGTGAATGGTGTCTTCACTAACACTGTTCTTGAACCCAGTTGAGAAAAGATTAAATCTTTTTATTTAGATTTAATGAAGTGTACCAATTAAGTGAAATTTAATTGGAATTGAATTGGTATTGATTTTTGGGTTTATCGTGAACAGTGTTTTAAATAACACTCGTTCTTTAACCCGATAATTAATGAATGTGATTTTGGGTTTATCGTGAACTGTGTTTTAAATGACACTGATTCTTTAACCCAGTTAACGATTAAAACTAAGTGGAGTTTTATTGAATCTTTAATTAGATTGAAAAGATCGAGAATGGAGTATCACTAGTTTTGCTCCAGGCGATAGTTAAATCTTTAATTAGATTTGAACGTGAAATGGTAATTGAATTTACCGATAACACTGTGGTGTTAGATATGAAGTATTCACAGTTTTACTTCATGGGATGAATAGGTTGGGATTGGGAAATTAAAACAAATGATTACTTCGGTAAGGTTCGCTAATCCCGACTAGTTTGAATTGATATTCAAAAGTTGATTAAAGAATAAATTCAAGAATTTATCTTTGATAAAATTAATGGGAACCTTTCCCTATGAATGTGAAATTAGAAACTAACTGTCGGTTAGCTAAGTAGAATGGTTTTCTGGATATTGATCTGATGTTGGTTTCGGCCTTCGGGGTTAATATTTGGGGAATTATTCTCTTGATTAATTTACGGTTAGTAACTGATGAATTGGAATGAGGCGTATGTTGTGTTTGAGTAACACTTTTATAAAATATACGCGAGTTATTCGGAAAGACCGGGTTTATCCCATCCTGAATAACTGATACGACGATAAGTCGAAGATGAAGACGATGGTCGAAGACCGGAAGTCTTCACGTCGTTTGGGTAATTACTGATGATCTTGATTGGGCTGTACACCCAAGAAGATGGAAACAGTTAGTGATCGTCCAGACGTACTTGGAGATCGATGGATATGCGAGGTACTAGGTGCCTCCGGTTTCGTTCAGACCCAGAACGGACTTGTAAATGGACTGTGTGTCTGACATTGGATTTTAGTCCGTGTGATTGATCTCTATTAAATGTATATCTGTTTGGCGGCGGAGAATTTATTCTCTTGCTTAACGCCCTTCTCTGAGACGTACGAGCTCAGGGGTTATATATTGATGGATATCAATCGCATGGAGTGAATTGCCTGTGTGGCATGCCTAAGTGGCAAATGATCAAGGCTTCTGTTGAAAAGCAAAGTCTTGTGGTTGATGATCGAAGCACGGCCTTTGTGGCGTAGCTTTATGTAACGTTGATTCGCGAGTATCACACCCGGTATGAATCAAAAACGGGAGACGGACCTCAGGGAGGGCATGCGTTTCTTTCTAGTTATGAGTGGCGTCAGTGCTTGAACTGGCTGACGAGTTTGACTCATGTGGATGTTACTTATTATTACTTGCTGAAAAGCGAGGCGCCTCGTGATATCGGTTTCGGCCGATGCTTCTGGTCGGCTGACGGGCCAGGCTTACGCCCCAAAGGGCGGGGAAACGCAGTGTTCAGGCATTTTAATCCACATCGGTGGACCGGCCCTGACGATCCAAAGGCTTGACAGAGTACTTGCCTGAGGCTCGGACTAGACAGTCTCGAATCGGTAGAGGATCTTGCCCCTTGCCTCGGTTCATACCATAAATGATAACCCAACTTCCAATACGTCGTTTTGCGGTTTTGATTGTAAACTTATATATGGCGACATAGTGTTATGGGCCGTTCATGCCGCCTATGATTGATACTTATGATTTGAAGTGTTTTATACACTATGCACTTATAATAGTATCAAATGATTTGTTTTAAACGTATCAAGCATTCTTTGGCTGTTATAAGGGAAAACCCTATCCCCCGGCTTGCGTTGCATTGTGTGATAGGACCTGGGTCTTATAACAGCTTCATTTTTCTTTATTTAACATTGCGCTGTTTGTTTTATGCACTGGTATTCTTGGGAGGAAACCCGTTCCGTATTATACGGCGTGGTCCCTTGATTTACCTAACTTTGAAATAAAGATTAACTGTTTTAGTTCTCACACCAGTCACATGACTGACCTGGAGTTTATTGTTTTAACCTAAACTCTGGGTGCCCCTATTTTGACACGGGCAGCTAGTAGTTTTGGTTTTGCAGATTTATATTCACAGGATCCTGGTTTACAGCTGGAATGATATCCGGAAAGCTTTGTATCCGTATATCTCTTCTAGTTGTGTATTGTATTATTTTCCGCTGCTATGTATTTAAATGTAATTTAAATCTCTGATATTTCTGTGTAATATTCATTTATACTCTGTATATTCTTGTAATCTGATGCATTGTTGTAATATACAATGAAATGTTCTTTTATATGCGTTCTGTTGTGGTTTGTTCTCGAACTATCCGACGCTTTCCTCTACGGGGAAGTTGCGGGTCTTCACACGTGGTATCAGAGCTTTGGTTTACAAAGCAGAGAACAAGACACATTAGAACCCTACGAAAGAATTCATCAGATATTGGATTAGTAATATCCAATGGGAATGACTCGTTAGAGATAGGATCAGTAGTATCCTAGAACGAGTGTGAAGAGTATATTTCTTTCAAATGAAAACAAATTTCGTTTTGAAAATTTAAATCAATTATTCGTATTTGATTATTTATTTTATATTGATTAGGACAATCCGATATATAAAGATTTTGCATATATGTCTTGCAAACGTGTATTCGAAGTTTTAATATATTGGGTAGATATAGAATCCCTCTAGTGCCCGGGAATGATTCTGGTGATGGGGCACTGTCGCCAGTATTTATTTTCGAGCGACGAAAGTGAGATTTCTATATATTTCCTTTTGACTGGTGTGAGAACCAAAATTAGATGGGGCCTATTGTTGTGATTTGGCATCAAAAATCTGATTTTTGACTATGTATCAAAATTATGAATTTGATAATCTAATTCACTAATTGATTGATGTTTGTGTTGTTTGTTTATTTGTTTGCTAATTTTTAGCCATTTAGCCTAATAGCACCAAATATTGAATTATATTGAAAATTGGTCGCATATGCTTGCATATACATATACTTACATTGAACAGGTCATAGCAAGGAGGCTAGAGCAGAGAATAAAATTTGTTTGCCCGACAAATAGGTACATGTTTACTACATAATTTCCTGTTTTGTTTGGGTGATGATGATTTTGTGAGCCTATTGGCTAGCCGCTTGGCTTTTTCTTTTTCTTTTTGAGATCTGAAGGACCGGGGAAGCTATTTGAAATTCCCCGATGCTCCCGGTGCAGGGGAGGTTATGGCGAAATTTTTCAAAAATTTAGGGTGTTAGCCAAATTTTTGAAATTTTGAAAATTCTCAGAAACTAAAGAGTTGGAGAATGGAAGCCAGATCGAACGTAGAGCTGATTAATCAAACCACTTTCGACTTTGTTCCTTTTCGAGGACGAAAAGTTTTAAGTGGGGGAGATTGTAACAACCCGTAAAATGTGGGCCAGTTTAAAATTTTTATTTTGGCAATTTTAGCGAATTTTGATTATTTAAAATGAATTATTTTAAACAATATCGACGAGAAATTTATTTTGAATAAAATTCGAACGTATATATTATACGCGTCGTCGTTAGAATATAAATATTTATATATAATTATAAATAGAATTAAAAATGGCGCGGTAGTTCGATTATTCGATTTCAAACTTCAATTGAATGTACCGGGTGCAAAGCAATCCGGATTTTAATGAAACCAAAAACATTAGGATCTAATTGATGATATCTTTCTAACAGATGTAAGAAACTGAGATTTCACTTTAAAAATTGAGAGATATGTCCAGTTGAAAATTCTGAATAGTCGCTATGGAATTCAGGCCCTTAAAAATGGACATTTTGCAAACGACCTCGGATTTCGACGAAACCAGTTTTGTTGGGTCCGGGATGTAAAGTTATTGCTAGATTCCAAATTTCATAATTTTTCAAATCAATATGTGAGCGTGGCAAAGGAAAACGCGTTTGACCAGTTTCAGTTGATTTTAATCGATTGGAAATTGGCCATTTTTCAAACGGTCTCAGAATTCGACGAAACTAGTTTTGTTAGGACCGTATCGTCAATACGAAGCTAGAAAATATTTTTCTGGAATTTTTCTAGTTAGTATGTGACCCCGGTAATTTGAAATGTACGTTTAAAATTCAATATAGTGATTTAAATGTAAATTTTAAGAGAAACTGATCGTAACCGTCGAATCAGCTTACGAAACATATCCCATTGTGTTCGGAATGGGGGGATTTGACTAAGGGTGACAGTGGTTGGGTTTAATTTGGTATCTGAATGCAAAAACCCCAAATTTTCAATTCAAATAATATAAAAATAATATAATATATATAAATTTTCCTTGGTAAAACCCCTACCCTCCCCTTTCTTTCTCTGGTCAACGCACTTCAAAAAAAAAAAAAAAAAATATAAAAACCCAAATCGAGATCGCGCCCCTCCCCCCCCATGTCGACGGCCGTCGCTCCGACGTACCACCATCCATCGCCCCCTTCTTCTCCCCCACGCCTCCTTCTTCCTCAGCCCCTTCTTCCAGTTCGAAACCTCTACACCCCCAGCCTCCGCGAGCACCAACGTGGCAACCGCCCTCACACCCGCCTGACCATGACGCTCCGACGCCCCCCTCTACGGCGCCGAAGATGGAGATCCCCCCCCCCCTCTCTCTTCTACCAGTAAGTCTTTTTAATTTTAATTTTTATGTAATAATATTTAAATAAAATCTGATTTAGGTAATTACTGATTTTTGTTTTAGATTTTTAAAACAGAATTTTTAAAAGATTTTAAAACAGAAATTTTGAAAAGAAGAATAAAAACTGGATTTTGAAAAGAAGAATAAAAACTGGATTTTTTAAAAGAAGAATAAAAACTGGATTTTTTTAAAAGGATTATGAAAACTGATTTGTTAGAATTTATAAACTGATTATAATAGATTTTATAAACTGAATTTGATTTATATAAAAACAGAATTTTATTTTGATTTATATAAAAACAGAATTTTATTTTGATTTATATAAAAACAGAATTTTATTTTGATGTTAAAACAGAATTTTATTTTGATGTTAAAACAGAATTTTATTTTGATGTAAAAACAGAATTTTATTTTGATGTTAAAACAGAATTTTATTTTGATGTTAAAACAGAATTTTATTTTGATGTTAAAACAGAATTTTATTTTGATGTTAAAACTGAATTTTATTTTTGATGTTAAAACTGAATTTTATTTACTTTAAAAACTGGTTTTTATTTATGTTGCAAAGTTATAAAAATATAATCTTTTATATTGTCGAAAGAAAGTATAATCTTTTATATTGTCGAGATAAAAATATGATTTTTATATAGTGAACTTTGAAATAAAAATTCGATTTTTATATATTGAACTTTGAAATAAAAATTCGATTTTTATATATTGAACTTTGAAATAAAAATTCGATTTTTATATATTGAACTTTGAAATAAAAATTCGATTTTTATATATATAGTGGCCTTGGGCAACGAAGGTGACAAAAAGGCGAAACGACGAAGACTTCTGCAAAGGAAGTGCCGTGGAGCTAGGATAGCTATAAGTGAGAATTTCTCACCTTTCAATTTATTTTTCTAGTTATATATATATATACTAGGATGCAGACGGTGCTTAGTAGCACCCGACACAATCGTCCACAGACCATGGACTTGTTTGTTTGATTGTTTGGTGATTGATTGCGATATTGGTTTGAATGTGGTTTGTGATGTGAAAAATCGAATCGATAAATTGGTTAGGATTAGACGTGCACCGTTATAAGGCGAAGGAGTAAGGCTAGGTTAGACACTTACTCCAAATCTTGTGGTTTGCATAATAAAATTGATATGATTGATGTGTGAATGGCGTGGGCCTTCACCAGACCGGGGATAAGGCTAGGCCTCGTCCCGTTTCTAGTATCGTGCCGTTATGCCGCCGAAATTTTCTAAAATATGTTAGAAAATAAAAATATCATTTTATTTGTGTAAATGAATAATAGAAATTCATATGTTGAAATAAAATGTTTATCGTTAAAAATATAATTTTTAACGTGAATATGAATATAGTGAAAGTGAATAAAATAAATATTCATTTACAAACCAGACGGTTTGTTTATGTACACTTATTTGAAGGACATTGATTGGGTCGATAAATTTTACACATCGCCCAACAGCACAAATAAAATATGTGTTTGATTGTTTGAAACCCCACACGGGTGTTGGGATGAAATTTGAATTTCACTCATCCTGATTGATTGAATATGTCGATCGATTGATTGACAGGCTATTATAAGCGTTGAATATCTATATTTGATGCTTATACAGTGTAGTGCACTTTGGTTGATGGTTGATTATTTTTCAATGCTATTATATACATGTGTTGTATGGAAATCCATATAATTAACTTTATATGGTAATTGATTGGGCCTCATTCCGATTTGAAAAATAAAGAATATTATAAAATAAAAGTTCATGTGTTGACAGTACTCATTCATTGAGATTGGTCATGTGTTGAACGAAATATTTTGATAATAACAACTATTTTGAAAAAGAAATATTTGAAATAGGATATTTGAAAATAGAAATTTATGAAGCCGTGTTGATTAGATTGACGCCATTTTGACGTGAACGATATTTATATCGATTTTATTCATTTTAAAATGAATATTGAAAAGTGATTTCGAAATCGAATATTTCAAAATGAATTGAATTGAAAACGATTTCGAAATGAATTGAATTGAAAACGAATTCAAAATGAATTGAATTGAAAACGAATTCAAAATGAATTGAATTTAAAACGATTTTGAAATGAATTGAATTTAAAACGATTTCGAAATGAATTGAATTGAAAACGAATTCGAATTGAATTGAAAGTGAATCGAAATGAATTCAAATTGAATTGAAATTTGAATTGAATAGAAATGAGTTTTGAAACGAATCTATAAAGAAGAATTCAATTTTGCTTTGAATTGAAATGGAAGTCGAAATGGATTTTTGAAACGAATTCAAAACTATTTATATAATTCGTTTTAAATAGAAATCGACGATATATATATTATATATATTATATATATAATTTAATGGCCTGAATAGAACGCGCCGCGCCGCGGCAGTTCGCGAATTTCGACCATTTATTTCAAACGGACATTGCGGGAGATCCGACCGTCGGATTCTCCTAAAACCGGAACCGTTGGGTTCGTATCGAAAAGAGATTTCTAATGAATGTTAGAAATTTGAAATCTAACGGTTGGATTTGGAGATACGTCCAAATCAAATTCGAAAAAGGTCGCTGTAAGTGCAGTTCGATGGCCGTTGATGGAAATCGACTGTACGGGCCTTGATAAAATTATTAAAAATAGTAATAATTTGTGTAAAATCATAAGAAATGATTTAGAAAGAATTGGGATGAAAAACTCCATATTTGAAAGGATAAAAATAGGTTTTTATCGAAATGAACTAGTTTTGAACTAGAATTATAATTCTATTTATTTTTAAATAAATAAATTGAATTCGGAAAGGGTTTTAAAAATAACCAAAATTTCCAATGATTGCATTGGAATGGATTTGAATCGAAATTGTCTTCGGAATATTTCGATGTTGGATTTCGTGACTATACAGATGTTGTTATGGAAATTTGAAAGATAGATATATATATATCGTTATTTCCAATACGATATTTGTTGGTCGTAGAATTTGATATTGAATATAAGCCAGGATATTTTCTATTCAGGGCCTTGTATTGAATATCAAATGTGATTTGGGTTTGTCGTGAATGGTGTCTTCACTAACACTGTTCTTGAACCCAGTTGAGAAAAGATTAAATCTTTTTATTTAGATTTAATGAAGTGTACCAATTAAGTGAAATTTAATTGGAATTGAATTGGTATTGATTTTTGGGTTTATCGTGAACAGTGTTTTAAATAACACTCGTTCTTTAACCCGATAATTAATGAATGTGATTTTGGGTTTATCGTGAACTGTGTTTTAAATGACACTGATTCTTTAACCCAGTTAACGATTAAAACTAAGTGGAGTTTTATTGAATCTTTAATTAGATTGAAAAGATCGAGAATGGAGTATCACCAGTTTTGCTCCAGGCGATAGATAAATCTTTAATTAGATTTGAACGTGAAATGGTAATTGAATTTACCGATAACACTGTGGTGTTAGATATGAAGTATTCACAGTTTTACTTCATGGGATGAATAGGTTGGGATTGGGAAATTAAAACAAATGATTACTTCGGTAAGGTTCGCTAATCCCGACTAGTTTGAATTGATATTCAAAAGTTGATTAAAGAATAAATTCAAGAATTTATCTTTGATAAAATTAATGGGAACCTTTCCCTATGAATGTGAAATTAGAAACTAACTGTCGGTTAGCTAAGTAGAATGGTTTTCTGGATATTGATCTGATGTTGGTTTCGGCCTTCGGGGTTAATATTTGGGGAATTATTCTCTTGATTAATTTACGGTTAGTAACTGATGAATTGGAATGAGGCGTATGTTGTGTTTGAGTAACACTTTTATAAAATATACGCGAGTTATTCGGAAAGACCGGGTTTATCCCATCCTGAATAACTGATACGACGATAAGTCGAAGATGAAGACGATGGTCGAAGACCGGAAGTCTTCACGTCGTTTGGGTAATTACTGATGATCTTGATTGGGCTGTACACCCAAGAAGATGGAAACAGTTAGTGATCGTCCAGACGTACTTGGAGATCGATGGATATGCGAGGTACTAGGTGCCTCCGGTTTCGTTCAGACCCAGAACGGACTTGTAAATGGACTGTGTGTCTGACATTGGATTTTAGTCCGTGTGATTGATCTCTATTAAATGTATATTTGTTTGGCGGCGGAGAATTTATTCTCTTGCTTAACGCCCTTCTCTGAGACGTACGAGCTCAGGGGTTATATATTGATGGATATCAATCGCATGGAGTGAATTGCCTGTGTGGCATGCCTAAGTGGCAAATGATCAAGGCTTCTGTTGAAAAGCAAAGTCTTGTGGTTGATGATCGAAGCACGGCCTTTGTGGCGTAGCTTTGTGTAACGTTGATTCGCGAGTATCACACCCGGTATGAATCAAAAACGGGAGACGGACCTCAGGGAGGGCATGCGTTTCTTTCTAGTTATGAGTGGCGTCAGTGCTTGAACTGGCTGACGAGTTTGACTCATGTTGATGTTACTTATTATTACTTGCTGAAAAGCGAGGCGCCTCGTGATATCGGTTTCGGCCGATGCTTCTGGTCGGCTGACGGGCCAGGCTTACGCCCCAAAGGGCGGGGAAACGCAGTGTTCAGGCATTTTAATCCACATCGGTGGACCGGCCCTGACGATCCAAAGGCTTGACAGAGTACTTGCCTGAGGCTCGGACTAGACAGTCTCGAATCGGTAGAGGATCTTGCCCCTTGCCTCGGTTCATACCATAAATGATAACCCAACTTCCAATACGTCGTTTTGCGGTTTTGATTGTAAACTTATATATGGCGACATAGTGTTATGGGCCGTTCATGCCGCCTATGATTGATACTTATGATTTGAAGTGTTTTATACACTATGCACTTATAATAGTATCAAATGATTTGTTTTAAACATATCAAGCATTCTTTGGCTGTTATAAGGGAAAACCCTATCCCCCGGCTTGCGTTGCATTGTGTGATAGGACCTGGGTCTTATAACAGCTTCATTTTTCTTTATTTAACATTGCGCTGTTTGTTTTATGCACTGGTATTCTTGGGAGGAAACCCGTTCCGTATTATACGGCGTGGTCCCTTGATTTACCTAACTTTGAAATAAAGATTAACTGTTTTAGTTCTCACACCAGTCACATGACTGACCTGGAGTTTATTGTTTTAACCTAAACTCTGGGTGCCCCTATTTTGACACGGGCAGCTAGTAGTTTTGGTTTTGCAGATTTATATTCACAGGATCCTGGTTTACAGCTGGAATGATATCCGGAAAGCTTTGTATCCGTATATCTCTTCTAGTTGTGTATTGTATTATTTTCCGCTGCTATGTATTTAAATGTAATTTAAATCTCTGATATTTCTGTGTAATATTCATTTATACTCTGTATATTCTTGTAATCTGATGCATTGTTGTAATATACAATGAAATGTTCTTTTATATGCGTTCTGTTGTGGTTTGTTCTCGAACTATCCGACGCTTTCCTCTATGGGGAAGTTGCGGGTCTTCACAAACACTATATAAACAGCCCTAGACTCCTTCTCTATTCACAATTCTTCTCTACCCTTATGCTGCAAAGATTCTTGGTAGAACATGGCTTCTTCTCCTCCTCTTAAATTAAATAATAAATAAAATAATATATAAAAATAAATCAAGATGAGGATATGCTGCTCAAGACTTTCAAGAAGGGGTTCAAGTCAAGATAGGATTGCAAGCGATGATTCAAACGGTTTCAAGCAACGTCGCACGAATCATAGCAACGCCATCTTTCTTTTCTAATCTAAATTTCTGTAAGTCAGTTATTTCTAGATTTGAAAGTTTTTCTCTGTTCGTGACATGAAATTAAAGGAATAAAAGAATATGCCAAATCTCTCTCTCTCTATTCGAATCAGTGCCTATACTCTTGAACCTAATTAAGAGCTGTTATGATTCGAGGACAAATAAGACCGTGACTATGAAACTATGGACCTTAAAACCATATGCCTATGACTATGAACATTTGCCTATGACTATGAACATTGCCTATGACTATGGACATTGCCTATGACTATGAGCATTGCCTATGACTGTGACTGTGACTATGAGGATTATTTTCTTGACTAAGCCTATGCCTTTGATTAGGAAATATATACTATTGCCTATGACATAACAAGGACATCTGTGATTAAACACCTGTGATTCATGACTAGGAAAGTGTTGCTTAAGTTTTGTGACTATGAAATTGGGTCTAAACCCGATCATCTATTCTGTCTATTCTTGGTTATCTTTGGTTTTAGACCTTGGGAATTTACCTATTAAGTTAGGTCTACCCATGTTCTTGAACCTATGTCCCTATTCTGTCTATTCTTGGTTTTAGACCTTGGGAATTTACCTATTTAGTTAGGTCTACCCATGTTCTTGAACTGACGTCGTTATTCAACCCTTTTTATGCCAGTTAGTATGTCTATCTTTTGCATAGCATCTTTGGTTCATTCCCTATTTCTACGAACCTAGCTTTGTAATCTAGACTGAATCACGATTATACGAACGGTGGGAATGCGGTTTGGGCAAAATATGAAATTTACTAAAAACGTAGTTTAACTTGGAAATTGGCATAAATTGGGAACATGTATTGTGGCATGTTCATAGAAATGCAAATTGGATAAATCTGACATGAATTATAAGATGTGTAATTTGAATCTAATATTGAAGTGTAAATCTAGCATTTACATGAATAGTGAACTAGAGTAATAAGTCTAGAATTAGAATGTTGAATCGGAATTGGATTAGCTAGTTTGGCACGGTAAGTATATTGGCATAAATGTGAAATTGACCATAATTGGGAGTAATTGGCAGGTTTAGCAAAATCAGGGTTAGTGACACTTAATTTGGTATAGTCCACATACTAGAAAGCATAAATATGATTTAGAAGGGGAAATGGGCCATAAGAATGAATGTAGACAATTTACATTAAAAGAGTAATTAGGAAATAAGTAAATTAGGAATAATTTACTTATAGAATTTTCCCTGAATGAGGAAATAAAAATTTAGACAAATTAAAGGTTTCTTAAAGACATCTCTTTTAATGACACACTAGAAAGTTCTAGGGTGACAGAGAGGATAGTGTCTAGGCTTGGGTTTGGAAAACACAAGTTTCCTGCTCTCCTGGCTATCCCTAACTGATCCGACGAACGGGATGGTTACTTTCAACACTTGATTTGAAAATAAATTGAAACCCTTTGAACTTAGAAAACATGAATATGCCTAGCCCGAGGTTAGACTGAGTTGCGATGTAAACCTGCCCGGAACCAACCGACACATCCAGTAGTCGCAACAATACCTGTCTAATGTGAGTGGTAGCGGCTTTAATTTATTTAGTTAAAGCTAGAACAAGAATGGTAGGGTTAAGTTAACTAAGACACTTAACCAGTTCAACATGATAACTAGACTGATGGGTGGGGTTAGGTTCAGACTGACACTTAACACAGTTAAGCTAGAATGGGAGGGTTAAGTCCATAGGAACACTTAACCAACTTAACACAGTTAAGCTAGAATGGGTGGGCTAAGTCCATAGAGACACTTAACCAAACTCAAGGTAGCAAAACGAGACTTGTAGGGGTTAAGTAAAGTTAATACACTTAGCCAAATTAACATGTTAACTAGACCAGCGGCTGGGGTTAAGTAAAATCTAATACACTTAGCCAATTTGATATGTTAGCTGGGCTAGACCGTAGGGTTAAGTAAACTTGAACACTTAACCATCAGGTTGTGATAAAGGAATGGGGTTAAGTCTAAAACATGAAGGGATAATACTTAACCATTAATAATAACGTGTTAGTTAAAATAGACGGGCAAGGTTAAGTTAAAAAGGAACACTTAACCAACACAGGGTGAATGGGTAGGGTTAAGTAATAAATACTTAACCAATATAACTTGGTTTGTGGTAGGGTTAAGTCAACATGAGTTACTGATAACACTTAACCAGTTTAACAGGGTAAATGAGGAGGGTTAAGTTAGCTTGAATTGACTATGACACTTAACCAATCCAAATTGACGGGAAAGAGAACTAAGTAAACCTTAGTTAAGAAAATAACGATTCTGGAAACTAAGTGGTAAATCTCAGTTAGTAAAACTAAGTAGTAATTCTTAGTATAACACGGGAAGGAGCGAATGTCCGTCTAAGTAAAAAGGAGGCTCCAACGAATTAGGTTACGAAGCCCGAGGCTTCGAGGGGACGTGAGGGTACTCTTGGTATCCCTCTGTGAAGCCGCAGATGATCCGCCTGGGTCCACAGAGGTTAAGGTATGCGTAGAAGAACCAAGGGTATGCCTTGGTTGCAACACATGGCAACCTAAAGACCAAGATGGACCGGCGTGATTCGGCGAGCAAACGGTAGCCCTGTGATAGCGACTCGTCGTCTACCATCCATCTTGAGTCAATCGAGATACGTGAAGCGGAAAGGCGGAGAACTCCAAAAGACCATATACTTGCTATCTAGTTATGGGTGAGGATGGCCATAGGATGGTGGGGCACCGGGGGCCGGCGTATAGTTCTCATTTTACAAGGTGTGCCTTTCATTAGTTGAGGGTGGGGTCAAGTGGGACCATAGCCACTGGAATAAAAACAGACCTTAGCATCTGCATCGGCAGATATCTGAAAGCTCCCGACCGAGTTCTGTATTCCTTGATTTGCCCTGTCATAGGACTCGGACCGCACATTACAGGACATGTGCATCTAGACAAGCGATAACGATTCGCGATACATGCGTGGGGAAGTATAGGAACATATACCACTCTAGGTAGTGTGTCCTAGACTTGGGGGCATCGTTCGACAGGCAGCGTAATCCCTAGGTGGACTAGGTGGCATAAACCCTGAACTCGAGAAGCGTTCAGCAGATAGCGTAGACTCTAGTTAAATCTAGAAAGCACTTGATAGAAAACCCTAGATTAGATCTAGGTAATAAATAATAAATGTATGCCTGAAGGCAATGGAAACTACAGGGGTTGGGATCACGTTATCGTTACTAGTTGGAACATAGTTAGGTGGTGCAGAGTTATAGAAACCAGTATAAAAAGGAAATAGCGAAGCGGCGAAAGTATTAGAGCATATCCAGTTTATCTTATCTTAGCATATCTTGTGATTATCTTGTCTAATCTTGCTGACCCTATGGTCATGGTGTAATCTTGGATTCAGTTAATTCATATCGTTTGTTTTTCCATGTTCACATGCTAGAAGTTACTGAACTTACTCAGGCTTTATGTCTGACTCTGTTTTTCTTTTGTCTTCGTTTCTTCCGTCCCCCCCCCCCCCCAGGTAGTAAAGGAGGGAATAGTATAGCTCAGGTTAAGTTGGACTGTCACTCTTTCCCAGCTTGAGGATTTGTCGAAGTTTTGCTTGAATTCTCTTTTCAGATGCTATGGCTGGCTCTTGCTAAAGAATTGGGGAATATAAATGTTGTTTATGCTTCTTTATTTTGTAAGACAGATGATACTCTGATATTGTGAAGAAATCGTTGTACAAACTATTTTATCAATGCAAAGTTTTATTTTCCGCTGTTTAATTTCTGTCTGTCTTGTAATTTATCTGCATCTTTTACCCTAAATGCTCCACAGAACTTAGTGCATTCCCTTTGTGAGTGACACTAACAGACGTGGGGTGTTACAATTGTTGTCATGTTTGCTCATACACCATGCTGAGATGAAACTGCACCCTTAATCTTGACATGCTGTAAATCTGCAATTTGTATATGAACATGAAAAGTTTCACCATTTGTTTACATGTTGCACCCTGCTTTGATTTGAATGCGTCCCAGACTTGCACATGTACACATGAATGTTTCATACTGATCTATCCCGACCATGTTGAGCTTGTTGCACCTTCACCCATGACTTGTGTACTTTCTGTAGATGCTATGT
This sequence comes from Allium sativum, assembly GCA_030737875.1. Lineage (NCBI taxonomy): Eukaryota > Viridiplantae > Streptophyta > Magnoliopsida > Asparagales > Amaryllidaceae > Allium > Allium sativum. Next base: position 341,281,031 of record CM060912.1, read on the forward strand.
TACCTGTCTGCATCAAAATTGTTCATGCTGTGTCCATTGTTTAGTCATGCTGCTGAGTACCTCATGCTTGTACACTTGGACATTCAAGTGTCTACTCCATTCATGTTGCATGTTTATCCATCGCTCGAACTAAACTGTTTCACCTTTCTTTGACATGTTACATGCTATTGAAACTGATTTATGTGCTTGAGCTGTTTGAAACATTTTGGGCTGAATCGTGTTGCTTGCCATCATCATGCTGCATGTATATATGAGTTGTTGCGTTGACTTGTTGCATAACACTTTGTGCTCCACTTTATATTTCATGCTTGTTGTTCCATTTGTTGTAGCTTCAGTTTAACTGATCTTTGTACACTTGAGAAAGTGGATTGAAACTGGTCATGTACATGCACCATGCTTCGCCTTAACTTCATACTTGTTCACACTGTATTGAGCCTTGAATGGTTTTTCATATTCATGAATGCTGCTATGTATATGCTCGACCTCCTTGTATGTTGCTCTTGAATATTTGCTGAACTTGTTTGTGTTCCATGTGTGCTTGACCCTCAGGCTCACTTGTGCGACTTTGTATTTGTACCACTCATCTATGCACCCATGCATTTGTTGTGTATGTGCTTGTATAAGTATTGATCATTCTAGTTGACACTTGAAACTGAATATTTGGCTGAGTCGTGTATGTGAATGTACATGAACTTTTGTAGCTGCTTCATTCCTGAGTGATATCTACCTTGTCATCCTTATGAATATTTATTGCTGCACCATATCTTGTGCACACTCTTGAGACTGGCTTGTTATGTCTCGACCATGATTGTATTTGTTGAATCATGTACGTGTCAATGCATTGCTAGCTTGTGATTTTGCTCCATTTTGAGTTGCACTGAGTCGAGATGGTCCACGTGGCTACTCCTCAGTTGCACACTGGATTGGCGAGGCAGTGCACACGTGTATATGCATGTGTGTACGTGCAGCCATTTTTTTTGTCTTTGTATATCAGACCAAGTCAGAAAAAATGATGAGAAAACAAACCGAAATTCTGAGGCAAATAATCTTTTCTTAAAAATAAAATAAAAATTATATTCTCCAGAAATTAGAATATTATTTATGTTCTAGATACTGTGTGTGTTTCTGTATATGACACGTATAAAGACAAGACTGACTGAAAACTGTGACGACAAAAGACAGAAGACAGTGAATGAGTGTATAATTGTCTGTATATGAGTCAATATGAAAATGTTTATAAATATAAATTGTATAGAGTGATGTAGTGAGGAGCTGATGTACAAAAAAAGAAAAATTGCACTGATATTTGTAATAAACAAATTTAAATGAAATAAAATATTATTTTATTGTGTTCAACCAAATTTGCCAATCGTATTCAGTTTATATACAAGTACAATATCATGTGAAATTTTATAACGGTGAATATACAATAGTGGAGTTAGAAAAGATTGTACTATTCCAGATTTTGAAATAAAATATTTAATTGAATAAATATACTGTGTATAATAATATATTATTCAGTAAATATTTATTTCTATGAAATGAAATATAAAATAGTACAGTTACAAACTCATTTAAATAATATTATATGCTTGTTATCATCAAACAGAAATCAGACAACACATTATTGTACCCAACTGAAATCTACATGCAACAACCACTTGGATTTGTTCAAATTCAAAATCAAGTTTGCAAACTGAAAAGAGCTATCTATAGTCATAAGCAAGCCCCAAGAGTGTGGTTTGACAAAATCAAAACCACACTCAACTCAATGGGCTACAGTCCAACAAAATATGATTCTTCACTCTTTATAAAAGTTAACAATTTATCTACAATTTACTTATTAATTTATGCATATAATCTCATTATTACAGGCAATAACAATGAAGAGATCAAGACTGGATATCTAAATGATCAATTCTCAATAAAGGAGCTGGGAAATGCTTCTTATTTCCTTGGCACTGAAATAAAAAAGACACTCATCTACAGAAATGCACTTAAATCAAAGGAAATACATTTCAGAATTACTTATTAGAGCTAACATGCATGAAGCAAAGCCTTAGCCTACACCAATGATATCGAATCAGCACTAAAACAATATAGAAGTGTGGTGGGAGCATTGCAGTACTCAACCATCACACGACCTGATACATCATTTAGTGTTAATAAAATGTCTCAATTTTTGCAGAATCCTCTCGATGAGCATTGGAAAGCTATCAAAAGAATTCTAAGGTACCTAAAGGGGACAATCAACAATGGTCTATCTCTCAAAGCCAACAACAATTTCAACATAAATGCGTATACTGATGCTGATTGGGCCACAGATAATGATGATAGAAGGTCAATAACTGACTACTGCATATAAATTGGTGACAATCTAATTTCATGGTGTTCAAAGAAGCAGACCACAATTTCTAGATCCAGCACGGAGGCTGAATTTAGAAGTGTAGCCAACACTACTACAGAAATACTATGGCTACAATAATTACTGAAAGAGCTAAAAATCACTTCAAGCAGAAAGCCTATTATATGGTGTGACAACCAAAGCACAATATACATGACTGCAGACCCAATTCAACACGAACCAAACACATTGAAGTTGACTTATATTTCGTGCGTGAACAAGTGCAAAAGAAGAACTTCCAAGTGAATTTTGTTCCTACTTATCATCAGAGAGCAGACATATTCACTAAAGCCCTATCTGCTAGAAAATTTATCAAACTACAAAATGATCTCAAAATAATAGAGCAATGCAACCTGTCTAAGGATCCAGAAGTCAATGGAAGCAAGACAAAGTCAAATCCAAAAGATAGCAGTTAGATCCACTAAAAGTTTTTCTCAATCGTGCTCATCCGCCTTCACTTGTAATTCTTGCTGCCTTCACATCTTCATCCAGAAGTCAATAGAAGTTGATGATGAGGGTCGTCATCCTCGAATTGTTGAAACAAACTAAGGTTCGGCTCATAAATCCTAACCCTAATTTGAGAGAGGGAATTAGAAGAAATGAGGATTGCGGCTGATCTTTTTGTTTTATCCTATATTTTGTATAAATGGGCTAACCCGTTATATTTTACTTTATGTACATTGGGCCAATTACTTTAAGCCCATTGCTTTATTCCTTTGTTACCGTAGTATAATGTGTATTATAAATACACGGTAACTCTGTATATTTCAATCATCTGAAATAATACACACTGCATCTTCTCATCACAATTACAATTTCTAAATTCAACTACAACTTCAGAATTCAGTCTTTTTACATTTCTATTTGAATGTAATGATAATTCTTGTGGTATTTTTTAGTAACGGTAATAGAAAAAAGTAAATTGGGATGCCCTCAGCATCATACTTTTTAAATTATACAATCAATTTTCAGCTTCTCCACTATTACACTGTTATACTAATACTAGATTCTATATACATCTAAACGACTATCATTTGTTCAATTTCAAATATAAAATATTTGAATAAAACAAATAAATGACATACACACGTCAAACTGTCGGCAAGATTTAATTATCTAATTAATGATTGTATATGCTAATGGCTAATTCTACAAGCAAGGCATAAAACAACTTCGTATTATAATCCAGAATTTCTTTTTCCCCCTCTTTCTTCTGCCAATGAATTGGATCAAACATATATCGTGGGAAAACCAATACGTGGTTATTCTGGTTGAAATATTAAGCATGGTTATACACTAGGTATCTTTTCAAAGCTTGATCTTAAATGAGTTTCGTATTTATGTATGGAACTGTGATTCTTGATGATTGACAAAACAAACGTGGTTACATTCAACCACTTTGGGCGTATTAACTAGAGATTCTCTGGTAACAGCTCAAGCTAGAAGCCTTATAGCTCAATGTAGTGGCGATTAGTTGTACAACTTTGTTCTTAGTTAACAACGAAAAGATTTATCATACAAGTACCGTGTAATGGCAGAGTTTTAAATACAATGACTTCATATGTAGTACACAATCAAAATGATCACTGCCTTAGATACACACTTGTAATGGTATAGCTTAATGCAACAATCTTATTGTTTAAATGCAGTGATTTTGATATGCAATTTAGGGGGAAATCCGAGGACTTAATGCAACGATCTCACTGTTTAAGAGCTGTGATTTTGATAGGCAATTTCTTGGGAAATCCAAGGAAGGGGAAAGATACAGGGTTATCCTTCTCCACCAATTCCCAGTCGAACCTCTGCACAAGATGATGAAGAAAAATAGCCATCTCCAATTTCGCCAACTCTGCTCCAGGACATAGCCGAGGTCCACCGCTGAATGACATTATATTGCTCTTTGCCCCTGCTGAAAATATCGCCTACACACATTTGCATGTTAAGTTTTTAACAAAGGACGTAACAGTCAATATATGTTCGTCGATGATAGAAGAAGCATATAGCATATAAGTACTTATAACTTACCTCCCACCTCGAAGGATCGTAACTTTGTGGGTTGTCAAAGATGGAAGAATCCAAATGTGCTGCAGAGATGATTGGCACTACTTCCCAACCGCATGGAATTTCATAACCTGTAACGATAGCATTTCCAACCTTAAGTTTTTGATACTGCTGTAAATTAGCAACATAAACAAGCTACTGAATTTACCTTTGTATTGAACATCTTTGATGGTTCTGCGATGCAAGAACTTAACGATGTTGCCTAATCTTAGGGTTTCGTGAATAACCTACACAATATATACTTCATTAGTCTTTTTCCATAGCATAATCTTATGTATATTTGAAAGCTGGCTAGCTTACGCAGTTTGTGAATTCCATTTGCTTGTAGTCGTCCCAATTCAATCCAGTTTCGCCCCGTTCTTTCTTTTGTTTTGCAATCTTTATGTGCTCCTCCTACATAATTTCATCATCAAACTAAATTAACAGCCGCATGTAACATATTAATGGTGTAAAAAATCAGTGGCAAAGCATACCCGAAGCTTTTTATGAACATCTGGGGAACCTTGAAGGAAATAAATGGCAAGAGAAATGGCGGCAGACGAAGTCTCATGACCAGCAAAAAGCATGCTGATCATCAAATCAAGAATCTGGTCTCTTGTTATGTTAGTATTTCTTGCGACTGAGGCAAGAAGATCCTCTTCTTCCAGTCCTTTACAGCCTTCTTTTATTTTCTGCATCCTTTCGTCGAGTTTTTGGCCCATTATTGCCAGAATTCTGGACCTTGACTGCAAGAAATATATGGTTATAGTATATACACTAATTAGCTTTTATTTATTGATTTTTTATTTTGTTACTTTTATCGATCAAGTTCAATTAAAATTTGTATGAAATGCCTAATGATATACCAGTAGAGCTCTTCTGTAGGCTGTTCCAGGAAGGTTTAAAGGAATGGAAGCCATCCCCTCCATGAAGTAAACGTACTCTTTTCTGATTTCTTCTGCATCTGGCATTCCAGGATCCAGATTCATCAGATGCTTCACCATCAGGTTAAATGCAAACTGCATTCATTTGAAAAGAAAAAAAGTGCAACAAAATATAATTATCTCTTACATTAAATCGATCAAAATTCATAAAGGGGAAGTTTACAACATTTGCTAACAGCTCATGGACATAAAAGAATCCTGGAATTTTAATTCTTCTGCTCTTTTTACATCTTAAAAAAAAACATCTAAATGAAGCACATATAAAAATGTACCTTCTTTCCTTCATCCTGTGCAGAGAAGGTAGAGTTCACCTTCCAAGCATCAAGAATATTAACAGCCTGAATATCAATATCTTTCAAAAAATAAGTTCTAAGCTTAACACTGCTCATGAAATTCACAGCAATGGATCTCATTTCTTTATGTATGTCCCCAGCCAAAGCAAGCATAGACCATTTCCCCAAAATCTCTTTGATACTCGTCGGGCAGCTGTTTTCAAACAATCTTCCTTCATTCTGTAGAATATACCTGTTGAAATCAGGGTCCACAGACACGATCGTTGCCTTTCCTAACAAGTTCATCCGAAATATCCTCCCGTACCTTGTACAAACATTAACAAAGCTCAGTACATACACTGAGCTTCAATAAACAAAGTAATAATACGATGAGTTATTTTGGATAGTTACTTGGAAATATTTTGATCAATGTAAGTGCCCAACAAAGCGGAAGAATGAGGCATCATGAACGGAATAGTGTCACCGATGAATGGCCAACCTCCAAGATGGCCGGGTGGAAGCGTTGACGGTGATTTGCTCTCCGTTTTCCCATTGCTTCTAAATCCAAGAAATATTAGTAGCGATATGATCAATGTAGACACTAATATTATCTCCATTGCCATTTCGCTTTTATTTCTAATGCTAACATCAACTGAACGTACTAGTTATATAGAGAAATATGACAAACCTACTCCTTGTAGACCTGGTGACTGTATTTTAAGATGTTTAGAACAGTTGATTGTGAAGTCTAGGACGTATAAGACCATGCAGTAACTTGTAAAGTTTTTTTTAGTTTTTAAAATGTTTAAATGGTAAGTTTAAAGATTACCGGGTAATGTGGATTAATCCTTGTATACATGCACATAATGTGACATATACATACGCTTCAGAGGTTATTAACCGTCCATTAAATCTTATGTCCAACTATATTTATTATGCACCTTACAGGTAACGTAGGTATGTCTGTGAAGATGTGATACATATTGATGAATAATGAACAAATATTAGACGAGTGATCAATGGAGGTTGTTAACCCTCGTTCTCTGCCCAACTCCGGTGTTCCCATATGCCGGATCAATCTTATCCATTGATTTGCACAACATCTAATGTTTTTGAGTACATTGTAGCACCCGTTCATTAGATTATTAATAATATGTGTGGTTTATGTGTGATGGTGATTTGTTGGTTACACGGGAAATGAGTACAAAGAATTGATCCCGCTAATACTAGCCATGCATGTTGGGACTTGTGTGAAATGGGCATATTATAATGAGGTATTGTTAGAAAAACTCATTTCATCATGTAAATGATACATGTATTGAGCCGGAGAAATTGAAGCGCTAGCAACAAAACAATAAACAAACACTAGCTTTTCTGGAACGAGTACCACGCGGACCATTTTTTAATACATCCCCATTTACAGTATATGCTAAGATAGTTTACACACACGTGGTCCTTCTTAGAAGCACGTGGATCAATATTTTATCTTTGCCCCCGTTAGAGCTAGGTTCTGTTTGACGTGAACCAAAATATTAAGGATCAAATCCATATTTTCCAAAGAACAAACCAATCAATCCATGAATAATTGGTTTTATTTTGTTAATTGAATGAATAAACTAGGTCGTGCAGATGTTAACGTAATACGAGATTAAAACCGTTTGATCCGTCTATTATTTAAATACACTAGCAGAAAACAAACAAATTATCTACTTGGAAATATGGATATTATGTTAATGCTGAATTTACTATTGTCATGGCAATACCAGCATTTTGGTAACCCCTATTGAGTTATACCAATATATCAAAGTTATTTGCATGATAACGATAAATTCATCATTATAAGGTAAATATAACAATAAGAAAAATGTCAAAAGCAACGATAATAGTAAACCTACCAATCATATTAATTTGTTTTTCTTTATTTCTTAAAAGTCTTAACTACGTATTTTTTTAAAGCTAATATCATATTTCAAGAGGTGGTTCGTTGTATTATTTATGATAATGTTTATTATTTTATTTTTGTTAGGCTTGAAGCCTAATAATTTGCGGAGGGGGAGGGGAGGGGGATGTGCGTGTATGTATTTATGTATGTGTGTATATATATATACACACGCATATTTATGTATATATTATGTGTGTGTGTGTGTGTGTATATATATATATATGTGTGTGTGTGTGTGTGCGCGCACGCGCGCGCGTGTGTGTGTTGAAATCGTGTACTTATGTACAAGTCTAGATAGTATGCAACATACTGCACAACTGTTGATCAGATTTTTGATAAAAGTCGTCACAACCAGAATCTGTGCACAAGACAAGCCATCTCTTTCTTTCAACCGATCCCTATCTCGGTCCCAGATCAGGAATTCCCAAGTAAAACTACTCTTCTTCACCAAATGGACGGAAGTCCGAAGACCAAGTCGATCGAACCAGTTGATCGACCCCTAACTACACTACAAACCCGATTCTCAAGACTGCTTATTTGGTCAAACAAGGCCCATTCAACTTCCCTTACTCCGGATTCAAAGGTCCACGCATGCCTTGATTATCGAGAAGAAGACCTACTCTGTTGTTCATGCACAAAGTTCCGAGCTCCACGTACACCGCAGTTATCAAGGATAACTATTCTGGATCCACAGTAGAAGAATAGGTCCCATTGCCTGCACTTACTTTTCTGGATCAAGTAACACGTGGCTGATCCCGAATCGGATGATAGATTCGTAGCATCCCAATCGGCTCAACTTCTCGCCTATAAATACATTATTTCCTGAAATATAAATCATGTGAAAAAATTCCACTGAAAAGTTCATGGTTGGTACCATACACTTCGACTTTTCAACTTCATAACTTAAGGATTTTGTATATACATTGCTTCTTTCTCTACTTTCTTTCTATAAAAAAAACTATAGCATGTAATCAACAATATAAACAGATATTATAAAATGGACGTAGGCTTGGTGATGCCAAACCACTATAAAAATATTGAGTGTCCCCCACTGTTTACTCTTTTTCTCGCATTCTGTTATTATAATTTTGTGTGGATTACACATTTTGAGAGTTGACTGTCATTAGACTAACTTTTGACGTCAACACTTTGGCGCGCCAGGAAGGGGAGAAACCTACGACTGACCACCCTCGGTAGTTCTTATAGAAATTGCAACACCCCGTATTTTCTATTAACGTTATAATAACGAATCCTAGAATACTTAATTTAAAATGTGAAAATTAAGGGAAACGGGTTATGCCATTGTGTTCGTCTCGGAATTCTGGTTGAGATAGAGTCCGAGTTTGTGTAAATTGGTCTTCGTATGAAGAAGTTATGGCTGTCAGAATTTTCCAGAAAATTCAAATAAATTCAAACGACTCGAAAACGAATTTAAATTCAAATCAGAAGTCAGAAGCGGGCTGGGCCGGAAAATTCCCTCCTTGGACCCAGGTCGACCAGGGGGTCGACCCTAGTGTCGACCTCCCCCCTACAGGTCGACCTGGGGGTCGACCTACCCCCCCCCTCGGGCAGATCTGAATGGTGACAATTTTGTAACTCAATGCCGAGTCTCTAGGGCTGAGGTGTCATCCAATCTTCACTGGATGGCTGTGGTTAACCCTAAGATCATCTGACGGCTCAAATTGAATTGAAATTCTATATATACAACCCAATACTCAAACCTAAAATCACACTAAAATAATCCTAGAACTATCATGCTGTCAGTTGAGAACTTGGAGTAGCCGTCACCAATTCAAAGACAAGATAAGAACTTGAATCTAAAATCAAATTAAAAGATTATCAAATTCAACGATCTACATCAAAGGCGAGCTTACCAATTTCAGAACGCAAGAATTCCTTTTTAGTTTGTAAGTTGGTTATTACGCAGATTTAGACATTCTTTCAATTGAATCATGACATGTTGTGATTTGGATATAGAATGATGCTTATGTATAAGATCTGATTCTCGTTTATCTTAAAGTATCGTTGTAATTAATCATGTCTACATGCTTGTAGCGATGAACATGTTGTATATTAATCACATCTATATGCTTGTGGCGATGAACATGTTGTATATTAATCATGTGTACATGCTTGTGGTGATGAATATATTGTATATTAATCATGTCTATATGCTTGTGGTAATGAACATATTGTATGTTATTGGAATCTATTATGATTAGGTAATGGATTTATTTTGCCAATTAAATGGTAAAACATGTCATGTTATAAATTGGTGGTTATTTGCAAGTTTATGATCTAAAACACATGCTTATATGTTAGATCAACACTCATGTATATTCATGTTAGGTTGAATCTAATTATGTTGTAAAATTTGGAATTGTAGTCCTCTTATATTTTTAACGCATAAGTATCATTCGAATATGTTTATAACAGCCCTCTTATGTTTAACACACATAAGTTATCATGCTAAGTTGCAATTTAAAAATGGTTATAGTAGCTTTCTTATGTTTTGACATACATAAGTTAATATGCTAAGTTGTGGGTTGAAACTGTGATTATATGTTAAACTTCCATGCTAGACCTTTGTCAAGTTTACATGACCATTAGACCCAACTTAGTCACAAGTTCACCTTTTTCATTTAATTAAAGTTAATGATACTTCTATGCCAAGTTACACATGACAAGTTGAAATGTATGCTATTTTATGTTTATTTCATGTCTCTTGTTTATTACCTCTTTTCTTGTTTATGGGTTGGGCTAATTTACTAGCCCAACATTTTATGTGATTCATGCGTACGTTCCACGGGGGTAGCGATGGGAAATATGAAAATTCATGGCATAGATTTGTTCATTAAATGGTATATTTGATATACCATTTATGGTGAGCATAATCAAAGGATAATTATGGCACGATTAAATTAAAATTAATCAACATAAAGAAATTAGACATATATATACAAATGTGAATTTAGAAAAGACGAATATGCCTAACCTGAAGTTAGACTGAGTTGTGGTGTAAATCTGCCCGGAACCGACCATCATATCCAGTGACCACAACAAGACCTGTCTAATGTGGGTGGTTAGTGCATCAAGCCCAAAAAGAACCCGAGGTTAGACTGAGTTGTGGTGTAAATCTGCCCGGAACCGAACGGCACATCCAGTGACCACAACAAGACCAGTCTAATATGAGTGGTTGGTGCTTTAATAAATTAAAGCTAAGTCAGGATTGGTAGGGTTAAGTCAATTTAGGGAAACACTTAACCGATTCAACATGTTAACTAAATGAATGGGTGGGGTTAGGTAAACTTGGACACTTAACCAAATAAACATGTTGATTAGAAAACCCTAGTAACGGGGACCCATTTCAGCAGTAACCCACATAGATGTATCATGGTACCCTGAAACTAGGCTGGGTGGGGCACGATTACTGGGCTGAATTATAAGCGGTCAAAACGTCAGTGGTTGGTGGGCCAGTGTAGGTTCCGACGGAGTATGGGCGTGCACGTACTCCAGAGTGGAAAAAGCAGGCACTGGGCATCAGTAGTGTACACTGTGCATCTTGAATTATGTCGGGTTGCCACCAGAGTGACTGATACACCCCATGGTGGGACAAGCACAGGTAGCTATAGTCAAGCGGGGCCGAATGACACAGGACATGAATGCATGCGAGTAGGAGCCGGTCATTAAGCGGATCGTTTGTTATAAACACGTGGGGCTGGTTGAACCAATAGTTGGTAGGTGCAGAGACTATAGAAATGGGTGCGATCACATGTTTCTCTTATCTTATATTAGGGTATGGTCCTATGTTCTGTTATTACTGTCATGATCCCTTTCCTTGTTTAAATACTAGTAATCACCGAACATACCAGACTTATTGTCTGACCCGTTTTCTTTCGTCCTCTTTTCTTCCGTTCCCCTCCCCCCTAGGTCCACAGGGAGGGAATACTGCAGCTTAGTCAGACTCTTTGCAAGCTTCAAGAAAGTAGATGTATGATTGGGACTCTCTCACCTTGGCTATGGCTCTTGGACATTATCCTTGGGGATTTATGCACTTTTACTTTTGGTTTATGCTTCTTTATTGAATAATCAAGACATAAATTATGGTGTAATATTTTGAAGTTATTTTCAGACAATTTGATGTAATGCTTTTGTATTGAACTATGTATGCAATAAATGTTTGATTTTCGCTACTTAAATTTATTTGTCTTGTAAATTTTTCTATGTCTTGTACCTATAACCCTCCACCAAAGTTAAGGCATTCCCTTTGTGAGTGACCTTAACGGAGGTGGGGTGTTTCACTTGGTATCAGAGCAAAGGTTTACCAGATTAGATAAGAGTTTTTGAAAACTATTTTGCAAAAAGGAAATATAAAGAAGCATTTTACAAGGAAAAGTGTTGTTTTAAATTTAAAAAGGCATAATCCCCAAAGCCATATGTGCTATCTTTATATCCTTCGTTTTGAATCTTTTCTTTTTCGTTTCAGCATGTCTGGGAATCTTAACCTTCTAGAGGGTGTACCGATTCCTGGCTGGTTCAGGAGGTACTTAGAGGCTAGGGCCAACGACGCAGGCCCAGCAGATATTCCTCCCACAGCTGCAGCAGTTCCTCCTCCTCCTCCTCATGCAAATGCTTTCTCAAAGATTTGTAGAGACTTTAGGGCCATGGGTGGAAATGATTTCAAGGGAACAGAGTCATTCATAGAAGCAAGGAACTGGCTCAAAGAAACCGTGGATCTGTTCGTTATCTTAGAGGTCGACGATAGGCAGAAGATACAGTTCGCTGCATGGTTGCTCAAAGATGAAGCTTCCTATTGGTGGGTAGTCACTAACGTGGAAAGACCAGTTGACACATGGATGGATTTCAGGATAAGGTTTGAGATGAAATTCCTCTCACAAGCTGAACGAAGTTTACAACTGGAAAAGTTCTTATCTCTTAAGCAAGGAAGTATGACGGTTAAGGAGTACGTCAATCAATTCAATCAGCTGGCCTGATTTGGACTGGACTTAGTGAATACTCCTCATAAGAGGGCTCTCCGTTTTATCAAGGGATTGAATGAGCCACTTCACAGCTTGGCTATGACCCATATACCTATGGGGGCTACTTACGAGAGGTTAGTGGACATGACACTCTTACATGAGGAAGACAAGGGCAAGAAAGAGGCAAAAGCAGAAGTGCCTCAAGAAAAGAAGGGGGAAGGGTCGCAAAACAAGAAGGCTGATTCAAAGAAAGGCGGGAAGAACAACAAACCCCGTGAAAAGAGAAAGTGTAATTTCTGTGGCATTCCCGGGCATCTGATCAAAGACTGCAAGAAGAAGAAAAGGAAGATGGGTGGTTGTTTCCACTGTGGTGAGACAGGACACATGGCTAGGGCCTGCCCAAAGTAGCAAGGGCAGGGAGCTGGACCTTCTTCTGGAGGACAAGTTCACGCTCTCATGGTACCTCCGCAAGAACGAGGTAGAAATATTTCTGTCGAAAGTTTAGACTATCTTTTTGATCATCCTGTACGTACATTATTTGATTCTGGCGCATCGCACTCTTTTATATCTATTACTTTAGTGGAATCTCTGCACCTAGACACCAGTATAGTAGAGGATCCTTTGGTTGTTTCGAATCCAATTGGGGGCTCAGCCTATTTGTCAATGGTTTGTTTGGATTTGAAAATATCTATACTAAGCGTTGGGTTTAGATGTAATGCCTTTGTTTTGGGCTTCACGGGCTATGGGTTGATTCTAGGCATGGACTGGCTATCCAGTAATGGTGCCGTCCTCGATTGCTAAAAGGGAGTGGTTAGACTCATGACTCGCCTCGGTAACACTCTTGAAATTTCTTGTAATCCCATGAACTCCAGTATGCTTAGTTATCTAGAATCTCTTGATGCGTCTGTTGAGAACTTGCAGTCTGTAAGGGTAGTCCGTGAATACTCGGATGTGTTTTAAGAGGTAAAGGGCTTACCTCCAAAGCGGGAGATAGATTTCTGTATATACCTCGTGGACGACGCAAATCCCGTTGCTGTACCCGTTAGTCACATGGCCCTAAGGGAGAGAAAAAAGCTCAGCAAGCAAATCAAAGAGCTGCTTGAAAAGGGTTCATAAGACGGAGTATTTCTGAATAGGGTGCTCCGGTAGTGTTCACGACCAAAGCTGATTGTTCTCTTCGCCTGTACGTTGATTATAGGGAGCTAAACAAGCTGACCAAGAAGAATAGACACCCACTCCCAAGAATAGATGATTTGTTCGATCAGCTTGTAGGTGCATCGGTTTTCTCCCAATTAGATTTAGCTACTGGATTTCATCAGCTAAGAGAGGCTGAAGGCAGCATTGATAAGACCGCGTTCAGAACTCCAGATGGTTTCTTCGAGTGGCTTGTCATGCCTTTCGGCTTGACAAACGCACCCGCTTACTTCGTGGATTTAATGAGCAGGGTGTTCCGAGAGTTCCTCAATAAGTTTGTGGTGGTCTTCGTAGACGATATTTTGATCTTCTCAAAGAATGAGGAAGAGCATGCTCAACATCTAAAGGAAGTCATGGATACTCTCCCTGCACATCAGTTGAAAGCTAAATTCTCCAAATGCAATTTCTGGAGAGAAGAAGTTAGGTTCCTTGGACACGTGGTGTCCAAAGAGGGGATAGCTGTCGACCCCGTGAAAGTGGTTGCTGTGCAAGATTGGAAGGTTCCTCGAAACGCAACCGAAGTCCGAAGCTTTCTCGGGCTAGCAGGCTTTTATCGAATGTTTATCAAAGATTTTGCAAAAATCTCAGCTCCACTGACAAGATTGACAAAGAAGAACCTAGCTTTCAATTGGGATTTGGATTGCGATATTGCTTTCCAATGATTAAAAAGGGCTCTGACAACAGCCCCAGTTCTGACATAGCCTGATGGAAGCAAGATGTTTACAGTATACACAGATGCTTGCGGAACGGGACTAGGCGTTGTTCTGATGCAAGAAGGGAAGGTAGTGGCTTATGGTAAAAGACAGTTGAAAGTACACGAGAAAAACTACCCAACCCACGACCTAGAGTTGGCAGCCATCGTTTTTGCACTTAAGTCCTGGCGCCATTATCTCCTAGGTGAGAAATTTGAACTGCATACTATTGGCTAGCTTTTTGACCAAGCCACCAAGGTCCACACATGAGGAAGATGTGATGTTTCATTCCTTTGACCCGTAAAATCTTGATCGTGATCTCTCCATCCAGGTCGGTTCGCTGTGTCTTCTCCAGCTCGCGATCGTCCCTTGCAGCCTCGAACCGATCCGTCCTCAGCAACTCGATCCGAGCCACGCCCAGGAGACAAGGAGATGGCTGAGACCAAGTCATCCACGATCCGAGAATGCAGGATCTCGCGACACCTGTCCATAACTGTCATATTGACCAATTCTCCATCAAGCCACGAACCAATCCGAGATTCTCGAGATGTGTGCCAAGTATGACCATGAACCGCCTGAAGAAATCATCTATAAATAGCCCAGAACTTGGTATTTTTAGGGATCTTTTTGGCAATTCTGAGTTCTTATCCACCATTATCACACCTCCATTATTATTCAGAGTTGTTTCGAAATTATTGAGTGAATTCAACATTGTAAGAGTGAGATTGAGGGATAAATCATCGATTGTACTCTGATTTTAAGTATAATCATTGATATAAAGTGGACGTAGGCTCGTTAAAGTCGAACCACTATAAATCTTGTGTCTTTTCTGATTTTCTAGCATTTTTCCTGATATTAATTTCTACATAATTGAAAAAACTTGGGTGTTAGAGCCAATTTTTGATCTAACATTTTGGTGCTTTCACTGAGAACAAAGTCTCAGTAAGTTGGATTGTCGCTCTACTGTTTGGATATTCAAGTCCAAAGAAGACGGTCCAAAACTCAGCAGTTTCGACTTTTGAAGATTTCAGCGATACCCCAATATCATGGCTGGAAAGAAGTCTAAGGAATTACGAGCTTCGCAAGCAAACGAAGCTACGAATGAAGCGATCGAGGAAAGTGTGCACGAGCAGGTCGAGGAGGAGCTCTCGGATCGCCGAGAGGAGGGGGCGAACCGATCCGTTGAGGGGATCACGATCCAAACAGCTGAAGGGGTTACCACTCGCTCCCACGACCTCATCACGAACCGTCCCCCCAACATTTCCACGATCCGATCCGAGGAGGGAGCTCCGAGCCACCGAGGTAAGGATTCCGCGATCCAAAGAGACAAGCAGACTACGACCCGACCCAGAAAGGAGGTTATGGCTCGTTCCTCTCGTACTGGTACATCTGCTCGACCCGGCTCAAGCTCTTTACGTATAAGAGAGAATGTTGGTGACCAATTTGATCCTTCTGCCCCAGCTACTGAAGGGGATCTTTCTCTCATCATTGACACGTGGGACAAACTATTTGACGAGTTAGCTGCTCAGAAGCAAGAGAGTTCAGTATTGCGACAGAGTCTGACTGTTTTGGACAAGCGAAATGATGACCTCATAAGGCAGAGGGTCTCCTCACCAACCCGGCTCTCTTCTCCGGAACATACATCGTCATCTGAAGAGCCCCGAAGGAACCAACGATGGCCCCCGTTAGAAAGGCCCGAAAACATAGAACGACTTCGATTTGGGTCACTCCCATTTTGTGAAGAAGAGGCATTTAATCAAGGGACTGGTAACCGCAATTTAAATGAACCTGTTCTACCACCAAGGAATGGTATGCCTCCCGCTCGTCGCGTGGTCGACAGCGACAACAGGAGGCAAGGGAGTTCTGCTCAGGGCCCAGATTTTATAGCAGCATGTCAAAGAAACGTCGGAGGAGGACGTCGGGCAAGGAGTGCTAATCCCGAATCTACCCTGACCCATGCAGAGGTTGAAGCAATGATTAGACAAGTCATGGTAGATAGCCGTGGACAAAGGAATGAAGATTGGGGCATAGACCGCAGTCACACACCTTTTACTGACGACATACTGGATGTTACATTTCCGAGGCAATTCAATATGCCGACCATGAATCGCTACACGGGCAGGACTGATCCCATCCAGCATTTAATATGGTACTCCTGGTCAATGAATGCCGCTGTAGCTACAGACGCAGTTAAATGTAAAGCGTTCCCTATATTCTTGGAAGATGTGGCGTTACTGTGGTTTACCCGCCTTCCAGCACGGTCCATATCCAGCTTCAGGGAATTGAGTGAGAAATTCGTAAACCAATTCCTTCTTCATGCCCAGAGGTCTAAGAATGTGATCGAGCTATCCCTCATTAAACAACGATTGGACGAAAGCCTGAGGTCATATTTGGATCGTTTTAACTTGGCTGTCACAGAAGTCAAAGATCCGCATGAGCAAACTGTGTTGATGGCCTTGATCGATGGCGTCGATAAAGATACCGAGTTTGGAAGATATCTGGCTGGTAAACCTCCCCCGACCAGAGAAATATTTTATGAAAAAGCCAATATTCGCCTGCGTCGAGAGGAGATATACGCTAATCGAAAAAGAAAAGCTACTGAAAAGGAAGATATCCAAAGCAACGTCGCCATCAAGCAAATGGGAGATAGCTCAGGAAAGGTTGAAGTTAATGTTGGGAACAAGAATCAAGGCAGCAGTCGCCAATCAGGGAATAACAATAATAATCGGAAAAGAAATCGAGGAAATGACGCTCAGAGGAGATCTCGGCCCAGACCGTTTGAGAACTTCACACCGTTAAATGACACGTTGGAGAACATCTTTCTGGATACATATAATGTCCTCCAATACAAAAGGCCTCCTCCAAGAGATTCAACGGAGAAAGAGCGAGAAACTGGGAAATTCTGTCTTTTTCATCAGATCCACGGTCATTCCACAAACGAATGTCGTCACTTGAGAGACGTGGTTGAAAGGCTGCTCAGAGAAGGGAAGCTTGATGAGTATAAGGTGATTCCCAGGGATAGGGGGCTAGCCGTACAAGCCCCAAACCAAAGCCAACCTACTGCCAAACCAACGGCTTAGGAAAAAGGGGAAAATATAGTTATAAATACCATAATTGGTGGGCTCCACCTAGCGGGGCATAGTTTCAGAGCTATGGATCAATACATAAATGCAGCTAAACAGCATTTCGAAGTGGGAGAGTGCAGTAACCCCGAGGACAGTGCTCCGATTAAGCAACAAAAGACCATGTCCGATGACGTCATATTTCCCGAGCGAGAGAGTATTGGAGTACACTCCCCAACTGAAGATCCGTTGGTGATCACCATCACCATTGGCCCAGCGATAGTTCATAAAGTTTTGGTAGATAACGGGAGTTCCGTCAACATTTTGTTCAAGAAAACGTTCGACCAAATGAAACTCGAACCGAAGGATTTAAAGCCATGTGAAGTTTGGATACGTGGATTCAATGGGCCCTCAACCGCTCCAATATGGTACGTGGAATTATCAGTGGCCCTTGGGGAAGGGGAACGCCAGAGAGTGAGGATCCTCCCCTTCGTGGTCTTGGATATTGAATTGTTGTACAATGCTTTCTTGGGCCGACCGGCCCTTGCCAAATTCAGGGCCTGTATTGCACCCTGGTGCTTATTGTTGAAATTTCCCATGGATTCCGGTGTTGGTATTGTTAGAGGAGACCAAGTTATGGCACAAGCATGCTACATTGCAGAGTTAAAGCTGCTCCGCAAAGGAAGAGATATAGAAGTGAAAGGTGGCTCCTCCCCTCCGAGGGAGGAATCGTCATAGCAACTAAAGGAAGTACCTTTGGGAGGGTCGCCTAAAGAGTTGCCCGAGGACATAGATCCCAGAGAGGATCAAGAGCCTGGGGGCAGAATGGCGACTCCAAATGAAGCAATTATGGATGTACCGATCGACGATAGTGACCTAGAGAAGGTCCTGAAGATTGGATCCTAGTTGGATCCCTATCGGGCCAAGGAATTAATAAAGTTTCTGAAAGCTAACTTAGATGTATTTGCCTGGACCCATGCAGACATGTGTGGGATATCTCCCTCGGTTATGAGTCATTCACTAAGCATTAACCCAAAACATCCTCCTGTCAAGCAGAAAAGGCGAATGTTGGGTCCAGAAAGGTCTGCCGCATTAAAAGAAGAAGTCGAGAAACTGAAGAGTAATAGATTTATTAAAGATTCGACGTACCCTGACTGGATTTCAAATCCGGTGTTGGTAAAAAAGGCCAATGGAAAGTGGCGAACGTGCATCGATTTCTCTGATTTAAACAAAGCTTGTCCAAAGGATAGTTTCCCGTTGCCCAGAATTGATCAATTGGTAGATTCAACTACAGGTCATGAACTCCTTTCCTTTATGGATGCCTATTCAGGATATAATCAGATCCCTATGCATGTCCCAGACCAAGAGCATACCAGCTTTATTACATATTTGGGGTTATATTGCTATGTGGTAATGCCTTTCGGTCTGAAAAATGCCGGTGCAACATATCGGCGGTTGGTGAATAGGATGTTCTACAACCAGATTGGGAAAACGATGGAGGTATACGTCGATGATATGTCGGTAAAGTCCAGACAGTCATCCGATCATACCAACGATTTGGCAGAGATGTTTCAAATTCTCCGAAAATATGGGATGAAATTGAATCCTTTGAAATGCTCATTTGGGTAGCATCTGGAAAAATCTTCGGGTTAATTGTAAGCTCGCGTGGAATCGAGATTAATCCAGACCAAATTGCAGCAATCCGAAATATCCAAGAACCAAAGCAGATTAAAGATGTGCAAAGCCTTGCTGGAAAAGTGGCAGCGCTAAGCAGATTTATTTCAAATGCTACAGATAAATGCATCGCGTTCTTCGAATTAATAAAGCGAGGCAAGCGCAACTTTAAATGGACTCCTGATTGTGTAGAAGCTTTCCAAAATCTGTTGAATCATCTGGAAAGACCCCCGATACTGTCTAAACCTGTACATCACGAGGATTTATTCGTGTATCTGGCAGTGTCATCCTACGCGATCAGTTCAGCTTTGGTAAGAGAAGAGGACAAGGTGCAAAAACCAGTGTACTATGTGAGCAAGAAATTGGCAGCCGCAGAACGAAATTACCCAAAGATAGAAAAGCTCGCGTACAGTTTGCTGATTACATCTAGGAAGCTTCGTCATTATTTCCAAGCTCATCCCATTACTGTTTATACTGATCACCCGCTTAAGCAAGTCTTGCAAAAGCCAGAGGCATCAGGAAGATTGCTCAAATGGAACATTGAACTGAGTCAATTCGACCTGAACTTCCAACCTTGGAGGTCGATAAGAGGGCAGGCACTCGCAGACTTTATAACAGAATTTATCATCATAGAAGATGATGCGGGAACTGAGGAAGACGATCCGCCAAGGCTACTCCTTGGCCCTAATGCCTGGAAACTATATACTGATGGAGCTAAAAATGACAGACGATCAGGTGTCGGAGTGGTCCTTGAAACCCTAGAGAAACGGATAATATACTACGCCCTTAGATTGGAGGTCCATACGACCAACAATGATTCCAAGTATGAAGCTCTGATTGCCGGATTGAAGCTTGCAAAGGAACTAGGGGTAACAAAACTAGACATCTTCTGTGACTCCAATTTGGTCGTGAACCAAGTTAATGAAAAATTTCAAGCTAAGAGTCCAAGGTTGATATCATATTTGGAAAAAGTAAGAACATTATTGGGTGGTTTTGGGCACCATAGTATATCTCACATTCCTCGAGAAGAAAATCAAAGAGCGGACAAGTTAACAAAAATGGCTAGTTCCGATAATCCATAACATACAGAGCTAGTCCCGATTGAAGTATTACGGTTCCCCTGTGTAGATCAGATGGAAGTTGATCCGGTACTGGAAATTGAACCTGAAAGGGAGTCATGGATGACCCCCTTGAAGAATTTCTTGATGAATGGAACGCTCCCAAATAAGAAAAGCGAGAGGCGCGCGATCATATGGAAGGCTTCCCGATATGTGTTGCAAAGCGGAGTCCTGTATAGACAAGGTTTCTCGATGCCTTTCCTCCGGTGCATTGCTCATGACGACATCGAGCGTGTGCTGAAGGAAGTCCATGAAGGTGGGTGTGGCGACCACACAGGCGGGAAAACATTGGCAAAGAAGATACTACGATACGGCTATTTCTGGCCCACTATAAACAAGGATGCAGCCAAGCATGCAAGACGTTGTGATGCTTGCCAGAAATTCTCCAAAATCCTTAGGGCGCCACCCAACCAGTTGAAGACAATGATAAGCCCGTGGCCTTTCGCTATGTGGGGAATCGATATCATTGGAAGCCTCCCCATAGCAAAGGGTGGAGCAAAGTTCGCTATTGTGGCCGTGGATTATTTTACTAAATGGGTAGAAGCAGAGCCTTTGACCACGATTACGACCAAACGAGTGATCACCTTTGTCGTTAAGAACATCATATGTCGGTTTGGGATTCCAAAAGTCATCATAACCGACAATGGGACCCAATTCGATAGCATGGAGTTTCGAGATTTCTGTCAGAAGTATCACATCGAGAAAAGGTACACCTCTGTGGCACATCCGCAATCGAACGGACAAGTTGAAGCGACAAATAAGGTGATCAAATCCATTTTGAAGAAAAGGTTGAAGAGGGCCAAAGCTATGTGGGTCGATGAACTGCCCCTGGCACTATGGGCCTATAGAATGACGTACAAGTCGGCAACGGGTCACACCCCGGTTTTCCTAGCTTTCGGAGCCAAAGCAGTTATTCCGGTCGAGTTAGAGGAACCATCCCATCGCACCATTTATTATGACCCGATGACCAACAATGAGTTGCTCCTTAAATCCCTGGACATGATTGAGGAAAAAAGGGACAAAGCCGACTTACGTGCCTTGAGGCACAAACAACAAGTAGCACGGTACTACAACAAAAGAGTTCGAGCTCGTAACTTCGAACCCGGAGATTTGGTTCTGAAACGCGTCTTTCCGCCCCCGGTGCATATGGGACCGAAATGGGAAGGACCGTACTCCATCATGCGAAGACTTGATAATGGAACCTTCAAGCTGGCGACCGTATATGGAGAAGAAATCCCCAGAGTGTGGAATGCCCAGCATTTGCGGCTTTACCTGACATAAAAAGTGTCAGTTCTATTCTTTTGTTTTTAGAACCATGTAAAAAGGCTCAACTTGCCTAGAACAGTCTGGTTATTTGAACAAAAGATTATAAAGTGGACGTAGGTCATGATTTGACCGAACCACTATAAAAATACTGTGTGTCATTTACCTTAACTGCACTTCTTATTTACTCTTTTATCTTGATATATATTGTTACCATTTCGAGAATTGATGCAGCAATCTCAAAACAACCAATTCAAAATGTCGTCCAGTAGATCAGAAAGTTCACGATGATTAAAGCTCCAAAAGGTGCAACGAGGTAAATCGCACTACAGCTTGCACTCTAACTCCCGAGATCAGGGAGAGATTATAAAGGACGCAGAGATAACGTCCCCAAGGCGTGAAGGTGCACCATGGTAAATCTTCCTTGATAACACTCTAACCCGCTGAAGGATCGGGAGAGTATAAAGGCGTTGGAGACTTAGCGCCCCCAGAACTTCTGCCCTGCTGAAGGATCGGTGAGCAGACCAAAAATCGAGCTCGAACTCTAACCCGCTGAAGGATCGGGAGAGTATAAAGGCACTAGAGACTTAGTGCCACGCAAACTCTAACCCGCTGAAGGATCGGGAGAGTATAAAAGCGCTAGAGACTTAGCATCGCAAGAACCATTACCCCATGGAAAAATCAGGGTAGTACGAATATAATTCTAATCGATCACCAACATGCCCTGGCCAGGCACTACCATGACGATCAATTAGGAATGTATACGTGCCTTACCATCCAATTACTCAACACATGTATTTACCGATGATTGTTTTCGTTATGATTAATGATCGTTACTTACAACTTTAGCATTTAACTATGAAAGCTTCAATTATGGTTACTTAAACTCTGCTAACATGATGAATTTGCAGGAACACTATGATGCAAAAGAAATAGGTCCTTATTTACTGGAAACAGATATACAAAAAACAAGAAACTAAGCAAAAAGTGAGCGCCAATCTCACGGCTACATCTTTTGGCTAAAAAGAAATTCTAAAACTAAAACGTGAGCCAATAGCTGCATTCTATTTGCGCTTGGGAGATGGTTTTGATTTCTTGCCCGTCTTCTGCTTTTCTAACTCCTCTTTATCAGTACCGGAGCGATCACTTTTCTTCCTCTTCCTCTTGTCGACAAGGGGCTCCGGTGAAGGACTGGAGGGTTCGGAGGCAAGCTGTGAAGTTATCGACCTAGAAGAGAATCTTATAACCAACTCGGTCTTAGGGTCGATTTTAGAAATAGGAGTCACAAACACAGGATTCTGTTCCTCCCTCTTAAGAGCCAGCTGCTTCTCCTTCCTAGCCTGTATGTCAGCCAAGGTTTTGCTATCATCACCCTTGGTCTCGTCAATGATTTCTACCTCCTCTTTCTCATCTCCATGACCGCCATCTGTGTCACGCAAAGCAGCAATGATCTCGGCGTCTGCAGGAGCGCCAGTTTCAGACTCCGTGGGTGCTACTGTAACTCTATCACTAGTTGAGCTCCCAGTTTGCTTTGAGACCTCAGAAGCTTCGATACTAGAACTCGGGGGAATCTCAACCCTCTCGGCCTCTGCCCTCTCCTCTGCACCCTTTTCGACCACCTTAGTACCTACACCATTAGAAATAAGGGTTAGCAAATCGGGAGGAGATGTGGCCATGTCAGTTGTTTGTCCCATGGGACGACGACGATTTACGATTCCTTTAATGAACTGTGGAGAAAATGTGGAAATACCTTCGGTTGACCCATCTCCCAAACTTGCACTAGTGGTCCCGACAATCGGAGGAGTAGGTACCAAGGGGATCAATGGATCATTGGGGTTATATCCCTCCACTTCGGAGGTTTTGGGCTCTGCCACCGAGCTCGAGCTCTCGTCAATTTTATCCTTAACCTTGAGCCTTCTCTTCTCCTTCTTCATTTCTTCGTGGATAAGGCGTCTACCTTCCTCCAAAGCCGCGGGCTCTTCACCTCTAAGAAAAGTTTGCATCAGTTGGTGCTCATCAATTTCGTCAACCTCCAGTTGCCGCTTCTCACCCTCGACAATAGCATCCCATATATTGGCCAGGGTAACATGGTAGTCGGGAATCCAAGAGATATCCCGATGCTTGATAACTTGACCTAAGAAATCGAACAATAATCCCTCAAAGCTGTCTATATCCTTCTCTTTTTCGGCAAGCTTATCAGCCACAGCAGCTGCTGACTCAAGAGCACTATTGGCATTGCTTTCGGTGACAGCTACCCGCTCCTCAGCTTGAGCAAGTTGATCATTTAGGGCCTTCTTCTCTTTCTTGGCAAGGGCAATGTCATTTTTTAAGCTCGCCTTTTCTTTCTCCCAAGCCTCTTTCTCAGCGGAAAAGTGATCCTGAACTGTCTTCAGTTCGGTGTTAACCTCCCTGAGATCCTCCACTTCTTTTCTCAGGGCCACCCGTTCTTGGCTATTTAAGTCAAGCTCGTTGCGAAAACGCTGCCTGGCACTTTCCAACTCGGACTTGTAATTCTCTGTGTCTCGCCGAGCTAAAGCCAGTTGGGCCTGCGCATCCTCCTGTTCTTTTTCTATTTTGCACCCAGCCCTAACATCATTGTCAATCTTTACTCTGGCCCTGGCTGCATCCGTCTCCATCCGTATCCATCCGGCGGATGATAGAAGAGAGTGTAGCCGCATGCTTCTTCATTACCCCGTATTGTTTAGCTGCATGGCACACATACCCTATCACCTCTGTGTCCCAATCCTCAGGGACCGGTTCAAGATCTGGGACGAACACCATCCTCTCAAAGTAAATGTCGGGAAACAGTTTTCGTAAACGTTCCAACCTGGCTGTGATCTCAGAACTGGGGACAACATACCTTGCAGCAGTAGTGTCCAGACCATGCTCACCAGAGGAAGTAGGAACTGTCTTCCGCTTCTCTATAATCCTGCCCTCATCTTTGTCCTTGTCCTTTGGCTCAGCATGTTTCTTAGAAGATTGGGCATGAGAAGGAGTTCTTTTTAGAGGGGTTAAATCTCTAGGAAGTTGCTTCCCCCCAGCTGGTGGCATTGGATGACTAGGTGGCTTCCCATAACTTTGCTTCGGCGGAGATCGAGGTCGTGCAGGATAAGATTGATGAGAATCCCGGGGTCGGCGGCTATCCCTTCCCCGACTATCGCTACGAGTGTGCTCAGGATTCGGAAGGAGGCTCGGGGTGCCCTCACGAAGGGAACAGTAGGAATAAGATCTTTTGCGAGACATTCTTTCTGCAAAGAAAATAAGAGCGCGTTAGAACTGTGAATCACAGTAGAAAAAGAGTGTTATGATAAATGGTGCATGTGTTTGGTGCATCTCGTGGAATCCATTTTTTTTTTAAAAACAGACCAGGGCCCGAAGTTAGGCTCGTTTGGCTAACTCCTTTTTCTCTAACCGGAGCACCCGTTTCTTCGGAAAGGGGAAAGATTGGTTTCCCTCTGAAATCTTCTTGGGTATAGATATCATCTGGCAAAGGAATGTTACTTAATTCCCCGAAAATCTGTTCCTCCGTTAATTCGTCGTGGGCGGCAGACTCAACTAGCGATGAAGTCCTCGGTGGAGACTGTCCCCCGGAGGTTGCAACCTCCTTTGATTTATCAGCTCATCCCTCATCTCCTTTATACACGTTTAAATCTTCGTCGTCCTAATTAATCATAGGTGAAGGACTCTTGCGAAGAGTAGTCATCTCTGTAGCTTGAGAAGTTCCTTCTCCTTCAGTTGGGGGCACATACTTGTAAGGTTTGCCACCCGCGCCAAGTCCGAATCTTATGTCCAAAAGATGATGTTTGTGAAGGTTTTCGTCCGTGATACATTTCTTGATTCTCAAGAAGTCCGACTTGATTTTTAGGAGACGGGATAATCGATCGTTATACACTGAGCCTTCTATCTTGGAGAATGTGTGATCTGCGCAAAGGAAAAGGAAACATGTTAATACTTTGATTATGTAGTTCAGTCATGTATTTGGAGGCTCGAAACTTACTAGATTTGAGCCACCTCCTTGCACACCCGGCTTGGTGTTTTATGTAAAACCAATCAGCTTTGGGATCCCCTATGTTGCTGTAACCATCGGACAGAACCTTCCTGTTGGCTACTGATTCAAAGAAAGAGAAATTTGGGGTCGCTGTGGAACGGTGCTTGAAAAGATAGTAGAATTTCAAATCTTTAAAAGTAAGCTCAGTTTGCAGAACATCTGCATATGCGACATATAAAGTGTACTAGGCTGCATAAGCATTGGGATGAAGCTGCATAGGGGCAATACACAATCGTCTTAAGGTTTCAATGACGATTGGAGGAAACGGAGGAATAGCGCCTACCCAGCACCTGAGTCGGCTGATTGCCATGTACCATTCTGGAGCAAGATGAGGTTTATCTCCGCTTTCGGGTGTTTTCACATCGTCCCACGGTATCCCGTGTTTCAAACAGATTTTCTTAAGTTTTATATCATCTAGTTTGGAGGGTAAAGAATCAATGAATTTCTCAATTCCTAGAACACCGGGAATCTCATCGGGAGCTCGGTCATCCACTTCGGACTCCTCCTCTAGCGAGGTACTCTCAGATGAATTAGACACTATCTCAGCCTCATATTCGGATTCAGAATCCTCATCCTCTGGGTTAATTGAAGGAACCTCGGGATCGTGGTGTTCCGACACCTCCGGGTCCACCTCTGTTTCAGATCTTTCAAGAGAAAGATTATCCGACATTGCTGTTTTGGTGAGCAAATATGAGAGATTAGAATACAGTTACCCGTTCCCCGTGTGTGCAAGTGCAAGTGTGTGCCTGTGCGTGCATTAAAGAAAACCAAAAAAGTTAACAAGATCATTGAAGGATTAGTCGTCAACAGCAGTCAAATTATGCTGTCAGTCAGTCCAGAAGGATCTCTTATGGGCTCTAACCTAACTATCCATCGATATATCAGAAGTTATGTTGTGTTTATTAGTCAACATATACATCGGATCGTTCATTGGATTGGTTCGTGAGACAGAGTTCGGATCGCTATGTGTTGGTGGGTCGTGAAGAAGGAACCGGATCATGAGAAAGTCTCGGATCGTGATGTAACCTCAGATCGTGAGACGCTCTAGCACTTGTCCCATCATCGGATCGCAACAAGCCCCTCATGATCCACCCTAATTCCCATTTCCACGAAACGATCCTCCTTCATCCTCACGATCCGATCCGCTGGTCAGATTAATAGTCCATCTACGTTTCTTCTCCCGTCATTTCTCCATCATCACGATGCGATTCGAACCGTCACCTCGCCATCACCACGAACCAGTTTGACCTCCTTCTTCTTCTTCGTCCTTCCTCTGTTCCATTCTCCATCTCCAGACTCGAACAGTGACACCCATGGCATCTCGTCAACTTTAAAGCCTCGTATATCACAACACTCCACAATTCTCCCCTCTTAAATCCGTGGAAACTCGGGAAAAACGAGGGTAGAAACACATGAAAACATTTCAAATATGATTACCTTTCTAAAAATTGGGAGACAAGTGGGTTTTTGGAGATTTAGAAACTAGGGTTTTTCCCAAAAGAGCTGGCGGCGCGACAACGAACGAAAAAGAAAGGGAAAAGAGAGAGGAGATCGGTTTATATAGGTGAATTGTTGAACGTTCGTATCCCCTTTTTTGTCACATTCGATCCGCTGGGCCTGATGGGCCACGAACCGCCAAAGAAGCCTGCTGCGATTCAAGTATGGATCGTTCCAGGCGATGGCCCTTGACGCATGAGGCGATCCCATCCAGACGTGCTTCGTGGTTCACCACGGTCCGTGATGAAAGATGACGATTCGAGCCCCAACATGATTAGCGGATTGGAAAAGAGAAGTTCCAAATTTTCGGAAATACAAAAGTTATTAAATACTTCTTTATACAGGGAGTATTGAGACTTACTTGACGATTTAATAATGATATCTCCGGGAGCCTAAAAAATGGAAATTGCCCGATAAGCGAAGAAATGGTTGGCGGTCTAATTAGATATTTATACTCGTCAAGAGGCGTAACTATCCACAGCAGGGCGACGTTACAAATGAACGTGACCATTGGTTCGCATCGTTCTAAGAAAATGTCCATTTAGCAATTTCAAAGCATGTTCCATCCTCGATAAAACATACTTTGAGGGGGGAAAATGCTGGCTAGCTTTTTGACCAAGCCACCAGGGTCCACACATGAGGAAGACGTGATGTTTCGTTCCTTTGACCCGTAAAGTCTCGATCGCGATCGCTCCATCCAGGTCGGTTCGCTGTGTCTTCTCCAGCTCGCGATCGCCCCTTGCAGCCTCGAACTGATCCGTCCTCAGCAACTCGATCCGATCCAGGCCCAGGAGACAAGGAGATGGCTGAGACCAAGTCATCCACGATCCGAGAATGCAGGATCTCGCGACACCTGTCCATAACTGTCATATTGACCAATTCTCCATCAAGCCATGAACCAATCCGAGATTCTCGATATGTGTGCCACGTATGACCACGAACCGCCTGAGGAAATCATCTATAAATAGCCCAGAACTTGGTATTTTTGGGGATCTTTTTGGCAATTCTTAGTTCTGTATCCACCATTATCACACCTCCATTATTATTCAGAGTTGTTTCGAAATTATTGAGTGAATTCAATATTGTAAGAGTGAGATTGAGGGGTAAATCATCGATTGTACTCTGATTTTAAGTATACTCGTTGATATAAAGTGGACGTAAGCTCGTTAACGCCGAACCACTATAAATCTTGTATCTTTTCTGATTTTCTAGCATTTTTCCTGATATTAATTTCTACATAATTGAACAACTTGGGTGTTAGAGCCAATTTTGGATCTAACACATACTGACCATAAATCGTTGAAATACCTATTCTCGCAGAAAGGTCTCAACTTGAGGCAGTAGAGATGGATGGAGTTTCTTGCCTCGTATGATTTTGAGATTTCCTACACTCCTGGCAAGGGCGATGCAGTAGCAGATTCCTTAAGTAGAAATAAACTGACCTTAAGCCCTCTCTTTGTGGAAAGGCTAAGCTTGGAGTTCATAGCAAGCTTTAGTTTCAGACCCTCCTCTGACTTTGTACCTGGCTTGCTAGCAACGTTAGAAGTGCGGCCAACTCTATTAGACTCAATCAGAGTCGCGCAAAGAGAAGACCCTCAACTAGCCGATGTGGTGGACAAGTTAACTAGGGGTGAGACTTCTAGTCACCTCAATAGATACTCCACTGATTCCAAGGGATGGTTGAGACAAGATGGAAGACTATGTGTCCCACAATCAATGGGCTTGGTAAAGGCGGTTCTAGAAGAGGCACACCATTCCAAACTGACCATACACCCAGGCGGAGACAAAATGTATGAAGACATCAAAAGAGTTTTCTTTTGGAATGGCATGAAGTGAGACGCAGCTGAATTTGTTTCTAAGTGTTTAATATGCCAACAAGTCAAGGCGGAGCAGAAGAAGCCTGGTGGTCTGCTCCATCCTCTAGAGGTCCCACAGTGGAAATGGGATAGCATCTCGATGGACTTTATAGATAGGTTGCCTAGGTCAAGAAGGGGCAATACCAGCATTTGGGTAATAGTGGACAGGCTCACAAAAAGCGCCCACTTTATACCTATCAAGAGTAGAAGGACTGCCTCATCTCTAGCATCCATATACCTTAAAGAGATAGTTTGACTTCATGGGATACCCTCCAGCATAGTGAGTGATCGAGACACTAACTTCACGAGCGAGTTTTAGAAGAGTTTACAAGAGGCTGTAGGCACACAGTTATGCTTAAGCACGGACTATCACCCTCAAACAGATGGCCAGACGGAAAGAGTCAACCGAGTATTAGAAGACCTATTGAGATTATGCATTATTGACTTCGGAGGTACATGGGAGGATCGTTTACCTTTGGTGGAATTCGCTTACAACAATAGCTACCAAGCCACCATAGGCATGGCGCCTTTCGAAGCTTTATATGGAAGACCGTGCAGGTCACCAACTTGGTGGTGGGAGTCCACAGACAAGCTCATACTTGGACCAGACATGATTAGGGAAACTTTCGAGAAAGTAGACTTGATACGAAGAAGAATGAAGACTGGCCAAGATAGATAGAAGTCCTACGCATACAAAAGAAGAACTGACCTTGAATTCGAAGTTGGAGACAAGGTGTTCCTTAAAGTATCTCCTTTGAGGAACGTCGTTCGCTTTGGATCTGCAGGAAAATTAGCACCAAGATTTGTAGGGCCATTCCCTATCATCGAGAAGATTGGGAAGATGGATTATAGGGTATATCTACCCGAAAGATTGGTCGGGGTTCATAATGTCTTTCATGTCTCTCACCTGCGGAAGTGCTTACACGAGTCTGTGGAAGTGGTAGAACCAAATATGCTAGAGGAAGTTGAAGTTGAACAAGAAGCAACTATGAGGAGAGTTCCAACCCGTATCTTGGGAACATAAGTCAAAAGGCTACGCAATCGTGAAGTTAAGCTCGTCAAAGTTCAATGGAGCGACACCGAAGAAGACGCGACTTGGGAAACCGAGGACAGAATACGCGAAACCTACCCTTTTCTTTTTGAGGGTATATCTTTTATCTCTTTTTTCTCAAGTTTATGCTCGTATCTATCTTTTTAGGTATATCACCTCGATCCTATCCTTTATTCTTAGGCAGGAACCCATTTGGATGTAAACATGAAACATGTTATGATTGATGGTTGCAAGTGGTCGCTAGTGGATGCATATACACACACATTAGATATTAGATCGGCTCAGTCACTTCCATATTGCATTTGCATATATGTATTGGTTTATGGGTTAAAACTTAATGTGTTATCATATGGACATTGCATTTGTATGAATGATTGTGCACTCATGTAAAAAAAATTGATCAGGGAAAAATTGCATTCATAATGGACTCATGGCACTGACATAATTTGTATTAAGGAGGTCAACTGAATCAGTAGACCGCCTGAATTTTCATTAGATAAGGACATGTACACACACAATGCATATGATCATGAAGCAATAGAAATCTTTTAAGGACAATGGATGCCAGTATTTGATGGTTGAATAGATGTGTGATTGGATGGTAGGATATAAGTTCTTCTCGACTTGAAGATTTCGGGGACGAAATCCTAAAAGGAGGGGAGAATGTAACACCATGTATTTTCTATTAACGTTATAATAACGAATCCTAGAATACTTAATTTAAAATATGAAAATTAATGGAAACGGGTTACACCATTGTGTTCGTCTCAGAATTCTGGTTAAGATAGAGTCTGAGTTTGCGTAAATTGGACTTCGAATGAAGAAGTTATGGCTGTCAGAAGTTTCCAGAAAATTCAAATAAATTTAAACAGCTTGACAACGAATTCAAATTCAAATCAGAAGTCAGGAGCGGGCTGGGCGGGGAAATTCCCGCCCAGGACCCAGGTCGACCATGGGGTCGACCCTAGTGTCGACCTCCCCCCTACAGGTCGACCTGGGGGTCGACTTGCCCCCCCCGGCCTGATCTGAATGGTGATAATTTTGTGACTCAATGCTGAGTCACTAGGGCTGAGGTGTCACCCTATCTTCACTGGATGGCTATGGTCAACCCTAGGATCATCTGACGGCTCAAATTGAATTGAAATTCTATATATACAACCCAATACTCAAACCTAAAAATCACACTAAAATAATCCTAGAACTATCATGCTGCCAGTTGAGAACTTGGAGTAACCGTCACCAATTCAAAGACAAGATAAGAACTTGAATCTAAAATCAAATTAAAAGATTATCAAATTCAACGATCTATATCAAAGGCGAGCTTACCAATTTCAGAATTCAGATTTTAGAATGCAGGAATTCCTTTTTAGTTTGTAAGTTGGTTATTACGCAGATTTAGACATTCTTTCAATTGAATCATGACATGTTGTAATTTGGATATAGAATGATGCTTATGTATAAGATCTGATTCTTGTTTATCTTAAAGTATCGTTGTAATTAATCATGTCTATATGCTTGTGGCGATGAACATGTTGTATATTAATCACATCTATATGCTTGTGGTGATGAACATATTGTATATTAATCATGTCTACATGCTTGTGGTGATGAACATATTTTATATTAATCGTGTCTATATGCTTGTCGTAATGAACATATTGTATGTTATTGGAATCTATTATGATTGGGTAATGGATTTATTTTGCCAATTAAATGGTAAAACATGTCATGTTATAAATTGGTGGTTATTTGCAAGTTTATGATCTAAACTCATGCTTATATGTTAGATCAACACTCATGTATATTCATGTTAGGTTGAATCTAATTATGTTGTAAAATTTGGAATTGTAGTCCTCTTATATTTTTAACGCATAAGTATCATTCGAATATGTTTATAACAGCCCTCTTATGTTTAACACACATAAGTTATCATGCTAAGTTGCAATTTAAAAATGGTTATAGTAGCTTTCTTATGTTTTGACATACATAAGTTAATATGCTAAGTTGTGGGTTGAAACTGTGATTATATGTTAAACTTCCATGCTAGACCTTTTTCAAGTTTACATGACCATTAGACCCAACTTAGTCACAAGTTCACCTTTTTTCATTTAATTAAAGTTAATGATACTTCTATGCCAAGTTACACATGACAAGTTGAAATGTATGCTATTTTATGTTTATTTCATGTCTCTTGTTTATTACCTCTTTTCTTGTTTATGGGTTGGGCTAATTTACTAGCCCAACATTTTATGTGATTCATGCGTACGTTCCACGGGGGTAGCGATGGGAAATATGAAAATTCATGGCATATATTTGTTCATTAAATGGTATATTTGATATACCATTTATGGTGAGCATGATCAAAGGATAATTATGGTAGGTTTAAATTAAATTTAATCTACATAAAGAAATTAGACATATATATGAAAATGTGAATTTAGAAAAGACGAATATGCCTAACCCGAGGTTAGACTGAGTTGTGGTGTAAATCTACCTGGAACCGGCCGGCATATCCAGTGACCACAACAAGACCTGTCTAATGTGGGTGGTTAGTGCATCAAGCCCAAAAAGAACCCGAGGTTTGACTGAGTTGTGTTGTAAATCTGCCCGGAACCTACCGGCACATCCAATGACCACAACAAGACCTGTCTATTGTTAGTGGTTGGTGCTTTAATAAATTAAAGCTATGTTAGGATTGGTAGGGTTAAGTCAATTTAGGGAAACACATAACCGATTCAACACGTTAACTAAACGAATGGGTGGGGTTAGGTAAACTTGGACACTTAACCAAATAAACATGTTGATTAGAAAACCCTAGTAATAGGGACCCATTTCAGCAGTAACCCACATAGATGTATCACGGTACCCTGAAACTAGGCAGGGTGGAGCACGATTACTGGGCTGAATTATAAGCGGTCAAAACTTCGGCGGTTGGTGGGCCAGTGTAGGTTCCGACGGAGTATGGGCATGCACGTATTACGGAGTTGAAAAAGCAGGCACTGGGCATTAGTAGTGTACACTGTGCATCTTGAATCGTGTCGGGTTGCCACCAGAGGGACTGATACACCCCATGGTGGGACCAGTACCGGTAGCTACAGTCAAGCGGGGCCGAATGACACTGGACATGAATGCATGCGAGTAGGAGCCGATATTAAGGGGATCGTTTGTTATAAACACGTGGGGCTGGTTGAACCAATAGCTGGTAGGTGCAGAGACTATAGAAATGGGTGCGATCACATGTTCCTCTTATCTTATATTAGGATATTGTCCTATGTTCTGTTATTACTGTCATGATCCCTTTCCTTGTTTAAATACTAATAATCACTGAACTTACCAGACTTATTGTCTGACCCGTTTTCTTTCGTCCTCGTTTCTTCCGTTCCCCCCCAGGTCCACAGGGAGGGAATACTACAGCTTAGTCAGACTCCTTGCAAGCTTCAAGAAAGTAGATGTATGACTGGGACTCTCTCTCACCTTGGCTATGGCTCTTGGACATTATCCTTGGGGATTTATGCACTTTTACTTTTGGTTTATGCTTCTTTATTGAATAATCAAGACAGATTGGTGTAATGTTTTGAAGTTATTTTGAGACAATTTGATGTAATTCTTTTGTATTGAACTACGTATGCAATAAATGTTTGAATTTCGCTGCTTAAATTTATCTGTCTTGTAAATTTTTCTATGTCTTGTACCTATAACCCTCCACCAAAGTTAAGGCATTCCCTTTGTGAGTGACCTTAACGGAGGTAGGGTGTTTCAGAAATTGTAACACCCCGTATTTACTGTGAATGTTAAAGTAACGAATTAAAGAATACTTAATTTTAAAAGTTGAAATATGCATATATATATTATATACATAGATATATTTAAGAGAAGAATTAAATAATGACAATAAATATTTCATGTAATAAGTTAATTAAGTGCAATACATGAAATGGGAAGAAACACATGCGAACAATTAAAAAGAAAAATTTGAAGAGCTTCAGGAATTTGGTCATGAAATTAGCATCATTGCGTTCGTGGCAATTTTCTAGTCAATTTAGACCTATGGTTTGCAGAAAAACAATTTAAAATGAAGAATATATCTTTAAATTAAATATTGCAGCAAAACATGAAAAAGAGGAATGGGAAAAGAATAATGTTTAGCATTGTCCTAAGGTTTGTAAGCAAAAGACTTAGTGGCTCATTTGGTTAGAACATGTGTCTTGCATACAAGAGGTACAGAGTTCGTTCCCCGCCAGCACCATATTTTTGTTTTAGGAAAATGGCTAAAAAATGGCATAGTATGAACGTAGTACAAAAAGTGGTTTAGTGTGAAAATGGTTAATTGGGAAGATAGATAAAAAGAAATATATACATAGATATATATAGAAAAAATATACATACATACATACATACATACATACATACATATATATATATATATATATGACGTGTATGCATCATGTGGCGCACGTGGCCCATTTTTGTTGATCAAGGATTGTTTTTTTGAACGTGGCCTTCTCTGATTGGCCAATGATTGATTTCTGAGGTATTAGGGCATATGTGTCATGCTACAGTTGGCTGGATGACACATCTCTTTGGTTTGATGGCTCTGATTTCTCCAAGACTAATCTAAAGGCTAGAATTAAACCTAGACTTCTATATAATCACCCCAAACCTCAACCCTAGAACTCATTCTATGAAGTCGTCATGCTATTCGTCTACAAATTGGCCTAGCCTCCATTCATCTACCCCAAACTAGAGAATCAAATTCAAACTAGGAATCAATTAGAAGAACTAGAGAATCAAACGTCTACATCAAAGGATAGCTTTTCAAATTTAGAAATCAGATCCCAGAAATCAAGATCCGTCCTTTTTTCCTGTAAGTACAGTTATTGTTTAGATGTGAACACCTACTAAGAAATCATGACTGCAATAACTTGATCTAGAACTATGCATAATTCTATTCGTGCCTATCATTTTGTCAATTCTGAATTGCTTATGCCTATTGGACTGTTGTGATTGACATAGTAAAGCCTATCATGCATATTGGACTGTTGTGACAGACATAGGAAAACCTATCATGCCTATTGGACTGTTGTGACTGACATAGTAAAACCTATTATGCCTATGAGACTATTGGGGACTGATACCATTGAACCTATCATGTTGTATTAAATTTTTGGTTCTTTTATGTATGTAAGTTACATGCTAAGTTATGTTCATTCATGTTATATGTTAGATACAAGCTAGTACCCATGTTTGAGATCTATATAAGTTCATGTTTATACAATCAAACTTATGCTAGTTTGCATGTTAATTGGATCTAATTTAAATGCAAGATCACACCTATATGCTTAATTAAGTGTATGTCGTTCTATCCCAAATTTATACTACGCATGTCGATCTATATTGTTTATGCCTGTTGGAATGTTACATGTCCATTTCTTTTCCCTTTTGTTTATAAGTTTGGCTAATTTGCGGGCCTAACGTTCTATGTGAATTATGCGAACGCATAATGGGGGAGATATTGGGGAAAAATATTAAACTACATGCTATTGGCATAAATTGGCTCATAATCATGTAAATGATTAGTAGCATGAAATGGTAAAATTTGTATACCTAGAATTATGGACATAATTTAAGGGTAAATGGGGCATGACTTGAATTGACAACACTTATGGACAATTTACATATAAACGTAAATTGTAAATATGTAAAGTGGCTAAAAGATGAACATGCCTAACCCGAGGTTAGATTGAGTTGCAGTGTAAAACTGCCCGGAACCGCCCGGCAAATCCAGTAAACGCAACAACACAAATCTAATGTGAGAGGTTAGCGCATTTAGCCCAAAACCCAAGGTTAGAATGAGTTTGCGGTAGAAGTCTGCTCGAAACCACCCGGCACATCCAGCAACCGCAAACAACAGTTCTAATGTGAGAGGTTGGGGCATTAATAAATTAATTAATGCCAATAAACAGATATGCTAGAATGGTAAGGTTAAGTAACATATGAATAGGCGACACTTAACCAATACAACATGTTAATTAGACAAGAAGTTGGGGCTAGGTAAACTTAGAACACTTAACCGTTATAACATGTTAATTACACAAGAAGGTGGGCTTAAGTAAATTTAGAACACTTAACCCTTATAACATGTTAATTAGACAAGAAGGTGGGGTTAAGTAAATATAGAAACTTAACCGTTATAACATGTTAATTAGACAAGAATGTGGGGTTAAGTAAATTTAGAACACTTAACCATTATAACATGTTAATTATTCAAGAAGGTGGGGTTAATTAGATTTATATAACTTAACCGTTATAACATGATGAACGAGTGGGGTTAAGGGGAAACACTTAACCAATTTAACATGATGAACGAACATGGTTAAGTTAATAGAAAACACTTAACCAATACAACATGATATGTGGGGAGGTTAATTTAACATGAATGTACAACACTTAACCAATATTACATGAAAAAAGTGGATAGGGTTAAGGCAAGCTTAACCAATAATACACATTAACTTGATAAGTAGGAGGGTTAAGTAAACTTTAGGTAGGTCGGTAATATTAGTATATATAGGCCCACAAACTTAACCGTTAAATAAACATGTTTGAATCAGTGGGAGGGTTAAGTACATCTCGTGTAGATAGGTAATATTTGTGTGTGTATATATATATATATATATATATATATATATATATATATATAGGCCCAGAAACTTAACTAGTAGGAAACCCTAGTAATGGGGACCCATTTCAGCAGTAACCCACATAGATGTATCACGGTACCCTGAACTAGGCAGGGTGGGGCACGATTACTGGGCTGATTATAAGCGGTCAAAATAGCGGCAGGAGGTTCAGAAGTGTAGTTCCGACGGAGTATTGGCGTGCATGTGCTTCGAAGTGGAAAAGCAAGCACTGGGCATCAGTAGTATATACTGTGCATCTTGAATCGTGTCGGGTTGCTTTCATAGGGATTGATACACCTTATGGTGGGACCAGCACATGGTATCTACATGCAAGAGAGGGCCGATTGACACAGACACAAGGAAAATTGTAATAACCCAGAAATCCGAGCCAATTCAAAAATTTTTATTTTGGCAATTTTAGCGAATTTTGATTATTTAAAATGGGTTATTTTAAATAATTTCAAAGAAAATTATTTTGAATAGAATTCGAACGTATATATTTATTCGAATCGCTGTTAGAATATAAATATTTATTTATAATTATAAAAGGAATTGAAAATGGCGCGGTAGTTCGATAATTCGATTTCAAATTTCAATTAAACATACTAGGTGCAAAATAAACCGGATTTAGTGAAACCAAAAAATATTAGAATCTAATTGAGAATATCTTTCCAACAAATCCGAAAAATCAAAATTTCATAGCGGGGATCAAAGGTTACGTCTAGTTGAAATTTCAGAATAGTCGCTATGGAATTCTGGCCCTTAAAAATGGAAATTTTGCAAACGACCTCGGATTTCGACGAAACCACTTTTGTTGGATCCGCGATGTCGAATTATTGCTAGGTTTCAAATTTCATAATTTTTCGAATCAATATGTGAGCGTGGCAAAGGAAAACGCGTTTGACCAGTTTTAGTTGATTTTAATCGATTGGAAAATGGTCATTTTTCAAACGGTCTCAGAATTCGACGAAACTAGTTTTGTTAGGACCGTATCGTCAATACGAAGCTAGAAAATATTTTTCTGGAATTTTTCGAGTTAGTATGTGGCCCCGATAAATTGAAATGCGCGTTAAAATTCAATATATAGAGTTATATTTTGATTTTGACGAAAACTCATCGAAATGATCGAATCAGCTTGCTATACATATCCCATTGTGTTCGGAATGGGGGTAATTAGCTATGGACGACAGGCGGTGGGTCTTGTTTCGAGGTCGAAAATAAATGTTGCTTTTTAAAATAAATTAAATAATAAAATATATATTATTTCTCTCTCTCCTTTATATTCCCTCTTCCCTCTCGTTGACCAAATCAGAAGGAAAAAGAAAGAAAAAAAATTCGCGCTTAACCCCTCCGACCTCGTCTGCGCGCCACCGCCAGAAGGCCCCACCGCCGTGCCACATCTCCTCCGCACCACCTTCTTCTTCTCCCCTCCTCGTCGATCGAAGTCCCCCCCCCCCAATTCGAGACCCCCAAGCCCCCCCAAACCACCCTATGCCACCGCGAAGCAACCCCCCCCCCCCTCCGCAGTCCTCCGCGCTCGAGCCCCCCGACCCTCCGCAGCTCCGACACGAGCTCCGTCAGCTCGAGACCCCCCTTCCTGACGCTGTAAGTTCTTTCCTTTTTTTATTTGATCTTATTTTTATTTTAATTTACTTTAAATATTCAGTTTAGGATAATTAAAATGTCTTTGTTTATTTTCTGATTTTTTTTAAATATAAATCAGTTTGATATATTTTACCAAATTGAAAGGAAGAGATTTTTGCAATAAAAAGATTTGGTTTTTTTTAATTCTATAAAGATTTGATTCTTAGTGGAGTAAAGACGATGTTGTTATAAGTAGAAAGGCGAAATTTTTATAAGATGTAGATATTAAAAATATAATCTTTATATGATAGAAAGGTTAAAAATATAATTTTTATATTTTAGAAAGAATTAAAAAAAAATTCGATTTTTAATTTATAGAAGATAAAGATATGATTTTTATATAATGTGGATAGTAAAAATAGGATTTTTATAGTATAGGAAGAATAAAAATACGATTTTTATCTTATATAACTCGTAAAAATTTGATCTTTATATAGTAGTGAGAGTAAAAATATGATTTTTTTTATTATATATATGTCGAAATAAAAATGTGATTTTTATAGCATTGAAATAAAAATCCGATCTTTGTATAAGAAGAAGAAATATAAAAATATAATTTTTATATAGGAAGGAGAGTTGAGAAAATATATAAAGTAAGAATAAAAATATGATTTTTATTTATTGAATGAAGCAATAAAATTATAATTTTTATTTGAACAGCGTGAAAAGAACTGCAATGGAATTTTAGGCCGATCCAGATGGTTCAGCAGTTCAAAAGCAAAGCACGGCGGAGTGGAACCCTCTGTGAGAACTTCTGACTTTTAATTTTGCTTTCTAGTTAAAATATATACTAGGATGCAGACGGTATTTAGTTGCACCCGACACCCGTCGTCCACAGACCATGGACGGCTTGTATGCTTGTTTGTTTGATTTTGATGTGTAGTTCAATGTGTGATATGATGTGAAATGAAATAAAATATTTTATAGTGGAAAATACTTTATAGTTAAAAATAGAATTTTTAACGTGTATTTGAAATAAATATTCATAAATAAATCGGAGATTTGTTTATATACACTGATTTGATTGATATGGATTGGGACGATAAATTTTACACATCGCCCAACTGCACAAATAATATCTGTGTTTGATTGTTTGAAACCCCACACGGGTATTGGGATGATAGATGACATACACTAATCCCAATAATTAATTGTATGTCGATCGATTGATTGACAGGCTGTTATAAGCGTTAAATATTTATATTTGATGCTTATACAGTGTAGAACGCACTCTGGATGATGGTTGATTATTTATCGTTGTTATTTTATACATGTGTTGTAGAAAATCCATCTAATTAACATTATATGGTAATTGATTGGGCCTTATTCCAGTTTTGAAATAGAAATATTTGAAAAAGAAATATTTGAAATGGAATATTTGGAAATAAAAATATATGAAGCTATGTTGATTAGATTGACACCATTTTGACGTGAACGATATTTATATCGATTTTATTCAAATTGAAATGAATACTGAAGTGAATTGAAATTCGAATTAAATTGGAGTGAATTGAAATTCGAATTAAATTGAAGTGAATTGAAATTCGAATTAAATTGAAGTGATTTGAAATTCAAAATAAATTGAAATAATTTGAAATTCGAATAGAATTGAAATTCCAGTTAAATTGAAATAGAAATGAAATTGTTTTGAATTGAATTTAAACGAATGGAAATTGAATTGAAATCGATTTGAAATGAATTTAAAATGAATTTACAAGGAAAAATTCAATCTTGATTTGAATTTGAAAAAGGAAGTTGAAATTGTTTCGAAAACGAATTTAAAACGATTTATAAAATACGTTTTGAATTGAAATCGACGAAGTATATATTATATATATTATATAATATAATATAATGGCCTAAATAGAACGCGTAGCGCCGCGGTAGTTCGTGAATTTCGACCATTGACTTCGAACGGATATTGCGGGAGATCCGACCGTCGGATTCTCCTGAAACCGGAACCGTTGGGTTCGTATCGAAAAGATCTTTCTAACGAATATTATAAATTTGAAATCTAACAGTTGGATTTGGAATTATGTCCAAATCAAATTTGATAAAGGTCGTTGTAAGTGCAGTTCGATGGTCGTTGATGGAAATCGACTGTACGGGCCTTGATAAAATTATAAAAAATATATCAATAATTTGTGTAAAATCATAAGAAATGATTTGTGAAGAATTGGGATGAAAAACTCCATATTTGAAAAGATAAAAAAAGATTTTTATCGAAACGAGCTAGTTTTGAACTAGAATAATAATTTATTTATTTTTAAAATAAATAAATTGGATTTGAAATGGTTTTGAAAATAACTAGAATTTACAATAATTGCATTGGAATGGATTTGAATCGAAATTGTCTTTGGAATATATCGATGTTGGGTTTCGTGATTATACAGATATTGTTATGGAAATTTGAAAGATATATATATATATATATATATATATATCGTTATTTCCAATATGATATTTGTGGGTCGTAGAATTTGATATTGAATATAAGCCGATATATTTTCTATTCAGAGCCTTGTATTTAATATCAAATGTGATTTGGGTTTGTTGTGAATGGTGTCTTCATTAACACTGTTCTTAAACCCAATTGAGAAAAAGATTATATCTTTTTATTTAGATTTAATGAAGTGTACCAATTAAATAATATTTAATTGGAATTGAATTGGTATTGATTTTTGGATTTATCGTGAACGGTGTTTTAAATAACACTTGTTCTTTAACCCGATAATTAATGGAATGTGATTTTGGGTTTATCGTGAATCGTGTTTTAAATGACACTGATTCTTTAACCCAGTTAAAGATTAAAACTAAGAGGAGTTTTAATGAATCTTTAATTAGATTGAAAAGATCGAGAATGGAGTATCGCCAGTTTTACTCCAGGCGATAGTTAAATCTTTAATTAGATTTGAACGTGAAATGGTAATTGAATTTACCGATAACACCGTGGTGTTAGATATGAAGTATTACCAGTTTTACTTCATGGGATGAATAAGTGGGGATTGGGAAATAAAATAAATGATTACTTCGGTTTGGTTCGCTAATCCCGACTAGTTCGAATTGATATTCAAAAAGGAGATTAAAGAATAAATTTAAAGAATTTATCTTTGATAAAATTAATGGGAACCTTTCCCAAAATATAGGAATATTTGAATAAAAGAATATTCTGAATTGGAATGAAGCGTATGTTGTGTTTGTGTAACAATTGTTTATTATATACGCGAGTTATTCAGAAAGACCGGGTTTATCCCATTCTGAATAACTGATTCGATGTGGTGTCGTAGATGAAGACGGTGGTCGAAGACCGGAGGTCTTCACGTCGTTTGGCTGATTACTGATGATCTTGATTGGGCCGTACACCTAAGAGGAGGGAATCAGTTAGTGATCGTCCAGACGTACTTGGAGATCGATGGATATGCGGGGTACTAGGTGCCTCCGGTTTCGTTCAGACCCAGAACGAACTTGTAAATGGACTGTGTGTCTGACATTGGATTTTAGTCTGTATGATTGATTTCTATTAAATATATATCTGTTTGGCAGCGGAGAATTTATTCTCTTGCTTAACGCCCTTCTCTGAGACGTACGAGCTCAGAGGTTATATATTGATGGATATCAAACGCATGGAGTGAATTTCCTGTGTGGCACACCTAAGAGGCAATTGATCAAGGCTTCTGTTTAAAAGAAAAGTCTTGTGGTGATGATCAAAGCATGGCCTGTGTGGCATAGCTTTGTGTAGCGTGAATTCGCGAGCCTCACACCCTGGTTGTGAACCAGAAACGGGAGAGGACTTCAGGGAGGGTATGCGTTTCCTTCTAGCTAGAAGTGGCGTCAGCGGTTTTACACGCCCTGGCGAGTTTGACTTATGTGGTTGTTGGTTTGCGAGGCGCCTCGGTTAGATCGGACGATCCGGGTCTGATGGAGTCATTCGTTGGCTCATTTACGCCCCATAGGGCGTGGAGACGTAGTGTTCAGGCATTTTAATCCACATCGGTGGGCCGGCCCTGACGATCCAAGGCTTGTCTGCGCGCTTGCCTGAGACATGGGCTAGATTGTCTCGAATCGGTAGAGGACGATCCCTGTCCTCGGTTCACAAAGGGAAATCCAATTTCCAAATACATGACTTTGCGATTTTGATTGTATAACCTATATATGGCGACAGTGGTATAGGGCATTCATGCCGCCTATGATTGATACTTATGATTTGAAATCGATTTCTTCACTTATAACAATAATAAAAGATTTGTTTTAACGTATCAATCATTCTTTGGATATTATAAGGTAAAATCCTATCCTCTGGTTTGTGTTGCAATGTGTGATGGGACCTGGGTCTTATAATAGCTTCATTGTTCTTTATTTAGCATTGCGCTGTTGGTTTATGCACTGGTATTCTTGGGAGGAAATCTGTTCCGTGTTATACGGCGTGGTCCCTTGATTTACCTAACTTTAAAATAAAGATAAATAACTTTTTTAGTTCTCACACCAGTCCCATGACTGACCTAGAGTTTATTGTTTTTAACCTAAACTCTGGGTGCCCTTATTTTGACACGGGCAGCTAGTAGTTTTGGTTTTGCAGATTTATATTCACAGGAACCTAGTTTATAGCTGGAACGATATCCGGGAAGCTTTGTATCTTTATATCTCTTTCAGTTGTGTATTGTATTATTTTCCGCTGCTATGTAATGTATTGTAATCCCTGATATTTTTCTATTGTGTAATATTTATACATACTCTGTATATTCTTGTATTCTGATGGAATTGTTGTAATATACAATGAAATGTTCTTCTGTCTGCGTTCCTTTGTGGCTTGTTCTCGAAGTATCCGCTCTTTCCTTACCAGGGAAGTTACGGGTTCTTACAGTGGTATCAGAGCTTTGGTTTACAAAGCTCAGAGAACAAGATGCATTAGAACCATACGAAAGAATTCATCAGATATTGGATTAGTAATATCCAATGAGAATGACTCGTTAGAGATGGGATCAGTAGTATCCTAGAACGAGTATGAAGAGTATATTTTTAAAATGAAAACAATTTTTTTTTAAAAAATTTAAATCAATTATTCGTATTTGATTATTTATTTATATTGAATTTGGACAATCCAGTATATATAGATTTTGCATATGCGTCTGATCCACGGGTATTCAAATTTTTAGTATACTGGATAGATATAGAGTCACACTCTAGTCGCCCGGGGATAATTCTGATGATGCGGCCGCATCATCAGTACTTATATTCGAGTGCCGAAAGCGTGATGTCTATATATTTCCATTAGAATGGTGTGAGAACCAAAATTAGATAGGGCTTATTTTTGTGATTTGGCATCAAAAATGTGATTTTTGACTATATATCAAAGTTATGAATTTGAAAAGCTAATCAACTAATTGATTGATAGTTGTGTTGTTTGAATATTGTTTGATTAATTAAATGTTGAACCATTTAGCCAATTAGAACCAAATAGTGAATTGTATTGAAAAGTAGTCGCATTTGCATGCATAGTACATGTATATCTATTGAACAGGTCATAGCAAGGAGGCTAGAGAAGAAGAATAAAATTGTTTGCCCGACAAATAGGTACATGTTTATCATAATTTACTGTTTTGTTTGGGTGATGATGATTTTATGAGCCGATTGGCTTTTTCTTTTTCTTTTGAGTTGAAGAAGGCCATGGGAGGCTATATGAAATATCCCGAAGTCCCCGGTGCAGGGGAGGTTATGGCGAAATTTTTCGAAAATTTAGGGTGTTAGCCAAATTTTTGAAAAATTTGAAAAGTTCTTAGAAACTAAAAAGTTGAAGAACTTAAGCCGTAGTGAAAATACTGGAAGTTGAGTTGAATTGTGAAACAACTTTCGGCTTCGTTCCTTTTCGGGGACGAAATGTTTTAAGTGGGGGAGATTGTAATAA
The DNA here is from genome assembly GCA_030737875.1 of Allium sativum. Taxonomy (NCBI): domain Eukaryota; kingdom Viridiplantae; phylum Streptophyta; class Magnoliopsida; order Asparagales; family Amaryllidaceae; genus Allium; species Allium sativum. The sequence continues at coordinate 341,325,293 of CM060912.1, forward strand.
CCCGGAAATCCGAGCCAATTTAAAAAATTTATTTTGGCAATTTTAGCGAATTTTGATTATTTAAAATGGATTATTTTAAATAATATCGACGAAAAATTATTTTGAATAGAATTCGAACGTATATATTTATTCGAATCGCCGTTAGAATATAAATATTTATTTATAATTATAAAAGGAATTGACAATGGCGCGGTAGTTCGATAATTCGATTTCAAATTTCAATTGAACATACTGGGTGCAAAATAAACCGGATTTAGTGAAACCAAAAATATTAGAATCTAATTGAGAATATCTTTCCAACGAATCCGAAAAATCAAAATTTCATAGCGGGGATCAAAGGTTACGTCCAGCTGAAATTTCAGAATAGTCGCTATGGAATTCTGGCCCTTAAAAATGGAAATTTTGCAAACGACCTCGGATTTCGACGAAACCTCTTTTGTTGGATCCTCGATGTCGAATTATTGCTAGGTTTCAAATTTCATAATATTTCGAATCAATATGTGCAGTGGCAAAGGAAAACGCGTTTGACCAGTTTTAGTTGATTTTAATCGACTGGAAAATGGTCATTTTTCAAGCAGTCTTAGAATTCGACGAAACTAGTTTTGTTAGGACTGTATCGTCAATACGAAGCTAGAAAATATTTTTCTGGAATTTTCCGAGTTAGTATGTAGCCCCGATAAATTGAAATGCGCGTTCAAATTCAATATATAGAGTTATATTTTGATTTTGAAGAAAACTGATCGAAATGATCGAATCAGCTTGCTATACTTATCCCATTGTGTTCGGAATGGGGATAATTAGCTATGGACGACAGGCGGTGGGTCTCGTTTCGAGGTCGAAATAAAAGTTGCTTTTTAGAATAAATTAAATAATAAAATATATATTATTTCTCTCTCTCTCCCTTATATTCCCTCTTCCCTCTCGTTGACCAAATCAGAAGGAAAAAGAAAGAAAAAAATCGTGCTTAACCCCTCCGACCTCATCTGCGCGCCACCGCCAGAAGGCCCCACCGCAGTGCCACATCTCCTCCGCACCACCTTCTTCTTCTCCCCTCCTCGTCGATCGAAGTCCCCCCCAATTCGAGACCCCCGAGCCCCCCCCCAAACCACCCTGTGCCACCGCGACGTAACCCCCCCCGACCCTCCGCAGCTCCGACGCGAGCTCCGTCAGCTCGAGACCCCCCCACCTTCTAAACGCTGTAAGTTCTTTCCTTTTTTTTATTTGATCTTATTTTTATTTTAATTTACTTTAAATATTCATTTTAGGATAATTAAAATGGCTTTGTTTACTTTCTGATTTTTTTGAAATATAAATCAGTTTGATATATTCTACCAAATTGAAAGGAAGAGATTTTTGCAATAAAAAGATTTCGTTTTTTTTTTTAATTCTATAAAGATTTGATTCTTAGTGAAGTAAAGACGATGTTGTTATAAGTAGAAAGGCGAATGTTTTATAAGATGTAGATATTAAAAATATAATCTTTCTATGATAGAAAGGTTAAAAATATAATTTTTATATTTTAGAAAGAATGAAAAAAATTCGATTTTTAATTTATAGAAGATAAAGATATGATTTTTATATAATGTGGATAGTAAAAATAGGATTTTTATAGTATAAGAAGAATAAAAATATGATCTTTATCTTATATAACTCGTAAAAATTTGATCTTTATATAGTAGTGAGAGTAAAAATATGATTTATTATTATATATATGTCGAAATAAAAATGTGATTTTTACAGCATTGAAATAAATATCCGATCTTTGTATAAGAAGAAGAAATATAAGAATATAATGTTTATATAGGAAAGAGTGTTGAGAAAATATATAAAGTAAGATTAAAAATATGATTTTTATTTATTGAATGAAGCAATAAAATTATAATTTTTATTTGAACATCGTGAAAAGAACTACAATGGAATTTTAGGCCGATCCAGATGGTTCAGCAGTTCAAAAGCAAAGCACGGTGGAGTGGAACCCTCTTTGAGAACTTCTCACTTTTAATTTTGCTTTCTAGTTAAAATATATACTAGGATGCAGACGGTGTTTAGTAGCACCCGACACCCGTCGTCCACAGACCATGGACGGCTTGTATGCTTGTTTGTTTGATTTTGATGTGTAGTTGATTGTGTGATGTGATGTGAAATGAAATAAAATATTTTATAGTGGAAAATATTTTATAGTTAAAAATAGGATTTTTAACGTGTATTTAAAATAAATATTTATAAACAATCGGAGATTTGTTTATATACACTAATTTGATTGATATGGATTGGGACGATAAATTTTACACATCGCCCAACTGCACAAATAAAATCTGTGTTTGATTGTTTGAAACCCCACACGGGTATTGGGATGATAAATGACATACACTAATCCAATAATTAGTTGTATGTCGATCGACTGATTGACAGGCTGTTATAAGCGTTAAATATTTATATTTGATGCTTATACAGTGTAGAACGCACTCTTGATGATGGTTGATTATTTATCGTTGTTATTTTATACATGTTTTGTAGAAAATCCATCTAATTAACATTATATGGTAATTGATTGAGCCTCATTCCAGTTTTGAAATAGAAATATTTGAAAAAGAAATATTTGAAATAGAATATTTGGAAATAGAAATATATGAAGCCGTGTTGATTAGATTGACGCCATTTTGACGTGAACGATATTTATATCGATTTTATTCAAATTGAAATGAACTGAAATTCGAATTAAATTGGAGTGAATTGAAATTCGAATTAAATTGAAGTGAATTGAAATTCGAATTAAATTGAAGTGATTTGAAATTCGAAATAAATTGAAATAATTTGAAATAGTTTGAAATTCGAATAGAATTGAAATTCGAATTAAATTGAAATAGAAATGAAATCGTTTTGAATTGAATTTAAACGAATTGAAGTTGAATTGAAATCGATTCAAATTGATTTGAAATGAATTTAAAACCAATTTATAAGGAAAAATTCAATTTTGATTTGAATTTGAAAAAGGAAGTTGAAATCGTTTCGAAAACGAATTTAAAACGATTTATAAAATACGTTTTGAATTGAAATCGACGAAGTATATATTATATATATAATATAATGGCCTGAAGAGAACGCGCCGCACCGCGGCAGTTCGCGAATTTCGACCATTGACTTCGAACGGATATTGCGGGAGATCCGACCGTCGGATTCTCCTGAAACCGAAACCGTTGGGTTCGTATCGAAAAGAGCTTTCTAATGAATATTAGAAATTTGAAATCTAACGGTTGGATTTGGAATTATGTCCAAATCAAATTTGAAAAAGGTCGTTGTAAGTGCAGTTCGATGGCCGTTGATGGAAATCGACTGTACGGGCCTTGATAAAATTATAAAAAATATATCAATAATTTGTGTAAAATCATAAGAAATGATTTGTGAAGAATTGGGATAAAAAACTCCATATTTGAAAAGATAAAAATAGATTTTTATCAAAATGAACTAGTTTTGAACTAGAATAATAATTTATTTATTTATAAAATAAATAAATTGGATTTGAAATGGTTTTGAAAATAAATAGAATTTCCAATAATTGCATTGGAATGGATTTGAATCGAAATTGTCTTTGGAATATTTCGATGTTGGGTTTCGTGATTATACAGATATTGTTATGGAAATTTGAAAGATATACATATATCGTTATTTCCAATGCAATATTTGTGGGTCATAGAATTTGATATTGAATATAAGCCGATATATTTTCTATTCAGAGCCTTGTATTTAATATCAAATGTGATTTGGGTTTGTCGTGAATGGTGTCTTCATTAACACTGTTCTTAAACCCAGTTGAGAAAAAGATTAAATCTTTTTATTTAGATTTAATGAAGTGTACCAATTAAATAATATTTAATTGGAATTGAATTGGTATTGATTTTTGGGATTATCGTGAACCGTGTTTTAAATAACACTTGTTCTTTAACCCGATAATTAATGGAATGTGATTTTGGGTTTATCGTGAACCGTGTTTTAAATGACACTGATTCTTTAACCCAATTAAAGATTAAAACTAAGAGGAGTTTTAATGAATCTTTAATTAGATTGAAAAGATCGAGAATGGAGTATCGCCAGTTTTACTCCAGGCGATAGTTAAATCTTTAATTAGATTTGAACGTGAAATGGTAATTGAATTTACCGATAACACCGTGGTGTTAGATATGAAGTATTACCAGTTTTACTTCATGGGATGAATAGGTGGGGATTGGGAAATAAAATAAATGATTACTTCGGTGTGGTTCACTAATCTTGACTAGTTCGAATTGATATTCAAAAAGGAGATTAAAGAATAAATTTAAAGAATTTATCTTTGATAAAATTAGTGGGAACCTTTCCTAAAATATAGGAATATTTGAATAAAAGAATATTCTGAATTGGAATGAAGTGTATGTTGTGTTTGTGTAACACTTGTTTAATATATACGCGAGTTATTCAGAAAGACCGGGGTTATCCCATTCTGAATAACTGATTCGATGTGGTGTCGAAGATGAAGACGGTGGTCGAAGATCGGAGGTCTTCACGTCGTTTGGGTGATTACTGATGATCTTTGATCGGGTCGTACACCTAAGAGGAGGGAATCAGTTAGTGATCGTCCAGACGTACTTGGAGATCGATGGATATGCTGGGTACTAGGTGCCTCCTGTTTCGTTCAGACCCAGAACGAACTTGTAAATGGACCATGTGTCTGACATTGGATTTTAGTCTGTGTGATTGATTTCTATTAAATATATATCTGTTTGGCAGTGGAGAATTTATTCTCTTGCTTAACGCCCTTCTCTGAGACGTACGAGCTCAGAGGTTATATATTGATGGATATCAAACGCATGGAGTGAATTGCCTATGTGGCACGCCTAAGTGGCAATTGATCAAGGCTTCTGTTGAAAAGCAATGTCTTGTGGTGATGATCAAAGCACGGTCTGTGTGGCATAGCTTTGTGTAGCGTGAATTCGCGAGCCTCACACCCCGGTTGTGAACCAGAAACGGGAGAGGACTTCAGCGAGGGCATGCGTTTCCTTCTAGCTAGAAGTGGCGTCAGTGGTTTTACACGCCCTGGCGAGTTTGACTTATGTGGTTATTGGTTTGCGAGGCGCCTCGGTTAGATCGGACGATTCGGGTCCGATGGAGTCATTCGTTGGCTCATTTACGCCCCATAGGGCGGGAAGATGCAATGTTCAGGCATTTTAATCCACATCGGTGGACCGGCCCAGACGATCCAAGGCTTGTCTGCGCGCTTGCCTGAGACATGGGCTAGATTGTCTCGAATCGGTAGAGGACGATCCCTGTCCTCGGTTCACAGAGGGAAATCCAATTTCCAGATACGTGACTTTGCGATTTTGATTGTATAACCTATATATGGCGACATAGTGGTATGGGGCATTCATGCCGCCTATGATTGATACTTATGATTTGAAATCGATTTCTTCACTTATAGCAATAATAAAAGATTTGTTTTAACGTATCAAGCATTCTTTGACTATTATAAGGTAAAACCCTATCCTCTGGTTTGTGTTGCATTGTGTGATGGGACCTAGCTCTTATAATAGCTTCATTGTTCTTTATTTAGCGCTGCGCTGTTGGTTTATGCACTGGTATTCTTGGGAGGAAACCCGTTCCGTGTTATACGGCGTGTTCCCTTGATTTACCTAACTTTAAAATAAAGATAAATAACTGTTTTAGTTCTCACACCAGTCCTATGACTGACCTAGAGTTTATTGTTTTTAACCTAAACTATGGGTGCCCTTATTTTGACACGGGCAGCTAGTAGTTTTGGTTTTGCAGATTTATATTCACAGGAACCTGGTTTATAGCTGGAACGATATCCAGGAAGCTTTGTATCCGTATATCTCTTTCAGTTGTGTATTGTATTATTTTCCACCGCTATGTAATGTATTGTAATTTCTGATATTTTTCTATTGTGTAATATTTATTCATACTCTGTATATTCTTGTATTCTGATGGAATTGTTGTAATATACAATGAAATGTTCTTTTGTCTGCGTTCCTTTGTGGCTTGTTCTCGAAGTATCCGCTCTTTCCTTACCGGGGAAGTTACGGGTTCTTACAAAAATTAATACAAGTAGGGAGCTGATCGATAGGGTAGTAAGGGTACATCTAACATCTTCATGGAAATTATGCTGATTGAGGTAAGATCCTCATACTATATGTACACCTAAAGGCTACCACAATTGCAGGGGTGGGATCACCTTATTAGATAACATAGGATACTAGTTGGGACACTAGTAGGGGATACAAATCCTTTTTCACAGGATACTGGTTGGGACACTAGTAGGGGATATAGATCACTCTATAAAAGACACTAGTTAGGATACTGGTTAGTTGGTGCAGAGAAAATAGGAGATCAGAGATATAAAAATCAGAATAATGGGGTAGTAGCGAAGGAGAGAAAGAATAGAAGCGCATTCGGTTTATCTTGCCTTATCATATCTTATGCTAATCTTAGGTTATCTTGCTATCCCTGTTATCACAGTATTGTCTTATATTTAGTTTATTCATGTCATGTTACTATTACCTGTTTACATACTGAAAATCACTAGACTTACTAGACTTATGTGTGACCTAGTTTTGTTTTGCCACTTTTCTTTCTTCCCCCCTTCAGGGAGTCAGGGAGGGAATAACTCAGCTTAGTTTGGACCGTTTCTCTTTCCAAGCTCGAAGATAGTCGACGTATTGCTTTGGACTCTCTTTTCCACTGCTATGGCTGGCTCATGCTATATTGGGGAATATCATTGTCATTTTAGGCTTTTTTATTTTATCGAACAAGACAGATACTTTATTTTACTAGGTATTGGTGTTTCGGTGTTAGAAAACAATCTTTGTACAAGCTGTTTTACCAAGTTGCTGTTTTATCAATGAAATAAGGTTTTTATTGTTTTCCGCTGCTTTATTTGTCTATCTTGTAATTTATCTGCATCTTTTACCTATAACGCTTCACTGAAGTTAATGCATTCCCTTTGTGAGTGACATTAATGGACGTGGGGTGTTTCACTTGGTGTCAGAGCTGAAGGTTATCGGATCAGATAAAAGATTTGAAAAATTATTTTCAAGACGGTTTTAAAAGAAGCATTTTCAAAAGAAAAGTTTTGTTTTAAAGGCATATTCCCCAAAGCCATATGCACTATCTTTTGATCCTCTGTTTGAATCCTTGTTTTCCTTCTTTACTGAGTCTCCGGAGCTCCCGGCTTTCTGGGAGGTAACCTCATTGCGGCATGGTTCCATAGGCTTGATGAGACTACGACACCTGTCAAAGGGCGAAGAAGTGCCCAACTTCCATATATAGCCGCAGTAGTTTCACCCACGGCTAATTTTCTTTCAAGCTTTGTAGGGTTTTTCCGTGCGATGGAGGCAGCTTTCAAGAGAGTTGTCAACAAGTTACACAAAGATGGCAAAGATGAGAATAAGGGAGTTTGGCTAAGGAACATAACCCAAGGATGAGAAACTCATGGATATGACTTGGTTCATGAAGGAGGAAAGAATAGAAAAATCTAAGACAAGAGGAAGTGTCATTATTATGGTATAATGGGTCATATTATTAAGGACAAGGGCAAGAACAAAGGACAACATTTTCAAGAGGGCAAGTGCATGCTCTCGCCGCCAGGTACCTGAGAGAGAGGTAGTAGAGTTTATGTTGAAAAAAATCCAGTTTTTCTTTTTTGATCATCCTGTTAGTACTCTTTTTTATTTTAGCGCTTCACATTTGAGTCTCTGCACCATAGTGCTTGTATAGTAGAAGATCACATTATTGTCTCAAATCCAATTGGTGGTTCGGCTCATTTACCTTTGGTTTGTAAGGATTTGAGAATAGCTATATTAAGTATTGAGTCTAAGTGTAATGCTTATGTTTTTGGTTTCATGGGCTATGGGTTGATTCTAGGCATGGATTGGTTAGCTAGTAATTGTGAAAGGAGGGTAGTTAGACTTTCGACTTGCCTCGGGAATACCCTCGAGATTTTGTGTGATCCAAAGGGATCAGTTTGTCTTAGCTACCTAGAATCACTTGCTTCATCTATCGACGATTTGCGATCCGTTGGAGTAGTCCATGAGTACGCAGATGTTTTTGATTAGGTTAGGGGTTTGTCCCCTAAAACGCCAGGTAGACTTCCACATATATCTAGTTGCCAATGCAAAGCCAGTTGCATTACCTGTACGACACATGAATCCAAGGGGAAGGAAGTGCTCAGTAAACAAGTAAAAGAGTTACTTGAAAATGGGTTCATAAGGCGAAGTATTTCTGAATGGGGTGCTCCACTCGTTCTCGCTACAAAGGCAGATGGTTCACTTCGCTTGTGCATAGATGATATTTTGGTTTTCTCTAAGAATGAGGAAGAACATGCTTTGCATCTAAGGGAAGTCTCGGATACCCTCCAAGCGCATCAACTTAAGGCGAAGTTCTCCAAAAATGTCATTTTTCGAGAGAAGAAATAAGGTTTCTAGGACATGTGGTGTCGAAAGAGGGGATAGCAGTAGATCCCGCAAAAGTACTTGTGGTGCAAGACTGGAAGGTCCCAAGGGATGCAAAAGAAGTAAGAAGCTTTCTTGGACTAGTGGACTAATATAGGAAGTTAATTAAGGACCTTATGAAGGTATCGACCCCACTTACTAGATTGACGAAGAAGAATCTAATCATCTTAGTATATACACTTGGTAACATGGTTAGCATCTATTTATTTTCAAGAGATAGTTATGGGAATGTTAGCATGACACATCAAAGGTTGTAGTGCCGAGTATACTAGAAGGAGAAGAGGTGGAATGAGAGGCGACAGTGAAATGAGTCCCAACTTATATTTGGGAAACATAAATTAAGAAGCTACGCAATCGTGAAATTAAGATAGTCAGAGCACAATGGAAGGAAGCTGAAAAGGATGCGACTTCGAAGATTGAAGAATAGATACGCGCATCATACCCTCTTTGAGGGTACATCCTTGATCTATTTTTCTGTAAAGTTTATTTGCTAGTCTTTATCTTTTAAGTATATCCTCTCGGTCCAATCCTCGATCCTTAGGTAGAAACCAATGGATGAAAACATGTATTTGAAACATGTTATGATTGATGGTTGCAAGTGGTTGCTAGTGCTTGCTCGTGGATACATATACACATATTAGGTACTAGATCGGCTCAGTCACTTTCATATTGCATATGCATATATGTGTATATATATGGATTGAAACTTGATGTGTTATCATATGGATGTTGCATTTTATGAATGATTGAGCACTCATGCAGAAGTTATAAAGTGCGGTTAGGAATAATTGCATACGTAATGGACTCATAACACTGACATAATTTGCATTAAGGAGGTCAACTGAATCAGTTGACCGCCTGATTTTGCATTAGATAAGGGCATGTACACACACTATGCATATGATATTGAAAGCATTAGAAATCTTTTTAAGGATAATGAATGCCTGTGATTGATGGTTGAGTAGATGGATGTTGAATGTTAGGATACATTCTTAGAGATTTCGGGGACGAAATCCTTTAAAGGAGTGGAGAATGTAACACCCCGTATTTACTTTGAACGTTAAAGCAACGAATTAAAGAATACTTAATTTTAAAAGTGGAAATATGCATATATATTATATATATTGATATATTTAAGAGAAAAATTAAATAATGACAATAAATATTTCATGTAATAAGTTAATTAAGTGCAATACATGAAATAGGAAGAAACACATGCGAACAATTAAAAAGAAAAATTTGAAGAGCTATAGGAATTTGGTCACGAAATTAGCGTCACTGCGTTTGTGACGATTTTCTAGTCAATTTAGACATATGGTTTACAGAAAACCGATTTAAAATGAAGAAGATATCTTTAAATTAAATATTGCAGCAAAACATGAAAAAGAGGAATGAGAAAAGAATAATGTTTAACATTGTCCTAAGGTTTGTAAGCAAAAGACTTAGTAGCTCATTTGGTTAGAACATGCGACTTGCATACAAGAGTTACAGAGTTCGATCCCCGCCAGCGCCATATTCTTGTTTTAGAGGAATGGCTAAAAAATGGCTTAGTGTGAACACAGTTCAAAAAGTGATTTAGTGTGAAAATGGTTAATTGGGAAGATAAATAAAAAGAATATATATATATATATATAGAAAATATACATACAAACATACATACATACATACATACATATATATATATATATATATATATATATATATATATATATATATATATGACGTGTACGCATCATGTGGCGCACGTGGCGCATTTTTGTTGGTCAAGGATTGTTTTATTGAACGTGGCCTTCTCTGATTGGCCAATGATTGATTTCTGAGGTATTAGGGCATATGTGTCATGCTACAGTTGGCTGGATGACACATCTCTTTGGTTTGATGGCTCTGATTTCTCCTAGACTAATTAAAGGCTAGAATTAAACCTAGACTTCTATATAATCACCCCAAACCTCAACCCTAGAACTCATTCTATGAAGTCGTCATGCTGTTTGTCTACAAATTGGCCTAGCCTCCATTCAACTACCTCAAACTAGAGAATCAAATTCAAACTAGGAATCAATTAGAAGAAGTAGAGAATCAAACGTCTACATCAGTGGATAGCTTTTCAAATTCAGGAATCAGATCCTAGAAATCAGGTTCCGTCCCTTTTTTCTGTAAGTACAGTTATTGTTTAGATGTGAACACCTAATAAGAAATCATGACTGTAATAACTGGATCTAGAACTATGCTTAATTATATTCGTGCCTATCCTTTTGTCAATTCTGAATTGCTTGTGCCTATTGGACTGTTGTGACTGACATAGTAAAGCCTATCATGCCTATTGGACTGTTGTGACTCACATAGTAAAACCTATCATGCCTATTGGACTGTTGTGACTCACATAGTGAAACCTATTATGCCTATGAGACTATTGGGGACTGATACCATTGAACCTATCATGTTGTATTAAATTTGTGGTTCTTTTATATATGTAAGTTACATGCTAAGTTATGTTCATACATGTTATATGTTAGATCCAAGCTAGTACCCATGTTTGAGATCTATATAAGTTCATGTTTATACAATCAAACTTATGCTAGTTCGCATGTTAATTGGATCTAAATTAAATGCAAGATCACTTCTATATGCTTAATTAAGTCTATGTCGTTCTATCCTAAATTTATACTACGCATGTTGATCTATATTGTTTATGCCTGTTGGAATGTTACATGTCCCTTTCTTTTCCCTTTTGTTTATAAGTTAGGCTAGTTTGCGAGCCTAATGCTCTATGTGAATTATGCGAACGAATAACGGGGGAGACATTGGGGAAAAATATTAAACTACATGCTATTGGCATAAATTGGCTCATAATCATGTAAATGATTAGTAGCATGAAATGGTAGAATTTGTATACCTAGAATTATGGACATAATTTAAAGGGTAAATGGGGCATGACTTGAATTGACCACACTTGTGGATAATTTACATATGAACGTAAATTGTAAATATGTAAACTGGCTAAAAGATGAACATGCCTAACCCGAGGTTAGATTGAGTTGCGGTGTAAAACTGCCAGGAATCGCCCGGCACATCCAGTAACCGCAACAACACAGATCTAATGTGAGAGGTTAGCGCATTTAGCTAAAAACCTGAGGTTAGAATGAGTTTGCGGTAGAAGTCTGCCCAGAACCTCCGCACATCCATCAATAGCAAACAACAGTTCTAATGTGAGAGGTTAGGGCATTAATAAATTAATTAATTCCAATAAACAGACATGCTAAGAATGGTAAGGTTAAGTAACATATAAATAGGCGACACTTAACCAATACAACATATTAATTAGACAAGAAGGTGGGGTTAAGTAAATTTAGAACACTTAACCGTTATAACATGTTAATTAGACAAGAAGGTGGGGTTAAGTAAATTTAGAACACTTAACCGTTATAACATGTTAATTAGACAAGAATGTGGGGTTAAGTGAATTTAGAACACTTAAGCGTTATAACATGTTAATTAGACAAGAATGTGGGGTTAAGTAAATTTAGAACACTTAACCGTTATAACATGTTAATTAGACAAGAATATGGGGTTAAGTAAATTTAGAACACTTAACTGTTATAACATGTTAATTAGACAAGAAGGCGGGACTAAGTAAATTTTGAACACTTAACCGTTATAATATGATGAACGAGTGGGGTTAAGTTAAGGGGAAACACTTAACCAATATAACATGATGAATGAATAGAGTTAAGTTAATAGGAAACACTTAACCAATACAACATGATGTGTGGGGAGGTTAGGTTAACATGAATGGACAACACTTTACCAATATTACATGAACAAAGTGGATAGGGTTAAGGCAAGCTTAACCAATAATACATATTGACTTGATAAGTAGGAGGGTTAAGTAAACTTTGGGTAGGTGGGTAATATTAGTATATATATAGGTCCAAAAACTTAATAGTTAAATAAACATGTTTGAATCAGTGGGAGGGTTAAGTACATCTCGTGGAGATAGGTAATATTTGTATATATGTAGGCCACAAACTTAACCAGTAGGAAACCCTAGTAACGGGGACCCATTTCAGCAATAACCCACATAGATGTATCACGGTACCCTGAACTAGGCAGGGTGGGGCACGATTAATGGGCTGATTATAAGCGGTCAAAATAGCGACAGGGGGTGCAGAAGTGTAGTTCCGACGGAGTATGGGCGTGCACCTGCTCCGAAGTGGAAAAGCAAGCACTGGGCATCAGTAGTATACAATGTGCATCTTGAATCGTGTCGGGTTGCTATCATAGGGAAAATAGCGGCAGGGGGTGTAGAAGTGTAGTTTCGACGGAGTATGGGCATGCACGTGCTCCGAAGTGGAAAGCAGGCGCTGGGCATCAGTAGTATACACTGTGCATCTTAAATCGTGTCGGGTTGCTATCATAGGGATTGATACACCTTATAGTGGGACCAACATAGGGTATCTACATGCAAGAGAGGGCCGATTGACACATACACAAGGAAAATTAATACAAGTGGGGAGCCGATCAAGAGAGGGCCGATTGACACAGACGCAAGGAAAATTAATTCAAGTAAGTAGGGACCCATTTCAGCAGTAACCCACATAGATGTATCACGGTACCCTGAACTAGGCAGGGTGGGGCACGATTACTGGGCTGATTATAAGCAGTCAAAATAGCGACATGGAGTGTAGAAGTGTAGTTCCGACGGAGTATGGGTGTGCACCTGCTCCGAAGTGGAAAAGCAGGCACTGGGCATTAGTAGTATACGCTGTGCATCATGAATCGTGTCGGGTTGCTATCATAGGGACTGATACACCTTATGGAGGGACCAGCATAGGGTATCTACACGCAAGAGAGGGCCAATTGACACAGACACAAGGAAAATTAATACAAGTAGGGAGCCGATCGATAGGGTAGTAAGGGTACATCTAACATCTTCATGGCAATTAGGCTGATTGAGGTAAGATCCTCATACTAGATGTACACCTGAAGGCTACCACAATTGCGGGGGTGGGATCACCTTATTATATAACACAGGATACTATTTGGGACACTAGTAGGGGATACAGATCCTTTTTCACAGGATACTGGTTGGTACACTTGTGGGGGATACGGATCATTCTATAAAAGACACTAGTTAGGATACTGGTTAGTTAGTGCAGAGAAAATCGGAGATCAGAGATATAAAAATCAGAATAACGGGGTAGTAGCAAAGCAGATAAAGAGTAGAAGCGCATTCAGTTTATCTTGCCTTATCATATCTTATGCTAATCTTAAATTATCTTGTTATCCCTGTTATCACGGTATTGTCTTATATTCAACTTATTCATGTCATATTACTATTACCTGTTTACATACTGAAAATCACTAGACTTACCAGGCTTATGTCCGACCTAGTTTTGTTTCGCCTCTTTTCTACCGTTTCCCCCCAGGTAGTCAGGGAGGGAATAGCTCAGCTTAGTTTGGACCGTTTCTCTTTCCAAGCTCGAAGATAGTCGACGTATTGCTTTGGACTCTCTTTTCCACTGCTATGGCTGGCTCATGCTTTATTGGGGAATATCATTGTCATTTTAGGCTTCTTTATTTTATTAAACAAGACAGATACTTTGTTGTACTGAGTATTGGTGTTTTGGTGTTAGAAAATAATCTTTGTACAAGCTGTTTTACCAAGCTGTTGTTTTATCAATGAAGTAAAGTTTTTATTCTTTTCCACTGCTTTATTTGTCTATCTTGTAATTTATCTGCATCTTTTACTTACAACACTTCACTGAAGTTAATGCATTCCCTTTGTGAGTGACATTAATGGACGTGGGGTATTTTAGAAATAATGGCAGAACGGAAGAAGGATGCAACACCTTCTCACGCTCAACCCGCTGGTCCAGCAGATGCAGCAGCGGAGGCAAGCCCGGAGGGTTCCTCTCACGAAGAACTGTCCCGATACTTGACTAGGGACGAGATGGTTGAAGTTCTCGCCGAACTCAGAGCTCAAATGGCACACTAAGATGAACTCCTCTTGAAGTAGTAGGAAATGATGAATGATTTCCTTGCTCGAATGGAAGTAAGATCGAGCAACCAAGCTCACTTCCTTCACCATATGAAGTTGGGGAAACTGTTAACATTCCAGCCAATGAAATCCAAACCCCAGATCAGTCTACTGCTCTGCCTCTACCTGAGCCAACTTCACTTCTCGATCAACTGAGTCTTAGGTAAGATCGATCGATGCTACCTCCGGATCGACCAGATCATGGCTCGATGCGACCTCTGGTCCCATTTGGCATCTTACCACAAACCAGACTTATGCTGCTTCTCACTTAACCTTTTCAGCATGTCGATCTAAGCAGGGATGGAGACATCAATCTTCCGCTTCTTTAAGATCACTCTACCATACCACTTCCTAACAGAGCGGAGGGAGATGTTACTGTAAACCACTCTGATATCGCCCTACGCAGGGGAAATGCCAACCCCAAGTTGATAATGTTCACCCAAACCTTCCCAATCCTACTAGCATGGACATGGTTCGACCAAACTCACATGTCGAACAAGGGATCCCAGTTAATCCTGAACGAACAGTCAAGGCTGGGGACCACCTCCTCCCATCACTCGTGGGCCGCACCAAATTGTCCCTAAGAACTCAAGGCAGCTTCCACCCCGTTTCCGGATTCTCACCAACATCCATGGTGCAGAATTGGATTCGTGGTAGCAACTTCTTGGGGATGTAAATAAAATCGCCAGTATCAATTAAACACTTCACCCGAGGCACTACTTCTCAACAAAACGTAGATAACATCCATCATAGTCTTTCACATGGGAAATAAGGAATTTCCATAACCCATCTGACTTCAAGCTTTCGGTCCTAGAACCCTACAATGGTGGGACCGACCCAACCTTACATCTCATGCGATATATGCACCATATGGATACTATCAGCATCGGTCAATGTCATGGTCAAATGCTTCCATCTTTTCCTAACCGATGTCGCTGCCATGTGGTTTCGACAACTGATAAATGAATGGATCAACAGCTGGAATATGTTGGTCAGCCGCTTCATTGAACAGTTCATAGTTCACATATCTTGACCGAAGAGTGTCATGTTTCTCACATCCATCAGGCAGCGGTCTGTTGGATCTAGATTAACCTAAGAGGGGGGTGAATAGGGTTTATTAGAGTTTTACATAAATTAAAAATAACACAACACAGATTGCAACCGAGGAAATAAATGCAGACAGTAAATGACACAAATTTTACCCAACTTCGGCAAATCCTACCTACTACTGCATTTCCCAAGGTTTCTACTAGGTATTAAAACAATCTCTACGGTTACAAATTCCCTGTAAACTCGCGACACCCACTCCCAACTGTTTTGATCGTATGCTCAAAACCCTGCACTAAAATTTATACCCAAGATCATATTTTTCACGAATTACAAACCTATAATCCGTAAACCCTAGTTTGACGTAAAGTAGAAAACCGTAAGATTGGTCACAGAAAAATGAAAGAAACTATAAAGTAAATACAACAAAAAACCTTAATTTAAAAGACTCGAAATAAAAAAGAAGTGGCCCCTTTTATTTTTATTTTCTCTTGGGTACTTCGGCCATCCCTTTTTCCATTCAATGGTGCTTAAAAAAATGTTTCTGAGGGTTTTCTGAAATGCTCCAAATAATTGAGAATGAAATGACTTGACTTCAGGCGATCTTCAAATTTGAGTGACGTTGATGAATTTCACAATCTGGAACCCCAATTGCTCGCTCAATTAAACACAGTAAGATTTCTGATTTTTTTGATTGAGTACTTGATTTTTTTTCTGTGAATTTAGCGATAATTTGACAATGAGGAAGTCGGTGTTTGAATAGGGTTTTTACTCCCTAAAATCTCTGATATCAATTGACTTGCCGAATATGATTTTGTGAAATCGTGGGAATATTTGATTTGATCTGCTGGCCCTTGAAATCGTGTTGAGCATTTCTGGAAATTTTTGAATGCGTAATTATTTGTTTCCATAAGATTTTCTTCGAATTTGTTGATCAGAACTTGCATGGATTTTGTGAGGCATCTGGTCTAGTTTCTGTACCATAGTGAATTAGATGAATTGAATAGCAATTTCAAATTGCCAATTATTACACATTCCAGCAATGCAAGGAATAATTTATTTCCAATTTTTTCGAGCTAGGGAATTAAAAAAAACTTTATTCCTTGTTGCATTTATATGAACACTAATGGTATCTCCATGTTTATATACGCAGAGTGTATATATATATGCATATATATATATATATATATACATATATATATACACACACATGCACATAGTTGTATGTGTATACATACATATATACATACATACATACATACATACATATATATATCAATCATGTGAATATGTACACATATTTCTTTAGTCATCCTTGGGCTTGCACTTGCCTTGTAGCTGCTCGGCCATGTACATTTTTGTTTACTTTAGATCTTGTCACCTGATCTACTTGACACACATGCTGCATTTATATCCTTGATCATTGTTGAATTCCTTACACACACAAATATATATATACCAAAATAAATATATATATATATATATATATATATATGTGTGTGTGTGTGTGTGTGCGTGTGTGTGTATGAGTCTTGACATTCGTAGCCAATTTTGCTTGTCCATGCACGCTGTTCATTTGACCAAACTGAGATGCACTTGTCATATCTGCTTTTTTCACTTGAGGCTTCTAAACTTGTGCATTGTCCCATTTTTCTTTGTTTTGATGTGCACACATTATTCTTGTTGTCTTGCCCACGAAAATAAACTGTAAAATGAACAGTTTTATGCATGTTTGGTTATATTTGCGCAATAATGTTTCACTTCTTTATATTGCACCCACACTAACTGCTTACATGAAGTATATTCTTGCCTGGCTTGTGTTTTTCGTATCCATTGACTTGTGCTCTTGTAACTGCTGCGGCCATGTATATTTTTCCTTGACCATATGTGTCACTTGGTTCACTTGTGCATTGATATCCGTACATACATACACACACACATACATACATACATACATACATATACATATACATACATATATATACATATATATATATATATATATATATATATATATATATATATATATATATATATATATATAGACAGCATGTGCGTATGTGTGTGTGTGTCTTTCTCTTGAATATTCATTGGCACCCACAAGCTATTTGCATTTGAGCTGAACCATTTGTGTTTGCCTGCATGCTGAACCACATCCTCTTGCTTCTGCGTTTGAGTACAAAGACATGAACCCATTGTCTTTGAACTGACCCCTATTTCATGATGCTGCATATTCGTTATGTCCACCTGTGTTGATTCTTGTTTCTTTCTTATGGCATGTGAAATTTCTTTGAGGCTTGTTTCTTGAGTCATGGTGCAATGTGTATGAACCATTTATCCTTGCATGTATACTTTGTTTCTTGCACTTCACTTGGCCGATTTACATTTGTTTGACTTGAACCTTGGTGATATTGCCAAGTACATTGTCGAACTACCTTCACCTTAGTTTTGTGCTTTTGCATGTCAAATGCAAGTTGCTATGTTATTCATATATACATACATGTATACACAAACACATTATGTATGTATTGTATACGATTGCTGCCAGAAATGTTTTATGCCATGCCGAATTTGAATTTTTGACTAAATTGCCCTTGTATGCCTAAAAGAAAATATGTGTATATGCATACATACATGTATGTGTGCACATGTATTGTGCACATGCAGTTTAAATATGTGAGCACTATAGGAATTTTCTATCTTATGGTATTTACAGGGAATCACTGTGAATATCAGAAGTAGTCTATACACAGATGGATGAACATAAAAATCAAATCAAGTCATGAAATACGATGAGAAACACACCACAATTCTAAGGCAAATAAATTTTAAAATAAAATTATATCTGCTAGAATTTAAAATTATTTTGTTTCAACTTACTGTATGTGTTTCTGTTACAAGTAAGCAGATGACCGGACTGACTGTGAAGTTGACTAAAGACAAGTGTGTCAAAGTGTAACTAAGAGAGAAGAGTGAATGTATATGAGTCTGTACACGAGAGTGAATGTAACTAAGTATGAGTAATAAAGTGTTGTAGTGAGTAACTGATGTAACAAATGAAACTGAATGTGAAATTGAATTATAATGATATGTTCAAATAGTAGAGTTATAAATCTGTACTTTTCAAATGTAGAAATAAAATATTATTTTTAAATAAAATACTATTTGAATATTTAAATTCTTGGGTAGTAGTATTTTATTTGAATATAAATATTTAATTATGTCTATGATGTAGTAGAATAGTACAATTACAAACACATTTAATATATATATATATATATATATATATGTTTGTTATCATCAAACATAAATCATAGAATTGTTATATAAAAACAATCCCCTTTTTTATGATGACAAACATATAATTAGATTTTGAATACAGTAAATGTGTTTGATTGTGAATTGTGGAACTCCCTCTATACGTATGCTCACCTACAACAAAATTCCTCCTAGATATGTGCACGAGTGAAAAGAATAAATCAATTGAAATTTCAATATCAAAATATTTATGACATATTCACTCATCGATCAAAATCTTAACCCATTCTCCCCCTTTTGTTATCATCAAAAGAATATAGAAATAAAAAAGGCGATGAAAAAATTGACTGTAAATATAAAATCAGTTAAAAGAGAGAATGTTCAGCATAAATCTCATTTAATCAAACAAAAATCATAATATTCTAAGAACTAGAAGCAAATTTCACATTGTAGAATGATGAATTTATGATGAAATTTATAAAAATGGAGAGAGCTCTATAAACATATGGATTCCAAATATTTTCGAAATGATTTTTTTTTTAAATTAAGCACAAAACAGTGATGGATTTGGACTACGATTATAAATTCAAATTAAGTGAAAAATCGATTAATCTCAAATCCCAATAACTATCAACCGACAAATCATAATATACCATAAAATTTTAACACATTTCATGAGAAGACCCGAACTTCCCCGTGAAGGAAAGCGCGGATAGAATTGAGGACAACACACAAAAGGACGCATACAGGAGAACATTTCATTGTTATTACAACAATTCCATCAGATACAAGAATATACAGTGTATAAATGAATAAATTACATTCGATAAATATCAGAGATTACAATAAATTACATAGCAGCGGAAAAATATACAAAACACAACTGAAAGTGATACACGGATACGGAGCTTTCCGAGCATCGTTCCAGCTGTTAATCAGGACCCTGTGAATATAAATCTGCAAAACCAAAACTACTAGCTGCCCATGCGGAAAATAGGAGCACCCAGAGTTTAGGTTAAAACAATAAACTCCAGGTCAGTCATGTGACTGGTGTGAGAACTAAAACAGTTATTAATATTGGTTTTAAAGTTAGGTAAAACAAGGGACCACGCCGTATAACACGGAACGGGTTTCCTCCCAAGAATACCAGTGCATAGAACAAACAGCGCAATGCTAAATAAAGAAAAATGAAGCTGTTATAAGACCCAGGTCCCATCACACAATGCAACGCAAGCCGGAGGATAGGGTTTTCCCTTATAACAGCCAAAGCATGCTTGATACGTTTAAAACACATTATTTGATACTATTATAGGTGTATAGTGTCAAAACAATTTCAATCATAAATATCAATCATAGGCGGCATGGGTACCATCTATCATGTCGCCATACTAGTTCTACAATTAAAACCGCAATACACGTATTGGAAATTGGATTCCGTCATGAGCCGAGGCAAGGGGCAAGCTCCTCTCCGCGTTCGAGACACTCTAGCAAATGCCTCAGGACCCCACTATGATCCTTGGAATCGGCTGGGCCGGTCCTCTCTTACTTTTGAGGATTGGCAATTCCTGAACACACGTTTCCCGGTCCTTACAGACCTATATCCGAGGTGCCTCGTATCCAACAACCACACAGGTGAAAAGTATATAAATGTCAGGGCTGGTAGGTCACTGACACCACCCTAGCTAGAAAGAAACGTCGTGCTCTCCCAGCGGTCCGTCTCCCGTTTTTGACTCATACCGAGGTGTGAGGCTCACGAATTCACGCTATACACAAAGCTACGCCACACAGGCCGTGCTTTGATCATCAACCACAAGACTTTGCTTTTCAACAGAAGCCTTGATCAATTGCCACTTACGCATGCCACACAGGCAACTCACTCCATGCGACTGATGTCCATCGATATACAACCTCTGAGCTCGTATGTCTCAGAGAAGGGCGTTAAGCAAGAGAATAAATTCTCCGCCGCCAAACAGATGTATATTTAAAAGAGATCAATCAACACAGAATAAAATCCAATGTCAGACACACAATCCATTTACAAGTTCGTTCTGGGTCTGAACGAAACCGGAGGCACTTTCCTCGCATATCCATCCATCTCCAAGTACGTCTGGACGATCACCAACTAATTCCCTCATCCTGGGTGTACAGCCCAATCAAGATCATCAGTAATCACCCAAAGGATGTGAAGACTTCCGGTCTTCAACCACCGTCTTCATCTTCGACATCTCGTCGAATCGGTTATTCAGAATGGGTATAAACCCGGCCTTTCTGAATAACCCACGTATATAATAAACGAATGTTACACAAACACAACAAACGCCTCATTCCAATTCAGAATATTCTTTTGTTCACAAAATCACATTCTTAGGGAAAGGTTCCCATTAATTTTATCAAAGATAAATTCTTCTAAATTTATTCTTTAATCCTCCTTTGGATATCATTTCAAACTAGTCGGGATTAACGAACCACACCGAAGTCATTATTTATTTTATTTCCCAATCCCAACCTATATCCCATGGAGAAAACTGGTAATACTCCACATCTAACACCACGGTGTTATCGGTAAGATTAATTACCGTTTCACGTTCAAATCTAATTAAAGATTTAACTATCGCTTTGGAGAAAAACTGGTGGTACTCCATTCTCGATCACCTTTCAGATTTGATAATTTAAATTATCAATTCACATTTTTAATCTAATTAAAGATTCATTAAAACTCCACTTAGTTTTAATCTTTTCAAAAAATCAATATCCTGCCTTTAACTGGGTTAAAGAACCAATGTCATCAAAAACACGATTCACGACAAACCAAATCACATTTGATATTAAATACAAGGCTCTGAATAGAAAATATATCGGCTTATATTCAATATCAAATTCTGAAACCAACATATATCGTATTGGAAATAACGATATAAAATATATCTTTCAAATCCCCATAACAATATCTGTTTAGTCACGAAATCCAACATCGAAATATCCCGAAGATAATTTCGATTCAACTCCACTCCAATTCACGTATTGGGAATATTGATTATTTTTAAAATCACTTTCAAATTCAATTTATTTATTTCAAAAATAAATTGATTTTAATTCTAGTTCAAAACTAGTTCATTTCGATAAAAATCTATTTTTATCCTTTCAAATGTGGAATTCTTCAGCCCAATTTTTCCCAAATCATTTCTTATGATTTTACACAAATTATAGATATTTTTAATAATTTTATCAAGGCCCGTACAGTCGATTTCCATCAACGGCTATCGAACTGCACTTACAGCGACCTTTTCTGAAATTGATTTGGACATAATTCCAAATCCAACCGTTAGATTTCAAATTTCTAATATTCAATGGAAAGATCTTTTCGATACGAACCCAACGGTTCCGGTTTTAGGAGAATCCGACGGTCGGATCTCCCGCAATGTCCGTTTGAAATAAATGGTCGAAATTCACGAACTGCCGCGGCGCGGTGCGTTCTATTCAGGCCATTATATATATATATATATATATATATATATATATATAATATATATATTATATATATTTTGTCGATTTCCTTTTAAAAAGTATTTTATAAATCGTTTTAAATTCGTTTTCAAAACCATTTCATCGCTACACTCAACTTCAACTCGATTTGATTTCAATTCAACTCGAATTCATTTCAATTATATTTAATTCGAATTCAAATTCGTTTCACTTCAATACAAATTCAAATTCTTTTCAATTCAAGTTCAAATTCAAATTGATTTCAATTCAATTACGATTCGAATTCATTTCTATTTGATTTCAATTCGAATCGATTTCAATTAAGTTTCAGTTCGTTTTCAATTCCACTTGAATTCGTTTTATATTCAGTTCAATTCAAAGTCATTTTACATTCAATTCAAATTCGTTTTCTTTTCAATTCAAATTCGCTATAATATTCACTTCAATTTGAATAAAATCGATATAAATATCATTCACGTCAAAATGGCGCAAAACTAATCAACACGGCTTTATATATTTCAGTCACTTCATTATTCTATTCAACAAATGAATATTTATTCTATTCAACACATGAATTTATATTTCTTTCAACACACGACTAATCTCAACACATGAGTACTGTCAACACATCACTATTTTTGTTATGTAAAATATTTTATAAAACTATGGTATCTATCGTTTGATTTTCAATTAGACTTCTACTGGGAAGTAGTTCTAATTTTAAATATGATAAAGATGTAAATTTTTATTATATAAAATATTTCACTCAACACATGAACATCGTCAACACATGACTATTTTTATATTCAACACATGAATTTTCTTTTATAATCTTCATTATTTTCCCGATTGGAATGAGGCCCAATCAATCACCATATAATGTTAATTATATGGATTCCATACAACACATGTATATAATAGCATTGAAAAATAATCTACCAACAACCAAAGTGCACTACACTGTATAAGCATCAAATATAGATATCTAACGCTTATAACAGCCCGTCAATCAATCGATCGACATATTTAATCAATCAGGATGAGTGAACTTCAAATTTCATCCCAACACCCGTGTGGGGTTTCAAACAATCAAACACAGATTTTGGTTGTGCAGTTGGGCGATGTGTAAAATTTATCGACCCAATCAATATCAGTCAAATCAGTGTATATAAACAAATCGGCCGATTTGTTTATAAATATTTATTTATTCACTTTCACGTTAAAAATTATATTTTTAACGATAATATATTTTATTTTAACACATGAATTCCTATTCAGTTCATTTACACAATAAAATGATATTTTTATTTTTCTAACCTATTTTAGAAAATTTCGGCGGCATAACGGCACGATACTAGAAACGGGACAAGGCCTAGCCTTATCCCCGGTCTAGTGAAGGCCCACGCCATTCACACATCAATCAAATCAATTTCAATTCACCAAACAATTCAATTTAAACCAAACAGATTAACCAACTACACAACCGAATAATTTAACAAACAAGCCATCCATGGTCTGTGGATGACGGGTGTCGGGTGCTACTAAACACCGTCTGCATCCTAGTATATATATATAACTAGAAAAAGAGAATTTAGAGTGAGAAGTTCTCACCGAAAGCTATCCAATACCACGACTCTTCATTTATAGAAATCTATTTCATCTTCGCCTTTTTATCATCATCGTTTGCCCGTAGTCACTACATATATAAAAATCACACATTTTTTATATTTCGATGTCTTTAAAAATAAAAATCACATTTTTATTTATTCACTTTCAATTTAAAAATCATATTTTTATAATCACTTCATATATTTAGAAATCGAATTTTCACTACGATGTGCAATATATAAAAATCATATTTTTACTATCACGCTCTATGGATAAAAATTCTATTTCTACATTGCTACTATATAGATAAAAATTCCATTTCAAAAATATAGATTTCGCCCTTATAAAAATATAGATTTCGCCTTTTCTAATATGAAGTTTTCGCCTTTATAAAAATAAAGTTTTCGCCTTTATAAAAATAAAGTTTTCGCCTTTATAAAAATAAAGGCTTCATCCTTTCAAAAATATAGATTTCATCATTATAAAAATTACCACTTTATCTCAACGTATATAAAATAAAAATCAGATTTTTATTTCTCTACATATACAAAGATGATATTTTTATATTCTCTATCCTATAAAGATTATATTTTTAATACTTTAAAAATATAAAAATCATATTTTTAATATTTCTATATAGTAAAGATTATATTTTTAATACTTTAAAAATATAAAAATCACATTTTTATCACTTTAAAAATATAAAGATCATACCTTTTACCAAATAAAAATCCTATCTTTTCACCTTTCAAAATACGATCTTTTCACATTTCAAAATACGACCTTTTCACCTTTTAAAGTTCTAATCTTTTTCCATTTAAAATTCAAACCTTTTCTATTTTAAAAATCACGTCTTTTTAAAATCAGTTTTAAATTACTTTTTAAAATCAGTTTTTAAATCCTAAATAAAAAATCAGTTTTTAAATCCTAAATAAAAAAATCAGTTTTTAAATCCTAAATAAAAAATCAGTTTTTAAATCCTAAATAAAAAATTAGTTTTTAAATCCTAAATAAAAAATCAGTTTTTAAATCCTAAATAAAAAATCAGTTTTTAAATCCTAAATAAAAAATCAGTTTAACAATCCTCTAATTATATAAAATAAAAATAAAATAAATAAATTAAAAAAACTTACAGGGGGGCGGTCAGGCCGACGGCCGCTACTGCGAGGGGGGGGGGGCTCTGACGCGAGGAGGGCGCTCGGAGGTCGGAGGTGGGGCCTGCGGTGGCTGGCGGCTCGAAAGGGGGGGGGGGTCTGCGTCGTGGGTTTGGGCTTCGCGAGTTGGGAGGAGGGAGAGGAAAGAGTCGCGAGGGGGAGGAGGGAGAGGAAAGAGTCGCGAGGGGGAGGAGGGAGACCCTGGCGGAGGGCGCCGCCTTCAGCGGTGGCAGCGGCGGTGGAGGAGGCCGCTCCGCCCCTCCGTCCTCCTCGTTCTCTCTTTTTTTTTTTTTTTTTAATTCGATTTCTGAACTGAGAATGAGGGGGGGGCTACGGGTTTTTAAGGGGAAGGGTTATATTTTTTTTATTTTATTTAATTATTTAATTCAATTTAAAGTTGACTTTCCGTTTTAACTCGAAATCAAGCCCACCGACTGCCGCCCCTAGCTAATTACCCCCATTCCGAACACAATGGGATATGTATCGCAAGCTGATTCGACTGTTTGAATCAGTTTTCGTTGAATTTACATTTAAATCACTATATTGAATTTCAAACGTACATTTCAAATTACCGGGGTCACATACTAACTCTATAAATTGCAGAAAAATATTTTCTAGCTTCGTATTGACGATACGGTCTTAACAAAACTAGTTTCGACGAATTCTGAGACCGTTAGAAAAATGGCCAATTTCCAGTCGATTAAAATCAACTGAAATGGTCCAAACACGTTTTCCTTTGCCACGCTCACTTATTGATTCGAAAAATTATGAAATTTGAAACCTAGCAATAACTTGACATCACGGACCCAACAAAAGTGGTTTCGTCGAAATCCGAGGTCATTTGCAAAATGTCCATTTTTAAGGGCCTGAATTCCATAGCGACTATTCAGAATTTTCAACTGGACATATCTTTTGATTCCCGCCATGAAATCTCAATTTGTCGGATTCGTTGGAAAGATATCATCAATTAGATCCTATTGTTTTTGGTTTCACTAAAATCCGGATTGTTTTTCTCCCGGTACATTCAATTGAAGTTTGAAATCGAATTATCGAACTACCGCGCCATTTTCAATTCTATTTATAATTATATATATAAATATTTATATTTTAACGACGACGTATATAATATATACGTTCTAATTCTATTCAAAATAAATTTCACGTCGATTTTATTTAAAATAATCTATTTTCAATATTCAAAATTCGCTAAAATTGCCAAAATAAAAATTTCAAACTGGCTCGCATTTTACGGGTTATTACAATCTCCCCCACTTAAAACTTTTCGTCCCTGAAAAGGAACAAAGTCGAAAGTGGTTTGATTAATTAACTCTACGTTCGATTCGGCTTCCATTCTCCAACTTTTCAGTTTCTGAGAATTTTCAAAATTTCAAAAATTTGGCTAACACCCTAAATTTTCGAAAAATTTCGCCATAACCTCCCCTGCACCGGGAGCATCGGGGAATTTCAAATAGCTTCCCCGGTCCTTCAGATCTCAAAAAGAAAAAGAAAAAGCCAAGCGGCTAGCCAATAGGCTCACAAAATCATCATCACCCAAACAAAACAGGAAATTATGTAGTAAACATGTACCTATTTGTCGGGCAAACAAATTTTATTCTCTGGCTCTAGCCTCCTTGCTATGACCTGTTCAATGTAAGTATATATATATGCAAGCAAATGCGACCGATTTTCAATACAATTCAATATTTGATTATATTAGGCATAAATGGTTAAAAATTAGCAAACAATTAAACAAACAACACAAACATCAATCAATTAGTGAATTAGAGTTTCAAATTCATAAATTTGATATATACACAGAAAATCATGTTTTGATGCCAATTCACAACAACGTGTTCTAACTATATAAGTTTTGGTTCTCACACCAGTCTAATGGAAATATATAGAAATCACACCTTCGTTACTCGAAAATAAATACTGGTAACGCTGCAGCATTATCAGAATCATTCCCGGGCAACTAGAATGTGATTCTATATCTATCTAATATATTAAAACTTCGAATATACGTTCATGACGCGTATACGCGAAATCCATATATACTCGATTGTCCATATTCAAAATAAATAAATAATTCAAATACGTATAAAACGATTTAAATTTTAAAAACAAAATTGTTTTCATTTGAAAAATATACTCTTCACACTCGTTCTAGGATACTACTGACCCTATCTCTAACGAGTAATTCTAATTGGATGTTGCTAATCCAATATCTGATGAATTCTTTCGTATGGTTCTAATGTGTCTTGTTCTCGAGCTCTGTAAACCAAAGCTCTGATACCAAAATGAGAAGACCTGAACTTCCCCGTGAAGGAAAGCGTGGATAGAATTGAGGACAACACACAAAAGGACGCATACAGGAGAACATTTCATTGGTATTACAACAATTCCATCAGATACAAGAATATACAGAGTATAAATGAATAAATTACATTCGATAAATATCAGAGATTACAATAAATTACATAGCAGCGGAAAAATATACAAAACACAACTGAAAGTGATACACGGATACAGAGCTTTCCGAGCATCGTTCCAGCTGTTAATCAGGACCCTGTGAATATAAATCTGCAAAACCAAAACTACTAGCTGCCCGTGCGGAAAATAGGGGCACCCAGAGTTTAGGTTAAAACAATAAACTCCAGGTCAGTCATGTGACTGGTGTGAGAACTAAAACAGTTATTAATATTGGTTTTAAAGTTAGGTAAAACAAGGGACCACGCTGTATAACACGGAACAGGTTTCCTCCCAAGAATACCAGTGCATAGAACAAACAGCGCAATGCTAAATAAAGAAAAATGAAGCTGTTATAAGACCCAGGTCCCATCACACAATGCAACGCAAGCCGGAGGATAGGGTTTTCCCTTATAACAGCCAAAGCATGCTTGATACGTTTAAAACACATTATTTGATACTATTATAGGTGTATAGTGTCAAAACAATTTCAATCATAAATATCAATCATAGGCGGCATGGGTACCATCTATCATGTCGCCATACTAGTTCTACAATTAAAACCGCAATACACGTATTGGAAATTGGATTCCGTCATGAGCCGAGGCAAGGGGCAAGCTCCTCTCCGCGTTCGAGACACTCTAGCAAATGCCTCAGGACCCCACTATGATCCTTGGAATCGGCTGGGCCGGTCCTCTCTTACTTTTGAGGATTGGCAATTCCTGAACACACGTTTCCCGGTCCTTACAGACCTATATCCGAGGCGCCTCGTATCCAACAACCACACAGGTGAAAAGTATATAAATGTCAGGGCTGGTAGGTCACTGACACCACCCTAGCTAGAAAGAAACGTCGTGCTCTCCCAGCGGTCCGTCTCCCGTTTTTGACTCATACCGAGGTGTGAGGCTCACGAATTCACGCTATACACAAAGCTACGCCACACAGGCCGTGCTTTGATCATCAACCACAAGACTTTGCTTTTCAACAGAAGCCTTGATCAATTGCCACTTACGCATGCCACACAGGCAACTCACTCCATGCGACTGATGTCCATCGATATACAACCTCTGAGCTCGTATGTCTCAGAGAAGGGCGTTAAGCAAGAGAATAAATTCTCCGCCGCCAAACAGATGTATATTTAATAGAGATCAATCAACACAGAATAAAATCCAATGTCAGACACACAATCCATTTACAAGTTCGTTCTGGGTTTGAACGAAACCGGAGGCACTTTCCTCGCATATCCATCCATCTCCAAGTACGTCTGGACGATCACCAACTGATTCCCTCATCCTGGGTGTACAGCCCAATCAAGATCATCAGTAATCACCCAAACAATGTGAAGACTTCCAGTCTTCAACCACCGTCTTCATCTTCGACATCTCGTCGAATCGGTTATTCAGAATGGGTATAAACCCGGCCTTTCTGAATAACCCACGTATATAATAAACGAATGTTACACAAACACAACAAACGCCTCATTCGAATTCAGAATATTCTTTTGTTCACAAAATCACATTCTTAGGGAAAGGTTCCCATTAATTTTATCAAAGATAAATTCGTCTAAATTTATTCTTTAATCCTCCTTTGGATATCATTTCAAACTAGTCGGGATTAACGAACCACACCGAAGTCATTATTTATTTTATTTCCCAATCCCAACCTATATCCCATGGACAAAACTGGTAATACTCCACATCTAACACCACGGTGTTATCGGTAAGATTAATTACCATTTCACGTTCAAATCTAATTAAAGATTTAACTATCGCTTTGGAGAAAAACTGGTGGTACTCCATTCTCGATCACCTTTCAGATTTGATAATTTAAATTATCAATTCACATTTTTAATCTAATTAAAGATTCATTAAAACTCCACTTAGTTTTAATCTTTTCAAAAAATCAATATCCTGCCTTTAACTGGGTTAAAGAACCAATGTCATCAAAAACACGATTCACGACAAACCAAATCACATTTGATATTAAATACAAGGCTCTGAATAGAAAATATATCGGCTTATATTCAATATCAAATTCTGAAACCAACATATATCGTATTGGAAATAACGATATAAAATATATCTTTCAAATCCCCATAACAATATCTGTTTAGTCACGAAATCCAACATCGAAATATCCCGAAGATAATTTCGATTCAACTCCACTCCAATTCACGTATTGGGAATATTGATTATTTTTAAAATCACTTTCAAATTCAATTTATTTATTTCAAAAATAAATTGATTTTAATTCTAGTTCAAAACTAGTTCATTTCGATAAAAATCTATTTTTATCCTTTCAAATGTGGAATTCTTCAGCCCAATTTTTCCCAAATCATTTCTTATGATTTTACACAAATTATAGATATTTTTAATAATTTTATCAAGGCCCGTACAGTCGATTTCCATCAACGGCTATCGAACTGCACTTACAGTGACCTTTTCTGAAATTGATTTGGACATAATTCCAAATCCAACCGTTAGATTTCAAATTTCTAATATTCAATGGAAAGCTCTTTTCGATACGAACCCAACGGTTCCGGTTTTAGGAGAATCCGACGGTCGGATCTCCCGCAATGTCCGTTTGAAATAAATGGTCGAAATTCACGAACTGCCGCGGCGCGGCGCGTTCTATTCAGGCCATTATATATATATATATATAATATATATATTATATATATTTCGTCGATTTCCTTTTAAAACGTATTTTATAAATCATTTTAAATTCGTTTTCAAAACCATTTCATCGCTACACTGAACTTCAACTCGATTTGATTTCAATTCAACTCGAATTCATTTCAATTATATTTACTTCGAATTCAAATTTGTTTCACTTCAATTCAAATTCAAATTCTTTTCAATTCATGTTCAAATTCAAATTGATTTCAATTCAATTACGATTCGAATTCATTTCTATTTGATTTCAATTCGAATCGATTTCAATTAAGTTTCAGTTCGTTTTCAATTCCACTTGAATTCGTTTTATATTCAGTTCAATTCAAAGTCATTTTACATTCAATTCAAATTCGTTTTCTTTTCAATTCAAATTCGCTATAATATTCACTTCAATTTGAATAAAATCAATATAAATATCGTTCACGTCAAAATGGCGCAAAACTAATCAACACGGCTTTATATATTTCAGTCACTTCATTATTCTATTCAACAAATGAATATTTATTCTATTCAACACATGAATTTATATTTCTTTCAACACACGACTAATCTCAACACATGAGTACTGTCAACACATCACTATTTTTGTTATGTAAAATATTTTATAAAACTATGGTATCTATCATTTGATTTTCAATTAGACTTCTACTGGGAAGTAGTTCTAATTTTAAATATGATAAAGATGTAAATTTTTATTATATAAAATATTTCACTCAACACATGAACATCGTCAACACATGACTATTTTTATATTCAACACATGAATTTTCTTTTATAATCTTCATTATTTTCCCGATTGGAATGAGGCCCAATCAATCACCATATAATGTTAATTATATGGATTCCATACAACACATGTATATAATAGCATTGAAAAATAATCAACCAACAACCAAAGTGCACTACACTGTATAAGCATCAAATATAGATATCTAACGCTTATAACAGCCCGTCAATCAATCGATCGACATATTTAATCAATCAGGATGAGTGAACTTCAAATTTCATCCCAACACCCGTGTGGGGTTTCAAACAATCAAACACAGATTTTGGTTGTGCAGTTGGGCGATGTGTAAAATTTATCGACCCAATCAATATCAGTCAAATCAGTGTATATAAACAAATCGGCCGATTTGTTTATAAATATTTATTTATTCACTTTCACGTTAAAAATTATATTTTTAACGATAATATATTTTATTTTAACACATGAATTCCTATTCAGTTCATTTACACAATAAAATGATATTTTTATTTTTCTAACCTATTTTAGAAAATTTCGGCGGCATAACGGCACGATACTAGAAACGGGACAAGGCCTAGCCTTATCCCCGGTCTAGTGAAGGCCCACGCCATTCACACATCAATCAAATCAATTTCAATTCACCAAACAATTCAATTTAAACCAAATAGATTAATCAACTACACAACCAAATAATTTAACAAACAAGCCATCCATGGTCTGTGGATGACGGGTGTCGGGTGCTACTAAACACCGTCTGCATCCTAGTATATATATATAACTAGAAAAAGAGAATTTAGAGTGAGAAGTTCTCACCGAAAGCTATCCAATACCACGACTCTTCATTTATAGAAATCTTCTTCATCTTCGCCTTTTTATCATCATCGTTTGCCCGTAGTCACTACATATATAAAAATCACACATTTTTTATATTTCGATGTCTTTAAAAATAAAAATCACATTTTTATTTATTCACTTTCAATTTAAAAATCATATTTTTATAATCACTTCATATATTTAGAAATCGAATTTTCACTACGATGTTCAATATATAAAAATCATATTTTTACTATCACGCTCTATGGATAAAAATTCTATTTCTACATTGCTACTATATAGATAAAAATTCCATTTCAAAAATATAGATTTCGCCCTTATAAAAATATAGATTTCGCCTTTTCTAATATGAAGTTTTCGCCTTTATAAAAATAAAGTTTTCGCCTTTATAAAAATAAAGTTTTCACCTTTATAAAAATAAAGGCTTCATCCTTTCAAAAATATAGATTTCATCATTATAAAAATTACCACTTTATCTCAACGTATATAAAATAAAAATCAGATTTTTATTTCGCTACATATACAAAGATGATATTTTTATATTCTCTATCCTATAAAGATTATATTTTTAACACTTTAAAAATATAAAAATCATATTTTTAATATTTCTATATAGTAAAGATTATATTTTTAATACTTTAAAAATATAAAAATCATATTTTTATCACTTTAAAAATATAAAGATCATACCTTTTACCAAATAAAAATCCTATCTTTTCACCTTTCAAAATACGATCTTTTCACATTTCAAAATACGACCTTTTCACCTTTTAAAGTTCTAATCTTTTTCCATTTAAAATTCAAACCTTTTCTATTTTAAAAATCACGTCTTTTTAAAATCAGTTTTAAATTACTTTTTAAAATCAGTTTTTAAATCCTAAATAAAAAATCAGTTTTTAAATCCTAAATAAAAAATCAGTTTTTAAATCCTAAATAAAAAATCAGTTTTTAAATCCTAAATAAAAAATCAGTTTTTAAATCCTAAATAAAAAATCAGTTTTTAAATCCTAAATAAAAAATCAGTTTAACAATCCTCTAATTATATAAAATAAAAATAAAATAAATAAATTAAAAAAACTTACAAGGGGGGCGGTCAGGCCGGCGGCCGCTACTGCGAGGGGGGGGGGGCTCTGACGCGAGGAGGGCGCTCGGAGGTCGGAGGTGGGGCCTGCGGTGGCTGGCGGCTCGAAAGGGGGGGGGTCTGCGTCGTGGGTTCGGGCTTCGCGAGTTGGGAGGAGGGAGAGGAAAGAGTCGCGAGGGGAAGGAGGGAGAGGAAAGAGTCGCGAGGGGGAGGAGGGAGACCATGGCGGAGGGCGCCGCCTTCAGCGGTGGCAGCGGCGGTGGAGGAGGCCGCTCCACCCCTCCGTCCTCCTCGT
Organism: Allium sativum; assembly: GCA_030737875.1. Lineage (NCBI taxonomy): Eukaryota > Viridiplantae > Streptophyta > Magnoliopsida > Asparagales > Amaryllidaceae > Allium > Allium sativum. The sequence goes on from CM060912.1 coordinate 341,358,474, forward strand.
TCTCTCTTTTTTTTTTCTTTTTTTTATTTAATTCGATTTCTGAACTGAGAATGAGGGGGGGGGGGGCTACAGGTTTTTAAGGGGAAGGGTTATATTTTTTTTTAATTTTATTTAATTATTTAATTCAATTTAAAGTTGACTTTCCGTTTTAACTCGAAATCAAGCCCACCGACTGCCGCCCCTAGCTAATTACCCCCATTCCGAACACAATGGGATATGTATCGCAAGCTGATTCGACTGTTTGAATCAGTTTTCGTTGAATTTACATTTAAATCACTATATTGAATTTCAAACGTACATTTCAAATTACCGGGGTCACATACTAACTCTATAAATTGCAGAAAAATATTTTCTAGCTTCGTATTGACGATACGGTCCTAACAAAACTAGTTTCGACGAATTCTGAGATCGTTAGAAAAATGGCCAATTTCCAGTCGATTAAAATCAACTGAAATGGTCCAAACACGTTTTCCTTTGCCACGCTCACATATTGATTCGAAAAATTATGAAATTTGAAACCTAGCAATAACTTGACATCACGGACCCAACAAAAGTGGTTTCGTCGAAATCCGAGGTCATTTGCAAAATGTCCATTTTTAAGGGCCTGAATTCCATAGCGACTATTCAGAATTTTCAACTGGACATATCTTTTGATTCCCGCCATGAAATCTCAATTTGTCGGATTCGTTGGAAAGATATCATCAATTAGATCCTATTGTTTTTGGTTTCACTAAAATCCGGATTGTTTTGCTCCCGGTACATTCAATTGAAGTTTGAAATCGAATTATCGAACTACCGCGCCATTTTCAATTCTATTTATAATTATATATATAAATATTTATATTTTATCGACGACGTATATAATATATACGTTCTAATTCTATTCAAAATAAATTTCACGTCGATTTTATTTAAAATAATCTATTTTCAATATTCAAAATTCGCTAAAATTGCCAAAATAAAAATTTCAAACTTGCTCGCATTTTACGGGTTATTACATTTCACAAATTAGAAAAATGGATTGATAGGCTGGTTTTTACACACCAAAGAGGATTTCATATATATTTTTATCTATTTATTTTCCTTTTTATTTTATTCAGATAAAGCCTACATACTATATTCTATGGATAAAGAATCAAATTGATAAAAAAAGCGTCGTAAAGATCAATTAGTGAGCTTTTGGGTCGATACAGTTAAAAACTGCTTACTTATGTCATGAAATGATATATAAAGTTAGGAATCAACTTATGTAATAGAGTCGATCCACTAGAGTATTGAGCATCGGTGTAGCATCAGATCCCAAAGATAGTAAGTTCTTTTTTCTTATGGAAGAAAGTCTTTGAAAGGTAAAATGAGGTGGAATAAACCTATTTTTATTTTCCTCGAAATGAATGTTCCTTTCCTCCGCATGTAGAAAAGGAATAAATAAATTAATCAAATTATGAGAAGCTTCATAAAGTGCTTCCTTAGGAGTTAAACTTCTATTCGTCCATATTTCTAGAAAAGTATTTCTTGTTTTTCATTTCCATTTGCATAAGAATGAATACTATGATTTGCATTTCGAACAGGCATGGATACAACATCTATAGGGTAATTTTCGTTTTGAGAGTTATTTGTGGGGTTCATATGGTACCTGCTATCTCTATTGATTTATTTTAAAAGCAACTAACCAAGCATAATCAGATCTTATATTTTAAATGAGGTCGGTTGAAGCTTGTATTATAAGTTATCCCTTAACCATGCATAGCCAGATTTTTTATTTTTAAATGAGGTTAGAGAAACACTTAAGTGTAATATATATTTATTATTTTCTTTTTCCAAACCTCCAAGTATATAAAACCAATATGGATGATAGAAATATGGTAGGTTCATAAATGATTGTGAAATAATTTTCTAAATTAATCATATTATGTATGCTCAACTATATTGGGATTTTTGAAAATTTTCAATTATCTCTATTTCTGAAAATAATACAATCACATTTCCATCACAAAATTTCAAACTGTAAAATTAAGATGATTTTTAAAATAAAAAAAATAAACTCTCCACATTAATATAAAATCATGATGGATGACAGAAGGATGATAGCAAAAGAAGTTGTTCGTGAAATAATCGCCAATTCAAAGATATTATAATAAATGTTCAAAACATCATGAGTGTTTAAATAAAATTTCCTCTTGTTGTGAAATATATTGTGGTCACAATTCATCAATTTCAAAAAATCTGATAATAATTTTGATGAATTCTAATTACAGTTCAATTTGTTTATTGATTTCAATTTCTGAATAAATAACCAATAAATGATTTTAAATTGAAAATCAATTACAAGAGAGATTTGAAAGATCATATAGTTTGAAAACGATTTAAAAAAATAACACAAATGAATGAGAAATATTACAAGACTTTAAAGATAGATACCACTAGGAGCTCCCAATTGCCATGGTGGTATTCCAATGTATCTCAAACAAATAAATCAATTACCAAGCCAAGCAAGCACTTCAATTCCAATTTTCAAAGTAGTAGACATTCAATTTCAGAATATGCTTCACAAGAGTTTTTCATAATTATTTCAATCACAAGAGGTGATTCGTGATCCAAGATTAACAACAATCCTTTCAAAACCACTTAATGAGATGTGTAAGATTTCAATTCAATAAATCGAAGACACAAGATTATAATTTCAAATCCAAGAAGCGTGTGAGATTCAAGTTATCAAAAATTTCAAATGATTTCAAATAGTCAAATACCCAAGCCAAATGATCATGACTTAAAAAATGAGCTTCAATATGCAACACAAAATTTCATCCCAAATGATTTTCAATTCAGAATAGCCAAGCCAATCCAAAAACTAATGAAATTATCACAACTGAAAATAGTAGTGTGCTATAATGAGTATAATTTTTTAAGTCTTTACAAAACGAATTAGAAAAAACTCAAAAAGCAGAGATATGTGAAATGTCATTTGTTTTTCAGATCTTCAAAAATTTAGAATTCAAATTAATAGTGTTCAAGATACGATTTGAATGCTTCAGTACTGTTCGGAATTTATAAAAATTAAACTTCAACAGAATTACCCAATTTTATAATTTTAAATTCAGGATCTAGAAATCATTAAAACATGAGAGATTTATACAAATGAAGCAAATTTCCAAAAGATCGAGAATTTTTCAATTTGAAGTTTGAAAAGTACACAAAAAATATAGAAGTTTCAATTTAAATAAGCATAAACAGAGGGAAGAATAAAGGAAAACAAATAGAGGTAAGGATAGAGAAGAATAGAAACAATATGAGAAAAAATGTGAGTTTAGAGATCATATATAACAACCCGAACTTCCCCGGTCTCCGAAGAGAAGAGAAAGAACGGATTGTCTGAAAACACGACAAATCAGAACACAAACAGAAGAAGATTTCATTGCTTATTACATCAATTTACATTAGAGTACAATAATATACAAAGTATGAACAAATAATATACATTTGATAAATATCAGAGATTTACAAATGATTATTCAACAAAAAATAATACAAAAACAGCTGAAAGAAATACACGGATACAGAGCGTTCCGAATATAGCTCCAGCTGTTAACCACGATCCTGTGAATATAATATCTGCAAAACCAAAACTACTAGCTTCCCATATGGAAAATAGGGGCACCCAAAATTTAGGTCAAAACAATAAACTCCAGGTCAGTCATGTGACTGGTGTGATAACTAAAACAGTTATTTAAAACTTTACTTCAAAGTGGAGTTAATCAAGGGACCACGTTGTATAACACGGAATGAGTTTCCTCCCAGGCATACCAGTGCATAAAACAAACAGCGCAATGCTTTTTGGAAAAATAAAGCTATTATAAGACTCATGTAACACCCCACACCCGCTACGGTCACTCACTAAGGGAATGCCATAACATCGGTGGGGTATTTTAAGTGAATATAGAACAGAAAAATTACAACAAGACAGATATAAGTAATACTTGAGAATTTAAAACATCATTTCATTGCAGCGGAAAGTAAAACATGTTTGGTTACACCAAAACCATAAACAAGAGTCAAGTACACAATATCCATCCGGATAAAACAAAAGTACATAATCCCACTACATAACTTAATAGCCATAATAGAAAAGATAAACTGAGCTTTACATCCACGGTCCAAGCTCCAAAAGATAGATAAAGTAGTTTGATCAAAGCCCACTAGTGCTAGGCCCACTCTGATAACTTGAGGGTTGGGAAAAAGATAAAAACAACGAGGTCAGACATAAGTCTGAGCGAGTCCTATAACTTTAACAATACAATCATTAAAGTAACCAGAGTAAGACATAAGTTTGATATACGGTAACGACTGGGGATAAATGGCTACACTAAGCAGCCAACTAGACTTAGGATGAACTAAGATAACCGTAAAGACGCATTTACCCACCCAAGGATAATTACTACACTGCACCACCCCAGATCTACCCACCCAAGGGTAATTCCTACACTGCACCACCCCAGATCTACCCACCCAAGGGTAATTCCTACACTGTACCACACCAGTTCTATCCACCCAAGGGTAATTCCTACTTAAGGTTGATCCCACTAAGTGTACTTAGTAATTTTTAATAGTAGTTTCGTGTACCCCTAGCTGACTACATAGGTGCCGTCTGCCCCTATCTCCACTAGGTGTACCCACTACTCCCCAAGCGATCGGCTCCCTAACGTAGATACCCGTGCTGGCCCCACAGTGGGGTGTATCATCCCCCAAAGTGGCAACCTGATAATATCAACGGTGCACGGCTTATACCTACACGATGCAACAACGTCTTACTTACCAGCCCGGGTCCACACACGCATATGAAACCCGTTGGACTTGCGTTGCCACCGCTAACCCGTTTTGGCCTCTTACAGTCAAGCCCAATATGCGTGTCCCGTCCTCGACTTGGGTCGAGCCCACAAAGATACGTTTGGGATATTGGTTGAAATGGGCCCCCACAAGCTACCCACCTAAGCTTGTCATTTCTAGTGAATCCCACTTAACCCTTTAACCATATCCACTTACATGTTAAAATTTTTGGTTAAGTCATTTAATCATACTTTAATTGCCACTCAAGGCACCCACTAGATTTCCACATGCCACCCAAGGCACTTACTTGATTCCCACATGCCACCCAAGGCACTTACTTAACCCTTTAATCATGTTTAATTACATGTTCCACTTTGGTTAAGTATTCTAATCGTATTTTCTATTGCCACCCAAGGCAACCCACTAGTTTCCTCATGCCACCCAAGGCACCCCCACTAGTTACTACATGCCACCCAAGGCACCCACTTAACCCCTCATGCCCCACTACATGCTAATTTGGTTAAGTGTTTCTTAATTAATTAAGATCGTAACCTTTGTAAAGACCTCTCACATTAGACTGTCTTTTATGGCAGCTGGATATGCCGGTTGGTTCCGGGCAGCCTTACACCATAACAGAGTCTAACCTCGTGTCTTTACACTTGTCACGTATTTAGTTTATGACTAAGACCTCTCACATTGGGCCAATCATTTGTAGCCGCTGGATTTGCCGGTCGGTTCCGGGCAGTCTTATGCTACAAAAGGGTCCAACCTCGTGTCTTAGTCAATTAATTACACCTAATTAATCACCCCCATAATTTGTATTAATTATCCCTAATTAACTACAAATATTTAAGAATATGGGTAGACCTAACTCAATAGGTAAATTCCCAATTCCATAATATGGGTAGACCTAAATTAATAGGTAAATTCCCAATTATGTCCATCCACTTTATGGTATGTTTAATCATACCCACTTCACACAATTTTATGTGTTCATTAATTTTTACCCCATCGTCCCCACGTAAATACGTTAACATGACATACTTTAAAAGAGAAGATTCATCGTACACACAATGGGTTCAACTTAGCATATCATTAGCATTATCATGGGTTTAAAAGGTGTCAACTTGCATATATGACCATAAACCCAACTTGCATAAATAACCAACCCAAACTTGCATGAATCACATATGTCATAAAGATGGTAACTTGCTTAAATGTTCATGTCATAGACCTATCATAAAGGTGTCAACTTGCATACATGTCATAGGTCTAAAAGGGATGAACTTGCACATGTACTTATGTCATACAAAGGGGTAAACTTGCATATGTATGTATGACATACAAAGGTGTAAACTTGCACATGTTACTTGCATATGATCAACCACCAAACTTGCATAACATGTCATATATGGACTTGCATATAATCAAACACCAAACTTGCATAACATGTTACATATGAACTTGCATATAATCAACCACCAAACTTGCATAACATGTTACATATGAACTTGCATATGTATGTATGACATACAAAGGTAAACTCGCATATGTTATCCAAACAACTTGCATAGATTATGCATATTATAGATCCAAACTCATAGGTTAAACGTGCATGTCATGTCACTTATTTCACACATGATTCTAGCATAAAACCAAGCATTTAACTTGCATAAAACCAAACACTTAGCATGCATAAAACCAAACACTTAGCATGCATAAAACCAAACACTTAGCATGCATAAAACCAAACACTTAGCATGCATAAAACCCACCACTTAACATGCATAAACCCAAACACTTAACTTGCATAAACATAGTGTCATCATGAATAAGTGTTAAACATAGTGATTAGCAAACTAGCATCATAACATATGACCTAAAACCCATTGATCCGCAAGCAAAACCATATGATCTCATCACATCTCATCTACTTAGTTTAGTAATTGGTTATTAAAGTGATAGAAACTCACAAACTCCAAGATTAGCTCCTTAGATAGTTGCTAGAGTTGAAGTAGAGGTGGATTAGTAGTTGATTAGCTTGCAATCCTCTTCTCTAATTAGTGGAGGCTCCTTCTAAGTTGCATTTTGGCGGCATGATGGCATAGATTCTATTTTTAGTATGGATTAGGGTAGTCTTAGGGTGTATTTATAGGATTAGGTTGTGTTTTAGACCCTTAGATTAACCGTAGGTTAGTCTAGGTCCGTCAGATTTCGTCCCAAGCCCTCCAACCCAGCCCAAAACTCAACCAGGTGCACCCAGGCCAGAATCAGCCGACAGGGCAAGTCGACAGCCGTGTCGACTGTCAAGTCGACAGGCATGTCGACAGGCAAGTTGACAGCCCTGTCGACAGCCAAGTCGACTTGGCTGGGCGGGAGTTTTCCCGCCTGGCCCCATTTCTGCATGTTTCAAAATTCAAATTTCCCGAAAACTTCTTTGGGCCTTAACCGGGTCATACGGACTCCGATTTACAAAATTTCGGACTCTATTTCGCGTATTTTTCCGAGACGAACACAATGACGTAACCCGTTTCCCCTGATTCTCACATCTGAGATTATTAATTCTGTAATTAGTGAATATCAGTGTTAACTGAAATTCGGGGTGTTACATTCTCCCCTCCTTTAAGGATTTCGTCCCCGAAATCTCCAAGTTAAGGAGAATGCATATCCTACCATACAAACAACCATCTACTCAATCCATCAAACACGGGCATCCATTGTCCTTAAAACAATTTCTACTGATGTATGAGCATATGCAAAAAGTGTGTGTATATGTTCCCTATCTAATGTATGAACATATGCAAATCGTGATAGTGCCATGCATCCAATATGTATGCGAAAGAACCCTATCGACATATACCATATCTACATGAGTGCACAATCATTCACCAAAATGCATTATCCATATGATAACACAACCATTATACATCCATAAATATAGCTACCTACACACAATTATATGCAATATGCAATATGAAGTGATTGAGCCGATCTAGTGTCTTGAGTGTGTGTATATGCATCCACGAGCAACCACTAGCAAACACTTGCATCCACATGCATCCATCAATCATAACATGTCTCAAACACATGTTTCAACCATAGGTTTACCCTATCTAAAGGTCAAAGGCACTAACAAGAGGACATACTAAAGATAAGATAAGTACTAGACAAACAATAAAGGAGAAGTTAAAAGACATACCCTCAAAAAGGAATGGGTATAATGAACACATTTTCGCTTCCGTCTCCCAAGTAGCGTTGCTCTCATCTTCTCCCCATTGCACTTTGACTAGTTGAACCTCCCTGTTTCTCAACCTCTTAATCTCTGACCCAAAGATGCGTGTAGGAGCTCGTCGAATAGTCGCATCACGCTCTATCTCTACTTCTCTGAGCAAGCTCGGCTCTACCACCTCTGCGGTCTCATGTAGGCACTTCCTCAAATGTGACACATGGAATACATCATGTACACCACTAAGTCTGTCGGGCAACTCCACTCTATAGGCCATCTGTCCAACCCTTTCCTTAATAGGAAACGGTCCAACAAACCTTGGTGCTAACTTCCCAACAGATCCAAAGCGAACCACATTCCGTAACGGAGATACTTTGACAAAGACCATGTCCCCAACATCAAACTCAAGCTCTGTTTTCCTCTTGTCCGCATAAGATTTCTGTCTGTCTTGCGCCACTTTCATCCTTCTTCGAATCAAATCAATCTTTTCTGAAGTCTTACTAACCATATCGGGCCCAAGCAAGATCTCATCCGTAGATTCCCACCAACATGCAGGTGATCGACAAGGCCTTCCATAAAGTGCTTCGAAAGGAGCCATGCCAATACTAGACTGAAAGCTGTTATTATATGCGAACTCCACCAATGGAAGATGCTCTTCTCATATACCTCCAAAATCTAAGATACATAGCCTCATAAGGTCTTCTAAAATGCGATTCACCCTCCCGGTCTGGCCGTCCGTCTGAGGATGATTTGCGGTGCTCAAACACAGCTGAGTCCCTACCGCCTCTTTCAAACTCTTCCAAAACTCGCTAGTGAAGATAGGATCTCGATCACTCACTATGCTGGAAGGTACACCATGCAATCTAACAATCTCTCGAATGTAGATTGAAGCTAGCCATTGAGCAATCCTCTTACTCTTCACGGGTATAAAATGGGCACTCTTAGTAAGTTTGTCTATCCCAACCCAAATTCTCGTATTACCCTTCCTCGATCTTGGTAATCCATTGACGAAATCCATCGAGACACTATCCCACTTCCATAGCGGAACCTCCAATGGGTGAAGCAACCCACCGGGTTTCTTTTGCTCTGCTTTTACTTGTTGGCACAACAAGCATCTAGCGACACACTCGGCCGCGTCTTTCTTCATACCGGCCCAAAAGAAAACTCGCTTCATGTCTTGGTACATCTTGTCCCTACCGGGATGAATGGTCATCTTCGAACGATGTGCATCATCAAGTATAGCCTTCCTCAAACCCTCGTCTTGCGGTACACAAAGTCTACCGACTCTACGCAACCACCCCTTACCATCTAGGGTGTACCTACTCAAATGGCTGGACGACTCCCCCTCCTCATGAGCTTCTCTACTAACTCAACCAACCGTGGGTCATCTCGCTGTGCTCCGCCAATCCGCTCCAAAAGAGTAGGCCTAACCTCCAAGGAGGCTAGCAAACCGGGTACAAAGTCAACGGAAGGTCTAAAGTCAAACATAGAAATAAACTCTAAGCTCCGTCGTTCAACGAACAATGAACTCAAGGACAACCTTTTTCTACTTAAGCCGTCCGCTACCACGTTACCCTTGCCAGGGGTATACGCTATCTCAAACTCATAGGATGCTAAGAATCCCATCCACTTTTGCTGTCCTAAGACTATGCGCTCGAAGAGTCTCCAACACTTCCCTAAGATGTAGGGCATGCTCTTCTCCACTTTTAGAGAAAACCAAGATATTACCCCATCCAAAATCATCACAACTGTCCATCTCTCACGCAGACCACCCTAGTCGAACTCGACATCCCCCAAATGCAAGCCCCAAAGGCCTAAACCAATATCAGACAAACACCCAAGGGATACCTCCTTCGAATTCAGATGACCTACGTGAGATGATACTAGTAAAAACGGCTAAATAATTAAGCCCTTGTCCAACTCTGCATGTCCTCGCTAGTCTCGCTCCAAAACCACCGTTTATCCCATAACTGGCTTTGCTCAACCTATTGAGCCCATACGAAAACTTATTTCGCTCCTAGAAAAGACCAAGATGTCATTTACAAAGACCATCACGAACTTATTTAGGTACTCCCTGAACACCCTTCTCATCAAATCAATAAAGTATGCGGGGGCGTTCGTCAAACCAAATGGCATCACCAGCCACTCATAAAAAACCATCCGGAGTCCTAAAGGCAGTCTTCTCTATACTATCCTTAGCCACTCTCAACTGACGAAACCCCGTGGCTAAGTCTAACTGCGAAAATACTGAGGCGCCAACTAACTGATCAAAGAGATCATCAATCCTCGGCAATGGGTGTCTATTCTTCTTTGTGAGTTTATTTAGTTCTCTTTAGCCTACACAAAGTCTGAGAGACCCATCCGCCTTCGTGGCAAAAACTACTGGAGCATCCCACTCCAATATACTTCGTCTTATGAACCCCTTCTCAAGCAAATCGCCTACTTGCTTATGGAGTTCCCTCCTCTCACGAGGAGCCATGTGGCACACTGGCCAAGATACTGGTTTGGCATTGTCTACCAGATATATTCGGAAGTCAATCTCCCGTTCCGGAGGTAAGCCCTTCACCTCCTCAAACACATCCGAGTATTCCCGGACCACTCTAACAGATCGCAAACTCTCGACCGACGTGTCAAGTGATTCTAGATAACTTAGCATAACAGATTCCATGGGATTACAAGAGATCTCGAGAGTGTTACCCAAGCGGGTCATAAGCCTAACAAATCTCCCTTCAAAATCAAGAACGACACCACTACTGGATAACCAGTCCATGCCCAAAACTAACCCATAGCCCGTGAAGCCCAAAAAGCATCACATCTAAACTCAACGCTAAGTATAGAAACTTTCAAACCCAAACACATCATGGAGCCCCAATTGCTTTTGAAACAACTATGGGATCATCTACTAAACTAGTGTCTAAGTGCAGTGACTCAACTAACAATGATGAGATAAACGAACTCGATGCGTCAGAATCAAATAAAGTTCGAACCGGATAATAAAGAAATCCAAATTCCAACCTAGACGGTCCTATCCCCATCTGGTACACTAGCCGTGAGGGAATACAACTACCCTCCAGGAAATTCCGTACCTTGCCCTTGCCTCTTTGGACAATCCTAATAAGGTGTCCTATTCCTCCCAAAAGGATAACTACTAGCCCTCTTCTTCCCATTCTCCACTCGTAACCTCCCATCAAAATGAGGTTTCGCTCTTCATTAACCAAACAACTATTTGAGCCTTCCTCCCATCGTCTATCCAATAGGTACCTACAAGTCCTCCTCCTTCTTGAACCAACTTCTAGTCCGACTAATGTCTAAGTCCCTTGAAGTGGTTTTCCATTCTCATCTATCTTAGAAAGATCATCTATATGCGGAGGGGAAACTCAAAACGAGAGAGGAAGAGATTCAAAACGAAGAATTTGAAAGATATAGATATGGCTATTGGGGATTATGCTTTTCTTTCAAAAACTTTTCTCTTAAAAGACATGTTTTTGAAAATACTCCTTTCAAAAATATTCTTAGAAAATAGTTTTTCTAAAAAAATTATCTGTTCTGGTAACCTTAAGCTCTGATACCACGTGTAACACCCTACACCCGCTACGGTCACTCACTAAGGGAATGCCATAACATCGGTGGGGTATTTTAAGTGAATATAGAACAGAAAAATTACAACAAGACAGATATAAGTAATACTTGAGAATTTAAAACATCATTTCATTGCAGCGGAAAGTAAAACATGTTTGGTTACACCAAAACCATAAACAAGAGTCAAGTACACAATATCCATCCGGATAAAACAAAAGTACATAATCCCACTACATAACTTAATAGCCATAATAGAAAAGATAAACTGAGCTTTACATCCACGGTCCAAGCTCCAAAAGATAGATAAAGCAGTCTGATCAAAGCCCACTAGTGCTAGGCCCACTCTGATAACCTAAGGGTTGGGAAAAGATAAAAACAACGAGGTCAGACATAAGTCTGAGCGAGTCCTATAACTTTAACAATACAATCATTAAAGTAACCAGAGTAAGACATAAGCTTGATATACGGTAACGACTGGGGATAAATGGCTACACTAAGCAGCCAACTAGACTTAGGATGAACTAAGATGACCGTAAAGACGCATTTACCCACCCAAGGATAATTACTACACTGCACCACCCCAGATCTACCCACCCAAGGGTAATTCCTACACTGCACCACCCCAGATCTACCCACCCAAGGGTAATTCCTACACTGCACCACACCAGTTCTACCCACCCAAGGGTAATTCCTACTTAAGGTTGATCTCACTAAGTGTACTTAGTAATTTTTAATAGTAGTTTCGTGTACCCCTAGCTGACTACATAGGTGTCGTCTGCCCCTATCTCCACTAGGTGTACCCACTACTCCCCAAGCGATCGGCTCCCTAACGTAAATACCTGTGCTGGCCCCACAGTGGGGTGTATCATCCCCCAAAGTGGCAACCTGATAATATCAACGGTGCACGGCTTATACCTACACGATGCAACAATGTCTTACTTACCAGCCTGGGTCCACACACGCATATGAAACCCGTTGGACTTGCGTTGCCACCGCTAACCCGTTTTGGCCTCTTACAGTCAAGCCCAATATGCGTGTCCCGTCCTCGACTTGGGTCGAGCCCACAAAGATACGTTTGGGATATTGGTTGAAATGGGCCCCCACAAGCTACCCACCTAAGCTTGTCATTTCTAGTGAATCCCACTTAACCCTTTAACCATGTCCACTTACATGTTAAAAATTTTGGTTAAGTCATTTAATCATACTTTAATTGCAACTCAAGGCACCCACTAGATTTCCACATGCCACCCAAGGCACTTACTTGATTCCCACATGCCACCCAAGGCACTTACTTAACCCTTTAATCATGTTTAATTACATGTTCCACTTTGGTTAAGTATTCTAATCGTATTTTCTATTGCCACCCAAGGCAACCCACTAGTTTCCTCATGCCACCCAAGGCACCCCCACTAGTTACTACATGCCACCCAAGGCACCCACTTAACCCCTCATGCCCCACTACATGCTAATTTGGTTAAGTGTTTCTTAATTAATTAAGATCGTAACCTTTGTAAAGACCTCTCACATTAGACTGTCTTTTATGGCAGCTGGATATGCCGGTTGGTTCCGGGCAGCCTTACACCATAACAGAGTCTAACCTCGTGTCTTTACACTTGTCACGTATTTAGTTTATGACTAAGACCTCTCACATTGGGCCAATCATTTGTAGCCGCTGGATTTGCCGGTCGGTTCCGGGCAGTCTTATGCTACAAAAGGGTCCAACCTCGTGTCTTAGTCGATTAATTACACCTAATTAATCACCCCCATAATTTGTATTAATTATCCGTAATTAACTACAAATATTTAAGAATATGGGTAGACCTAACTCAATAGGTAAATTCCCAATTCCATAATATGGGTAGACCTAACTTAATAGGTAAATTCCCAATTATGTCCATCCACTTTATGGTATGTTTAATCATACCCACTTCACACAATTTTATGTGTTCATTAATTTTTACCCCATCGTCCCCACGTAAATACGTTAACATGACATACTTTAAAAGAGAAGATTCATCATACACACAATGGGTTCAACTTAGCATATCATTAGCATTATCATGGGTTTAAAAGGTGTCAACTTGCATATATGACCATAAACCCAACTTGCATAAATAACCAACCCAAACTTGCATGAATCACATATGTCATAAAGATGGTAACTTGCTTAAATGTTCATGTCATAGACCTATCATAAAGGCGTCAACTTGCATACATGTCATAGGTCTAAAAGGGATGAACTTGCACATGTACTTATGTCATACAAAGGGGTAAACTTGCATATGTATGTATGACATACAAAGGTGTAAACTTGCACATGTTACTTGCATATGATCAACCACCAAACTTGCATAACATGTCATATATGGACTTGCATATAATCAAACACCAAACTTGCATAACATGTTACATATGAACTTGCATATAATCAACCACCAAACTTGCATAACATGTTACATATGAACTTGCATATAATCAACCACCAAACTTGCATAACATGTTACATATGAACTTGCATATAATCAACCACCAAACTTGCATAACATGTTACATATGAACTTGCATATGTATGTATGACATACAAAGGTAAACTCGCATATGTTATGCATATCACTAATCCAAACAACTTGCATAGATTATGCATATTATAGATCCAAACTCATAGGTTAAACTTGCATGTCATGTCACTTATTTCACACATGATTCTAGCATAAAACCAAGCATTTAACTTGCATAAAACCAAACACTTAGCATGCATAAAACCAAACACTTAGCATGCATAAAACCAAACACTTAGCATGCATAAAACCAAACACTTAGCATGCATAAAACCCACCACTTAACATGCATAAACCCAAACACTTAACTTGCATAAACATAGTGTCATCATGAATAAGTGTTAAACATAGTGATTAGCAAACTAGCATCATAACATATGACCTAAAACCCATTGATCCGCAAGCAAAACCATATGATCTCATCACATCTCATCTACTTAGTTTATCAATTGGTTATTAAAGTGATAGAAACTCACAAACTCCAAGATTAGCTCCTTAGATAGTTGCTAGAGTTGAAGTAGAGGTGGATTAGTAGTTGATTAGCTTGCAATCCTCTTCTTTAATTAGTGGAGGCTCCTTCTAAGTTGCATTTTGGCGGCATGATGGCATAGATTCTATTTTTAGTATGGATTAGGGTAGTCTTAGGGTGTATTTATAGGATTAGGTTGTGTTTTAGACCCTTAGATTAACCCTAGGTTAGTTTAGGTCCGTCAGATTTCGTCCCAAGCCCTCCAACCCAGCCCAAAACTGAACCAGGTGCACCCAGGCCAGAATCAGCCGACAGGGCAAGTCGACAGCCCTGTCGACTGCCAAGTCGACAGGCATGTCGACAGGCAAGTTGACAGCCCTGTCGACAGCCAAGTCGACTTGGCTGGGCGGGAGTTTTCCCGCCTGGCCCCATTTCTGCATGTTTCGAAATTCAAATTTCCCGAAAACTTCTTTGGGCCTTAACCGAGTCATACGGACTCCGATTTACAAAATTTCGGACTCTATTTCGCGTATTTTTCCGAGACGAACACAATGACGTAACCCGTTTCCCCTGATTCTCACATCTGAGATTATTAGTTCTGTAATTAGTGAATATCAGTGTTAACTGAAATTCGGGGTGTTACAACTAAGGTCCCATCACACAATGCAATGCAAGCCGGAGGATAGAGTTTTACCTTATAATAGCCAAACATGTTTGGTGCGTTTAAAACAAATCATTTTGATACTATTATAGTGTAAAGTGTATGAAAAAACTTCAAATATAAATGTATCAATCATAGACGACATAGTATCCCATGCTACTATCTCACCAATACTATGCACTACAATCAAAAACGAAAAGTCACGTAGTGGAAATTGGATTTCCGTCATCAGTCTAGGCAAGGGATGTACTCCTAACCGCTTCGAGGAACTCTAGCAAATGCCTTGGGACTACACACTTTGGGCATCCCCTGGATCCTCCAAGGCCAGTCCTCTCTTACGTTTGAGGATTGGCAATTCCTGAACACACGTTTCCCGGTCTTATAGGACCTATCCATCGGCTCCGTAATAACCGATATATCTGAGGAGCCTCACAATCCAACAACCACACAGGTAAAAATAATAAATGTCTGGGCTCCATACCGTGACACCACCCATATCTAGAAAGAAATGTCATGTCCTCCTTTGGTCCCTTATCCCGTTTTTGACTCATACCGAGATGTGAGGTTCCCGAATTAATGCTATACACAAAGCTATGCTATATTAAAGCTGTAATTTGATCAACAACCATAAGACTCTGCTTTTCAATAGAAGCCTTGATCATTTGCATCTCAGTATGCCACATTGGCAATTCACGGCATGCAACCGATGTCTATCGATATATAACCTCTGAGCTCGTACGTCTCAGAAAAGGGCGTTAAGCAGGAGAATAAATTCTCCGTCACCAAACAGATATATATTTAATAGAGATCAATCAGCACAAAATAAAATCCAATGTCAGGCACACATCCATTTACTAGTTCGTTCTGGGTCTAAACGAAACCGGAGGCACCTTATTCCTCTTCCCATATGTCCAATACAGGAGAGAGGTCCTCGCATATCCGGTCGATCTCCACTTATTAACTTGTCTTGGGTGCACAGCCCAATCAAGACATCAGTAATCATCCAAACGATGTGAAGACCACCGATCTTCAACCACCGTCTTCATTGTCGACTTATCATCGAATTAGTTATTCAGAATGGGTATAAACCCGGCCATTCCGAATAACTCGCGTATATTATAAACAAGTGCTATAAAACATGACATAGGTCTCATTCCAATTCTGAATATTCTTTTATTTAAATATTCATATCCTTTGGGAAAGGTTCCCATTAATTTTATCAAAGATAAATTCTTTAAATTTATTCTTTAATCTTCATTTGGATATTAATTCAAACCAAATTAAGGTTTATCCAAACTAGTCGGGATTAGCGATCCTTACCGAATTAATCATTTGTTTAATTTCCCAATCCCAACCTATTTATCCCATGGACTAAAACTAGTAGTACTCCATATCCGACACAATGGTGTTATCGATAAATTTAATTACCACTTCACATTCAAATCTAATTAAATATTTAACTATCGCTTGGAGCAAAACTGGTGATACTCCATTCTCGATCATTCCCCAAATTTGATAATTTAAATTATCAATTCACATTTCAATCTAATTAAAGATTCATTAAAACTCCACTTAGTTTTAATCTTCCCAAAAATCAATATTATTGATTGTTTAACTTTGGAAAATGAAACATGTCGCATCGACAATCAACACCGTACTATTGATTTTTTCCTATATATAACCTCTAAGCTCATACGTCTTAGAGAAGGGTGTTAAGCAAGAGAATAAATTCTCTGCCACCAAACAGACATATATTTAGCAGAGATCAACTGTACAATTCGAAATACAATGTTAGACATGTAATCCTGTCTTTAACTGGGTTAAAGATCTAATGTCATTTAAAACAAAGTTCACGATAAGCCCAAATCACATTACATAAATTATGGAATCTTCACGGAAAACAAATCAATATATATAATCGATATCAATTTCCGTATCCGACTATTATTATAAATGGAATAACGACAAAGCCTTTCAAATTCCATATATATTAATAGTCTTCCTCCATAGAAGCTCATTTTGATTATTTTCAAATCGAATTCCATTCAATTCCAATTTAATATATCAAATTGGAAAACTTTACATTAGAAAATTCCCGTTAAATCTTTATAAAAAGATTTATAAATTCCAAATCACATTTCACTATAAATCAAGTTAAAGAATGAATGTCGTTAAAAACACAGTTCACGATAAACCCAATTCACATTCCATTTTATTCCAATTAAATGTTAATTAACTAGAAACTCTAATAATCTTAACTAAAAGATTTATCCTTTTCACATAGGGTTTAAGAATAGTGTTATTTAAGACACCATTCACGACAAACCAAAAATCCAATTTTTTTATTTAATTCCAATTAAATATTAATTAATTGGAAAAATTCACTAAACCTTAATAAAAAGATTTATTCTTTTTCTCAAATGGGTTTCAGAACAGTGTTAACGAAGACACCATTCATGACAAACCTGAAATCCAATTCAATATTAAATACAAGGCTCTGAATAGAAATTATATCGACTCATATCCAATTTCAAATTTGAAATCAACAAATATCGTATTGGGAATAACAATATATATATCTTCCAAATTCCTCCACAATATCCGTATAATCGCGAAATCCAATATCAAAATATTCTGAAGATAATTTCGATTCAAATCCTTTCCAATTCCTATATTCGAAATTTTGATTATTTTTAAAACCATTTCAAATCCAATTTATTTATTTAAAAATATTGGATTATATTTCTATTTCATAACTAGTTCATTTTGATAAAAATATATATTATCTTAACAAACATGGAATTTTTCATCCAAATTCATTACAAATCATTTATTATGATTTTACACAAATTATTAATATTTTTAATGATTTTATAAAGGCCCGTACGGTTGATTTCCATAAATGGTCATCGAACTGCACTTACATCAACCTTTTCCAAATTTGATTTTGACATAAATCGAAATCCAACCATTATATTTCAAATCTCTTGTATTCGTTGGAAAGCTTTTTACGATATGAACACAACGGTTCTGGTTTTAGGAGAATCCGACTGTCGGATCTCCCGTCACGTCAATTCGAAGTCAATGGTCGAAATTCGCGAACTGCCGCGGTGCGGTGTGGCGCGTTGTATTTTGGCCATTAATATATATAATATATATATTATATATATTCCGTTGATTTCCATTTAAAACATATTTTATAAATCGTTTTAAATCTGTTTTGAAAACGATTTCAACTTCATATTCATTTTTAAATCAAAATTGAATATTCCATATCGTTAATATACAAATGAAAATATTTTCAAAACATTAGATTTTGAAATCACTTCCTTTTCGATATTCATTTAAATGAATAAAATAGATATAAATACTGTTTGCGTCAAAATGGCGCATATCTAATCAACACGGCTTCATATATTTCAATATTTTCGTGTCCATACCAAATCGGTCATCAAAATCATATTTTGATCCATTACTGAATATTATTTTTAAATATTTGTTATTTTTAAATATTCATTATTTGTCATTTTAAAATATTCGTTAATTTAAAATATTCGTTCTTTCCGAATTGGAATCAGACACAATCAATTACCATATAATGTTATTTACATGGATTTCATAAACACATGTACACAATGATAATCAAACACAGTCAACCATCATCCAGAGTGCATTACACAACTGCATAAGCATTAAATATAAGTACTTAACGCTTACAATATTCTGTCAACCCATCAATTGACATACAACTAAATATTGGGATTAGTGTATGTCCAATATCATCCCAATACCCGTGTGGGGTTTTCAAACAACAAATACTTATTATTATTTGTGCAGTTGGACGATGTGTAAAATATATCGTCCCAATCAATATCAGTCAAATGTGTGTACACAAACAAATTGTCCGATTTGTAAATGAATATTTATTTTATTCATATACACATTAAAAATTATATTTTTAACTATAAAATATTTATTTAAACACATCAATATTTTATACAGTTCATTTATACAATAAAAATGATTTTTTTTTTGTTCTAACGTTTTCAGATAATTTCGGCAGTATAACGGCTCGATACTAGAACCGAAATAAGGTCTAGCCTTATCCCTCGCCTAATAATGGCTCGCGCCATACCCATACCAATGCTAATCAATTCATTTCACTTCCCAAACCAAATTTAAACAAATAATCCAATCAACCAAACAACCAAACAAACATGGTTTCAAACAAAGGTGTCGGGTGCTACTAAGCACCGTTTGCATCCTAGTATATATATTTGACTAGAAAATAAATTAAAGTGAGAAGTTCTCACCTTTGGGATCCACTCCTCCATTCTATATTTCTGAAAGGTTCAGATTTGGGCTTGTTTTCCATCAGTTCCATCACAATCTGTTTCACACGAATTTTATATTAAAAATCACATTTTTTATTCTGTTAAAATATAAATAAAAATCACATTTTTATTCTGTTACTATATAAATAAAAATCACATTTTTATTCTAACGTTATATATATATAAATCATATTTTTAATTCGCTACATGATAATAAAAATCACATTTTTATCACTTCGCTATATATATATAAAAAAATCAAAATTTTATATTGTTAATATATAAACAAAAATCACATTTTCATTTCAATGTCATATATATAAAAATCACCTTTTTATTTCGCTACATATATCAAAATCTTATTTTTATAACACCACTACATGTATAAAAATCATATTTTTATATTAATAAAAATAATAACTTTATATTGTTTAAAATCATCTCTTTACTTAAATAAAAATCCTAGCTTTTCATATAAAAAATCATAGCTTTTCATAAATAAAAATCATAGCTTTATGTAACTAAAAATCATATTTTTCATTCGATGATATTTCGTATAAAGACCGCATTTTTATTCAAAGAAATTCCATATAAAAATCACATTTTACTCACAAAAACAAATAAAAGTAAAAATAAAAACTTACGTGCGAAGTTGGTGGTGAGGCTGGCTGCGTCGAAGTCGAGGGTGGTCGGGAGAGGAGCGACGGTCGGCGTTGGGACTGTGGTAGCCGATGCGGTGGGTTTCCAGGTGGTTTGCGGTCTTTGAACGGTTAAGGGAAGGAGGAGAGAGAGAGGGAAAGGGCGGTGGTGCGAGGGGAGCCTCGCCGGAGGCGCGGCAGCCAGTTGGGGGGGGGGTGCAGCGGCGGTGCTCCGCCTGGAGGTGGGGTGGGATGATATTGAAGAGCAAGATTCTTTTTTATTTCTATCAATCGATTTAATGAGGGGTAGGGGAGAGAGAAAATAGGGAGAGGGGTTTTTATATATTTTTATTTTATTATTTTAATTTTCCCTAAAAATTTAACTTTTAAATTCGACCTCCAAACGAGACCCAACGACTGACGTCCATAGCTAATTACCCCTATTCCGAACACAATGGTATATGCCCAGTAAGCCAATTCGACTGTTACGTTCAGTATTTGTCAAAATTAAAATATAAATTAATTTAATGTTTAAAATTGATTTTAACGTACATTTTAATTTACTAGGGCCACACACGGACTCCAAAAATCCTAGAAAAATAAATCTAGCTATGTTTTGACGATACATTCCTAACAAAACTAATTTCATCGAAATTGGAGACCGTTTGAAAAACGGTCATTTTCCAGTCGATTAAATTCAAATTACCAAACACGTTTAAATTGACCACGCTCACATATTAATTCCAAAAATTATGAATTTTTGAATCTAGCAATAATTTGACATTCCGGATCCAAAAAAAGTGGTCTCGTCGAAAACGGAGGTCGTTTTTGCAAAATTGCTATTTTTAAGGGCTATATATTATATAAATTCCATAGCTACTATTCTGAATTTTCAACTGAGCATAACTTTTTATTCCCGTTATGAAATCTTGATTTTTCACATTCGTTGGAAAGATATTTTCAAACAAATTCAAATATTTTTGGTTTTACTAAAATCCGGTTTATTTTGAATCTTGTACATTCATTTGAAATTTGAAATCGAATTTTCAAACTACCGCGCCATTTTCAATTATTTTTATAATTAAAATAAAAATTTATATTCTAATTTCGATTTAAATAAATTTATACGTTCTAATTGTATTCAAAATAAATTTCTAGTCGTTATTATTTAAAATAAATCATTTTAAATATTCAAAATTCATTAAAATTTCCAAAATAATTTTTTTTTAATTGGTTTCGATTTTCCGGGTTGTTACAATCTCCCCCACTTAAAATCTTTTCGTCCTCGAAAAGGAACGGAGCTGAAAGTTGTTCTACTAATCAACTCAACTTTCATTCTGGCTTTCATTCTTCAACTTTTCAGTTTCTAAGAATTTCTAATTTGTCAAAAATTTGGCTAACACCCTAAATTTTCGAAAAATTTCGCCGTAGCCTCCTTTTTACGGGGAGACATTTAAAACCGCAACAAGCCATGTAGGGCCCTAATCATCCAAAAAGAAAAAGCCAAGCGGCTAGCCAATCGGCTCATAAAATCATCCAAACCCGAGAAATATAGTAACATGTACCTATTTGTCGGGCATACAATTTTATTCCTCTTCTTCGCCACCTTGTTATGACCTGTCCAATACATATGCATGTATTTGTATGCAATTCCAAATAATTTTCAATTTAGTTAAATATTTGACTCAATTTGTGTAACAACCCAGAAATTCTGAGCCAAATTAAATTTTTTATTTTGGCTATTTTAATGAATTTTGAATATTTAAAATGGATTATTTTAAATAATGACGACGAGAAATTTATTTTGAATAGAATTAGAAGTATATATTTATTTGAATTGAAGTTAGAATATAATTATTTATTTTTAATTATAAAAGGAATTGAAAATGGTGCGGTAGTTTGAAAATTCGATTTCAAATTTCAATTGAATGTACAGGATTCAAAGTAAACCGGATTTAAGCGAAACCAAAAATATTAGAATCTATTTGAAAATATCTTTCCATCTAATCCGAAAAATTGAAATTTTATAGCGGGGATAAAAAGTTAGGTCCAGTTGAAAATTCAGAATAGTCGCTATGGAATTATGGCCCTTAAAAATGGAAATTTTGCAAACGACCTCTGTTTTTGATGAAACCACTTTTGTTGGACCCGAGCTGTCAAGTTATTGCTAGATTCCAAAATTTGTAATTTTCTGAGTCAATATGTGAGCGTAGCGAAGTAAAACGTGTTTTGACAGTTTCAGTCAATTTCGATCGACCAAAAACTGGCCATTTTTCAAACGGTCTCAGAATTTGACGAAATTAGTTTTGTTAGAACCGTATCGTCAATATGATGCTAGAAAATATTTTTTGGGAATTTTTAGAGTCCGTATGTGCCCCCGATAAATTGAAATGCGCGTTCAAATTCAATATATAGATTTATATTTTGATTTTGGCGAAAACAGATCGAAACGATCGAATCATCTTACGACACATATCCTATTGTGTTCGGAATGGGGGTAATTAGTTATGGACGACAGTCGGTGGGTTCGATTTCGAGTTGAAAATAAAAAGTTGCTTTTTAGAATTTAATATAATTTAATATATATATATATATTATATAATATAAACCCCTCCTTCCCTCGTCTCTCTCCTCTCTTTTAGATCTAAATGAAAAAAACATAAGATTTTTAATTGTGAAAAGATTCGATTTTTATCATAGTAAAGATTATATTTTTATCGTAGTAAAGACGATATTTTTATATAGGAAAGTTCGATATTTTTATATAGGAAAGTTCGATATTTTTATATAGGACGGTTCGATATTTTTATATATAGAAAGACGGGATTTTTATATATGTTGTAGCGAAATAGAAATTCGATCTTTATATAAGAAGTAGAGAATAAAAATATAATTTTTATGTAATGTAGTGGATAAAAATATGATTTTTATATTATAGAGTTAATAAAATTATGATTTTTATATTATAGAGATATTAAAAATATGATTTTTATATACTAGAGAATATAAAAATGTGATTTTTACATGAGTGGCGATATAAAAATATAATCTTTTTTAGTAGAAGAGCGGTATAAAAATAGAATTTTTATCTATATAATAGCAGTATAAAAATGTGTTTTTTATCCATATAGCGTAGTTATAAAAATGTGATTTTTATATACATAGCAACAATATAAAGATGCGTTTTTATATATGTAGTGGTACGGACAACGAAAGTGACAAAAGGCGAGCACGGCGAAGATTTTCTACATATGAAGAGTCGCGGTGTTTGGTTTAGCTAATAAGTGAGAACTTCTCACTTTTATTTTTATTTCTAATTAAAATATATACTAGGATGCAGACGGTGCTTAGCAACACCCGACACCCGTTGTCCACAGACCATGGATGACTTGTTTGATTTTGTTGTGTGGTGAAAATTGATTGTGATGTGGAATGAATGGAAATATATTCATGTGTTGAAATAAATATTATATAGTTAAAAATATAATTTTTAACGTGAATGTGAATAAATAAATATTCATTTACAAATCGAACGATTTGTTTATGTACACCCATTTGAAGGATATTGATTGGGACGATAAATTTTACACATCGCCCAACTGCACAAATAATATTCAGTGTTTGTGGATTGAAACCCCACACGGGTGTTGGGATGATATTTGGCGTACACTAATCCCAATTATTTAGTTGTATGTCGACTGGTTGGTTGACAGACTGTGTAAGCGTTAATTATTTATATTTAATGCTTATGCAATTGTGTGGTGCACTCTGGATGATGGTTGATTATTTAGCATTGCTATTATGTACATGTGTTGTATGGAATCCATATAAATAACATTATATGGTAATTGAGTGGGTCTCATTCCAATTTAGAAAATAAATTATATTCATGTGTTGAATAAACAAAATAGTCATGTGTTGACAATACTCATGTGTTGAGAATATTCATGTGTTGAAACCATTCATGTATTGAAACTATTCATGTGTTGAACGAAATATTTATACAATAAAATTCACATTTTTATTGTAAGTAAGAATGAATAAATATTCATGTGTTGAATAAAATATATATTCATGTGTTGAAGAAAATATTCATTTGTTGAATAGAATAACGAAGTTATTGAAATATATAAAGCCATGTTGATTGAATTTGCGCCATTTAGACGTGAACGATATTTATATCGATTATATTCGTTTTTATAATGAATATAGAAAAGGAAGTGATTTAAAAATATAATGTTTTGAAAATATTATCCTTTATATATTAATGATATGGAATATTCAATTTTGATTTTAAATTGAATATGAAGTTGAAATTATTTTAAAATGAATTTAAAATGATTTATAAAATACGTTTAGAATTGAAATCGACGAAATATATATATAATATATATATTAAATGGCCTGAATAGAACGCGTCGCGCCGCGGCAGTTCGCGAATTTCGACCATTGGCTGCGAATTGACGTTACGGGAGATCCAACCGTCGGATTTTCCTGAAACCGGAACCGTTGGGTTCGTATCGAAAAGAGCTTTCCAATGAATATTAGAAATTTGAAATCTAACAGTTGGATTTGGAATTATGTCCAAATCAAATTTGGAAAAGGTCGTTGTAAGTGCAATTCGACGACCGTTACTGGAAATCGACTGTACGGGCCTTGATAAAATTATTAAAAATATCAATAATTCGTGTAAAATCGTAATAAATGATTTAGAAAGAATTGGGGTGAAAAATCCCATATTTAAAAAGGATAAAAATATATTTTTGTCGAAATGAACTAGTTATGAGCTAGAATTATAATCCAATATTTTTGAATAAATAAATTAGATTTGAAGTGGTTTAAAAATAATCATAATTTCCAATATACAAATTGGAATGGATTTGAATCAAAATTATCTTCGGAGTATTTCGATGTTGGATTTCGTGATTATACAGATATGGTTGTGGAAATTTGAAAGATATATTTATGTTGTTATTTCCAATACGATATTTGTTGGTTTCAGAATTTGATATTGAATATAAGCCGATATATTTTTTATTCAGAACCTTGTATTTAATATCAAATGGGATTTTGGGTTCGTCGTGAATGGTGTCTTGAATAACACTGTTCTTGAACCCAGTTTAGAAAAGAATAAATCTTTTAATTAAGATTTAGTGAAATTGTCCAGTTAATTAGTATTTAATTGGAATTGAATTTAAATTGATTTCTGGGTTTATTGTGAGCGGTGTTTTGAATAACACCTGTTCTTTAACCCGATTAACAATGGAATGGGATTTTGGGTTTGTCGTGAACCGTGTTTTTAAATGACATTGGTTCTTTAACCCAGTTAAGATAAGATTAACTTCTTTGCTTTGAATAACCATTAATATTGATTTGTGGGAAGATTAAAACTAAGTGGAGTTTTAATGAATCTTTAATTAGATTAAAGTGATCGAGAATGGAGTATCACCAGTTTTGCTCCAAGCGATAGTTAAATCTTTAATTAGATTTGAACGTGAAATGGTAATTAATATATCTCGATAAAACCATGGTGTTAGATATGGAGTATTACCAGTTTTGCTCCATGGGATGAATAGGTTGGGATTGGGAAATAAAACAAATAATTACTTCGGTGTGGTTCGCTAATCCCGACTAGTTTGGAAAACCTTAACATGGTTTGAAAAGATACCAAAGGAAGATTAAAGAATAAATTTAGAAGAATTTATCTTTGATAAAATTAATGGGAACCTTTCCCTAAGAATGTGAATATTTAAATAAAAGAATATTCTGAATTGGAATGAGGCATATGTTGTGTTTGTGTAACACTTGTTTATTATATACACGGGTTATTCGGAAAGGTCGGGTTTATACCCATTCTGAATAACCGATTCGACGATAAATCGAAGAAGAAGACGGTGGTTGAAGACCAGATGTCTTCACATCGTTTGGATGATTATTGATGATCTTGATTGGGCTGTGCACCCAAGAGGAGGGAATCAGTTGGTGATCGTCCAGATGTACTTGGAGATCGATGGATATGCAAGGAATAAGGTTCCTCAGGTTTCGTTCAGACCCAGAACGAACTTGTAAATGGACTGTGTGTCTGACATTGGATTTTATTCTGTGTGACTGATTTGTATTAAATATATGTCTATTTGGCGACGGAGAATTTATTCTCTTTCTTAACGCCCTTCTCTGAGACGTACGAACTTAGAGGTTATATTTCGATAGATATCTATAACACCCCACGTCCATTAATTTCACTCACAAAGGGAATGCATTAACTTGCATGGAGCGTAATTAGTGTATAGAACAGAACATAACAAGACAGATACAATTAATGGTACTTGAAAAATTTTAAACAACTTTTATTGCAGCGGAGTAATAGTTTGATTACAACAATTTCATAAACCAAGTACACTTAATATCCATCTTGATAAATTATTTCAGAGTACATAAATTAAAAAGCATAAACCCCAACACAAGTATCCATAAAAGAGATAAATTGAACTTTACTTTCGGCAATCCAAGCACTTCCAAAAGGGAGAAAGATATCCAAGATCGAGCTCCACTAGTACTAGTCAGACCTTGAGAACCTGGGAGGGGGGGAAGGAAGAAAAGAGGCGAAAACAAGGGGGTCAGACATAAAGTCTGGCGAGTATAATAACTTTAACAATATAATTATTAAAGTAACTAGGATAAGACATAAACTGGTAAGACAAGATATGACCATGAAACAAGTGGGCATGACAAAGCAAATAAGAGGAATATTCTAGCGTTAATCTCGTTCGTAATCACTATAGGATAATTACTATACTGCACAACCACTAGTCACCTTAAAAGTTGATCCCGCCTACAAAATAATAATGATAATGGTAGTTTTGTGTACCCCTAGCTGTCTGCATAGGTGCCGTCTGCTCCTATCTCCACTAGTTGTACCCACTACCCCCATTCGATCGGCTCCCTAACTCGTAGATACCCGTGCTGGTCCCACAGTGGGGTGTATCACTCCCCAAAGTGGCAACCCGATACCACTAAAGATGCACGGCTTATATCTACACGATGCAACAACGTCTTACCTACTAGCCCGGGCCCACGCACGCACATGACCCCGTTGGACTTGCGTTGCCACCGTTAACCCGTTTTGACCTCTTACAATCAAATCGAGTAAGCATGTCCTGTCCTCGACTTGTGTCGAGCTCACAAAGATAATTAATGGGTTACTAGTTTGAAAAGGGCTCCCATGCTTAACACAAGCCTTCCACCTATGCTTGGTCCCCACTAAGGTTTCCCAACTTAACCCCATTCTTATTCATGTATTCTTACATGTTTCAATCATGGTTAAGTGCATCTAATCGTATTTCACATGCCACCCAAGGCACCCACTTAACCCCCCATGTCCGACCACATGTTTATCTGGTTAAGTGTTACTTAATTCATTAGAACCGTAACCTTGTAAAAACCTCCCACATTAGGTTGACATTTACGGTTGCTGGATTTGTCGGGTGGGTCCGGGCAGTCTTATACCGCAAAAGAGCCGAACCTCGTGTCTTTAGAATTGTTACGCATTCAATTCGTGCCATTACCCTCTCACATTAGACTGGCATTTGTGGCTGCTGGATTTGCCGGGTGGGTCCGGGCAGTCTTACACCACAAAAGAGTCTAACCTCGTGTCTTAGGCGGTTAATTTTTACACATCTTTATTTAATCCTAAATTGGATTAATATCCCTATTCAAATTTGTCAATAAATTCCAAATTTATTTATGTCCATAATTGTCTCTTAAAATTATGTCCATAAATACCAACTATGCCAATTAATGTCTCAAATTAATTATATGCCTTTTACGGACATTTTATGCCAATTCACAATTTATGTATATTCAATATTATCCCATCATCCCCGTGCTATTCGTACGTTTTCATATGACATATGTTAGACTCGCAAATAGTCTAACTTATAAAAAGAAAAACAACATCACATAATACATAAAATAGATCTAAGGATCATGACATAAATTACATAGCCAATAACTTGCATTTGAATTTCATTCAAACTGGCATATGATACAAAACTAGCATAGGTAATGGGCATAAACTTGCATAACTTATGTACTGTTATAGATCCAAACATAAAGGTGTGAACTTGCATATGGATCCAAACATAAAGATGTAAACTTGCATATAGATCTAAACATAAAGATGTAAACTTGCATGTAGATCAAAACATAAAGATGTAAACTTGCATATGGGTCTAAACATAAAGATGTAAACTTGCATATGGATCTAGACATAAAGGTTAATGTCACTTAAACTATCATATGCATATACATGTCTCACATATATTTTAAAAACCCAAACTTGCATAAGATTCATACATGAATATATGATCCAATCATCACAAACTTGCATAAAATATACGATTCAACTTGCATAAGATTCACATAAGAACTAACATATGATCCAACTTGCATAAGACTAACATATGATTCAACACCACAAACATACATATAATTTACATCACATGATTCAAAATCATATTATCATAATCCCAATTATATCTTATCATAATTAAATTAATTAATTAATTTGTGAAAGCTATCATACTCACAATTATAAAGAATAGTCTTATCTTTATGGGATCTGTATTCTAAAACTTATTTGCTCACCTTTTGTGTAGACTAATCGTTATTTAGATTTGATTTGATTTGATTTTGATTCAAGCTTCTATCTTGCTTTAGGTTTGAAAGTGTATGGCGGCTACTCTAGGTTCTCCATTGATGGCATGGCGGCTCTTGTTATGAATTAATGTGATTAGGGTTAGGGGTTTAGGAGTGTTTTTATAGAAGTTTAAATTAATAAGAGCCGTCGGATTAACCTAGGGATAACCAGAACCATCAGGACCACTCAGATGCCACATCAGCCCTTAGGGCGAATCGGGCCATGGGCTGACTGCCAAACACCCTGGATCGACCCCTAGTTGACCTAGCAGGGCCTGGGTTAACTCCAAAAATGGTGCGGTTCGGCTATTCCCCCTCCCGATTCACTGTTTTGAACTTTTTTGAATATATATATATATATATATATATATATATATTTCTCTCATATGCATACAAACTTCAAGGCTTAATAACTTCTTCATAAGTTATCCATTTTATGCAAACCAAATGTCTGTCTTGACTCAAAATTTTGAGACGAAGATAATAGCGCAACCCATTTCACTTAATTCTTCTTCTAAAAATTAAGTATACTTTAATTTGTGAATTTTTAATGTTATAAAATTACGGGGTGTCACTTTCTCCCCTCCTTAAAGGATTTCCTCCTCGAAATCTCTAAGTTAAGAAGAATGTATCCTACCAACCAATCATCCGTCTACTCAACCATCATCCACAAGCATCCATTGTCCTTAAAGAAATTTCTAATGCTATATGAACTTATGCAAAAATGTGTGTATATGTTCCTTATCTAATGCAAAGATCAGGCGGTCCACTGATTCAGTTGACCTCCTTAATGCAAATCATGATAGTGCCATGCGTCCATTATGTATGCGAAAGAATCCTATCGATACATATTATTTCTACATGTGTGCACAACCCTTCATCAAAATGCAACATCCATGTGATAACACAACCATTATACATCCATTAGTTTAGATATGCACACACATTTATACACGGTATGAAGGTGATTGAGCCGATATTGTGCCTATGGTGTGTGTGCATGCATCCACGAGAGCAACCACTTGCATCCATTTGCATCCACCAAACATAACATGTCTCAAACACATGTTTGCAACCATAGGGTTCTTCCTAACTAAAGATCGAAGATGTCATTGCAAAGATAATTCTAAAAGATAGGACAAGTATCAACAAAGTGGTAGAAAAAGGAGAAAATAAAACATACCCTCAAAAAGGAAAGGGTACAACGTACGCATCTTATCTTCCGTCTCCCAAGTCGCGTCTCTTTGATCATCTCCCCATTGCACTTTGACCAACTTGACCTCTTTGTTGCGAAGCTTTTTGACCTCCGATCCGAGAATGTGTGTAGGAGCTCGTCTGATCGTGGCATTGCGCTCTACTTCCACTTCTTCAAGCGTGCTCGACTCTACACTTCCGCCGTATCGTGTAAACACTTACGCAAATGTGAAACGTGAAACACATCATGAACTCCGCTGAGCTTCCCTGGTAACTTTACTCTGTACGCCATCTGCCCAATCCTCTCCGTAATTGGAAAGGGTCCTACGAACCTTGGTGCCAACTTCCCTACTGATCCAAAACGGACTACGTTTCTCAATGGTGACACCTTAATAAAAACCATGTCCCCAACATCGAACTCAAGATCGGTTCGTATCCTATCAGCATATGAATTCTGTCGGTCCTGTGCCGTCTTCATTCGCCATCGAATCAGGCCTATATTCTCCGAAGTCTCCCTAATCATGTCGGGTCTAAGCAAAACCTTGTCCGTGGATTCCGACCAACAAGTAGGTGATCGGCATGGTCATCCATAAAGAGCCTCAAAAGGTGCCATGCCAATGCTAGCCTGAAAACTATTATTATAGGCAAACTCCACTAGTGGAATATGTTCTTCCCATGTTCCTCCAAAGTCTAGAATGCATAGTCTTAGAAGGTCTTCTAGAATCTGATTTACTCTCTCGGTCTGGCCGTCTGTCTGAGGATGATAAGCAGTACTTAAGCATAATTGCGTTCCAACCGCCTCGTGTAAGCTTTTCCAAAATTCGCTCGTGAAAATGGGATCTCTATCGCTCACAATGCTAGAGGGTATGCCATGCAAACGGACTATCTCTCGAAGGTAAACGGATGCTAACCATGCGGCAGTCCTTCTACTTTTAAAGGGAATAAATGGGCACTTTTAGTAAGTCGGTCTACAATTACCCAAATCCCCGTATTACCCTTCCTTGATCTTGGTAACCCACCTACAAAATCCATGGAAACGCTTTCCCATTTCCAAAGCGGAATCTCTAAAGGATGGAGCAAACCTCCGGGCTTCTTTTGCTCCGCCTTAACTTGTTGGCACACTAAGCATCTAGCAACGAACTCGGCCACGTCCTTCTTCATTCCGGCCCAAAAGAAAACTCGCTTCATATCCCTATACATCTTATCACCACCGGGATGTATGGTCATCTTAGAGCGATGTGAGTCTTCAAGAATTGCCTTCTTCAAACTCTCGTCTTGTAGTACGCAAAGTCTTCCATCTCTACGTAATCAACCTCTCTCATCTATAGCATATCTATTCAGATGACTCGAGGACTCACCTCCTATAAGCATGCCAACTATCTCAACCAATTGTGGGTTGTTTCGCTATGCCTCTCCAACTCGACCCAAAAGTGTAGGTTGCACCTCTAACGATGCCAATAATCCGGGTACATAATTGACAGAAGGTCTAAAGTCAAAGGAAGATATATACTCCAAACTCTGCCGCTCTACGAACAAAGGACATAAAGTTAACTTCTTTCTACTTACGGCGTCAGCTACAACGTTACCCTTGCTAGGGGTATATGCGATCTCAAAATCGTAGGATGCCAAAAACTCCATCCATCTCTGTTGCCTCAAGTTTAGTTCCTTCTGAGAGAATAAGTACTTTAGCAATTTATGGTCTGTATACAACTCAAACCTCTCGCCAAGCAAATAATGACGCCATGACTTAAGCGCAAAAACTATGGCCGCCAACTATAAATCGTGGGTAGGGAAATTTTTCTCATGGGCTTTCAACTGCCTTCCACCATAACATATCACCCTTCTCTCTTGCATTAAAACTGTGCCAAGCCCTGTCCCGCAAGCATCGGTATATACAGTGAATGTCTTACTCCCGTCTGGCAAAACTAAAACTAGAGTGGTCGTCAAAGCCCTCTTCAGACGTTGGAAAGCATCATCACAGTCAACGTCCGAAGTAAAAGTCAAATTCTTCTTCGTTAATCGAGTGAGAGGGGCTGATATCTTCGCGAAGTCCTTAATGAACTTCCTATAATAGCCAGCCAGCCCTAAAAAGCTTCTTACTTCTGTTGCGTTCTTAGAAGTTTTCCAATCCTGGATTGCCACCACCTTGGATGGATCCAAAGCTATCCCTTCCTTAGAGACCACGTGTTCTAAGAACCTCACTTCTTTTCTCCAAAAATGGCACTTGGAGAACTTAGCTTTTAGCTGATGCACTCGTAGGGTCTCTAAGACTTCCCTAAGATGTAGGGCATGCTCTTCTTCATTTTTATAGAAAACCAGAATATCGTCTACAAAGACTACCACAAACTTGTTTAGAAACTCCCTAAACACCCTACTCATTAAGTCAACAAAGTATGCAGGTGCATTCGTCAAACCAAAAGGCATGACGAGCCACTCAAAGAAACCGTCAGGAGTTCTAAAGGCATTCTTATCGATGCTATCTTCAGCCACCCTTAGCTGATGAAACCTTGTAGCTAAATCCAGTTGCGAGAAAACTGAAGCACCCACCAACTGATCGAATAAATCGTCTATCCTCGGCAATGGGTGCCTGTTCTTCTTTGTTAGCTTATTCAGCTCTCTATAGTCCATACACAATCTAAGTGAACCATCAGCTTTTGTAGCAAAAACGACAGGAGCACCCCACTCCAAAATACTTCTTCTTATGAACCCCTTCTCAAGCAATCCTTTCACTTGCTTACTGAGTTCTCTTCTCTCTCTCGGAGCCATGTGTCGCACTGGTAATGCAACTGGCTTTGCATTATTTACTAGATATATTCGAAAGTCTATCTCGCGCCTCAGGGGTAAACCTCGAACTTCATCGAAGGGGTCACTATATTCACGGACCACACGAACAGATTTCAAATCATCATTGGATGTGTCTAGGGATTCTAGGTAGCTAAGCATTACCGGACCTCTAGGGTCACAAGAAATATCAAGGGTCTTTCCACAACGAGTCAACAATCTAAATACCCTTCTTTTACAATCTAGGATGGCACCATATCTAGTTAGCCAATCCATACCTAGAATCAAGCCGTAGTCCCTGAAGCCAAGAACAAAGGCGTTGCATTAAAACCCAACGCCCAAGATAGACACTCTCAAATCCCGAAAAATCATAGAAAGATGATCCGAACCACCAATAGGATTTGAGACTACTATGGGATCTGTAACAGACTAGTATTTAGGTGCAGTGTTTCAACTAACGAAGCAGATACAAACGAGTGTGAAGCGCCAGAGTCAAACAAAGTACGAACAGGATGATCAAACAGAAAAACTAAACTTTCAGCGGAAATTTTTCTACCTCTCTCCTGTCCTGGTGCCGTGAGAGACTGAATCTTCCCTCTCGCCTGCCCTGGTGCCATGAGAGCCTAAAGCTGCCCTCCAGAAGTTCTTTGCCCTTGCCCCTGTTTCCTTGGACAGTCCTTAACTAGATGACCTGTCTCTCCACAGTGGAAACAGCCAGTGTTCTTCTTTTTCCTATAGTCTTTACTCAGATGGCCAGGTGTCCCACAATTAAAGCACTTCTTCTTTCCTTTGCCATTATTGTTCTTCTCGCCTTTCTTGTTTTGTTGTTGTGGTTTCTTTTGGTCCCCTTTCTTCTCCGGTGCCTTATTAACATTAGCACCTTTCTCTTCCTAATGCATAAGTGCCATGTCAACCAATTTCTCAAAGGTAGCCCCCATAGGAATGTGGGTCATAGCTAACCCATGTAGTGGCTCATTCAAACCCTTAACGAACCTTAGGGCCTTCTTCTCAGGTGTGTTTACTAATTCCAAGGCAAATCTCGCCAACTGATTGAACTTGTTGACGTACTCCTTTACTGATAAATCCCCTTGCTTCAACGGCAAGATTCTTTCCATATATAAATTCTCTTCTGCTCGTGAGAAAAACTTCATTTCGAACCTACGCTTGAAATCCATCCATGTCCCCACCGGACGCTCTCCGTTCATGACCTCCCACCAAAACGAGGCTTCTTCTTTGATTAACCAAGCAGCCAATTGGACCTTCCTTCCATCTTCTACTTCGAAAATACCAAATAGATCTTCCACCTCCTTAAGCCAATTTCGAGCTTCAACAAACGTCTCTGATCCGTGAAAAGATTTCTCGCCCATTGCTCTAAAATCTTTGCATATCTTTACAAAAGTATCAACACGGGGAGGAGGAGCATTTGCTGGGCCTGCGACATTGGCCCTAGCTTCCAGATAACCTTCTAAACCATCTTGGTATCGGTATCGCCTCGGGTATCTCGGGAATTCCAGATAGGCTGAAAAGAAAATGAAGAGATTCAAAACGAAGAATTCGAAAGAAAGATATATGGCTCTTGGTGGTTATGTTTTTAAAACAAACTTTTCTCCTGGAAACACTTTCCTTAAAACATACTTTTGAAAGTATTTCTTTATAAAATGCTTTTTGAAAAATAGTTTTTCAAAATTCATATTTGGTCTGTTAACCTTCAGCTCTGATACCACGTGTAACACCCCACGTCCATTAATGTCACTCATAATGGGAATGCTTTAACTTCCATGGAGCGTATTTAGCGTATAGAACAGAACATAACAAGACAGATACAAATAATGGTACTCGAAAAATTTAAAACAACTTTTATTGCAGTGGAGAAATAGTTTGATTACAACAACTTCATAAACCAAGTACACTTAATATCCATCTTGATAAATTATTTCAGAGTACATAAAGTAAAAAGCATAAACCCCAACACAAGTAGCCATAAAAGAGATGAGCTGAACTTTACTTTCAGCAATCCAAGCACTTCCAAAAGGGAGAAAGAGATCCAAGATCAAGCTCCACTAGTACTTGTCCCACCCTGAGAACCTTGTGGGGGGGGGGGGAGGAAGAAAAGAGGCGAAAACAAGGGGGTCAGACATAAAGTCTGGCGAGTATAATAACTTTAACAATATAATTATTAAAGTAACTAGGATAAGGCATAAACTGGTAAGATATGATATGACCATGAAACTAGTGGGCATGACAAAGCAAATAAGAGGAATATTCTGGCTTTAATCTCGTTCCTAATCACTATAGGATAATTACTCTACTGCACCACCACTAGTCACCCTTTAAGTTGATCCCGCCTACAAAACTTAATAATGATAATGGTAGTTTCGTGTACCCTCACTGCCTCCATAGGTGTCGTCTGCCCCTATCTCCACTAGTTGTACCCACTACCCCCATTCGATCGGCTCCCTAACTCGTAGATACCCGTGCTGGTCCCACAGTGGGGTGTATCACTCCCCAAAGTGGCACTCCAATACCACCAAAATGCACGACTTATATCTACACGATGCAACAACGTCTTATCTACTAGCCCGGGCCCACGCACGCACATGACCCCGTTGGACTTGCGTTGCCACCGCTAACCCGTTTTGACCTCTTACAATCAAATCCAGTAAGCGTGTCCCGTCCTCGACTTGGGTCGAGCTCACAATTATAATTAATGGTTACTGGTTTGAAAAGGGCCCCCATGCTTGACACAAGCCTTCCAACCATGCTTGGTCCCCACTAAGGTTTCCCCACTTAACCCCATTCTTATTCATGTCTTCTTACGTGTTTCAATCTTGGTTAAGTGCATCTAATCGTATTTCACATGCCACCCAAGGCACCCACTTAATTTCACATGCCACCCAAGGCACCCACTTAACCCCCCATGTCTCACCACATGTTTATCTGGTTATGTGTTACTTAATTCATTAGAACCGTAACCTTGTAAAGACCTGCCACATTAGGCTGACATTTGCGGTTGATGGATTTGCCGGGCGGGTCCGGGCAGTCTTATACCGCAAACGAGTCTAACCTCGTGTCTTTACAATTGTTACGCATTTAATTCGTGCCTTTGACCTCTCACATTAGACTGGCATTTGTGGCTGCTGGATTTGCCGAGCGGGTCCAGGCAGTCTTACACCACAAAAGAGTCTAACCTCGTGTCTTAAGTGGTTAATTATTACACATCTTTATTTAACCCCAAATTGGATTAATATCCCTATTCAAATTTGTCAATAAATTCCAAATTTATTTATGTATATAATTGTCTCTTAAAATTATGTCCATAAATACCAATTATGCCAATTAATGTCTCAAATTAATTATATACCTTTTAAGGCCATTTTATGCCAATTCTTAATTTATGTATATTCAATATTATCCCATCATCCCCACGCTATTCGTACGTTTTCATATGACATATGTTAGACTTGCAAATAGTCTAACTTATAAAAAGAGAAACAACATCACATAACACATAAAATAGATCTAATGATCATGACATAAGATTACATAGCCGATAACTTGCATATGAATTTCATTCAAACTAGCATATGATACAAAACTAGCAAAGGTAATGGGCATAAACTTGCATAACTTATGTACGGTTATAGATCCAAACATAAAGGTGTGAACTTGCATATGGATCTGAACATAAAGATGTAAACTTGCATATAGATCAAAACATAAAGATGTAAACTTGCATATAGATCTAAACATAAAGATGGAAACTTGCATATGGGTTTAAACATAAAGATGTAAACTTGCATATGGATATAGACATAAAGGTTAATGTCAATTAAACTAGCATATGCATATACATTCTCACATATATTTTAAAAACCCAAACTTGCATAAGATTCATACATGAATATATGATCCAATCATCACAAACTTGCATAAGATATATGATTTAACTTGCATAAGATTCACATAAGAACTAACATATGATCTAACTTGCATAAGACTAACATATGATTCAACACCACAAACATACATATAATTTACATCACATGATTCAAAATCATATTCTCATAATCCCAATTATATCTTATCATAATTAAATTAATTAATTAATTTGTGAAAGCTGTCATACTCACGATTAAAAAGAATAGTCTTGTCTTTCTGGGATCTGTATTCTAAAACTGATTTTCTCGCCTTTGATGTAGACTAATCGTTATTTAGATTTGATTTGATTTTGATTCAAGCTTCTATCTTGCTTTAGGGTTGAAAGTGTATGGCGGCTACTCTAGGTTCTCCATTGATGGCATGGAGGATCTTGTTATGAATTAATGTGATTAGGGTTAGGGGTTTAGGAATGTTTTTATAGAAGTTTAATTTAATAAGAGCCGTTGGATTAACCTAGAGACAACCAGAACCATCAGGACCACTCAGATGCCACATCAGCCCTTAGGGCGAATCGGGCCACGGGTTGACAGCCAAACACCCTGGATCGACCCCTAGTCGACCCAGCTGAGCTCGGGTCGACTCCAAAAATGGTGCGGTTTGGCTATTCCCCCTCCCGATTCGCTGTTTTTAACTTTTTTGAATATATATATATATATATATATATATATATATTTCTCTCGTATGCATACAAACTTCAAGGCTTAATAACTTCTTCAAAAGTTATCCGTTTTATGCAAACAAAATGTCTAACTTGACCCAAAATTTTGAGACGAACATAATAGCGCAACCCATTTCACTTAATTCTTCTTCTAAAAATTAAGTATACTTCAATTTGTGAATTTTTTATGTTATAAAATTACGGGGTGTTACAATATCAGTCGCATGGCATGAATTGCCTAAGTGGCATGCGTAAGTGGCAAATGATCAAGGATTTTGTTAAAAAGAAAAGTCTTGTGGTCGATGATCAAAGCACGGCCTATGTGGCACAGCTTTGTGCATAGCGTTAATATGCGAGCCTCACACCTCGGTATGAGTCAAAAACGGGATAGTGGCTGCAGGGTGAGCACGATGTTTCTTTCTAGCTATGGGTGATGTCAATGACCTACCAGCCTTGACATTTATATACTTTTTACCTGTGTGGTTGTTGGATGCGAGGCGCCTCGGATATAGGTCTGTTAGGACTGGGAAACGTGTGTTCAGGAATAACTAATCCTCAAAAGTAAGAGAGGACCGACCCTGAAGATCCAGGATCGCTGTGTGCGGTCCTGAGACATTTACTAGAGTGTCTCGAACAGAGAGGAGCTTGCCCCTTGCCTCGACTCATGATGCAATCCAATTTCCAATACGTGACATTTCGGTTTTATTTGTAGAGCCTAGTATGGCGACGTAGTAGCATGGGATACTATGCCGTCTATGATTGATAAATTTATATTCGAAGTTGTTTTTGACACTATACACTTATAGTAGTATCAAATGATTTGTTTTAAACGTATCAAGCATTATTTGGCTATTATAAGGGAAAACCCTATCCTTCGGCTTGCGTTGCATTGTGTGATGGGACCTGGGTCTTATAATAGCTTCATTTTTCCAAAAAGCATTGCGTTGTTTATAACTGTTTATGCACTGGTATTCTCTGGAGGAAACCCGTTCCGTGTTATACGGCGTGGTCCCTTGATTTACTTTATTTCTAAAGTCAAGTTTTAAATAACTAAAATAGTTCTCACACCAGTCACATGACTGACCTGGAGTTTATTGTTTTAACCTGAACTCTAGGTGCCCTTATTTTCCGGACGGGCAGCTAGTAGTTGGGTTTTGCAGATTTATATTCACAGGATCCTGGTTTATAGCTGGAACGATACTCGGAAAGCTCTGTATCCGTGTATTTCTTTCAGTTGTGCTTTGTATTATTTTTCCGCTGCTATGTATTTAAATGTAATTTAAATCTCTGATATTTGTCTAATGTGTAATATTTATTCATACTCTATATATTCTTGTATTTTGATGGAATTGTTGTAATAAACAATGAACTGTTCTTCTGTTTGCGTTCCGGTTGGTCTTGTCCTCAAAGAAATCCGTGCTTTCCTTCACGGGGAAGTTCGGGTCGTTATAATTTGGCTTAATGGTTCAAAATTTTAATTAATCAAACCAATAATCAAACAACACAATTAGCAATCAATTAGTTGATTATCGTTTCAAACACATAACTTATATATATATAAAAATCCATTTTTGATGCCAAGTTACAACAATAGACCCTATGTAGTTTTGGTTCTCACACCAGTCAATTGGAAATATATAAAGATCCCACTTTCGAAACTCGAGTATATATACTGATGATGGAGCTGCTATCATCAGTGTCATCTCCGGGTGACTAGAGTGTGATTTTATATCTATCCAGTATATTAAAACTTCGAACATACGTTTGCAAGGCGTATATGCAAAATCTTTATATACTCGATTGTCCAAATTCAATGTAAAATAATATATTCAAATACGTATAATTAGATTGAATTTTTCAAAACAATTTTTTTTTCATTTTTTATTTTTAAAACAAAACACTACTCTTCACACTCATTCTGGGATACTACTGATCCTATCTCTAACGAGTCATTCTCATTGGATATTACTAATCCATTCTCTGATGAATTCTTTCATTGGGTCCTAATATGTCTTGTTCTCGAGCTCTGTAAACCAAAGCTCTGATACCAAATTATAACAACCCGAACTTCCCCGGTCTCCAAAGAGAAGAGAAAGAATGGATTGTCTGAGAACACGACAAATCAGAACACAAACAGAAGAACATTTCATTGCTTATTACAACAATTTACATAAGATTAAAAGAATATACAGAGTATGAACAAATAATATATATTTGATAAATATCAGATATTTACAAATGATTATGCAGCGGAAAACAATACAAAACACAACTGAAAGAAACGGATACAAAGCGTTCCGAATATAGCTCTAGCTGTTAACCAGGATCCTATGAATATAATATCTGCAAAACCAAAACTACTAGCTGCCCATGTGAAAAATAGGAGCAACCAGAGTTTAGGTTAAAACAATAAACTCCAGGTCAGTCATGTGACTGGTGTGAGAACTAAAACAGTTATTTAAAACTTTACTTTAAAATGGAGTAAATCAAGGGACCACACCATATAACACGAAATGGGTTTCCTCCCAAGAATACCAGTGCATAAAATAAACAGCGCAATGCTTTTTGGAAAAATGAAGCTATTATAAGACTCAGGTCCCATCACATAATGCAACGCAAGCCGGAGGATAGAGTTTTACCTTATAATAGCCAAACATGCTTGGTACGTTCAAAACAAATCGTTTTGATACTACTATAGTGTAAAGTGTATGAAAACAACTTCAAATATAAATGTATCAATCATAGACGGCATAGTATCCCATGCTACTATGTCGCCAATACTAGGCTCTACAGTCAAAACCGAAATGTCACGTATTGGATATTGGAATTCCTGTCATGAGTCTAGGCAAGGGATGTACTCCTAAACGCTTCGAGGCACTCTAGAAAATGCCTCGGGACTACACACTCAGGGCAACCCTTGGATCCTCCAAGGCCGATCCTCACTTACGTTTGAGGATTGGCAATTCCTGAACACATGTTTCTCGGTCCTATAGGACTTATCCATCGGCTCCGTAGTAACCGATATATCTGATGCGCCTCGCAATCCAACAACCGCATAGGTAAAAATAATAAATGTCTGGGCTCCATACCGTGACCCACCCATAGCTAGAAAGAAACGTCATGTCCTTCTTGGGTCCCTTATCCCGTTTTTGACTCATACAGAGGTGTGAGGCTCGCGAATTAACGCTATACACAAAGCTATGCTATATTAAAGTCGTGCTTTAATCATCAACCACAAGACACTGCTTTTCAACAGAAGCCTTGATCATTTGCATCTTTGCATGCCACACTGGCAATTCACGGCATGCAACTGATGTCTATCGATATATAACCTCTAAGCTCGTACTCTCAGAGAAGGGCGCTAAGCAAGAGAATAAATTTTCCGCCGCCAAATAGATATATATGTAATAGAGATCAATCAACACAGAATAAAATCCAATGTCAGACACACATCCATTTACTAGTTTTGTCTGGGTTTGAACGAAACCGGAGGCACCTTATTCCTCGTCCCATATGTGCAATACAGGAGAGAGGTCCTCGCGTATCCGGTCGATATCCAAGTATGTCTGGACGATCACCACTCATTACCTTGTCTTGGGTGTACAGCCCAATCAAGACATCAGTAATAATCCAAATGATGTGAAGACCTCTGGTCTTCAACTACCATCTTCATCGTCGAATCAGTTATTCAAAATGGGTATAAACCCGGCCTTTCCGAAAAACTCGCGTATATTGTAAACAAGTGCTATAAAACACAACATACGCTTCATTCCAATTATGAATATTCTTTTATTCAAATATTCATATTCTTTAGGAAAGGTTCCCATTAATTTTATCAAAGATAAATTCTTTAAATTTATTCATTATTCTTCCTTTGGATATTAATTCAAACCAAATTAAGGTTTATCCAAACTAGTCCGGATTAGCAATCCTTACCGAATTAATCATTTGTTTAATTTCCTAATTCCAAGCTATTTATCCCATGGAGTAAAACTGGTAATACTCCATATGTAACACCACAGTGTTATCGGTAAATTTAATTATCATTTCACTTTCAAATCTAATTAAATATTTAACTATCTCTTGGAGCAAAACTGGTGATGCTCCATTCTCGATCATTTACCAAATTTGTTAATTTAAATTATCAATTCACATTTCAATCTAATTAAAGATTCATTAGAACTCAACTTAATTTTAATCATCACAAAAAACAATATTAATGATTGTTTAACTTTGAAAATCAAACATGCCGCATCGACAATCTACACCGTACTGTTGATTTCTGCCTATATATAACCTCTAAGCTCGTACGTCTTAGAGAAGGGTGTTAAGCAAGAGAATAAATTCTCCGCCACCAAATAGATATATATTTAGCAGAGATCAATCATGTAGTTCGAAATACAATGTTAGATATGTAATCCTGTCTTTAACTAGGTTAAAGAACTAATGTCGTTTAAAACACAATTCACGATAAACCCAAATCATATTCCACTAATTATGGAATCTTCACGGAAAACAGATCAATATATATAATCGATATCAATTTCCGTATCCGACTAATATTATAAATGGAATAATGACAAAGCCTTTTAAAATCCATATATGTTAACAGTCTTCCTCCATAGAAGCTCATTTCGATTATTTTCAAATCGAATTCCATTCAATTCCAATTTAATATATCAAATTGGAAAACCTTACTTTGGAAAATTCCCATTAAATCTTAATAAAAATATTTATAAATTCCAAATCACATTTCATTGTAAATCGGGTTAAAGAACGAATGTCCTTAAAAACACAGTTCACGATAAACCCAATTCACATTCCATTTTATTCCAATTAAATGTTAATTAACTGGAAACTCTAATAATCTTAACTAAAAGATTTATCCTTTTCACATAGGGTTTAAGAACAGTGTTATTTAAGACACCATTCACGACAAACCCAAAATCCAATTCTTTTATTCAATTCCAATTAAATATTAATTAATTGGAAAACTTCACTAAATCTCAGTAAAATGATTTATTCTATTTCTCAACTAGGTTTAAGAATAGTGTTAATGAAGACACCATTCACGACAAACCCGAAATCCAATTCAATATTAAATACAAGGCTTTGAATAGAAATTATATCGGCTCATATTCAATATCAAATTCTGAAATAAAAAATATCGAATTAGGAATAATGATATATATATATATATCTTCCAAATTCCTCCACAATATCCGTATAATCACTAAAACACCCCACCTCCATTAAGGTCACTCACAAAGGGAATGCCTTAACTTCGATGGAGGTTTATAAGTAAAATTCATAGATAAAACACAAGACAGATATATATAAACACATATATATAAGTAGCGGAAAATAAAACGGACTTTTATTTCATAAATACGTGTTCATACAAAACATTTCCATAATTGTCTCATAATAACTTCCAAAACATTGCATCATCATTTCTACCTTGATTATTAAATAAAGAAGCATAAAACATAATAAAAGCTGCATAAATCCCCATAGAACGTGTCCAAAAGCCATAGCCAAGGAAAGAGAGTCCAAACCATACATCTACTATCTTGAAGCTTGCAAAGAGTCTGACTAAGCTGGGTTGTTTCCTCCCTGTGGACCTAGGGGGGGGGGTAGGGAACGGAAGAAAAGAAGACGAAAGAAAAATAGAGTCAGACATAAAGCCTGGTAAGTCTAGTGACTCTTCAGTTTGAGAATAAGAAAAAAAAGCATGATACGTATAAACTGGAAATAGGAAAGTATCATAAACTAAGATAAAGTAGTTTGAAACGAATATACTATCGCACCCCACTGTATATCTCTGCACCAACTTGCATTTTCTCAACTGGCACCCCATGATTGGGGTGAAGTGATCCCCTTTCTAAAGATCGGCTCCTACTCGCAAAATCATATGTGTCATACGGCCCCCAATGATTGTAGATACCTATGCTGGTCCCACCATGGGGTGTATCAAGTCCCATGGTGGTGGTCCGACACAATCCTAGAATGCATAGGGTATACTACTGGTGCCCAATGCCCTGTTTGTCTGCTCCGAAGTGTGTGCACGCCCGCACTCCGTTAGAACCCACACTGCTGTACAAACCGTCGTCGCTTTTGACCGCTTACAATCAGCCCAGTAATCATGCCCCACCCTGCCTAGTTTCAGGGTACTATGATACCTAATTGGGTTACTGCTGAAATGGGTCCCCGTTACTAGGGTTTTCTAGTCAAACATGTTAAGTGGTTAAGTGCCTGTATTTACCTAACCCCACCCATCAATTTAATTAACATGTTGAATTGGTTAAGTGTTTTAGTTAACATAACCCTACCATCCTGACTTGTCTGTCCCTAGCTTTTAAAGCACTGACCACTCACATTAGACATGTATTGTTACGGTTACTGGATATGCTGGTCGGTTCCGGGCAGGTTTACATTGTAACTCAGTCTAACCTCGGGTCCTTATTGGGCTCAATGCTTAACCTCTCACATTGGATAGGTATTGTTGTGACTACTGGACAGTCGGGTGTGTCCGGGCAGGTTTACATCACAACTCAATACAACCTCGGGTTAAGCATACTCGTATTTTCTAAATTTACGTATTTGTCTCTATTACTTATTATATGTAAATTTGTTAACAATTGAATGTTGAGGCCCACTCTCCAAGTTCCTCATTTTTGGTATAAGGATTTCATACCATTTAAGTGCCACTAATTATTGGCATGTGCCAAACATGCCAATATATATATTTTT
Source organism: Allium sativum (assembly GCA_030737875.1). Classification (NCBI taxonomy): domain Eukaryota; kingdom Viridiplantae; phylum Streptophyta; class Magnoliopsida; order Asparagales; family Amaryllidaceae; genus Allium; species Allium sativum. The sequence continues at coordinate 341,402,782 of CM060912.1, forward strand.
CACCAATTTATGTCAAGTTTCCTATAATTACCAAATTTTCCCAACGTAACCCCGTCTAAATATTAGGCTAACAATCCTAGCCTAATTTTTCGTCCGCATGATTTTTAACATATAATATTAGGCTAAAAACTTAGCCTAATTTAGCATACACAAAATTGGCATTCATTAACATAAACATGACATAGGTGTAAACTTGGCATTTTCAGCATAGTCAATATGAACATCACAGGTGTGAACTTGCAATGTAGACTAAATCAACATACATATATGTGAATTTGCAACATAGGCTAAATCAACTTACATATATGTGAACTTGCATTGAAATAGTGGTCTAACTAAATAGGTGTCACATGAATTAGCATATGATTTAGACAACATAAGCCTAAACATGTTTTGATCTAGGCATAACATCGAACATCACTAGCATATGACAAGAATGTGACATGTCCATAAAGTATGTATAATTTTATCACATGTGTGGACTAGATCAAATCATGTTTACTACTATAACATGAAACTTGTATCAAAATGGATTTTGGCATGGATCCAATTATGAACTTGAAACTTTTGTATAAACATATGAGCATGTATATGAACTTAATCATTTAGGCATAGAAGTTCTATTGTACAGCATATAACTTGTCATAATCACCTAAACATATAGGTGTAGATATGAACCAAATGACTTGTATGTGAATTTGAATAGATCCAACATCAACTAGATTAATCCACAAACATTCTAATGGATCCAACATCAACTCAATTATACCACAAACATCCCAATACTATTCACAACACAATCATTGCAACACATAGATATGAATTAACATCGTCGTTATACAATAGCAAAATTCCATTTCCATTTTACATCGAATCAAATCTTAATTTTATTCCCATCGGAAAAATCACTATACTTACAACAAACGATGAACTTGAATTCTGGATTCTGAGTTATGAATTTGCAATGCTTTCCTTTGGGTAGATAAACGTTGTTTGATTCTTGTTATTACTTTAGTTTTGCTCGTCTCTAATCTTTCTTCAAGTGGAGGCTACTCTTGGCTTCCTTCCAGCAACATGACGGCTCTAGCTCTATTTTATTTGTGTGAATTTAGGTTAAGACTAAGGTTGTTTATATAGAATTTCAAACTAATTAGAGCCGTCGATGAAGCTAATGTTAATCAAGGCCATCCATCTCAAGAGAAGCCAATCAGAAAGTGACAAGTCAGCCCTAGTGACACACCAGAGCTCAGAAATTCGACCAGAACACGACCAGGCCAGCCAGGACCTGGCCAGGTCGACTGGGCAGGTCGACCCCCAGGTCGACTACATAGTCGACCTGGGTACCCAGGTCGACTCCCAGGTCGACCCCCTGGTTGACCTGGGTCCTGGGCGGGAAAATTCCCGCCCATCCCAGTTCTGGCCCAGATTTGAATTTCGAACTTGTTTTTCGACTGTTTGAATTTTAAATTGAATTCTGAAACTTCCGAAGGTCATAACTACTTCAAACGGAGTCTGATTTACACAAACTCGGACTCTATCTCGAGCAGAATTCCGAGACGAACACAATGGCGTAACCTGTTTCCCTTAATTCTATCATTTAGAATTAATTATACTTTAATTTGTTAATTTACTATTAACAGAAAATTCGGGGTGTTACATTCTCCCCTCCTTAAAGGATTTCGTCCCCGAAATCTTCAAATCTGAAAGAACGTATATCCTAACATCCAATCGTCCATCTACTCAACCATCAAACACAGGCGTCCATTGTCCTTAAAAGACTTCTAATGCTTTATGATCATATGCATAGTGTGTGTGTATGTCCTTATCTAATGCAAAAATTAGGCGGTCTACTGATTCAGTTGACCTCCTTAATGCAAATCATGCAAGTGTCATGAATCCATTATGTATGCAAATTTTCCCTACTCATAATTCTACATGAGTGCGCAGTCATTCATACAAATGTGACATCCATATGACAACATATCAAGTTTCAACCACATACAAATATGAATACATATATGCATATGCAATATGAAGTGACTGAGCCGATCTAAAACCTAGGTTGTGTGTGTATATGCATCCACGAGCAACCACTAGCAACCACTTGCAACCACTTGCAGCCATAACCATAACATGTTTCAATTACATGTTTACATCGAAAGGGGTTTCTACCAAATGATAAAGGATAATATCGAGGAGATATACCTAAAAAGATAGATACAAGCACAACTTAAGGAAAAAGAGAAATCAAAGAGGTACCCTCAAAAAGAAAAGGGTAGGCTGCGTGTATTATGTCCTCAGTTTCCCAAGTCGCATCTTCCTCGGCGTCGCTCCACTGAACTTTGACAAGCTAGACTTCGCGGTTGCGTAGCTTTTTCATTTCAGTTCCTAAGATGCGGGTTGGAACTCTCCTCACAGTTGCTTCGCGTTCCACTTCGTCTTCTTCTAGAATGCCTGGCTCCACCACTTCCCCAGATTCATGTAAACATTTCCGGAGATGAGAAACGTGAAAGACATTGTGAATTCCAACCAAACTTTCGGGCAGCTCTACTCTATAAGCCATTTTCCCAATCTTCTCGATGATAGGGAATGGTCCTACAAATCTTGGTGCTAGCTTTCCGGCAGATCCAAAGCAAACGACGTTCCTTAATGGGGATACCTTAAGGAAAACTTTGTCCCCAACCTCAAACTCAAGGTCGGTCCTTCTTTTGTCTGCGTAGGATTTCTGTCTATCTTGGGCAGTCTTCATTCTCCTTCGTATCAAGTCCACTTTTTCCGAAGTCTCTCTAATCATGTCTGGTCCAAGTATAAGCTTATCTGTAGACTCCCACCAACAAGTCGGTGATCGGCACGGGCTTCCATACAAATCTTCGAAGGGCGCCATGCCGATAGTGGTTTGGTAGTTGTTGTTGTAGGCGAATTCCACTAAAGGAAGATGATCCTCCCATGTCCCTCCAAAGTCAAGAACGCAAGGTCTTAGAAGATCTTCTAATACTCTGTTCACCCTTTCCGTTTGACCATCAGTTTGGGGGTGATAGGCCATGCTCAAGCATAATTGTGTGCCTACAGCTTCTTGCAGACTCCGCCAAAATTCGCTCGTAAAGATGGGATCTCGGTCACTCACTATGCTAGAGGGTATTCCATGGAGTCGAACTATTTCCTTGAGAAAAAGAGACGCTAGAGACAAGGCAGTCCTTCTACTCTTGATGGGTATAAAGTGGGCGCTTTTTGTGAGCCTGTCCACTATTACCCAAATGTTAGTATTGCCCCTTCTTAACCTAGGCAACCCATCAATGAAGTCCATTGAAATGCTATCCCACTTCCATTGCGGGACTTCTAGAGGATGAAGCAGTCCTCCAGGCTTCTTTTGTTCCGCCTTGACCTGTTGGCATATCACACACTTAGAAACGAAATCTGCCACATCCTTTTTCATGTGGCTCCAAAAGAAAACTCTCTTTACGTCCTTGTACATCTTGTCTCCACCTGGGTGTATTGTGATCTTGGAATGATGTGCTTCCTTGAGAACCATCTTTACTAAATCCCTTGTTTGTGGGACGCATAGTCTTCCATCTCGCCTCAGCCAACCCTTATCATCGATGGAGTACATATTGAGGTGACTATAAGTTTCACCCCTAATTAGTTTATCAATCACATCCACAAGCTGAGGGTCTTCACGTTGTGCGGGGCCCTATTGAGTTTAAAAGAGTGGGCCGTACTTCTAGTGATGCCAACAAACCAGGTACAAAATCAGAGGAGGGCCTAAAGTCAAAACTGGCTATATACTCCAAACTTTGCCTTTCTACAAAGAGAGGGCTTAAGGCCAGCTTCTTTCTACTCAAGGCATCTGCTACTATGTTGCCTTTGCCAGGAGTATAGGAAATCTCAAAGTCATACGAGGCAAGGAACTCCATCCACCTTTGCTGCCTCAAGTTAAGATCCTTCAGCGAGAAAAGATACTTCAACGATTTATGGTCAGTATATAATTTGAACTTCTCACTTAGGAGATAATGGCGCGAAGACTTAAGCGCAAAGACCATGGCGGCTAACTCAAGATCGTGGGTTGGGTAGTTCTTTTCATGAACTTTCAATTGTCTTCCACTATAAGCCACTACCTTTCCTTCTTGCATTAGGACAGCGCCTAGTCCCGTACCATAAGCATCCGTGTATACTGTGAACATCTTGCTTCCATCAGGCAAAGTCAGAACTGGGGCTGTTGTAAGAGCCCTTTTTAAGCGTTGGAAAGCAATATCACAATCCAAATCCCAAGCAAACGCTAGATTCTTCTTTGTTAGCCTTGTGAGTGGAGCTGAGATTTTCGCGAAATCTCTAATGAACTTTCGGTAAAAACCGGCTAGCCCAAGAAAGCTTCGGACTTCGGTTGCATTTCTTGGTGTCTTCCAACCTTGCACTGCCACCACTTTTGCGGGGTCCACAGCTAACCCTTCTTTGGACACTATATGTCCAAGAAACCTTACTTCTTCTCTCCAAAAGTGGCACTTGGAGAATTTGGCTTTTAGCTTATGAACTCGAAGAGTTTCCATGATCTCCTTGAGATGATGAGCATGTTCTTCCTCATTCTTTGAGAAGATCAAAATATTGTCTATGAAGACAACCAAAAACTTGTTGAGGAATTCTCTGAACACCCTGCTCATTAGGTCTACGAAATAAGCGGGTGAGTTTGTCAAGCCGAAAGGCATGACAAGCCACTCGGAGAAACCGTCTGGGGTTCTGAACGCCGTTTTATCAATGCTATCTTCAGCTACCCTTAGCTGATGGAACCTAGTAGCCAGATCAAGTTGGGTGAAGACCGATGCACCTACAAGCTGATCAAACAAATCATCTATTCGGGGAGGCGGGTGTCTATTCTTCTTAGTCAGCTTGTTTAGCTCCCTATAGTCCACACAAAGACATAGTGAACCATCTGCTTTGGTGGCGAACACCACTGGAGCACCCCATTCCGAGATACTCCCCCTTATAAAACCCTTCTCGAGAAGCTCCTTAACTTGCTTACTGAGCTCCTTTCTCTCCTTTGGAGATATGTGTCTGACAGGTAAAGCTACGGGCTTTGCATTATCAACAAGATATATGCGGAAGTCTATTTCCCGCCTCGGAGGAAAGCCCTTTACCTCTTCAAAGACATCCGGATATTCCCATACCACTCTAACCAACTGCAAATTCTCAACAGAAGCATCAAGAGACTCTAGATAACTAAGCATAATAGCATTCAAGGGATTACAAGAAATTTTTAGAGTGTTACCGAGCCGAGTCAAGAGTCTAACCACTCTTTTCTCACAATCAAGAATGGCACATTACTGGATAACCAGTCTATGCCTAAGATTAGTCCATATCCCGAGAAGCCCAAAACAAAGGCACTACATCTAAACTCAACGCTTAGAATAGAGATTTTCAAATCCACACAAACCATTGACAAATAAGCTGAGCCCCCAATTGGATTTGAAACAACCAAGGGATCTTCTATCATACTAGTGTCTAGGTGCAGAGATTCTACTCAAGCAGATGAAATAAATGAGTGTGATGCACCGGAATCAAAGAGAGCGCGAACTGGATGATCATAGAGATAAACTAAGCTTTCTACAGAAATATTTCTACCTCTTTCCTACGGAGGTGCCACCAGCGCGTGAACCTGTCCCCCTGAGGTGGATCCAGTCCTCTGTCCCTGCTCCCCGCTTCTTTGGGTAGTCCTTAGCCAAGTGTCAAGTCTCTCCACAATGGAAACAACCACTATTCATCTTTGCCTTCTTCTTCCTGCAGTCTTTCGCTATATGTCCAACAATGCCACAGAAATTACACCTTCTCTTTTCATGGGATTTGTTGTTCTTCCCGACTTTCTTGAAGTCTGTCTTCTTAGCCTGTAAACCCTCTTTCTTTTCCTGAGGCACTTCCACCTTTGCCTCTTTCTTGCCTTTATCTTCCTCGTGTAGTAGCGCCATGTCCACCAAGCTTTCATAAGTCGCTCCCATGGGTATATGGGTCATAGCAAGGCTGTGTAGAGGCTCATTCAGACCTTTGACGAAGCGAAGGGCCTTCTTGTGTTGGTGTTTACTAAATCCAGCCCAAATCTGGCCAGCTGATTAAACTGATTGACATACTCCTTGATCGTCATATTTCTTTGTTTTAGAGTTAGGAACTTCTCCATTTGTAGGCTTCTTTCAGCTTGGGAGACGAATTTCATCTCAAACCTCATCCTGAAATCTTCCCAAGTCTCCACTGGCCTCTCAACATGGGTAACTTCCCACCAATAAGAAGCTTCGTCTTTAAGCAACCACACTGCTAACTTTATCTTTTGCCTGTCGTCAACTTCGAAGATGACGAACAAATCTTCGGTCTCCTTCAGCCAGTTCCTTGTTACTACAAAGGATTCAGTTCTATAAAAGTCCTTTCCACCCATAGCCTTGAAGTCTCTACATGTCTTAGTGAAAGTATTTCAACGAGGAGGAGGAGGAACCGTTGCCACTGTGGGAGGAGGAATGTCTGCTGGGCCCGCACCATTGGCCCTAGCCTCTAGGTACCTTCGGTACCAGCCGGGTATTGGTACTCCTTCTGGATGGTTAAGATCTCCACACATGCTGGAACAAAAAGGAAAGTATTCAAGACAAAGGATAGAGAGATAGTGCATATGGCTTTGGGGAATTATGCCTTTTAAAAACAACGCTTTTTCTTGAAAACAATGCTTCTTTAAACTTCTTTTTGAAAATAGTTTCAAAAACCTTTATCTAATCTGGTAAATCTGTGCTCTGATACCAAGTGAAACACCCCACCTCCATTAAGGTCACTCACAAAGGGAATGCCTTAACTTTGATGGAGGTTGATAAGTAAAAGTCATAGATAAAACACAAGACAGATATATATATAAACAAATATATATATATAAGCAGCGGAAAATAAAATGGACTTTTATTTCATAAATACGTGTTCATACAAAACATTTCCATAATATCTTCCAAAACATTACATCATCATTTCTTCCTTGATTATTAAATAAAGAAGCATAAAACATAATAAAAGCTGCATAAATCCCTATAGAACGTGTCCAAAAGCCATAGCCAAGGAAAGAGAGTCCAAACCATACATCTACTATCTTAAAGCTTGCAAAGAGTCTGGCTAAGCTGGGTTGTTTCCTCCCTGTGGAACTGGGGGGAAATCGAAGAAAAGAAGACGAAAGAAAAATAGAGTCAGACATAAAGCCTGGTAAGTCTAGTGACTCTTCAGTTTGAGAATAAGGAAAAGGGCATGATAGGTATAAACTGGAAATATAAAAGTATCATAAACTAAGATAAAGTAGTTTGAAACGAATATACTACCGCACCCCACACTATATCTCTGCACCTACTTGCATTTTCTCAACTGGCACCCCATGATCGGGGTGAAGTGATCCCCTTTCTAAAGATCGGCTCCTACTCGCAAAATCATATGTGTCATACTGCCACCAATGATTGTATATACCTATGCTGGTCCCACCATGGGGTGTATCAAGTCCCATGGTGGCGGCCCGACACAATACTAGAATGCATAGGGTATATACTGGTGCCCAGTGCCCTGTTTGTCTGCTCCGAAGTGTGTGCACGCCCGCACTCCGTTAGAACCCACACTACTGCACCAACCGTCGTCGCTTTTGACCGCTTACAATCAGCCCAGTAATCGTGCCCCACCCTGCCTAGTTTCAGGGTACCATGATACCTAATTGGGTTACTGCTGAAATGGGTCCCCGTTACTAGGGTTTTCTAGTCAAACATGTTAAGTGGTTAAGTGTCTGTATTTACCTAACCCCACCCATCAGTTTAATTAACATGTTGAATTAGTTAAGTGTTTTAGTTAACTTAACCCTACCATCCTGACTTGTCTGTCCCTAGCTTTTTAAAGCACCGACCACTCACATTAGACAGGTATTGTTACGGTTACTGGATATGCCGGTCGGTTCCGGGCAGGTTTACACCGCAATTCAGTCTAACCTCGGGTCCTTATTGGGCTCAATGCTTAACCTCTCACATTGGATAGGTATTGTTGTGACTACTGGACAGTCGGGCGGGTCCGGGCAGGTTTACATCACAACTCAATCCAACCTCGGGTTAAGCATACTCGTATTGTCTAAATTTACATATTTGTCTCTATTACTTGTTATATGTAATAACTCGGAAATTCTGAACCAGTTTAAATTTTTTATTTTGGCAATTTTAATGAATTTTGAATATTTAAAATGAATTATTTTAAATAATAACAACGAGAAATTGATTTTGAATATAATTCGAACGTATATATTTATACACATCGTCGTTAGAATATAAATATTTATATATAATTATAAAAGAAATTGAAAATGGCACGGTAGTTCGATAATTCCATTTCAAACTTCAATTGAATGTACCGGGTGCAAAACAATCCGGATTTTGGCGAAACCAAAAATAATAGGATCTATATGAAAATATCTTTCCAACGAATCCGAAAAATCGAAATTTCATAGCGGGAATCAAAAGTTATGCCCAGTTGAAAATTCAGAATAGTCGCTATGTAAATTATACCTGGCCCAAAAAGTCAAATTTTGCATACGGATGAATTTGGACCCGAGACCACTTCCATTGAGTTCAAAATGCCATTTAGAACTCCGAAAAGTATAAGCTTCGATATATTCCGATATCCGGAATAGTGGCTATAGGCTGGAGTTGTTCGGTCAACAATACATAGCCCTTAAAAAGTGAAATTTTGCATACGAGCTCAGAATTCAATGTGATAAATTTTTATGGATTCACAATGACAAATTATTGTTGAGTTCCAAATGGTACGTCGAACGGAGTTGGTATGTGGCCGTGCGAGCTAAAACAGTTCAGGGTAAAACAGGCAGTCACTTTGCAAAGGAACATTATTGATACGACCTCAGAATTCGATTTTGTTTTTTTTCTGGATTCGTATCGTCTAATAATGGTTAAATCCAGGAGGGCATGATTTTTAGAGTTAGTGTGTGAGCGTGCAAGAAGAAAATGTGCGCCAAAATAGCATTTTTAGAGCTTATCTGAGCATTTTCGTGATTTTTTATGAACGGTCCAACGAACTCGGAATTCGATGAAACTTGTTTCGTTGGACTTGTCTTCACGTCTACTATCTCGTGTCCGAAATCCGCGGCCATCGGAGATCGCTAGCGTTCAGGCGATAAGCGAGAAACTAGCATATAAACACTTTTATTTCCTTTTCTTCTTCACTTTCTTCCTCTTCCTCTTTCTTCCCAAAAACTCAAAAATGGAGTCTCACCCCCACCGCCGCTGCCCCTCCTCCCACCGCCACCACCGGCCTCCGGCGAGCCGCCGTACCCCCTCCTCCTCCTCCCCTCCTCCTCCTCTTCCTCCTCCTCTCTCTCTCCTCTCTTTTATGTGATTTTGCAAACCCTAGGAGCCACCACCACCACCACGGCCACCACCACCACCGCCGCCGGCCCCTAGCCACCTCCCCACGCCACATCAGGCCCGGCGCCCCCCTCAACTCCGGCCGTGGGCCCCTCCTCCTCAAAATCACCTTTTTCACTAATTTCCCATTTTGCAAATAAGCCCCTGTCTTTATTTCGCCAATAACTCCCAAACGGTGCGCTTTTGGCCAAAGTTCCTCAAGATCAAAGTCGAAGAGCACGATTTTCTCTTCGATTTGGTATATGATAAGTCCTATTTTGCATTGCGGAGTTGTTGGGAAAACGCGTTAGAAGTCTGTTGTTCAAAAGTGGTAAAATTCGTGTACTTTCGCGAATTCTTGCGAATTGGAGCATTTTCGGCAAAAAGACCCTTAGGCGAAAGTTGTCCGGAATGACGCGTTTAAGCTAGATAAAAAGGTAGTGTGAAGATTGAAGCTCGTTTGCAAATTCTGGAACCAGAACAGCGAATCCGGGTGTTAGAAAAAAAGTGAGTTTTCTCCATTTTAAAGCTTCTACAGTTTTTGACATATGAAGTAAATAAAAATATGATCTTTATATTATAGAGAGGATAAAAATCCGACTTTTAACTTATAGAGAATATAAAGATAAGATTTTTATATAATGTAGATAATAAAAATGTGATTTTTATATATGTAGTGACTACGGGCAACGAAAGTGACAAAATGCGAGAACGACAAGATTTTCTACAATAGAAGTGTCGTGGAGTTGGAATAGCTTGGGTGAGAACTTCTCACTCTTCAATTTCTTTTTCTAGTTATATATATATATATATATACTAGGATGCAGACGGTGTTTAGTAGCACCTGACACCATTGTCCACAGACCATGGACTTGTTTGTTTGGTTGTATAGTTGGTTAGATTATTTGATCTAAATTTGGTTGTTTGGTGAATTGAAATTGATTTGATTGATGTGTGAATGGCGTGGGCCTTCACTAGACCGGGGATAAGGCTAGGCCTCGTCCCGTTCCTAGTATCGTGCCGTTATGCCGCCGAAATTTTCTAAAATATGTTAGAAAAATAAAGATATCATTTTTATTTTGTAAATGAACTGAATAAAAATTCGTGTGTTAAAATAAAATAATTTATCGTTAAAAATATAATTTTTAACGTGAATGTGAATAAATAAATATTCATTTACAAACCAGACGGTTTGTTTATGTACACCTATTTGAAGAACATTGATTGGGACGATAAATTTTACACATCGCCCAACAGCACAAATAAAATCTGTGTTTGATTGTTTGAAACCCCACACGGGTGTTGGGATGAAATTTGAAGTTCACTCATCCTAATTGATTAAATATGTCGATCGATTGATTGACAGGCTGTTATAAGCGTTAGATATCTATATTTGATGCTTATACAGTGTAGTGCACTTTGGTTGATGGTTGATTATTTTTCAATGCTGTTATATACGTGTGATGTACGAAAATCCATATAATTAACATTGTATGGTGATTGATTGGGCCTCATTCCAATTTAGAAAATAAAGAATATTATAAAATAAAGGTTCATGTGTTGACTGTACTCATCCGTTGAGATTAGTCATGTGTTGAACGAAATATTTTAATAATAAAATTTACATCTTTATCATATATAAAATTAGAAACTAACTGGAAAATAGATAAGATGAGTGGTCTCCTGGATATTAATCTGATGTTGGTTTCGGCCTTCGGGGTTAATATTCAGGGAATCGTTCTCTTACTAATTTACGGTTGGAGTCTGATTTAATATCAAACGATAGATACCTTAATTTTCATAAAATATATTAAATAACAAAAATAGTCACACGTGGACAGTACTCATTCGTTGAGATTAGTCGTGTGTTGATAAAGATATAGGATCGTGTGTTGACAAAAATTTAGATTCACATATTGAATAGAATAATTATTCATTTGTTGAATAGAATAACGAATTTATTGAAATATATGAAGCTGTGTTGATTAGAGTTGCGCTATTTTGACGTGAACGATGTTTATATCGATTGTATTCGTTTTTATAATGAATATTGAAAAGGAAGTGATTTCAAAATATAACGTTTTGAAAATATTATCATTTATATAGTAATGATAGGGAATATTCAATTTTGATTCGAAATTGAATATAGAATTGAAATGTTTTTTAAACGAATTTAAACTATTTATAAAGTTTGTTTTAAATAGAAATCGAGGAAATATATATTACATATATTATATATATAATATAATGGCCTGAATAGAACGCGCCGCGCCGCGGCAGTTCACGAATTTCGACCATTGACTTCGAACGGACATTACGGGAGATCCGACCGTCGGATTCTCCTAAAAGCGGAACCGTTGGGTTCGTATTGAAAAGAGCTTTCTAACGAATATTAGAAATTTGAAATATAACGGTTGGATTTGGAGATATGTCCAAATCAAATTTGGAAAAGGTCACTGTAAGTGCAGTTCGATGGTCGTTGATGGAAATCGACTGTACAGGCCTTGATAAAATTATTAAAAATAGTAATAATTTGCGTAAAATCATAAGAAACGATTTGGGAAAAATTGAGATGAAAAACTCCATATTTGAAAAGATAAAAATAGATTTTTATCGAAAGGAACTAGTTTGGAACTAAAATTAAAACCCATTTATTTTTAAATAAATAAATTGGATTTGAAATGGGTTGTAAATAGAATTGATTTGTGGGTTTATCGTGAGTGGTGTTTTAAAAGACACTTGTTCTTTAACCCGATACTAAATAGAATGTGATTTGAGTTTGTCGTGAACTGTGTTTTAAAAGACATTAGTTCTTTAACCCAATAAAAGGAGTTTTAATGAATCTTCAATTAGATTGAAATGTGAATTGATAATTTAAATTATAAACTTTAGAAAGTGAGCGAGAATGGAGTATCACCAGTTTTGCTCCAAAGCGATAGTTAAATCTTTAATTAGATTTGAACGTGAAATGGTAATTAATTTTACCGATAACACCGTGGTATTAGATATGGAGTATTACCAGTTTTGCTTCATGGGATGCATAGGTTGGGATCGGGAAATAAAATAAATAATTACTTCGGTGTGGATCGCTAATCCCGACTAGTTTGGAAAACCATAATTTGGTTTGAAATGACATCCAAAGGAAGATTAAAGGATAAATTTTAAATAATTTATCTTGGATAAAATTAATGGGAACCTTTCCCTAAGAATATGAAATTTGCGGTTAGTGGCTGCTGAATTGGAATGAGGCGTATGTTGTGTTTGTGTAACATTTGTTTTTAATATACGCGGGTTGTTCGGAAAGGCTGGGTTTATACCCATTCTGAATAACCGATTCGACGATATTTCGAAGATGAAGACGGTGGTCGAAGACCGGAAGTCTTCACATCGTTTGGGTGATTACTGATGATCTTGATTGGGCTGTACACCCAAGATGAGGGAATCAGTTGGTGGTCGTCCAGACGTACTTGGAGATGGATGGATATGCGAGGAAAGTGCCTCCGGTTTCGTTCAGACCCAGAACGAACTTGTAAATGGATTGTGTGTCTGACATTGGATTTTATTCTATGTTGATTGATTTCTGTTAAATATATATCTGTTTGGCGGCGGAGAATTTATTCTCTTGCTTAAACGCCCTTCTCTGAGACATACGAGCTTAGAGGTTATATATCGATAGATATCAATCGCATGGCATGAATTGCCTGTGTGGCACATAGAGTTGCATGGATCAAGGCTTCTATTGAAAAGCAAAGTCTTGTGGTTGATGATCAAAGCACGACCTTTGTGGCATAGCTTTGTGTATAACGTGAATTCGCGAGCCTCACACCTCGGTATGAGTTAAAAACGGGATACGGGCCGTCGGGAGAACACGACGTTTCTTTCTAGCTTTGGTGGTGTCAGTGACTTACCAGCCCTGACATTTATATACTTTTCACCTTTGTGGTTGTTAGAATGAGGCGCCTCGATATTAGGTCTGTAAGGACCGGGAAACGTGTGTTCAGGAATTGCCAATCCTCAAACGTAAGAGAGGACCGGCCCAACCGATCCAAGTGGCTGCCCAGATTGTGTAGTCCTGAGCATTTGCTAGAGTGTCTCGAAGCAGAGAGGAGCTTGCCCCTTGCCTCGACTCATGACGGAAATCCAATTTCCAATACGTGTATTGCGGTTTTAATTGTAGAACTAGTATGGCGACATGATATATGGTACCCATGCCGTCTATGATTTATATTTATGATTGAAATTGTTTTGACACTATACACTTATTATAGTATCAAATGATTTGTTTTAAACGTACCAAGCATGTTTGGCTATTATAAGGGAAAACCCTATCCTCCAGCTTGCGTTGCATTGTGTGATGGGACCTGGGTCTTATAATAACTTCATTTTTCGAAAAGCATTGTGTTGTTTATTCTATGCACTGGTATTCTTGGGAGGAAACCCGTTTCGTGTTATACGGCGTGGTCCCTTGAATTACTCTCTTTTAAAGTAAAGCTTTAAATAACTGTTTTAGTTCTCACACCAGTCACATGACTGACCTGGAGTTTATTGTTTTAACCTAAACTCCGGGTGCCCTCATTTTCCGCACGGGCAGCTAGTAGTTTAGGTTTTGCAGATTTATATTCACAGGATCCTGATTTACAGCTGGAACGATGCTCGGAAAGCTCTGTATCCGTGTATCACCTTCAGTTGTGCTTTGTATTATTTTTCCGCTGCTATGTAATTTATTGTAATCTCTGATATTTATCGAATGTAATTTATTCATTTATACTCTGTATATTCTTCTATCTGATGGATTTGTTGTAATAAGCAATGAAATGTTCTTCCGTGTGCGTTCTGATTTGTCCTATTCTCAAACGATCAGGGGTTTCGAACGGTCTAGATCGGTTTAACGACTGATTCGGATCGAGCGAAATTCCAGGCCGTCACATTTGGTATCAGAGCTTTGGTTTACAGAGCTCGAGAACAAGACACATTAGAACCATACGAAAGAATTCATCAGATATTGGATTAGTAATATCCAATTAGAATGACTCGTTAGAGATAGGATCAGTAGTATCCTAGAACGGGCGTGAAGAGTATATTTTTCAAATGAAAACAATTTGGTTTTGAAAATTTAAATCGTTTTATACGTATTTGAATATTTTATTTGTATTGATTTGGACAATCCAGTATATAAAGGTTTTGCATATACGCGTCATGAACGTATATTCGAAGTTTTAATATATTGGATAGATATAGAATCACACTCTATTCGCCCGAAGATGATTCTACTGATGACTAAATAGCATCAGTAGTGTGTGTTCGAGTTTCGAAGGTGTGATTTTCTATATATTTCCATTAGACTGGTGTGAGAACCAAAACTAATATAGCTAGAATACATTGTTGTGAATTGGCATCAAAAACATGATTTTCTGTATATACATCAAATTTATGAATTTGAAAACTCTAATCCACTAATTGATTGATGTTTATGTTGTTTGTTCATTTGTTTGATAATTTTGAACCATTTAGCCTAATTGAACCAAATATTGAATTGTATTGAAAATTAGTCGCATTTGCTTGCATATACATATACTTACATTGAACAGGTCATAGCAAGGAGGCTAGAGCAGAGAATAAAATTTGTTTGCCCGACAAATAGGTACATGTTTACTATAATTTACTGTTTTGTTTGGGTGATGATGATTTTCTGAGCCTATTGGCTAGCCGCTTGGCTTTTTCTTTTTCTTTTTGAGATCAGAAGGCCTATATGGCAATTTTGGGATTTTCCCGTGGCTCCCGGTGCAGGGGAGGTTATGGCGAAATTTTTCGAAAATTTAGGGTGTTAGCCAAATTTTTGAAGAATTGGAAAATTCTCAGAAACTGAAAAGTTGGAGAATGGAAGCCAGATCTAACGTAGAGTTGATTAATCAAACCACTTTCGACTTTGTTCCTTTTCGGGGACGAAAAGTTTTAAGTGGGGGAGATTGTAATAACCCGGAAATTCTGAACCAGTATAAAATTTTTATTTTGGCAATTTTAATGAATTTTGAATATTTAAAATGAATTATTTTAAATAATAACAACAAGAAATTTATTTTGAATATAATTCGAACGTATATATTTATACACATCGTCGTTAGAATATAAATATTTATATATAATTATAAAAGGAATTGAAAATGGCACGGTATTTCGATAATTCGATTTCAAACTTCAATTGAATGTACCGGGTGCAAAACAATCCGGATTTTGGCGAAATCAAAAATAATAGGATCTATATGAAAATATCTTTCCAACGAATCCGAAAAATCGAAATTTCATAGCGGGAATCAAAAGTTATGCCCAGTTGAAAATTCAGAATAGTCGCTATGTAAATTATACATGGCCCAAAAAGTCAAATTTTGCATACGGATGAATTTGGACTCGAGACCACTTCCATTGAGTTCAAAATGCCATTTAGAACTCCGAAAAGTATAAGCTTCGATATATTCCGATATCCGGAATAGTGGCTATAGGCTGGAGTTGTTCGGTTAACAATACATAGCCCTTAAAAAGTGAAATTTTGCATACGAGCTCAGAATTCGACGAGATAAATTTTTATGGATTCACAATGACAAATTATTGTTGATTTCCAAATGGCTCGTCGAATGGAGTTGGTATGTGGCCGTGCGAGCTAAAACAGTTCAGGGTAAAACAGGCAGTCACTTTGCAAAGGAACATTATTGATACGACCTCAGAATTCGATTTCGTTTTTTTTCTTCTGGATTCGTATCGTCTAATAATGGTTAAATCCAAGAGGGCATGATTTTTAGAGTTAGTGTGTGAGCGTGCGAGAAGAAAAGGTGCGCCAAAATAGCATTTTTAGAGCTTATCTGAGCATTTTCGTGATTTTTTTTGAACGGTCAAACGAACTCGGCATTCGACGAAACTTGTTTTGTTGGACTCGTCTTCACGTCTACTATCTCGTGTCCGAAATCCGCGGCCATCGGAGATCGCTAGCGTTCAGGCGATACGCGAGAAACTAGCATATAAACACTTTTACTTACTTTTCTTCTTCACTTTCTTCCTCTTCCTCTTTCTTCACAAAAACTCAAAAATGGAGTCTCACCCCCACCGCCGCTGCCCCTCCTCCCACCGCCACCACCGGCCTCCGGCGAGCCGCCGCACCCCCTCCTCCTCCTCCCCTCCTCCTCCTCTTCCTCCTCCTCTCTCTCTCCTCTCTTTTATGTGATATTGCAAACCCTAGGAGCTACCACCACCACGGCCACCACCACCACCGCCTCCGGCCCCTAGCCACCTCCCCTTGCTACATTAGTCCCGGCGCCCCCCTCAATTCCGGCCGTGGGCCCCTCCTGCTCAAAGTCACCTTTTTCACTAATTTCCCGTTTTGCAAATAAGCCCCTGTCCTTATTTCGCCAATAACCCCCAAACGGTGCGCTTTTGGCCAAAGTTCCTCAAGTCCAAAGTCGAAGAGAACAATTTTCTCTTCGATTTGGTATATGATAAGTCCTATTTTGCATTGCGGAGTTGTCGGGAAAACGCGTTCGAAGTCTGTTGTTCAAAAGCGGTAAAATTTGTGTACTTTCGCGAATTCTGGTGAATTAGAGCATTTTCGGCAAAAAGACCCTTAGGCGAAAGTTGTCCGGAATGGCGCGTTTAAGCTAGAAAAAGAGGTGGTGTGAAGATTGAAGCTCGTTTGCAAATTCTGGAACCAGAACAGCGAATCCGGGCGTTAGAAAAAAGTGAGTTTTCTCCATTTTAAAGCTTCTACAGTTTTTGACATATGAAGTAAATAAAAATATGATCTTTATATTATAGAGAGGATAAAAATCCGATTTTTAACTTATAGAGAATATAAAGATAAGATTTTTATATAATGTAGATAATAAAAATGTGATTTTTATATATGTAGTGACTACGGGCAACGAAAGTGACAAAAGGCGAGAACGACAAGATTTTCTACAATAGAAGTGTCGTGGAGTTAGAATAGATTTGGTGAGAACTTCTCACTCTTCAATTTCTTTTTCTAGTTATATATATATACTAGGATGCAGACGATGTTTAGTAGCACCCGACACCATTGTCCACAGACCATGGACTTGTTTGTTTGGTTGTGTAGTTGATTAGATTATTTGATCTAAATTTGGTTGTTTTGTGAATTGAAATTGATTTGATTGATGTGTGAATGGCGTGGGCCTTCACTAGACCGGGGATAAGGCTAGGCCTCGTCCCGTTCCTAGTATCGTGCCGTTATGCCGCCGAAATTTTCTAAAATATGTTAGAAAAATAAAGATATCATTTTTATTTTGTAAATGAACTGAATAAAAATTCGTGTGTTAAAATAAAATATTTTATCGTTAAAAATATAATTTTTAACGTGAATGTGAATAAATAAATATTCATTTACAAACCGGACGGTTTGTTTATGTACACCTATTTGAAGGACATTGATTGGGACGATAAATTTTACACATCGCCCAACAGCCCAAATAAAATCTGTGTTTGATTGTTTGAAACCACACACGGGTGTTGGGATGAAATTTGAAGTTCACTCATCCTGATTGATTAAATATGTCGATCGATTGATTGACAGGCTGTTATAAGCGTTAGATATCTATATTTGATGCTTATACAGTGTAGGGCACTTTGGTTGATGGTTGATTATTTTTCAATGCTATTATATACGTGTGATGTATGAAAATCCATATAATTAACATTGTATGGTGATTGATTGGGCCTCATTCCAATTTAGAAAATAAAGAATATTATAAAATAAAGGTTCATGTGTTGACTGTACTCATCCGTTGAGATTAGTCATGTGTTGAACGAAATATTTTAATAATAAAATTTACATCTTTATCATATATAAAATTAGAAACTAACTGGAAAATAGATAAGATGAGTGGTCTCCTGGATATTAATCTGATGTTGGTTTCGGCCTTCGGGGTTAATATTCAGGGAATCGTTCTCTTACTAATTTACGGTTGGAGTCTGATTTAATATCAAACGATAGATACCTTAATTTTCATAAAATATATTAAATAACAAAAATAGTCACACGTGGACAGTACTCATTCGTTGAGATTAGTCGTGTGTTGATAAAGATATAGGATCGTGTGTTGACAAAAATTTAGATTCACATATTGAATAGAATAATTATTCATTTGTTGAATAGAATAACGAATTTATTGAAATATATGAAGCTGTGTTGATTAGAGTTGCGCTATTTTGACGTGAACGATGTTTATATCGATTGTATTCGTTTTTATAATGAATATTGAAAAGGAAGTGATTTCAAAATATAACGTTTTGAAAATATTATCATTTATATAGTAATGATAGGGAATATTCAATTTTGATTCGAAATTGAATATAGAATTGAAATGTTTTTTAAACGAATTTAAACTATTTATAAAGTTTGTTTTAAATAGAAATCGACGAAATATATATTATATATATTATATAATGGCCTGAATAGAACGCGCCGCGCCGCGGCAGTTCACGAATTTCGACCATTGACTTCGAACGGACATTACGGGAGATCCGACCGTCGGATTCTCCTAAAAGCGGAACCGTTGGGTTCGTATTGAAAAGAGCTTTCTAACGAATATTAGAAATTTGAAATATAACGGTTGGATTTGGAGATACGTCCAAATCAAATTTGGAAAAGGTCATTGTAAGTGCAGTTCGATGGCCGTTGATGGAAATCGACTGTACGGGCCTTGATAAAATTATTAAAAATAGTAATAATTTGCGTAAAATCATAAGAAACGATTTGGGAAAAATTGGGATGAAAAACTCCATATTTGAAAAGATAAAAATAGATTTTTATCGAAAGGAACTGGTTTGGAACTAAAACTAAAACCCATTTATTTTTAAATAAATAAATTGGATTTGAAATGGGTTGTAAATAGAATTGATTTGTGGGTTTATCGTGAAGGGTGTTTTAAATAACACTTGTTCTTTAACCCGATAATAAATAGAATGTGATTTGGGTTTGTCGTGAACTGTGTTTTAAATGACATTAGTTCTTTAACCTAGTAAAAGGAGTTTTAATGAATCTTCAATTAGATTGAAATGTGAATTGATAATTTAAATTATAAACTTTAGAAAGTGAGCGAGAATGGAGTATCACCAGTTTTGCTCCAAAGCGATAGTTAAATCTTTAACTAGATTTGAACGTGCAATGGTAATTAATTTTACCGATAACACCGTGGTATTAGATATGGAGTATTACCAGTTTTGCTTCATGGGATGCATAGGTTGGGATTGGGAAATAAAATAAATAATTACTTCGGTGTGGATCTCTAATCCCGACTAGTTTGGAAAACCATAATTTGGTTTGAAATGACATCCAAAGGAGGATTAAAGGATAAATTTTAAAGAATTTATCTTGGATAAAATTAATGGGAACCTTTCCCTAAGAATATGAAATTTGCGGTTAGTGGCTGCTGAATTGGAATGAGGCGTATGTTGTGTTTGTGTAACATTTGTTTTTAATATACGCTGGTTGTTCGGAAAGGCCGGGTTTATACCCATTCTGAATAACCGATTCGACGATATGTCGAAGATGAAGACGGTGGTCGAAGACCGGAAGTCTTCACATCGTTTGGGTGATTACTGATGATCTTGATTGGGCTGTACACCCAAGATGAGGGAATCAGTTGGTGGTCGTCCAGACGTACTTGGGGATGGATGGATATGCGAGGAAAGTGCCTCCGGTTTCGTTTAGACCCAGAACGAACTTGTAAATGGATTGTGTGTCTGACATTGGATTTTATTCTGTGTTGATTGATTTCTGTTAAATATATATATCTGTTTGGCGGCGGAGAATTTATTCTCTTGCTTAAACGCCCTTCTCTGAGACGTACGAGCTTAGAGGTTATATATCGATAGATATCAATCGCATGGCATGAATTGCCTGTGTGGCACACAGAGTTGCATGGATCAAGGCTTCTGTTGAAAAGCAAAGTCTTGTGGTTGATGATCAAAGCACGACCTTTGTGGCATAGCTTTGTGTATAACGTGAATTCGCGAGCCTCACACCTCGGTATGAGTTAAAAACGGGATACGGGCCGTTGGGAGAACACGACGTTTCTTTCTAGCTTTGGTGGTGTCAGTGACTTACCAGCCCTGACATTTATTTACTTTTCACCTTTGTGGTTGTTGGAATGAGGCGCCTCGATATTAGGTCTATAAGGACCGGGAAACGTGTGTTCAGGAATTGCCAATCCTCAAACGTAAGAGAGGACCGACCCAACCGATCCAAGTGGCTGCCCAGAGTGTGTAGTCCTGAGCATTTGCTAGAGTGTCTCGAAGCGGAGAGGAGCTTGCCCCTTGCCTCGACTCATGACGGAAATCCAATTTCCAATACGTGTATTGCGGTTTTAATTGTAGAACTAGTATAGCGACATGATATATGGTACCCATGCCGTCTATGATTGATATTTATGATTGAAATTGTTTTGACACTATACACTTATTATAGTATCAAATGATTTGTTTTAAACGTACCAAGCAAGTTTGGCTATTATAAGGGAAAACCCTATCCTCCGGCTTGCGTTGCATTGTGTGATGGGACCTGGGTCTTATAATAGCTTCATTTTTCGAAAAGCATTGCGTTGTTTATTCTATGCACTGGTATTCTTGGGAGGAAACCCGTTCCGTGTTATACGGCGTGGTCCCTTGAATTACTCTCTTTTAAAGTGAAGCTTTAAATAACTGTTTTAGTTCTCACACCAGTCACATGACTGACCTGGAGTTTGTTGTTTTAACCTAAACTCTGGGTTCCCTCATTTTCCGCACGGGCAGCTAGTAGTTTTGGTTTTGCAGATTTATATTCACAGGATCCTGATTTACAGCTGGAATGATGCCCGGAAAGCTCTGTATCCGTGTATCACCTTCAGTTGTGCTTTGTATTATTTTTCCGCTGCTATGTAATTTATTATAACCTCTGATATTTATCGAATGTAATTTATTCATTTATACTCTGTATATTCTTGTATCTGATGGAATTGTTGTAATAAGCAATGAAATGTTCTTCCGTCTGCGTTCTGATTTGTCCTGTTCTCAAACGATCAGGGGTTTCGAACGGTCTAAATCGGTTTAACGACTGTTTCAGATCGAGCGAAATTCCAGGCCGTCACATTATATGTAAATTTGTTAACAATTGAATGTTGTGGCCTACTCCCCAAGTTCATCATTTTTGGTATAAGGATTTTATACCATTTAAGTTCCACCAATTATTGGCATGTGCCAAACATGCCAAAATATATATATTTCACCAATTTATGTCAAGTTTCCTATAATTACCAATTTTTCCCAACGTTACCCCGTCTAAATATTAGGCTAACAATCTTAGCCTAATTTTTCGTCCGCATGATTTTTAACATATAATATTAGGCTAAAAACTTAGCCTAATTTAGCATACACAAAATTGGCATTCATTAACATAAACCTGACATAGGCGTAAACTTGGCATTTTCACCATAGTCAATATGAACATCATAGGTGTGAACTTGCAACGTAGACTAAATCAACATACATATATGTGAATTTGGAACATAGGCTAAATCAACTTACATATATGTGAACTTGCATTGAAATAGGGGTCTAACTAAATAGGCGTCACATGAATTAGCATATGATTTAGACAACATAAGCCTAAACATGTTTTGCTCTAGGCATAACATCGAACATCACTAGAATATGACAAGAATGTGACATGTTCATAAAGTATGTATAATTTTATCACATGTGTAAACTAGATCAAATCATGTTTACTACTATAACATGAAACCTGTATCAAAATGGATCTTGGCATGGATCCAATTATGAACTTGCAAATTTTGTATAAACATATGAGCATGTATATGAACTTAATCATTTAGGCATAGAAGTTCTATTATACAACATATAACTTGTCATAATCACCTTAACATATAGGTGTAGATATGAACCAAATGACTTGTATGTGAATTTGAATAGATCCAACATCAACTAGATTAATCCACAAACATTCTAATGGATCCAACATCAACTCAATTATACCACAAACATCCCAGTACTATTCACAAAACAATCATTGCAACACATAGATATGAATTAACATTGTCGTTATACAATAGCAAAATTCCATTTCCATTTTACATCGAATCAAATCTTAATTTTATTCCCATCGGAAAAATCACTATACTTACAACAAACGACGAACTTGAATTCTAGATTCTGAGTTATGAATTTGCAATGCTTTCCTTTGGGTAGATAAACGTTGTTTGATTCTTGTTTTTACTTTAGCTTTGCTCGTCTCTAACCTTTCTTCAAGTGGAGGCTACTCTTGGCTTCCTTCCAGCAGCATGACGACTCTAGCTCTATTTTATTTGTGTGAATTTAGGTTGAGACTAAGGTTGTTTATATAGAATTTCAAACTAATTAGAGCCGTCGATGAAGCTAGATTTAATCCAGGCCATCAATCTCAAGAGAAGCCAATCAGAAAGTGACAAGTCAGCCCTAGTGACACACCGGAACTCAGAAATTCGACCAGAACCCGACCAGGCCAGCCAGGGCCTGACCAGGTCGACTGTTCAGGTCGACCCCCAGGTAGACTACATAGTCGACCTGGGTACCCAGGTCGACTCCTAGGTCGACCCCCTGGTCGACCTGGGTCCTGGGCGGGTAAATTTCCGCCCAACCCAGTTCTGGCCCAGATTTGAATTTCGAACTTGTTTTTTGGCTGTTTGAATTTTAAATCGAATTCTGAAACTTCCAGAGGTCATAACTCCTTCATACGGAGTCCGATTTACGCAAACTCGGACTCTATCTCAAGAAAAATTCCGAGATGAACGCAATGGCGTAACCTGTTTCCCTTAATTCTATCATTTAGAATTAATTATACTTTAATTTGTTAATTTACTGTTAATAGAAAATTCGGGGTGTTACAATCACTGAATCCAATATCGAAATATTCCGAAGATAATTTCAATACAAATCCTTTCCAATTCATATATTGGAAATTATGATTATTTTCAAAACCATTTCAAATCCAATTTATTTATTTAAAAATATTGGATTATTATTCTAGTTCATAACTAGTTCATTTTGATAAAAAAATATTTTTATCTTAACAAACGTGGATATTTTCATCCAAATTCTTTTAAAATCATTTATTATGATTTTACACAAATTTATTAATATTTTTAATAATTTTATCAAGGCTCGTACTGTCAATTTCCATAAATGGTCATCGAACTGCACTTACAACGACCTTTTTCAAATTTTATTTGGACATAATTTCAAATCCAACCTTTAGATTTCCAATCTCTTGTATTCGTTGGAAATCTCTTTTCGATACGAACCCAATGGTTTCGGTTTTAGGAGAATCCGACGGTCGCATCTCCCGTACAGTCAATTCGAAGTCAATGGTCGAAATTCGCGAACTACCGCGGTGCGGCGCATTCTATTCTGGCCATTTAATATATATATTATATATATTATATACATCTCATTGATTTGCATTTAAAACGTATTTTATAAATTGTTTTAAATTTGTTTTGAAAACGATTTTAACTTCATATTCAATTTTAAATCAAAATTGAGTATTCCATATCATTAATATATAAATGATAATATTTTCAAAACATTAGATTTTGAAACCACTTCCTTTACGATATTCATTATAAAAATGAATAAAATCGATATAAATACCGTTCGCGTCAAAATAGCGCATATCTAATCAACACGGCTTAATATATTTCAATATTTTTGTGTCTATCCCAAATCGGACATCAAAATTATATTTTGATCCATTACTAAATATTATTTTAAAACATTAGTTATTTTAAAATATTCATTATTCGTCATTTTAAAATATTTGTTAATTTAAAATATTCGTTCTTTCCGAATTAGAATCAGACAAAGTCAATTACCATATAATGTTATTTATTTGGATTTCATACACACATGTACACAATGATAATCAAACACAGTCAACCATCATCCAGAGTGCATTACACAACTGCATAAGCGTTAAATATAAATAATTAACACTTACAATGGTCTATCAACCCATAGATTGACTTACAACTAAATATTGGGATTAGTGTATGTCCAATATCAACCCAATACCCGTGTGGAGTTTTCAAACAACAAACACTGATTATTAGTTGTGCAGTTGGGCGATGTGTAAAATATATCGTCCCAATCAATATGAGTCAAATGTGTGTACATAAACAAATCGTTTGATTTGTAAATGTATATTTATTTTATTCATATACACGTTAAAAATTATATTTTTAACTATAAAATATTTATTTAAATACATCAATATTTTATATAGTTCATTTATAAAATAAAAATGATATTTTTATTGTTCTAATGTTTTTAGAAAATTTCGGCAGTATAACGGCGCGATACTAGAACCAGAATAAGGTCTAGCCTTATACCTCGCCTAATAATGGCTCGCACCATACCCATACCAATTCTAATCAATTCATTTCACTTCCCAAACCAAATTCAAACAAATAATCCAATCAAAAAAACAACCAAACAAACATGATTTCAAACAAAGGTGTCGGGTGCTACTAAGCACTGTCTGCATCCTAGTATATATATTTAAATAGAAAATAAATTAAAGTGATAAGTTCTCACCTTTGGGATCCACTCCTCCATTCTATATTTCTGAACAGTTCAGATTTGGATTTTTTTCCACCAGTTCCATTGCAATCTGTTTCACATGATTTTTATATTAAAAATCACATTTTTTATTCTGTTACTATATAAATAAAAATCACATTTTTATTCTGTTACTATATAAATAAAAATAAAATTTTTATTCTAATGTTATATATATAAAAATCATATTTTTTACTTTGCTACATGAAAGTAAAAATCACATTTTCATCACATCGCTATATATATAAAAATCAAAATTTTGAATTGTTAATATATAAACAAAAATCACATTTTCATTTAAATGTCATATATATAAAAATCACCTTTTTATTTCGCTATATATATAAAAATCATATTTTATTAACACCACTACATGTATAAAAATCAAAATTTTATATTAATAAAAATCATAACTTTATATTGTTAAAAATCATATCTTTACAAAAATTAAAATCCTAGCTTTTCATAAATAAAAATCATAGCTTTTCGTAACTAAAAATCATAGCTTTATGTAACTAAAAATCATATTTTTCATTCGAAGATATTTCATATAAAAACCGCATTTTTATTCAAAGAAATTCCATATAAAAATCACATTTTTACTCACACAAATAAATAAAAGTAAAAATAAAAACTTACGGGCGAAGTTAGGGGTGAGGATAGCTGCGCCGAAGTCGAGGGTGGTCGGGAGAGGTGCGGCGGTCGGCACTGGGACTGTGGTGGCTGGCGCAGTGGGTTTCCATGGGGTTGGGGTCTTTGAATTGCTAAGCGAAGGAGGAGAGAGAGGGAAAGGGCGGTGGTGCGAAGGGAGCACGCCGGAGACCTGGCGGCCAGTTGGGGGGGGGGGGGGTGCGGCGACGATGCTCCGCCTAGAGGTGGGGTGCGATGAGATTGAAGAGCGAGGTTTTTTTTCAATTTCTGTCGATCGATTTAATGAGGGGTAGGGGAGAGAGAAAATAGGGATAAGGGGTTTTATATATTTTAATTTTATTATTTTAATTTTCCCCAAAAAGTCAACTTTTAGATTTGACCTCCAAATGAGACCCAACGACTGACGTCCGTAGCTAATTACCCCCATACCGAACACAACTGGATATGCCCCATAAGCCAATTCAACGATTTTGATCAGTTTTTATCAAAATTAAAATATAAATTAATTTAATGTTTGCAATTGATTTTAACGTACACATACGGACTCCAAAAATTCCAGAAAATTAAATCTAGCTATGTTTTGATATATGGTCCTAACAAAACTAATTTCGTCGAATTTGGAGACCATTTGAAAAACTGTCATTTTCCAGCGATTAAATTCAAACTAAAATTATCAAACATGTTTAAATCCACCACGCTCACATATTAATTCCAAAAATTATGAATTTTGGAATCTAACAATAATTTGATATTTCAGATCCAACAAAAGTGGTCTCGTCGAAAAAGGAGGCCGTTTGCAAAATCGCTATTTTTAAGGACTATATATTATATAAATTCCATAGCGACTATTTTGAAATTTCAATTGGGCATAACATTTTATTCCCGTTATGAAATCCGGATTTTTCACATTCGTTGGAAAGATATTTTCAATCAAATTCAAATATTTATGGTTTTACTAAAATCCGGTTTATTTTGAATCCTTTACATTCATTTGAAATTTGAAATTTGAAATTGAATTTTCAAACTACCGCGCCATTTCCAATTCCTTTTATAATTAAAATAAAAATTTATATTCTAATTTCGATTTAAATAAATTTATACATTCTATTTGTATTCAAAATAAATTTCCAGTCATTATTATTTAAAATAAATCATTTTAAATATTCAAAATTCATTAAATTTTCCAAAATAAAAATTTTAAATTGGTTCTGATTTTCCGGGTTGTTACATCGTACCTGATTACAGTAGATGTTATGGATCTCCAACTCATCACACTTGGCTAAGGAACATGAAAATTTTGATGAGCTAGAATTTGGAACAATGTGACTCTCTTGAAGTTGCTTCTTAGTCATCCATCATCTTTACTCAAGAAAAGGAGAGAATGACCCAGAGAAGCTCTTAGGTCCAAGACTATCAGTGGTTGAAACATTATGGATGAACGATCCTTTTGGAACCCAAATTTGTTTTGTCTTTGTATTCCAAAAATTATGATGATTCCTTGTCAAAATTTTAGGAACCCAAACTTGTGTAAATTTTCTGTTCTTGTTCCAATTTTGGAAATTTACAGAAATATCTCCAATTTCTCCACATTTCACACACTTAGAAAAACACTCCTACCTTTGGCATCATCATTCACATTATTCTGTGGCTTTCCAAAACCTAGTCCCTTTTTATTGTTAGCAAACAACTGATTTTCTAACAACATTTTTGAACGATGTTTCGCCAATTGAAAACTTATTCATATTAATATCAAAATCCTGGAATTTGGTTTTAAGTGTTGTGTTTTCAGTCACAAGTGAGGTGCATCTGTTTATATAATTCTTTCTTTAGATGTCATCATTCTCTTCCAAAGACATGTTTTCCTTTTCAAGTTCTTCTAGGTTAGACTTGAGTTTTGATAGCTCTAGATTCAAATAGTTACACATTTCATAATCCATGTTTTGAATATTCGAAACCTTTTCAAGTTCTGATACTAACCTATCATTGTTGTGAAATAGCTTCAATTTTTAGATTTTAACTTCTCCACTTCTAATTCTAGAGCATCAATAATTTTGAAAAGATTTTGACACATAAAAATTAAATCTTTGTTGCTATGTACCTCATTAGATTCTTCTCCGCTGTCTTTTGAATCTAATTGTTCCATAAAGCACCGATTAACTTCTTCCTTGCTGTTGTCAGATTCTTCTTCTCCTTCCTCATCATTCCATGTTATTACAAAAGCTTTCTTCTTCATTTTGTTTTGAAGTAGTAGGAAGTTTGGTTTGATATGCTCGACCTTTTGGCAATTGTAGCAGGTTGGTTCCTCGTCTGAATTGTCAGAGTTTCTTGATTTTTTAGCTTTTGGTTCATTCCTTCGTGGTTTGAATTTGCTCCATTTCATGAGTTGTCTAACAACCATAACAAGCTGCTCGATGGGATCTTCATCATTGCTGTCAACTATATTGGACAAGGCTATTGACTTCTTCTTTGACTCTGCGTTATTACAACTTTCTCGTGCTCTTCAACTCCATTTCATTAGTCATCAGATATCCAATCAGCTCTTTCATGCTCAGCTTGCTCAGATCCTTTGATTCTTGAATTGTTGTGACTTTAGCCTCAAAATTCTTTAGTAGAACTTGTAAGATTTTTCTTACAAATTCTACTTCAGTGTAGACTTTTCCAAGAGCTCTAGCATTGTACGCTAGCACTGAAAGGCGAACATATATGTCTTTTATACTCTCATCTTTTTGCATCGTGAAGTTTTCAAATTCATTGTTGAATAAGATAAGATGAGATTCTTTTACTTGGGATGTTCCTTCATGATTGACTTCCAGAGTATGCCAAATTTCCTTTGCAGTATTACAATGAGAGATTCTGTTATATTTAGTTTGTCAAGAGCGTAGATAAGAGCATTCATAGCTTTAACACTAAATGAAAACAATTTTTTATTAGAGTCATCCCATCTACCTTTGGGTTTAGGAAATTCAACATCATTAATTGTCATAGTGGGAGACTTATACCCTGATTCAATAATGTTCCATACTTCATAATCAACTGAGCACAAATAAATTCTCATCCTAGCCCTCCAATATGCGTAATCAGTTCCATTAAACATATAGCCTAACAATTGATTGATTAATTGGACATATCCATGAGTCTAGGGATAATTAAACACTGACTCTGATACCACTTGTTGGATCTAAATTTATCCTAAAGTGGGCGAATTGGGTTTATTGGAGTTTTACATAAATTAAAAATAACACAACATAGATTGCACTAGAGGAAATAAATGCAGAAAGTAAATGACACAGATTTTACCCATCTTCGGCAAACCCTGCCTACTGCTGCATCCCCAAGGTTTCTACTAGGTATTAAAACAATCTCTACGCTTACAAATTCCCTGTAAACTCGCGATACCTTCTTCCAACTGTTCTAACCCTACGCTCAAAACCATACACTGATCTTTATACCCAAGAACAAATTTTTCCCGAATTACAACCTCGTAACCCGTAAACCCTAGTTTGATGTAAACTAGAAAACCGTAAGATTAGTTATAGAAAAATAAAAGCAACTCAAAAATAAATACCAAAAAACCCTAATTTAAAAGACTTGAAATAAAAAAGAAGTGGCCCCTTTTATTTCTATTTTCTCTTGAGTACTTCGGCCGTACCTTTTTCCTTTCAATGTTGCTCAAAA
Source organism: Allium sativum (assembly GCA_030737875.1). Classification (NCBI taxonomy): domain Eukaryota; kingdom Viridiplantae; phylum Streptophyta; class Magnoliopsida; order Asparagales; family Amaryllidaceae; genus Allium; species Allium sativum. The sequence continues at coordinate 341,432,151 of CM060912.1, forward strand.
ATTATTGCCTAGGGTTTTCTGAAATGCTCCCAATCGTAGAGAATGAAATGACTTGACTTCAGGCGTTCTTCAAATTTGAGTGACGCTGATGAAGTTCACGATCTGGACCCCAATCGCTTGCTCGATTAAACATAGTAAGATTTTTGATCTTTTTGATCGAGTGCTTGAATTGTTTTTCTGTGAATTTTGGAATAATGTGCCACTGAGGATGTCAGTGTTTAAATAGGGTTTTTACCACCTAAAAATTCTCTGATTTCAATTGACTTGCCGAATAAGAATTTGTGAAATCATGGAAATCTTTGATTTGATTTGCTGGCCCTTAAAATCGACTTGATCATTTCTGAAAAGTTTTGAATGCATATTGATTTTTTCCAGAAAATTTTCTTTGAATTTGTTGACGAGAACTTGCGTGGATTTTGTAATGCATCTGGTCGAGTTTTTGTACCCCTGTGAATTTGATGAGTTAAATAGCAATTTCCAACTGCCAATTATAACACATTCCAATAATGCAAGGAATAATTTGTTTCCATTTTTTCTTTCGAGCCAAAGAATTAAAAAAAAAAAATTATTCCTTGCTGCATTTATATAAGCACGGATGGTATCCCCCTGTTTATATACACACAGTGTATATATATGTATGTATATGTATATATATATATATATATAAACATGCACACAGTTGTGTGTGTGTATATATATACCAATCATGTGAATATGTAAATAGATTTCTTTGGTCATCTTGGGCTCTCAGTTGCCTTGTATACTTACTCAGTCATGTATGGTTTGGTTTACTTTAGATCTTGTCACCTGATCCACTTGTACACACATGCTGCATTTATATCCTTGATCGTTATTGAAATCCATACACACACACACAAACACACACACACACACACATATATATATATATATACAAACATATATATACAAACATATATATATATATATATATATATGCATGAGTCTTGACATTCTGTAGCCAATTTTGCTTGTCCATGCACACTGTTCATTTGACCAAACTAAGATGCACTTGTCATATCTGCTTTTGTCACTCGAGGCTTGTAAACTTGTGCACTGCCCCCATTTTGCTTTGTTTTGCTGTGCGCATATTATTCTTGTTGTCTTGCCCATGAACATAAAACTATACAATGAACAGTTGTATACATATTTGGTCATATTTGTGAAAAATTGTTTCACCTCTTTATGTTGGACCCACACTGACTGCTTGCATTATGTATATTCTTTCTTGACTTTTGTTTTTCTTGTCCATTGACTTGTTCTCTTGTAACTTCTGCTACCACGTATATTTTTCCATGACCGTATGTGTCACTTGGTTCACTTGTATATTGATTATCTATATATATACACACAGAGAGAATGTGTACATATATGTATGTGTGTGTCTTTCTCTTGAATATTCATTGGAACCCACTAGCCATTTGCATTTGAGCTTGAACCATTTGTGTTTGCCTGTGCGTGCTGAACCACATCCTCTTGCTACCATGTTTGAGTTCAAAGATACGAACTAGTTGTCTTTGAACTGGCCCATGTTTCATGATGCTGCACATTTGTTATGTTTATCTTTGTTGGTTCTTATTTCTGTTCTTATGGCACATGAAATTGCTTTAAGGCTTGATTTCTTAAGCCATGGTGCAGTGTGTATGAACCATTTATCTTTGCATGCATACTTTGTTTCTTGCACTTCACTTGGAAGATTTACATTTGTTTGACGTGAACCTTGGTGATAGTGCCAAGTTCATTGCCGAGCTAGATTCACCTTGGCTTTGTGCTTTTGCATGTCATATGCAAGTTTCTATGTTATTCATATACATACATGTATATATAGACATATGCGTGTGTGTGTGTGTGTATATATATATACATTGTATATGAGTGTTGCGAGAAATGTTTTGTGCCATACTGAATTTGAATTTTTGACCAAATTGCCCTTGTATGCCTGAAACAAAATATGCGTATATACATATATGTAAGTGTATACAAGTATTTTGAACATGCAATTTAAATATGTGATCCCTAGAGGAAATTTCCACCCTGTGGTATTTACAGTTAATCACTCTGAATATCACAAGTAGTCTAAACACAAATGGATGAATATTAAAATCAGATCAAGTCATGAAATGTAATGAGAAAAACACCAAAATTCCAAGGAAAATAAATTTTAAAATAAAATTATACCTACTTGAATTTAAAATTATTTTGTTCCAGTTTACTGTGTGTGTTTCTGTTATAGGTAATCAAATGACTGGACTGACCGTGAAGCTGACTAAAGACAAGTGTGTCCAAGTGTAACTATGAGAGCAGAGTGAATGTGTATGAGTCTGTACACGAGAGTGAATGTATATGAATCTAAGTGATAAAGTGTTGTAGTGAGGAACTGATGCAACTATTAAAACTTAATGTGAAATTGAATTACAGTGAGATGTACAAATAGTGGAGTAATAAATCTGTACTATTCAAATGTAGAAATAAAATATTATATTTAAATAAAATACTGTTTGAATATTCAAATTCTTATGTAGTAGTATTTTATTTGAATATAAATATTTAATTCTGTCTATGATGTAGTATAATAGTACAATTACAAACACATTTATAATATATATATTTATTATCATCAAGCAAAAATCATAGAATTGTTATATACAACACAGTCCGGTGAGACCTTACGCTCCTTCTTAGAAAGATTCAACACAGCTGAGGCATCAGTTGATCGACCTGAACCATTTTTGGTGCTTATAGCAGCCATGGAGGGAGTTTTGGATCGAACAGACTTCAAAATATTCCTTCAGAGGGACCGTCTCGGAGATATTGGATATTTATACTCTGAGATTGATAAATTCTTCCAACAGGAAGATGTTAACATTGAGACGGAAAATCTCAACGTACTTGTTATAAAGGGTGGAGGACCGTCCACAGTTTTCCAAAACAAGGGTAAGGGGAAAGTCTTGGAAAAGAGTGATAGGAATGTTCGGTTTCGGGGATAACCCAAGTATGATAGCTACACCAAGATCGATTCCTCACTTTTAGACATATACCTCGATGTACGAGGAACTCTTCCCTTTCCTAAGCCTCCCAGGAGGGAGTTGACCCAAAGAGAACGTGAATCTGGAAATCACTACGTGTTTCATGACATGGCAGGTCATGGCACTAATGATTGCAGATACTTGCATGATCTCATCAAAGAAAGGGACCGATGTGGAGTGCTACCCGAGTATGTTACGAAATCTGCAACATCTGCATCGCCACGACTACCTTCCCAAACTCCTTAGAACGGTTCCCGCGCTCCACCAATAGGGAAGGATACTAAGCTTAGCAACTGTCATCAACTGATATGTATTAGATCATTGTTGATAGACCTCATTTCTTGGGATATAAGAAATGTGTTTGTGCTGTTTTAAAATAGAGTGGCTATTTTGACGTACACACGTACGGGGTTAGGATTTAATCCCAAGGCGTGCTCTGGATTCAACAATAGACCCATTAGGATTTGTTTTGAATTTGTATTAATTAGCAGTAATAAGGTTTATTTCTTGAACATGGATTATGTTTGATGATCGTAAGTAGTTTTCCAGGACATGGCAGAGTCCTCAATATAAAACTGATCATGGCTTATACTTGTCCCTAAGGTATGGCTAGTACCCAGGCATAAAATTCACTCATTAGGATGTGAAAAACCTAACTTTCCTTCAAACCGAATATGGTTGATCCACTACTTAAGTTGTGGTTGATACTGATACTAAAACTCTACTTTTCAGAATGTGACAAGCTTATCTCTCTTTCAATAAGAGTATGGATAATACTCGAACCAAACCTTGTCTGGGTTTGTCAAGTAAACACTACTAAATCTCGAGTATGGTTTATACTCAATCCCTTTGAAAAAATCATACGCCGAACATGGTTGATGTTCAACTCTCGGCTCCCTAGTACGGCTTGTACTTGAAAAATCTAATTCAATTACTATTCAGGTATGGTTTATACTCGACCTTTAGGTATGGCTTATACCTAGCAAATCAAACCACCCTGCTACGATTTGGTAAAATAACTCAATCCCTAATTTAGTATGGTTTGTACTCCAACAGATCTATAAGCATGGTTTATGCTCCGAATAGTCAAATAGTATCGTCAGGATTTGGCATACTTTCTTCCCATTTTCTGCATGTACAGATCATACTCGCAGCCGATTGAACTAACCTAATAATTGGTTCTTTCATCTCTCCTTCGGTTATAATAAGATCATTATTGATCATCGGTTTTCTGGGCATTCTATAATATCATTCAGCGTAACCATGGCTTTCTGGATTTCTATGTGTTGGATCCTTATGCGTCATCATCAAAAAGATACGGATCATACCTTCCTTTACCAAGGAAGATATGCTCTGTGGGTTAAAGTGTTGACCAGCTTTTTGGCAAAAGTCGTCACAACCAGAATCTGTGCATAAGACAAGCTATTTCTTTCGACCGATCCCTACCTCGGTCGAACAGAACTTGGTCCGACCATGATCAGTTATTCCCAAGTAAAAGTACTCTTCTTCAGCAAATGGATCGAAGTTTGAAGACATGTTGATCGATATGGTTGATCGAACCCTATCTATAATGGTCAACCTCTTAGGCAACACTACAAAGCTCGATTCTAAAGATTTCTTATTTGGTCTAGTAGGGCCCATTCAACTTCCCTTACTCCAAATTCCAAGGTCCACGTATGCCTTGATAATCGAGAAGAACACCTACTCTACTATTCATGTACCAAGTTCGGAGCTCCACATACGCCGCAGTTACCGAGGAGAACTATTCCTCAGCATAAAAATAGGTCCTGTCATCTACAATTGCTTTACTAGATCAAGTAACACGTGGCTGACCCCGGATCGGATGATGGCTACATAGCATCCGAATCGGCTCGACTTCTCGCATATAAATTCATCATTTCCTTGAATAGAAAGCATGTGTAAAAATTCCACTAAAAAATTCATGGTTGACAGTCCAAAAATAGCTTACCATACACTTCGACTTTTCAACTTCATAACACAAGGATTTTGTGTATAATTCACTTGTTTCTCTGAATTCTTTTTATAAAAAAGCAAGTGTAACCTTTAATTAACAGTGTAAACAAAGATTACAAAGTGGACATATGCATAGTTGAAGCCGAACCACTATAAAAATATTGTGTGTCTCCCTGTGTTTACTCTTTTTCTTACATTCTGTGATTATAAATGTGTGTTGATGACACACTTTGGGGGCTGATTGTCTTTATACCAACTTTTGACGTCAACAACATCAATATTTGTTTTGGATCGCATTATGGATGTTTATGCAATGTTTTACCATTAATTACTACAAAATGATGTATAGTTAATTACGGTTATTTAAGGATGAATGTTGTGCTATGAATTTTGATTGAATTGCTATGCGTTCATTACTATGGTGTACAATTATTGATCAATAAATAATAATTATGTAAGTATGTTAACATTGTTACCTTCTTATTTTATAAGTTGGAATCGCGATTGGATGTTGTTGGTTTTTGAAGACTGCCACTGCTATAAATCTGCGATTTTCTGACGAGCATTTGCCGACTTTATGGCATCGCTAAAAAATTTAGCCATGCCATACTGACACCAAATGCAGGTCAGAAAAATGAGCATGACGAAATTTCATGGCGTTGCTAAGGTGTCACAAAACTGTCGTAGATATGGTGTCACTAAACATCAACGACGCCATAGCGATGTTGGTCATATGATGCCTTAGCAATGCCAAACAATTTAGTGATGTCAATTTTTCTTATCACATTTGGTGTCGCAATGATGCCGTTAATGACGTTTGCGACACCTTCCTGATGCGTGTTTATATCAAAAAGTAGTGTCGTAATGGCTTCCCTAAATTTTGGTAACACCATTGCAGCACTAGTGTTTTGAAGTAGAAAATTAGTCGATCACCTGACTACAATAGCAAATAGATAGAATTATCTTATAAAATCAAACTATTTGTTTCAAACATGCCACAGTACGTATATTATATATATAATCATGAAAGAATACTCGTTAATGGCGATAGCATAATTCTTTTCTCCTGATTTCGCTGTGCGTGAGTCTTCTAATAGACTCTAATCTCTTCTACTTTCTGTTCGATTTCTATCTGTAACCTTCAACGTGTTATCAAATTGATAACACTTTTATTTTCCTTCATTTTAATTCCTATTTTTGAATCAGATCTATTTTTCCATTTCTCACGAACGACTAAAATCCCAGATCTTCCCTATACGGTGATGCATGCTTAGAACACAGATCCACAACTGATTCTAATTTGTTTGAAAGCTAGAGAACAAGACACTGGGGAATTGGGATCTGGCATTGCTGGCGCAAGTGGAAACACTTCCGATTCTTCATAACCGTTTCTTCAGTTTGTCACCATTTTTGATTCTGTTATGTGTATAGATCTGAATATTAGCGCAAGTTTAATTTTGGGTTGATCATTTGGGGTTTATTTTTGTCTTTGGTCCGAAGTTATGATACAAGTATTCATGCTGAAATATAGTTCATACTTTGAATGACTATCTGTAAATCGAAGTTAATCTTCTTATTTTTGGGATCAGTTTAATGATTGTTGGATAAACTACGATTCAGTCAAAATTGTTTTGCTTATAATCACCCAGAAGTAGCAGTGTTGTTTAGGGTTAATGCGATTTTCTGTGAATGATTTCAGATCTGATTTCGAAATCACGTGAACCCTTTTATGATTTTGAAAAATGAATTATGGAATTTGTTCTGAGAGGATCGAACATTTCACTAGAAATACTTCTTTATTGGGCTATTGACAGTGGGTAGAAGCAATAGGGGAAGTGTATAGAATGGTGTATTTCATCCAGGATTTCTTCCTAAAAGTTTGGGTATTGATGGGTTTCTGCTTTGTTTTTTTTGAAGGGGAACATGTAAATGGGTGTGGCTTGGCAACATAGTATATTACTGCTTGATGTTGAAGTTATAATTCAATCGATTCGTAAACATGTTTGGAGCAGATTATTGGAAAAACGATTGGCCAAAATATGTGGTAATTGCTCACCGTTTTGCATGGTGCACGATCTGGTTATTACTGGGCGGATCCAATCATCAAAGTCGAGTTGTTCCTTTTAAGATTAGTTTATTGAATTTTGGTTAGTTGCAACCATCTACTCATACTCTATTAATTTTGTTATGTGCTTTGAAAGCTCTACTCAAAGAATTTGTTAATCAAATGAGTATATGGTCTGGATATTGAAGGTTTGCAATTATGGCATGATATTAAGATCATTCAGATTTCTACATATTCAGCATGCTTCAGCTTTCAAAACTACTGGATTCTTGAATTCAATACAAAGAAATGGAGACCAAATTTTCTTTTGAGATGAATTGTAGCAAGAGTTGGAGCAAGTGGCTCGAGAGGTGCAACGACTTGCACTAAGTGGGTTTGGCCTTATCATGTGTTTGTTTAGGTTTTTAGCATTTTATTTACATGTATTTTCTGTTTTTCTTTTTTGCTTTAGTTGTATAATGGTTAGTATGCTAACCTTTTTTGTACTGCTTTTATTAGATAATAAAGCGAACCAATTTTCATATATATACATACATATACATATATACATTTATATATATATGTATGTATATAAAATTATAGACAATCACATATATGCAAAACCTGTATATTTAACCAATAAAGTATGATAAACAAATACATTTTAAGTCATGGAAGAGCTACAAGTACATATTAATATGTCTAAATAACACTTAATAATATAAATACATATATTATACTCAAATCATATGGCTCCAATGCTTTAGGTTATTAGCAAATGAATTTACCATTATCATGTTGAAATTTGATTTTGGTATTTCTTCATTATCATGTTTGTACCTTTGACCAAATAAGCTACCACTTGATGTTAGTCTCGATCTTTTTGTGCATTTCACTTGCTACTTCTTTCATTTGCCACTTATCTCACACATGAAAGGTATGATAATCACATTCCTTAAACCAGAAAGCCTTAACGAATACCTTGATAAGTAGGTATGATTATCAAATTATTAAATACTACCTACTTCTACCTACTAGTAAAAAAGGAATTAGAGAACAAAATCACATATCATACCCCAGATGACATAGGAATAGAAGAATAAATTTTGCATCTGAGTTCATCTCAACTAAACATGTTATGGCTGTCACAAAAGCACCAAGAACAACTATAAATGAAAGGAACAAGGAAATTTATTCAGATCGGTATTTTTTAATAAGAAAATTTGTAAAAGAGAGATTAAAGCGAAGAAGTATCAATGTCAAATGAAAAGAACAATTATTATTATTTACTCTGGTAAAACAAAAACATTTTTGGAAGAAGACTAGAGACAACATAAGAGAACACGGAGCTTTGTTTTGAATTCAACGAAGTCCTTTTTGCAATACTGTAGTAGGACAAACCTCCCAACGGTTGATTTGATGATATTAACGCAAGCACTGTGTAAGCAACAAAAGAACTGGTAATAATGCATTAACAAAGAAATAGCAGTCAAAATACTGTAATGGAAGTAGAATAATTTGCAACAAATTACCAAATTCCTATTCTAAAAATTCAAAAGCAAAAGAACTGTGCTAAATATGATAACATACATATCGATAAAGTACATGAGTTGAAATTACCAGACAACTATATCCAGTAATGAAACAAATAATCAATCAGATGAAATATTCAAAGACATGAAAAATAATCAAGTTGAATATTGTTCATCCAACACGTACCCTTACTTTTAGGGGACGTAGTTATGGCTCCTTGGTAGAGTACGCTACTCCCAGCTCATTACAATGGAAGAGCGGATAGAAATAACATGTTTGCTTGCACTTGTATCTCTTTGCTAGAACCATTATCATATATATTGTTTATTGTAGTTTTATTAACTAAGTAATGGCTGCAACACATTATTTTTATAGTGAAACAATATTATAAATATATTGTATGAGAACCAAGAAGAAGATGAATACAAAAAATAGCAAAAGATAAAATACTGATGCAATAAAAATAGAAAGATAACAGGTTTGATATTAGATTAATATTTGTGTAATTTTACTTCACTTGTACCTACTGAACGCTCTTTCTGATTAGTATATGCAATATTTTACAATGTCCTAGAATGAAATGGTGCTCGATATATTTCCATAAATTATTTATATCGCTTGAAAGATATGATCACTTATATCTAACAATTTATTTAACATTTTTTACCGAGAGTTTTAATAATACATATTAAACAAGAATGTCTCAGATGTTAAAAAACTGTTATTACAACATCATAGCTACTATAAACACTCAAGATGAACTCCTTTTTCTCTGTGGTGTTCCTACAACTATTAAAGAATTAAGTAACTAGAAGATGTCATGATTCATTCATTACACATTGAAGAACCATAAAAACACGTCATACCTTTTCTTCCCTATGTTATAACAAAAATTTAGAGCTCAATCCAACTTGACAGAAGAAAAGAGATGGTGAACAAACCAGAAAGAAGAAAGGAACCCAACCGTGCCTGTAGAAAGCATTATAACCAAAACCATGAAAAGGGAATACCCAAGTTACAAAGTGGTAGACATGGGCCCACTTAAACTCTTCAGATCGAACACTAAATAGTTCACCAAATAGAAGAAAATGTAAATTGCAACCGAACCCGAAGCGATGAAGGCCTTCCACCACCATTTCTGTAATGGCCCGGATTTCGCCCGACCCGATTGATCGCAAAATTGACCAAGACCGTTCAAAACCCGAATATGTTATCTTTGGGAATACAACAACATCAGAACAATAACATCAGACTTCTATAAACATTACAATAATGTTACATCAGAGTACGGAACATATCAGAGTACATCGAATAAAATTACAGCGGAATATAAATTACAGAAAAATCAAATACAATAAACAGCAGAAGACTTCTATGCTCTGGACACAGCTTTAGGCTTCAATCCAGAATCTTTCTCAAGAGAAAAATATCTGCAAAAAGCTACTCGACTGCCCATGTGGAAAAGAGGGCACCCGAGTTTGCAAAGTGAAACAAACTACAGGTCAGTCATGGGACTGGTGTGAGAAATCTAACTTAACTAATCTAATAATAGGGCTAATCACAGGACCACGCCGCTAATGCGGAACGGGTTTATTCCATTTGATTGCCAGTGCATAATTAAAAGTAAATCGTTAAACAACGCAATGCTTTTTGGAAACATGAAACCACTATAAGACTCAAGTCCCATCACACAATGCAACGCAAACCAGAAGATAGAGTTTTAACTTATAATGGTAAAAAATGCTTGATACGATAAAAACGGATTTGATATTATTATTAGTGTATATATGTTTCAAAAAAAAAAACATTTCAATCATAATGTATCAATCATAGACGGCTTAGTATCCCATCCTACTATGTCGCCATACTAGTTCTACAATCAAAACCGCATGAGGTCGTATTGGAAATTGGGTTTCTGTCATGAGTCAAGACTAGGGAAGAGCTCCTTACCGATTCGAGACACACTAGCTAATGTCTCAGGATCCCCCGCAGTGAACCCTTGGAAAGCTGCAGGGCCGATCCACACATACGATTTTGCGGATTGGTTATTCATGAACACACGTTTCCCAGTCCTACAGGACCTAACATCTGATGCGCCTCATTCCATCATCCACATAAGTAAAATGGCGGGCCGTGTAAAACCCAAACACCACTTCTAGCTAGAAATAAACGTGCTGCTCTCCCTGCATTCCCTTCTCCCGTTTTAGACTCAACCAGGTTGTAAGGCTCGTGAAGCTACGTAATGCACAAAGCTATGCTTATTCAAGCTGTGCTTTGATCATCACCACAAGGTTCTGCTTTTCAACAGGAAACCTTGATCATTGCATCTTAGTATGCCACACTGTCAATCCATATCATACTATTAATCCTTTGCCAAAATATACAAAAGGGTGTTAAGCAAGAGAATAAATTCTCCTCCACTAAACATTCGTACATTCGGCAGAAAATCAATAAATACAATATAAAGGAGTACAATGTCGGACACACATTCCATTTATAAGCCCGTTCTGGGTCTGAACGAAACTATATCCGGTAGATCTCCAAGTACGTTTGATATATATATATATATATATATATATATAAACAAATTTAGTTTGACATAAAATGATATTTTTATGACAATTTTAGTGCAATCATAAAGACGATAATTTCATATTTGATAACAAATCTCCATAATTTCATTACATACAATTTTATCAAACAAGGCACACCAAACAGCATCCATCAATCTAGATCGAATCACGTAAAATAGAATTTAGCCGCATATAATTTCACACACAAATTCTAGAATAGATCACAAATCATGATTCAGAAATTATAATTATATATGAAAATAAAATAAAATAAATAGGTTTTCTCACATTGCTTTTTATCGGAATTTTCAACATGCTCCTTTTCAAATCTGGTCTGCCCCATGCTGTAGATCTCGGAAATACGGTTCTAACGGATTCAGTTTCGTCAATTTCTGATTTGATATGACAAAGATACATGGTTTTAACCATTTGTACATTACTTTAATTAATTTAAAATAATTAATACCCTAATTATTTTCATTACCCTTAACCCAAAATTAGACCGTCATCTTCCTCTTTCTATCATTGTCTGGTTTGGCAAAATTGAACCCATCACCATTCTCTGACACCGCCGATTCGCCTCTAACTCCAGCGCCTTAGAGCGCTAGATTCTCTTAATTCGATCATGACTGTTGATGTTGGAGATCATGTCATGCTCTTCGATTTTCTTTTTATTTATTTATTTATTTTTGTGGTCTGAAGATTGTAAATATAAAGAGAAGAGAGAACAAAAGGAACAAAAGGGAAAATAAAGGGAATAATTTTATATATAAAAATGAATTTGAATGATAAATAGAAGAGGAGAGAGAGTAGAGAATAAATGCACAAATTATCTTCCCCGTACGCCTCTTTGTATTTACAAACACATTGAATGCTTTCTTTATTTTATCTAATTGTTTAAGTTGTGCAATTTTTTTAAAATTTCAAAACACATATTATTAAGTAACATGTGTCAAAAGGTTTTACATAAATAATGGACACAAAGTAATGTTTTTAACTTTAATATTCTTATACTTACTCTAAAAAAAATTCATTAACATGCAATAAATAAAAAATTAAACGATGAAAATTGATAAAGATGACACATGTTTATATAGAAATGGAACAGAGAGGACCACATGAATATATGGACTTAAATGAAGGAAATGAAGGAAACAAAAGAAATAAATAGGATAAATGAAATAACGAAAATGGAAGCATAAACTTAAATTTGTATTATTAATAATGGGAATAAAGAGGCAATTTGAAATATGACAAATGGGGAAGCTACTAATAAATATAAAAGGTAAAACAGTCAAATCTCACGATATATATGTCACAGCATTAAATTCAGTAGCCTCAATATATTCAAATTATTCTCATTAGCTGTATTAACACACAATAAATTAAAAGAAACATAATGTGACTGCTATTACATAGCATAAAGATAAATATGGATTCTAAATTCACACGCTAAAAATCATGTGTTTCCTTAGTTCATGGCCCCAAACTCAAATCAATTAATTTATTAGAACATTCCTTTTTAACTTAAGACAAATGTATGTTTTCTATTAACAACGCATTGATTTTAATTAACACATAATTATTCTTAGATAGAAATATTTCAATCAAGTTAATACAATTAATGAAAATATTACAATTAATGTCAATACTAAATTTAAAATAGACATAAATTAGGCAATTTTTTTTATCATACAAACATTTAATAGGTTCAATGTCAAATCAAATATATATATATATATATATATATATATATATAACGTGTATATATAAACTATCAAGTCTAGTGTCACACTTAGTTATGAAAGATAAAACATGGACTACCAATCTAACATTTAACTAATTGAGCATAAAGTTCAAATAAATCTTTAAGATGACTTTTAATCCATTATCATGAACATAGAATTTTGGATCTAAAAGTTAGACTCCAAATTAAATTTATAAAACCAATGATATAAAATAAATCATTGTAATACAACTTATATAGATTTAGTTTTAATTTAACAAAATGAAGAAAACAATATGTTATTTGAACAAGAAATTCTAGCGCATTTTCTAACAAAACATCCTAAAAATAAAATTTTAAATCTGCCCCAAAATTCCGGGTTGTTACAATCTCCCCCACTTAAAATCTTTTCGTCCTCGAAAAGGAACGAAGCTAAAAGTTGTTTATTTAATTAACTCAATTCTAATTTTTCTTTTATTAGTTTCAATAATTTTATCAGTTGATTAACTTTAACTTTTATATATATATATATATAACTTTTTTATATTCAAAAATTAAATTTTCCAAGATCGGATTATATATAATCAAAAATACGTTAGTAATACACTTGTTACTCTCAACTCATTCTAGGGCATTACTAACCCCATCTCTAATGAGTTTTCTCATTCTAAGATACTGCTGATCCTATCTCTAATGAGTATTCCTATTGGATATTACTAGTCCAATCTCTGACGAGTCTTTTGTTCTATTCTAATGAGTGTACTCCAAAGATTTGAGCTAACCAGAGCTCTGATACCAACTGTAACGGCCCGTATTTCGCCCGACCCGATCGATCACAAAATCGACCAAGACCGTTCAAAACCTGAATACGTTAACTCTGGGAATACAAAAACATCAGAAAAATAACAGCAGACTTTTATAAACATTACAATAATGTCACATCAGAGTACAGAACATATCAGAGTACATCGAATAAAATTACAGCGGAATATAAATTACAGAAAAATCAAATACAATAAACAGCGGAAGACTTCTATCCTCTGGACATAGCTTTAGGCTTCAATCTAGAATATTGCTCAAGAGATAAATATCTGCAAACAGCTACATGACTGCCCGTGTGGAAAAGAGGGCACCCGAGTTTGCAAAGTGAAACAAACTACAGGTCAGTCATGGGACTGGTGTGAGAAATCTAACTTAACTAATCTAATAATAAGGCTAATCACAGGACCACGCCGCTAATGCGGAACGGGTTTATTCCATTGGATTGCCGGTGCATAATTAAAAGTAAATCGTTAAACAACGCAATGCTTTTTGGAAAAATGAAACCATTATAAGACTCAAGTCCCATCACACAATGCAACGCAAACCAGAGGATAGAGTTTTACCTTATAATGGTCAAAAATGTTTGATACGATAAAAACGGATTTGATATTATTATTAGTGTATATATGTTTCAAAAAAATAATTCAATCATAATGTATCAATCATAGATGGCATAGTACCCCATCCTACTTTGTCGCCATACTAGTTCTGCAATCAAAACCGCATGAGGTCGTATTGGAAATTGGGTTTCCATCACGAGTCAAGGCTAGGGAGGAGCTCCTTACCGATTCGAGACACTCTAGCTAATGTCTTATGATCCCCCGTAGTGAACCCTTGGAAAGCTGTAGGGCCGGTCTGCACATACGATTTTGTGGATTAGTTATTCCTGAACACACGTTTCCTAGTCCTATAGGACCTAACATCCGAGGCGCCTCATTCCATCATCCACATAAGTAAAATGTCGGGCCGTGTAAAACCCAAACACCAATTCTAGCTAGAAAGAAACGTGCTGCTCTCCCTGCGTTCCCTTCTCCCGCTTTAGACTCAACCGGGTTGTGAGGCTCGTGAAGCTACGTAAAACACAAAGCTATGCTTATTCAAGCTGTGCTTTGATCATCACCACAAGGTTCTGCTTTTCAACAAGAAACCTTGACCATTGCATCTTGGTATGCCACACTGTCAATCCATATCATACTATTAATCCTTTTCCAAAATATACAAAAGGGTGTTAAGCAAGAGAATAAATTCTCCGCCAACAAACATTCTTACATTCGGCAGAAAATCAATAAATACAATATAAAGGAGTACAATGTCGGACACACATTCCATTTATAAGCCCGTTCTGGGTCTGAACGAAACTATATCCGGTAGATCTCCAAGTACGTTTGATATATATATATATATATATATATATATATATATATATATATATATATTAACAAATTTAGTTTGACATAAAATGATTTTTTTATGACAATTTTAGTGCAATCATAAAGACGATAATTTCATATTTGATAACAAATCTCCACAATTTCATTACATACAATTTTATCAAACAAGGCACACCAAACAGCATCCATCAATCTAGATCGAATCACGTAAAATAGAATTTAGCCGCATATAATTTCACACACAAATTCTAGAATAGATCACAGATCATGATTCGGTAATTATAATTATATATGAAAATAAAATAAAAGAAATAGGATTTCTCACATCGCTTTTTATCTGAATTTTCAACATGCTCCTTTTCAAATCTGGTCTGCCCCATGCTGTAGATCTCGGAAATACGGTTCTAACGGATTCAGTTTCGTCAATTTCTGATTTGATATGACAAAGATACATGGTTTTAACCATTTGTACATTACTTTAATTAATTTAAAATAATTAATACCCTAATTATTTTCATTATCCTTAACCCAAAATTAGACCGTCATCTTCCTCTTTCTATCGTTGTCTGGTTTGGCAAAATTGAACCCATCACCATTCTCTGACACCGCCGATTCGCCTCAGACTCCAGCGCCTTAGAGCGCTAGATTCTGTTAATTCGATCATGACTGTTGATGTTGGAGATCATGTCATGCTCTTCGATTTTCTTTTTATTTATTTATTTATTTTTGAGGTTTGAAGATTGTAAATATAAAGAGAAGAGAGAACAAAAGGAACAAAAGGGGGAATAAAGGGAATATTTTTATATATAAAAATGAATTTGAATGATAAATAGAAGAGGAGAGATAGTAGAGAATAAATGCACAAATTATCTTCCCCATACGCCTCTTTGTATTTACAAACACATTAAATGCTTGCTTTATTTTATCTAATTGTTTAAGTTGTGCAATTTTTTTAAAATTTCAAAACACATATTATTAAGTAACATGTGTCAAAATGTTTTACATAAATAATGGACACAAAGTAATATTCTTAACTTTAATATTCTTATACTTACTCTAAAAAAATTCATTAACATGTAATAAATAAAAATTAAACAATGGAAATTGATAAAGACGACACATGTTTATATAGAAATGGAACAGAGAGGACCACATGAATATATGGACTTAAATGAAGGAAACAAAAGAAATAAATAGGATAAATGAAATAACGAAAATGGAAGCATAAACTTAAATTTGTATTATTAATAATAGGAATAAAAAGGAAATTTGAAATATGACAAAAGGGGAAGCTACTAATAAATATAAAAGGTAAAACAGTCAAATCTCACGATATATATGTCACAGTATTAAATTCATTAGCCTCAATATATTCAAATTATTCTCATTAGTTTTATTAACACACAATAAATTAAAAGAAACATAATGTGACCGCTATTACATAGCATAAAGATAAATATGGATTCTAAATTCACACGCTAAAAATCATGTGTTTCCTTAGTTCATGGTCCCGAACTCAAATCAATTAATTTATTAGAACATTCCTTTTTAACTTAAGACAAATGTATGTTTTCTATTAACAACGCATTGATTTTAATTAACACATAATTATTCTTAGATAGAAATATTTCAATCATGTTTATACAATTAATGTCAATACTAAATTTAAAATAGACATAAATTAGGCAAAAAAAATTTTTTTATTGTACAAACATTTAATAGGTTTAATGTCAAATCAAGTATATATATATATATAACGTGTATATATAAACTATCAAGTCTAGTGTCACACTTAGTATGAAAGATAAAATATGGACTACAAATCTAACATTTAACTAATTGAGCATAAATTTCAAATAAATCTTTATGATGAATTTTAATCCATTAACATGAACATAGAATTTTGGATCTAAAAGTTAGACTCCGAATTAAATGTATAAAACCAATGATATAAAATAAATCATTGTAATACAACTTATATAGCTTTAGTTTTAATTTAACAAAATGAAGAAAACAATATGTTACTTGAACAAGAAATTCTGGCGCATTTTCTAACAAATCCTCCTAAAAATAAAATTTTAAATTGGCCCCAAAATTCCGGGTTGTTACAATTTCCAATCCAAAACGCATATATGCATGTACTTAAGTATAAAAGAAATCTCAGCACATACAACAACAAGAAGGATTAAGATGATGAAGAGGAAGTCGAATACGTAGTACAATCTAACCATCCATAAGCTCGGCATTATGAAGAAGAGTTCGATGAAAAGAGTGCCGATGGGTAGGGTGCCTGCTCCAAGGACTAGCTATCAAGATGGGTATTTTGTGGAGGGATCTAGCAAGGGATTTGGTTTGTTCGAACATGGTACTCAATGTGGGGTGCCCTGACATAAAAGTACCCTTCGACTAGGGTAAGTGGTACTGAGATGCAGAACCAGAGCAGGAGTAGGATAACGAATATGGAGAAAGGGATGGCGCCTGTGCTTTGGCTACCCCACAATAGGAAATTTAGGATGGTTAGGATTGTGAAGGCAATGCCAGGGAAGAAACATGCTATGTGCCATGATACTGACTTCCATCATGTAAGTTTGCGCAGTTGATAGTTTTCCACATCCTGACTATTGCGTAACTCGCAGCGATTCCGAGAATCAAGTAGAAGAATATCATGCCTGTAATCAAAGTTTCCTTAGAACCAAGAGGCATAAATCCAAGTGGAGCAAACAAGATTGTAACAACTGCCATTCCAAGGATCTCAACTCCATCCCCAACCATAACACACAACAACCTAGGATTACTTGGTGCCCTAAACACATCCCTAACCACCAATTTCCAACCTAAAAGCTCCTCATTCATCTGCAAGTGGGCCTCCTTATCCAACTCCTTATACCTTGTCAAATCCCTCCTCATTGTCCTAAAAAATATAACCAACACAATCCCAGCCAAAAAAGTAACCACCGTAACCGTAAGTGAATTCAATATTGAAAACCAGTGCACTTTTGCACCTTCCATCTTCAAATACGCATCCCATCTTGAAACACACCACCTCCATTAAGGTCACTCACAAAGGGAATGCCTTAACTTTGGTGGAGTATTATAGGTAAAAGACACAGAAAATTTACAAGATGTGTGTGTGTGTGTATATATATATATATATATATATATATATATATAATCAGTGGAAAATAAAACTAACTTTATTTCGAACGTGGTTTATAACAAAACATTATAGCAAACTGTTCAAGCCAACTTTCAAATCATTACATAATTTTTGTCTTGATTATTATATAAAGAAGCATGAAGCATAAATAAGAATGCATAAGTCCCCAAGTCTAGTGCGTCCAAAGCCATAGCCAAAGATAATAGGTTCCAAGCCGTACATCGCTGAGTCTTCAAGCTTGGAAAGATGAACGGTCCAAATTAAGCTGAGCTATTCCCTCCCTGGCTACCTGGGGGGGGGGGGGGGGACGGAAGAAAAGAAGACGAAAGAAAAATGGGTCAGACATAAGTCTGAGTAAGTCTAGTGACTTTTCAGTGTGCTAATGAGGAAAAGGTCATGATAGGAATAAACTGAAAAAGGACAGTACCAGAACAGCAAACTAACATAAAACTATATAAGGCAGGATAACCTAATATAAATCGTACCCATGTTTAATTCTCTGCACCTACTTATATTTGTCCAACTAGCACCACGTTTTTATGGTGAAATGGTCCCCTTATATCGATCGGCTCCTACTAGCATGCATTTATCACGTGTGTCCTTCGGCCCCCGCTTGACTGTAGATACCTGTGCTGGTCCCACCACGGGGTGTATCAAATCCTACGGTCGCAACCCGACATGATTCAAGATGCACAGTGTATGACTACTGATGCCCAGTGCTTGCTTTTTCCACTCCAGAGTACTTGCACGCCTGTACTCCGCCGGAGCCTACACTGATGCACCACCGCCGATGTTTTTGACCGCTTATAATCAACCCAGTAATCATGCCCCACCCTGCCTAGTTCAGGGTCCCATGATACATCTACGTGGGTTACTGCTGAAATGGTTCCCCGTTACTAGGGTTTTCCATCCAACATGTTAAATTGGTTAAGTGTCCAAGTTTACCTAACCCCACCCATCGGTTTAGCTAACATGTTGAATTGGTTAAGTGTTTCCTAAATTGACTTAACCCTACCACTCTTGACTTAGCTTTATTAGAGCACCAACCACTCACATTAGACAGGTGTTGTTGTGGTCACTGGATGTGCCGGTCGGTTCCGGGCAGTTTTACACCACAACTCAGTCTAACCTCGGGTCCTTTTTGGGCTCCATGCACTAACCACCCACATTAAACAGGTATTGTTGTGGTCACTGGATGTGCCGGTCGATTCTAGGCAGTTTTACACCACAACTCAATCTAACCTCGGGTTAGGCATATTCGTCTTTTCTAAATTTATATATTTATACTTTTATTCTTTATATGTGAATTGGTCAACAATTTATTGTTATAGATCACTTTCCTTCTAAATCAAATTCATAATTTTTGGAAAGTAAATTATACCATTTAAATGCCATACCATTTACATGGTTATGAGCCAAATATGTTAGTTATGTATAATTTCATGTTTTCCCCAATGTTACCCCCGTTGTACATTCGCAAAGTTACATAGGATGTTAGGCTCGACATATTAGCCTAACTAATAAACTAAAAGGGGAAAAAGAGGAACTTGCAACATTCCAACATCATACAAAAATATGAATCTAACTACAGACGTGTCACATGAATTTGGCATAATATATTTTTAATTATGAACTTGCAACTAGATCTATACAACATGAATCATAAAATAATAGTTTTACAAAGAACTACCAAAATCTAGTTAGACATGTAGTGGTGAACTTGCATAGGGATTGAATCATGCTAATATTGATCTAACATAAAGGTATATGGTTCTAACATATAAAGTTGTAGATCTAAACATATAGGTTTACATAATCATGTTTTTAACCTATAAACTTGCATGTATTCATAACATGATAGCATCACTCAACTTGCATAAAGATGGAATAATTTCTAAATTGACATACAACATATAGATATCATCACAAGGTCGTAGATCTAAACATGTATGCATAATGGATCTAAACAGTTAGGCACAAACTACATGACTTAGACTAAAACTTGTATAATATCACCAAACTTACATATGATAATTTCATAACATCATAGGTTTATTAACCAATTCCTACATAACATAATAGGTTCGATAGACCACAATAATTCATAGGCATATACAATAAAATAGACATGAATAAACATAAATCAACTTCACATACAACTTGATACAATTCTATTTTACAATTCATTACAAACCATGTCTTTAATTTCATTCACATCTGAAAGATAACTATACATACAAACAAAAAGGAATTCTTGAGTTCTGGGATCTGTATTCTAAAATTGAATTTCTCGCCTATGATATAGATCGCTGAATTTTCTTAGTTGAATTAGGTTAGATTTAATTTTGACGTAGCTTCAATCTTGCCTTTGAGTTGAAAGAGATGACGGCTATTCTAGGTTCGCCATTGACAACATGGCGGCTCTTGGTATGAATATTTGTGATTTAGGTTTGAGTGTTAGGTTACTTTTATAGTGATTTAATTAATTTAGAGTCGTCAGATTAACCCTAGAAATAATCAAGACCATCCAGTCAAGAGAGGATAACACCTCAGTCCTAATGACTCAGCAGGGAGTCAGAATTCGTCATCCTTTCAGATCTGCCGGGGGGAAGGGGGTAGGTCGACCCCTAGGTCGACCTGTAGGGTAGGTCGACACCAGGGTCGACCTCCTGGTCGACCTGGCCTGGGCGGGAAATTTTCCTGTCCTGCACTCTTATGTGTTTAAATTTGAATTTATAATTTTGAATTTTTGAAACTTCCGAAGGCCATAATTTCTTCATACGAAGTCCAATTCATGCAAACTCGGACTCTATCTCAACCAGAATTCCGAGACGAACGCAATGGTGTAACCCTTTTCCCTTAATTCTCACAATTAGAATTAATTATTCTTTAATTCGTTACTTTAAGGTTTTTCGAAAACACGGGGTGTTACACATCTACTCGGTTACTTAATATCAGTCTCCACAAATGCAACCTTATATTTAAAAGTAATCGGTTGGTTCTCCTTCAGCAGCATTCCAACAGTTGAAGATTCACACTGAATCTTTGACCCATACTTATCATATATTTTCAAGTTCTTTACGGACTCCAAATCGTGTTGGACTTTACATGGCATAACCTCAAAACCCACCACAATGTAACTATGAATTGAAGACTTGTCATCAGTCATTGGAATAACCACTACCGCATTGCTTGTGCCCATAACCCTAGCTACGTTGGGATCCTTGTACTTATGCACCAAAACGGTGAACTTCAAATGATTGAACACGTAATTATCATCGTTGACCTTAATTACGATAGGATAGGCAGTCCACCTCAACATAAATCCATCTTCCTTTTTTGTATACTGGATTGTTAGAAAATTACCCAGAAATATGTTCACCTAGTACATCTCATCGATCCTTTTGGTGAAGAGATTGTAATCGTCTTTTCTTAGTTTGTTCTCCTGGCACAAGAACAAATCGGATTCGTTTTGAATCATCCAAAAATGGCACGAAGAAGATTCATTATGATCTCCCATGAAGAGTTCACCGAGATTCTCGGCCGAATCCTTGATTCCATCCTGAGGTCTGTAGAATGGAAGAGAGTAGTAAGAGTAAGGAAGTTCAGTATCGATCGAGGTGAGTGAGCTGACTTTGATGAAGAGAAAGAAGTTAGGTTTGTGATTGTGTGGGTAGGATCCAGGGAGGTAGAAGGCGGATACGGACGAGGCAGCAAGAAAGAAAAGGAGGAGTAGGGAGAAGTTCTTCACGGGAATTGCCATGGACTTACCAGTAGATCTAGATCTCATGTTAGACGATTTATTTAACTTCATCTATAACTGATCAATTAATCATCAGTAGGCTTGTCCACATTATCAAAATCCATCAAATATTTGAAACAATTATCATCAAATGTCTGAACAATTATATAAACAAATATTAAGAAAAGGCCTTGCATATGTAAATAGATTATCAGGTTCTGTACCTTTAGGACCTTAAAGCGGTAGAACCACAAGTTTCATCTTTTCCCCCACGTCATGCGTTTGGCAAAAGTGGTCCTTTGTAACGACCTCCATTCTACGTATCAGAGGATCGTAGAAAATTTATTTCATTTTCATACGAGGTCGTATAGTCGTGTAACTTTGGGGAATAAGTACTGGGGTCATTTCTCATATTCACAATTTTTTTCGAATTTTAAATGAATGTTTTTCCCCTAGCGAATCTTGTTTCGCCTATAACTTTTGATTGGTAAGGAGTTTTGATCTGAAAATCGTTTACCTTTCCGGAGAGTGGTCACATTGATCAAACGGACTTACCGTTTGGGAAATATGGCTGAAACAAGGTTTAGAAGGTGAAAAACAGCTTAACCGGGCCTAATTAGGGTGATTAACAACTAGGCCCATAAGGTATTTCAGGATTAGTGTTGCATAAGGGCTAATAGGGGCTAGAGAAACCCTCTTTTGTCATTTTTCAGCCGCCACAAACTTTCTCTTCAACCCTAACAACGGCTTTCACCTTCTAAATCTCTTCTAAGCAATTCCTTGTCGCTTTCTAATCAAGGATTAAGCTAAGCTACATCAAATCAAGGCAAATAAACACCAAATCAAAGTTGGAGCTACTGTTGCATAGGAATTCGACCCAAAACAGCAGTAAAGTTCAGATCTATAATTCATTTATGACTAAGGTAAGTGATTTGCACTTTTATTCACTAATTACGGCTAATTAGGGGTGATTAGTGATCATTATCGAAATTATGCATGTTAAAATTCTAGAAAAATATGTAAAAATTCGTAAATATTATTTTAGGACTTTGATAAAAATTTGGGTTAGTTTGGACATGTTTTGTTAATCCAATCATTAGTTATGGCTAAACATGATTAAGGGGAAAACCATGGGTTTTGAGTATGTTTGATCCATATATACATGTTAATTATTTGTTTGGATGTTTATGGTCAATCCTATATGTTACTATGACTGTTTGGAATGTTAAGTAATCTTGTAGGAAAGTTAGAATGGTTGAAAACGCCATCTTATGGCGAAAATGGAAGATATATGCTCGTTGGAAAATGTGCAGGGTTTCGGATCGGATCGGATTATAGGGCTCAGATCGGATAGGAGAACCAGGTAAAGAAATTCTAACCGGACCGGAACTTGGCATAAGAGGCTTGGCAAGAAGAAAGGCCATTTGCATAAGAGTTGGAGTTGGGTTCAGATCGGAAGCGAGGGCGAGGGGATCAGATCGGAAATGGTGAGTACAAACCGAATCGGGCCAGGATTGTAAGCACCGAACCGAACCAATTGAGGGCACCCGAACTGGACGGAAGCTCGAGCAAGAAAAGGAGGGACGACCCGAATCAATGACCGCACCGCATCCATGACCACCGAACCAAACCTGATTTGGAGGCTGAACCGAACCGGGTTTGAACCTCTATTATTACTATGCTGCGACTCTTCTAAACACCTACTCCAATTCGACCAAAACCCGATATGCAAAGGAAGTCCAAATGGGAGGTTATTACTCAGGATCCAAAATGGGGATCAACTAGTTAACTTCATGAGTTGGACTTTGCCGTGGGACATGTGCAAAGGGGTTATCGATGTCTATAGCTTTGACTCACCATTGACAGACAGATCATTGGCTATGGATCTTTGCAGTGGAGTTGTCATGATTCCATGGGGCAAAGTGATCATAGTAGGGCTATGAGCTAGTGTAGTGGAGTTGTCATGACTCCATGGGGCAAAGTGGACGTAGCAAATGATTAGTGGCTATGGATTAGTGCAGTGGAGCCGTCATGACTCCATAGGTTAGAGTGATTATAGCAAAGAATTGTGTGATCAAAGTGGTAGGTATCATATGCTTTACGCACTGAGTGAGAGATGTGAGGATGTTTGCTATGTTCGATGTTTTCTATCACCATGTCATGCACACCCTTCTCCCCGTTATCTTCACACCATGTGCTATTATCACCTTAGAGTATCGTACATCCTATTGTGTTAACTCTTTAGTTACAGGTCCAGGTCCAGGTATGGTTATGTATACCTGTTATTATTCTGTTTTTGTTGCTTATCGCTCATACCAGACTTTTGTATGACCCAGAGTTTTATGTCCCTTCTTTTACTCTGGGTGATCCTAAACGAGCAGACTAGAGACAGGTTAGCTGGTTATGCATAAGTAGCTATCCGGAGACGAGCATGAGGCATACACTTATTGTTGCCATATATTCTCCCTATGTTGTTGTTGGTCACTACTTTGGGCATTGTAGTGTACCTTCCTATTTTACTTTAGAGACAGTTTTAAAAGTTGTAATAATGATGATCTTGGTCATAAGCTGTATTTTGAAATTTTCCGCTGCTATGATGGTTTAGTTTTCAGCTTATGCACTGCGTCGCCTGTTTTATATCAAGTTATGTTATTATTATATTTCATTCCATGCACCGTGAGATATACTACGGGTTCTTTGTTGGTTCACCATTCAAATTCCTTCCCTTTTCCTTTCTTTTGACGACCGTCCCGTGCTGGTTGGACGTCGGTACAACGCAGTTCATTGGAAATGTCGGCTGGTGCGGGGCGGGTCGTCACATTTATTATCAGAGCCCTTGGTTGCGTAGTTAACCTAGGGAGAGATAGTAGACATATTTGAGAGAGCATATTTGTTATATTTTGGGTTTTCAAAAGATATATATATATATATATATATACACACTATTAATCTAAGGATGAAGTCGCACTGCACTGGCACCACTGAAGAGATGGTTAATCGTTTTCTCTTTACAGATTGAACGATGAGCCGATATACGAGGAATACTGGTTCAGGAGCCAATAATAGGAATGTCCCTGACATGAGGACAATGTTTACTACCTTCATGCGAGAGATTCTTAGAGATGTTCAGGGAGCAGCTCCTAGTGCTGCAAATGGTGGTGGTGCAGCAGTACAGGCGCCTAGGGCCGATTTCGCCAAGATCTGTAAGGACTACACTAGTCTTGGTTGGAAGCCGTTCCACGAAACGGAATCGGCTACAGAAGTTCAAGACTGACTTGATAGTTGTGAGCGCATCTTCGAGGACTTAGGGATCGATGATGCAATGAAGAGAAATCTAGCATCGCGTCAACTGCAAGGACAGGCTATGAATTGGTGGAATGCTATTAAAGCAGCTACTCTTGAGGATCAAGTTACTTGGAATCAGTTTAAGACTCGCTTCAGTGACAAGTTTATCCTAGCTGCTCAAAAATCCGAATTATTCAGGAAATTTTTGGAGCTTAAACAGAATAGTAGGGCAGTCTCAGAATATATTGCTGAGTTCGATACTTTATCAAAATATGGATTATCTCTTATCGATACTACCGAGAAGAAGAACGAGAAGTTCATAACTGGTAGATTAGTACTTGGGGGAAAGGCTTATAAACCATATTGATGAGACTTTTGAATCACTTGTTGGGAAAGCATTGATATCAGAGACCCTTTATCCTAAGCCCAAGACTGAAGTCATTGTTGCATCTACAGGAGAGCCAAAGCTGAAAGCAAGCGGTGGAGGCAAGAACAATTCCCAGAATAAAGGAAAGCAGAACCAAGCTAAGGACGGTTAGAAAAAGAATAAGAAAGATGTAGAGTGCTTTAGCTGTGGCAAAAAAGGCCACTATGCTAAAGAATGTCAAGCAAAGCCAGCGGATATGAAGTGCTTCAATTGTCGCTAAGTGGGACATCATAAGGATAAATATCCACAACCTCCTAAAGGGAAGCAGATTGTGAAAGCATATGCTATCAATATTGTTCCTTCTTCGCCGAATGCCCCAACTGCGACGGAGAAAGGAAAGAATGTCATCATTCAAGGTATGTCTTCTATTTATGGTGTTCTTGTTCGAGTATTGTTTGATACCGGGGCTTCCCGTTCCTTCATATCTAGTGACCTGATAGATAGGTAGGGATTGGAGCCCGAGATTGTCGATAGACCGTTATTTCTGACTAACCCGATCGATAGTTCGATTAGCCTTAGTATGATTTGTCGAAATTTGGTCTTATCGAGTCATGGATGTATTTTTACTTTTGATTGCTTTGTTTTGGGCTTTACTGGGTTTGGCATTATTTTGGGAGTCGATTGGCTCTAAAGATATGGGGTGGTGGTAGACTGAGGGATTTTCGGTGATTATTTGGGCGGGTGATGGCGGAGGATAGTGTTTGGTAGCCTACCTAGTGATGTGGTGATGGCTAGTTTTCTAAATTCCCTCGACATTCCGCAGGACGAGTTATCAGGGTTCCCATTGCTG
Organism: Allium sativum; assembly: GCA_030737875.1. Lineage (NCBI taxonomy): Eukaryota > Viridiplantae > Streptophyta > Magnoliopsida > Asparagales > Amaryllidaceae > Allium > Allium sativum. Next base: position 341,458,659 of record CM060912.1, read on the forward strand.
GCTAGTATCCGGACATCTTCGGGGAAGTGACCGGACTCCACCACACCGAGAGATTAAGTTTTGTATTGATTTAGTGAAAGATGCCACTTCATCGTATGGCACTAAGGGAGAAGCAAGATCTCGGGGTGCAAGCAAGTGATCTTTTGAAGAAGGGATTTATCCAAAGAAGTGTCTCCGAGTGGGTAGCACTAGTTGTACTTGCCACTAAGGCAGATGGTTCCCTTCGTTTATGTGTGGATTATCGCGAGTTGAATAAAGTGACTAGGAAGAATAAGTATCCTCTTCCACAGATAGATGATTTGTTTGATCAACTGGAAGGAGCAATAGTGTTCACCCAGTTGGACCTCGCGACAGGATTTCATCAGCTCTGAGTAGCAGCTGAGAGTATTCCTAAAACGACCTTTCGGATGTCGTCTGGATTCTATGAGTGGTTGGTCATGCCATTCGGGTTGACCAATGCACCAACATATTTTGTGGATCTTATGAAAAGGGTATTATGGGATCAATTGAATAAGTTTATTCTTGTGTTCGGGGACGATATCCTTGTTTACTCGAGGACAGAGGAAGAACACAATGAACATTTGAGGATAGTGATGGAGATGTTGAGAAAACACCAATTCAAAGCAAAATTTTCTAAGTGTCACTTCTGGAGAAGGGATGTGAGATTCTTAGGACATGTTGTTTCAGAGAATGGTATTGTCGTGGACCCTGCTAAGGTGGCTACGGTACAAGATTGGTCTACGCCCAAGAATGCAACAGACGTGACAAGTTTCTTAGGACTGGCTGGATACTATCATAAGTTTATCCAAGACTTCTCCAAGATAGCAGCACCGTTAACTCAGTTGACCAAGAAGAATCAAGCTTTCGCCTGGGACGGAAGGTTTGAAAATGCATTCAAGAGTATAAAGGAGAAGTTGACGAGTGCACCAGTGTTAGTTATTCCTAAGGGGAATGAAGAGATGACGGTATACAGGGATGCCTGTGGTACCGGACTAGGTGTTGTACTGATGCAAGGAGGTTGGGTTGTAGCTTATGCTAGTCGGCAACTGAAACCGCATAAGAAAAGATACCCTACCCATGTTTTGGAATTGGCAGCAATCGTATTCTTGCTGAAGATGTGGAGACATTATCTCTTGGGAGAAAGATTCGAGTTGTTTAGCGATTATAAGTCGTTAAAGTATCTCTTCTCTCAGAAGGATCTAAATCTCCGACAGCAACGATGGTTAGAATTCTTGGCTTTCTATGATTTCGATATCGCATACACACTAGCAAAAGGGCAATGTGGTAGCTGATGCATTGAGTAGGAGACATGCTAGTTTAGGGGCTATGTTTCTAGAATGGAAGTAACTGGAGTATATCGCTGAGTATAATTTCAGACCAAAGTGCGAATTGGATCCAGAAATGTTAGCAAGTTTGACGATCAGACCCACTTTGATTGAGCGGATTAGTTCCAGTCAGAGGGACGATCCTAATCTATTAGAAATCATCTCCAAGTTATAAATGGGAATCAACGAGGAGATGAACAAGTATAGGCTTGATCGAGATGGATGGCTTAGAAAAATACGAAACTAGTTGTGCCCAATGTCAATGGATTGAGAGATGAAGTGCTTAGAGAATGTCATCACTCAAAACTGACTATAGATCCTAGTGGTAACAAAATGTATCGAGACATGAAGCAGACCTACTACTGGGAAGGGATGAAAACAGAAGTTGGGAAGTTTATATCCAAATGCATGAATTGCCAGCTAGTTAAAGCCGAGTAAAAGAAGCCTAGTGGTTTGTTACAACCATTATAAATTCCCAAATGGAAATGGGAACAAGTCTCAATGGATTTCATTGATGGGTTACCATGGACTAGATCGGGCCATGACAGCATTTGGGTGATCGTGGACCGATTGACCAAGAGTGCAAGGTTTATACCGGTCATGTCGACTAGAACAACAACTAAGTTAGCAGAACTGTAGATGAAGTGGGTAGTGAGATTTCATGGAGTATCCAAATGCATTGTGAGTGACCGAGATCCATTGTTTACTAGTGGATTGTGGAAGAGCTTACAAGAGGCTTTAGGGTCAGAATTACATCTCAGTACCGCCTACCATCCTCAAACCGACGGTTAGACCGAGAGGGTGAATCGTGTATTGAAGGATGTAACACCCCTAATTTTTTGTTAGCTGTAAATTAACAAATTAAAGTATAATCAATTCTTAATGAAAGAATTAAGGGAAACGGGTTACGCCACTACGTTCGTCTCGAAATTCTGCTTGAGATAGAGTCCGTGTTTGCGTGAATCGGACTCCGTATGAAGGAGTTATGACCTCTGGAAGTTTCAGAATTCAAATTAAAATTCAAACGACTCAAAACGAAGTTCAAATTTCGAATTCAGACCCAAACTGGGCTGGGCAGGAAAATTCCCGCCCAGGCACCAGGTCGACCTGGGGGTCGACCTGGGTGACCAGGTCGACCTGCCCAGTCGACCTGGTTTGGCCCTGGCCGGCCTGGTCGGGTTCTGTTCGAATTTCTGAGCTTGGCTGTGTCACTAGGGCTTACATGTCACCTTATGATTGGATGCTCTTGAGATGGATGGTCTGAATTCACTCTGGCTTCATCGACGGCTCTAATTAATTTAAAATTCTATAAATACAACTTGAGTCTAAACCTAAATTCACACAAATAAATTGGAGATAGAGCCGTCATGCTGCTGGAAGGAAGCCAAGAGTAGCCTCCACTTGTAGAAAGCTTAGAGACAAGCCAAAATCAAAGTTATAACACGATTCAAACAACGTTAGTCTTCCCAAAGGAAAGCAATTCAAATTCAGAACTCAGAAATCAGAAAACAAGACCGTCGTTCGTTGTAAGTTTAGTGATTTTTCCGATGTGAATAAAAGTTTGGATTTGATTCAATGTAAAATGGAAATGGAATTGTGTTATTATGTAACAATGATGTTAATTCACATCTATGTATTGAAATGATTGTGGTATTGTGATGTTTGAGGTATAGTTGAGTTGATATTGATCCTATTGTACATATAGAATCACATGTAAGTTGTATAGTTCATATTGTAATCGACACCTATATGTTTATGTGATTATATAGGTTGTATGTGATTAAGATTTCATGTATATATATGCTAGAACCTTTATGCCTAAACGATTATGTTCACATACATGCTAGTATGTTTGTAAGAATGTTGCAAGTTCCAAAATTGGATCCATGTCAAGATCCACTTTAATATGTGTTTCATGACATATGATTGGATCTAGTTCACACCCTTGTCATAAAATTATGCATACTTTATGAAATTGTCATACTCTTGTTATATGCTAGTTATGCTCGATGTTATGCCTAGATCCAAAAAAAGGTTTAGGTTTATGTTATCTAAATCATATGCTAATTTATGTGACCCCTATTTGGTTAGATACCCATTTCAATGCAAATTCACATATATGTTGATTTAGGCTGTGTTGCAAGTTCGCACTCATGTTGACTATTTTGCAAGTTCACACCTATGATGTTCATATTGACTATGCCAAAAATGCCAAGTTTACACCTATGTCATGTTCATGTTTTTGAATTCCCCTATGTCAATTTTGTGTGCGCTAAATTAGGCTAAGTTTTTAGCCTAACATTATATGTTAAAAACCATCCGAACGAAAATTAGGCTAAGATTGTTAGCCTAATGTTAAAATGGGGTAAGGTTGGGAATATTAGTAAAACTTGACATAAAAATATATGAAATGTGCATGTTTGTCACATGCCAAAATTGGAGGCATTTAAGCGGTATAAATTCTTATACCAAAAATGTTAAACTTGGAAAGTGGGCCACAACATTTAATTTTTGACAAATTTACATATGTTAAGTAATAAAGACAAATATGTAAATTTAGAAAATACGAGTATGCTTAACACGAGGTTGGATTGAGTTGTAATGTAAACCTCCCGGACCCGCCCGACTGTCCAGTAGTCACAACAATACCTATCCAATGTTGGTGGTTAAGCATGAAGCCCAATAAGGACCCGAGGTTAGACTGAGTTACGTTGCAAATCTGCCTGGAACCGACTGACACATCCAGTAACCGTACCAATACCTATCAAATGTGAGTGGGGTTAGGTAATACCTGTCTAATCCAGTAACCAATTCAACATGTTAATTAAATTGATGGGTAGGGTTAGGTAAATACAGACACTTAATCACTTAACATGTTTGAATAGAAAACCCTAGTATCGGGGACCCATTTCAGCAGTAACCCAATTAGGTATCATGGTACCCTAAAACTAGGTAGGGTGGGGCACGATTACTGGGCTGATTGTAAGTAGTCAAAAGCGACGGCGGTGGGTGCAACAGTGTGGGTTCTAACGGAGTGCGGGCGTGCACACACTTTGGAGCAGACAAACAGGGCACTTGGGGCACCAGTAGTATAACCTATGCATTTCTAGTTTTGTGTTGGGTCGCCACCATGGGACTTGATACACCCCATGGTGGGGCCAGCATAGGTATCTATAATCTTTGGGGGCCGTAAGACACAAATGATTATGCGAGTAGGAGCCGATCTTTAGAAAAAGGGGATCACTTTACCTCCAGCATGGGGTGCCAATTAAGACAATACAAGTAGATGCAGAGATATAGTATGGGTTGCGATAGCATATTCGATTCAAACTGCTTTGTCTTAGTTTATGACACTCTCCTATTTCCAGTTTATACTTATCATGCCCTTATTCTTATTCTCATACTGAAGAGTCACTAGACTTACCAGGCTTTATGTCTGACCCTATTTTCTTTCATCTTCTTTTCTTCCGTTCCCCCCCCCCCCCACCTAGGTCCACAGGGAGGAAACTACTCAGCTTAGTCAGACTCTTTGCAAGCTTCAAGATAGTAGATGTACGGTTTGGACTCTCTCTCCTTGGCTATGGCGGTTGGACACAATCATGGGGATTTATGCAGTTTTAATCATGTTTTATGCTTCTTTATTTAACAACCAAGACAGAAATGATGTTGTAATGTTTTGGAAGTTGTTATTAAACAATTATGGAAATGTTTTGTATGAACAAGTATTTTATGAAATAAAAGTCTGTTTGTTTCCGCTGCTTATATATATGTGTTTATATCTGTCTTGTGTTTTATCTGTGACTTTTACTTACAAACCTCCACCAAAGTTAAGGCAGTCCCTTGTGAGTGACCTTAATGGAGGGTGGGGTGTTTCGCTTGTTATCAGAGCATAGATTTACCAGACTAGATAAAATTCTTTGAAACTATTTTCAAAAGAAGTTTAAAGAAGCATCCTTTTTCAAGAAAAAGTCTTGTTTTTAAAAGGCATAAATTCCCCAAAGCCATACGCACTAGCTCTCTCTATCCTTTGTCTTGAATACTTTCCTTTTTGTTCCAGCATGTCTGGAGATCTTGACCTTCCGGAAGGAGTACCGATACCCGGCCGGTTCCGAAGGTACCTAGAGGCTAGGGTCAATGGTGCGGGGCCAGCAAACATTCCTCCTCCAACAGTGGCAGCGGTTCCTCCACCTCCTCTTCCTCCTCGTGGAAATACTTTCGCTAAGATATGTAGAGACTTCAAATCTATGGGTGGAAAGGACTTTTATGGAACTGAATCCTTTGTACTAGCAAGGAACTGGCTGAAGGAGACCGAGGACTTGTTCATCGTATTCGAAGTTGACGATAGACAAAAGATACATCTAGCAGTGTGGTTGCTGAAAGATGAAGCTTCCTGTTGGTGGGAAGTTACCCATGCTGAAAGGCCAGTGGAGACTTGGGAAGATTTTAGGATGCGGTTTGAGATGAAATTCCTCTCCCAAGCCGAAAGAAGCCTGCAATTGGAAAAGTTCCTAACCCTTAAACAAGGAAGTATGACAATCAAGGAGTATGTAAATCAGTTTAATCAGCTGGCCAGATTTGGGCTGGATTTAGTAAACACCCAACACAAGAAGGCCCTTCGCTTCGTCAAAGGTCTGAATGAACCTCTACACAGTCTTGCAATGACCCATACACCCATGGGGGTGACCTATGAAAGCTTGGTGGACATGGCACTGCTACACGAGGAAGATAAAGGCAAGAAAGAGGCAAAGGCGGAAGTGCCTTAAGAAAAGAAAGAGGGTCTACAAGCTAAGAAAACAGACTTTAAGAAAGGCGGGAAGGACAACAAAACCCGTGAAAAGAGAAAGTGCAATTTCTGTGGCATTGTGGGACATATAGCAAAAGACTGCAGGAAGAGGAAGGCAAAGATGAATGGGGGTTGTTTCCATTGTGGAGAGACTGGACACTTGGCTAAGGACTGCCCAAAGAAGCGGGGGCAGGGACAGAGGACTAGATCCACCTCAGGAGGACAGGTTCACGCGCTGGTGGCACCTCCACAGGAACGAGGTAGAAATATTTCTGTAGAAAGCTTAGTTTATCTGTATGATCAACCAGTTCGCACTTCTTTGATTCTGGTGCATCACACTCCTTTATTTCATCTGCTTTAGTAGAATCTCTGCACCTAGATACTAGTATGGTAGAAGATCCCTTGGTTGTTTCAAATCCAATTGGGGGCTCGGCTTATTTGTCGATAGTTTTCTTGGATTTGAAAATCTCTATTCTAAGTGTTGAATTTAGATGTAGTGCCTTTGTTTTAGGCTTCTCAGGATATGGATTGATCTTAGGCATGGACTGGTTATCCAGTAACGGTGCCATTCTTGATTGTGAGAAAAGAGTGGTTAGACTCTTGACTCGGCTCGGTAACACTCTAGAAATATCTTGTAATCCCTTGAATGCTATTACGCTTAGTTATCTAGAGTCGCTTGACGCTTCTGTTGAGAATTTGCAGTCGGTTAGAGTGGTCCGGGAATATCCGGATGTCTTTGAAGAGGTGAAAGGCTTACCTCCGAAGTGGGAAATAGACTTCCGCATATATCTTGTTGATAATGCAATACCTGTAGCTCTGCCTGTTAGACACATGGCTCCAAAGGAGAGAAAGGAGCTCAGTAAGCAAGTTAAGGAGCTTCTCGAGAAGGGGTTTATAAGGAGAAGTATCTCGGAATAGGGTGGTCCAGTGGTGTTCTCCACCAAAGCAGATGGTTCACTATGTCTTTGTGTGGACTATAGGGAGCTAAACAAGCTGACTAAAAAGAATAGACACCCGCTTCCCTGAATAGACGATTTGTTTGATCAGCTTGTAGGTGCGTCGGTCTTCTCCCAACTTGATCTAGCTACTGGGTTCCATCAGCTAAGGGTAGCTGAAGATAGTATTGATAAAACGGGGTTCAGAACCCCAGACGGTTTCTATGAGTGGCTTGTGATGCCTTTCGGCTTGACAAACGCACCCACTTATTTTGTAGACCTAATGAGCAGGGTGTTCAGAGAATTCCTCAATAAGTTCGTGGTGGTCTTCGTAGACGATATTTTGATCTTCTCAAAGAATGGGGAAGAACATGCTCGGCATCTGAAAGAAATCATGGATACTCTCTGTGCACATCAGCTAAAAGTCAAATTCTCCAAATGCCGCTTTTGGAGAGAAGAGGTCAGATTTCTTGGACATATAGTGTCCAAAGAAGGGTTAGCCGTGGACCCCGCGAAAGTGGTAGTAGTGCAAGATTGGAAGACACCAAGAAATGCAACCGAAGTCCGGAGCTTTTTGGGCTAGCTGGTTTTTACCGAAAGTTCATTAGGGATTTGGCTAAAATCTCAGCTCTACTCACAAAGCTAACAAAGAAGAATCTTCCATTCGCTTGGGATTTAGACTGTGATATTGCCTTCCAACGCTTAAAAAGGGCTCTTACAACGGCCCCAGTTCTAACTTTGCCTGATGGAAGCAAGATGTTCACAGTATACACGGATGCTTGTGGTACGGGACTAGGAGCTGTTTTGATGCAGGAAGGGAGGGTAGTGACTTATGGTGGAAGACAATTGAAAGTTCATGTAAAGAACTACCCAACCCACGATCTTGAGTTGGCCGCCATCGTCTTTGCGCTTAAGTCTTGGCGCCATTATCTCCTAGGTGAGAAGTTCGAATTATATACTGACCATAAATCGTTGGAATATCTCTTCTCGCAGAAAGATCTTAACTAAAGGAAGCAAAGATGGATGGAATTCCTTGCCTCGTATGGTTTTGAAATTTCCTATACTCCTGGCAAAGGCAACATAGTAGCAGACGCGATGAGCCGAAATAAACTGACCTTAAGCCCTCTCTTTGTGGAAAGGCAAAGCTTTGAGTATTTAGCCAGTTTTGACTTTAGGCCATCCTCTGATTTCGTACCTGGTTTATTGGCCTCCCTAGAAGTACGACCCACTCTTTTAGGCTCAATAGTGGCCGCACAACGTGAAGACCCACAGCTTGTGGATATGATTGATAAGCTAATTAGGGGTGAAACTTCCAGTCACCTCAATAGGTACTCCATCGATGATAAGGGTTGGCTGAGGCGAGATGGAAGACTGTGTGTCCCACAAGCAAGGGATTTGGTAAAGAAGGTTCTCGAGGAAGCACATCATTCCAAGATGACAATACACCCAGGCGGGGACAAAATGTACAAGGACGTAAAGAGAGTTTTCTATTGGAGCGACATGAAGAAGGACGTGGCAGATTTCGTTTCTAAGTGCATGACATGCCAACAGGTCAAGGCAGAACAAAAGAAGCCTGGAGGACTGCTTCGTCCTCTTGAAGTCCAGCAATGGAAGTAGGATAGCATTTCAATGGACTTCATTGACGGGTTGCCTAGGTCAAGAAGAGGCAATACTAGCATTTAGGTAATAGTGGACAGGCTTACTAAAAGCGCCCACTTTTTACCTATCAAGAGTAGAAGGACTGCCTCGTCTCTAGCTTCTCTTTATCTCAAGGAAATAGTTCGACTCCATGGAATACCCTCCAGCATAGTGAGTGACAGAGATCCCATCTTTACGAGTGAATTTTGGCGGAGTCTACAAGAAGCTATAGGCAAGCAGTTATGCTTGAGCACGGCCTATCACACCGAAACTGATGGCCAGACAGAAAGGGTGAGTAGGGTATTGGAAGATCTTTTGAGACTATTCTTTCTTGACTTCGGAGGGACCTGGGAGGATCACCTTCCTCTAGTGGAATTCGCCTACAACAACAGCTACCAAGCCACCATCGGTATGGCGCCCTCCGAAGCTTTGTATGGAAGACCGTGCCGATCACCAACTTGTTGGTGGGAGTCTACTAACAAACTTATACTTGGGCCGGACATGATTCGAGAGACTTCAGAGAAAGTGGACTTGATACGAAGGAGAATGAAGACAGCCCAAGACAGACAGAAATCCTACGCCAACAAAAGAAGGACCGACCTTGAGTTTGAGGTTGGGGACAGAGTTTTCCTTAAGGTATCTCCTTTAAGAAACGTCGTTCGCTTTGGATCCGCTGGAAAGCTAGCGCCAAGATTTTTAGTACTGTTCCCTATCATCGAGAAGATTGTGAAAATGGCTTATAGAGTAGATCTGCCCGAAAAGTTGGCTGGAATTCACAACGTCTTTCACGTTTCTCATCTCCAAAAATGTCTACATGAATATGTGGAAGTGGTGGAGCCAAACATTCTAGAAGAAGCCGAAGTGGAACGCGAATCAACTTTAAGAAGAGTTCCAACTCGAATCGTAGGAACTGAAGTGAAAAAGCTACGCAACCGCGAAGTCAAGCTCATCAAAGGTCAGTGGAGCGATGTCGTGGAAGACGCGACTTGGGAAACTGAGGACAGAATACGCGCAGTCTACCCTTTTCTTTTTGAGGGTATATCTTTGATCTCTCTTTTTCCTTAAGTCATGCTTATACCTATCTTAAGGTATATTTCCTCGATATTATCCTTTATCCTTAGGTAGAAACCCTTTGGATGTAAACATGTATTCGAAACATGTTATGGTTGATGGCTGCAAGTGGTTGCAAGTGGTTGCTAGTGGATGCATATACACACACAACCTAGGTTTTAGATCGGCTCAGTCACTTCATATTGCATATGCATATGTGTATTCATATTTGTATTTGGTTGAAAATTTATATGTTGTCATATGGTTGTCGCATTTATATGAATGGTCGCACACTCATATAGAATTATGAGTAGGGAAAAATTTGCATACATAATGGATTCATGGCACTTACATGATTTGCATTAAGGAGGTTAACTAAATCAGTAGACCGCCTGATTTTTGCATTAGATAAGGACATGTACACACACTGTGCATATGATCATGAAGCATTAGAAGTCTTTTAAGGACAATGGACGCCTGTGTTTGATGGTTGAGTAGATGGACGATTGGATGTTAGGACTTACGTTCTCCTAGACTTGAACATTTCGGGGACGAAATCCTTTAAGGAGGGGAGAATGTAACACCCCAAATTTTCTGTTAACTGTAAATTAACAAATTAAAGTTTGATTAATTCTTAATGAAAGAATTAAGGGAAACGGGTTACGCCATTGCGTTCGTCTCGGAATTCTGCTTGAGATAGAGTCTGAGTTTGCGTGAATCGGACTCCGTAGGAAGGAGTTATGACCTTCGGAAGTTTCAGAATTCAAATTAAAATTCAAACGGCTCAAAACGAAGTTCAAATTTCGAATTCAGACCCAAACTGGGCTTGGCGGGAAAATTCCCGCCCAGGCACCAAGTCGACCTGGGGGTCGACATGGGTGACCAGGTCGACCATAGGGTCGACCTGGTTTGGCCCTGGCTGGCCTGGTTGGGTTCTGGTCGAATTTCTGAGCTTGGCTGTGTCACTAGGGCTTACATGTCACCTTATGATTGGCTGCTCTTGAGATGGATTGTCTGGATTCACTCTAGCTTCATCGACGACTCTAATTAATTTAAAATTCTATAAATACAACTTGAGTCTAAACCTAAATTCACACAAATAAATTGAAGATTGAGCCATCATGCTGCTGGAAAGAAGCCAAGAGAAGCCTCCACTTGTAGAAAGCTTAGAGACAAGCCAAAATCAAAGTTATAACATGATTCAAACAACGTTAGTCTTCCCAAAGGAAAGAAATTCAAATTCAGAACTCAGAAATCAGAAAACAAGATCGTCGTTCGTTGTAAGTATAGTGATTTTTCCGATGTGAATAAAAGTTTGGATTTGATTCAATGTAAAATGGAAATGGAATTGTGTTATTATGTAACAATGATGTTAATTCACATCTATGTATTGAAATGATTGTGGTATTGTGATGTTTTTGGTATAGTTGAGTTGATATTGATCCTATTGTACATATAGAATCACATGTAAGTTGTATAGTTCATATTGTAATCAACACCTATATGTTTATGTGATTATATAGGTTGTATGTGATTAAGATTTCATGTATATATATGCTAGAACCATTATGCCTAAACGATTATGTTCACATACATGCTAGTATGTTTGTAAGAAAGTTGCAAGTTCCAAAATTGGATCCATGTCAAGATCCACTTTAATATGTGTTTCATGACATATGATTGGATCTAGTTCACACCCTTGTCATAAAATTATGCATACTTTATGAAATTATCATATTCTTGTCATACGCTAGTTATGCTTGATGTTATGCCTAGATCCAAAAACAAGTTTAGGCTTATGTTATCTAAATCATATGCTAATTTATGTGACACCTATTTGGTTAGATACCCATTTCAATGCAAGTTCACATATATGTTGATTTAGGCTATGTTGCAAGTTCACACTCATGTTGACTATTTTGCAAGTTCACACCTATGACGTTCATATTGACTATGCCAAAAATGCGAAGTTTACACCTATGTCATGTTCATGTTTATGAATTCCCTTATGTCAATTTTGTGTGCACTAAATTAGGCTAAGTTTTTAGCCTAACATTATATGTTAAAAACCATGCGAACGAAAATTAGGCTAAGATTGTTAGCCTAATGTTTAAATGGGGTAACGTTGGGAATATTAGTAAAACTTGACATAAAAATATATGAAATTGGCATGTTTGTCACATGCCAAAATTGGTGGCATTTAAACGGTATAAATTCTTATACCAAAAATGTAAAACTTGGAAAGTGGACCACAACATTTAATTTTTGACAAATTCACATATATTAAGTAATAAAGACAAATATGTAAATTTAGAAAATACGAATATGCTTAACACGAGGTTGGATTGAGTTGTGATGTAAACCTGCCCGGACCCGCCCGGCTATCCAGTAATCACATCAATACCTATCCAATGTGGGTGGTTAAGCATGAAGCCCAATAAGGACCCGAGGTTAGACTGAGTTACGGTGTAAATCTGCCCGGAACTGACCGGCACATCTAGTAACCGTAACAATACATGTCTAATGTGAGTGGCCGGTGCATTAAAAAGCTAAGGACAGACTGTCAGGATTGTAGGGTTAAGTTAACTAAAACACTTAACCAATTCAACATGTTAATTAAATTGATGGGTGGCGTTAGGTAAATACAGACACTTAACCACTTAACATGTTTGACTAGAAAACCCTAGTAACGGGGCCCATTTCAGCAGTAACCCAATTAGGTATCATGGTACCCTAAAACTTGGCAGGGTGGGGCACGATTACTGGGCTGATTGTAAGTGGTCAAAAGCGACGGCGGTGGGTGCAACAGTGTGGGTTCTAATGGAGTGCGGGCGTGCACACACTTCGGAGCAGACAAACAGGGCACTGGGGGCACCAGTAGTATAACCTATGCATTTCTAGTTTTGTTTCGAGTCGCCACCATGGGACTTGATACACCCCATGGTGGGGCCAGCATAGGTATCTACAATCTTTGGGGGCCGTAAGACACAGATGATTATGCGAGTAGGAGCCGATCTTTAGAAAAAGGGGATCACTTTACCTCCAGCATGGGGTGCCAATTAAGACAATACAAGTAGATGCAGAGATATAGTATGGGTTGCGATAGCATATTCGATTCAAACTGCTTTGTCTTAGTTTATGACACTCCTATTTCCAGTTTATACTTATCATGCCCTTATTCTTATTCTCATACTGAAGAGTCACTAGACTTACCAGGCTTTATGTCTGACCCTATTTTCTTTCATCTTATTTTCTTCCGTTCCCCCCCCCCCCACCCAGGTCCACAGGGAGGAAACTACTCAGCTTAGTCAGACTCTTTGCAAGCTTCAAGATAGTAGATGTACGGTTTGGACTCTCTCTCCTTGGCTATGGCGGTTGGACACAATCATGGGGATTTATGCAGTTTTAATCATGTTTTATGCTTCTTTATTTAACAACCAAGACAGAAATGATGTTGTAATGTTTTGGAAGTTGTTATTAAACAATTATGGAAATGTTTTGTATGAACAAGTATTTTATGAAATAAAAGTCTGTTTGTTTCCACTGCTTATATATATGTGTTTATATCTGTCTTGTGTTTTATCTGTGACTTTTACTTACAAACCTCCACCAAAGTTAAGGCAGTCCCTTGTGAGTGACCTTAATGGAGGGTGGGGTGTTTCAGAGGATCTCTTGAGAGCTTGCATATTAGATTTTGGAGGGTCATGGGATGACCATTTGCATCTGATTGAATTCACATATAATAGTAGTTATCAGTCCAGTATTGGTTTGTCTCCATTTGAAGCTTTATACGGAAGACCGTGCAACTTCCCATCATGTTGGTTAGAAGCTGGTGAGAAATTTGTGCTTGGACTGGGTGTGATAAGAGAAACCTCAGATAAGATCAAGATTATCCAACAGCGAATGAAGGCTGCCCAAGATAGGTAGAAGAGTTATGTTGATAAGAGACGAAGAGAATTGAAATTCTCCATTGGCGACTTGGTGTTTGTCAAGATTTCTCCGTTAAAGAGCGTTATTCGATTTGGTAGGAGAGGCGAGCTAGCACCAAGGTTTATTGGTCCATTCCCAGTTCTCAAGCAAGTTGGGAATTTAGCGTATAAAGTTGGATTACCTGGCAAGATGGTAGGAGTTCACAACATATTTCATGTTTCCCAATTAAGGAAGTTCGTACACGACCCTAATATGGCCATTTCATCGGATCAGTTGGATGACATCGAAGTGGAACCCGAGGCGGTTGGGAACCGAAGGCTTATTCGTGTAGTCGAGTATGATATGAAACAACTTCGGAGGAAGACGGTGAAACTGGTCAAGGTCAAGTGGGGTGATAACGTAAATGACTGTACCTGGGAAACAGTGGAAAGCATAAGGAAGTCGCATCCAGAACTCTTTGCCTGGTAAGGTTTTAATAGCGATAGTTATTCCCTTGTTAGTAAACTACATGCTAGGAAAGACTTGTTGTGTTATTATGTGTGTTTTATTGTTTGTAAATGGCTGATAGGCATGTACGACCGATTGTATGTTTTGGTTAAGGAATTCTGGGGGCAAAATTTCTTAATGGGGGAGAATGTAACGACCCTCATTCTATGTATCGGAGGATCGTAGAATATTTATTTCATTTTCATATGAGGTCATATAATCGTGTAACTTTGGGAAACGACTATTCGGGTCATTTCCCATGTTCACGATTTTTTCCGAATTTTAAATGATCGTTTTGCTTCTGGCGAATCTTGTTTTGCCTATAACTTTTGATTGGTAAGAATTTTTGATCTTAAACCACTTCCATTGGATCCGGATGATGGTTTACCTTTCCGTAGAGTGGTCACATTGATCAAACGGACTTACCTTTTGGGAGATATGGCTGAAACAAGGTTTAGAAGGTGAAAAACAGTTTAACCAAGCCTAATTAGGGTGATTAGCAGCTAGGCCCATTAGGTATTTCGGAATTAGGGTTGCATAAGGGCTAATAGGTAATAGAGAAACCCTCCATTTCATTTTCCAGCCGCCACAAACTTTCTCTTCAAACCTAACAATGGCTTCCACCTTCTAAATCTCTTCTAAACAACTCCGTATCGCTTTCTAATCAAGGATTAGCTAAGCTACATCAAATCAAGGCAAATCAAGCTGCTGCGTTGTGTAGGAATTCGGCCCAAAATAGCAGTAAAATTCAGATTTATAATTTATATGAGATAAGGTGAGTGATTTGCACTTTTATTCACTAATTACGACTAATTAGGGGTGATTAGTGATAATTAGCGAAATTATGCATGTAAAATTCTGGAAAAATATGTAAAAATTCTTAAATATTATTTTAGGGCTCTGATAAAAATTTGGGTTAATTTGGACTTGTTTTGTTAATCCTATCATTAGTTATGGTTAAACATGATTAAGGGAAAAACCATGGGTTTTGGGTATGTTTGATCCATATATACATGTTAATTCGTTGTTTGGATGTTTATGGTCAATCCTATATGTTACTATGACTGTTTGGAATGTTAAGTAATCTTGTAGGAAAGATATAATGGTCCAAAACGCCATCGTATGGGGAAAATGGACGATATATGCTCGTTTGAAAATGTGCAGGGTTTCAGATCGGATCGGATTATAGGGCTCGGATCGGATTGGGGAACCGGGTAAAGAAATTCGAACCGGACCGGAACTTGGCATAAGAGGCTTGGCAAGAAGGAAGGCCATTTGCATAAGAGTTAGAGTTGGGTTTGGATCGGAAGCGAGGGCGAGGGGATCAGATCGAAAATGGTGAGTACAAACCGAATCGAGCCAGGATTGCAAGCACCGAACCGAATTGAAGGATGGCACTCGAACCGAACAGAAGCTAGAGCAAGAAAAGGAGAGCCGAACCAAATCAATGATCGCACCGAGTCCATGACCACCGAACCGAACCGGATATGGAGGCCGAACCGAACCGGGTTTGAACCTCTATTATTACTACGCAGCGACTCTTCTGAAGACCAACTCCAATTCGACCAAAACCCGAGATGCAAAAGAAGTCCAAATGGGAGGTTATTACTCAGGATCCAAATGGTGTTCGATGAGTTAACTTCATGAGTTGGACTTTGCTGCGGGACGTGTGCAAAGAGGTTATCGATGTCTATAGCTCTGACTCACCACTGAGAGACGGATAATTGGCTATGGATCAGTGCAATGGAGTTGTCATGATTCCATGGGACAAAGTGATCGTAGTAGGGCTATGAACTAGTGTAGTGGAGTTGTCATGACTCCATTGGGCAGAGTGGATGTAGGAGAGGATTAGTGGCTATGTACCAGTGTAGTGGAGCCATCATGACTCCGTGGGGCAGAGTGATCGTAGCAAAGAATTGGGTGATCAAAGTGGTAGATTTCGTTTGCTTTACGCACTGAGTGAGAGATGTGAGGATGATTGCTATGTTCGATGTTTGCTATTACCATGACATGCACACCCCCCTCCCCACTATTTTCACACCATGTGCTAGTGTCACCTTAGAGTATCGTACATCCTGTTGTGCTAACTCTTTGGTTGCAGGTCCAAGTTCATGTATGGTTATGCATACCTGTTATTGTTCTGTTTTTGCTACTTATCGCTCATACCAGACTTTTGTCTTATCCAGAGTTTTATATCTCTTCTTATTACTCTGGGTGCTCCTAAACGAGCAGACTAGATACAGGTTAGCTGGTTATGCATGAGTAACTGTTCGGAGACGAGCAGGAGGATTACACATATTATTCCCATATATTCTCCATGTGTTGTTGCTGGTCACTACTTTGGGCATTAGTAGTGTACTTTCCTATTTTGCTTTAGAGACAGTTTTAAAAGTTGTAATAATGATGATCTGGGTCATAAGCTGTATTTTGAATTTTTCCGCTGCTATGATGATTTAATTTTCAGCTTATGCACTGTCTCGCCTATTTTATAGTAAGTTATGTTATTATTATATTTTGTTCCATGCGCTGTGAGATATACTACAGTTTCTTTGTTGGTTCACCGTTCAAATTCCTTCCCTTTTCCTTTCTTTTGACGACCGTTCCGTGCTGGTTGGATGTCAGTACAGTGTAGTTCATTGGAAATGTTGGCTGGTGCGGGGCGGGCCGTCACATCCTAAAATTTGCGGCTTTATATAATTCGTCAGTCCATTCAAGTGCCCTACTCTCAAAATTCCTTGTTCTTCGACTCTCTAAAAAACTTGTATCGCGTTGGAGACTGAGATTTAAATTCTTGCATCATGCTTCCACTACTGGAGTTGCTAGCGATAAGATCTAGAAGCGAGATCTGTTCTTAGATGTGGAAATTCTACACAACGATATTTCAATTTTTGAATAAACATACGGATGATTTGATCCCCAAATAGATTTGGTTTTTTTTGTATAGTCAGCAAGGAGAAAGTCACAAAGAATGGAGTATAAAGAGTAAAAACAATGTATGAAAACAATAAAGCAAAGGAACAAAACCAAATCCAGATTGCAAATTTTGGTCTTCAGATTTTTTTATATTCAACGGTTCATATGAAAAGTAAACCTAGGTGTGGATCGCTAAAGTTCAATAGCGTTGTAAACACGTAGATAAAATACCAATGCCTTTTGTGATACTTCTTTTGTGAAACAAAATGTATTTGGCATCACTATGACATCACTAAATTTCTTTGGTGTCGCAACTACGTAGGTAATTTCTAATGCATTTGAGACGCCAAATTTAAAATGTTATAATATTCATGGTGTCACTAAGGCATAACAAATTAAAGACTCACATGTGTCGTCTTAGTGTTGTTTTACTGACGAAATTTAATATACCGACGCTAAATCGACGTCGAGTCACTGTAGCATCGCTAATTTACGTCAGAAATTAGCATTTTCTCTTTTAGTGTTCATGCTAACTGTATTTTTTTACTTCATGTGGTGATATGTGATTATAGATGAGTAAGATACTATTTTATGCTCTTTTATATATTTGATTGCATTAATAGAGTGATTGTATTAATTATGGCTGATTGCATCAATTTCAAAGTTTTCATTGATGGTATTGAATCATATTGATTGCAATGGTTGAATGGATAAAATGATTGAATGAATGCAATGGTTGTAATGTACTAACGAGTATTTGTATATCGGAGAAGTGTTGGAAATAGAAATACGTGGGCTTGATCCCCAAAATGGGTATGTAAGCAGTCTTTTCCTATGCAATAGCCACCAGAACCTTTATATTGGGCTGGGGTGAAATGACACGAACTTCCCCGTAAAGGAAAGTCCGGATGGAGTTGAGAACATGACATATCAGAAGAAAACTAGAAGAACATTTCATTTCTTATCACAACAATTTACATCAGAGTACAGAATATACCAGAGTATGAATAAATATTATACATCAGAAAAATATCAGAGATTTACAAATTACAATGCAGCGGAAAATAATACAAAACACAAATGAAAGAGATACATGGATAAAGAGCTTTTCGAATATCATTCCAGCTGTAAACCAAGATCCTGTGAATATAAATCTGAAAAACCAAAACTAAAAGCTGTCCATGTGGAAAATAGGGGCACCCAAAGTTTAGGTTAAAACAATAAACTCTAGGTCAATCATGTGACTGGTGTGAGAACTAAAACAGTTATTAAATCTTTACTTTAAAAATAAAGTAAATCAAAGGACCATGCCATATAACACGGAACGGGTTTCCTCCCAAGAATACCAGTGCATAAAATAAACAGCGCAATGCTTTTTGGAAAAAATGAAGCTATTAAGACTCATGTCCCATCACACAATGCAACATAAGACCGGAGGATAGAATTTTACCTTATAATAGCCAAACATGCTTGGTACGTTTAAACAAATCATTTGATACGATATAAGTTCATAGTGTGTAAAACAACTTCAAATATAAATGTATCAATCATAGACGACATGAGTACCATATATCATGTCGCCATACTAGTTCTACAATTAAAACCTCACAATGTCGTATTGGAAGTTGGATTCCATCTATGAAACAAGGCCAGGGATCATCCTGTGTAGATTCAAGACACCCTAGCAAGTGCCTCAGGATTCATTCGCAACTGCACCCGGATCGGTAGGGCCGGTCATCCGTCGATGATTAGTTATACCATAAACTATATGTTAGCATGTTCTATCGAACCTCTAAAATGGTCTATACGTCGGCACACATGCTAGTAATCGACCATATACCCATCGGCCCCATAGTGACCGATATATCCGAGGCGCCTCTCTATCCAGCAAGTAATAATAAGCAGCATCCACATGAGTAAACAGTCTGGGCTCCATACCATGACGTTACTCGTAGCTAGAAGTAACATATGTCCATTTCCCTACTGTCCTTTCCGCTTTTGGTTCACACCGGGGTGTGAGGCTCGCGAATTAACGCTACATAAAGCTATGCTATTTAAAGCCGTTCTTTGATCATCAACCACAAGACATTGCTTTTCAACACAAGCCTTGATCATTTGCATCTTTGCATGCCACACAGGCAATTCATGCCATGCGACTGATGTCTATCGATATATAACCTCTGAGCTCGTACGTCTTAGAGAAGGGCGTTAAGCAAGAGAATAAATTCTCCGCCGCCAAATAGATATATATTTAATATAGATCAATCAGCACAGAATAAAATCCAATTTCAGACACACATCCATTTTCAAGTTTGTTCTGGGCCTGAACGAAACCGGAGGCACCTTATTCCTCGTCCCATATTTCCAATACAGGAGAGAGGTCCTCGCATATCCATTGATCTCCAAGTACGTCTGGACGATCACCACTTATTACCTCGTCTTGGGCGTACAGCCCAATTAAGACATCAGTAATCATCCAGACGATGTGAAGACCTCGGGTCTTAAACCACCGTCTTCAATGTCGACTTATCGTCGAATAAGTTATTCAGAATGGGCATAAACCCGGCCTTTCCGAATAACTCGCGTATATAATAAACAAGTGCTATAAAAACACAACATACGCCTCATTCCAATCCAAAATATTCTTTTATTCAAATATTCACATTTCTAGGGAAAGGTTCCCATTAATTTTATCAAAGGCAAATTCTTTAGATTTATTCTTTAATCTTCCATTGGATATCAATTCAAACCATATTAAGGTTTTCCAAACTAGTCGGGATTAACGCACCTTACCGAAGTAATCATTTGTTATATTCCCCAATCCCAACATATTTATCCCATGGGCTGAAACTGGTAATACTCCATATCTAACATCACGGTGTTATGGGTAAATTTAATCAACATTTCACGTTCAAATCTAATTAAAGATTTAACAATCTCTTGGAGCAAAACTGGTGACATTCCATTCTTGATCATTTCCCAAATTTGATAATTTATATTATCAATTCACATTCCAATCTAATTAAAGATTCATTAAAACTCCACTTAGTTTTAATCTTCCCAAAAATCAACATTAATGATTATTTAACTTTGGGAAATCAAACATGCAGCATTGACAATCTACACCATACTATTGATTTTTTCCAATATATAACCCCTAAGCTCGTACGTTTTAGAGAAGGGTGTTAAGAAAGGGACTAAATTCTCCGCCACCAAACAGATATATATTCAGCAAAGATCAACCATACAGTTCGGAATGCAATGTTCGACATGTAATCCTGTCATTAAATGGGTTAAAGAACCAATGTCATTTGAAACACAGTTCACGATAAACCCAAAATCCCATTCCATTAATTATGGAATCTTCATGGAAAAAATAGATCAATATATAAAATTGATATCAATTTCCGTATCCGACTAATAGTATAAATGGAATAACGACAAATCCTTTTAAATTCCATATATATGAACAGTCTTCCTCCACAAAAGTTCATTTCGATTATTACCAAATCGAATTCCATTCCATTCCAATTAAATATTAATTAATTGAAAAACTTTACTTTGGAAAATCCCATTAATTCTTAATAAAAGATTTATATATTCCAAACCACATTTTACTGTAGATCGGGTTAGAGAACGAAAGTCGTTAAAACATAGTTCACTATAAACCCAATTCACATTCCATTTTATTCCAATTAAATGTTAATTAACTGGAAACAACAATAATCTTAATTAAAAGATTTATTCTTTTCACATGGGGTTTAAGAACAGTGTTATTTAAGACACCATTCACGACAATCCCAAAATCCAATTCAATATTACATACAAGTAAAACGACCCGAACTTCCCCAGTAAGGAAGGCGCGGATTGCTTTGAGAACAAGCCACATCGGAACGCAGACAAAAGAACATTTCATTGTTTATTACAACAATTACATTAGAATACAAGAATATACAAAGCATGAAAAAATATTACACATCACAAAATATCAGAGATTACAATACATTACATAGCAGCGGAATATAATACAAAGCACAACTGAAGGAGATAAACAGATACAGAGCTTTCCGGATATCATCCCAGCTGTAAATCAGGATCCTGTGAATATAAATCTGCAAACCCAAAACTACTAGCTCCCCGTTTCAAAATAAGGTCACCCAGAGTTTAGGTTAAAACAATAAACTCCAGGTCAGTCATGTGACTGGTGTGAGAACTAAAACAGTTATTAATCTTTATTTAAAAGTTAGGTAAATCAAGGGACCACGCCGTACAACACGGAACGAGTTTCCTCCCAAGAACACCAGTGCATAAAACAACAGCGCAATGCTAAATAAAGAACAATGAAGCAATTATAAGACCCAGGTCCCATCACACAATGCAACACAGGCCGGAGGATAGGGTTTTACCTTATAATAGCCAAAGAATGCTTGATATGTTAAATTTCATCTTTTATTATTACTATAAGTGTATAGTGTCAAAACAATTTCAATCATAAGTATTAATCATAGACGGCGTGGGTACCATATATCATGTCGCCAATACTAGGCTCTACAATCAAAACCGCAAATTCACGTATTGGAAGTTGGATTTCCATCTGTGACGGCCCGCCCCGCACCAACCGACATTTACTCCAAAGGTGCGCTGTACACATGTCCAGTTAGCACGGAACGGGTCGTCAGAAGGAAAAGGAAGAAGGAAATGAACATACAAAGAACCTGTAGAATGTCTCGCAGCGCACAGAACAAAATATAATAATAACATACTTGACATAAAACAGGAGAGACAGTGCATAAGCTGAAAATCAGAACTAAACATCATAGCAGCGGAAATCCAAAATACAGCTTATTACAACTTTCAAACTGTCTCAAAGCAAAAGTAAGATAAATGAGGTACACTACTAATGCCCAAGTAGCGACCACCAACGACACAGGGAGAATGTGTATATATATATATCACACGTGGAAGCCTCCTGCCCGCCTCCGAATCAGCTACTCGCGCATCACCAGCTAACCTGTCTCTAGTCTACTCGTGTGAGCACCCAGAGTAATAAGAGGAGACATAAAACTCTGGGTCAGACATAAAGCCTGGTATGAGCGATAAGCATATAAAGTGAACAATAACAGGTAGACTAAAACATACCTGAACCTGGACCTGCAACCAAAGAGTTAGCACTACATACTGTACAACACTCTAAGGTACCATATCAAACGGTATAAAGATACGGAGGTGGGGGAGGTGTGCATGTCATAATGATGGCAAACAATCAAGCATGGCATCCATCCTCACATCTCTCACTCAGTGCGTAAAGCATACGATATTCACCACTTCGATCACCCAACAAACCTTGCTACGATCACTTTGCCCCATGAAGTCATAAATGGCTTCACTGCACTGATAACGTAGCCACTAGTTCCTTGCTATGTCCACTTGCCCTATGGAGTTATTCACCCCATCTGCGCTGGCTCATAGACTTACCAATCCTTACTATGTCCACTTGCCCCATGGAGTTATTCACCCCATTTGCGCCGGCTCATAGTCGTACCAATCCTTACTATGTCCACTTGCCCCATGGAGTTATTCACCCCATCCGCGCTGGCTCATAGTCTTACTACGCATCACCTTGCCCCTCAGGTCATAATGACCCTACTGCACTGATAACGTAGTCTTGCTACCATCACCTTGCCCCTTAGGTCATAATGACCCTACTGCACTGATAAGTAGCCATCACTCATTCGTAGTGGTGAATCGAAGTTATGAACGTCGACAACTCCTTAGCACACGTCCCGCAGCAAAGTCTAATCATGAAGTGAACTCATCGGTTCCCAACTGGATCCTGAGCTCTAACTTCCCATATTGGACTACCTTTTCATCTCGGGTTATTGGTCAATACTGGGTCGGGTCGGGTTCCTCCTCAAGCCATCAGTTCGGGTCGGGTATCCTCCATCTGTTCGGGTCGGGTCTCCTTCTGGTGCGGTTCGGGTCGGGTCTTCTCCTGGTGCAGTTCGGGTCGGGTGTCATCTCCCCTCCAGCTTGTGCCTTCGTTCCGATCCGTCTCCTCGTCCTTCACATGCTCCTATCCGATCCATCCTCATGCCTCCGCTCCGATCCGTCCTCCACGATCCGATCCGTCGTCCTCGATCCGATCTGTCCTCCCCGATCCGATCCGATCCCAGTTCAGCTAGCGTGGCCTTCCTTTTTGCCACTTTTTCCCCAAGTGTTGGGTTCCGATCCGATCGGATTCTTTGCTCAGTTCAACATATCCGATCGGAGCCCTATGTCCGATCCGATCCGAACCCTGCACTGTTTTCTGAAACTGTTCCAGCAAGTGTTTACGCCATTCGATGACGTTTTCGGCCATTCTAACTATTGAAATCAATCACAAAGCATTTCATACAGTCATAGCAACATGCATAATCAACCACAAACATCAAAACATCCATATAATAGGCTAAAATGGATCAAACATACCCAAAATCCCATATTTCCCCTTAAGCATGTTTAGGTGAAACTAATGATAGGACTAGCAAAACTTAACCAAATTAACCCAAATTCATATCAGAGGTCTAAAACATCATTTAGGAATTTATGAACATTTTTCCCGAATTTATTAGTGTATAAATTCGCTAATTAACACTAATTACTCTTAAGTAGCCATAATTAGTGTAAAACTATGCAAATCACTCACCTTAGCCTCAAATAAACTAAGATCTGAAATAATTCTCTGATTTGATGTGAATCTCAATGCCGAACAGCAGCTCCTATGTTGCTTTGGTGAAGATCTTCCTTGATTAGGGGTTGCTAAGCTTAATCCTTGACCAAAAGAAGATTTGGAGGTGATTTAGAGGTTGGAGGCCATTTTTAGGGTTCCTTGGTGATAAGTGGAGGCTAGAAAACTGAAATGGAATGATCCTCTATCTCATTTCAGCCTCCCCATAACCCTAATCCCGAAATGAGTTATGGGCCTACTCACTAATCACCCGATTTGGCCCGGTTGAGCAGTTTTTCACCCTCCAAACCTTATTTCAGCCATATCTCCCAAATGGTAAGTCCGTTTGGCTATTGTGACCACTCTACGGAAAGGTAAACCATCAAACGAATCCAATGGAAGTGGTTTCAGATCAAAATTCCTTTCCAATCAAAAGTTATGGCCAAAACAGTACCAACTAAGGGCAAAATGGTCATTTAAAAATCGACAAAAATCATGAACATGGGAAATGACTCTAATAGATGTTTCCCAAAGTTACATGACCATACGACTTCATATGGGAAAGAAATAAATATTCTAAGATCCCGCGATGTGTAGGATACGGGTCATTACACTCTCCCCCCCTTAAGAAATTTCGCCCCCGAAATTCCCTAATCAGAACATACACAAAGGTCCCGCATGCCTATCAATCATAAAACAACCATCAAACATGCAAAACAAGCAAAACAAGTCTACCCTAGCATGCGGAAAACTAAATTGCAAAGTAAATCTTACCAGGCAAAGAGTTCTGGATATGCCTTCCTAATGCTCTCCTCTGTCTCCCAAGTACAATCATTCTCGTCCTCGCCCCACTGAACCTTGTCTAGCTTCACCGCCTTCCTTCGAAGTTGCTTTGTATCGTTCCCCACAATACGAATCGGCTTGCGGTTCCCAACCGCCTCAGGTTCTACTTCGAAGTCCTCTAACTGATCAGGTGAAATAGTCATATCTGAGTCGTGAACGAACTTCCTTAGTTGGGAAACATGAAATACATTGTGAACTCCCGCCATCTTCTCTAGTAAGCCAACTCTATACGCCAAATTCCCGACTAATTCAAGAACAGGGAATGGGCTAACAAATCTTGGTGCCAACTTGCCTCTCCTGCCAAATCGTATCACGCTTTTCAACGGAGAGATCTTGACAAACACCAAGTCACCAACGGAGAATTTCAAGTCTCTTCTCCTCTTATCAGCATAACTCTTCTGCCTATCTTGGGCAGCTTTCATTCGTTGCTGAATGATCTTAATCTTATCCGACGTTTCTCTCACCACATCTGGTCCAAGCACAAACTTCTCGCCAGTCTCTATCCAACATGATGGTGAGTTACACGATCTTCCGTACAAAGCTTCATATGGAGCCATACCGATACTGGATTGGTAGCTATTATTATATGCAAACTCTACTAGATGCACATGGTCATCCCATGATCCACCAAAATCCAATATACAAGCTCTTAAGAGATCTTCCAATATATGATTCACCCTCTCCGTCTGACCGTCGGTCTGAGGATGATATGCGGTACTGAGATGTAATCTTGACCCTAGAGTCTCTTGTAAGCTCTTCCAAAACCTACTAGTGAACAACGGGTCTCGGTCACTCACAATGCTTTTGGGTACTCCATGAAATCTCACTACCCACTTCATATACAATTCTGCCAACTTGGCTGCCGTCCTGGTCGATTTGACTGGTATAAATCTTGCACTTTTAGTCAATCGATCCACAATTACCCAAATGCTATCATATACCGATCTAGTCCTTGGTAAGCCATCGATGAAATCCATCGAAATTTGCTCCCATTTCCATTCGGGAATTTCTAATGGTTGCAACAAACCACTAGGCTTCTTTTGCTCGGCTTTAACTAGCTGACAATTCATACATTTGGATATAAACTTCCCAACGTCTCTTTTCATCCCTTCCCAGTAGTAAGTCTGTCTCATGTCTCGATACATCTTATTACCACCGAGATGTATAGTTAGTTTTGAGTGATGACATTCTCTAAGCACTTCATCTCTCAAACCATTCACATTGGGCACAACTAGTCTTCTATTCTTCCGAAGCCATCCATCTCGATCAAGCCCATACACATTCATCTCCTCATCGACCCCCATCTCTAACTTGGAGATGATTTCCAATAGATTAGGATCGTTCCTCTGACTAGAACCAATCCGCTCTATCAAAGTGGGTCTGATCGTCAAACTAGCTAGCATAACTGGATCCAATTCGCACTTTGGTCTGAAATCAAACCCCGCGATATACTCCAGTTGCTTCCACTCAAGAAACATTGCCCCTAAGCTGGCATGTCTCCTACTCAAGGCATCGGCTATCGCATTACCTTTCCTAGGTGTGTATGCGATATCAAAATCATACGAAGCCAAGAACTCTAACCATCTCTGCTGACAGAGATTCAAATCTTTCTGGGAGAAGAGATACTTTAACTATTTATGATCGGTAAACAACTCAAATCTTTCTCCCAAGAGATAGTGTCTCCACATCTTCAGCGCAAATACAATCACTGCCAATTCTAAATCATGGGTAGGATACTTCTTCTCATGCGGCTTTAGCTGTCGACTAGCATAAGCTACAACCCTACCTCCTTGCATCAATACAGCACCCAGTCCGGTACCACAAGCATCCGTGTATACCGTCATCTCTTCATTCCCTTTAGGAATGACTAACAATGGTGCACGCATCAACTTCTCCTTTAGACTATTGAAGGCATCCTCACACACTCCGTCCCAGACGAAGGACTGATTCTTCTTAGTCAATTGAGTCAACGGTGCTGCTATCTTGGAGAAGTCCTGGATAAACTTACGATAATATCCAGCTAATCCCAAGAAACTTCTTACATCTGTTGCATTCTTGGGCGTAGGCCAATCCTGTACCATAGCCACCTTCGCAGGGTCCACGGCAATACCACTCTCGGAAACAACATGACCCAAGAATCTCACTTCCCTTCTCCAAAAATGACACTTAGAGAATTTCGCTTTCAATTGGTGTTTCCTCAACACCTCCATCACTGTCCTCAAGTGTCCCTTGTGTTCCTCCTCTTTCCTTTAATAAACAAGGATATCATCCACGAACACAAGAACAAACTTATTCAACTGATCTCTGAATACTCGGTTCATAAGATCCACAAAATAGGCTGGTGCATTGGTCAACCGAAATGGCATGACCAACCACTCATAAAATCCAGACGGCGTCCTAAATGCCGTTTTCGGAACACTCTCATCTGCTACTCGAAGCTGATGAAATCCTGTCGCGAGGTCCAACTGGGAGAACACTCTTGCTCCTTCCAGTTGATCAAACAAATCATCTATCCGCGGTAGAGGATACTTATTCTTCATCGTCACCTTATTCAACTCGCGATAGTCCACACACAAACGAAGGGAACCATCTGCCTTAGTGGAAAACACAACTGGTGCTCCTCACTCGGATACACTTCTAATAAATCCCATCTTCAAAAGATTATTGACTTGCACCCCGAGCTCTCGCTGCTCCCTTGGTGCCATACGACGAAGTGGCATCACTATAGGTCTGGCATCTTTCACTAAATCAATACGGAACTCAATCTCTCGGTGTGGTGGAAGCCCGGTCACCTCCTCGAAGACGTCCGGATACTGGCCAACCACGGGCACATCTGACAACTCATCCTGCGGGATGTCGAGGGAATTTACAAAACTAGCCATAACCCCATCACTAGGTAGACTACCAAACACTACCCTCCGCCCATCATCCGCCCTCACTGTCACCAAAAAGCCCTCACAGTCTACCACCACCCTGTATCTTTGGAGCCAATCGACTCCCAATATAATGCCATACCCAGTAAAGCCCAAAACAAAGCAATCACAAACATACATCCATGACTCGATAAGACCAAATTCCTGCAAATCATACTAAGGCTAGTCGAACCACCAATCGGGTTCGTCACAACCAATGGTCTATCGACTATCTCGGGTTCCAGTCCCAACCTATCTACCAGGTCACTAGATATGAAGGAACGGGAAGCCCCAGTATCAAACAAAACTCGAACTGGTACATCATAAATAGAAAGCATACCTTGAATAACAACATTCTTTCCCTTCTCCGCCGCAGTTGGGGCATTCGACGAAGAAGGAACAGCATCAATAGCATATGCTTTCACAATATGCTTCTCCTTAAGAGGTTGCGGACACTTATCCTTGAAATGTCCCACTTGACCACAGTTGAAGCACTTCTTATCCGCTGGCTTGGCCCGACAATTTTTGGCATAATGGCCCTTCTTTCCACAGCTGAAGCACTCAACGTTCTTCTGGCTCTTTTTCTGGCCACCTTTAGATTGGTCCTGCTTCCTCTTATTCTGAGAATTATTCTTGCCTCCACCGCCTGCTTGCGGCTTTGGCCCTTCTGCAGATGCAGCCTCAGTCTTTGACTTAGGGTAAAGACTTTCTGATCTCAAAGCTTTCCCCACGATCGATTCAAAAGTCTCATCGATGTGGTTGATAAGCCTTTCCCCCAAGTATCCATCCAAACCAGTAATGAACTTCTCATTCTTCTTTTCAGGAGTATCAATGAGAGACAGTCCATACTTCGACAAAGTGTCGAACTCAGCAATATAGTCAGAAACTGCCCTCCCATTCTGCTTGAGTTCCAAGAACCTCTTAAACAATACTGACTTCTGGGCAGCTAGAATAAACTTCTCGCTAAAGCGAGTCTTGAACTGAACCCAAGTAACCCGATCCTCTGGAGTAGCTGTTCTAATGGCGTTCCACCAATTCATCGCTCGCCCTTGCAGTTGATGAGACGCTAGCCTTTTCTTCATCGCATCCTCAAGACCCAAGTCATCAAAGATACGATCACAACTATCCATCCAATCTTGAACATCTGTGGCCGACTCCGTTCCGTAGAACGGCTTTCCACCAAGATTAGTGTAATCCTTGCACAACTTGGCGAAATCAACCCTAGGCGCCTGCACTACTGGGCCAACACCAACTCCGGGATTGGGAACTGCCCCTTGCACTTCTCTAAGCATGTCTCTCATGAGGTTAGTAAACATCGCCCTCATGTCAGCGGCATTCCCTTGGTTGGTCCCTTTACCAGCACCCCTCGTATCTCGGCTCATCGTCAATCTGAAAAAGGGAAACGATTAACGACCCCATAGTGGTGCTAGTGCAGTGCGACTTCGTCTTTATACTACTAATAGTATACACATAAATAGCTTTTGAAAACCAAAGTAATCACAAATACGCGCCCTCATATATGTACTAACTCTCCCTAGTGTCTTTCCCTAGGTTAACTATGCAACCTAGAGCTCTGATACCAAGTGTGACGGCCCGCCCCGCACCAACCGGCATTTACTCCAAAGGTGCGTTGTACACATGTCAAGTTAGCACGGAACGTGTCGTCAGAAGGAAAAGGAAGAAGGAAATGAACATACAAAGAACCTGTAGAACGTCTCACAGCGCATAGAACAAAATATAATAATAACATACTTGACATAAAACAGGAGAGACAGTGCATAAGCTGAAAATCAGAACTAAACATCATAGCAGCGGAAATCCAAAATACAGCTTATTACAACTTTCAAACTGTCTCAAAGCAAAAGTAAGATAAATGAGGTACACTACTAATGCCCAAGTAGCGACCACCAACGACACAGGGAGAATGTGTGTATATATATATATATCACACGTGGAAGCCTCCCGCCCGCCTCCGAATCAGCTACTCGCGCATCACCAGCTAACCTGTCTCTAGTCTACTCGTGTGAGCACCCAGAGTAATAAGAGGAGACATAAAACTCTGGGTCAGACATAAAGCCTGGTATGAGCGATAAGCATCTAAAGTGAACAATAACAGGTAGACTAAAACATACCTGAACCTGGACCTGCAACCAAAGAGTTAGCACTACATACTGTACAACACTCTAAGGTACCATATCAAACGTTATAAAGATACGGAGGTGGGGGAGGTGTGAATGTCATAATGATGGCAAACAATCAAGCATAGCATCCATCCTCACATCTCTCACTCAGTGCGTAAAGCATACGATATTCACCACTTCGATCACACAACATACCTTGCTACGATCACTTTGCCCCATGAAGTCATAAATGGCTTCACTACACTGATAACGTAGCCACTAGTTCCTTGCTATGTCCACTTGCCCCATGGAGTTATTCACCCCATCTGCGCTGGCTCATAGCCTTACCAATCCTTACTATGTCCACTTGCCCCATGGAGTTATTCACCCCATCTGCGCTGGCCCATAGTCGTACCAATCCTTACTATGTCCACTTGCCCCACGGAGTTATTCACCCCATCTGCGCTGGCTCATAGTCTAACTACCCATCACCTTGCCCTTCAGGTCATAATGACCCTACTGCACTGATAACGTAGTCTTGCTACCATCACCTTGCCCCTCAGGTCATAATGACCCTACTGCACTGATAAGTAGCCATCACTCATTCTTAGTGGTGAATCGAAGTTATGAACGTCGACAACTCCTTAGCACACGTCCCGTAGCAAAGTCCAATCATGAAGTGAACTCATCGGTTCCCAACTGGATCCTGAGCTCTAACTTCCCATATTGGACTACCTTTGCATCTCGGGTTATTGGTCAATACTGGGTCGGGTCGGGTTCCTCCTCAAGCCATCGGTTCGGGTCGGGTATCCTCCATCTGTTCGGGTCGGGTCTCCATCTGGTGCGGTTCGGGTCGGGTCTTCTCCTGGTGCGGTTCGGGTCGGGTGTCATCTCCCCTCCATCTCATGCCTTCGTTCCGATCCGTCTCCTCGTCCTTCACATGCTCCTATCCGATCCATCCTCATGCCTCCGCTCCGATCCGTCCTCCTCGATCCGATCCGTCGTCCTCGATCCAATCCGTCCTCCCCGATCCGATCCGATCCCAGTTCAGCTAGCGTGGCCTTCCTTTTTGGCACTTTTTTCGCAAGTGTTGGGTTCCGATCCGATCGGGTTCTTTTCTCAGTTCAACATATCCGATCCGAGCCCTATGTCCGATCCGATCCGAACCCTGCACTGTTTTCTGAAACTGTTCCAGCAAGTGTTTACGCCATTCGACGACATTTTCGGCCATTCTAACTATTGAAATCAATCACAAAGCATTTCATACAGTCATAGAAACATGCATAATCAACCACAAACATCAAAACATCCATATAATAGGCTAAAATGGATCAAACATACCCAAAATCCCATATTTCCCCTTAAGCATGTTTAGGTGAAACTAATGATAGGACTAGCAAAACTTAACCAAATTAACCCAAATTCATATCAGAGGTCTAAAACATCATTTAGGAATTTATGAACATTTTTCCCGAATTTATTAGTGTATAAATTCGCTAATTAACACTAATTACTCTTAACTAGCCATAATTAGTGTAAAACTATGCAAATCACTCACCTTAGCCACAAATAAACTAAGATCTGAAATAATTCTTCGATTTGATGTGAATCTCAATGCCAAACAGCAGCTCCTATGTTGCTTTGGTGAAGATCTTCCTTGATTAGGGGTTGCTAAGTTTAATCCTTGACCAAAAGATGATTTGGAGGTGATTTAGAGGTTGGAGGCCATTTTTAGGGTTCCTTGGTGATAAGTGGAGGCAAGAAAACTGAAATGGAATGATCCTCTATCTCATTTCAGCCTCCCCATAACCCTAATCCCGAAATGGGTTATGTGCCTACTCACTAATCACCCGATTTGGCCCGGTTGAGCAGTTTTTCACCCTCCAAACCTTATTTCAGCCATATCTCCCAAACGGTAAGTCCGTTTGGCTATTGTGACCACTCTACGGAAAGGTAAACCATCAAACGAATCCAATGGAAATGGTTTCAGGTAAATATTCCTTTCCAATCAAAAGTTATGACCAAAACAGTACCAACTAAGGGCAAAATGGTCATTTAAAAATCGACAAAAATCATGAACATGGGAAATGACTCTAATAGATGTTTCCTAAAGTTACATGACCATACGACTTCATATGGGAAAGAAATAAATATTCTAAGATCCCCCAATGTGTAGGATACGGGTCATTACACCATCTGTGAACCAAGGCAAGGGATCGTCCTCCACCGAATTCGAGACGCTCTTGCCCGCCCCTCAGGAACAGCCGCAACTGCCCCTTGGATCGTCAGGGCCGGTCCACCGATGTGGATTAAAATGCCTGAACACTGCGTTTCCCCACCCTATGGGGTGTCAATGAGTCCAATGTCTCCATCGGCTCCACACAGTCACCGATATATCCGAGGCGCCTCGCAACAGCAACAACACATAAGTCAAACTCGTCAGGGCATGTAAAACCACTGACGCCACTTCTAGCTAGAAGGAAACGCATGCCCTCGCTGAAGTCCTCTCCCATTTCTGGTTCACAACTGGAGTGTGAGGCTCGCGAATCAACGCTACAAAAATCTATGCCACATAGGCTGTGCTTTGATCATCAACCACAAGACTCTGCTTTTCAACAAAAGCCTTGATCAATTTGCCACTTAGGCATGCCACATAGGCAATTCACTCCATTCGATTGATATCCATCAATATATAACCTCTGAGCTCGTACGTCTCAGAGAAGAGCGTCAAGCAAGAGAATAAATTCTCCGCCACCAAACAGATATATATTTAATAGAAATCAATCACATAGAATAAAATCCAATGTTAGACACACAATTCATTTACAAGTTCGTTCTGGGTCTGAACGAAACCGGAGGCACCTTGTACCTCGCATATCCATCGATCTCCAAGTACGTCTGGACGATCACCAACCGATTCCCTCCTCTTGGGTGTACAACCCAATCAAGATCATCAGTAATCACCCAAACGATGTGAAGACCTCCGGTCTTCGACCACCGTCTTCATCCTCGACACCACGTCGAATCAGTTATTCAGAATGGGATAAACTCGGTCTTTCTGAATAACTCGCGTATATAATAAACAAGTGTTACACAAACACAACATATGCCTCATTCCAATTCAGAATATTCTTTTATTCAAATATTCTTATACTTTGGGAAAGGTTCCCATTAATTTTATGAAAGATAAATTCTTTAAATTTATTCTTTAATCTTCTTTTAAATATCAATTCAAACTAGTCGGGATTAGTGAACCACACCGAAGTAATCATTTATTTTATTTCACAATCCCAACCTATTCATCCAATGAAGTAAACTGGTCATACTTCATAACTAACACCACGATGTTATCGGTAAATTCAGTTACCATTTCACATACAAATCTAATTAAAGATTTAACTATCGCCTGGAGCAAAACTGGTGATACTCCATTCTCGATCATTTCAATCTAATTAAAGATTCATTAAAACTCCACTTGGTTTTAATCTTCCCAAAAATAATATCAATGATTGTTTAACTTGGGAAATCATATCATGTCTTCAAGTGGGTTAAAGAACTAATGTCATTTAAAACACGGTTCACTATAAACCCAAAATCACATTCCATTCCAATTCAATTATTGAAACTTCTGGTTACTTTTAAAACCCTTTCAAATCCAATTTATTTATTTAAAAATAAACAAATTATTATTCTATTTCAAAACTAGTTCATTTCAATAAAAATCTATTTTTATCTTTTCAAATATGGAGTTTTTCTTCCCAATTCTTCACAAATCATTTCTTATGATTTTACACAAATTATTGATATTTTTAATAATTTTATCAAGGCCCGTACAGTCGATTTTCATCAACGGCCATCGAACTGCACTTACATCAACCTTTTCCAAATTTGATTTGGATATAATTCCAAATCCAACCGTTAGATTTCTAATATTCGTTTGAAAGCTCTTTTCGATACGAACCCAACGGTTCTGGTTTTAGGAGAATCCGACGGTCGGATCTCCCGTAATATCCGTTCGAAGTCAATGGTCGAAATTCGCGAACTGCCACAGCGCGACGCGTTCTATTCAGGCCAATATATTATATATATATAATATATACATTGTGGATTTCCTTTTAAAACGTATTTTATAAATCGTTTTAAATTCGTTTTCAAAATGATTTCAACTTCATATTCAATTTCGAATCAAAATAATATTCCACATCATCGATATACAAATGATAATATTTTCAAAATGTTATATTTTGAAATTACTTCCGTTTCTATATTCATTATAAAAACCAATGTAATCGATATAAATATCATTTGCGTCAAAATGGAGCATATCTAATCAACATGGCTTTATATATTTCAATAACTTCGTTATTCTATTCAACAAATCAACATTTTCTTCAACACATGAATATATATTTTATTCAACACATGAATATATATTTTTATTCAACACATGAATTTATATTCTATTCAACACATGAATATATATTTTCTATTCAACACATGAATATTTATTTTCTATTCAACACATAAATATTTATTTTTCTATTCAACACATGAATATATATTTCTATTCAACACATGAATTTATATTCTTATTTTCCAAATTGGAATGAGGCCCACTCAACTACCATATAACGTTTATTATATGGATTCCTTACAACACATGTATATAACAGCAACGATAAATCATCAACCATCATCCAGAGTGCACCACACAACTGCATAAGCATTAAATATAAATAATTAACACTTACACAGTCTGTCAACCCATCGATTGACATACAACTAAACAATCGGGATTAGTGTACATCAAATATCATCCCAATACCCGTGTGGGGTTTCAAATCAACAAACACAGATTTTATTTGTGTAGTTGGGCGATGTGTAAAATTTATCGTCCCAATCAATATCAGTCAAATCAATGTATATAAACAAATCGTCCGATTTGTCTATTACTATTTATTTTACATACACGTTGAAAATCACATTTTTAACTATAAAATATTTTCCACTATAAAATATTTTATTTCATTCCACATCACACAATCAAATTTCACAACACAGCAATCAAACAAACAAGTCATCCATGGTCTATGGACGACGGGTGTCAGGTGCTGCTAAGCACCGTCTGCATCCTAGTACATATTTCAACTAGAAATCAAAATAAAAGTGGGGAGTTCTCACCGAGAAGCTAAACCAAACACCACGACTCTTCATATGTAGGAAATCTTCGCCGTGCTCATCTTTTGTCACTTTCGTCGTCCATATTCACTACATATATAAAAATCACATTTTTATATTCCTTACTTCATTAATCAAAATTGAATTTTTATTTATTTTTCTAGGTGATAAAAATCGTATTTTTACTTCGCTTTTGAAGACGATAAAAATCACATTTTTACCTCATCGCTACCTATATAAAAATCACCATTTTTACCTAATGTTATTTATTTTCAAAAATCATATCTTTTTGTTTTCAAAGATCATATCTTTTTGTCCCTACTCCATATATAAAAATTTAATAATGTTTTTAATTTATCACTACATGTATAAAAATTATATTTTTATGCTACTACCGTTCATATAAAAGTCACATCTATATCATAACGCCATATATATAAAGATCGGATTTTTATTTCAAAAACCATTCATGTAAAAATCTCATTTTTATGTTATATATAAAAAAAATCATTTCATTTTCCAAATAAAAACTATATCTTTTTCGCGTTACTTATATAATACAATCTTATTATTATTATATATAAAATTCAGTTTATATACTTATAAAAAATCAGATTTTTAATAACTTGATTTACATAAACAAAAATATAAGCAAAATTAAAAACTCACAATGGTAAAAATTGAATTTTTATGGAGGAGGAGGGGTCCACGGCTGATTGGAGGGAGGAGTAGGTGCTGGGGGCCGTTGGCCAGGCGGTGGTGGTCGAGATGTAGTGGTTGGCGGTAGCATTGGGGGCTGTCGGAGCTCGGGCTCAGGTGGTGGCTAGGGCGTGGAAGCTTTATACGAGAAGGAAAGAGGGAAGCGAGTGGAGGGGTGATCGGAGGAGTGCAGCATCACCTGAGGGAGGAGGCGCACCCGGTGCGGCGGCGGCGTTGACCCCCTGGAGGCGCGGCGCGTCGTCGATTAGGCTAGGTTTTTTTTCTTCTAAAAATCAATTTCCACGGTGGAATGGAGAGAGAGAGTGTGTTGAGGGGTGAGGTTTTATATAAAATTTAATTATTTAATTATTTTAAATTCAAAAAAAAAAACAACTTTTTATTTTGAACTCGAAATCAAACCCACCAACTGTCGTCTACAGCTAATTACCCCCATTCCGAACACAATGGGATAGGTATCGCAGGCTGATTCGATCGTTTCGATCAGTTTTCGTCAAAATTAAAATATGTGAATATTAGGCACACATCCCTAAAACGAAACTTAATTAGGCTCACATCCGGTCATAAACTTATTGTAAATTTAGTCCCTATTTTTCGAAAATTCATACAAAAAATATAAAAAAAATATAAAAAAATCACGATAATTCGTATTTAAATTAAACATGTACTCGCCCAAAAATTCAGATCATAATAAAATCAAAACATGCATCAAAATCAAAAAAATACAGAAAACAACGAAAAATGCAGTAATTTGCATCAAATCATGCACATATTTGGAATACTTGCATTCATCTGTGCAAGTATTTCTCTGTTATATTTTTACATGCAATACTTGCATACATGTGTGCAAGTATTTAAAATAGTTGCATACATGTATGCAAGTTTCTGCACACATTTTATTTTCACATGTAAATACTTGCATACATGTGTGCAAGTATTTCAAATAGTTGCACACATGTATGCAAGTTTCTACATACATTTTCAACTAAAACAGCTTCAGAAATACTTGCATACATGTATGCAACTATTGGCAAAAGTTGCATACATGTATGCAACTATTTGCAAGTTTTAAATTCACACCACATCCCTGTAATGTTTTCTCTGTAAACCCGCCCCCTATTTTAGCTGCCGCCTGGAATCTTCCGCCTGCCACTTTCCATTCCTCCGCCTCTTTCGTTTTCTGTCCAAATTTTCAGGCGCTATCACTTAAAAAAAAAAAAAAAATTTAAAATCTATAAATATTCTCGGAAGTCCACAGAAATTAAAAAAAAAAAGTTGCATAAATGTATGCAACTTTTACGAATAGTTGCATACATTTATGCAACTATTCGAATACACATGCATATATTTATGCACGCCTGTTTGAAAAATTGCATACATGTATGCAGTTTTTCTATATAACTGCATACATGTGTGCATATATGGCAAAATATATGCAAACGTGAATAAGTTGCACGTAGGTATGCAGTTTTTAAATAAATGCATCAGCAGATGCATGTTTTAACAATATGTGCATACATGTATGCATTTATACTGCAGTTTTGACCCAGATTTGAAATAAATGCATACATGTATGCAACTAATCGATTTATATGCATGTTTTGATGCAATTTACTGCATTTCGTTGATTTTCTGTATTTCATGATTTTGACGTTGTTTTAAATGTTTTTTTGATCTGATTTTTTTCACGATTAATTGTTTTAATTAAATACGAATTTACATGGTTTTTTAATATATTTTTTATATTTTTTTATATGTTTTTGAAAAATAGGGACCTAATTTACAATAAGTTTAGGACCGGATGTGAGCCTAATTTTGAAACTTAATAGGGACCTGTGACAAACGGACCCTTAAAATATAACTCTATATATTGAATTTGAACGCGCATTTTAATTTACCGGGTCCACATACGGACTCTAAAAATTCTCGAAAAATATTTTCTAGCTTCGTATTGACGATACGGTCCTAACAAAACTAATTTCGTCGAATTCTGAGACCGTTTGAAAAATGGACATTTTCTGGTCGATCGAAATTGACTAAAACTGTCAAAATACGTTTTACTTCGCCATGCTCACATATTGATTCAGAAAATTACGAATTTTGGAATCTACCAATAACTTGACATCACGGATCCAACAAAAGTGGTTTCGTCGAAAACCGAGGTCGTCTGCAAAATTTCCATTTTTAAGGGCTAGAATTCCATAGCGACTATTCTGAATTTTCAACTGGGCATTTCTTTTGATTCCCGCTATGAAATTTCAATTTTTCAAATTCGTTGGAAAGATATTCTCATTTAGATTCAAATATTTTTGGTTTCGCTTAAATCCGGTTTATTTTGAATCATATACATTCATTTGAACTTTGAAATCGAATTTTCAAACCACCGCGCCATTTTCAGTTCCTTTGATAAATATAAATAAATATTTATATTCTATCGACGATTCAAATAAATATATACGTTCTAATTCTATTCAAAATAAATTTCTCGTCGTTATTATTTAAAATAATTTATTTTAAATATTCAAAATTCATCTAAATTGCCAAAATAAAAATTTTAAATTGGCTCAAAGTTTTTGGGTTGTTACAATCTCCCCCACTTAAAACTTTTCGTCCCCGAAAAGGAACGAAGCCAAAAGTTGTTTAACTAATCAACTCAACTTTCATTATTTTCATTACGGCTTGAGTTCTTCAACTTTTCAGTTTGTAAGAACTTTTCAAATTTTTCAAAAATTTGGCTAACGCCCTAAATTTTCGAAAAATTTCGCCATAACCTCCGCAGCACCGGGGACTTCGGGACATTTCAAACAGCCTCCCATGGCCCTCATGAATCCAAAAAGAAAAAGAAACAGCCAAGCGGCTAGCCAATCGGCTCATAAAATCATCAAAATCCCAATAAATTTGTAAACATGTACCTATTTGTCGGGCAAACAATTTTATTTCTTTTCTCTAGCTTATTTGCTATGACCTGTTCAATGTAAGTACATGTATATGCATGCAAATGCGACTAATTTTCAACACAACTCACTATTTGGTTCAATTTGGCTAAAGGTTCAACATTTTAATTAATCAACCAATAATCAAACAAAACAACCAGCAATCAATTAGTTGATTATCTTTTTAAATTCATAACTTTGGTATATAGTCTAAAAAACAGATTTTTAGTGCCAATTCACAACAATAGGCACTATCTAATTTTGGTTCTCACACCAGTCTAATGAAACATATATAAATCCCACTTTCGTCACTCGAATATAAACACTGATGTTGCGGCCGCATCATCAGAATTCTCCCCGGGCGACTAGAGTGTGACTCTATATCCATCCAGTATATTGGAGGCTTCCAATACACGTGGATCAGACGTATATTAAAATCTCTATATACATGATAGTCAAATCAATATAAATAAATATTCAAATATGAATAATTGAATTAAATTTTCAAAACAAAAATTGTTTTCATTTTAAAAATATACCCTTCACACTCGTTCTAGGATACTATTGATCTTATTTCTAATGAGTCATTCTCATTGGATATTACTAATCAAATCTCAGATGAATTCTTTCGTATGGTTCTAATGTGTCTTGTTCTCGAGCTCTGTAAACCAAAGCTCTGATACCAAACTAAAACGTCCCGAACTTCCCCAGTAAGGAAAGCGCGGATTGCTTTGAGAACAAGCCACGTCGGAACGCAGACAGAAGAACATTTCATTGTTTATTACAAAAATTACATCAGAATACAAGAATATACAAAGTATGAAAAAATATTATACATCACAAAATATCAGAGATTACAATACATTACATAGCAGAGGACAATAATACAAAGCAAAACTGAAGGAGATATACGGATACAGAGCTTTCCGGATATTATTCCAGCTGTAAATCAGGATCCTGTGAATATAAATCTGCAAAACCAAAACTACTAGCTGCCCATGTCAAAACAAGGGCACCCAGAGTTTAGGTTAAAACAGTAAACTCCAGGTCAGTCATGTGACTGGTGTGAGAACTAAAACAGTTATTAATCTTTATTTAAAAGTTAGGTAAATCAAGAGACCATGCCGTATAACACGGAACGGGTTTCCTCCCAAGAACACCAGTGCATAAAACAACAACGCAATGCTAAATAAAGAACAATGAAGCTATTATAAGACTCAGATCCCATCACATAATGCAACACAAGCCGGAGGATAGGGTTTTACCTTATAATAGCCAAAGAATGCTTGATACGCTAAATTTAATCTTTTATTATTACTATAAGTGTATAGTGTCAAAACAATTTCAATCATAAGTATTAATCATAGATGGCATGAGTACCATATATCATGTCGCCAATACTAGGCTCTACAATCAAAACCGCAAAGTCACGTATTGGAAGTTGGATTTCCATATGTGAACCGAGGCAAGGGATCATCCTCCACCGAATTCGAGACGCTCTAGCCTGCCCCTCAGGAACAGCCACAACTGCCCCTTGGATCGTCAGGAACGGTCCACCGATGTGGATTAAAATGCCTTAACACTGCGTTTCCCAACCCTATGGGGTGTCAATGAGTCCAATGACTCCATCGGCTCCACAAGTCACCGATATATCTGATGCGCCATGCAACAGCAACAACCACATAAGTCAAACTCGTCAGGGCGTGTAAAACCACTGACGCCACTTCTAACTAGAAGGAAACGCATGCCCTCCCTGAAGTCCTCTTCCGTTTCTTGTTCACAACCGGGGTGTGAGGCTCGCGAATCAACGCTACACAAAGCGGTGCCACACGGGCTATGCTTTGATCATCAACCACAAGACTCTACTTTTCAACAAAAGCCTTGATTAATTTGCCACTTAGGCATGCCACACAGGCAATTCACTCCATGCGATTGATATCCATCAATATATAACCTCTGAGCTCGTACGTCTCAGAGAAGGGCGTTAAGCAAGAGAATAAATTCTCCGTTGCCAAACAAATATATATTTAATAGAAATCAATCACACATAATAAAATCCAATGTCAGACACGGTCCATTTACAAGTTCGTTCTGGGTCTGAACGAAACCGGAGGCACCTTGTACCTCGCATATCAATCGATCTCCAAGTACGTCTGGACGATCACCAACTGATTCCCTCCTCTTGGGTGTACAACCCAATCAAGATCATCAGTAATCACCCAAACGATGTGAAGACCTTCGGTCTTTGACTACCGTCTTCATCCTCGACACCATGTCTAATCAGTTATTCAGAATGGGATAAACTCAGTCTTTTTGAATAACTCGCGTATATAATAAACAAGTGTTACACAAACAAAGCATACGCCTCATTCCAATTCAGAATATTCTTTTATTCAAATATCCTTATACTTTGGGAAAGGTTCCCATTAATTTTATCAAAAATAAATTCTTTAAATTTATTCTTTAATCTTATTTTGAATTCAAACTAGTCGTGATTAGCGAACCACACCGAAGTAATCATTTATTTTATTTCCCAATCCCAACCTATTCATCCAATGAAGTAAAACTGGTCATATTTCATATCTAACACCACGGTGTTATCTTTAAATTTAATTACCATTTCACGTTCAAATCTAATTAAAGATTTAACTATCACCTGGAGCAAAACTGGTGATACTCCATTCTCGATCATTTCAATCTAATTAAAGATTCATTAAAACTCCACTTGGTTTTAATCTTCCCAAAAATCAATATTAATAATTGTTTAACTTGGGAAATAATATCCTGTCTTTAACTGGGTTAAAGAACCAATGTCATTTAAAACACGGTTCACTATAAACCCAAAATCACCTTCCATTCCAATTCAATTATTGAAACTTCTGGTTACTTTTAAAACCCTTTCAAATCCAATTTATTTATTTAAAAATAAATAAATTATTATTCTAGTTCAAACTAGTTCATTTCGATAAAAATCTATTTTTACCTTTTCAAATATGGAGTTTTTCATCCCAATTCTTCACAAATCATTTCTTATGATTTTACACAAATTACTGATATTTTTAATAATTTCATCAAGGCCCGTACAGTCGATTTCCATCAACGGCTATCGAACTGCACTTACAACGACCTTTTCCAAATTTGATTTGTACATAATTCCAAATCCAACCGTTAGATTTCTAATTTCTAATATTCCTTTGAAAGCTCTTTTCGATACGAACCCAATGGTTCCAGTTTTAGGAGAATCCGACGGTCGGATCTCCCGTAATATCCGTTCGAAGTCAATGGTCGAAATTCGTGAACTGCCGCAGCGCGGCGTGCTCTATTCAGGCCATTATATTTTATATATAATATATATAATATATACTTCGTCGATTTCCTTTTAAAACGTATTTTATAAATCGTTTTAAATTCGTTTTCGAAACGATTTCAACTTCATATTCAATTTCGAATCAAAATTGAATATTCCACATCATCGATATACAAATGATAATATTTTCAAAATGTCATATTTTGAAATTACTTCCTTTTCTATATTCATTATAAAAACGAATGTAATCGATATAAATATCGTTCGCGTTAAAATGGCGCATATCTAATCAATATGGCTTTATATATTTCAATAACTTTGTTATTCTATTCAACAAATGAATATTTTCTTTGACACATGAATATATATCTTATTCAACACATGAATATATATTTTTATTCAACACATGAATTTATATTCTATTCAACACATGAATATATATTTTCTATTCAACACATGAATATTTATTTTCTATTCAATACAAGAATATTTATTTTTCTATTCAACACATGAATATTTATTTTTCTATTCAACACATGAATATATATTTTTATTCAACACATGAATT
The DNA here is from genome assembly GCA_030737875.1 of Allium sativum. Lineage (NCBI taxonomy): Eukaryota > Viridiplantae > Streptophyta > Magnoliopsida > Asparagales > Amaryllidaceae > Allium > Allium sativum. The sequence goes on from CM060912.1 coordinate 341,501,003, forward strand.
TATATTCTTATTTTCCAAATTGGAATGAGGCCCAATCAATTACCATATAACGTTTATTATATGGATTCCCTACAACACATGTATATAACAACAATGATAAATCGTCAACCATCATCCAAAGTGCACCACACAACTGCATAAGCATTAAATATAAATAATTAACGCTTACACAGTCTGTCAACCCATCGATTGACATACAACTAAACAATCGGGGTTAGTGTACATCAAATATCATCCCAATACCCGTGTGGGGTTTCAAATCAACAAACACAGATTTTATTTGTGTAGTTGGGCGATGTGTAAAATTTATCATCCCAATCAATATCAGTCAAATAAGTTTATATAAACAAATCGTCCGATTTGTCTATTACTATTTATTTTATATACACGTTAAAAATCATATTTTTAACTATAAAATATTTTCCACTATAAAATATTTTATTTCATTCCACATCACACAATCAAATTTCACAACACAGCAATCAAACAAACAAGTCATCCATGGTCTGTGGACGACGGGTGTCGGGTGCTGCTAAGCACCGTCTGCATCCTAGTATATATTTCAACTAGAAATCAAAATAAAAGTGAGGAGTTCTCACCGAGAAGCTAAACCAAACACCACGGCTTTTCATATGTACGAAATCTTCGCTGTGCTCGTCTTTTGTCACTTTCGTCGTCCATATTCACTACATATATAAAAATCACAATTTTATATTCTTTACTTCATTAATCAAAATTGAATTTTTATTTATTTTTCTAGATGATAAAAATCGTATTTTTACTTCGCTTTCAAGACGATAAAAATCACATTTTTACCTCATCGCTACCTATTTAAAAATCACCATTTTTACCTAATGTTATTTATTTTAAAAAATCATATCTTTTTGTTTTCAAAGATCATATCATTTTGTCCCTACTCCATATATAAAAATCTAATAATATTTTTAATTTATCACTACATGTATAAAAATTATATTTTATGCTACTACCATTCATATAAAAGTCACATCTATATCATAACGCCGTGTATATAAAGATTGGGTTTTTATTTCAAAAACCATTCATGTAAAAATCTCATTTTTATGTTATATATAAAAAAATCATTTCATTTTCCAAATAAAAACTATATCTTTTTCGCGTTACTTATATAATACAATCTTATTATTATTATATATAAAATTCAGTTTATATACTTATAAAAAATCAGATTTTTAATAACTTGATTAACATAAACAAAAATATAAGCAAAATTAAAAACTCACAATGGTAAAAAATTGAATTTTAATGGAGGAGGAGGGTTCCACGGCTGACTGAAGGGAGGAGGAGGTGCTGGGGGCCGTTGGCCAGGCGGTGGTGGTCGAGATGTAGTGGTTGGTGGCAGCATCGAGGACTATTGGAGCTCGGGGTCAGGTGGTGTCTAGGACGTGGGAGCTTTATACGAGAAGGAGAGAGGGAAGGGAGAGGAGGGGGGATCGGAGGAGTGCGACATCACCTGAGGGAGGAGGCGCACCCGGTGCGGCGGCGACGCTGACCCCCCTGGAGGCGCGGCGCATCATCGATTACGCTAGGGTTTTTTTTCTTTTTCTAAAAATCGATTTCCACGGTGGAATGGAGAGAGAGAGTGTTGAGGGGTGAGGTTTTATATAAAATTTAATTATTTTATTATTTTAAATTCCCAAAAAAAACAACTTTTTATTTTGAACTCGAAATCAAACCCACCGACTGTCCTCTGTAGCTAATTACCCCCATTCCGAACGCAATGGGATAGGTATCGCAGGCTGATTCGAACGTTTCGATCAGTTTTCGTCAAAATAAAAATATAACTCTATATATTGAATTTGAACGCGCATTTTAATTTACCGGGTCCACATAGGGACTCTAAAAATTCCCGAAAAATATTTTTAGCTTCGTATTGATGATACGGTCCTAACAAAACTAATTTCGTCGAATTCTGAGACTGTTTGAAAAATGGCCATTTTCTGGTCGATCAAAATTGACTAAAACTGTCAAAATACGTTTTACTTCGCCACGCTCACATATTGATTCAGAAAATTAAGAATTTTGGAATCTACCAATAACTTGACATCACGGATCCAACAAAAGTGGTTTCGTCGAAAACCAAGGTCGATTGCAAAATTTCCATTTTTAAGGGCCATAATTCAATGGCGACTATTCTGAATTTTCAACAGGGCATATCTTTTGATTCCTACTATGAAATTTCAATTTTTCAGATTCGTTGGAAAGATATTCTCATTTAGATTCAAATATTTTTGGTTTCTCTAAAATCCGGTTTATTTTGAATCCTATACATTCATTTGAACTTTGAAATCGAATTTTCAAACTACCGCGCCATTTTCAATTCCTTTTATAATTTTAAATAAATATTTATATTTTATCAACGATTCAAATAAATATGTACGTTCTAATTCTATTCAAAATAAATTTCTCGTCGTTGTTATTTAAAATAATTCATTTTAAATATTCAAAATTCATCTAAATTGCCAAAATAAAAATTTTAAATTGGCTCAGAATTTCTAGGTTGTTACAACAAGGCTCTGATTAGAAATTATATCGGCATATATTCAATATCAAATTCTGAAATCAACAAATATCGTATTAGGAATAATGATATATATACCTTCCAAATTCCTCCGCAATATTCGTATAATCATGGAATCCCATATTGAAATATTCCGAAGGTGATTTCAATTCAAATCCATTCCAATTCGTATATTCGAAATTCTGGTTATTTTTAAAAACCATTTCAAATCCAGTAAATTTATTTAAAGATATTGGATTATAATTCTAGTTCATAACTGGTTCGTTTTGATAAAAATATATTTTTATCTTTACAAACATGGAATTTTTCATCCAAATTCTTTCCAAACTATTTATTATGATTTTACACAAATTATTGATATTTCTAATAATTTTATCAAGGCTCGTACAGTCGATTTCCATAAATGGTCATCGAACTGCACTTACAGCGACCTTTTCCAAATTTGATTTGGACATACTTCCAAATCCAACCGTTAGATTTCCAATCTCTTATATTCTTGGAAAACTCTTTTCGATACCAACCCAACAATTCCAATTTTGGGAGAATCTGACGGTCGGATCTCCCGTAATGTCAATTTGAAGTCAATGGTCGAAATTCGCAAACTGCCACGGTGCGGCGCGTTCTATTCAGGCCATTAAATGTATGTAATATATATTATATATATTTCGTCGATTTCCATTTAAAACGTATTTTATAAATTATTTTAAATTCAATTTCAAAACGATTTCAACTTCATATTCAATTTCAAGTCAAAATTGAATATTCCATATCATTAATATATAACTGATAATATTTTCAAAACATTTGATTTTGAAATCACTTCCTTTTCGATATTCATTATAAAAATGAATAAATTCAATATAAGTATCGTTCACGTCAAAATGGCGTTAATCTAATCGATACGGCTTTATATATTTAAATATTTTCGTGTCCCTCCCAAATCGGACGTCAAAATCACATTTTGATCCATTACTGAATATTATATATTTTAAAATATTCATTACTCATCAAATTATAATATTTTTTAATTTAAAATATTCGTTCTTTCCGAATTGGAATCAGACACAGTCAATTACCATATAATTTTATTTATATGGATTTCGTACACACATGTACACAACAATAATCAAACACAGTCAGCCATCATCCAGAGTGCATTACACAACAACATAAGCGTTAAATATGAATAATTAACGCTTACAACAGCCTGTCAACCAATCGATTGACATACAACTAAATATTGGGATTAGTGTATGTTCAATATCATCCCAATTCCCGTGGGGGTTTTCAAACAACAAACACTGATTATTTGTGCAGTTGGGCGATGTGTAAAATATATCATCCCACTCAATATCAGTAAAATGTGTGTACATAAATAAATCATCTGATTTGTAAATGAATATTTATTTTATTCATATACATGTTAAAAATTATATTTTTAACTACAAAATAATTATTTCAATAGATGAATATTTTATTCAGTTCATTTATACAATAAAAATGATATTTTTATTGTTCTAATATTTTTTAGAAAATTTCGGCCACATAACGACGCTATACTAGAACCGGAATAAGGTCTAGCCTTATCCCTCGCCTACTAATGGCTCGCGCCATGTACATACCAATTCTATTCAATTCAGTTCATTTCCAAAACCAAATTCAAACAAATAATCTAATCAACCAAACAAACATGGTTTCAACCAAAGGTGTCGGGTGCTACTAAGCACCGTCTACATCCTAGTATATATTTCTAACTAGAAAATAAATTAAAGTGAGAAGTTCTCACCTTTGGGATCTACTCCTCCATTCCCTATTTCTGAACGGTTCGGATTTGGATTCGATTCTCATCGGTTCCATCGCAATTTGTTTCACATGATTTTTATATTAAAATCACATTTTTATTTCAACGCTACATATATAAAAATCATATTTTTACTTCGCTAACTTCATAATAAAAATCAAATTTTTATATCGCTTTTCAAATAATAAAAATCGAATTTTTTTCGATATTCATATAATAGAAATCTAATTTTTATTTCGATATTCAAATAATAAAAATCGAATTTTTATTTCAAATCTATATAGTTAAAAATCATATTTTTGTTCTTTGTTTTCATATATAAAAATCGCATTTTTATTTCAAAATCATTCATATAAAAATCAAATCTTTATTTTAAAATCATTAATATAAAAATCAAATCTTTATTTTAAAATCATTAATATAAAAATCAAATCTCTATTTCAAAACAATACATGCAAAAATCCAACCTTTATTTGCCCTTCATATAAAAAAAATATAAAAATCCAATGTTTATTTCATTATTTATATGAAAAATGATAATAAAATCAATGTAAATAAAATAAGAAAAAAACTCACAGTTAAATCGATTTGGTCAGAGATGGGGGCCGCTGGTTGGCCATGTTGGCATGGGTAGGCGACGATGGTGGCTTGGTGGCTGGTTCAGGGTGGTGGCGGCGGTGGCGGGGACCTCGACGGGATTGGGGTTCGACAGGCCAAGGGGAGAGAGGGGGAAATCGGAGATGGAGGGGGGTTTCTGGCGGTCAACGACAGAGGCCAAAGGGGGTGGGCGGCGCTCGAGATCGGCGGTGGCGCGACATGAGTGGAGTTGGCTATGGGACGACGAAATTTTAGATTTAGATTTTTTTAGCCTGAAGGTCGGGAGGGAGAGGAGGGAAAATTTAACAACCTGGGAAATCAGAACCAATTTTAAAATTTTTATTTGGCAATTTTAATGAATTTTGGCTATTTAAAATGATTTATATTAAATAATAACGACTAGAAATTTATTTTGAATAGAGTTAAAATGTATATATTTATTTAAATCGAAGTTAGAATGAATTTTTTTAATTTAATTATAAAAGAAGTTTAAATAGCGTTGTAGTTTGAAAAATTGACTTTGAACTTTGACTGAATGTACAGGATTAAAAATAAAGCGGATTTTAGAGAAACAAAAAATATTTAAATCTGTTTATAAATATCTTTCGAACAAATCTGAAAAATCGAAATTTCATAGTGGGAATCAAAAGTTGTGGCCAGTTGAACATTCAGAATGGTCGCTATGGAATAAATATAGCCCTGAAAAATAGCCATTTTGCAAACGACCTCCGTTTTCGACGAGACCGCTTTTGTTGAATTCGGAATGTCAAATTATTTCTAGGTTTCAAATTCCATAATTTTTGGAGTTGATATGTGAGCGTGGCAAAGCAATATGCGTTTAGTAATTTTACTTTAAATTTGATCGACCATAAAAAGTCCTTTTTTCAAATGGTCTCCAAATTCGAAGAAATAAATTTTGTTGGGACCATATCGTCCCATCATAGCTAGATTTATTGTCGGGAATTTTTGGAATCAGTATGTGGCCCAGGTAAATTAAAAAGTAAATTCAAATCAAAATTTGAATGTTTTGTACTTTAATTTGAAGAATAACTGACTGAAACAGTCGAATGGGCTTACATCACATATTCAATTGTGTCTGGAATGGGGGTATTCAGCTTGGGGCGTTAGTCGTTGGGTTTGATTTGGAGTTCGGATAGGAAAACACTATCTTTGGAATTTATATAAATATCGGCCAATCAGAATTTTCTATTCATTAATTTAATTTCCCAAAATATGTGGAAAAACCTGTACCCCCTCGTCGACGACGAAAACGAATCGCCAGCTTCCTAGCCCGATTCCGGCCAAACAACGCAATAAAATCCCTTGCTCTAGTTGAAGTTTTTGTAGATGTCCTCGCGAGCTACAAATTCATACCTGTTGGTTGAATTATCGTTGAGTATTTGTTGAGAACCGCGCTCTTGAAGTTCGGGATTTCAAGTCGCCGCCGCCGCTTGAATTTGCCACCGGATCCGACCGCACCTCCGTCGATCCATGTGCCTTCCCTCCCCCTTCGTCGTGGTGTATTCAAATCTTGACCTCGTGCTACAGATTTCGTGAAAAACGCAAACCTAGTTTCGAACAGTGAGCTGAAGGTAACGGCCTGGTCTGAATAAACTGTTTATTATGCTTTAAAGCGTTGCGAAGTTTGATTTTTGTATAAAAATCATATCTTTAACATATATTGTCGAAATCCAGTGAAACAGGAGACATTGGACTCTTGAAGACGTTCTCTACGTTCTAGAAGAGACCGGATAATTTTTAGAGCTCGCTACAATTTTAGGCGAAGCCAAAAGCAATGTGAGAACTTCTCACTATTATTTTTGTATAGCTGTTTAAATTATTTTGTAACTGCATATATGAACTGGTCCCCGTCGTCCACAAATCATGGACGACTTGTTTAATTGTATTATGATGTAGAAATTAATTGTAATTGTTATGTATTGATATTGTTATATATAAAAATAATGTATATAAAATAAATATATAAATATTCATTTAGAAATAGGATGGTTTGTTTATGTACACTTATTTATCTGATATTGATTGGGATGATAAATTTTACACATCGTCCAACTACACAAATAATAAACAGTATTTGTTGTTTGAAAACCACACACGGGTATTGGGATAATATTTGACATACATTGATCCCAATAATTAGTGGTATGTCAATTTGTGGGTTGACAGACTATATAAGCATTATTTATTTATTTTAATGTTTATGAAATTGTAAAATGCACTCTAGATGTTGTTTGAATTTTAAATGATTGCTTATCATTATTGTTGTATATATATGATGTTGAAATCCATATGAATAAAATTATATGGTAATTGATTGAGTTTGATTCCAGTTCAGAATTAACGAATATTTGAAAATAATATTCAGTGAATATTGAAATGTGAAGTCGTGTTAAGTAGTTAAACGCCATTTTAACACGAGCGGGAATTTTGTCGATTTTATTAATTTTATAATGAATATCGAAAATTGATTTCAAAATCTGATATTTTGAAAATATTATCATTTTAATATTGAAATAATATGGAAAATTTAATTTTGATTTAAATTTGAAAATCAAATTGAAATCGTTTTAAATTGAATTTAAAACGAATTTATATAAAGAATATTCAATTTTGATTTGAATTTGAAATTGAATTGAAATCGATTTGAAATGAATTTAAAAGGAATTTATATAAAGAATATTTAATTTTGATTCGAAATTGAATTGAAATCAATTTGAAATGAATTTAAAACGAATTTATAATGGAATATTCCATTTTGATTTGAAATTGAAATGGAAGTGGAAATCGTTTTTTAAAATGATTTATAAAATTCGTTTTAAATGGAAATCGACAAAATATAATATATATATATATATATGTATATATATATTATATTATAATGGCCTAAATAGAACGCGCCGCGCAGCGACCGTTCGCGAATTTCAATCAATAACTTCAAATTGATGTTACGGGAGCTCCAACCGTCGGATTCTCCTAAAACCGGAATTGTTGGGTTCATATCGAAAAGAGCTTTCCAATGAATATAAGAGATTTGAAATCTAACAGTTAGATTTGGAGATATGTCCAAATCAATTTCAGAATAAGTCTCTACGGATGCAGTTCGGTGGCCATTATTGGAAACCGACTGTACGGGCGATAATAAAATTATCAAACATATGGGAAAATTACATTAAATCATAATAAATGATTTGGAAAGATTTTGGATGAAAAATCAAGTTTTGAAAAGATAAAAATATATTTTTATCGAAATGGACTAGTTATTATCTAGAATAATAATTTATTTATTTTTAGAAATAAATAAATTTGATTTGAAAATGGTTTTCAAATAATCAGAATGTTCCAATGATTATATTGGAATGGATTTGGAATGGAAATAATCTTCGAAATATTTCAATATTGTATTCCGTGATTATACGGATATTGTTGAGGAATTTGGAATATATATATATATATATATATATATATATATATATATATATATATATATCGTTATTCCAATACGATATCAGTTGGTTTTAGAATTTGATATTGAATATAAGCCGATATATTTTCTATTCAGAGCCTTGTATTTGGTATCAAATTGGATTTTAGGTTTATCGTGAACGGTGTCTTCATTTACACTGTTCTTAAATCCAGTTGAGAAAAGAATAAATCTTTAAACTAAGATTTAGTGAAGTTTTCCAATTAATTAATATTTAATTGGAATGGAATAAAAGAATTGGATTTTGGGTTTATCGTGAACAGTGTTTTATATAACACTTGTTCTTTAACCCAAATATTATTGAAGAATATGATTTGGAATTTATAATCTTTTAATTAAGATTTATGAAATTTTCCTATGTAATGATTTCCAATTTAATATATAAAACTGGAATTGAATGGAATTCGATTTGATAATAATCGAAGTGAGCTTCTGTGGAGGAAGACTGTTAATATATATGGAATTTAAAAGGCTTTGTCGTTATTCCGTTTATATTATTGGTCGGATATGGAAATTGATATCGATTATATATTGATCTGTTTCCGTGAAGATTCCATGGTTAATGGAATGTGATTTTCGGTTTATCGTGAACCGTGTTTTAATTGAAATTGGTTCTTTAACCTAGGTAAAGACAGGATTACATGTCTAACATTGTATTTTTATACTGTATTCGTTGATCTCTGCTAAATATATATCTGTTTAGTGGTGTAAAATTTATTCTCTTGCTTAACACCCTTCTCTGAGACGTAAGAGCTCAGAGGTTATATATCAGTAGAAACCAATGGTACGGTGTAGATTGTCGATGCGTCATGTTTGATTTCCCAAAGTTAAATAATCATTAATACTGATTTTTAGGAAGATTAAAACTAAGTGGAGTTTTAATGAATCTTTAATTAGATTGAAAAGTGAATGTGATAATTAAAATTATCAATTCAAGAAAAGGATCGCGAACAGAGTATCACCATTTTTGCTCCAAGCGGTAGTTAAATCCTTAATTAGAGTTAAACGTGAAATGGTAATTAATTTTACTGATAACGCCTTGGTGGTAGATATGGAATATTACCAGTTTGCTCCATGGGATGAATAGGTTGGATTGGGAAAATAAACAAATGATTACTTCGGTAAGGTTTGCTAATCCTGACTAGTTTGGAAAACCTTAATTTGGTTTAGAAATGATATCCAAAGGAAGATTAAAAAATAAATTTAAAGAATTTGTCTTTGATAAAATTAATGGGAACCTTTCCCAAAGGAAAAGAATATTTGAATAAAAGAATATTCTGGATTGGAATGAGGCGTATGATGTGTTGCTATAGCACTAGATTATAAGATACGTGAGTTATTCGGAAAGACCGGGTTTAACCCATTCTGAATAACTGATACGACGAAAAGTCGAAGAGATTGAAGACGGTGCAAGACCGAAGATCTTCACATCGAATGGATTGGTTGCTATTGATGCCCATGATTGGAGTAGATACCCTGAAGGGGCTACAGTGGTAGCCGTCCGGACGTACTTGTTGATTGTACGGATATGCGAGAGCCTCTCTTGTAACACCCCGAATTTTGAACGATCAAATTAACTAAATTTAAGAACACTTAATTTTTAAAAGAGGAATGAAGGGAAATGGGTTGTGCCATTGCGATCGTCTCGGAATTCTGCTTGAGATAGAGTCCGAGTTTGCTTAAATCGGACTTCGTATGAGGAAGTTATGGGCCTCGGAAGTTTGAGTAATCAAGCAGAATTAATTAAAGTTAAACCCAGCCAAAAATTCAAATTAAATTCGAAATTCGAAATTCGAAATCGCACGTACGCGGGCTGGGCGGGAAAATTCCCGCCCAGGACCCAGGTCGACCAGGGGGTCGATCTGGGGGTCTACCTGATCGGGTAGGTCGACCTGGGGGTCGACCTCGCCCCATGCAGGTTGACCTGGGGGTCGACCTCCCCCTTTGGGAGGACGAACCTGGTTCGGCCAGTTTGCTGCGTGGTGCGATTTTTGGGCCTGGTACGATTTTTGATGATCCATATCAGTTCTAGGGTTAATCCTAAGGCCTAAATAACTTCCTACACCTATATATACACCCTAAGACCTAACCCTAATTCATAAAATATTAACTATGACACCATTATGCTGTCAAACTCTCTCTTAAACCCTAGCCGCCACCTCTAACTCAAATTGCAAGCATTCAACTTCAACTCAAATTAAAGATTAGAGCTTCTACAACAATTCAAGAAGACAAATCATCAACACCGCAACGTTTCTACAATAATTTCAGTGCATAATTCTATTCTTTAAACACGAAAGGTGAGTACAGTGATTTTCACAATATAATGGGATTAAAAGTAACATGATGAAGTTTTAAAGAGGATTCATATGTATGTATGTAATTTAAATCTCATCCAAGTTTTCACCTTTTGATCCATGTCATCATATGCCTATGTTTCAATGTAAAGTTCATACCTTTTATCAGTTTATTCATGTTGAATCTTTTATTATGCCTCTATGCTAGTCTATATGCCTCTTTATTTCATGATGATGTTTTATTCCAATTTTCTATGAATTGATTCTCTCTTCTGACCCTTATTCCTTTTATTTGTGGATCTAGGCTACCTTCGAGCCTATATTAAAAATACGCGCGAATGCAAATACGTGGGAACGATGGGGAATATTGGGAACATGGGAAATTTGGAAAATTGGATAATATATGAAATTGGCATATTTGGGTATGAATTACATGGAATTGATGAAATTGCCTAAAATTGTGAATTTGAAATTGAGGCTAATTAATGTGTAACTAGTGACAATTTGGAATAGGCAATATTATATACATGATTATATGTTTAATTGGATATATATGACATGAAAATTGGGTATGGGTGAAATACGATGTTAATGAACCTTTGACACGAGGTTAGGTGCAATTGTGACGTAAGACTGCCCGGAACCGCCCGGCAAATCCAGCGGTCACAATTGGACGTCTAATGTGAGAGGTCAAAGGAATGAATTGTAGGCGTAACGGTTAATGACACTAGGTTAGACCCGGTTTGTGGCGTAAGACTGCCCGGAACCGCCCGGCAAATCCAGCGGCCACAAAGTGTTCGGTCTAATGTGGGAGGTCATGCACCGTTCGTCATAAGGAATGAATTAATGAATACTAACCGTAATAAGACATGGGTATGGTTAGAGGGTTAAGTGGGGTGACATGTAAATATGGACTTAACCGGAATAACATAAGCCATGTAAATTATGACATGTAAGTATGGACTTAACCGTAGCATGTGTAAGACATGGACATTTAAATTAAAATGGTTAAGTGGGAGAAAAACCTAGTGGGAGCCAAGAATAGGTGGGAGGCTTGTGTCGGATGGGAACCCGTTTCAAGCAGTAACCCGTTTGAGTATCTAATTGGGCCTGGTACTAGGCCAGGGTTGGGGCACGCTTACTGGGCTTGAATATAAGAGGTCAAAACGTGAATAGCGGTGGCAACGCAAGTCCAACGGGTTTATGTATGTGCATGGGTCCGGGATGGTAGGTAAGACGTTGTTGCATCGTGTAGGTATGGCTGTGCATTACATGTTGGTATCGGGGTTGCCACCTTAGTGAGTGATACACCCCACTGTGGGACCAACACGGGTGCCTACGGGGTTTAGGGAGCCGATCGAATGGGTAGAGTAAAGGGTACCTTAGCGGTGGTAGGAGCAAGCCGACACCTACGATAGTAGCTAGGTACAAGTAACTACCAAGTTTGTCATGTGGGTACAGTTAGTGGGAAGGGATCAACCTTGAGTAAAATAGACTAGTAGATGTGCGGTGTAATTAAGTAATGTTTTGTAACTTAGCAAAAGTGCGGTGTAACGAAATACATGTTGGTTGAGTTGGATAGTCCTTTGGGTGCTAGTCTGATGTTGACTTCGGTCTTCGGGGTTAGTACTTGGAGGGTTGTTCGCTTAGCCAAGGTGTAGGATTGTCTTAGTACTTGGGAACGAAATCATCTTGTCCATCATTTTTATCTACCTTATCTATGTTACAGCCATATCATGATGCATATTTATGTGTTGATCATTTACCTTACCTATTATTTGTTTAAATTACTGGACTCGCCAGACTTTATGTCTGACCCGTTTTTTTCCACCTCTTTCTTTCCTTTCCCGTCCCCTCAGGTTCGCAATGCGGCAATACTACAGCTTAGTGCCGATTTTTTTCAGTTGCTTGAAAAGAGTAGAGGTATCGCTTTGGACTCTCTTATCTTTATGGATTTGTTTATGCTCAGTGGGGATTTATGCATTTATGTTATTTAAGTATTTTCTTCTTTATGTACTTTGAAGCTTTTGGAAAAGATTATTGATCCTGTTGTAATGGTTTTGGAAACTACTTATGTAAGCTTGTTTTGAGTTATGATGCTATGAAATAAGTTTTATCTTCCGCTGTATTGTTTTATTTATTTAATCTTGTAATTTATCTGTTCTATACAACAATAACGCTTCATGGACAATGATGCATTCCTTTTGTGAGTGACATTAATGGACATGGGGTGTTACACGTGGTATTAGAGCTATGGTTACAAGAACAGATAAAAAGTTTTGAAAAGTGTTTTCAAAAGTATTATTTCCCTAGAAAGTATTTTCAAAAAACTAGTTTTAAAGAAGCTATTTTCAAGGAAAGTTTACTTTAAAAAGCATAATCCCCGAAACCCATACATCTCTCTTTCGCTTCCCTTGTTTTGAAACTCTTTCTCTTTCTTTTCAGCATGTCTGGAGCATCTGAGATACCAGAGGGTGTTCATGTACCCGGTTGGTTTCGTCAATATCTCGAGGCTAGGGCCGCTGCCGCGGGTCCTGCCAACGTTCCTCCTCCTTCTCCCCCAGCTCCAGTCATTCCTCCGCGTGGAGATACTTTCTTCAAGATATGTAAAGACTTTCGTTCGATGGATGGAAAACCTTTTAGTGGGTCTGAAACGTTCGTTAAATCTAGAAATTGGTTGAAAGAAGTGGAGGATCTGTTTGGCATTTTTGATTTGGACGATTGTAAGAAGGTCCAATTGGCTGCTTGGTTGATGAAGGACGAAGCTTCATTTTTGTGGGAGGTTACCAATGGAGAGCGTGCTGTGGAGACGTGGGCAGATTTTAGGGGAAGGTTTGAGTTCAAATTCCTTTCTCAAGCCGAGGAGAGTATGTACATGGAGAGGTTCTTGACATTAAAGCAGAAAAACTTGACCGTGAAGGAATATGTGACCAAATTTAACAAGTTGGCGAGATTTGGTCTAGAGTTGGTGAATACGCCTCACAAGAAGGCCTTGAGGTTTGCAAAGGCCTAAACGAACCACTTCACAGTTTGGCTATGTCCCATATTCCAATGGAGTCTACATATGAAAAGCTTGTTTGTGACGGGCAAGAAATTTCGCTCGGTCCGAACCAGTCGCTAAACCGACCCAGACCGGTCGAGACGCCCTATCGTTCGAGAACACGACAAATCAGAATGCATACAAAAGAACATTTCATTGTATATTACAACAATGCATTAGATTACAAGAATATACAGAGTATGAATAAATATTACACAGAAATATCAGAGATTTAAATTACATTTAAATACATAGCAGCGGAAAATAATACAATACACAACTAGAAGAAGATATACGGATACAAAGCTTTCCGGATATCGTTCCAGCTGTAAACCAGGATCCTATGAATATAAATCTGCAAAACCAAAACTACTAGCTGCCCGTGTCGAAAATAGGGGCACCTAGAGTTTAGGTTAAAACAATAAACTCCAGGTCAGTCATGTGACTGGTGTGAGAACTAAAACAGTTATTAATCTTTATTTTAAAGTTAGGTAAATCAAGGGACCACGCCGTACAACACGGAACGGGTTTCCTCCCTAGAATACCAGTGCATAAAACAAACAGCGCAATGCTAAATAAAGAAAAATGAAGCTGTTATAAGACCCAGGTCCCATCACACAATGCAACGCAGCCGAGGATAGGGTTTTCCCTTATAACAGCCAAAGAATGCTTGATACGTTTAAAACAAATTGTTTGATACTATAATAAGTGCATAGTGTATAAAACAACTTCAATCATAAATATCAATCATAGGCGGCATGAATGCCCCATCCCACTATGTCACCATACTAGGCTCTACAAATAAAACCGCAAATGTCACGTATTTGGAAGTTGGATTTCCATCTATGAACCGAGGCAAAAGATAGTCCTCAACTGATTCGTGACTCTCTAGCCCGAGCCACAGGAAAGTACTCAGTCAAGCCTTGGAGCGACAGGGCCGGTCCACCGATGTGGATTAAAATGCCTGAACACTAGGTTTCCCCGCCCTTTGGGGCGTAAATGAGCCAACTAAATGACTCCATCAGTTCGAGAACGACCGATCAATCCGAGGCGCCTCGCAACAGCAACAACCACATAAGTCAAACTCGTCAGGGCGTGTAAAACCACTGACGCCACTTCTAACTAGAAAGAAACGCATGCCCTCCCTGAGGTCCGTCTCCCGTTTTTGGTTCATACCGGGTGTGAAACTCGCGAAGTAAACGTTACACAAAGCTACGCCACAAAGGCCGTGCTTTGATCATCAACACAAGACTTTGCTTTTCAACAGAAGCCTCGATCAATTGCCACTTAGGCGTGCCACACAGGCAATTCACTCCATGCGTTTCATATCCATCAATATATAACCCCTGAGCTCGTACGTCTTAGAGAAGGGCGTTAAGAAAGAGAATAAATTCTCCGCCGCCAAATAGATATATATTTAATAGAGATCAATCACACGGACTAAAATCCAATGTCAGACACACAGTCCATTTACAAGTCCGTTCTGGGTCTGAACGAAACCGGAGGCACCTAGTACCCCGCATATCCACCGATCTCCAAGTACGTCTGGACGATCACCAACTGTTTCCATCTTCTTGGGTGTACAGCCCAATCAAGATCATTAGTAATCACCCAAACGACGTGAAGACCTCCGGTCTTCGACCATCGTCTTCATCTTCGACTTATTGTCGTAACAGTTATTCAGAATGGGATAAACCCGGTCTTTCCGAATAACTCGCGTATATTTTATAAAAGTGCTACATAAACACAACATACGCCTCATTCCAATTCATCAGTCACTAACCGCAAATTAATCAAGAGAATAATTCTCCAAATATTAACACCGAAGGCCGAAACCAACATCAGATCAATATCCAGAAAATCGTTCTGCTTAGCTAACCGACAGTTAGTTTCTGATTTCACATTCATAGGGAAAGGTTCCCATTAATTTTATCCAAGATAAAATTCCTGAATTTATTCTCTAATCTTCCTTTGAATTTCGATTCAAATTAGTCGGGATTAAGGAAACTTACCGAAGTAATCATTTGTTTTAATTTCCCAATCCCAACCTATTTATCCCATGAAGTAAAATTGGTAATACTTCATATCTAACACCACGGTGTTATCGGTAAATTCAATTACCATTTCACGTTCAAATCTAATTAAAGATTTAACTATCGCCTGGAGCAAAACTGGTGGTACTCCATTTTCGATCTTTTCAATCTAATTAAAGATTCATTAAAACTCCACTTCGTTTTAATTTTTAACTGGGTTAAAGAATCAGTGTCATTTAAAAACACAGTTCACGATAAACCCAAAATCACATTCATTAATTATCGGGTTAAAGAACGAGTGTTGTTTAAAACACTGTTCACGATAAACCCAAAAATCAATATCAATTCAATTCCAATTAAATATTATTTAATCGGTACACTTCATTAAATCTAAATAAAAAGATTTAATCTTTTCTCAACTGGGTTCAAGAACAGTGTTAGTGAAGACACCATTCACGACAAACCCAAATCACATTTGATATTAAACACAAGGCTCTGAATAGAAAATATACCGGCTTATATTCAATATCAAATTCTACGACTAACAAATATCGTATTGGAAATATTGATATATATATATCTTTCAAATTCCCATAACAATACCTGTATCATCACGAAATCCAACATCGAAATAATCCAAAGACAATTTCGATTCAAATCCACTCCAATGCAATCATTGGAAATTCTGGTTATTTTTAAAACCCTTTTTAAATTCAATTTATTTAATTAAAAATAAATAGAATTATAATTCCAGTTCAAAACTCGTTCATTTCGATAAAAATCTATTTTTATCTTTTCAAATAGGGAGTTTTTCATCCCAATTCTTTCTGAATCATTTCTTATGATTTTACACAAATTATTACTATTTTTAATAATTTTATCAAGGCCCGTACAGTCGATTTCCATCAACGGCCATCGAACTGCACTTACAGTGACCTTTTTCAAATTTGATTTGGACATAATTCCAAATCCAACCGTTAGATTTTGAATTTCTAATATTCGTTAGAAAGCTCTTTTCGATACGAACCCAACGGTTCCGGTTTTAGGAGAATCCGACGGTCGGATCTCCCGTAATGTCCGTTTGAAATAAATGGTCGAAATTCACGAACTGCCGCGGCGCGGCGCGTTCTATTCAGGCCATTATATTATATATATAATATATATAATATATATTTCGTCGATTTCTATTTAAAACGAATTATATAAATAGTTTTAAATTCGTTTCAAAAGCAATTTCAACTTCCTTTTCAATTCAAATCAAAATTGAATTCTTTTTTTATAAATTCGTTTTAAAATTCATTTCTATTCAATTCAAATTTCAATTCAATTTGAATTCATTTCAATTCGCTTTCAATTCAATTTGAATTCGTTTTCAATTCAATTCATTTCGAAATCGTTTTATATTCAATTCATTTCGAAATCGTTTTCAATTCAATTCATTTCGAAATCGTTTTCAATTCAATTCATTTCGAAATCGTTTTCAATTCAATTCATTTCGAAATCGTTTTCAATTCAATTCATTTCGAAATCGTTTTCAATTCAATTCATTTCGAAATCGTTTTATATTCAATTCATTTCGAAATGAATAAAATCGGTAAAAATATCGTTCACGTCAAAATGGCGTCAATCTAATCAACACGGCTTCATAAATTTCTATTTTCAAATATTTCTATTTCAAATATTTCTTTTTCAAAAATAGTTGTTATTATCAAAATATTTCGTTCAACACATGACCAATCTCAATGAATGAGTACTGTCAACACATGAACTTTTATTTTATATCGATAAAGATGTAAATTTTATTACTAAAATATTTCGTTCAACACATGACCAATCTCAATGGATGAGTACTGTCAACACATGAACTGTTATTTTATAATGATAAAGGTGTAAATTTTACTACTAAAATATTTCGTTCAACACATGACCAATCTCAATGGATGAGTACTGTCAACACATGAACTTTATTTTATAATATTCTTTATTTTTCAAATTGGAATGAAGCCCAATCAATTACCATATAAAGTTAATTATATGGATTTTCATACAACACATGTATATAATAGCATTGAAAAATAATCAACCATCAACCAAAGTGCACTACACTGTATAAGCATCAAATATAGCTATCTAACGCTTATAACAGCCTGTCAATCAATCGATCGACATACTTAATCAATCAGGATGAGTGAACTGCATATTTCATCCTAACACCCGTGTGGGGTTTCAAACAATCAAACAAATATTTTATTTGTGCAGTTGGGCGATGTGTAAAATTTATCGTCCCAATCAATGTCAGTCAAATCAGTGTACATAAACAAACAGTCCGGTTTGTAAATGAATATTTTATTTTATTCACTTCCACGTTAAAAATTATATTTTTAACGATAAAATATTCTATTCCAACATATGAATTTCTACTCAGTTCATTCTTTAAATAAAATGATACTTCTATTTTTCTAACTTATTTTAGAAAATTTCGGCGGCATAACAGCACAATACTAGAAACGGGACGAGGCCTAGCCTCATCCCCGGTCTAGTGAAGGCCCACGCCATTCACACATCAATCAAATTCATTCAATTCACCCAAACAACTCAATTTCAATCAAACAATCTAACTTATTTTCGCAATCAAACAAACAAGTCCATGGTCTGTGGACGATTGTGTCGGGTGCTACTAAGCACCGTCTGCATCCTAGTATATATATAACTAGAAAAATAAATTAAAAGGTGAGAAATTCTCAACGAAAGCTATCCAAACATCTTGACTCTTCTTTGATAGAAATCCTCATCGATCTCGCCTTTTTGTTACCTTCGTTGTCCGCTTCCACTACCTATGTAAAAATCGAATTTTTACTTCGCTATTCCATATATAAAAATCATATTTTTATTTCGAAGTTCAATATATAAAAATCATATTTTTATTTCGAAGTTCAATATATAAAAACCATATTTTTATTTCGAAGTTCAATATATAAAAATCATATTTTTATTTCGAAGTTCAATATATAAAAACCATATTTTTATTTCGAAGTTCAATATATAAAAATCATATTTTTATTTCGAAGTTCAATATATAAAAACCATATTTTTATTTCGAAGTTCAATATATAAAAACCATATTTTTATTTCGAAGTTCAATATATAAAAACCATATTTTTATTTCGAAGTTCAATATATAAAAATCATATTTTTATTTCGAAGTTCAATATATAAAAATCATATTTTTATTTCGAAGTTCAATATATAAAAATCATATTTTTATTTCGAATTTCAATATATAAAAATCATATTTTTATTTCGAAGTTCAATATATAAAAACCATATTTTTATTTCGAAGTTCAATATATAAAAATCATATTTTTATTTCGAAGTTCAATATATAAAAACCATATTTTTATTTCGAAGTTCAATATATAAAAATCATATTTTTATTTCGTTGCTAGGTATATAAAAATCACATTTTTACTATGCTATACATTATATAAAAATCACATTTTTACTTTCTCTACATTATAAAGATTATATTTTTAATACTTTAAAAATATAAAAAATCATATTTTTAATACTTTAAAAATATAAAAATCATATTTTTATTTTTATACTGCAAAAATCAAATCTTTACTTTACTAAAAATCCGACCTTTTCTATTTGATTAACTATATGAAAATCCGACCTTTCTTATCTAAAAATCCGAGCTTTTGTTATCTAAAAATCCGATCTTTAAAAATCATATTTTATCTTTTCAGAAATAATTTCTGAACCTGACTATCTTATAAATAGAATACATGCGATAAAAATTCTACTTTTATCTTTTCAAAATCAAATTTTATTTTATATTTTTTTTCAACAATGCTATTGATATTTTTAAAAAAAACAACACTGTTTTAAAGTATGTATTAATATATACTGTTAAACTAAAACAAATAAAGAAAAAGAGAAAAAAACTCACTGCGTATAGTGTCAGGACCTCAATCGATCGGAGGGAAATCGAACAAGAGGGGTGGGGCTTGCGGATCTGAGGTCGGAGGTGGAAGTGTGGCTCACGGTGGAGGGTTCGACGCGTTAGGGGCCTGCGGCATTGAAGTTTGGGGCTCGCGCTCACCATTGGAGGAGGGGAGAGGCCTTCGACAGGGGTGGAGGAGGAAGGGGATCGCGAAGAGAAGGGGGGGCCAGCGACGAGGTTAGGCGGCGGTGGGAGGAGGTCGGGCAGCGTGGAGATCAAAGGTGCGATTTGGGATAAAAGGGGGCTGAAGGGTTTTTTTTTTTCGTTTCTGTAAATCGAATGAAGAAATAGGGGGGGGGGCAGAATGAAATAAGGGGGAGGGGAGAGAGAATGATTTTTTTTTATTTTTCTTAATTCCTAAATGTTGACTTTTACATACGACCTCGAAACGAGGCCCACCGCCTGTCGTCCCTAGCGTTTTACCCTCATTCCGAACACAATGGGATATGTATCGCAAGCTGATTCGATCGTTACAATCAGTTTCCGTTAAATTTACATTTAAATCACTATATTGAATTTTAAACGTACATTTCAAATTACCGGGGTCATATACTAACTAGAAAAATTCCAGAAAAATATTTTCTAGCTTCGTATTGACGATACGGTCCTAACAAAACTAGTTTCGTCGAATTCTGAGACCGTTAGAAAAATGGCCAATTTCTAGTCGATTAAAATCAACTGAAATGGTTAAAACACGTTTTCCTTTGCCACGCTCACATATTGATTCGAAAAATTATGAAATTTGAAACCTAGCAATAACTTGACTTCACGGACCCAACAAAACTGGTTTCGTCGAAATCCGAGGTCATTTGCAAAATGTCCATTTTTAAGGGCCTAAATTCCATAGCGACTATTCAAAATTTTCAACTGGACATATCTTTTGATTCCCGCTATCAAATTTCGATTTGTCAGATTCGTTGGAAAGATATCATCAATTAGATCCCATTATTTTTGGTTTCACTAAAATCCGGATTGTTTTGCACCCGGTACATTCAATTGAAGTTTGAAATCGAATTATCGAACTACCGCTCCATTTTCAATTCTATTTATAATTATATATAAATATTTATATTCTAATGACGATGTATATAATATACACGTCGAATTCTATTCAAAATAAATTTTCTCGTCAATATTATTTAAAATATTTCATTTTAAATAATCAAAATTCGCTAAAATGGCCAAAATAAAAATTTTAAACTGGCCCAGAATTTCCGGGTTATTACAATCTCCCCCACTTAAAACTTTTCGTCCCCGAAAAGGAACAAAGTCGAAAGTGGTTTGATTAATCAACTCTACGTTCGATCTGGCTTCCATTCTCCAACTTTTTAGTTTCTGAGAATTTCAAAAATTTGGCTAACTCCCTAAATTTTTGAAAAATTTCGCCATAACCTCCCCTGCACTGGGAGCATCGGGGAATTTCAAATAGCTTCCCCGGTCCTTCAGATTTCAAAAAGAAAAAAAAAAAGCCAAGCGGCTAGCCAATAGGCTCATAAAATCATCATCACCCAAACAAAACAGTATATTATGTAGTAAACATGTACCTATTTGTCGGGCAAACAAATTTTATTCTCTGCTCTAGCCTCCTTGCTATGACCTGTTCAATGATATATACATATATGCAAGCAAATGCAACCAATTTTCAATATAACTCAATATTTGATGCTATTAGGCATAATGGTTCAAAATTAGCAAACAAATAAACAAACAACACAAACATCAATCAATTAGTGAATTAGAGTTTCAAATTCATAATTTTGATACATATGCAAAAAATCATGTTTTTGATGCCAATCCACAACAATGTGTTCTAACTATATATAAGTTTTGGTTCTTACACCAGCCTAATGGAAATATATAGAAAATCACACCTTCGAAACACGAACATAAGTTCGGATGATGATCGATCAATCATCAGAACCATCTCCGGGCGTCTAGAATGTGATTCTATATCAATCTAATATATTAAAACTTTGAATACACGCGGATCAGACGTATACGCAAAATCTACATATACTGGATTGTCCACATCAATATAAATAGATAATCAGATACGAATAATTGATTTAAATTTTCAAAACAAAAATTTGTTTTCATTTGAAAAATGTACTCTTCACACTCGTTCTAGGATACTACTGATCCTATCTCTAACGAGTCATTCCCATGGGATATTACTAATCCAATATCTGATGAATTCTTTCGTACGGTTCTAATGTGTCTTGTTCTCTGAGCTTTGTAAACCAAAGCTCTGATACCAACTGTGACGGGCAAGAAATTTCGCTCGGTCCGAACCAGTCGCTAAACCGACCCAGACCGGTCGAGACGCCCTATCGTTCGAGAACACGACAAATCAGAATGCATACAAAAGAACATTTCATTGTATATTACAACAACGCATCAGATTACAAGAATATACAGAGTATGAATAAATATTACACAGAAATATCAGAGATTTAAATTACATTTAAATACATAGCAGCGAAAAATAATACAATACACAACTAGAAGAAGATATACGGATACAAAGCTTTCCGGATATCGTTCCAGCTGTAAACCAGGATCCTGTGAATATAAATCTGCAAAACCAAAACTACTAGCTGCCCGTGTCGAAAATAGGGGCACCCAGAGTTTAGGCTAAAACAATAAACTCCAGGTCAGTCATGTGACTGGTGTGAGAACTAAAACAGTTATTAATCTTTATTTTAAAGTTAGGTAAATCAAGGGACCACGCCGTACAACACTGAACGGGTTTCCTCCCAAGAATACCAGTGCATAAAACAAATAGCGCAATGCTAAATAAAGAAAAATGAAGCTGTTATAAGACCCAGGTCCCATCACACAATGCAACGCAACCGAGGATAGGGTTTTCCCTTATAACAGCCAAAGAATGCTTGATACGTTTAAAACAAATCGTTTGATACTATAATAAGTGCATAGTGTATAAAACAACTTCAATCATAAATATCAATCATAGGCGGCATGAATGCCACATCCCACTATGTCGCCATACTAGGCTCTACAAATAAAACCGCAAATGTCACGTATTTGGAAGTTGGATTTCCATCTATGAACCGAGGCAAAAGATAGTCCTCAACCGATTCGTGACTCTCTAGCCCGAGCCACAGGCAAGTACTCAGTCAAACCTTGGAGCGACAGGGCCGGTCCACCGATGTGGGTTAAAATGCCTGAACACTACGTTTCCCCGCCCTTTGGGGCGTAAATGAGCCAACTAAATGACTCCATCGGTTCGAGAACGACCGATCAATCCGAGGCGCCTCGCAACAGCAACAACCACATAAGTCAAACTCGTCAGGGCGTGTAAAACCACTGACGCCACTTCTAACTAGAAAGAAACGCATGCCCTCCCTGAGGTCCGTCTCCCGTTTTTGGTTCATACCGGGTGTGAAACTCGCGAAGTAAACGTTACACAAAGCTACGCCACAAAGGCCGTGCTTTGATCATCACCACAAGACTTTGCTTTTCAACAGAAGCCTCGATTAATTGCCACTTAGGCGTGCCACACAGGCAATTCACTCCATGCGTTTCATATCCATCAATATATAACCCCTGAGCTCGTACGTCTCAGAGAAGGGCGTTAAGCAAGAGAATAAATTCTCCGCCGCCAAACAGATATATATTTAATAGAGATCAATCACACGGACTAAAATCCAATGTCAGACACACAGTCCATTTACAAGTCCGTTCTGGGTCTGAACGAAACCGGAGGCACCTAGTACCCCGCATATCCATCGATCTCCAAGTACGTCTGGACGATCACCAACTGTTTCCATCTTCTTGGGTGTACAGCCCAATCAAGATCATTAGTAATCACCCAAACGACGTGAAGACCTCCGGTCTTCGACCATCGTCTTCATCTTCGACTTATCGTCGTAACAGTTATTCAGAATGGGATAAACCCGGTCTTTCCGAATAACTCGCGTATATTTTATAAAAGTGCTACACAAACACAACATACGCCTCATTCCAATTCATCAGTCACTAACCGCAAATTAATCAAGAGAATAATTCCCCAAATATTAACCCCGAAGGCCGAAACCAACATCAGATCAATATCCAGAAAACCGTTCTGCTTAGCTAACCGACAGTTAGTTTCTGATTTCACATTCATAGGGAAAGGTTCCCATTAATTTTATCCAAGATAAAATTCCTGAATTTATTCTCTAATCTTCCTTTCAATTTCGATTCAAATTAGTCGGGATTAACGAAACTTACCGAAGTAATCATTTGTTTTAATTTCCCAATCCCAACCTATTTATCCCATGAAGTAAAACTGGTAATACTTCATATCTAACACCACGGTGTTATCGGTAAATTCAATTACCATTTCACGTTCAAATCTAATTAAAGATTTAACTATCGCCTGGAGCAAAACTGGTGGTACTCCATTTTCGATCTTTTCAATCTAATTAAAGATTCATTAAAACTCCACTTAGTTTTAATTTTTAACTGGGTTAAAGAATCAGTGTCATTTAAAAACACAGTTCACGATAAACCCAAAATCACATTCATTAATTATCGGGTTAAAGAACGAGTGTTGTTTAAAACACTGTTCACGATAAACCCAAAAATCAATATCAATTCAATTCCAATTAAATATTATTTAATCGGTACACTTCATTAAATCTAAATAAAAAGATTTAATCTTTTCTCAACTGGGTTCTAGAACAGTGTTAGTGAAGACACCATTCACGACAAACCCAAATCACATTTGATATTAAACACAAGGCTCTGAATAGAAAATATACCGGCTTATATTCAATATCAAATTCTACGACTAACAAATATCGTATTGGAAATAATGATATATATATATATCTTTCAAATTCCCATAACAATACCTGTATCATCACGAAATCCAACATCGAAATAATCCAAAGACAATTTCGATTCAAATCCACTCCAATGCAATCATTGGAAATTCTGGTTATTTTTAAAACCCTTTTTAAATTCAATTTATTTAATTAAAAATAAATAGAATTATAATTCCAGTTCAAAACTCGTTCATTTCGATAAAAACTATTTTTATCTTTTCAAATATGGAGTTTTTCATCCCAATTCTTTCTAAATCATTTCTTATGATTTTACACAAATTATTACTATTTTTAATAATTTTATCAAGGCCCGTACAGTCGATTTCCATCAACGGCCATCGAACTACACTTACAGCGACCTTTTTCAAATTTGATTTGGACATAATTCCAAATCCAACCGTTAGATTTTTAATTTCTAATATTCGTTAGAAAGCTCTTTTCGATACAAACCCAACGGTTCCGGTTTTAGGAGAATCCGACGGTCGGATCTCCAGTAATGTCCGTTTGAAATAAATGGTCGAAATTCACGAACTGCCGCGGCGCGGCGCGTTCTATTCAGGCCATTATATTATATATATAATATATATAATATATATTTCGTCGATTTCTATTTAAAACGAATTATATAAATAGTTTTAAATTCGTTTCAAAAGCAATTTCAACTTCCTTTTCAATTCAAATCAAAATTGAATTCTTTTTTTATAAATTCGTTTTAAAATTCATTTCTATTCAATTCAAATTTCAATTCAATTTGAATTCATTTCAATTCACTTTCAATTCAATTTGAATTCGTTTTCAATTCAATTCATTTCGAAATCGTTTTATATTCAATTCATTTCGAAATCGTTTTCAATTCAATTCATTTCGAAATCGTTTTCAATTCAATTCATTTCGAAATCGTTTTCAATTCAATTCATTTCGAAATCGTTTTCAATTCAATTCATTTCGAAATCGTTTTCAATTCAATTCATTTCGAAATCGTTTTATATTCAATTCATTTCGAAATGAATAAAATCGGTAAAAATATCGTTCACGTCAAAATGGCGTCAATAATCAACACGGCTTCATAAATTTCTATTTTCAAATATTTCTATTTCAAATATTTCTTTTTCAAAAATAGTTGTTATTATCAAAATATTTCGTTCAACACATGACCAAACTCAATGAATGAGTACTGTACACACATGAACTTTTATTTTATATCGATAAATGTAAATTTTATTACTAAAATATTTCGTTCAACACATGACCAATCTCAATGGATGAGTACTGTCAACACATGAACTGTTATTTTATAATGATAAAGGTGTAAATTTTATTACTAAAATATTTCGTTCAACACATGACCAATCTCAATGGATGAGTACTGTCAACACATGAACTTTATTTTATAATATTCTTTATTTTTCAAATTGGAATGAGGCCCAATCAATTACCATATAAAGTTAATTATATGGATTTTCATACAACACATGTATATAATAGCATTGAAAAATAATCAACCATCAACCAAAGTGCACTACACTGTATAAGCATCAAATATAGCTATCTAACGCTTATAACAGCCTGTCAATCAATCGATCGACATACTTAATCAATCAGGATGAGTGAACTGCATATTTCATCCTAACACCCGTGTGGGGTTTCAAACAATCAAACAAATATTTTATTTGTGCAGTTGGGCGATATGTAAAATTTATCGTCCCAATCAATGTCAGTCAAATCAGTGTACATAAACAAACCGTCCGGTTTGTAAATGAATATTTTATTTTATTCACTTCCACGTTAAAAATTATATTTTTAACGATAAAATATTCTATTCCAACATATGAATTTCTATTCAGTTCATTCTTTAAATAAAATGATACTTCTATTTTTCAAACTTATTTTAGAAAATTTCGGCGGCATAACGGCACGATACTAGAAACGGGACGAGGCCTAGCCTCATCCCCGGTCTAGTGAAGGCCCACGCCATTCACACATCAATCAAATTCATTCAATTCACCCAAACAACTCAATTTCAATCAAACAATCTAACTTATTTTCGCAATCAATCAAACAAGTCCATGGTCTGTGGACGATTGTGTCGGGTGCTACTAAGCACCGTCTGCATCCTAGTATATATATAACTAGAAAAATAAATTGAAAGGTGAGAAATTCTCACCGAAAGCTATCTAAACATCTTGACTCTTCTTTGATAGAAATCCTCATCGATCTCGCCTTTTTGTTACCTTCGTTGTCCGCTTCCACTACCTATGTAAAAATCGAATTTTTACTTCGCTATTCCATATATAAAAATCATATTTTTATTTCGAAGTTCAATATATAAAAATCATATTTTTATTTCGAAGTTCAATATATAAAAACCATATTTTTATTTCGAAGTTCAATATATAAAAATCATATTTTTATTTCGAAGTTCAATACATAAAAACCATATTTTTATTTCGAAGTTCAATATATAAAAACCATATTTTTATTTCAAAGTTCAATATATAAAAACCATATTTTTATTTCGAAGTTCAATATATAAAAACCATATTTTTATTTCGAAGTTCAATATATAAAAACCATATTTTTATTTCGAAGTACAATATATAAAAACCATATTTTTATTTCGAAGTTCAATATATAAAAATCATATTTTTATTTCTAAGTTCAATATATAAAAATCATATTTTTATTTCGAAGTTCAATATATAAAAATCATATTTTTATTTCGAAGTTCAATATATAAAAACCATATTTTTATTTCGAAGTTCAATATATAAAAATCATATTTTTATTTCGAAGTTCAATATATAAAAACCATATTTTTATTTCGAAGTTCAATATATAAAAATCATATTTTTATTTCGTTGCTAGGTATATAAAAATCACATTTTTACTATGTTATACATTATATAAAAATCACATTTTTACTTTCTCTACATTATAAAGATTATATTTTTAATACTTTAAAAATATAAAAAATCATATTTTTAATACTTTAAAAATATAAAAATCATATTTTTATTTTTATACCGCAAAAATCAAATCTTTACTTTACTAAAAATCCGACCTTTTCTATTTGATTAACTATATGAAAATCCGACCTTTCTTATCTAAAAATCCGAGCTTTTGTTATCTAAAAATCCGATCTTTAAAAATCATATTTTATCTTTTCAGAAATAATTTCTGAACCTGACTATCTTATAAATAGAATACATGCGATAAAAATTCTACTTTTATCTTTTCAAAATCAAATTTTATTTTATATTTTTTTTCAACAATGCTATTGATATTTTTAAAAAAAACAACACTGTTTTAAAGTATGTATTAATATATACTGTTAAACTAAAACAAATAAAGAAAAAGAGAAAAAAAATCACTGCGTATAGTGTCAGGACCTCAATCGATCGGAGGGAAATCGAACAAGAGGGGTGGGGCTTGCGGATCTGAGGTCGGAGGTGGAAATGTGGCTCACGGTGGAGGGTTCGACGCGTTAGGGGCCTGCGGCATTGAAGTTTGGGGCTCGCGCTCACCATTGGAGGAGGGGAGAGGCCTTCGACAGGGGTGGAGGAGGAAGGGGATCGCGAAGAGAAGGGGGGGCCAGCGACGAGGTTAGGCGGCGGTGGCAGGAGGTCGGGCAGCGTGGAGATCAAAGGTGCGATTTGGGATAAAAGGGGGCTGACGGGTTTTTTTTCTTTTCATTTCTGTAAATCGAATGAAGAAATAGGGGGGGGCCAGAATGAAATAAGGGGGAGGGGAGAGAGAATTATTTCTTTTTTTTATTTATTTATTTTAATTCCTAAATGTTGACTTTTACATACGACCTCGAAACGAGGCCCACCGCCTGTCGTCCCTAGCGTTTTACCCCCATTCCGAACACAATGGGATATGTATCGCAAGCTGATTCGATCGTTACAATCAGTTTCCGTTAAATTTACATTTAAATCACTATATTGAATTTTAAACGTACATTTCAAATTACCGGGGTCACATACTAACTAGAAAAATTCCAGAAAAATATTTTCTATCTTCGTATTGACGATACAGTCCTAACAAAACTAGTTTCGTCGAATTCTGAGACCGTTAGAAAAATGGCCAATTTCTAGTCGATTAAAATCAACTGAAATGGTCAAAACACGTTTTCCTTTGCCACGCTCACATATTGATTCGAAAAATTATGAAATTTGAAACCTAGCAATAACTTGACATCACGGACCCAACAAAACTGGTTTCGTCGAAATCCGAGGTCATTTGCAAAATGTCCATTTTTAAGGGCCTAAATTCCATAGCGACTATTCAGAATTTTCAACTGGACATATCTTTTGATTCCCTCTATCAAATTTCGATTTGTCAGATTCGTTGGAAAGATATCATCAATTAGATCCCATTATTTTTGGTTTCACTAAAATCCGGATTGTTTTGCACCCGGTACATTCAATTGAAGTTTGAAATCGAATTATCGAACTACCGCGCCATTTTCAATTCTATTTATAATTATATATAAATATTTATATTCTAATGACGATGTATATAATATATACGTCGAATTCTATTCAAAATAAATTTTCTCGTCAATATTATTTAAAATATTTCATTTTAAATAATCAAAATTCACTAAAATGGCCAAAATAAAAATTTTAAACTGGCCCAGAATTTCCGGGTTATTACATTGTTGATATGGCATACATGCATGAAGAAGAGAAGGGTGTAAGTACTTTTAGGCCGCAAGATAAGAAGGAGGATCCAAAGAAAGCACAACAACAAAAGAACGGTGGTAAAGAAAAGAGGAAGTGTCACAACTGTGGGAAACCAGGCCATTTGAAGAAAGACTGTAGGAAGAAGAAGAAGTTCGCTTGTTATCATTGTGGTGATGCGGGTCATGCTGTGAAGGATTGTCCTAAGTAGAAAGGGCAGAGGGAAGGTTCTACTTCGGGAGGGCAGATTCACGCTGTCATGGCCCCGAGACAGGAAGAAGGTAGAAAAATTTCTGTCGAAAGTTTGATTTTCTTGTTTGATCATCATTTCCGTACTTTATTCGATTCTGGCGCATCACATTCGTTTATCTCTACATCATTAGTTGAAGCACTGCACTTAAATACTAGTCTCGTTGTGGATTCCATTGTAGTCTCAAATCCTATTGGTGGGTCGGCTCATTTATCCCTGGTTTGTAGGGATTTGAGATTGTCTATCTTAGGCGTTGGTTTTGAATGTAATGCTTTTGTGCTTGGTTTCATAGGCTATGGGTTGATTCTAGGGATGGATTGGCTAGCCAGATATGGTGCCATCCTAGATTGTGAACGAAGGGTAGTAAAATTGTTGACTCGTAGTGGAAAGACCCTTGATATTTCTTGCGACTCTAGAGGATCGGTGATGCTTAGTTATCTTGAGTCACTTGACGCATCCAATGATGATACATTCTGTTCGTATAGTCCGTGTATATGTTGATGTCTTCGATGAGGTTAGGGGTCTACCCCAAAACGTGAGATAGACTTTCGTATTTATCTTGTAGACAATGCAAAACCAGTATCTCTGCCAGTACACCACATGACCCCTCTTGAGACAAAGGAGCTCAATAAGCAAGTAGTGGATTCGCTTGAGAAGGGATTCATAAGACGTAGTATATCGGAGTGGGGTGCTCCAGTAGTACTTGCCACAAAGGGGGATGGGTCCCTTAGAATTTGTGTGGACTATAGAGAACTTAATAAGCTTACTAAGAAGAATAGGCACCCACTGCCGAGGATTGACGATCTCTTCGATCAGTTAGTTGGCGCCTCAGTGTTTTCGCAGTTGGACTTAGCCACTAGTTTCCATCAGTTGAGGGTGGCTGAGGATAGCATAGACAAGACTGCCTTTAGGACTCTGGACGGTTTCTATGAGTGGCTTGTAATGCCCTTCGGTTTGACAAACGCCCCCGCATACTTTGTTGATTTGATGAGTAGGGCGTTTAGGGAGTACCACAAAAAATTCGTGGTCGTCTTTGTGGATGGCATCTTGATCTTTTCTAAGAGCAAGGAAGAGCATGCCCTACATCTTAGGGAAGTGTTGGAGACCCTTCGAGCGCATAACCTTAAAGCTAAATTTTCTAAATGTCACTTTTGGAGGAAGGAAGTGCGATTCTTAGGGCACGTGGTTTCCAAAGAAGGGATAGCTGTGGATCCCACAAAGGTGGTGGCCATCCAAGATTGGAAGGTCCCTAAAAATGCTACCGAGGTGAGGAGTTTCTTGGGGTTGGCAGGCTACTATAGGAAGTTTATCAAGGACTTCGCAAAGATATCGTCCCCATCGACACGCTTGACGAAGAATAACCTAGTTTTCACGTGGGACGTAGAGTGTGAGGTTGCGTTCCAATGTTTAAAGAGAGCTTTGACCACAGCCCCAGTCTTAGTGCTGCTAGATGGGAGTAATCCATTTACCATTTATACCGATGCTTGTGGGACAGGACTAGGCGCGGTCTTAATGCAAGTGGGGAGGGTAATAGCTTATGGATGAAGGCAGTTGAGAGTGCATGAGAAAAATTACCCTACACAAGACCAAGAGTTGGCCGCTACTGTTTTCGCGCTTAAGTCTTGGCGCCATTATCTTCTTGGCGAGAAATTCGAATTGTTCACAGACCACAAATCGCTAAAATACTAGTTCTCCCAGAAGGACTTGAACTTAAGGCAGCAAAGGTGGATGGAATTCTTAGCGTCCTACGATTTTGAGATAGCATATACCCCTAGCAAGGGTAACGTGGTGGCAGACGCATTAAGTAGGAAAAGGTTGTCCTTGAGTCCATTGTTTGTTGAGCGACAAATCTTAGAGTTCATCCGTACGTTTGACTTTAGACCTTCCATTGAATTTGTACCCAGTTTGCTAGCATCCTTAGAGGTCAGACCTATGCTTTTGGACCGGATTGGTGAGGCACAACGAGATGACCCACAGTTGGTTGAGTTGGCAGAGAAGCTCATAAGAGGGGAGTCATCGATCCATCTCAGTAGGTATACCCTAGATTATAAGGGTTGGTTACGTAGGGATGGTAGACTTTGTGTACCACGAGACGAGAACTTGAGGAAGACCATTCTTGATGATGCACATCGTTCGAAGATGAGCATTCATCCCGGCGGGGACAAGATGTACATGGACATGAGACGAGTTTACTTTTGGGCCGGTATGAAGAAGGATGTGGCCGAGTTTGTCGCTAGATGCTTGGTGTGCCAACAAGAAAAAGTAGAGCAAAAGAAGCCTGGTAGGTTGCTTCACCCATTGGAGGTCCCACAATGGAAGTGGGAGAGTGTCTCAATGGACTTTGTGGATGGATTACCGAGATCGAGGAAGGGTAATACGAGGATTTGGGTCATGGTAGACAGACTTACTAAGAGCACCCATTTCATTCCAATGAAGAGTAAGAGGACTGCTCCATGGTTAGCCTCCGTATACATTCGAGAGACAGTTCGTTTGCACGGTGATCCTTCTAACATAGTGAGCGATCGCGATCCTATTTTTACTAGCGAGTTTTGGAAGAGCTTGCTAGAGGTGGTAGGGACTCAGTTATGTTTGAGCACCGCATATCATCCTCAGACGGACGGCCAGACCGAGAGGGTGAATCGTATTCTAGAGGACCTTTTGAGGCTATGTGTTTTAGACTTCGGAGGGACATGGGATGAGCATCTTCCTTTGGTGGAGTTCGCGTATAATAATAGTTTTCAGTCTAGCATTGGCATGGCACCTTTCGAGGCTCTTTATTGAAGGCCTTATCGTTCACCTACATGTTGGTGGGAATCTATGGATAAGATCTTACTTGGGCCCGATATGATTAGAGAGACTTCGGAAAAGATCGATTTGATTTGAAGGAGGATGAAGACGGTGTAAGATAGGCAGAAATCGTTTGCGGACAAGAGGAGGATAGATCTTGAATTCGATATTGGGGACATGGTCTTTATCTAGGTGTCTCCATTATGGAATGTTGTTCGCTTTGGGTCCATTGGGAAGTTAGCACCAAGGTTCGTATGGCCGTTTCCTATTAAGGAGAGGATTAGACAGATGGCGTATTGAGTGGAGTTGCCTGAGAGACTTAGTGGTGTACACGACGTATTCCATGTATCACATTTGAGGAAGTGCTTGCATGAGACCGCGGAAGTGGTAGAGCCGAGCTTGCTTAGAGAGGTGGAGATAGAGCGTGATGCGACAATTCGACGAGCTCCTACATGCATTCTTGGGTCGGAGATTATGAAGTTGAGGAATCGAGAGGTCAAGCTTGTCAAAGTGCAATGGGGAGATGATGAGAGCGACGCTACTTGGGAGACGGAAGAGAAGATGCGTTCATTTTACCCTTTTCTTTTCGAGGTTATGTATTTTAATTTCTCCTTTATCACTTGGCTTGTACTTGTTCTATCTTTAGTATGTCCTCTAGTTAGTAACTTTGACCTGTAGATAGGGTAGTCCTATGGTTGAAACATGTGTTTGAGACATGTTATGTATGGTGGATGCATGTGGATGCAAGTGTTTGCTAGAGGTTGCTCGTGGATGCATATACACACACTTTAGGCACTAGATCGGCTCAGTCACTTTCATATTGCATATAAATGGATGTATTTAGTAAAATGAATGTACATTGAATGTGTGTATCATATGGATGTTGCATTTAAATGAATGGTTGTGCCCACATGTAGTAATGATATGTATAGGGTTCTTTGCATACATGATGGATACATGGCACTATTATTACTTTCATTAAGGAGGTCGACTGAATCAGTGGACCACCTGATTTGGCATTAGTATACGGACATATACACACACTGTGCATATGTACATGAAAAGCATTAGAAATATTTTGAGGACAATGGTTTCTAATGGTTGATGGTTGAGTAGATGGATGATTGGATGGTAGGATACAATTCTTCTTGACTTAGAGATTTCGAGGATGAAATCCTTTAAGTAGGGGAGAATGTAACACCCCGAATATTGAATGATCAAATTAACTAAATTTAAGAACACTTAATTTTTAAAAAAGGAATGAAGGGAAATTGATTGCTCCATTGCGATCGTCTCGGAATTCTGCTTGAGATAGAGTCCGAGTTTGCGTAAATCGGACTCCGTATGAGGAAGTTATGGGCCTCGGAAGTATGAGTAATTAAGCAGAATTAATTAAAGTTAAACCCAGCCAACAATTCAAATTAAATTCGAAAATCAAAATCGCACGTATCCGGGCTGGGCGGGAAAATTCCCGCCCAGGACCCAGGTCGACCAGGGGGTCGACCTGATCGGGTAGGTCGACCATAGGGTCGACCTCCCCCCATGCAGGTCGACCTGGGGGTCGACCTCCCCCTTCGGGAGGACGAACCTAGTTCGGCCAGTTTGCTGTGTGGTGCGATTTTTGGGCCTGGGACGATTTTTGATGATCCAGATCAGTTCTAGGGCTAATCCTAAGGCCTAAATAACTTCCTACACCTATATATACACCCTAAGACCTAACCCTAATTCATAAAATATTAACTATGACACCATTATGCTGTCAAACTCTCTCTTAAACCCTAGCTGCCGTCTCTAACTCAAATTGCAAGCATTCAACTTCAACTCAAATTAAAGATTAGAGCTTCTACAAAAATTCAAGAAGATAAATCAGCAACACCGCAACGTTTCTACACCAATTTTAGTGCATAATTCTATTCTTTAACCACGAAAGGTGAGTACAGTGATTTTCACAATATAATGGGATTAAAAGTAACATGACGAAGTTGTAAAGAGGATTCATATGTATGTATGTAATTTAAATCTCATCCAAGTTTTCACCTATTGATCCATGTCATCATACGCCTATGTTTTTGTGTAAAGTTCATACCTTTTATCAGTTTATTCATGTTGAATCTTTTATTATGCCTCTATGCCCGTCTATATGCCTCTTTATTTCATGATGATGTTTTATTCCAATTTTCTATGAATTAATTCTATCTTCTTACCCCTATTCCTTTTATTTGTGGATCTAGGCTACCTTCGAGCCTATATTAAAAATACGCGCGAATGCGAATACGTGGGAACGATGGGGAATATTGGAATATGGGAAATTTGGAAAATTGGATATTATTGGATAATTGGATAGTATGTGAAATTGCCATATTTGGGTATGAATTACATGGAATTGATGAAATTACCTAAAATTGTGAATTTGTAATTGAGACTAATTAATGTGTAATTTGTGACAGTTTGGAAGAGGCAATATTACATACATGATTATATATTTAATTGGATATATATGACATGAAAATTGGGTATGGGTGAAATACGATGTTAATGAACCTTTGACACGAGGTTAGGCGCAATTGTGACGTAAGACTGCCCGGAACCGCCCGGCAAATCCAGCGGTCACAATTGGATGTCTAATATGAGAGGTCAAAGGAATGAATTGTAGGCGTAACGGTTAATGACACGAGGTTAGACCCGGTTTGTGGCGTAAGACTGCCCAGAACCGCCCGGCAAATCCAGCGGCCACAATGTGTTCGGTCTAATGTGCGAGGTCATGCACCGTTCGTCATAAGGAATGAATTAATGTATACTAACCATAATAAGACATGGGTATGGGAAGAGGGTTAAGTGGGGTGACATGTAAATTATGACATGCAAATATGGACTTAACCGGAATAACATAAGGCATGTAAATTATGACATGTAAGTATGGACTTAACCGTAGCATGTGTAAGACAAGGACATTTAAATTAAAATGGTTTAGTGGGAGAAAAACCTAGTGGGGGCCAAGCATAGGTGGGAGGCTTATGTCGGATGGGGACCCGTTTCAACCAGTAACCCATTTGAGTGTCTAATTGGGCCCGGTACTAGGCCGGGGTTGGGGCACGCTTACTGGGCTTGAATATAAGAGGTCAAAACGTGAATAGCGGTGGCAACGCAAGTCCAACGGGTTCATGTGTGTGCATGGGTCCGGGCTGGTAGGTAAGACGTTGTTGCATCGTGTAGGTATGGTCGTGCATTTCATGTTGTTATCGGGGTTGCCACTTTGGGGAGTGATACCCCCCACTGTGGGGCCAACACGGGTGCCTACGGGGTTCAGGGAGCCGATCGAATGGGTAGAGTAAAAGGTACCTTAGCGGTGGTAGGAGCAAGCCGGCACCTACGATAGTAGCTAGGTACAAGTAACTACCAAGTTTTTCATATGGCACAGTTAGTGGGAAGGGATCAACCTTGAGTAAAAGAGACTAGTAGATGTGAAGTGTAATTAAGTAATGTGGTGTAACTTAGCAAAAGTGCGGTGTAACGAAATACATGTTGGTTGAGTTGGATAGTCCTTTGGGTGCTAGTCTGATGTTGACTTCGGTCTTCGGGGTTAATACTTGGAGGGTTGTTCCCTTAGCCAAGGTGTAGGATTGTCTTAGTACATAGGAACGAAATCATCTTGTCCATCCGTTTTATCTACCTTATCTATGTTATAGCCATATCATGATGCCTATTTATGTCTCGATCATTTACCTTACCTATTATTTGTTAAAATTACTAGACTCACCAGACTTTATGTCTGACCCGTTTGTTTCCACATCTTTCTTTCCTTCCCCCCAAGGTTCGCAAGGATGGAATACTACAACTTAGTGCCGATTTCTTTCAGTTGCTTGAAAAGAGTAGATGTATCGCTTTGGACTCTCTCATCTTTATGGATTTGCTTATGCTCAGTGGGGATTTATGCATTTATGTTATTTAAGTATTTTCTTCTTTATGTACTTTGAAGTTTTTGGAAAAGATTATTGATCCTGTTGTAATGGTTTTGGAAACTACTTATGTAAGCTTGTTTTGAGTTATGATGCTATTAAATAAGTTTTATCTTCCGCTGTGTTGTTTTATTTATTTATTCTTGTAATTTATCTGTTCTATACAACAATAACGCTTCATGGACATTGATGCATTCCCTTTGTGAGTGACATTAATGGACATGGGGTGTTACATCTCTCATATATTGGACATACGGGACAAGGAATAAGGTGCCTCCGGTTTCGTTCAGACCAAGAACGGACTAGTAAATGGATGGTGTGTCTTACATTGTATTCCTTTATACTGTAATGGTTGATCTCTGCTAAATATATATCTGTTTGGTGGCAGAGAATTTTTCTCTTACTTAACACCCTTCTCTGAGATGTACGAGCTCAGAGTTTATATATCCGCAGAAATCAGTGGTACAATATGGATTGATAGTGTGGCATACTGAGATGTAGTGATCCAAACCTTGGTTGAAAAGCAAAGTTTGGTGGATGATGATCAAAGCACAGCTGTAATATAGCACAACTTTGTGTGGTGTTAATTCGCAAGCCTCACCCACCGGTATGGTGGTAAATTGATGGTTAGATCAATATACTTTAGAGATGACGATAGACATCCTGCGGGTTGTCATGGATTTGATCGACCGAGGTGACACTGGTTGTGGTCGCCCCACACCATTAGGGATAGGGGCACACCCCCGATTCCCAGATGTATAGAGTTAGCGGTGTTTTCCAATGCTTGGACGTAAGCCGTGGTAACTTGTTTCCTGGATAATGTGGATGTTCATTACAGCGTTTTTGCATGCCTGCGACTTAAGCCGTTGGGAATTGTACTACGCGATAGATCTTTCGAATCAGGAACCACCATGATGGAAATCCAATTTCCAAATACGACATTCTTCGATTTTGATTGTATACTATATATGGCGACAGAGTGGGATGGGGCACTCATGCCGCCTAGGATTGATACATTTATATCTGAAGTTGATTTCTTCACTTATAGTAGTAATAAAAGATTTGTTTTAAAACGTACCAAGCATATTTGGCTATTATAAGGTAAAACTCTATCCTCTAGTTTGCGTTGCATTGCGTGATGGGACTTGAGTCTTATAATAGCTTCATTTTTCTTTATTTAGCATTGCGCTGTTTATTATAGGCATTGGTACTATTGGGGATAAACCTGTTCCGTGTTATATGATGTGGTCCCTTGATTTACCTCATTTTAAAGTAAAGTTTTAAATAACTGTTTTAGTTCTCACACTAGTCCCATGACTAACCTAGAGTTTATTGTTTTAACCTAAACTCTGGGTGCCCCTATTTTGCACACGAGCAGCTAGTAGTTTTGGTTTTGCAAATTTATTTATAGAAGATCCTGGATTTACAGCTGGAGCTATATTCGTAACGCTCTGTACCCGTGTATTTCCTTTGGTTGTATTAGTTTTCTTCCGCTATGTATTGTATTTGCACATATTTTTTTCTGCTACTTTGTATTTTAATCTCTGATATTTTTCTATGTAATATTTATTCATACTCTGAATATTTTTGTACTCTGATGTAAATTGTTGTAAATAGCAACGAAATGTTCTTCTGTTTATGTTCCGATTTGTCGTGTTCTCAGACAATCCATTCATTCTCTTCTCTTCGGAGACCAGGGAAGTTCGGGTCATCACAGTAGGTATCAAGTTTTGGTTTATAGAGCTCGAGAATATGACATATTAGAACCGAACGAAAGAACTTATCAGAGATTGGATTAGTAATATCCAATGAGAATGACTCGTTAGAGGTGGGATCAGTAGTATCCTAGAACGAGCATGAAGAGTGTTATTTTTAAAATAAAGATGAAAACAAATTTTGTTTTGAAAATTTATTACTTATTATTCGTATTTGAATATTTATTTTCTATTGAATTTGGGATGTCGAGTATATGAAGATTTTGAATATACGCGTAATTAACGTGTATTCGAAGCCTCAAATATACTAGGTAGATATAGAATCACACTCTAATCGCCCGAGGATGAATCTGATGATGAGGCCTCATCACTAGAGTCTATGTTCGAGTTTCAAAAGTAAATGTCTATATAATTTCCAATCGACTGGTGTAAGAACCAAAACTTAGATAGAATTTACTGTTTGAGACTTGACACTAGTAATATGATTTTTGAATATATATATAAAAGTATACGTTTGAAAATTTAATCAACAAATTGATTGCTGGTTGTGATGTTTGATTATTGATCCAACTAATAAATTAGTGGAATGATAAATAAAGTATAAATCAAGATATTTGTTAAGTGAAAAATAAGGAAAACTCTCTTGATAAAATCATAAAATATAATATAGGATATGAACGACTATGGCTTATCTCATACTGAATTCTGGATGACTCCAAAACAAGCAAGGAGAGCTCACCAGAAAGCAGAAAGAGAGTTGAACTTAGGAACACACAAGGTTTTTTATTGTCGTAAATGCAGAAAAGAAGGCCATTATGCAATTGTGTGTCCTTAGAAAATGAAGAAGAAAGAGAAACATATAAGACTGGATATATCCTGTTTCAAATGCAAAGAGACGGGCTATTTTTTGCATAATGTCCAAACGTAAAGAAAAGCCCCAAAAATCTAGGAAAGGAAAAGAAATGCTTTCGATGCAAAGAATTAGGGCATCTAGCCCAAGATTGCCCGTTAAAGAAGGGTGATAAGAAATCCAAAGGAAAGGAGCTCTCAACTTTGGAAATTATGCAAGGAGGCACGACTTCCTAGAAAGTTGGGTTTTAATGTAATGAGCTAGTATTTTGGATATATGTATGTATATGTATGATGCTTATATGAACGTACGGATGCTTTTTGTTTTAAAAATGTACTGGTATTGTATAACATAACTAATGAAGGGAAAATATTGAATTAAGTCGAATTTAACTTTAGTATTGAATCAATTTGAAATTAATTAAAATAGAATTGTATACATGTACATGTCTATCTATTGAACATGTCATTGCAAGGAGGCTAGAGTAGAGGAATAAAATTGTACGCACGACAAATAGGCACATGTTTACTAATTTATTGGGTTCTGGTGATTTTATGAGCCGATTAGCTAGCCGCTTGGCTTTTTCTTTTTCTTTTTGAGATGAGAGGGCCTGTGTAGCGCTTTGGGGATTTTCCTGATGCTCCCCGTACAAAGGAGGTTATGGCGATTTTTTTTGAAAATTTGAAAATTCTTAGAAACTGAAAAGTTGAAGAATGAAAGCCATAATGAATGTTGAGTTGGTTAGTTAAACAACTTTCAGCTCCGTTCCTTTTCGAGGACGAAAAGATTTTAAGAGGGGGAGATTGTAACAACCCGGAAAATCAGAACCAATTAAAAAATTTTATTTTGCCAATTTTAATGAATTTTGAATATTTAAAATGATTTATATTAAATAATAACGACCAATAATTTATTTTGAGTAGAATTAGAACATATATATTTATTTGAATCGAAGTTAGAACGAATTTTTTTAATTTAATTATAGAAGGAGTTTAAATAGCGCTGTAGTTTGAAATTTTGACTTTGAACTTTGATTGAATGTACAGGATTCAAAATAAAGAGGATTTTAGTGAAACCAGAAAATTTATATCTATTTATAAATATCTTTCTAACGAATCTAAAAAATCAAAATTTTATAGCGAATCAAAATTTATGGCCAGTTGAATATTCAGAATGGTCGCTATGGAATAAATATAGCCCTGAAAATAAGCCATTTTGCAAACGACCTCCGCTTCCGATGGAACCACTTTTCTTGATCCGGAATGTCAAATTATTGCTAAGTTTCAAATTCTATAATTTTTGGAGTTGATATGTGAGCGTGGCAGAGGAAAAAGCGTTTGGTAATTTCACTTTGAATTGGATCGACCAAAAAAGTCCATTTTTCAAACGGTCTCCAAATTCAACGAAATTAATTTTGTTGGGACCGTATCATCCCAACATAGCTAGATTTATTTTTCGAGAATGCTTGGAATTAGTATGTGGCCCCGGTAAATTAAAATGTATGTTCAAATCAAAATTTGAATGATTTATATTTTAATTTGAAGAATAACTGACTAAAACAGTCGAATGGCTTACGAAACATAGTCTATTGTGTCCGGAATGGGGATATTTAGCTAGGGGCGTTAGTCGTTGGGTTTGATTTGGAGTTCGGATAGGAAAACACTATTTTTGGAATTTATATAAATATCGGCCAATCAGAATTTTCTATTCATTATTTTAATTTCCCAAAATATACGGAAAAACCCATAACCACCCTCCCCCCTCCCCCCGGTGATGACGGAAACATCTCGCCAGCTTCCCACCCCAATTCCGGCCAAACCATGCAATAAAATCCCTTGCTACATTTGAAGTTTTTGTAGATCTCCTCGAGAGCTACAAATCCATACCTATTGCTTGAATTATCGTTGAGTATTTGGTGACAACCGCGCCCTCGAAGTTCAGGATTTCAAGTGGCTGCCGCCGCTTGGTTTCGCCACCGGATCCGACCGCACCTCCGTCGATCCATGCGCCTTCCCTCCCACTTCGTCGTGGTGTATTCAGATCTTGACCTCGTGCTTCGGATTTCGTGAAAAACGCAAACCTAGTTTCGAACAATGAGCTGAAGGTAATGACCTGGTCTGAATAAACTGTTTATTACGCTTTAAAGCGTTGCGAAGTTTTATTTTCGTATAAAAATCATATCTTTAACATATTTATCGAAATCCAGTGAAACCAGAGACATTGGACTCGTGACGACGTTCTCTACGTTCTAGAAGAGACCGGATAATTTTTAGAGCTCACTACAATTTTAGGCGAAACCAAATGCAACGTGAGAACTTCTCACTAATATTTTTGTACAATTATTTAAATTATTTTGTAACTGCATATATGAACTGCTCCCCGTCGTCCACAGACCATGTACGACTTGTTTGATTGTATTGTGATGTAGAAATTAATTGTGATTGTCATGTATTGATATTTTTGTACATAAAAATTATTTATATAAAATAAATATATAAATTATTATGAAATGAAAATAAGATAAATATTCATTTACAAACTGGGCGGTTTGTTTATGTACACTTATTTATCTGATATTGATTGGGACGATAAATTTTACACATCACCCAACTGCACAAATAATAAATAGTATTTGTTATTTGAAAACCCCACACGAGTATTGGGATAATATTTGACGTACACTGATCCCAATAATTAGTGCTATGTCAATCGATGGGTTGATAGACTGTATAAGCGTTATTTATTTATTTTAATGCTTATACAATTGTAAAATGCACTCTGGATGTTGTTTGAATTTTTAATGATTTCTTATCATTATTATTGTATACATATGATGTTGAAATCCATATAAATAAAATTATACGGTAATTGATTGAGTCTGATTCCAGTTCAGAATTGACGAATATTTTAAAATAATATTCAGTGAATATTGAAATGTGAAGCCATGTTAAGTAGTTAAACGCCATTTTAACACGAACGAGAATTTTGTCGATTTTATTCATTTTATAATGAATATCGAAAAGTGATTTCAAAATCTGATATTTTGAAAATATTATCATTTTAATATTGAAATGATATGGAAAATTAAATTTGAAAATCAAATTGAAATCGTTTTAAAATGAATTTAAAACAAATTTATATAAAGAATATTCAATTTTGATTTTAATTTGAAATTGAATTGAAATCGATTTAAAATGAATTTAAAACGAATTTATATAAAGAATATTCAAATTTGATTTGAATTTGAAATTAAATTGAAATCGATTTGAAATGAATTTTAAACGAATTTATGATGGAATATTCAATTTTGATTTGAAATTGAAATGGGAGTGGAAATCGTTTTTAAAACGAATTTAAAACGATTTATAAAATTCGTTTTAAATGGAAATCGACGAAATATATAATATATATTATAATGGCCTGAATAGAACGCGTCGCGCAGCGACCGTTCGTGAACTTCGACCATTAACTTCAAATTGATGTTACAGGAGATCCGACCGTTGGATTCTCCTAAAACCAGAGCCGTTGGGTTCATATCGAAAAGAGCTTTCCAATGAATAATGGCTAGATTTGGAGATATGTCCAAATCAATTTCAAAAAAAGTCGCTATGGATGCAGTTCGGTGGCCATTATTGGAAACCGACTGTACAGGCAATAAAAAATTTATCAAAAATATGTGAGAATTACATAAAATCATAATAAATGATTTGGAAATATTTTGGATGAAAAATTCTAGTTTTGAAAGATAAAAATATATTTTTATCGAAATGGACTAATTATTAGGTAGAATAATAATTTATTTATTTTTAGAAATAAATAAATTGGATTTGAAAATGGTTATAAAATAACCAGAATTTTCCAATGATTAAATTGGAATGGATTTGAAATGGAAATAATCTTCAGAATATTTTGATATTGGATTCCGTGATTATGCGGATATTGTTGAGGAATTTGGAAGATATATATATATATATATATATATATATATATATATATATATATCGTTATTCCAATACGGTATCCGTTGGTTTCAGAATTTGATATTGAATATAAGCCGATATATTTTCCATTCAAAGCCTTGTATTAGATATCAAATTGGATTTTGGGTTTGTTGTGAATGGTGTCTTCATTAACACTTTTCTTAAACCCAGTTGAGAAAAGAATAAATCTTTAAACTAAGATTTAGTGATGTTTTCCAATTAATTAATATTAAATTGGAATGGAATAAAAGAATTGGATTTTTGGGTTTATCGTGAACGGTGTTTTAAATAACACTTGTTCTTTAACCCAAATAACTGTGAAGAATATGATTTGGAATTTATAATATTTTAATTAAGATTTATGGAATTTTCCAAAGTAAAGATTTCCAATTTAATATATAAAATTGGAATTGAATGGAGTTCGATTTGGTAATAATCGAAGTGAGCTTTTGTGGAGGAAGACTGTTAATATACATGGAATTTAAAAGGCTTTGTCGATATTCCATTTATATTATTGGTCGGATACAAAAATTGTAATAACCCAGAAATTCTAAGCCAATTTAAAAAATTTATTTTTGGCGATTTTAGTGAATTTTGAATATTTAAAATGAATTATTTTAAATAATAACGATGAGAAATTTATTTTGAATGGAATTAGAACGAATATATTTATATGAATCGTCGTTACAATATAAATGATTTATTTTAATTATATAACGAGCCTGAAATGGCGCAGTAGTTCTAAAATTTGATTTCAAATTTCAAATGAATGTGCAGCATGCAAAATAAACCAGATTTTAGCGAAACCAAAAATAATAGAATCTATTTGAGAATATCTTTCCAACGAATCCAAAAAATTGAAATTTCATAGCGGGAATCAAAAGTCATGCCCAGATGAAAATTCTGAATAGTCTTTATGGAAAATATAGCCCTTAAAAATGGAAATTTTGCAAACGACCTCGGTTTTCGACGAAACCACTTTTGTTGGATCCGTGATGTCAAGTTATTTCTAGGTTCCAAAATTCGTAATTTTTCGAATCAATATGTGAGCGTGGCAAAGGAAAACGCGTTTGACCAGTTTTAGTTGATTTTAATCGACTAAAAAATGGCCATTTTTCGAACGGTCTCAGAATTTTACGAAATTAGTTTTGTTATGACCGTGTCTAATAATAGCTTCATTGTTCTTTATTTAGCATTGCGTTGTTGTTTTATGCACTGGTATTCTTGGGAGGAAACCCGTTCCATGTTATACGGCGTGGTCACTTGATTTACCTAACTTTAGAATAAAGCTTAATAATTGTTTTAGTTCTCACACCAGTCACATGACTGACCTAGAGTTTATTGTTTTAACCTGAACTCTGGGTGCCCCTATTTTCCGCATGTGCAGCTAGTAGTTCTGGTTTTGTAGATTTATATTCACAGGATCCTGGTTTACAGCTGGAACGATATCCGGAAAGCTCTATATCCGTATATCTCTTTCAGTTGTGTATTGTATTATTTTTCCGCTGCGATGTATTTAATTGTAATTTAAATCTCTGATTTTTTCTGTGTAATATTTATTCATACTATGTATATTCTTGTAGTCTGATGGAATTGTTGTAATAAATAATGATATGTTCTTCTGTCTGCGTCCCAATGTGTGTTGTTCTCAAAGTATCCGCTCTCTCCTTCACGGGGAAGTTACGGGTCCTTATATTTGGTATCAGAGCTTTGGTTTACAAAGCTCGAGAACAAGACACATTAGAACCATATGAAAGAATTCATCAGAGATTGGATTAGTAATATCCAACGAGAATGACTCGTTAGAGATAGGATCAGTAGTATCCTAGAACGAGTGTGAAGAGTAGTGTTTTTGAAATAAAAGTGAACACAAGTTTTGTTTTGAAATTTAATTCAATTATTCGTATTTGAATATTTATTTGTATTGAATTTGGACAATCCAATATATAAAGATCTTGCATATACGCCTTGCGAACGTGTATTCGAAGTTTTAATATACTGGATAGATATAGAATCACACTCTAGTCACTCGAAGATGATTCTGATGATCACTCGAGCATCATCAGAATTTATTTTCGTGTTTCGAAAGTGGGATATCTATATG
This sequence comes from Allium sativum, assembly GCA_030737875.1. Lineage (NCBI taxonomy): Eukaryota > Viridiplantae > Streptophyta > Magnoliopsida > Asparagales > Amaryllidaceae > Allium > Allium sativum. The sequence goes on from CM060912.1 coordinate 341,545,998, forward strand.
ATTCCAATTGACTGTTGTGAGAACCAAAATTAGATAAGGCTTATTGTTGTGATTTGGCATCAAAAATCTGATTTTTGGACTATGCATCAAAATTATGAATTTGAAACGTTAATTCACTAATGATTTCTGATTGTGTTGTTTGATTATTGTTCGTTTAATTAAATGTTGAACCTTTAGCCAAGTTGAACCAAATAGTGAATTGTATTGAAAATTTATCGCATTTGCATGCATATACATATACTTACATTGAACAGGTCATAGCAAGGAGGCTAGAGAAGAGGAATAAAATTGTTTGCCCGACAAATAGGTACATGTTTATTGTATTTCTTGGGTTTTGGATGATTTTATGAGCCGATAGGCTAGCCGCTTGGCCTTTTCTTTTTTCTTTTGGATTGAAGAAGGCCATGGGAGGCTATATGAAATATCCCGAAGTCCCCGGTGCAGGGGAGGTTATGGCGAAATTTTTCGAAAATTTAGGGTGTTAGCCAAATTTTTGAAAAAATTGAAATGTTCTTAGAAACTGAAAAGCTGAAGAACTTAAGCCGTAAAGAAAATAATGAAAGTTGAGTTGATTAGTTAAACAACTTTCAACTTCGTTCCTTTTCGGGGACGAAAAGTTTTAAGTGGGGGAGATTGTAATAACCCGGAAATTCTAAGCCAATTTCAATTTTTTATTTTTGGCGATTTTAGTGAATTTTGAATATATAAAATGAATTATTTTAAATAATAACGACAAGAAATTTATTTTGAATGTAGTTAGAATGAATATATTTATATGAATCGTCGTTAGAATATAAATGATTTATTATAATTATATAACGAGCCTGAAATGGCGCGGTAGTTCGAAAATTCGATTTCAAATTTCAAATGAATGTGCAGGATGCAAAATAAACCGGATTTTAGCGAAACCTAAAATAATAAAATCTATTTGAGAATATATTTCCAACGAATCTGAAAAACTGAAATTTCATAGCGGGAATCAAAAGTCATGCCCAGATGAAAATTCTGAATAGTCGCTATGGAAAATATAGCCCATAAAAATGGAAAATTTTCAAACGACCTCGGTTTTCGACGAAACCACTTTTGTTTGATCCGGGATGTCAAGTTATTGCTAGGTTCCAAAATTCGTAATTTTTCGAATCAATATTTGAGTGTGGCAAAGGAAAACGCGTTTGACTAGTTTTAGTTGATTTTAATCGACTGGAAAAAGGCCATTTTTCAAACGGTCTCAGAATTTGACGAAATTAGTTTTGTTATGACCGTGTCGTCAATACGAAGCTAGAAAATATTTGTCGGGACTTTATAGAGTTAGTATGTGGCCCCGGTAAATTGAAATGTGCGCTCAAATTCAATATATAGAGTTATATTTTGATTTTGGCGGAAACTAATCGAAAGGGCCGAACTGGCTTGCGATACATATCCCATTGTGTTCGGAATGAGGGTAATTAGCTATAGATGACAGTAGGTGGGTTTGATTTCGAGTTCGAATTGAAAACGTACTTTTGGGAGAAAATAAAATAATTAAATAATTATATAAATTTCTTAGGTCAACCTCTTTTATTCCCTCAGCCCCCATTTCTCGTTCATTTTAAAATAGAACAAAAAAGAGAAGAAGCGCCACCGATCGACGCCGCCTAGGGGGCCACCGCCGCCATCGCCCAAGGGCGCTGCCTCCCCCTCCTCCTGTCGCTCCTCCCGATCCTCTCTCTCTCCTCTTCTACCCCCAAAACACCCCTCGTCGATCGCTTCCGCCCTGATGGCCAGCGCCTCCGCCAACAAGACCACCGCCGCCCCTTCTTCTCGATCCCGCCACCTGCTACCCCTCCTCCACCTCCAGTCCGCAGAAACCCGCCCTCTTCGTCGAACGGCAAGCATCCCCCCTTTTCTCTCGTTTTGTTTACTGTAAGTCCCTTTTTTCCTTTTTCTTTTAGTACTTTTTTTTTAAATTGCATGATTTTAAAACTGAATTTATATGATTTTTATGAAATGGTTTTATTAAAAATATGATTTCTATTTTGATTTTTATTTTGTTTACAAACATGAATGATAAATTTTTATAAATATAAACCTTATCGTATGTGTTAGATAATATTTTGAATAGGATAAAAATAGAATTTTTATTCATGTAGAGAATAAAAATATGATTTTTATATTATAGAGAGAATAAAAATATGATTTTTATATTATAGAGAGAATAAAAATATGATTTTTATGTTATAGAGAGAATAAAAATATGATTTTTATATTATAGAAATAATAAAAATATGATTTTTATAAGACAAAATATAAAAATACGATTTTTTATATATGTTGTAGAGAAAAAAATCGATTTTTATACGAATAGCGAATTGAAAATGGGATTTTTTATATAATAGAGAATATAAAAATATAATTTTTATATATGTAGCAGAATAAAAATCTGATTTTTATTATATATATAGTGAGATAAAAATCTGATTTTTAATGTGAACAGCGTGAAAAAATTGCATTGGGATTTTCGGGCAAATCTAATCGATCAGAAATTCAGAATAGAATGTTGGAGTGGAACCCAAAGATGAGAACTCCTCACTTTAATCTTGTTTTCTAGTTAAAATATATACTAGGATGCAGACGGTGTTTAGTAGCATCCGACACCCGTCGTCCACAGACCATGGATGACATGTTTATTTGATTGTTGTGTTGCGAAATTGGATTGTGTGATGTGAAATGAAATAAAATATTTTATAGTGGAAAATATTTTAAAAATATAATTTTTAACGTGTAAATAAATAAATATTTATAAACAAATCGGACGTTTTGTTTACATACACTGATTAGACTGATATTGATTGGGACGATAAATTTTACACATCGCCCAACTGCACAAATAAAATGTGTGTTTGTTGATTTGAAACCCCACACGGGTATTGGGATGATATTTGATGTACACTAATCCCGATTGTTTAGTTGTATGTCAATCGATGGGTTGACAGACTGTGTAAGCGTTAATTATTTATATTTAATGCTTATGCAGTGGTGTGGTGCACTCTGGATGATGGTTGATTATTTATCATTGTTATTATATACATGTGTTGTAGAAAAATCCATATAATTAACATTATATGGTAATTGATTGGGCCTCATTCCAATTTTGAAAATGAATTCATGTGTTGAATTGAAAATAAATTCATGTGTTGAATAGATAATAAATTCATGTGTTGAATAGAAAATAAATTCATGTGTTGAATTGAAAATAAATTCATGTGTTGAATTGAAAATATATATCCATGTGTTGAATAAAAATATATATTCATGTGTTGAATAGAAATAAATATTCATGTGTTGAATAGAAATGTAAATTCATGTGTTGAATAGAAATATAAATTCATGTGTTGAATAGAAATATAGATTCATGTGTTGAATAGAAAATTTTCATTTGTTGAATAGAATAATGAATTTATTGAGATATATAAAGCCGTGTTGATTAGATTGATTCCAGTTTGACGTGAACGATATTTATATCGATTATATTCGTTTTTAAAATGAACACAGGAAAGTAAGTGATTTCAAAATATATCGTTTTGAAAATATTACCATTTATATATCGATGATGTGGAATATTCAATTTTGATTCGAAATTGAATATGAAGTTGAAATCGTTTCGAAAACGAATTTAAAACGATTTACAAAATACGTTTTGAAAGGAAATCAACGAAATATATATATATATATATATATATATATATATATATATATATATATATATATATATAATGGCCTGAATAGAACGCGCCGCGCCGCGGTAGTTCGCGAATTTCGACAATTGACTTCGAATGGATATTGCGGGAGATCCGACTGTCGGATTCTCCTAAAACCAGAACCGTTGGGTTCATATCGAAAAGAGCTTTCTAACGAATATTATAAATTTGAAATCTAATGGTTGGATTTCGAATTATGTCCAAATCAAATTTGGAAAAGGTCGTTGTAAGTGCAGTTCAATGGCCGTTGATGGAAATCGACTGTACGGGCCTTGATAAAATTATTAATAATAATAATTTGTGTAAAATCATAAGAAATGATTTGTGAAGAATTGGGATGGAAAACTCCCTATTTGAAAAGATAAAAATAGATTTTTATCGAAATGAACTAGTTTTTAACTAGAATTAAAAATCAATTTATTTTCGAAATAAATAAATTGAATTTGAAAAGGGTTTTAAAAGTAACCAGAATTTCCAATAATTGAATTGGAATGGATTTGAATCGAAATTGTCTTTGGAATATTTCGATGTTGGATTTCGTGATTATACAGATATTGTTATGGAAATTTGAAAGATATATTTATATCGTAATTTCCAATACGATATTTGTTGGTCGTAGAATTTGATATTGAATATAAGCCGATATATTTCTATTCAGAGCCTTGTATTTAATATCAAATGTGATTTGGGTTTGTCGTGAATGATGTCTTCATTAGCACTGTTCATAAACCCAGTGGAGAAAAAGATTTAATCTTTCTATTTGGATTTAATGAAGTGTACGAATTAAATGGAATTTAATTTCGAATTGAATTGGGATTGGTTTTTGGGTTTATCGTGAACGTTGTTTTAAATAACACTGGTTCTTTAATCCAATAATTAATGCAATGTGATTCTGGGTTTATCATGAACCGTGTTTTAAATGACATTTGTTCTTTAACCCAGTTAAAGATTAAAACTAAGTGGAGTTTTAATGAATCTTTAATTAGATTGAAGTGATCGAGAATGGGGTATCACCAGTTCTTGTTGCAGTCATGATGGGGGGTTCTCACCATGTGGTTTGGTGGCGAACAGTGGGCTCTTACCCCTACATGTCCCTTGCGGGGGTTGGTTAGGCAGTGGCCGGGAGGCTCGAGAGGGTCGCCGTAAAACAAGCGTACTGAGGAACCAGGTGGAAGCCACGGTGGGTTTTACCTGCTGCTTTGGGGGATGATGGGATGGTTGCAAAGCCTATCGGATTTAATTTATCTTTGATAAAATTATTGGGAACCATTCCCTAAGAATATGAAATTTGGAAACTAGCTGTAGGTTAGCTAAGAAGAATGGTTTCCTGGGTATTGATCTGATGTTGGTTTCGGCATTCGGGGTTAATATTTGGGGAATTGTTCTCTTACTAATTTATGGTTAGTTACTGATGGATTGGAATGAGGCGTATGTTGCGTTTGTGTAACACTTGTTTATTATTACGCGAGTTATTTATAAAGACCGGGTTTATCCCATTCTGAATAACTGATTCGACGTGGTGTCGAGGATGAAGACGGTGGTCGAAGACCGGAGGTCTTCACATCGTTTGGGTGATTACTGATGATCTTGATTGGGATGTACACCCAAGAGGAGGGAATCAATTGGTGATCGTCCAGACGTACTTGGAGATCAATGGATAAGCGAGGTATAAGGTGCCTCTGGTTTTGTTCAGACCCAGAAAGAACTTGTAAATGGACTGTGTGTCTGACATTGGATTTTATTCTGTGCGGTTGATTTCTATTAAATATATATTTATTTGGCGGCAGAGAATTTATTCTATTGCTTAACGCCCTTCTCTGAGATGTACGAGCTCAGAGGTTATATATTGATGGATATCAAACGCATGGAGTGAATTGCCTATGCGGCATGCCTAAGTGGCAATATGATCAAGGCTTCTGTTGAAAAGTAAAGTCTTGTGGTTGATGATCAAAGCACGGCCTGTGTGGCATAGCTTTGTGTAGCATTGATTCGCGAGCCTCGCACCCCGGTTGTGAACCAGAAACGGGAGAGGACCTCAGGGAGGACATGCGTCTCTTTCTAGCTAGAGGTGGTGTCTGTGCTTAAACTTGCTGACATTTATATTATTTTCACCTGTGTGGTTGTTGTTGTTGCGAGGCGCCTCGGTTATATCGGTCGATCCGGGACCAATGGAGTCATTCATTAGCTCATTTACGCCCCAAAGGGCGGGGAAACGCAGTGTTCAGGCATTTTAATCCACATCGATGGACCTTCCCTGTCGCTCCAAGGGTCGATGTGCTTTGATCCTGAGGCTCGGGCTAGAGAGTCTCGAATCCGGTGAGGACGATCCCTTGCCTCGGTTCATATATGGAAACCCAACTTCCAAAATGTTACTTTGCGGTTTTTGATTGTAGAGCCTAGTATGGCGACATAGTGGTATGGGGCACTTATGCCGTCTATGATTGATACTTATGATTTGAAATTGTTTTGACACTATACACTTATAGTAATAATAAAACATGAAATTTCACGTACCAAGCATTCTTGGCTATTATAAGGTAAAAACCCTATCCTCCGGTTTGCGTTGCATTGTGTGATGGGGCCTGGGTCTTATAATAGCTTCATTGTTCTTTATTTAGCATTGCGTTGTTGTTTTATGCACTGGTATTCTTGGGAGGAAACCCGTTCCATGTTATACGGCGTGGTCACTTGATTTACCTAACTTTAAAATAAAGCTTAATAATTGTTTTAGTTCTCACGCCAGTCACATGTCTGACCTAGAGTTTATTGTTTTAACCTGAACTCTGGGTGCCCCTATTTTCCGCATGTGCAGCTAGTAGTTCTGGTTTTGTAGATTTATATTCACAGGATCCTGGTTTACAGCTGGAACGATATCTGGATAGCTCTATATCCGTATATCTCTTTCAGTTGTGTATTGTATTATTTTTCCGCTGCGATGTATTTAATTGTAATTTAAATCTCTGATTTTTTCTGTGTAATATTTATTCATACTCTGTATATTCTTGTAGTCTGATGGAATTGTTGTAATAAACAATGATATGTTCTTCTGTCTGCGTCCCAATGTGTGTTGTTCTCAAAGTATCCGCTCTCTCCTTCACGGGGAAGTTACGGGTCCTTATATTTGGTATCAGAGCTTTGGTTTACAAAGCTCGAGAACAAGACACATTAGAACCATATGAAAGAATTCATCAGAGATTGGATTAGTAATATCCAACGAGAATGACTCGTTAGAGATAGGATCAGTAGTATCCTAGAATGAGTGTGAAGAGTAGTGTTTTTGAAATAAAAGTGAACACAAGTTTTGTTTTGAAATTTAATTCAATTATTCGTATTTGAATATTTATTTGTATTGAATTTGGACAATCCAGTATATAAAGATCTTGCATATACGCCTTGCGAACGTGTATTCGAAGTTTTAATATACTGGATAGATATAGAATCACACTCTAGTCGCTCGAAGATGATTCTGATGATCGCTCGAGCATCATCAGAATTTATTTTCGTGTTTCGAAAGTGGAATTTCTATATGATTCCAATTGACTGGAGTGAGAACCAAAATTAGATAAGGCTTATTGTTGTGATTTGGCATCAAAAATCTGATTTTTGGACTATGCATCAAAATTATGAATTTGAAACGTTAATTCACTAATGATTGCTGATTGTGTTATTTGATTATTGTTCGTTTAATTAAATGTTGAACCTTTAGCCAAGTTGAACCAAATAGTGAATTGTATTGAAAATTTATCGCATTTGCATGCATATACATATACTTACATTGAACAGGTCATAGCAAGGAGGCTAGAGAAGAGGAATAAAATTGTTTGCCCGACAAATAGGTACATGTTTATTGTATTTCTTGGGTTTTGGATGATTTTATGAGCCGATAGGCTAGCCGCTTGGCCTTTTCTTTTTTCTTTTGGATTGAAGAAGGCCATGGGAGGCTATATGAAATATCCCGAAGTCCCCGGTGCAGGGGAGGTTATGGCGAAATTTTTCGAAAATTTAGGGTGTTAGCCAAATTTTTGAAAAATTTGAAAAGTTCTTAGAAACTGAAAAGTTGAAGAACTTAAGCCGTAGAGAAAATAATGAAAGTTGAGTTGATTAGTTAAACAACTTTCAGCTTCGTTCCTTTTCGGAGACGAAAAGTTTAAAGTGGGGGAGATTGTAATAACCCGGAAATTCTAAGCCAATTTAAATTTTTTATTTTTGGCGATTTAGTGAATTTTGAATATATAAAATGAATTATTTTAAATAATAACTACAAGAAATTTATTTTGAATGGAGTTAGAACGAATATATTTATATGAATCGTCGTTAGAATATAAATGATATATTATAATTATATAACGAGCCTGAAATGGCGCGGTAGTTCGAAAATTCGATTTCAAATTTCAAATGAATGTGCAGGATGCAAAACAAACCGGATTTTAGCGAAACCAAAAATAATAAAATCTATTTGAGTATATATTTCCAACGAATCTGAAAAACTGAAATTTCATAGCGGGAATCAAAAGTCATGCTCAGATGAAAATTCTGAATAGTCGCTATGGAAAATATAGCCCTTAAAAATGGAAATTTTGCAAATGACCTCGGTTTTCGACGAAACCACTTTTGTTTGATCCATGATGTCAAGTTATTGCTAGGTTCCAAAATTCGTAATTTTTCGAATCAATATTTGAGTGTGGCAAAGGAAAACGCGTTTGACCAGTTTTAGTTGATTTTAATCGACTGGAAAAAGGCCATTTTTCAAACGGTCTCAGAATTTGACGAAGTTAGTTTTGTTATGACCGTGTCGTCAATAAGAAGCTAGAAAATATTTATCGGGAATTTATAGAGTTAGTATGTGGCCCCGGTAAATTGAAATGTGCGCTCAAATTCAATATATAGAGTTATATTTTGATTTTGGCGGAAACTGATCGAAAGGGCCGAACTGGCTTGCGATAAATATCCCATTGTGTTCGGAATGGGGGTAATTAGCTATGGATGACAGTAGGTGGGTTTGATTTCGAGTTCGAATTGAAAACGTACTTTTGGGAGAAAATAAAATAATTATATAAATTTCTTAGGCCAACCTCTTTTATTCCCTCAGCCCCCTTTTCTTGTTCATTTTAAAATAGAAAAAAAAAAGAAGAAGCGCCACCGATCGACGCCGCCTGGGGGGCCACCGCCGCCATCGCCCAAGGGCGTCGCCTCCCCCTCCTCCTGTCGCTCCTCCCGATCCTCTCTCTCTCCTCTTCTACCCCCAAACCCCCCCTCGTCGATCGCTTCCGCCCTGATGGCCAGCGCCTCCGCCAACAAGACCACCGCCGCCCCTTCTTCTCGATCCCGCCACCTGCTACCCCTCCTCCACCTCCAGTCCGTAGAACCCCCCCCCCTCTTCGTCGAACGGCAAGCATCCCCCCTTTTCTCTCGTTTTGTTTACTGTAAGTCCCTTTTTCCTTTTTCTTTTAGTACTTTATTTTTTTTAAATTGCATGATTTTAAAACTAAATTTATATGATTTTTATGAAATGGTTTTATTAAAAATATGATTTCTATTTTGATTTTTATTTTGTTTACAAACATGAATGATAGATTTTTATAAATATAAACCTTATCGTATGTGTGAAATAATATTTTGAATAGGATAAAAATAGAATTTTTATTCATGTAGAGAATAAAAATATGATTTTTATATTATAGAGAGAATAAAAATATGATTTTCATGTTATAGAAAGAATAAAAATATGATTTTTATATTATAGAAATAATAAAAATATGATTTTTATAAGACAGAAAATATAAAAATACGATTTTTTTTTATATATGTTGTAGCGAAATAAAAAATCGATTTTTATACGAATAGCGAATTGAAAATGGGATTTTTTATATAATAGAGAATATAAAAATATAATTTTTATTTATGTAGCGGAATAAAAATCTGATTTTTATTATATATATATATAGTGAGATAAAAATCTGAATTTTAATGTGAACAGCGTGAAAAAGATTGCATTGGGATTTTTGGGCAAATCAAATCCATCAGAAATTCAGAATAGAATGGTGGAGTGGAACCCAAAGGTGAGAACTCCTCACTTTAATCTTGTTTTCTAGTTAAAATATATACTAGGATGCAGACGGTGTTTAGTAGCACCCAACACCCGTCCTCCTCAGACCATGGATGACTTGTTTGTTTGATTGCTGTGTTGTGAAATTGGATTGTGTGATGTGAAATGAAATAAAATATTTTATAGTGGAAAATATTTTATAGTTAAAATATATTTTTAACGTGTAAATAAATAAATATTTATAAACAAATCGGACGATTTGTTTACATACACTGATTAGACTGATATTGATTGGGACGATAAATTTTACACATCGCCCAACTGCACAAATAAAATGTGTGTTTGTTGATTTGAAACCCCACACGGGTATTGGGATGATATTTGACGTACACTAATCCCGATTGTTTAGTTGTATGTCAGTCGATGGGTTGACAAGCTGTGTAAGCGTTAATTGTTTATATTTAATGCTTATGCAGTGGTGTAGTGCACTCTGGGTGATGGTTGATTATTTATCATTGCTATTATATACATGTGTTATAGAAAAATCCGTATAATTAACATTATATGGTAATTGATTGGGCCTCATTCCAATTTTGAAAATGAATTCATGTGTTGAATTGAAAATAAATTCATGTATTGAATAGAAAATAAATTCATGTGTTGAATTGAAAATAAATTCATTTGTTGAATTGAAAATAAATTCATGTGTTGAATTGAAAATATAAATCCATGTGTTGAATAAAAATATATATTCATGTGTTGAATAGAAATAAATATTCATGTGTTGAATAGAAATGTAAATTCATGTGTTGAATAGAAATATAAATTCATGTGTTGAATAGAAAATATTCATTTGTTGAATAGAATAATGAAGTTATTGAGATATATAAAGCCGTGTTGATTAGATTGACGCCATTTTGACGTGAACGATATTTATATCGATTATATTCGTTTTTAAAATGAATATAGGAAAGTAAGTGATTTCAAAATATATCGTTTTGAAAATATTACCATTTATATATCGATGATGTGGAATATTCAATTTTGATTCGAAATTGAATATGAAGTTGAAATCGTTTCGAAAACGAATTTAAAACAATTTATAAAATACGTTTTGAAAGGAAATCGACGAAATATATATAATATATATATAATGGCCTGAATAGAGCGCGCCGCGCCGTGGCAGTTCGCGAATTTCGACCGTTGACTTCGAATGGATATTGCGGGAGATCCGACCGTCGGATTCTCCTAAAACTGGAACCGTTGGGTTCGTATCGAAAAGGGCTTTCTAACGAATATTAGAAATTTGAAATCTACTGGTTGGATTTCGAATTATGTCCAAATCAAATTTGGAAAAGGTCGTTGCAAGTGCAGTTCGATGGCCGTTGATGGAAATCGACTGTACGGGCCTTGATAAAATTATTAATAATAATAATTTATGTGAAATCATAAGAAATGACTTGTAAAGAATTGGGATGAAAAACTCCCTAATTTCCAATAATTGAATTGGAATGGATTAGAATCGAAATTGTATTTGGAATATTTCGATGTTGGATTTCGTGATTATACAGATATTGTTATGGAAATTTGAAAGATATATTTATATCGTTATTTCCAATACGATAATTGTTGGTCGTAGAATTTGATATTGAATATAACCCGATATATTTTCTATTCAAAGCCTTGTATTTAATATCAAATGTGATTTGGGTTTGTCGTGAATGGTGTCTTCATTAGCACTATTCTTAAACCCAGTGGAGATAAAGATTAAATCTTTCTATTTGGATTTAATGAAGTGTACCAATTAAATGGAATTGAATTGGGATTGGTTTTTGGGTTTATCGTGAACGGTGTTTTAAATAACACTGGTTCTTTAACCCGATAATTAATGGAATGTGATTTTGGGTTTATCGTGAACTGTGTTTTAAATGACATTGGTTCTTGTAATGACCCGCATTTTCCAGGGGTATAATTAATTTATTTAATTGTTTAAAATAGTGATATAGGGAATTTAGTCGTCGTTAATTAAATAATATGGAATATTTAATTAAATTAAATAATATATTTAATTCAGAAATAATCAAAAATATTGGAAATCACAATATAAGGTGAACAGGGTCATGCCTAAGATTTAATTCAGCTTAGAGTTGAATTATATTGACGAATATATTCAATCAACGACAGTTTGAACGTATAATTTTAATATAATTAAAATCGAGCTCGAAATGTCGTTGTAGTTCGTGATTTGGCGATTCGAACTTCAACTGAATGTGCAGGATTCGTTTTAAGCCGGATTTCGGTGAAACAAGAAACGTGTGGAGCTGGTGGAGTATATCTTTCTAGTAGAAGAGAAAGATCGGGATTTCGTCATGTAGATTTTGATTTACTTCCAAATCAAATTTCAGAAAAGTAGCTGTAGAATTCCTTTATAATTTGCAACGCTTTATATACGTTATAGATGGATTTTCAGTATAAACTGAATATCGAGATAATATGGAATCTGAAATATCAAACTGTAAATTCTGATATGATATTCTGGAGCTGTACGATATCATATGTGAAGATATACGATAATATAAATTTATTTATATTTAATTTAATTATATTTAAATATATTTATATATTTAAATGGGTCATCCAGAGCTTTAAAAATAGCCACTTTTGCAAACAAAGTCGGAATTCGACGAAACTAATTTTGTTGGATCCGCAATGTCAAATAGTTGTTAGATTTCCATTTTCGTGATTTTTAGAGTCAGTGTGTGGCCGTACGGATTTTTATAGTGTAAAACAGTCATTATTTCGACGGTTAAAAATACACTGTGTGTGCAAACGGAGTCGGAATTCGACGAAACCAGTTCCGTTGGGTCCGTACTGTCAAACTCTAGCAGTATGTCCAGTTCGGTGATTTTTGAATATCATGTGTGATCACATGGATTTTTAGAAGACGAAATGAAAATAAAACTAAAATATCTCGACATAATTATCTACCAAAAATATCTCAATTCATTTTTCTATAAATACCCTACCTTCCAAGTGTCTTAAGACCTAAAAATTTCCATCGGCTGAGAGTCAACGAAAGCATTCGCCAATTTGTATCTCTTCTCAAACAAAATCCTGAGAAGTAAAATGCCTATAAAATCAAAAAGAAACTCAATACAAAAATAAAATCTCTTTGATTCATGAAGCCCTGCAAGTGTATTCTACGATGGAGCCGACGATATCAAGCTCGCGGTCCCTACAACCAAGCTTCAGCGTCGAAGCCAGCTTCTGGTTCGGAGCGGTGACTGAAAAGCGGATTCTGGCGAACTCCATCAAGGTTGAGACAAACTGGTTCTGGCGAGGCAAGAGGTGGGTGAGCCGCGCCCTAGGGGAGTGGTTGTTGGTGTTCCGGCGACCGGTAGCCGGAGTTAGGGGAAACCTAATCGGGTGTCTTGGTTTGAGCGCTGTCGAAAACAAAGGGGGCTAGAGGATCGTCGGTTGACAGGGGAAGGTAGGTGAGGCGCCAGCGGTCAAGTGGGGGGGTGGGTACGGTTGATTCCGTTGAGCCCTAGCATCAGCAGCAACGATTTGAGGGAGGAGATCGCGATTTTTGTTTTCTAAGAGGAAGGGTTACGGGTCCGATGCTAAAAAGATGAGGTGTGGGCTTTCAAAGTGTATTGGGCTGGAAAATAAGGAGTGAGCCCAAATGGTGGAAATTTATTTAAGTTTTTTTTTTTAATTTAAATATATATATAAACTTCAAACTTGAATAACTCGTTCATATATTATCGGAATTCAGCGAAACAAGATCCATTAGGATCGTATGGACGGGAGCAACACAATAGGACTGACTAGAAGTAGATTGGGGCTCGTATGAATTTATGGCAAAATAAACTGTTTGATTCAAATCAAACAACATTTTATCGTTCTTTAACGATGAACTGCAAATGTGAGTAAAACTCACCAACTCTGAACAGTTCTATTTTCACGTTGTATTGTTAGAACTGTTAAAATTGTCTGTTTGACTGTGTGTTGATTGTTTGATTGAACTGCTAGTCAGTTAGTGAAAATTTTATATATATATATATATATATAAACCGTTAAATATTTATATATTGATTCTGCTATCAGAATAATTTATATTGAACTGAAAGTGATGATAATCATATTGTGTAACATCTGTGGATGCAGGGAGACAGGTTGGAGGAATCCGACTGGATTCCTCAACAGTTATTTTATTGTTTTTCATATATTATTATATGATGTGATATAAAATCTGTGGGCGATTATTTGTGCTTGGACGATATTGAACATCGTGATTTGATATGATTGAATACCATAACATACCGGAATGTTGGTAAGGAATAATTTCAAAGGGATATTGAAATAAAAATATTTATAAATGGAATATTTATAAAGAAGGAATATTTATAAATTTGGAATATTTATAAATAGGAGATACTCAAAAAGGAAATAATTTCAAACCATTTTCTTTTTGAATGGAAAGGCCTGTGTGGCGGGTTTGGGGATTTTCCCGATGCTCCCGTTACAAAGGAGGTTATGGCGAATTTTTCAAAGAATTTAAGGAGTTAGAATATTTCAAGAATAAATTTGAAAAGGAAATATTTGTAAACCACTTACAAATAGAATTAAAAAGGAAAACGTTATAAAAAGGGAAAACGTTATAAAGCAGAAACCGTTATAAAGAGGAAAACGTTATAAAAAGGAAATCATTTTTAAAGTGTAGAACCATTATTTAAAAGTAAATCTTTTCAAATGAATAAAACGTCGTTAAAAGGAGTTAGTCGAATATAGTATTCGAGAAGAGTTAATCAGTAGGGTTAACCAGTTCAGTAGAGTTAACCAGTCCAGCAGAGTTAACCAGTCCAGTAGAGTTAACCAGTTCAGTAAAGTTAACCAGTTCAGTAGAGTTAACCAGTTGGGTTAAGTAAGTCAAGTTAACCAGTTGGGTTAAGTAAGTCAAGTTAACCAGTTGGGTTAAGTAAGTTGAGTTTACCAGTTGGGTTAAGTAAGTCGAGTTAATCAAGTCGAGTTAATCGATTAGAGTTAACCAGGTAGAGTTAACCAGTTAGAGTAAACCAGGTAGAGTTAACCAGTTAGTGTTAATCAGTTAGAGTAAATCAGTTAGAGTTAAAACGAACTAGAGTTAATCAAATATAGTTATTTGAGACAGAGTTAGTCAAACATAGTATTCAGGGTAAGTGCCATCTCGTACGACTGCTAGCGTAATTCGCAGGGCTGTAAATAGCCTAAGGCGGTCGGATCTTGCCTAAGGGAATCAGGCGTAACCATTGTGATCGCTGTGATCTGGAGTCAAGCGAATGGAGTTAAATCGAATCTAGTTATTCGATAGGAGTAAATCAAGTTGAGTTAAATAAGTTAAGTTAGTCGAGTTAGGTTCGTCGAGTCGAGTTAATCGAATCTAGTTATTCGAAAGGAGTTATCGAATGTAGTTATTCGAAAAGGAGTTATCGATTAGTTAAATCGAAAGGAGTTATCGAATTTAGTTATTTGAAAAGGAGTTATCGATTAGTTAAATCGAACGGAGTTATCGAATTTAGTTATTCGAAAAGGAGTTATCGATTTGTTAAATCGAAAGGGAAGGTTATCGAATATCGTTTATTCGAAGGAGATTATCGAATATAGTTTATTCGAAGGAGTTATCGATTATTAGTTAATCGAAGTGAGTTACAGAATATTAGTTAAATCGAAGGAGTTATCGAATATAGTTTATTCGATGGAGTAAACCGATTATAGTTAAATCAAATGAGTTAATCGAATATAGTTTATTCGAATAGAATTAAAGGAGTTAATCGAATATAGTTTATTCGAATAGAGTTGGACGAGTGATCGAATATAGTTTATTCGACAGGAGTTAAGTGAATAGGATTAATCAAATAGAGTAAATCAAATAGAGTTAACCAAATAGAGTTAATCTAAAGGAGTTATTCGAATAGAGTTAAGTGAAAAGACTTAATCGAATATAGTTATTTGATTGACATAGAAATGTGTTTATTCTATGCTCTTATATCTTATCTTTTGTATATAAATAAATATTACTTGGGTATTGTTTTGTCACTTTTACAGATATTCAAACCCAGCTCGCATGCAACCAGAAAAGTAGAGAAATGGAGATCAAATTGGTATATATTTACATTTTGAAGAATTGTAGATGAAGATCTCACATCTAGTTGCTGTTGGACAAGAAAATGATTGCAAGAAAGACCAAGAATTTCACAAATCAAGGGAAGCTTGTCAAAGAACCAAGAGGAAAAGAAGAAAGGCCAAAAATTTAATAGATTTAACTAAGGCCCATTTGAAACTCTCATTGTAAACTCTTTTGTGAATTCCCTAAGGCCCATCTATCATTGTATAAGGGTTAGGGTTAGGGTTTGGCTATCTATCCTATAAATACCCTTGTAATGTCATTGTAGCCACCATCTCATTTCTGTATTTCATTACTCTAATAAAAATTCTTCTTCTTCTTTGATTTTCTAGTATTTTTTAGCAACTAGTGTCATCTATCCGATTATATTCGGTAGAGTACTAGTTGTATTTTACACTTGTTTCATTAGTGATTAGTCGTTTGATTAGTTTCAACGATAATCCTAATTTTATTTTTTTGTTGTTCTTGTTATTCTGCACTTTTATTATCTGCATTGTTGTTCTTGTTTTGCAATTTACTTTCTTTAGTGATTAATCGTTGATTAGATTCAATGATAATCCTAAGTTTGCAATTTCAATTTGTTTTTATTTCAACAAAATCTCCAGGCTTCGTCTAACTCGCCCAAGAATAAATAAATAATAATTTTTAATTACACCTCCCTGTGTTCGACCTGTATGCTACACACCTGTATGCTTGCAGAATTTAATTTAAATGTCGCGCTTTTCTAATTCAAAGACTAGCGACGATCAAGTTTTTGGCGCCGTTGCCGGGGAGGTAACAATTGAATTATATTATTTATTTAATTTCTGATTCGTGTTAGTTTTTTTTCTTTTTGTTTGATTTTGTAAAAAAAAAAATCTTGCTAAATTTTCTTTTATTTTCCTATTGTTTTCTTGTAGATATATATAGACAAAAATCTTGATTAGTTGATTGTGTATCACATATTGATATCATAATCTCTAAGACAAGGAAAAAAATCTTGCCACTTTTTCTTTTAATTTTCCTTCTTTTTTTTCATTTATTTCTTTCCTTTTTTTATTTTGCATTTCTTCCAATCTAATTCCTTCAAGAAGAAAAAAAAATATACAAAAAAAGAAAGTTGCTAATTTTTCTTCAATTTCTTTCCATCTTTCTACCACCTTGTTGATTTTCACATTTTTCTTTTCCCTTTCCTTTTCTTTTTATTTGTTTGCATCTTTTGTCTACAACTTTCTAAAAAAAAAAAAACTTTTTCAATTTCTTCTCTGCCTACTTTGATTTCTTTCTTGTTTTTGTCTGCTTTTATTTCTTTCCTCAATTTCTTCTACCCTTCCTCTCTACTAAAAAAACCTTGCTTTTTTTCCCTTATTTCCTTCCTCTTTTAATTTTTTTTCCTTTTTTGTTTGGGTTTTTACCATTCATTTCTTTCCCTTTCTTCTTGTTCAAATTTTCATAAAAAAAAACTTGCACTCTTTTTTTTATTTCTTTCCAATTGCATTTCTCATTCACCTCCTACAATCTCTCTTTCCGTTTTTTTTTCATTTATTTCTTTCCGGCTCTCTCCTTCATTGAAAAAAAACAACTTTCAATTTTTCTTTATTCTTTCCATCTTTCCACTTTCTTTCCAATCATCTACATTCTTTTTCTTTTTACAAATTTCAAAAAAAAAAGATTCCTCTTTTGCAATTTTTTTCCTTTCTTCTTTTGTCTTTCTTGTTCTCAATACATTTGATTTCTTTTCTTCTCTTACAAATTTCCTTTCTTTTCAAAAAATAAAAATAAAAATCCTCTTTTGATTTCTTTCCTCTTTATTCCTCCTTTCCAATTTTCAATACAATTACTTCTCATTCTTCTTTTACAAGTTCAAAAAAAAAATCTTGCCATTTTTCTTTTAACTCTTCCCTATTTTCAACTTCTTTCTCCTTTCTTTCGTTTGTTTCTCCTCTTACTAATATCTCGCATCCTTTCTTCTTTTACAATTTGCTGAAGAAAAAAAAATCATTTTATAAATTTCTCTTCTCTGCCTTGTAATTAATTTTCTTTCTTTCTCCATTTATTTCTTTCCCTTTTCAAGTTTTTCCTTTTTCATTTTTTTCTCTCTCTTCTAATTTTACAACAATACACAAAAGAAAAAATTCTTTCTATTTTTGTCTTCTCTGTTATTGCTTTCCCTTCTCAATTTCTTTTCCAAATCTTTTACAATTATTTTCCTTTCTTCCTTTACAATTCTCTTTCTTTTCTGAAATCTCTCTTCCCATTTTTTTTGTAATTTGTTTCTTTCCTATTTGTCCACTTTTCAACACTAATAAAAAAAAGGCAAAGACATAATTTTTTCTTTTTCAATTATTCTTCCCCTCTAATCAAATACCCCTCTCTCTCTCTCACATAATCTCATTTCACCACAGTTTTTTTTTTAATCTACACTTCAACACCATCTTCAATCCCTCCTTCCCACCACACTTCTGCCACAACGGACAAACCAACCCCATCCACAAGCATTCTCTCAAAAAATTCCAAACTTTCTTTAACCTACAACAGCCTCATATTTTCTTGTGCTTTTTTTTGTTATTTACTTCATTAAAAAAACCCAAAAAAAAAAAAAAGAGTTTCAAACCAAGGACAAAGTGACTGGAGTTCAAGCAACAAATCAAGAATTCAGAAATCATAAGAAATTGCAAATAGTGAGATTTCAATCATTGACGCTACTCATTTTTTCTGGATGGACAGCCATGGCCCACTGTAATAATTTCTGAACTCTACAGGTGCTCTGTTGCAAAGAAAAATATTGACATTACTTGTAAAAAAAATTCTGCAGGGACAGCGGCTTGCTTGTACAATATTTTAATTTTCTGTTATTATTTTGTGACTGTTCTGTGGCTGATATTTCTGAATCTGTTGGTGAGAAACGAATTTCCATAATTAATCACTCTTGTCGATTTTCAATTTTAACACTTGACTTGATTTGCAAAATAATATAATTGAAAAGTGGTGTTTTTTGAAGTTAATTGTTTCATATAATTGGATCGCGGATATATATTAGTTCAATTTATTGAACTTCTAGCAAAAGATGGTGCATACTACCCGTAAAACATTGGTCGTATCCCTTAGTATTTATACTATACGTGAACGGCCATAAGATCCTCTTCCCCCTTCCAATTGAGTCAGTTAATTAATAGAGCGCAACTGAATATTTTATACTATTTTGAAGTGAGAATAATTTCTGTTTTGCCGTGACTTCTTTAAAATGTATGATTCAAAAAAATCATTGAGAGATATGTGGGATAATAATCGGAGTAGACGTTCTCTTGAAGAGTATGATTTTGAATTACAACTAATGAAGCAAGATTTTCCAAAATTTCGCTACCCAAATGTCAACAATTTTCAAAATTTTCAAAACGACCAACATTTTCAAAGTTATGATCGAAATGGCGACTTCAATTCAAATTTCAATAATTTCGATTATGGGCCACATCCACATCCAAATAGCTTTGAATCACAATATACCTTTGATCAACATCAATACGGGGTTGGAAACCAATTCGAAAATAATTTTGGATATGAAAATGATTTTCAAGTCGATCAAAATCTTCAAAATAACAACCCATTTCCACATCTTGAATATGACCAAAATTGCAGTTTTCCCTTGAATTTCGACAATTTTGGTTATGAATCTAATTTTCAAAATCAAAATGATTTCCAATATCATTTTTCTAAAAATTCAAACAACTACCACATTGGAAATAATATTGACTGTGAAATTGATGTGGACTATAATTTTGAAAATCAAGAAATCGAAAATGAGAGCTCTCAAATCAATGATTCTGAAGAATATCACCTTAACATTCTTAGAGAGAGGGTAGAAAAGCAAGACAGACAGCTTGGTGAAAAAGATAGACAGCTTGATGAACTTCTTTGTTTAATGACGTGTTTTAAAGAACAACTCGAGCAACAAAATCAAATTCATTGCGATGAATCAGGAAATAATCCATTCTTTACTGATATTGAAAATTTTCAAATTACAACTTTGGAAATTGAAAATGACGATCTAAATGAAGTTGTTCACAATTCAGCAAATGATTTAGACTTCAATTCTTTTCAGGAAAAAGATTTAAGCTCAGATTTTGATCTTCCTCTTTTAGGCTTTGAGAAAATTGAAAATTTTGAAATTGAACAAAATGAAAATGTTGAATTTTTCAATTCAAATTTGGAGAAGGATTTTAATGAACATGAATTCTTCGGATTGTACGAGAATGAGTTGCCAATTGAGGAAGAAGTAGATTCACGTCACGAGTTCGAAAATTTTAACTTTGAGAAAATTTCAAACGAACTTGAAATTGTCAGTGTCGAAAATACGTTGTCAATTAATGATGAGAAATGTGATCACATAGTCTTGAACAACACTCATAATTTAAATTTCACGATTGCAACTGAGTTCATATACGATCACAAATTTTTGAGCAATTACACTGATAAATTTGTTGAGCACATGAATTATTTTTGGAATGTTAGCTTTGTTGAAAAACTTCATGTTAGGACGACCTTGGACATTCATTTACTGGACTACAAATCGAGGTATAAAGATGAGATGGTTTTCAAAAACTCTTGCTTGTTAGAAAACATGTCTAGACACAGTGGGAATGGGACTCATAGGGCTAGAACCAAGTGTGGGGGAAAAAGTTGGTGGCATTCCTTGCATCGCGTGCACCGCAAACACATATATCATTGTATATATGATCCATTCTAGTAAGATTGCATTTCATTCTACAAATAATTTTGCATCTCATTCACCTTTGGGTACGATCTTTCAAATTTAGGAAACGTTCACAGTGTGGACACTGTTTAGTTCTAGTATGGGGGGGGGGGGGGTGAGTCTGCATTTCACTCATTTTCGTTTTTTCTTTATTTTTCTTTCTTTTCATTTTCAGCCATTTAAATAGGACCATCATGCATTTTAGATTGTAGTAACATGCCAATTTTTTTTTTTGAAAATACGACTCATTTTGGATTTGATACAATAAAATAAGTTAAGGATTGTTAATCAGTTGATAGTATTTTTTTCTCTCAACTAAGATCGAATATGAAATATAATGAAAAGTTTAAGTTTGAGGGATAATAGTGTAACCGGTACATAGGGAGATTCTTAGGTGATGGCCATGAAATCTATTCTATATTGTAGACTTTGTTTAAATAAGTGGAGGACTTAAAATACTTATATTGGCTTTTCGAATCTTTAAAACTAAGTTGTGTTAAGTTGAATTCGCGTAACTCTCTTTTGTGCTTATATTTTCAATAATAATAATAGTAATCCAAG
This sequence comes from Allium sativum, assembly GCA_030737875.1. Lineage (NCBI taxonomy): Eukaryota > Viridiplantae > Streptophyta > Magnoliopsida > Asparagales > Amaryllidaceae > Allium > Allium sativum. Next base: position 341,567,237 of record CM060912.1, read on the forward strand.
GGTATCCAACATTGCTTGTATATCAAGCGTTGGTGTGCAAACCCGCCAAGCTCTATCCGACACGTTGTTGACAAAGTCAGCATTGGAATATCTTTGCCTCATTTTATGAGATTGGACACCTAAGGATTACCGACACGTTGTTGACAAAGTCAAAGTTGGCCTGCACAATCCGCCAAGCTCTTTACCCACTCTCCGTTAGTCCGCGAGGCAGTGCATGTGTGGTAAACCTTGGTCTTCTAAGTTAGGTGTATGTAATTAATCATAAATTTCAACTTTTATAGAGATAGCGAATAAGCGATGATGCCCAAACATTTCTTGACCTTATTGATTTGAATAGCCATACGCAAGGAAATTAGAATTCCACTTTACAAACTGTGCCAAGCAAACTAAGAATTTACTTCATGGTTGCACTATGTTATCAACCGAACCAACTGGCCAAACTGGGATTTAACATTTGAAAACTTGATTTATATTGAAAATTTGTGACAAGTTGAGGTATTTAAAATAAAATCAACTGATTAGAAATTGTTAACTTAATTTGTTGTACCACTTTCCTGAAATAGGTCGTGTTTTCATTTTTTGTTTTCAATTGCATAAGTACTTTGCATTCATGTAGTTACATTAGAACCATATCATACTGCATTTGGATTTTGTGGGTAGTATCCGCTGAAAACCCTCACGAGACATCACTTGTCCTACTAGGGACACCTAGTGGTTTAACGGCTTGTTGCATACGCTTAATGCAATCGTGTTTCCTACGAAAGTGTGACCTATCTAGTTAGTCTTTCATTTTTATTTTCTTTTTACTCGAGGACGAGTAACGGATAAGTGTGGGGGTATTTGATTGACATAGAAATGTGTTTATTGTATGCTCTTATATCTTATCTTTTGTATATAAATAAATATTACTTGGGTATTGTTTTGTCACTTTTACAGATATTCCAACCCAGCTCGCATGCAACCAGAAAAGCAGAGAAATGGAGATCAAATTGGTATATATTTACATTTTGAAGAATTGTAGATGAAGATCTCACATCTAGTTTCTGTTGGACAAGAAAATGATTGGTAGAAAGACCAAGAATTTCTCAAATCAAGGGAAGCTTGTCAAAGAACCAAGGGGAAAAGAAGAAAGGCCAAAAATTTAATAGATTTAACTAAGGCCCATTTGAAACTCTCATTGTAAACTCTTTTGTGAATTCCCTAAGGCCCATCTATCATTGTATTAGGGTTAGGGTTAGGGTTTGGCTATCTATCCTATAAATACCCTTGTAATGTCATTGTAGCCACCATCTCATTTCTGTATTTCATTACTCTAATAAAAATTCTTCTTCTTCTTTGTTGGCTCGCTTTTTGATCAAGCTAGCCAGGATCATTCGTAAGAGGAAAGCAAGAAATCACGTTCCCCAAGAATATGAAGGAACGGATCGCACTCTATCGACTCGCCCAGGAACGGATCGCACTCCATCGATTCGCGTACCATCGTCTCGACCACGGTCGGATCGCGCGCCATCGTCTCGCCCAATATCGGATCGCCCCATCTCATCAGCGAACGACGCAGCCGGGCGATCCGATCCAAACTTACATTGTTACCCCGAGCGAACCGATCCGATCCCCTGGTGCATGGCGAATCCTCTGACCTGTTCAAGCACGAGCTAGTCTTCAGCGATCCGAATCGCACGGATCTGGCGACGCGTGTCTCTAACCGTCACTTGGACCGATTCTCCCCATCTGCACGATCCGATTTTCAAGCAGATCACGACACCTGTCCAAACGGCTAATTTGACCATTTCTTCAACGGCGGCGATCCGATCCGATGTTCTCGGGATTTGTGCCACGTGTTATCACGACCCACCTGACAAAATCAGCTATAAATAGCCCAGAGCTTGGCATTTTTCGGGATCCTTTTGGCAATATTGAGTACTTAATCCGCCATTGTTGTCAAACTACTGAAATATTGAGAGAAATCATTGTTGTATTAGCTTTTAAAGCATAATCAATAAGATATAAAGTGGACGTTGGCTCGTTAACGCCGAACCACTATAAATTCTGAGTGTTATTTTCTTTTTCCTTGTTCTTCATTTGAAATTCTCTACTGTTCATAACAATTTGGGTGTTAGGTCCAAATTTCGATCTAACATTTTTGGTGCTTTCACTGAGAGCTCAGTCCTAAAGTTTTAGTATTCGCTTCTTTGAGGATTCCAGCGATTCAGATATCATGGCTGGAAAAAGATCTAAAGTTTCGCAGACCAACGAAACGATTGAGGAAAGTGTGCACGAACTGGGCAATGAAGAAACTCTGGATCGCGGAGTGCAGGGGGCGATCCGATCCGACGAAGACACCTCGTTCCGAGTCGATGAGAACGAGACGATCCGTGCCACTGAAGGGGTTGTTACTCGATCCCGAGGCAACACCTCGCAGCCTCCGCGTACCACGACCACGAGTCGATCTCAGGGGGGCGCAGCGAATCGCCCTCCACGAACCGAAGCTATCCGAACTGATGGTCTGACTACAACTCGACCTGGAAAAGAACCTATGACCCACTCCTATCGTCCCGGAACCTCTGCTCGACCCGGTTCGAGCTCTTTGCTCATAAGAGAGAGTGATGATGACCACTATGATCCTGCTGCTCCTGTCACTGAGGGGGATCTCTCTCGCTTCGCCGAAATGTGGGATAGGTTGTTTGATGAGTTGGCTGCCCAAAGGCAGGAAAGTTCCATCCTGCGGCAAAATTTGACGGCTCTGGATAGAAGACTTGATGAGCTAGCAAGGCAAAGAGCATCACCGGTTCGTCCACTCACCCCAGTATATTCTTCTTCGTCTGAAGAATCGCCGAGACCTCCGCGGCGACCGTTTGAGAGAGCCGAAAACATAGAACAGCTTCGGTTCGGAACCCTTCCCTCACAGGAAGAAGAAGAACTAGGGGCGGGGCCCCCAAACCGTAATGTGAATGGTCAAGCAACGGCTCTCAGGACTCGAGATGTGAATAGTCCTGTGCATAACAGACCACCTCAGCCCCGTCGCCGCATGCATACTCATGATAACAGGGGGCAGCGAAGCCCTGTCCGAGCCCCGGATTTTGTGGCCGCTTCCCGAAGAGAGATCAGAGAATCTCGTCGGGCCAGAGGCACTGACCCTGAACCTCCTTTGACCAGTGCAAATGTTGCAGCCATGGTCCACCAGATTCTGGCCGACAGCCGCGGATAGCGGAACGAAGATTGGGGGATCGACCGCAGTCATACTCCTTTTACTGACGATATTTTGGATGCGACTTTTCCAAGGCGTTTCAACATGCCACAAATGAACCGATATGCGGGAAGATCTGATCCTGTCCAGCACCTAATGAGATACTCTTGGTCGATGACCGCTGCCGCCGCTTCTGACGCGGTTAAGTGTAAAGCGTTTCCCATATTCCTGGAGAACGTGGCTTTGTTATGGTTTACTCGCCTGCCGGCGAGATCGATTTCTAGCTTCAGGGAGCTGAGCGAGAAGTTCGTAGAACAATTCCGTATCTACGCACATAAGACAAAAAGCGTGATCGATTTATTCCTTGTCAAACAGCGACCATGCGAGAGTCTAAAGATGTACCTGGATCGTTTCAATTTGGCCGCCACTGAGGTTAAAGATCCTCATGAACCGACCATTGTCGCAGCACTGATTGACGGAGTGGATAAGGACACTGAATTCGGGAGGTACTTGGCAGGCAAACCGCCCCACACCAGAGAGTTATTCTATGAGAAAGCCAATGTACATCTACGCCGGGAAGAGGTATACGCAAACCGAAAGGTTAAAACAACTGATAAGGAGGAAATTCAGAGCAATATCGCCATCAAACAGACTGGAGACAGCTCGGGGAAAGTTGAAGTTAACGTCGGAAATCAGAATCAGGGTGGTCGCCAACCAGGTAACAACAATAACAATGGTAACGGCAACAACCGGAAGAGGGGCCGAGGGAACGACTCCCAGAGAAGGACTCGTCCCAGGGCCTTTGAAAGTTATACACCCATAAGTGATACTCTGGAAAATATCTTCATGGATGCGTACGAAGTCCTCCAAAATAAGAGGCTACCCCCTAGAGAGTCGACAGAGAAAGAGCGTGAGACAGGGAAGTTTTGTCTCTTTCATCAAATCCACGGCCATTCGACGAATGAATGTCGTCACCTGAGGGATGTAGTCGAAAGGCTGCTTCGAGAAGGAAAGCTAGACGAATACAGAGTAACGCCCAGGGACAGGGGGCAAGCAGTGCAGGCCCCGAATCAGAATCAAAATCAACTTGCTGCTAGGCCGACTACTCAGCAAAAAGGAAAGAATATTGTTATCAATACCGTGATCGGGGGACTTTATCTTGCTGGGCACAGTTCCAAAGCATTGGATCAATACGTCAATGCGGCCAAACAACACTTCGAGTTGGGGGAATGTAGCAACCCCGAGGACAATATCCTGGTGAAGCAGCAGAAGATGATGACCGATGATGTTGTTTTCCGAGAGCGAGAAAGCATCGGAGTCCATGCTCCAACAGAAGATCCACTTGTAATTACGATACCCATTGGGCCAGCCACTGTTCATAAGGTTCTGGTGGACAACGGGAGTTCCGTTAATATTCTTTTCAAAAAGGCCTTTGACCAGATGAATCTTGAAATAAAGGACTTGAAACCCTGCCAAGGATGGATCCGTGGATTCAACGGAGCATCCACCGCTCCAATGGGTTATGTAGAGTTGCCAGTTACACTTGGGGAAGGAGAACGCCAGAGAGTGAGAATCCTTCCCTTTGTGGTTTTGGATGTTGAATCGCCATACAATGCTTTCTTGGGCCGACCGGCCCTCGCAAAGTTCAGAGCCTGTATAGCCCCCTGGTGCTTGCTATTGAAATTCCCCACAGAAGCTGGCATTGGTATCGTCAGAGGGGATCAAGTTGCCGTGCGAGCGTGTTATGTTGCCGAACTAAAGTTACTTCGCAACGGAGGGGATATCGAAACTAAAGGCACTTCTCCCCCTTCGGGGGCGGAGACCTTATAGCAACCAAAGAGGATAATCGTTGGAGAGTTGCCCAGAGAGATGCCCGAGGATATAGATCCCAGAGAGGATCAAGAACCCGGGGGCAGAATGGCGACTCCCAACGAGGCAACTGTGGATGTACCAATCGATGACAGTGACCCGGAGAAGGTCCTTAAGATTGGATCCCAGTTAAGTCCGAATCTTGCTGAAGAATTGACGAATTTCTTAAAGAACAACTTGGATGTATTTGCTTGGACCCACGCGGACATGTGCGGGATATCCCCATCAATCATGAGCCATTCTTTGAGCATTAACCCCAAACATCCTCCAGTAAAGCAAAAAAGGCGAATGCTGGGCCCAGAGAGGTCCGCTGCCTTGAAAGAAGAGGTTGGAAAGTTAAAGAGTAATGGGTTTATCAGAGATTCAACCTACCCAGAATGGATTTCGAATCCAGTCCTGGTAAAGAAGGCCAACGGGAAGTGGCGAACGTGTATCGACTTCTCGGATTTGAACAAAGCTTGTCCAAAAGATAGTTTCCCATTACCTCGAATTGACCAGTTGGTAGACTCGACGGCAGGTCACGAGCTTCTCTCATTTATGGATGCTTATTCAGGATACAACCAAATTCCAATGCATGTTCCAGATCAAGAGCATACTAGTTTTATCACTGATCTGGGATTATATTGTTATGTGGTAATGCCCTTTGGTTTGAAGAACGTAGGCGCTACGTACCAACGTTTGGTCAACAGAATGTTTTATAACCAAATCGGGAAAACAATGGAAGTATACGTCGACGATATGTTGGTTAAGTCCAAGCAGTCTTCTCAACACACTACTGACTTGGCGGAGATGTTCAGCATTCTTCGAAAGTATGGAATGAAACTCAATCCAACCAAATGTTCATTCGGTGTTGCTTCTGGAAAATTCTTGGGATTCATTGTCATTTCCCACGGTATCGAGATCAATCCAGACCAGATCGCGGCAATCAGAAACATTCAGGAACCTAGGCAAATTAGGGATGTGCAAAGCCTTGCCGGAAAAGTGGCCGCACTAAGCAGATTTATCTCCAGGGCTACGGATAAGTGCATCCCATTGTTCGAATTAATAAAGCGAGGAAAACGCCATTTTAAATGGACACCTGACTGCGTAGAAGCGTTTCAGAATTTGCTCAGGCACTTGGAGAAACCTCCGATTCTATCTAAACCAATAGATCACGAGGATTTATTCGTGTATTTGGCAGTGTCATCCCATGCGATCAGCTCAGCGTTGGTAAGGGAAGAGGATAAGGTCCAAAGACATGTGTATTATGTGAGCAAAAAATTGACAGCAGCTGAGCGTAATTATCCACGGATAGAAAAGATGGCGTATAGTTTACTGATTGCCTCCAGAAAACTTCGGCACTACTTTCCGGCACATCCTATCACCATATACACTAATCATCCACTCAAGCAAGTTTTACAGAGACCGGAGGCATCTGGAAGGTTACTCAAATGGAATATTGAGTTAAGTCAATTCGACTTGAACTTTCAGCCCAGACGGTCAATTCGGGGGCAAGTGATAGCCGACTTTATAGCAGAGTTCACTGTTCCTGAAGAAGATATAGCAAACGAAGAAGTGGAACCTTCAAAGTTACTTTTCGATCCTAATGCCTGGAGATTGTATACTGATGGCGCTAGGAACGACGAAAGATCCGACGCTGGAATAGTACTTGAAACCCCCGAGAAACGATTGATAACCTATGCAATCCGAATGGAGTTTCAGGCCACTAACAACGATTCCGAATATGAAGCTCTGATAGCCGGATTAAAGATTGCAAAGGAACTAGAAGTCACAAAGCTGAACATCTTCTGCGACTCCAAGTTAGTTGTGAATCAAGTTACTGGAAGATTCCAAGCTAAAAGTGCAAGATTGATTCTATACTTAAAGAGAGTGAAAGAACTGCTGAATGAGTTTGATCACTACAGCATATCTCATATTCCGCGGTCAGAAAATCAGCAGGCAGACAAGTTGGCAAAGATGGCTAGTTCTAACGATCCTGAAGTGATTGGGCTAGCCCCCGTTGAAGTACTTCGGTCCCCCAGCATTGATCAGATGGAAATCGACCTAGTACTAGAGACGGAACCAGAAAGGGAGTCCTGGATGACCCCTATAAAGAATTTCCTAATGGATGGAGTGCTTCCGACCAAGAAAAGCGAGAGGCGTAAAGTGATTCGTAAAGCCGCCCGATACGTTCTGCAAGGCGGAGTTCTTTATAGACAAGGGTTTTCAATGCCCCTCCTTCGGTGTATAGCCCACGATGACATTAAACGTGTGCTGCAAGAAGTCCACGAAGGCGAATGTGGCGACCACACTGGAGGGCAAACTTTGGCGAAAAAGGTATTGCGGCATGGTTATTTCGGGCCTACCATAAACAAGGATGCAGTAAGATATGCGCGACGATGTGATGCATGCCAGAGGTTTTCAAAGATACCTAGAGCGCCTCCAAGCCAGTTAAAAACAATGATGAGTCCATGGCCTTTCGCTATGTGGGGAATTGATATCATAGGAAGTCTCCCCATAGCAAGGGGCGGAGCAAAGTTTGCTATTGTGGCTGTAGATTATTTCACTAAGTGGGTCGAGGCAGAACCACTAACTACAATCACAACTAAACGAGTGATCAACTTCATCATGAGAAACATCATCTGTCGATTTGGGATTCCAAAGATTGTGATAACAGACAACGGAACTCAGTTCGATAGTGCTGAATTCAGAAATTTCTGCCAAAGATACCACATCGAGAATCGGTACACCTCTGTGGCGCACCCACAATCGAACGGGCAAGTCGAAGCGGCAAATAAAGTAATTAAGTCCATTCTGAAAAGAAGAATGAAGCGGGCTAGAGCCATGTGGGCTGATGAATTGCCCTTGGCACTATGGGCTTACAGGACAACATATAAATCGGCAACAGGACATACCCCATTCTCCCTTGCTTTTGGAATGGAAGCAGTCATCCCGGTTGAGATAAAGGTACCTTCTCATCGGGTGACTTATTATGATCCAATGACCAATAATGAATTGCTCCTTGAGTCCCTGGATATGATCGAAGAAAAGAGGGATGAAGCAGACCTGCGTGCCCTGAGATGCAAACAACAGGTCGCACGATATTACAACAAAAAGGTCCAAGCCCGAACCTGGGAACCCGGAGACTTGGTTCTGAAACGTGTCTTTCCACCCCCAACTCATATGGGAGCGAAGTGGGAAGGACCGTTCTCTATTCTGAGCAAGCTTGATAATGGAACTTTCAAGCTGGCAACCGTAGATGGAAAGGAAATCCCCAGAGTGTGGAATGCCCAATATTTACGGCCATATTTAACATAAGAAGTTTCAAATTTATTCTTTTGCTTTGTTAAAAAATTATGTACAGAGCATGACTTGCCTAGAACAGTCTGATTCCTTAAAGCAAGAGATTATAAAGTGGACGTAGGTCATGATTCGACCGAACCACTATAAAAATACTGTGTGTCATTTTCCTTTATTGCATCTTTATTTATTTGCCTATTTATTTTTGCGAAAATCAATGTGAATAATGCAGGTACCCGGAGTCCGGTGCCAACCGATCTGCCCATAGACTAATCGGAGGAACTCAAAGCTTTGGCAAAGGCTCCAACTGCTTGTCCGATTAGCTTTAATCCACGGAGCATGGGTTAAAGTATACACCTAGGATGAGTTTGATGAGAATGCATGATTGCAGATTGCTTGATCCGTGACCCTAATTCTCCAGAGTAGAGAGAGAGTATAAAGGACACGAAAATCGACATCCACGAATAACGGCGGTGTACCATGATCGGAGCTGCTTAAGTATGAACTCTAACTCTCCAGAGAGAGAGAGAGTATAAAGGCATCTCCGATTGAGCGCTGAGAAAGAGCTCCTTCCCCGCTGAAGGATCGGGGGGCGAGTAAATCGCTGAGCTCGAACTCTAACTCTCCAGAGAGAGAGAGAGAGAGAGAGAGAGTATAAAGGCGTCTCCGATTGAGCGCTGAGAAAGAGCTCCTTCCCCGCTGAAGGATCGGGGGGCGAGTAAATCGCTGAGCTCGAACTCTAACTCTCCAGAGAGAGAGAGTATAAAGGCGTCTCCGATTGAGCGCTGAGAAATAGCTCCTTCCCCGCTGAAGGATTGGGGAGCGAATGAATCGCCAAACACAAAACCCTAACTCTCCAGAGAGAGAGACAGTATAAAAGCGTCTCCGATTGAGCGCTAAGAAAGAACTTATTCCCTGCTAAAGGAACAAGGGCTAACTGAGCTACTGTTATCCCATGAAATCTCCTATACCCCCGTCTTCAGAAATGGGGGGCAACTTGCCGACAGTACTAACCAATCGCTAGTAAACCCCAGTCAGATGCTACGGTAACAATTGATTGGGGGGGGGGGGACCATGCACTCATATGCAAACACTAAACTTTGATGCAACAGTGTAACATAGCATGAACATTCTTCTTCTTGTTGATTGACCGATTTATAATTATTAATAGTTAGCTAATGACTAAACATGGAAAGTTTCTCTGAATACAGGTACACAATGATGTAAGGAGAGATACATCCTTGTTTATATACTACGAATCAACAAAGTGAAAGACAACCTAGAAACAAAAAGTGAGGACCAGTCTCACAATTACACTTCCTGGCCAGTGGAAAACCTAAAGTCAAAATATCAACAAACTACAAACGTCCTATTTACGCTTTGACCTCTTCTCTTGCTTCTGCCTCTCCAGCCTCTCCTTGTCGGCTTCAGATGGGTCCCCTTTCTTCCTTTTCCGCTTGTCTACGAGGGGAACATCCGACTCCTCTGAAGTTTCCTCTTCCACCTCTTTTCTCTTGCTTCTACTAGAGAGGGAAGCCGGGAAGTCATCGGGTTTTGCGAAGTGAAGCTGCCGGCTGATGGACTTGGACTGGATTTTCACAATCATCCCAGTTTTGGGATCGAATTCTGCAAGAGGGACTACATCCAAAGCCTCATCTCCCACCTTCTTTGAAGCCAACTCTCTCTCTTGTCTGGCTTTTCGGCTGGCCAGGGGTTCCTCATCATCATCATCATCGGCCTTTTTGGTGCTGGTAATGTCCTCTTCGTCATCCACATGACGACCATCCATGTCTTTTAAAGCTTCGATAGTCTCGGCATCCTTGGGTACATCGGTGCTAGCTGCCGGGATGCTTCCTTCTACTGTTGTGACCTCGACCCGCTCTGAGACATCAATACCAGCACCCGGCAGGACAGCCTCCTTCTCCACTTCTCTCTCTTTTTCAGCACCCTTGTCAACGGGCTCACCACCTGCATTACGAGAGACATACATTACTAACTCAATTGGTTGTCTTGCCAAACGACGACAATTCGCAATTGCTTTAACAAATTGCGGGGAAAAGAGAGAGATACCTTCAGTAGATGCTCCCTCTTGAGTAGTTCCAGATGCTCCAACAACCACGGGAGTTAGGCCCAAAGGGATTAGCGGATCATCAGGATGGTACTCCTCAACTCCGGAGGTTTTAGGCTTCGCGGCGGAACTGGAACCTTCGTCAATTTTGCTTTTACCTTTAGCCAAGGTTCTCTCCTTTTCCATTTCCGCCAGGATTAGGCAACGACCCTCTGCCAGGTCCTCAGGCTCGTTGTCTCTTAGGATGCTCTTCATCAATTCGTCCTCATCGATTTCTTCGGCCCCCAATCTATGTTTCTCACCTTCCATAATAGCATCCCATAAGTTGGCCAAAGTAACATGATAATCCGGGATCCATGAGATGTTGTGAGTTTTGAGAACCTGGCCAAGGAAATCGAAAATCATTTCTTCAAACCCCTCGATTTCTTTCTCTCTTTCAAGGAGTTTGTTGTTGGAAGCAGTGGCCAGTTCAATGGCACTTTCAACGTTCTTTTCGGCAAGGGCTGCCCTCCTCTCCGCATCCGAGACCTGGTCATTTAAAATAACCTTTTCTGCTTTAGCTAGAGCCAGACTCTCTTTTAAACTCGCTTTTTCTGCTTCCCAAGCAGCCTTCTCAGCTTCAAAATGACCTTGTGCTGTTTTTAACTTGATATTGGCCATTTTGAGATCTTCAACTTCCTTCTTTAAAGCCATTTTTTCTTGGCTATTGGAGCCCAGTTCTGAATGAAAGCGCTGCTTGGCATTCTCTAATTCAGTCTTATAATTTTCGACGTCCCTCCGTGCTAAAGCAAGCTGGGACTGAGCATCTTCCAGGTCCTTTTCCAATTTTGTCCTAGCCCGTTCGTTATTTTCAAGTTTTTCTTTAGACCTGTGTGCTTCTACTTCGAGTTTTCGGATGACCTCCGAAAGGTTAACTGCGTGCTTTTTCATCATCTCATATTGCCTGGCTGCGTGCTGGATGTGCCCGATAACTTCATCATCCCAATTTTTAGGGACCAGTTCCAAGGCAGGAACAAAGACCATCCTATCAAAGAACATGCCTGGAAATTGTTCCCGCAGCTTTTCCAGCCTACCTTGGATCTCAGGACCATGGACGTGATCCCGTGATCCGGGGGCAGCTAACTCTGGTTGGCTGGTGGGGACAATGTCGCTTCTCTCCTTCTCAGCTTCTTTGGACGAATCTTTGTCCCTATCTTTGGATTCGTGACGCCTTTTGGACGACCGACTGTGGGAAGGCGCACTCTTAGGAGGAGTCAACTCTTTAGGAAGTTTCTTTCCCCCGGACGGAATTGTCGGATGACTCGAAGGCCTGGTAGAGGTTGATTTGGGTGGAGATCAAGGTTGCGAGGAACTCAGCCTATGAGGATGAACGCGAGGGCGCTCAGTATCCGGACGAAGGCTGGGTGTGCCCTCTCGGAGAGAACGATACGAATAAGATTTCCTGCGGGACATCGTTCCTGCAAAAAAGAAAAGAGTATATTAAAACTTTGAATACCCGCGAAGTTAGAGTGCAAGGTCAGACAGTGTGTGTGAGGTGTGCATCCCATATAATTCCCCCTAACAGACCCGGGCCTGGAGACAGGCTCATCTGACCCGTTTCTCGTCCCCTTGTTGAAGCAATCGTCTCTTCGGGAGCAGAAAAGAAAGGCTCCTCGCCGAAGTCTTTTTCTGTATATACAATATCGGGTAGAGGGATTTTATTCAGCTCGTCAAATAACTGTTCTTCTGTCAAGTCATCGTCAGCGACAGTTTCCATTGGAGCAGAGATAGGGATATCCTTCGACACATCACCACGGGACTCATCCCCTCTGTATATGTTCAAGTCTTCATCGTCTTGGATGACTATCGGAGAAGGACTTTTGCGAAATTTAGTTGTTTCTACCGCTTGTGAAGTTCCATCTCCCTCTGTTGGGGGCAAGTACTTATAGGGTTTGCCGCCGGTGCCAAGTCCAAATCTTCTGTCTAGGAGGCGATGCTTATGGAGATTGTCGTCAGTGATGCATTTTTTGATCCTTTGAAAGTCGGATCTGCTCTGTGAAAGAATGGATAACCGGTTGCTGTATAGAGGACCCTCCGTTTTCGGGAAGACATGATCTGTTCGAAACAAAGGAAAAAGCGGAAGAATGTTAGTGCTTAGACTCCTCGAGCAAGATATTCGATTATGCGATCAAAGCTTACTTGATTTAAGCCATCTTCGTGAGCATCCGGCCTGTCTCTTTATATAAAACCAGTCCGATTTAGGGTCCCCTATATTGTTGTACCCATCGTATAAAACTTTCCTATTCGCCACCGACTCAAAGAAGGAGAAGTTTGGAGTTACCGAAGAACGGTGCTTGAAAAGAAAGAAGAACGTCATATCTCTAAATTTAAGTTCGGCACGTAAGATCTCCGCATATGCAATGTACAGGGTATATAACGATGCGTGGGCGTTTGGATGAAGCTGCATCGGAGTGATGCCCAGTCGTCTTAAAGTTTCGATGGCAATCGGAGGGAATGGAGGGATAGCTCCTATTAGACACATTGTTCGACTAATCGCCATATACCCTTCCGGTGCTAGGTGGGGTCTATCTTCGCTTCCGGGCGTCAAGACATCGTCCCAAGGAATGCCGTGTCTTAAGCAGATTCACTTAAGTTTTATCTCGTCAAGCTTGGACGCTAAAGAATCAGAGAATTTATCTATCCCGAGCGCGCCTGGGATTTCGTCAGGAGCTCGCTCATCAGTCTTAGAGTTGTTGCTGGATGAAGTACTTTCTGTCGGATCTGATTCTGTCGCTTCGTACTCAGATCCAGAATCTTCACCTCCCGGATTGATTGGGGGAATTTCAGGATTATACTGTTCAGGAGTCTCGGATTCCGCTTCTGCTACAGATCTTGAGGAAGAGTGATCATTCGACATTGCTGCTAGGACGAGAAAATATGAACAATAAGATTAACACTACCCGTCCCCCGTGTGTGCAAGTGCCAGCATGTGTGCTTGTGTGTGCGCATTATCAAAAAAATAAAACATAAAAGCAGTCAAGATTATCAGAAGCATCAGTCGTCATATACAATCAAATTATGAGGTCATTTAGTCTAGAAAGTCCAACGTCGCGGCTCTAGCCTAACTGTTCGGAGTTTTATGGTGACAAGACGTTGATTAAAGACTGAAATTTCTTCGTATCGTTAGCTATAAGACGGATCGCAGAGCAGGGGATCGCCCCCCTTTTGACTCGCAGAGCAGGGGAATCGCCCCCCATCGAATCGCCGGGCGAAGGGATCGCCCCTTCATGAACCGTTGCGACCCCCACGATCCGTCCCTTCGCTGCCACCTTGATCTTTCGTCTCGCCACTCGCGTTCGTTTTCTATCGATGACCACGATTCGAGTCGGCTTTCTTTCTCCTTCTGCCTCCTTCCTTTTCCTCCTCTACTTCCCATCCTCGAATTCCGAGCTCTACGCCCGATGGCCATGGCAACTTGGTGATTTCTTCAGAAAATTGCGGATTTCCACCAGTTCTCCCTCGAATCAGTCGTAAAAATTCAGGAAAGTGCTGCGTTTACAAATGAGAATGTTCTCTATGAAATTACCTTTCTAAAAACTGAGACGATACTTGAAATTTCGAAAGATTGCAAAGGTTGGGTTCGTTTTTCAATGGCTAAGGCGAAACGATACGGTAGAGGGAAAGAAGAAGGAGAGTGAAGAGGGGAAGGTCGGCATATATAGGCAACGGGGGCGACCGTTTGTCTCCCTTTCTTTGTCCTGCTCGATCCACGAAAGACCCATGGGCCATGAACCAAAGGCCCACCACAACTCGAGGGAGAGCCCATGTCGTTCCGAGAACCAGGTCCACACCCTTGAACGAAACAAACGTCTCGCTGACAATACACGATTCGATGGGAAGATAAAATTTTTCGAAGCATGTTCCATCTTCGATAAAACATACTTCGAGGGGGCAAAATGTTGGCTCGCTTTTTGATCAAGCCAGCCAGGATCATTCGTAAGAGGAAAGCAAGAAATCACGTTCCCCAAGAATATGAAGGAACGGATCGCACTCTATCGACTCGCCCAGGAACGGATCGCACTCCATCGATTCACGTACCATCGTCTCGACCACGGTCGGATCGCGCGCCATCGTCTCGCCCAATATCGGATCGCCCCATCTCATCAGCGAACGACGCAGCCGGGCGATCCGATCCAAACTTACATTGTTACCCCGAGCGAACCGATCCGATCCCCTGGTGCATGGCGAATCCTCTGACCTGTTCAAGCACGAGCTAGTCTTCAGCGATCTGAATCGCACGGATCTGGCGACGCGTGTCTCTAACCGTCACTTGGACCGATTCTCCCCATCTGCACGATCCGATTTTCAAGCAGATCACGACACCTGTCCACAACGGCTAATTTGACCATTTCTTCAACGGCGGCGATCCGATCCGATGTTCTCGGGATTTGTGCCACGTGTTATCACGACCCGCCTAACAAAATCAGCTATAAATAGCCCAGAGCTTGGCATTTTTCGGGATCCTTTTGGCAATATTGAGTACTGAATCCGCCATTGTTGTCAAACTACTGAAATATTGAGAGAAATCATTGTTGTATTAGCTTTTAAAGCATAATCAATAAGATATAAAGTGGACGTAGGCTCGTTAACGCCGAACCACTATAAATTCTGAGTGTTATTTTCTTTTTCCTTGTTCTTCATTTGAAATTCTCTACTGTTCATAACAATTTGGGTGTTAGGTCCAAATTTCGATCTAACATTCTTCTTCGATTTTCTAGTATTTTTTAGCAACTAGTGTCATCTATCCGATTAGATTCGGTAGAGTACTAGTTGTATTTTTCATTTGTTTCATTAGTGATTAGTCGTTTGATTAGTTTCAACGACAATCCTAATTTTATTTTTTTGTTGTTATTGTTATTCTGCACTTTTATTTTCTGCATTGTTGTTCTTGTTTTGCAATTTACTTTCTTTAGTGATTAATCGTTGATTAGATTCAACGATAATCCTAATTTTGCAATTTCAATTTGTTTTTATTTCAACAAAATCTCCAGGCTTCGTCTAACTCGCCCAAGAATAAATAAATAATAATTTTTAATTACACCTCCCTGTGTTCGACCTGTATGCTACACACCTGTATGCTTGCAGAATTTAATTTAAATGTCGCGCTTTTCTAATTCATAGACTAGCGACGATCGTTATTCGAAAGAAAGAGAATTACGTAAGGAAGTGTTAAAGATTTAGGAAGGGGAAATTATCTTATTTCGAGGTTAAAGATGTTGTTCAGTTAAGGTCTGAGAGGTAATTATACCCCAACTTAATTGACTTCGTTTTTAGTGTAGAAATGGTTAAGGTTCGGAAGTGAAAGAGGTTAAGTGGAATTAGTTAATGAGTATAGTGGTTTGGGTCGTCACCGCGATGTGGATTTAAACATCCACGTAAATCCAAATAAAGGAATATTTGGAAATGTTTTCCAAATCAGAATCAGAATGAAATCAAAGATTGGAAATTGAAATATGAATTAGAAAATGGAATGTTTATTTATAAGGAAGGGAATAAATAAATGATAAGATAAATTTAAGAGTTAATAATGATGGATGATTGGTCGATATAATTTCCATCTGGAAATAATATCGTTGTTTGCACACTTGTTTTTCTTTGATAGTTAACTCACAGACTATCAAAGTTTTGACCATTTTAACATTGTTAATATGGAGAGACCGGTTGGATTATTATCCAAAGAACCACTATGTATTGGCATATGCGTTGCGAATCATATATGCCAAAGATAATTGAAGACGGAGTAAAATGCAAGGGCTGTTGTATAAGTCTTAGATAACAGTGACTAAGATGGATATACTGAATAGTGCCTTCGGTTTGTCCAGTCCCAGGACAACTTGTATGGACGAAGGTCTGACAGAGTATATCCAATGGATCGCGTAAGTTGATTTGTTCGACCGTATTCACGTTTGGTGGGGGAGGAATTCGTTTCTCTAAGCTGTATACCCGTGTTATTTTTGGATAAATCAATTTGTGATTTGGCAGGTATGACGATGTGACATTCTAAGTGAATGTGGATGACTTGTGTTGATGAATGTCTGACAGAGTATTTCCAGAAAGGTCACATACATTGATTTCTTCAACTATACCAAGAGTGGAAGCGGAGAAGGAAACTTCTTTAGCTAACACGTAACGTACTGTTGTAGACGCCAATTAGTGATTTTCGATGGATCCGACAATGTAGCATTCGATGTGAATCTGATGTAATGATAAAGCGTAGCTTCTAGCCTCATCAACCGGAAAATGACAGAAATCGGGCAGGCAACATGGCTAAGTCGGTCGCACCGAAGTAGGGTGTATAATCACTTATCTAGAGAATATTCATTTGTTTCTTAAATTTATCAATGGTGTCCCGTATATATACGGGAAAGGTTGCTGATCCCAACCGTTGGTGATATACATTCGATACACTCAAGCAAAATGAGTGGTTGGTCATGTGTGGCTGAGTTACAAGGTGTTCTTGTTGAACTCCAGTGTATCGTTCCTAGAGTACACTGATCGGAAGGTGGTTCCATACCTTGTCATAGTTGGAAATCCATTATCCAATACGTGCTTGCGATTTTGATTGTATACTATATATGTAGAACGTGAGATGAAAGCGTTTCTGCTAGTTGATATCTATTTGTACATAGACATTATTATAATATCAAAAGGTTTTTGATATAAAGATATTTTGGATTCTCATAAGGGCTAAACCCATTCCGTTCTGCGGCGTGGTCTTATGAGATATCGTTTACTTGTTCATATACATGTTTAAACTATTTTATTCACACCAGTCCCATGACTGACCCGGAGTTTACTTTGTTGTTTTCCCTAAACTCTTGGGTGCCTAAATTTGTACGGGCAGTCAAGTAGTCGGGATTTTACAGATACACTTGGAGAGCTTGGAGCAGGAGGCTTCAGGATTCTATAGCTATTATTATTTCCGCTGTTGTTGTAAGTGTTGTACACTGATAAGTGCTATTGTATATACAACTGTTTGTATTTCAAAAGTTATGTTATATTTTATTCGTTCCGCTATGAGATTTGTGTTACTCTGATGATGATGTTCTTCTTCTTCTTCTATTCTATAAGTCTATCTTATCTTTCTTCACCCTCTAATTTCTTTCATTAATTACCGGGATTTTTCGATGTTTTGGTTTTCGACATCGTGCTTATGTCGATAACCAAAGTCGCTAAAAATCCGGGTCGTTACAGTTGGTATCAGAGCTTAAGTTAATAATTACTTGGCTCTGTGGCGTGACTCGGTAGAGATAGGGTTAGTAATACCCTAGATTGAGTTTGAGTGTATATATACGAGTGAACGTATTTGTATTTGATATAAAAATGTGTTTTATATTGTGGAGATTCATTTGTTGAGTTGTTTATGAGTTCTGGTCGATCAGTTTTATCCACTGTATCGGTAGGAGTTACTAAACACCTGAATACGATGGGTCGTCACGATATGTTTGGAAAAGAGGGTAAATTAAAATAAGTTTACCCAAGGTATATCTTGATATAGAGAAGATATATGTATCAAAATTATAATATAGTGGATATATTGGTGGTTGTTATAATCGAGTAAGATTATAGATTAAATGGTTATGTAATTAACCAACCAGAATTCGTATAAGTGAAATATATGAAATTGAAATGAATTAAATCTCAATTTGAGTCAAGATTGGAATTAAAATCCCAGAAATTTGAATAAGTGTTTGAAAATAGATTTGTATTAAAATAAGGAAATTTTAAGTTCTTGGGAGATTTTGAGATGTTTTCAAAATGGATGTATTTAGTAAGGGTTTTGAAATGATATAGTATTGAAATCACTTGGGTCGCTGGAAAATAATTCCGATGATGACTGCGCAGTATCATCGGTGTGATTTTCGAGTTCTAAGTGGTGGATTACTACCAGAGATTTTGATTTGAATTGTTTTGAGAAAACATGTTGTTTAGAAATTCAAAGGTTTTGAATTGGTATTATGATTTCAAATTTGATTTGAAATCAAACCGGGAATTTAAGTTCTAGAAATTAAAATTTAACTTGTGAAGTTAATTCAAATGGGATGGTAAAAGTAAATAATAAACCAGAATTTAACTTAAGATGACAGGTTAAGAAAAACTGAAGTGATTAGAGAATAATCTGGATTTGAAATGATAAGTTGAGAGTTTGGAATTTGAAACTCGAATTTGAAATTAAATTCGGATTGAATAAGCGAATGGTTGTGTTAAGAATAACTTGGTTGGAGTTGATTGGGATGGCATTTGTATATGCCGAGTTGATAACAGATGGTAGGGATATAATGATATGCCCAACAAAAAGGTACAAGTTTATATTTTATATGAGTTTGGAATTTATGAGCCGAATTGGCAAGCCGTTTGGCGTTTTGATTTTCTTTTGGGTTGACGAAGGCCCAGAGAGGCGAGTTGGAGTTTGAGCTATTGACCAGTGCAAAGGAGGTGCTGGTGAAATTTTTCGAAAGTTTAAAGTGTTAGAAAATTTTCAGAATTTTTGAAAATTTTAGTTAGTTGGAATGAATAAATATTTTAGTCGATATTAATTGGTTCAGTTAAAATCAGAAATAAGGGGTAAACAAATCTTAGGAATTCCAATAGGTAGGGTCGTCCTCTAACTTAGCAATTTCGAGGACGAAATTATTTTAAGAGGGGAAGAATGTAATGACCCGCATTTTCCAAGGGTATAATTAATTTATTTAATTGTTTAAAATAGTGATATAGGGAATTTAATCGTCGTTAATTAAATAATATGGAATATTAAATTAAATTAAATAATATATTTAATTCAGAAATAATCAAAAATATTGGAAATCACAATATAAGGCGAACAGGGTCATCCCTAAGATTTAATTCAGCTTAGAGTTGAATTATATTGACGAATATATTCAATCGACGACAGTTTGAACGTATAATTTTAATATAATTAAAATCGAGCTCGAAATGGCGCTGCAGTTCGCGATTTGGCGATTCGAACTTCAACTGAATGTACAGGATTCGTTTTAAGCCGGATTTCGGTGAAACAAGAAACGTGTGGAGCTGGTGGAGTATATCTTTCTAGTGGAAGAGAAAGATCGGGATTTCGTCGTGTAGATTTTTATTTACATCCAAATCAAATTTCCGAAAAGTCGCTGTAGAATTCCTTTATAATTTGCAACGCTTTATATACGTTATAGATGGATTTTCAGTATAAACTGAATATCGAGATAATCTGGAATCTGAAATATCAAACTATAAATTTTGATATGATATTCTGGAGCTGTACGATATCATATGTGAAGATATATGATAATATAAATTTATTTATATTTAATTTAATTATATTTAAATATATTTATATATTTAAATGGGTCATCTAGAGCTTTAAAAATAGCCACTTTTGCAAACAAAGTCGGAATTCGACGAAACTAATTTTGTTGGATACGCAATGTCAAATAGTTGTTAGATTTCCAGTTTCGTGATTTTTAGAGTCAGTGTGTGGCCGTACGGATTTTTAGAGTGTAAAACATTTAGTATTTCGACGATTAAAAATACGCTGTGTGTGCAAACGGAGTCGGAATTCGACAAAACCAGTTCCGTTGGGTCCGTACTGTCAAACTCTAGCAGTATGTCCAGTTCGGTGATTTTTGAATATCATGTGTGATCACATGGATTTTTAGAAGACGAAATGAAAATAAAACTAAAATATCTCGACATAAATATCTACCAAAAATATCTCAATTCATTTTTCTATAAATACCCTCCCTTCCAAGTGTCTTAAGACCTAAAAATTTCCATCGGCAGAGAGTCAATGAAAGCAGCCGCCAATTTGTATCTCTTCTCAAACAAAATCCTGAGAAGTAAAATGCCTATAAAATCAAAAAGAAACTCAATACAAAAATAAAATCTCTTTGATTCATGAAGCCCTGCAAGTGTATTCTATGATGGAGCCGACGATATCTAGCTCGCGGTCCCTGCAACCAAGCTTCAGCGTCGAAGCCAGCTTCTGGTTCGGAGCGGTGACTGAAAAGCGGATTCTGGTGAACTCCATCAAGGTTGAGACAAACTGGTTCTGGCGAGGCAAGAGGTGGGTGAGCCACGCCCTAGGGGAGTGGTTGTTGGTGTTCCGGCGACTGGTAGCCGGAGTTAGGGGAAACCTAATCAGGTGTCTTGGTTTGAGCGCTGTCGAAAACAAAGGGGGCTAGAGGATCGTCGGTTGACAGGGGAAGGTAGGTGAGGCGGCAGCGGTCAAGTGGGGGGGTGGGTACGGTGGATTCTGTTGAGCCCTAGCATCAGCAGCAACGATTTGAGGGAGGAGATCGCAATTTTTGTTTTCTAAGAGGAAGGGTTACGGGTCCGATGTTAAAAAGATGAGGTGTGGGCTTTCAAAGTGTATTGGGCTGGAAAATAAGGAGTGAGCCCAAATGGTGGAAATTTATTTAAGGTTTTATTTATTTAAATATATATATAAACTTCAAACTTGAATAACCCGTTCATATATTATCGGAATTCAGCGAAACAAGATCCATTAGGATCGTATGGACGGGAGCAACACAATAGGACCGACTGGAAGTGGATTGGGGCTTGTATGAATTTATGGCGAAATAAACTGTTTGATTCAAATCAAACAACAATTTATCGTTCTTTAACGATGAACTGCAAATGTGAGTAAAACTCACCAACTCTGAATAGTACTATTTTCACGTTGTATTGTTAGAACTGTTAAAATTGTCTGTTCGACTGTGTGTTGATTGTTTGATTGAACTGCTAGTCAGTTAGTGAAAATTATATATATATATATATATAAACCGTTAAATATTTAAATATTGATTCTGCTATCAGAATAATTTATATTGAACTGAAAGTGATGATAATCATATTGTGTAACATCTGTGGATGCAGGGAGACAATTTGGAGGAATCCGACTGGATTCCTCAACAGTTATTTTATTGTTTTTCATATATTATTATATGATGTGATATAAAATCTGTGGGCGATTATTTGTGCTTGGACGATATTTAACATCGTGATTTGATATGATTGAATACCATAACATACCGGAATGTTGGTAAGGAATAATTTCAAAGGGATATTGAAATATAAATATTTATAAATGGAATATTTATAAAAAGGAATATTTATAAATTTGGAATATTTATAAATAGGAGATACTAAAAAAGGAAATAATTTCAAACCATTTTCTTTTTGAATGGAAAGGCCTGTGTGGCGGGTTTGGGGATTTTCCCGATGCTCCCGTTACAAAGGAGGTTATGGCGAATTTTTCAGAGAATTTAAGGAGTTAGAATATTTCAAGAATAAATTTGAAAAGGGAATATTTGTAAACCACTTACAAATAGAATGAAAAAGGAAAACGTTATAAAAAGGGAAAACGTTATAAAGCAAAAACCGTTATAAAGAGGAAAACGTTATAAAAAGGAAATCATTTTTAAAGTGTAGAACCGTTATTTAAAAGTAAATCTTTTCAAATGAATAAAACGTCATTAAAAGGAGTTAGTCGAATATAGTATTCGAGAAGAGTTAATCAGTAGAGTTAACTAGTTCAGTAGAGTTAACCAGTCCAGCAGAGTTAACCATTCCAGTAGAGTTAACCAGTCCAGTAAAGTTAACCAGTTCAGTAGAGTTAACCAGTTGGGTTAAGTAAGTCAAGTTAACCAATTGGGTTAAGTAAGTCAAGTTAACCAGTTGGGTTAAGTAAGTCGAGTTTACCAGTTGGGTTAAGTTAGTCGAGTTAATCAAGTTGAGTTAATCGATTAGAGTTAACCAGGTAGAGTTAACCAGTTAGAGTTAACCAGGTAGAGTTAAACAGTTAGTGTTAATCAGTTAGAGTAAATCAGTTAGAGTTAAAACGAACTAGAGTTAATCAAATATAGTTATTTGAGACAGAGTTAGTCAAACATAGTATTCAGGGTAAGTGCCATCTCGTACGACTGCTAGCGTAATTCGCAGGGCTATAAATAGCCTAAGGCGGTCGGATGTTGCCTGTGGGAATCAGGCGTAACCATTGTGATCGCTGCGATCTAGAGTCAAGCGAATGGAGTTAAATCGAATCTAGTTATTCGATAGGAGTAAATCAAGTTGAGTTAAATAAGTTAAGTTAGTCGAGTTAGGTTCGTCGAGTCGAGTTAACCGAATCTAGTTATTCGAAAGGAGTTATCGAATGTAGTTATTCGAAAAGGAGTTAACGATTAGTTAAATCGAAAGGAGTTATCGAATTTAGTTATTCGAAAAGGAGTTATCGATTAGTTAAATTGAAAGGAGTTATCGAATTTAGTTATTCGAAAAGGAGTTATCGATTTGTTAAATCGAAAGGGAAGGTTATCGAATATAGTTTATTCGAAGGAGATTATCGAATATAGTTTATTCGAAGGAGTTATCGATTATTAGTTAATCGAAGTGAGATATAGAATATTAGTTAAATCGAAGGAGTTATCGAATATAGTTTATTCGATGGAGTAAACCGATTATAGTTAAATCAAATGAGTTAATCGAATATAGTTTATTCGAATAGAATTAAAGGAGTTAATCGAATATAGTTTATTCGAATAGTGTTGGACGAGTGATTGAATATAGTTTATTCGACAGGAGTTAAGTGAATAGGATTAATCAAATAGAGTAAATCAAATAGAGTTAACCAAATAGAGTTAATCTAAAGGAGTTATTCGAATAGAGTTAAGTGAAAAGAGTTAATCGAATATAGTTATTCGAAAGAAAGAGAATTACGTAAGGAAGTGTTAAAGATTTAGGAAGGGGAAATTATCTTATTTCGAGGTTAAAGATATTGTTCAGTTAAGGTCTGAGAGGTAATTATACCCCAACTTAATTGACTTCGTTTTTAGTGTAGAAATGGTTAAGGTTCGGAAGTGAAAGAGGTTAAGTGGAATTAGTTAATGAGTATAGTGGTTTGGGTCGTCACCGCGATGTGGATTTAAACATCCACGTAAACCCAAATAAAGGAATATTTGGAAATGTTTCCCCAATCAGAATCAGAATGAAATCAAAGATTGGAAATTGAAATATAAATTAGAAAATGGAATGTTCATTTATAAGGAAGGGAATAAATAAATGATAAGATAAATTTAAGTGTTAATAATGATGGATGATTGTTCGATATAATTTCCATCTGGAAATAATATCGTTGTTTGCACACTTGTTTTTCTTTGATAGTTAACTCACAGACTATCAAAGTTTTGACCATTTCAACGTTGTTAATATGGAGAGACCGGTTGGATTATTATCCAAAGAACCACTCTGTATTGGCATAAGCGTTGCAAATCATATATGCCAAAGATAATTGAAGACGGAGTAAAATGCAAGGGCTGTTGTATAAGTCTTAGATAACAGTGACTAAGATGGATATACTGAATAGTGCCTTCGGTTTGTCCAGTCCTAGGACGACTTGTATGGACGAAGGTCTGACAGAGTATATCCAACGGATCGCGTAAGTTTATCTGTTCGAACGTATTCACGTTTGGTGGCAGAGGAATTCGTTTCTCTAAGCTGTATACCCGTGTTATTTTTGGATAAATCAATTTGTGATTTGGCGGGTATGACGATGTGACATTCTAGGTGAATGAGGATGACTTGTGTTGATGAATGTCTGACAGAGTATTTCCAGAAAGGTCACGTACATTGATTTCTTAAACTATACCAAGAGTGGAAGCGGAGAAGGAAACTTCTTTAGCTAACACATAACGTACTGTTGTAGACGCCAATTAGTGATTTTCGATGGATCTGACAATGTAGCATTCGAAGTGAATCTGATGTAATGATAAAGCGTAGCTTCTAGCCTCATCAACCGGAAAATGACAGAAATCGGGCAGGCATCATGGCTAAGTCGGTCGCACCGAAGTAGGGTGTATAATCACCTATCTAGAGAATATTCATTTGTTTATTAAATCTATCAATGTTGTCCCATATATATACGGGAACGGTTGCTGATCCCAACCGTTGGTGATATACATTCGATACACTCAAGCAAAATGAGTGGTCGGTCATGTGTGGCAGAGTTACAAGGTGTTCTTGTTGAACTCCAGTGTATCGTTCCTAGAGTACACTGATCGGAAGGTGGTTCCATACCTTGTCATAGTTGGAAATCCATTATCCAATACGTGCTTGCGATTTTGATTGTATACTATATATGTAGAACGTGAGATGAAAGCGTTTCTGTTGGTTGATATCTATTTGTACATAGACATTATTATAATATCAAAAGGTTTTTGATATAAAGATATTTTGGATTCTCATAAGGGAAAAACCCGTTCCGTTCTGCGGCGTGGTCTTATGAGATATCGTTTACTTGTTCATATACCTGTTTAAACTATTTTACTCACACCAGTCCCATGACTGATCCGGAGTTTACTTTGTTGTTTTCCCTAAACTCTTAGGTGCCTAAATTTGTACGGGCTGTCAAGTAGTCGGGATTTTACAGATACACTTGGAGAGCTTGGAGCAGGAGGCTTCAGGATTCTATAGCTATTATTATTTCCGCTGTTGTTGTAAGTGTTGTACTCTGATAAGTGCTATTGTATATATAGCTGTTTGTATTTCAAAAGTTATGTTATATTTTATTCGTTCCGCTGTGAGATTCGTGTTACTCTGATGATGATGTTCTTCTTCTTCTTCTATTCTATAAGTTCTATCTTATCTTTCCTCACCCTCTAATTTCTTTCATTAATTACCGGGATTTTTCGATGTTTTGGTTATCGACATCGTGCCTATGTCGATAACCAAAGTCGCTAAATATCCGGGTCGTTACAGTTCTTTAACCCAGTTAAAGATTAAAACTAGGTGGAGTTTTAATGAATCTTTAATTAGATTGAAGTGATCGAGAATGGGGTATCACCAGTTTTGCTCCAGGCGATAGTTAAATCTTTAATTAGATTTGAACGTGAAATGGTAATTGAATTTACCGATAACACTGTGGTGTTAGATATGAAATATGACCAGTTTTACTTCATGGGATGAATAGGTTGGGATGGGAAAATAAAATAAATGATCACTTCGGTGTGGTTCGCTAATCCTGACTAGTTTGAATTGATATTCAAAAGAGGATTAAAGAATAAATTGAAAGAATTTATCTTTGATAAAATTAATGGGAACCTTGCCCTAAGAATATGAAATTTAGAAACTAGCTATAGGTTAGCTAAGAAGAATGGTTTCCTGGGTATTGATCTGATGTTGGTTTCGGCCTACGGGGTTAATATTTTGGGAATTGTTCTCTTACTAATTTACGGTTAATGACAGATGGATTGGAATGAGGCGTATGTTGCATTTGTGTAACACTTGTTTATTATATACGTGAGTTATTCAGAAAGACCGGGTTTATCCCATTCTGAATAACTGACTCGACGTGGTGTCGAGGATGAAGACGGTGGTCGAAGACCAGACGTCTTCACATCGTTTGGGTGATTACTGATGATCTTGATTGGGCTGTACACCCAAGAGGAGGGAATCAGTTGGTTATCGTCCAGATGTACTAGGAGATCAATGGATAAGTGAGGTACAAGGTGCCTCCGGTTTTGTTCAGACCCAGAATGGACTTGTAAATGGACTGTGTGTTTAACATTGGATTTTATTTTGTGTGGTTGATTTCTATTAAATATATATCTGTTTGGCGGCGGAGAATTTATTCTCTTGCTTAACGCCCTTCTCTGAGACGTACGAGCTCAGAGGTTATATATTGATGGATATCAAACGCATGGAATGAATTTCCTGTGTGGCATGCCTAAGTGGCAATATGATCAAGGCTTCTATTGAAAAGCAAAGTCTTGTGGTTGATGATAAAATCACGGTCTGTGTGGCATAGCTTTTGTGTAGCGTTGATTCGCGAGCCTCACACCCCTGTTGTGAACGAGAAACGGGAGAGGACCTCAGGGAGGACATGCGTTTCTTTCTAGCTAGAGGTGGTGTCAGTGCTTAAATTGACTGACATTTATATTATTTTCACCTGTGTGGTTGTTGTTGTTCCGAGGCGCCTTGGTTATATCTGTCGATCCGGGACCGATGGATTAATTCGTTGGCTCATTTACGCCCCAAAGGGCGGGGAAACGCATTGTTCAGGCATTTTAATCCACATCGGTGGACCGGACCTGTCGCTCCAAGGGTCGATGCGCTCTGACCCTAGAGCTTGGGCTAGAGAGTCTCGAAGCCGGTGAGGACGATCCCTTGCCTCGGTTCATAGATGGAAACCCAACTTCCAATACGTGACTTTGTGGTTTTTGATTGTAGAGCCTAGTATGGCGACATAGTGGTATGGGGCACTTATGCCGTCTATGATTGATACTTATGATTTGAAATTGTTTTGACACTATACACTTATAGTAATAATAAAACATGAAATTTCACGTACCAAGCATTCTTGGCTATTATAAGGTAAAAACCCTATCCTCCGGTTTGCGTTGCATTGTGTGATGGGACCTGGGTCTTATAATTGCTTCATTGTTCTTTATTTAGCATTGCGCTGTTGTTTTATGCACTGGTATTCTTGGGAAGAAACCTGTTCCGTGTTATACGGCGTGGTCCCTTGATTTACCTAACTTTAAAATAAAGATTAATAATTGTTTTAGTTCTCACACCAGTCACATGACTGGCTTGGAGTTTATTGTTTTAACCTAAACTCTGGTGCCCCTATTTTCCGTATGGGCAGCTAGTAGTTCTGGTTTTGCAGATTTATATTCACAGGATCCTGGTTTACAGCTGGAACGATATCCGGAAAGCTCTGTATCCGTATATCTCTTTCAGTTGTGTATGGTATTATTTTTCCGCTGCGATGTATTTAAATGTAATTTAAATCTCTGATATTTTCTGTTTAATATTTATTCATACTCTGTATATTCTTGTATTCTGATGGAATTGTGGTAATAAAATATGAAATGTTCTTCTTTCTGCGTTCCGATGTGTGTTGTTCTCAAAGTATCCGCTCTCTCCTTGACGGGGAAGTTACGTGTCCTTATAAAAATTGATATCAATTATATATTGATCTGTTTCCTAAAGATTCCATGGTTAATGGAATGTGATTTTGGGTTTATCGTGAACCGTGTTTTAAATGACATTGGTTCTTTAACCACCGTAAAGACAGGATTACATGTCTAACATTGTATTTTTATACTGTATTCGTTGATCTCTGCTAAACATATATATTTGTTTGGTGGTGAAGAATTTATTCTCTTTGTTAACACCCTTCTCTGAGATGTACAATCTCAGAGGTTATATATCGGCAGAAACCAATGGTATGGTGTAGATTGTCGTTGCGGCATGTTTGATTTTCCTAAATTTAGTAATCATCAATATTGATTTTTGGGAAGATTAAAACTAAGTTGAGTTTTAATGAATCTTTAATTAGATTGAAAAGTGAATGTGATATTTAAAATTATCATATCAAGAAAAGGATCGAGAACGGAGTATCACCAGTTTTGCTCTAAGCGATAGTTAAATCTTTAATTAGATTTGAACGTAAAATGGTAATTGTAACACCCCGTATTTTCGGTGGACATAAAAGTAACAAATCAAAGTATAATTAATTTGTAAAAGAAAAATTAAGGGAAACGGGTTGCGCCATTGCGTTCGTCTCGGAATTCTTCTTGAGATAGAGTCCGAGTTTGTGTAAATCGGACTCTGTATGAAGAAGTTATGGCCTTCAGAAGTTTCAGAAATTTAAAATAAAGAAAACAGCTCGAAACTGAATTCAAAATTCAAAACAGAACCCAGAAGCGGGCTGGGCGGGAAATTTTCCCGCCCAGGATCCAGGTCGACCAGGGGGTTGACCTTAGTGTCGACCTCCCCCCCCCAAAGGTCGACCTGGGGGTCGACCTGTCCTGTTTTTCCAGATCCGAGGCAGAATTCATTTTTATGTATCCGGGCTGATTTCTGGACCAAATTCATGAGTTCTACGCCATATAAACGCCCCCAAACTTCACTTTCTCCACACAATTTCATTCTTCCTATACTCTGCCTCTATTCTAATAAAAAAATAAAAAAATAAATGGCGTCGCCACTCTGCTGGAATCAAAACTTAGAATAATGCATCTTCTTCCAAACTGAATAAAAGAGAATCAAGTAAAAGCTTCAAGTTGGACCATAGGCATTCAGCTTCAAGCAATGTCACGCGAATCATAGCAAATCACCTCAACGTTATCCTTTTCTAAAACCGATGAATGTAAGTCAGTTACCTTTTAGATTTGAATGCCTAGATCTGCTTGTGACATGTAATTAAATGAATATAAGAATATGCCTGATCCTTTCATTTGAATCTGTGCTTGTATATGCGTTTGGGATCTGATTCAGGACTATTGTGATGAGACTATACCTATCCCTATGACTATTAACATAAGACTATGCCTATGCCTATGACTATGAACATAAGACTATTGCATATGACAATGATTCATGACTATGAGATTATTGCCTATGACTATGAACATAAGACTATTGTCTATGACTATGACTTTGAAACTATTGTGGTTAATTGCCTAGGACTATTTTGGTTAATTATCCATGACTATTGTGGTTAATCGCCTATAATTCACAACTGTGAGACTACTACCTATAGCCATGACTATGACTATTGTGGTTAATTGCCTAGGACTATTGTGGTTAATTGCTTATGCACATAACACTATAGTTACAAAGCATGTTGTACACCGAACTGGCATTATGTTGGATCAAATCACCTATGCCTCCCTTAATTTTGTTGGATCTCATAATTAGGGTGTAACTTGCTTAGTTTACTCCTATTCGCTATTATGTACACCAAAACCATTGGATCCATTAGCTTTGTGTTTGGTTCGCTTTTGCATGCCTATTCTTTTATGTCAATTCTCGTGTTTATCCTCGGTTCCGTTTTTAGTTTCACGAGTACTTAGAAAACATGTGAAATCATGGTATATGTATGTTTTGGATACGGGGGTATTTGGGTATAACATGAAATTTATATTAATTGGCATAATTTGGAACATGTATTATGACTTGATTATTAAGGTACAATTTTGGGTAAATGGGACATGAATTATGTTGAACCTAGAATTGGCATGTAAACTAAGTTTTGGGCATAAACTGTAAACTAGAATATTAAATCTAGTTTTGACATGAACTCTAAATGGGAATATTAGATCTAAATTGGCATAAACTGCAAGTTGGATTAATTGATAGGTAAATTAAGTCTTGGGCATGGAATATAGGTATGTTAATTGGCATGACAAATGAATATGATATACGCTAAATTGATTTATGTAAAATTTACATGAATAAAAAATATGTAAATTAGAGAAGAGGAAAATGCCTATCCCGAGGTTAGACTGAGTTGTGGTGTAAAACTGCCCAGAACCACCCGGCACATCCAGTAACCACAACATTACCTGTCTAATGTGAGAGGTTAGTGCATCAAGCCCATAAAGACCCGAGGTTAGACTGAGTTGTGGTGTAAAACTGTCCGGAACCGACCGGCACATCTAGTAACCACAACAATACATGTCTAATGTGAGTGGTTGGTGCTTTAATTAATTAATTAAAGCTCATGAACAATCAACTAGGAATGGTGAGGTTAAGTAATTAAGGAAACACTTAACCAACTTAACATGATTAACAAGACAAGAAGGGTGGGATTAAGGAATTGAGAAAACACTTAGCCAATTCAATATGTTAACTAGGCAAGATTGATAGGGGTTAAGTTAATCTGGACACTTAACTAACTTAACATGTTAACAAGGCAAGATTTGTGGGGGTTAAGTAACTAAGGAAACACTTAACCATTATAACATGTTAACTAGATATGTGGGTAAGGTTAAGCAGATGTTTAACATGCTAACTAGACTAGATGGTGGGGTTAAGTAAACTTAGAACACTTAGTCGTTATAGCATGATGAATAAACAGGGTTAAGTTAATGAGAGACACTTAACCAGTATAACCTGATAAACAAGTAGGTTAAGGAACACTTAACCAATTTGGCATGATATATGGGTAGGTTAAGTCAACGTAGACCACTGGATAACACTTAACCAATTTAACATGACAAGTGAATGGGTTAAGTTAACTTGAATTGACTGATGACACTTAACCAATCCAACGTGACGAGATAAAGAACTAAGTAGTAAACCTTAATTAAGAGAACTAAGTAATAAACCTTAGTCAAGAAAACTAAGTAGAATACGAGGAGGAGCGAACGTCCATCTAATCATGAAGAAGGCTCCAACGAATTGGGTTACGAAGCACGCGACTTCGAGGGGACGTGAGGGTACTCTTGGTATCCCTCTATGAGGCTGCAGATGATCCTCCTGGCCTCACAAAGGTTAAAGTCTGCGTTAGAATAGCCAAGGATATGCCTTGGTTGCAATAATAAGGCAACCTAAAGACTAGGATGGACCATCATGATTCGGTGAGACCAGTTTTTGCCCTATGATAGCAACTCGTTGTCTACCTACCATCTTGAGTCAATCGTGATATATAAAGCGGAAAGGCGGAGAACTCCAAATGACTATATTCTTGAAATCTAGTTATGGGTGAGGTTGGCCAATAGGTTAGTGGGGCATAGAGGGGCCTGCGTACGTTTCTCATTCTTGATTTTCTTGGGTGCCTTTCATTTGTTAGTTGATGGTGGGGTCTAGTGGGACCATAGCCACTGTAAAAGCAGACCTTAGCATCTGCAGTCGGTAGATATCTGAAAGCTCCTGACCGAGTTCCGTGTTTCTTGACTAGCCCTGCCACGGGACTTGGGTCGCACACATAGAGGACATGTGCATCTAGACATCGATAATGATTCACGACACATACGTGGGGAAAGTCTAGGAACATATACCGCTCTGGGTAGTGTGTCCTAGCCTTGGGGGCATCGCTCGATAGGTAGCATAATCCCTAGTTTGACCTAGGTCGCGTAAACCCTGAATCCTAGAAATGTTCAATAGGTAGCATAAACCCCAGTGGCCCTGGGTAGCGTAAACCCTGGTTGAATCTAGGAAGCATTCGATAGGAAACCCTAGATTAGATCTAGGTAATAAATGAAATCCCCAAAATAGATGTACACCTAAAGGCAACCACAATTACGGGGATTGGGATCACGTTATCATATGATCATTTTATATAGATTACTAGTTGGGACACTAGTCAGGTGGTGCAGAGATATTGAAACCAGAATAATATGGTAATAACGAAGCAGAGAAAGTATTGAAGCATATCCAGTTTATCTTGCCTTAGCATATCTTGTGTTAATCTTATGTTATATTGTTAGCCCTATCATCATGGTGTTGTCTTATACTCAGTTAATTCATGTCATGTTGCCTTTACCTGTTCACATGCTAAAAGTCACTGAACTTACCAAGCTTTATGTCTGACTCTATTTTCTTTCGTCTTCTTTCCTTCCGTCCCCCCCCCCCTCCCCAGGTAGTCAGGGAGGGAAAAACATAGCTTAGTTTGGACCGTTACTCTTTTCCAAGCTTGAAGATCTTGGACGCATCACTTTGAACTCTCTTTGCCACTGCTATGGCCAGCTTATGCTTCATTTGGGGAATATCATTGTTATTTTATGCTTCTTTATTTTGTTATGTAAAACAGAAATTCTGGTATTGGAAAACACTTGTTGTACAAACTGTTTTATCAATGAAGTAAAGTTTTATTTTCCGCTGTTTAAATTTGTTTGTCTTGTAATTTATCTGCATCTTTTACCTAAAGCGCTCCACCGAAGTTAAGGCATTCCCTTTGTGACTGACCTTAACGAAGGTGGGGTGTTATGCTTGGTATCAAGCTGAAGGTTACCGGATCAGATAAAAGATTTGAAAAATTATTTTCAAAACGGTTTCAAAAGAATCATTTTCGAAAGAAAAGTTTTTTTGGTTATAAAGGCATATTCTCCAAAGCCATATGCACTATCTTTTGATCCTCCGTTTGAGTCCTTGTTTCCTTCTTTCCTAAGTCTTCGGGGCTCCTGGCTTTCTGGGAGGTAACCTCATCGCGTCATGATCCTGTAGGCTTGAAGAGATTACGACACCTGTCAAAGGGCAAATAAGCGTCCAACTTCCATCTATAGCCGCAGTAATTTCACCTATGGCTAATTTTCTTTTGAGCTTTGTAGGATTTTCCGTGCGATGGAGGCACCTTTCAAGAGATCTGTCAACAAGTTACACAAGGATGGCAAAGATGAGAATGAAGGATTTTGGCTAAGGAACACAACACAAGGATGAAGAACCCGTGGATATGGACTTGGTTCACAAAGGAGGGGAGGAAAGAATAGTAAAACCTAAAACAAGAGGAAGTATCTTTATTTTGGTATAACAGGTCGTATAATTAAGGGCAAAGGGAAGAACAAAGGACAGGTTTTTCCGGAAGGCAAGTGCATGCTCTCACCGCCAGCCTACCTGAGAGAGAGGCAGTAAGATTTCTGCTGAAAGAGTTTTTCCTTTTTGATTATCCTGTTAGTACTCCTTCTGATTTTAGCGCTTCACATTCGTATATACCAGCTTCCCTCGTTGAGTCTCTGCATGCTAGATATTGTATAGTAGAGGATCCCATTATAGTCTCAAATCCAATTGTTGGTTCGGCTCATTTATCTTTGACTTGTGAGGATTTGAGAATAGCTATATTAATGCTTATGTTTTTGGTTTCTGGGCTATGGGTTGATTCTAGGCACGGATTGGTTAGCTAGTAATTGGGAAACGAGGGTAGTTAGACTTTCGACTTGCCTCGGGAATACCCTCGAGATTTCGTGCGACCCTAAGGATCAGTTTGACTTAGCTACCAAGAATCACTGTATTTATCTATCGACGATTTTCGATCCGTTGGAGTAGTCCATGAGTATGCATGATGTTTTGGTTAGGGTAGGGGGTTTTTCCCCTAAAACTCGAGACAGACTTCCATATATATCTAGATGACACTGCAAAGCCAATTATGCGATCAACGGTAATTTTGGAGCAAGATTGGCGAGGATAGCCAAAGTCGGTAAAGCGCACCATTGTTTTGTTGTTTTGGTAGTATCATCTCACATAGATCGTCCAAATTCGGAGGAGGTGTCCCTTGGGTGCTTGTCTGATATTGGTTTAGGCCTTTGGGGCTTGTACTTGAGGGACGTCAAGTTTGACAAGGATGGTTTGCGTGAGGAATAAATGGTTGGGGATGGCACCCTAAGTTAGACTGACTTTAAGAGAGGTAATAAGCACATAGTAACCATTAGCTTTAGACCCTCAAATATGTAACATGACGGATAAGCTAAGTTGAGGAGAGACCTCTAATCATCATAGGATAGACACTTGGTATCATGCTTAACATTTGTTTATCTTGGAAGGGTAGTTCGACTACATTGGACACCCTCTAGCACAGTTAGTGGCCAAGGTCCTATCTTTACTAGTGAGTTGTGGAAATGGAGGTCAAGAAGCTTCGCAACCGTGAAGTCAAGGTACAGTGGAGAGAAGCTCACGAAAATGCAACTTAAAAGACTGAAGCCTAGATACGCATCATACCCTTTTGAGGGTATATCCTTGATCTCTCTTTTTCTGTAGAGTTTATTTGCATGACTAATCTCTATCTTTTAAGGTATGTCCTCCAAGTCATATCTTCGATCCTTAGGTAAAAGCCAGTTGGTGTAAACATGTGTTTGAAACATGTTATGATTGAACGTTGCAAGTGGTTGCTAGTGGTTGATCGTGGATGCATATGCACACATTAGGCACTAGATCAGCTCAGTCACTTTCATATTGCATTTGCATATATGCATTTGTTGAACTTGATATGTTATCCCATGAACGTTGCATTTGAGTGAATGGTTGTGAACTCATATAGAAATAATATGTATCATTAGGATTGCATACATATTGGACGCATGGCACCGACATGATTTGCATTAAGGAGGTCAACTAAATCAGTAGACCGCCTGATTTTGCACTAAATAAGGACATATACACACACTATGCATATGATCATGAAAGCATAAGAAATATTTTTAAGGACAATGGATGCTTGTTATTGAATGGTTGAGTAGATGGATAATTGGATGGTAAGACACATTCTTCCCAACTTGAAGATTTTGGGGACGAAATCCTTTAAGGAGGGGAGAATGTAACACCCCGTATTTTCGATGGACATGAAAATAACAAATCAAAGTATAATTAATTTGTAAAGGAAGAATTAAGGGAAACGGGTTGCGCCATTGCGTTCGTCTCGGAATTCTGCTTGAGATAGAGTCCGATTTTGTGTAAATCGGTGTAACGGCTGGAAATTTCCGACTCCTCGGGAGTCGGAAATTCCGAGACGTTAGTGAAAGAATTTAGAAGGTGAGAAAGAAAAGATAGAACTAATAGAATAGAAGAAGAAGAAGAACATCAGAATCATCAGAGTAACACGAATCTCACAGCGGAACGAATAACATATAATATATAACATAACTTTGAAGTAAACAGTTATATATATACAATAGCACTTATCAGAGTACAACACTTACAACACAGCGGAAATAACTATAGCTATAGAATCTTGCAGCCTCCTGCTCCAAGCTCTCCAAGTATATCTGTAAATCCCGACTACTTGGCTGCCCGTACAAATTTAGGCACCCAAGAGTTTAGGGAAAACAACAAAGTAAACTCCGGGTCAGTCATGGGACTGGTATGAGTAAAATAGTTTAAAACAGGTATAGGATATCTCATAAGACCACGCCGTGAATACGGAACGGGTTTTTCCCTTATGAGTATCTGAACAACTTTGACAAGCAATATCATTGTGATATTATAATAATGTCTAAGTACAAATAGGTATCAATCTAGCAGAAACGCTTGCATCTCACGTTCTACATACATAGTATAAAATCATAAACCGCAGGGCGCTTATCGAAGATTGGATTCCAACAGACAAGGTATGGGAGCACCTTCTGAATAGTGTACTCTAGAGGTGATACACTCAGGGTTCAACAAGAACGTCTTGCAACCCGGCCACACATGACCGCTCACTCATTTAGCTTGAGTGTCGCGAATATATTGCCACCACGGTTATAGGCCATCAAACCGTCATCCGAAGATACAGAATCAAAAAGAAGTATAAATATGGATATTCCCTAGATCGGTGACAATACACCCTGCTTGGGGATGACCCAACTAGCCATGCTGCCTAGCCCAACTTTTGTTACTTCCTGGTGTGAGGCTAGAAGCTACGTCTATCTTCAGAACATCTGATCATCATTCACTTTGAATGCCACATTGTCATACCCGCCAAATCACAAATTGACTTATCCAAAAATAACACGGGTATACAGCTAAGAGAAACGAATTCCTCCGCCACCAAACGTGAATACGTTTGAACAGATCAACTTACGCGATCCATTGGATATACTCTGTCAGACCTTCTTCCATATACGTTGCCCTGGGACTGGACCAACCGAAGGCACTATTCAGTATATCCATC
The DNA here is from genome assembly GCA_030737875.1 of Allium sativum. Taxonomy (NCBI): domain Eukaryota; kingdom Viridiplantae; phylum Streptophyta; class Magnoliopsida; order Asparagales; family Amaryllidaceae; genus Allium; species Allium sativum. The sequence goes on from CM060912.1 coordinate 341,603,036, forward strand.
TTAGTCATTGTTATCTAAGACTTATACAATAGCCCTTGCACTTTACTCCGTCTTCAATTTATCTTTGGCAGATATTGCTCGCAACGCTTATGCCAATACAGAGTGGTTCTTTGGATAATAATCCAACCGGTCTCTCCATATTAACAACGTTAAAATGGCAAAAACTTTGATAGTCTGTGATTCAACTATCAAATGAAAACATGTCGGTGTACAAACAACGATCTTATTTCCAAATGGAAATTCGATCGATCAATCATCATATGTTCATATTTCCTTATTTCATATATTTAGAAAATATATGTTATTAATCATTGGAAAACATTTCCATAGCTTATCTTCACATCACTATTATTTCGCAACTATCAGTCCCTAACTGTAACTAGTATGAGAACAATTCTCTAAGTATCAATCCGGAAGGTCGAAACCAACATCAGATCGTCACTTAGAAACCCGTTCAACTTACCCTCTCCAGTTAGTTTCTGAATTTGCTTAACTTTATTTCTTAAATTCTTATCATGAAAACATTTCATTTTCTATGTTTAGGAAACATATCTGACTATATTTGGAAAACGTTTCCAAAACCCATTTACGGATTTCCAATGAACGTTGTATAAAACATCGTTACGCTTAATCCATTAATCGCTTATTACTTAACTATATTTCAAATCAACCTTTTCTATCGAACCACAACTATTCCTTTGTCAATTCTGAAGTCAATCAAGTTGGGGTATAATTACCTCTCAGACCTTAATTGAACAACGTCCTTTACTGTGAAATAGATGAAGCTCGTCACTCACTTTTTCCAATCATCTGTTACGCAAATTCTCGGATTCAGGTTACGAATCTACTTCTTATATGAAAAACGTTTGATTATAACTATAACGTTATAATTCCTACTTCTACAATATCTAACCTGAATTATAACTTTATCTCCTAACTCGAATAATTAAACAGACGCCTAATTTCTTAATCAATAACTAAACCTTGATTTAAACCTTGGAAAGTAAATAGTACTTTCCCGAATTCGCTATAATCGAATTCGACGTATAACTCTTTTTCGAGTAATCTCTATTTGATTAACTCTTCTTCGAATAACCTGTATTCGATTATCTCTCTTCGAATAACTCATATTCGAAATCTATCTCTTTCGAATAAACAATATTCGGTCTCTTTCTTTCGAATATGCTATATTCGAAATTCTCCTTTCGATTTACAAATCGATAACTCCTTTCGATCAAACTAAAATCGATAACTCCTTTAACTCTATTCAAATAACTAATATTCGACTAACTCCTTTGGATCGACTCATTTGATTAACTCCTTCGAATAACTAATTCGAATAACTTACCTTCGAATAACCAATATTCGATCTACTCTAACTCGATTAACTTAATTCTAATCGATTTACTCCATTTCGATTCAACTTAATTCAAATCGATTAACTTAACTCAAATTGATTAACTCCTTTCGAATAACTAAATTCGATTTAACTCTAATTGAATAACTAATATTCAATTAACTCTTACGTGTTTAACTCTATTTGAATAAGTAATTCGAATCACTCTAATGTGTTTAACTCTATTCAAATATCAAATTCGAATAACTCATTTCGAATAACTAAATTCGATTAACTCTTTTAACTTTACTCGAATAACTATATTCGATTAACACCTTCTTTCGAATAACTATATTCGATTAACTCTTCGACTAACTCCTTTGGATTAACTAACTTCGAATAACTCCTTTGGATTAACTCTTCGACTAACTCCTTCGGATTAACTAACTTCGAATAACTCCTTTGGATTAACTAACTTCGAATAACTCTTCGACTAGCTCCTTCGGATTAACTAACTTCGAATCACTCCTTTGGATTTACTAACTTCGAATAACTCTTCGACTAGCTCCTTCGGATTAACTAACTTCGAATCACTCCTTTGGATTTACTAACTTCGAATAACTCTTCGACTAGCTCCTTCGGATTAACTAACTTCGAATAACCAATATTCGATAACTACTCTTCGAATAAATAAATATTCGATAACTCTTCTCAAATGAATAACATTTGATTCTTCCATTTGAATAAACTATATTCGATAACTCTTCTCAAATGAATAACATTTGATTTCTCCACTCGAATAAACTATATTCGATTACTCTTCTCAAATGAATAACATTTGATTTCTCCACTCGAATAAACTATATTCGATTACTCTTCTCTCGATTAACTTTACTTGGATAACTCTAACTGATCCATTCCGACTGGTCAACTTTAACTGGTCAACTCTAACTGGTCAACTCCAACTGATCAACTCTAACTGATCAACTCTAACTGGTCAACTCTAACTGGTCAACTCTAACTGATCAACTCAAACTGGTTAACTTAAATGGTTAACTCTAACTGATTTACTTGTCTCGATTAACTGAACTAATCCCCTTAGTTTAACTTAGTTAATTCACGTCGATTAACTCTAGCCGGTTCCCTTAGTTTAACTCAACTAATTTACTTGGATTAACCACTTGGTTAACTTAACTAATTCACATCGATTAATCCTTTAGTTTAACTTAACTAATTCACTTCGTTTAACTCAACTAATTTACTTGGATTAACCACTTGGTTAACTTAACTAATTCACATCGATTAATCCTTTAGTTTAACTTAACTAATTCACTTCGTTTAACTCAACCAATTCACTTGGTTAACTCGACCAATTCACTTGGTTAACTCCTATTTATTTAACAAATAAATATCTTCTTTAGTTTAATTCTATTTATTGAATCTCTAAATAAATACCCTTTATAATATTCTATTTATTTAATCTCTAAATAAATATCCTTTATATTTGTTCTAACGAATATAATTCCTTTATATTTTGACTAACAAATATATCCTCTTATATTCGATTAACGTATATATTCCCTTATATTCAAAAATCCCTTTTCTTATATATATATATATATATATATATATATATATAAAATCCCTTGATTTTATATAAATAAACTATTTTCAAAACATACTTTGAAAACCCCTCTCCTACAGTCTGGTATTTCTCATGGTATTTAACACACCATATAACAACGATAAATATCGTCCCACCACACATAATTACACAGATCATATACATCACATTATATATCACCATATAAAAATCACAGTAAAATAACTGTCGAGGAATCCAGTTGGATTCCTCCAACCTGTTTCCCTGCACCACAGATGTTAGACAACACTGGTATAATATTCTGATAAGCAGAATCAGCATATAAATATTTATCGGTTTATATATATATATATATATATATATATATATTCCACTAACTGACTAGCAGTTCAATCAAACAGTCAACACACAGTCAAACAGACAATAGTTAACAGTTCTAAGAATACACTGTAAAAATAGAACTATTTAGAGTTGGTGAGTTTTACTCACATTGGACGCGTTAACCGTTAAATGTCGGTTTGCGTTATCTGATTCAGTCGAACAATTTATTTCTCCATAAATTGTAACGAGCTCGGATTGACTCGCGGTCAGTCTCATTTTGTTGCTCCCGTCCATACGATCCCAACGCAACTTACGGTTCGTCAATCTGATTTTGTATGACCAAGATATCGCATTTACAAGTTGAACACTATTTAAATTAAATAAAACTTGAATTTAAATTATCGATGGGCCTCACCCCTTAATCAACCGGCCCAACCATATTTTCAAAGCCCAAACCCGCCCTTAAATCCTCCTTCCCCAAATCGTGTATTCACAGCAGCCCTCAAATCCATTTCAGCACATTTGACCTCCCCGTTCTTCTTCCATTCATCACCGAACTCGAACCCGTTTCCACCATTGGACTCCCCGTCCCTCTCTCCACCTTGCCGTGTGAACCTCCTCCAACTCGTCGGCCGTTTGGCAAGCCGCGACAGTGCCTGGTCTAGCAAAAGCATCGACGTCGAACTGCGTCGATCTCCCCAAAAATCCAAGGCAAACTGCCAATTTCCATTTGCAACTCAACTATCAACTTCGATTTACTCATCGATCCTTGTATCACCAGAAACCGCAAGCCCTAGTTCCTCCTGTACCATCGTCGGCCTCACACAGAATGCGTCGCACCCACTGAAAGTACCATAGAAATGAAGAGCGTCGTTCACCGATTACAACCATATCAGATTTTGAGATTTATAGATTTTAGTCTGATTTTCATTTGATTTTCTTTGAGCATGGATTTTTCTTTTACTTTGAAAACTTTTCTACTGTGATGGTTTATACAGTATATATAAGTTTGAATGGGTAGGTAGCGTTTGTGGTGGAGATCGAAGGCCGTGTGGCCTGTGCAGAACCTCAGGAAATGGGAGGGATATTTTCAATTTGATTTTTGTATTTTATTTTATCGATTTCCTCTTTGTATCTGTCTTCTAAAAATCCCATCGATTACATACGATCCTCAAAAATCACCAAACTGGACATGTAGCTAGAGTTCGACATTACGGTCCCAACGAAACTGGTTTCGTCGAATTCCGACTCAGTATGTTCAAACTGCATATTTTTAAAGGTCGATTTCTCGTCTGTTTCTCAGTCAAAAATCACGTACGGCCATATATGATATCCAAAAATCACCAAACTGGTACTCTAACAAGTATTCGACATTACGGTCCCAACGAAACTGGTTTCGTCGAATTCCGACTCCGTATGCTCCCACAGTGTATTTTTAACTGTCAAAATACTGACTGTTTCTCACTCTAAAAATCCGTGCGGTCACACAGTGTCTCTAAAAATCACGAAACTTCACATCTAACAACTATTTGATATTGCGGATCCAACAAAACTGGTTTCGTCGAATTCCGACTTCGTATGCTCACACAGTGTATTTTTAAAGCTTTGGATGACCCTTTTAAATATATAACTATATTTAAATATTATTAAATTAAATATTAATAAATTAATATTATCGTATATATCCATATACGATGTCGTCCGGTTCCAGCATATCACCTCAGATTTTATGACTTGATTTCCAGACTCCAGATTATCCCGATATTCAGTTCGTATCGAAAAATCGATTTATAACGTATATAAAGCGTCGCAAATTATAAAGGAATTCCACAGCGACTTTTCTGAAATTTGATTTGGACATAACTCAAAATCTACCCGACGAAATCCCGATTTTTCTCTCCCACTAGAAAGATATACTCAACCAGCTCCACACGTTTCTTGTTTCATAGAAATCCGATTTAAAACGAACCCTGTATACTCAGTTGAAGTCTAGATCGCCAAAAAGCGAACTGCAGCGCCGTTACGGGCTCGATTATAATTAAATTATAATTAATACGTTTTAACGTCGATTATTAAATCGATTCGTTATTCAAATTTAATTCTAAACTGAATTAAATATTTTAACTGATCCAATTCACACAGTATTGTGAATTCGGTGATTTCCGATTATTTCGACATTATAATATATTATTATATTATACACTTTAATTAAATATTCAATATTATTTAATTCAAGTCATCGATATCGCCCAATCGACATTTAATAATTAAATAAATTAATTATTCGACAGCTAACAAAACGCGCCATTACAGACTTCCCCCCTTAAAATAATTTCGTCCTCGAAATTGCTAAGTTAGAGGATGACCCTATATATTGGAACTCCTAAGATTGGTTTACCCCTTATTTCTGATTTTAACCGAACCAATTAATATCGACTGAAATATTTATTCTTCCGACTAACTAAAATTTTCAAAAAATTCTGAAAATTTTCTAACACTTTAAATTTTCGGAAAATTTCGCCATAACCTCCTTTGTACAACCCTATCGGTAAAACCACAACTCGCCTCTCTAGGCCATCTCCAACTCAAAAGAAAATCAAACAGCCAAGCGGCTTGCCAATTCGGCTCATAAATCTCATGCTTATATCAAATATGAACTTGTACCTTTTTTGTCGGGCATATCAACTTTATCACTTTCACCTGTTATCAACCCAACATATACTAATGTCATCTCAACAAATTCTCCAATCTGTTATTATCCATAAATCCAACCATTTGTTTATACCCGAGTCTAATTCAATTTCAAACCAACGTTACATTCCAAACTCTTAACCCGTCAACTTAATTCCAATCCAGATTATTCTCTAACCAAATCCCGATTTATTTAACTTGGTTCAAGTTAAATTTTAATCTACTTATTTGTTTTTACCATCTTGATTCATTTAACTTAACAAGTTAAATTTTAAATTTCAAGATTTAAATTCCTGGGTTTTATTTCAAATCAATTTCAAATCCTAACACCAATTCAAAACCTTTGAATTTTTAAACAACTTGTTTTCTCAACACCATTTGAAAACAAAACACTTGGTAGTAATCTGCCACTTAGAAACTCGAAAATCACACCGATGATGTATCGATCCATCCTCGGAATTATTTTCCAGTCATCCAGGTGAGTCAGAAACTATATTTATTTCAAATTGAAAAACATTTTCACAATCTCCCAGGAACTTAAAATTTCCTTATTTTAATTCCAATTCTGATTTAAATTTCAGATTTTAATTCAACTGATTCCACGTATTTTACTTATAGGAATTCTTATTGGTTATATATATAACCATTTAATTTATAATCTTACTCGATTATAATAACAACCAATATATCTAATATATTAAAATTTTGATACATATATATATATATATCTATATCAAAATATACTTTGGGTAAAGTTAAATTCACTTACCCTTTTTCAAAACGTATCGTGACAACCCATCGTATTCAAGTGTTTATTTATTCCTACCGATACAGTGGATCAAACTGATCGACCAGAACTCATAAACAACTCAGCCAATGAATCTCCACAATATAAAACCATTTTTATATTAAATACAAATACGCACTCGTATATATACACTCAATCTCAGTCTAGGGTATTACTAACCCTATCTCTACCGAGTCACGCCACAGAGCCAAGTAATTCTTAACTTAAGCTCTGATACCAACTGTAACGGCTGGAAATTTCCGACTCCTCGGGAGTCGGAAATTCCGAGACGTTAGTGAAAGAATTTAGAAGGTGAGAAAGAAAAGATAGAACTAATAGAATAGAAGAAGAAGAAGAACATCAGAATCATCAGAGTAACACGAATCTCACAGCGGAACGAATAACATATAATATATAACATAACTTTGAAGTAAACAGTTATATATATACAATAGCACTTATCAGAGTACAACACTTACAACACAGCGGAAATAACTATAGCTATAGAATCTTGCAGCCTCCTGCTCCAAGCTCTCCAAGTATATCTGTAAATCCCGACTACTTGGCTGCCCGTACAAATTTAGGCACCCAAGAGTTTAGGGAAAACAACAAAGTAAACTCCGGGTCAGTCATGGGACTGGTATGAGTAAAATAGTTTAAAACAGGTATAGGATATCTCATAAGACCACGCCGTGAATACGGAACGGGTTTTTCCCTTATGAGTATCTGAACAACTTTGACAAGCAATATCATTGTGATATTATAATAATGTCTAAGTACAAATAGGTATCAATCTAGCAGAAACGCTTGCATCTCACGTTCTACATACATAGTATAAAATCATAAACCGCAGGGCGCTTATCGAAGATTGGATTCCAACAGACAAGGTATGGGAGCACCTTCTGAATAGTGTACTCTAGAGGTGATACACTCAGGGTTCAACAAGAACGTCTTGCAACCCGGCCACACATGACCGCTCACTCATTTAGCTTGAGTGTCGCGAATATATTGCCACCACGGTTATAGGCCATCAAACCGTCATCCGAAGATACAGAATCAAAAAGAAGTATAAATATGGATATTCCCTAGATCGGTGACAATACACCCTGCTTGGGGATGACCCAACTAGCCATGCTGCCTAGCCCAACTTTTGTTACTTCCTGGTGTGAGGCTAGAAGCTACGTCTATCTTCAGAACATCTGATCATCATTCACTTTGAATGCCACATTGTCATACCCGCCAAATCACAAATTGACTTATCCAAAAATAACACGGGTATACAGCTAAGAGAAACGAATTCCTCCGCCACCAAACGTGAATACGTTTGAACAGATCAACTTACGCGATCCATTGGATATACTCTGTCAGACCTTCTTCCATATACGTTGCCCTGGGACTGGACCAACCGAAGGCACTATTCAGTATATCCATCTTAGTCATTGTTATCTAAGACTTATACAATAGCCCTTGCACTTTACTCCGTCTTCAATTTATCTTTGGCAGATATTGCTCGCAACGCTTATGCCAATACAGAGTGGTTCTTTGGATAATAATCCAACCGGTCTCTCCATATTAACAACGTTAAAATGGCAAAAACTTTGATAGTCTGTGATTCAACTATCAAATGAAAACATGTCGGTGTACAAACAACGATCTTATTTCCAAATGGAAATTCGATCGATCAATCATCATATGTTCATATTTCCTTATTTCATATATTTAGAAAATATATGTTATTAATCATTGGAAAACATTTCCATAGCTTATCTTCACATCACTATTATTTCGCAACTATCAGTCCCTAACTGTAACTAGTATGAGAACAATTCTCTAAGTATCAATCCGGAAGGTCGAAACCAACATCAGATCGTCACTTAGAAACCCGTTCAACTTACCCTCTCCAGTTAGTTTCTGAATTTGCTTAACTTTATTTCTTAAATTCTTATCATGAAAACATTTCATTTTCTATGTTTAGGAAACATATCTGACTATATTTGGAAAACGTTTCCAAAACCCATTTACGGATTTCCAATGAACGTTGTATAAAACATCGTTACGCTTAATCCATTAATCGCTTATTACTTAACTATATTTCAAATCAACCTTTTCTATCGAACCACAACTATTCCTTTGTCAATTCTGAAGTCAATCAAGTTGGGGTATAATTACCTCTCAGACCTTAATTGAACAACGTCCTTTACTGTGAAATAGATGAAGCTCGTCACTCACTTTTTCCAATCATCTGTTACGCAAATTCTCGGATTCAGGTTACGAATCTACTTCTTATATGAAAAACGTTTGATTATAACTATAACGTTATAATTCCTACTTCTACAATATCTAACCTGAATTATAACTTTATCTCCTAACTCGAATAATTAAACAGACGCCTAATTTCTTAATCAATAACTAAACCTTGATTTAAACCTTGGAAAGTAAATAGTACTTTCCCGAATTCGCTATAATCGAATTCGACGTATAACTCTTTTTCGAGTAATCTCTATTTGATTAACTCTTCTTCGAATAACCTGTATTCGATTATCTCTCTTCGAATAACTCATATTCGAAATCTATCTCTTTCGAATAAACAATATTCGGTCTCTTTCTTTCGAATATGCTATATTCGAAATTCTCCTTTCGATTTACAAATCGATAACTCCTTTCGATCAAACTAAAATCGATAACTCCTTTAACTCTATTCGAATAACTAATATTCGACTAACTCCTTTGGATCGACTCATTTGATTAACTCCTTCGAATAACTAATTCGAATAACTTACCTTCGAATAACCAATATTCGATCTACTCTAACTCGATTAACTTAATTCTAATCGATTTACTCCATTTCGATTCAACTTAATTCAAATCGATTAACTTAACTCAAATTGATTAACTCCTTTCGAATAACTAAATTCGATTTAACTCTAATTGAATAACTAATATTCAATTAACTCTTACGTGTTTAACTCTATTTGAATAAGTAATTCGAATCACTCTAATGTGTTTAACTCTATTCAAATATCAAATTCGAATAACTCATTTCGAATAACTAAATTCGATTAACTCTTTTAACTTTACTCGAATAACTATATTCGATTAACACCTTCTTTCGAATAACTATATTCGATTAACTCTTCGACTAACTCCTTTGGATTAACTAACTTCGAATAACTCCTTTGGATTAACTCTTCGACTAACTCCTTCGGATTAACTAACTTCGAATAACTCCTTTGGATTAACTAACTTCGAATAACTCTTCGACTAGCTCCTTCGGATTAACTAACTTCGAATCACTCCTTTGGATTTACTAACTTCGAATAACTCTTCGACTAGCTCCTTCGGATTAACTAACTTCGAATCACTCCTTTGGATTTACTAACTTCGAATAACTCTTCGACTAGCTCCTTCGGATTAACTAACTTCGAATAACCAATATTCGATAACTACTCTTCGAATAAATAAATATTCGATAACTCTTCTCAAATGAATAACATTTGATTCTTCCATTTGAATAAACTATATTCGATAACTCTTCTCAAATGAATAACATTTGATTTCTCCACTCGAATAAACTATATTCGATTACTCTTCTCAAATGAATAACATTTGATTTCTCCACTCGAATAAACTATATTCGATTACTCTTCTCTCGATTAACTTTACTTGGATAACTCTAACTGATCCATTCCGACTGGTCAACTTTAACTGGTCAACTCTAACTGGTCAACTCCAACTGATCAACTCTAACTGATCAACTCTAACTGGTCAACTCTAACTGGTCAACTCTAACTGATCAACTCAAACTGGTTAACTTAAATGGTTAACTCTAACTGATTTACTTGTCTCGATTAACTGAACTAATCCCCTTAGTTTAACTTAGTTAATTCACGTCGATTAACTCTAGCCGGTTCCCTTAGTTTAACTCAACTAATTTACTTGGATTAACCACTTGGTTAACTTAACTAATTCACATCGATTAATCCTTTAGTTTAACTTAACTAATTCACTTCGTTTAACTCAACTAATTTACTTGGATTAACCACTTGGTTAACTTAACTAATTCACATCGATTAATCCTTTAGTTTAACTTAACTAATTCACTTCGTTTAACTCAACCAATTCACTTGGTTAACTCGACCAATTCACTTGGTTAACTCCTATTTATTTAACAAATAAATATCTTCTTTAGTTTAATTCTATTTATTGAATCTCTAAATAAATACCCTTTATAATATTCTATTTATTTAATCTCTAAATAAATATCCTTTATATTTGTTCTAACGAATATAATTCCTTTATATTTTGACTAACAAATATATCCTCTTATATTCGATTAACGTATATATTCCCTTATATTCAAAAATCCCTTTTCTTATATATATATATATATATATATATATATATATATATATATATATATAAAATCCCTTGATTTTATATAAATAAACTATTTTCAAAACATACTTTGAAAACCCCTCTCCTACAGTCTGGTATTTCTCATGGTATTTAACACACCATATAACAACGATAAATATCGTCCCACCACACATAATTACACAGATCATATACATCACATTATATATCACCATATAAAAATCACAGTAAAATAACTGTCGAGGAATCCAGTTGGATTCCTCCAACCTGTTTCCCTGCACCACAGATGTTAGACAACACTGGTATAATATTCTGATAAGCAGAATCAGCATATAAATATTTATCGGTTTATATATATATATATATATATATATATATATATATATATATATATATATATATTCCACTAACTGACTAGCAGTTCAATCAAACAGTCAACACACAGTCAAACAGACAATAGTTAACAGTTCTAAGAATACACTGTAAAAATAGAACTATTTAGAGTTGGTGAGTTTTACTCACATTGGACGCGTTAACCGTTAAATGTCGGTTTGCGTTATCTGATTCAGTCGAACAATTTATTTCTCCATAAATTGTAACGAGCTCGGATTGACTCGCGGTCAGTCTCATTTTGTTGCTCCCGTCCATACGATCCCAACGCAACTTACGGTTCGTCAATCTGATTTTGTATGACCAAGATATCGCATTTACAAGTTGAACACTATTTAAATTAAATAAAACTTGAATTTAAATTATCGATGGGCCTCACCCCTTAATCAACCGGCCCAACCATATTTTCAAAGCCCAAACCCGCCCTTAAATCCTCCTTCCCCAAATCGTGTATTCACAGCAGCCCTCAAATCCATTTCAGCACATTTGACCTCCCCGTTCTTCTTCCATTCATCACCGAACTCGAACCCGTTTCCACCATTGGACTCCCCGTCCCTCTCTCCACCTTGCCGTGTGAACCTCCTCCAACTCGTCGGCCGTTTGGCAAGCCGCGACAGTGCCTGGTCTAGCAAAAGCATCGACGTCGAACTGCGTCGATCTCCCCAAAAATCCAAGGCAAACTGCCAATTTCCATTTGCAACTCAACTATCAACTTCGATTTACTCATCGATCCTTGTATCACCAGAAACCGCAAGCCCTAGTTCCTCCTGTACCATCGTCGGCCTCACACAGAATGCGTCGCACCCACTGAAAGTACCATAGAAATGAAGAGCGTCGTTCACCGATTACAACCATATCAGATTTTGAGATTTATAGATTTTAGTCTGATTTTCATTTGATTTTCTTTGAGCATGGATTTTTCTTTTACTTTGAAAACTTTTCTACTGTGATGGTTTATACAGTATATATAAGTTTGAATGGGTAGGTAGCGTTTGTGGTGGAGATCGAAGGCCGTGTGGCCTGTGCAGAACCTCAGGAAATGGGAGGGATATTTTCAATTTGATTTTTGTATTTTATTTTATCGATTTCCTCTTTGTATCTGTCTTCTAAAAATCCCATCGATTACATACGATCCTCAAAAATCACCAAACTGGACATGTAGCTAGAGTTCGACATTACGGTCCCAACGAAACTGGTTTCGTCGAATTCCGACTCAGTATGTTCAAACTGCATATTTTTAAAGGTCGATTTCTCGTCTGTTTCTCAGTCAAAAATCACGTACGGCCATATATGATATCCAAAAATCACCAAACTGGTACTCTAACAAGTATTCGACATTACGGTCCCAACGAAACTGGTTTCGTCGAATTCCGACTCCGTATGCTCCCACAGTGTATTTTTAACTGTCAAAATACTGACTGTTTCTCACTCTAAAAATCCGTGCGGTCACACAGTGTCTCTAAAAATCACGAAACTTCACATCTAACAACTATTTGATATTGCGGATCCAACAAAACTGGTTTCGTCGAATTCCGACTTCGTATGCTCACACAGTGTATTTTTAAAGCTTTGGATGACCCTTTTAAATATATAACTATATTTAAATATTATTAAATTAAATATTAATAAATTAATATTATCGTATATATCCATATACGATGTCGTCCGGTTCCAGCATATCACCTCAGATTTTATGACTTGATTTCCAGACTCCAGATTATCCCGATATTCAGTTCGTATCGAAAAATCGATTTATAACGTATATAAAGCGTCGCAAATTATAAAGGAATTCCACAGCGACTTTTCTGAAATTTGATTTGGACATAACTCAAAATCTACCCGACGAAATCCCGATTTTTCTCTCCCACTAGAAAGATATACTCAACCAGCTCCACACGTTTCTTGTTTCATAGAAATCCGATTTAAAACGAACCCTGTATACTCAGTTGAAGTCTAGATCGCCAAAAAGCGAACTGCAGCGCCGTTACGGGCTCGATTATAATTAAATTATAATTAATACGTTTTAACGTCGATTATTAAATCGATTCGTTATTCAAATTTAATTCTAAACTGAATTAAATATTTTAACTGATCCAATTCACACAGTATTGTGAATTCGGTGATTTCCGATTATTTCGACATTATAATATATTATTATATTATACACTTTAATTAAATATTCAATATTATTTAATTCAAGTCATCGATATCGCCCAATCGACATTTAATAATTAAATAAATTAATTATTCGACAGCTAACAAAACGCGCCATTACAATCGGACTCTGTATGAAGAAGTTATGGCCTTCAGAAGTTTCAGAAATTCAAAATGAAGAAAACAGCTCGAAACTGAATTCAAAATTCAAAACAGAACCTAGAAGCGGGCTGGGCGGGAAATTTTCCCCCCCATGACCCAGGTCGACCAGGGGGTCGACCTTAGTGTCGACCTCCCGCCCCATAGGTCGACCTGGGGGTCGACCTGCCCTGTATTTCCAGATCCGAGGCAGAATTCATTTTTATGTATCCGGGCTGATTTCTGGACCAAATTCATGAGTTCTACGCTATATAAACGCCCCAAACTTCACTTTCTCCACACAATTTCATTCTGCCTATACTCTGCCTCTATTCTAATAAAAAAATGGCGTCGCTACTCTGCTGGAATCAAAACTAGGATTAATGCATCTTCTTCCAAACTGAATAAAAGAAAATCAAGTTAAAGCTACAAGTTGGACCATATGCATTCGGCTTCAAGCAATGTCACGTGAATCATAGCAGATCACCTCAACGTTATCCTTTTCTAAAATTGATCAATGTAAGTCAGTTACTTTTTAGATTTGAACGCCTAGATCTGTTTGTGACATGTAATTAAATGAATATAAGAATATGCATGATCCTTTCATTTGAATCTGTGCTTGTATATGCCTTTGGGATCTGATTCAGGACTATTGTGATGAGACTATAGCTATGCCTACGACTATGAACATAAGACTATGCCTATGCCTATGAACATAAGACTATTCCCTATGACCATGATTCATGACTATGAGATTATTGCCTATGACTGTGAACATAAGACTTTTGTCTATGACTATGACTTTGAAACTATTGCAGTTAATTTCCTAGGACTATTTTGGTTAATTGTCCATGACTATTGTGGTTAATCGCTTATAATTCACAACTATGAGACTACTACCTATAGACATGACTATGACTATTGTGGTTAATTGCTTATGCCCATAACACTATAGTTACAAAGCATGTTGTACACCGAACTGGCATTATGTTGGATCAAATCACCTATGCCTCCCTTAATTTTGTTAGATCTCATAATTAGGGTGTAACTAGCTTAGTCTACTCCTATTCGCTATTATGTACACCAAAACCATTGGATCCATTATCTTTGTGTTTGGTTCGCTTTTGCATGCCTATTCTTTTATGTCAATTCTCGTGTTTATCCTCTATTCCATTTTTAATTTCATGAGTACTTAGAAAACTTGTGAAATCAAGGTATACGTATGTTTTGGATACAGGGGTATTTGGGTATAACATGAAATTTGTATTAATTGGCATAATTTGGAACATGAATTATGACTTGATTATTAAGATACAATTTTGGGTAAATGGGACATGAATTATGTTGAACCTAGAATTGGCATCTAAACTAATTTTTGGGCATAAATTGTAAACTAGAATATTAAATCTAGTTTTGACATGAACTCTAAATGGGAATATTAGATCTAAATTGGCATAAACTGCAAGTTGGGTTAATTGATAGGTAAATCAAGTCTTGGGCATGGAATATAAGTATGTTAATTGGCATGACAAATGAATATGATATACGCTAAATTGAATTATGGAAAATTTACATGAATAGTAAATATGTAAATTAGAGAAGAGGAAAATGCCTAACCCGAGGTTAGACTGAGTTGTGGTGTAAAACTGCCCGGAACCGCCCGGCACATCCAGTAACCACAACAATACCCGTCTAATGTGAAAGGTTAGTGCATCAAGCCAACAAAGACCCGAGGTTAGACTGAGTTGTGGTGTAAAACTGCCCAGAACCGACTGGCACATCCAGTAACCACAACAATACATGTCTAATGTGAGTGGTTGGTGCTTCAATTAATTAATTAAAGCTCATGAACAATCAAGCTAGGAATGGTGAGGTTAAGTAATTAAGCAAACACTTAACCAACTTAACATGACTAACAAGACAAGAAGGGTGAGGTTAAGTAATTGAGAAAACACTTAGCCAATTCAATATATTAACTAGACAAGATTGATAGGGGTTAACTAACTTAACATGTTAACAAGACAAGATTTGTGGGGGTTAAGTAACTAAGGAAACACTTAACAATTATAACATGTTAACTAGATAAGTGGGTAAGGTTAAGCATATGTTCAACATGCTAACTAGACTAGATGGTGGGGTTAAGTAAACTTAGAACACTTAGTCGCTGTAGCATGATGAATAAACAGGGTTAAGTTAATGAGAGACACTTAACCAGTATAACCTGATAAACGAGTAGGTTAAGGAACACTTAACCAATTTGACATGATATATGGGTAGGTTAAGTCAACGTAAACTACTGGATAACACTTAACCAATTTAACATGACAAGTGAATGAGTTAAGTTAACTTGAATTGACTGATGACACTTAACCAATCCAACGTGACGAGATAGAGAACTAAGTAGTAAACCTTTGTTAAGAGAACTAAGTAATAAACCTTAGTCAAGAAAACTAAGTAGAATACGAGGAGGAGCGAACGTCCATCTGATCATGAAGAAGGGTCCAACGAATTGATTTACGAAGCACGCGGCTTCGATGGGACGTAAGGGTACTCTTGGTATCCCTCTGTGAGGCTGCAGATGATCCTCCTGGTCTCACAGAGGTTAAGTTCTATGTTAGAAGAGCCAAGGGTATGCCTTGGTTGCAATAATAAGGCAACCTAAAGACTAGGACGGACCAGCGTGATTCGGCGAGACCAGTTTTTGCCCTGTGAAAGCAACTCCTCATCTACCTACCATCTTGAGTCAATCTTGATACGTAAAGCGGAAAGGCAGAGAACTCCAAAAGATCATATACTTGCTATCTAGTTATGGGTGAGGTTGGCCAATAGGTTAGTGTGGCATATAGGGGCATGCATACAGTTCTCATTCTTGATTTTCTTGGGTGCCTTTCATTTGTTAGTTGAGGGAGGGGTCTAGTGGGACCATAGCCACTATAAAAGAAGACCTTAGCATGTGAATCGGCAGATATCTGAAAGCTCCCGACCGAGTTCTGTGTTTCTTGACTAGCCCTGCCACGGGACTTGGGTCGCACATATAGAGGACATGCGCATGTAGACATCGATAACGATTCACGACACATACGTGGGGAATGTCTAGGAACATATACCGCTCTGGGTAGTGTGTCCTAGCCTTGGGTCCATCGCTCGATAGGTAGCATAATCCCTAGTTGGACCTAGGTCGCGTAAACCCTGAATCCTAGAAATGTTCAATAGGTAGCATAAACCCCAGTGGCCCTGGGTAGCGTAAACCCTGGTTGAATCTAGGAAGCATTCGATAGGAAACCCTAGATTAGATCTAGGTAATAAATGAAATCCCCAAAATAGATGTACACCTAAAGGCAACCACAATTACGGGGATTGGGATCACGTTATCATATGATCATTTTATATAGATTACTAGTTGGGACACTAGTCAGGTGGTGCAGAGATATTGAAACAAGAATAATAGGGTAATAACAAAGCAGAGAAAGTATTGAAGCATATCCAGTTTATCTTGCCTTAGAATATCTTGCGTTAATCATATGTTATCTTGTTAGCCCTATCATCATGGTGTTGTCTTATACTCAGTTAATTCATGTCATGTTGCCTTTACCTGTTCACATGCTAAAAGTCATTGAACTTACCAGGCTTTATGTCTGACTCTATTTTCTTTCGTCTTCTTTCCTTCCGTTTCCCCCCCAGGTAGTCAAGGAGGGAACAACCTAGCTTAGTTTGGACCGTTACTCTTTTCCAAGCTTGAAGACTCTTGGACGCATCGCTCTGAACTCTCTTTGCCATTACTATGGCCGGCTAATGTTTTATTTGGGGTATATCATTGTTATTTTATGCTTCTTTATTTTGTTACGTAAGACAGATACTCTGGTATTGGAAAACACTTGTTGTACAAACTGTTTTATCAATGAAGTAAAGTTTTATTTTCCGCTGTTTAAATTTGTCTGTCTTGTAATTTATCTACATCTTTTACCTAAAGCGCTCCACCGAAGTTAAGGCATTCCCTTTTAGAGTGACCTTAACGGAGGTAGGGTGTTACAGTAATTAATTTTAACGATAACACCGTGGTGTTACATATGGAGTATTGCCAGTTTGCTCCATGGGATGAATAGGTCGGGATTGGGAAAATAAACAAATGATTACTTCGGTAAGGTTCGCTAATCCCGACTAGTTTGGAAAACCACAAGTTGGTTTAGAAATGATATCCAAAGGAGGATTAAAGAATAAATTTAAAGAATTTTCTTTGATAAAATTAGTGGGAACCTTTTCCAAAGGAAAAGAATATTTGAATAAAAGAATATTCTGGATTGGAATGAGGCATATGGTGTGTTGTTATAGCACTTGATTATAAGATACGTGAGTTATTCGGAAAGACCGGGTTTAACCTATTCTAAATAACTGATACGACGAAAAGTCGATGAGATTGAAGACGGTGCAAGACCGATGATCTTCACATCAAATGGATTGGTTGCAACTGATGCCCATGATTGGAGTAGCTACCTTGAAGGGGCTACAGTGGTAGCCGTCCGGACGTACTTGTTGATTGTACGAATATGTGAGGGCCTCTCTCCTGTATTGGACATACGGGACGAGGAATAAGGTGCCTCCGGTTCTGTTCAGACCAAGAATGGACTAGCAAATGGATGGTGTGTCTGTCATTGTATTCCTTTATACTATATTCGTTGATCTCTGCTAAATATATATCTGTTTGGTAGCGAAGAATTTATTCTCTTGCTTAACACCCTTCTTTGAGACGTACAAGCTCAGAGGTTATATATTGGCATAAATCAGTTGCACAATATGGATTGATAGTGTGGAATGCTTAGATGCAGTGATCCAAACCTTTGTTGAAAAGCAAAGTTTGGTGGATGATGATCAAAGCATAGCTTTAATATTGCACAGCTTTGTGTAATGTTAATTCGCGAGCCTCACACACCGGTATGGTGGAAACTGATGGTTAGATCAGTATACTTTAGAGATGAGGATAGACATCTTACAGGTTGTCATGGATTCGGTCGACCGAGGGGATACTGGTTGTTGTCGCCCCACACCAGTCGGATAGGGGCACACCCCCCCGATTCTCAGATGGATAGAGTTAGCGGTGTTTTCCGATGCTTGGACGTAAGCCATGGTAACTTGTTTCCTGGATAGTGTGGATGTTCATTATGGAGTTTTCGCATGCCTGCGACGTAAGCCATTGGGAATTGTACTACGCGATAGATCTTTCGAATCAGGAACCACCATGATGGAAATCCAATTTCCAAATACGACATTTTTCGATTTTGATTGTATACTATATATGGCGACCTAGTGGGACGGGGCACTCATGAAGCCAAGGATTGATACATTTATATCTGAAGTTGATTTCTTCACTTATAGTAATAATAAAAGATTTGTTTTAAAACGTACCAAGCATATTTGGCTATTATAAGGTAAAACTCTATCCTCCAGCTTGCGTTGCATTGCATGATGGGACTTGAGTCTTATAATAGCTTCATTTTTCTATATTTAGCACCGCGCTGTTTATTATAGGCACTGGTATTCTTGGGGGTAAACCCGTTCCGTGTTATATGGTGTGGTCCCTTGATTTACCTCATTTTAAATTAAAGTTTTAAATAATTGTTTTAGTTCTCACACTAGTCCCATGACTGACCTGGAGTTTATTGTTTCAACCTAAACTCTAGGTGCCCCTATTTTCCACACGGGAAGCTAGTAGTTTTGTTTTTGCAAATTTATTTATACAGGATCCTGGATTTACAGCTGGAGCTATATTCGGAACGCTCTGTATCCGTGTATTTCCTTTGGTTGTATTCGATTTCTTCCGCTATGTATTGTATTTACACATTTTTGTTTCAGCAACTTTGTATTTTAATCTCTGATATTTTGCTATGTAATATTTACTCATACTCTGAATATTCTTGTACTCAGATGTAAATTGTTTTAAATAGCAATGAAATGTTCTTCTGTTTATGTTCTAATTTGTCGTGTTCTCAGACAATCCGTTCTTTCTCTTCTCTTCGGAGACCAGGGCAGTTCGGGTCGTCACAGTTGGTATCAAAGTTTTGGTTTACAGAGATCGAGAACATGACATATTAGAACCAAATGAAAGAATTTATCAGAGATTAGATTAGTAATATCCAATGAGAATGACTCGTTAGAGGTGGGATCGGTAGTATCCTAGAACGAGCGTGAAGGGTGTTATTATCAAAATAAAGATGAAAACAAATTTTGTTTTGAAAATTTATAACTTATTATTCGTATTTGAATATTTATTTTATATTGAATTTGGATTGTCGAGTATATGAAGATTTTGAATATACGCGTAATTAACGTGTATTCGAAGCCTCAAATATACTGGGTAGATATATAACCACACTCTAGACGCCCGAGGATGAATCTGATGATGAGGCCTCATCACTAGAGTATATGTTCGAGTTTCGATAGTGAATATCTATATAATTTCCAATAGACTTGTGTGAGAACCAAAATTTAGCTAGAATTTACTGTTTGAGACTTGACACTAGTAATATGATTTTTGAATATATATATATATATATATATATATAATTATACGTTTGAAAATTTAATCAACAAATTGATTGCTGACTGTGATGTTTGATTATTGATCCAACTGATAAATTAGTGGAATGATAAATAAAGTATAAATCAAGATATTTGTTAATTGAAAAATAAGGCAAACTCTCTTGATAAAATCATAAAATATAATGTTGGTAATAGACGAATATGGCTTATCTCATACTGAATTCTGGATGACTCTGAAACAAGTAAGGAGAGCTCACTAGAATGCAGAAAGAGAATTGAACTTAGGAACACACAAGGTTGTTTATTGTCGTAAATGCAGAAAAGAAGGCCATTATGCAATTGTGTGTCCTTAGAAAATGAAGAAGAAAGAGAAACGGATAAGACCGTACATAGCCTATTTCAAATGCCAGGAGACGGGCTATTTTATGCATAAATGTCCAAACGTAAAGAAAAACCCCAAAAATCTAGGAAAGGAAAAGAAATGCTTTCGATGCAAAGAAGTAGGGCATCTAGCCCGAGATTGCCCGTTAAAGAAGGGTGATAAGAAATCCAAAGGAAAGGAGCTATCAACTTTGGAAATTAAGCAAGGAGGCATGACTTCCTAGAAAGTTTGGTTTTTATGTAATGAGCTAGTATTTTGGATATATGTATGTATATGTGCGATGCTTATATGAACGTACGGATGCTTTTCGTTTTAAAAATGTATTGGTATTGTATAACATAACTAATGTAGGGAAAATATTGAATTAAGTCAAATTTAACTTTAGTATTGAATCGATTTGAAATTAATTAAAATAGAATAGTATACATATACATGTATATCTATTGAACAGGTCATTGCAAGGAGGCTAAAGCAGAGGAATAAAATTGTATGCCCGACAAATAGGTACATGTTTACTAATTTATTGGGTTTTGGTGATTTTATGAGCCGATTAGCTAACCGCTTGGCTTTTTCTTTTTCTTTTTGAGATGAGAGGGCCTGTGTAGCGGTTTGGGGATTTTCCCGATGCTCCCCGTACAAAGGAGGTTATGGCGAAATTTTTCGAAAATTTAGGGTGTTAGCCAAATTTTTGAAAAATTAGAAAATTCTTAGAAACTGAAAAGTTGAAGAATGAAAGCCAGAATGAAAGTTGAGTTAGTTAGTTAAACAACTTTCAGCTCCATTCATTTTTGTAACACCCCGTAATTCTGTAGCATTAAGTTTCACAAATTAAAGTATACTTAATTCAAAACATAAGAATTAAGGGAAACGGGTTACGCCATTGCGTTCGTCTCGGAATTCTACATGAGATAGAGTCCGAGTTTGCGTTAATCGGACTCCGTGTGAAGGAGTTATGGTCTTCAGAAGTTTCAGAATTCGATTTAAAATTCGAACAGGTCAAAAACGAGTTCAAATTCGAAAAACAGACCCAGATTGAGCTGGGTGGGAAAATTCCCGCCCAGGACCCAGGTCGACTGGGTAGTCGACCTGGGGGTAGTCGACCTTGGGGTCGACTGGCCCCTGAGCCAGGTCGAACCCAGCCCACTTCTGGCTGGCCTGGTCAGTGTTGGTCGAATTTCTGAGCCCTGGAGTGTCACTAGGGCTGAGTTGTCTTCTCATGATTGGTTTTTATTTAGAATGGACGACTCGTATTAATCTTAGCTTCATCGACGGCTCTAATCAATTTACAACTCTATAAAAAGGACCTAAGACTCAATCTAATTGACACAAATAAAATAAAGAAGGAGCCATCATGCTGCTGAGACGAAACTAGGAATAGCCGTCAAATTAGAGAGAAAGCTAAGAGACGATTAAGAGTTGATTCAAAAGCTTAAAGCTACAGCTAATAAATCAAAACAACGTCTACAACAAAGGATAGCATCACCAAATTCAGAATTCAGAATCCTGAATACAAGATTCGTCATACGTTGTAGGTAGAGTGCTATTCCGATATGAATGAAAATTGGAACTTGATTTGTGTAGAATGAAAGTGGAATCGTACTTTAATCGTAATGATGCTAGTTTATAATTGTATATTGCTATGATTTTATTATAAATGGATTTGGGATGTTGTAGTATAATTACCATGATTAATTGTGCGTTTACAATGAAAAGTAACACACCTTACAAGTATGTGATTCATGTTGGAAATTGGCTCTTACATGATTTTGGTTAATAAAAGTTGTATACATATTTTGTTACAACCAAGTTGAGACTTATGCAAGTATGATCCACTATTATGACTACATGATTTAGACCCTTATATGTATATTCCTATGATCATCTCTAGTGTAGTTGGATCCATTTGGGTATTATGATTCATATATGTTTATGTTGGAATAGGCCTCATAATTCTAGTTGAACCATACTTTTGTATTAGTAACAAAAGTAAGCACCTTTGTGAACTTATAGTGACTTTATGAACATGACTAGCTTATGTTTGATATTATTCCTAAATAAAAATATAGGCTTATGTTGTAGTCAAGATCATAATAGTGACGTCTAATTAAGTTAGATCCTTATTGTAAATGCAAGTTTACATGATTAGATTGAAACATAGGATCCATGTTTAAGTTTATGCTTTATGTCCAAAGTATATGCTATTACAATGCAAATACACTAGTCTCTAATTTGTGATTAAATCGCTATGTGCAAGTTCATGCGTTCACACACCCCTTTTATGTTGCTTAGAATATATACATCATGTCCTAAGCCTCCCCTTTTTCATGTGGCTAAGTTGGGCTTAAATGTTATCATATAGCAAACGTATAAGACGGGGGTAGTGACGTTAGGTTAAGAATAAAACATATGTGTTGGCATGTTTGACACATGCCAACGACTTGAGAACATTTAAGTGGTATAAATTATTATACCCAATAAGAATAATGGGCCGCAAATATTTACATATAAAATGAAAAGAGACAAATATGTGGATTTAGAAAATACGATACACTTAACCCGAGGTAGGATTGAGTTGTGATGTAAACCTGCCCGGACCCGCCCGGCTGTCCAGTAATCACAACAATACCTATCCAATGTGGGTGGTTAAGGCATTGACCCCAATAAAGACCCGAGGTTAGACTGAGTTGTGGCGTAAGACTGCCCGGAACCAACCGACATACAGGCAGCCACAACAATACCTGTCTAATGTGAGTGGTTGGTGCTTTAATTCATAAATTAAGGCTAAGTCAGGATTGATAGGGTTAAGTCAATTAAATTAATACTTAAACAAATTCAACATGTTAACTAAAATGATGGGTAGGGTTAAGTTTAATCTGGACACTTAACCAATTTAATATGTTGACTAGGTGAGTGGGGAAGGTTAAGCAAATGTTTAACCATTATAACTTGATTAACTGGACTAGTGACCGAGGTTAAGTTAATTAGAACACTTAACCATAGAAAACGTGTTAGTTAGACAAGTGATTGAGGTTAAGTAAAATTAGAACTCTTAACCATGATAACAAGTTGATTTGGCAAGTGGATTAGGTTAAGTCCATAGGAACACTTAACCAACTTAACATGTTAACAAGACAAGATTTGTAGGGGTTAAGTAACTAAGAAAGACACTTAGCCAATCTAACATGTTAACTAGACTAGAGGGTAGGGTTAAGTAAATACACTTAGCCAATCTAACATGTTAACTAGACGAGAAGGTGGGGTTAAGTAAATACACTTAGCCAATTTAACATGTTAACTAGACCAGAAGGTGAGGTTAAGTAAACTAGAACACTTAACCATCATAGCATGATAAGATGAACAAGGTTAAGTTAAGACATGAAAGGGATAATACTTAACCATTAGAACATGTACATAGATTAGGGTTAAGTTAGCTAAGGGAACACTTAACCGTTATAACATGTTAACTAAACGGATGTCAAGGTTAACTTAAAAAGAACACTTAACCAATACAAGATGAATAGGTAGGGTTAAGTAATAAGAAATACTTAACCAATATAACTTGGTCTCTGGTAGGGTTAAGTCAACATGAACTACTGTTAACACTTAACCAATTTAATATGACAAATGAATGGGTTAAGTTAACTTGAATTGACTAATGACACTTAACCAATCCAAGTTGACGAGAAAAAGGCCGGGTAGTAAACCTTAGTTAAGGAAATAACGGTTCTGGAAACTAAGTGGTCAACCTTAGTTAACAAAACTAAGTAATAATTCTTAGTATAACACGAGAAGGAGCGAACGTCCATCTGATTTTAAAGAAGGCTCCAACGAATTGGGTTACGAAGCCCGAGGATTCGAGGGGACATAAGGATACTCTTGGTATCCCTCTGTGAGGCTGCAGATGATCCTCCTGGGATCACAGAGGTTAAGGTCTGTGTTAGAAGAACCAAGGATATGCCTTGGTTGCAAAATATGGCAACCTAAAGACTAGGATGGACCAGCGTGATTCGGCGAGGAAACGGTAGCCCTGTGATAGCAACTCGTCGTCTACCTACCATCTTGAGTCAAGTGAGATACGTGAGGCGGGAAGGCGGAGAACTCCTACAGACCAAATACTTTCTATCTAGTTGTGGTTGCGGTTGTTGTTGGCCATAGGTTAGTGGGGCATATAGGGGCCTTCGTATAGTTCTCATTTTTCAAGGTTTGCCTTCCACTAGTTGAGGGAGGGGTCAAGTGGGACCATAGCCACTAGAAAAACAGACCTTAGCATCTGCATCGGCAGATATCTGAAAGCTCCCGACCGAGTTCCGTGTTTCTAGAGTAGCCCTGCCACGGAACTCGGGCCGCACATTACCGGATATGTGCATCTAGAAAAGCGATAACGATTCGCGATACATACGTGGGAAAAGTCTAGGAACATATACCGGCCTAGGTAGTGTGTCCTAGACTAGAGGGCATAGTTCGACAAGTAGCGTAATTCCTAGTTGGACCTAGGTGGCATAAATCCTGAATCCGAGAAGCGTTCAGCAGATAGCGTAAACTCTAGTTGAAACTAGAAAGCACGTGATAGAAAACCCTAGATTAGATCTAGGTAATAAATAATAAATGTACGCCTGGAAGTAACCTGAATTTCAGGGATTGGGATATGTTATCATTACTAGCGGGGACACTAGTTAGGTGGTGCAGAGACATAGAAACTATAATAACAGGTTCATAGCGAAGCAGGGAAAATGTTAAAGCATATCCAGTTTATCTTGTCATAGCGTATCTTGTGTTAATCTTGTCTTATCTTATCTTGATTAGTATGGGGCACGATAGTATATTCGGTCCTAGACAACTTAACTTAGTTTATGGTGCTTTCCCGTTTCCAGTTTATACTTATCATGCTCTTTTTCTTATCCATAGACTGAATAGTCACTAGACTTACTCAGGCTTTATGTCTGACTCTACTTTTCTTTCGTCTTCTTTTCTTCCGTTCTCCCCCTCAGGTAGTTGAGGAGGGAATAGTATAGCTCAGGTTATATTGGACCGTCACTCTTCCTAAGCTTGAAGATTCTTCGGCAAAGTGCTTTAGACTCTCCTTTTCGCTGCTATGGCTGGCTTATGCTACATTGGGGAATATAAATGTACTTTTATGCTTCTTTATTTTGTAAGGTAGATGATACTCTCCTATTGGAAAACAATTGTTGTACAAACTATTCTATCAATAAAGCAAAGTTTTATTTTCCCGCTGTTTTAAATTATGTCTGTCTTGTAATTTATCTGCATCTTTTACCTATAATGCTCCACAGAACTTAGTGCATTCCCTTTGTGAGTGACACAAACGGATGTGGGGTGTTACACTTGGTATCAGAGATAAAGGTTACCGGATCAGATAAAAGATTTGAAAAATTATTTTCAAAACAGTTTTAAAAGAAGCATTTTCAAAAGAAAAGTTTTGTTTTAAAGGCATACTCCCCAAAAGCCATACGCACTATCTTTTTATCCTCTGCTTGAATCCTTGTTTCCTTCTTTCTTGAGTCTCTGGGGCTCCCGGCTTTCTAGGAGGTAACCTCGTCGAAGGGAAAAGTAGTGCCCGACTTCCATCGATAGCCGTAGTAGTTTCACCTGCGGCTAGTTTTCATTCAAGCTTTGTAGAGTTTTCCGTACGATGGAGGCAGCCTTCAAGAGACTGGTCAACATGATTTCACAAGGATGGTAAAAGGTAAGGATAAGAGAGTTAGGATAGGGAGCACAACCCAAGGATAAGAAATTCATGGATTTGAACTTAGCTCAGGAAGGAGGAAGGAATTATAAAACCTGAGACAATAAGAAGTAGCTTTTCTATAGTATAATTAAGGACAAGGGCAAGAACGAGGGACAGAATTTTCAGAGGGGCGAGTGCTTACTTTCACCACCAGAATACCCGAGAAAGGAGATAGTAAAAGTCTCTGTTGGAAAGGTTTAGCTTTTCGTCTTGATCAACCAGTTGGAAATCTTTTAATTTTAGCACTTCGCATTTGTTCATATCTGCTTCAATAGTTGAGTCTCTGCACCGTAGTACTTGTATAGTAGAGAGATCCTACTAAAGCCTCAAATCCCATTAGGTGGTTCGACCAATTTATCTTTGGTTGTTTTTGTTTATATCATCTCACGTAGATCGTCCAAATTCGGAGGAGACATTCCTTGGGTGCTTGTCTGATATTGGTTTAGGCCTCTGGGGCTTGTACTTGAGGGATGTCGAGTTCGAATAGGATGGTTTGCATGAGAGATAAATAGTTGTGGCGGGCGCTCTAAATAGAATAAGACTAACCTTAAGAAAGGTAAAAAAAGTACGTAGAGAACTTTAGCTTTTGGCCCACATAGTTATGACATGATGGATAAGCTAAGAAGAGAGACCTCTAATCATCTTAGTATATACCTGGTAGCATGGTTAACATCTGTTCATTTTGTAAATGGAGGTCAAGAAGCTTCGCAATCGTGAATTTAATTTAGTTAAGGTACATTTGAGTAAAGCTCAAGAAGATGCAACTTAGAAAACTAAAGGACTAGAAACGCGCATCACACCCTTTTTTTCTTAAGGGTAAATCCTTGATCTCTTTTCCTAGGAATGTTAGGTATACTTGTTTCTAACTTTTAAGGTATATCCTCTAGGTCGTATCTTCGATCCTTAGGTAGAAATCCTTTTGGATGAAAACATGCATTTGAAACATGTTATGGTTGATGATTGCAAGTGGTTGCTCGTGGATGCAGATACACCCTAGGCGCTAAAACGACTCAGTTACTTTCATATTGCATTTACAAATATGTTTCTGTTTATGTATTGAAATTTGATATGTTGTCATATGAATTGTTGCATATGAATGAATGATTGTGCACTCATATAGAAATTATAAAGTTTATTAGGAATGGTTGCATACATGTTGGACTCATGACACATACATAATTTGCACTAAGGAGGTCAACTGAATCAGTGGACCGCCTGATTTTGCATTAGATAAGGACATGTACACACACCTTGAATATGATCATGAAGCATTAGAAGCCATTTTAAGGACAATGGATGCCTGTGATTGAATGGTTGAGTAGACGGATGATTGGATGGTAGGACACATTCTTCCTAACTTCAAGATTTCGGGGACGAAATTCTTTTAAGAGGGGGAGAATGTAACACCCCGTAATTCTGTAGCATTAAGTTTCACAAATTAAAGTATACTTAATTCAAAACATAAGAATTAAGGGAAACGAGTTACGCCATTGCGTTCGTCTCGGAATTCTGCATGAGATAGAGTCCGAGTTTGCGTTAGTCGGACTCCGTATAAAGGAGTTATGGTCTTCATAAGTTTCAAAATTCGATTTAAAATTCGAACAGGTCAAAAACGAGTTCAAATTCGAAAAACAGACCCAGATTGGGCTGGGTGGGAAAATTCCAGCCCAGGACCCCGGTTGACTGGGTAGTCGACCTGGGGGTACCCAGGTCGACTGGGTAATCGACCTGGGGGTCGACTGGGTAGTCGACCTGGCCCTTGAGCCAGGTCGAACCCAGCCCACTTCTGGCTGGCCTGGTTAGTGTTGGTCGAATTTCTGAGCCCTGGAGTGTCACTAGGGCTGAGTTGTCTTCTCCTGATTGGTTTCTCTTTAGAATGGACGGCTCGTATTAATCTTGGCTTCATTGACGGCTCTAATCAATTTACTACTCTATAAAAAGGACCTAAGACTAAACCTAATTGAGACAAATAAAATAAAGAAGGAGCCATCATGCTGCTGAGACGAAACTAGGAATAGCCGTCAAATTAGAGAGAAAGCTAAGAGACGATTAAGAGTTGATTCAAAAGCTTAAAGTTACAACTAATAAATCAAAACAACGTCTACAACAAAGGATAGCATCACCAAATTCAGAATTCAGAATCCTGAATACAAGATTCGTCATACGTTGTAAGTAGAGTGCTATTCCGATATGAATGAAAATTGGAACTTGATTTGTGTAGAATGAAAGTGGAATCGTACTTTAATCGTAATGATGCTAGTTTATAATTGTATATTGCTATGATTTTATTATAAATGGATTTGGGATGTTGTAGTATAATTACCATGATTAATTGTGCGTTTACAATGAAAAGTAACACACCTTACAAGTATGTGATTCATGTTGGAAATTGGCTCTTACATGATTTTGGTTAATAAAAGTTGTATACATATTTTGTTACAACCAAGTTGAGACTTATGCAAGTATGATCCACTATTATGACTACATGATTTAGACCCTTGTATGTATATTCCTACGATCATCTCTAGTGTAGTTGGATCCATTTGGCTATTATGATTCATATATGTTTATGTTGGAATAGGCCTCATAATTCTAGTTGAACCATACTTTTGTATTAGTAACAAAAGTAAGCACCTTTGTGAACATATAGTGACTTTATGAACATGACTAGCTTATGTTTGATATTATGCCTAAATAAAAATATAGGCTTATGTTGTAGTCAAGATCATAATAGTGACGTCTAATTAAGTTAGATCCTTATTGTAAATGCAAGTTTACATGATTAGATTGAAACATAGGATCCATGTTTAAGTTTATGCTTTATGTCCCAAGTATATGCTATTACAATGCAAATACACTAGTCTCTAATTTGTGATTAAATCGCTATGTGCAAGTTCATGCGTTCACACACCCCTTTTATGTTACTTAGAATATATACATCATGTTCTAAGCCTCCCCTTTTTCATGTGGCTAAGTTGGGCTTAAATGTTAAGCCCACACATATGTTATCATATAGCAAACGTATAAGACGGGGGTAGTGACGTTGGGTTAAGAATAAAACATATGTGTTGGCATGTTTGACACATGCCAACGACTTGAGAACATTTAAGTGGTATAAATTATTATACCCAATAAGAATAATGGGCCGCAAATATTTACATATAAAATGAAAAGAGACAAATATGTGGATTTAGAAAATACGATATGCTTAACCCGAGGTTGGATTGAGTTGTGATGTAAACCTGCCCGGACCCGCCCGGCTGTCCAGTAATCACAACAATACCTATCCAATGTGGGTGGTTAAGGCATTGACCCCAATAAAGACCTGAGGTTAGACTGAGTTGTGGCGTAAGACTGCCCGAAACCAACCGGCATACAGGCAGCCACAACAATACCTGTCAAATGTGAGTGGTTAGTGATTTAATTCATAAATTAAGACTAAGTCAGGATTGATAGGGTTAAGTCAATTAAATTAATACTTAACCAAATTCAACATGTTAACTAAAATGATGGGTAGGGTTAAGTTTAATCTGGACACTTAACCAATTTAATATGTTGACTAGGTGAGTGGGGAAGGTTAAGCAAATGTTTAACCATTATAACTTGATTAACTGGACTAGTGACTGAGGTTAAGTTAATTAGAACACTTAACCATAGAAAATGTGTTAGTTAGACAAGTGGTTGAGGTTAAGTAAAATTAGAACTCTGAACCATGATAACAAGTTGATTTGGCAAGTGGGTTAGGTTAAGTCCATAGGAACACTTAACCAACTTAACATGTTAACAAGACAAGATTTGTAGGGGTTAAGTAACTAAGAAAGACACTTAGCCAATCTAACATGTTAACTAGACTAGAGGGTAGGGTTAAGTAAATACACTTAGCCAATCTAACATGTTAACTAGACGAGAAGGTGGGGTTAAGTAAATACACTTAGCCAATTTAACATGTTAACTAGACCAGAAGGTGAGGTTAAGTAAACTAGAACACTTAACCATCATAGCATGATAAGATGAACAAGGTTAAGTTAAGACATGAAAGGGATAATACTTAACCAATAGAACATGTACAGAGATTATGGTTAATTTAGCTAAGGGAACACTTAACCGTTATAACATGTTAACTAAACGGATGTCAAGGTTAAGTTAAAAAGAACACTTAACCAATACAAGATGAATAGGTAGGGTTAAGTAATAAGAAATACTTAACCAATATAACTTGGTCTGTGGTAGGGTTAAGTCAACATGAACTACTGTTAACACTTAACCAATTTAATATGACAAATGAATGGGTTAAGTTAACTTGAATTGACTAATGACACTTAACCTATCCAAGTTGACGAGAAAAAGGCCGGGTAGTAAACCTTAGTTAAGGAAACAACGGTTCTGGAAACTAAGTGGTAAACCTTAGTTAACAAAACTAAGTAATAATTCTTAGTATAACACGAGAAGGAGCGAACGTCCATCTGATTTTAAAGAAGGCTCCAACGAATTGGGTTACGAAGCCCGAGGCTTCGAGGGGACGTAAGGGTACTCTTGGTATCCCTCTGTGAGGCTGCAGATGATCCTCCTGGGCTCACAGAGGTTAAGGTTTGCGTTAGAAGAACCAAGGGTATGCCTTGGTTGCAAAATATGGCAACCTAAAGACTAGGATGGACCAGCGTGATTCGGCGAGGAAACGGTAGCCCTGTGATAGCATCTCGTCGTCTACCTACCATCTTGAGTCAAGCGAGATACGTGAGGCGGGAAGGCGAAGAACTCCTACGGACCATATACTTGCTATCTAGTTGTGGTTGTGGTTGTTGTTGGCCATAGGTTAGTGGGGCATATAGGGGCCTCCGTATAGTTCTCATTTTTCAAGGTTTGCCTTCCACTAGTTGAGGGAGGGGTCAAGTAGGACCATAGCCACTAGAAAAACAGACCTTAGCATCTGCATCGGCAGATATCTGAAAGCTCCCGACCGAGTTCCGTGTTTCTAGAGTAGCCCTGCCACGGAACTCGGGCCGCACATTATAGGACATGTGCATCTAGACAAGCGATAACGATTCGCGATACATACGTGGGAAAAGTCTAGGAACATATACCACCCTAGGTAGTGTGTCCTAGACTAGAGGGCATAGTTCGACAAGTAGCATAATTCCTAGTTGGACCTAGGTGGCATAAACCCTGAATCCGAGAAGCGTTCAGCAGATAGCGTAAACTCTAGTTGAAACTAGAAAGCACGTGATAGAAAACCCTAGATTAGATCTAGGTAATAAATAATAAATGTACGCCTGAAAGTAACCAGAATTTCAGGGATTGGGATACATTATCATTATTAGCGGGGACACTAGTTAGGTGGTGCAGAGATATAGAAACTATAATAACAGGTTAATAGCGAAGCAGGGAAAATGTTAAAGCATATCTAGTTTATCTTGTCATAGCATATCTTGTGTTAATCTTATCTTATCTTGATTAGTATGGGGCACGATAGTATATTCGGTCCTAGACAACTTAACTTAGTTTATGGTGCTTTCCCATTTCCAGTTTATACTTATCATGCTCTTTTTCTTATCCATAGACTGAATAGTCACTAGACTTACTTAGCCTTTATGTCTGACTCTACTTTTCTTTCGTCTTCTTTTCTTCCGTTCTCCCCCCCCCCCCAAGGTAGTTGAGGAGGGAATAGTATAGCTCAGGTTATATTGGACCGTCACTCTTCCCAATCTTGAAGATTCTTCAGCAAAGTGCTTTGGACTCTCTTTTTCGCTGCTATGGCTGGCTTATGCTACATTGGGGAATATAAATGTATTTTTATGCTTCTTTACTTTGTAAGGCAGAAGATACTCTGATATTGTAAAACAATTGTTGTACAAACTATTCTATCAATAAAGCAAAGTTTTATTTTCCCGCTGTTTTAAATTATGTCTGTCTTGTAATTTATCTGCATCTTTTACCTATAATGCTCCATAGAACTTAGTGCATTCCCTTTGTGAGTGACACTAACGGATGTGGGGTGTTACAATTTTCGAGGACGAAAAGATTTTAAGAGGAGGAGATTGTAACAACCCGGAAAATCAGAACAAATTTAAAATTATTATTTTGCCAATTTTAATGAATTTTGAATATTTAAAATGATTTATATTAAATAATAATGACCAAAAATTTATTTTGAATGGAATTAGAACATATATATTTATTTGAATCGATGTTAGAACGAATTTTTTTAATTTAATTATAGAAGGAGTTTAAATAGTGCTGTAGTTTGAAAATTTGACTTTGAACTTTGATTGAATGTACAGGATTCAAAATAAAGAGGATTTTAGTGAAACCAAAAAAATTAAATCTGTTTATAAATATATTCCTAACGAATCTGAAAAATCAAAATTTCATAGCGAATCAAAAGTTATGGCTAGTTGAATATTCAAAATGGTCGCTATGGATTAAATATAGCCCTGAAAATAAGCCATTCTGCAAACGACCTCCGTTTCCGATGAAACCACATTTTGTTGATCCGGAATGTCAAATTATTGCTAGGTTTCAAATTCCATAATTTTTGGAGTTGATATGTGAGCGTGGCAGAGGAAAAAGCATTTGGTAATTTCACTTTGAATTAGATCGACCAAAAAAAGTCCATTTTTCAAACGCTCTCCAAATTCGACGAAATTAATTTTGTTGGGACCGTATCATCCCAATATAGCTAGATTTATTTTTCGAGAATGTTTAGAATCAGTATGTGCCCCCAGTAAATTAAAATGTACTTACAAATCAAAATTTGAATGTTTTTATGTTTTAATTTGAAGAATAACTGACTGAAACAGTCGAATGGGCTTATGAAACATAGTCCATTGTGTCCGGAATGGGGGTATTTAGCTAGGTGCATTATTCGTTGGGTTTGATTTGGAGTTCGGATAGGAAAACACTATTTTTGGAATTTATTTAAATATCTGCCAATCAGAATTGTCTATATTCATTATTTTAATTTCCAAAAATATCTGGAAAAATCGGTAACCCCCCTCCCCCCTCCCCCCCCCCCCCCCCCCCCAGTTGATGATAGAAACATCTCGCCAACTTCCCATCCCAATTCCATCCAAACCACACAATAAAATCCCTTGCTACATTTGAAGTTTTTATGGATCTCCTCGAGAGCTTCAAATCCATATCTGTTGCTTGAATTATCGTTGAGTATTTGGTGAGAACCGCACCCTCGAAGTTCAGTATTTCAAGTTGCCGCCGCCGCTTGGATACTCCACCGGATCCGACCACACCTCCGTCGATCCACGTGCCTTCCCTCCCACTTCGTCGTGGTGTATTCAGATCTTGACCTCGTGCATTGAATTTCATGAAAAATGCAAACCTATTTTCGAACGGTGAGCTGAAGGTAACGGCCTGGTCTAAATAAACTGTTTATTATGCATTAAAGCATTGTGAAGTTTTATTTTCGTATAAAAATCATATCTTTAACATATGTTGTCAAAATCCAGTGAAACCGGAGATATTGGACTCGTGACGACGTTCTCTACGTTCTAGAAGTGACCAGATAATTTTTAGAGCTCACTACAATTTTAGGCGAAACCAAAAGCAATGTGAGAACTTCTCACTATTATTTTTGTACGGTTATTTAAATTATTTTGTAACTGCGTATATGAACTGCTCCCCATCATCCACAGACCATGGACGACTAGTTTGATTGTATTGTGATGTAGAAATTAATTGTGATTGTCATGTATTGATATTGTTGTATATAAAAATTATTTATATAAAATAAATATATAAATTATCATGAAATGAAAATAAAATAAATATTCATTTACAAACTGGATGGTTTGTTTATGTACACTTATTTATCTGATATTGATTGGGACGATAAATTTTACACATCACCCAATAGCACAAATAATAAACAGTATTTGTTGTTTGAAAACCCCACACAGGTATTAGG
Source organism: Allium sativum (assembly GCA_030737875.1). Classification (NCBI taxonomy): domain Eukaryota; kingdom Viridiplantae; phylum Streptophyta; class Magnoliopsida; order Asparagales; family Amaryllidaceae; genus Allium; species Allium sativum. The sequence continues at coordinate 341,637,410 of CM060912.1, forward strand.
ATAATATTTGACGTACACTGATCCCAATAATTGGTGGTATGTCAATCGATGGGTTGATAGACTGTATAAGCGGTATTTATTTATTTTAATGCTTATACAATTGTAAAATGCACTCTGGATGTTGTTTGGATTTTTAATGATTGCTTATCATTATTATTTTATACATATGATGTTGAAATCCATATAAATAAAATTATACAGTAATTGATTGAGTCTGATTCCAGTTAAAAATTAACGAATTTTTTAAAATAATATTCAGTGAATATTGAAATGTGAAACCATGTTAAGTAGTTAAACGCCATTTTAGCACGAATGAGAATTTTGTCGATTTTATTCATTTTATAATGAATATCGAAAAGTGATTTCAAAATCTGATATTTTGAAAATATTATCATTTTAATATTGAAACGATATGGAAAATTAAATTTTGATTTAAATTTGAAAATCAAATTGAAATCATTTTAAAATGAATTTAAAATGAATTTAAAATGAATTTATATAAAGAATATTCAATTTTGATTTGTATTTGAAATTGAATTGAAATCGATTTAAAATGAATTTAAAACGAATTTATATAAAGAATATCCGATTTTGATTTGAAATTGAAATTAAATTGAAATCGATTTGAAATGAATTTAAAACGAATTTATAATGGAATATTCAATTTTGAATTGAAATTGAAATGGAAGTGGAAATCATTTTTAAAACGAATTTAAAACGATTTATAAATTTTTTTTAATGGAAATCGACGAATTATATAATATACATATTATATATATTATAATGGCCTGAATAGAACACGCCGCGCAGCGGCCGTTCGTGAATTTCGACCATTAACTTCAAATTGATATTACGGAAGATCCGACCGTCGGATTCTCCTAAAACCGGAGCCGTTGGGTTCGTATCGAAAAGAGCTTTCCAATGAATAATGGTTAGATTTGGAGATATGTCCAAATCAATTTCAGAAAAAGTCGCTATGGATGCAGTTCGGTGGCCATTATTGGAAACCGACTGTACAGGCGATAAAAAATTATAAAAAATATGGGAAAATTACGTAAAATCATAATAAATGATAAGGAAAGATTTTGGATGAAAAATTCCAGTTTTGAAAAGATAAAAATATATTTTTATCGAAATGGACTAATTATTAACTAGAATAATAATTTATTTATTTTTAGAAAAAAATAAATTGGATTTGAAAAAGGTTATAAAATAACCAGAATTTTCCAATGATTAAATTGGAATGGATTTGGAATGGAAATAATCTTCGGAATATTTTGATATTGTATTCCGTGATTATGCGGATATTGTTGAGGAATTTGGAGGATATATATATATCGTTATTCCAATACGGTATCCGTTGGTTTCAGAATTTGATATTGAATATAAGCTGATATATTTTTTATTCAGAGCCTTGTATTTGATATCGAATTGGATTTTGGGTTTGTCGCGAATGGTGTCTTCATTAACACTATTCTTAAACCCAGTTGAGAAAAGAATATAACTTTAAACTAAGATTTAGTGAAGTTTTGCAATTAATTAATATTAAAATGGAATGGAATAAAAGAATTGGATTTTTGGGTTAATAACACTTGTTCTTTAACCCAAATAATTGTGAAGAATATGATTTGGAATTTATAATCTTTTAATTAAGATTTATGGAATTTTCCAACGTAAAGATTTCCAATTTAATATATAAAATCGGAATTGAATGGAGTTAGATTTGGTAATAATCGAAGTGAGCTTTTGTGGAGGAAGACTGTTAATATACATGGAATTTAAAAGGATTTGACGTTATTCCATTTATATTATCGGTCGGATACGGAAATTGATATCGATTATATATTGATCTATTTCCTAAAGATTGCATGGTTAATGGAATGTGATTTTGGGTTTATCACGAACCGTGTTTTAAATGACATTGGTTCTTTAACCCAGGTAAAGACAGGATTACATGTCTAACATTGTATTTTTATACTGTATTCATTGATCTCTGCTAAACATATATATCTGTTTGCTGGCAGAGAATTTATTCTCTTTGTTAACACCCTTCTCTGAGATGTACGAGCTCAGAGGTTATATATCGGCAGAAACCAATGGTACGGTGTAGATTGTCGATGCGGCATGTTTGATTTTCCAAAGTTAAGTAATCATTAATTTTGATTTTTGGGAAGATTAAAACTAAGTGGAGTTTTAAAGAATCTTTAATTAGATTGAAAAGTGAATGTGATAATTAAAATTATCAATTCAAGATAAGGATCGAGAACGGAGTATCACCGGTTTTGCTCCAAGCGATAGTTAAATCTTTAATTGGATTTGAACGTAAAATGGTAATTAATTTTACCGATAACACCGTAATGTTAGATATGGAGTATTGCCAGTTTGCTCCATGGGATGAATAGGTCGGGATTGGGAAAATAAACAAATGATTACTTCGGTAAGGTTCGCTAATCCCGACTAGTTTGGAAAACCAAAGTTTGGTTTAGAAATGATATCCAAAGGTGGATTAAAGAATAAATTTAAAGAATTTATCTTTGATAAAATTAATGGGAACCTTTCCCAAAGGAAAAGAATATTTGAATAAAAGAATATTTTGGATTGGAATGAGGCGTATGGTGTGTTGTTATAGCAATTGATTATAAGATACGCGAGTTATTCGAAAAGACTGGGTTTAACCCATTCTGAATAACTGATACGACAAAAAGTCGATGAGCTTGAAGACGGTGCAAGACCGATGATCTTCACATCAAATGGATTGGTTGCAACTGATGCCCATGATTGGAGTAGCTACCTTGAAGGGACTACAGTGGTAGCCGTCCGGACGTACTTGTTGATTGTACGAATATGCGAGGGCCTCTCTCCTGTATTGGACATATAGGATGAGGAATAAGGTGCCTCCGGTTCTGTTCAAACCTAGAACGGACTAGTAAATGGATGGTGTGTCTAACATTGTATTCCTTTATACTGTATTCGTTGATCTCTGGTAAATATATATCTGTTTGGTAGCGAAGAATTTATTCTCTTGCTTAACACCCTTCTTTGAGACGTACGAGCTCAGAGGTTATATATCGGTAGAAATCAGTTGTACAGTATGGATTGATAGTGTGGCATGCTGAGATGCAGTGATCCAAACCTTTGTTGAAAAGCAAAGTTTGGTGGATGATGATCAAAGCAAAGCTTTAATATATCACTGCTTTGTGTAATGTTATTTCGCGAGCCTCACACGCCGGTATGGTGGTTAACTGATGGTTAGATATGTATACTTTAGAGATAAGGATAGTCATCTTGCCGGTTGTCATGGATTCGGTCGTCCGAGGGAATACTAGTTGTTGTCGCCCCACACCAGTCGGATAGGGGCACACCCCCCGATTCCCAGATGGATAGAGTTAGCGGTGTTTTCCGATGTGTAACGACCCGTGTTTTTGGCAGTCAAATATTTTATTTAATTTATTATTTTAAATATTATATTTGGTGTATTAATGGATTTTTATATTTAAATGGTTATTTAAAACGAGATCAAACGCTATATGTTTATATAATATAAATTGAGTTTGAAAATGGCGTGTAGTTCGCAATATGAAGTTTTGAACTTCAATCGAATATACAGAATCCGATATAAGTCGGATTTCTGTGAAACGAGAAACGTTGGAACCATGTTGATTATAATTTTCATATGAAAGAGAAAAATCCAGATTTCGTGTTATAGATTTGAAGTTATGGCCAAATCAAATTTTAAAATAGTCGTTGTGAAAAATCGTTATTTAAATATCGGCCTTTAAAATGACCGTTTTGCAAACTGTCTCTGTTTTCGACGAAATTAGTTTCATTAGAACCGTATCGTTAAATTATTGTACGGTGTTAAATGGCATGGCAAACCGATGTCGTATGTGACCACGGCAGCCACAAACGTCCGTTCAATTTCTATAGCACGTAATTATTTTAATAAAGAGATATTTGAGTATAACTTGAGCAGACGATCGAATTAGGCCACGAAACCAATTCCGTTGAGTTCGTATCGTCGATTATAGTCAGATAGGTATATAGTTAGTTATTTTTAGAGACCGGTAAATTTGGTGTTTAAAAGGGCATTGCGATGCGCGTAAAAGTAGCCTACCGGGGAAACAGTCTCAGAATGCGACGAAACTGGTGCTGTTGGGTTTGTATCAACAAATTATTATAGGATTGCAAGGTTTCAAGTTGATTTGATTTATCTGGTGATCATGGAAAAATCAAACGCGTGTTTATTTCTGGTTTTATAAAGGAATTTTTTCCATACGACCTCGGATTTCGATGGAAATTGTCCCATTGGGTCCAGAATATTTTTCTATGCTAGGATTAGCCTTTTTATCAGAAAACAGAAGTCGTTTGTGATGGTTTCTACGTGTTACTTCGTGCTGAAGTTTCATAAATATTATTATATTAATTTGAGCATCCTATATATATCCTACAGCAGTTTAATCACCCTAAAATCCTTTCTTCGTGGTCAACAAATAACAGGCCGCCAACACTAACTTATGAACGACCACGAAAGCTTCTAGCTTTCCCTTGTTTTCTGATCAAATCGTTCAGCATTTCTAAGAAATTTCAACTGTAATACACTTCAGCTCGTCGGGAGCTTTCTAATGTATGGTTACGATCTGAACTGAGTGCTCGTAGGGGCCGTAATCGAGCCAGGAAATCACGGCACTTGAGGCGAGTCTACAGGCGGAAGGGGGAACAAGGTCGATCGGGGTTCGGGTGGGGGATAGAAGGCGGTGAGGAGGACATGGCAACGACCTCAGATCAACATCCGGTGGACCATCGCTCTGTGCGGCTGTGGACCGTGGAGCTGCCGCCGTGAAGGAAAGATGGCGAACTGGAAGTTAAGTGCGGTGTCAGGTGGTGTGAGGCTTCAGGAGATGTTCGATAGGGATGAGGCGCGAGTTTAGCCGAAGTCTGGTGATCCTCCGGTGTCTTGAGTCTCGGGCGAGCTGTGTGTTTCAGTTCGATGCTTGGGTTCTGGAATACACGAAGAACCTAGGGTTTAAAATGCAGAAGGAGGATGGCCTTGGTTTTGTAATTAGGGACCAAGGATGATGGAATGTGTGGTGAGAGATTGTTGCTGGAGCGTGAGTTCTGGAAGGTCAAACAACATGAATCATGAAGGCGTGAGGAACCCTAAGTATTAAAACGAAGTTCAGTAATTATTATTTCCATTAAGGAGACTAATGAGGTACTAACTATGAACTTAACTATGAACAGATATGGATTCTTAGTCAAAGAAGAGTGTGCGAGGGCAAAAAGGAAACATCGGCTTTGTGATTTCAAGCCTGGGAGAAGTGAAAATCATATTGGCCGGTTTTCTTCGAACCTATGTATTATAACTTAAATGTTGATTAACTTAAACTAATACATGTTTAATAATTAAATTATTCATTAAATTAGTGTTGGCTTATATACAGAATAAAGCAGCATACAGGTAGAAGAGCGATAGCGTGAATAAGGTGGAAGGGAGCCCAAACAAGGAGAGAACGAAGTAATCGGTCACTGTTTAAATCTATAATTACTTATAACTAATTATGTGATAACAAAATTAACTATTCTCTAATCGTGGATAGGTGGAAACAAATGAAGTCAGGATGGTGTGCTCTAATTCCTATCGGCCTGTGGTTGAATGAATGGAACAGTCAGGAACCGGCCTGAAAATGACCAAAGCATAAGTAATTAAGTTTAACCAATGTTAAAAAAAACTTATTTGTTTAATTATAAATCCTAAAACCAAAATATTCTAAATTCCTGCAGCTAAAAAAAAAACACTAAGGAACGAACAGCTGGAGATTTATTTGATCGCCATGATGGATTAATGTAAGTAAAAAGTAATTAAAATATTAAATTATAGTTAAGAAATTTTTATTGTAATTTAACCATGAATCATAATATTTGTATTTCGTGCGTGTGATATAAGAATTTAACCAAACAAGCTATCTTGGAACCGTACTGGTGAATACTTCATCATGGGACAGAACTGGGCAAAATTTGGAATCAACCGGAATTTTTGATTAAATTAAACACCTGTTTAATTTAATTAAAACCAACTGTTCCAACAAATCAAATCAAGGTGAGTTAAACTCACTCGGTTTTACCCATTTATATTTTATATAAATTGAGTTTTTATTTTGTGTGCTATGCTTGCCAATGGTTGACTGTTTGCTAATTATATATTTATTTAACTGATGAAATTAAACTATCGTTTAATTTCAGTGAAAAACCAAATCGTTATTCTAACGATTGGTTCCAATAAAGGTAACTTACCTTGTTGGTCACGTTTATAAAATAAACGTGTTTAATTGGTTGAAGTGTTTGAATTGCTTGTGGTTGGATTAAATGGTTGTTATTATCAGTTAAATGGTTGAATGATCTGATTTGAAATAACCATCTGTATACAGGGAAGGACAGGTTGGGGGATCCAATCGGATTCCTCAAAATAATTTTTTTTTTATTATCATATGAACTAGCATGTTTGGGTAATTTATTTGAGTATTGATCATTGATTGGAAATTCAACCTATGTTTGGTTTTAACCAATGGGCAGTATTGGTTGAGTAATCGGCAGTAAATGGGCTAAAGGTAAATTGTTTTATTTATATCGATTTACCGTCAGGTGAACTGATAGAATTGAAGTTATAAAATTTATTTTATAACTGGGGATGGATTCTGAAATATATATTATTTTGAATAAAAGTTTATAAAAAGGGAAATAAATAAATATTTTATTTATTTAAGACTTTGATTATTACTAATTTATTTATAAAGTAATTTCTGATGTTAATCAGATTTATAAATTTGTGAATAAAAATTAATCTAACCGGTAAGTTAGGTTATTATTTTTAAGAAAACTTTTTAACGGGATTATTTAAATTAATTATGTTATTAATTAATGTAAAGTGAAAACGAGTAGTAATCGGTTAACGAGATAACCGCGTTGAGTGACTAAGTCAAATGTCTTATTCGAAATTGATTATTAAATTGATTTGAATTAATTGAGTAAAAGGATTTAGTGAATATTATTTTAATAAGATCTTTAAAATGGGAATTAATATTTATTTTAGTAAATAAAGGAATTAACTACAGTAGTGGTTAACTTTCGAGGTAAATTATTATTTTAATCGGTAATAATTTAGGGAAATACATTTTAATTGAAATCCATTTAAAAAGTACTCGAAATGGGAAAAGAAATCCAATTGATCGGTGAAAGAAGTTTATCAACAGGTTTTGTTTAAACCTGAGTTTTATAACAAAGTTATAAAAGGCATTTTTATGCAAATATTATAGCTTAAATAAATGTCACTTAATTATTTGAATTAAGTAAAAGAAAATTGAGATAAAAGGTTTTATAATAAACCAGAGTTATACGAAAGAGGTTTGAGGCGTTATATCGTTAATTCTAAATTAACGTTATTTAAAGAATGTAATTAAATAAAAGTGGGAGATTGGAATGAAATAATGGTCTTGGATTACAACTTATATTTATCTTTAGATATGAACGTTGTTGATCAAGGTCTGGGAGGTAATTAAAATACCCCAACTTGAACGACTTCAGGATTATCTGAGAATGATATAAGTTGTAATGGTGAAAGAGGTTGGTAAAAATTTATTATTTCATTAGAGAAATAATAATGCGACATCTTTGATGAAAATTTGGGAAAATATATATAAAACGATGATGTCAAAGTAAAAGGAGAAAAGGGGGAATTCGTAAAATTTTAACGATACCCGCAAGGTTAAAGAAAATGTGAAGTTGAGTATTGGAATAGCTTTATTCTATAAAAATAAGCATTGGTTATTGTTTTCGAGTAATAAATAAAAAGATATCTAGTAACGTTGTTTTACGAGTAATGAGTTAAAATTATTTCCCAATATTATAACAATGTGGCTGATGTTTGAAAGTGAAAATAGACAGCTGAATATGATATAGGATTTCCTAAGTATAAAAATGAAATTGTTTAAAGTATAATCTATGTTAAATAAGAACCGATAAGCTATATTTATAATATCGAAATATTTAAGGGTTTTAAATTTACATTTGTTTTAATCAAAAGGCCAAGTGGTGTTGAATACTGAACCAGTGAAACCATTGGACTGTCATGATTGAAACACTGTTTATTTTGATAGTTAAATCACCAACTGTAACAACCCGAAAATCTGGGCCAGTTTAAAAATTTTATTTTGGCAATTTTAGCGAAATTTGATTATTTAAAATGAATTATTTTAAATAATATCGACGAGGAAATTTCTTTTGAATGAAATTCAATCGTATATAGTTATATAGATCGACGTTAGAATATAAATAATTATATATAATTATAAAAGGAATTGAAAATGGCGCGGTAGTTCGATAATTCGATTTCAAACTTCAATTGAATGTACCGGGTGCAATACAATCCGGATTTTAGCGAAACCAAAAATAATAGGATCTATTTGGGAATATCTTTCCAACGAATTCGAAAAATTGAAATTTCATAGCGGGGATAAAAAGATATGTCCAGTTGAAAATTCTGAATAGTCGTTATGGAATTCAGGCCCTTAAAAATGGAAATTTTGCAAACGACCTCGGATTTCGACGAAACCACTTTTGTTGGATCCGTGATGTCAAGTTATTGCTAGGTTTCAAATTTCATAATTTTTCGAATCAATATGTGAGCGTGGCAAAGGAAAACGCGTTTGACCAGTTTCAGTTGATTTTAATCGACTGGAAAATGACCATTTTTCAAACGGTCTCAGAATTCGACGAAACTAGTTTTGTTAGGACCGTATCGTCAATACGAAGCTAGAAATATTTTTTTTGGAATTTTCTGAATCAGTATGTGACCCCGGTAATTTAAAATGTACGTTCAAATTGAATATATATTGATTTATATTTTAATCATGATGGAAACTGATCGTAACGGTCGAATTGGCCTGCGATACATATCCCATTGTGTTCGAAATGAGGGTAATTAGCTAGGGGCGACAGTCGTTGGGGTTGATTTGGAGTACGTATGTAAAATCTCGTTTATTGGAATTAAATAATAACTTAATATATATATATATACCTTTTTGAAGCGGTCAAAACCCTTGTTCTTCGAGATGCCGTGGTCAGCGTTTTGACCTGCGCCCCCAAAAAGAAATCAACGGCGATTTCTTTTTCAAATCAATCCCTCGTTCAAACTGAAAATCCACACGTCGATCCACGAAACCCTAAGTACAAATCTCCTTAGCGTGGAGAGGTCCTTCAATCTAACGGGTGGGATGTTATTTAGAGGCGTGAGCAACCAGTAATCAGCCCTCAAAGCCGTCCAGTTCAGGCGAGTTTTCAGCGCCGTTCAGGCGAGCGAGTTCGCCAGAACTCTGGCGATAGGTGGCGCCCTCCGAGGTGCAGCCCGTCGTGGCATTGGATCATCCTCTGGCGCAGTGTTCTGATGGCAATTCCGAACCCTAGAACTTGAGCTGATGGGTTCAACGCAAGGGAAGAACGACAGACTGTTCTGTGGAGGAAGAAAGGTAGTTTTCTACTACATAAAAATTCAGTTTTAACATTTGAAAAATGCAATTTTTTATTTTTATATATAGAGTGATTCATATATATGATTTTGAAAAATAAAATAACTTTGTTTTGAAAAATAAAATAACTTTGTTTTAAAATATAAAATACCATTTATTTGAAAATATAAATAGCATGACTTTAAAAATATGAATTATACGTGAAGTGATATGTAATAAAAATATGATTTTTATGTTTTTAGAATAATAAAAATACGATTTTTATTAATGTAGAGTACTATAAAATATGATTTTTATTAATAAGGAGTATTAAAAATACGATTTTTATATAGTAGAAATAATAAAAATATATTTTTTATTCGAAGTGGAGCGATAAAGAAATATAATCTTTTCTATATAGTAGCGTCGATAAAAATATTTTCATTGTGAGAAAAAATCGATTTTTATATATTGAATAGCGAAGTAAAAATTCGATTTTTATATATTGAATAGCGAAGTAAAAATTCGATTTTTACATATGTAGTGGCTACAGCAACGAAGATGACAAAAATGCGATAACGATGAAGATTTCTATCAAAGAAGAGTCAAGATGATTGGATAGCAATTTGTGAGAACTTCTCACTCAAAATTTCTTTTTCTATTTAATATATATATACTAGGATGCAGACGGTGTTTAGTAGCACCCGACACCCGTCATCCACAGACCACGGATGGCTTGTTTGTTAAATTGTTTGGTTGTGTGGTTAGTTAGAATATTTTGTTTGAATTGAATTGTTTGGTGAAATGAATTGATTTGATTGATGTGTGAATGGCGTGGGCCTTCACTAGACCGGGGATAAGGCTAGGCCTCGTCCCGTTTCAAGTATCGTGTCGTTATGCCGCCGAAATTTTCTAAAATAAGTTAGAAAAATAAAAATATCGTTTTATTTAAAGAATGAAATGAATAGAAATTCATATGTTAAAATAAAATATTCATTTACAAACCGGACGGTTTGTTTATGTACACCTATTTAAAGGACATTGATTGGGACGATAAATTTTACACATCGCCCAACTGCACAAATAAAATCTATGTTTGATTGTTTGAAACCCCACACGGGTGTTGGGATGAAATATGAAGTTCACTCATCCTGATTGATTAAATATGTCGATCGATTGATTGACAGGCTGTTATAAGCGTTAGATATCTATATTTGATGCTTTTACAGTGTAGTGCACTTTGGGTGATGGTTGATTATTTTTCAATGCTATTATATACATGTGTTGTATGAAAATCCATATAATTAATTTTATATGGTGATTGATTGGGCTTCATTCCAATTTAGAGAATAAAGAATATTATAAAGTAAAGGTTCATGTGTTGATTGTACTCATTCGTGAGATTAGTCATGTGTTGAACGTAATATTTTAACAATAAATTTTATATCTTTATCACTATTAAATAAAGGTTCATGTGTTGACTGTACTCATCCGTTGAGATTAGTCATGTGTTGAATGAAATAATTTAACAAAAATAGTCACACGTGGACAGTACTCATCCGTTGAGATTAGTCGTGTGTTGACAAAAATAAATATTCATTTGTTGAATAGAATAAAGGAATATATGAAGCCGTGTTGATTAGATTAACGCCATTTTGACGTGAACGATATTTATATCGATTTTATTCATTTTAAAATGAATATTGAAAAGTAATTTTGAAATCGAATATTTTGAATTGAAATGAATTGAAAACGATTTCGAAATGAAATGAATTGAAAGCGATTTCGAAATGAAATGAATTGAAAACGATTTCGAAATGAAATGAATTGAAAACGATTTCGAAATGAATTGAATATAAAACGATTTCGAAATGAATTGAATATAAAACGATTTCGAACTGAATTGAATATAAAACGATTTCGAAATGAATTGAATATAGAACGAATTCGAATTGAATTGAAAACGAATTGAAAATGAATTGAAATTTGAATTGAATAGCAATGAATTTTAAAATGAATTTATAAGAAAAAAAATCGATTTTGATTTGAATTGAGATGGAAGTTGAAATTGTTTTTGAAACGAATTCAAAACTATTTATAAAATTCGTTTTAAATAGTAATCGACGAAATATATATTATATATATAATATAATGGCCTGAATAGAACGGGCCGCGCCGCGGCAGTTCGTGAATTTCGACCATTTATTTCAAACGGACATTACGGGAGATCCGACCATCGGATTCTCCTAAAGCCGGAACCGTTGGGTTCGTATTGAAAAGAGCTTTCTAACGAATATTAGAAATTTGAAATCTAATGGTTGGATTTGGAGTTATGTCCAAATCAAATTCGAAAAAGGTCGTTGTAAGTGCAGTTCGATGGCCGTTGATGGAAATCGACTGTACGGGCCTTGATAAAATTATTAAAAATAGTAATAATTTGTGTAAAATCATAAGAAATGATTTGGGAAAAATTGGGATGAAAAACTCCATATTTGAAAAGATAAAAATAGATTTTTATCGAAATGAACTAGTTTTGAACTGAAATTAAAACCCATTTATTTTTAAATAAATAAATTGGATTTGAAATGGGTTTAAATAGAATTGATTCATGGGTCTATCGTGAACTGTGTTTTAAATAACACTAGTTCTTTAACCCGACGATAAATAGAAAGTGATTTGGGTTTATCGTGAACTGTGTTTTAAATGACACTAGTTCTTTAACCCAGTAAAAAGAGTTTTAATGGATCTTCAATTAAATTGAAATGTGGATTGCTAATTTAAATTATCAACTTTAGAAAATGAGCGAGAATGGAGTATCACCAGTTTTGCTCCAAAGCGATAGTTAAATCTTTAATTAGATTTGAACGTGAAATGGTAATTAATTTTACCGATAACACCATGGTGTTAGATATGGAGTATTACCAGTTCTTGTTGCTGGCCATGAGTAGGCCGGGTACGCATGATAGGGGGTTCTCGCTTCGCGGTTTGGTGGCGAACGGGAGACTCTTACCCCTACATGTCGCTGGGGAGGGCGTTGGTTCGCCAATAGGCGCGAGACTCGAGAGGGTCGCCGTAAAACAAGGGACTGGGGGACCATGTGGGAGCCACGGTGGGTATTACCTGCTGCTTGCGGGATGAAGGAATGGTTGCAAAGCCTACCGGATTTCGTCGGCTATTTCACAGTTGGTATCAGAGCTTTGGTTTACAAAGCTCAAAGAACAAGACACATTAGAACCATACAGAAGAATTCATCAGAAATTGGATTAGTAATATCCAACGAGAATGACTCGTTAGAAATAGGATCAGTAGTATCCTAGAATGAGTGTGAAGAGTAGTGTTTTTGATAAATAAAAGTGAAAACAAATTTTTGTTTTGAAAATTTAAATCAATTATTCGTATTTGATTATTTATTTATATTGATTTGGACAATGCAGTATATAAAGATTTTACGTATACGTCTGAACCGCGTATATTTGAAGTTTTAATATACTGGATAGATATAGAATCACACTCTAGTCGCCCGGGGATGATACTGATAATTGTGATCACATTATCAGTGTTTATATTCGAGCGACGAAAGTGAGATTTCTATATATTTCCTATTGACTGGTGTGAGAACCAAAATTAGATAGGGCTTATTTTTGTGATTTTGCATCAAAAATCTGATTTTTTGACTATGTATAAAGTTATGAATTTGAAAAGCTAATCAACTAATGGATTGATGTTTGTGTTGTTTATTTATTTGTTTGATAATTTTGAACCATTACGCCTAATTGTATCAAATATTGAATTGTATTGAAAATTTGGTCGCATTTGCTTGCATATACTTGTACTTACATTGAACAGGTCATAGCAAGGAGGCTAGAGCAGAGAATAAAATTTGTTTGCCCGACAAATAGGTACATGTTTACTATAATTTACTGTTTTGTTTGGGTGATGATGATTTTATGAGCCTATTGGCTAGCCGCTTGGCTTTTTCTTTTTCTTTTTGAGATCAGAAGGCCTATATGGCAATTTCGGGATTTTCCCGTGGCTCCCGGTGCAGGGGAGGTTATGGCGAAATTTTTCGTAAATTTAGGGTGTTAGCCAAATTTTTGAAGAATTTGAGAATTCTCAGAAACTGAAAAGTTGGAGAATGGAAGCCAGATCGAACGTAGAGTTGATTAATCAAACCACTTTCGACTTTGATCCTTTTCGGGGACGAAAAGTTTTAAGTGGGGGAGATTGTAACAACCCGAAAATCTGGGCCAGTTTAAAATTTTTATTTTGGCAATTTTAGCGAAATTTGATTATTTAAAATGAATTATTTTAAATAATATCGACGAGGAAATTTCTTTTGAATGAAATTCAATCGTATATAGTTATATAGATCGACGTTAGAATATAAATAATTATATATAATTATAAAAGGAATTGAAAATGGCGCTGTAGTTCGATAATTCGATTTCAAACTTCAATTGAATGTACCGGGTGAAAAACAATCCGGATTTTAGCGAAACCAAAAATAATAGGATCTACTTGGGAATATCTTTCGAACGAATCCGAAAAATTGAAATTTCATAGCGGGGATAAAAAGATATGTCCAGTTGAAAATTCTGAATAGTCGCTATGGAATTCAGGCCCTTAAAAATGGAAATTTTGCAAACTACCTCGGATTTCGACGAAACCACTTTTGTTGGATCCGTGATGTCAAGTTATTGCTAGGTTTCAAATTTCATAATTTTTCGAATCAATATGTGAGCGTGGCAAAGGAAAACGCGTTTAACCAGTTTCAGTTGATTTTAATCGACTGGAAAATGGCCATTTTTCAAACGGTCTCAGAATTCAACGAAACTAGTTTTGTTAGGACCGTATCGTCAATACGAAGCTAGAAATAATTTTTTTGGAATTTTCTGAATCAGTATGTGACCCCGGTAATTTAAAATGTACGTTCAAATTGAATATATACTGATTTATATTTTAATCATGATGGAAACTGATCGTAACGGTCGAATTGGCCTGCGATACATATCCCATTGTGTTCGAAATGAGGGTAATTAGCTAGGGGCGACAGTCGTTGGGGTTGATTTGGAGTACGTATGTAAAATCTCATTTATTGGAATTAAATAATAACTTAATATATATATATACCCTTTTGAAGCGGTCAAAACCCTTGTTCTTCGAGATGCCGTGGTCAGCGTTCTGACCTGCGCCCCCAAAAAGAAATCAACGGCGATTTCTTTTTCAAATCAATCCCGCGTTCAAACTGAAAATCCACACATCGATCCACGAAACCCTAAGTACAAATCTCCTTAGCGTGGAGAGGTCCTTCAATCTAACGGCTGGGATGTTATTTAGAGGCGTGAGCAACCAGTAATCAGCCCTTAAAGCCATCCAGTTCAGGTGAGTTTTCAGCGCCGTTCAGGCGAGCGAGTTCGCCAGAACTCTGGCGATAGGTGGCGCCCTCCGAGGTGCAGCCCGTCGTGGCATTGGATCATCCTCCGGCGCAGTGTTCTGATGGCAATTCCGAACCCTAGAACTCGAGCTGATGGGTTCAACGCAAGGGAAGAACGACAGACTGTTCTGTGGAGGAAGAAAGGTAGTTTTCTACTACATAAAAATTCAGTTTTAACATTTGAAAAATGCAGTTTTTTTATTTTTATATATAGAGTGATTCATATATATGATTTTGAAAAATAAAATAACTTTGTTTTGAAAAATAAAATAACTTTGTTTTGAAAAATAAAATAACTTTGTTTTAAAATATAAAATACCATTCATTTGAAAATATAAATAGCATGACTTTAAAAATATGAATTATACGTGAAGTGATATGTAATAAAAATATGATTTTTATGTTTTTAGAATAATAAAAATATGATTTTTATTAATGTAGAGTAATAAAAATATGATTTTTATTAATAAGGAGTATTAAAAATACGATTTTTATATAGCAGAAATAATAAAAATATAATTTTTATTCGAAGTGGAGCGATAAAGAAATATAATCTTTTCTATATAGTAGCGTCGATAAAAATATTTTCATTGTGAGAAAAAATCGATTTTTATATATTGAATAGCGAAGTAAAAATTCGATTTTTATATATTGAATAGCGAAGTAAAAATTCGATTTTTACATATGTAGTGGCTACAGCAACGAAGATGACAAAAATGCGATAACGATGAAGATTTCTATCAAAGAAGAGTCAAGATGATTGGATAGCAATTTGTGAGAACTTCTCACTCAAAATTTCTTTATCTAGTTAATATATATATACTAGGATGCAGACGGTGTTTAGTAGCACCCGACACCCGTCATCCACAGACCATGGATGGCTTGTTTGTTAAATTGTTTGGTTGTGTGGTTAGTTAGAATATTTTGTTTGAATTGAATTGTTTGGTGAAATGAATTGATTTGATTGATGTGTGAATGGCGTGGGCCTTCACTAGACCGGGGATAAGGCTAGGCCTCGTCCCGTTTCTAGTATCGTGCCGTTATGCCGCCGAAATTTTCTAAAATAAGTTAGAAAAATAAAAATATCGTTTTATTTAAAGAATGAACTGAATAGAAATTCATATGTTAAAATAAAATATTCATTTACAAACCGGACGGTTTGTTTATGTACACCTATTTGAAGGACATTGATTGGGACGATAAATTTTACACATCGCCCAACTGCACACAAATAAAATATGTGTTTGATTGTTTGAAACCCCACACGGGTGTTGGGATGAAACATGAAGTTCACTCATCCTGATTGATTAAATATGTCGATCGATTGATTGACAGGCTGTTATAAGCGTTAGATATCTATATTTGATGCTTATACAGTGTAGTGCACATTGGGTGATGGTTGATTATTTTTCAATGCTATTATATACATGTGTTGTATGAAAATCCATATAATTAATTTTATATGGTGATTGATTGGGCCTCATTCCAATTTAGAGAATAAAGAATATTATAAAGTAAAGGTTCATGTGTTGATTGTACTCATTCGTGAGATTAGTCATGTGTTGAACGTAATATTTTAACAATAAATTTTATATCTTTATCACTATTAAATAAAGGTTCATGTGTTGACTGTACTCATCCGTTGAGATTAGTCATGTGTTGAACGAAATAATTTAACAAAAATAGTCACACGTGGACAGTACTCATCCGTTGAGATTAGTCGTGTGTTGACAAAAATAAATATTCATTTGTTGAATAGAATAAAGGAATATATGAAGCCGTGTTGATTAGATTGACGCCATTTTGATGTGAACGATATTTATATCGATTTTATTCATTTTAAAATGAATATTGAAAAGTAATTTTGAAATCGAATATTTTGAATTGAAATGAATTGAAAACGATTTCGAAATGAAATGAATTGAAATCGATTTCGAAATGAAATGAATTGAAAACGATTTCGAAATGAAATGAATTGAAAACGATTTCGAAATGAATTGAATATAAAATGATTTCGAAATGAATTGAATATAAAACGATTTCGAAATGAATTGAATATAAAACGATTTCGAAATGAATTGAATATAGAACGAATTCGAATTGAATTGAAAACGAATTGAAAATGAATTGAAATTTGAATTGAATAGCAATGAATTTTAAAATGAATTTATAAGAAAAAAATTCGATTTTGATTTGAATTGAGATGGAAGTTGAAATTGTTTTTGAAACGAATTCAGAACTATTTATAAAATTCGTTTTAAATAGTAATCGACGAAATATATATTATATATATAATATAATGGCCTGAATAGAACGCACCGCGCCGCGGCAGATCGTGAATTTCGTCCATTTATTTCAAACGGACATTACGGGAGATCCGACCGTCGGATTCTCCTAAAACCAGAACCGTCGGGTTCGTATTGAAAAGAGATTTCTAACGAATATTAGAAATTTGAAATATAACGGTTGGATTTGGAGTTATGTCCAAATCAAATTCGAAAAAGGTCGCTGTAAGTGCAGTTCGATGGCCGTTGATGGAAATCGACTGTACAGGCCTTGATAAAATTATTAAAAATAGTAATAATTTGTGTAAAATCATAAGAAATGATTTGGGAAAAATTGGGATGAAAAACTCCATATTTGAAAAGATAAAAATAGATTTTTATCGAAATGAACTAGTTTTGAACTGAAATTAAAACCCATTTATTTTTAAATAAATAAATTGGATTTGAAATGGGTTTAAATAGAATTGATTCATGGGTCTATCGTGAACTGTGTTTTAAATAACACTAGTTCTTTAACCCGATGATAAATAGAAAGTGATTTAGGTTTATCGTGAACTATGTTTTAAATGACACTAGTTCTTTAACCCAGTAAAAAGAGTTTTAATGGATCTTCAATTAAATTGAAATGTGGATTGATAATTTAAATTATCAACTTTAGAAAATGAGCGAGAATGGAGTATCACCAGTTTTTCTCCAAAGCGATAGTTAAATCTTTAATTAGATTTGAACGTGAAATGGTAATTAATTTTACGATAACACCATGGTGTTAGATATGGAGTATTACCAGTTTGCTTCATGGGATGAATAGGTTGGGATTGGGAAATAAAATAAATAATTACTTCGGTGTGGTTCGCTAATCTCGACTAGTTTGGAAAACCATAATTTGGTTTGAAACGACATCCAAAGGAAGATTAAAGGATAAATTTTAAAGAATTTATCTTGGATAAAATTAATGGGAACCTTTCCCTAAGAATTGAAATTTAGAAACTAGCTGAAGGTTAGTTAAGAAGAATGGTTTCCAGGATGTTGATATGATGTTGGTTTCGGCCTTCGGGGTTAATATTTGGGGAATTACTCTCTTACTGATTTACGGTTAGTAACTAATGAATTGGAATGAGGCGTATGTTGTGTTTGTGTAACATTTATTTTTAATATACGCGGGTTGTTCGGAAAGGCCTGGTTTATTCCCGTTCTGAATAACCGATTCGACGATATGTCGAAGATGAGGACGGTGGTTGAAGGCCGGAAGTCTTCACATCGTCTGGATAATTACTGACGATCCTGATTGGGCTATACACCCAAGAGGATGGAAATAGTTGGTGGTCGTCCAGACGTACTTGGAGATGGATGGAGATGCGAGGAAAGTGCCTCCGGTTTCGTTCAGACCTAGAACGGACTTGTAAATGGATGGTGTGTCTGACATTGTATTCCTTTATATTGTATTTGTTGATCTTTGCTAAATATATATCTGTTTGGCAGCGGAGAATTTATTCTCTTGCTTAACGCCCTTCTCTGAGACATATGAGCTCAGAGGTTATATATTTGCAGAAATCAGTGGTACGATATGGATTGATAGTGTGGCATGCTGAGATGCAGTGATCCAGACTTTTGTTGAAAAGCAAAGTTTGGTGGTTGATGATCAAAGCGCAGCTGATATAGCATGGCTTTGTGTATAGCGTTGATCCGCGAGCCTCACACCCCGGTATGGTGGTAAACTGGTGGTTTGATCAGTATGCTTTTTAGTGGATGGGCACCTTAGTGGTGTCGTGGATTCGGTCGACCGAGATGAGCCTAGTGCTCAGGGATATATAGAGTAGGCGGTGTTTTCTCTCGTTGGGACGTAAGCCGCGGTGGTACTCTGGTCCAAAATGTGCGGATGTGCAGACGGTGTTTTCTCTTGTTGGGACGTAAGCCGTGGTGAATTGCATTACGCGATCGATCTTTCGAATCAGGAGCCACCATGATGGAAATCCAATTTCCAATACGTGTATTTCGGTTTTATTTGTAGAGCCTAGTATGGCGACATAGTGGGATTGGGAACTTATGCCGTCTATGATTGATACTTATGATTTGAAGATATTTTATACAATATGCACTTATAATAGTATCAAATGATTTGTTTTAAACGTATCAAGCGTTCTTGGCTATTATAAGGTAAAAACCCTATCCTCCGGCTTGCGTTGCATTGTGTGATGGGACCTGGGTCTTATAATAGCTTCATTTTTCTTTATTTAGCATTGCGCTGTTGTTTTATGCACTGGTGTTCTTGGGAGGAAACCCGTTCCGTGTTATGCGGCGTGGTCCCTTGATTTACCTAACTTTAAAAATAAAGATTAATAACTGTTTTAGTTCTCACACCAGTCACATGACTGACCTGGAGTTTATTGTTTTAACCTAAACTCTGGGTGCCCCTATTTTCGACACGGGCAGCTAGTAGTTTTGGTTTTGCAGATTTATATTCACAGGATCCTGGTTTACAGCTGGAACGGTATCCGGAAAGTTTGTATCCGTATATCTCCTTCAGTTGTGTATCGTATTATTTTCCGCTGCGATGTATTTAAATGTAATTTAAATCTCTGATATTTCTGTGTAATATTCATTTTTACTCTGTATATTCTTGTATTCTGGTGCATTGTTGTAATATACAATGAAATGTTCTTTTGTATGTGTTCTGTTGTGGTTTGTTCTCGAACTATCCGCGCTTTCCTCACCGGGAAAGTTACCGGTTTTCACACCAACTATCAAATTTGTCCAATACAATTGTTGGTAAGGCAAGACCGGGATCGAACTTAGGTTTGAAAACCATTCCGACCAACAAATACGTGAAGATATCAGAAGATGGTCGAGATAGAGCATTGAAGACCGTAGATTTTCATAAGCAGAAGGATTAATAAAAATCTCTGGTTTAGCGGCCAGAGATAAACTGTGGTTCTGTCGTGGTTGGAATCCACGGGTTGCAAGGACTTCTCGCTACTGATCCATGGGGTGATTCCTATATTGGATGTAGTAGGAGAGTGTAAGAATCCGTAACTTCCCCGTGGAGGAAAGAGCGGATACTTTGAGAACAACACACAAATGAACGCAGATAGAAGAACATTTCATTGTTTATTACAACAATTCCATCAGAATACAAGAAAATACAGAGTACGAATAAATATTACACAACAAATTACCAAAGGTTACAATACATTACAAAGCAGTGGAAAAATAATACAATACACAACTGACAGAGATATACGGATACAGAGCTTTCCGGATATCATTTCAGCTGCAAACCAGGTTCTTGTGAATATAAATCTGTAAAACCAAAACTACTAGCTGCCCATGTCAAAATAAGGGCACCTAGAGTTTAGGTTAAAACAATAAACTCCAGGTCAGTCATGTGATTGGTGTGAGAACTAAAACAGTTATTTAAAACTTTACTTTAAATCAGATATATCAAGGGACCACGCCGTATAACACGGAATGGGTTTCCTCCCAAGAATACCGGTGCATATAACAAAACAACGCAATGCTTTTTGGAAAAATGAAGCTATTATAAGACCTAGGTCCCATCACACAATGCAACGCAAGCCGGAGGATAGGGTTTTCCCTTATAATAGCCAAACATTCTTGGTATTTTAAAACAAATCATTTGATACTATTATAAGTGTATAGTGTCAAAACAATTTCAATCATAAATATCAATCAATGACGGCATTGGTACCATATATCATGTCGCCATACTAGGCTCTATAATCAAAACCGCAAAGTCACGTATTGGAAGTCGGATTTCCATCTATGAACTGAGGCAAAAGATAGTCCTCTACCGAATTCGAGAATGTCTAGCCCGAGTCTCAGGATCAGAACGCATCGACCCTTGGAGCCAAAGGGCCAGTCCACCGATGTGTATTAAAATGCCTGAACACTGCGTTTCCCCGCCCTTTGGGGCGTAAATGAGCCAAATGACTCCATCGGCTCCACACAGTCACCGATATATCCGAGGCGCCTCGCAACAGCAACAACCACACAGGTGAAAATAATATAAATGTCAGGGATGGTAGGTCACTGACACCACTCTAGCTAGAAAGAAACGCATGCCCTCCCTGGATCCTTCTCCCGTTTCTGGTTCACAACCGGTGTGTGAGGCTCGCGAATCAACGCTACACAAAGCTATGCCACACAGGCCGTGCTTTGATCATCAACCACAAGACTTTGCTTTTCAACAGAAGCCTTGATCATTTGCCACTTAGGCATGCCACAAAGGCAATTCACTCCATGCGTTTGATATCCATCAATATATAACCTCTGAGCTCGTACATCTTAGAGAAGGGTGTTAAGCAAGAGAATAAATTCTCCACCGCCAAACGGATATATATTTAATAGAAATCAATCACACAAAATAAAATCCAATGTTAGAAACACAGTCCATTTACAAGTCCGTTCTAGGTCTGAACGAAACCGGAGGCACCTTGTACCTCGCATATCCATCGATCTCCAAGTACGTTTGGACGATCACCAACCGATTCCCTCCTCTAGGGTGTACAACCCAATCAAGATCATCAGTAATCACCCAAACGATGTGAAGACCTCCAGTCTTCAACCACCGTCTTCATCCTCGACACCACGTCGAATCAGATATTCAGAATGGGATAAACCCGGTCTTTCTGAATAACTCGCATACATAATAAACAAGTGTTACACAAACACAACATATGCCTCATTCCAATTCAGAATATTCTTTTATTCAAATTTTCTCATACTTTGGGAAAGGTTCTCATTAATTTTATCAAAGATAAATTCTTTAAATTTATTCTTTAATCTTCTTTGAATATCAATTCAAACTAGTCGAGATTAGCGAACCACACCGAAGTAATCATTTATTTTATTTCCCAGTCCCAACCTATTCATCCCATGAAGTAAAACTGGTCATACTTCATATCTAACACCACGGTGTTATCGGTAAATTCAGTTACCATTTCACGTTCAAATCTAATTAAAAAATTAACTATCGCCTGGAGAAAAACTGGTGATACTCCATTCTCGACTATTCCAATCTAATTAAAGATTCATTAAAACTCCACTTGGTTTTAATCTTCCCAAAAATCAATATCAATGATTATTTAACTTGGGAAATCACATCTTGTCTTTAACTGGGTTAAAGAACCAATGTCATTTAAAACACGGTCACGATAAACCTAAAATCACATTCCATTAATTATCGGGTTAAAGAACCAGGGTTATTTAAAACACCATTCACGATAAACCCAAAAAATCAATCCCAATTCAATTCCAATTAAATATTATTTAATTGGTACACTTCATTAAATCTAAATAAAAAGATTTAATCTTTTCCTCAACTGGGTTTAAGAACAGTGTTAATGAAGACACCATTCACGACAAACCCAAATCACATTTGATATTAAATACAAGGCTCTGAATAGAAAATATATCTGCTTATATTCAATATCAAATTCTACGAAGAACAAATATCGTATTGGAAATAACGATATAAATATATCTTTCAAATTTCCATAACAATATCTGTATAATCACGAAATCCAACATCGAAATATTCCAAAGAAAATTTCGATTCCAGTCCATTCCAATTCAATTATTGGAAATTCTGTTTATTTTCAAAACCATTTCAAATCCACTTTATTTATTTTAAAAATAAATAGAATTATAATTCCTGTTCAAAACTAGTTCATTTTGATAAAAATCAATTTTTATCTTTTCAAATTTGGAGTTTTTCATCCCAGTTCTTCACAAATCATTTCTTATGATTTTACACAAATTATTATTATTTTTAGTAATTTCATCAAGGCCCGTACAGTCGATTTCCATCAACGGCCATCGAACTGCACTTACAGCGTCCTTTTCCAAATTTGATTTGGACATAATTCCAAATTTGATTTGGACATAATTCCAAATCCAACCGTTAGATTTCAAATCTCTAATATTCGTTAGAAAGCTCTTTTCGATACAAATCCAACGGTTCTGGTTTTAGGAGAATCTGACGGTCGGATCTCCAGCAATATCCATTCGAAGTCAATGGTCGAAATTCGCGAACTACCGCAGCGCGGCGCGTTCTATTCAGGCCATTATATATAATATATATATATCATATATTTCGTCGATTTCCTTTCAAAACATATTTTATAAATCGTTTAAAATTCATTTTCAAAACGATTTCAACTTCATATTCAATTTCGAATCAAAATTGAATAATCCACATCATCAATACACAAATGATAATATTTTCAAAACGTTAAATTTTGAAATCAATTTCTTTTCTATATTCATTATAAAAATGAATAAAATCGATATAAATATCATTCACGTCAAAATGGCGTCAATCTAATTAACACGACTTTTATTTAACACATGAATGTTTATTCTATTCAACACATGAATATTTATTCTATTCAACACATGAATACATATGTTATTTCAACACATGAATATATATTTTCAATTCAACACATGAATTTATTTTCAATTCAACACACGAATTTATTTTCAATTCAACACATGAATTTATTTTCTAAATTGGAATGAGGCCCAATCAATTACCATATAATGTTAATTATATGGATTTTCTACAACACATGTATATAATAACAACGATAAATAATCAACCATCATCCAGAGTGCACCACATGTAATAACCCGAAAATCTGGGCCAGTTTAAAATTTTTATTTTGGCCATTTTAGCGAATTTTGAATATTTAAAATAGATTATTTTAAATAATATCGACGTGAAATTTATTTTGAATTGAATTCGACGTATATATTATATACGTCGTCGTTAGAATATAAATAATTATATATAATTATAAATAGAATTGAAAATGGCGCGGTAGTTCGATAATTCGATTTCAAACTTCAATTGAATGTACCCGGTGCAAAACAATCCGGATTTTAGTGAAACCAAAAATAATGGAATCTAATAGTGAATATCTTTCCAACGAATCGGGAAAATCAAGATTTCATATCAGGAATCAAAAGAAATGTCCAGTTGAAAATTCTGAATAGTCGCTATGGAATTCAGGCCCTTAAAAATGGACATTTTGCAAATGACATCGGATTTCGACGAAACCAGTTTTGTTGGGTCCGTGATGTCAAATTATTGCTAGGTTTCAAATTTCATAATTTTTCGAATCAATATGTGAGCGTGGCAAAGGAAAACGCGTTTGACCGGTTTCAGTTGATTATAATCGACTGGAAAATGGCCATTTTTCTAACGGTCTCAGAATTCGACGAAACTAGTTTTGTTAGGACCGTATCGTCAATACGAAGCTAGAAAATATTTTTCTGCAATTTATAGAGTTAGTATGTGACCCCGGTAATTTGAAATGTACGTTTAAAATTCAATATAGCGATTTAAGTGTAAATTTAAAGGAAACGGATCAAAACGATCGAATCAACCTACGATACATATCCCATTGTGTTCGGAATGGGGGTGAAACGCTATGGGCGACAGGCGGTGGGCCTCGTTTCGAGGTCGTATGTAAAAGTACCTTTTTGAAAATTAAATAATTAAATAATTAAAAATATAAAACTTTTTCTTTTCCATATTACCCCCCCCCCCCCCCCCCGTTAGTTCGAACAGAATCAAAAAAAAAAAAAAGAAGAAAAAAAATCGAAGGCGACGGGGGGGAAGAGAGCCGCCGCCGCCTCTGGCGAGCCCCCAACGTCGGAGCACCTCGCGCGCCCCCCCCTAGAGCTGCCGCCGCCTCTTCCTCTTCTTCCCCTCCTCGCATCGTTCCCTCTTCCCACCGCGACAGCCCCTCTACCCAAAACCCGACGCCCTTCTAGCCCTAGCCCCCTTTTCTCGCGCCGACCCCCTGACCAACCACCGCACCCCCCCTCCTCTTGCCTCAGCCGCATCGACGAGCCCCCCCCCCTGTAAGTTTACTGTTTGTTTTTTTTTTTTTTTTTACTTTTAAACTGTTTTATTTTATTTTACTTATGTTAAACTGTTTTTTTTTTTTTTTTTGTTAAATTTTAAAAACTGATTTTTAAGTATATTTTAAACTGAATTGTTAAATTTTAAAAACTGATTTTATTTATTTTAAAACTGATTTTATTTATTTATTTTAAGACGTGATTTTTAAAACAGAAAAGATTTGATTTTTAAAAGTAATATAATAGGATCTTTGTATTTTTAAAGTGATAAAAATATAGTTTTTATATTTTTAAAGTATTAAAAATATAGTCTTTACTATATAGAAATATTAAAAATATGATTTTTATATTTTTAAAGTATTAAAAATATAATCTTAATAGGATAGAGAATATAAAAATATCATCTTTGTATATGTAGCGAAATAAAAATCTGATTTTTATTTTATATACGTTGAAGTAAAGTGATGATTTTTATAAAGGTGAAAACTTTAATTTTAAAAAGGTGAAATCTTTAAATTTAAAAAGGTGAAAACTTTAAATTTAAAAAGGTGAAATCTTTAAATTTAAAAAGGCGAAATCTTTATATAGAAAATAGCGTAATAAAAATATAACTTTTATCTATATAGTAGCGAAATAAAAACTCGATTTTTATATGTTGAACTTTGAAATAAAAACTCGATTTTTATATGTTGAACTTTGAAATAAAAACTCGATTTTTATATGTTGAACTTTGAAATAAAAACTCGATTTTTATATGTTGAACTTTGAAATAAAAACTCGATTTTTATATGTTGAACTTTGAAATAAAAACTCGATTTTTATATGTTGAACTTTGAAATAAAAACTCGATTTTTATATGTTGAACTTTGAAATAAAAACTCGATTTTTACATGTTGAACTTTGAAATAAAAATTCGATTTTTATATATTGAATAGCGAAATAAAATTCGATTTTTATATATATAGTGGCTACGGGCGACGAAGCTGACGAAGATGCGAAAACGGCGAAGACTTCTGCAAATGAAGTGCCGTGGAGCTTGGATAGCTTTCTGTGAGAACTTCTCACTCAAAATTCTTATTCTAGTTATATATATATATATATTAGGATGCAGACGGTGCTTATTAGAAGCACCCGACACCCGTCCACATACCATGGACTTGTTTGTTTGGATGTTTGGTGATTGATTGAGATATTGGTTTGAATGTGGTTAGTGGTGTGAAAAATCGAATCGATAAATTGGTTAGGATTAGACGTGCGCCGTTATAAGGCGAAGGAGTAAGACTAGGTTAGACTCTTACTCCAAATTTTGTGGTTTGCATAACGAAAGTGATTTGATTGATGTGTGAATGGCGTGGGCCTTCACTAGACCGGGGATAAGGCTAGGCCTTGTCCCGTTTCTAGTATCGTGCCGTTATGCCGCCGAAATTTTCTAAAATATGTTAGAAAAATAAAAATATCATTTTTATTGTGTAAATGAAATGAATAGAATATTTTATCGTTAAAAATATAATTTTTAACGTGAAAGTGAATAAATAAATATTTATAAACAAATCGGCCGATTTGTTTATATACACTGATTTGACTGATATTGATTGGGTCGATAAATTTTACACATCGCCCAACTGCACAAATAAAATCTGTGTTTGATTGTTTTGAAACCCCACACGGGTGTTGGGATGAAATTTGAAGTTCACTCATCCTGATTGATCAAATATGTCGATCGATTGATTGACAGGCTGTTATAAGCGTTAGATATCGATATTTGATGCTTATGCAGTGTAGTGCACTTTGGTTGATGGTTGATTATTTTTCGACGCTATTATATACATGTGTTGTATGGAAATCCATATAATTAACGTTATATGGTGATTGATTGGGCCTCATTCCAATTGGGACAATAAGAAAATTCATGTGTTGAATTTAAAAATAGTCATGTGTTGACGATGTGCATGTGTTGAGTGAAATATTTTATATAATCAAAATTACATCTTTATCACATTTAAAATTAGAACTACTTCCCAGTAGAAGTCTAATTGAAAATCAAACGATAGATACCATAGTTTTATAAAATATTTCACATAATAAAAATAGTGATGTGTTGACAGTACTCATGTGTTGAGATTAGTCGTGTGTTGAAAGAAATATAGGTTCATGTGTTGAATTGAATAGAAGTTTTTGAAATATATAAAGCCGTGTGGATTAGAGATGCGCTATTTTGACGTGAACGATATTTATATCGATTTTATTCGTTTTACAACGAATATTGAAAAGTGATTTCAAAACTAAATATTCTGAAATGAAATTCAATTGAATTAGATTAAAATTCGAATTGAATAGGAAGTGAATTTGAATTTGAATAAAATAGGAAGTGAATTTGAATTTGAATAAAATAGAAATGAATTGAATTGAAAACGATTTCGAAATGAATTGAATTGAAAACGATTTCGAAATGAATTGAATTGAAAACGATTTCGAAATGAATTGAATTGAAAACGATTTCGAAATGAATTGAATTGAAAACGATTTCGAAATGAATTGAATTGAAAACGATTTCGAAATGAATTGAATTGAAAACGATTTCAAATTGAATTGAAAGTGAATTGAAATGAATTCAAATTGAATTGAAATTTGAATTGAATAGAAATGAATTTTAAAACGAATTTATAGAGAAGAATTCAATTTTGATTTGAATTGAAATGGAAGTTGAAATCGCTTTTGAAACGAATTCAAAACTATTTTTTTTAAAATTCGTTTTAAAAGGAAATCGACGAAATATATATTATATATATTATATATATAATATAATGGCCTGAATAGAACGCGCCGCGCCGCGGCAGTTCGTGAATTTCGACCATTTATTTCAAACGGACATTGCGGGAGATCCGACCGTCGGATTCTCCTAAAACCGGAACCGTTGGGTTCGTATCGAAAAGAGCTTTCCAATGAGTATTAGAAATTTGAAATCTAACGGTTGGATTTGGAATTATGTCCAAATCAAATTCGAAAAAGGTCGCTGTAAGTGCAGTTCGATGGCCGTTGTTGGAAATCGACTGTACGGGCCTTGATAAAATTATTAAAAATATCTATAATTTGTGTAAAATTATAATATGTGAATTGGAAAGATTTGGGCTGGAAAATTCCACATTTGAAAAGATAAAAATAGATTTTTATCGAAATGAACTAGTTTTGAACTAGAATTGAAATCAATTTATTTTTAAAATAAATAAATTGAATTTGAAAGTGATTTTGAAAATAATCGATAATTTCCAATACGTGGATTGGACTGGAGCTGAATCGAAATTATCTTCGGGATATTTCGATGTTGGATTTCGTGACTATACAAATATTGTTATGGGGATTTGAAAGATATTTTATATCGTTATTTCCAATACGATATTTGTTGGTTTCAGAATTTGATATTGAATATAAGCCGATATATTTTCTATTCAGAGCCTTGTATTTAATATCAAATGTGATTTGGTTTGTCGTGAATCGTGTTTTTGATGACATTGGTTCTTTAACCCAGTTAAAGGCAGAATATTGATTTTTTTTTTGTGAAGATTAAAACTAAGTGGAGTTTTAATGAATCTTTAATTAGATTAAAAAGGTGAATTGATAATATAAATTATCAAATCTGAAAGGTGATCGAGAAGGGAGTACCACAAGTTTTGCTCCAAAGCGATAGTTAAATCTTTAATTAGATTTGAACGTGAAATGGTAATTAATTTTACCGATAACACCGTGGTGTTATATATGGAGTATTACCAGTTTTCTCCATGGGATATATAGGTTGGGATTGGGAAATAAAATAAATAATTACTTCGGTGTGGTTCGTTAATCCCGACTAGTTTGAATGATATCCAAAGGAAGATTATAGGATAAATTTAGAAGAATTTATCTTGGATAAAATTAATGGGAACCTTTCCCTAAGAATGTGATTTTGTGAATAAAAGAATATTCTGAATTGGAATGAGGCGTTTGTTGTGTTTGTGTAACATTCGTTTATTATATACGTGGGTTATTCAGAAAGGCCGGGTTTATACCCATTCTGAATAACCGATTCGACGAGATGTCGAAGATGAAGACGGTGGTTGAAGACCGGAAGTCTTCACATCGTTTGGGTGATTACTGATGATCTTGATTGGGCTGTACACCCAAGATGAGGGAAACAGTCGGTGATCGTCCAGACGTACTTGGAGATCGATGGATATGCGAGGAAAGTGCCTCCGGTTTCGTTCAGACCCAGAACGGACTTGTAAATGGACTGTGTGTCTGACATTGGATTTTAGTCCGTGTGATTGATCTCTATTAAATATATATCTGTTTGGCGGCGGAGAATTTATTCTCTTGCTTAACGCCCTTCTCTGAGACGTACGAGCTCAGGGGTTATATATTGATGGATATCAAACGCATGGAGTGAATTGCCTGTGTGGCATGCGTAAGTGGCAATTGATCAGGGCTTCTGTTGAAAAGCAAAGTCTTGTGGTTGATGATCAAAGCACGGCCTGTGTGGCGTAGCTTTGTGTATAACGTGAATTCGTGAGCCTCACACCTCGGTATGAGTCAAAAACGGGAGATGGACCGCTGGGAGAGCACGACGTTTCTTTCTAGCTAGGGTGGTGTCAGTGACCTACCAGCCCTGACATATATATACTTTTCACCTGTGTGGTTGTTGGAATGCGAGGCGCCTCAGATATAGGTCTGTAAGGACCGGGAAACGTGTGTTCAGGAATTGCCAATCCTCAAAAGTAAGAGAGGACCGGCCCAGCCGATTCCAAGGATCAAAGTGGGGTCCTGGGACATTTGCTAGAGTGTCTCGAACGCGGAGAGGAGCTTGCCCCTTGCCTCGACTCATGACGGAATCCAATTTCCAATACGTGTATTTCGGCTTTAATTGTAGAACTAGTATGGCGACATGATATATGGTACCCATGCCGTCTATGATTGATATTTATGATTGAAATTGTTTTGACACTATACACCTATAATAGTATCAAAGAATATGTTTTAAACGTACCAAGCATGTTTGGCTATTATAAGGGAAAACCCTATCCTCCGGCTTGCGTTGCATTGTGTGATGGGACCTGGGTCTTATAATAGCTTCATTTTTCCAAAAAGCATTGCGTTGTTTTGTTATATGCACTAGTATTCTTGGGAGGAAACCCGTTCCGTGTTATACGGCGTGGTCCCTTGAATTACTCTATTTTAAAGTAAAGTTTTAAATAACTGTTTTAGTTCTCACACCAGTCCCATGACTGACCTGGAGTTTATTGTTTTAACCTAAACTCTGGGTGCCCCTATTTTCCGCACGGGCAGCTAGTAGTTTTGGTTTTGCAGATTTATATTCACAGGTTCCTGATATACAGCTGGAACGATGCTCGGAAAGCTCTGTATCCGTGCATCACTTCTAGTTGTGATTTTGTATTATTTTCCGCTGCTATGTAATTTATTGTAATCTCTGATATTTATCGAATGTAATTTATTCATTTATACTCTGTATATTCTTGTATCTGATGGAATTGTTGTAATAACAATGAAATGTTCTTCCGTATGCGCTCATTTGTGTGTTGTTCTCAATTCTATCCATGCTTTCCTTCACGGGGAAGTTCGGGTCGTCTCATTTTGGTATCAGAGCTTTGGTTTACAGAGCTCGAGAACAAGGCACATTAGAACCATACGAAAGAATTCATCAGATATTGGATTAGCAATATCCAATTAGAATGACTCGTTAGAGATAGGATCAGTAGTATCCTAGAACGAGTGTGAAGAGTATATTTTTCAAATGAAAACAATTTTGTTTTGAAAATTTAAATCGCTTTATACGTATTTGATTATTTATTTATATTGAATATGGACAATCGAGTATATATAGATTTCGCGTATACGCGTCATGAACGTATATTCGAAGTTTTAATATACTGGATAGATATAGTATTACACTCTAGTCGCTCGGAGATGATTTTGTTGATGGAGCTCCATCATCAGAATTTATATTCGAGTTTCGAAGGTGTGATTTTCTATATATTTCCATTAGACTGGTGTGAGAACCAAAACTAATATAGTTAGAACACGTTGTTGTGAATTGGCATCAAAAACATGATTTTTTGTATGCATATCAAATTATGAATTTGAAACTCTAATCCACTAATTGATTGATGTTTGTGTTGTTTGTTTATTTGTTTCCCAATTTTTAACCATTTATGCCTAATTAAACCAAATATTGATTTGTATTGATAATTGGTCGCGTTTGCTTGCATATACATATACTTACATTGAACAGGTCATAGCAAGGAGGCTAGAGCCAGAGAATAAAATTTGTTTGCCCGACAAATAGGTACATGTTTACTACATAATTTCCTGTTTTGTTTGGGTGATGATGATTTTGTGAGCCTATTGGCTAGCCGCTTGGCTTTTTCTTTTTCTTTTTGAGATCTGAAGGACCGGGGAAGCTATTTGAAATTCCCCGATGCTCCCGGTGCAGGGGAGGTTATGGCGAAATTTTTCGAAAATTTAGGGTGTTAGCCAAATTTTTGAAATTTTGAAAATTCTCAGAAACTAAAGAGTTGGAGAATGGAAGCCTGATCGATCGTAGAGCTGAATAATCAAACCACTTTCGACTTTGTTCCTTTTCGGGGACGAAAAGTTTTAAGTGGGGGAGATTGTAATAACCCGAAAATCTGGGCCAGTTTAAAATTTTTATTTTGGCCATTTTAGCGAATTTTGAATATTTAAAATAGATTATTTTAAATAATATCGACGTGAAATTTATTTTGAATTGAATTCGACGTATATATTATATACGTCGTCGTTAGAATATAAATAATTATATATAATTATAAATAGAATTGAAAATGGCGCGGTAGTTCGATAATTCGATTTCAAACTTCAATTGAATGTACCGGGTGCAAAACAATCCGGATTTTAGTGAAACCAAAAATAATGGAATCTAATAGTGAATATCTTTCCAACGAATCGGGAAAATCAAGATTTCATATCAGGAATCAAAAGAAATGTCCAGTTGAAAATTCTGAATAGTCGCTATGGAATTCAGGCCCTTAAAAATGGACATTTTGCAAATGACATCGGATTTCGATGAAACCAGTTTTGTTGGGTCCGTGATGTCAAATTATTGCTAGGTTTCAAATTTCATAATTTTTCGAATCAATATGTGAGCGTGGCAAAGGAAAACGCGTTTGACCGGTTTCAGTTGATTTTAATCGACTGGAAAATGGCCATTTTTCTAACGGTCTCAGAATTCGACGAAACTAGTTTTGTTAGGACCGTATCGTCAATACGAAGCTAGAAAATATTTTTCTGCAATTTATAGAGTTAGTATGTGACCCCGGTAATTTGAAATGTACGTTTAAAATTCAATATAGCGATTTAAGTGTAAATTTAAAGGAAACGGATCAAAACGATCGAATCAACCTACGATACATATCCCATTGTGTTCGGAATGGGGGTGAAACGCTATGGGCGACAGGCGGTGGGCCTCGTTTCGAGGTCGTATGTAAAAGTACCTTTTTGAAAATTAAATAATTAAATAATTAAAAATATAAAACTTTTTCTTTTCCATATTACCCCCCCCCCCCCCCCCGTTAGTTCGAACAGAATCAAAAAAAAAAAAAAGAAGAAAAAAAATCGAAGGCGACGGGGGGGAAGAGAGCCGCCGCCGCCTCTGGCGAGCCCCCAACGTCGGAGCACCTCGCGCGCCCCCCCCTAGAGCTGCCGCCGCCTCTTCCTCTTCTTCCCCTCCTCGCATCGTTCCCTCTTCCCACCGCGACAGCCCCTCTACCCAAAACCCGACGCCCTTCTAGCCCTAGCCCCCTTTTCTCGCGCCGACCCCCTGACCAACCACCGCACCCCCCCTCCTCTTGCCTCAGCCGCATCGACGAGCCCCCCCCCCCCCTGTAAGTTTACTGTTTGTTTTTTTTTTTTTTTTACTTTTAAACTGTTTTATTTTATTTTACTTATGTTAAACTGTTTTTTTTTTTTTTTGTTAAATTTTAAAAACTGATTTTTAAGTATATTTTAAACTGAATTGTTAAATTTTAAAAACTGATTTTATTTATTTTAAAACTGATTTTATTTATTTATTTTAAGACGTGATTTTTAAAACAGAAAAGATTTGATTTCTAAAAGTAATATAATAGGATCTTTGTATTTTTAAAGTGATAAAAATATAGTTTTTATATTTTTAAAGTATTAAAAATATAGTCTTTACTATATAGAAATATTAAAAATATGATTTTTATATTTTTAAAGTATTAAAAATATAATCTTAATAGGATAGAGAATATAAAAATATCATCTTTGTATATGTAGCGAAATAAAAATCTGATTTTTATTTTATATACGTTGAAGTAAAGTGATGATTTTTATAAAGGTGAAAACTTTAATTTTAAAAAGGTGAAATCTTTAAATTTAAAAAGGTGAAAACTTTAAATTTAAAAAGGTGAAATCTTTAAATTTAAAAAGGCGAAATCTTTATATAGAAAATAGCGTAATAAAAATATAACTTTTATCTATATAGTAGCGAAATAAAAACTCGATTTTTATATGTTGAACTTTGAAATAAAAACTCGATTTTTATATGTTGAACTTTGAAATAAAAACTCGATTTTTATATGTTGAACTTTGAAATAAAAACTCGATTTTTATATGTTGAACTTTGAAATAAAAACTCGATTTTTATATGTTGAACTTTGAAATAAAAACTCGATTTTTATATGTTGAACTTTGAAATAAAAACTCGATTTTTATATGTTGAACTTTGAAATAAAAACTCGATTTTTACATGTTGAACTTTGAAATAAAAATTCGATTTTTATATATT
Source organism: Allium sativum (assembly GCA_030737875.1). NCBI lineage: Eukaryota > Viridiplantae > Streptophyta > Magnoliopsida > Asparagales > Amaryllidaceae > Allium > Allium sativum. The sequence continues at coordinate 341,671,352 of CM060912.1, forward strand.
GAATAGCGAAATAAAATTCGATTTTTATATATATAGTGGCTACGGGCGACGAAGCTGACGAAGATGCGAAAACGGCGAAGACTTCTGCAAATGAAGTGCCGTGGAGCTTGGATAGCTTTCTGTGAGAACTTCTCACTCAAAATTCTTATTCTAGTTATATATATATATATATTAGGATGCAGACGGTGCTTATTAGAAGCACCCGACACCCGTCCACATACCATGGACTTGTTTGTTTGGATGTTTGGTGATTGATTGAGATATTGGTTTGAATGTGGTTAGTGGTGTGAAAAATCGAATCGATAAATTGGTTAGGATTAGACGTGCGCCGTTATAAGGCGAAGGAGTAAGACTAGGTTAGACTCTTACTCCAAATTTTGTGGTTTGCATAACGAAAGTGATTTGATTGATGTGTGAATGGCGTGGGCCTTCACTAGACCGGGGATAAGGCTAGGCCTTGTCCCGTTTCTAGTATCGTGCCGTTATGCCGCCGAAATTTTCTAAAATATGTTAGAAAAATAAAAATATCATTTTTATTGTGTAAATGAAATGAATAGAATATTTTATCGTTAAAAATATAATTTTTAACGTGAAAGTGAATAAATAAATATTTATAAACAAATCGGCCGATTTGTTTATATACACTGATTTGACTGATATTGATTGGGTCGATAAATTTTACACATCGCCCAACTGCACAAATAAAATCTGTGTTTGATTGTTTTGAAACCCCACACGGGTGTTGGGATGAAATTTGAAGTTCACTCATCCTGATTGATCAAATATGTCGATCGATTGATTGACAGGCTGTTATAAGCGTTAGATATCGATATTTGATGCTTATGCAGTGTAGTGCACTTTGGTTGATGGTTGATTATTTTTCGACGCTATTATATACATGTGTTGTATGGAAATCCATATAATTAACGTTATATGGTGATTGATTGGGCCTCATTCCAATTGGGACAATAAGAAAATTCATGTGTTGAATTTAAAAATAGTCATGTGTTGACGATGTGCATGTGTTGAGTGAAATATTTTATATAATCAAAATTACATCTTTATCACATTTAAAATTAGAACTACTTCCCAGTAGAAGTCTAATTGAAAATCAAACGATAGATACCATAGTTTTATAAAATATTTCACATAATAAAAATAGTGATGTGTTGACAGTACTCATGTGTTGAGATTAGTCGTGTGTTGAAAGAAATATAGGTTCATGTGTTGAATTGAATAGAAGTTTTTGAAATATATAAAGCCGTGTGGATTAGAGATGCGCTATTTTGACGTGAACGATATTTATATCGATTTTATTCGTTTTACAACGAATATTGAAAAGTGATTTCAAAACTAAATATTCTGAAATGAAATTCAATTGAATTAGATTAAAATTCGAATTGAATAGGAAGTGAATTTGAATTTGAATAAAATAGGAAGTGAATTTGAATTTGAATAAAATAGAAATGAATTGAATTGAAAACGATTTCGAAATGAATTGAATTGAAAACGATTTCGAAATGAATTGAATTGAAAACGATTTCGAAATGAATTGAATTGAAAACGATTTCGAAATGAATTGAATTGAAAACGATTTCGAAATGAATTGAATTGAAAACGATTTCGAAATGAATTGAATTGAAAACGATTTCAAATTGAATTGAAAGTGAATTGAAATGAATTCAAATTGAATTGAAATTTGAATTGAATAGAAATGAATTTTAAAACGAATTTATAGAGAAGAATTCAATTTTGATTTGAATTGAAATGGAAGTTGAAATCGCTTTTGAAACGAATTCAAAACTATTTTTTTTAAAATTCGTTTTAAAAGGAAATCGACGAAATATATATTATATATATTATATATATAATATAATGGCCTGAATAGAACGCGCCGCGCCGCGGCAGTTCGTGAATTTCGACCATTTATTTCAAACGGACATTGCGGGAGATCCGACCGTCGGATTCTCCTAAAACCGGAACCGTTGGGTTCGTATCGAAAAGAGCTTTCCAATGAGTATTAGAAATTTGAAATCTAACGGTTGGATTTGGAATTATGTCCAAATCAAATTCGAAAAAGGTCGCTGTAAGTGCAGTTCGATGGCCGTTGTTGGAAATCGACTGTACGGGCCTTGATAAAATTATTAAAAATATCTATAATTTGTGTAAAATTATAATATGTGAATTGGAAAGATTTGGGCTGGAAAATTCCACATTTGAAAAGATAAAAATAGATTTTTATCGAAATGAACTAGTTTTGAACTAGAATTGAAATCAATTTATTTTTAAAATAAATAAATTGAATTTGAAAGTGATTTTGAAAATAATCGATAATTTCCAATACGTGGATTGGACTGGAGCTGAATCGAAATTATCTTCGGGATATTTCGATGTTGGATTTCGTGACTATACAAATATTGTTATGGGGATTTGAAAGATATTTTATATCGTTATTTCCAATACGATATTTGTTGGTTTCAGAATTTGATATTGAATATAAGCCGATATATTTTCTATTCAGAGCCTTGTATTTAATATCAAATGTGATTTGGTTTGTCGTGAATCGTGTTTTTGATGACATTGGTTCTTTAACCCAGTTAAAGGCAGAATATTGATTTTTTTTTTGTGAAGATTAAAACTAAGTGGAGTTTTAATGAATCTTTAATTAGATTAAAAAGGTGAATTGATAATATAAATTATCAAATCTGAAAGGTGATCGAGAAGGGAGTACCACCAGTTTTGCTCCAAAGCGATAGTTAAATCTTTAATTAGATTTGAACGTGAAATGGTAATTAATTTTACCGATAACACCGTGGTGTTATATATGGAGTATTACCAGTTTTCTCCATGGGATATATAGGTTGGGATTGGGAAATAAAATAAATAATTACTTCGGTGTGGTTCGTTAATCCCGACTAGTTTGAATGATATCCAAAGGAAGATTATAGGATAAATTTAGAAGAATTTATCTTGGATAAAATTAATGGGAACCTTTCCCTAAGAATGTGATTTTGTGAATAAAAGAATATTCTGAATTGGAATGAGGCGTTTGTTGTGTTTGTGTAACATTCGTTTATTATATACGTGGGTTATTCAGAAAGGCCGGGTTTATACCCATTCTGAATAACCGATTCGACGAGATGTCGAAGATGAAGACGGTGGTTGAAGACCGGAAGTCTTCACATCGTTTGGGTGATTACTGATGATCTTGATTGGGCTGTACACCCAAGATGAGGGAAACAGTCGGTGATCGTCCAGACGTACTTGGAGATCGATGGATATGCGAGGAAAGTGCCTCCGGTTTCGTTCAGACCCAGAACGGACTTGTAAATGGACTGTGTGTCTGACATTGGATTTTAGTCCGTGTGATTGATCTCTATTAAATATATATCTGTTTGGCGGCGGAGAATTTATTCTCTTGCTTAACGCCCTTCTCTGAGACGTACGAGCTCAGGGGTTATATATTGATGGATATCAAACGCATGGAGTGAATTGCCTGTGTGGCATGCGTAAGTGGCAATTGATCAGGGCTTCTGTTGAAAAGCAAAGTCTTGTGGTTGATGATCAAAGCACGGCCTGTGTGGCGTAGCTTTGTGTATAACGTGAATTCGTGAGCCTCACACCTCGGTATGAGTCAAAAACGGGAGATGGACCGCTGGGAGAGCACGACGTTTCTTTCTAGCTAGGGTGGTGTCAGTGACCTACCAGCCCTGACATATATATACTTTTCACCTGTGTGGTTGTTGGAATGCGAGGCGCCTCAGATATAGGTCTGTAAGGACCGGGAAACGTGTGTTCAGGAATTGCCAATCCTCAAAAGTAAGAGAGGACCGGCCCAGCCGATTCCAAGGATCAAAGTGGGGTCCTGGGACATTTGCTAGAGTGTCTCGAACGCGGAGAGGAGCTTGCCCCTTGCCTCGACTCATGACGGAATCCAATTTCCAATACGTGTATTTCGGCTTTAATTGTAGAACTAGTATGGCGACATGATATATGGTACCCATGCCGTCTATGATTGATATTTATGATTGAAATTGTTTTGACACTATACACCTATAATAGTATCAAAGAATATGTTTTAAACGTACCAAGCATGTTTGGCTATTATAAGGGAAAACCCTATCCTCCGGCTTGCGTTGCATTGTGTGATGGGACCTGGGTCTTATAATAGCTTCATTTTTCCAAAAAGCATTGCGTTGTTTTGTTATATGCACTAGTATTCTTGGGAGGAAACCCGTTCCGTGTTATACGGCGTGGTCCCTTGAATTACTCTATTTTAAAGTAAAGTTTTAAATAACTGTTTTAGTTCTCACACCAGTCCCATGACTGACCTGGAGTTTATTGTTTTAACCTAAACTCTGGGTGCCCCTATTTTCTGCACGGGCAGCTAGTAGTTTTGGTTTTGCAGATTTATATTCACAGGTTCCTGATATACAGCTGGAACGATGCTCGGAAAGCTCTGTATCCGTGCATCACTTCTAGTTGTGATTTTGTATTATTTTCCGCTGCTATGTAATTTATTGTAATCTCTGATATTTATCGAATGTAATTTATTCATTTATACTCTGTATATTCTTGTATCTGATGGAATTGTTGTAATAACAATGAAATGTTCTTCCGTATGCGCTCATTTGTGTGTTGTTCTCAATTCTATCCATGCTTTCCTTCACGGGGAAGTTCGGGTCGTCTCACCACACCACTGCATAAGCATTAAATATAAATATTTAATGCTTACACAGTCTGTCAACCCATCGATTGACATACAACTAAACAATCGGGATTAGTGTACGTCAAATATCATCCCAATACCCGTGTGGGGTTTCAAATCAACAAACACACATTTTATTTGTGCAGTTGGGCGATGTGTAAAATTTATCGTCCCAATCAATATCAGTCAAATCAGTGTATATAAACAAATCATCCGATTTGTTTATAAATATTTATTTTATATACACGTTAAAAATTATATTTTTAACTACAAAATATTTTCCACTATAAAATATTTTATTCCATTCCACATCACACAATCAAATTTCACAACGCACCAATTAAACAAACAAGTCATCCATGGTCTGTGGACGACGGGTGTCGGGTGCTGCTAAGCACCGTCTTCATCCTAGTATATATTTCAAAATAGAAATTAAAATAAAAGTGAGGAGTTCTCACCGACTAGCTAAACCAAACGCCACGACTCTTCATATGTAGGAAATCTTCGTCATGTTTCCAATGCAGTCATTTCACACTGTTCATATATAAAAATCACATTTTTTTATTTCACTTTCAAGATGATAAAAATAGCATCTTTAACACGATGTTTTCATTATAAAGATTGTATTTTTAAAATGCTACTTCATATATATAAAAATCGAATTTTTATATTATCACTATAAAAATCACATTTTTATTTCAATATATATATAATAAAAATCAAATTTTTATTTCGCTACATATATAAAGATCAAATTTTTACTATTTATATAATATAAAAATCGTATTTTTACTCTTTCTATACTATAAAAATCATATCTTTATTATCTACATTATATAAAAATCATATCTTTATATCTTTTATAAATTTAAAATCGAATTTTTCTATTTTAAAAATATAAACTTTCCTTATCGAAAATATAATCTTTTTAAATATAAAATCGTAACTTTTTAAATAAAAATCACTTCTTTCTATATAAATAAAAATCAAATCTTTTTACAGTTAAAAATCAAATCTTTATCACTTTAAAAATCTTATCATGCTTATAAACTAAAAATCAGCTCTTTACTAAATTAAAAATCCTGTCTTTATATTACAAAAGATTATATTTTTCCTAGTCTAAACCACTATTTTTAATCAAAGAATTTAAAATGGGAAAGCTCACCTTTTCTCCTTCGTTATCGATTTGGATTTCAGAACCCCTATGAAACCGCTGCCACTTCTTTCGTGATGAGGGAGAGTGCTCGGAGAAGAGGGGGGTGCGCGTTCAAGTTTGGCGGCTTCGGGGGTGAGGCGAGCCTGTGGTGGTGTCGTGGTTTGGCCGTGGGTGTGGAGGTAGGGTGCGCTCAGCCAAGGGGGCGCGATGAGTTTTGGAAGGGGAGGGCGACGTGGGTTTAGGGTTGGGTTCGGGTTCTCTAATCGAAGGAGGAAGAAGGGAGGGAGGTCGGGGAAGAAGGGGGTTAGCTGGAGGGGGAGGGGGACTGGAGGGGTGGCGGTGCATGTGGGTGAGGTCGGCGTCGAACGATGGAGGTGCTGGAGCTTCTCGTCGTTTTTTTTATTTTGAAAAGTTTGACCGGGGAGAGAAGGTAATGAGGGGGGTATATTTTTTTTATTTATTTTAATTTATTTAATTTCAAAAAGCAACTTTTAATTTCGAACTCGAAACGAGACCCACCGCCTGTCGTCCCCTGCTAATTACCCCCATTCCGAACACAATGGGATAAGTATCGTAAGCTGATTCGATCGTTTCGATCAGTTTTCATCAAAATCAAAATATAACTCTACATAATGAATTTAAACACGCATTTCAATTTACCAGGGCTACGTATGAACTCTAAAAATTCCCGAAAAATATTTTCTAGCTTTGTGTTGATGATACAGTCCTAACAAAACTAATTTCATCAAATTCTGAGACCGTTTGAAAAATGGCCAATTTCCAATCGATTAAAATCAACTTAAACTGGTCAAACGCGTTTTCCTTTGCCACGCTCACATATTGATTCAAAAAATTACAAATTTTGAAACCTAGCATTAATTTGGAATCACGGATCCAATAAAAGTGGTTTCGTCGAAAATCGAGGTCATTTGCAAAATTTCCATTTTTAAGGGCCAGAATTCCATAGCGACTATTCTGAATTTTCAACTGGACGTAACTTTAGATTCCCGCTATGAAATTTCAATTTTTCGGATTCATTGGAAAGATATTCTCCAATAGATTATAATATTTTTGGTTTCGCCAAAATCCGGTTTATTTTGAATCATGTACATTCATTTGAACTTTGAAACCAAATTTTCGAACTACCGCGCCATTTTCAATTCCTTTTATAATTATAAATAATTATTTATACTCTAACAATGATCTATTTAAATATATACATTCTAATTCTATTCAAAATAAACTTCTCGTTATTATTTAAAATAATTCATTTTAAATATTCAAAATTCACTAAAATTCCCAAAATAAAAATTTTAAATTAGCTTAGATTTCCGGGTTATCACAGTGAGTACCTTCGGTTCATCCTATTCCTGGATGACTTGTATGGACGGATGTCTGACAAAGTATTTCCAAAGGAATTACGTACGTTGATTTCCTCAAACGTACCATAGTTGATGGCGGAGAAATGGTTTTCTCTAGCCAAATAACTAGATTATTTTTGTGGATGTCAATTAAGTGATATCTGGCGGATCTGACGATGTGGCGTTCAAAGTGAATGGTGACCTGATATTTCAAAAAAGGGAAATTCTGACCTCAAGCCTCATCAACCGGGAAATGACAAAAATCGGGCAAGCAGCATGGCTATGTGGGTCGCTCCCATTAGGGTGTATAATCACCTATCTAGAGAAATTCATTTTGCTTCTTTAATCTATTTCTATGCGGTCCCTTTTCGGGAAACGGTGGTTTGAGCCCAACCGTTGGTGATATACATTCGATACACTCAAGCGAAATGAGTGGTCGGTCATGTGAGGGCCGGGTTGCAAGACGTTCTTGTTGAACCCAGTGTATTCGCCTCTAGAGATACACTATCGGCAGGTGGTCCCATACCTTGTCATAGTTGGAATCCAATCTCCAATAAGCGCCCGCGGTTTTGATTGTATAATAATTATGTGGAGCGTGGGCTGCAAGCGTTCCACTAGATTGCTATTTACTTGTATTTAGACATTATTATAATATCAGAAAAGATATTGGTTTCAAAAGTGTTTTGGGTTATTGTAAGGTAAAAACCGTCCATATTTATGTGGGTATTCGGTCTTATGATTATCTTTTTCTTTGAAAAGATTTTGACTTTAAAATCAGGTTGTGTGATTCCCTTAAACTTTGCGAGTTTTCTCACTCTGGTTCACCAGACTGACCCGGTGTTTTGTAAATGCTCGGGTTAGACCGGGTTGTACAGGTCCAGGTTATCAAATGCTGCGAAGTCCAGAGACGAGATGGAGAAGCTCAGACGTGTTATACATGGTGTATACTCCGCTGTGTCATTGTATATTGGGACAGGTTGTTATAACTGTCCAGCTGTGTGATACACTCTGATAATGTAAGTATTTAAAAAGCTCTCAATAAAGTTATTTCTGTATTATATTTTGTTCCGCTGCGATGTGAGACTCTATGTTTTGTTGTTTCTTCTTCCTCTTCTATTCTTATATTTCTTTCTTTCTTATCTCACCCTCTAAATTTTTCTAACAGCGTTCCGGTGTTTTCGATGTTTTGGAAGGTCGACATGAGATACGGGAAAGGTAATTTTGTCGATTTTCAGGGCCAAAAGTTCTTGGGTCGTTACAAGATGCTTGGACATAAGCCTTGGTAACTTGTTTCCTAGATAGTTTGGATGTGCATTATGGCGTTTTCGCATGCCTGCGACGTAAGCCGTTGGGAATTATACTACGCGATAGATCTTTCAAATCAGAAACCAGCATGACGGAAATACAATTTCCAAATACGACATTTTCCAATTTTGATTGTATACTATATATGGCGACATAGTGGGATGGGGAACTCATGCCACCTAGGATTGATACATTTATATTTGAAGTTGATTTCTTCACTTATAGTAATAATAAAAGATTTTTTTTAAAACGTACCTAGCATATTTGGCTATTATAAGGTAAAACTCTATCCTCCGGCTTGCGTTGCATTACGTGATGGGACCTGAGTCTTATAATAGCTTCATTTTTCTTTATTTAGCATTGCGCTGTTTATTTTAGGCACTGGTATTCTTGGGGGTAAACTCGTTCCGTGTTATACGGCGTGGTCCCTTGATTTACCTCATTTTAAAGTAAAGTTTTAAATAGTAGTTTTAGTTCTCACACCAGTCCCATGACTGACCTGGAGTTTATTGTTTTAACCTAAACTCTGGGTGCCCCTATTTTCCACATGGGCAGCTAGTAGTTTTGGTTTTGCAAAATTATTTATACAGGATCCTGGATTTACAGCAGGAGCTATATTCGGAACACTCTGTATCCGTGTATTTCCTTCGGTTGTATTTGTTATTTTCCGCTACGTATTGTATTTACACATTTTTTTCGCTACTTTGTATTTTAATCTCTGATATTTTTCTATGTAATATTTATTCATACTCTGAATATTTTTGTACTCTGATGTAAATTGTTATAAATAGCAATGAAATGTTCTTTTGTTTATGTTCTGATTTGTCATGTTCTCAGACAATCCGTTCTTTCTCTTCTCTTCGGAGACCGGGGAAGTTCGGGTCATCACAGAAAATAGGGGGAATATATAATATATAATATATATTTTATTATTTTAAATTATAAAATGTCACTTTTTCATTCTAAGCCCAAATCGAATCCAACGACTGTCACCCCTAGCTAATCACCCCCATTCCGAACACAATGGGATAGGTTTCGTATGCGCATTTGGCTGTTACGATTAGTTTTCATTTAAATTAAAATATAAATCAATATATATTTAATTCAAACGTGCATTTCAATTTATTTGGGCCACATACGGACTCCAAAAATTCCAGAAAATAAATATGGCTATGTATTGACGATACGGTCCTAACAAAACTAATTTCGCCAAATTTGGAGACCGTTTGAAAAACGGTCATTTTCCAATCAATTAAATTCAAACTAAAATTTCCAAATACGTTTAAATTCGCCACGCTCACATAATAATTCCAAAAATTATGAAAATTGGAATCAAGCAATAATATGACATTTCTGATTGAACAAAAGTGCTCTCGTCGAAAACGGCGGTCGTTTGCAGAATCACTATTTTTAAGGGCTATAATTCCATAACGACTATTCTGAATTTTCAACTGGGCATAATTTTTTATTCCTACTATGAAATCTGGATTTTTCAGCTTTCTTGGAAAGATATTTTCAAATAGATTCAAATATTTCTAGTTTTACTAAAATTCGGTTTACTTTGAATCCTGTACATTCATTTGAAATTTGAAATCGAAATTTCAAACTACCATGCCATTTCCAATTCCTTTTATAATTAAAATAATTATTTATATTCTAATTTCGATTTAAATAAATTTATATGTTCTAATTCTATTCGAAATAAATTTCTAGTCGTTATTATTTAAAATAAATCATTTTAAATATTCAAGATTCATTAAAATTGCCAGAATAAAATTTTTAAATTGGTTCTGATTTTCCGGGTTGTTACATGGGGTGTATAGGGTTAGGCTCAATACAAATATAATTGGAACCCTTTTTCTCTTTGTATAGAACTTGTAAAATTGGGAGATGTGAGATAGCAAAAAGAAAAAAAGATGAAGAAGAATGGAGATTAGCCTGCATGTTGGATCCACAGGTTGTTTATTTAAATTCACTTCTTATGTATCGCTATTGTTTTATTTTATGAACATTTAATGAAATAAAATGGATTGATGATTTAGTTATGTAAATCATTTGTTTTATTCGATCATGATAACTTCATATTATTCAATTTTTCTAACATTTTTAAATCTTATATTAAGGTCCACTGCTCTTAATACCTAAAATTAGTTGTAAGCATGTTTCATGATGTTAGTAATCGATTTTAGACCTTTAAAAATAGTAGGTCTTTATAATTGGAATCAGAGCTTAGGAATTAGCGATTACCTGAGCCTTGGGTAGATGTAACGTTAGTTATAATGATTTACACCTTAAGGTATACTTAAATATAAGAGAAACATTTTGGTTTATAATTGCATGCTTTATGTGTATGTACCATTTGTTTGATTATTATTACCTCACCCTACAACGTTGTTTATTTATGAGAAATCTTTTGTGGACGATAAAAAACAAGAGTGGGGCAAGATGAATGGTTATAGAGTGAGTTATGTGTCGGTTATAACCTAAATGACGTACAGACACTGATTAGATTGCAATAGAAACACAACCTTTGTAAAGATAGAATCATTTTAATTTTAAGGGATCAACAATGGTTTGGAATTATTATTATTATATATCCCATATTTTAAAGCTATCTCAACGGTTAGTTGAAAATGGTCATTTTTGTGTGATCTATTGGCCTTTTGATGAGAACAAAGTATTAAATTTGTAAATAAATTGATCCTTTTCATGATAGTATTTTTGAGAGATAAAGTGAAAAATAAAGAAAATTAGGCAAGTTTGACTTATGGTGAAGTACCTAGATTTGATTATTTTTGAAACATTCTTTGATAAATGGAATAATTCCATTAATAGGTAGTTTAAAAGATATAAAGTAAGAGTTTAGGAGTATTCATTTTAAAACAATATTGAGAATAATACAAAATTTGCAATGTTTCCGTAAAGAAGATAACTTGGTTGAGAAAATCTAATGAAAGTCCCTATTTTAAAGAAAGGAATATTTTATTAAAACATTCTTAGCCAAGAATATTTTATTAATAGAATATTCCTATTCAAAAGACTTCTTTTTTATAATAACTTTCTTCTCAAAAGAGGTATTTGAAAATAATACAATGAAAATATGGGAAACTAAGTATGTTTTTACTTAAGAAGCAAGGTGATATGATGGAAATATTTTTATTTGTGAAAAAACTTCTTTAACAAAGAATTCGATGAAGTAATCATAAATGTAACTTTATTAACAAAGAAATATAATTGACTTGAGGAACCTTCTATTTGTAAACTTATTTTTAGTTGCAAGGATTTTTCCTAACAGGCTGCCCCTTTATAAGTGATGTTTTAAAAAAAATAGATAGGATGTTTTTAGTCTAATGGGGGAGCTAATTTGAAAGATATTTTATTCGAAAAATGGAGTATTATAATATCTAGTTTGTGATACATTAAGAAAATATATTCCTAAAAACAAGGATGGTTAGTTTGGAAATAAATGATTGAAAGAGATGAAATATTTAAAGACCAAACCTTTGATGTGTTTGAACTAGATTTTGTATATAAGGTGCAAGATTGTGGGGTAGAACAAGATTTGGGTTTACCTTAGACCGTTATAATGATGTTACCATTTGACTGTTATGTGTCCCTTTATGACTTATGGGAATGTCTGGCTATTTCCTTCCAACGAGGAGGAAGGGATACGGTGAGGGGACTACCTATTTCGATATTCAAGTAAATAACATTTTTATTGTATTATTTGCATTGATTTTTTACCTTTTAGGTTAAAATTTGTTCTATGTTTTATTGCTTTGTTTAATTATTTACAGTATCTAGTTTCTTGTTTGTTAACGTCTATCTACTATTTTTTTCATCCTTAGGTTGTATAGTGATCGACTTCAATTGTTTGTTTATTTACTTGCTAGTTTGTTTTTGCTTATTAATTCGTGTCAGGATTGTTTGGACTAATTCTTTTAATTGAATTGATTATTAATTGCTTATTCGATATGGTTAGCTTGCTTGTATGTTATTTTTTTGTTTGTTATTTATATTAATTGTATGATTAGATAGTAATTTAGTGTCGACTATCGATTGGGTTTATACTAGAGAAACAAAAATGATTGAAAGGGGACATGTTTAGTCTAGTCATAGTCTTCCAAAGCAGGGGAAGACTACCATTTAGCATTTAGTATGATTAAAAGTTTTGAAGATGCTCCTTGAAGGTCAAAATAGTAATTGGAAATCTTTTGGTGATTAAAGACTTAATGTTTACTACTAAGAAATCAGTATGAAAGTTGGATTATTTTAAAATACATATTTATTAACATTGACATCTCTCAAACAATTACCATCTTTCTTAATCTCCATTTTTTCTATTTAATTAAAGAGGATGTAAGTTCTATAAAATGGAAATGTTTTCCGAAGAAAAGAATTTTATTTTAAATATAAATTGAAGCTTTGATTTGGAAGATAAAAAATTTATTATATATATATAGGGGATAGTTGGATAGTGGTGAGATTCATCATGGAGGTAAAGGACTTCATCCGGAATTTGTAGGAACTTGTGGTTTATTGATTGTTTCTACAGAAAGGAATTTATAACTAGTTAAAGTTATAATGCTTCGATTGTGAACTAAAGAACGGTGTGGTCGAAGTTGTGTTGATGTGATACTAGTCGTAGGATAATGCACGATATAATCGGATGTTACATTGACTCAAACGAGAGTTGATCACGAATGATAATGGAATTGGTTTGAGAAGTGGTTTAAACTAAAGGATGAAATTGTTAAGGCAATTGACTTATGAGATTGGAAGTACCAAGGAATCTGTTGAAATCAAAAAATGACCACAAACACCAAAGGTGTTTATATAACACCTCACCAAAAGCTATAAAATAGAGAAATGGATCCATGAAATATAAAAGCAAGTAAAAAAAACAAGGGATTTTAGAGTGGTTCGGCCTAATATCGGCCTATGTTCACTATGGTAGCAATTTTCATTATCACTTTTGAGTTTACAAAATACATGATTTGACTCATCCTACTCCTTTCACTCAATTCACTCTTTTATAAGGATCTCCTTTGTATTCTCTCTTTTTTGCTCTTGATTTCACATGAATTCACAAAGTAATCGGCGAGATCTCTTGATTTGTGATGATAGTAGTATAGATCTTCAATCACTTTAGCAATTAGATGATCTTCATTAGTTCCATGGTGAATTTTTGTTAGATATAGTCTTGAGAGAGAATTAGTGGAGATTAAAGTAGATTGATTTGAACTTGAGAGATTTCTAATGGAGTTTGGAGAAGATTTGATCCATTTGTTGTTGGAGAAAGATGGATTGATCTTGAGAAGCCATTAATGGAGCTTGAAATGAAGTTTAGAGTTTGGAGAAATGGTTTGAGTCGCCCTTCGGGGTAGAGTTTTCAGCCTCCTTTCAAGTGTAAAGTATAGGGGTATTTATAGATGATGTCGTAGAGGTAGTGGCAATTTTGCAATTTAGGGTGTACATGGTCATGTGGGTACAACTGGCCATTTTCTCTTTACAGTTGTCATTAGCTAGTCTACGAATTGCTTGTATTTAATGGGATTCGGCATGAAAGGTATGGATATAACGATATGGTCCCATGCCATATTAATGGCTTGATTGGTGACATGCGTTGCGACTTGGCTCAATGAGATATAAGCGATCTGATACTATTATACGCATGCGACTTGCCTTTTACAGCTGGAAACCGCTTGGCATGTCTTATATTAAATTAAATGGTTCATGCTTTTACAGGAACTCCAACAGCTGGCATAAAGCAACTTGTGCAACCTGCTACTGTATTAACAACACAAGAATTATGGACAATTTGGGTGAGTTGCGACATGCTTTATATGAACTTTTCCATAAATGAATGTCCAATGGAATGAAGGCATCATCTGAATTACGACATAAATTATGTAGCATTAGATGAACGACATGGTGTAAACATATCGATATGACCTGCTATGTCAATTGGTTTTGTGGCTTGATGTAACACCCCGTATTTTCGGTGAACGTATAAGTAACAAATTAAAATATAATTAATTTTTAGGAGAAGAATTAAGGAAAAAGGGTTGCGCCATTGCGTTCGCCTCGAAATTATGCTTGAGATAGAGTCAGAGTTTGCGTAAAACGGATATCGTATGAAGAAGATATGGACGAACGAAGTTAGGCAGAAAAACCAGAAATAGGCCAGAATACACTGGCGCACTTGTGAAGTGCACCAGTTCAAAAATACACTGGCGCACCTGCCAAGTACGCCCATACTGATCCAGCATAGAATTCTGGAGTTTTCTATGATGACGTGTCTTCTTCTAAGTGGCTGGAAGACCTGTCTTCGAGCTGGGTGGTTCTGATGACTTCTGGACTGATCTGAAGGCTTTAAATCACCCTATTCTCCTATAAAAACACCCCCAAACCTCACTTTTTCTCCACACAATTTCATTCTGCCTATACTCTGCCTCTATTCTAATTAAAATAAAATAATGGCGTCGCTACTCTGCTGAAATCTAAGCTAGAACTAGTGCATCTTCTTCCAATCTGAATAGAATTAAAAGAGAACAACTATTTTCTAATCTAATCGATAGTCTACGCCAAAGGAGAGCTATTCAGTGTCAGAATACAGATTCCAGAATACAAGAATAGTTCCCATTTTGTGAGTACAGTTAATTTCAGATATGAACTTTAATTATGATCTTGACATGGCTATAAATCTGAATCTGAGGTTATGCATATTCTTATGTGTCAGATCTGTTTTTCTGTGACTATTCTCTTTTTTTCTGTTCTATAGCCAGGCTACTACGAGCCTGCGCCAAATCTCATAAGAGATTAACGCACGAACGCTAAATTTTGGAGTAAATAATGAATAATGCATAATTGGACATGACTAATCTGTGACTGATTTGAGAAAAGGACATATGTTGTAAATTAGATCTAGATCTGTGCATATTCTGTGATTTGGAAGAAGAGGAATCATTGAATGATAACATATGACTTGAAACTTGGGGACATAATGCATATAAAAATTAAGATCTAATTTTGAGAGGATATAATTTAAAGATCTAGATTTTTGGGTATATTTTATATAACGATTCGTGACTTGAAAAAGGAATATGAAACTTAGGCGTAAGGACCTATATTAAAATAGGATAACTATTAATGTGAATGCGCCTAAATATGGGTTTTTGGATATGTGACATGCATTGTAATCAATGGCTATATTTGGCATAATTTATATGTAAGGTTTTTGGAGAATATTCTGAACTATGCAAGTTTAATTAAAAATTGGGACATATGTTATATGGTGGATTATGACCATAATTTGGGCATATAAGTTTAGTCTTACCTTATGAATTAGGCAGGATATGTGAATAGGACTTTAAGGAATGTTTAAATCGGTTAAAACTGTTATCTGCTTATTATGTTAAATTTGCTTAATCTGCTAAACCTGTTACCTGTTTAATCTGTTGAATTTTCCTAAACTGTTACATATTTTGAATCACCTAATCTGCTAAATCTGTTGAGTTGCCTAATCTGTTAAATCTGTTGAACCGCCTAAGCTGCTAAATCAGTTAAATCTGTTGAAAAGATGAATGACTGTAAATTTTGTAAAACATGTTAATTTGTTTAATCTACTGCGACTTGTAAAGAAGATAAATCTGCTAAATGGACATAATTAGTCTGATATTTTCTATAATGGAATAAAGTGGCTATGACACGAGGTTAGACTCCGTTTACGGTAGAAGCCTGCCCGGAACCAACCGGCTTAACCAGCAACCGAAACTGTCAAGTCTAATGTGAGAGGTCATAGGCATAACTAAAATATGCTTAGACACGAGGTTAGGTCTGGCTTGTGGCAGAAGTCTGCCCGGAACCGCCCGGCATATCCAGCGGCCATAAGCTACCGACCTAATGTGAGAGGTCTGTGCATTAATATTTAATTAATGCAAATCTGAGATAAATATGATGTCTAAAAACGTGTTGGGTGGATAGGGTTAAACCAACTGGACTGATGAGTTTAACAAACCCGTTTCGTGAATCTATAGGCCCAACACAAAGTTAGACAATTTGTAAGTCTGTTAAAACTGTACATCTGATCCGTTAGTCTGAAAACTTGTTAACTTGATTGTCTGATCTGTAAACTAGTAAATCTGAACTTTGTATGTCTGAAACTTGTAAACAAGTTAATCTGAAATCTATTAGTCTGGGGACACAAGGTTAGGAGGGAAAATACTTGTGTCATCAGTTGTTTGGGACCCATATTAGTCAGTAACCCTTATTGGTATCAAAAACTTTGACCCCACGCTATGTAGGGGTACGGGCATGCTTACTGAACTAATTATAAGCGGTTCATTCTGATAATGGCGAGGGGTGTTGATGGTGCGTTCCAACCGGGTCATGTACGTGCATGGATCCGGTCTGCTCTGAGGATGTAAGACACCGTGACATCTATAAATAGGTCTGTGCCAATAGGTTGCCACTTTAGGGAGTGATACACCATACTGTGGGGCCGACACATGGTATTTATGTATTAGGGAGCCAATCGCTTGGGGTAGTACTTGAGGTACACTTAGTTCTGTCTGTTTCTGTTGGTACCGTCTGTTTCTGTTGGGTGGTAACACCTGTCTGTTTCTGCGTGGTACCGTCTGTTGGGGTGGTAAAGGCCTATTACTAGTGTACACCTAATTATAACATTCTATTTCCGTAGGGATTATTCTGTTTCCGTCTCTGATTCCATTTCCGATTCTGTTTCCGTACCTTCTGTCTGTTTGGGTGGTAAAGGGCCATTAGTTGGGTAGTAAAGGCCCATTATTAGTATTCTGTTTCCGTACCTTCTGTCTATTGGGGTGGTAAAGGCCCATTATTAGTATTCTGCTTCTGTACCTTCTGTCTGTTGCGGTGGTGAAGGCCCATTACTAGCATTCTGTTTATGTATAGATCATTCTGTTTCGATTATGTTTTAGTTTAGACATTAGGGTAACACCTAACCCTGTTATACTAGTATTAGTACAGAGAAGTAAGATGTAAGTAAGGAACATAACTTGGTTTACATCATTCTGTTTCTTCTGTTAACTTAAAGTATATCTGTTATTCCTATTGATGTAATCTCTCATCCAGCTTTATTTACATGTCATGATAATATTATCTGTTTATATGCTGGAAGTCACTGGACTCGCCAGACTTTATGTCTGACCTCGTTTGTTTTCGCCTCTTTTATTTTCGTTTCCTCCCCCCCCCCCAGGTGCTCAGGGTGGAAACATAGGAGATTGATTCTGATTCTCTCTGCTTGAAGTGCTTGGAGTATTGCTTGGCTTTGACGCTATCTTTTCATGGCAGTTTATGTTGGGGATTATGGCTTTGAAACTTTACATTCTAAATGATTTTGTATAAGACGGATAATTGTGTACTTGAGTTTTGATATTATGATTTAGAAAGATGTAACCAAATTTATTTCTACTTCAGCTGTAATAAAGTTATAATTTTTCAAGTACTACTTATATGTCTTGTAATATTCTGTTCTGTCTGCTAAAACGCTCCATCAAAGTTAAGGCATTCCCTTTGTGAGTGACCTTAACGGAGGTGGGATGTTACACTTGACATGCATACATTATGATCTGACGTAAGCCTCACGACCTGATGTATATTACAAGGCAATGATCTGGTGCATGTCGTTTGGCCATTACGGCTTGTTGGAGAGCATCATCTTGGTTCTACATGTACAAGCCACGACCTTATGTTATATAGGATTAACAACTTGGCTGGGATACACCGCCTGAGATATATTGGGAATGGTAGCAATACACAACAATGATGTGAGTACTCTCCACGGTCTGCCTTCACATGCTACTGTCATTTATGCTTGCGTGCACGTGGCTTTACCTGTCCATGTATTATACTTCATCACATATATTATTTGCACGTGACAGGATGAAAAACCAACATGATTACTTGAGGATGCCCTGGTCTTGTTATCATGCATACGTCTTGCGGCATGAATACATTCAACACCATGGCTTCATGTCGTGTTACGTGGTGAGAAACTTACTTTAACAGCTCACATTTTTGACCATTCAAATATCAACAATAAACCACACATGTCGACCCAAACGAACCATAAATACAGGCAGTTATTGGGAAAAGAAGAAAGAAGAGAAAAACAATAACAGAATCTCACAGCGGGAGAACAACATATAATACACAAATAGCTGTTTAAAAATAGTTGGAATATATATACATTGACTATCAGAGTTATACATATATAGGTTTCATCACATGGCAGCGGAAATAAAATGCAGTGGAAATACATATATATATATATGATAGATATATACCGATCTTCATCTTCGATCTCCAAGGCACAGTCATCTTCTGTAACTGCAAACGTCTGCTGACCCGAGCGTATTGCATAAAAGAAAACACAACAAACACTCGGATCAGCACTAAATCATTCTCATATTAGTCAAATTAAAATACGAAATAACATCAATGTCATGGGTACAGTAACTCAAGAGATGTTACGGAATTTTTCCTTCTCTCAAGAATCCGTTAAGCTAATACGTAGATAGTATAATACGCTATTATGATAGTGTCTACTCAGTAAAGTATAAATACTGAAAATAGCGTAAGCGGGATTACATTTTTACCCTTACACCGTTTATAATACCGTAGTCTATACAGTACAGTAAACCCACCGTAAACGATGGCATCAGAGGGCACTCCATAGGTACAATACAAATCAAAATCGTATTGGGCTCGATAAGGATAATATGACAAGGCACTCGAGGCAATGCCCAGGGTAGGATTCTACCAATTGCACTCCCGGACCGGTGATAATGCATAGCAGCCACTACCTCCCACCTCGTAACACACTCCCAAATCGTAAATGGGCCCAAATCATCATCATCATCATAGTCATAGAAATATTATCGAAGAAGTGTGTCCGATCAAAGGTGCTACCTCAACTAGTCACGGTATAGCTCCTGTTTTAGTCATTTCAATTCTGACCCGAAGGTCAGGGCTATTTCTTCATCGTTTGTAATAACCCGAAAATCTGGGCCAGTTTAAAATTTTTATTTTGGCAATTTTAGCGAATTTTGATTATTTAAAATAAATTATTTTAAATAATATCGACGAAAAATTTATTTTGAATATAAATCGAACGTATATATTATATACGTCGTCGTTAGAATATAAATATTTATTTATATTTATAAATAGAATTGAAAATGGCGCGGTAGTTCGATAATTCGATTTCAAACTTCAATTGAATGTACCGGGTACAAAACAATCCGGATTTTAGCGAAACCAAAAACATTAGGATCTAATTGATAAAATCTTTCCAACGAATCCGAAAAATTGAAATTTCGTAGCGGGAATCAAAAGATATGTCCAGTTGAAAATTCTGAATAGTCGCTATGGAATTCAGGCCCTTAAAAATGGACATTTTGCAAATGACCTCGGATCTCGACGAAACCAGTTTTGTTGGGTCCGTAGTGTCAAATTATTGCTAGATTCCAAATTTCATAATTTTCTGAATCAATATGTGAGCGTGGCAAAGGAAAACGTGTTCGACCAGTTTCAGTTGATTTTAATCGACTGGAAATTGGCCATTTTTCAAACGGTCTCAGAATTCAACGAAACTAGTTTTGTTAGGACCGTATCGTCAATACGAAGCTAGAAAATATTTTTCTGGAATTTTTCTAGTTAGTATGTGACCCCGGTAATTTGAAATGTACGTTTAAAATTCAATATAGTGATTTAAATGTAAATTCAACGGAAACCGATCGTAACGATCAAATCAGCTTACGATGCATATCCCATTGTGTTCGGAATGGGGGTAAATAGCTATGGACGACAGGAGGTGGGCCTCGTTTCAAGTTCGTATGTAAAAGTCAACTTTTTAAATTAAATAATTAAATAAAAAAAATTATCCTCCCTCCTCTCCTTATAAAACGCTGCCCCCCCCCCCCTTCGATTTGGTTCAATCAGAAAAAAAAGGAAAAAAAAAACCGAACGAACGAAGGCGGAGGCCGCCACCACCGCTCCTACCACCATCGCCAAACCCCAACCCCAGCGTCGCCGGTCTCCAGCCCTCCTCCCCTGGCCTCCAGCGACCTCGTCGAATTCCCCCCAGTCCCCAAACCCGCAGACCCCACGCCCCACAGCCAAACCCTAGGCCGCCTCCACCCTCCGACGTCCGACCGCCCCCATTCGATTTCCGCACCTCTGTCCGGCGCCATTCCCCCACTAGGCACCGAAAAGGTGCGCTCTAATTATTCGTTTGCATTTCTTTTATTTTCAGTTTTAAAATTAGATTTTTGGTTTGATTAAAATAAGAAAAAAAATCTGATTTTTGTTTATTGAATGTTATGGTATTTATTCCTATATAGTCATGAAGTTAAAACTGAATTTTTATGAAGTGTCCATATGAATAAAGGTTTTTTTTTTCTACCTTAGAAAGATCAGATTTTTTTAGAGTGAAAAGAAATGATTTTCTTATATGAACATTAGCAAAAAGAAATTCGATTTTTATATATTGAATAGCGAAGTAAAAATTCGATTTTTATATATTGAATAGCGAAGTAAAAATTCGATTTTTATATATTGAATAGCGAAGTAAAAATTCGATTTTTATATATGTAGTGGCTACGGTCAACGAAGGTGACAAAAAGGCGAAACGACGAAGACTTCTGCAAATGAAGTGCAGTGGAGTTAGGATAGCTATCGGTGAGAATTTCTGACTCTTCAATTTATTTTCTAGTTATATATATACTAGGATGCAGACGGTGTTTAGTAGCACCCGACACAATCGTCCACAGACCATGGACTTGTTTGTTTGATTGCAAAAAAATTAGTTAGATTATTTTGTTTGAATTGAATTGTTTGGTGAAATGAATGGATTTGATTGATATGTGAATGGCGTGGGCCTTCACTAGACCGGGGATAAGGCTAGGCCTTGTCCCGTTTCTAGTATCGTGCCGTTATGCCGCCGAAATTTTCTAAAAATAAGTTAGAAAAATAAAGATAACATTTTATTTAATAAATGAACCAAATAGAATATTCATAGGTTGAATAAAATAGTTTGATCGTTAAAAATATAATTTTTAACGTGAATGTGAATAAATAAATATTCATTTACAAACCAGATGGTTTGTTTATGTACACCTATTTGAAGGACATTGATTGGGACGATAAATTTTACACATCGCCCAACTGCACAAATAAAACCTGTGTTTGATTGTTTGAAACCCCACACGGGTATTGGGATGATATTTGACGTACACTAATCCCGATTGTTTAGTTGTATGTCGATCGATTGATTGACAGACTGTTATGAGCGTTGAATATTTATATTTGATGCTTATACAGTGTAGAATGCACTTTGGATGATGGTTGATTATTCATCATTGTTGATATATACATGTGTTGTAGAAAATCCATATAATTAACATTATATGGTAATTGATTGGGCCTCATTCCAGTTTTGAAAAAGAAAAATTTGAAAAAGAGAAATATTTGAAAAAGAAATATTAAGAAATATTTGAAAAAGAAATATTTGAAATAGAATATTTGAAAATAGGAATATATGAAGCCGTGTTGATAGATTGACGCCATTTTAACGTGAACGATATTTATATCGATTTTATTCAAATTGAAGTGAATATTAAAGTGAATTGAATTCGAATAGAATTGAAATAGAATTGAAATCGTTTTGAAATGAATTTGAATAGAAAGGAATTCGAATTGAAAATTGAATAGAAATGAATTCGAATTGAATTGAAAAGAGAACGAACTGAAATTGGATTAGAAATCAATTTGAATTGAAATCGATTTGAAATGAATTTAAAACGAATGTATATTGGAATATTCAGTTTTGATTTGAAATTGAATATGAAGTTGAAATCGATTTGAAAAGGAATTTTAAACGATTTATAAAATTCATTTTAAAAGGAAATCGACGAAGTATATATTATATATATTATATATATATAATATAATGGCCTGAATAGAACGCTCCGCGCCGCGGCAGTTCGCGAATTTCGACCATTTATTTCAAATGGACATTACGGGAGATCCGACCGTCGGATTCTCCTAAAACCGGAACCGTTGGGTTCGTATCGAAAAGAGCTTTCTAACGAATATTAGAAATTTGAAATCTAACGGTTGGATTTGGAGATACGTCCAAATCAAATTTGAAAAAGGTCGCTGTAAGTGCAGTTCGATGGCCATTGATGGAAATCGACTGTACGGGCCTTGATAAAATTATTAAAAATAGTAATAATTTGTGTAAAATCATAAGAAATGATTTGTGAAGATTTGGGATGAAAAACTCCATAGTTGAAAAGATAAAAATAGATTTTTATCGAAATGAACTAGTTTTGAACTAAAATTATAATTCTATTTATTTTTAAATAAATAAATTGAATTTGAAATGGTTTTGAAAATAACCAGAATTTCCAATGATTGCATTGGAATGGATTTGAATCGAAATTGTCTTCGAAATATTTCGATGTTAGATTTCGTGATTATACAGATATTGTTATGGAAATTTGAAAGATATATATATATATATATATATATATATATCGTTATTTCCAATACGATATTTGTTGGTCGTAGAATTTGATATTGAATATAAGCCGATATATTTTCTATTCAGAGCCTTGTGTTTAATATCAAATGTGATTTGGGTTTGTCGTGAATGGTGTCTTCACTAACACTGTTCTTGAACCCAGTTGAGAAAAGATTAAATCTTTTTATTTAGATTTAATGAAGTGTACCAATTAAATAATATTTAATTGGAATTGAATTGATATTGATTTTTGGGTTTATCGTGAACCGTGTTTTAAATGACACTGATTCTTTAACCCAGTTAACGATTAAAACTAAGTGGAGTTTTAATGAATCTTTAATTAGATTGAAAAGATCGAGAATGGAGTATCACCAGTTTTACTTCAGGCGATAGTTAAATCTTTAATTAGATTTGAACGTGAAATGGTAATTGAATTTACCGATAACACCGTGGTGTTAGATATGAAGTATAACCAGTTTTACTTCATGGGATGAATAGGTTGGGATTGGGAAATAAAATAAATGATTACTTCGGTGTGGTTCGCTAATCCCGACTAGTTTGAATTGATATTCAAAGGAGATTAAAGAATAAACTTAAAGAATTTATCTTGGATAAAATTAATGGGAACTTTTCCCAAAGTATAGGAATATTTGAATAAAAGAATATTCTGAATTGGAATGAGGCGTATGTTGTGTTTGTGTAACACTTTTATAATATATACGCGAGTTATTCAGAAAGACCGGGTTTATCCCATTCTGAGTAACTGATTCGACGTGGTGTCGAAGATGAAGACGGTGGTCGAAGACCAGAAGTCTTCACGTTGTTTGGGTGATTACTGATGATCTTGATTGGGCTGTACACCCAAGAAGATGGAAACAGTTGGTGATCGTCCAGACGTGCTTGGAGATCGATGGATACGCGGGGTACTAGGTGCCTCCGGTTTCGTTCAGACCCAGAACGGACTTGTAAATGGATTGTGTGTCTGACATTGGATTTTAGTCCGTGTGATTGATCTCTATTAAATATATATCTGTTTGGCGGCGGAGAATTTATTCTCTTGCTTAACGCCCTTCTCTGAGACGTACGAGCTCAGGGGTTATATATTGATGGATATCAATCGCATGGAGTGAATTGCCTGTGTGGCATGCCTAAGTGGCAATTGATCGAGGCTTCTGTTGAAAAGCAAAGTCTTGTGGTTGATGATCGAAGCACGGCCTTTGTGGTGTAGCTTTGTGTAACGTTTGCTTCGCGAGTTTCGCACCCCGGTGGTGAACCAAAAACGGGAGAGGACCTCAGGGAGGGCATGCGTTTCTTTCTAGCTAGGGTGGTGTCAGTGACCTACCAGCCCTGACATTTATATACTTTTCACCTATGTGGTTGTTGCTGTTGCGAGGCGCCTCGGTTAGATCGGACGATCCGGGTCCGATGGAGTCATTCGTTGGCTCATTTACGCCCCAAAGGGCGGAGAAACGTATTGTTCAGGCACTATAATCCACATCGGTGGACCGGCCCTGTTGCTCCAAGGGGCAGTTGCGGCTGTTCCGGAGACATGGGCTAGATTGTCTCGAAGACGGTGAGGACGATCCCTGGCCTCGGTTCATAGATGGAAACCCAATTTCCAAATACGTGACATTTGCGGTTTTATTTGTAGAGCCTAGTATGGCGACATGATATATGGTACCCATGCCGCCTATGATTGATACTTATGAT
Organism: Allium sativum; assembly: GCA_030737875.1. Classification (NCBI taxonomy): domain Eukaryota; kingdom Viridiplantae; phylum Streptophyta; class Magnoliopsida; order Asparagales; family Amaryllidaceae; genus Allium; species Allium sativum. Next base: position 341,696,158 of record CM060912.1, read on the forward strand.
TTGAAGTTGTTTTATACACTACACTTATAATAGTATCAAATGATTTGTTTTAAACGTATCAAGCATTCTTTGGCTGTTATAAGGGAAAACCCTATCCCCCGGCTTGCGTTGCATTGTGTGATAGGACCTGGGTCTTATAACAGCTTCATTTTTCTTTATTTAGCATTGCGCTGTTTGTTTTATGCACTGGTATTCTCTGGAGGAAACCCGTTCCGTGTTATACGGCGTGGTCCCTTGATTTACCAAACTTTAAAAATAAAGATTAATAACTGTTTTAGTTCTCACACCAGTCACATGACTGACCTGGAGTTTATTGTTTTAACCTAAACTCTGGGTGCCCTTATTTTGACACGGGCAGCTAGTAGTTTCGGTTTTGCAGATTTATATTCACAGGATCCTGGTTTACAGCTGGAACGATATCCGGAAAGCTTTGTATCCGTATATCTCCTTCTAGTTGTGTATTGTATTATTTTCCGCTGCTATGTAATGTATTGTAAATCTCTGATATTTCTGTGTGATTATTCATTTATACTCTGTATATTCTTGTAATCTGATGCATTGTTGTAATATACAATGAAATGTTCTTTTATACGCGTTCTGTTGTGGCTTGTTCTCGAACTATCCACACTTTCCTTAACGGGGAAGTTACGGGTTTTCACAGTTGGTATCAGAGCTTTGGTTTACAAAGCTTAGAGAACAAGACACCTTAGAACTATACGAAAGAATTCATCAGATATTGGATTAGTAATATCCAATGGGAATGACGCGTTAGAGATGGGATCAGTAGTATCCTAGAACGAGTGTGAAGAGTATATTTTTAAAATGAAAACAATTTTTGTTTTGAAAATTTAAATCAATTATTCGTATTTGATTATTTATTTAATTGATTTGGACAATCCGATATATAAAGATTTTGCATATGCGTCTTGCAAACGTGTATTCGAAGTTTTAATATACTAGATGGTTATAGGATCATACTCTAGTTGCCCGGGGATAATTCTGGTGATGGGGCACCGTCGCCAGTATTTATTTTCGAGTGACGAAAGTGAGATTTCTATATATTTCCTATTGACTGGTGTGAGAACCAAAAACTAGGTAGGGCTTATTGTAGTGATTTGGCATCAAAAATCTGATTTTTGACTATATATCAAAATTATGAATTTGAAAAGCTAATCAACTAATTGATTGATGGTTGTGTTGTTTGATTACTGTTTTGATTAATTAAAATTTTAACCATATAGCCAATTTGATCAAATATTGAATTATATTGAAAATTGGTTGCGTTTGCTTGCATATACTTGTACTTACCTTGAACAGGTCATAGCAAGGAGGCTAGAGCCGAAGAATAAAATTTGTTTGCCCGACCAATAGGTACATGTTTACTACATAATTTACTGTTTTGTTTGGGTGATGATGATTTTATGAGCCTATTGGCTAGCCGCTTGGCCTTTTCTTTTTCTTTTTGAGATTAGAAGGACCGGGGAAGCTATTTGAAATTCCCCGATGCTCCCGGTGCAGTGGAGGTTATGGCGAAATTTTTCGAAAATTTAGGGTGTTAGCCAAATTTTTGAAAATTTGAAAATTCTCAGAAACTGAAAAGTTGGAGAATAGAAGCCAGATCGAACGTAGAGCTAATTAATCAAACCACTTTCGAGTTTGTTCCTTTTCGGGGACGAAAAGTTTTAAGTGGGGGAGATTGTAATAACCCGAAAATCTGGGCCAGTTTAAAATTTTTATTTTGGCAATTTTAGCGAATTTTGATTATTTAAAATGAATTATTTTAAATAATATCGACGAAAAATTTATTTTGAATATTAATCGAACGTATATATTATATACGTCGTCGTTAGAATATAAATATTTATTTATATTTATAAATAGAATTGAAAATGGCGCGGTAGTTCGATAATTCGATTTCAAACTTCAATTGAATGTACCGGGTACAAAACAATCTGGATTTTAGCGAAACCAAAAACATTAGGATCTAATTGATAAAATCTTTCCAACGAATCCGAAAAATTGAAATTTCATAGCGGGAATCAAAAGATATGTCCAGTTGAAAATTCTGAATAGTCGCTATGGAATTCAGGCCCTTAAAAATGGACATTTTGCAAATGACCTCGGATCTCGACGAAACCAGTTTTGTTGGGTCCGCAGTGTCAAATTATTGCTAGATTCCAAATTTCATAATTTTCTGAATCAATATGTGAGCGTGGCAAAGGAAAACGTGTTTGACCAGTTTCAGTTGATTTTAATCGACTGGAAATCGGCCATTTTTCAAACGGTCTCAGAATTCAACAAAACTAGTTTTATTAGGACCGTATCGTCAATACGAAGCTAGAAAATATTTTTCTGGAATTTTTCTAGTTAGTATGTGACCCCGGTAATTTGAAATGTACGTTTAAAATTCAATATAGTGATTTAAATGTAAATTCAACGGAAACTGATCGTAACGATCAAATCAGCTTACGATGCATATCCCATTGTGTTCGGAATGGGGGTAAATAGCTATGGACGACAGGAGGTGGGCCTCGTTTCAAGTTCGTATGTAAAAGTCAACTTTTTAAATTAAATAATTAAATAAAAAAAATTATCCTCCCTCCTCTCCTTATAATACGCTGCCCCCCCCCCCCTTCGATTTGGTTCAATCAGAGAAAAAAAGGAAATAAAAACCGAACGAACGAAGGCGGAGGCCGCCACCACCGCTCCTACCACCATCGCACCATCGCCAAACCCCAACCCCAGCGTCGCCGGTCTCCAGCCCTCCTCCCCTGGCCTCCAGCGACCTCGTCGAATTCCCCCCAGTCCCCAAACCCGCAGACCCCACGCCCCACAGCCAAACCCTAGGCCGTCTCCACCCTCCGACGTCCGACCGCCCCCATTCGATTTCCTTACCTCTGTCCGGCGCCGTTCCCCCACTAGGCACCGAAAAGGTGCGCTCTAATTATTCGTTTGCATTTCTTTTATTTTCAGTTTTAAAATTAGATTTTTGGTTTGAATAAAATAAGAAAAAAATATGATTTTTGTTTATTGAATGTTAGGGTATTTATTCCTATATAGTCATGAAGTTAAAACTGAATTTTTATGAAGTGTCCATATGAATAAAGGTTTTTTTTTTTTTACCTTAGAAAGATTAGATTTTTTTAGATAGAAAAGAAATGATTTTCTTATATGAACATTAGCAAAAAGAAATTCGATTTTTATATATTGAATAGCGAAGTAAAAAATTCGATTTTTATATATTGAATAGCGAAGTAAAAATTCGATTTTTATATATGTAGTGGCTACGGTCAACGAAGGTGACAAAAAGGCGAAACGACGAAGAGTTCTGCAAATGAAGTGCCGTGGAGTTAGGATAGCTATCGGTGAGAATTTCTCACTCTTCAATTTATTTTCTAGTTATATATATACTAGGATGCAGACGGTGTTTAGTAGCACCCGACACAATCGTCCACAGACCATGGACTTGTTTGTTTGATTGCAAAAAAATTAGTTAGATTATTTTGTTTGAATTGAATTGTTTGGTGAAATGAATGGATTTGATTGATATGTGAATGGCGTGGGCCTTCACTAGACCGGGGATAAGGCTAGGCCTTGTCCCGTTTCTAGTATCGTGCCGTTATGCCGCCGAAATTTTCTAAAAATAAGTTAGAAAAATAAAGATAACATTTTATTTAATAAATGAACCAAATAGAATATTCATAGGTTGAATAAAATAGTTTGATCGTTAAAAATATAATTTTTAACGTGAATGTGAATAAATAAATATTCATTTACAAACCATATGGTTTGTTTATGTACACCTATTTGAAGGACATTGATTGGGACAATAAATTTTACACATCGCCCAACTGCACAAATAAAACCTGTGTTTGATTGTTTGAAACCCCACACGGGTATTGGGATGATATTTGACGTACACTAATCCCGATTGTTTAGTTGTATGTCGATCGATTGATTGACAGACTGTTATGAGCATTGAATATTTATATTTGATGCTTATACAGTGTAGAATGCACTTTGGATGATGGTTGATTATTCATCATTGTTGATATATACATGTGTTGTAGAAAATCCATATAATTAACATTATATGGTAATTGATTGGGCCTCATTCCAGTTTTGAAAAAGAAAAATTTGAAAAAGAGAAATATTTGAAAAAGAAATATTAAGAAATATTTGAAAAAGAAATATTTGAAATAGAATATTTGAAAATAGGAATATATGAAGCCGTGTTGATAGATTGACGCCATTTTAACGTGAACGATATTTATATCGATTTTATTCAAATTGAAGTGAATATTAAAGTGAATTGAATTCGAATAGAATTGAAATAGAATTGAAATCGTTTTGAAATGAATTTGAATAGAAAGGAATTCGAATTGAAAATTGAATAGAAATGAATTCGAATTGAATTGAAAAGAGAACGAACTGAAATTGGATTAGAAATCAATTTGAATTGAAATCGATTTGAAGTGAATTTAAAACGAATGTATATTGGAATATTCAGTTTTGATTTGAAATTGAATATGAAGTTGAAATCGATTTGAAAAGGAATTTTAAACGATTTATAAAATTCATTTTAAATGGAAATCGACGAAGTACATATTATATATATTATATATATATATAATATAATGGCCTGAATAGAACGCGCCGCGGCAGTTCGCGAATTTCGACCATTTATTTCAAACGGACATTACGGGAGATCCGACCGTCGGATTCTCCTAAAACCGGAACCGTTGGGTTCGTATCGAAAAGAGCTTTCTAACGAATATTAGAAATTTGAAATCTAACGGTTGGATTTGGAGATACGTCCAAATCAAATTTGAAAAAGGTCGCTGTAAGTGCAGTTCGATGGCCATTGATGGAAATCGACTGTACGGGCCTTGATAAAATTATTAAAAATAGTAATAATTTGTGTAAAATCATAAGAAATGATTTGTGAAGATTTGGGATGAAAAACTCCATAGTTGAAAAGATAAAAATAGATTTTTATCGAAATGAACTAGTTTTGAACTAAAATTATAATTCTATTTATTTTTAAATAAATAAATTGAATTTGAAATGGTTTTGAAAATAATCAGAATTTCCAATGATTGCATTGGAATGGATTTGAATCGAAATTGTCTTCGAAATATTTCGATGTTAGATTTCGTGATTATACAGATATTGTTATGGAAATTTGAAAGATATATATATATATATATATATATATATATATATATATATCGTTATTTCCAATACGATATTTGTTGGTCGTAGAATTTGATATTGAATATAAGCCGATATATTTTCTATTCAGAGCCTTGTGTTTAATATCAAATGTGATTTGGGTTTGTCGTGAATGGTGTCTTCACTAACACTGTTCTTGAACCCAGTTGAGAAAAGATTAAATCTTTTTATTTAGATTTAATGAAGTGTACCAATTAAATAATATTTAATTGGAATTGAATTGATATTGATTTTTGGGTTTATCGTGAACCGTGTTTTAAATGACACTGATTCTTTAACCCAGTTAACGATTAAAACTAAGTGGAGTTTTAATGAATCTTTAATTAGATTGAAAAGATCGAGAATGGAGTATCACCAGTTTTACTTCAGGCGATAGTTAAATCTTTAATTAGATTTGAACGTGAAATGGTAATTGAATTTACCGATAACACCGTGGTGTTAGATATGAAGTATAACCAGTTTTACTTCATGGGATGAATAGGTTAGGATTGGGAAATAAAATAAATGATTACTTCGGTGTGGTTCGCTAATCCCGACTAGTTTGAATTGATATTCAAAGGAGATTAAAGAATAAATTTAAAGAATTTATCTTGGATAAAATTAATGGGAACTTTTCCCAAAGTATAGGAATATTTGAATAAAAGAATATTCTGAATTGGAATGAGGCGTATGTTGTGTTTGTGTAACACTTTTATAATATATACGCGAGTTATTCAGAAAGACCGGATTTATCCCATTCTGAGTAACTGATTCGATGTGGTGTCGAAGATGAAGACGGTGGTCGAAGACCAGAAGTCTTCATGTTGTTTGGGTGATTACTGATGATCTTAATTGGGCTGTACACCCAAGAAGATGGAAACAGTTGGTGATCGTCCAGACATGCTTGGAGATCGATGGATATGCGGGGTACTAGGTGCCTCCGGTTTCGTTCAGACCCAGAACGGACTTGTAAATGGACTGTGTGTCTGACATTGGATTTTAGTCCGTGTGATTGATCTCTATTAAATATATATCTGTTTGGCGGCGGAGAATTTATTCTCTTGCTTAACGCCCTTCTTTGAGACGTACGAGCTCAGGGGTTATATATTGATGGATATCAATCGCATGGAGTGAATTGCCTGTGTGGCATGCCTAAGTGGCAATTGATCGAGGCTTCTGTTGAAAAGCAAAGTCTTGTGGTTGATGATCGAAGCACGGCCTTTGTGGCGTAGCTTTGTGTAACGTTTGCTTCGCGAGTTTCGCACCCCGGTGGTGAACCAAAAATGGGAGAGGACCTCAGGGAGGGCATGCGTTTCTTTCTAGCTAGGGTGGTGTCAGTGACCTACCAGCCCTGACATTTATATACTTTTCACCTATGTGGTTGTTGCTGTTGCGAGGCGCCTCGGTTAGATCGGACGATCCGGGTCCGATGGAGTCATTCGTTGGCTCATTTACGCCCCAAAGGGCGGAGAAACGTATTGTTCAGGCACTATAATCCACATCGGTGGACCGGCCCTGTTGCTCCAAGGGGCAGTTGCGGCTGTTCCGGAGACATGGGCTAGATTGTCTCGAAGACGGTGAGGACGATCCCTGGCCTCGGTTCATAGATGGAAACCCAATTTCCAAATACGTGACATTTGCGGTTTTATTTGTAGAGCCTAGTATGGCGACATGATATATGGTACCCATGCCGCCTATGATTGATACTTATGATTTGAAGTTGTTTTATACACTACACTTATAATAGTATCAAATGATTTGTTTTAAACGTATCAAGCATTCTTTGGCTGTTATAAGGGAAAACCCTATCCCTCGGCTTGCGTTGCATTGTGTGATAGGACCTGGGTCTTATAACAGCTTCATTTTTCTTTATTTAGCATTGCGCTGTTTGTTTTATGCACTGGTATTCTCTGGAGGAAACCCGTTCCGTGTTATACGGCGTGGTCCCTTGATTTACCAAACTTTAAAAATAAAGATTAATAACTGTTTTAGTTCTCACACCAGTCAGATGACTGACCTGGAGTTTATTGTTTTAACCTAAACTCTGGGTGCCCTTATTTTGACACGGGCAGCTAGTAGTTTCGGTTTTGCAGATTTATATTCACAGGATCCTGGTTTACAGCTGGAACGATATCCGGAAAGCTTTGTATCCGTATATCTCCTTCTAGTTGAGTATTGTATTATTTTCCGCTGCTATGTAATGTATTGTAAATCTCTGATATTTCTGTGTGATTATTCATTTATACTCTGTATATTCTTGTAATCTGATGCATTGTTGTAATATACAATGAAATGTTCTTTTATATGCGTTCTGTTGTGGCTTGTTCTCGAACTATCCGCACTTTCCTTAACGGGGAAGTTACGGGTTTTCACATCGTTCATCTTCTTCGATTCAACAATCGCCTCCAAGTCATTATACTCATTCTAGATACGTCATAACGTTCACAGTTGTTAAAGTGGTATCGACACTGACAGAGAGTATGTTTTATGTCGACTCCGGTCTCTTTAACAACCAATGCTTACAAATTTCACATCGGTTGGTTCATTTACATTCACAAAGGTTCGTTTCATATCCAAATATCATATTTTGTTCGAACCAAATTTATATTCGAATGTAGAATATAATTTCATATCAAAATATCCCAGTTATTCCCAAACCGATTATATTTCAAACTAGGATATATTCCCATATCATTATATTATACTCATATAATGTTACAAATCGATCTATATTCACATAGAATATACTTCATCTCAAAATATTTCAGTTATTCCAAATCGATTTACATTCGAAACCCATTCATATTCAAATAGAATATATATTTCTCATATCTATTCATTTCAATCCTTGGAAATCCCATTTATATTAAAGTAGAATAAAATCTACCTTTCCATATAAAAATCGGTTTAAAATCAATTCACATTCAAATAGAATATAACTTTATCTCAACTCCATTTGAACCAACGGTTTAAATCCAAACACTTTCCATTCGGAAGAAAATTACAATTCATAAAATAAAATTTTGAAAATATATACATATAAATAAAACTTTATATATACAATTTACTTATATAAAATCATTAGAGTATACTAAGATAATTTAAATCACTATATATATATGTACATAAAATAAAGGCTTTACTAAATAATTTCTTTGAATAATAATAATATATATAAGCAAACTTCACTTATAACAAAGTAGATATATAGTTTATAAAATAAAATAAAAATAAAATAAAATTTTAAACCATAAATTGTTTCTCCTTCCGAATTACAACAACGCGAAATCCATATTCCAGTCTATATGCAATTCATTCAATTTCCATATCTCGTTTTCAGACACCGTTCAAACCAACCTTCGATTAAGAAGATTCAATTCCATGTTCATATAGATTTAAAACAACTCCGAGTATCATCAATTTCCTTTATTCCCAAAAATTAAATTCAGCGAGAATTTATTACATTCAAATCTATGTCATTTATTTGAATAACTCCAAATCATATTCAAATCGAATAATTTCAATCATATTCAAATCCAAATTTAAAATTTTCGATTTGTTTTGGGAAAATTTCCTTAACCATTTCAATACACACTCAAGGGTTGGATCTTTAAAGAAGATATATTTATCGAGTATCGACACATTTCTTTAAAAAAAAAATCCTTCGAAAGAATTTCGAATATTTAAAAATCATTTAACCAACCGATGTCTGTATATAATTTTCTATCCTATGGCCAATTGATTCTTAAGTCTAATTTCTCGATATTTCAGGGATGGATCTATCATTTCAATCCAAATCAGGGTCACAGAGATTTATCATTTCACTCAATGTTCTTAATTTATTTTATCAATAAATCCCGGGTTTGTTAGATGCCCGTAACATCAAGGGTAAATGGGATTTATCATCACAAAGAACATGCAAATGCACGATACTGAATACGGAGCATTAATTGTGTCAATCTCAATTCAGTAATAAATTTCAACCAAACATCCATCACAACCATTCCATTCAACTGATCAGTTTCAACTGTTTCCATGATTTATAAGAATTAGAATTTTCAACTAGGAATTTAAATTTAAATCAAATAACTAATCATCGATCTAATTTGCATGTTAACACACTGGTATATCAAATTTAAGCAACCAAATTCAACATCCAATCACAACCATGCAACCAACTATTTTATAATTTAATTCGATAAATATGGGAATAATTCAATATTTCGTGAGCGAAGAATCACTCACCTTTTGGTCGTTAAATCAGACGAACGTCCAACCAAAGCCCGAATTTCACAGTCTTTAAATGCAGCGAAACCAGTCTCAGATCGTCCGCAATTCCGCCGCGAGTCCAACGCAACAAACCGTGCGTAAATCTGAGTTCATATGCACAAGTTATCAGTGTTTAATCATTTGAAATTTAAATATATATAAAATTAAGAATTAAAACTCCTCACCAATCAAATCCCTCCACGTCAGCTCCCTCTCCCGCTCATCCCTCACACGTTCAGCTACAGTAACCCGTTGCGCAGAGAACCCATTGAAGTTTGACCACCAAATTCATCCGGCTCTGGCCATCGGAGAAACTCCGACCACCACCAAACGGAAGTCCATCGTAAACTGCACCCATTGGCACCCTCGCCTGCACCTCCGGTCTCTTTCTCCGTCGCCCCTATATTGATGAACGGAATGGGTTTTTACCCTTTAACGATGAAATTCTGGTCATCAACTCCATGATAGCACCTCCACCCACCATCTTTCAACTCGTATCGACGATCTCTTCAATACCCATAAGCCCGATTTTTCAATTGACCTTTAAATTGAAAACCCACAATTTAGGCCCTAGGGTTTCGAAAACAGTCAACTTTGACAGCTGATTCCCGCCAATCCGCTCACTGCATGTTGAAACGAACTACACCAGAAGCTTCGTATCATCGATGGCTTCGATTTGATATATAATTTTCTATGATTTGAGGAGATTTGAAATTTCAAGTTTGGATTTCTATTTCTACGGTTTTGAATTTTTGCTTAGCCATGGAAATAAGGTTTTAATGGAGAAAATTAACGTACCGATGAAATGAGCTGATGAGGTGGTAGTTGGGTCTATTTGTATAGATATAGGAGGCCCAATATGATCAACACAGAGTTATCTTATTACACTGATCCCTTTCACTTTTTCTCCCGTACGATCAAACGCTAAGACGGATTGTAATGCAGATTGGAATCCTATCATAATTCACCGTTCCAGTTCCGATGAGACTGGTTTCGTCAGATTCTGGGACAGTTGCCAAAACAGTTAAGTTTCATCGTCAATTAATTATTAAAATATTCAATTATTCGATTAACTGTTTTAAATTCAAATTCAATATTCATTAAATTCGAATTAAATCAAATTATACTTAAATCAATTCTATATATTTATTTCCTACATTTAATTTCCACATTTCATTATTTACAAATTCAAATTTGAAATTTAAGATTTAACTTATACAGCTTAAATTCCATCGTTTAACAAATCAAATTTGAATACTCCTTAAATTCAAACACAGCTTAAATTAATTTGTTTCACACATTTTAAGTTCCCGGATCTTGATTATTTCTGAAATTAAATCTGAACTGCAAAATCAAATAAATGCATTCGCTTTTATCTCAAATTATTCAATATCAAATCCAAAATTCCACAAATCCCAATTTGAAAAAATTGAATTTCACTTTTAAATTAACCCACTCAAATTAATTTAACTATATAAATATTAAATTTTCAAAACAGCCTTTCTAAATAAAACTACATTAAGAAATCTATTTATACTAAATTCAACAATCACCATCATTAAAATTAACAAAAATTTGATTTTCCCTAATATATTCCAATTTATTTATTTTAAATTGAATTTAAATATACTGAAAATTATGGGATGTTACATTCTCCCCCACTTAAAATCTTTTCGTCCTCAAAAAGAGAACGGGATAAGGTATTAAACCAGTCATACTTTCAAATCCATATTTACAAAATTAGCATTTATTAAATAAGTATATATTTGTAAAACCTCATAAATTTTCCAACACCCGAAATCATGGGAAATTTCGGCGGCATCTCCTTTGTACGGAGCAGTTCGGAAAATCGCAACATATATAAAATTCAAATATACATCTCATCATTCGATGAGGCATCCCAAAATGGGGAAGACACCATATATATGTAACTACAAAACTATCACTGACATACATACCTTCTTAGCGTTCATTTGCATTTTTATTTACCTTAACATTTAGCATTTAGCGTAAGCAAGCTCCGAAGCGTAGCGCGACTTCCCTACACCTGCTACATACTCACATATACATGAGAATCAACATATATACACTATATAGCGAATGCATATAACTTACACAACATATCATCGACATTTCAACAACAAAACCGACATGTTAACAACAGGCTAGCAAACAAATCAACGATTATCACCCTATGAATGGTGGAATTTGACTAAAACACACAGGCAAAAGTTGTAGCATTTATTTCAGGCTTTCCGAATTGTCTAGATTTGTCGAATTCAGATAATTCATTCCAAAGTTATGGCAAATTAAGTGAAAGCAAACACCTCGGCCCATACACTGAAAATGCAGGTCTGAGTGGTTCAATTCAGTTTTTAACCCTGTAAATAGCAAAATTTCACCCATCATATTTGGGAAAGTTTTAGTTAACATCCCGGGCTTTCCGAATTGTACTCGCGCATCAAAATCCGACGTTCCGTTAGGAAGTTATGATCAAAACAACATTGGTATTCAGTTCAGATTTTTATTTTCTGCGCATACGACTACGACTAGTTCTTGGTTTTCAACCTAATAGACTTGGAAACTAGGCAAGGCTTTACTAACACAAGATCTTGCTCAGTTTCTAAGGTTTCCGAAAAGTCTGGAATCGTCCAATTCCGATCATTAAGTCAAAAGTTATGGCTGTTTTACTTCGGCTTATTGAATGTCTCAGGTTTTCATATAAACATCGATTATTTTATTTTGGGCTTTCAACCTTTCCAATTCAGAAATTTTTAGCAAGTCTTAACACTTTAAAAAGTTTTATTATATCATTATTCGAGCGAGGTACTCACGTTTAATTACTCCATTTCAATATACCTTTTCTCATTTTCCCGTTTCATTTCAAGTGTTACACCCCAATTTAATTTGAATGTATTTGGATTTGATATTTTTTTTCTAACACACTTGATTACGTCAAATCTTTAATTCATTACCATGAATTAGTTTGCCAAATTTTCATAACTTATTCTTTTTGGTTAAATTCATTTGACTCGACTAAGTTTTGCTTCATTTCATATTTTATTTACCCATTCCATTTCTTTATATTCCCATCGCTAACAATTTCATTTCTAAAGTAAACTCTATTTTGTTAACTTCGAATCTATATCAATGGATTAAGGTTAGTTATGCTTTTATATAAACCGTCCTATTCCATCTTGTTTATTGAATTTCATTTACTTTCTTACTCTTTTCATTGGTATGGATGAAATTTACTTACTCAACCCAACTATATATAAATTCTAAATCGGCTTATTTAATTTCCTAAGTTGATTTCATTTTAGTAATCCATTCAACTCAGACTAAGTCCTATCTTTGCATCACATCTCGATATCTCAAATTCCGAATTAAGAATTCGTTTAACAATTATCTCAATCCTAATAAAACCAACCTATCCACTTGCATCTCATTTCTTTTGCTTGGCTCTTCTATTCATTCATCTAGCCATTATCTTATTTACTTATTCCGATTTTCCTTTTTAAATTAAAGTTTATTCCATTAACTCGATTTATTTATTGAACTCTCGAGTTATGAAGTGAGTTAAGGACTATTCATAACCCAAGTTTTTAACTTAAATCTCTATCAATTACTATTCACTTTCCTAAGTTAACTTCCTTTAACTAGATTCCTCTACTCGAATTAAGTTATATTCCATTCGACATGATGGTTTACACTCTACTCATTTCATTGTTCCTACTTTGTTCTATATTCGACAAATTTTCCAAATGAGGTTTACCATTTAGATCTCTTCCATTTCTAATTCCATCGACCATTCAAATTCCATTAACAACTTCATTCCTTTCAATTTATATTTATCGGCAATCCATTTTTCAACAACATAAGTTCCTTTCCAATCCTTCTTGACTAACTTAATAAACTTATGAATTAGCCAAGTCATGGGTTGTCGCTTTATTACCCAACCTAATCTTCCAATTTCATTTTAGTTGACTTCTATTCCGTGGTCAGTTTCCAATTTTCTCGAAGCCTTATATCAATTGGATTTGGAGTTTATTTATATTTAATTTTCGTTCACGTTAAGCGTTCAACGATAGTTTCTCTTTTCTTAAACTCAAGTCCATTTCCTGGTTTCAGAGTCAAGAATTCAAATGAATCGAGTTGTCTAAGCTCTCAAATCAATATTATTAGTTAAGATGAACCTGAATGCCTTGATTCCAGGTTATAACTAAGTTTAGATAATAATATACATATGTACTTATACTATTTATAAACCATACCATATGAATTTTAAACCCAAAACTTTAATTTAAGAAAGAATATAGAAATTCCAATTCTTGTTTAATCTTAAACTCTGTTTTAAATATCATATACTTATACTCTTATACAAACTTATACTATAGGAATTTAAATCCAAAAATCCTTTCAAACTAGTTATGAAAGTATGGGTGGTCTCCCCACTTAAACGCTTCAAAATAAACGTCGATAATGCGTGCACTCGTTACCGAAATCATTTCTGATGTCCGAGAAGGGATTACACACTTTAATCTTTAAAATCCTTTAGAAAACTACTTATAATATGATATTATTTCAAAATTCAACAAAACTATTTCAAAAGTACCCCAGGATCAAGTTTTCAAGTTCATTTCTATTTCAATCTCAAACCTTTCTCTCCCAATTAAACTTAAAGGTATCATTTCATTTCCAAATATTTTCTTAGACCATTTAAGTTTCTTTATTAAATTTACTATCAAATCAACCGTATTAACTTAATATTATTACCTACCAACGACCAAAGATTATACACTTAAAACCACTAATAGTATATATAATATATATAAAATATAATCGAAAATCATATTATGTCGATCATTCTGTTTGATTATTTAGAAATTCCTATCGATTCTATGGCGTCCCATATATCGACTAGAATCCATAAATATTCAACAGAACAAGCCAACACAATAAAAACCATTTTTATATCCAAAATACAAGTACGCTCTCTCGTATATACACCCTCAAACTAATTCTAGGGCATTACTAACCCCATCTCTAATGAGTTAATTCCCAAACAGAGCCAAGGTTATCATCAACCATCGCTCTGATACCAAATTTTAACGGCCCACATTTTTTACCATTCAAATATCAACAATAAACCACATATGTCGACCCAAACGAACCATAAATATAGGCAGTTATTGGGAAAAGAAGAAAGAAGAGAAAAACAATAACAGAATCTCACAGCGGAAGAACAACATATAATAAACAAATAGTAGTTTAAAAACGGTTGGAATATATATACATTGACTATCAGAGTTATACATATACAGGTTTCATCACATGGTAGCGGAAATAAAATGCAGCGGAAATACATATATATATAAGATAGATATATACTGAGACGACCCGTAACTTCCCCGGTAAGGAAAGAGCGGATACTTTGAGAACAACACATAAAAGAACACAGACGGAAGAACATTTCATTCTTAATTACAACAATTCCATCAGAATACAAGAATATACAGAGTATAAATGAATATTATACATTACAAAATATCAGAGATTACAATAAATTACATAGCAGCGGAAAATAATACAAAACACAACTGAAGGAGAAATATCGATACAAAGCTTTCCGAACATCATTCCAGCTGTAAACCAGGTTCCTGTGAATATAAATCTGCAAAACCAAAACTATTAGCTGCCCGTGCGGAAAATAAGGGCACACAGAGTTTAGGTTAAAACAATAAACTCCAGGTCAGTCATGTGACTGGTGTGAGAACTAAAACAGTTATTAATCTTTATTTTAAAGTTCGGTAAATCAAGGGACCACACCGTATTATACGGAACGGGTTTCCTCCCAAGAATACCAATGCATAAAATAAACAGCGCAATGCTAAATAAACAAAAATAAAGCTATTATAAGACCCAGGTCCCATCACACAATGCAACGCAAGACGGAGGATAGGGTTTTACCTTATAATAGCCAAGAATGCTTGATACGTTTAAAACAGATTATTTTGATAGTACTATAAGTGTATAGTGCAAAAACAATTTCAATCATAAGTATCAATCATAGGCGGCATGAATGCCCCATACCACTATGTCGCCATATATAGGTTTACAACTAAGACCGAAACGTCACGTATTGCAAGTTGGATTTCCATCTGTGAACCGAGGCAAAAGATAGTCCTCACCGAATTCGAGACTCTCTAGCCCGAGCCTCAGGGTCAGAGCGCATCGACCCTTTGAGCGACAGGGTCGGTCCACCGATGTGGATTAAAATTCCTGAACACTGTGTTTCCCCGCCCTTTGGGGCGTAAATGAGCCAACAAATGACTCCATCGGCTTCACATAGTCACCGATATATCCGAGGAGCCTCGCAACAGCAACAACCACATAAGTCAAACTCGTCAGGGCGTGTAAAACCACTGACGCCACTCCTAACTAGAAAGAAACGCATGTCCTCCCTGAGGTCCTCTCCCGTTTTTGGTTCACAATCGGGGTGTGAGGCTCACGAATCAATGCTACACAAAGATATGCCACAAAGGCCGTGCTTTGATCATCAACCACAAGACTCTGCTTTTCAACAGAAGCCTTGATCATATTGCCACTTAGGGATGCCACACAGGCAATTCACTCCATGCGTTTGATATCCATCAATATATAACCCCTGAGCTCGTACGTCTCAGAGAAGGGTGTTAAGCAAGAGAATAAATTCTCCACCGCCAAAAAGATATATATTTAATAGAAATCAATCACATAGACTAAAATCCAATGTCAGACACACAGTCCATTTACAAGTTCGTTCCGGGTCTGAACGAAACCGGAGGCACCTAGTACCCCGCATATCCATCGATCTCCAAGTACGTCTGGACGATCACCAACTGTTTCCATCTTCTTGGGTGTACAGCCCAATCAAGATCATCAATAACCACCAAAACGACGTGAAGACCTCTGGTCTTCGACCACCGTCGTCATCTTCGACTTATCATCGTATCAGATATTCAGAATGGGATAAACCCGGTCTTTCCGAATAACTCGCGTATATAATAAACAAGTGTTACACAAACACAACATACGCCTCATTCCAATTTATTAGCCACTAACCGTAAATTAGCGAGAGAACAATTCCCCAAATATTAACCCCGAAGGCCGAAACCAACATCAGATCAGTACCCAGGAAATCACTCTTCTTAGCCAACCTACAGCTAGTTTCTAAATTTCACATTCATAGGTGTAACGACACGGATTTCGCCTGGACCTAATCGATCGCTAAACCGACCAAGACCGTTCGAATCCCGCATACGCTAACTTTGGGTATACAACACATCAGAACAAATAACAGAAGACTTCTATAAACATCATAATAATGTTACATCAGAGTACAGAATATCAGAGTATATCGAAGTATAATACACAGCGGAAGATAAATTTACATAAATGTAAAACAGTGCACAGCGGAAATATAAACTACACAGCGGAAGACTGTAAATGCCTGGACACAGCTTAAAGCTTTAATCCAGAATCCTGCTCAATACATCTGCAAAATAAAACTACTCGACTGCCCGTGTGGAAAATAGGGGCACCTGAGTTCGCAAGGGAAAAGCAAACTACAGGTCACTCATGGGACTGGTGTGAGAAACTCTAACAGTTATAATTAACTTATTTGATAATATGGTATATCACGGGACCACGCCGCTAACGCGGAACGGGTTTACCCCCATGAATACCAGTGTATAAACAACAATCAATATAGATATATGGATCTACTATGCATCAATCAACATGCAATATCCCAATCTACCCACTTAGATTAATCACTACACTTAGATTTTCTAAATCCAATTCAATTTGCAGAAATTATTCCTTTGGATTTTATTCCCGATTTCTTATTTCAAATCATTTGAAATACATATCTAACTTTCTATATCAAAGTAGATTTCACTTCGGGATCTCAAATCAATTCGTTTGGAAATGTGAATTCCAAAACATAACAATGCATACAAACAAGTACGCAACCAAATATCGTGCTCCCCATCGACAAGGCAAAGGGTACGCACCTCGCAACTCGATATATAAATGTGCACCTACCCCACATAGGAGTAGGCTACACCGACGATGCACCTCCCACACATGGAGAGCATACACCACCCTCTTACCCATACTTTTAGTCTCAGGGTTACCCGAATCTTTAGCCACATACTAAATCATTTAATATCCCGAAGTAGGGAAAATCATTTCACAACATAATAATCACAAGTACTTTCAAAATATAGTACTTCACATCAGTAATTCACACATATGATCAGTCACTATTAATCACATAACCTTTGAGCTCGTACGTCTCAAAGAAGGGTGTTAAGCAAGAGAATAAATTCTCCGCCACCAAACAGATACATCATCAATAGCAACTAATTGAATATTCGATGAACCACAATGTAACATATAATATATTTCTAAATCACTTTAGAAATCATCGGGTTTTGGGCCTCGAAATCCTTTCTGTTTTATAAAACATTTTTATAAAACATTCCCTGTCCAAAATCGGGAATACATTTCTTTTCACTTAAGAAAAATATCATTTCACAATCATTCATTAAATTTGAAATGAACACAACATCGCTAAACACCTTATCGTCAAATCGTGAAGTGTTTCACAAGGCGTTAGAACATAGATATTTTCAACCCAACCCAATGCTAAATGTAAAAGCATATTCTTCTCATAAACTGGTCGATCACAATCCAAACAATCAATCAATCCAATTTGACATTAAATAGAAGGGTTTGAATAAAGATAGTATCGACTTATATTCAACATCAAATCCTGAAACCAATAGATATCATATCGGGAATAACGATATCGATATCTTCCAAATTCCCATCACAATATCTATATAATCACGGAATCCAATATCGAAAATATCCAAAGATAATTTCAATTCAAACCTAATCCAATTTATTTATTTATAACCATTGGATTATTTTTCTAGTTAATAACTAGTTCATTTCGATAAAAATGTATTTTTATCTTTTCAAATTTGGAATTTTTCATCCTAATTCTTCACAAATCATTTCTTATGATTTTACACAAATTATGGATATTTTTAATAATTTTATCAAGGCCCGTACAGTCGATTTCCACCAATGGCCATCGAACTGCACTTACAGCGACCTTTTCCAAATTTGATTTGGACATAATTCCAAATCCAACCGTTAGATTTCAAATTTCTAATATTCGTTAGAAAGCTCTTTTCGATACGAACCCAACGGTTCCGGTTTCAGGAGAATCCGACGGTCGGATCTCCTGTAATGTCCGTTCAAAGTCAATGGTCGAAATTCGCGAACTGCCGCAGCGCGGCGCGTTCTATTCAGGCCATTATATTATATATATATATAATATATATACTTCGTCGATTTCCTTTTAAAACGTATTTTATAAATCGTTTTAAGTTCGTTTTCAAAACGATTTCAACTTCATATTCAAATTCAAATCCAAATTGAATTTTTCCTTATAAATTCGTTTTAAATTCATTTTAATTCAATTCAAATTTCAAATTCAATTCAATTTGAATTCATTTTCTATTCAGTTCAATTCGAATTCATTTTCTATTCGGTTCAATTCGAATTCATTTTCTATTCGGTTCAATTCGAATTCATTTTCTATTCAGTTCAATTCGAATTCATTTTCTATTCAGTTCAATTCGAATTCATTTTCTATTCAGTTCAATTCGAATTCATTTTCAATATATACGATATTTTCATTTTCATATATACGATATTTTCATTTTCAATATATACGATATTTTCATTTTCAATATATATATATATATTTCATACACTTCTAATATATATAATATTTTTTCACATCAATTTTCACACATAATACAACCAAACAAACAAGTCGTCCATGGTCTGTGGACGACAGGGAACAGATCATATATGCAGTTATGAAATAAATAACTGAACAGAAAATTTGAAGTGAGAGAATTCTCACAGTGGGATCCACTCCATCAGTTTTGTTTCTGAATTTCTGTTCAGTTCAGATTTGAATTTATCTGGAATTCTGTTTTGCCCCGTTTCAGCTCTGGTCAGTTCTGAAATGTAGTGATTCTCAAGACGAGCCCAACGCAACTGACCGCTCGCCATTCCGACCTCGTACGAAGAACTTATCGCAGTTAATACATTAATTATATTACTTATATAATTAATAAATAATTAATTACTAAATTACCCCCTTCCACATCGTTCAACCGCCGATTATTGAACCCAAAACCCTCGTCGACAAACTACCCTTGCGCCACCGCCATAAAGCCGTCGCACCTGGATCCAATGCCACTACTAGATGCGCCGGAGACTCCTTCCTCCACGCCGGCGGTGGCAGCAAGTTCGGTGGACCCATGTGACGGAAAAAGCCCTCCAAGCGGCATATGTTCCTGCTCGAAATTCGAGCAATCCAAGATACTTCACCAGATCATGACTGTTCAGTTAGAAGAGCTCTTGTAGCTCGACAATTCACTTCTGGAATTTCTGAAATCGATTTAGTAGATGAGGAGAACGAGAGGGAAGAAGGTTGGGGCGATTTGGATCGTCCAACGAGAAAGAGCGGCTGCGTTGTTATGAGATAGAAATTAGGGTTTTAAGGTTATTTATATTTATTTTATAATATTATTTAATCCACAAAAAGGGAGATTTTGCGTTCGATCTCGAAATCAAACCCAACGACTGTCGCCCCTAGCTAAATACCCCTATTCTGAACACAATGGGATATGTATCGTAGGCCAATTCGGCTATTTCGATCAGTTTCCGTTAAAATCAACATATAACTCTATATATTGAATTTGAACGCGCATTTCAATTTACCGGGGTCACATACTAACTCGAAAAATTCTCGAAAAATATTTTCTAGCTTCGTATTGACGATACGGTCCTAACAAAACTAGTTTCGTCGAATTCTGAGACCGTTAGAAAAATGGCCATTTTCCAGTCAATTAAAATCAACTAAAACTGGTCAAACGCGTTTTCCTTTGCCACGCTCACATATTGATTCGAAAAATTATGAAATTTGAAACCTAGTAATAATTTGACATCACGGACCCAACAAAAGTGGTTTCGTCGGAATCCGAGGTCGTTTGCAAAATGTCTATTTTTAAGGGCCTGAATTCCATAGCGACTATTTAGAATTTTCAACTGGACATATCTTTTGATTCCCGCTATGAAATTTCGATTTTTTGGATTCGTTGGAAAGATATTCCCAAATAGATCCTATTATTTTTGGTTTCGCCAAAATCCGGATTGTTTTGCACCCGGTACATTCAATTGAAGTTTGAAATCGAATTATCGAACTACCGCGCCATTTTCAATTCTATTTATAATTATATATAATTATTTATATTCTAACGACGGCGTATATAATATATACATTCTAAATATATTCAAAATAAATTTCTCGTCGATATTATTTAAAATAGTCTATTTTAAATCTTCAAAATTTGCTAAAATTGCCAAAATAAAAATTTTAAACTGCCCCAGATTTTTGGGTTGTTACAATCTCCCCCACTTAAAACTTTTCGTCCCCTAAAAGGAACAAAGTCGAAAGTGGTTTGATTAATCAACTCTACGTTCGATCTGGCTTCCATTCTCCAACTTTTCAGTTTCTGAGAATTTTCAAATTCTTCAAAAATTTGGCTAACACCCTAAATTTTCGAAAAATTTCGCCATAACCTCCCCTGCACCGGGAGCCATGGGAAAATCCCGAAATTTCCATATAGGCCTTCTGATCTCAAAAAGAAAAAGAAAAAACCAAGCGGCTAGCCAATAGGCTCATAAAATCATCATCACCCAAACAAAACAGTAAATTATATAGTAAACATGTACCTATTTGTCGGGCAAACAAATTTTATTCTCTGCTTTAGCCTCCTTGCTATGACCTGTTCAATGTAAGTATATGTATATGCATGCATTTGCAACAAAATTTCAATACAGTTTACTATTTGGTTCACTTTGTATACAATTTGGCCTAATTGGTTCCTTCAATTCAAATGTTGATTTTATTAGTTAACTAATAATCAAACAACACAACCAACAATCAATTAATTGATTAGATTTTTCAAATATATACTTTATATATTTAAAATCATATTTTCTAAAACCAGATTATATATATAATCACAAATACGTTATTTATAAACAAATAACTCTCGACTCATTCTAGGGCATTTCTAACCCCATCTCTAACGAGTCACTCATTCTAGAATGCTACCGATTCTATCTCTAATAAGGATTCTTTTATAGGACATTACTAATCCTACCTCTGATGAGTCTTTTATTCTGTTCTAACGAGTTGTACCCCAAAGATTTGAGTTTAACCAAAGCGTTGATACCATATGTAACGACACGGATTTCGCCCGGACCTAATCGATCGCTAAACCGACCAAGACCGTTCGAATCCCGCATACGCTAACATTGGGTATACAACACATCAGAACAAATAACAGAAGACTTCTATAAACATCATAATAATGTTACATCAGAGTACAGAATATCAGAGTATATCAAAATATAATACACAGCGGAAGATAAATTTACATAAATGTAAAACAGTGCACAGCAGAAATACAAACTACACAGCGGAAGACTGTAAATGCCTGGACACAGCTTAAAGCTTCAATCCAGAATCCTGCTCAATACATCTGCAAAATAAAACTACTCGGTTGCCTGTGTGGAAAATATAACTCTATATATTGAATTTGAACGCGCATTTCAATTTACCGGGGTCACATACTAACTCGAAAAATTCTCGAAAAATAGTTTCTAGCTTCGTATTGACGATACGGTCCTAACAAAACTAGTTTCGTCCAATTCTGAGACAGTTGGAAAAATGGCCATTTTCCAGTCGATTAAAATCAACTAAAACTGGTCAAACGCGTTTTCCTTTGCCACGCTCACATATTGATTCGAAAAATTGTGAAATTTGAAACCTAGCAATAATTTGACATCACAGACCCAACAAAAGTGGTTTCGTCGAAATCCGAGGTCGTTTGCAAAATGTCTATTTTTAAGGGCTTGAATTCCATAGCGACTTTTTAGAATTTTCAACTGGACATATCTTTTGATTCCCGCTATGAAATTTCGATTTTTCGGATTCGTTGGAA
This sequence comes from Allium sativum, assembly GCA_030737875.1. Lineage (NCBI taxonomy): Eukaryota > Viridiplantae > Streptophyta > Magnoliopsida > Asparagales > Amaryllidaceae > Allium > Allium sativum. Next base: position 341,718,789 of record CM060912.1, read on the forward strand.
AGATATTCCCAAATAGATCCTATTATTTTTGGTTTCGCCAAAATCCGGATTGTTTTGCACCCGGTACATTCAATTGAAGTTTGAAATCGAATTATCGAACTACCGCGCCATTTTCAATTCTATTTATAATTATATATAATTATTTATATTCTAACGACGGCGTATATAATATATACGTTCTATATATATTCAAAATAAATTTCTCGTCGATATTATTTAAAATAGTCTATTTTAAATCTTCAAAATTCGCTAAAATTGCCAAAATAAATTTTTTAAAATGGCCCAGATTTTTGGGTTGTTACAATAGGGAAAGGTTCCTATTAATTTTATCAAAGATAAATTCTTTTAAATTTATTCTTTAATCTTCCTTTTGAATATCACTTCAAACTAGTTGGGATTAACGAACCACCCCGAAGTAATTATTTATTTTATTTCCCAATCCCAACCTATTTATCCCATGAAGTAAAACTGGTCATACTTCATATCTAACACCACGGTGTTATTGGTAAATTCAATTACCATTTCACGTTCAAATCTAATTAAAGATTTAACTACCGTCTGGAGTAAAACTGGTGATACTCCTTTCTCGATCTTTTCAATCTAATTAAAGAATCATTAAAACTCCACTTAGTTTTAATCTTTGACTGAGTTAAAAAACCGATGTCATTTAAAACACGGTTCACGATAAACCCCAAAATCACATTCTATTTCAATCAGTCACTAACCGCAAATTAGCAAGTGAGCAATTCCCTAAGTATTAACCCCGAAGGCCGAAACCAACATCAGATCAATACCCCAGAAATCAATCAACTTAACTAATCTCCAGTTAGTTTCTGATTTTCTTAACTCCTTTGGGTCTAAGAACAATATTATTGAAGATACCGTTCACGACAACCCAAAATCACATTTCATTAATTATCAGGTTAAAGAACAAGTGTTATTTAAAACACTGTTCATGATAAACCCAAAAATCAATACCAATTAAATATTATTTAATTGGTACACTTAATTAAATCTAAATAAAAAGATTTAATCTTTTTCTCAACTGGGTTTAAGAACAGTGTTCATGAAGACACCATTCACGACAAACCCAAATCACATTTGATATTAAATACAAGGCTCTGAATAGAAAATATATCGGCTTATATTTAATATCAAATTCTACGACCAACAAATATCGTATTGAAAATAACGATATATTTATATATATATATATATATATATATATATATATATATATATCTTTCAAATTTCTATAACCACATCTGTATAATCACGAAATCCAACATCGAAATATTCCGAAGACAATTTTGATTCAAATCCATTCCAAAGCAATTATTGGAAATTCTGGTTATTTTCAAAACCATTTCAAATCCAATTTATTTATTTTAAAAATAAATAGAATTATAATTCTAGTTCGAAACTAGTTCATTTCGATAAAAATATATTTTTATCTTTTCAAATATGGAGTTTTTCATCCCAATTCTTCACAAATCATTTCTTATGATTTTACACAAATTATTATTATTTTTAATAATTTTATCAAGGCCCGTACAGTCGATTTCCATCAACGGCCATCGAACTGCACTTACAACGACCTTTTTCAAATTTGATTTGGACATAATTCCAAACCCAACCGTTAGATTTCAAATTTCTAATATTTGTTAGAAAGCTCATTTCGATACGAACCCAATGGTTCCGGTTTTAGGAGAATCCGACGGTCGGATCTCCCGCAATATCCATTCGAAGGCAATGGTCGAAATTCGCGAACTGCCGCGGCGCGGCGCGTTCTATTCAGGCCATTATATTTTATATATAATATATATAACATATACTTCGTCGATTTCCTTTTAAAACGTGCTTTATAAATCGTTTTAAATTCATTTTCAAAACGGTTTCAACTTCATTTCAAATTCAAATGGAATTTTTTCTCATAAATCCGTTTTAAATTCATTTCAATTCCAATTCATTTCAATTTGATTTCAATTCGAATTCAATTCTATTCAATTTTAATTCTATTCGAATTTCAAATCATTTCAGTTTATTTCGAATTTCAAATCAATTCAATTTAATTCGAATTTCAATTCAATTCAATTCAATTTAATTCGAATTTCAATTCACTTTAATATTCATTTCAATTTGAATAAAATCGATATAAATATCGTTCACGTCAAAATGGCGTCAACCTAATCAACACGGCTTCATATATTTCTATTTTCAAATATTCTATTTCAAATATTTCTTTTTCAAATATTTCTATTTTCAAATATTTCTATTCAAATATTCTATTTCAAATATTCTATTTCAAAACTAGAATGAGGCCCAATCAATACCATATAATGTTAATTAAACGGATTTTCTACAACACATGTATAATAACAACAATAAATAATCAACCATCATCCAGAGTGCGTTCTACACTGTATAAGCATCAAATATAAATATTTAACGCTCATAACAGTCTGTCAATCAATCAATCGACATACCATTAATTATTGGGATTACTGTATGTCATATATCATCCCAATACCCGTGTGGGGTTTCAAACAATCAACCACAGATCTTATTTGTGCAGTTGGGCGATGTGTAAAATTTATCGTCCCAATCAATATCAATCAAATGTCTGTATATAAACAAATCGTTCGATTTGTTTATATTAATTTATTTCATTTTATATACACGTTAAAAATTCTATTTTAACTATAAAATATTTTTTACTATAAAAATATTTTATTTCATATCACATCACATCACACAATCAACTACACATTAAAATCAACCAAACAAGCATACAAGTATTCCATGATCTGTGGACGACGGGTGTCGGGTGCTACTAAACACCGTCTGCATCCTAGTATATATTTTTAACTAGAAATGAAAATTTAAAGTGAGAAGTTCTCACCCAAGCTAAAACAAACGCCTCGACTCTTCATATGTAGAAAATCTCCGTCGTTTCTTCTTTCATCACTTTCGTCTTCCGTACTCACTACATATATAAAAATCAAAATTTTACTTTGCTATTCAATATATTAAAGTCGAATTTTTTTATCTTCACTTCGTTATAAAAATTATATTTTTATATTGCTCTTCTCCTAATAAAGATTATATTTTTATCACGCTATTCTCTACATAAAGATTTCGCCTTTTTATTTTTAAAAATCTCATCTTTTTATTTTTAAAAATCTCATCTTTTTTATTTGCTTATTATATATATAAATCGAATTTTTCCCACGCTGTACATATATAAAGATTATATTTTTAACTCTTTAACCTATATATAAAAATTCGATTTTTATCACTTTAATCCACATATAAAAATTCAAGCTTTTTACTTCACGAATAAATATAAAAATCCAAGCTTTTTTACTTATAAAAATCTCTACTTGTGTATGTAATTTTATATACATAAGAAATCGGACTTTTATTTGCTATTTACTATTAAATAAAATAAAATAAAATCAAAACATATACACTTACAGTCTTTATTTCCTTCAGCGAAAGGGAGGGGGGTTCGAACTGGTCCAATAGGAGGGCGGAAGGGGGTGGAGTGGTGGCGTCGGGTGCTGTAGTGCCGGGGTGAGGAGGTGGGGAAGGAGAGAAAGGGGAGCTCCGGCGGATGTGGGGTCCAGGCTAGCTGCGATTTAGGGTTAGTGGTGGGGTACGGTGCGCTGCGATGAAGGAGGCTGAGGAGAAGGATCAGACGTTGGGGAGGGGCGGCGGTCCGTCGTCGGTGGCGTGAGCTGAGTCGTGGTCCTTCGCGATTTTTTTTTCTTTTTTTCTCTGAACGAAAATGATCGGTGGAAGGAGAGATGAGATGGAGGGGGTTGACTTTCAATATGTAATTATAATATTTAATCCCTTTTTATTTTCAAAACGTAAGCTTTTTATTTTGAACCCCAAACGAGACCCAACGACTGTCGCCCCTAGCTAATTACCCCCATTTCGAACACAATGGGATATGTATCACAGGCCATTCCGACCGTTACGATCAGTTTCCGTTGAATTTAAAATATAAATCTTTATATATTCAATTTAAACGCACATTTCAATTTACCGGGGCCACATACGAACTATAAAAATTCCAGAAAAATATTTTCTAGCTTCGTATTGACGATACGGTCCTAAAAAAACTAGTTTCATCAAATTCTGAGATAGTTTGAAAAATGGCCATTTTCGAGTCGATTAAAATCAACTAAAACTGGTCAAACGCGTTTTCCTTTGCCACGCTCACATATTGATTCGAAAAATTATGAAATTTGAAACCTAGCAATAACTTGACATCGTGGATCCAACAATAGTGGTTTCGTCGAAATCTGAGGTCGTTTGCAAAATGGCTATTTTTAAGGGCTGAAATTCCATAGCGACTATTCTGAATTTTCAACTGGACATATCTTTTGATTCCCGCTATGAAATTTTGATTTTTCGGATTCGTTGGAAAGATATTCTCAATTAGATTCCATTATTTTTGGTTTCGCTAAAATCCGGTTTATTTTGAATCCTGTACTTTCATTTGAATTTTGAAATCGAATTATCGAACTACCGCACCATTTTCAATTCCTTTTATAATTATAAATAAATATTTATATTCTAACGATGCTCCATATAAATATATACATTCTAATACTATTTGAAATAAATTTCTCGTCGTTATTATTTAAAATAATTCATTTTAAATATTCAAAATTCATTGAAATTGCCAAAATAAAATTTTTAAATTGGCTCGGATTTCCGGGTTATTACAATCTCCCCCACTTAAAACGTTTCGTCCCCGAAAAGGAACGAAGCCGAAAGTTGTTCAACTAATCAACTCAACTTCTAATACTTTCACTACGGCTTAAGTTCTTCAACTTTTCAGTTTCTAAGAACTTTTCAAATTTTTCAAAAATTTGGCTAACACCCTAAATTTTCGAAAAATTTCGCCATAACCTCCCCTGCACCGGGGACTTCGGGATATTTCATATAGCCTCTCATGGCCTTCTTCAACTCAAAAGAAAAAGCCAAGTGGCTAGCCAATCGGCTCATAAAATCATCATCACCCAAACAAAACAGTAAATTGTGGTAAACATGTACCTATTTGTCGGGCAAACAATTTTATTCTTCTGCTCTAGCCTCTTTGCTTTGACCTATTCAATGTAAGTACATGTATATGCAAGAAAATGCGATAAATTTTCAATACAACTCACTATTTGATTCAATTTGGCTATGTGGTTCAAATTTTAATCACTCAACCAATAATCAAACAACGTAACCATCAATCAATTAGTGAATTATCGTTTCAAACTCATAAATTTGATATATAGTCAAAAATCACATTTTGACGCCAAATCACAACAATAGGCCCTATCTAATTTTGGTTCTCACACCATTCTAATGGAAATATATAGATATCACACCTTCGAAACACGAATATAAATACTGATGATGTCCGAACATCACCAGAATTATCCCCGAGCGACTAGAGTGCGAATCTATATCTATCCAGTATATAAAAACTTCGAATACACACGGATCAGACGTATATGCAAAATCTTTATATATTTGATGGTCCAAATCAATTTAAATAAATATTTTAATACGAATAATTGATTAAAATTTTCAAAACAAAATTTGTTTTCATTTTAAAAATATACTCTTCACACCCGTTCTAGGATACTACTGATCCCATCTCTAACGAGTCATTCTAATTGGATATTACTAATCCAATCTCTGATGAATTCTTTCATATGGTTCTAATGTGTCTTGTTCTCTGAGCTTTGTAAACCAAGGCTCTGATACCAAATGAGACGACCCGTAACTTCCCCGGTAAGGAAAGAGCGGATACTTTGAGAACAACACACAAAAGAACACAGACGAAAGAACATTTCATTGTTAATTACAACAATTCCATCAGAATACAAGAATATACATAGTATAAATGAATATTATTCATTACAAAATATCAGATATTACAATAAATTACATAGCAGCGGAAAATAATACAAAACACAACTGAAGGAGATATACGGATACAAACCTTTCCGAACATCATTCTAGCTGTAAACCAGGTTCCTGTGAATATGAATCTGCAAAACCAAAACTACTAGCTGCCCGTGCGGAAAATAAGGGCACCCAGAGTTTAGGTTAAAACAATAAACTCCAGGTCAGTCATGTGACTGGTGTGAGGATTAAAATAGTTATTAATCTTTATTTCAAAGTTCGGTAAATCAAGGGACCACACCGTATTACACGGAACGGGTTTCCTCCCAAGAATACCAGTGCATAAAACAAACAGCGCAATGCTAAATAAAGAAAAATGAAGCTATTATAATACCCAGGTCCCATCACATAATGCAACGCAAGCCGGAGGATAGGGTTTTTACCTTATAATAGCAAAGAATGCTTGATACGTCTAAAACAGATTATTTTGATAGTGCTATAAGTGTATAGTGTCAAAAACAATTTCAATCACAAGTATCAATCATAGGCGGCATGAATGCCCCAAACCACTATGTCGCCATATATAGGTTTACAACTAAAACCGAAACGTCACATATTGGAAGTTGGATTTCCATCTGTGAACCGAGGCAAAAGATAGTCCTCACCGACTTCGAGACTCTCTAGCCCGAGCCTCAGGGTCAGAGCGCATCGACCCTTGGAGCGACAGGGCCGGTCCACCGATGTGGATTAAAATTCCTGAACACTGCGTTTCCCCGCCCTTTGGGGCGTAAATGAGCCAATAAATGACTCCATCGGCTTCACATAGTCACCGATATATCCGAGGCGCCTCGCAACAGCAACAACCACATAAGTCAAACTCGTCAGGGCGTGTAAAACTACTGACGCCACTTCTAACTAGAAAGAAACGCATGTCCTCCCTGAGGTCCTCTCCCGTTTTTGGTTCACAACCAGGGTGTGAGGCTCGCGAATCAACGCTACACAAAGCTACGCCACAAAGGACGTGTTTTGATCATCAACCATAAGACTCTGCTTTTCAACAGAAGCCTTGATCATATTGCCACTTAGGCATGCCACACAGGCAATTCACTCCATGCGTTTGATATCCATCAATATATAACCCCTGAGCTCTTACGTCTCAGAGAAGGGCGTTAAGCAAGAGAATAAATTCTCCGCCGCCAAATAGATATATATTTAATAGAAATCAATCACATAGACTAAAATCCAATGTCAGACACACAGTCCATTTACAAGTTCGTTCTGGGTCTGAACGAAACCGGAGGCACCTAGTACCCCGCATATCCATCGATCTCCAGGTACGTCTGGACGATCACCAACTGTTTCCATCTTCTTGGGTGTATAGCCCAATCAAGATCATCAGTAACCACCCAAACGACGTGAAGACCTCCGGTCTTCGACCACAGTCTTCATCTTCGACTTATCGTCGTATAAGTTATTCAGAATGCGATAAACCCGGTCTTTCCGAATAACTCGCGTATATAATAAAAAAGTGTTACACAAACACAACATACGCCTCATTCCAATTCATCAGCCACTAACCGTAAATTAGTGAGAGAACAATTCCCCAAATATTAACCCCGAAGGCCGAAACCAACATCAGATCAATACCCAGGAAATCACTCTGCTTAGCCAACCTACAGCTAGTTTCTAAATTTCACATTCTTAGGGAAAGGTTCCCATTAATTTTATCAAAGATAAATTCTTTTAAATTTATTCTTTAATCTTCCTTTTGAATATCACTTCAAACTAGTCGGGATTAACGAACCACGCCGAAGTAATTATTTATTTTATTTCCCAATCCCAACCTATTTATCCCATGAAGTAAAACTGGTCATACTTCATATCTAACACCACGGTGTTATCGGTAAATTCAATTACCATTTCACGTTCAAATCTAATTAAAGATTTAACTACCGTCTGGAGTAAAACTGGTGATACTCCATTCTCAATCTTTTCAATCTAATTAAAGATTCATTAAAACTCCACTTAGTTTTAATCTTTGTCTGGGTTAAAGAATCAATGTCATTTAAAACATGGTTCACGATAAACCCAAAATCACATTCCATTTCAATCAGTCCCTAACCGTAAATTAGCAAGTGAGCAATTCCTTAAGTATTAACCCCGAAGGCCGAAACCAACATCAGATCAATACCCCAGAAATTCTTCAACTTAACTAATCTCCAGTTAGTTTCTGATTTTCTTAACTCCTTTGGGTCTAAGAACAGTATTATTGAAGATACCGTTCACGACAACCCAAAATCACATTCCATTAATTATCGGGTTAAAGAACAAGTGTTATTTAAAACACTGTTCACGATAAACTCAAAAATCAATACCAATTCAATTCCAATTAAATATTATTTAATTGGTACACTTCATTAAATCTAAATAAAAAGATTTAATCTTTTTCTCAACTGGGTTTAAGAGCAGTGTTCATGAAGACACCATTCATGACAAACCCAAATCACATTTGATATTAAATACAAGGCTCTGAATAGAAAATATATCGGCTTATATTCAATATCAAATTCTACGACCAACAAATATCGTATTGGAAATAACGATGTATATATATCTTTCATATTTCCATAACCACATCTGTATAATCACGAAATCCAACATCGAAATATTCCGAAGACAATTTCGATTGAAATCCATTTCAATGCAATTATTGGAAATTCTGGTTATTTTCAAAACCATTTCAAATCCAATTTATTTATTTTAAAAATAAATAGAATTATAATTCTAGTTCGAAACTAGTTCATTTCGATAAAAATATATTTTTATCTTTTCAAATAAGGAGTTTTTCATCCCAATTCTTCACAAATCATTTCTTATGATTTTACACAAATTATTATTATTTTTAATAATTTTATCAAGGCCCGTACAGTCGATTTCCATCAACGGCCATCGAGCTGCACTTACAATGACCTTTTTCAAATTTGATTTGGACACAATTCCAAACACAACCGTTAGATTTCAAATTTCTAATATTCTTTAGAAAGCTCTTTTTGATACGAACCCAACGGTTCCAGTTTTAGGAGAATCCGACGGTCGGATCTCCCGCAACATCCATTCGAAGGCAATAGTCAAAATTCGCGAACTGCCGCGGCGCGGTGCGTTCTATTCAGGCCATTATATTATATATATAAAATATATAACATATACTTCATCGATTTCCTTTTAAAACGTTCTTTATAAATCGTTTTAAATTCATTTTCAAAACGGTTTCAACTTCATTTCAAATTCAAATCAAAATTGAATTTTTTCTCATAAGTTCGTTTTAAATTCATTTCAAATTGAATTTATTTAAAATCGATTTCTATTCAATTTCAATTCAATTCGAATTCATTTCAATTTGATTTCAATTCGAATTCAATTCTATTCAATTTTAATTCGAATTTAATTCTATTCAATTTTAATTCTATTCGAATTTCAAATCATTTCAGTTTATTTCAAATTTCAAATCAATTCTATTTAATTCGAATTTCAATTCAATTCAATTTAATTCGAATTTCAATTCACTTTAATATTCATTTCAATTTGAATAAAATCAATATAAATATCATTCATGTCAAAATGGCATCAACCTAATCAACACGGCTTCATATATTTCTATTTTCAAATATTCTATTTCAAATATTTCTTTTTCAAATATTTCTATTTTCAAATATTTCTATTCAAATATTCTATTTCAAATATTCTATTTCAAAACTGGAATGAGGCCCAATCAATTACCATATAATGTTAATTATACAGATTTTCTACAGCACATGTATAATAACAACAATAAATAATAAGCCATCATCCAGAGCGCGTTCTACACTGTATAAGCATGAAATATAAATATTTAACGCTCGTAACAGTCTGTCAATCAATCGATCAACATACCATTAATTATTGGGATTAGTGTATGTCATATATCATCCCAATACCCGTGTGGGGTTTCAAACAATCAGCCATAGATTTTATTTGTGCAATTGGGCGATGTGTAAAATTTATCGTCCCAATCAATATCAATCAAATGTATGTATATAAACAAATCGTTCGATTTGTTTATATTAATTTATTTCATTTCATATACACGTTAAAAATTCTATTTTAACTATAAAATATTTTTTACTATAAAAATATTTTATTTCATTTCACATCACATCACACAATCAACTACACATCAAAATTAACCAAACAAGCATACAAGCCGTCCATGGTCTGTGGACGACGGGTGTGGGGTGCTACTAAACACCGTCTGTATCCTAGTATATATTTTTAACTAGAAATGAAAATTTAAAGTGAGAAGTTCTCACCCAAGCTAAAATAAACGCCTCGACTCTTCATATGTAGAAAATCTCCGCCGTTTCTTCTTTCATTACTTTCATCATCCGTATTCACTACATATATGAAAATCGAATTTTTACTTTGCTATTCAATATATAAAAATCGAATTTTTTTATCTTCACTTCGTTATAAAAATTATATTTTTATATTTCTCTTCTCCTAATAAAGATTATATTTTTATCACGTTATTCTCTACATAAAGATTTCGCCTTTTTATTTTTAGAAATCTCATCTTTTTATTTTCTGAAATCTCATCTTTTTATTTTTAAAAACTTCATCTTTTTTATTTGCTTATTATATATATAAATCGAATTTTTTCCACGCTATACATATATAAAGATTATATTTTTAACTCTTTAACCTATATATAAAAATTCGATTTTTATCACTTTAATCCACATGTAAAAATTCAAGCTTTTTACTTCATGAATAAATATAAAAATCCAAGCTTTTTACTAATAAAAATCTATACTTGCGTATGTAATTTTATATACATAAGAAATCGGACTTTTATTTGCTATTTACTATTAAATAAAACAAAATAAAATCAAAACATATACACTTACAGTCTTTGTTTCCTTCACCGAAAGGGAGGGGGGTTCGAACTGGTGCAAGAGGAGGGCGGAAGGGGGTGGAGTGGTGGCGTCGGGTGTTGTAGCGCCTGGGTGAGGAGGTAGGGAGGGAGAGAAAGGGGAGCTCCGTCGGATGTGGGGTCCAGGCGAGTTGCGGTTTAGGGTTGGTGGCGGGGTACGGTGCGCTGCGAGGAAGGAGGCAGAGGAGGAGGATCGGACGTTGGGGAGGGGCGGCGGTCCGTCGTCGGTGGCGTGGGCTGAGTCGTGGTCCTCCGCGATTTTTTTTTTTTTCTCTGAATGAAAATGATCGGTGGAAGGAGAGATGAGATGGAGGGGGTTGACTTTCAATATGTAATTATAATATTTAATCCCTTTTTATTTTCAAAACGTAAGCTTTTTATTTTGAACCCCAAACGAGACCCAACGACTGTCGCACCTAGCTAATTACCCCCATTTCAAACACAATGGGATATGTATCACAGGCCAATCCGACCGTTACGATCAGTTTCCGTTGAATTTAAAATATAAATCTTTATATATTCAATTTAAACGCACATTTCAATTTACCAGGGCCACATACGAACTATAAAAATTCCAGAAAAATATTTTCTAGCTTCGTATTGACGATACGGTCCTAACAAAACTAGTTTCATCGAATTCTGAGATAGTTTGAAAAATGGCCATTTTCCAGTCGATTAATGTAACACCCCACGTCCATTAATGTCACTCACAAAGGGAATGCATTAACTTCTATGGAGGTTTTAAGTGAATATAGAATAGTAAAATTTCAACAAGACAGATATAAAATAGTACTTGGAAATTTAAAAACTTTATTTCAATTGCAGCCGAAGTCAAAACATGTTTGATTACATCATAACACCATAATCAAAGTCAAGTACAATATCTATCTTGATAAAACAAGTACATAATCCCATTACATAAATAGCCATTAAAAAGAAAGATAACAAGCTAGACTTTACTTCAGTAGTCCAAGCTTTCCAAGAGATAAGCAATCCAATCAGACTCCACTGGAACTTGGCCCAACCTGAGGACCTGAAGGGAGAAAAAGATGAAAAAGAGGGGGGGGTCAGACATAAAGTATGGCGAGTATGATAATTCTACAATACTATTATCAAAATAACTGGACTAAGGCATAAGCTGGAAAACAAGGAAATGTCTATGAAAGAGCAGATTAAGGACATAGACAATCGCTAAAGGAAACGTTATAGGCGCTCCTAAATACTAAAGGATAAACACTATACTGCACCACACCAGTCACCCTAAAGATTGATTCCACTTAGCTTCACTTAGAAACTATCTTAATGGCTTTACGTACTCCTAGCTGACTACATGGGTGCCGCCTGCCCCTATCTCCACTAGGTGTACCCCACTTTCCATTTTTCGATCGGCTCCCTACTCGTAGATACCCGTGCTGGCCCCACAGTGGGGTGTATCATTCCCCTAAAGTGGCAACCCGATATAACGGAGATGCATGGCTTATACCTACACGATGCAACAACGTCTTACCTACCAGCCCGGGTCCACACACGCATATGAAACCCGTTGGACTTGCGTTGCCACCGCTCCCTGTTTTGGCCTCTTATAGTCAAACCCAGTATGCGTGTCCCGTCCTCGACTTGGGTCGAGCCCACAAAGATACGTTTTGGGATACTGGTTGAAATGGGCCCCCATTATTTCCCACAAGCATTCCACCTAAGCTTGTCCAATTAGTCCATCCACTTAACCCACTTAGTCATGTTCATTTACATGTGTATTTGGTTAAGTCTAATCGTATTTCAAATGCCTCTAAAGGCAACCACTAGATTCCTCATGCCACCCAAGGCATCTACTTAACCCCCATGTCCCACCTTACATGATTATCTGGCTAAGTATTTCTTAATTCATTAAGGCCATAAGCTCGTAAAGACCTCTCACATTAGACTGGCATTTATGGCAGCTGGATTTGCCGGGCGGGTCCGGGCAGTCTTACACCATAAAAGAGTCTAACCTCGTGTCTTTACAACTGTTATGCTTTAGTTTGGGCCTAGGACCTCTCACATTGGGCCAGCATTTGTGACTACTGGATTTGTCGTGCGGGTCCGGGCAGGTTTACGTCACAAACGGGTCCAACCTCTTGTCCTAAGCATTGATTATTATTAATAATCCACTTTCCCCAATTTTAATAATTCCCTACTTGAATTATTAATTAATTCCAAATTTAACAATGTCCATAAATGACTAAATTTTGGACATCCATTTAAGGCATACAAAATCATATCAATTGCACCCCAATTTATTAATTTCCTAATATTACCCCTACCCCACGTTTGAACGTTTATTCGCAAAATGTATGCTAGACCCGATTAGTCTAACTCATAGCATAAAAGAAAATATTCACAACAACAACATATATATGTGACTAAATAAATCATAACAAGGGGTAAAACTTGCATACATTACAACTTGCATAAGGTTATACATGTCATGGATCTAAGGGTGTCAACTTATTCATAATTCACATAATATGATTTTGATCAAATTTCATAAACTTGTATAGGACATGTGTGAATCAATATCATTAACAATATGGTTTTATATGAGTACACCTAACTCAATAGGCAAATTCCCAAAAATCAAAATTCATTTAATCATAGATTCATGTATATGGGTACACCTAACTTAATAGGCAAATTCCCATATTCAAGATCCAATTAATTTGTAGATTCATGTATATGGGTACACCTAACCCAATAGGCAAATTCCCATAATCAAGATCTATTATAAAAAAAACATAAACTTTAAACATGATCCAATTCGCATAAATACTAACATCATGATTTTACAACTTGTATGATTCAACACAACTTAACATGACATCATTATCATATAACATAAGTATTTCAACATATGTGATAATATGAGATCTACAACATATATAAGATTTACAACATAGCATATCATAATTTGCAACATAGCATGATATGATTTACAACATAGCATAGCATGATTAATCACATATGACATAGCATAGGATTATTTACAACATAATCACTACAACATAACAACATATATATGATAACATAATAACATAACAAGAGATCCACAACATAATTTACAAATACATAACAATTCATATCACTTTCTTGTGATCCATTCATAACTTAATCAAATTATTTTATAATAATATTGTGAGATTCATCATACTCACAATTTTAAAGAAGAGAAATAGAAAGAGAGAGAGCTTTTGATTTGATTTGAGTAGATTTAGTTTGTAGATTAGGCCTTCTTCTTCTTTAGTTTGTGACGGCTATGCTGAACTCCATGGCAACGGCATGTCGGTAGCTCTCCAATTTTTCAAGTGATTTAGGGTTAGAGTCTACCCACTTATTTATAGATGTTAGGATTCATTTAGGCCATTAGATTTAACCTAGAAATAACCGCAGCCATTCAGACCAGATGGGGTTTATCTTATTGACTCAACAATGAGTCAGAAGTGACTCAGCAAACACTCAGCAAATTAATAAACTTCTATTCATGTTTACATTAACTGCCCATATATATATATATATATATATATATATATATATATATATATATATATATATATATATATGCACACGCACCTATTCATGAATTCAAATTAATCCATAATTAACTTATGACCACTAATTTTCCAATTAATGTCTTAATTCCATTTTTCGCCTTTTAAGGCAATTCACATATCTCAAATTTTTTATATGCCTTTTTAAGGCTATTTCGTGCAAATTCTCAATATTAATTCTTTTAATTTGTGAATATTAGTATTAACAGAAATACGGGGTGTTACATTCTCCCCTCCTTAAGGGATTTCGACCCCGAAATCTTCATGTTTATATCCTATCATCAACCATCTACTCAATCAACAAACACTGGCATCCATTGTCCTTATAGACTTCTAATGCTTTCATGTTTAAATACACAGTGTCTGTCTATGTCCATATCTAATGCAAAATCAGGCGGTCCACTGATTCAGTTGACCTCCTTGATGCAATTCATGATAGTGCCATGCATCCATTATGTATGCAAAAGATCCTAATTGCTTACAAACTACTTCTATATGCGTGCACATCCATTCAACCGAATGCATCATCTATATGATGGTACAACCATTATACATCCATTATACTAAATACATTCATTTATGCAATATGCAATATGCAATATGTAGTGACTGAGCCGATCTAGTGCCTAAAGTGTGTGTATATATGCATCCACGAGCAACCACTAGCAACCACTTGCATCCATTTTGCATCCATCATACATAACATGTCCCAAACACATGTTTCAACCATAGGATTATCCTAACTAAAGGTCAAAGATACTAATGAGAGGACATACTAAAGATAAGATAAGATAAGCTAAGCAATAAAGGAGAAATTAAAAGACATACCCTCAAAAAGAAAAGGGTATAGCGAACGCATCTTCCCTTCTGTCTCCCAAGTAGCGTTGCTCTCATCATCTCCCCATTGCACTTTAACTAGTCTGACCTCTCGATTTCTCAACTTTTTGATCTCCGACCCAAGAATGCATGTAGGAGCTCGTCTAATTGTTGCATCACGCTCTATTTCCACCTCTTTAAGCAAGCTCGGCTCTACCACCTCCGCGGTCTTGTGCAAACACTTCCTCAAATGTGATACATGGAATACGTCGTGTACTCCACTAAGTTTCTCAGGCAACTCCACCCTATACGCCATCTTCCCAATCCTGTCTTTTATAGGAAACGGCCCTACAAACCTTGGCGCTAATTTCCCAACGGACCCAAAGCGAACAACATTCCGTAACGGAGACACTTTGATAAAAACCATGTCCCCAATGTCAAACTCAAGATTTGTCCTCCTCTTATCAGCATACGATTTCTGCCTATCTTGTGCTGCTTTCATCCTCCTTCGAATCAAATCAATCTTCTCCGAGGTTTCCCTAACCATATCGGGCCCAAGTAGGATTTTATCGGTAGATTCCCACCAACATGTAGGCGAACGGCAAGGCCTTCCATAAAGAGCTTCGAAAGGTGCCATGCCAATACTAGACTGAAAGCTATTATTATATGCGAATTCTACCAACGGAAGGTGCTCTTCCCATGTACCTCCAAAGTCTAGGATACAAAGCCTTAAAAGATCCTCTAGAATACGATTCATCCTCTCGGTCTGGCCGTCCGTCTGAGGATGATATGCGGTGCTCAAACATAGCTGAGTCCCTACCGCCTCTTGTAAACTCTTCCAAAATTCTCTAGTGAAGATGGGATCACGGTCGCTTACTATATTAGAAGGAATACCGTGCAAACGAACTATCTCGTTAATGTATACATAAGCCAACCACGGAGCAGTCCTCTTACTTTTCACGGGAATAAAATGGGCGCTCTTAGTAAGTCTATCTACTATAACCCAAATCCCCGTATTACCCTTCCTTGATCTTGGTAATCCATCCACAAAATCCATTGAGACACTTTCCCATTTCCATAGTGGAGCTTCGAATGGGTGAAGCAACCCACCGGGTTTCTTTTTTTCCGCTTTTACTCGTTGGCACACCAAGCATCTAGCGACGTACTCGGCCACATCCTTTTTCATACCGGCCCAAAAGAAAACCCGCTTCATATCTTTGTACATCTTGTCTCCGCCCGGATGAATGGTCATCTTTGAGCGATGAGCATCATCAATAATGGCCTTCCTTAAGTCTTCGTCTTGTGGTACACAAAGTCTATTATCCCTTCGTAACCAACCCTTATCGTCTAGGGTATACCTAAGAAGATGGCTAGACGACTCCCCTCCTTTGAGCTTTTCTACTATCTCAACCAATTGGGGGTCGTCTTGCTGTGCCTCACCAACTCGCCCTAGAAGTGTAGGTCTAACCTCCAAGGATGCTAACAAACCAGGTACTAGGTCAACGGAGGGTCTAAAGTCAAACATGGAGATGAATTCTAAGCTTCGTCATTCAACAAACAATGGACTCAAGGACAACCTTTTCCTACTTAAGGCGTCTGCTACCACGTTACCCTTGCCCGGGGTATATGCTATTTCAAAATCGTAGGAGGCTAGGAATTCCATCCACCGTTGCTGCCTTAAATTCAAATCCTTCTAAGAGAATAAGTACTTTAATGATTTGTGGTCAGTGAACAGTTCGAATTTCTCACCAAGAAGATAGTGACGCCAAGACTTAAGCGCGAAAACAATTGCGGCTAACTCAAGGTCATGCGTAGGGTAATTCTTTTCATGAACCCTCAACTGCCTTCCACCATAGGCTATTACTCTTCCCTCTTGCATGAGGACCGCGCCAAGTCCCGTCCCACAAGCATCAGTAAAGACGGTAAACGGTTTATTCCCGTCTGGCAGCACTAAGACTGGGGCTGAAGTTAAGGCTCTCTTTAAACGTTGGAACGCATCATCACAATCTTCGTCCCACGTAAAAACCAGGTTCTTCTTCGTTAACCGTGTTAATGGAGCTGATATTTTTGCGAAGTCTTTGATAAACTTCCTATAATAGCCAGCCAACCCCACGAAACTTCTTACTTCGGTTACATTTTTAGGGACCTTCCAATCTTGGATGGCCACCACCTTTGCGGGATCCACTGCTATCACTTCCTTGGAAACCACGTGCCCTAAGAACCGTACTTCGTTCCTCCAGAAGTGACACTTAGAAAATTTTGCCTTAAGGTTATGCGCTCGAAGGGTTTCCAACACTTCCCTAAGATGTAGGGCATGCTCTTCTTCATTCTTAGAAAAGACTAAGATGTCATCCACAAAGACTACCACGAATTTGTTAAGGTACTCCCTAAACACCCTACTCATCAAATCAACAAAATATGTGGGGGCGTTTGTCAAACCAAAGGGCATCACTAGCCATTCATAGAATCCGTCAGGAGTCCTAAAAGCAGTCTTATCTATACTATCCTCAGCCACTCTCAGTTGATGAAAGCCAGTGGCTAAGTCCAACTGCGAAAACACTGAGGCGCCAACTAACTGATCAAAGAGATCGTCAATCCTCGGCAGCGGGTGTCGGTTCTTTTTAGTAAGCTTGTTTAGTTCTCTATAGTCCACACAAAGTCTAAGGGACCCATCCGCCTTTGTAGCAAATACTACTGGAGCACCCCACTCTGATATACTACGTCTTATGAACCCCTTCTCAAGCAACTCCTTCACTTGCTTATTGAGTTCCCTCCTTTCACGAGGAGCCATGTGGCGCACTGGCAAAGATACGGGTTTAGCATTATCCACAAGATAAATTCGAAAGTCTATCTCCCGCTTTGGAGGTAAGCCCTTCACCTCCACAAACACATCCGGATATTCCCGGACCACCTCTACCGTTCGCAGATTCTCTACAGACGCGTCAAGCGATTCAAGATAACTTAGCATAACGGAATTTATGGGACTACAAAAGATGTCGAGAGCATTACCAAGGCGAGTCACAAGCCTAACTACTCTCCTTTCACAATCAAGAATGGCCCCATTTCTAGATAACCAATCCATTCCTAAAATTAGCCCATAGCCTGTGAAGCCCAATACATAAGCATCACATCTAAATTCAACGCTAAGTAAAGAGATTTTCAAATCCAAACATATCATGGTCAAATGGGCCGAACCCCCAATTGGATTTTAAACAACCAAGGGATCCTCTACTAAACTGGTGTTCAAGTGCAGTAATTCAACTAATGATGCAGAGGTAAACGAATAAGATGCGCCAGAATCGAATAAGGTACGGACAGGATGATCAAACGGAAAAACTAAGCTTTCAAAAGAAATTGTTCTACCTCTTTCTTGCAGCGGTGGGGCCGCAATAGCCTGAACTTGCCCCTTGCCTGCCCTGGTGCCATAAGAGCCTGCACCTGTCCTCCCGAGGTAGACCCTGCCCTCTGCCCCTTCTTTGGGCAGTCCTTCACCAAATGTCCCGCATCTCCACAATGAAAACAACCAGTCTTCTTTTTCTTTCTACAATCTTTGCTGAGATGGCCAGGCGTCCCACAATTGAAGCATCTCTTCTTCCCTTTGCCATTATTGTTTTTACCACCCTTCTTATTTTGCTGTTGGGGTTTCTTCTGATCCCCTTTCTTTTCAACTGCCTTATCCTCATGCATAAGTGCCATTTCTACTGGCCTTTCAAAGGTGGCTCCCATAGGGATGTGGGTCATAGCCAACCCTTGCAACGGTTCATTCAAGCCTCTAACGAACCTCAAAGCTTTCTTCTCTGGCGTGTTCACCAACTCCAAGCCAAACCTTGCTAACTGATTAAATTTATTGACATACTCCTTCACTGATAAGCTCCCTTGCTTTAATGTCAGGAATTTTTCCATATTTAAATTCTCCTCTGCCCTTGAAAGAAACTTTGCCTCAAACCTTCATCTGAAATCCGCCCATGAATCAACTGGACGTTCCCCGTTAGTGACCTCCCACCAAAACGAGGCCTCTCCCTTCATTAACCAAGCAGCTAAACGGACTTTCCTCCCATCTTCCACTTCAAAGATATCCAACAATTCCTCAGTCTCCTTAAGCCAGTCTCTGGCCTCCAAAAACGTCTCAGTCCCTTGAAAAGTTTTTCCTCCCATAGCCTTAAATTCCTTGCACGTCTTTGCAAAAGTGTCAACACGAGGAGGAGGAGGAATGGGTGCAACTGGGGGTGGAGGAACATCTGCTGGGCCTGCAGTGGTGACCCTAGCCTCCAAATATCTCCTAAACCACCCTGGAACCGTCACACCTTCTGGGAGATTAAGATCTTCAGCCATGCTGAAACGAAAAAGGAAAGATTCAAAATGGAGAATTCGAAAGATAAAGATAAGGATATGGCTATTTGGGATTATGTTTTTCATAAAAACTTTCTCTAAATAACATGTTTTTGAAAGCACTTCTTCCAAAAATACTCTAGAAAAATACTTTTCTAAAATTTTTATCTGTTCTCGTAACCTTATGCTCTGATACCACGTGTAACACCCCACGTCCATTAATGTCACTCACAAAGGGAATGCATTAACTTCTATGGAGGTTTTAGGTGAATATAGAACAGTAAAATTTCAACAACACAGATATAAAATAGTACTTGGAAATTTAAAAACTTTATTTCAATTGCAGCAGAAGTCAAAACAAGTTTGATTACATCATAACACCATAATCAAAGTCAAGTACAATATCTATCTTGATAAAACAAGTACATAATCCCATTACATAAATAGCCATTAAAAAGAAAGATAACAAGCTGGACTTTACTTCAGCAGTCCAAGCTTTCCAAGAGATAAGCAATCCAATCAGACTCCACTGGAACTTGGCCCAACCTGAGGACCTGAAGGGAGAAAAAGATGAAAAAGAGGAGGGGGGGTCAGATATAAAGTCTGGCGAGTATGATAATTCTACAATACTATTATCAAAATAACTGGACTAAGGCATAAGCTGGAAAACAAGGAAATGTCTATGAAAGAGCAGATTAAGGACATAGACAATCGCTAAAGGAAACGTTATAGGCGCTCCTAAATACTAAAGGATAAACACTATACTGCACCACACCAGTCACCCTAAAGATTGATTCCACTTAGCTTCACTTAGAAACTTTCTTAATGGCTTTACGTACTCCTAGCTGACTACATAGGTGCCGCCTGCCCCTATTTCCACTAGGTGTACCCCACTTTCCATTTTTCGATTGGCTCCCTACTCGTAGATACCCGTGCTTGCCCCACAGTGGGGTGTATCATTCCCCTAAAGTGGCAACCCGATATAACGGAGATGCACGGCTTATACCTACACGATGCAACAACGTCTTACCTACCAGCCCGGGTCCACACACGCATATGAAACCCGTTGGACTTGCGTTGCCACCGCTCCCTGTTTTAGCCTCTTATAGACAAACCCAGTATGCGTGTCCCGTCCTCGACTTGGGTCGAGCCCACAAAGATACGTTTTGGGATACTGGTAGAAATGGGCCCCCATTATTTCCCACAAGCCTTCCACCTAAGCTTGTCCCATTAGTCCATCCACTTAACCCACTTAGTCATGTTCATTTACATGTTTATTTGGTTAAGTCTAATCGTATTTCAAATGCCTCTAAAGGCAACCACTAGATTCCTCATGCCACCCAAGGCACCTACTTAACCCCCATGTCCCACCTTACATGATTATCTGGCTAAGTATTTCTTAATTCATTAATGCCATAACCTCATAAAGACCTCTCACATTAGACTGGCATTTATGGCAGCTGGATTTGCCGGGCGGGTCCGGGCAGTCTTACACCATAAAAGAGTCTAACCTCATGTCTTTACAACTGTTATGCTTTAGTTTGGGCCTAGGACCTCTCACATTGGGCCGACATTTGTGACTACTGGATTTGCCCGGCGGGTCCGGGCAGGTTTACGTCACAAACGGGTCCAACCTCGTGTCCTAAGCATTGATTATTACTAATAATCCACTTTCCCCAATTTTAATAATTCCCTACTTGAATTATTAATTAATTCCAAATTTAACAATGTCCATAATTGACTCAATTATGGACATCCATTTAAGGCATGCAAAATCATATCAATTGCACCCCAATTTATTAATTTCCTAATATTACCCCTACCCCACGTTTGAACGTTTATTCGCAAAATGTATGCTAGACCCGATTAGTCTAACTCATAGCATAAAAGAAAATATTCACAACAACAACATATATATGTGACTAAATAAATCATAACAAGGGGTAAAACTTGCATACATTACAACTTGCATAAGGTTATACATGTCATGGATCTAAGGGTGTCAACTTATTCATAATTCACATAATATGATTTTGATCAAATTTCATAAACTTGTATAGGACATGTGTGAATCAATATCATTAACAATATGGTTTTATATGGGTACACCTAACTCAATAGGAAAATTCCCAAAAATCAAAATTCATTTAATCATAGATTCATGTATATGGGTACACCTAACTTAATGGGAAAATTCCCATATTCAAGATCCAATTAATTTGTAAATTCATGTATATGGGTACACCTAACCCAATAGGCAAATTCCCATAATCAAGATCTATTATAAAAAAACATAAACTTTAAACATGATCCAATTCGCATAAATACTAACATCATGATTTTACAACTTGTATGATTCAACACAACTTAACATGACTTCATTATCATATAACATAAATATTTCAACATATGTGATAATATGAGATCTACAACATATATAAGATTTACAACATAGCATATCATAATTTGCAACATAGCATGATATGATTTACAACATAGCATAGCATGATTAATCACATATGACATAGCATAGGATTATTTACAACATAATCACTACAACATAACAACATATATATGATAACATAATAGCATAACAAGAGATCCACCACATAATTTACAAATACATAACAATTCATATCACTTTCTTGTGATCCATTCATAACTTAATCAAATTATTTTATAATAATATTGTGAGATTCATCATACTCACAATTTTAAAGAAGAGAAATAGAAAGAGAGAGAGCTTTTGATTTGATTTGAGTAGATTTAGTTTGTAGATTAGGCCTTCTTCTTCTTTAGTTTGTGACAGCTATGCTGAACTCCATGGCAACGACATGTCGGTAGCTGTCCAATTTTTCAAGTGATTTAGGGTTAGAGTCTACCCACTTATTTATGGATGTTAGGATTCATTTAGGCCATTAGATTTAACCTAGAAATAACCGCATCCATTCAGACCAGATGGGGTTTATCTTATCGACTCAGCAATGAGTCAGAAGTGACTCAGCAAACACTCAGCAAATTAATAAACTTCTATTCATGTTTACATTAACTGCCCATATATATATATATATATATATATATATATGTATATATATATATACACACACACACGCACCTATTCATGAATTCAAATTAATCCATAATTAACTTATGACCATTAATTTTCCAATTAATGTCTTAATTCCATTTTTCGCCTTTTAAGGCAATTCACATATCTCAAATTTGTTATATGCCTTTTTAAGGCTATTTCGTGCAAATTGTCAATATTAATTCTTTTAATTTGTGAATATTAGTATTAACAGAAATACGGGGTGTTACAATTAAAATCAACTAAAACTGGTCAAATGCTTTTTCCTTTGCCACGCTCACATATTGATTCAAAAAATTATGAAATTCGAAACCTAGCAATAACTTGACATCGCGGATCCAACAAAAGTGGTTTCATCGAAATCCGAGGTCGTTTGCAAAATGGCTATTTTTAAGGGCTGAAATTCCATAACGACTATTCTGAATTTTCAACTGGACATATCTTTTGATTCCCGCTATGAAATTTTGATTTTTCAGATTCTTGGAAAGATATCCTCAATTAGATTCCATTATTTTTGGTTTCGCTAAAATCCGGTTTATTTTGAATCCTGTACTTTCATTTGAATTTTGAAATCGAATTATCGAACTACCGCGCAATTTTCAATTCCTTTTATAATTATAAATAAATATTTATATTCTAACGACGCTCCATATAAATATATACGTTCTAATTCTATTCGAAATAAATTTCCCGTCATTATTATTTAAAATAATTCAATTTAAATATTCAAAATTCATCGAAATTGCCAAAATAAAAATTTAAAATTGGCTCGGATTTCCGGGTTATTACATTTACCGATCTTCATCTTCGATCTCCAAGGCACAGTCATCTTCGGTAACTGCAAACGTCTGCTGACCCGAGCGTATTGCATAAAAGAAAACACAATAAACACTCAGAGTAGCACTAAATCATTCTCATATTAGTCAAATTAAAATACGAAATAACATCAGTGTCATGGGTATAGTAACTCAAGAGATGTTACGGAATTTTTCCATCCCTCAAGAATCCGTTAAACTAATAAATAAATAGTATAATACGCTATTATGATAGTGTCTACTCAGTAAAGTATAAATACTGAAAATAGCGTAAGCAGGTGTAACAACCCGAATTTTAACAACGTGTTAAGACAAGAATCAAGGAAGAATTTAATTATAAAACCTGAATCAGGATAAACGGGTTGCGCCATTGCGTTCGTCTCGGAAAAATACGCGAAATAGAGTCCGAAATTTCGTAAATCGGAGTTCGTATGACTGAGATATGGCCTCGCAAAGTTTCACGAAAATTCAAATCCGAAAACAGATTTGAAATTCAGCCCAATTAAGACACCACTCCATTTTTAGGCCTGGTTAAGACACCACTCCATTTTTTAGACTTGTCTTCTTCCCCAAGACATGCTTTGATGGCTTGGATTGAATCTAGGTTTAATCCTATGGCCTAAAACACTTGCCTAATCTATAAATAAGACCCTAACCTATCCTAAATCCTCATTATTCATTCATGCAACTAAACTATGGCAAAATTTTACCTCTCATGGCCTCCACTCTCTTCATAAAATTTCTAAATGGTTTCTATGAGAGATTTTCCATGCATACAAGTGTTTTCAAGCTTGTATGAGTGTCATTAGCTTGCATTCAAGTCAAGTTTCTATCTTTGCATCATAAAGCAAGGGTTTTGATCATTTTGGCTCAAGGGTTTTTATGTTAGAGCTTGCATTTTGGGTCTATTTGATTGCATAAGGGCTTTGTCATATCTTTTGTGCCTTCATAGCAATGTAAGCCCTTTCCCTACTCTTAGATATTAACTATGAAGTTAAATGTTCATGTTGCAAGTTTGGGTTTGATCATTGAGTATGATACATGCTATCATGTCATGCAAGTTTATGAAGTCATTATCTTGATCTTGTGAGCTAAAAGCTACAACCTTTATGTTGAAATGTTGCATTAGGCAACATGAGAACCCTCATAACCTTTATGTCAACTTGCATATGAAGTCATAACCCTTATATGATGATATATGCGAGTTACTAGTCATCATTCCATATCTTTTGTCACCATGATTCGCTTATGTGCCAAGTTTGGGTTTATGCATGTTTTGAGGCTTAAGAATGTAACATGCAAGTTAATGAACACATTTGTGCCTCATTTTCCACCATGATTAACTTGTGGCTTAATATCCATTTTTGTCATGCCTTTGCCAAGTCTCTTCTTTTAATCCATTACGTTGTCGCGAACGTATATGCGAGTTTAAAAGCGTTGGGTTATGTTATGGGTAATTTCTAATGACATGAAAATACAACTTGAAAACATGACTTGAAATATAACATGGAAGTTGACATGTAAGTATGCATAAAAACATAAGCTTGAGAATTTACCTATTAAGTTAGGTCTACCCTTTGGGAATTTACCTATTAAGTTAGGTCTACCCAAATGCTTGAAAACTTGTAACATGTTTTGGGAAACATGATGGACATGACACTTAGATAATATAAGTGTGGCCAACTCGAGGTTGGGTTGAGTTTGCAACGTAAAACTACCTGGAACCGACCGGCCTAACTAGTAGTTGCAAACAATAGGACCCAATGTGAGAAGTTGGTCATGTTGTGCTTGAACCCGATGTTAGACCAAGTTGTGGTGTAAAGCTACCCGGAACCGACCAGCTTAACTAGTAACCACAACAAAGTCTAATGTGAGAGGTGAAGGTGCATTAAGTAATTAATGCCTCATGATAGGGTTAAGTTAATTTGATTAATGACTCTTAACCAAATATGACATGGACAAATGGGTTAAGTAATTAGATTAGGCTAATGATACTTAACAAAACATGACAAGGTTGGGTAGGTTAAGTAACTTGATTTGCCTAATGACACTTAACCATTTTTATATGACTAGTGGATGGGGTTAAGTTAACCAACACTTAATCAATCCAACGCGATAACTTGGTAAGGTTAAGTAAGTTTTCTTAATGACGCTTAACCGAAAAATACGGTTAACGAATGGGGTTAAGATTAGACTCAACTAGTCTAAACATGGAAATCGGATGGGGTTAAGTTAGCCTAGACTTAATTAATCCCATTTGGTAGTTTAATGGGGTTAAGTTAAACACTTAACTAATCTAAACGTGATGAATTGATGTGGTTAAGTGACCTATACTTATCCAATCTAACTCGTTAATTTATTGTGGTTAAGTTAACCAATACTTAACCAATATAACGTGAAAACATGATAAGGCTAAGTCACGAATCGCTTGAATACACTTGACCGATTTGACTAAGTAAATTGATAGGGTCAAGTTAATATATACTTAACCAATCTAGAATGATAATTGGACGAGGTTAAGTCGTGAATTGCTTAATATACTTAACCAACTTGAGCATGGTTTGTAGGGTTAAGCCTTGAACTTGGATACTTAGCCAATTTTGACAGGATTTGTAGACGGGTTAAGTCATGAACTTAAGTGACACTTAATCCATTATGTAAACCCTAGTTCTGAGGATTAGGTGGATAACCGTAGTTAACAAGGATAACGGGAACAATGCTAAGTGGTAAACCTTAGTTGAAGAATAACTAAGTAATGATTCTTAGTCAAGGAAGTTTAGACCAATACATAGATAGATGAGTAACCTAATACGGTAGGTCATCGTTTAAGTATACGAGTAGGAGCAAGTATCTGATTTGGATAAAGGCTCCGGCGAACTGGGTAACGAAGCAGCGGCTTTGGGGAACGTGAGGGTATTCTTGGTATCCCTCTATGAGCTGCCAGGTGATTATACTAGGCTCATGAGAGGTTAAGGTCTGCGTTAGAAGAACCAAGAGTATGCCTTGGTTGCTATACGAGCGACCTAAAGACGGGGATGGATAGGGGATAGTCGACGATACACGGTCGTACCCTAGATAGCATTTCGTCAGGCTACCTACCATCTTTGGTCAAGCGTGTACGTACGGAAAGGCAGAGAACACCCAATAGACCATAATTGCTATCTAATTATGGTTGCGGTAAGGATTGGATGTGGCTTGGCCAGTGTTGTGTTCTCATACAGGATTTATCCTGTCTTGTCTTTCACTAGTTGAGGGAGTGGTCTCGTGGGACCATAGCCACGTATAGGAAAAAAACAGACCTTAGCATCTGCATCGGCAGATAAATTGAAAGCTCCCGACCGAGTCCTGTATTTCCTGGTCTGCCCTGTGACAGGACTCGGATGGTACGATGTGATACATGTGCATACAGTCATGGAAAAACGATTCACGATATATGCATGGGAAAAAGGGCGCGGTTGGCGGTTAGCGTAATCCCTAGTGGCCCTAGGTGGTTGAACCCAAACCGAGATACGAAAACGTGCAATAGTTAAGCATAATCCCTAGTAGCCCTAGGTAGCATAAGTCCTAGTTGTACAAACGATAATTCATGTTGGAAGACCCTGGCTAGGTTTAGGGTAACAGTCCAAACCGATCTTAAGGATCATGGAACTATGTTAAAGTAATATAGAATCTCATGGGAAAGCCCGTATGGTCTACGGCAAGGGACTGAACATTTACATGGAATAAAACACACAAGTTGAGTAACCTATATATGTGATATATTAGGTTGACATGGACCATTACACGACTTTTGAGTGAGGGTCATTCTTGGTTAACACATGACACGGTGGGGATACTAGTACGGTAGGTGCAGAGCTAAAATACAGGATAGATATCACGGGGCGTTATACGTGACAGATATCTTGGGGATATTATACTTGATAGAAACCTGACGATGTGATACCTTGTTTTATCTTGACATCGTAATTTATCATGACACCTTAGTTTATCTGAGTTCAGTAGTTCATCCTGTTATTTTGATTTAGCTTATCTATCTTGTTATCATGCTTATGTTCATCTCAGTTTCTCATGTCAGTTAACTTTACTAGTTTTTATGCTAATAGTAGATAGGGCTTACTCAGTCTTTTTGACTGACCCGTTTTGTTTCGCCTCTTTTCTTCCGTTCCCCCCCCCAGGTTACAGGGAGGAAATACTGTTGTTTAGTTTGGACTTCTTCTGCTTGAAGGTCATCATGGATGGCTTGGACTTTTCTTGGCTAATGGCTACTTTACTGTTTTTACTTGGGGAATAATTTATGAAAATGTCTTTATGCTTCTTTACTATTGCAAGACAGGTTTTGATGTACTCTGATGTAAAAGGCTTTAGACCTTATTTATTCATGTTATGAAAGTTTGATTTTACTTCCGCTATTTTATATGTTCTGTCTTGTGATATTTCTGTGCATGTTTACCAATAATGCCCCTCTAAAGCTAGTGCATTCCTTTGCGAGTGACCCTAGCGGAGGCGGGGTGTTACACGTGGTATCAGAGCAGAAGGTTACCAGACTGGGAAAAAGTTTTTAAAGACCTTCTGAAAACTATTTGAAAAAAAACCGTTTACAAAGAAGCATTTTTCTAGAAAATTTTCTTTTAAAAGAAAAAGGCTATTCCCCAAAGGCCATTAGCACTATCCTTGTTTCCTTAATTGAGTCTCTTTTCCTTTCTTTCCTCCATCTGTAGTCACAGTAGTTTTAACTGCGACTAGTCTTTTCTACCTACGAAAGTGCTTTCCATACGATGGAGGTGGTTCTCGAGAGACCAGTGGCCGCGTTATAAGAAAGGATCGTGAGAAAGAAGGATAAAGGATACGAGCTTAAGGATGAGCAACTTGTTGGTATGGCTTAGTCCTCAAAGGAGGGAGAAAGATGAAAAATGAAACCCACGACGAGAGAGTACCTTTGGCATGGTAAAACGGGGCGGATAGTTAAGTATTATGGGACAAGGACAAGATCATCGGGAGGGCAGTAGTATGCTCTCATTTCTAGAGTACCTCGGAAGGAGGGTAACGATCTTGTTAAAGGTTTAGCTTTTCTTCTCTATCATCCCGTTAGGACTTCGTTGTTCGTATCATTTAAGTCTGCTTCGATAGTTGAGTCTCTGCACCTTAAGTACTAGCGTAATAGAGAATCCCATTTTTGTCTCAAAGTCCTATTGGAGAATCAGTCCATTTATACATGACTTGTTTGGATTTGGGAATGCCTATGCCAAGTGTTGAGTTTGGAAATAATGCTTATGTTTATAAGATATGGATGGATTCTAGGGATGAAGTGGTTATCCAGTAGGGGGTGCCACTCTCGGTTTTGATAGGAGGGTAGTTAGACCTTTTGACTAGCCTTGGTAATGCCCTCGAAGTATCGTGTAACCTTTTTGAGGTTCTGTCATAACTAGTTACTTAGAATCCCTTGATGCCTTTATTGGAAATTTGAAGCCCGATCGAGTGGTGTGCGCCGATAAGACGAATGGTTTACTTCATTTATGCATGGGTTATAGAGATCTCCCTAGTAAGTGCGCTTGATAACCTGGTTAACATCTGTTTACTTTCAAGAGAAAGTTCTTCTACATGGAATACCTTATAGTATATAAACGAGATCCAAGATTCACTAGTGAATTTTGGAAAGCTTGCATGAGATCATGAGTACGCAGTCATGTTTGCGTCAAGTATTCTAGGAAAAGGATAAGTGCAAGTGGAACGAGAGGCGACGAAGAAATGAGTTCCAGCTCATATTATGGAAACAGGAAATAAGAAGCTACGGAATCGCGAAGTTAAAAGACGGTCAAGGCACAATGGAATTAAGCTCGAGGAAATACGACTTTGATGGTCAAAGACTAGATACGCGCATGATATCTCTTTTTAGGAGTATATTCTTGATCCCTGTTTTCTGTAGAGCTTACTTGTAGGCTATCTTTTGTGGACATCTTCTTGGTCCTATTTTCTGTTACAAACCCCGTAAGGAGTTTGTCTTGTTTATCTTCTCGACCCTGTTTCAGGGAATCCTAGGTAGAACCCTATGGATGTAAACATGTATTTGAAACATGTTATGATTGATATGGTTGCAAGTGGTTGCAAGTGGTTGCTCGTGGATGCGCGAATACACATTAGATACTAGCTCGACTCGGTCACATTTCATATTGCATATGCACGAGTATTTATACTTGTTTATGGATGAAATTGAATGTGTTGTCATGCGGATGTTGCATATGAATGAATGTTTGTGCACGCATGTAGTACTTATATGACTAGGATTATTTGCATACATGTTGGATTCATGGCACTAAACATACTTTGCATTAGAAAGATCATTCAGGCCTGATCATTAGCATTAGCTAAGGAACATATACACACACTTTCTGCATGTGTTCATATGGCATTAGAAATCGTATAAGGACAATGGTTGCCTGTGGATGATGTTTTGAGTAGATGGATGATGGATGATAGGATACGTTCTTCCTAACTTGGAGATTTCGGGGACGAAATCCTTAAAGGAGGGGAGAATGTAACAACCCGAATTTTAACAACGTGTTAAGACAAGAATCAAGGCAGAATTTAATTATAAAACCTGAATCAGGATAAACGGGTTGCGCCATTGCATTCGTCTCGGAAAAATACGCGAAATAGAGTCCGAAATTTCGTAAATCGGAGTTCGTATGACTGAGATATGGCCTCGCAAAGTTTCACGAAAATTCAAATCCGAAAACAGATTTGAAATTCAGCCCAATTAAGACACCACTCCATTTTTAGGCCTGGTTAAGACACCACTCCATTTTTTAGACTTGACTTCTTCCCCAAGACATGCTTTGATGGCTTGGATTGAATCTAGGTTTAATCCTATGGCCTAAAACACTTGCCTAATCTATAAATAAGACCCTAACCTATCCTAAATCCTCATTATTCATTCATGCAACTAAACTATGGCAAAATTTTACCTCTTATGGCCTCCACTCTCTTCATAAAATTTCTAAATGGTTTATATGAGAGATTTTCCATGCATACAAGTGTTTTCAAGCTTGTATGAGTGTCATTAGCTTGCATTCAAGTCAAGTTTCTATCTTTGCATCATAAAGCAAGGGTTTTGATCATTTTGGCTCAAGGGTTTTTATGTTAGAGCTTGCATTTTGGGTCTATTTGATTGCATAAGGGCTTTGTCATATCTTTTGTGCCTTCATAGCAATGTAAGCCCTTTCCCTGCTCTTAGATATTAACTATGAAGTTAAATGTTCATGTTGCAAGTTTGGGTTTGATCATTGAGTATGATACATGCTATCATGTCATGCAAGTTTATGAAGTCATTATCTTGATCTTGTGAGCTAAAAGCTACAACCTTTATGTTGAAATGTTGCATTAGGCAACATGAGAACCCTCATAACCTTTATGTCAACTTGCATATGAAGTCATAACCCTTATATGATGATATATGCGAGTTACTAGTCATCATTCCATATCTTTTGTCACCATGATTCGCTTATGTGCCAAGTTTGGGTTTATGCATGTTTTGAGGATTAAGAATGTAACATGCAAGTTAATGAACACATTTGTGCCTCATTTGCCACCATGATTAACTTTTGGCTTAATATCCATTTTTGTCATGCCTTTGCCAAGTCTCTTCTTTTAATCCATTACGTTGTCGCGAACGTATATGCGAGTTTAAAAGCGTTGGGTTATGTTATGGGTAATTTCTAATGACATGAAAATACAACTTGAAAACATGACTAGAAATATAACATGGAAGTTGACATGTAAGTATGCATAAAAACATAAGCTTGGGAATTTACCTATTAAGTTAGGTCTACCCTTTGGGAATTTACCTATTAAGTTAGGTCTACCCAAATGCTTGAAAACTTGTAACATGTTTTGGGAAACATGATGGACATGACACTTAGATAATATAAGTGTGGCCAACTCGAGGTTGGGTTGAGTTTGCAACGTAAAACTACCCGGAACCGACCGGCCTAACTAGTAGTTGCAAACAATAGGACCCAATGTGAGAAGTTGGTCATGTTGTGCTTGAACCCGAGGTTAGACCAAGTTGTGGTGTAAAGCTACCCGGAACCGACCGGCTTAACTAGTAACCACAACAAAGTCTAATGTGAGAGGTGAAGGTGCATTAAGTAATTAATGCCACATGATAGGGTTAAGTTAATTTGATTAATGACTCTTAACCAAATATGACATGGACAAATGGGTTAAGTAATTTGATTAGGCTAATGATACTTAACAAAACATGACAAGGTTGGGTAGGTTAAGTAACTTGATTTGCCTAATGACACTTAACCATTTTTATATGACTAGTGGATGGGGTTAAGTTAACCAACACTTAATCAATCCAACGCGATAACTTGGTAAGGTTAAGTAAGTTTTCTTAATGACGCTTAACCGAAAAATATGGTTAACGAATGGGGTTATGATTAGACTCAACTAGTCTAAACATGGAAATCGGATGGGGTTAAGTTAGCCTAGACTTAATTAATCCCACTTGGTAGTTTAATGGGGTTAAGTTAAACACTTAACTAATCTAAACGTGATGAATTGATGTGGTTAAGTGACCTATACTTATCCAATCTAACTCGTTAATTTATTGTGGTTAAGTTAACCAATACTTAACCAATATAACGTGAAAACATGATAAGGCTAAGTCACGAATCGCTTGAATACACTTGACCGATTTGACTAAGTAAATTGATAGGGTCAAGTTAATATATACTTAACCAATCTAGAATGATAATTGGACGAGGTTAAGTCGTGAATTTCTTAATATACTTAACCAACTTGAGCATGGTTTGTAGGGTTAAGCCTTGAACTTGGATACTTAGCCAATTTTGACAGGATTTGTAGACGGGTTAAGTCATGAACTTAAGTGACACTTAATCCATTATGTAAACCCTAGTTCTGAGGATTAGGTGGATAACTGTAGTTAACAAGGATAACGGGAACAATGCTAAGTGGTAAACCTTAGTTGAAGAATAACTAAGTAATGATTCTTAGTCAAGGAAGTTTAGACCAGTTCATAGATAGATGAGTAACCTAATACGGTAGGTCATCGTTTAAGTATACGAGTAGGAGCAAGTATTTGATTTGGATAAAGGCTCCAGCGAACTGGGAAACGAAGCAGCGGCTTCGGGGAACGTGAGGGTATTCTTGGTATCCCTCTATGAGCTGCCAGGTGATTATACTAGGCTCATGAGAGGTTAAGGTCTGCGTTAGAAGAACCAAGAGTATGCCTTGGTTGCTATACGAGCGACCTAAAGACGGGGATGGATAGGGGATAGTCGACGATACACGGTCGTACCCTAGATAGCATTTCGTCAGGCTACCTACCATCTTTGGTCAAGCGTGTACGTACGGAAAGGCAGAGAACACCCAATAGACCATAATTGCTATCTAATTATGGTTGCGGTAAGGCTTGGATGTGGGTTGGCCAGTGTTGTGTTCTCATACAGGATTTATCCTGTCTTGTCTTTCACTAGTTGAGGGAGTGGTCTCGTTGGACCATAGCCATGTATAGGAAAAAAACAGACCTTAGCATCTGCATCGGCAGATAAATTGAAAGCTCCCGACCGAGTCCTGTATTTCCTGGTCTGCCCTGTGACAGGACTCGGATGGCACGATGTGATACATGTGCATACAGTCATGGAAAAACGATTCACGATATATGCGTGGGAAAAAGGGCGCGGTTGGCGGTTAGCGTAATCCCTAGTGGCCCTAGGTGGTTGAACCTAAACCGAGATACGAAAACGTGCAATAGGTAAGCATAATCCCTAGTAGCCCTAGGTAGCATAAGTCCTAGTTGTACAAACGATAATTCATGTTGGAAGACCCTGGCTAGGTTTAGGGTAACAGTCCAAACCGATCTTAAGGATCATGGAACTATGTTAAAGTAATATAGAATCTCATGGGAAAGCCCGTATGGTCTACGGCAAGGGACTGAACATTTACATGGAATAAAACACACAAGTTGAGTAACCTATATATGTGATATATTAGGTTGACATGGACCATTACACGACTTTTGAGTGAGGGTCATTCTTGGGTAACACATGACACGGTGGGGATACTAGTACGGTAGGTGCAGAGCTAAAATACAGGATAGATATCACGGGGCGTTATACATGACAGATATCTTGGGGATATTATACTTGATAGAAACCTGACGATGTGATACCTTGTTTTATCTTGACATCGTAATTTATCATGACACCTTAGTTAATCTGAGTTCAGTAGTTCATCCTGTTATTTTGATTTAGCTTATCTATCTTGTTATCATGCTTATGTTCATCTCAGTTTCTCATGTCAGTTAACTTTACTAGTTTTTATGCTAATAGTAGATAGGTCTTACTCAGTCTTTTTGACTGACCCGTTTTGTTTCGCCTCTTTTCTTCTGTTCCCCCCCCCCCAGGTTACAGGGAGGAAATACTGTTGTTTAGTTCGGACTTCTTCTGCTTGAAGGTCATCATGGATGGCTTGGACTTTTCTTGGCTAATGGCTACTTTACTGTTTTTACTTGGGGAATAATTTATGAAAATGTCTTTATGCTTCTTTACTATTGCAAGACAGGTTTTGATGTACTCTGATGTAAAAGGCTTTAGACCTTATTTATTCATGTTATGAAAGTTTGATTTTACTTCCGCTATTTTATATGTTCTGTCTTGTGATATTTCTGTGCATGTTTACCAATAATGCCCCTCTAAAGCTAGTGCATTCCTTTGCGAGTGACCCTAGCGGAGGCGAGGTGTTACAGCAGGATTACATTTTTACCCTTACACCGTTTATAATACCGTAGTCTATATGGTACCGTAAACCCGCCGTAAACGATGGCATCAGAGGGCACTCCATAGGTACGATAAAAATCAAAATTGTATGGGGCTCGATAAGGATAATATGACAGGGCACTCGAGGCAATGCCCAGGGTAGGATTCTATCAATTGCACTCCCGG
Organism: Allium sativum; assembly: GCA_030737875.1. Classification (NCBI taxonomy): domain Eukaryota; kingdom Viridiplantae; phylum Streptophyta; class Magnoliopsida; order Asparagales; family Amaryllidaceae; genus Allium; species Allium sativum. The sequence goes on from CM060912.1 coordinate 341,753,270, forward strand.
ACCGGTGGTAACGCATAGCAGCCACTACCGCCCACCTCAGAACACACTCCCAAATCATAAATGGGCCCAAATCATCATCATAGTCTTAGAAATAGTATTGAAGAAGTGTGTCCGATCAAAGGTGCTACCTCGATTGCTCAAGGTATAGCTCCTGTTTTAGTCATTTCAATTCTGACCCGAAGGTCAGGGCTATTTCGTCATCGTTCATCTTCTTTGATTCAATAATCGCCTCCAAGTCAATATACTCATTCTAGATACGTCATAACGTTCACAGTTGTTAAAGTGGTATCGACATTGACAGAGAGTATGCCTTATGTCAACTCCGGTCTCTTTAACAACCAACGCTTACAAATTTCACATTGGTTGGTTCTTTTACATCCACAAAGGTTCGTTTCATATCCAAATATCATATTTTGTTCGAACCAAATTTATATTCGAATGTAGAATATAATTTCATATCAAACTATCCCAATCATTCCCAAACCGATTATGTTTCAAACCAGGATATATTCCTATATCATTATATTATACTCATATAATATTACAAATCGATCTATATTCACATAGAATATACTTCATCTCAAAATATTCCAGTTATTCCAAATCGATTTACATTCGAAACCCATTCATATTCAGATAGAATATATATTTCCCATATCTATTCATTTCAATACTTGGAAATCCCATTTATATTCAAGTAGAATAAAATCTACCTTTCCATATAAAAATCGGTTTAAAATCAATTCACATTCAAATAAAATATAACTTTATCTCAACTCCATTTGAACGAACGGTTTAAATCCAAACACTTTCCATTCGGAAGAAAATTACAATTCATAAAATAAAATTTTGAAAATAGATACTTATAAATAAAACTTTATATATAAAATTCACTTATATAAAATCATTAGAGTATACTAAGATAATTTCAATCACTATATATATATATATATATATATATATATATATATATGTATGTATGTATGTACATAAAATAAAAGCTTTACTAAATAATTTCTTTGAATAATAATAATATGTAAAAGCAAACCTCGCTTATAACAAAGTAGATATATAGTTTATAAAATAAAATAATAATAAAATAAAATAAAATTTTAAACCATAAATTGTTTCTCCTTTTGAATTACAACAACGCGAAATATATATTCCAGTCTATATGCAATTCATTCAATTTCCATATCTCGTTTTCAAACACCGTTCAAACCAACCTTCGATTAAGAAGATTCAATTCCATGTTCATATAGATTTAAAACAACTCCGAGTATCATCAATTTCCTTTATTCCCAAAAATTAAATTCAGCGAGAATTTATTACATTCAAATCTATGTCATTTATTTGAATAACTCCAAATCATATTCAAATCGAATAATTTCAATCATATTCAAATCCCAATTTAAAGTTTTTGATTTGTTTTGGAAAAATTTCCTTAACCATTTAAATACACATTCAAGGGTTGGATCTTTAAAGAAAAATATATTTATCGAGTATCGACACATTTCTTTAAAAAAAATTCCATCAAAAGAATTTCGAATATTTAAAAAATCATTTAACCAACCGATGTCTGTATATAAGTTTCTATCCTATGGCCAAGTGATTCTTAAGTCTAATTTCTCGATATTTCAGGGATGGATCTATCATTACAATCCAAATCAAGGTCACAGAGATTTATCATTCCACTCTGTGTTCTTAATTTATTTTATCGATAAATCCCAGGTTTATTAGATGCCCGTAACATCAAGGGTAAATGGGATTTATCGTCACAAAGAACATGCAAATACACTATATTGAATACAGAGCATTAACTGTGTCAATCTAAATTCAGTAATAAATTTCAACCAAACATCCATCACAACCATTCCATTCAATTGATCAGCTTCAACTGTTTCCAGGATTTATAAGAATTAGAATTTTCAACTAGAAATTTAAATTTAAATCAAATAACTAATCATCGATCTAATTTGCATGTTAACACACTGGTATATCAAATTTAAGCAACCAAATTCAACAGCCAATCACAACCATGGAACCAACTATTTCATAATTTAATTCGATAAATATGGGAATAATTCAGTATTTTGCGAGCGAAGAATCATTCGCCTTTTGGTCATTAAATCAGACGAACGTCCAACCAAAGCCCAAATTTCACAGTCTCTAAATGCAGCGAAACTAGTCTCATATCGTCCGCAATTCCGACACGAGTCCAATGCAACAAACTGTGCGTAAATCCGAGTTCATATTCACAAGTTATCAGCGTTTAATGATTTGAAATTTAAATATATATAAAATTAAGAATTAAAACTCCTCACCAATCAAATCCCTCTACGTCAGCTCCCTCACACGTTCAGCTATAGTAACCTGTTGCGCAGAGAACCCATTTCCATCGAAATTTGACCAACAAATTCATCCGGCTCTGGCCATCGGAGAAACTCCGACCACCACCAAACGGAAGTCCATCGTAAACCGCACCTACTGGCACCCTCGCCTACACCTCCGGTCTCTTTCTCCGTCGCCCCTATATTGATGAACGGAATGGGTTTTTACCCTTTAACTATGAAATTCCGGTCATCTACTCCACGATAGCACCTCCAACCACCATCGTTCAACTCGTTTCGACGATCTCTTCAATACCCAAGCCCGATTTTTCAATTGACCTTTAAATCGAAAACCCCCAACTTAGGCTCTAGGGTTTCAAAAACAGACAACTTTGACCGCTGATTCCGGCCAATCCGCTCACTGCATGTTGAAACGAACTGCACCAGAAGCTTCATATCGTCGAGGGCTTCGATTTGATATATAATTTGCTATGATTTGAGGAGATTTGAAATTTCATGTTTGGATTTTTATTTCTACGGTTTTGAATTTTTGCTTAGCCATGGAAATAAGGTTTTGATGGAGAAATGTAACGTACCGATGAAATGAGCTGATGAGGTGGTAGTTGGGTCTATTTGTATAGATATAGGAAGCCCAATATGATCAACACAGAGTTATCTTATTACACTGGTCCCTTTCACTTTTTCTCCCGTACGATCAAACGGTAAGCCGGATTGTAACGCAGATTGGAATCCTATCATAATTCACTGTTCCGGTTCCGATGAGACTGGTTTCGTCGGATTCCGAGACAGTTGCCAAAATAGTTAAGTTTCATCGTCAATTAATTATTAAAATATTCAATTATTCGATTAACTTTTTTAAATTCAAATTCAATATTCATTAAATTCGAACTAAATCAAATTATACTTAAATCAATTCTATAGATTTATTTCATAAATTTAAGTTCCACATTTCATTATTTATAAATTCAAATTTGAAATTTAAGATTTAACTTAAACAGCTTAAGTTCAATCGTTTAACAAATCAAATTTGAATTCTCCTTAAATTCAAACACATCTTAAATAAATTTGTTTCACGCATTTTAAGTTCTCAGATCTTGATTATTTCTCAAATTAAATCTGAACTGCAAAACCAAATAAATGCATTCACTTTTATCTCAAGTTATTCAATATCAAATCCAAAATTCCACAAATCCCAATTTAAAAAAATTGAATTTCACTTTTAAATTAACCCACTCAAATTAATTTACTTATTTAAATATTAAATTTTCAAAACAACCTTTCTAAATAAAACTACATTAAGAAATCTATTTACACTAAATTCAACAATCACCATCATTAAAATTAACAAAAATTTGATTTTCCCTAATATATTCCAATTTATTTATTTTAAATTGAAATTTAAATATACTGGAAATTATGGGATGTTACACTTACGCTGCTACTTCTTTGTCCAACATAATCTATTCCACACGTTTTAACTAATGCAAATATAACTTACAAAAAGCCTTGCAAATGTGGCCTTCTAATATGCATTTATGTGTACCTATGTTATACTAAAACGACTTTAGTTGTTCATATCTCACGCATGCTAATTAATACGTTGGAATGCCATTACTTAACAAGCGACATGAATGTTTGCACGGGTTAGCTAATGTCATTTGTACGACATGACTGAGGTCGTTGACGCTTTGACTATAGAACAACATGTCTGTATGTCGCGGTGATCGTGTTGACTGCATGTCGTGGCAAACCACTCAACTCCAAGCCATTTTAACGTCTTAGCTCCAAGCGTGTTAACAATTTGGTTGCATGTCGTATTAATGATTTGAAAGCATGAAAGGTTTACTTCTTAAACCGGAACTAATCTATAGTCCTTTGATGTCAATTCTTTGAACCGCGTTTTAACGGGGTTAACAGAATCGTTGGTTATTAAAGGTTCTAGCAAGCTTAAAGCAAGGGTATCATAGGGATGCCCATTAGGATCACGACAGATCGTGTACTCTTCATCGAGCTCTAGAAGTTATCTAGTTGTCTCACGATCGAGGCAAACATACGCAAAACAGACGTATGGAAGTCTGATTAGAACCGGTGTTTTCAATTTGCCATTGATGGACGACAACAGCCGGTCATTCGGTGATTGAAGTATACACGACTTTAGTTAGTGATTGTTATGGTTTTATTTGATGGATGGAACTGTAATAGGAGAGATTGTCATATGAACCAATTTGAAGATTTATAAGTGTTCGCTTTTCAGGTAATGATCATAAGTGGGTGCAGAAGACATTCTTGAGAAGGGAAGAAAAGAGGAGGTATACCGATTATCATAAAGATGAGGCTTTGAGGTAGTTCATCGCATTTTTGAGAATACACATACTGGAATGATTATATGGTTAGTGTAACACCTCGTAATTTTTACAACACTAAAAGATGATAAATTTAAGAATAATTAAATTGATATCTAGAATTAAGTGAAACATACTGCGCCATTGCGTTCGTCATGGAATTTTGGTCAAAATAGACACCAGGTTTGCGTAAAACAGACACCGTACAAAGAAGTTATTAAGGTTTGATGTTTGTATATGCATAAGAGGAATATGTATACATATAACCGGTCCAAAAAATTCAAAACAGTTCAAAATCGTAGAATTTAGAGGAGCGAGAAAAATCCCGCCCAGGGGTGTCGACCCGTAGGTCGACCCTATAACGGGGGTGTTGACCCATGGGTCGACCCCCCCATGACAGATCTGGGCAGATTTTAGGGTTTCAAACAACTATATATATGGCTTCATTTTTCTAGTTTCTCCACACTAAAATAATGGAGAACTAGATGTTGCCTCTACCCAGATTAAATTAAGTCTTTTTGAAACACCCCACCTCCGTTAGGGTCACTCTCAAAGGGAATGCCCTAATTTTGGTGGAGGTTTATAAGTACAAGTCACAGATATACAAGACAGATATAAGAACACATATTTGTAAAACAGCGGAAGAACAACAAACTTTATTTCATTAAGTCAAATACGTGTTACAACAACATCCTTTCCAAAAACATAACATATCACTTTCATAATCTGTCTTGAGTACATTATTTAAAGAAGCATAAATAAAACATAGATAAACTGCAAAAGCCCCTTAGTGGATTGTCCAAAGCCATAGTTTAAAACAGGAAAGTCCAAGCAATACATTTCTCTTCTTCAAGCTGGATGTTGAGGCTGGTCAAGATGCTGTGTTCCCTCCCTGAGGACCTGGGGGGGGGGGGGGGGGAAACGGAAGAAAGAAGACGAAAGAAAAATAGAGTCAGACATAAAGCCTGAGTAAGTCTAGTACTACTTTGTCTATGAATAAAGAACTGGGTATGATAAGTAAAACAGGAAGTGGGCAAACACTATGAACTTGGTTAAGTTACCTAGGGTCGAATATACTATCGTACCCCATGTTAATCTCTGAACCCATATAAACTAGTTTCCAATTTGCACCCCATAATCATGGTGATGTGATCCATTCAATGATGATCGGCTCCTACTCGCATAGTTACATGTGTCTTACGGCCCCCGATGTCTGTAGTTACCTATGCTGGTCCCACCATGGGGTGTATCAAGTCCCATAGTGGCAACCCGACACAACCTTAGAGTGCACAGGTATGCTACTGGTGTCCAGTGCCTTATTTTTCTGCGCCGGAGTGTGTGCATGCCCGCACTCCGTTAGAACCTACACTGCTACACCACCGCCGTCGCTTTGACCTCTTACAATCAGCCCAGTAATCGTGCCCCACCCTGCCTACTTTCAGGGTATCATGATACACCTTTTAGGGTTACTGCTGAAAAGGGTCCCCCGTTACTAGGTTTTCTATCTCTAGCCAACATGCTAAGTTGGTTAAGTGTTTCTAACCTAACCCCACCAGTCCGTTTAGTTTAGCATGTTCCATTTTGATTAAGTCTTTAGTCCACTTAATCCTAACAATCCTGACTCAGCCTTAATTGTCTTATTAAGGCCCTGACCTCTCACATTAGACAGGTATTGTTGTGGCTGCCTATTGCCGGTTGGTTCCGGGCATTCTTACGCCACAACTCAGTCTAACCTCGGGTCCTTGCTGGGCTCCATGTTTAACCTCCCACATTGGATAGGTATTGTTGTGACTACTGGACAGCCGGGCGGTTCCGGGCAGGTTTACATCACAACTCAATCCAACCTCGGGTTAAACACATCGTATGTTCTACATATCTTGTCATTCTTCTTTATTTATATGTAAATATTTGCGGCCCATTATTAAGTTAATGGTGTAAAGGTTACACCAATCACGGGCCCAACCCATACTTGAATTTAGGCCCTTCTATTTTATATTTTCATTCATTAATTCATTTTAACCCAACGTTATTTTCCCCCGTTTTACACGTCCGTTCATATATATTGGGCTTAGCCTTTTAAAGCCCAATTTAGCCATGCGAAAGGGGAGGCTTATGGCGTATACACAAAGAGGGGAAGGTGAGCGCATGAACTTGCAATACGACGTTGGAAATACAAAATAGATATTGGTGTACTTGCATAGTGGCAACATAGGTGACATAAATCAAAGCATGTGAACTTGCATAGGTTTAACTACAACATGAACCTATATTCTTATTTAGGCATAATGTCAAACATAAGCATGTCATAAATATTCCTAGCATAAACATGGCATAATGTCAAACATAAGCATGGCATAAATACTTCTAGCATAAACATGGCATAATGTCAAACATAAGCATGGCATAGGTAAAGTTCAATTTGTTCATGGCATAAACATAAACAAGTCATGTTCATAAGGTTTCTACACGTTTACAAAGGGGATACTTTGTTACCAACACAAAAGCACAGTTCAACTTAATCATGGTTTAAGTCTAATCACATAACGATGGTATAAACATACTTATGCATAAAAATTCCTAATCATGGTTTTTGCTTAAACTTGCAAAAAGGGATTTTTGAGTCTAACCTAGCCATGTCTCACATATGTCATCATATAATTCTTTTAAACAAGATAGACTTAATCATAGATTTCAATTATGCCAAATATCATTCATAGCCTAGCCATATTCATAAGCATGACTTAATACATGGATTATGGTGTCAAAATTCCGACATAGTTTCATATGAACTATAACAACCAAACTTGTCTCAATTGCTTGCAAAACGATTTATGCACAAAGTATACATCATGACGACATAATAACAAAGCCCCAAACTTGCATAAATTTCACTCAACTACATACATGTAGCTTCAACATAGATTACATAATTTGCGCAATATTCCAAACGTATATTTGCATAGAACTACCGCATGTAGTTCTTTATAATGAATAACATAATTTTGCACAAACATGAATTACTTCCATTGCCACAACTCAAGCATACACATCAACACAGTTGTTTATTATACCAAAGTAATACTCTACTTACAATGGTTGCGGCGAATTCTCTAATTAAGAGATATGATTCCTTTGTTGAATTGATTAGCTTTAGGTTGCTTGAATTGCTTTAGGCTTTAGAACTTTCTTCCTAACTCTCTCTCTAGTCGGCGGCTACTCTTTGTCGTTCCTCAGCAACATGGCGGCTATAATCTTATTTTGAATGAATAGATTAGGGTTTAGTCTAGGGTTGTTTATATAGAGGTTAGGAATTGATTAGGACCATTGATGTTGCTAGGTTAGATCGTAGCCATTCATTAGGAAGAGAGACCAATAAAAACCCGCCACCTAGCCCTAATGACAAAGCAGACCACAGAAATTCGACCACACACCGACCTGGCCAGCCAGGGCTAGACCAGACCTGGCCAGCAGGTCATTTTTGACCTGGGCGCACTTGGCAGGTGCGCCAGGTCAAAAATGTACTGGCGCACTTCACAGGTGCGCCAGTTCATTTTTGTTCTGGCGCACTTCCCAAGTGCGCCAGTGCATTTTGGCCCTTTTTCGGTTTTTCGCCCAACTTCGTTCGTCCATAACTTCTTCATACGGACTCCGTTTTTCGAAAACTCGGACTCTATTTCGCGTATTTTTCCGAGACGAATGCAATGGCGTATCCCGTTTCCCTTGGTACTTTGATTTGAAATTAATTATACTTTAATTTGTGAGTTTCACAGTCATAGAATTCACGGGGTGTTACACTTTTCTTCTTCTGCAACCAAGTCAATCAACTAAGAGTTTAGAGATCAGTGATTCCACTTCAGCAATTCTTTCTTCTATTTTTCTAGATCAAATCATAGTGAGTCCATGTTAATTTTAGATCTAAATATTTAAAAAGTAAATCTTTACATGACTATAACTTCGTTCTATGACTATTTTAATCATATCAGATCTGCTATAACCTGTTTATCTAAGTTATTCTTACATGACTATGAATTAGATCTGAACCTATACTTATTTATCATGTCAGATCTATCACTGTTTGTAATTCACAGTTTAGATCACCTCATGCCCATTCCTATTATGTTTGTGGCTAAATCAGATCTGTTATTAGTTGGATATCTAATCTATTGTTTAGATCTCATCATGATGTCCCAATTATGTTAGAATCAGTTCTATTTTCACATGTTCATCAGATCTGTTCCTATATATTTATCTTGTGATTATGCCATTATAAGTTTAGGCCTATTTCTACAATTATATGTCCGTCTTGTTAGTCTGATCAATTATGTCCTCTTCCCTTCATCCATTCCCTTTTATTTTTATAGCCAGGCCACCTTCGAGCCTAGGCATGCCGTTGAAACACGTGAATGCGTTAAATTGGGAACGAGAGGAAAACGTTAAATTTGGGGCATAACTTGTAATTGGAATTTTGAGCATAACTTGGATGTAATATATGAAATATATGAACTTGGGGCATAAATTTAATTATGATCAAAGACCTTAATTTAGGGCATATGGTTTATTATGAACATGACATTGGAATAGGGGCATGAAAACCTATAATGACATAGGAATAATTAGTTAACAATTGAAATGCATAGAATTACAGTAATTAAAAATTGTAACTACGCTTAGACACGAGGTTAGATTACTTCTGCGGTGGAAGTCTGCCCGAAACAGCTCGAAATATCCAGCGACCACAAGTGGTGAACCTAATGTGAGGGATTGAAGTGCATAAACATGAGACGTGCTAAGACACGAGGTTATGTCCTACTTGTGGAAGAAGTCTGCCCGGAACCGACTGGCATATCCAGCATCCACATGTGATAGGCTTAATGTGGGACGTCTAGCACATTATAACCATAAATGAATATGGTATTGAATTGGAATACCTAACCAAGTTGAATCTATAGGTATTGTATGAACATATAACTTGAATAGGGGTAAAGTAAACTTGTTTGAAATAGTGGGTGGGTTAAGTAAATCCTGGGTGGGTGGGTAATATATATATATATATATATATATATATATATATATATATATATATATATATATATATATAGGCCCACAAACTTAACCTATAGGGTTATGCAATCTTTTACTCGGGTATGGCATAACCTTTGGAAAACCTAGGGGGGATGCAAGCGTAGGGGAAGCTTGTATCATCTTGTGCGTGGGACCCGTTTCAGTCAGTGACTCATATATAGGCATCAAACGAGTACTCCGAACTAGTTCGGAGTCAGGGCACGCTTAGTGGGTTGATTGTAAGAGATCCAAATGTGGGTGACAATGTGGGCAGCGCATACCGATTGGGTCATGTGCGTGCATGGTCCGGACAGAGGAGGATAAGATGCCGTGACACCTGTAGATATGGAAGTGCACATCCTGAAAACAAAGGGTTGCCACTTTAGGGAGTGATACACCCTACTGTGGGGCTAGCGCAGGGTATCTACGGAGTACGGAGCCGATCGATTAGGGTAGTAATTAGGGTACATCTTGACTCCGGTATATTGGGGAGCCCGTTAATACCCTTAGGGGTAACTCCGTTATGTTAGGTTTTCTGTTGATTGTATGGGGCGAAAACCTCTCACTGGAAGTACACCTAAGTTTACCATCTTATACTTGTTGGGGATCATCTTGTTAATAAGACACTAGTATTGGTGCAGAGAAAGAGAAAAAGGGAAGTGTTAGAGAAGTGCTATTTATTCTATCTTGTGTTAGAGAAGTATTAGAGAAAAGGGGAAGTGTTAGAGAAGTATGGCTTAAGAAGGGAAAACAACAACAACAACAACAAAAGAAAGGTGAAAAGAATTACAAGGCTAAGGATAAGAGGAAGTGCCATAATTGCAGACGCGAGGGTCATTTTATCAAGGACTCCAGAAGAAGGAAGAATGCTTGCATCAGTTGTGGAGAGGTCGGACACTTTTCTAAGGAGTGCCCGAAGAAGCAAGGACAAGGTCAAAGGGCAGGAGCTTCTGGAGGGCAAGTGCATGCTCTCGCGATCAGTTCTCAAGATCGAGGTAGAAAAATTTCTGTGGAAGGTTTGATTTCTCTTTCCAGTCATCCTATTAGAACTCTTTTTGATTCTAGAGCTTCACATTAATTTATATCTCATTATGTGGTTGAGTCCCTGCACCTTAATACTAGTATGGTAGTGGATCCCATTGTTGTTCCAAACCCCATTAGTGGTTCAGCTCATTTTTCCATGATTTGTTGGGGTTTGAGAATATCTGTGTTAGGCAGCGAGTTTGCATGCAATGCATATGTGTTCGGTTTTATGGGCTATGGGTTGATTCTAGGGATGGATTGGCTAGCCATCTATGGTTCCATTCTGGATTGTTAGAGGAGGGTCGTTAGACTTTTGACTTGCCATAGGAGGACCCTCGAGATTTCTTGTGACCCAAAAGGGACTTTCATACTTAGTTTCCTAGAGTCACTTGATACATCTATCGATGATCTGCGATCTGTACCAGTAGCCCGTGAGTATTCTGATGTTTTTGAGGAGGTTCGGGGCTTACCGTCGATGCACGAGATCGATTTCCGTGTATATTTGGTAGACAATGCAAACCCGGTTGCATTGCATGTCCGCCATATGGCTTCAAGAGAAAGGAGAAAGCTTAGCAAGCAAGTAGGGGAGCTACTTGAGAAAGGGTTTATTATGTGAAGCATATCTGAATGGGGTGCTCTGATGGTATTCGAAACTAAGGCAGATGGTTCGCTTCGCTTATGTGTAGACTATAGAGAGTTGAATAAACTCACAAAGAAGAACAGGCACTCACTTCTGAGGATAGATGATTTGTTTGATCAATTTGTTGGTGCATCAGTATTCTCTCGGTCAGACTTGATCACAGGGTTTCATCAATTGAGGGTGGCCGAAGACAGTATAGACAAGACCGCTTTCAGGTCTCCAGATGGTTTCTTTGAATGGCTCGTTATGCGTTTAGGGTTGACGAACGCACCCGCCTATTTTGTTAATCTGATGAGTAGGGTATTTCGGGAGTTTCTAAATAAGTTCGTCGTGGTCTTTGTTGATGATATCTTGATCTTCTCAAAGAATGAGGAAGAGCAGGCCCAACATTTGAGAGAAGTTTTGAAAACTCTGCGTACGCATAAGCTTAAAGCGAAATTCTCCAAATGCCATTTTTGGAGAAAAGAGGTGAGATTTTTGGGGCATGTGGTCTCTAAAGATGGGATAGCAGTAGATCCCGCAAAGGTAGTCGCAGTTCAAGATTGGAAAATTCCTAATAATGCAACGGAAGTGAGAAGCTTTCTGGGGTTGGCAGGCTATTACATGAATTTCATTAAGGACTTCACAAAGATATCAGCCCCACTCAACAGGCTGACAAAGAAGAATTTGACGTTTTCATGGGATATAGACTGTGATGTTGCTTTCCTACAATTGAAGAGGGCTCTGACAATAGCCCCAGCTTGACCTTGCCTGATGGAAGCAAAGTGTTTACAATATACACTGATGCATGTGGTACAGGGCTTGGTGCGGTTCTGATGCAAGAGGGAAATGTAGTATGTTATGGGGGTAGACAACTAAGGGTTCATGAGAAGAACTACCCTGCCAATGATTTCGAGTTAGCTGCCTAGTATTCGCGCTTAAGACGTGGCGTCAATATTTGCTTGGAGAGAAGTTTGAGTTGTACACCGATCATAAATCTCTCAAGTACTTGTTCTTGCAAAAAGATCTTATTTTAAGGCAACAAAGGTGGATGGAGTTCCAAGCATCTTATGATTTCGAGAATGCTTATACGCCTGGCATGGGTAATGTGGTGGCATACGCACTGAGTATGTAAAGGATGGCCTTAAGTCTTCTGTTTATAGATAGAAAAAGTTTGGAGTTTATATCAGATTTTGACTTTAGACCCTCCACCGAGTTTTTTCTTGGTTTGTTTGCATCATTAGAGATACGACCGACTCTACTGGATCAGATAGGAGCTTTGCAGCAAGAGGATCCACAGATTTCAGACATCTTGGATAGGCTCAGTAAAGGGGTGACTTCTAGTCACCTCAGTAGATATTCCATAGACGATAAAGGGTGTTTGCGATGAGATGGAAGGCTTTGTGTTCATGTGACGACCCGCCCCGCACCAGCCGACATTTCCAATGAAAGTGCGTTGTGCCGATGTCCAACTAGCACGGAACGGTCGTCAAAGAAAGGAAAGGTAAGGGATTTGAACTAGCAAGAACCTGTAGAATGTCTCACAGCGCATGGGATAAAATATAATAATAACATACTTTGACATAAACAGGCAAAATAGTGTATAAGCTGAAAACTAAACATCATAGCAGCGGAAAATCCAAATACAGCTTATGTTCCACATCATGATTATTACAACTTTTGAAAACTGTATCTAAAGCAAAGTAAAGGAAAGATACACTACTAATGCCCAAAGTAGTGACCAACAGTGACACAAGGAGAATTTCTATATATATCATACGTGGGAGCCTCCTGCTCGTCTCTGGTACAGCTACTCGTGCATACCACCTAACCTGTCTCTAGTCTGCCCGTTTAAGAGCACCTAGAGTAATAAGAAGAGACATAAAACTCTGGGTTAGACAAAAATCTGGTATGAGCGATAAGCAGCAAAACGGAACAATAACAGGTATGCTAAACCATACCTGGACCTGCAACCAAAGAGTTAGCACAACATACCGCTCAATACTCTAAGGTGCCACTAAACATAAGGTGTAAAGAATATGGGGGTGGGGTGTGCATCACATATTGATGGCAAACAATCAACCATAGCAACCATCCTCACGTCCCTCACACCGTGCGCAAAGCATACGATATCCACCACTTTGATCACTAGACCCATCGAGGTAGTGACAGAGTCCGACTTGTATAACTATTGCTACCACCAAGCTTCCCCCATGGAGTCACGACTAAATCCTTACAAATGACCCCACCTCATTGGTCCATAGCCAATAGTCCTACCTAGGCCACTGCGACCCAGAATCCGTCCACATACCCGCACTCCATAGTGATCCAAAGTTATAGACATCGATAACCCCTTAGCACACGTCCCGCAGCAAAGCCCAACTCATGAAGTTAACCCGTTAGTTCCCGACTGGATCCTGAGTACAAATTTCCTACTTGGACTATCTTTGCATCTCGGGTTTTGGTCATCATCTCCGGATCGGTCTTCATTCAATTCGTGATCATCATCTAGGCTCGGGTTCCCATCGGTTCGTAGCACCCTCTCCAGATTGGTTCGGTTTGTGGTGTCCTTCCTCTAGCGGTTCGGGTCGGGGTCCACACCTCCTGGCGGTTCGGTTCGTGGAGAGCTCCTCTGGTTCGGTCCTCCTTCCCAAGCAATGTGGATCGGGTCGTGGTGACAACACCATTGGGTTCGGATCGGATGAAGCAACAGTTCGTGACTTGCTTTCCCAGACATTTGTGGTACTCAAGCTGAAGAGGTTCGGATCGATTGGTTCCCCAGGTGAGCGGGTCGGTGCGGTGCCACCATCCACGAGCGGGTCGGTTCGGGGTTTGGGGGATCCAATCCGATCCGATCTCTGCACATTTCCTGCACTTTGTCCGGCGACCTGTTTACGCCATTCGACGGCGTTTTTGACCAATCTAACTTCTCTAAACAATCACAAATCATTCCAAACAATCATAGCAACATAGAGGACTAACCATAAACACCAAAACAATAATTCGATAGGTTAAAACAATCAAACATCGCTAAAATCCCATATTTTCCGTTAAGCATGTTTAAGCAAAACTGATGATATGATTATCAAAACTTAACAAAATTAACCAAATTTTCTAACAAAGGCCTAAAACAATATTTCAAAATTTATAAATATTTTTCCAGTTTTTAACATGCATAATTTCGTTAATTAACACTAATCGCCCTAATTAACTGTAATTAGTGTAAAAACAATGCTAATCACTCACCTTAGCCAAAATAAAATACAAAATATGAAATGATTCTCTGTTTGGCGGTATTCCCAAGGCTATACAACAGTTCTACCTCAATTTTTGTGCTAATCCGCTTTGATTTGATGTAGATTTGGCTTAATTAGGGATTAAAAGGTGATTTGGGGTGTTTTTGCAAGTGGAGGCCATTACTAGGGTTCCAAGAATGAAAGTGGCAGCTGAAAATGTGTCTAAAGAAATGTTTTCTAACCCTAATCAGCCCCTATATACCCCTAATCCCGAAATCCGCCAATGGGCCTAGCTGTTAACTACCCAATTAAGCCCGGTTAAGCTGTTTTTCACCTACTAAACCTTGTTTCAGCCATATCTCCCAAACGTTAAGTCCGTTTTTCACATATGACCACTCTACGGAAAGGTGAACCATCATCCGGATCTAATGGAAGTGGTTTTAGGTCAAAACTCCTTTCCATCAAAAGTTATGGCCGAAACAAGATTAGCTAGGGGCAAAACGGTCACTTAAAAATTGGCAAAAATCATGAACATGGGAAATGACCCCTGTAGTCGTCTCCCAAAGTTACATGACCATACGACTTTATATGTGAAAGAATTAATACTCTACGATCCTTCGATGCGTAGAATGCGGGTCGTTATATTCTACCCCCTTTAAGTAATTTCATCCTCGAAATTCCTTAGCCCAAAACATACAAAGGATCCCGCATGCCTACCAATCATTAACAAAACAATAAAGCATACAAAACAACACAAAAAGCCTATCCTCGCATGCGGTTTTCTAACAAGGGAGTACTATACCAATATAAAAACCTTACCAAGCAAAGAGTTCTGGACACTTCCTCCTTATGTTCTCTTCCGTTTCCCAAGTACAGTCTTCCTCATCGTCACCCCACTGAACTTTGACTAGTCTCACCGCCTTCCTTCGAAGTTGCTTCGTATCGTTCCCAACAATATGCATGGGCCTGCAGTTCCCAACTGCCTCGGTTTCAACCTCGATATCATCCAACTGATCCGGTGAAATAGCCACACTTGGGTCGTGCACAAACTTCCTTAACTAGGAAACATGAAATACGTTATGAACTCCCTCCATCTTGTCTGGTAATTCAACTTTATAAGCCAAATTCCCAATTTGCTCGAGAACTGGGAATGGTCCAACAAATCTTGGTGTTAACTTGCCTCTGCTGCCAAATCGTATCACGCTCTTTAATGGAGAAATCTTGACAAACACCAAGTCGCCAATGGAGAACTTTAAATCTCTTCTCCTTTTATCAGCATAACTCTTCCGCCTGTCTTGGTCAACCTTCATTCGCTGTTGAATAATCTTGATCTTGTCTGAAGTTTCTCTTATCACATCTGGTCCAAGCAAAAACTTCTCACCAGTTTCTAACCAACATGACGGTGAGTTGCATGGTCTTCCATATAAAGCTTCAAATGGAGCCATACCAATACTGGATTGATAACTATTATTATATGCAAACTCTACTAGATGCAAATGGTCATCCCGTGATCCACCAAAGTCAAATATGCAAGTTCTCAAGAGATCTTCTAACACTCGATTCACCCTCTCTGTCTGAACGTCGGTTTGATGATGATATGCGGTACTGAGATGTAATTCTGATCCTAACGCCTCTTGTAAGCTCTTCCAAAACCCACTAGTAAACAACGGATCTCGGTCACTCACAATGCTTTTAGGTACTCCATGAAATCTCACTACTCATTTCATATATAGCTCTGCTAACCTAGTTTCCGTTCTATTCAACTTGATGGGTATAAATCTTGCAGTCTTTGTCAATCGGTCCACAATCACCCAAATGCTATCATTGCCCGGTCTAGTTTATGGTAACCGGTCGATGAAATCCATCGAGACTTGTTCCCATTTCCTTTCTGGAACTTCTAACGGTTGCAACAAACCACTAGGCTTCTTTTACACAGCTTTAACTAGCGGGCAATTCATGCATTTGGATATAAACCTCCCAATGTCTCTTTTCACCTCTTCCCATTAGTAGGTCTGCTTCATGTCTCGATACATATTGTTACCACCAGGGTGTATAGTCTGTTTTTAGTGATGACATTCTCTAAGCACTTCATCTCTCAATCCCTTGACATTGGGCACAACTAGTCTTCCATTCTTTCTAAGCCATCCGTCTCGATCAAGCCCATACTTGTTCATCTCCTCATCGATACCCATCTCTAACTTGGAGATGATTTCCAATAGGTTAGGATCGTCCCTCCGACTGGAATCAATCGGCTCAATCAAAGTGGGTCTGATCGTCAAACTTGCTAATACTTCTGGATCCAATTCGCACTTTGGTCTGAAATCATACCCAGCGATGTACTCCAGTTGCTTCCACTCAAGAAACATAGCTCCTAAACTGGCATGTCTTCTACTCAATGCATCAGCTACCGCATTGCCCTTTCCTGGTGTGTATGCGATATCGAAATCGTAGGAAGCCAAGAATTCTAACCACCTTTGCTGTCGGAGATTTAGATCCTTCTGAGAGAAAAGATACTTTAATGATTTATGATCGATAAACAACTCAAATCTTTCACCCAAGAGATAATGTCTCCAAATCTTCAGTGCAAACACGATCGCTGCTAATTCCAAATCATGGGTAGGATATCTTTTCTCATGCGGTTTCAGTTGCCGACTTGCATAAGCTACAACCCTACCTCCTTGCATCAATACAGCACCTAGTCCGGTACCACATGCATTTGTGTATAGCATCATCTCTTCATTCCCTTTAGGAATGACTAACACTGGTGCACGCGTCAACTTTTCCTTTAGACTCTTGAATGCATTTTCACACCTTTCGTCCCAGACGAAAGCTTGATTCTTCTTGGTCAACCGAGTCAACGGTGCTGCTATCTTGGAGAAGTCTTAGATAAATTTATGATAATACCCAGCTAATCCCAAGAAATTTCTTATGTCCGTTGCATTCTTGGGCGTAGAACAATCCTGTACCGTAGCCACCTTCGCAGGGTCCATGGCAATACCATTCTCTGAAACAACATGGCCCAAGAGTCTCACTTCCCTCCTTCAGAAGTGACACTTAGAAAATTTTGCTTTCAATTGGTGTTTTCTCAACACCTCGATCACTATCCTCAAACGTTCCTTGTGTTCTTCCTCTGTCCTTGAATAAACCAAGATATCGTCTACAAACACAAGAACAAATTTATTCAATTGATCCCTGAATACCCTATTCATAAGATCCACAAAATATGCTGGTGCATTGGTCAACCCGAATGGCATGACCAACCACTCGTAAAATCCAGACGACGTCCGAAATGTCGTTTTTACTATACTCTCAGCTTCCACTCTAAGTTGATGAAAACCTGTCGCGATATCCAACTGGGAAAACACTCTCGTGCCACTCAACTGATCAAACAAATCATCTATCCATGGTAGAGGATACTTATTCTTCCTCGTCACCTTATTCAACTTGCGGTAGTCCACACACAAACGAAGGGAACCATCTGCCTTGGTAGCAAACACAACTGGTGCTCCCTACTCAAACACTTCTTCTGATAAATCCCTTCTTCAAAAGATCGCTTACTTGCACCCGAGCTCTCGTTTCTCCGTTGGCGCCATACGACGAAGTTGCATCACTATAGGTCTGGCATCTTTCACTAAATTAACGCGGAACTCAATCTCTCGGTGTGGTGGAAGTCCGGTCCCTTCCTTTAAGACGTCCGGATACAGGCCAGCCACGGGCACATCTGACAACTCATCGTGTGGGATATCAAGGGAATTTAGAAAACTAGCCATTACCCCATCACTAGGTAAACCACCAAACACTACCCTCCGCACATCATCCACTCTAACTGTCACCAAAAAGCCCTCATAGTCTACCACCACCCCGTATCTTTGGAGCCAATCGACTCCCAAAATAATGCCAAACCCAGTAAAGCCCAAAACAAAGCAATCACAAACAAACATGCATCTATAACTCGATAAAACCAAATTTCGAGAAATCATGCTAAGGCTAGTCGAACCACCAATCGGGTTCGTCACTGCTAAAGGTATATAAACTATCCCGGGTTCCAATCCCAACCTATCTACCAGGTCACTAGATATGAAGGAACGGGAAGCTCCGGTATCAAACAATACTCGAACAGGAACATCATAAACAGAAAGCATACCTTGAATGACGACATTCTTTCCTTTCTCCGCCGCATTTGGGGCATTCGACGAAGAAGGAACATCATCGATAGCATATGCTTTGATAATCTTCTTTTCTTTAGGGGGTTGAGGACACTTATCCTTGTGATGTCCCACTTGGCCACAGTTGAAGCACTTCCTGTCCGCTGGCTTGGCCTGACATTCTTTGGCATAGTGGCCCTTCTTACCACAGCTGAAGCACTCAACATCTTTCTTATTCTTTTTCTTCTGGCCATCCTTGGTCTGATTCTTCTTTCTTTTATTCTGAGAACCATTCTTGCCTCCACCGCTTGCTTGTGGCTTTGGCTTCTCTGCAGATGCCACCTCAGTCTTTGACTTAGGGTAAGACTCTCTGATCTCAAAGCTTTCCCCACAATCGATTCAAACGTCTCATCGATGTGGTTAATAAGCCTTTCCCCCAAGTACCGATCCAAGCCTGTTATGAACTTCTCATTTTTCTTCTTGGGAGTATCAATGATGGATAATCCTGTAACACCCCACCTCCGTTAAGGTCACTTACAAAGGGAATGCCTTAACTTTGATGGAGCGTTTTAGTAGACAGAACGTAAATTTACAAGACAGATAAAGTAGTACTTGAAAATTTTATAACTTTATTTCAACTGAAACAGAAATAAGTTTGGTTACATCTATTCAAATCACAATATCAGAATTCAAGTACAAAATATCGGTCTTGTACAAAAGCCTTCAGAATGCATAGTTTTTAAAGTCATAATCCCCAACGTAAACTACCATGGAAAGATAGAGCCAAAGCCAAGCAATACTTCAAGCAGAGAGAATCTGAATCAAGCTCCTATGTTTCAACCCTGAAAACCTGGGGGGAAACAGAAAGAAAAGAGGCGAAACAAACTAGGTCAGACATAAGTGTGGTGAGTCCAGTGACTTTCAGCATATAAACAGATAATAATATCATGACATGTAAATAAAACTGGATGACAGATAACCGTAACAGGAATAGCAGGTTAACAGAAGAAATGGAATAATATAGGCTAAGCTAAGCTTTTCACTTCTCTGCACTAATACTAGTATAACAGGATCAGGTGTTACCCTGGTGTCTAAACTGAAACAGAAATGGAAACAGAGTAATCTCTACAGAAACAGAATGCTAGTAATAGGCCTTTACCACCCGAACAGAAAGAAGGTACAGAAGCAGAATACTAATAATGGGGCTTTACCACCTAAATAATGGGCCTTTACCACACCAACAGACAGAAGGTACGGAAACAGAATCAGAAACGGAATCAGAGACGGAAAAGAAATAATCCCTACGGAAACAGAATGTCAGAATTAGGTGAACACTAGTAATGGGCCTTTACCACCCCAACAGACGGTACCACGCAAAAACAGACAGGTGTTACCACCCAATAGAAACAGACGGTACCAACAGAAACAGACAGAACTAAGTGTACCCTAAACCCTACCCTAAGCGATTGGCTCCTTAATACATAATTACCCTGTGTTGGCCCCACGGTAGGGTGCATCACTCCCTAAAGTGGCAACCTATTGGCACAGACCTATTTACAGATGTCATGGTGTCTAACGTCCTCAGAGCAGACCGGATCCATGCACACACATGACCCGGTTGGAACGCGCCATCAACACCCCTCGCCCTTATCAGAATGAACCGCTTATGATTAGTTCAGTAAGCGTGCCCGGACCCCTACATAGTGTGGGGTCAAAGTTTTTGATACCAGAAAGGGTTACTGACTAATATGGGTCCCAAACAACAGAAGACACAAGTATTTTCCCTCATAACCTTGTGTCCCCAGACTAAAAGATTTCATATTAACTTGTTTACAGATTTCAGACAGAGTTCAGGTTACTGGTTCACAGATCAGACAATCACGTTAACAAATTTTCAGACTAACGGATCAGATATACAGATTAACAAGTTCTCAGACTAACGGATCAGATATACAGATTAACAGGCTTACAGATTGTTTTACCTATCTTTGTATTGGGCCTACAGATTTACGAAATGGGTTTATTAGATTCATCAGACCAATTGTTTTACCCCTATCCACCCAACATGTTTTAGGTATCATATTTATGTTAGATTTGCATTAATTAATTATTAATGCACAGACCTCTCACATTAGGTCGGTAGCTTGTGGCCGCTGGATATGTCGGGCGGTTCCGGGCAGACTTCTTCCACAAGCCAGACCTAACCTCGTGTCTAAGCATATTTTAGTTATGCCTACGACCTCTCACATTAGACTGACAGTTTGCGGTCGCTAGTTAAGCCGGTTTGTTCCGGGCAGGCTTCTACCGCAAACGGAGTCTAACCTCGTGTCATAGCCACTTTACATAAAATATCAGACTAATTAGGTCTATTTAGCCGATTTAACTTCTTTACAAGTTACGGCAGATTATCCAAAGTTCTATTAACATGTTTTGCTCAATTTTGGATCGAGCCTCCAATTTATAATTATTCAGCTTTCAACAGATTAAGCAATTCAACGAATTTAGCAGATAACAATTTTAGCAGATTAGGCAATTCAGCAGATTTAGCAGATTAGGCAATTCAACAGATTAAGCAGATAACAGATTTAGCAGATTAGGCAATTCAACAGATCAAGCAGATAACAGATTTAGCAGATTAGGCAATTCAACGGATTTAACAGATAACAGATTAGCAAATTACGCAATTCAGCAGATTTAACAGATTAAATATTTCTTAAAGTTCTTTTTACATATCTTGCCTAAATTTACATGCCTAAATCATGGTCATAATTCATAATACGACATATGCCCCAAATTTTAATTAAACTTTGCACAGTACAGAATATTCTCTAAAAAGTCCCAAACAATATGAATTATGCCAAATTATAGCCTATGATGCCAAATATCCTAAAATCCATATTTAGGCGCATTCACATTAATAGTTAACCTATTTTAATATAGATCTTTACGCCTAAGTCACATATAGCTTTTTTCTCTTTTCAAGTCACAGATCGTGATATAAAATATGCCCCAAAATCTAGATCTTAAATTTTAATCATGTATTAAGTCCTCAAAATCAGATCTTGCATTATAATATGCATTATATTCCAAATCCCAAGTCATATGCTATCATATAATAATTCTTCTTCCAAATCACAGTCTTTTATACATAGTATGCACTGATTCTAGATCTTAATTTACAACCTATGTTCTTTTCTAAAATAAGTCACAGATCAGTCATGTCCAATTGTGCAATATTCATTATTTTTCCCAAAATTAGCGTTCATGTGTTAATCTCTTATGAGATTTGGCGCAGGCTTGTAGTAGCCTGGCTATAGAACAGAAAGAAAAAGGAGATACAGAATAGTCACAGAAAAACCGATCTGACAGATAAGAATATGCATAACCTCAGATTCAGATTTATAATCAAGCCAAGATCATAATAAAAGTTCATATCTGAAAATAACTATACTCATAATTTAAAAGGTAAATCTTGATTTCTAGGATCTGTATTCTGACACTGAATAGCGCTCCTTTGATGTAGACTAGTTGTTCTTTTAATCCTATTCAGTTTGGAATAAGATGCACTAGTTTTATCCTAGGTTTCAGCAGAGTAGCGACGCCAATATTTTATTTTCTAAGAGGGAGAGAGCTATGGAGGCTAGAGAATAGTGTAGGAGATTTAGGTTTTTGCTTAGGGATGTATTTATAGGAGAATAGAAGTATCCAGAGCCTTAGATATTTACCTAGAACCAATCCAGACCATCAGAACAACTAAAACCACGTCACACGCCGAAGAAAATCAGATCTGGGCAAAACAGGTCGACCTGTAGGGGCGAGGTCGACACTAAGGTCTATGGTCGACCTGCCTACCCGGGTCGACCCCCAGGTCGACCCTAGTGTCGACCTGGGTCCTGGGTGGAAAATTTCCCGCCCGGCCCTCTTCTGGGTTCTGATTTTGAATTTATTTTCGAGCTGTTTTATATTTTCAGAAACTTCCAAAGGCCATAACTTCTTCATATGGAGTCCGATTTACGCAAACTCGAACTCTATCTCAAGTAGAATTCCGAGACGAACGCAATGGCGTAACCCGTTTTACTTAATTCTTACATTTAAAATTAATTGTACTTCATTTTGTTACTCTTATGTTCATAGAAAATTCGGGGTGTTACATTCTCCACTCCTTAAAGGATTTCGTCCCCGAAATCTTCTAGTTAGGAAGAATGTGTCCTACCATCCAATCACCCATCTACTCAACCATCATCCACAAGCATCCATTGTCCTTAGAAAACTTCTAATGTTGTATGGACATATGCGAAAGTGTGTGTATATGTTCCTTATTTAATGCAAAGATTAGGAGGTCCACTGATTCAATTGACCTCCTTAATGTGAATTATGTCAGTGCCATGAGTCCAACATGTATGCAATTTTCCTATTTGATAAATATCATTTCTATATGAGTGCACAACCATTCATTCATATGCAACATCCATGTGCTGAGTCGACCATTTCGCATCCATAAAAATTTAAAAAAAAATGCACACACATCCATATGCAGTATGAGAGTGTTTTTGAGCTGATCTACTGCCTAGTGTGTGTGTATATGCATCCACGAGCAACCACTTGCAACCATCAAACATAACATTTCTCAAACACATGTTTACACCCATTAGTTTCTACCTAAAGGTCGAATACCCGGCTGATAGGATAAAGTCGAGTGAGAGAAGCAACTATAATTAAAACAAAAGTTAGGTTCCCATTAGACATCGGTTTAAGAGAATAACCCCCTAAGTATCAACCCCGAAGACCGAAATCAACATCATATTAACACTCAGAGAATCACTCCCATTAAACAAATGCCCAACTGGAAATCTATTTCATGCTTTGAGTAAAAACTCCTATCATTTTCAGAAATATTCAGATACCTACAGTCTATTGATACTGATCAGATTACCAAATGATTCTTAGGAAACTAAGCATGATAAAAACCCAGAATATATGCATCATAGTCAACTTAACGCCCAACACAGATACCCTTAAACCCCAACTTATCACAAACAGATGAGTTGTAAATCTCATGGGGTTTGAGACTATAGCGGAACCAGAAACAAGACTAGTATTAAAGTGTGCAGAGTTTCAATAACAGAATCAAAATGCTAGAATCAGAAAGAGTTTCTAACTCCACAATCATATAAGGAGATTAATCCCTCTACAGAAAGTTTTCCTATTTCTATCCTATCCACGAGCCTCGAGGGTATTCGCCTGTCCTCCAGAAGTTGGTCCTGCCCTCTGCCCTTGTCCTCATTTCTTTAGGCAGTCCCTAGTGAAGTGCCCCATTTCTCCACAGTTGAAGCAAGTGCCCTTCCTCTTTCTGCAATCCTTGTTCAGATGGGACGAGCTTCCACAAGTAAAGCACTTCTTCTCCTTCTTATCTTCAGTCTTCTCATCCTTCTTTTGTGTTTCCTTTTTGGGCCCGCCTTCTTATTCTGTGGTCCTTTAAGTTTTTCTTGTTTCTTCTCACTTTTGGTTTCCTCATCATGCATCAATGCCATGTCAACTAATTTCTCGAAGGTAGCCCCCATAGGAATGTGGGACATTGCCAATCCGTGTAGCGGCTCGTTCAAACCTTTAGCAAACCTTAGTGCCTTCTTATGCGGTGTATTTACCAAATCCAAGCCGTATTTTGCCAACTGATTAAACTTGTTGACATACTCTCTCACTGATGAATTCCCCTGCTTCAACGGCAAGAACCTCTCTATGTATAGACTCTTTTCCGCTCATGAGAGAAATTTCGTCTCGAACCTATGCTGAAATCCATCCATCTCTCTTCTGGATACTCTCCATTTGTGACCTCCCACCAAAAAGAAGCTTCGTACATAAGCAACCATACCGCCAATTGTATCTTCTGCCCATCGTCCACCTCGAAGATAACGAACAAATCCTCGGTTTCTTTGAGCCAGTTCCTTGCCTCCACGAAGGATTCAGTTCCTTTAAAGTTCTTCCCACCCATGGCTCAAAAGTCTCTACATGTCTTCGGGAAAGTATTCACGTGCGGAGGAGGAGGAGGAGGAACCGATGCAGCTGGGGGAGGAGGGACGTCTACTGGGCCCGCATCATTTGCCCTAGCTTCTAGGTACCTCCTGAACCAGCTAGGTATCGGTACCCCCTCCGGAAGGTTAAGATCCCCAGACATGCTGAAACGAAAGAAAAGGAAAGATTCAAAACAAAGGATAGAAAGATGGGCATATGGCTTTGGGGATTATGTTTTTCAAAATAAACTCTACTTTTGAAAATACTTTCTTTTTAAAACCTTTTTGAAAATAGTTTTCAAAAACTTTTATCAAATCTGGTAACCTTCAGCTCTGATACCAGGTGTAACACCCCACCTCCGTTAAGGTCACTCACAAAGGGAATGCCTTAACTTTGATGGAGCGTTTTAGTAGACAGAACAGAAATTTACAAGACAAATAAAGTAGTACTTGAAAATTTTATAACTTTATTTCAATAGAAACTGAAATAAGTTTGGTTACATGTTTTCAAATCACAATATCAGAATTCAAGTACAAAATATCGGTCTTGTACACAAGCCTTCAGAATGCATAATTTTTAAAGTCATAATCCCCAACGTAAACTACCATGGAAAGATAGAGCCAAAGCCAAGCAATACATCAAGCAGAGAGAATCTGAATCAAGCTCCTATGTTTCCACCCTGAAAACTTGGGGGGGGGGGGAAACGGAAAGAAAAGAGGCGAAACAAACTAGGTCTGACATAAGTCTGGTGAGTCTAGTGACTTTCAACATATAAACAGATAATAGTATCATGACATGTAAATAAAACTGGATGAGAGATAACCGTAACAGGAATAGAAGATTAACAGAAGAAACGGAATGATATAGGCTAAGCTAAGCTTTTCACTTCTCTGCACTAATACTAGTATAACAGGATTTGGTGTTAACCTAATGTCTAAACTGAAACAAAAACGGAAACAGAGTAATCTGTACAGAAACAGAATGCCAGTAATGGGCCTTTACTACCCGAACAGACAGAAGGTGCAGAAGCAGAATACTAATAATGGGCCTTTACCACCTAACTAATGGGCCTTTACCACCTCAATAGACAGAAGGTACGGAAACAAAATCAGAAACGGAATCAGAGACGGAAACGGAATAATCCCTACGGAAACAGAATGCCAGAATTAGGTGAACACTAGTAATGGGCCTTTACCACCCCCAACAGACGGTACCACGCAGAAACAAACAGGTGTTACCACCCAATAGAAACAGACGGTACCAACAGAAACAAACAGAATTAAGTGTACCCTAAACCCTACCCTAAGCAATCGGCTCCCTAATACATAAATACCCTGTGTCGGCCCCACAGTTGGGTGTATCACTCCCTAAAGTGGCAACCTATTGGCACAGACCTATTTACTAATGTCACGGTGTCTTACATCCTCAAAGCAGACCAGATCCATGCACGCACAAGACCCAGTTGGAATGCGCCATCAACACCCCTCGCCATTATCAGAATGAACCGCTTATAATTAGTTCAGTAAGCGTGCCCGGACCTCTACATAGTGTGGGGTCAAAGTTTTTGATACCAGAAAGGGTTACTGACTAATATGGGTCCCAAACAACTGATGACACAAGTATTTCCCCTCCTAACCTTGTGTCCCCAGACTAACAGATTTCAGATTAACTTGTTTACAGATTTCAGATAGAGTTCAGGTTACTGGTTCATAGGTCAGACAATCAAGTTAACAAGTTTTCAAACTAACGGGTCAGATATACAGATTAACAAGTTCTCAGACTAACGGATCAGATATACAGATTAATAGGCTTATAGATTGTTTTATCTAACTTTGTATTAGGCCTACAGATTTACGAAACGGGTTTATTAGATTCATCAGACTAATTGTTTTAACCCTATCCACCCAACACGTTTTAGGTATCATATTTATCTTAGGTTTGCATTAATTAATTATTAATTCACAGACCTCTCACCTTAGGTAGGTAGCTTGTGACCGCTGGATACGCCGGGCGGTTCCGGGCAGACTTCTGCCACAAGCCACACCTAACCTCGTGTCTAAGCATATTTTAGTTATGCCTACGACCTCTCACATTAGACTGACAGTTTGCGGTCACTGGTTAAGCGGTTGGTTCCAGGCAGGCTTCTACCGCAAATGGAGTCTAACCTCGTGTCATAGCCACTTACAGAAAATATCAGATTAATTATGTCTATTTAGCAGATTTAACTTCTTTACAAGTTACGATAGATTATCAAAAGTTCTATTAACATGTTTTGCTCAATTTTAGATCGAGCATCCAATTTATAATTATTCAGCTTTCAACAGATTAAGCAATTCAACAGATTTAGCAGATAACAATTTTAGCATATTAGGCAATTCAGCAGATTTAGCAGATTAGGCAATTCAGCAGATTAAGAAGATATCAGATTTAGCAGATTAGGCAATTCAATAGATCAAGCAGATAACAGATTTAGCAGATTAGGCAATTCAACAGATTTAGCAGATAACAGATTAGCAGATTAGGCAATTCAGCAGATTTAACGGATTAAATATTTCTTAAAGTTCTATTTACATATCTTGCTTAAATTTACATGCCTAAATCATGGTCATAATTCATAATACGCCATATGCCCCAAAATTTTAATTAAACTTTGCACAGTACAGAATATTCTCTAAAAAGACCCAAACATTATGAATTATGCCAAATTATAGCCTATGATGCCAAATATCCTAAAATCCATATTTAGGCGCATTCACATTAATAGTTAACCTATTTTAATATAGATCTTTACACCTAAGTCACATATATCTTTTTTTCTCTTTTCAAGTCATAGATCGTGATATAAAATATGCCCCAAAATCTAGATCTTAAATTTTAATCATGTATTAAGTCCTCAAAATCAGATTTTGCATTATAATATGCATTATATTCCAAATCCCAAGTCATATGCTATCATATAATAATTCTTCTTCCAAATCACAGTCTTTTATACATAGTATGCACTGATTCTAGATCTTAATTTACAACCTATGTTCTTTTCTCAAATCAGTCACAGATCAGTCATGTCCGATTGTGCAATATTCATTATTTGTCCCAAAATTAGCGTTTATGTGTTAATCTCTTATGAGATTTGGCGCAGGCTCGTAGTAGCCTGGCTATAGAACAGAAAGAAAAGGGAGATACATAATAGTCACAGAAAAACAGATCTGACAGAGAAGAATATGCATAACCTCAGATTCAGATTTATAATCATGCCAAGATCATAATAAAAGTTTATATCTGAAAATAACTGTGCTCACAATTTAAAGGTAAATCTTCATTTCTGGGATCTGTATTCTAACACTGAATAGCGCTCCTTTGATGTAAACTAGTTGTTCTTTTAATCCTATTCAGTTTGGAAGAAGATGCACTAGTTTTATTCTAGGTTTCAGCAGAGTAGCAACACCATTATTTTATTTTCTAAGAGGGAGAGAGCTATGGAGGCTAGAGAATAGTGTAGGAGATTTAGGTTTTGGCTTAGGGATGTATTTATAGGAGAATAGAAGTGTCCAGTGCCTTAGATATTAACCTAGAACCAATCCAGACCATCAGAACAGCCAAAACCACGTCACACGCCGAAGAAAACCGGATCTAGGCAAAACAGGTCGACCTGTAGGGGGGAGGTCGACGCTAAGGTCGACTCCCAGGTTGACCCTATGGTCGACCTGCCTACCCAGGTCGACCCCCAGGTCAACCCAAGTGTCGACCTGGGTCCTGGGCGGGAAATTTCCCACCTAGCCCGCTTCTGGGTTCTGATTTTGAATTTCGAATTTTTGAATTTATTTTTGGGCTGTTTTATATTTTCAGAAACTTCCGAAGGCGATAACTTCTTCATACGTCATCCGATTTACACAAACTCGGACTCTATCTCAAGCAGAATTCCGAGATGAACGCAATGGCGTAACCCGTTTTCCTTAGTTCTCATATTTAAAATTAATTATACTTCATTTTGTTACCCTTATGTTCACAGAAAATTCGGGGTGTTACAAATCCATACTTCGATAAAGTATCAAACTCTGCAATGTACTCCGAGACTGCCCTACCATTCTGCTTAAGCTCTTGAAATTTCCTAATCAACTTGACTTCTGGGCAGCTGGGATGAACTTATCACTGAATCGGGCCTTAAACTGATCCCATGTAACTTGATCCTCTGGAGTAGCTGCCTTAATAGCATTCCACCAATTCATCGCCCGTCCTTGCAACTAACGGGTCGCTAGCTTTCTCTTCATCGCATCCTCGATACCCAAATCTTCGAAGATACACTCAAAGCTATCCATCCATTCTTGAACATCCGTGGCCAATTCCGTTATGTGGAACGACTTTCCACCAAGACTAGTGTAATCCTTGCATAGCTTGGCGAAATTGGCTCTAAGCGCCTGCACCGCTGCACCACCACCATTAGCAGTATTAGGAACTGCCCTCAGAACGTCCCTAAGAATCTCTCTCATGAAGTCAGTGAACGTAGTCCTCATGTCAGGACCATTCCCATTATTATCTCCTCTACCAGTACCCCTTTTATATCGGTTCATCGTTCAATATCTATAAGGAGAAAACGATTAACCATCTCTTTAGTGGTGCCAGTGCAGTGCGACATCATCCTTAAATATACTAATAGTATATACATATATATAGCTTTTGAAAACCAAAACAATCACAAATACACGCTCTCATATATGTATTATCTCCCTCTGGTGTCTTTCCCTAGGTTAACTACGCAACCTAGAGCTTTGATACCAAATGTGACGGCCCGCCCCGCACCAGCCGACATTTCCAATTAAAGTGCGTTGTGCCGATGTCCAACTATCGTGGGACAGTAGTCAAAGAAAGGAAAGGTAAGGAATTTGAACTAGTAAGGAACCTGTAGAATGTCTCATAGCGCATGGGATAAAATATAATAATAACATACTTTGACATAAACAGGCGAGACAGTGTATAAGCTGAAAGATAAACATCATAGCAGCGGAAAATCCAAATAAAGCTTATGTTCCACATCATCATGATTACAACTTTTGAAAACTGTCTCTAAAGCAAAGTAAAGGAAAGGTACACTATTAATGCCCAAAGTAGTGACCAGAAGTGACACAGGGAGAATATCTATATATATCATACATGGGAGCCTCCTGCTCGTCTCTGGTACACCTACTCGTGCATAACACCTAACCTATCTCTAGTCTGCCCGTTTACAAGCACCTATAGTAATAAGAAGAGACATAAAACTCTAGGTCAGACAAAAGTCTGGTATGAGCGATAAGCAGCAAAACAGAACAATAACAGGTATACTAAACCATACCTGAACCTGGACCTACAACCAAAGAGTTAGCACAACATACCGCTCAATACTCTAAGGTGCCACTAAACATGAGGTGTAAAGAGTACGGGGGTGGGGGTGTGCATGACATAGTGATGGAAAACAATCAATCATAGCAACCATCCTCACGTCCCTCACTTAGTGCGTAAAGTATACGATACCCACCACTTTGATCACTAGACCCATCGAGGTAATGATGGAGTCCGACTTGTATAACTATTGCTACCAACAAGCTTTCCCTATGGAGTCACGACTAAATGCTTACAAATGACCCCACCTCATTGGTCCATAGCCAATCCTACCTAGGCCACTACGGCCCTGAATTCGTCCACATACCCCGCACTCCATAGTGATCCAAAGTTATAAACATTGATAACCCCTTAGCACACGTCCCGCAGCAAAGCCCAACTCATGAAGTTAACCCGTTGGTTCCCAACTGGATCCTGAGTACAAATTTCCTACTTGGACTACCTTTGCATCTCGGGTTTTGGTCATCATCTCCGGATCGGTCTTCATTCAGTTCGTGATCATCATCTAGACTCGGGTTCTAATCGGTTCGTAGCACCCTCTCCAGATCGGTTTGGTTCGTGGTGTCCTTCCTCCAGTGGTTCGGGTCGTGGTCCACACCTCCTGGCAGTTCGGTTTGTGGAGAGCTCCTCTGGTTCGGTCCTCCTTCCCAAGCACTCCGAATCGGGTCGTGGTGCCAACTCCATTGGGTTCAGATCAGATGAAGCAATGGTTCGTGACTTGCTTTCCCAGACGGTTTGTGGTACTCAAGCTGAAGCAGTTCGGATCGTTTGGTTCCCCAGGTTAGTGGGTCGGTGCAGTGCCACCATCCACGAGCGGGTCGGTTCGGGGTTCGGGGATCCGATCCGATCTCTGCACATTTCCTGCACTTTTTCCAATGACCTGTTTACACCATTCGACGCGTTTTTGACCAATCTAACTTCTCTAAAGAATCACAAATCATTCCAAACAGTCATAGCAACATAGAGGACTAACCATAAACACCAAAACAATAATTCGATAGGTAAAAACGAATCAAACATCGCTAAAATCCCATATTTTCCCTTAAGCATGTTTAAGCAAAACTAATGATATGATTAGAAAAACTTAACCAAATTAACCAAATTTTCTAACAGAGGCCTAAAACAATATTTCAAAATTTATAAATATTTTTCCAGATTTTTAACATGCATAATTTCGTTAATTAACACTAATCACCCTAATTAACCGTAATTAGTGTAAAAACAATGCTAATCACTCACCTTAGCCAAAATAAAATACAAAATCTAAAATGTTTCTTTGTTTGGCGCTGTTCCCAAGGCTATACAGCAGTTCTACCTCGATTTTTGTGCTAATTCGCTTTGATTTGATGTAGATTTGGCTTAATTAGCGATTAGGAGGTGATTTGGGGTGTTTTAGCAAGTGGAGGCCAATACTAGGGTTCCAAGAATGAAAGTGGCGGCTGAAAATGTGTCTAAAGAATTTTTTTCTAATCCTAATCAGCTCCTATATACCCCTAATCCCGAAATCCCCCAATGGGCCTAGCTGTTAACTACCCAATTAAGCCCGATTAAGCTGTTTTTCACCTTTTAAATCTTGTTTCAGCGATATCTCCTAAATGGTAAGTCCGTTTTTCACATGTGACCGCTGTACGGAAAGGTAAACCATCATCCAGATCTAATGGAAATGGTTTCAGGTCAAAACTCCTTACCAATCAAAAGTTATGGCCGAAACAAAATAAGCTAAGGGCAAAACGGTCATTTAAAAATCGGCAAAAATCATGAGCATGGGAAATGACCCCAATAGTCGTCTCCTAAAGTTACATGACCATACGACTTTGTATGTGAAAGAATTAATACTCTACGATCCTTCGATGCGTAGAATGCGGGTCGTTACAGTTTCCCAAACTGGGAGTTTGTTAAAGATAGTCCTAGAAGAAGCCCATCATTCTAAGATGACTATTCATCCACGTGGTGATAAGATGTATAGAGACATGAAGAGGGTTTTCTTTTGGGCTAGGATGAAGAAAAATGTGGTATAGTTTGTTTTAAAATGTTTGATTTGCCAGCAAGTTAAGGTTAAGCAAAAGAAGCCCGGTGGTTTATTTCATCCTTTGGAGATTCCATAGTGAAAGTGGGAGAGCGTCTCTATGGATTTCATCGATGGTTTTACTAGATCATGGAAGGGCAACACCAGCATTTGGATTGTAGTAGACAAACTTAATAAGAGCACTCATTTCATTCCAGTTAAGAGTAAGAGGACGGCGACATAGTTGGCAGTAGTTTACATTCGTGAGATAGTCCGTCTTCGTGGAGAACCTTCCATTATCGTAAGTGATTGTGACTCCATTTTCACCAGTGAATCTTGGAGGATCTTGAAAGAAGCATTAGGTACACATTGTGTTTGAGTACCGCTTATCACCCTCAGACTGACGGACAAATAGAAAGGGTGAATAGAGTTCTTGAGGTTCTTTTAAGACCGTGTATCCTAAACTTCGGAGGGACTTGGGAAGAGCATCTTCCTTTAGTGGATTTCGGCTACAACAACAGTTATCAAGCTAGCATTGGTATGGCCCCTTCGAAACATTGCATGGACGACCCTGTAGATCCAACTTGTTGGTGGGAGTCTACAGAAAGGATACTACTTGGACCAGATATGGTTAGAGAAACGTCTGCAAAGATTGATCTAATCCACAGACGAATGAAGACAGCTCAAGATTGACAGAAATCCTACACAGACCAGAGAAGGAATGATATCGAGTTTGAGGTAGGAGACATGGTTTTCGTCAAGGTGTCACCTTTGAGGAATGTGGTTCGCTTCGGATCTGTAGGGAAATTGGCAACAAGGTTTATAGGGCCGTTTCCCATAATTGAAAGGATTGGCCAAATGGCCTATAGAGTAAAGCTACCTGAGAGACTATCCAACGTTCATGACGTTTTCAACGTTTCTCATTTGCAGAAGTGCTTGCATGATACCGTAGAAGTAGTTGAGCCGAGTTTATTGGAGGAAGTAGAGGTAGAATGGGAGGCGACAGTTAAACAAGTTCCAATCCGCATTCTTAGATCAGAAGTTAAGAAGCTATGCGATAGAGAAGTCAAGTTAATGAAAGTTCAGTGGGGAGATAACCCAGCGGATGCAACTTAAGAGACCGAAGATAGGATTCGTGCTTCATACCCTTTTCTTTTCGAGGGTATGTTCTTAAATTTCTTTCAAAAGCTTTTGTTTATGCTTGTTTCTATCATTTGAGTATATCCTATCGATCGAATCTTCGACCTTTAGGTAGGAAACCCATGGATGTAAACATGTGTTTGAGACATGTTATGTTTGATGGATGCAAGTGGATGCAAGTGTTTGCTAGTGGTTGCACTTGGATGAATATACACACACGGTAAGCACTAGATCGGCTCAATCACTCTCATAATGCATATGGATTTGTGTGCATTTTTCTTCTTTTGTGGGAGGAAATGGATGTATCATCATATGGATGTTTCATTTGGATGGATGATTGTGCACACATATAGAACTTACATGTTATAATAGGATTGTTTGCATACATGTTGGATTATGACACTATCATACATTGCATTAAGGAGGTCAACGGAATCAGTAGACCGCCTAAACTTTTCCATTAGTATTGGGACATACACACACATTTGCATATGTTCATATAAGCATTAGAAAACTTTTAAGGACAATGGATGTCTGTGATTGGTGGATGAGTAGATGAATGTGGATGGTAGGATATACAATCTTCTTAACTTAGAGATTTCGGGGACGAAATCCTTTGAGTAGGGAGAATGTAACACCCCGTAATTTTTACAACACTAAAAGATGATAAATTAAGGAATAATTAATTAATTATCCAGAATTAGGTGCAACGTGCGTTCATCTCGGAACTGGTCAAAATAGACAACTGGTTTGCGTAAAACGAACACTGTTTGAAGAATTTATTAAGGTTTGAAGTTTGTATACGCGTAAGAAGAATTTATATATGTATAACTGGTCCAGAAAATTCAAAATAGTTCAAAATCGCAGAATTTGGGGAGTGGGAAAAATCCAGCCCTGGGGTGTCGACCCCATCAAGAGGGTGTTGACCCCTGGGTCGACCCCATAAAGGGGGTGTCGATCCATGGGTCGACCCTATAAGGGGGGTCGATCCCCCTATGGCAGATCTGGGAAGCTTTTAGGGTTTCGGACAACTATATATATGGCTTTATTTTTCTGGTGTCTCCACACCATAAATAATGGAGAACTAGATTTTGCCTCTGCTAACATTAAATCAAGTCTTTTATTATTCTGCAATCAAGTCAATTAACTAAGAGTTTAGAGATCTGTGATTCAATATCAGCAATTCTTTCTTCTATTTTTCTAGATCCAATCACAGTGAGTCTATGTTAATTTTAGATCTAAATATTTAAAAAGTAAATCTTGACATGACTATAACTTGGATCTATGCCTGTGACTGTTTTAATCATATCAGATCGGCTATAACATGTTTATCTAAGTTATTCTGACATGACTATGAACTAGATCTGAACCTATACCTATTTATCATGTCAGATCTATCATGGTTTGTAATTTATTGTTTAGATCACCTTATGCCTGTTCCTTTTATGTTTGTGGCTAAATCAGATTTGTTATTAGTTGGATACCTAACTCATTGTTTAGATCTCATCATGATGTCCCTATTATGTTAGAATCAGTTCTATTGTCACATGTTCATCAGATATGTTCCTATATGCCTATCTTTTCATTATGCCACTATATGTCTAGGCCTATTTCTGCCATTATATGTCTGTCTTGTTAGTATGATCATTTCTGTCCTCTTCTCTTCATCCTTTCCCTTTTATTTTTATAGCCAGGCTACCTTCGAGCCTAGGCATGCAGCTGAAATATGCGAACGCGTTAAATTGGGAACGAGGGGAAAACATTAAATTTGGGGCATAACTTGTAATTGTAATTTTGAGCATAGCTTGGATGTAATATATGAAAAATATAAATTTGGGTAATAAATTGAATTATGATTAAAAACCTTAATTTAGGGCATAAAGTTCATTGTGAACATGACTTGGGAAAAGGGGCATGAAAACATATAATGACATAGGAATAATTGGTTAACAATTGAAATGCCTAGAATTATAATAATTAGAAACTGTAATCGCGGTTAGACACGAGGTCAGATTACACTTGTGGTGGAAGTCTACCCGGAACCGCCCGACATATCCAGCGACCACAAGTGGTGAATCTAATGTGAAGGGTCTAAGTGCATAAACATGGGACACGCTAAGACACGAGGTTAAGTCCGACTTGTGGAACAAGTCTGCCCAGAACCGACTGGCATATCCAGTATCCACAAGTGGTAGGCTTAATGTGGGAGGTCTAACACATTATAACCAAAAATGAATATGGTAATGAATTGGAATACTTAACTTATTTGAATCCATAGGGATTGTATGAACATATAACTTGAATAGGGGTTAAGTAAACTTGTTTGAAACAGTGGGTAGGTTGAGTAAATTTTGGGTGGGTGGGTAATATTTATATATATAGGCCCACAAACTTAACCCATGGGGTTATGCAATCTTTTACTCCGGTATGGCATAACCTGTGGAAAACCTAGTGGGGATGCAAGCATAAGGGAAGCTTGTATCATCTTATGTATGGGACTTATTTCAGTCAGTAACTTATATATAGGTATCAAACGAGTACTCTGAACTAGGTCGGAGTCGGGGCACTCTTACTGGGCTAATTGTAAGAGATCCAAACATAGGGGACGGTGTGGGTGGCACATACCGATCGGGTCATGTGCATGCATGGTCCGGACAGAGGAGGATAAGACGTCGTGAAACTTGTAGATATGGTTGTGCACATTCTGAAAACGAAGGGTTGCCACTTTAGGGAGTGATACACACTACTGTGGGGCCAGCACATGGTATTTACGGAGTAGAGAGCCGATCGATTAGGGTAGTAATTAGGGTACATTTAGACTCCGCTATGTTGGGGATCCCCTTAATATCCTTAGGGGTAACTCCAGTATGTTGGGCTATTTGTTGATTGTATAGGGTGCACATCACTTACTGGAAGTACACCTAAGTCTACCATCTTACATTTGTTGGGGATCATCTTGTTAATAAAACACCAGTATTGGTGTAGAGAAAGAGAAAACGGGAAGTGTTAGAGAAGCGCTATTTATTCTATCTATTTGTCCTTTTTTACCTTATCACATTTGCCTTATATGTTGTTATCTCTCCTATCCACTTTATACGCCTGTCATGACACTTTTACTTATTTATTTGGTAAAATTAACTGGACTCGCTAGACTTTACGTCTGACCCATTTTATTTCTTCTTCTTTCTCTTTCGTTTCCCCCTAGGTTCTAAGGGTGGGAATACTCAAGCTCGACCTGGATTTTGCTTTCATTCTTCTTGGAGCTGATTAGATGTATTGCTCGAGCTCTTATCTTTTCTACTATGGCTATGTTTTAATTTGGGGAATTATGCTTCTTTTATTATTGCACTCTGATGTTTTAAGTACAAGACAGAAATTTTAATGATGTACTGGGTTTTATGTTTTTCAGACATAGGATGTAACCATGTTTTGAACCACGATGCTTTATGATCAATAAAATTTTAAATTCCGCTGCTATTTTATATCTGTCTTGTAATGTTTCTGTTTCTGTTTACCAATAATGCTTCATGAAACTTAATGTGTTCTATTAATGAGTGACATTAAAAGACGTAGGGTGTCACAGTTAGCACATGAATGAACAAGCACATGTTCATTGCTAGTTTCATGATATGTTGATTGTTCTCTTAGTTTACATGTGTTTTATTTTTGTGAACAACGTTGATTGTTAATTTACGTGTATAGGATGCTGTAACAAGCTGTATTTTACTATGTACTTCAATTATAGTCAAGTAAGATCAAAATATTATGGTGCATCGTGTTCATTTATTTGTGACTTATCTTACACTTTGTTGATAAATTATTATTTTAGACACATTATCTGCTATAGAGTGATAAGAAAATGCATGTTTTTACTATGATATGCATATATAGAAAATTAAATTTATTATGGTGAATGAATTGTTTTGTATTGTGATTGATGAGAAAATATTATTATTATTACATACTATTTTATGAGAAGATAATTTTGTTTGATGAATTTTCGTATATTTTGTCATTAAACCCGTATGGAAGATTTATTATTTTGAATGGGTTTTATATTTGGGGGTTGTCATTGACACTCCAAGTATTGTTAAGGTGAGTCGATTTTTTAAAAGAAAATGAATTTGTTAAGCGGAATACCAATGCAAAGAGTAGCCTCTTAAGAAACAAAGCTTATTTTACCAAATTAGCCTTTTGTACAATAATCACTTTTTTAGTTATTAATCAAAACAAACTATACGGTATATTAGTTGAACTAGATCAGATTTTTATACCAAATTAACAATAATCCCATTTGTCGATATGCATTAGGTCAAATGAAAATATATCATTCATATGAAATTGATATATGTATCGAACAACTTTTTTTTTATACGATATCCTAGCGTCGAATTTGTCGATACATCGCATTTTCCCCACTTCGGCAACCCAACAATGAATACAAATTTCAAAAACGATAAAAAAAATTGAATAAAAATATTTAATGCGACAGACCTACACCGTTCATGTCGTATTGTAGTAATTCACCTATTTCGGCGATGACAAATCGAAAAATAACAAAACGATCATTTTCCACTAAGCAAAATTTAGCATTACGATGTTCGGCTCTCGAGACTGATATTACAGAAACCCCAACTTTCATTGTTAATCTTCATCTTTTCCACGGGCATTATTCAATTACATACCTTATCAATAACGTATCCACTACCTTAGGATCTTAGGAGGAGCATTTCATGTTCTTCGTTCGCACCATTATTTCTCCTCAAACAATCACTTTTTTGTTAGCAAATAATTTAGGGATTTTTTTAGTGTTTGAAATTGATTGGAATTTGAGATGGTAACTGATGTTATTACCAAGGTAAAAAGGAAGTGTAAAAAATTAAGTACGTGATCCCCCCCTAACATTTTATTTTATGATTGAAGTGTTTTTAAACTTTAACCACCCCTTAACAATATTTGGAGTGTCAATAACAATATCCTTATATTTAGGGAATTGCGAGGGCGCAATTCTTTCGAGGAAGAAGAATGTAACTGTAACAACCCGGAAAATGTGAGCCAATTTAAATTTTTTAAATTGGTTATTTCAAAGAAATTTAAACAATTGAAATAGAATATTTCAATAAAATAATGAATTAGAAATAGTGCGGCAGTTTGAAAATTTGAATTCAAACTTTGACTGACTGTACCGGGTGCAAAATATAACGGATTTTAGTGAAACCAAAAACATTTAAATCTGTTTATGAATATCTTTCTAACGAATCTGAAAAATCAAAGTTTCATAGCGGGAATCAAAAGTTATGGCTAAATGAATTTTCAGAAAGGTCGCTATAGAGTATATATAGCCCTTGAAAATAGACATTTTGCAAACGACCTCGGAATTTGACAAAACCACTTTTGTTGGATCCGGGATGTCAAACTATTGCTAGGTTTCAAGTTTCATAATTTTTGAAGCTAGTATGTGAGCGTGGCAAAAGAGAACGTGTTTGGTTAATTTCTGTTAAATTGGATCGACCAGAAACTGGCCATTTTTCAAACGATCTCAGAATTTGACGAAACTAGTTTTGTTGGGACCGTAGCGTCAAAACATAGCTATATTTATTTTTCTGGAATTTTTCGAATCAGTTTGTGGCCCTGGCAAATTGAAATGTACGTTCAAAACGAATATTGAATGTTTTACATTTTAATTTGAAAAATAACTGACTGTAACAGTCGAATTGGCCTACGAAACATATCCCATTGTGTTCGGGGTGGGGGTATTTATCTAGGGGCGACAGTCGTTGGGTTTGGATTGCTGTTCGTTTGGAGAAACGCTATTTTAAAATTTTTAATAAAGCATGGGCCAATCAGAATTCTCCATTCATAATTTAAAATAAAAAAAATTTAGAAAACCCCCGTAACCCTCGATCTCGACGACGGAACTATGTTCGCAGCTTCCTAGGCAATTTCCGATTGCCACGTTCATCTTCAGCTCCACCCCCAGTTGAACTTTTTGAAGAGCATCCTCCACTCTTCAAATCCATACCAAGATCTCCTCCTATCGTCGACCGACGCGCCTGAATCACCTCCGCCAAGTTCCGATCTTCCCGCCGCCGCCCTGCCTTATCCTGACCACCGAGTTCGACGAGGTGCTTCTGCGCGGAAAGCTCTCTCCAAGACCAACAGCGTGGTACCCTCCGATCGTCTTCAAGTGCAACGGTTGAAGCGAAGTTTGCAAACCTAGTTTTGATAGTTCTGAAAGGTATACGGCCTTTATTTTTGAAATTGAAAATAACACTTTTAAGTGTTGCAAACTTTGAAAAATCATATCTTTATCGTGTGTTGATGAAATTCGATGAAACAGGAAACATCGTGACCGCAAGGACGCTCTCTACAGTTTAGAAGTGTCCAGGGATTTTTCTGAGCTTGCTAGGATTTTTAGAAGAGCGACAAACCAATGTGAGATTTCTAAACTGAAATGTGAATAGAAATGTGATGTATAAATTATATAAGCGAAATATAAATTATATACGTGTTGTATACCTCATGTACATGCGTTGTATAAGTTATATGAGCGAAGTATGAATTATACATGCATTGTATAAATGATATGTGTGTTGGAATGGAAATAAAATATATTTATATACGAATATATATATACTCCCCTCGTCCACAAACCATGGACGATATTTATTGATTGTGAATTGCTGTGAAAAATTTGGTGAATAATGCGAATGGTTGATAGATTTGTTTGTGGTTGATATTGTTTGGTTGTGGTTGAAAAATACCCATTTGTGATTGAAATAAATTGTGAAAAAGAAAAATCATACTCGCATGCGTGCGAATTAGATGTATGAAATCCCCATTGTCAAAAACCGCGAGCTTTTAAGGTAGAGCGAGGAGCCGTACTCGGGACGGTGCCGGTTTTAACTACCCTGCCGTTATGCTGCCGAAATTTTGAATAATATTCATGTGTTAGAATTATTTTCATATGTTGAAATTATTTTCATGTGTTGAAACAAATGTCATGTGTTGAAACCATATCCATGTGTGGAAATGCTCATGTGTTGAGAAGTTCATGTGTTGAAAAATAATTCATGTGTTGAATAAATAAATTGTTTTAACAATAAAAATCACATCTTTATTTTATAGGAAGTATGTAAAATATTCGTGTTATAAATAAATTGTTTCAACAATAAAAATTACATATTTCTTATAAGTACAAACTATATAAAATATATCCATGTGTGGAAATGCTCATGTGTTGAGAAGTTCGTGTGTTGAAAAAGGTTCATGTGTTGAATAAAAAGATCAAACAATAAAAATTACATTTTTATTGAGAATATGAAGTGTTAAAACATTCATGTGTTGAATAAACATTTTTGATGATAAAAATACCATTTTTATCATGTATGTGATTTGCTTAAAATATACAAGTGTTGAAATAAATATATGTTTGCTATAAATATTATTTTTAACATGTATAAGAACTAAATAAAATAGTCATGTGTTGAAATATATTTTAGTACGCTAAAAATATCGTTTTTAAGTGAAACGTGAAGTGTTAAAAATAACCACAAGTGGAAATAAACCTTTGTTCGCTAGAAATATAATTTTTAGCTTAGTTTTGCACATATATATACATGTGTTGAACAGGAAATGGATTAGCTGTTGAGTAAAGAATTTATTTGCATGCCCGATAAATAGGTAAACCTTAATGAGTTGGATGTGCAAATTTTATTATTATATCAACTTCTGTGAATGCCATTGGATGTGGAGTGCTAGTTGTTCTATGTGTAATAATAAACATCGCCATAGGATAGTAACAATTAATTTTGAACTACACTACATGGAATACTTCTTGACGATAGGCATACTTCATCATATACCACATAAGCATTTGGAGCTTGTGTGACGAGGTTGAAGATTTACCATACGAGCGAGAGGCTTGTATGGCGATGACTATATATTACAGGTTGAATTGATGACTGATCTGGACTATATAAATTGTAACGGTAAATTGCAAGATTAATAAAACCCCACACGGGTCTGGAGATGACAATAAACACGTCTCTCTGGTCATTAAGGCACAAAAACCATTTGTAAGGTGACGAAAATTTATTCTCTGGAGTTATGATCTATACAAACTCCCATGTGGACACCAGAATATATCACTATAAATATGTGTATGCTTATTAGGATTTATTGGGTACCTAATAAGGCCCAATAAATTTCCAAACCCATTCCCGTAAAAAGGAAGTTATGGCGAAATTTTTCGAAATATAAAGGTGTTAGTGAAATTTTTGAAGTGAAAACGATATAGAAATCGCCGAATGAATTATATACATATAAATATAAATTAAATTAAAACGAATCAATGCCGTGCAATTCGCGTTTTGAAATCGTAACTTCAAACGATTATACCGAAAGATCCGACCATCGGATTTTCACGAAACTGGACCCGTTGGGTTCGCTTTGGGAATATCTTCCCAATGATATAAACTTTGTTGAAATCCAACGGTTATATTTTCAGATACGTGTAAAACAAATTTTGGGAAAAACAGCGCCAGTGCCTCGGCACGACCTGAAACGTCATTTAATTAAATAGGGTCGTTTTTAAATAAATAAAAATGGCGATATATCGTTATTAAACATTATAGACAATATCGAACGGAAATAAACCGATTCTACTTGGTTTGCTTGATATTTGATGGTTGAATGTGTTTGACATGAAAACTATACTAAAGAACTGAAATGTGAATGTCGAATGATTTAACCATGTGAAGAATTTATTTGAACATCTAAATATACGTGGATTATTTGAAAAGGCCGAGTTGATTCTCATTTTAAATAATCGATCGACGGTTAGAAGTCGAAGAGTTGAAGACGGTTCAAGACCGACGATCTTCACATTCGATGGATGGGCGCTACTGATGCTCATGATTGGAGTAGCTACCTTGAAGGAGCTGAAGTGGTAGCCGTCCGGACGTAATGTTGATTGTACGGATATGCGAGGAATTTGGTGCCTCCAGCTTCGTTCAAACCCAGAATGAACTTGTAAATGGACTGTGTGTCTGACATTGGATTTTGTTCTGTGCTGATTGATCTCTATTAAATATATATCTATTTGGCGGTGGAGAATTTATTCTCTTGCTTAACGCCCTTCTCTGTGACGTACGAGCTCAGAGGTTATATATCGATAGAAATAAGTCGCATGGAGTGAATTGCCCGTGTGGCACGCCTAAGTCGCATATGATCAAGGCTTCTGTTGCAAAAGCAAAGTATTGTGGTTGATAATCAAAGCATGGCCTGTGTGGCGTAGCTTTGTGAATAGCGTGGATTCGCGAGCCTCACACCTCAGTATGAGTCAAAATCGGGATACGGACCGCTGGGAGAACACGACGTTTCTTTCTAGCTAAGGTGGTGTCAGTGACTTACCAGCCCTGACATTTATATATACATTTCACCTGTGTGGTTGTTGGAATGCGAGGCGCCTCGATTATAGGTCTGTAAGGACCGGGAAACGTGTGTTCAGGAATTGCGAATCCTCAAAAGTAAGAGAGGACTGGCCCAGCCGGTTCCAAGGACCGCTGTGTGCGATCCTGTGACATTTGCTAGAGTATCTCGAACAGGGAGGAGTGTAAAAACCCCGTAACTTCTCTGTAAAGGAAAGCGGCGGATAGTTCGAGAACAAGCCACAACAGAACGCAGACAAAAGAACATTTCATTGTATATTACAACAATGCATCAGATTACAAGAATATACAGAGTATAAATGAATAAATTACATTCGACAAATATCAGAGATTACAATAAATTACATAGCAGCGGAAAATAATACAAAGCATAACTGAAGGTGATATACGGATACAGAGCTTTCCGGATATCATTCCAGCTGTAAACCAGGATCCTGTGAATATAAATCTGCAAAACCAAAACTACAAGCTGCCCGTGTCAAAATAAGGGCACCCAGAGTTTAGGTTAAAACAATAAACTCCAGGTCAGTCATGTGACTGGTGTGAGAACTAAAACAGTTAATCTTTATTTTTAAAGTTAGGTAAATCAAGGGACCACGCCGTATAACACGGAACGGGTTTCCTCCCAAGAATACCAATGCATAAAACAAACAACGCAATGCTAAATAAAGAAAAATGAAGCTGTTATAATACCCAGGTCCTATCACACAATGCAACGCAAGCCGGGGGATAGGGTTTTCCCTTATAACAGCCAAAGAATGCTTGATACGTTTAAAACAAATCATTTGATACTATTATAAGTGCATAGTGTATAAAACAACTTCAAATCATAAGTATTAATCATAGGCGGCATGGGTACCATATATCATGTCGCCATACTAGTTCTACAATTAAAACCGCAAATGTCACGTATTTGGAAGTTGGATTTCCATCTATGAACCGAGGCTAGGGATCGTCCTCTACCGATTCGAGACTGTCTAGCCCGAGTCTCAGGATCAGAGCTCGAGTGACCCTTGGAGCGACAGGGCCGGTCCACCGATGTGGATTAAAATTCCTGAACACTACGTTTCCCCGCCCTATGGGACGTAAATGAGCCAACGAATGACTCCATCGGACCCGGATCGTCCGATCAAACCGAGGCGCCTCGCAACAACAACAACCACACAGGTGAAAAGTATATAAATGTCAGGGCTGGTAGGTCACTGACACCACCCTAGCTAGAAAGAAACGCATGCCCTCCCTGAGGTCCTCTCCCGTTTTTGGTTCACAACCGGGGTGCGAAACTCGCGAAGTAAACGTTACACAAAGCTACGCCACAAAGGCCGTGCTTCGATCATCACCACAAGACTTTGCTTTTCAACAGAAGCCTCGATCAATTGCATCTTAGCATGCCACACAGGCAATTCACTCCATGCGTTTGATATCCATCAATATATAACCCCTGAGCTCGTACGTCTCAGAGAAGGGCGTTAAGCAAGAGAATAAATTCTCCGCCGCCAAACAGATATATATTCAATAGAGATCAATCACACGGACTAAAATCCAATGTCAGACACACGGTCCATTTACAAGTTCGCTCTGGGTCTGAACGAAACCGGAGGCACCTAGTACCCCGCATATCCATCGATCTCCAAGTACGTCTGGACGATCACCAACTGTTTCCATCTTCTTGGATGTACAGCCCAATCAAGATCATCAGTTATCACCCAAACGACGTGAAGACCTCCGGTCTTCGACCATCGTCTTCATCTTCGACTTATCGTCGTATCAGTTATTCAGAATGGGATAAACTCGGTCTTCCCGAATAACTCACGTATATTTTAAATAAGTGTTATACAAACACAACATACGCCTCATTCCGGTTCATCAGTCACTAACCGTAAATTAATCAAGAGAATAATTCCCCAAATATTAACCCCGAAGGCCGAAACCAACATCAGATCAATATCCAGAAAACCATTCTGCTTGGCTAACTGACAGTTAGT
The DNA here is from genome assembly GCA_030737875.1 of Allium sativum. Classification (NCBI taxonomy): domain Eukaryota; kingdom Viridiplantae; phylum Streptophyta; class Magnoliopsida; order Asparagales; family Amaryllidaceae; genus Allium; species Allium sativum. Next base: position 341,798,014 of record CM060912.1, read on the forward strand.
TTCTAAATTTCACATTCATAGGGAAAGGTTCCCATTAATTTTATCCAAGATAAATTCCTTGAATTTATTCTTTAATCTATTTTTTAATTTTGATTCAACTAATCGGGATTAACTAACCTTACCGAAGTAATCATTTGTTTTAATTTCCCAATCCCAGCCTATTTATCCCATGAAGTAAAACTGGTAATACTTCATATCTAACACCACAGTGTTATCGGTAAATTAAATTACCATTTCACGTTCAAATCTAATTAAAGATTTAACTATCGCCTGGAGCAAAACTGGTGATACTCCATTCTCGATCATTTCAATCTAATTAAAGATTCATTATAACTCCACTTAGTTTTAATCGCTAACTGGGTTAAAGAATCAGTGTCATTTAAAACACGGTTCACGATAAACCCAAAATCACATTCATTAATTATCGGGTTAAAGAACGAGTGTTATTTAAAACACTGCTCACGATAAACCCAAAAATCAATACCAATTCAATTCCAATTAAATATTATTTAATTGGTACACTTCATTAAATCTAAATAAAAAGATTTAATCTTTTCTCAACTGGGTTCAAGAACAGTGTTAGTGAAGACACCATTCACGACAAACCCAAATCACATTTGATATTCAATACGAGGCTCTGAATAGAAAATATATCGGCTTATATTCAATATCAAATTCTACGATTAATAAATGTCGTATTGGAAATAACGATATAAATATATATCTTTCAAATTTCCATAACAACATCTGCATAATCACGAATTCCAACATCGAAATATTCCGAAGACAATTTCGATTCAAATCCACTCCAATGCAATCATTGGAAATTCTGGTTATTTTTAAAACCCTTTTCAAATTCAATTTATTTATTTAAAAATAAATAGAATTATAATTCTAGTTCAAAACTAGTTCATTTCGATAAAATTCTATTTTTATCTTTTCAAAAATGGAGTTTTTCATCCCAATTCTTTCTAAATCATTTCTTATGATTTTACACAAATTATTACAATTTTTAATAATTTTATCAAGGCCCGTACAGTCGATTTCCATCAACGGTCATCGAACTGCACTTACAGCGACCTTTTTCAAATTTGATTTGGACATAATTCCAAATCCAACCGTTAGATTTCAAATTTCCAATATTCGTTAGAAAGCTCTTTTCGATACGAACCCAACGGTTCCGATTTCAGGAGAATCCGACGGTCGGATCTCCCGTAATATTCGTTCGAAGTCAATGGTCGAAATTCGCGAACAGCCGCGGCGCGGCGTGTTCTATTCAGGCCATTATATTATATATATAATATATATAATATATATTTCGTCGATTTCTATTTAAAACGAATTATATAAATAGTTTTAAATTCGTTTCAAAAGCAATTTCAACTTCCATTTCAATTCAAATCAAAATTGAATTCTTCTTTATAAATTCATTTTAAAATTCATTTCTATTCAATTCAAATTTCAATTCAATTTGAATTCATTTCAATTTGTTTCCAATTCAATTCGAATTCGTTTTCAATTCAATTCGAATTGGTTTTATATTCAATTCAAATTCGTTATCTATTCAATTCAATTCGAATTCGTTTCGTTTGCTATTCAATTGAAATCAAATTCGTTTTCCATTCAATTCGAATTCATTATATATTCAATTCATTTCGAAATCGTTATATATTCAATTCATTTCGAAATCGTTATACATTCAATTCATTTCGAAATCGTTATACATTCAATTCATTTCGAAATCGTTATACATTCAATTCATTTCGAAATCGTTATACATTCAATTCATTTCGAAATCGTTTTATATTCAATTCATTTCGAAATCGTTATACATTCAATTCATTTCGAAATCGTTTTATATTCAATTCATTTCAAAATGAATAAAATCGATATAAATAGCGTTCACGTCAAAATGGCGTCAATCTAACCAACACGGCTTCATATATTTCTATTTTCAAATATTCTATTCAACAAATGAATATTTATTCTTGTCAACACACGACTAATCTCAACGAATGAGTACTGTCCACGTGTGACAATTTTTGTTAAATTATTTCGTTCAACACATGACTAATCTCAACGGATGAGTACAGTCAACACATGAACCTTTATTTTAGAATATTCTTTATTTTCTAAATTGGAATGAGGCCCAACCAATCACCATATAATATTAATTATATGGATTTTCATACATCACACGTATATAATAGCATTGAAAAATAATCAACCATCAACCAAAGTGCACTACACTGTATAAACATCAAATATAGATATATAACGCTTATAACAGCCTGTCAATCAATCGATCGACATATTTAATCAATCAGGATGAGTGAACTTCAAATTTCATCCCAACACCCGTGTAGGGTTTCAAACAATCAAACACAGATTTTATTTGTGCAGTTGGGCGATGTGTGAAACTTATCGTCCCAATCAATGTCAGTCAAATCAGTGTACATAGACAAACCGTCCGGTTTGTAAATGAATATTTTATTTTATTCACTTCACGTTAAAAATTATATTTTTAACGATAAAAACATTTTATTTACACATGAATTTCTATTCAGTTCATTTACACAATAAAATTGATATTTTTATTTTTCTAACATATTTTAGAAAATTTCGGCGGCATAACGGCACGATACTAGAAACGGGACAAGGCCTAGCCTTATCCCTGGTCTAGTGAAGGCCCACGCCATTCACACATCAATCAAATCCAATCCATTTCACCAAACAATTCAATTCAAACCAAATAAACTAACCAACTACACAACCAAACAATTTAACAAACAAGCCATCCATGGTCTGTGGATGACGGGTGTCGGGTGCTACTAAACACCGTCTGCATCCTAGTATATATATATAACTAGAAAAATAAAATTAAAGAGTGAGAAATTCTCACCAAAGATAATCCAAACGCCACGACCCTTCATATGTTGGAAATCTTCATCGTTCTCGTCGATATCACTTTCTTTGCCCGTAGCCACTACATATGTAAAAATCACATTTTTACTTCGATGTTCAATATATAAAAATCACATTTTTACTTCGATGTTCAATATATAAAAATCACATTTTTACTTCGATGTTCAATATATAAAAATCACATTTTTACTTTACAATAAAAATCTAACCTTTATCTTCATGTAAAGATTATAAAAATCAAACCTTTATTCATTTCAACATCAATTCCTTTTGCATATAAAAATCTATTCTTTATATTTTAAACAAAAATCTAAAACTGATTTTTCTCATAAAGATTACACTTCTATAAACAAAAAAAAATCGCATTTTTACTAACTTAAAATAAATAAAAATACCAAAAACTCACCCCTTTACGTTGAATTCGAGTTGGAGGGGGTCGGGGGATGCTGCGCCGGAGCTCCGGTGCAGTGGTGGTCGTCCATTGGCGGAGCAGTGGCCGGGGAGGGACTGGCGGTCGCGGATTTTGAGGAGATTTGGGCGTTGTGGGTCTTTGAACAAGGGAGGAAGACGTGGAGGGGGTGAGGATGGTCGGTGGGGTTTCGTCAAAGATGGGGTGTGGCGACAGCGGGCGGCGATGGCCCTCAGGAGTGGTGGCGTCGGTTTCAGGGTTGGGAGTGGGGTCTCGGTTCAAGGAGGAGAGGAGAGAGGCGGAGCGGGGTGAAGTAGAAGGGAGGAGGGCGTGGTGGCAACTCGCCTGAGGAGGCGGCGGCTCCCCCGAGAGGCGGTGGCGATGGGCGAACGTCGCTCTCCCCTCTTCACTTTTTTTTTCCATCTGATCGGGTATTGAACGGGGGGGAAGGGTTGACTTCAAAGGAAAGAAAGGAGGGGTGTTTATTATTCAATTAATTATTTAATTAATTCAAAAAAAATCAACTTTCAAATTCGATCTCCAATCGAGACCCAACGATTATCGCCCCTAGCTAATTACCCCTATTCCGAACACAAAGGGATATGTTTCGTAAGCCAATTCGGCCATTACGATCAGTTTTCGTTGAATTTACATTTAAATCATTATATTGAATTTTAAACATACATTTCAAATTACTGGGGTCACATAACAACTCTACAAATCCCATAAAAATATTTTCTAGCTTCGTATTGACGATACGGTCCTAACAAAACTAGTTTCGTTGAATTCTGACACCGTTAGAAAAATGGCCAATTTCCAGTTGATTTAAAATCAACTAAAATTGGTCAAACGCGTTTTCCTTTGCCACGCTCACATATTGATTCGAAAAATTATGAAATTTGGAATCTAGCAATAAACTGACATCACGGACCCAACAAAACTGGTTTCGTCGAAATCCGAGGTCATTTGCAAAATGGCTATTTTTAAGGGCCTGAATTCCATAGCAACTATTCAGAATTTTCAACTGGACATATGTTTTGATTCCCGCTATGAAATCTTGATCTTTCGGATTCGTTGGAAAGATATTATCAATTAGATCCTATTATTTTTGGTTTCACTAAAATCCGGATTGTTTTGCACCCGGTACATTCAATTGAAGTTTGAAATCGAATTATCGAACTACCGCGCCATTTTCAATTCCTATTTATAATTATATATAAATATTTATATTCTAACGACGACGTATATAATATATACGTTCAAATTATATTCAAAATAAATTTCTCGTCGATATTATTTAAAATAATTCATTTTAAATGTTCAGAATTTGTTAAAATTGCCAAAATAAAAATTTTAAACTGGCCCAGATTTTCGGGTTGTTACAAGGAGCTTGCCCCTTGCCTCGACTCATGATGGAATCCAATTTCCAATACGAAATTGCGGATGTGATTGTATTAGTAGTATGGCGACATAGTAGATGCTAGCTATGCCGCCTAGGATTGATATTTATGATTGAATTTGTTTTTGAAACATATATGCACTAGTAATTGTATCAAACACTTTTGTTTTATTCGTATGAAGCATTTCTTGGCCATTATATGGTAAAACTCTATCCTCCGTCTTGCATTGCATTGTGTGATGGGACCTAAGTCTTATAATGGCTTCATTTTTATAAAAAGCATTGTGATGATTTAATAATTTACTTTATTTCATGCACTAGCACTCATTGGAGTAAACCCGTTCCGCGAAAGTGGCGTGGTCCTTTGATTTGCCTTATTATTGTTGTTTATTAGTTAAGTAGATTTCTCAAACCAGTCTCATGACTGACTCGTAGTTTGTTTCACCTTGCAAACTCGGGTGCCCTTATTTTCACACGGGCATCCTAGTTCCAGGTAGCTGACGTATTTTGGCTTGGCACCGCAGCAGAGGTGCACTTTTGGCTCATGGCGAGGCTTAACTACACAGTGATGACTATGATTTTTCCACCATTACTATATATGTATTATGATTCCGCCTCAGGCGATGTAGACTGATGTTTCGTTTATGTACTTCCTATGTATATGATTCCGCCTCAGGCGATGTAGACTGATTATGTATTATTATGCACTAAGTTGTATCCTGCACTGTGCTCTCTGATGTGGTGATATATATATATATATATATATATATATATATATATATATATATGATTCTGCTGTCATATTTGTGTAAATTATTCTATTTCCTGTTTATGCTATTACCTGTACTCTGCTAATGATGATTAATGTGTTATATTCCAATGATTATCCTTAACACCGTCGTACGGGGTTTTGGGATCGTCACAGTAACATCCCACAATTTTTAAGGTTCTAAAACTTAAATAATTAAGAATTAATTTTTACTAGAGGATAATCCTGATGTCATATTTATAACCATGGCAATGGTCTTTCCGACGTGATCAATTTGATATATAATTTTGATATATTTGAAATTACGATTTACAATATATTGATTTTTTTTAAGAATGAAAGATGGGCACATGAAACCATTAATTTTCAATGTTCTAATTTTAAAACAAAACGTATGTTCGGTGTAGTGGTTAAATGATTAGATATTGACATATGAAATCATGAGTTCGATTCCTGTCAATGACATATTTTTGAGTTTTAAATAAAACAATCAAAAAAGATGCATATTCCAATTAATAAGTATGTGTGTATGTGTACATATATAATTAGGAGACATATATGATAAAAAGTTGCATATAAGAAAAGGTTTTATGTGTGTGTATATATGCATATATACATATATACATATATATATATGTATGTATGTATGTATGAATATATTGGGTGTACGTTGTTTCCAAATTATGATAGATTAATTGTGTAGGCTATGAATTATTTACACATAAATTAACATGTTATTCAAATCCTATATACATGTATGTGTGTGTCTGTATATATGCATGTATATAACTTGATTTACATCAACTTTGTATGTTATGGGGAAAGTATCGAAAAATTAACATTATATACTTGATTTCCATTTTTGAAAATAGATTAACAACCAGTTGTGCATTAATTTGAAGAATATATATGATTACTAGTTTGTGGCGTCGGATGTTGAATTTTTTTTGATATTTGAGACATTTTGGGTGCGTTGTATCTAAAATTACTACTTTTTACTGATTAATGCACTATTAAAACTTTAATTAGTTTAGGACTTGAGTATATGAGTTATTCGTTAAAATAAAAACGAAATTATATAGAGATGTTAAATAAGGTTATTATTTATTAATTCCTGAACGAAATAAAAAATAATACCAAGGAATTTTTACTATTATTCAACAAAATAAGATTTTATAAATAATTATCCAGTTTTAACAAAAATTGCATTCCTTTGAAATATAAAGGAATAAAATGACTTTCTAGTGCGTTTAGAAGTATTTAATATAAAAATTGTTATTATTTTTGTGTAAGACAATTATGTAGTTGGTTGTAAAGTTATTTAATATATTATGTCTAGATAAAATGTAATGTTTTGAAAGATAAGGAACGATGAAAATATCAAAACTAAATAAAATAAGAAAGTTTCTTTTCTACTGAATAATAATATGATAATCTTTTACTTATAATAAAAAATTATGGTAAATGTGATTGAATGGTTCCAATACGTTATGTTATATTAATTTCATGTTTTATTTCATGTTGATGGATCACATTAGGGATGTTTATCCAATATTTTACCATTAATTACTACAAACTGCTGCGTAGTTAATTATGGTTATTTAAGGATGAACATTGTGTTATCAATGTTGATTGGATTACTACGCGTTGATGACTATTTTACTAGTTTGGAACGATTAATGTACACAAAATTGTTTATACTTACATTGGTGGTGTACAATTATCGATGATGTATAATTGTTGATTGATAAATAATAATTGTGTAAGTGTGTTAATGTTGTTACCTTCTTATTTTATAAGTTGGAATTGCCACTGGATGTTGTTGGTTTTTGAAGACTGCATGTTAATTTTATTTTGTTTACTTCATGTGGTGTGATGTGATGATAGATGAGTAAGATACTGTTTTACGCTCTTATTTGATTGCATTAATGCAAATACTGTATCAATTATGCTGATTGCATCAATTTCAAAGTTTGCATTGATTGTATTGAATCATATTGATTGCAGTGGTTGAATGAGTGAAATGATTGTAATGTACTAACGAGTATTTGGATGTAGGAGAAAAGCAGGAAATAGAACTACATGGGCTTGCTCCCCCAAAAGGGCTACGTAGACAGTCTTTTCCTATGCAATAGCCACATGTACTCTTAGATTGGGTTAGGTGTATAGGGTAGGCGCAGTCCAAACATAGTTGAAACTCTTTTTCTCTTTGTACAGAACTAGTAAACTTGGGAGATGGAAAAAAGAAAAGAAGAAAAAAAAGACGAAGAAGAAGGGAGCTTAGCCTGCATGTTGATCTATACATTGTTTATTTAAATTCACTTCTTTTGTATCGCTTCTATTTTGTTTTATGGATGTTTAATGAAATAAAATGGTTTATGATGATTTAGTTATGTAAATTATTTGTTAGAGATCTTTCATATTATTCACTGTTTCTAGCATTTTTAAATCTTATATACTTAAGGTCCATTATTTTTAATATTTAAAATTAGTTGTAAGCGTGTTTGATAACGTTTATAATTGATTTTGGACCTTTAAAATAGTAGGTCTTACAATGCGTTGGTTCAAATTCAAAACAAAATTGGCGTTTTGCGACAGTTGTGAATAGTTCTAAACGGTCATAATGCTTGGTGAAAAGATGCTTCTTCCATTGCTATAAATAGGTACGCCTAGAACTGGTCCAAATAAATCAAATTTTCTTCTTTTACCTAAAACTCTACAGCACCATTACCAATGCCTAAATAGTGTTGCAAATTCTTGATTTGCAACGTTTTTCAACCGTTGTAGAGTACTATCTTCTTCCTCTTTATTATGTTCTCTACTCATCATCAGAATTCAAATAATAGAGTGTTCTTAGACGGATCAAAGTTATACAAACTTTGAATTCGATTATGTTGTTCCAAGGCTTCATTGAATCTTGAAATACGATAGTTCGATAACCCGTTTGCACCTGGTGGGTTGAACTACTGTCTGAAAGAATCTATTTCATAGATCCTTGAAGTTTTAGGTACGAAAATATCTTTCTTCGAGTCGTCTTGAACCACAAAATCCCTAATAAATTTTCAGAAAAATATTCTTTAACTTAAAGGTTTCAAAACCCCATGCGAAGAAAAGAAAGTTTGTAAATTAATTAAATCTCTTTATGGCTTGAAGCTAGCTCCTATGCAATGGCATAAGAAATTTGATAAAGTTTCACTGCCATATGGATTCAATGTTAATGATGTTGATAAATGTATTTATAGAAGATCGGATAATAATGGTTATGTTATAATATGTTTATACATTGATGGGATGCTGATATTTTAAACTATTATATCTTGTTTAAATGGAACTAAGAAGTTTTTATCTTTTTAATTCGATACGAAAAATCTAGGAGAGACTGATGTAATTCTAGACATAAAAATCAATAGAAAAGAAGGGGAATTATTACTAACTCAATCTCATTACATTTAGAAGTTCCTATAGAAATTTAATCATTATATTGACAAAGGAGCATCAACTCCTTTAGCTCCATATATTAAATTAGAAACGAACAGGGGACGTATAATTTCTCAACTAGAGTCTTCCACTATTGTTGGGAGTCTTATGTATGTTATGCATTGCACTAGATTAGACATCGCACATGTTATAATCATATTGTGTCGATTTACATGTAATATAGGTTTCAAACATTTAAAACATATTTCTAGAGTTTTAGCCTATTTGAAAGGAACCATTACCTATGGTTTATATTATAAAGGATATTTTGTTGTAATAGAAGGATATAGTGGTGCAATCTAGAATAATGTTGAATCCAAATCTAAGTCTACGACTGGACGGATATTTACATTAGCATGCGCTACTGTTTTTGGGCTTCCAAGAGGCAAACCTGTATATCTGACTCAACAATGATATTAGAATTTGTTGCATTAACAGATGCATGTAAAGAAAAAGAATGGCTTAGGAATTTGTTAAAGGAAATCCCATTACAGAAGAAGTCATGTCTAGAAGTCTTGAATAACTATGACAATCAAGCGATGATATCTAATGTCTCTAATAAGACTTATAAAGGGAAATCTAGATGTGTGAGTCTAAGACATCAAATGGCAAGACGGTTGCTCAAAAGTTGATTAATAACAGTTGACTATATAGAAAAAAAACTTGGTTGATCCACCCACAAAAGAGTCTTCCAAAGTTAATGGTTTCTATAAAATCAAAAGAAATGGGACTAAAATTTATGAATAAAGATTGATCATTCTTAACGGAAACCCAATTTATGTCTTGAAAAGGATAGACAAAGTTTAATGGGTACCAACAAGTCAAGAGAATGATCATGGAACACTAAATCATTAATCCCATAATATTTATTGTTGGATTTTGCAAGAATGATGGATGGATAAATGTCCTTAATAAGTCCATAAACCTTTAAAGGTTTCATCGCAAAAACACCTTTAGAGACTTACCTATATTGGTATGGAAATCAGGTCGTTTCCAAGGAAAGTAAGGCCTCTTTCTAAAGTAGATCCATGAACCAGGACTAAAAGCACATGGCAATTAACGTGCTGAGCAATACAGAACACTCTACCTTAGTAAATCAACATGTGTGATTGTTTCAGTTTTATCATTAAGGATAGTTGGTTCAAGATTCATTCACTATAAAATCTCGATAAGAATTTGAATGGTTTACATTAGGTAAAGGTTCAAATCCAAAAGATACCTTTTATTTATATGTTGTTTCCATAATGATGCAAAACTTGATCTTAGAACTACATTGGCTTAATTCTACATGGTTATGTAGAAAGTCACTCTAATTGTAATAACCCGGAAATCTGAGCCAATTTAAAAAATTTATTTTGGCAATTTTAGCGAATTTTGATTATTTAAAACGAATTATTTTAAATAATATCGACGAAAAATTTATTTTGAATGGAATTTGAACGTATATATTTATATTCGTCGTCATTAGAATATAAATGTTTATAATTATAAAAGGAATTGAAAATGGTGCGGTAGTTCGATAATTTGATTTCAAATTTCAATTGAATGTACCGGGTGCAAAATAAACCGGATTTTAGTGAAACCAAAAATATTTGAATCTAATTGATAATATCTTTCCAATTAATCTGAAAAATCAAAATTTCATAGCGGGAATCAAAAGATATGTCCGGTGGAAATTTCAGAATAGTCGCTATGGAATTTCGGCCCTTAAAAATGGAAATTTTGCAAACGACCTCTGTTTTCGACGAAACCACTTTTGTTGGATCCGGGATGTAAAATGATTGCTAGGTTTCAAATTTCGTAAATTTTCAAATCAATATGTGAGTGTGGCAAAGGAAAACGCGTTTGACCAGTTTCAGTTGATTTTAATCGACTGGAAAATGGCCATTTTTCAAACGATCTCAGAATTCGACGAAACTAGTTTTGTTAGGACCGTATCGTCAATACGAAGCTAGAAAATATTTTTCGGGAATTTATAGAGTTAGTATGTGGCCCCGGTAAATTGAAATGCGCGTTCAAATTCAATATATAGAGTTATATTTTGATTTCGATGAAAACTGATCGAAACAATCGAATCAGCCTCTGATACATTAACCCATTGTGTTCATAATGGGGGTAATTAGCTAAGGATGACAGTCGTTGGGTTTGAATCCGAGTTCATAATAAAAGTCAACTCTTTGAAAGAAAAAAAATATAATATAATAATAAAATATAAATATATAATATACTCTCCCTTTACCCAAACCCTATCACTCAGAAAACCCGCCCCCAAAAATTGAAAACCCCGTCGCCCCCAGTCTTCCAACGTCGCCCCCTCCTGGCGCGTTGCCAGCGCCGCCGCCGGTCAGGTGCGGACCACCATGCTCCTCTCCTTCCTCCTCCACTCTTCTCCTTCTCTCCCCCTTCACCGATTTCGAACCCAAATCCCTCTTTACCCCCACGCCACCACCTGACCCAATTCCACCGACCACAAACCAACAGACGCCGCACCCCTGGCCGTCAACACCACCACGCCGCCTCCACCGACCACCACCAACCCCGGTGAGCCTCTCCGTCAATAAAAATCCCATTTTTATTTAATTTCAGTGTTCGTTTAAATCCCCCGACTTTCCCGAGCCACCCCGCGCGAGCACAAGCACCCCACGCATCTCCTCCGACCAACCGAAACAAAGGAAAAGCAATGTGAGTTTTATTTCTATTATTTTATTCATATATCGAAAAATAAAATAGGAATTTTGGTTATAAATTATTATGATTTTTGTTAATGAAAAGATTACATTTTTAAAATGAAAAAGATTATATTTTTATAAAAGCAAAGATTAGATTTTTAGTTTAGTAAAGATCCGATTTTTATCGCTAGAAAGATTTGAATTTTATAATGGAGAAAGAATAAAAATATAATTTTTATAATATAGAGAAGTTAAAAATATAATTTTTATACTAGTGGCATATTAAAAATATGATTTTTATCATATGTGAAATATAAAAATATAATTTTATAAAGTAGAAGTATTAAAAATATGATTTTTATATAATAGAGAATATAAAAATGTAATCTTTATATATGTAGTGAAATCAAAATCTGATTTTTATTATATATATGTTGAAGTAAAAATGTGATTTTTATAGCGATGATATAAAAATTCGATCTTTGTATATGAAATAGAAATATAAAAATATAATTTTTATATAGAAATAAGCGTTGTAAAAATATACAAAGTAGAAATAAAGATACGATTTTTATTTATTGAATGAAGAAGTAAAAATATAATTTTTATTTGAACAGCGTGAAAAGGACTGCATTGGAATTTCAAACAAATCCAGATGGTTCAGCAGTTCAAAAGCAAAGCACGGCGGAGTGGAACCCTCTGTGAGAACTCCTCACTTTTAAATTTAATTTTCTAGTTGAAATATATACTAGGATGCAGATGGTGTTTAGTAGCACCCGACACCCGTCGTCCACAGACCATGGACGGCTTGTATGCTTGGTTGTTTGATTTTGATGTGTAGTTGATTGTGTGATGTGATGTGAAATGAAACAAAATATTTATATAGTTAAAAATATTTTATAGTTAAAAATAGAATTTTTAACGTGTATATGAAATGAAATAAAATAAATATAAACAGATCGGACGATTTGTTTATATACACACATTCGACTGATATTGATTGGGACGATAAATTTTACACATCGCCCAACTGCACAAATAAAATCTGTGTTTGATTGATTGAAACCCCACACGGGTATTGGGATGATATATGACATACACTAGTCCCAATAATTAGCTGTATGTCGATCGATTTATTGACAAACTGTCATAAGCGTTAAATATCTATATTTGATGCTTATACAGTGTAGAATGCACTCTGGATGATGGTTGATTATTTATCGTTGTTATTTTATACATGTGTTGTAGAAAATCCATATAATTAACATTATATGGTAATTGAGTGGGCCTCATTCCAGTTTTGAATAGAATCATTTGAAAAGATATTTGAAAAGAAATATTCGAATAGAAATATTTGAAAAGGAATATTTGAAATAGAATATTTGAAAATAGAAATATATGAAGCCGTGTTGATTAGATTGACGCCATTTTGACGTGAACGATATTTATATCGATTTTATTCATTTTTCAATGAATATTGAAATAGATTTGAAATTCGAATTAAATTGAAATTGAATTCGAATTAAATTGAAATTGAATTGAAATCGAATTGAAATCGATTTGAAATGAATTTAAAACGAATTTATATTGGAATATTCAATTTTGATTTGAAATTGAATATGAAGTTGAAACCGTTTTGAAAATGAATTTAAAACAATTTATAAAGCACGTTGTGAATTGAAATCGATGAAGGAAATATTATATATATTATATATATATAATATAATGGCCTGAATAGAACATGCCGCGCCGCGGCAGTTCGCGAATTTCGACCATTGACTTCGAATGGATATTACGGGAGATCCGACCGTCGGATTCTCCTAAAACCGGAACCGTTGGGTTTGTATCGAAAAGAGCTTTCTAACGAATATTAGAAATTTGAAATCTAACTGTTAGATTTGGAATTATGTCCAAATCAAATTTGGAAAAGATCGCTGTAAGTGCAGTTCGATGGTCGTTGATGGAAATCGACTGTACGGGCGTTGATAAAATTATTAAAAATAGGAATAATTCGTGTAAAATCATAAGAAGTGATTTGGGAAGAGTTGGGATGTAAAACTCCATATTTGAAAAGATAAAAATAGATTTTTATCGAAATGAACTAGTTTTGAACTAGAATAATAATTTATTTATTTTTAAAATAAATAAATTGGATTTGAAATGGTTTTGAAAATAACCAGAATTTCCAATAATTGCATTGGAATGGATTTGAATCGAAATTGTCTTCGGAATATTTCAATGTGGGATTCGTGATTATACAGATAATGTTGTGGAAATTTGAAAGATATATATATATATATATCGTTATTTCCAATACGATATTTGTTGGTCGTGGAATTTGTTATTGAATATAAGCCGATATATTTTCTATTCAGAGCCTTGTATTTAATATCAAATGTGATTTGGGTTTGTCGTGAATGGTGTCTTCATTAACACTGTTCTTAAGCCCAGTTGAGAAAAAGATTAAATCTTTTTATTTAGATTTAACGAAGTGTACCAATTAAATGGTATTTAATTGGGATTGAATTTGAATTGATTTTTGGGTTTATCGTGAACGGTGTTTTAAATAACACTTGTTCTTTAACCCGATAATGAATTGAATGTGATTTTGGGTTTATAGTGAACCGTGTTTTAAAAGACATTGGTTCTTTAACCCAGTTAAAGACAGGATATTGATTTCTGTAAAGATTAAAACTAAGTGGGGTTTTAATGAATCTTTAATTAGATTGAAAAGATCGAGAATGGAGTATCACCAGTTTTACTTCAGACGGTAGTTAAATCTTTAATTAGATTTGAACGTGAAATGGTAATCGATTTTACCGATAACACCGTGGTGTTAGATATGAAGTATGACCAGTTTTACTTCATGGGATAAATAGGTTGGGATTGGGGAATAAAATAAATAATTATTTCGGTGTGTTTCGCTAATCCGGACTAGTTTAAAGTGATATTCAAAGGAAGATTAAAGAATTTATCTTTGATAAAATTAATGGGAACCTTTCCCAAAATATAAGAATATTTGAATAAAAAGAATATTCTGAAGTGGAATGAGGCGTATGTTGTGTTTGTGTAGCACTTTTATAATATATACGCGAGTTATTCAGAAAGACCGGGTTTATCCCATTCTAAATAACTGATTCGACGTGGTGTCGAAGATGAAGACGGTGGTCGAAGACCGGAGGTCTTCACGTCGTTTGGGTGGTTACTTGTAATGACCCGTATTCTACACATCATAGGATCGTAGAATATTTATTTCTTTCCCATGTGAAGTCGTATGGTGATGTAACTTTGGGAAACAACTATTGGAGTCATTTCCCATGTTCATGATTTTTGTCGATTTTTAAATGACCATTTTGCCCCTAGTTGGTACAGTTTTGGCCATAACTTTTGATTGGAAAGTAATTTTGACCTGAAACCATTTCCATTGAATTCGGTAGATGGTTTACCTTTCCGTAGAGTGGTCATAATAGCCAAACGGACTTACCGTTTGGGAGATATGGCTGAAATAAGGTTTGGAGGGTGAAAAAACTTCTTAACCGGGCCAAATCGGGTGATTAGTGAGTATGCCCATAACCCATTTCGGGATTAGGGTTATGGGGAGGCTGAAATGAGATAGAGGATCATTCCATTTCAGTGTTCTAGCCTCCACTTATCACCAAGGAACCTTAAAAATGGCCTCCAACCTCTAAATCACCTCCAAATCACCTTTTGGTCACGGATTTGGCTTAGCAACCCCTAATCAAGGAAGATCTACACCAAATCAACATTGGAGCTGTTGTTTAGCATTGAGATTCACATCAAATCAGAGATTTATTTCAGATCTTAGTTTATTTGTGGCTAAGGTGAGTGATTTGCATAGTTTTGCACTAATTATGGCTAATTAGGGTTGATTAGTGTTAATTAGCGAATTTAAACATGATAAAATTCGGGAAAAATGTTCATAAATTCTTAAATGATGTTTTAGACCTCTGATATGAATTTGGGTTAATTTGGTTAAGTTTTGTTAATCCTATCATTAGTTTCACCTAAACATGCTTAAGGGGAAATATGGGATTTTGGGTATGTTTGATCCATTTCTACCTATTATATTGATGTTTTGATGTTTGTGGTCTATGACTGTATGAAATGCTTTGTGATTGGTTAGAATAGTTGGAATGGTCGAAAACGCCGTCGAGGGGCGTAAACTGTTCGCTGGAAGAACTGCAGGAATCTGCCCGAACCGGACCAGATCGGTGGGCATAGGGGCGATCCGACCCGAAGACAACGATCCGTATGGCCACCCCCGATCGCGAACCCTCTCCACGATCCGATTCAGCTTGATGAGGCGCCACGATCCGAAGGGAGGAGCACGACCCGATCCACTTCAGAAGCTCACGAGCTGACGACCTGGGAAGATGCACCCGACCCGACCTGACCAGTGGGGGAACATGAACTGACGTGAAAGAGGAACCACAGCCCGATCCGAATGGATGCCACGACCCGATCCGAAAGGGTGACTACGACCCGATCCGTATGGGTGACCACGAGCTGATGACGTGAATCGATCCGAACCGTGGTGACGAGGGAAAACTGGACTCCGAACCGAACCACTATGAACTGAAGGCTACGACCCGATCCGATCTGGTGATGACCAATAACCCGAGATGCAAAGGTAGTCCAATATGGGAAGTTAGAGCTCAGGATCCAGTTGGGAACCGACGAGTTCACTTCATGGTTGGGCTTCGCTGCGGGACGTGTGCTAAGGAGTTGTCGACGTTCATAACTTCGATTCACCAATAAGAATGAATGATGGGCTACTTATCAGTGCAGTAGGGTCATTATGACCTGAGGGGAAAGGTGATGGTAGCAAGACTACGTTATCAGTGCAGTAGGGTCATTATGACCTGAGGGGCAAGGTGATGCGTAGTAAGACTATGAGCCAGCGCAGATAGGGTGAATAACTCCATGGGGAAAGTGGACATAGTAAGGATTGGTAAGGCTATGAGTCAGTGCAGTGGGGTTCTTGTGACTCCATGGGGCAAAGTGGACATAACAAAGGATTAGTGGCTACGTTATCAGTGCAGTGAAGCCATTTATGACTTCATGGGGCAGAGTGATCGTAGCAAGGTATGTTGGGAGATCGAAATGGTGAATATCGTATGCTTTACGCACTGAGTGAGAGATGTGAGGATGGATGCTATGTTTGATTGTTTGCCATCCCTATGACATGCACACCTCCCCCACCTCCGTATCTTTACACTGTTTGATATGGTACCTTAGAGTGTTGTACAGTATGTAGTGCTAACTCTTTGGTTGCAGGTCCAGGTTCAGGTATGTTTTAGTCTACCTGTTATTGTTCACTTTAGATGCTTATCACTCATACCCGGCTTTATGTCTGACCCAGAGTTTTATGTCTCCTCTTATTACTCTGGGTGCTCACACGAGCAGACTAGAGACAGGTTAGCTGGTGATGCGCGAGTAGCTGATTCGGAGGCGGGCAGGAGGCTACCACGTATGATATATATATACATTCTCCCTGTGTCGTTGGTGGTCGCTACTTGGGCATTAGTAGTGTACCTCCTTTATCTTACTTTTGCTTTGAGACAGTTTGAAAGTTGTAATAAGCTGTATTTTGGATTTCCGCTGCTATGATGTTTAGTTCTGATTTTCAGCTTATGCATTGTCTCTCTTGTTTTATGTCAAGTATGTTATTATTATATTTTGTTCTATGCGCTGTGAGACATTCTACAGGTTCTTTGTATGTTCATTTCCTTCTTCCCTTTCCTTCTCACGACCCGTTCCGTGCTAACTGGACATGTGTACAGCGCACCTTTGGAGTAAATGTCGGTTGGTGCGGGGCGGGCCGCCACATTACTGATGATCTTGATTGGGCTGTACACCCAAGAAGATGGAAACAGTTAGTGATCGTCCAAACGTACTTGGAGATCGATCGATATGCGGGGTACTAGGTGCCTCCGGTTTCGTTCAGACCCCGAACGAACTTGTAAATGGACTATGTGTCTGACATTGGATTTTAGTCTGTGTGGTTAATTTCTATTAAATATATATCTGTTTGGCGGTGGAGAATTTATTCTCTTGCTTAACGCCCTTCTCTGAGACGTACGAGCTCAGAGGTTATGTATTGATGGATATCAAACGCATGGAGTGAATTGCCTGTGTGGCATGCCTAAGTGGCAATATGATCAAGGCTTCTGTTGAAAAGCAAAGTTTGGTGGTTGATGATCAAAGCACAGCCTGTGTGGCACATCTTTGTGTAACGTGAATTCGTGAGCCTCACACCCCGGTTGTGAACCATAAATGGGAGAGGAATTCAGGGAGGGCATGCGTTTCTTTCTAGCTAGAAGTGGCGTCAGTGGTTTTACACGCCCTGACGTGTTTGACTTATGTGGTTGTTGCTGTTGCGAGGCGCCTCGGATATATCGGTGACTATGTGAAGCCGATGGAGTCATTAGGCTCATTTACGCCCCATAGGGCGGGGAAACGTAGTGTCCAGGGTTTAAGTTTAATCCACATCGAATGGACCAGCCCTGTTGCTCCAAGGCTTGCCTGCGCGCTTGCCTGAGACATGGTAGGCTAGATTGTCTCGAATCGGTAGAGGACGATCCCTGGTCTTGGTTCGCAGATGGAAATCCAACTTCCAAATACGTGATTTTGCGGTTTTAATTCTAGAACTAGTATGGCGACATGATATATGGTACCCATGTCGTCTATGATTGATACTTATGATTTGAAGTTGTTTTATACACTATGCACTTATTATAGTATCAAATGATTTGTTTTAAATGTATCAAGCATGCTTTGGCTGTTATAAGGTAAAACCCTATCCTCCGGCTTGCGTTGCATTGTGTGATGGCACCTGGGTCTTATAACAGCTTCATTTTTCTTTATTTAGCATTGCGCTGTTTGTTTTATGAGATAACCCCAAACCCTGTTCTGACGGCGGCAAGGGTAATCCGTGGGATATAACACAGAAACACATAATAGCAGAACAAAATTAAATAAATACACCAGATAATGAACAATAGAATATACTGGATAAAAGTAATCATCAGAGTTACACAGTATACAGGATCTTACTAAGTACAAATACAGTTCAGCTATACGTAAACGTCTACAGCGGAAAACAAACAAAATATGTAGAATAGGAGCTGAACAGCATAAAAAGAGATAAATGATATAATCCATCTTCAACTCCAGCTATCCAGAGAAAGCCAGCTAGACCTAAATACAAGGCTGCCCGTGTAGAAAAAGGGGCACACGAGTTTGAAAGTGAAACAAACTACGAGTCAGTCATGGGACTGGTATGAGAAATCTATTCAACACATATATAATATGGCTAATCACAGGACCACGCACTTTCGTGGAACGGGTTTACTCCAATGGATTGCCAGTGCTCTAAAACAAATCTTTCTTTTAAACATCGCAATGCTTTTTATAAAAATGAAGCCATTATAAGACTCAGTTCCCATCACACAATGCAACGCAAACCGGAGGATAGAGTTTTACCTTATAATGGCCAAAATATGATTGATACGAATAAAACAAAAGCATTTGATATTACTACTAGTGTTTACATGTTTCAAAAACGATTTCAATCATAACTATCAATCATAGACGACATGGGTACCATATATCATGTTGCCATATATATATACAATCAAAACCGCACGATGTCGTATTTGGAAATTGGATTTCCGTCATGAACCAAGGCAAAAGATAGTCCTTACCGACTTCGAGACTCTCTAGCCCGAGCCTCCGGAACAGCCGCAACTGCCCCTTGGATCGTCAGGGCCGGTCCACATGGAGTGGATTATAGTGCCTAAGCAATACGTTTCCCCGCCCTTTGGGGCGTAAATGAGCCAACGAATGACTCCATCGGACCCGGATCGTCCGATCAAACCGAGGCGCCTCGCAACAGCAACAACCACATAGGTGAAAAGTATATAAATGTCAGGGCTGGTAGGTCACTGACACCACCCTAGCTAGAAAGAAACGCATGCCCTCCCTGAGGTCCTTCTCCCGTTTCTGGTTCATACCGGGGTGTGAGGCTCGCGATTCCACGTTATACACAAAGCTACGCCACACGGACGGTGCTTTGATCATCATCACAAGACTTTGCTTTTCAACAGAAGCCCTGATCACTGCATCTTAGCATGCCACACAGGCAATTCATGCCATGCGACTGATGTCCATCGATATACAACCTCTGAGCTCGTGCATTTCAGAGAAGGGCGTTAAGCAAAAGAATAAATTCTCCTCCGCCAAACAGATGTATATTTAATAGAGATCAATCAACACAGAATAAAATCCAATGTCAGACACACAGTCCATTTACAAGTCCGTTCTGGGTATGAACGAAACACGAACTGCACGGCCACGTTTCGTTTTAATTTTATTTATATTTATATATTTATATAAATATAGTTCATTCAACAATTTCAATATTGTTTTCACTTCAAATATTTCACTAACGCCTTTAAATTTTGGAAAATTTCGCCATAACCTCCTTTGTACGGGAGGGGCTGGGAAAATTCCCAAATTGCCACACGGGCGTCTCATGTCAAAAAGCAAAAGAAAAAGCCAAGCGGGCAGCCAACAGGCTCATAAAATCATCACCCAAACAAAACAGTAAATGTGTACCTATTTGTCGAGCACAAAATTGTATTCCTCTGCTCTAGTCCCTTTGTTGTAACCTGTTCAATAAATATGCATGTACATATATACAGTTCTTATCATTTATCATTTTCCATTCAACTTCATATTTGATTCCATTTGGTTTAAAAACATCATTCATTCTAATGTTGCATGCACAGGTAAAAATCACATCATTAGCTAATTAATGAATATTTCGACTCATGCATATTTATTTGAGCGAGTTGCTATTTTTAACACTTCACATTTCAACAATTCATGTACATAATACAAATGTGATTTTTATTGTAAAACAATTCTTTTCAAAACGCTATTATTTCATATAGTCTATATAGATGATAAAAAGGTGATTTTTATTGTAAAACAATTTATTTTAAAACAAGGTCATTTTACATAGTTTACATAGATGATAAAAAGGTGATTTTTATTATAAAACAATTTATTTCAAAATATGAATACCATTCAACACATGAATTTCAATTCAACGAATGAATATCGATTCAACACATGAAGGTTTTCTATAGTTTCTATATATAGATAAAAATGTGATTTTTATATTTAAAACACGAAGACCATTCAACACATGAATTTCTAATCAACGAATGAATATCGATTCAACACATGAAGGTTTCTATTTAACGAATAAATATAGTTTCAGCAAATGAAAATAATTCAAACACATGAATATTATTCAAAATTTCGGCAGCATAACGGCAGGGTAGTTAAAACCGGGACCGTCCCTAGTACGGCTACTCGCTCTACCTTAAAACCTCGCGGTTTTTGACAATGGGGATCATGCATCTAGTACGCACGCAGGCGGCATGTATATATTTATTTCATTTCCACAAACTAATCCTATGTGGTTTCAACCAAACATTTCTCAACCACAAATGGGTATTTTTCAACCACAATCAATCAATATCAACAATAAACAATCCCAAACAATCATTCGCTATCAATCAATTTTCACACCAATCACAATCAATAAATATCGTCCATGGTTTGTGGACGAGGGGCGTATATATATATATATATATATATATATATATATATATATTTATATATAGCAGTTCACTTTTATTTCAACACATATATAATTTTTACAATGCATATATAACTTATACATCGAACATACAACTTATACAACGCTTATACAAGAGGTGTACAATGCTTATATAACTCATACATCGTCTATATAATTTATACATCATTGTTTTTCATATTGTTTATAAATTAGAAATCTCACATTGGGTTCCACTCCACCAAAAATAGCAGAAGGATCAGAAAAATATGCGGTCTCTTCTAAAATGTAGAAGACGTCCACACGAGTCCACTGTCTCTTGTTTCACTGAATTTCGTTAACACAGCAAAAAGATATGATTTTTACAGTGAAATCACCAACGGTAGCGCTTAGAAGTGCTATAATATAGTTGAAATTATAATAGGCCGTTACCTCCACGAAATCTTCAAAACTAGGTCGGATCTTTTCTCGAAATCCGCGCAGCTTGGTGATGATCGGCCCCTGCCACCTTGTAGTGCTCCGAGAGGCGCACAGCTCGACGGGGGTTTGGTGGCACTCGGCGGCGGATCTGGCGAGGTACGGCGGCTCGAAGTCGGCGACTTCGAGGGCGTGAATCTCGAGGTACAGCTGACGAGGGGTGGCGTGGGAGGTATAGATTTGAAGCCCTCGACGAGTACTACAAAAGCTTCAACTGGGTCGGGGTCTATTACTGCGTGGATTGGTCGGAAAATGAAGGTGAAGCGGAGAACCCCTTTCCGTCGTCGATCGTGTTACGGGGAGAGAGAAAACGCGATATATATACATATTTTTTTATAAAGAAATTTTCCTATTGGCCAAGGTTATATTAAATTCAAAAATTGGGGTTTTCTTAGAAGAACTCGAAATCAAACCCAATGACTACCATCCCTAGCGTTTTACCCCCATTCCGAACACAATGGGATATGTTTCGAAGGCCCATTCGACTGTTCTAGTCAGTTTCCATTCAAATTAAAATATAAAACATTCAATATTTAATTTGAACGTACATTTCAATTTGCCAGGGCCACAAATTGATTCGAAAAACTCCAAAAAAATAAATCTAGCTATGTTTTGACGATACGGTCCCAACAAAACTAGTTTCATCGAATACTGAGACCGTTTGCAAAAAGGCCCATTTCTGGTCGATCCAATTTAACTGTAATTGACCAAAACACGTTTTCCTTTGCCACGCTCACATACTAGCTTCAAAAATTATGAAATTTGAAATCTAGCAATAACTTCACATCCCGGATCCAACAAAAGTGGTTTCGTCGAATTCCGAGGTCGTATGCAAAATGGCCAATTTCACGGGCTATATAAATTCCATAGCGACCTTTCTGAAAATTCATTCGGCCATAGCTTTTGCTTTCCGCTATGAAAATTTGATTTTTCAGATTCGTTAGAAAGGTATTCACTAACAGATTTAAATATTTTTGATTTCACTAAAATCCGTTTTGTTTTGCACCCTGTACAGTCCGACAAAGTTTGAATTCAATTTTTGAAACTACAGCGCCTTTTCAAGCCTTGTTTATAATTAGAATTAATTATATTCGTTTTCAATTGTCGATTCAACTCACTTTTTATCTCTATTATTTAAAATATTTATTTTAAATATTTAAAATCCATTATTTTAGCCAATTTAAATTTTTTAAATTGGTTCAGATTTTCTGGGTCGTTACAATCTCCCCCACTTAAAACTTTTCGTCCCCGAAAAGGAACAAAGTCGAAAGTGGTTTGATAAATCTACAATCACACAACACAACCAATAATCAAATCGTTTTAACCTTTCAAAAATATACTGATCAACTTCTATACTCTTTTTAAAATCATTCAGACTATAGAATTTAAAAGTGCACATCCATGGAAAGAAAATAACAACAGAGTAGAGAATTAAATGGTAATGCAAAGTAGGGTAAATGTACCTTGCACTAGAGTCAATTAGAGATATCCACTCGGCATCTAGGATAAGCTTTCTGAATGCTCTCCTCAGTTTCCCAAGTACAATCTCGCGGATCTCCACTCCATTGCACTTTGACTAAGTGAACCTTCTTGTTCCTCAGCTCTTTGGTTTCTTTGCCGATAATCTTTAACGGCTCTCTTCTCACAGCTAATTCTGGAGTAATTTCAATATCCTGCTGAGCTGCTTCTTCGACGATCAAGTCTGGATCATGAACGTGCTTTCGAAGTAGAGATATGTGAAATACATCATGAACTCCAGGCAACCAGTCAGGCAATTTGACCCTATAAGCGAGAGTTCCAATCCGTTCCAGAATAGGAAACAGACCAATGAATTTGGGCGCCATTTTTCCAGTTTTACCGAACTGGATAACTCCTCTCATCGGCGATACTTTCAAATATACATAGTCGCCAACAGCAAAGGATATATCTCTTCTTCTTCTATCGGCATAGCTCTTTTGTCGGCTTTGAGCGGCGAGTAATCGCTTCTTAATAAAATCAACTTTGTCGGCAGCTTCTCGGATCATATCAGGACCCAACACAAGTCTATTTCCGGGTTCGACCCAACAAGCAGGAGATCGGCACGGTCTACCATACAATGCTTCGAATGGCGACATTGTCAGACTCGCCTGGTAACTGTTGTTATATGAGAATTCAGCCAATTGAAGGTGGTCTTCCCATGATCCACCGAAATCTATAACACAAGCCCGCAATAGATCTTCTAAAATACGATTCACCCTCTCAGTCTAACCATCTGTCTGAGGATGATAAGCGGTGCTCAAGTTCAACTTCGTTCCCAGTTCGGCTTGAAATGCTTCCCAGAATTTGCTAGTGAATATTGTATCTCTATCACTGACTATACTGAGCGGCACTCCATGTAGTCTAACTATTTCGTTGAAATATATCTACGCCAGACTCTGAGCAGTTCTGTTTGATCTGACAGGTATGAAATGGGCGGTCTTCGTGAAGCGATCTACGATCACCCAAATACTGTCATTCCCTTTTCTGGTTCTAGGCAGACCATCAATGAAATCCATAGAAATATGTTCCCACTTCCAACCAGGAACTTCTAGTGGTTGTAACAATCCAGCCAATTTCTGTTGGTCGCTCTTGACTAGTTGGCAAGTAGGGCATTGGCTAACATATAAAGAAATGCCCCTCTTCATCGACTTCCACCAGAAAGTGCGTTTGATGTCATTATACATTTTGCTTACTCCCGGATGGATACTAAGTTTCGACTTGTGGCATTCATCCAGTACTTCCTTTCGAAGCTCAGGAATGTTAGGGACACAGATTCGACCTTTGATCCTTAAAATCCCATCATTAACTACTTGAAAACTCGAGGGTTCGCCTTGTTGAATTATCTCTCTGATCTTCTGAATGAAGTGATCATCTTCTTGAAGAGCAGATATTTTATCTATCAGTGAAGTCGTGATAATAAAGCTGGCAATCATTACATTCTTTCGGCTCAGCGCATCAGCCACGACATTTGCTTTCCCTGGAGTGTATATAATTTCAAAGTCATATGCTGCAAGAAACTTCAGCCAATGTTGCTGCCTCAGATTCAGGTCCTTCTGAGTGAACAGATACTTTAACGACTGGTGATCTGTAAACAGTTCAAATCTCTCACCCAGAAGATAGTGCCTCCAGATTTTCAAAGCGAACACAATAGCCAATAACTCAAGATCATGAGTTACGTAGTTCTTCTCGTGCGGCTTCAGTTGACGGCTAGCATAAGAAATCACTTGGCCTCTTTGCATTAACACTGCTCCAAGGCCATCTCTAGAAGCATCAGTCCAGACCTTTAAATCCTGGTTGCCATCGATGATGGTTAACACTGGAGCAGTCGCTAGTCTTAACTTTATCTCTTCAAAAGCCTCCTCACTTTCGGGAGTCCATTTGAATTTAGAGTGCTTCTTTGTATGCTTTGTTAAATGACCAGATATCTTCGAAAAGTTTTAAACGAACTTCCAATAATAGCTAGCCAATCCGAGAAAACTGCGGACTTCAGTGGGGGTACTGGGCTGTTTCCAATTCTGAATAGCCATGATTTTGCTTGGATCCACAACAATTCCTTCTTTTGATACTACGTGGCCCAGAAATTTCACTTCATCTTGCCAGAATATACATTTGGAAAACTTTGCTTTTAATACATTCCGTCTCAGAATTTCTAGAACCTGTTCCAGATGCTTTTCATGTTCGGCCTTTGATCTAGAGAAGATTAGAATATCGTCAATAAAAACCAGAACAAATTTATTCAAAACCCCTCTGAACACTCTATTCATCAGATCGACGAAGTAAGCTGGAGTGTTACATAAGCCGAACGGCATTACTAACCACTCGTAGAATAAGTCGGGACCTCTGAATGTTGTCATTGGAACACACTCTTCGGCAATTCGAAGTTGATGGAAACCTGTAGATAGGTCCATTCTTGAGAATACTTGTGCTCCATTTAATCGATCCAACAGATCATCAATCCACGGCAAGGGATATTTGTTCTTTATCGTCTGTTTGTTCAGATCACGATAATCCACACATAGCCGTAGAGTACCGTCAGATTTTGGGACAAACACCACTGCTGCTCCCCAATCAGAGAAACTAGGCCTGATCAGACCTTTCCATACTAGCTGTCGTGTTTGATTGTCTAATTCCTCCTCTTTCAAGGACATTCTTCGAATAGCGTGAACTACCGGCCTTGCATTCGGAATTAAAGTAATTTTGAAATCTATTTCCCTCTGCGGAGGTAAGCGGACAACTTCTTCGAACACATCCGCATAGTCCTTGACGACAGGGATATCTTTCACTAGGTCGGGAATAACCTCTGTGATTTCGGGGATATTTTCTATTTGGGCTGGAGAAACATTCAAAGCTGCCCAGAAGTCTTTTCTATTAGCATTCTGACCTTCACAGGGAATGGTTATATAATCACCTGATTTAATCTTCGCTTTTACGACTCTGTCGGCGCATTTAACTTCAGCTTCATATTTGGTCAACCAGTCTAACCCCAAGATAAGATCAAACTCTTTAAAATTCATGACGACTGCGATGGTAGGAAACCGATAACGAGAGAAAGAAACCGGCACTCCACAAACCCAACTGAGATCAATGGAACCCCCAACCGGATTCTGGACAGTCATTGGTTCCTTCAGCTTTTTCAAATTCAAGTCCAGTTTCTTAGCTGCATCCTTTGCTATAAAGCTTTGTGACGCGCCTGTGTCAAACAGTACTTTAACTGGAATATTTTTGACAGTTAGCGTGCCTTCTAAAACATCTGGCCTCTCTTGAGCAGACGAAGATGCAGGCACTTCTGCCACTTCATTTACATGAGCCTCCTTGGTTGCCTTTAACAGCCGACAATCCTGTTTTACATGGCCAAACCGATGGCAAATGCTGCATCCTCTGGTCTCTTGAAACTTCTTATTAGACTTAGATCCTTCCTTCCTTTGTTTCTTTAGAGATCGGCAACTTATCGAGAGATGTCCTTGCTTATTGCAGTTAGAGCATACAGTTGTCGTTACTGGTTTCTTCTCAGATTTGGCCCTTTTTCTCTTGGCACTGGGCTTCTTACCGACCTTAGATATTGTACTGGCCTCAGGACGATCAGTTTCAGGCTCAATTTTATTACTAGAGCTGACTTCCTCTTCGTACTGTAACATACCTTTCTTGTCTAGATCTTCGTACTGGTAAGCCATGTATATCATTTCAGAGAAGGGGAGCTTCATGTTCCTCATTACACTGTTCTGATATTTTCTTTGAAGCCCGTTGATAAATTTCACATTCTTCCTCTTCGGATTTTCAATTAGATGAGGGGCAAAGTGGGAAAGTTCATTGAATTTCTTATGATATTCGGGAATGGTCATATCTCCTTGTATCAGATAAGAAAATTCATCACATAGTCGCTCAATTGCTTCTGGAGGAGTAAATCTTTCCAGGAAAATCACTTTGAATTTATCCCAGGTGATATCACCTTCTGGATTACCCTTAATAACAGAATCCCACCAGAACAAAGCTTCGTCTTTGAGTGCCCAGGAGGCCAGTAATCTTTTCTGGTCATCCCTCAGCTTTAATCCTTCAAAGATTTTCTCTGCAGAACGAATCCAAGCTTGTGTTTCCATAATGGATTCCTTGCCTAAGAATGGCGATCCACCCAGATTTCGAAATCTCTTGAATAGAACTTCTATATTGGATTCTGGCTGCGGGAGCACAACTGGCTCATTTGCTGGTCGAGCCATACGATTGTTTCTTCTATCCCTATCACTCATTTTCTAGTGCGTCTGCAATTAGCAGACAAAGTGTCAGGTCAACAGAAAAGATATTTCAAAATATAGAGACAAATACTTCAATGTAAATGTGTCTATCAAGGTGTTATTTCATTTTTCTACTCATACTAGGATATTACTGATCCTATCTGTATAGAGTTACCCGTCCTAGAACACTACTGGTTCTATTTCTGACGAGTTCGTTCAAATGTTATATTCCAGAACTAAGCTTAACCACACTCTGATACCAAATGAGATAACCCCAAACCCCGTTCTGACGGCGGCAAGGGTAATCCGTGGGATATAACACAGAAACACATAATAGCAGAACAAAATTAAATAAATACACCAGATAATGAACAATAGAATATACTGGATAAAAGTAATCATCAGAGTTACACAGTATACAGGATCTTACTTAGTACAAATACAGTTCAGCTATACGTAAATGTCTACAGCGAAAAACAAACAAAATATGTACAATAGGAGCTGAACAACATAAAAAGAGATAAATGATAGAATCCATCTTCAGCTCCAGCTGTCCAGAGAAATCCAGCTAGACCTAAATACAAGGCTGCCCGTGTAGAAAAAGGGGCACCCGAGTTTGAAAGTGAAACAAACTACGAGTCAGTCATGGGACTGGTATGAGAAATCTATTCAACACATATATAATATGGCTAATCACAGGACCACGCCACTTTCGTGGAACGGGTTTACTCCATTGGATTGCCAGTGCTTTAAAACAAATCTTTCTTTTAAACATCGCAACGCTTTTTATATAAAGGAAGCCATTATAAGACTCAGTTCCCATCACACAATGCAACGCAAACCGGAGGATAGAGTTTTACCTTATAATGGCCAAAATATGATTGATACGAATAAAACAAAAGCATTTGATATTACTACTAGTGTTTAAATGTTTCAAAAACGATTTCAATCATAACTATCAATCATAGACGACGTGGGTACCATATATCATGTCGCCATATATATATACAATCAAAACCGCACGATCTCGTATTTGGAAATTGGATTTCCGTCATGAACCAAGGCAAAAGATAGTCCTTACCGACTTCGAGACTCTCTAGCCCGAGCCTCCGGAACAGCCGCAACTGCCCCTTGGATCATCAGGGCCGGTCCACATGGAGTGGATTATAGTGCCTGAACAATACGTTTCCCCGCCCTTTGGGGCGTAAATGAGCCAACGAATGACTCCATCGGACCCGGATCGTCCGATCAAACCGAGGCGCCTCGCAACAGCAACAACCAAATAGGTGAAAAGTATATAAATGTCAGGGCTGGTAGGTCACTGACACCACCCTAGCTAGAAAGAAACGCATGCCCTCCCTGAGGTCCTTCTCCCGTTTCTGGTTCATACCGGGGTGTGAGGCTCGCGATTCCACGTTATACACAAAGCTACGCCACACGGGCGGTGCTTTGATCATCACCACAAGACTTTGCTTTTCAACAGAAGCCGTGATCACTGCATCTTAGCATGCCACACAGGCAATTCATGCCATGCGACTGATGTCCATCGATATACAATCTCTGAGCTCGTGCGTTTCAGAGAAGGGCGTTAAGCAAAAGAATAAATTCTCCGCCGCCAAACAGATGTATATTTAATAGAGATCAATCAACACAGAATAAAATCCAATGTCAGACACGCAGTCCATTTACAAGTCCGTTCTGGGTCTGAACGAAACCGGAGGCACTAAATACCTCGCAAACCCATCGACCCCCACGTACGTCTGGACGATCACCACTCATTTTCCATATTTCGGGATGCCTCCCAATCAGGACCTCGGTTGCCATCCAAACGAGGTGAAGATCTCCGGTCTTCGGCCACCGTCCTCATCTTCGACTTTCAATCGTCGGTCAATTATTTTAAATGAGAATTAACTCGGACTTTTCAAATTATTCACGTATATTTAGAATTTCAAATCAATTTATTTCAATGGTTAAATCATTCAACAACACCAATTTTGTTCTTTAATGTAATTTTCACACCAAACACATTCAACCATCAAATACCACATAAATCGAGAAAATTCAGTTTATTTCCATTCCATATCGTTTATGATATTTTATAACGATTTATCGCTATTTTTATTTATTTTAAAATAGCTAATTTATTCAAAACGACGCTTTGGGCCATAACGCGGCCGTGGCGCTGTTTTTCTTCAGATTTGATTTACACTTATCTGAAAATCTAACCGTTGGATCTTCACAAAATTTACATCATTAGAAAGGTCTTTTCAAAACGAATCCAACGGTTCCAGTTTCGGGAAAATCCGAAGGTCGGATCTCCCGGTACAATCGATTGAAGTTTCGATTTCAAAATACGAACTGCAGCGTCGTTATTCGATTTAATATAATTATATAATTATATATATATATAAATATAATCATTTCTGGCGCTGTTTTTCTTCAGATTTGAATTAAACATTCCAGACAATCCAACCGTTGGATTTTTACAAAGTTGGTGTCGTTGGAAAGATATTTCCAAGGCGAACCCAACAGTTGCGGTTTCGGGAAAATCCAATGGTCGGATTTCCCGCACTAGTTGTATGAAATCACGATATCAAAACACGAACTGCACGGCCACGTTTCGTTTTAATTTTATTTATATTTATATATTTATATAAATATAGTTCATTCAACAATTTCAATATTGTTTTCACTTCAAATATTTCACTAACGCCTTTAAATTTTGGAAAATTTCGCCATAACCTCCTTTGTACGGGAGGGGCTGGGAAAATTCCCAAATTGCCACACGGGCGTCTCATGTCAAAAAGAAAAAGAAAAAGCCAAGCGGTTAGCCAACAGGCTCATAAAATCATCACCCAAACAAAACAGTAAATGTGTACCTATTTGTCGGGCACAAAATTTTATTCCTCTGCTCTAGCCCCTTTGCTATAACCTGTTCAATAAATATGCATGTACATATATACAGTTCTTATCATTTATCATTTTCCATTAACTTCATATTTGATTCCATTTGATTTAAAAACATCATTCATTCTAATGTTGCATGCACAGGTAAAAATCACATCATTAGCTAATTAATGAATATTTCGACTCATGCATATTTATTTGAACGAGTTGCTATTTTTAACACTTCACATTTCAACAATTCATGTACATAATAAAAATGTGATTTTTATTGTAAAACAATTCTTTTCAAAACGCCATTATTTCATATAGTCTATATAGATGATAAAAAGGTGATTTTTATTGTAAAACAATTTATTTTAAAACAAGGTCATTTTTCATAGTTTACATAGACGATAAAAAGGTGATTTTTATTATAAAACAATTTATTTCAAAATATGAATACCATTCAACACATGAATTTCAATTCAACGAATGAATATCGATTCAACACATGAAGGTTTTCTATAGTTTCTATATATAGACAAAAATGTGATTTTTATATTTAAAACACGAAGACCATTCAACACATGAATTTCTAATCAACGAATGAATATCAATTCAACACATGAAGGTTTTCTATTTAACGAATAAATATAGTTTCAGCAAATGAAAATAATTCAAATACATGAATATTATTCAAAATTTCGGCAGTATAACGGCAGGGTAGTTAAAACCGGGACCGTCCCTAGTACGGCTCCTCGCTCTACCTTAAAACCTCGTGGTTTTTGACAATGGGGATCATGCATCTAGTTCGCACGTAGGCGGCATGTATATATTTATTTCATTTCCACAAACTAATCCTATGTGGTTTCAACCAAATATTTCTCAACCACAGATGGGTATTTTTCAACCACAATCAATCAATATCAACCACAAACAATCCCAAACAATCATTCGCTATCAATCAATTTTCACACCAATCACAATCAATAAATATCGTCCATGGTTTGTGGACGAGGGGCGTGTATATATATATATATATATATATATATATATATATATATATATATATAACAATTCACTTTTATTTCAACACACATATAATTTTTACAACGCATATATATCTTATACATCGAACATACAACTTGTACAACGCTTATACAAGAGGTGTACAACGCTTATATAACTCATACATCGTCTATATAATTTATACATCGTCGTTTTTCATATTGTTTATAAATTAGAAATCTCACATTGGGTTCCACTCCACCAAAAATAGCAGAAGGATTAGAAAAATATGCGGTCTCTTCTAAAATGTAGAAGACGTCCACACGAGTCAACTGTCTCTTGTTTCACTGAATTTCGTTAACACAGCAAAAAGATATGATTTTTACAGTGAAATCACCAACGGTAGCGCTTAGAAGTGCTATAATATAGTTGAAATTATAATAGGCCCTTACCTCCACGAAATCTTCAAAACTAGGTCGGATCTTTTCTCGAAATCCGCGCAGCTTGGTGATGATCGGCCCCTGCCACCTTGTAGTGCTCCGAGAGGCGCACAGCTCGACGGGGGTTTGGTGGCACTCGGCGGCGGATCTGGCGAGGTACGGCGGCGCGTAGTGGGCGACTTCGAGGGCGTGATTCTCGAGGTACAGCTGACGAGGGGTGGCGTGGGAGGTATAGATTTGAAGCCCTCGACGAGTACTACAAAAGCTTCAACTGGGTCGGGGTCTATTACTGCGTGGATTGGTCGGAAAATGAAGGGGAAGCGGAGAACCCCTTTCCGTCGTCGATCGTGTTATGGGGAGAGAGAAAACGTGATATATATATATATATATATATTTTTTATAAAGAAATTTTCCTATTGGCCAAGGTTGTATTAAATTCAAAAATTGGGGTTTTCTTAGACGAACTCGAAATCAAACCCAACGACTGCCGTCCCTAGCGTTTTACCCCCATTCCGAACAAAATGGGATATGTTTCGAAGGCCCATTCGACTGTTCCAGTCAGTTTCCATTCAAATTAAAATATAAAACATTCAATATTTAATTTGAACGTACATTTCAATTTGCCAGGGCCACAAATTGATTCGAAAAATTCCAAAAAAATAAATCTAGCTATGTTTTGACGATACGGTCCCAACAAAACTAGTTTCGTCGAATACTGAGACCGTTTGCAAAAAGGCCCATTTCTGGTCGATCTAATTTAACTGTAATTGACCAAAACATGTATTCCTTTACCACGCTCACATACTAGCTTCAAAAATTATGAAATTTGAAATCAAGCAATAACTTCACATCCCGGATCCAACAAAAGTGGTTTCGTCGAATTCCGAGGTCGTATGCAAAATGGCCAATTTCACGGGCTATATAAATTCCATAGCGACCTTTCTGAAAATTCATTCGGCCATAACTTTTGCTTTCCGCTATGAAAATTCGATTTTTCAGATTCGTTAGAAAAGTATTCACTAACAGATTTAAATATTTTTGGTTTCACTAAAATCCGTTTTGTTTTGCACCTATTACAGTCTGACAAATTTTGAATTCAAATTTTGAAACTGCAGCGCCTTTTCAAGCCTTGTTTATAATTAGAATTAATTATATTCGTTTTCAATTGTCGATTCAACTCACTTTTTATCTCTATTATTTAAAATATTTATTTTAAATATTTAAAAGCCATTATTTTAGCCAATTTAAAAAAAATTAAATTGGTTCAGATTTTCTGGGTCGTTACATTTTATGCACTGGTGTTCTTGGGAGGAAACCCGTTCCGTGTTATACGGCGTGGTCCCTTGATTTACCTAACTTTAAAATAAAGATTAATAACTGTTTTTAGTTCTCACACCAGTCCCATGACTGACCTGGAGTTTATTGTTTTAACCTAAACCCTGGGTGCCCTTATTTTGACACGGGCAGCTAGTAGTTTTGGTTTTGCAGATTTATATTCACAGGAACCTGGTTTACCGCTGGAACGATATCAGGAAAGCTTTGTATCTGTGTATCTTCTTCAGTTGTATTTTGTATTATTTTCCGCTGCTATGTAATGTAATTTAAATCTCTGATATTTTCTGTGTAATATTTATTCATTTTTGCTCTGTATATTCTTGTATCTGATGGAATTGTTGTAATATACAATGAAATGTTCTTTTTCCTGCGTTCTTCTTTGTGGCTTGTCCTCGACTCAATCCGGGCTTTCCTCACCGGGGAAGTTTCGGGTCATTTCACTAATGATTCAACCATTCACTTTAATTATTTTCCTTATTTTGAAAATGGGGGAATATTATTATATATTTTCAAAATGTCTTTGGGTTATGCGTTTTTTTTGTGATGAAAAAAGAGAAGGAAGAAGAGATTAGTCCAACATCATGGGAACTTGAGGAAGTATTCTTGTATATGAATGGTTTCCTTATGAGGATGTTGGGGACTTAGGGCTCCCAAATATGTGTTTTGTTATGAGGAAGGAAGTCATTCACTACATATGCACACGTCGCTGCCTTCGTCCCTCTAACCGAACCGAACCAGCCTAGGCTAGATGCGGGTTCGGAATCGGTCCATTAAATAATTTTGGATCAAGTTCAAATGACAATGGACAATAATTCAGCCAGTTATGAACCCAGACCCGGGAGTTGAATTCAAATATAGGTAGGGAATTTTTTTGCAATGCTTTTGGCCGTTGGTAATGAAGGGACACGTTGGTTCAAATTCAAAATGGAAGTGGTCGTTTTGCAACAGTTGCAAACCATTCCAAATGGTCATAACTTTTTGTGAAAAGACACATCTTCCACTGCTATAAATAGAAACACCTAAAACTGTTCCAAATAAGTCAATTGTTCTGCTTCATCATAAAACTCTGCAGCGCCATTATCTACGCCTAAAGAGTGTAGCAAATTATAAATTTGCAGTGCTTCTGAACCATTACAGAGTACTATCTTCTTCCTCTTCATTTTATTCTCTACTTGCATCATCAAAAATCAAATACTAGGGTGTTATTGGTCAGATCAAAGTCATACAAACTTTGAATTTGATTACGTTGTTCCAAAGCTTCATTGAATCCTGAAGGTAAATAGTTCAATAACCCGTTTGTACCTGGTGGGTTGAACTATTGTCTGGAAGAGTTTATTTCATAAATCCTTGAAGTCTTAAGTACAACAATATCTTCGTCCAAGTCATCTCAAACTGCAAAATCCCAAACTACAAGATCCCATACATGGTTAACTCTTTACTCATTTAAAAACATATAAATAATAATTTTACTAAAGTAGCACTAAAGTGTTGGTAGTTATTTTTGATTTATCAGTGGTATCGGTATGATATTGGTTTTCTTATTTAAGCAATGATTGTCATTACCATGGCAACCGTGCTTACGAATACTGATGTCGAGTGTTGCTAGAAAAGTGGCATCTACATGGCTTAATTGGTTGTAGGATTATATTTACTGGAACATCATTCTTGATGTAAATTTGTGATGTTGATGCAACATTTTAATGCGTTGCTTCCATCCAAAAATAATTTAGTTCGACCCTAATTTTTTTTTACTGTAAAACGGGCAATCTACAAAGCCCTGATTCATGCATAAAAAGGTACTGGCATTGTGGACCTCACAAACATCATATTATTTTTAGTTAAAATGCGAAGCAGATCATAGGCCGTTATAGAATACTCTATACTTCTTGAAATTCTTACA
This sequence comes from Allium sativum, assembly GCA_030737875.1. Taxonomy (NCBI): domain Eukaryota; kingdom Viridiplantae; phylum Streptophyta; class Magnoliopsida; order Asparagales; family Amaryllidaceae; genus Allium; species Allium sativum. The sequence goes on from CM060912.1 coordinate 341,833,125, forward strand.
GAAGGAACAAAAAATAATAGTAATCAATAGTTTAATCATGTTCAATTATAATAATATATAATTAAATAAACTCCAACATCTCTCTCGATACCGGTAATGGAAATAATACAATGTAAGAGAATAAATGAAATGAAAATAATTGATAACTAATACATGAATGTACATCTCTATTGTACCATCATAGCACTAAGTCACCACGAAACTATATATCATTCTATCAAGGTATTTCCCAAAAGAAGAAAATGACAGGGAGAGATTAGACATATGTTTGGTTAGCAAAACATATCATATCATATCAATGTACATAATATTAATGAGCTAGTAAAACGATACTTATACTCATAAATCATATCTTAACATATCCCACCTACACTTATCAAGTGAGTTAAACATAATGTAATAATGTAGTGACATCATATACTAAAGTATCACTAAAATCAACCATGATCTAGTTCTAATTGCTTAAGGTTTCAACTCATATGCCGTAATGACTATAATATTTCTTGGCTCAAAGATTCAACTTATCCTCACCTAAATGTATGCCTACTATTGAGCTCAAAGTCCCAATTCATGGGCCTCTAATCACGTTACTATTGGGTTCAAATCCCTATCACATGCTTGCTCAACGTATGTACACTATTAAGCTCAAATTCCTCACTCGTGTGCCACCAATAGCAACCTTATTGGGATTAAAGTCTTAAATAGTTGTCATTATACATCACTAACACCACCGAAGTGCACCTGACAATTGAGGTCAACTTTATACTAGACATTCAAATAGATTTCAATGCCACTATTGGAATCAAGCTCAAAACTCATCACTGTCTCACTATTTATAAAGCAACTGCATTAAGCCGCAATCCATAAGCACAAAATTAATGAATCTTTTTCAACTAGGATTATTTTCTAAACTATCTCAAACTAAAGTAATACTTTACCAAAACATTCCAAGTTAACACAATCCCAAATGCAATGAATTGTGCATTTAGCTGTAAGCATTTGAAGCTAAGAGTTGTTTTTGTGACCTAATAATTTAATCGACTATTCGATTAAATTTACTAATTTTGAAGGATCCCTCGACCTCTAATGGCCTCGGTCCTCAACATACAATCACCACTTTCATACAGGTTCAGCCATTGATCCGACACCCACCCATTACCCGAAGCCATGCGCTACCTACTAGCATAGATTTGACCAGTTGGAAGGCCACTTCGTGACCACGAGAACCTATATGTCTTTGTCGTTCCTCAACCCATTTCGGCGAATTCATGGCTTTTCTCATCAACACAACATATAGGAAGTCTTCTCTCATCATCTTCTATTCTATTGTACGCTCAGATCATCTAGTGGTTATTGTTTTACAATCGATCCAAAAATAATAAAGTGGATGATCTTCATTTGATGAACTTTTGGTATATTTTGTTATCAATCACAAAACGAATTGAAGAGAAAATGCCATGAGATAATCCATGTAGTCAAGAACTATGATATCGATAAATAATATGTTTAATTTGGTATAATTTAATATTTCATATATTCTAATTAGAAGGCGATTAAATTTTGCTTATTACAATTGATAACAATTTTTTTTACTATCTATCCCTGTTGTACTACATCTTGATAAGGTGAACATAAAAAATCTATTTTTAATTATTAATTACATCATTTATAAATTTTAATTTAAAGTCATAAGAGGTAAACTATTGTGTTTTGTCAAATATGTACATAATTACGGTAAATCCCCATTAGCGACTAACTATGCAGCTTCTCCAATCGGAGCTGAATCCTCCTTTTCCTTCATTATCTAGAAATTTCTAAAAAACTTCAGTCTATTAGTGTAGCACACTTCATGAAGATCGATTACATGTATTCATTCATTTAATTTGGATTTGATTCGACGTATTTGAAATTAATTGTGTTTAGACATACAAGATAAAGAACATGGAGATTATACGCAAGATGGTTAGGATGAAGTGTGATAAGATAATAAGTTTTCATTTCTATTTACATGCTGGAATCATTTAAATTTTGGCAAAAATATCAAAACGGGATTTTAGGCACAAGGACAAAGTCAAACAAAAATTTATCCATATGGACGGTCAACAACAAATTTATCCTCAAGGAAAATTTTACACTAGGTAGTGGAATTCAGGGCCCACTAGCATTTTATAGTTTACTCTAAACATTGTCCTTTTGGCTAATATTTTTGCCTCTTGTCCTTTTGACATAATTTTTTGTCCTTTTTGTCCTTCACACTATTTTCCTATTCATTTTTTCCCATCAATAAATAATTTGCTTCCCTAACATTTTAAGAAACAAAAAATGTCACTTGCTTTACATTGTATAAATATACAAAGCATACATGGCTATGTCCATCTAGCATTCATCGTACAACACAAACATAACTAGTGTATCAAGTACATATGATAAATAAAATACGATGACATAATATGAGAAGAGTGTAAATGCATCTTGATCGGCCTCCTAGATGATATGATGTAAGATTAGCATAAACGTCAAAAGCAGTGATAATTGTAAATTTATCAACCATATTAAAATTTTCTAACGAAAAGGAATTCCGCTCGATCAGAATCAGTCACTAAACCGACTCAGACCGTTCGAAACGACTGATTGTTTTGAGAACACGACAAAGTAGAACGCAGAAAGAAGAACATTTCATTGTATATTACAACAATTCTTCAGATTACAAGAATATACAGAGTATTAACAAATAATATACATAATAAAATATCAGAGATTACAATACATTACATAGCAGCGGAAAATAATACAAAATACAACTAAAGAAGATACACGGATACAAAGCTTTCCGAGTATCGTTCTAGCTGTAAATCAGGATCATGTGAATATAAATCTACAAAACAAAAACTACTAGCTGCCCGTGTCAAAATAAGGGCACCCAGAGTTTAGGTTAAAACAATAAAATCCAGGTCAGTCATGGGACTGGTGTGAAAACTAAAGCAGTTATAACTCTTTATTTTAAAGTTCGGTAAATCAAGGGACCACGCCGCTAACGTGGAACGGGTTTCCACCCAAGAATACCTGTGCATAAAACAACATCGCAATGCTAAATAAAGAACAATGAAGCTATTATAAGACCCAGGTCCCATCACATAATGCAACACAAACCGGAGGATAGGGTTTTACCTTATAATAGCCAAAGCTTGCTTGATACGTTTAAAACAATTCATTTGATACTATAATAAGTGTATAGTGTTTAAAACAATTTCAATCATAAATATCAATCATAGACGGCATGGGTACCATATATCATGTCGCCATACTAGGCTCTATAATCAAAACCGCAAATGTCACGTATTTGGAAGTTGGATTCCCATCTGTGAACCGAGGCAAAAGATAGTCCTCTACCGATTCGAGACGCTCTAGCCCACCCCTAAGGACCCAGACTCAGGTGGGCCCTTGGATCGTCAGGGCCGGTCCACCGATGTGGATTAAAATGCCTGAACACTGCGTTTCCCCACCCTATGGGGTGTCAATGAGTCCAATGACTCCATCGGTCCCGGATCGACCGATATATCCGAGGCGCCTCGCAACAGCAACAGCCACATAAGTCAAACTCGTCAGGGCGCGTAAAACCACTGACGCCACTTCTAGCTAGAAAGAAACGCATGTCCTCCCTGAGTTCCTCTCCCGTTTTTGGTTCACAACCGAGGTGTGAGGCTCACGAATCAACGCTACACAAAGCTACGCCACAAAGGCCGTGCTTTGATCATCGACCACAAGACTTGACTTTTCAACAGAAGCCTTGATCATATTGCCACTTAGGCATGCCACACAGGCAATTCACTCCATGCGTTTGATATCCATCAATATATAACCCCTGAGCTCGTATGTCTCAGAGAAGGGCGTTAAGCAAGAGAATAAATTCTCCGTCGCCAAACAGATATATATTTAATAGAAATCAATCACACAGACTGAAATCCAATGTCAGACACACAGTCCATTTACAAGTTCGTTCTGGGTCTGAACGAAACCGGAGGCACCTAGTACCCCGCATATCCATCGATCTCCAAGTACCTCTGGACGATCACCAACTGATTCTCTCCTCTTGGGTGTATGGTCCAATCAAGATCATCAATAATTATCCAAACGACGTGAAGACCTCCGGTCTTCAACCACCGTCTTCATCTTCGACACCACATCGAATTAGTTATTCAGAATGGGATAAACCCGGTCTTTCTGAGTAATTCGCGTATATAATAACAAGTGTTACACAAACACAACATACGCCTCATTCCATTTCAGAATATTCTTTTATTCAAATATTCTTATACTTTGGGAAAGGTTCCCATTAATATTATCAAAGATAAATTCTGTAAATTTATTCTTTAATCTTCTTTGAATATCAATTCAAACTAGTCGGGATTAGCGAACCACACCGGAGTAATCATTTATTTTATTTCCCAATCCCCACCTATTCATCCCATGATGTAAAACTGGTAATACTTCATATCTAACACCACGGTGTTATCGGTAAATTCAATTACCATTTCACGTTCAGATCTAATTAAAGATTTAACTATCGCCTGGAGTAAAACCGGTGATACTCCATTCTCGATCCTTTCAATCTAATTAAAGATTCATTAAAACTCCACTTAGTTTTAATCTTTAACTGGGTTAAAGAATCAGTGTCATTTAAAACACGGTTCACGATAAACCCAAATTCACTTTCCATTAATTATCGGGTTAAAGAACAAGTGTTATTTAAAACACTGTTCATGATAAACCCAAAAATCAATACATATTCAATTCCAATTAAATATTATTTAATTGGTACACTTCATTAAATCTAAATATAAAGATTTAATCTTTTTCTCAACTGGGCTTAAGAACAGTGTTAATGAAGACACCATTCACGACAAACCTAAATCACATTTGATATTAAATACAAGGCTCTGAATAGAAAATATATCGGCTTAAATTCAATATCAAATTCTACGACCAACAAATGTCGTATTGGAAATAACGATATAAATATATCTTTCAAATTCCCATAACAATATCTGTATTATCACGAAATCCAACATCGAAATATTCCGAAGACAATTTCGATTCAAATCCATTCCAATTTAATTATTGGAAGTTCTGGTTATATTTCAAAACCATTTCAAATTCGATTTATTTATTTCAAAAATAAATAAATTATTATTCTAGTTCACTACTAGTTCATCTCGATAAAAAATCTATTTTTATCTTTTCAAATATGGAGTTTTTCATCCCAATTCTTCATGAATCATTTCTTATGATTTTACACAAATTATTACTATTTTTAATAATTTTATCAAGGCCCGTACAGTCGATTTCCATCAACGACCATCGAGCTGTACTTACAGCGACCTTTTCCAAATTTGATTTGGACATAATTCCAAATCCAACCGTTAGATTTCTAATTTCCCACATTCGTTAGAAAGCTCTTTTCGATACAAACCCAACGGTTCCGGATTTAGGAGAATCCGATGGTCGGATCTCCCGCAATATCCATTCGAAGTCAATGGTCGAAATTCACGAACTGCCGCAGCGGGGCGCGTTCTATTCAGGTCATTATATTATATATATAATATATACATCAAAGATTTCAATTCATAACGTGCTTTATAAATCGTTTTAAATTCATTTTCAAAACGGTTTCAACTTCATATTCAATTTCAACTCAAAATTCAATATTCCAATATAAATTCGTTTTAAATTCATTTCAAATCGATTTCAATTCAATTTCAATTCAATTTCAATTTAATTCGAATTTCAATTCATTTCAATTTAATACGAATTTCAATTCTACTCAATTTAATTCGAATTTCAATTTAATTCGAATTCAATTCTATTCAATTTCAATTTGAATTCAATTTCAATTTGAATTCAATTCTTTTCAATTTAATTCGAATTTCGATAATTTTCAATATAATTCAAATTTCGAAAACACTTTCAATATAATTCAAATTTCGAAAACACTTTCAACATACATTGAAAATTGAATAAAATCGATATAAATATCGTTCACGTCAAAATGGCGTCAATCTAATCAACACGACTTCATATATTTCTATTTTCAAATATTCTATTTCAAATATTTCTTTTTCAACTATTTCTATTTCAAAACTGGAATGAGGCCCAATCAATTACCGTATAATGTTAATTATATGGATTTTCTACAACACATGTACAAAATAACAACGATAAATAATCAACCATCATCCAGAGTGCGTTTTACACTGTATAAGCATCAAATAAAATATTTAACGCTTATAACAGTCTGTCAATCAATCGATCGACACACAACAAATTATTGGGATTAGTGTATGTCATATATCATTCCAATACCCGTGTGTGGTTTCAAACAATCAAACATAGATTTTATTTGTGCAGTTGGGCGATGTGTAAAATTTATCGTCCCAATCAATATCAGTCAAATGTGTGTATATAAACAAATCGTTTGATTTGTTTATATTTATTTATTTCATTTCATATACACGTTAAAAATTCTATTTTTAACTATATAATATTTTCCACTATAAAATATTTTATTTCGTTTCACATCACACAATCAACTACACATCAAAATCAAACAAACATGCATACAAGCCGTCCATGGTCTGTGGACGACGGGTGTCAGGTGCTACTAAACACCGTCTGCATCCTAGTATATATTTTAACTAGAAAATTAAATTAAAAGTGAGAAGTTCTCACCGAGGGTTCCACTCCGTCGTGCTTAGCTTTTGAACTGCTGAGTCGCCAAGATCTATTTGACATTCCAATGCAGTTATTTCACGCTGTTCAAATAAAATTATATTTTTATTGCTTCATTCTAATAAATAAAAATCATATTTTTATTTCTACTTCATATATTTTCACAACGCTTCATTATATATAAAAATTATATTTTTATTTCTATTTCATTTATAAAGATTGAATTTTTATTTCACCGCTATAAAAATCACATTCTTACTTCACTATATATATAATAAAAATCGGATTTTTATTTCGCTACATATATAAAAATAACATTTTTATATTCTCTATTATATAAAAAACATATTTTTAATACTTTTATAATATAAAAATCATATCTTTAATACGTCTATAATATAAAAATCCTATCTTTTCTTAAAAAAAAAACATTTCTTTACGATGTTAAAATTCATTTCTTTTTACTTATCAAAATCTAAACTTTCCAAACTGAAAAATCAGATTTTTATAACACTAAAAATCCTATCTTTGTGTGATTGAAACTGAAATCAAATAATGTTTGTGTGTATATATACATATATACATATATGTGTGTGTATATATATATATATCTACAGAATTTAGATCACTTAAAAACCCTATTTTTAATTACTTTAAATAAATAAAACAAAGCAGAGAACAAAATAAAACTTACAGGCTAGAGGGGGTGGGGTTGGCGACGCCGTGGGGGTGCTGATGGGCGGAGAGCGGTGCAGGTGGCAGGCGGAGGTGGTTCGGTGGGGTTTTGGGCTGTGGAGCGGCTCCGTTCGAATTGGGGATTGGTTCGGTTTTGCGGAAGAGGGAGGATCGCTCGAGGGGGGAGCGAGTGGAGGAGGTGCAGTTAAGGCTGGGGGGGGTGCCCCGACGAGCAACGGTGGTGGTGGGGGCCCTCGAACGGCTGGCGACGCGTTTCCCCCCTTCGAATTTCTTTTCTTTTTTTTTTCTTTTTTTTTCTAATCGATCTGTAAAGTGAAAAAGAGGGAGAGAGAATGGAGTAAAGGGGGGTTTATAATTTTTATTTATTATTTTATTATTCATTTAAGTTGACTTTCCACACTAACTCGAAATCAAGACCACCGCCTGTCGTCTATAGCTAATTACTCCCATTCCGAACACAATGGGATATGTATCGTAGGCTGATTCAACCGTTACGATCAGTTTTCGTCAAAATCAGCATATAACTCTATATATTGAATTTGAACGTACATTTCAATTTACTGGGGCCACACACTAACTCGAAAAATTCCAGAAAAATATTTTCTGGCTTCGTATTGACGATACGGTCCTAACAAAACTAGTTTCGTCAAATTCTGAGACCGTTTGAAAAATGGCCATTTTCCAGTCGATTAAAATCAACTGAAACTGGTCAAACGCGTTTTCCTTTGCCACGCTCACATATTGATTCGAAGACATCGCGGATCCAACAAAAGTGGTTTCGTCGAAAACCGAGGTCGTTTGCAAAATTCCCATTTTTAAGGGCCGGAAATTCCATAGCGACTACTCTGAAAATTCATTTAGACATATCTTTTGATTCCCGCTATGAAATTTTGATTTTTCGGATTCGTTGGAAAGATTTTCACAATTAGATTCAAATATTTTTGGTTTTACTAAAATCCGGTTTATTCTGAATCCTGTACATTCATTTGAAATTTGAAATCGAACTATCGAACTACCGCGCCATTTTCAATTCCTTTTATATTTATAAATAATTATTTACATTCTAACGACGATCTATATTAATATATACGTTCGAATTATATTCAAAATAAATTTTTCATCGTTATTATTTAAAATAATTCATTTTAAATATTCAAAATTTGCTAAAATTGCCAAAATAAAGTTTTTAAATTAGCTCGGATTTTCGGGTTATTACAATCTCCCCAACTTAAAACTTTTCGTCCCCGAAAAGGCACGAAGCCGAAAGATGTTTAACTAATCAAATCAACCTTCCATATTTCCATTACGGCTTAAGTTCTTCAACTTTTCAGTTTCTAAGAACTTTTCAAATTTTTCAAAAATTTGGCTAACACCCTAAATTTTCGAAACATTTCGCCATAACCTCCCTTGCACCGGGGACTTCGGGATATTTTATATAGCCTCCCATAGCCTTCTTCAATCCAAAAGAAAAATAAAAGCCAAGCGGCTAGCCAATCGGCTCACAAAATAACCCAAAACTCAAGAAATACAATAAACATATACCTATTTGTCGGGCAAACAATTTTTATTCTTCTGCGCTAGCCTCCTTGCTATGACCTGTTCAATGTAAGTACATGTATATGCATGCAAATGCGATAAATTTTCAATACAATTCACTATTTGATTCAATTTGTTTATAGGTTCAACATTTAATTAATCAAACAATAATCAAACAACACAATCAGCAATCAATTAGTGAACTATCATTTCAAATTCATAATTTTGATATATAGTCAAAAATCACATTTTTGATGCCAAATCACAACAATAAGCCCTATCTAATTTTGGTTCTCACACCAGTCTAATGGAAATATATAGATATCACACCTTCGAAACACGAACACAACACTGATGATGGGTACCCATCATCAGAATCATTCCCGGGCGACCAGAGTGTGATTCTATATCTATCCAGTATATTAAAACTTCGAATACCCGTGGATCAAACGTATATGCAAAATCTATATATACTGGATTGTCCAAATTCAATATAAATAAATAATCAAATATGAATAATTGATTTAAATTTTCAAAAAAAAAATTGTTTTCATTTTAAAAATATACTCTTCACACTCGTTCTAGGATACTACTGATCCCATCTCTAACGAGTCATTCCATTGGATATTACTAATCCAATATCTGATGAATTCTTTCGTATGGTTCTAATGTGTCTTGTTCTCTGAGCTTTGTGAACCAAAGCTCTGATACCAACTGTAACGAAAAGGAATTCCGCTCGATCCGAATCAGTCACTAAACCGACTCAGACCGTTCGAAACGCCTGATTGTTTTGAGAACACGACAAAGTAGAACGCAGACGGAAGAACATTTCATTGTATATTACAACAATTCATCAGATTTCAAGAATATACAGAGTATTAACAAATAATATACATAATAAAATATCAGAGATTACAATACATTACATAGCAGCGGAAAATAATACAAAATACAACTAAAGAAGATACACGGATACAAAGCTTTCCAAGTATCGTTCCAGCTGTAAAATCAGGATCCTGTGAATATAAATCTGCAAAACCAAAACTACTAGCTTCCCATGTCAAAATAAGGGCACCCTGAGTTTAGGTTAAAACAATAAACTCCAGGTCAGTCATGGGACTGGTGTGAGAACTAAAACAGTTATAATTCTTTATTTTAAAGTTCGGTAAATCAAGGGACCACGCCGCTAACGCAGAACGGGTTTCCTCCCAAGAATACCTGTGCATAAAACAACAGTGCAATGCTAAATAAAGAACAATGAAGCTATTATAAGACCCAGGTCCCATGACACAATGCAAAACAAACCGGAGGATAGGGTTTTACCTTATAATAGCCAAAGCATGCTTGATACGTTTAAAACAATTCATTTGATACTATAATAAGTGTATAGTGTTTAAAACAATTTCAATCATAAATATCAACCATAGACGGCATGGGTACCATATATCATGTCGCCATACTAGGCTCTACAACCAAAACCGCAAATGTCACGTATTTGGAAGTTGGATTCCCATCAGTGAACCGAGGCAAAAGATAGTCCTCTACTAATTCGAGACGCTCTAGCCCGCCCCTCAGGACCCAGACTTAGGTGGGCCCTTGGATCGTCAGGGCCGGTCCACCGATGTGGATTAAAATGCCTGAACACTGCGTTTCCCCGCCCTATGGGGTGTCAATGAGTCCAATGACTCCATCGGTCCCGGATCGACCGATATATCCGAGGCGCCTCGCAACAGCAACAACCACATAAGTCAAACTCGTCAGGGCGTGTAAAACCACTAACGCCACTTCTAGCTAGAAAGAAACGCATGTCCTCCCTGAGGTCCTCTCCCGTTTTTGGTTCACAACCGGGGTGTGAGGCTCGCGAATCAACGCTACACAAAGCTACGCCACAAAGTTCGTGCTTTGATCATCAACCACAAGACTCTGCTTTTCAACAGAAGCCTTGATCATATTGCCACTTAGGCATGCCACACAGGCAATTCACTCCATGCGTTTGATATCCATCAATATATAACCCCTGAGCTCGTATGTCTCAGAGAAGGGCGCTAAGCAAGAGAATAAATTCTCCACCACCAAACAGATATATATTTAATAGAAATCAATCACACAGACTGAAATCCAATGTCAGACACACAGTCCATTTACAAGTTTGTTCTGGGTTTGAACGAAACCGGGGCACCTAATACCCCGCATATCCATCGATCTCCAAGTAAGCCTGGACGATCACCAACCGATTCTCTCCTCTTGGGTGTACGACCCAATCAAGATGATCAATAATTATTCAAACGACGTGAAGACCTCCGGTCTTCAACCATCGTCTTCATCTTCGACCCCACGTCGAATTAGTTATTCAGAATGGGATATACCCGGTCTTTCTGAATAACTCGCGCATATAATAACAAGTGTTACACAAACACAACATACGCCTCATTCCATTTCAGAATATTCTTTTATTCAAATATTCTTATACTTTGGGAAAGGTTCCCATTAATATTATCAAAGATAAATTCTTTAAATTTATTCTTTAATCTTCTTTGAATATCAATTCAAACTAGTCGGGATTAGCGAACCACACCAGAGTAATCATTTATTTTATTTCCCAATCCCCACCTATTCATCCCATGAAGTAAAACTGGTAATACTTCATATCTAACACCACGGCGTTATCGGTAAATTCAATTACCATTTCACGTTCAAATCTAATTAAAGATTTAACTATCGCTTGGAGTAAAACTGGTGATACTCCATTCTCGATCCTTTCAATCTAATTAAAGATTCATTAAGACTCCACTTAGTTTTAATCTTTAACTGGGTTAAAGAATCAGTGTCATTGAAAACACGGTTCACGATAAACCCAAATTCACATTCCATTAATTATCGGGTTAAAGAACAAGTGTTATTTAAAACACTGTTCACGATAAACCCAAAATCAATACCAATTCAATTCCAATTAAATATTATTTAATTGGTACACTTCATTAAATCTAAACAAAAAGATTTAATCTTTTTCTCAACTGGGCTTAAGAACAGTGTTAGTGAAGACACCATTCACGACAAACCCAAATCACATTTGATATTAAATACAAGTCTCTGAATAGAAAATATATCGGCTTATATTCAATATCAAATTCTACGACCAACAAATGTCGTATTGGAAATAACGATATAAATATATCTTTCAAATTCCCATAACAATATCTGTATCATCACGAAATCCAACATCGAAATATTCCGAAGACAATTTCGATTCAAATCCATTCCAATTTAATTATTGGAAGTTCTGGTTATATTTCAAAACCATTTCAAATTCACTTTATTTATTTCAAAACTAAATAAATTATTATTCTAGTTCACAACTAGTTCATCTCGATAAAAATCTATTTTTATATTTTCAAATATGGAGTTTTTCATCCCAATTCCTCACAAATCATTTCTTATGATTTTACACAAATTATTACTATTTTTAATAATTTTATCAAGGCCCGTACAGTCGATTTCCATCAACGGCCATCGAACTGCACTTACACGACCTTTTCCAAATTTGATTTGGACATAATTCCAAATCCAACCGTTAGATTTCTAATTTCCCACATTCGTCAGAAAGCTCTTTTCGATACGAACCCAACGGTTCCGGATTTAGGAGAATCCGACGGTCGAATCTTCCGCAATATCCATTCGAAGTCAATGGTCGAAATTCACGAACTGCCGCAGCGCGGCGCGTTCTATTCAGGCCATTATATTATATATATAATATATATAATATATACTTCGACGATTTCAATTCAAAACGTGCTTTATAAATCGTTTTAAATTCATTTTCAAAACGATATCAACTTCATATTCAATTTCAACTCAAAATTGAATATTCCAATATAAATTCGTTTTAAATTCATTTCAAATCGATTTCAATTCAATTTCAATTTAATTCGAATTTCAATTCATTTCAATTTAATTCGAATTTCAATTCTACTCAATTTAATTTGAATTTCAATTTATTTCAATTTAATTCGAATTCAATTCTATTCAATTTCAATTTGAATTCAATTCTTTTCAATTTAATTCGAATTTCGATTATTTTCAACATAATTCAAATTTCGAAAACACTTTCAATATAATTCAAATTTCTAAAACACTTTCAATATACATTGAAAATTGAATGAAATCGATATAAATATCGTTCACGTCAAAATGGCGTCAATCTAATCAACACGGCTTCATATATTTCTATTTTCAAATATTCTATTTCAAATATTTCTTTTTCAACTATTTCTATTTCAAAACTGGAATGAGGCCCAATCAATTACCATATAATGTTAATTATATGGATTTTCTACAACACATGTACAAAATAACAATGATAAATAATCAACCATCATCCAGAGTGCGTTTTACACTGTATAAGCATCAAATATAAATATTTAACGCTTATAACAGTCTGTCAATCAGTCGATCGACACACAACTAATTATTGGGATTAGTGTATGTCATATATCATCCCAATACCCATGTGAGGTTTTAAATAATCAAACACAGATTTTATTTGTGCAGTTGGGCAATGTGTAAAATTTATCGTCCCAATCAATATTAGTCAAATGTGTGTATATAAACAAATCGTTCGATTTGTTTATATTAATTTATTTCATTTCATATACACGTTAAAAATTCTATTTTTAACTATATAATATTTTCCACTATAAAATATTTTATTTCGTTTCACATCACATCACACAATCAACTACACATCAAAATCAAACAAACAAGCATACAAGCCGTCCATGGTCCGTGGACGACGGGTGTCAGGTGCTACTAAACACCGTCTACATCCTAGTATATATTTTAACTAGAAAATTAAATTAAATGTGAGAAGTTCTCACGGAGGGTTCCACTCCGCCGTGCTTTGCTTTTGAACTGCTGAATCGCCAGGATCTATTTGACATTCCAATGCAGTTATTTCACGCTGTTCAAATAAAATTATATTTTTATTGCTTCATTCTAATAAATAAAAATCATATTTTTATTTCTACTTCATATATTTTTACAACGCTTCATTCTATATAAAAATTATATTTTTATTTCTATTTCATATATAAAGATTGAATTTTTATTTCACCGCTACAAAAATCACATTCTTACTTCACTATATATATAATAAAAATCAGATTTTTATTTCGCTACATATATAAAAATAACGTTTTATATTCTCTATTATATAAAAATCATATTTTTAATAATTTTATAATATAAAAATCGTATCTTTAATACTTCTATAATATAAAAATCCTATCTTTTCTTTAAAAAAAACCATTTCTTTACGATGTTAAAATTCATTTCTTTTTACTTATCAAAATCTAAACTTTCTAAACTGAAAAATCGGATTTTTATAACACTAAAAATCCTATCTTTGTGTGATTAAAACTGAGATCAAACAATGTTTGTGTGTGTGTATATATATATCTAAACTGAATTTAGATCACTTAAAAACCCTATTTTTAATTACTTTAAATAAATAAAACAAAGCAGAGAACAAAATAAAACTTACAGGATAGAGGGGGTGGGGTTGGCGACGTCGTGGGGGTGCTGATAGGCGGAGAGCGGTGCAGGTGGCAGGCGGAGGTGGTTCGGTGGGGTTTTGGGCTGTGGAGCGGCTCCGTTCGAATTGGGGATGGGTTCAGTTTTGGGGAAGAGGGAGGATCGCTCGAGGGGTGAGCGAGTGGAGGAGGTGCGGTTAAGGCTGGGGGGGTGCTCCGACGAGCAACGGTGGTGGTGGGGGCCCTCCAGCGGCTAGCGACGCGTTTCCCCCCCTTCGAATTTTTCTTCTTCTAATCGATCTGTAAAGTGAAAAGGGGGGAGACAGAATAGAGTAAGGGGGTTTATAATTTTTATTTATTATTTTATTATTCATTTAAGTTGACTTCTCACACTAACTCGAAATCAAGCCCACCGCCTGTCGTCTATAGCTAATTACTCCCATTCCGAACACAATGGGATATGTATCGTAGGTTGATTCGACCGTTACGACCAGTTTTCGTCAAAATCAACATATAACTCTATATATTGAATTTGAACGTACATTTCAATTTTCTGGGGCCACACACTAACTCGAAAAATTCCAGGAAAATATCTTCTGGCTTCGTATTGACGATACGGTCCTAACAAAACTAGTTTCATCAGATTCTGAGACCGTTTGAAAAATGGCCATTTTCCAGTCGATTAAAATCAACTGAAACTGGTCAAATGCGTTTTCCTTTGCCACGCTCACATATTGATTCGAAAAATTATGAAATTTGAACCGTAGCAATAATATGACATCGCGGATCCAACAAAAGTGGTTTCGTCGAAAACTGAGGTCGTTTGCAAAATTCCCATTTTTAAGGGCCGGAAATTCCATAGCGACTATTCTGAAAATTCATTTGGACATATCTTTTGATTCCCGCTATGAAATTTTGATTTTTCGGATTCATTGGAAAGATATTCACAATTAGATTTAAATATTTTTGGTTTTACTAAAATCCGGTTTATTTTGAATCTTGTACATTCATTTGAAATTTGAAATCGAATTATCAAACTACCACGCCATTTTCAATTCCTTTTATATTTATAAATAATTATTTATATTCTAACGACAATCTATATTAATATATACGTTCGAATTATATTCAAAATAAAATTTTCAATGTTATTATTTAAAATAATTCATTTTAAATAATCAAAATTTGCTAAAATTGCCAAAATAAAAATTTTAAATTGGCTTGGATTTTCGGGTTATTAGAAATTTTCTTTTCAATAATTTAATTGATCATAACTATGTACGTTTCCAAAGATAATATCATGTTTTAAGAAGATGTTCATTGTGTTATTTATGATGATGCTTGTTATTTTTTTAGGTTTGAAGCCTAATATTAGCAATATATTATTTTATACTATTGTAAATAATTTTTGATGAATATAAAAATCTTTCTTCGTCAACTTCCACCAAGATCCATATTTTCATTCGACTAACTTGCTAGAAAATTTGTGAACAAGTTCTGTATGCATACCACTAAACCTAAGGATGTCACGTCCATTTTAAACAACTTTTAAAGAGCGGAGAGCTACTAAAAGATTTCCTGAGGCGATTTCATAATTCCATTATAGAGGTTAGTAATCCACAAAATTGCATAATCCTCATAGCACTCATTTGAGGCATTCACCTGGATGCATTCTTCAGCGATTATCTCAAAAGAAGACCTCCAACCATGTAGGAATGCTTTTACGTTAAGAAGAACCAATTTCTATGCAAGGAGGAGATGCACCAGAATAAAGAAAATGAAGGATATGCTCATTGACAAAAACATAGGGCTGTGTAGAGCAGTGTTGTAGTTAAGCGTACCACAAAGAGTTACAATAAAGTCAAAGTTAATGTTCATAATAAGCCAAAGCACGGAAGCAACGGTGGCGATGGTCCCAATAAGATGAAACAATTTGAAAATAGTGCAAATTTCAATAAATATTCGACCACAATAACACAAACGACAGTTTTCTTTTTAGAGATGTCATAGAGAAGCTTAATTTGAAAAAAATATGGAGAAATATGTGCATGTTCTACTGTAATTACCCGGAAAATCCAAACCAATTTAAAATTTTATTTTGGCAATTTTGATGAATTTTGGATATTTAAAATGATTATTTTAAATAATAACGACGAGAAATTTATGTTGAATAGAATTAGAACATATATATTTATTTAAATCGACGTTAGAATATAAATATTTATTTTTAATTATAAAAGGAATTGGAAATGGCGCGGTAGTTTGAAGATTCGATTTCAAATTTCAAATGAATGTACAGGATTCAAAATAAACCGGATTTTAGCAAAACCAAAAATATTAGAATCTATTTGAGAATACTTTCCAACGAATCCGAAAAATCAAAATTTCATAGCGGGAATAAAAAGTTATGCCCAGTTGAAAATTCGGAATAGTCGCTATGGGGAATATAGCCCTTAAAATGGAAATTTTGCAAACGACGTACGTTGTCGACGAAACCACTTTTGTTGGATCTGGGATGTTTAATTATTGCTAGATTCCAAAATTCATAATTTTTGGGATTAATATGTGAGCGTGGCGAAGTAAAACGTGTTTTGACAGTTTAACTCAATTTGCATCGACCAGAAAATGACCATTTTTCAAACAGTCTCAAAATTTGATGAAATTAGTTTGTTAGAACCGTATCGTCAATATGAAGCTATAAAATATTTTTCAGGAATTTTTAAAGTCCGTATGTGGCCCCGGTAGATTGAAATGTGCGTTCAAATTCAATATACAGATTTGTATTTTGATTTTGACGGAAACTGATCGAAACAGTCGAATCGGCTTACCAGACATATCTCATTATGTCCGGAATGGGGGTATTTGGTTAGGGACGACAGGCGGTGGGTACGATTTAGAGGTCGGATGGAGAAGTTATGTATAAAATATCAAGGCCACACTTTTCGTTAAAGAAATATATATATATATATATATATATATATATATATATATATATATATATAAACCCTTGACCCCGTCGTTACCCAATCCCCCCCCCCCCACGATTCTTCTAGCCGCCACCACCCTAGGTCGCGCCACCCACCACCGTTCCCCTCCTCAGGCCGTCGGCCGTCAGCGCCACCCCTCCCCCCTCCATCTCCGGCCCCGTCGAGCACCCTCCTCCCATCTCCGAAACCCTAAAGCCCCAAACCCCAAATCCGACCGCCACAGCCCATTTCCGGCAACCAACGACCCGGCGTAACCCCCCACCACCACCAGCTACCCACGCTGCCCCCTTTGGCCCAGTATCTCCGGCCGTGGGACCCCGGTAAGAAAAAATCCGATTTTTATGGTCTTCGGTGTCTACATTTCAGTCTAGATCCGTTCTAGCTTCTTCCGCGAGCCTCCTCCAATCGTCAATCCGCCGGTGAGCGTTTATGTACATTTTTAGTTGTTCATATGATTAAAAATGCGATTTTTATTTATAAATATCGTACATAAAAATATGATTTTTATTTATACAGTAGCAACGATTAAATAAAAATGCGATTTTTATACATATGAAAGAGCAATAAAGAAACGAGATTTTTATATGAAGAAAGACAAGATTTTTATATAAGAGGTAGACATATAAAAATATAATTTTTATATAGAAAGAAGCGTGGAAAAAATATATGAAGTAGAAATAAAAATATGATTTTTATTTATTGGAATGACGTAATAAAAATATGATTTTTATATATGAATAGCATGAAAAGGATGCGTTGGAATTTCAAACAAATCCAAATAGTTCAGAAAGGAAGACTGACGGAGTGGAACCCAAAGGTGAGAACTCCTCACTTTTATTTTATTTTCTAGTTAAAATATATACTAGGATGTAGACGGTGCTTAGCAGTGTTGGATCTAGATTAACCCTAGAGGGGGGGGGGGGTGAATAGGGTTTATTGAAAATTAAGCGAGATATAAAAAAAATCCAATCACATAATGCAGCAGAAAATAAATGCAGAAAACTAAATGACACAAGATATACCCAGATTCGGCAAAATCCTGCCTACTGCTGCATTCTTAAGGTTTCTACTAGGTAATAGAACAGATCTCGCTTACAAGACCATGTAAACTCGCGAACCCATCGCTCATATTCTAATCCTACTCTCAAAACCCTAGACTGATCTAATCCACTAGTTCAGATTTCCCCTAGTTTTATAGACTCTAGTAAACTGTCTAGTTTTAGAGACGAAACTAGAAAACCACCTAGATTTTACAGACTCTAGAAACTGCCAGTTAATCTCCTAACTGGATCCCCTAGAATTTTACAGACTCTAGAAACTATTCAGAATGGTTTACAAATAAAAATACAACAAAATGAATTTAAAAAAAAAATAAACCCAAAATCCCTTTTATAACATAAACATAAGAGCCTGGCCCATTCTCCTTTGCAAGCTCCTTCCTTCACAGATGTTGGCCGACTTTAAGAACGGAATTTGGGTTTTTCAAATCCCAAATCAAATTCGATTGTGATTGCTCTTTGATTTGCTTCTTTGTTGAGCTTCAAAACTGGATGCTCTCTGATGCTTCGATTTGGGATAATGATGATCAAAAACACGTGAGTATTGTTGTTTTGATTTCTTTGATTTTCTCTCTAAATTGTTGGGTTGGTTTTTGATTGATTTGACTTGGCTTCTGATCGAAATCCTCTATGAGTTCTCTGATTTAAAAATGATTGCTCTGAAATTTCTGTTGTATGATTTTGATACACCCTGTGTTGAATATCGTGTTCAAAATAGGATTATATAATCCTATAAAATTCTCTGATTTTGTGTATGATGACTTGGCTTGACCCGATTGATTATGTGTTTCCTCTTTTGACATTAGTTATGTTGGCCTTGATTTCCTCTGTAAATTTCCTTGATTGAATTTGATTCCTTGGCTTTGAAAGCTTTCTTGATTTGTGTTGATGAAATTCGATACTATCCCCTGGACATGCTTGTTGCCTTTTTTTAAAAAATATTTTCCCTTCCTGAAAATAAGATCTCATGACTTTGTTAATGAAAAAAACTGTTGCCAAATATTCCAATGTCGAACTCTGAAAATATTTCTGTGCATGCCATATCTGAATTATTCATGACACATGCTGATATTCTGCTAATTAACACTTTCCAAATAATGATTTCCAAAAGTGTCCCACTGTTTTCCTAAAGCAGAATTGCATATGAACCATAAAACAAAAAACTTTCTTGCCAAATTCTGATTTGTATGCATGTATGAATATTTATGAAACACAAATTTGAAAACAAAAAAAATGTTTTCATGCCATTTCTGGTTTTGTAATTTTGAAAACTTGCCGAATATGAATTACTGAATTTCTGGAGAAACAATGAATTGATTATTTGCCATAAACAAGCTTTGCTGCTTGATCTTTGTAAATCTTGGACAAAGATTACTTGTTGCACAAGTTCTCATTCATGTTGTTCTCTTTCTTGACCAATGTCATAGCTGCATGTAAACTTCTGATGCCAAAAACATATTTTTGGAAATCAATGAAATTGTATTAATGGCCCCTCAATACACTTGCCATATGTTGTTTGCCAATATCACCAGTACTTGATACTTTCCTTAATTCGATCACTGAATTCTAGACACATTAAAAACTTTGACAAGTTTGAACTCAGAAAAATGCTTGCCCAAAAATGTCTTTGTTTAAAACTGGAAAGAAAATTCTTTGCACATTTAAACTGTTGCCAAGATTGTAGATCAAAGAAAAAACACTCCTGTTTATTCTTTGCATGCTGATTTGTCCATGCCCATCAATGATTCTTTATGAATGCATTTCCTTGTCAAATTTGGTGCTATGATTGATTTCCAAACATGATTTCTCCCAGTAAAAATATAATGTTTTAAAGCAATGAAACCTTTGATGATGCTTGCACATATCCAAAACTGATTTGTTAAGTATTTCACTGGAAATGCATTAAACACTACCCAAAAATGTTGTTCCTTGATTGATTGAAAGCCTTGCATGATTAAATATGCCAAACTTATTTGTGTCAAAACTTGAGAAAGTTATTTGCACCATTAACTATTGCCAAAATTTCTTGCTTTGAATGTCTCTGCAATTTTGAATATTTCTGGAAAGAAATCAAAACATGTTTGCACCATACGGTCATCTTGACTTACACCTGAGTACAAGCTGAACTCTACACATGTGTCACATTGGATTGCACCATTCATCCATGTCCTGTATTTGTATGACTTCTCAACTAAAACTGAAAAATGCTTTACTTGCAATTCATATGAATGCACTGCTGTGATCTTGCATGATTGACAAGAAAAAAATTTCCAAAAAAAACTGTTGATAAACTTGTTGTTCCTCCATTTTTTGTGTCATAATTGCAATGTGAATGAGTGAAATGCTGTAGTGAGGCAATGGTTGTATACTAGAGTGATGAGGGTTATAGTGAGGAACAAATGTACGGAATGAGAAAAAATTGTACTGATATTTGTAATAAACAAATTTGATGAAATAAAATATTATTTCGTTGTCTTCAAACCAATTTGTCTATCATATTCAGTTTATTTACTAGTACAAATATTTTGTGAATGTATATTGTAACGACCCGCATTCTACGCATAGGAGGATTGTAGAATATTTATTTCTTTCCCATATGAAGTTGTATGGCCGTATAACTTTGGGAAACATCTATTTGGGTCATTTCCCATGTTCATGATTTTTGTCGATTTTTAAATGACCATTTTGCCCCTAGCTGATCTTGTTTTGGCCATAACTTTTGATTTGAAAGGGATTTTGACTTGAAACCACTTCCATTAGATTCGTTTGATGGATTACCTTTCCGTAGAGTGGTCATAGTAGCCAAACGGACTTACCGTTTGGGAGATATGGCTGAAATAAGGTTTGGAAAGTGAAAAACTGCTTAACCGGGCCAAATAGGGTGATTAGTGAATAGGCCCATAACCCATTTCGGGATTAGGGTTATGGGAAGGCTAAAATGAGTTAGAGAGTCATTCCATTTCAGTTTTCTAGCCTCCACTTATCACCAAGGAACCCAAAAAATGGCCTCCAACCTCTAAATCACCTCCAAATCATCTTTTGATCAAGGATTAAGCTTAGCAACATCTAATCAAGGGAGATCTACACCAAATCAACATTGGAGCTGCTGTTTAGCATTGGGATTCACATCAAATAAGAGATTTATTTTAGATTTTAGTTTATTTGTGGCTAAGGTGAGTGATTTGCATAGTTTTGCACTAATTATGGCTAATTAAGGGTGATTAGTGTTAATTAGCGAATTTAAACATGAAAAAAATTATGGAAAAATGTTCATAAATTCTTAAATGATGTTTTAGTCCTCTGATATGAATTTGGGTTAATTTGGTTAAGTTTTGCTAATCCTATCATTAGTTTCACCTAAACATGCTTAAGGGGAAATATAGGGTTTTGGGTATGCTTGATCCATTTTAACCTATCATGTTGATGTTTTGATGTTTGTGGTTGATTATGCATGTTGCTATGACTGTATGATATGCTTTATGATTGATTTCAATAGTTAGAATGGTCGAAAACGTCGTCGAATGGCATAAACACTTGCTGGAAAAGCTTCAGGAAACAGTGCAGGATCGGATCGGATCGGATATGGTGGCTCGGATCGGATAAGTTGAACTGGGCAAGGGATTCGATCGGATCGGAACCTGACACTTGAGAAAACTGGCAAAAAGGTAGGCCACGCTAATTGAACTGGGATCGGATCGGATAAAGGAGGAGGGATCGAAACGGAGCATGTGAAGAACGAAGGAGCTGATCGGAGCGGGAGCACGAACTGGATGGGAGATGGCACCCGACCCGACCCGAAGGGGGACACCCAACCCGAACCGACACAACGCTGCGAACCCGAACCGAACCGCTACAGGGGGAGACAACACACCGACCCGACTCAGAATGGACACCCAACCCGAACCGATGGCTTGAAGGGAACCCGACCCGACCCAGTACTGACCAATAACCCGAGATGCAAAGGTAGTCCAATATGGGAAGTTAGAGCTCAGGATCCAATTGGGAACCAATGAGTTCAATTCATGGTTGGGCTTTGCTGCGGGACGTGTGTTAAGGAGTTGTCGACGTTCATAACTTCGATTCACCACTAAAAATGGATGATGGGCTACTTATCAGTGCAGTAGAGTCATTGCGACTCGAGGGGCAAGGTGATGGTAGCAAGACTACGTTATCAGTGCAATAGAGTCATTATGACTTGAGGGGCAAGGTGATGCGTAGTAAGACTATGAGCCAGCGCAGATGGGGTGAATAACTCCATGGGGCAAGTGGACATAGTAAAGGATTGGTAAGACTATGAGCCAGCGCAGATGGGGTGAATAACTCCATGGGTCAAGTGGACATAGTAAAGGATTGGTAAGGATATGAGCCAGCGCAGATGGGGTGAATAACTCTATGGGGCAAGTGGACATAGCAAAGGACTAGTGGCTACGTTATCAGTGCAGTGAAGCCATTTATGACTTCATGGGGCAAAGTGATCGTAGCAAGGTATGTTGGGTGATCGAAGTGGTGAATATCATATGCTTTACGCACTGAGTGAGAGATGTGAGGATGGTTGCTATGCTTGATTGTTTGCCATTACTATGACATGCACACCCCCACCTCCGTATCTTTACACCGTTTGATATGGCACCTTAGAGTGTTGTACAGTATGTAGTGCTAACTCTTTGGTTGCAGGTCCAGGTTCAGGTATGTTTTAGTCTACCTGTTATTGTTCACTTTAGATGCTTATCGCTCATACCAGGCTTTATGTCTGACCCAGAGTTTTATGTCTCCTCTTATTACTCTGGGTGCTCACATGAGAAGACTAGAGACAGGTTAACTGGTGATGCGCGAGTAGCTGATTCAGAGGCGGGCAGGAGGCTTCCATGTGTGATATATATATATATATTATCCCTGTGTCGTTGGTGGTCGCTACTTGTGCATTAGTAGTGTACCTCCTTTATCTTGCTTTTGCTTTGAGACAGTTTGAAAAGTTGTAATAATGTTTAACTTTGGATCATAAGCTGTACTTACATTTTCCACTGCCATGTTAGTTGTTTCAGCTTATGCACTGTCTCACCTGTTTTATGTCAAGTATGTTATTATTATATTTTATTCTATGCGCTGTGAGACATTCTACAGGTTCTTTGTTAGTTCATTTCCTTCTTCCCTTTCCTTCTGACGACCCGCTCCGCGCTAACTGGACATGTGTACAGCGCACTTTTGGAGTAAATGTTGGTTGGTGCGGGGCGGACCGTCACATATATGAAGTGTGATGTGTTCAAATAGTGGAGTTGTAAATCTGTACTGTTGAATATTGAAATATAATATTCAATTTAAATAAAATACTGTATGAATATATGAATGTCCATACAGTCGTATTCTATTAAAATATAAATATTATATTCCTGTCTGAGATGTATATATATAAAACAGTACAATAACAAGCACATTTAAAATAAAATATATTTGTTTGTTATCATCAAACAAAAATCATATAATTGTGTATACAACACCGTTATATACAATAATCTCCCCATTTTGATGATGACAAACAAATATGAGGATTTTGAATATAATAATATTATAAATGTGTTTGAGAGTGAAGAACTGAACTCCCCCTATTTGAAGGCTCCCCCTACAACAGAAACTCCCCCTATAACTGTGTATGAGTGAAGAAACATGAAAATTGAATGATAGAAATCTTAATTTTATAAAATATATTAAATAACAAAAATAGTCATGTGTTGACAGTATTCATGTTTTGAGATTAGTCATGTGTTGAAAGAAATATAGATTCATGTGTTGAATAGAATAAATATTCATTTGTTGAATAGAATAACGAAGTTATTGTAATATATAAAGCCGTGTTGATTAGAGATGCGCTATTTTGACATGAACGATATTTATTTCGATTATATTCGTTTTTATAATAATTATAGAAAAGGAAGTGATTTCAAAATATAACGTTTTGAAAATATTATCATTTGTATATAGATGATGTTGAATATTCAATTTCAATTCGAAGTTGAATATGAAGTTGAAATCGTTTCGAAAACGAATTTAAAATGATTTATAAAATATGTTTTAAAAGGAATTTGACGAAATATATATATAATATATATATTATATATATAATGGCCTGAACAGAACGCGCCGCGCCGCGGCAGTTCGTGAATTTCGGCCATTGACTTCGAATGGGTATTACGGGAGATCCGACTGTCGAATTCTCCTAAAACCGGAACCGTTGGGTTCGTATCGAAAAGGGCTTTCTAACGAATATTAGAGATTTTAAATATAAAGGTTGGTTTCGGAATTATGTCCAAATCAAATTTGGAAAAGGTCGGTGTAAGTGCAGTTCGATGGCCGTTGATGGAAACGACTGTACGGGCCTTGATAAAATTATTAAACAAAATAGTAATAATTTGTGTAAAATCATAAGAAATGATTTGGGAAGAATTGGGAAGAAAAACTCCATATTTGAAAAGATAAAAATAGATTTTTATCGAAATGAACTAGTTTTGAACTAGAATTATAATTCTATTTATTTTTAAAAATAAATAAAGTGGATTTGATCTTTTTGATTTTCTCTTTGAATTGTTGGGTTGGTTTTCAATTGATTTGACTTGGCTTCTGATTGAAAACCTTTGTGAGTTCTCTGATTTAAAAATTATTGCTCTGAAATTTCTATTGTATGATTTTGATACAGCCTATGTTGAATATCATGTTCAAAATAGGATTATATAATCCTATAAAATTCTCTGATTTCGTGTATGATGACTTGGCTTGACCCGATTGATTATGTGTTTCCTCTTTTGACATTAGTTATGTCGGCCCTGATTTCCTCTGTAAATTTCCTTGATTGAATTTGATTCCTTGGCTTTGAAAGCTTTCTTGATTTGTGGTGATGAAATTCGATGCTATCCCCTGGACATGCTTGTTGCCATTTTTAAAAAAATAGTTTCCCTTCCTGAAAATAAGATCTTATGACTTTGTTAATTAAAAAAACTGTTGCCAAATATTCCAATGTTGAATTCTGAAAATATATCTGTGCATGCCATATCTGAATTATTCATGACACATTCTCATATTCTGCTAATTAACACTTTCCAAACAGTGATTTCCAAGAGTGTCCCACTGTTTTCCTAAAGCAGAATTGCATATGAACCATAAAACACAAAACTTTCTTGCCAAATTCTGATTTGTATGCATGTATGAATATTTCTGAAAAACAAATTTGAAAAAAAATAAAATGTTTTCATGCCATTTCTGGTTTTGTCATTTTGAAAACTTGCCGAATATGAATTACTGAATTTCTGGAGAAACAATGAATTGATTATTTGCCATAAACAAGTTTTGCTGCCTGCTCTTTGTAAATCTTGGACAAAGATTACTTGTTGCACAAGTTGTCATTCATGTTGTTCTCTTGCTTGACCAATGTCATACCTGTATGTAAACTTCTGATGCCAAAAACATATTTTTGGAAATCAATGAAATTGTATTAATGGCCCCTCAATACACTTGCCATATGTTGTTTGCCAATATCACCAGTACTTGATACTTTCCTTAATTCGATCACTGAATTCTAGACACATTAAAAACTTTGACAAATTTGAACTCAGAAAAATGCTTGCCCAAAATGTCTTTGTTTAAAACTGGAAAGAAAATTCTTTGCACATTTAAACTATTGCCAAGATTGTAGATAAAAGAAAAAACATTCCTGTTTATTCTTTGCATGCTGATTTGTCCATGCCCATCAATGATTCTTTATGAATGCATTTCCTTGTCAAATTTGGTGCTATGATTGATTTCCAAACATGATTTCTCCCTGTAAAAATATAATGTTTTAAAGCAATGAAACCTTTGATGATGCTTGCATATATCCAAAACTGATTTGTTAATTATTTCACTGGAAATGTATTAAACACTACCCAAAAATGTTGTTCCTTGATTGATTGAAAGCCTTACATGATTAAATATGCCAAACTTATTTGTGTCATAACTTGAGAAAGTTATTTGCACCATTAACTGTTGCCAAAATTTCTTGCTTTGAATGTCTCTGCAATTTTGAATATTTCTGGAAAGAAATCAAAACATGTTTGCACCATACGGTCATCTTGACTTAAACCTGAGTACAAGCTGCACTCCACACATGTGTCACATTGGATTGCACCATTCATCCATGTTCTGTATTTGTATGACTTCTCAACTAAAACTGAAAAATGCTTTACTTGCAATTCATATGAATGCACTGCTGTGATCTTGCATGATTGACAAGAAAAAAATTTCCAAAAAATTCTATTGCTAAACTTGTTGTTCCTCCTTTTTTCTGTGTCATAATTGCAATGTGAATGAGTGAAATGCTATAGTGAGGCAATGATTGTATACTAGAGTGATGAGGGTTGTAGTGAGGAACATATGTACAGAATGAGGAAAAATTGTACTGATATTTGTAATAAACAAATTTGATGAAATAAAATATTATTTCGTTGTTTTCAAACAAATTTGTCTATCATATTCTGTTTATTTACTAGTACAAATATTTTGTGAATGTATATGAAATGTGATGTGTTCAAATAGTGGAGTTGTAAATCTGTACTGTTGAATATTGCAATATAATATTCAATTTAAATAAAATACTGTATGAATATAAGAATGTCTATACAGTCGTATTCTATTTAAATATAAATATTATATTCCTGTCTGAGATGTGTATATATAAAACAGTACAATAACAAGCACATTTAAAATAAAATATATTTGTTTGTTATCATCAAACAAAAATCATATAATTGTGTATACAACACCGTTAAATACAACAAGCAGCACCCGATACCCGTAGTCCACAGACCATGGACGACTTGTTTGTTTCTTTGATAGTGTTGTGAAAATTGATTGTGTAATGTGGAATGGAGTAAAATATTTTTATAGTTAAAAATATAATTTTTAACGTTGATATAAATAAAATAAATATTCATTTACAAATCAGACGATCTGTTTATGGACACCCATTTTACTGATATGGCTTGGGGTGATAAATTTTACATATCGCCCAACTGCACAAATAAAATTCATTATTTGTTGATTGAAACCCTACACGGGTATTGGGATGATATTGGACATACACTAATCCCAACAGTTAGTTGTATGTCGGTCGATTGATTGACAAGTTGTGTAAGCATTGAATATTTATATTTAATGCTTATACAGTGTAGAGTGCACTCTGGATGATGGTTGATTGTTTATTATTGTTGTGAGATACATGTGTTGTATGAAATCCATGTAATCAACATTATATCGTAATTGACTGTGTCTGATTCCAGTTAAGAAAGAATGAATATTTTAAAATAACAAATATTTTAAAATAATATTCAGTAATGGATCTAAAATGTGATTTTGATGTCCGATTTAGGACGGACACGAATATATTTAAATATATAAAGCTGTGTTGATTGGATTAACGCCATTCTGACGTGAACGATATTTTTATCGATTTTATTCATTTTTATAATGAATATCGAAAAGGAATTGATTTCCAAATATAATGTTTTGAAAATATTATCATTTATATATCGATGATATGGAATATTCAATTTTGATATGAAATTGAATAGGAAGTTGAAATCGTTTTGAAAACGAATTTAAAACGATTTATAAAATACATTTTAAATGGAAGTAGACGTAATAAATATTATATATATAATATAATGGCATGAATAGAACGCACTGTGCTACGGTAGTTCACGAATTTCGACTATTGACTTCGAATGGACATTACGGGAGATCCGGCCGTCGGATTCTCCTAAAACCGGAACCGTTAGGTTCGTATAGAAAAGAGCTTTCTAACGAATATTAGAGATTTGATATTCAACGGTTGGATTTGGAATTATGTCCAAATCAAATTTTGAAAAAGGTCGTTGTAAGTGCAGTTCGATGGCCGTTTGGGGAAATCGACTATACGAGCCTTAATAAAATTATTAAAAATATCAATAATTAGTGTAAAATCATAAGAAATGATTTGGAAAGAATTGGGATGAAAAATTCCATATTTGAAAAGATAAAAATAGATTTTTATTGAAATGAACTAGTTTTGAACAAGAATTATAATCCACTTATTTTTAAAATAAATAAATTAGATTTGAAATGGTTTTAAAAATAACCAGAATTTCCAATATATAAATTGGAAATGGATTTGAATCAAAATTGTCTTCGAAATATTTCGATGTTGGATTTCGTGATTATACAGATATTGTTATGGAAATTTGAAAGATATAAATATATTTATCGTTATTTCCAGTTTGATATTTGTTGATTTCAGAATTTGATATTGAATATAAGCCAATATATTTTCTATTCAGAGCCTTGTATTTAATATCAAATTGGATTTTGGGTTGTCGGGAGTGGTATCTTTAATAATACTGTTCTTAGACCCAATGTAGTTAAGAAAATTAGAAACTGACTGGAGATTAGTTAAGTTGAATGGTTTACTGGGTATTGATCTGATGTTGGTTTTGGCCTTCGGGGTTAATGCTTAGGGAATTGTTCACTTGCTAATTTACGGTTAAAGGATGATGGAATGGAATGCGATTTTGGATTTATCGTGAACCATTTTTTAAAGGACATTGGTTCTTTAACCTAGTTAAAGACAGGAATAAGATTTGGGTTGTCGTGAATGGTGTCTTTAATATTACCGTTCTTAGACCCAATGGAGTTAAAAAAATATGAAACTAACTGGAGATCAGTTAAGTTGAATGGTTTCCTGGGTATTTATCTGATGCTGGTTTCAGCCTTCAGGGTTAATAATTAGGTGATTGTTCACTTGCTATTTAGAGGCTAATGGAATGGAATGTGATTTTGGGTTTATTGTGAACCGTGTTTTAAATGACATTGGTTCTTTAATCCAGTTAAAAACAGGATATGACTTCCCAAGTTAAACAATCGTTAATATTGATTTTTGGGAAGATTAAAACCAAGTGGAGTTTTAATGCATCTTTAATTAGATTGAAATGATATCCAAAAGAAGATTATAGAATAAATTTAAAGAATTTATCTTCGATAAAATTAATGGGAACCTTTCCCAATGTATAAGAATATTTGAATAAAGGAATATTTTTGATTGGAACAAGGCGTATGTTGTGTTTTATATAACTTGTTTATTATATACATGAGTTATTCGGAAAGACCGGGTTTATCTCATTCTGAATAGCTGATTCGACGATGTGTCGAGGATGAAGACGATGGTTGAAGACCGGAGGTCTTTACATCGTTTGGATGATTACTGATGTCTTGAATGGGCTTTACACCCAAGACAAGGAAATAAGTGGTGATCGTCCAGACGTACTTGGAGATCGACAGATATGCAAGGGCCTCTCCCCTGTATTGGACATATGAGGGAGGAAAAAGGTGTCTCCGGTTTCGTTCAGACCCAGAACGAACTTGTAAATGGATGTGTGTCTGACATTGGATTTCATTCTGTGTGTGATATACATCAGTTGCATAGCGTAAATTGCCTTTGTGGCATGCTGAGATGCAAATGATCAAGGCTTATATTGAAAAGCATATTCTTGTGGTTGATGATCAAAGCACGGCTTTAATATAGCGTAGCTTTGTGTAGCGTTAATTCGCGAGCATCACACCCCGATGTGGACCAGAAACGGGAGAGGACCTCAGGGAGGGCATGCGTTTCCTTCTAGCTAGGAGTGGTGTCAGCGTTTCGCAAGCCCTGACGTTTTACTTATGTGGATGATGGATGGCGAGGCGCCTCAGTTATATCGGTCGATCTGGGGCCGATGGAGTCATTTGGCTCATTTATGCCCCATAGGGTGGGGAAATGTATTGTCCAAGTTTTTTTAATCCACATTGCACTTTGATGGGCCATCCTTGATGATCCAAGGGTCACTCGAGCTCTGATCCTGAGGCTCGGGCTAGAGAGTCTCGAAGAGGTAAGGACGCTCCCTTGCCTTGGTTCACAGATGGAAATCCAACTTCAAATACGAAATTTTGCGGTTTTGATTGTAGAGCCTAGTATGGCGACATAGTGGTATGGGGCACTTATGCTGTCTATGATTGATACGTATGATTTAAATTGTTCTAACACTATACACTTATAGTAATAGTAAAATATGAAAGTTCACGTACCAAGCATTTTTGGCTATTATAAGGTAAAAACTCTATCCTCCGGCTCGCGTTGCATTGTGTGATGGGACCTGAGTCTTATAATAGCTTCATTGTTCTTTATTTAGCATTGTGCTGTTGTTTTTATGCACTAGTATTCTTGGGAGGAAACCCGTTCTGTGTTATACGGCATGGTTCCTTGATATACCTAACTTTAAAACTAGATTATTAACTATTTTAGTTCTCACACCAGTCACATTACTGACCTGGAGTTTATTGTTTTAACCTAAACTTCGGGTGCCCCTATTTTCCATAGGGGCAGCTAGTAATTTTGGTTTTGTAGATTTATATTCACAAGATCCTGGTTTACAGCTGGAACGATATCCAGAAAGCTCTGTATCCGTTTATCTCTTTCAGTTTTGTTTTGTATAATTTTCCGCTGCTATGTAATGTAATTTAAATCTATGATATTTTTCTGATGTATAATATTTATTCATACTCTGTGTATTCTTGTATTCTGATGGAATTGTTGTAATAAATAATGAAATGTTCTTCTGTTTTTGTTCTGATTCGTCTTGTTCTCAACTCAATCCGGTCTTTCCTTTATGGGGAAGTTCGGATCGTTTCAGTTTGGTATTAGAGCTTTGGTTTACAGAGCTCGAGAACAAGACACATTAGAACCGAACGATAGAATTCATCAGACATTGGATTAGTAATATCCAATAAGAATGACTCGTTAGAGATGGGATCAGTAGTATCCTAGAACGAGGGTGAAGAGTATATTTTTAAAAATGAAAACAAATTTTGTTTTGGAAATTTAAACCTTATTTAACGTATTTGAATATTTATTTGTATTGAATTTGGACAATCCAATATATAAAGATTTTGCATATACGCCTTGCAAACGTATATTCGAAGTTTTAATATACTGGATAGATATAGAATCATAATCTAGTAGCCCAAAGATGATTCTAAGGATTGAGTACTCATCATCATAATTTATGTTCGAGTGACGAAAGAGGGATTTCTATATATTTCCAATTGACTGGTGTGAGAACCAAAATTAGATAGGGTCTATTGTTGTGAATTGGCATCAAAAACATGATATTCTGTATATATATCTAAAAATTATGAATTTAAACGTTAATCCACTAATTGATTTATGTTTGTGTTGTATGATTATTCATTTAAATCAACATGTGAATGAAAGGTGAATTATGCCAAATTGAATCTAATTTTGAACTAAATTGAAAATTGTTTGGAAATGCATGCATGTACATATATATGTGTGAACAGGTCATAGCAAAGAGGCTAGAGCAGAGGAATAAAATTGTTTGCCCGACAAATAGGTTCATGTTCATTGTATTTCTTGGGGTTTTTGATGATTTTACGAGCCGCTTGGCTGTTTATTTTTCTTTTTGATTGGAGAGGCCTGTATGGCGATTTCGGGATTTTCCTAGTGCTCCCGTACAAGGGAGGTTATGGAGAAATTTTTCGAAAATTTAGGGTGTTAGCCAAATTTTTGAAGAATTGGGAAATTCTTAGAAACTGAAAAGTTGAAGAACTTAAGCAAAACTGAAAATTGAGTTGATTAATAAAACAACTTTCAGCTCCGTTCCTTTACGAGGACGAAAAGATTTTAAGCGGGGGAGATTGTAATAACCCGGAAAATCCGAACCAATTAAATTTTTTTATTTTGGCAATTTTGATGAATTTTGAATATTTAAAATGATTATTTTAAATAATAACAACGAGAAATATATGTTGAATAGAATTAGAACATGTATATTTATTTGAATCGACGTTAGAATATAAATATTTATTTTTAATTATAAAAGGAACTGGAAATGGCGCGGTAGTTTGAAGATTCGATTTCAAATTTCAAATGAACGTACAGGATTCAAAATAAACTGGATTTTAGCGAAACCAAAAATATTAGAATCTATTTGAGAATATCTTTCCAACAAATCCGAAAAATCAAAATTTCATAGTGGGAATAAAAAGTTATGCCTAGTTGAAAATTCAGAATAGTCGCTATGGGAATACAGCCCTTAAAAATGGAAATTTTGCAATCGACTTCCGTTTTCGACAAAACCGCTTTTGTTGGATCCGGTATGTCGAATTATTGCCAGATTCCAAAATTCATAATTTTTGGGATTAATATGTGAGCGTGGCAAAGTAAAACATGTTTTGACAGTTTCAGTCAATTTGGATCGACCAAAAAATGGCCATTTTTCAAACGATCTCCAAATTTGACAAAACTTACGAAACTTATTTTGTTAGAACTGTATCACCAATACGAAGCTAGAAAATATTTTTCGGTAATTTTTAAAGTCCGTATGTGGCCCCGGTAGATTGAAATGTGCGTTCAAATTCAATATATAGATTTATATTCTGATTTTGATGGAAACCGATAGAAACAGTCGAATCGGCTTACCAGACATATCCCAATGTGTCCGGAATGGGGGTATTTGGTTAGGGACGATAGGCGGAGGGTTCAATTTAGAGGATGGATGGAGAAGTTGTATATAAAATATCAAGGCCACACTTTTCATTAAAGAAAAAAATATATAATAAAAACCCTTGACCCCGTTGTTACCCAAGTCCCCCCCGATTCTTCTAGCCACCACCACCCTAGGCCGCGCCACCCACCACCGTTCCCCTCCCCAGGCCGTCGGCCGTTAGCGCCGCCCCTCCCCCCTCTATCTCTGGCCCCGTCGAGCACCCTCCTCCCATCTCCAAAACCCTAAAGCCCCAAACCCCAAATCCGATCGCCACAGCCTATTTCCGGCCACCCACGACCCAGCGCGACCCCCCTACCACCAGCTACCCACGCCGCCCCTTCTGGCCCACCACCTCCGGCCGTGGTACCCCGGCAAGAAAAAAATCCGATTTTTATGGTCTTCAGTGTCTACATTTCAGCCTAGATCCGTTCTAGCCTCTTCCGTGAGCCTCCTCCGATCGTCAATCCACCTGTGAGCATTTATGTACATTTTTAGTTGTTCATATGATTAAAAATGCGATTTTGATTTATAAATATCGTACATAAAAATATGATTTCTATTTATACGACAGCAATGATTAAATAAAAATGCGATTTTTATACAAATGAAAAAAGATATAAAGATACGAGATTTTTATATGAAGAAAGACAAGATTTTTATTTAAGACGTAGAAATATAAAAATATAATTTTTATATAGAAAGAAGAAAGGTAAAAATATATGAAGCAGAAATAAAAATATGATTTTTATTTATTGGAATGAAGCAATAAAAATATGATTTTTATATATGAACAGTATGAAAAGGATGCGTTGGAATTTCAAACAAATCCAAACAGTTCAGAAAGAAAGACTGACGGAGTAGAACCCAAAGGTGAGAACTCCTCACTTTTATTTTATTTTCTTTTTAAAATATATACTAGGATGCAGATGATGCTTAGCAGCACCTGTCACCCATCGTCCACAGACCATGGACGGCTTGTTTGTTTCTTTGATAGTGTTGTGAAAATTGATTGTGTGATGTGGAATGGAGTAAAATATTTTTATAGTTAAAATATAATTTTTAATGTTGATATAAATAAAATAAATATTCGTTTACAAATCAGACGATCTGTTTATGAACACCCATTTTACTAACATGGATTGGGGTGATAAATTTTACACATTGCCCAACTGCACAAATAAAATTCATTATTTGTTGATTGAAACCCCACACGGGTATTAGGACGATATTGGACATACACTAATCCCAATAGTTAGTTGTATGTCGATCGATTGATTGACAAGTTGTGTAAGCATTGAATATTTATATTTAATGCTTATACAGTGTAGAATGCACTCTGAATGATGGTTGATTATTTATTATTGTTGTGATATACATGTGTTGTATGAAATCCATATAATCAACATTATATGGTAATTGAATGTGTCTTATTCCAGTTCAAAAAGAATGAATATTTTAAAATAACGAATATTATAAAATAATGAATATTTTAATATAATATTCAGTAATGGATCAAAAATGTGATTTTGATATTCGATTTGGGATGGACACGAATATATTTAAATATATAAAGCCGTGTTGATTGGATTAACGCCATTTTTATTTATGACGGGGGATTAGTTAAGTTGAATGGTTTACTGGGTATTGATCTGATGTTGGTTTCGGTGTTCGGGGTTAATGCTTAGGGAATTGTTCACTTGCTAATCTACGGTTAAAGGATGATGGAATGGAATGTGATTTTGGGTTTATTGTGAACCGTGTTTTAAAGGACATTGGTTTTTTAACCCAGTTAAAGACATGAATAAGATTTGGGTTGTCGTGAATGGTGTCTTTAATAATACTGTTCTTAGACCCAATGGAGTTAAGAAAACCAGAAACTTATTGGAGATTAGTTAAGTTGAATGGTTTCCTAGGTATTGATCTGATGTTGGTTTCGGCCTTGGGGGTTAATACTTAGGGGATTGTTCACTAGCTACTTTACGGTTAGAGGCTGATGGAATGGAATGTTATTTTGGGCATATCATGAACCATGTTTTAAACGACATTGGTTCTTTAACCTAGTTAAAGACAAGATATGATTTCCCAAGTTAAACAACCGTTAATATTGATTTTTGGGAAAATTAAAACCAAGTGTGTAACACCCCGTAATTTTATAACATTAAAATTCACAAATTAAAGTATACTTAATTTTTAGAAAAGAATTAAGTGAAATGGGTTGCGCAGAGAAATATATATATATTGATATATACATATAAAATTAAAAATTGAATAAATAAATATGCGAAAAAGTTCAAAACAGCGAATTGGGAGGGGGAATAACCGAACCGGCCCATTTTTGAGGTCGACCCGAGCCTTGCTGGGTCGACTAGGGGTTAATACAGGGTGTTTGGCTGTCAACCCGTGGGCCGATTCGCTCAAATGCAGATTTTGCATTTGATTGGTTCTCTTGGTTCAGGGTTAATCTAATGGTCCTAAATAACTTCCTACACCTATAAATACATCCTAATGCTAACCCTAAACCTAATTAAAATAGAATAGTTACCGTCATACCATCGCCATGGAAATCAATGGAGCCGCCGCCAACTAAGAAAGAAGAAAAGCAAATTCAATTCTAATTCTCTCAACCCTAAAGCAAAGCAAAACTCTCTCTTTTCTTCTCTAAATTGTGAGTATGATGATCTTAACAAGATTATTATCATTTTAATTAGGTTGAGTTATGAATGGATTATGAGTAGATGATGTGAATTATCATATATGTTGTTGTAAACCCCTTTTGCTATCATGTATATTGTAAATCCAATGTTATGTGATGATGATATCTTATATGTTGTAAATCATGCTATGATGATGTTATGTACGTTGAAAGTTTCTATGCTAAGTTGTGATGAATCATACATGTTAAAAAGGCCATGATGTTACCATCTATGCTAGTTAGTTCATATTAATTAAATCATTATGTTTTGGTTATGTTGATCTATATGACAAGTCACATATGCAAGTTAGATTGATTAGAAAAGTTATGAACATATACCAAGACATCTATTATGACATCTAGAATTATGCTATGACATATGTGATATCTTATGCTAGTTCACACCATCATTATGTTGCCTAAAAACCCCATATGCAAGTTTATGTATAGATTTGGGCTGTGATCATATCATATAAATTGAGACATTTAACAAGTTGACACCTTTCGATCCTTAACATGTGTAGTTTATGCAAGTTTCACCCCTATTATGATTAGATTTATTTTAATTGTCTATATGTTGTGATAATTTATCTTTGTGCTAGGTGTTAGACTATACAGGTCTAGCCTATATTATGCGTTTAATAAGCGAACGTATAAACGTGGGGTAGGGGTAATATTAAGGATTTAATATTAAAAAGTTGGGGTGCAATTGATATGATTTTGCGTGCCATAAGTGGATGGCCATAATTGAGTCAATTATGGACATCATTAAAAGTTGACTTAATTAATAATTTGAACAGGGAATTATTAAAACAGGGGTAAAAGATTTTAAGTGTTAATCAATGCTTAGGACACGAGGTTGGACTCGTTTGTGACGTAAACCTGCCCGGACCCGCCCGGCAAATCCAGTGGTCACAAATGTCAGCCCAATGTGAGAGGTCCTAGGCCTAAACTAAAGCATAACGGTTGTAAAGACACGAGGTTAGACTCTTTTATGGTGTAAGACTGCTCGGACCCGCCCGGCAAATCCAGCTGCCATAAATGCCAGTCTAATGTGAGAGGTCTTTATGAGGTTATGACCTGAATGAATTAAGAAATACTTAACCAGATAAACATGTAAAGTGGGACATGGGGGTTAAGTAGGTGCCTTGGGTGGCATGAGGAATATAGTGGGTGCCCTTAGTGGCATGTGAAATACGATTAGTAAGACTTAACCAAACACACATGTAAATGAACATGACTAAGAGGGTTAAGTGGGATATATTAATGACAAGCTTAGGTGGGTAGCTTGTGGGGGCCCATTTCAACCAGTATCCCAAACGTATCTTTGTGGGCTCGACCCAAGTCGAGGACGGGACACGCATACTGAGTTTGACTATAAGAGGCCAAAACGGGGAGCGGTGGCAACGCAAGTCCAACGGGTTTCGTATGCGTGTGTGGACCCGGGCTGGTTGGTAAGACGTTGTTGCATCGTGTAGGTATAAGTCGTGCATTCTCAAGTTGTATCGGGTTGCAACTTTAGGGGAGTCATACACCCCACTTTGGGGCCAGCACGGGTATCTACGAGTAGGGAGCCGATCGAAAGTGGGTAGTGGGGTACACCTAGTGGAGATAGGGGCAGACGGCACCTATGTAGTCAGCTAGGGGTACGAAAGGCTATTTATAAAGTTTCTGTGTGAAGCAAGTGGGATCAAACAATAGGATGATTGGTGTGGTGCAGTGTAGTAATGTGCGGTGCAGTGTAGTAATCATTCGTTAGTAATTAGGTGTGCCTTTACCGTTATCTTTAACGTTATCTTAAACGCTATCTTTATCTTCCTAAGAGTTCATAGACATTTATTTGTCTTCCAGCTTATGCCTTAGTCTAGTTATTTTGATAATAGTATTGTTAGAATTATCATACTCGCCAGACTTTATGTCTGACCCCCTCTATTTCTATCCTTTTTCCCCCTCCAGGTCCTCAGGTTGGGCCCAGCTCTAGTGGAGTTTGATTGAATTGCTTCATCACTCTTTGGAAAGCTTGGACCATTGAAGTAAAGTCCAGCTTGTTATCTTTTTAATTGCTATTTATGTTATGGGATTATGTATTTTTTTTTATGAAGATGGATATTGTACTTGGTTATGATCTATGGTTTTATGATGTAACAAACATGTTTAATTTCCGCTGCAATAAAATGAAGTTTTAGATTTACAAGTACTATTTATTATCTGTCTTGTTGTAATTTTTCTGTTCTATATTCACTTATAACCTCCATGGAAGTTAATGCATTCCCTTTGTGAGTGACATTAATGGACGTGGGGTGTTACATGTGGTATCAGAGCTTAAGGTTACCAGAACAGATAAAAATACCTTGGAAAAATAGTTATTTTTGGAAGAAGTGTTTTCAAAAACATGTTTTAATGAGAAATTTAAAGAGAAAAGTTTTTAAGAAAAACATAATCCCCAATAGCCACATATCTTTATCTTTCAAATTCTCCATTTTGGATCTTTCCTTTTTCGTTTCAGCATGGCTGAAGATCTTAATCTACCCGACGGTGTAACGATACCAGGATGGTATAGGAGGCTATTGGAGGCTAGGGCCGCTGCAGGTCCAGCCAATGTTCCTCCACCACCAGTTGCACCCGTTCCTCCTCCTCCTCCTCGCGTAGATACTTTTGCAAAGACATGCAAGGAATTCAAGGCTATGGGTGGAAAACCATTTCAAGTGTCAGAAACGTTTATGGAAGCTAGAGATTGGCTTAAGGAGGTGGAAGAATTGATAGAAATCTTTGAAGTGGAAGAAGGGAGGTGAGTTAGATTAGCAGCTTGGTTAATGAAGGGAGAGGCCTCGTTTTGGTGGGAGGTCACTAATGGGGAGCGTCCTGTTGACTCTTGGGCGGATTTCAGACGTAGGTTCGAGGCGAAGTTTCTCTCAAGGGCGGAAGAAAATCTATATATGGAAAGGTTCTTGACATTGAAGCAAGGAAGCTCATCAGTGAAAGAATATGTCAATAAATTTAATCAGTTAGCAGGGTTTGGCTTGGACTTAGTAAACACGCCGGAGAAGAAGGCTCTAAGGTTCGTGAATGGCTTGAATGAACCATTGCAAGGGTTGGCTATGACCCACATCTCGATGGGGGCCACCTTTGAGAAGTTAGTAGAAATGGCGCTCATGCATGAGGAGAAAAGCGCTAAAGCTGCTAAGGCACCCAAGAAGAAGGGGATTAGAAGAAACCAGAACAACAAAACAAGAAGGGTGGAAAAGACAATAATGGCAAGAGAAAGAAGAAGTGCTTTAACTGTGGAACCCCAGGCCATCTCAGCAAGGAATGCCGAAAGAAAAAGAAGACAGGCTGTTTTCATTGTGGCGATGCGGGACATTTAGTGAAGGACTGCCCAAAGAAGGGGCAGAGGGCAGGAGCTACCTCGAGAGGACAGGTGCAGGCTCTTATAGCACCAAGGCAGGCAAGGGGACAAGTTCAGGCTCTCGCGGTGCCACCACTGCAAGAACGAGGTAGAACCATTTCTGTTGAAAGCTTAGTTTTTTCTGTTTGATCATCATGTCCGTACCTTATTCGATTCGGGCGCATCGCATTCGTTTATTTCTACATCTTTAGTTGAAACACTGCACCTAGATACTAGTATTGTTACTGATCCCTTAGTAGTCTCAAATCCTATTGGTGGTTCGGCTCATCTTTCTATGATTTGTCGGGATTTGAGAGTGTTTATCTTGGGCGTTGAGTTTGAATGCAACGCCTTTGTCCTTGGTTTCACGGGCTATAGTTTGATTCTAGGGGTGGATTGGCTAGCCAAGTGGGATGCCATCCTAGACTGTGAAAGGAGGGTAGTTAGACTATTGATTCGTTGTAGAAAAACCCTCATATTTCTTGCGACCCTAGGGGTTCAGTGATGCTTAGCTGCCTAGAATCTTCTAACGCATCTAACGATGATTAGGAACCTGTTTGTGTGGTCCGTGAGTATGGAGACGTCGTTGATAAAGCGCGGGGTTTACCAATAGGCGCGGAATAAGTTTTCGTATGTGCTTAATAGATTAAGCAAAGCCCGTTATGTAATCAGCGGTAGTTTTGGAGCAAGACTGTCAAGGACGGCCAGAGTCGGTCAAGTGCTCAATTGATTGACCATCTTACTAGTATCATCTCACGTAGGTCGTCTGAATT
The DNA here is from genome assembly GCA_030737875.1 of Allium sativum. Taxonomy (NCBI): domain Eukaryota; kingdom Viridiplantae; phylum Streptophyta; class Magnoliopsida; order Asparagales; family Amaryllidaceae; genus Allium; species Allium sativum. Next base: position 341,873,103 of record CM060912.1, read on the forward strand.
CGAAGGAGGTATCCCTTAGGTGTTTGTCTGATATTGGTTTAGGCCTTTGGGGTTTGCACTTGGGGAATGTCGAATTCGACTAGGATGGTCTGCGTGAGAGATGGATAGTTGTGACGATTTTACATGGGATAATATCCTGGTTTTCTCTAGAAGCAGAGAATAGCATGCCCTATGTCTTAGGGAAAGCTTAGGGACCCTACAAGTGCACTAGCTTAAAGCTAAGTTCTCCAAGATACCATTTTTGGAGGAAGGAAGTGAGGAATTTAGGGCATGTGGTCTCTAGGGAAGGGAGATATGTTAAGGTGGATGGAGTTCTTAGCATCCTACGACTTCGAGATAGCATTTACCCTTGGCAAGGGTAACGTGGTGGCGGATGCCTTAAGTAGAAAAAGATTATCCTTAAGTCCTTTGTTTGTTGAGCGGCGAAGCTTAGAATTCATTTCGATGTTTGACTTTAGACCTTCCGTTTACTTCGTACCCGGTGTGCTAGCATCCTTGGAGGTCAGACCTACGCTTTTGGGACGGATTGGCGAGGCACAGCGAGACGACCCGCAGTTGGTTGAGTTAGTAGAAAAGCTCAAAGGAGGGGAGTCATCAAGCCATCTCCGTAGGTATACCCTAGATGATAAGGGTTGGTTACGTAGGGACGGTAGACTTTGTGTACCAAAAGACGATGACCTAAGGAAGACTATTCTTGACGAAGCACATCGTTCGAAGATGACCATTCATCCCGGCGGGGACAAGATGTACATGGACATGAGACGAGTTTACTTTTGGGCCGGTATGAAGAGGGACGTAGCCGAGTATGTCGCTAGATGCTTGGCGTGCCAACAAGTAAAAACGGAGCAAAAGAAACCCGGTGGGTTACACCACCCATTGGAGGTTCCACTATGGAAGTGGGAAAGCGTCTCGATGGACTTTATTGACGGATTACCGAGATCGAGAAAGGGTAATACGGGGATTTGGGTTATAGTAGATAGACTTACTAAGAGCGCCCATTTCATTCCCGTGAAGAGTAAGAGGAATGCTCCATGGTTAGCTTCTGTATACGTCCGAGAAATAGTTCGTTTGCATGGTGTTCCTTCTAGCATAGTGAGCGACCGCGATCCTATTTTCAGTAGCGAATTTTGGAGAAGCTTACAAGAGGCGGTAGGGACTCAGTTATGTTTGGGCACCTCATATCATCCTCAGACGGACGACCAGACCGAGGGTGAATCGCATTCTAGAGGATCTGTTGAGGCTATGTATCCTAGACTTTGGGGGTAAGTGGGAAGAGCATCTTCCATTGGCGGAGTTCACATATAATAACAGCTTTCAGTCCAGCATTGGTATGGCACCATTCGAAGCTCTTTATGGACGACCTTGTCGTTCACCTACATGTTGGTGGGAATCTACGGAAAAGATCTTACTTGGGCCCGATATGATTAGGGAGACTTCGGAGAAGATCGACTTGATTCGAAGGAGGATGAAAGCAGCACAGGATTGGCAGAAATCTTATACGGATAAGAGGAGGACAGATCTCGAGTTTGAAGTTGGGGACATGGTCTTTGTCAAAGTGTCTCCATTACAGAACGTTTTTCGCTTTGGGTCCGTTGGGAAATTAGCACCAAGATTTGTAGGGCCGATTCCTATTAAGGAGAAAATTGGACAGATGGCGTATAGAGTGGAGTTGCAGGAGAGACTTAGTGGTGTACACGACATATTCCATGTGTCACATTTGAGGAAGTGCTTGCATGAGACCGCGGAAGTGGTAGAGCCGAGCTTTCTTAGAGAGGTGGAGATAGAGCGTGATGCGACAATTCGACGAGCTCCTACGCGCATTCTTGGGTCAGAGATCAAGAGGTTGAGGAATCAAGAGGTCAGACTAGTCAAAGTGCAATGGGGAGATGATGAGAGCAACGCTACTTGGGAGACAGAAGAGAAGATGCGATCACGATACCCTTTTCTTTTTGAGGTTATGTCTTTTAATTTCTCCTTTATCGCTTAGCTTGTACTTATCTTATCTTTAGTATATCCTCTCGCTAGTATCTTTGACCTTTAGTTAGGATAATCCTATGGTTGAAACATGTGTTTGAGATATGTTATGTATGGTGGATGCAAGTGTTTGCTAGTGGTTGCTCGTGGATGCATATACACACACTATTAGGCACCATATCGGCTCAGTCACTTCATATTGCATATTGCATATATATGGATGTATTTAGTAAAATGGACGTATAATGGTTGTATTATCATATAGTTGCTGCATTCGGGTGGATGGTTGTGCATGCATATAGAATTAATATGTATCATTAGGAATCTTTTGCATACATATTGGACGCATGGCACTATCATGAATTGCACAAAGGAGGTCGACTGAATCAGTAGACCGCCTAATTTTGCATTAGATATGGACATATACACACACCGTGCATATAAACATTAAAGCATTAGAAGTCTTTTAAGGACAATGGATGCTGGTGTTTGATGGCTGAGTAGATGGACGATTAGATGGTAGGATATACATTCTTCTTAACTTGGAGATTTCGGGGACAAAATCCTTTAAGGAGGGGAGAATGTAACACCCCGTAATTTTATAAGATTAAAATTCACAAATTAAAGTATACTTAATTTTTAGAAAAGAATTAAGTGAAATGGGTTGCGCAGAGAAATATATATATATATATTGATATATACATATAAAAATTAAATAAATAAATATGCAAAAAAGTTCAAAACAGCGAATTGGGAGGGGGAATAACCGAACCGGCCCATTTTTGAGGTCGACCCGAGCCCTGCTAGGTCGACTAGGGGTTAATACAGGGTGTTTGGCTGTCAACCCGTGGGCCGATTCGCTCAAATGCAGATTTTGCATTTGATTGGTTCTCATGGTTCAGGGTTAATCTAATGGTCCAAGATAACTTCCTACACCTATAAATACATCCTAACGCTAACCCTAAACCTAATTAAAATAGAATAGTTACCGCCATACCATCGCCATGGAAATCAATGGAGCCGCCGCCAACTAAGAAAGACGAAAAGAAAATTCAATTCTAATTCTCTCAACCCTAAAGCAAAGCAAAACTCTCTCTTTTCTTCTCTAAATTGTGAGTATGATGATCTTAACAAGATTATTATCATTTTAATTAGGTTGAGTTATGAATGGATTATGAGTAGATGATGTGAATTATCATATATGTTGTTGTAAACCCCTTTTGCTATCATGTATATTGTAAATCCAATGTTATGTGATGATGATATCTTATATGTTGTAAATCATTCTATGATGATGTTATGTATGTTGAAAGTTTCTATGCTAAGTTGTGATGAATCATACATGTTAAAAAGGCCATGATGTTACCATCTATGCTAGTTAGTTCATATTAATTAAATCATCATGTTTGGGTTATGTTGATCTATATGACAAGTCACATATGCAAGTTAGATTGATTAGAAAAGTTATGAACATATACCAAGACATCTATTATGACATCTAGAATTATGCTATGACATATGTGATATCCTATGCTAGTTCACACCATCATTATGTTGCCTAAAAATCCCATATGCAAGTTTATGTATAGATTTGGGTTATGATCATATCATATAAATTGAGACATTTAACAAGTTGACACCTTTTGATCCTTAACATGTGTAGTTTATGCAAGTTTCACCCCTATTATGATTAGATTTATTTTAATTGTTTATATGTTGTGATAATTTATCTTTGTGCTAGGTGTTAGACTATACAAGTCTAGCCTATATTATGCGTTAAATAAGCGAACGTATAAACGTGGGGTAGGGGTAATATTAAGGATTTAATATTAAAAAGTTGGGGTGCAATTGATATGATTTTGCATGCCATAAGTGGATGGCCATAATTGAGTCAATTATGGACATCATTAAAAGTTGACTTAATTAATAATTTGAATAGGGAATTATTAAAACTGGGGTAAAAGATTTTAAGTGTTAATCAATGCTTAGGACACGAGGTTGGACTCGTTTGTGACGCAAACCTGCCCGGACTGTAACAACCCGAAAATCTGGGCCAGTTTAAAAAATTTTATTTTGGCAATTTTAGCGAATTTTGATTATTTAAAATGAATTATTTTAAATAAAATCAACAAGAAATTTATTTAGAATTGAATTCGACGTATATATCTATATACGTCGTCGTTAGAATATAAATAATTATATATAATTATATAAGGAATTGAAAATGGCGTGGTAGTTCGATAATTCGATTTCAAACTTCAAATGAATGTACCGGGTGCAAAATAAACCGGATTTTAGTGAAACCAAAAACTTAGGATCTAATTGAGGATATCTTTCCAACGAATCTGAAAAATCAAAATTTCATAGCGGGAATCAAAAGATATGTCCAGTTGAAAATTCTGAATAGTCGCTATGAAATTCAGGCCCTTAAAAATGGAAATTTTGCAAACGACCTCCGATTTCGACGAAACCACTTTTGTTGGATCCGGGATGTCAAGTTATTGCTAGGTTTCAAATTTCGTAATTTTTCGAATCAATATGTGAGCGTGGCAAAGGAAAACGCATTTGACCAGTTTCAGTTGATTTTAATCGACTGGAAATTGGCCATTTTTCAAACGGTCTCAGAATTCGACGAAACTAGTTTTGTTAGGACCGTATCGTCAATACGAAGCTAGAAATATTTTTCGGGAATTTTTCGAGTTAGTACGTGACCCCGGTAAATTGAAATGCGCGTTCAAATTCAATATATATAGTTATATGTTGTTTTTGACGAAAACCGATCGAAATGATCAAATGAGCCTACGATACATATCCCATTGTGTTCGGAATGGGGGTGAAACGCTATGGACGACAGGCGGTGGGCCTCGTTTAGAGGTCGAATTTAAAAGTTGCTTTATGGGATTAAATATAATATAATAATTATTATAAAACCCTTTAATTTCGCCTTTCCTCTTCTCAAACCGTTGACTCAGAAAAAAGAAAAAAAAAACGAAATCGAAAAGAGCGGAATCGCTCCACCGCCGCCTTGGCCGCCCCCCGCACAACCACCCTCCTCCACGTCGTCGCTGGTGGCCTCTCTCTCCCTCCCGCTCCTCTCTTCTCCGTTCCAGTCAAACCCCAGCACCCCAAAACCCACAGACCCGCCACTTCCCGAACCCTACAACTCCGCCGCACCTTCAGGTGGCCGCCGCCGTGCCTCTGCCGCACTATTCCAGCTCCGACGAGCCCCCACCGCGAGCAAACACCCCCCCTCCAACCGATAGCCCAGTGAGCTTTTTCATTTATTTAATTACGTTGTTTTGATTTCAATTTTCTGAATTAAAATAGCATGTTATAAAATTCAGATTTGAGTACAAGTTATATATGTTTAATGATAGGATTTTTATCATGAAAGGTTGAATATTTTTATCATGAAAGGTTGGATATTTTTATTCATGGAAGATTATATTTTTAATATGAAGTCAAATTGACAAGAATCAGATTTTTATATATTGAACATCGAAGTAAAAATATGATTTTTATATATTGAACATCGAAGTAAAAATACGATTTTTATATATTGAACATCGAAGTAAAAATACGATTTTTATATATTGAACATCGAAGTAAAAATATGATTTTTATATATTGAACATCGAAGTAAAAATATGATTTTTATATATTGAACATCGAAGTAAAAATATGATTTTTATATATTGAACATCGAAGTAAAAATATGATTTTTATATACTGAACATCAAAATAAAAATGTGATTTTTTATATATTGAATAGCGAAATAAAAATTCGATTTTTATATATGTAGTGGCTACGGGCGAAGAAAGTGATAAGAGACGAGAACAGTGAAGATTTCCTGCATTAGAAGTGTCGTGAAGTTGGGTTAGCTATCGGTGAGAATTTCGCACTCATCAATTTATTTTTCTAGTTTTATATATATACTAGGATGCAGACGGTGCTTAGTAGCACCCGACACAATCGTCCACAGACCATGGACTTGTTTGTTCGATTGCAAAAAGTTAGTTAGATTATTTGGTTTGATTGGAATTGATTTGATTGATGTGTGAATGGCGTGGGCCTTCACTAGACCGGGGATAAGGCTAGGCCTTGTCCCGTTTCTAGTATCGTGCCGTTATGCCGCCGAAATTTTCTAAAATATGTTAGAAAAATAAAAATATCATTTTATTGAATAAATGAACCGAATAGAATATTCATAGATTGAATAAAATGTTTAATCGTTAAAAATATAATTTTTAACGTGAAAGTGAATAAATAAATATTTATAAACAAATCGGCCGATTTGTTTATATACACTGATTTGACTGATATTGATTGGGTCGATAAATTTTACACATCGCCCAACTGCACAAATAAAATCGGTGTTTGATTGTTTGAAACCCCACACGGGTATTGGGATGATATTTGAAGTACACTAATCCCGATTGTTTAGTTGTATGTCGATCGATTGATTGACAGACTGTTATAAGCGTTAGATATCTATACTTGATGCTTATACAGTGTAGTGCACTTTGGTTGATGGTTGATTATTTTTCAATGCTATTATATAAGTGTGTTGTAGAAAATCCATATAGTTAACGCTATATGGTAATTGATTGGGCCTCTTTCCATTTTGAAAAATAAAGAATATTATAAAATAAAGGTTCATGTGTTGACAATACTCATCCGTTGAGATTAGTCATGTGTTGAACGAAATATTTTGATAATAACAACTATTTTGATAATAACAACTATTTTGAAAAAGAAATATTTGAAATAGAATATTTGAAAATAGAAATATATGAAGCCGTGTTGATTAGATTGACGCCATTTTGACGTGAACGATATTTATATCGATTTTATTCATTTCGAAATGAATTGAATTGAATATAAAACAATTTCGAAATGAATTGAATAGATAACGCATTTGATTCGAAAAAAACCAATTTGAATTGAATCGAATAGAAAACGACTTTGAATTGAATTGAAAACGAATTCAAATTGAATTGAAAGCAAATTGAAATGAATTCAAATTGAATTGAAATTTGAATTGAATAGAAATGAATTTTAAAACGAATTTATAAAGAAGAATTCAATTTTGATTTGAATTGAAATAGAAGTTGAAATTGCTTTTGAAACGAATTTAAAGCTATTTATATAATTCATTTTAAATAGAAATCGACGATATATATATTATATATATTATATATATAATATAATGGCCTGAATAGAATGCGCCGCGCCGCGGCAGTTTGTGAATTTCGACCATTTATTTCAAACGGACATTACGGGAGATCCGACCGTCGGATTCTCCTAAAACCGGAACCATTGGGTTCGCATCGAAAAGAGCTTTCTAACGAATATTTAAAATTCAAAATCTAACGGTTGGATTTGGAGATACATCCAAATCAAATTTGAAAAAGGTCGCTATAAGTGCAGTTCGATGGCCGTTGATGGAAATCGACTGTACGGGCCTTGATAAAATTATTAAAAATAGTAATAATTTGTGTAAAATCATAAGAAATGATTTAGATAGAATTGGGATGAAAAACTCCATATTTGAAAAGATAAAAATAGATTTTTATCGAAATGAACTAGTTTTGAACTAGAATTAGAATTCTATTTATTTTTAAATAAATAAATTGAATTTGAAATGGTTTTGAAAATGACTAGAATTTCCAATGATCGCGTTGGAATGGATTTGAATCGAAATTGTCTTCGGAATATTTCGATGTTGGAATTCGTGATTATACAGATGTTGTTATGGAAATTTGAAAGATATATTTATATCGTTATCTCCAATACGACATTTGTTAATCGTAGAATTTGATATTGAATATAAGCCGATATATTTTCTATTCGGAGCCTTGTATTGAATATCAAATGTGATTTGGATTTGTCGTGAATGGTGTCTTCATTAACACTGTTCTTGAACCCAGTTGAGAAAAGATTAAATCTTTTTATTTAGATTTAATGAAGTGTACCAATTAAATGATATTTAATTGGAATTGAATTGGTATTGATTTTTGGGTTTATCGTGAACAGTGTTTTAAATAACACTTGTTCTTTAACCCGATAATTAATGGAATGATTTTTGGGTTTATCGTGAACATTGTTTTAAATAACACTTGTTCTTTAACCCGATAATTAATGGAATGTGATTTTGGGTTTATCGTGAACCGTGTTTTAAATGACACTGATTCTTTAACCCAGTCGAAGATTAAAACTAAGTGGAGTTTTAATGAATCTTTAATTAGATTGAAATGATCGAAAATGGAGTATCACCAGTTTTGCTCCAGGCGATAGTTAAATCTTTAAATAGATTTGAACGTGAAATGGTAATTGAATTTACCGATAACACTGTGGTGTTAGATATGAAGTATTACCAGTTTTACTTCATGGGATGAATAGGTTGGGATGGGGAAATTAAAATAAATGATTACTTCGGTAAGGTTCGCTAATCACGACTAGTTTGAATTGAGATTCAAAAATAGAATAAAGAATAAATTCAAGGAATTTATCTTGGATAAAATTAATGGGAACCTTTCCCTATGAATGTGAAATTTAGAAACTAACTATCGGTTAGCCAAGCAAAATGGTTTTCTGGATATTGATCTGATGTTGGTTTCGTCCTTCGGGGTTAATATTTGGGAAATTATTCTCTTGATTAATTTACGGTTAGTGACTGATGAATTGGAACGAGGCGTATGTTGTATTTGTGTAACACTTATTTAAAATATACGCGAGTTATTCGGAAAGGCCGGGTTTATCCCATTCTGAATAACTGATACGACGATAAGTCGAAGATGAAGACGATGGTCGAAGACCGGAAGTCTTCACGTCGTTTGGGTGATTACTGATGATCTTGATTGGGTTGTACACCCAAGAAGATGGAAACAGTTGGTGATCGTTCAGACGTACTTGGAGATCGATGGATATGCGGGGTACTAGGTGCCTCCAGTTTCGTTCAGACCCAGAACGGACTTGTAAATGGATTGTGTGTCTGACATTGGATTTTAGCCCGTGTGATTGATCTCTATTAAATATATATCTGTTTGGCGGCGGAGAATTTATTCTCTTGCTTAACGCCCTTCTCTGAGACGTACGAGCTCAGGGGTTATATATTGATGGATATCAAACGCATGGAGTGAATTGCCTAAGTGGCATACCTAAGTGGCAATTGATCAAGGCTTCTGTTGAAAAGCAAAGTCTTGTGGTGATGATCAAAGCACAGCCTTGTGGCACAGCTTTGTGTAACGTTGATTCGCGAGTATCACACCCGGTATGAACCAAAAACGGGAGACGGACATCAGGGAGGACATGCGTTTCTTTCTAGTTAAGAGTGACGTCAGTGCTTGAACTGGCTGACGAGTTTGAATCATGTGGATGTTGCTTATTATTACTTGCTGAAAAGCGAGGCGCCTCGTGATATCGGTTTCGGCCGTTGCTTCTGGTCGGCTGACGGGCCAGGCTTACGCCCCAAAGGGCGGGGAAACGCAGTGTTCAGGCATAATAATCCACATCGGTGGACCGGCCCTGACGATCCTAGGGGCAGTTGCGGCTGTTCCTAGACATGGGCTAGATTGTCTAAAATCGGTGAGGATCTTGCCCCTAGCCTCGGTTCATGCCATAAATGATAACCCAACTTCCAATACGACATTGCGGTTTTGATTGTAAACCTATATATGGTGACATAGTGGCATGGGACGCTCATGTCGCCTATGATTGATACTTATGATTTGAAGTTGTTTTATACACTATGCACTTATAATAGTATCAAATGATTTGTTTTAAACGTATCAAGCATTCTTTGGCTGTTATAAGGGAAAAACCCTATCCCCCGGCTTGCGTTGCATTGTGTGATAGGACCTAGGTCTTATAACAGCTTCATTTTTCTTTATTTAGCATTGCGTTGTTTGTTTTATGCACTGGTATTCTTGGGAGGAAACCTGTTCCGTGTTATACGGCGTGGTCCCTTGATTTACCTAACTTTAAAAATAAAGATAAATAACTGTTTTTAGTTCTCACACCAGTCACATGACTGACCTGGAGTTTATTGTTTTAACCTAAACTCTGGGTGCCCTTATTTTGACACGGGCAGCTAGTAGTTTTGGTTTTGCAGATTTATATTCACAGGATCCTGGTTTACAGCTGGAACGATATCCGGAAAGCTTTGTATCCATATATCTCTTCTAGTTGTGTATTGTATTATTTTCCGCTGCTTTGTAATTTATTGTAATCTCTGATATTTCTGTGTAATATTTATTCATTTATACTCTGTATATTCTTGTAATCTGATGCATTGTTGTAATATACAATGAAATGTTCTTCCGTATGCGTTCTGATGTGGCTTGTTCTCGAACTATCCGCTCTTTCCTTTACGGGGAAGTTACGGGTTTTTACAGTTGGTATCAGAGCTTTGGTTTACAAAGCAGAGAACAAGGCACATTAGAACCATACGAAAGAATTCATCAGATATTGGATTAGTAATATCCAATTAGAATGACTCGTTAGAGATAGGATCAGTAGTATCCTAGAACGAGTGTGAAGAGTATATTTTTAAAAATGAAAACAAATTTTGTTTTGAAAATTTAAATCAACTATTCGTATTTGATTATTTATTTGTATTGATTTGGACAGTCCAGTATATAAAGAATTTGCATATACGCCTTGCAAACGTATATTCAAAGTTTTAATATATTGGATAGATATAACATCACACTCTAGTCGCTCGAAGATGATATTGATGATAGCGATCGCATCATCAACATTTATATTCGAGTGTCGAAGGTGTGATATCTATATATTTCCATTAGACTGGTGTGAGAACCAAAAATTAGATAAGGCCTATTGTTGTGGTTTGGCATCAAAAACATGATTTTTGTATATGTATCAAAATTATGAATTTGAAACTCTAATTCACTAATTGATTGATGTTTGTGTTGTTTTTTATTTATTTGCTAATTTTTAGCCATTTAGCCCAATTGAATCACATATTGAATTATATTGAAAATTTGGTCGCATTTGCTTGCATATACATGTACTTACATTGAACAGGTCATAGCAAGGAGGCTAGAGCAGAGAATAAAATTTGTTTGACCGACAAATAGGTACATGTTTACTACATAATTTACTGTTTTGTTTGGGTGATGATGATTTTATGAGCCTATTGGCTAGCCGCTTGGCTTTTTCTTTTTCTTTTTGAGATCTGAAGGACCGGGGAAGCTATTTGAGATTTCCCGATGCTCCCATTGCAGGGGAGATTATGGCGAAATTTTTCGAAAATTTAGGGTGTTAGCCAAATTTTTGAAGAATTTGAAAATTCTCAGAAACTGAAAGGTTGGAGAATGAAAGCCAGATCGAACGTAGAGTTGATTAATCAAACCACTTTCGACTTTGTTCCATTTCGGGGACGAAAAGTTTTAAGTGGGGGAGATTGTAACAACCCGAAAATCTAGGCCAGTTTAAAATTTTTTATTTTGGCAATTTTAGCGAATTTTGATTATTTAAAATGAATTATTTTAAATAAAATCAACAAGAAATTTATTTAGAATTAAATTCGACGTATATATTTATATACGTCGTTGTTAGAATATAAATAATTATATATAATTATATAAGGAATTGAAAATGGCGCGGTAGTTCGATAATTCGATTTCAAACTTCAAATAAATGTACCGAGTGCAAAATAAACTGGATTTTAGTGAAACCAAAAACTTAGGATCTAATTGAGGATATCTTTCCAACGAATCTGAAAAATCAAAATTTCATAGCGGAAATCAAAAGATATGTCCAGTTGAAAATTCTGAATAGTCGCTATGAAATTCAGGCCCTTAAAAATGGAAATTTTGCAAACGACCTCGGATTTCGACGAAACCATTTTTGTTGGATCCGGGATGTCAAGTTATTGCTAGGTTTCAAATTTCATAATTTTTCGAATCAATATGTGAGCGTGGCAAAGGAAAACGCGTTTGACCAGTTTCAGTTGATTTTAATCGACTGGAAATTGGCCATTTTTCAAACGGTCTCAGAATTCGACGAAACTAGTTTTGTTAGGACCGTATCGTCAATACGAAGCTAGAAAATATTTTTCGGGAATTTTTCGAGTTAGTACGTGACCCCGGTAAATTGAAATGCGCGTTCAAATTCAATATATATAGTTATATGTTGTTTTTGACGAAAACTGATCGAAATGATCAAATAAGCCTACGATACATATCCCATTGTGTTCGGAATGGGGGTGAAACGCTATGGACGACAGGCGGTGGGCCTCGTTTAGAGGTCGAATTTAAAAGTTGCTTTATGGGATTAAATATAATATAATAATTATTATAAAACCCTTTAATTTCCCCTTTCCTCTTCTCAAACCGTTGACTCAGAAAAAAGAGAAAAAAAAAACGAAATCGAAAAGGGCGGAATCGCTCCACCGCCGCCTTGGCCGCCCACCGCACAACCACCCTCCTCCACGTCGTCGCTGGTGGCCTCTCTCTCCCTCCCGCTCCTCTCTTCTCCGTTCCAGTCAAACCCCAGCACCCCAAAACCCATAGACCCGCCACTTCCCGAACCCTACAACTCCGCCGCACCTTCAGGTGGCCGCCGCCGTGCCTTTGCCGCACTCCTCCAGCTCCGACGAGCCCCCACCGCGAGCAAACACCCCCCTCCAACCGATAGCCCAGTGAGCTTTTTCATTTATTTATTTACGTTGTTTTGATTTCAATTTTCTGAATTAAAATAGCATGTTATAAAATTCAGATTTGAGTACAAGTTATATATGTTTAATGATAGGATTTTTATCATGAAAGGTTGAATATTTTTATCATGAAAGGTTGGATATTTTTATTCATGGAAGATTATATTTTTAATATGAAGTCGAATTGACAAGAATCAGATTTTTATATATTGAACATCGAAGTAAAAATATGATTTTTATATATTGAACATCGAAGTAAAAATATGATTTTTATATATTGAACATCGAAGTAAAAATACGATTTTTATATATTGGACATCGAAGTAAAAATACGATTTTTATATATTGAATATCGAAGTAAAAATATGATTTTTATATATTGAACATCGAAGTAAAAAATATGATTTTATTATATTGAACATCGAAGTAAAAATATGATTTTTATATATTGAACATCGAAGTAAAAATATGATTTTTTATATATTGAATAGCGAAATAAAATTCGATTTTTATATATGTAGTGGCTACGGGCGAAGAAAGTGATAAGAGACGAGAACAGTGAAGATTTCCTGCATTAGAAGTGTCGTGAAGTTGGGATAGCTATCGGTGAGAATTTCTCACTCTTCAATTTATTTTTCTAGTTATATATATATACTAGGATGCAGACGGTGCTTAGTAGCACCCGACACAATCATCCACAGACCATGGACTTGTTTGTTCGATTGCAAAAAGTAGTTAGATTATTTGGTTTGATTGGAATTGATTTGATTGATGTGTGAATGGCGTGGGCCTTCACTAGACCGGGGATAAGGCTAGGCCTTGTTCCGTTTCTAGTACCGTGCCGTTATGCCGCCGAAATTTTCTAAAATATGTTAGAAAAATAAAAATATAATTTTATTGAATAAATGAACCGAATAGAATATCCATAGATTGAATAAAATGTTTTATCGTTAAAAATATAATTTTTAACGTGAAAGTGAATAAATAAATATTTATAAACAAATCGGCCGATTTGTTTATATACACTGATTTGACTGATATTGATTGGGTCGATAAATTTTACACATCGCCCAACTGCACAAATAAAATCGGTGTTTGATTGTTTGAAACCCCACACGGGTATTGGGATGATATTTGAAGTACACTAATCCCGATTGTTTAGTTGTATGTCGATCGATTGATTGACAGGCTGTTATAAGCGTTAGATATCTATACTTGATGCTTATACAGTGTAGTGCACTTTGGTTGATGGTTGATTATTTTTCAATGCTATTATATAAGTGTGTTGTAGAAAATCCATATAGTTAACGCTATATGGTAATTGATTGGGCCTCATTCCAATTTGAAAAATAAAGAATATTATAAAATAAAGGTTCATGTGTTGACAATACTCATCCGTTGAGATTAAGTGTTGAACGAAATATTTTGATAATAACAACTATTTTGATAATAACAACTATTTTGAAAAAGAAATATTTGAAATAGAATATTTGAAAATAGAAATATATGAAGCTGTGTTGATTAGATTGACGCCATTTTGACGTGAACGATATTTATATCGATTTTATTCATTTCGAAATGAATTGAATTGAATATAAAACGATTTCGAAATGAATTGAATAGATAACGAATTTGATTCGAAAAAAAACCAATTTGAATTGAATCGAATAGAAAACGACTTTGAATTGAATTGAAAACGAATTCAAATTGAATTGAAAGCAAATTGAAATGAATTCAAATTGAATTGAAATTTGAATTGAATAGAAATGAATTTTAAAACGAATTTATAAAGAAGAATTCAATTTTGATTTGAATTGAAATGGAAGTTGAAATTGCTTTTGAAACGAATTTAAAGCTATTTATATAATTCGTTTTAAATAGAAATCGACGATATATATATATATTATATATATAATATAATGGCCTGAATAGAACGCGCCGCGCCGCGGCAGTTCGTGAATTTCGACCATTTATTTCAAACGGACATTACGGGGGATCCGACCGTCGGATTCTCCTAAAACTGGAACCGTTGGGTTCGCATCGAAAAGAGCTTTCTAACGATTATTTGAAATTCAAAATCTAACGGTTGGATTTGGAGATACGTCCAAATCAAATTTGAAAAAGGTCGCTATAAGTGCAGTTCGATGGCCGTTGATGGAAATCGACTGTACGGGCCTTGATAAAATTATTAAAAATAGTAATAATTTGTGTAAAATCATAAGAAATGATTTAGAAAGAATTGTGATGAAAAACTCCATATTTGAAAAGATAAAAATAGATTTTTATCGAAATGAACTAGTTTTGAACTAGAATTAGAATTCTATTTATTTTTAAATAAATAAATTGAATTTGAAATGGTTTTGAAAATGACCAGAATTTCCAATGATCGCGTTGGAATGGATTTAAATCGAAATTGTCTTCGGAATATTTCGATGTTGGAATTCGTGATTATACAGATGTTGTTATGGAAATTTGAAAGATATATTTATATCGTTATCTCCAATACGACATTTGTTAATCGTAGAATTTGATATTGAATATAAGCCGATATATTTTCTATTCGGAGCCTTGTATTGAATATCAAATGTGATTTGGGTTTGTCGTGAATGGTGTCTTCATTAACACTGTTCTTGAACCCAGTTGAGAAAAGATTAAATCTTTTTATTTAGATTTAATGAAGTGTACCAATTAAATGATATTTAATTGGAATTGAATTGGTATTGATTTTTGGGTTTATCGTGAACAGTGTTTTAAATAACACTTGTTCTTTAACACGATAATTAATGGAATGATTTTTGGGTTTATCGTGAACAGTGTTTTAAATAACACTTGTTCTTTAACCCGATAATTAATGGAATGTGATTTTGGGTTTATCGTGAACCGTGTTTTAAATGACACTGATTCTTTAACCCAGTCGAAGATTAAAACTAAGTGGAGTTTTAATGAATCTTTAATTAGATTGAAATGATCGAAAATGGAGTATCACCAGTTTTGCTCCAGGCGATAGTTAAATCTTTAAATAGATTTGAACGTGAAATGGTAATTGAATTTACCGATAACACTGTGGTGTTAGATATGAAGTATTACCAGTTTTACTTCATGGGATGAATAGGTTGGGATGGGGAAATTAAAATAAATGATTACTTCGGTAAGGTTCGCTAATCCCGACTAGTTTGAATTGAGATTCAAAAATAGAATAAAGAATAAATTCAAGGAATTTATCTTGGATAAAATTAATGGGAACCTTTCCCTATGAGTGTGAAATTTAGAAACTAACTGTCGGTTAGCCAAGCAAAATGGTTTTCTGGATATTGATCTGATGTTGGTTTCGGCCTTCGGGGTTAATATTTGGGAAATTATTCTCTTGATTAATTTACGGTTAGTGACTGATGAATTGGAACGAGGCGTATGTTGTTTTTGTGTAACACTTATTTAAAATATACGCGAGTTATTCGGAAAGGCCGGGTTTATCCCATTCTGAATAACTGATACGACGATAAGTCGAAGATGAAGACGATGGTCGAAGACCGGAAGTCTTCACGTCGTTTGGGTGATTACTGATGATCTTGATTGGGCTGTACACCCAAGAAGATGGAAACAGTTGGTGATCGTTCAGACGTACTTGGAGATCGATGGATATGCGGGGTACTAGGTGCCTCCGGTTTCGTTCAGACCCAGAACGGACTTGTAAATGGATTGTGTGTCTGACATTGGATTTTAGCCCGTGTGATTGATCTCTATTAAATATATATCTGTTTGGCAGCGGAGAATTTATTCTCTTGCTTAACGCCCTTCTCTGAGACGTACGAGCTCAGGGGTTATATATTGATGGATATCAAACGCATGGAGTGAATTGCCTGTGTGGCATACCTAAGTGGCAATTGATCAAGGCTTCTGTTGAAAAGCAAAGTCTTGTGGTGATGATCAAAGCACAGCCTGTGTGGCACAGCTTTGTGTAACGTTGATTCGCGAGTATCACACCCGGTATGAACCAAAAACGGGAGACGGACATCAGGGAGGACATGCGTTTCTTTCTAGTTAGGAGTGGCGTCAGTGCTTGAACTGGCTGACGAGTATGACTCATGTGGATGTTGCTTATTATTACTTGCTGAAAAGCGAGGCGCCTCGTGATATCGGTTTCGGCCGATGCTTCTGGTCGGCTGACGGGCCAGGCTTACGCCCCAAAGGGCGGGGAAACGCAGTGTTCAGGCATAATAATCCACATCAGTGGACCGGCCCTGACGATCCAAGGGGCAGTTGCGGCTGTTCCTAGACATGGGCTAGATTGTCTAAAATCGGTGAGGATCTTGCCCCTAGCCTCGGTTCATGCCATAAATGATAACCCAACTTCCAATATGACATTGCGGTTTTGATTGTAAACCTATATATGGTGACATAGTGGCATGGGACGCTCATGTCGCCTATGATTGATACTTATGATTTGAAGTTGTTTTATACACTATGCACTTATAATAGTATCAAATGATTTGTTTTAAACGTATCAAGCATTCTTTGGCTGTTATAAGGGAAAAACCCTATCCCTCGGCTTGCGTTGCATTGTGTGATAGGACCTGGGTCTTATAACAGCTTCATTTTTCTTTATTTAGCATTGCGTTGTTTGTTTTATGCACTGGTATTCTTGGGAGGAAACCCGTTCCGTGTTATACGGCGTGGTCCCTTGATTTACCTAACTTTAAAAATAAAGATAAATAACTGTTTTTAGTTCTCACACCAGTCACATGACTGACCTGGAGTTTATTGTTTTAACCTAAACTCTGGGTGCCCTTATTTTGACACGGGCAGCTAGTAGTTTTGGTTTTGCAGATTTATATTCACAGGATCCTGGTTTACAGCTGGAACGATATCCGGAAAGCTTTGTATCCGTATATCTCTTCTAGTTGTGTATTGTATTATTTTCCGCGGCTTTGTAATTTATTGTAATCTCTGATATTTCTGTGTAATATTTATTCATTTATACTCTGTATATTCTTGTAATCTGATGCATTGTTGTAATATACAATGAAATGTTCTTCCGTATGCGTTCTGATGTGGCTTGTTCTCGAACTATCCGCTCTTTCCTTTACGGGGAAGTTACGGGTTTTTACACGGACCCGCCCGACAAATCCAGTGGTCATAAATGTCAGCCCAATGTGAGAGGTCCTAGGCCTAAACTAAAGCATAACGGTTGTAAAGACACGAGGTTAGACTCTTTTATGGTGTAAGACTGCCCGGACCCGCCCGGCAAATCCAGCTGCCATAAATGCCAGTTTAATGTGAGAGGTCTTTATGAGGTTATGGCCTGAATGAATTAAGAAATACTTGACCAGATAAACATGTAAAGTGAGACATGGGGGTTAAGCAGGTGCCTTGGGTGGCATGAGGAATATAGTGGGTGCCCTTAGTGGCATGTGAAATACGATTAGTAAGACTTAACCAAACACACATGTAAATGAACATGACTAAGAGTGTTAAGTGGGATATATTAATGACAAGCTTAGGTGGGTAGCTTGTGGGGGCCCATTTCAACCAGTATCCCAAACGTATCTTTGTGGGCTCGACCCAAGTCGAGGACGGGACACGCATACTGAGTTTGACTATAAGAGGCCAAAACGGGGAGCGGTGGCAACGCAAGTCCAACGGGTTTGGTATCCGTGTGTGGACCCAGGCTGGTAGGTAAGACGTTGTTGCATCGTGTAGGTATAAGCCGTGCATTCTCAAGTTGTATCGGGTTGCCACTTTAGGGGAGTGATACACCCCACTGTGGGGCCAGCACGGGTATCTACGAGTAGGGAGCCGATCGAAAGTGGGTAGTGGGGTACACCTAGTGGAGATAGGGGCAGACGACACCTATGTAGTCAGCTAGGGGTACGTAAGGCTATTTATAAAGTTTCTGTGTGAAGCAAGTGGGATCAAACAATAGGATGACTGGTGTGGTGCAGTGTAGTAATGTGCGGTGCAGTGTAGTAATCATTCATTAGTAATTAGGTGTCCCTTTACCGTTATCTTTAACGTTATCTTAAACACTATCTTTATCTTCCTAAGAGTTCATAGACATTTACTTGTCTTCCAGCTTATGCCTTAGTCTAGTTATTTTGATAATAGTATTGTTAGAATTATCATACTCGCCAGACTTTATGTCTGACCCCCTCTATTTCTATCCTTTTTCCCCCTCCAGGTCCTCAGGTTGGGCCCAGCTCTAGTGGAGTTTGATTGAATTGCTTCATCTCTCTTTGGAAAGCTTGGACCGTTGAAGTAAAGTCTAGCTTGTTATCTTTTTAATGGCTATTTATGTAATGGGATTATGTATTTTGTTTTTATGAAGATGGATATTGTACTTGGTTATGATCTATGGTTTTATGATGTAACAAACATGTTTAATTTCCGCTGCAATAAAATGAAGTTTTAGATTTCCAAGTACTATTTATTATCTGTCTTGTTGTAATTTTTCTGTTCTTTATTCACTTATAACCTCCATGGAAGTTAATGCATTCCCTTTGTGAGTGACATTAATGGACGTGGGGTGTTACAAAGTGGAGTTTTAATGCATCTTTAATTAGATTGAAATGATATCCAAAAGAAGATTAAAGAATAAATTTAAAGAATTTATCTTTGATAAAATTAATGGGAACCTTTCCCAAAGTATAAGAATATTTGAATAATGGAATATTCTGGATTGGAATAAGGCGTATGTTGTGTTTTATACACTTGTTTATTATATACGCGAGTTATTCGGAAAGACCGGGTTTATCCCATTCTGAATAACTGATTCGACGATGTGTCGAGGATGAAGACGGTGGTTGAAGACCGGAGGTCTTCATATCGTTTGGATGACTACTGATGTGTTGATTGGGCTGCACACCCAAGACAAGGTAATAAGTGGTGATCGTCCAGACGTACTTGGAGATCGACGGATATGCGAGGGCCTCTCCCCTGTATTGGGCATATGGTGCAGGAATAAGGTGCCTCCGGTTTCGTTCAGACCCAGAACGAACTTGTAAATGGATGTGTGTCTGACACCGGATTTCATTCCGTGTGATTGGTATACATCGGTTGCATAGCGTGAATTGCCTGTGTGGCATGCTGAGATGCAAATGATCAAGGCTTCTGCTGAAAAGCAGAGTCTTGTGGTTGATGATCAAAGCACGGCTTTAATATAGTGTAGCTTTGTGTAGCGTTAATTCGTGAGCCTCACACCCCGATGTGGACCAGAAATGTGAGAAGACCTCGGCGAGGGCATGCGTTTCCTTCTAGCTAGGAGTGGTGTCAGCGTTTTGCAAGCCCTAACATTTTACTTATGTGGATGATCGATAATGAGGCGCCTCAATTATATCGGTCGATCTGGGGCCGATGGAACCATTTGGCTCATTTACACCCCCATAGGGCGTGGAAACGTATTGTCCAAGGTTTTTTAATCCACAATGCACTTTGAAGTCTAGGCCTGACGATCCAAGGGTCACTCGAGCTCTGATTCTGAGGCTCTGGCTAGAGAGTCACGAAGCGGTAAGGACGATCTCTTACCTTGGTTCACAGATGGAAATCCAATTTCAAATACAACATTTTGCGGTTTTGATTTTAGAGCCTAGTATGGCGACATAGTGGTATGGGGCACTTATGCCGTCTATGATTGATACTTATGATTGAAATTGTTTTGACACTATACACTACTAGTAATAGTAAAATATGAAATTTCACGTACCAAGCATTTTTGGCTATTATAAGGTAAAAACTCTATCCTCCTGCTTGCGTTGCATTGTGTGATGGGACCTGGGTCTTATAATAGCTTCATTGTTCTTTATTTAGCATTGCGCTGTTGTTTTTGTGCACTGGTATTCTTGGGAGGAAACCCGTTCCGTGTTATACGGCGTGGCCCCTTGATATACCTAACTTTAAAATCATATTATTAACTGTTTTAATTCTCACACCAGTCACATGACTGACCTAGAGTTTATTGTTTTAACCTAAACTCTGGGTGTCCCTATTTTCCACACGGGCAGCTAGTAGTTTTGGTTTTGCAGATTTACAAGATCCTTGTTTACAGCTGGAACGATATCCGGAAAGCTCTATATTCGTTTATTTCTTTCAGCTGTGTTTTGTATTATTTTCCGCTGTTATGTAATGTAATTTAAATATCTGATATTTTTCTGATGTATAATATTTATTCATACTCTGTATATTCTTGTATGCTGATGGAATTGATGTAATAAACAATGAAATGTTCTTCTATTTTTGTTCTGATTCGTCTTGTTCTCAACTCAGTCCGGTCTTTCCTTCACGGGAAAGTTCGGGTCGTTTCATCTACTACTTAGGTGATCGGGTCCTTCTGAATCCAACCATGGCTAGGTAGAGCTTAAAGCTACCAACTGGAGAAAGCCTCACTGTTGAACTGCTATCAATACCATTTGTGGTGGCCCATATATAGGTGACGAAAGTGGAGTAGGATAGAGGTGTACATCAATTCAGTAAAGCACATAGAATATGAATAGTGATTTGCTACAGATGAAGACATCCACGATAACGTACAATGACCGATGACCTCGTCTTCGAATAAAGAGAAGCCGATAGGATTGAATCCCCAATTATTGATCCCTTCGCTATCTCGACCATGATCAGTCCAGATCTTGTGCAGAAGACATTGATTGACAGTGGAAATTTTGGTAAATATATTCTTCAAAAGGACCCATGATCAAATGAAAACTAAAGACTATAGATTTAAAGCCACGCAATCCAGAATCCACGACTAATACGGAACTGAAAATGAATTTGTATGAATCGTTGACCTACCAGCTAAGCTTAGCGAAGGAACTGTCGAAAAAGAGGATAAACTCCTTCGTGATTCTTGATATTTACTCTTTCTATAATGCCTTTTTGGACCGACTAACCCAAGCCAAATTCTGAGTTTGCTTGGCATCCTGGTGTCTAATTATGAATTTCCCTTCCGACAATGTTGTCGAAATCATCAAAAGTGGCTAAGCCATCGGAAGAGACTGCTATGTAGCGATATGGAAAGATGCTAGGTACCAAGAAAAACCGAAAGGTGCGGATAATTTTATTTAGCAACCAACACCCTAGGCCTGGGCTGGGCAACATAGCAGTCTTTTATAAGCGATTGGTCCGAGAAAAGATGTAGAACTTGAATACCAAAGAGCTAAACTCAAATCCATTGAAATTCCAATAAGCCATGATAATCTATTTCGGGTCTTGAAATTTGGATCATAACTCAATCCTGATTTAATAAAAGAACTTTCTGGCTTTCTAACGGCAAACCCTAACTTGTTTTCTTGGACTATTGCTGATAAGTATGGCATCATGCTATGAATCGCGAGTCATAGCCTGAACATTAACCCTA
The DNA here is from genome assembly GCA_030737875.1 of Allium sativum. Taxonomy (NCBI): domain Eukaryota; kingdom Viridiplantae; phylum Streptophyta; class Magnoliopsida; order Asparagales; family Amaryllidaceae; genus Allium; species Allium sativum. The sequence continues at coordinate 341,895,105 of CM060912.1, forward strand.
AGTTCTTTTCATGTAAAATAGGCCAAATCTTGGGATTAGAAAGATTAGTTGTGCTCAAAGTAAAGGTGGATAAAAACCACCGAACAACGACAATATCCATGACTCCCTCTACTCCTAATGGATCTCAAATCTAGTAATTGTGAAGAAATCAAATGGGAAGTAGAGGACATGCATCGATTATTTTGACTTAAATAAAGCATGCCCAGAAGACAGCTTCCCACTTTGTAGATTCAACAGTTGGACGTGAACTCCTATCATTTATGGATGAGTACTCTAGTTATAATCAAATTGCATGTCCCACACTATGAGCACACCAGCTTCAGTGCTGAATTGGGGTTATACTGTTGTCTTTTACGTTGTCAAACCCTTCAGGTTAACAAACATTAAGGCTATTTATCAATGAATTATTTATAGGATATTCAAAGATCAAATTGGGAGATCCATGGGTGTATATATGAACGACATATTCGTGAAGTACAGTAGTCGAAATGACCACATCGGCAACTCAGTGGAGATGTACAATGTTCGGTATGGAATGAAACATAATCCATGGAAATGCTGAGTTATGTCGAGAAGATTCTTGGGTTTCATCGTCTATTCTCGTAAGATTGAAGCTAACCCCAAGAAAATTAAAGCTACTCGAAAGATCAGTGTTTCTGAAAATATTAGTTGTGGACGATGAAGATACAATGAATATTCAAATGTAATGCATCAACTAACTTTTTCTATTACTAGAATATGTAATATATACAGTACAAACAAATGGGCTTACTGATGGGATGATGGGCCTAACATGCACCAAATGCTAATCTACAATGTAAAGAATTGGAACACACATTATTACATGTTATACATGTTAGGTCTGATAGCACTTCCCCTCAAGTTGGAGTATACATATTAATCATGCCCAACTTATTACATAAGTATTCTATTTAAGCACCATTCAAGGCCTTAGTGAAATACCAGTTACTTGCTCTCCAAACTTGACATACCCCATGCTTATTAAACCTTGTTGTATCTTCTCTCGAATAAGACAATCAACTTCAATATACTTTGACCTCTCGTAAAACACAAGGTTTGATGCTATATGGATAGTTTCATGATTATCATACCATAACTTTACAGGAAATTCTGGTTTCAAGCCTAGTTCATCCATGAGATAATTTATCCACATCAATTCACACACTATACTCTCCATTGCTTATACTCGTATTTTGCACTATATCGATAGACCACCTTTTGCTTTTTACTCTTCTATGAAACCAGATTTCCTCTAATAAAAATATAAAACCTGAAGTACACCTCCTGCCTGATTTTGATCCTGCCTAGTCAACATCTGAAAAACCTTCAATATTGTTATGTCCATGAATTGCATATATAATGCCTTACCCCACGATTCTTTTCAACTAACATAGGACATGTTCCAAAGTTTCCTAATGATGAACTATTCATGAACACGTAAACTAACTTATAACACTAACTGTTAATGCAATGTTAGGTCTGGTTAGAGTTAGGTAGTTCAATTTTCCAACAAGTCTTCAATATCTTTTAGAATCATTAAATAGTTCACTATCTTTAGTTAAGCAATCGCAAGTTATCATATGAGTATTGCATGGTTTTGTAGCTAGTTTTCTAATATCAGCTAGTAAATCAAGTATATATGTCCTTTATAAAAGAAATATCTCTCCATTATTTCTCATAAATACAACACCCACGAAATACCTCAGTTATTCCAATCCTTTGTATGAAACTATGTATGAATAATACTTTTACGAGCTGTAATTCCTTTATCATCATCTTTAGTAATTACGATGTCATCAAAATATACTACTAGCAATATTATACCACCTTTTGAATTCTTGTAGAATATTGAATGATTAGATTTTCTTTTGATTATAGCAAACTTTTTAACTACTAGACTAAACTTGTCAAACCATGCTCTTGGACTTTGCTTCAACCCATACAAACTTTACTCAGTCTATATGCCTTTGCATTCTCCTCTTAAGCAACAAAGCCAAGTAAATTTTCCATGTATGCCTCTTCAACAAGATCTCCATGAAGAAAAGCATTTTAATACCAAGCTGATTTAATTTTGAATTGCACCTTGCTGCTAAAGAGATAAACAACCATACTGATGTCATTTTAGCAACTATTGAAAAAGTTTCAGAATAATATGTTCCATAGGTATGACCACATCCTTTAGCGACCAACCAAGCTTTAAACCTAGAAATAGACCCATCTGGATAAACTTTAACTAGGAAAACCCATTTGCATCCTATCACCTTTTTGTTTTCTGGTAGTTGTGTTAAATCCCAAGTCTAATTTTAATCTAAAGTATTTATTTCATCTATCATTTCACTTTTCCATTCAGGTTTAGACAAGGCTTCCCCAAACGTTTTTGGAATACAAATAATATCAAGAGCTGAAATTAATGAGTAAGAGGTTGGCGATAGTTTGTTCTATGAAACAAAAGATGTTACAGGATAAGTGCACCGATGTTTCCTTTAAGAATTACAATAGGTATGTCAAAACTTTAATCAGGTAGTGAAAAATTCTCATGAGCAAGTTCTTCGAATTATTAGCAGGTTCATGAGTCATAGCAACATCAGTTTCATGAGTTGGTACAACGTGATATACCAAAAATTCATCACTCTCACTTTCCTCTTGGATAGAAGAGATTCAGGTTGATGATAGAAAGAATTGAACATCTTTAACAAAAATGGCATCAATGGACACCAAATATTTATGAAGACTTGGAAAAAACATTTATATCCTTTCTGAAGTCGTGAATAACCAACAAAATTCAATTCAAAGATTTTGGATCTAATTTGGTTAGTTGTGGAGTCATATCTCTAACATGGCATATACTACCAAATATTCTAGGTTGACTGGATATAAGTGTTTGTTGAGATACAAAACTTGGAATGGAATCTCATAATTCAGTACTATTGAGGGAATTCTATTAATAAAAAAACATGTTATAGCCACAACTTCTGCCCAAAACACCTTAGGAACATTCATGTGAAATAAAAGAGCATGAATAGTTTCAATTAGGTGCCTATTTGTTCTCTCCGAGGCTTCATTTTGTGATGCCATATCAACACATGAAGTTTTACAAAGAATACTATATTGAGCCATATATGTAGTTGATATACAAGACCTATATCCCTCGGCATTGTCACTTCTCAAAGTTCGAATAGTCATTTTAAACTAATTCTTTATCTCAACATAGAAACTACAAACTATATAAAATAACTCTAATCTATTTTTCATTAGAAACAACCAAGTTACAGGAATAATCAATATAAAAGTGACAAAATATTTATATCCTTATTTGGATAGAACTGAAGAGGGTTCCCATATATCCAAGCGTACTAGTTCAAAAGTTGAACTGGCTCTTTTATTCAATCTAGGATACAAATTAATATGATAATGTTTAGTAAATTGACTGTAATGACCCAGAAATTTTGACGATTAAAATATAAATTAAATTAAGATTTAATGTTTAAAAGAAATATATAGATTTTGTTTCGACTTAGAAATGGGACTTTTATTTGTTTTTAACATAGTATGCAAATGCTTTTGGTGGATATAATCTCAATTTAACCAGTCGCCAAAATCAATTTTTATTACAAGTTTGTGTTTACTTTAAATATGAACGTTATTAACATGATTCAGCTTATTTGAATAATCGAAATTTAAATTTGGAATTTAATGTGTAACTAAAATAAACTTTGAAAATAAATTTCGAAATTAAAATGATTTATTTGATTATTTCGAAAAAAATTGTTGGAACTCATAACGTGATAAAAATTAGTAAACAACGTCGTTCATTTCATCCGCGTTTCGGTTGTTAGTAACGTTCGTTAAAACAATACTCGGTTGTGTACTTTGTTCAACCTTTTCCATCCGTTCAAACCACCATATCTGTTCAGCCCAACGTTACCTCAAAATCTTATCTGGTATAATACACTCAAGTTTTGGGTGGTTGATATGTTCTGCCACCTGTCCCTGATCTCAACACTTGTCCATCTCTGTCTAAAATTGAGTTACACGTTGCGTATGGTGTCTTCTTCCGGTCTCCTTCATCTAAGTTATTAAAATAAACGTACTGCTTTTCGTTAGCTCACCAGATAAGTCAATACTCCACTAGTTTAACCTTACTTAAGAAAATTTGAGCAAAAACATTTTCCACTTTTTCCCCAAATTTAATTACCTTTCCAAAATCTTTAAAATTAATCAATGGCCTTCACTGGAAAAAAACCAATCTTTTCCTCTCCACCTTCAGCAAAAGTCGGAGCCCGTTCACCAACCGCAGCTGATCGAGTCGCCCGTCGTCGCCGTTTGCTACCCCAACCACCACTCTTTGTCATTGTTTGACTTCGATCACTGCAAGTAGTGTGCCACCAACTGAACTTCAGCCTCCGTTGGCATCGCGATTCCCGCTCCTCCAAATTCCGACCTTCGCCTTCGCTTTGGTTGTGCCATCAACAACTGTTGCTTCTTCCCTCTAGCCAAAACGCCTTCAATCCGCAAGAAAAGCCACCAGATTGCGCCTCCGGCCTCCAAGTTCGGCAAGTCTCGCTGATTAGAACCCAGGCCGCGCCATGTCCGAGTCAGCGCCTTCACCTTTGACCGAGCCCTATGCCTTTCTTCGTTGTCATCCAATGGTAAGTCTTCTCACAATTATACCTATTGCAAGTTCGTAGACAACGAGTATTTACTAAGTATGATTTGTTTTTACTATTCACTACTGTGTTTTGGTGGTTAAGTTGCATGCGTGTGTCGTGTTCTTGTTGATGCTTGCTGTTAGTTAGTTGTTCCATGACATTACATAACTTAATACAAACCTGAAGCCATTTTAGATGCATGCCCGATTATACTAGAAGTTTTTTTACATTATTTGAGTACTGTGACATTTTCGGGTTGTATTACCTAGACACCAACCTATTTGCCGCCATCAGTGTACATTTCTATGCGTTATAATCTACTTCCCTCTTGCTTTTGTGTGTGTGCTCCATACGTTCCTTATTTTTTTTAAGTGTTAGGCTTTGCAAGCCTAAGTGTGTTCACACCTTTATTAACATGCTACCCCGGTCTAGATTTGAAAACATTATGTTCTAGTCATTGGAATTATAGATGGTTTGTATTGTTGAGTTGGTGTCACTCTCTCTGTTGTCAAGTGTTCTATTGATGGTACTGGCTTGCCAAAATTTATTATTTTACCTTAATATGAGACCACTTGATGTATGCTGACGTGCTAAAGTTCCCATTGTTCCAAAAAAAAATTTTGAAAAAAAAAAAAGTATATTGGAAAAACCACACCCCTAGGCTACCTTATTTAGGGACTACATGCGAGAGTTTCATGACGAAGTAGATGCATGCCATTGCCTTGTTGAAATTACTTAAACCTGTAGCAGTGTACTTTCAAGATTTTTGTTGGTAAACAATGGCATGTTATTTAATTTGGTTGAGAGTTTCACTGTTGAGAATAAGACGACTTACGTTCACGCATGAGTTGAAAATTGCATATATATTACCTGTTTTACTTGCATTGTAAGCATTACAATTGTTAAATAGGTTTTACTGGGTATACTTGGACCGGAATTTAGGAAATGAAGTAACAATAACTGATCACGTCGTATGAGTGCTATATCCCTTTATCTGCATATTTTACCCGGCCTTTCTATGCTTTTGTGTATGCATGTTTAGTTGTTGTGTCTTGATATAAAGGTTACACACATTCACCATTTGTATGCTTATTATATGCATAACGGTCACCATGCATTTGTCGTATTTTGGCATATGAAACCTCTCCGTTGACATATCAAGCACAGAACCACACAACATGTCCCACTTAGTTGTCTTATTTCTTTAGAAAAACGCATGCATACAATACCAGGTTCATATATTCAACCATGTTGTAAATCTTGAATTGTCTAATCCGCATGCCAGTCCTACTATTTCCAAAGTTACGCCAGTATAGTCATTTAACTTTTGGTTAGCACCGGATTGAACTTGGCTAGGTACCATTGACTTAGCCGAATCGTTATTTTTGATGTTTAGTTCTTATAGACCCGCTACCTGTTAGTTAATATTTTGGAGCCATATTGTAAATGAGTTGTTCATTAGTGACCATCAGTTGTTGGCTCCTTTTCGCCTGACCTACTTCCGTTATTTTCATATGGGCTTATGAGACAAGTATTGTTCTATGTTCACTGACTGTTATTTTGTTCCCTATCCTTTTCTTTGTTAAATATGAACCCAAACAAAATTTATGCTGCCATAGGAATTTATTGTTTTGGCTATGCTTGAACTGTTACCATGCCTCGCTCACAAAGTTGCTAATCTTATTTCAGTAGTTCATTAATTCTGTACTCGAATTATTCAATAAATTAGTGAGGATTAAACTAATCGTATTTAGTGTTTATCGAAGTTTGCTGGCTTGAAATAAGTATAATCCCGACTCGGGTGTTTTGTGTATTTTGCATGGGACACTCGGGTTAGGCTCCAAGTGTTCCAGGTTATAGATATCAGCTCACAAACTGGAGATGACGTGCAAACGTGGAGACTCTCGCGCGAGCTAAGCTCGGCTACAAAGTATAAAATTTTATTTAGTCAAAATTTCATGTATACATCACATATTTTTCCGCTGTGCGAATACTGTATACAACTCTGGTATTTTATGAAATTTTATTCTGTTGCAATTTTTTTGTACTATGTGATTTTGTATTGATTCTATTTAAACCGTGTAAGACAATAAGAATCTGACGTTTTGATCGTTTCGAGTTGGTTAAATTACCAACTTGGGACAGTCAAAAAGCCAAGTCGTTACAGTTGGTATCAGAGCTTTGGTTCATACAAAGCTTGGCATATTTGGTTTAAAAACTCATTAGAGATAAGGTAGAAATACCTTAGAATGAGTGGAATTAATGCTAGAATGAGCGGAATTTGAAAATAAATCATTTTGAAAGAGATTTTGAAAATAAAAAATTTGAAGAAGATATTTTCGAAAATAAAAGCTTCTTGCGGCTTTTTGCGGTAAATCAATTGTCGAGCGCCCGGAATTTTCAAGGAATAAAAAGTTGATTAATGAAATGGTTTTCCAAGTTTTTTGAATTCTTCTAATAAATTATTTTAGGAAAGGAGATTTTGTTGAAAAATAAAAGATAAGTACAAAAGTACGGGTTTCGCAACGTACATTGAAAAGAGAAAAGAAAAAAAAAGAATTTGGAAAATTTTGAAACTTGGTGAAGTAGAAGTTTGACGATACTCGACTTAAGGAACGGTTGACGGACGAAACGTGATTCAGTACTGAATTTGACTTGGATCAGATTTAAAATTAATATTGCTTTCATTACAACTAATATGCTATAATTATTTTACTTCTTAAACCCTTTTATCAGCCTATTTTATACCAAATTGTTTTACTGACATTTTCGAATCTATTTCGTACAAAGACTATCTATTTTCTGAAAATAAACTTTACTATATTTACTTAACTATTTTTCTAAATCATTCTGTATTAAAACTATATTGTATAATTATATCATCTTATTTTCTTATTTAAATTTATTTCCGTACAAACTTATTAATTTACTTATTATTAAAGATCTGGACAAATTCGGTACGAGCGCTCGAGTATGAAGGATCGATGGAAGAATGATGTTCGTGACATATGAATCCAAATCAAATTAGAAGATTTTGAAAAGTCGGTTTACAAATATAAATTAGGAATAAAAGGAAATATCAGAGTCAAGTGAAATTGAAATGACTTGAATAGCGAACTGACTTAGAAACCAAAAGATTTTTGGAATTGAAATGAAAATTTCAAGATATCAAGATAAAAGTTTTGAAACTTATATGAACATATAAGGAAGCGATTAACTCAAAACTCTTGAAAATTGATATGAGATGGAATCTTATACATGGAAAATATATACGAAGATAGGTTGGTAACGTGAGTTAGAAATTTTATGACATTTGATATGAAGGTTTTTCGAAGCATATACATACGGATTATGTAAGAATTCGGAAATTATGGAGTTGAAAGATAATCAACGTGTAATAAAAAGGTTAAGGTAAGATTTACTCGGGAGGATAATTTATGAAAATATCCAGTATCCCATGTCTGAACTGCTGAAATTTGTATCCTTCTGTGCATTTGACTTTCCTATCTTCGCCTAGGCTAATCGTTTAGGTTCAAACCATTGATTTTGAGTAATGGCAATCATACCCTATGAATTTGGGCTTGGAATTCTATTTCGAACCATTATACCTCTTGATGCTCATTTGGTATTCAAATCCTACTTATGCATTTCCGCTTTACTTGAACACATGGAATTTTAACTTGATCCATGTATACCTCTTCTTGCCATGTGAAATCGTGTTTGAACTCGAACTAGATAACTTTAAGTTGTCCAAGATATTATGTAACGGAACCTCGATAAAAGAGCTTTTCATAGTAGTTAAAAGCTTTTGAAATATAGAATGCAACGTATGCAAGAAAATGTGGATTTTGAAATGTTAATTTTAGGATTTGGTTCCGGAAAAATTAAAATCAAATGTTTTGGATTACTAGTTTGAATATACGCATAATCAGAGTGCGTAATGGAAGCATGATGGTATATTAGATAAAAAGGTTACAAGAGATAGGGAAATGTGAACTTTTCAAACGAGATGTGATATTTGAAATAAGAATGAATATAAATCCTATATGGTGATATAAAGGATTTTGAAAAAAAAGATAAGCTGAATCGGTACAGAGGTTCGCTTGGATCCAATGAAAATTAGTATTGCCTGTTTTAATATGTTCTACCTTTATTTGAATCATTTGTTAAATTTGTGTAATGTCCCGGATTTTAAATGACTTTGTTAAGGATAAACATTTATCTTAACATGATAATTTAATTAGAAGTTTGATAAATAAACAAACTAAAACAAGTAAATAATATGTGTAAAATATAAGCATGTATATTTAGTTATGCTTTAACTAGAAAACAAAATATTTGTATGCAATATATAACACAAATCATATTGAAAATATATAAGGGTATGTATGCACTAATAATATGTATCTTTAGTTATGTTTTAATCGTAACATATGTATGCACCATAAAAAAAATAAAGATCATAACTTGAATAAATAATGGCAACTAAAAACTTTCACAAACAAATTATAACATCATTTATATATGTAAGGGAGGGGGGTATTCTATTACATAAGAAAAACATTTAAAAAGTTTTTGAAATGAGTATGGACAGCAAGAAGATCTTTGCCAACAAATCCATACAGGAAAAGCAAACACCATTAGACATTGAACACAACCTGTTTGACAGAATGACACAACAATAAAAAAATACACAGGGAATTGCATAACAACAAACAAGTGAAGTGAGCGAAAGTCAGAGCTCTTAAATGTGATGTAACCCAAAATAGTATGGCTAATATAGGAACAAGCCATCTCCTAAAAACCAAGTTGTACAAACTATCAAGTATTAAATTCTTTCAAGCAAAATATCAAACAATAAAACCCATTTTTTAAATGCAAACAAATGAAGGAACATATGGAAGCAATTAATGAGTTATGGCTGAAATGAGAAAAGCTTCTAGAATAAGAGGTGAGGATAAGGAGAGTAGGGAAAATATCTAATTAAACAATGGATTTCTTCATGCCAAAGCTTCCTGGAAAACCATTGAATAAGATCTGAAATGAAAGTCTAGAAATATATACACTGTAGCGCCTACCAATCCTTATAATATAGGCCATTTGTTTAAGAGTGAATCCTTGCTATAAAAACCACTTGAGACCATGTATTTCTCAACACAAAAATCATTTGAAATCTGAAAAACAAAACTGAATCACAGAAGGAAGTGGAAGATTCTGGAAACAGAGAAGGGCTGGCAATTTCGTGAGTAAATCCATTTTCCTTACTGCTAAAATCTTTGTTTGATTAATGTTGAATGATCACCAGTTATATAGGGTATGTTGTCTATAAAATACTTATCTGTTGATTAAGTGTGCTACTATTGACACCCCAGTTTCCTCTCCTGGCCACCAAAACTAAAAGCACCCCGTTTAATAACATTATACCCTTCCGGCCACCGCAATATTAAAAAACTTAAAATGGAGAGGCCACCATCTTAAAAAAAAAGCCTCCCCTTTCTCTCCTGTCACGATGTTGATACTAATTTGAGTGCAACATATGCGCAATATTTTCTTAATCATTAAAACTGATTTTGTTTGTTGATCATTGGCCTATAGTACGTGGTTTGACGCAAAATTTCGGTTGTTTTCAACTGTGAAGACCAATGTAGAACGACATTAAAATGAAAATCCCCTATTCAGTTGTAAATAGTAAAAATCACCTTCGTCATAATGTTGTTGTCCATTGATGAAACATCTTGCATATATACAGAATTGATTTTCCACAGTGCATAACCACCGTTTAGTAACTTCATTTTCGTTGAATAACCACCGAAGCCTTTTTTTTGGGTCTCTTACAAACGAATTGGTGAAACATTCAAATATAAAAGTTAATAGTACTTTTCGGCAGTCTACAACCGTTACTTCAATTTATATTCAGTAGTTGGTAACCGAATAGCGGGTTCGCACTTCTAGGTGGTTTGGTCGATTGTGTACCATCGTGAATGAGATTGTTTTTTGGTTGCTTACCACCGAACGCTGATGAAATAGGTTGAGCAATTTGTATGTTTCTGTTTGGCTATGTGCATCCGAAATTTTGAATTACTCCCGGTGATTGACGGTTGAGTAAATGAATAGATTGTGGTGGCCAGAAGTGTGTAAAAAATAATAATGCATATTAAACTATTTAAGGTGGCCAAGAGAGAAATTGGGGTGTGAATAGCAGCACCCTTGATTAATGTTGGTATAAACCACCTTGTAAATGAACATGAAAAGAGCCTCTGTAAATATCTATATACAGGAAATCAGTACCATTCTTATTTTTATAAAATACGTAGCTTAGACCCAAAAAGGTTTTAACATTTAATTTCTACAGGAAAGATGATCACATTTATCTCCAGTTTATCGCAAAATAGTTTAGATCATATAAAATTGTATATCCTTGGACATAACCAATTACCAGTAACATAGCTTTAAAAACATGAAATTTCAATTAACCAAAAATCACATTGCAGACATATGAATGAAATCGTATGGGAATATGTTGAATTTTAGTACAGATTTTATGATTTTTAGTTAAGTGATGATCGAGATAAGAGGAGATGAACGGGATTGCATTTTTGGACAAATTCAGATGAACGAGTTGATCGGAAATTCATGGCAGGATGTTTGGAGGAGCGTGAGGGGTAGGTATACTCGGGAAAAATATAAAATAAATTTTCTAATATGGGTTTTGTGAAAAAATGGTAGGAATAGGGTTTTTAGGGAGTACGGTTTAACCTGAGTTCATCATGAAACTGCACCGCCACGGTGGAGACAGAGGTGTGCACATAGGGGTGATCAACGTCGGAGGTGGTCAGCATAGTGTGGCTCCAGTTGAATGGATTGCGGTTGTCAAGAGAGGCGGCGGCTAGCAATTTATTGAGTCGAGTTTATGTCAGTGAGTTTTGGGTTTAACGTTGAAAACACTGTAGAGTTGAGGAGTGTCAGATCTGAGTGTAGGAATGGCGATGGAGTGTAAATCATAGTTGGCGGGGATGATCAGGGGAAGAGCGAAGCCAGTGGGGGACGCGTGCACGTGCACAGTGTGTACGGTGTGTACATGAATGTGTGAAAGTTTCAGCAAATCCTCAGAAGAAGAGGAAGCAGAAAGGAAATGGTTTGATGGTACATGCATTCAAAACGATTGAAACAAAAAAACAGAAACAAAACAAAATAAAAAGTAAATCAAAGAAGAGTTGTTGCAGATTGTTAGAATAAGGGAAGAAGAAGCAACAACAAAAGAAGTAGAGAAGAAGCGTGGAGGATTAGTGAGGAGGAAAGTGTGTATGAGTGGGTTAAGTAAAATAGAATAGAAAAGGACTGCAGCAAGTCAGAAAGAAGGATAAACTTCTAAATGGATTTTATTTTGGTCTGGTGAAGTTGTATACATCATTCAGGGGTGTACATAGGATTATTTTAGGGTAGTATCGTTTTTAGACAAGGCGGCAGTGTGATGTTCATGGTGGTTTCGTTGCCTGGAAGTAACAGGGTGGAAAAGGAAATTAGACAGAAAATGGGAGAGGAGATAGGAGATGGGCCCTAGGAGAATAAATGAATAGTACGTGGGCTGGGAATTTGGGCTAGAACGGGCCAAAAGAAACAAAGAAAATATAGAAAGGAATGAGAAGCAAGTAAAATAGAAAGGAAGGAAAGGAAAAAGAAAATATAGAAAAAGAAAAGTAGGAAAGAAGAAATAGTCCATATAATTATAATGAAGGATAAAATAAATGCTTGTTTTAAATTCCCAAATTTTAACTTAGTTAATTGTTAAAGATAGAATAGGATAAATAAGTAAATATATATGAGATGGTATTATATTGACTTTAGAATAAAGGAATAAGGTAGGAAATGAAATACATCGAATGAATGTGAAGATTAAATAAACAAGGTTGTAATTTAATAATTTAATTATCCATTGTGACAAATTTAGAAAAAAGGAAGAAGATGTATTCTCAAAACGGGATATTTGATTTAAAACCTGATTTGTTGAATTATGGTCGACGACTTGTTATGACTATGAGGCAGTGTTTAATTAGTGTGGTTGTATCGTGTTAAGTCCAGTTATTGGAAATAAGTATTTTATCGACTTAAGTCGGTAATCATTTAACTGGAAATGAATTGCAAACTCAAATTAACGAACTAACATTATGGTATTAATAGCCGTGTGCGAAGCACGTGCCTTCTAGTTAGATAATTAAATGATGAGTGTATAGTTGTTTATTTACAAAAATTAAGAAGTGATTCCAATGAAAATAAAGATTTTATTTCCATCAGTGTTGTCTAACTTTAAAAGACATACACTGATCGTTCGAAGAGTCAGGAATTAATATTCCACTTCGATTTGATTTATAAGTCACGTATCAGAGAATATTGGAGATAATTGAAGATAGCGATATGCAAGTGCTATTTTGTTTTACAGAATAGTGCCTTCAGTTTGTCCAGTCCCAGGACAACTTGTATGGACGAATGTCTGACAGAGGGTTTCCAAAGGGATCATGTACGTTGTTTTCTTCAAACGTACCAGTTGCTGGCACAGAAGGGAAACTTCTTTAGCCTGACAGCCAGAGTATTTTTGTGGAAATCAATTAGTGATTTCCGATGGATTTGACGATGTGACATTCAAAGTGAATGGTGGACCGGTGTTCTAGAAAAAAACGTAGCCTCTAGCCTCACAACAAGGAAAAGACAGAAATCGGGCAAGGCAGCATGGCTAGTTGGCTCATTCCTAAGCAGGGTGTATTATCACCATCTAGAGAAATTCCTATTTTCCTTCTTAATCTATATTTCGATGCTGCAGCTTTTCGGGACGGTTGGCTAGCTACCACCGTGGGGTGATAATATATTCGATACACTTAAGCTAAATGAGTGGTCGGTCATGTGAGGCCGGGTTGCAAGACGTTCTTGTTGAACCCCAGTGTATCCCCTCTAGAGTACACTGATCGATAGGTGCTCCCATACATTGTCAATTGGAATCCAATCTCCAATACGAAACTGCGGTTTTGATTTTTGTTATATACATCTGGAGCGTGAGATGCAAGCATTCCGCTAGATGGTTATTTATTTGATACGAACTACTATAATATCTGATGATTTTGATACCAAAAATAATTTGGGTTATAGTAAGGTAAAAACCGTCCGTGTTTATGTGTGGGGTGGTCCTACTATTATCTTTTCTTTCAAAACATTTCTGAAGAGTTAAACCAATTGTTCTGTATCTCATGAGGGAAAAACGCATTCAGTTTTCACGGTATGGTCTTGTGAGATATACTGGGCTAATAAAGCAGTGCTTTAATTTGTTTACTCACACCCGTCCCCCGACTAACCCAGAGTTTATTTTCTGTGTTTTCCTAAACTCTTGGGTACTCATAACAATTGTTATGGGTAGACAAGTGATCCAAGTGACTAATGGAATCTTTTTGAAGTATCGTGGACTAAGAGTTCAAGACCCAGTCTAGCAGTTATATCTATCTCTAAGTATCTATTGAGTACCTGTATTAAACATGATGATGTATTATGATGATGTTGTAATATGATGTATCAAACCGTGTAATGAGATATTATATTTTGTTAAAAATTCCGCTGTGAGATTCTGATGTGATGTTCTCCTTATTCTTCTATTCCATTAGTTCTATCTTTTCTATCTCATCCTCTAATTTCTTTCTATTAACAATCAGGAGTTCAATACTTGGTTTTGTTTGACGAGTAATACAAGATTTCGTATTACTGTTGAAAATTCAAGTATCGAAATTTTCTGGCCGTTACAGTTGGTATCATAGCTATTGGTTGAGTGGTGACCTTGGCTCTATGGCGTAACTCAGTAGAGATAGGGTTAGTAACACCCTAGATTAAGTTTGGGTAAAGTATTGAGAGAGCGTATTTTGAAAATTTAAACAACAAAATAAATTATATACTTAGTACAAATTAACTTAAGTTATCAACTTGAGTTATTTTATCTCCCGATCAAGATTTTTTTTGGATAATATGTATATTCAAGTTATAACTGGAAAGAGTTAAATAAAATAGGGTCGTCCTCAGGATAAGTTAAATAACACTAGATTAAATTTAGTGGATAAAATTAGTATATCCCAGTAATAAAGACTAGACTAGAGTTATTAATTGGATATAAAAACATATGGGTTAAGTAAACGGATTTTAAAATAAATCAGAATTTTAGAAATAAGTAATAAATAAGAAGTCTGTTCGGAAAGTTCAGACGTATAAGAGTTTGATTTTAATTAAAACCAAAATAATAGGATATAATTGAAATGTTTTGAGTTATGAACCATTATTCTTCTCGAAATAAGAACGTTGTCAACCAAGGTCTGAGATGTAAATAAAATACCCCAACTTGGATGGATTCACTATTATCTAGGGATAATAATTGTTTGTGACGGTAAGGGATGTTGAGATTAAGTTATTATTTGATAAAAAAAAATTTGACAATATTTACAAGATTGTTAAAATGTGATAAACATGTTGGATATTAAAGAATAATGTATGATTGGCCGATTTCGAAGTATAATGATATGTATAGAAAATGAAAAGAGTTTATATAAATCTGGTGATATTTCCGAAGTAAATATGAATGGATAAGAGATTTGTAAATACGTTAATTTAAGAATTTGGGATATAGATAATGTTTTTGAATTAACAAAAAATAAATATGATTTGGCAAGAATAGTAAATGGAATTAATGTTAATCGAAGAAATGAGTTTGAGATTCGATAAAAGGACTAAAAACGAACTTGTCACGACACAGCATTTCATAATCTGAAATCTTAAACTAAAATTGGAGTCATAAGATTCATTTTGTATCAGAATTCTTGAAATGTAAATTACATCTTCAGAAATCAAGTATTTACGGATAAGTGTTATAAGTATTTAACTTTAGTTAAAACTTAAATCTACTCATTAAATCTTTAATTTCAGGGACGAAATTCTTTTAAGGGGGGTGGATTGTAATGTCCCGGTTTTTAAATGACTTTGTTAAGGATAAACATTTATCTTAACATGATAATTTAATTAGAATTTTGATAAATAAACAAACTAAAACAAGTAAATAGTATGTGTAAAATATAAGCATGTATATTTATTTATGTTTTAACTAGAAAACAAAATATATGTATACAATATATAACACAAATCATATTGAAAATATATAAGGGTATGTATACACTAATAATATGTATCTTTTGTTATGTTTTAATCATAACATAAGTATGCACCATAAAAAAACAAAGATCATAACCTGAATAAATAATGGCAACTAAAAACCTTCACATACAAATTATAACATGATTTATATATGTTAGGGAGGGGGGCATTCTATTACATAAGAAAAACATTTAAAAAGTTCTTGAAACGAGTATGGACAATAAGAAGATCTTTGTCAACAAATCCATACAGAAAAAGTAAATACCATTAGACATTGAACACAACCCGTTCGACAGAATGACACAACAATAGAAAAATACAAAGGGAATTGCATAACAACAAACAAGTGAAGTGAGCCAAAGTCAGAGCTCTTAAATGTGATGTAACCCAAAATAGTATGGCTAATATAGGAACAAGCCATCTCCTAAAAACCAAGCTGTACAAACTATCAAGTATTAAATTCTTTCAAGCATAATATCAAACAATAAAACCCATTTTTTAAATGCAAACAAATGAAGGAACATATGGCATCAATTAATGAGTTATGGTTGAAATGAGAAAAGCTTCTAGAAGAAGAGGTGAGGATAAGGAGAGTAGGGAAAATATCTAATTAAACAATGGATTTGTTCATGCTAAAGCTTCCTGCAAAACAATTGAATAAGATCTGAAATGAAAGTCTAGAAATATATACACTGTAGCTCCTACCAATCCTTATAATATAGGCCATTTGTTTAATAGTGAATCCTTGCTATAAATACCACTTGAGACCATGTATTTCTCCATAAAAAAATCATTCGAAATCTGAAAAACAAAACTGAATCACAGAAGGAAGTGGCAGATTCTGGAAACAGAGAAGAGCTGGCAATTTTGTGAGTAAATACATTTTCCGTACTGCTAAAATCTTTGTTTGATTAATGTTGAATGATCACCAGTTATATAGGGTATGTTCTCTATAAAATACTTATCTGTTGGTTAATGTTGGTATAAACCACCTTGTAAATGAACATGAAAAGAGCCTCTATAAATATCTATATACAGGAAATCAGTACCATCCTTATTTTATAAAATCCATAGCTTAGATTCAAAAAGATTTTAACATTTAATTTCTAAAAGAAAGATGATCACATATATCTCTAGTTTATAGCAGAATAGTTCAGATCATATAAAACTGTATATCCTCGGACATAACCAAATACCAGTAACATAGCTTTAAAAACATGAAATTTCGATTAACCCAAAATCACGTTGCAGACATACAACTGAAATCGTATGGGAAAATGTTGAATTTTAGTACCGATTTTATGATTTTTAGTTAAGTGATGGTCGAGATAAGAGGAGATGAACGGGATTGCATTTTTGGGCAAATTCCGGCGAACGAGTTGACCGAAAATTCATGGGAGGATGTCTGGAGGAGCGTGAGGGGTAGGTAAACTTGGGAAAAATATAAAATAAATTTCCTAATATGGGTTTTGTGAAAACAAGGTAGGAATATGGTTTTTATGGAGTACGGTTTAGCCTGAGTTCATCACGAAACTGCACCGCCACGGTGGAGACAGAGGAGTGCGCAGAGGGGGGATCAACGTCGGAGGTGGTCAGCATAGCGTGGCTCTAGTTGAACGGATTCCAGTTGTCAAGAGAGGCGACAGCTAGCAATTTCTTGAGTCGATTTTATGTCAGTGAGTTTTGGGTTTAACGTTTAAACCACTGTAGAGTTGAGGAGTGTCAGATCTAAGTGTAGGACTGGTGATGGAGTGTAAATCATGGTTGGCAGGGATGATCAGGGGAAGAGCGAAGCCAGTGGGGGACGTGTGCACGTGCACAGTGTGTACGGTGTGCACATGAATGTGTGAAAGTTTCAGCAAGACCTTAGAAGAAGAAGAAGCAGAAAGGAAATGGTTCGATGGTACAGGCATTCAAAACGATTGAAACAAGAAAGCAAAAACAAAACAAAATAAAAAGTAAATCAAAGAAGAGTTGTTGCATATTGTTAGAATAAGGGAACAAGAAGCAACTACAAAAGAAGGAGATAAGAAGCGTGCAGGATCAGTGAGGAGGAAAGTGCGTATGAGTGGGTTAAGCAAAATAGAATAGAAAAGGACTGCAGCAAGTCAGAAATAAGGATTAACTTCTAAATGGATTTTATTTTGGTCTGGTGAAGTTGTATACATCATTCAGGGGTGTACATAGGATTATTTTAGGGTAGTATCGTTTTTAGACAAGGCGGCACTGTGATGTTCATGGTGGTTTCGTTGCCTGGAAGTAACAGAGAGGAAAAGGAAGTTAGATAGAAAATGGCAGAGGAGATAGGAGATGGGCCCTAGGAGAGTAAATGAATAGTACATGGGTTGGGAATTTGGGCTAGAATGGGCCAAATGAAACAAAGAAAAATATAGAAAGGAATGTAAATATAAAATGAAAGAGAAGCAAGTAAAATAGAAAGGAAGGAAAAGAAAAGGAAAATATAGAAAAAGAAAAGTAGAAAAGAAGAAATAGTCCATATAATGAAGGATAAAACAAATGGTTGTTTTAAATTCTCAAATTTTAACTTAGTTAATTGTTAAAGATAGAATAGGATAAATAAATAAATATATATGAGATGGTATTATATTATCTTTAGAATAATGGAATAAGGTAGGAAATGAAACACATCGAATGAATGTGAAGATTAAATAAACAGGGTTGTAATTTAATAATTTAATTATCCATTACGAAAAATTTAGAAAAAAAGGAAGAAGATGTATTCTCAAAACGGGATATTTGATTTAAAACCTGATTTGTTGAATTATGGTTGACAACTTGTTATGACTATGAGGCAGTGTTTAATTAGTGTGGTTGTATCGTGTTAAGTCCAGTTATTGGAAATAAGTATTTTATCGACTTAAGTCCAGTTATTGGAAATAAGTATTTTATCGACTTAAGTCGGTAATCATTTAACTGGAAATGAATTGCAAACTCAAATTAACGAACTAACATTATGGTATTAATAGTCGTGTGCGAAGCATGTGCCTTCTAGTTAGATAATTAAATGATGAGTGTATAGTTGTTTATTTACAAAAATTAAGAAGTGATTCCAATGAAAATAAAGATTTAATTTCCATCAGCGTTGTCTAACTTTAAAAGACATACGCTGATCGTTCGAAGAGTCCGGAATTAATATTCCACTTCGATTTGATTTATAAGTCACGTATCAGAGATTATTGAAGATGGAGATATGCAAGGGCTATTTTGTTTTACAGAATAGTGCCTTCGGTTTGTCCAGTACCAGGACAACTTGTATGGACCAATGTCTGACGAAGGGTTTCCAAAGGGATCACGTACGTTGTTTTCTTCAAAAATACCAGTTGCTGGCATAGAAGGGAAACTTCTTTAGCCTGACAACTAGAGTATTTTTGTGGAAATCAATTAGTGATTTCCGATGGATTTGACGATGTGGCATTCAAAGTGAATGGTGGACCGGTGTTCTAGAAAATAACGTAGCCTCTAGCCTCACAACAAGGAAAAGACAGAAATCAGGCAAGGCAGCATGGCTAGTTTGGTTATGCCTAAGCAGGGTGTATTATCACCATCTAGTGAAATTCCTATTTGTCTTCTTAATCTATATTTCGATGCTGCAGCTTTTCAGGACGGTTGGCTAGCTACCACCGTGGGGTGATAATATATTCGATACACTCAAGCTAAATGAGTGGTCGGTCATGTAAGGCCAGGTTGCAAGACGTTCTTGTTGAACCCCAGTGTATCCCCTCTAGAGTACACTGATCGACAGGTGCTCCCATACCTTGTCAGTTGGAATCCAATCTCCACTAAGAAACTGTGGTTTTGATTTTTATTATATATATGAGGAGCGTGAGATGCAAGCGTCAGCTACATGGTTATTTATTTGATACGAACTAATGTAATATCAGATGAATTTGATATCAAAAATAATTTGGGTCATAGTAAGGTAATAACCGTCCGTGTTTATGTGTGGGCTGGTCTTACTATTATCTTTTCTTTCAAAACACTTTTGAAGAGTTAAACCAATTATTCTGTATCTCATGAGGGAAAAACCCGTTCTGTTTTCACGGCGTGGTCTTACGAGATATATTGCGCTAATCAAGTTGTACTTTAATTTGTTTACTGACACCAGTCCCCCGACTGACCCAAAGTTTATTTTTTGTGTTTTCCTATACTCTTGGGTACTCATACATGTAACACCCCAAATTTTCTGTTAACTGTAACTTAACAAATTAATGTGTAATTAATTCTAAACGACGGAATTAAGGGAAAGGGGTTATGCCATTGCGTTCGTCTCGGAATTCTACTTGAGATAGAGTCCGAGTTTGCATAAAACGGATATATTATGAAGAAGATATGGACGAACGAAGTTGGGCAGAAAAACCAAAAACGGGCCAGAATGCACTGGCGCACTTGGGAAGTGCGCCAGAACAAAATTGCACTGGCGCACTTGGGAAGTGCGCCAGTACAAATTTTCACTGGCGCACCTGCCAAGTGCGCCCAGGCCGAGCAGGAACCTGCTTGGTCAGGTCCTGGCTGGCCTGATCGGGTTCTGGTCGATTTTTGGGGCTTGGCTGTGTCACTAGGGCTTACATGTCGCTTTTTGATTGGCTTCTCTTGGGATGGATGGTCTGGATTCATTCTAGCTTCATCGACGACTCTAATTAGTTTGAAATTCTATAAATACAACTCAAGTCTAAACCTAAATTCACACAAATAATATAGTACTAGAGCCGCCATGCTGCTGGAAAGAAATTAGGAGTGGCCGTCAGTTAGAAAGCTTAGAGACAAGCCAATACTAAAGTAAAACACGAATCAAAACAACGTTAGTCTACCCAAAGGAAAGCATATCAAATTCAGAACTTAGAATCCAGAACTCAAGTTCGTCGTTCGTTGTAAGTATAGTGATTTTTTCGATAAGAATAAAACTAAGACTTGATTCGATGTAAATTGGAAGTGGAATTGTGCTATTATGTAACGACGATGTTAATTCATATCTATGTATTGAAACGATTGTGTCGTGAATGGAATTGAGATGTTTGTGGTATAATTAAGATTGATGTTGATCCTATTGTACTTTTAGAATGAAAACAACATCACAAGCAAGTTGTATAGTTCATGTTTATGTGATTATATTGGTTGTTTGTAATTAGAACCTCATGTATATACTTTATGCTAGAACCTTTATGCCTAAATGGTTATGTTCATATACATGCTCCTACGTTTATACAAAAGTTGCAAGTTCCTAATTGGATCCATGTCAAGATCCACTTTAGTACATGTTTCATGTTGTAATTAGATATGTGATTGGATCCAGTTCACACCCTTGTCATAAAGTTATACATACTTATGAAAATGTCATATTCTTGTCATATGCTAGTGATGTTCGATGTTATGCCTAGATCCAAAACATGTTTAGGCTTATGTTCTCTAAATCATATGCTAATTCATGTGACACCTATTTGGTTAGACCCTTATTTCAATGCATGTTCACATATATGTAAGTTGATTTAGGCTATTTTGCAAATTCACATATACGTATATTGACTATTTTGCAAGTTCACATCTATGACATTCATGTTGGCTATTTCGCAAGTTCACACCTATGATATTCATATTGACTTTGCCAAAAATGCCAAGTTTACACCTATGTCATGTTTATGTTTATGAATACCCTTGTGCCAATTTGTATGCGCTAAATTAGGCTAAGTTTTTAGCCTAATATTATATGTTAAAAACTATGCGAACGAAAACTAGGCTAAGATTGTTAGCCTAATGTTTAAATGGGGTAACGTTGGGAATATTAGAAAAACTTGTCATAAAAATATATGAAATTGGCATGTTTGTCACATGCCAAAAATTGGTGGAACTTGAATGGTATAAATTCTTTATACCCAAAATGTTAAACTTGGAAAGTGGGCCACAACATTTAATTGTTGACAAATTAACATATATTAAGTGATAAAGAAAAATATATAAATTTAGAAAATACGAGTATGCTTAACACGAGGTTGGATTGAGTTGTGATGTAAACCTGCCCGGACCCGCCCGGCTGTCCAGTAGTCACAACAATACCTATCCAATGTGGGTGGTTAAGCATGAAGCCCAATAAGGACCCGAGGTTAGACTAAGTTACGGTGTAAATCTGCCCAGAACCGACCGGCACATCCAGTAACCGTAACAATACCTGTGTAATGTGAGTGGTCAATGCTTTAAAAAGTTAAGGATAGACTGTCAGGATGGTAGGGTTAAGTTAACTAAAACACTTAACCAATTCAACATATTAATGAAATTGATGGGTGGGGTTAGGTAAGTACAGGCACTTAACCACTTAACATGTTTGACTAGAAAACCCTAGTAACGGGGACCCATTTCAGCAGTAACCCAATTAGGTACCATGGTACCCTGAAACTAGGCAGGGTGGGGCACGATTACTGGGCTGATTGTAAGAGGTCAAAAGCGACGGCGGTGGGTGCAACAGTGTGGGTTCTAACGGAGTGCCGGCGTGCACACACTTCGGAGCAGACAAACAGGGCACTGGGGGCACCAGTAGTATAACCTATGCATCTCTAGTTTTGTGTCGGGTCGCCACCATAGGACTTGATACACCCCATGGTGGGGCCAGCATAGGTATCTACAGTCTTTGGGCGCCGTAAGACACAGATGATTATGCGAGTAGGAGCCGATCTTTAGAAAAGGGGATCACTTTACCTCCAGCATGGGGTGCCAGTTAAGATAATACAAGTGGGTGCAGAGATATAGTATGCGGTGCGATAGTATATTCGATTCAAACTGCTTTGTCTTAGTTTATGACACTCTCCTATTTCCAGTTTATACTTATCATGCCCTTATTCTTATTCTCATACTGAAGAGTCACTAGACTTACCAGGCTTTATGTCTGACCCTATTTTCTTTCGTCTTCTTTTCTTCCGTTCCCCCCTAGGTCCACAGGGAGGAAAAAATTTAGCTTAGTCAGACTCTTTGCAAGCTTCAAGATAGTAGATGTACGGTTTGGACTCTCTTGCTTTGGCTATGGCTGTTGGACACAATCATGGGGATTTATGCAGTTTTAATTATGTTTTATGCTTCTTTATTTAATAACCAAGACAGAAATGATGATGTAATGTTTTTGGGAGTTATTACGTGACAGTTATGGAAATGTTTTGTATGAACATGTATTTATGAAATAAAAAGTCTGTTGTTTTCCGCTGCTTATATATATGTGTTTATATCTGTCTTGTGTTTTGTCTGTGACTTTTACATATAAACCTCCACCAAAGTTAAGGCATTCCCTTTGTGAGTGACCTTAATGGAGGGTGGGGTGTTTCATAACACTTGTTATGTGTAGACAAGTGATCCGGGTGACTAATGGAATCTTTTTGAAGTATCGTGGAGTAAGAGTTCAAGACCCAGTCTAGAAGTTATATCTATCTCTAAGTATCTAGTGAGTACCTGTATTAAACATGATGATGTATTATGATGATGTTGTAATCTGATGTATCAAACCCTGTAATGTGATATTATATTTTGTTAAAAATTCCGCTCTGAGATTCTGATGTGATGTTCTCCTTATTCTTCTATTCCATTAGTTCTTTCTTTTCTATCTCATCCTCTAATTTCTTTCTATTAACAGTCAGGAGTTCAATACTTGGCTTTGTTTGACGAGTAATACAAGATTTCGTATTACTGTTGAAAATTCAAGTATCGAAATTTTCTGGCCATTACAATTTGTTTACCAACTTGTTGAAAAACTAATTATTGCCTTATTTAAACTTAGTTAGACTTAGCTATTTAATTTTTTTATGTGCTATTTACCCAAATTTAACTACCTATTTTATCAAAAATGTTAAGATTTACCATTCTACCAAAACTTATTAGATTATTAGTAACTCGTATTTTAAATCTGCAATCCCTCAAACTATTTCATCATTTTCCATAAATTCCTTGTATCTATACCAAGTTTTCTAAATTTGTACTTAATTTTTGTAGAATATACTCTTTCGTTTTTAACTCTTTTGTTTTATACCTAACACTCTGTTTCACTCGACTCTTTGTATTTAACTATTTATAGTATTTTCTACCTTAATTAAACAACCTATTTATCCAAATTTATTTATTTGAAAACTAATATATTTCCCTATTGTATACCAAAATATCTATTGTTCTAACTTAAACTTTTTTTCCTAAATTATCATGTACTTAACCGTTTTGGCTGATTTTAAATTCGCGAAGTTTTATATTTTATTCAACTCGTAGTTGCAACTTATGTTTATGTATGCATTTTGATCCAAGAAGTTTAATCCGAGTGATTGTATATGAGGACTCGATTGAATAACGATATTCGTGAACGACATAAAAGAAAAATCCAAGTCAAACATGATGATTTGAGGATGATTTTAAAATGCCAACTTAAGTAGTCATGCAAATAATAATAACAAATGTCTTAAGTGGGGGAGAAGAAACGTTGCCTCACCTGAATAATATGAATGAATCAAATAGAAATCTCTTAACAAAAGAACATTTACGAAATGAAAGTTGAATTAACTTTGGTAACCCGTATGGAACTGCCGTGACTTTCCCTATCCTAGAAATTCTTGAACTTGAATAATTCGATCTTGAGTAACTTCATCTTGGGAACTCAATGAGCATTTTCAACTTAGACCATCTTGCCAATAGGTGCCATCTCGATGCCGAACCTTTTGCTGGACTTGGTCTAACTTAAGTTCGTAAGAACTGAATGTGTCGGATTTATTGATCCCTTGTCCATTCCCATTGTGTTATGTATTGAGGAAACTAAGGTCTACTTGACTTGAGTTTGGGTAAATAAAGGTTGATATAAAGAACATTACGAACTTAATTATATACAAATTTTATGTTTAAAAGTATTATTTGACAAATGTTCAAGTTACTAGAAATTATAAGTATTTTGTTTCAACCATTTTGTAAGAAATTTTGTTTTACTTAAGTATAAGTTTTACAACTCTCCTTTTCGAGGACGAAAAGTTTTAAGTGGGGGAAGCTGTAATGACCCATGAATTTTGATGATTAAAATATAAATTAAATTAAGATTTAATGTTTAAAAGAAATATATAGATTTGGTTTCGACTTAGAAATGGGACTTTTATTTGTTTTTAACATAGAATGCAAATGCTTTTTGTGGATATAATCTCAATTTATCCAATTGCCAAAATCAATTTTTATTACAAGTTTGTGTTTACTTTAAATATGAACGTTATTAACATAATTCAGCTGATTTGAATAACCGAAATTTAAGTTTGGAATTTAATGTGGAACTAAAATAAACTTTGAAAATAAATTTCGAAATTAAAATGATTTATTTGATTGTTTCGAAAAAATTTGTTGGAACTCATAACGTGATAAAAATTAGTAAACAACGTCGTTCATTTAATCCGCGTTTCGGTTGTTAGTAACGTTTGTTAAAATAATACTCGGTTGTGTACTTTGTTCAACCTTTTCCATCCGTTCAAACCACCATATCTATTCTGCCCAACGTTACCTCAAAATCTTATCTGTTATAATACACTCAAGTTTTGGGCGGTTGATATGTTCTGCCACCTGCCACTGATCTCAACACTTGTCCACCTCTGTCTAAAATTGAGTTACATGTTGCGTATGGTATCTGCTTCCGGTCTCCTTCATCTAAGTTATTAAAATAGACGTACTGCTTTTCGTTAGCTCACCAGATAAGTCAATACTCCACTAGTTTAACCTCACTTAAGAAAATTTGAGCAAAAACATTTTCCACTTTTTCCCCAAATTTAATTACCTTTCCCAAATCTTTAAAATCAATCAATGGCCTTCGCTGAAAGAAAAACCAATCTTTTCCTCTCTACCTTCAGCATAAGTCGGAGCCCGTTCACCAACCGCAGCTGATCGAATCGCCCGTCGTCACCATTTGCTACTCCAACCACCACTCTTTGTCATCGTTTGACTTCGATCACCGCAAGCGGCGTGCCACCAAGTGAACTTCAGCCTCCGTTGGCATCGCGATTCCCGCTCCTCCAAATTCCGACCTTCGCCTTCTCCTTGGTTGTGCCATCAGAAACTGCCGCTTCTTCCCTCTAGCCAAATCGCCTTCAATCTGCAAGCAAAGCCACCAGATTGCGCCTCCGGCCTCTAAGTTCTGCCAGTCTCGTTGATTAGAAACCAGGCCACGCCATGTCCGAGTCAGCGCCTTCAACTTTGACCGAGCCTTGCGCCTTTCTTCGTTGACATCCAATGATAATTCTTCTTACGATTATACCTATTGTAAGTTCGTCGACTACGAGTATTTACTAAGTATGATTTGTTTTGACAGTTCACTACTGTGTTTTGGTGGTTGAGTTGCATGCGTGTGTCGTGTTCTTGCTGATGCTTGCTGTTAGTTAGTTGTTCCATGACATTATATAACTTAGTACAAACTTGAAGCCATTTTATATGCATGCCCGATTATACTAGAATTTTTTATATTATTTGAGTACTGTGACATTTTCAGGTTGTGTTACCTAGACACCCACCCATTTGCCGCCATTAGTGTACGTTTCTAGGTGTTATAATCTACTTCCCTCTTGCTCTTGAGTGTGTGCTCCATACATTCCTTATTTTTTTAAGCGTTAGGATTTTGCAGTCCTAAGTGTGTTCACACCTTTATTAACATGCTACCCCGGTCTAGATTTGAAAACATTATGTTCTAGTCATTGAATTATAGATGGTTTGTATTGTTGAGTTGGTGTCACTCCCTCTGTTGTCATGTGTTCTATTGATGGTACTGACTTGCCAAAATTTATTATTTTACCTAAATATGAGACAACTTGATGTATGCTGGCGTACTAAAGTTCCCACTATTCCATTTTTTTTTTTGAAAAAAAATATATGGGAAAAGCCACACCCCTAGGCTACCTTGTTTAGGGACTGCATGCGAGAGTTTCATGACGATGTAGATGCATGCCATTGCCTTCTTGAAATTACTTAAACCTGTAGCAGTGTACTTTCAAGATTTTTGTTGGTAAACAATGGCATGTTATTTAATTTGGTTGAAAGTTTCACTATTTAGAATAAGACGACTAATGTTCATGCATGAGTTGAACATTGCATACATATTACCTGTTTTACTTGCATAGTAAGCATTACAATTGTAAAATAGGTTTTACTGGGTATACATGCACCGGAATTTAGGAAATTAAGTAATATTAACTAATCACGTCGTATGAATGCCATATCCCTTTATGTGCATGTTTTACCCGGCCTTTCTACGCTTTGGTGTATGCATGTTTAGTTGTTGTGTCTTGATATGAAGGTTACACACATTCACCATTTGTATGCTTATTATATGCATAACGGTCACCATGCATTTGTCATATTTTGGCGTATGAAACCTCTCTGTTGACATATCAAGCACAGAACCACACAACATGTCCCACTTAGTTGTCCTGTTTCTTTAGAAAAACGCATGCATACAACACCAGGTTCATATATTCAACCATGTTGTAAATCTTGAATTGTCTAATCCGCATGCCAGTCCTACTATTTCCAAAGTTACGCCAGTATAGTCATTTAACTTTTTGTTAGCACCGGATTGAACTTGGCTAGGTTATGTTGACTTAGTTGGATCGTTATTTTTGATATTTAGTTCTTATAGACCCTCTACCTCTTAGTTAATATTTTGGAGCCATACTGTAAATGAGTTGTTCATTAGTGACCATCAGTCGTTGGCTCCTTTTCGCCTGACCTACTTTCGTTATTTTCATATGGGCTTATGAGACAAGTATTGTTCCATTTTCACTGACTTTTATTTTGTTCCCTATCCTTTTCTTTGTTAAATATGAAACCAAACAAAAGTTATGCTGCCATAGGAATTTATTGTTTTGGCTATGCTTGAGCTGTTACCATGCCTCGCTCACAAAGTTGTTAATCTTATTTCAGCAGTTCATCAATTTTGTACTCGAATTATTCAATAAATTAGTGGGGATTAAACTAATCATATTTAGTGTTTATCGAAGTTTACTGACTTGAAATAAGTATAATCCCGACTTGGGTGTTTTTTGTATTTTGCATGGGACACTCGGTTCAGGCTCCAAGTTTTCTAGGTTATAGATATCAGCTCACAAAATGGAGATGATGTGCAAATGTGGAGACTCTCGCACGCGCTAAGGTCAGCAACAAAGTATAAAATTTTATTTAGTCAAAATTTCATGTATACATCACATATTTTTTCCACTGTGCAAATACTATATACAACTCTGGTATTTTATGAAATTTTATTCCGTTGCAAAATTTTTATACTATTTGATTTTGTATTGTTTCTGTTTAAACCATGTAAGCCAATAACAATCTGACGTTTTGAACATTTCGAGTTGGTTTAATTACCAACTTGGGATGGTCAAAAAGCCAGGTCGTTACATTGACATGATTCACAATTCAATGTAGATAGAGAACTAAATTAAGAGCAAAGTTTATTGAGTAACGGAAGTGATGGGTTGCCTTACTGATACTGACTTTTGAGAGAGGAAATCATAGTTGAGAAGGTGATATGTTTAGAGAGCACATTATCAAGTGTATATAAACCTCCAAATTCTTGTCCTTTACTAATAATATGCTTCATCATAAGATCCTGAAACACACAATGACCAGGAAAAAAGGATATGCAATATTTAAGGTTGCGAGTAGTATGACTCACCGATAACAAATTAAAGGATAAATTTAGTAAATATAAGACTAACTTCTGTAGGAGTAATGAGTGTGAATTCACCTTTTCGGTTCCTTAACATATGTTTGTGATCCATCAGCTAATGTTACAGCATGAGTTGATTCATTTAATTTAAAGTATGAAAAAAATTGAAAGTTACCTGTTACCTGATTGGTAGCACTAGAATTATGACCTACTTTGGTATCTGTTTCCCCGAATTAGCAAAAATAGTGAAAAAATAAACACATGATCTGATGAAGCATCATTGATTGATTCTTTATACTTTGTATACATGTTATGCTCATCAGCAAATATGAAAACTACCTCAGTTGTATTTTGAACAATATTAGATAGTGAGTTCTTGTATTGTAATTTCCTACACTCAAACTTAATGAGGCCTGGTTTCTTGCAATATGTACAAAACTTATATTGATTTGGTGGTCTAAATGTTTGATTATTCTAAGTTTGAACATTTTCCTTTTGTGCGTTATTCTAGGGTGGTCTATGTTCGTTATGGATTCCTTGTTTCTTAGTAAATAATTCTTACTGTTACTAATTAAAACACTATGAATAGAAATCTTTGATACTTAAACAATCTCTGTATGAAGAATTCGACTGAAAACCTCTTGTAGTGATGATATATTGGATCCAGATTAGATTTGTGACTTTGCTAATTTAAACTAGGATACTCGTTATTGCCATCTGCTCTTTTTGTTGTTGATGAATTTTAACATCTAGTCTTATTGGAAGTAAAGAATTATACTCCTCATAAGTTTTGTTAAAATTCTTCAAATAATTCATAAATATTTGCTCTTATTTTTCAACTCTGTAAGACGACCCATAAACATCGTGCTTTCTAGTCAAATTTCCTTTTTAAGAATATAAGAATTCCAAATAATCCATAAGTTATTTCACAAATTCAATGATCTACTCTGCAAATATCCTCACCATCAATCGAGGTTCTGATCTAAAGAAAAAACGAGTACATCTCTAAACCACAGTAGATGTTTTTATTCCTTCGAATTCAATATTGGTGGACTTTTAGTTAAGTGATTACCTTTATCGATACTTTGCAGATAAAGGCAAACCGTCTTGCTCCAATTCAGATAATTTAGAATATTCAATTTGGACCAGTAATCTTAGGCATCATCTAAATTATATTCATTGTGACCATGTTTTCTCTCATAACTTCTGAATCTCCACACTTGAATCAACTTGAAAATCAATCCGGTATTCCATTTGAGAATCCCTATCTTAATTCGAATTTGAATTATTAGCACTCAGATACCATGTTGTAGACGATGAAGATAAAATGAATATCAGAATGTAATGCAACATCTAACCTTATCTATTATTAGAATATGTAATATACATAGTACTTACAAATGAGCTAACACGTACTAATGGCTGGTGGTCCTAACACACACCAAACACAACATTACAATGTAAAAAATAAAAACACACATTATTACATTATATACATGTTAGCCCGATAACAATATTAAAAATATTTAGAGTCTTAGTGGAAAGGTTGCAATGCTAAGTTGATTCATCTCTCAAGCCATCGATAAATGCATTCCCTTCTTTGAATCAATAAAAAGAGGAAAAGGAAACTTCACTTGGATGGAAACATGCTTCATTACATTCCAAGACTTGGTGATTCACCTGGGTAGACCTTCCATCCGTTAAGAGTCTGTTAATCATAGGATCTATTCATTTAACTAGATCTATCCACAAATATTATTAGTACTACGGTAGTGCACAAGGAGAATCGTATCTAAAGGCCCATCTATTACATCATCAAGAGATTACTATTTCTATCCCAGACTTGAAAAGCTTGCATATTGCCTAATCTCCTTTAAGAAATTTCTCTCATACTTCCAAGTTCATAGTACCAAAGTCTATATCGACCAACTGTTGACAATTCTTGATTGACCTAATGTGTATGGAATAATTTTCAAATGGAACATCAATCTAAGCCACTTTGGCCTCAGTACATCCATTGCGGAGCTATCCAGGCATAAGCACGCACAAAATTCATCACTGAATTCACTGCTTTCGATGACTCATTGGAGAATAGTGAGTATCCGAATATATAGTGGAAATTGTATGTGGACGGGTCGGCTAATGATAAGTGTTCTTTCTCTATGGTTGTACTATTAACTGCCAAGGCATGCATGATTTGTTACACTCTAAAGCTGGCCTTTACTACTATAAATAACGATGTTGAATACAAGGCCTTGATTGTTGGACTCAAATTTGCCAAAGAATTAGGAATAAATCCATTCAAATATACTTATTTTAACACCCCGTATTTTCTATGAAAATAAAGTAACAAAAAAAAGTATACTTAATTTTTAAAGAAGAATAAAGGGAAATGGGTTACGCCATTGCATTCGTCTCGGAATTCTGCTTGAGATAGAGTCCGAGTTTTCGTAAATCGGACTCCGTATGAAGAAGTTATAGCATTCAGAAGTTTCAGGAATTTAAAATAAAAACCAGCCCGAATTCAAAATTTAAAAGTTCGAAATTCAAAACACACACCCGGGTTGGGCGGGAAATTTCCCGACCAGGACCCAGGTCGACTTGGGGGTCAACCTGGGTCACATAGGTCGACCTCCCCCCTTTTTCCAGATCCGAGGACTGGTTCGTTTTTCTGCATTTGGACGCCCGTTCTGACCAGATTCGTTGATCCTTATGCTATGTAAACACCCCTAAGGCTGCAGTTTTCTCTACACAACTTCATTACGCATATACTCTGCCCCATTCATATTAAAATAAATCAATGGCGTCACTACTCTGCTGAAACCTAAGCTAGAACGAGTGCTCCTTCTTCTTCCAATCTGAATAGGATTAAAAGAGAACAACTACAACCCCTTTTTCTTTTAGAATCCAACCAAGGTGAGCACAGTTATTTTTAGATATGAAATTTAATTATGATCTTGACATGGTTATAAATCTGAATTTGAGATTATGCATATTCTTGTTTATCAGATCTATATTTCTATGTAGATCTATCTTATTAATATTATAGTAACTATTCTGTATCTCTTCCTTCCTTCTGTTCTATAGCCAGGCTACCACGAGCCTGAGCCAAATCTCATAAGAGATTGACGCAAGAACGCTAAATTTGGGAAAAATAGTGAATGATGCATAATTAGATATGACTGATTTGTGACTAATTTGAGAAAAGAACATATGTTATAATTTAAGATCTAGATCTGGCCATATTATATATGATAGTCTATGATTTGGAAGAATGAGAATTATTATGTACATGACTTAGGCGCAAAGATCCATATTATTAAATGTGAATACGCCTAAATGGGATTTTTGGATATTTGGCATACGCTGAAATCAAAGACTATAATTTGGCATAATTCGTATTGTATATCATGATTTGGGGTTTTTGGAGAATATTCTGTACTGTGTAAATTTAACTAAAATTTGGAGAATATGTTATATTGTGAATTATGACCGTAATATAGGCATGTAAAATTAGGCTTAATTTTATGATTAGGCGAGGTATGTCAATGGAATTTTAAGGGATGATTAAATCTGTTAAATTGCCTAATCTGCTAAATCTGTTGAAAACTAAATACGGTAATATGGGGTACGAAAATCCGTAGGCTCGATCTAAAATTGAGCAAAACATGTTAATAGAACTTTGGATAATCTCCTGTAATTTGTAAAGAAGTTAATTTGTTGAATTGGCATAATTAGTCTGATATTGGCATAATCTGTGAATGAATACTTTAGCTAAAAATAAGAATGCTGAGACACGAGGTTAGACTCTTTTTGCGGTAGTAGCCTGCCCGGACCCAACCGGCTTAACCAATAACCGCAAGCTATCAGTCTAATGTGATAGGTCGTAGACATAGCTAAAAGATGCTTAGGCATGAGGTTAGGTCTGGCTTGTGGCAGAAGTCTGCCCGGTACCGCTCGTCACATCCAGCGGCTACAAGCTACCGACCTAATGTGAGAGGTCTATGCATTAATATTTAATTAATGCAAATCTTATATAAATATGATGCCTAAAACGTGTTGGATGGATAGGGTTAAATCAACTGGACAGATGAATCTAACAAACCTGTTTCGTAAATCTGTAGGCCGAATCCATGATTAGGTGAAATGATCTGTAAGTCTGTTAGTCTGTACATCTGATCCGTTAGTCTGAAAACTTGTTAACCTGTATGTATGATCTGAGAACTAGTTAATCTTAATTTTGTACATCTAAAATCTTTAAGTAAGATATCAGTTAGTCTGGGGACACAAGGTTAGGAGGGGTAATTACTTGTGTCATATGTTGTGTGGGACCCATATTAGTCAATAACCCTTTTCTGGTATCAAAACTATGACCCAACACTAGGAGGGGTCCGGGGCACTCTTACTGAACTAATTATAAGAGGTTCACTTTGATAATGGAGAGGGGTGTTGATGCACATTCCAACCGGGTCATGTGAGTGCATGGATCCAGTCTGCTCTGAGGATGTAAGACACCGTGACATCTGTAAATAGGTCTGTGTCTATAGGTTGCCAATTTAGGGAATGATACACTCTTCTGTCGGGCCGGCACAGGGTATTTATTTATTAAAGAGCCGATTGCTTGGGGTAGAATTTAGGTTACACCTAGTTCTGTTTGTTTCTGTTGGTGTGCCGTCCGTTTCTTTTAGGGTGGAAAAGGCCCATTAGTTGGGTTGTAAAGTCCCATTATTAGCATTCTGTTTCTTTACCTTCTGTCTCTTTTGGGGTGGTAAAGGCCCATTAGTTGGGGTGGTAAAGGCCCATTACTAGCATTCTGTTACTGTACCTTCTGTCTCTGTTTGGGTGGTAAAGGCCCATTAGTTGGGGTGGTAAAGGCCCATTTCTAGCATTCTGTTTTTGTACCTTCTGTCTCTATTTGGGTGGTAAAGGTCCATTTCTAGCATTCTAGTTATAATAAGTATTAGTGCAGAGAAGTAAGATATAGGTAAGAAGCATTTCTTGGTCTATATCATTCTATTTTCTTCTGTTTAACTTAAGCATACCTGCTATCCTGTTGTTGTAATCTCTCATCCAGCTTTATTTACATGTCATGATTCTACTATCTGTTTATATGCTGAAATTCACTGGACTCGCCAGACTTTACGTCTGACCTCGTTTGTTTTCGCCTCTTTTTCTTTCCGTTCCCCCCCCCACCAGGTGCTCAGGGTGGAAACATAGGAGCTTGATTTAGATTCTCTCTACTCGAAGTGCTTGAAGTATTGCTTGGCTTTGACTCTACTTTCTTACGGTAGTTTATGTTGGGGATTATGGTTTTAAAATTATGCATTCTGAAGGATTTTGGTATAAGACTGATACTTGTGTACTTGTGTTTTGGTATTGTGATTTTGAAGGATGTAACCAAACTTATTTCTGTTTCTTCTGTAATAAAGTTATAAATTTTTCAAGTACTACTTTACGTATCTGTCTTGTAAATTTCTGTTCTGTTTACTTATAATGCTTTATGGAAGTTAATGCATTCCATTTGTGAATGACATTAATGGACATGTGGTGTTACACTTGGTATCAGAGTTGAAGGTTACCAGATTTGATAAAATGTTTTTGAAAACTATTTTGAAAAAGGTTTTAAAAGGGAAGTATTTTCAAAAGGAAAGTTTATTTTGAAAAACATAGTCCCCAAAGCCATATATCTATCTTTTGATTTTCGGTTTAATCCTTGTTTCCTTCTTTTCTGAGTCTCTGGGGCTCCTGGCTTTCTGGGAGGTAACCTCATCGCGACATGGTTCCGTAGGCATGATGAGACTACTACGCCTGTCGAAGGGCAAAGAAGTGCCTAACTTCCATCTGTAGCCGCAGTAATTTCACCTACGGCTAATCCTCTTTCGAGCTTCCTAGGGTTTTTCGCACGATGGGGGCAACTTTAGAGAAAGACTTGTTAACATGTAAGAAGACTGGTTGTTTTCAGTGCGGTGAGACAGGACATCTGATCAAGGATTGCCCTAGAAGGCAAGGGCACTTGCTTTAATTGTTGTGAGATGGGACACTTCACTAGAGATTTCCTGAAGAAACAAGGGCAAGGGCAGAGGACAAGACCTACTTCTGAAGGGCAGGTGAATGCTCTCGTGGCTGGTGGATAGGATTGTAACGACCTGCATTCTACGCATCGGAGGATCGTAAAATATTTATTTCTTTTTCTTAGTAAGTCGTATGGTCGTGTACTTTTGGGAAACGACTAGTAGGGTCATTTCCCATGTCCATGATTTTTGTCGATTTTAAATGACCGTTTTGCCCCTAGTTGAACTTGTTTTGACCATAACTTTTGACTGGAAAGGAATTTTGACCTGAAACCACTCCCATTGGATCTGGATGATGGTTTACAATTCCATAGAGTGGTCATATTAGCCAAACGGACTCACTGTTTGGGAGATATGGCTGAAACAAGTTTCAGATGGTGAAAAACAGCTTAATTGGGCTTAACCGGGTGATTAACAGCTAGGCCCAAACGGGAATTTCGGGATTAGGAGTTTAAAAGGGCTGTTAGGGTTTGGAGAATACCTTTTTCTCATTTTTCAGCCGTCACTATTCATTCCTCTTAACCTAGCCATGGCCTCCACCCTCTAAATCTCTTCAAAACACCTCTTACTCACTTTCTAATTGAAGATTAGGCTTAGCAAACATCAAATCAAGGAGTATTAGCACGAGAACCGAGGTAGAGCTGCTGTGTAAGATTGGGAACAACGCCAAATCAGAGAATATTTCAGTTTTGGGGTTTTAGTGGTGGCAAAGGTGAGTGATTAGCTTGCTTTTACACTAATTACGGTTAATTATGGGTAATTAGTGAAGATTAGCGAATTTATACATTAATAAATTCTGGAAAAATTCTTAAAATTCTATAATGATGTTTTATGGCTCTGATAAAAATTTGGGCTAATTTGGATAAGTTTTGCTAATTGTATGCATAATCACGGTTAAGAAGGATTAAGGGGAAAACATGGGTTTCTGGGTATGTTTGATCTGAAGTATTTCATGTAAATGATGTTTTAATGATTTTTATTGATTCTATATGTTGTTACTGCTGTTTGGAATGTTTTGTAATGTCATAGGAAGTTTAGAATGGTTGAAAACGCCGTCGTTCGGCGAAAATAGCTTGCTGGAAAAAGTTGCAGATTTTCAGAACCGGTTAGGAAGAACACCCGATCCGAATCGGATAGGAGGAGGAGATCCGATCCGAACCGGATAGGAGGAGGAGATCCGATCCGAACCGAATAGGAGGAGGAGATCCGAACAGAACCGGATAGGAGGAGGAGATCCGATCCGAACCGAATAGAAGGAGGAGATCCGAACCGAACCGGATAGGAGGAGACACCCGAACCGAACCGGATAGGAGGAGGAGATCCGATCCGAACCGAATAGAAGGAGGAGATCCGAAACCGAACCGAATAGGAGGAGGAGATCCGAACCGAACCAGATAGAGGAGGAGACCCGAACTGAACCGAATAGGAGGAGGATGCCCGAAACGAACCGAATAGGAGGAAGAGACCCGAACCGAACCGAAGAAGGCCATAACCCGAGATGCAAAGGTAGTCCAAATGGGAAGTTTGTACCAAGGATTCAGATTGGAATCAATGAGTTAACTTCATGATTGGGCTTTGCTGCGGGACGTGTGCTAAGGGGCTGTCGATGTCTGTAACTTTGGATCACTATGTATAGGGGGTACGTGAACGGATTCAGGACCACAGTGGTCTAGGTACGACTAAAAGAGCTATAGAACAATGAAGTGGGGTCATTTGTAAAGGTTTAGTCATGACTCCATGGGGTAAGCTTGGTGGTAGCAGTAGTTGTACAAGCCGAACTCCGTCACTACTTCGATGGGTCTAGTGGTTGAAAGCGGTATACATCGTATGCTTTATGCACTGAGTGAGAGATGTGAGGATGGTTGCCATGATTGAATTGTTTTCTATCACTATGACATGCACACCCCCACCCCCGTATTTCTTTACACCATATGTTGATGGCACCTTAGAGTATTGTACATTATGTAGTGCTAACTCTTTGGTTGCAGGTCCAGGTTCAGGTATGGTTTAGTATACCTGTGATTGTTCTGTTTAGCTGCTTATCGCTCATACCAGACTTGACCCAGAGTTTTATGTCTCTTCTTATTACTCTGGGTGCTCACACGAGCAGACTAGAGACAGGTTAGCTGGTGATGCACGGGTAGATGATCCGGAGACGAGCAGGAGGCTTCCACGTAATATATATATATATAGTATTCTCCCTGTGTTGTTGAAGATCACTGCTTGGGCATTGGTGGTGCATCTTCCACTTTAGCTTTCTTTTGTTTAGAGACAGTAGATTTTGAAAAGTTGTAATAAGCTGTATTTGGATTTCCGCTGCTCTGATGTTGACATATATTATTAGTTATCAGCTTATGCACTGTCTAGCCTGTTTTATGTCAAGTATGTTATTATTATATTTTATTCCATGCGCTGTGAGACATTCTACAGGTTCCTTGATTAGTTCATTCTCTTCTTTCTTTTCTTATGACGACCGTTCCGTGCTAGTTGGACATGTGTACAGCGCACACTTGGAGGAAGTGTCGGTTAGTGCGGGGCGGGCCGTCACACTTGGTATCAGAGCTCTAGGTTGCGTAGTTAACCTAGGGAAGTTATCAAGGAGAGATAATATACGTATACAAGAGAGCGTATTTGTGGTTATTTTGGTTTTCAAAAGCTATATATATACTATTAGTAGTATAAGAATGAAGTCGTACTGCACTAGCACCACTATGGAATCGTTAATCGTTTCCTTTTTCAGATTGACGATGAGCCGAGATACTAGAGGTGCTGGTAGGGGAGCCAATAATGGGAATGCTGCTGAGATAAGGACGATGTTTACTGACCTCATGAGAGAGATGCTTAGAGATGTACGGAGGGCAACTCCCAATGGTGGAAATGGTGGTGGTCCAATAGTGCAGGCGCCAAGAGTCGACTTCGCCAAGCTAAATAAGGATTATACGAGCCTTGGTGGGAAGCCGTTCCACGGAACGGAGTCGGCCACAGACGTTCAGGATTGGTTGGATAGTTGCGAACGTATCTTCGAGGATTTGGGTATCGAGGATGCAATGAAGAGAAAGCTAGCGT
Source organism: Allium sativum (assembly GCA_030737875.1). Classification (NCBI taxonomy): domain Eukaryota; kingdom Viridiplantae; phylum Streptophyta; class Magnoliopsida; order Asparagales; family Amaryllidaceae; genus Allium; species Allium sativum. The sequence continues at coordinate 341,932,748 of CM060912.1, forward strand.
CCCGTCAGCTGCAAGGGCGGGCAATGAATTGGTGGAATGCTATAAAGGCAGCTACTCCAGAAGATCAGATTACTTGGGAGCAGTTTAAAGCTCGCTTTAGCAAGAAGTTCATTCCAGCTGCTCAGAAGTCAGTGCTGTTTAAGAAATTCTTGGAGCTCAAGCAGAATGGCAGAGTTGTCTCGGAGTACATTGCTGAATTCGACACTTTGTCAAAGTATGGGTTATCTCTTATTGAAACTGCCGAGAAGAAGAATGAGAAATTCATAACTGGGTTAGATCAGTACTTAGGGGAAAGGCTTATTAACCACATCGATGAGAGGTTTGAGTCGATTGTGGGGAAAGCATTAAGATCAGAGAGTCTCTACCCTAAGCCGAAGACTAAGGTTGCATCCGCAGATGAGCCAAAGCCACAAGCAAGTGGTGGAGGCAAGGGTGGTTCCCAGAATAAAAGAAAGCAGAGTCAGACTAAGGATGGCCAGAAGAAAAAGAATAAACAAGATGTTGAGTGCTTCAGCTGTGGTAAGAAGGGCCATTATGCTAGTAATTGTCGGGCCAAGCTAGCGGATAGGAAGTGCTTCAACTGTGGCCAAATGGGACATCACAAGGACAAGTGTCTGCAACCCCCTAAAGAAAAGCAAATGGTGAAAGCATATGCCCTTAATGCTATTCCTTCTTCGTCGAATGCCCCAACTGCGGCGGAGAAGGGAAAGAATGTCGTCATTCAAGGTATGCTTTCTGTTTATGATGTTCCTGTTAGAGTTTTGTTTGATACCGGAGCTTCCAGTTCTTTCATATCTAGTGACCTGGTAGATAGGTTGGGATTGGAGCCCGAGATTGTCGATAGACCTTTAGTAGTGACGAACCCGATTGGTGGTTCTACTAGCCTTAGCATGATTTGTCGTAATGTGGTCTTATCGAGTCATGGATGCATGTTTGTTTGTGATTGCTTTGTTTTGGGCTTTACTGGGTTTGGCATTATTTTGGGAGTAAATTGGCTCCGAAGATACGGGGTGGTGGTAGACAGTGAGGGCTTTTTGGTGACAGCTAGAGCGGATGATGGGCGGAGGATAGTGTTTGGTAGTCTACCCAGTGAGGGGGTATTGGCTAGTTTTCTAAACTCCCTCGACATTCCACATAGTGAGTTGTCAGGTTTGCCCGTGGTTGGCCAGTATCCGGATGTTTTCGAAGAAGTGACCGGACTTCCACCACACCGAGAGATTGAGTTCCGTATTGATTTGGTAAAAGATGCCAGACCTATAGTGATGCCACTTCGTCGTATGGCACCAAGGGAGCAGCGAGAGCTCGAGGTGCAAGTCAGCGATCTTTTGAAGAAGGGATTTATCAGAAGGAGTGTCTCTGAATGGGGAGCACCAGTTGTGTTTGCTACCAAGGCGGATGGTTCCCTTCGTTTGTGTGTAGACTACCGCGAGTTGAACAAGGTGTCGAGGAAGAATAAGTATCCTCTCCCGCGGATAGATGATTTGTTCGATCAGTTGAGTGGCGCTAGAGTGTTCTCCCAGTTGGATCTCGCGACAGGTTTTCATCAGCTTAGAGTGGAAGCTGAGAGTATAGCTAAAACGGCATTTCGAACGCCGTCTGGATTTTATGAATGGTTGGCTATGCCATTTGGGCTGACTAATGCCCCGGCATATTTTGTGGATCTTATGAATAGGGTATTCAGAGATTAGTTGAATAAGTCTGTTCTTGTGTTCGTGGATGATATTTTGGTTTACTCAAGGAACGAGGAAGAACACAAGGAACATTTGAGGACAGTGATGGAGGTGTTGAGGAAACACCAATTGAAAGAAAAGTTTTCTAAGTGTCACTTCTGGAGGAAGGAAGTGAGATTCTTGGGCCATGTTGTTTAAGAAAATGGTATCGCCGTAGATCCTGCTAAGGTGGCTACGGTGCAAGATTGGTCTACGCCCAAGAGTGCAACAGACGTAAGAAGTTTCTTGGGATTAGCGGGATATTATCGTAAGTTTATCCAAGGCTTCTCCAAGATAGCAGCACCGTTGAATCAGTTGACAAAGAAGAATCAAGCTTTTGTTTGGAACGAAAGGTGCGAGGATGCATTCAAGAGTCTAAAAGAAAAGTTGACAAGTGCACCAGTGTTAGTCATTCCCAAGGGGAGTGAAGAGATGACGGTATATACAGATGCTTGTGGTACCGGACTAGGTGCTGTGTTGATGCAGGGTGGTAGGGTTGTAGCTTATGCAAGCAGGCAACTGAAACCGCATGAGAAGAGGTATCCTATCCATGATTTGGAATTGGCAGCGATCGTATTCGCATTGAAGATGTGGAGACATTATCTCTTGAGAGAAAGATTCGAGCTGTTTACTGATCATAAGTCGCTGAAGTATCTTTTCTCTCAAAGGGATTTGAATCTTCGTCAGCAGAGGTGGTTAGAGTTTTTAGCTTCATATGATTTCGACATCGCATATACACCGGGAAAGGGCAATGCGGTAGCCGATGCGTTGAGTCGAAGACAGCCAGTTTAGGGGCTATGTTCCTTGAATGGAAGCAACTGGAGTATATCGCGGGGTTTGATTTCAGACCAAAGTGCGAATTGGACCCAGAAATGTTAGCAAGTTTGACGATCAGACCCACTTTAATTGAGCGGATCGTCTCTAGTCAGAGGGACGATCCTAACCTATTGGAAATCATCTCCAAGTTAGAGATGGGTATCGATGAGGAGATGAGCAAGTATGGGCTTGATCAAGATGGATGGCTTAGAAAGAATGGAAAGCTCGTTGTACCCAATGTCAATGGATTGAGAGATGAAGTGCTTAGAGAATGTCATCACTCAAAACTGACTATACACCCCGGTGGTAATAAGATGTATCGAGACATGAGACAGACTTACTACTGGGAAGGGATGAAAAGAGACGTTGGGGAGTTTATATCCAAATGCATGAATTGCCAGCTAGTTAAAGCCGAGCAAAAGAAGCCTAGTGGGTTGTTACATCCATTAGAAATTCCCGAATGGAAATGGGAGCAAGTCTCGATGGATTTCATCGATGGTTTACCAAGGACTAGATCGGGACATGATAGCATTTGGGTGATTGTGGACCGATTAACCAAAAGTGCAAGATTTATACCAGTCAGATCGACCAGAACGGCAGCTAAGTTAGCAGAATTGTATATTAAGTGGGTAGTGAGATTCCATGGAGTACCTAAAAGCATTGTGAGTGACCGAGACCCGTTGTTCACTAGTGGGTTTTGGAAGAGCTTACAAGAAGCTCTAGGGTCAGAGTTACATCTCAGTACCGCATATCATCCTCAGACCGACGGTCAGACGGAGAGGGTGAATCGTATTTTGGAAGATCTCTTGAGAGCATGTATATTGGATTTTGGTGGATCATGGGATGACCATTTGCATCTAGTAGAGTTTGCATATAATAATAGCTACCAATCCAGTATCGGTATGGCTCCGTTTGAAGCTTTGTACGGAAGACCATGCAACTCACCATCATGTTGGATAGAGACTGGCGAGAAGTTTATGCTTGGACCAGATGTGGTGAGGGAAACTTCAGATAAAATCAAGACCATTCAACAACGAATGAAGGCTGCCCAAGATAGGCAGAAGAGTTATGCCGATAAGAGGAGAAGAGACTTAAAATTCTCCGTTGGCGACTTGGTGTTTGTCAAGATTTCTCCGTTGAAGAGCGTAATACGATTTGGCAGGAGAGGAATGTTGGCACCAAGATTCGTTGGCCCATTCTCTGTTCTCGAACTAGTCGGGAATTTGGCATATAGAATTGACTTACCAGACAAGATGGCGGGAGTTCACAATGTATTTCATGTTTCCCAGTTAAGGAAGTTTGTGCACGACCCTAATGTGGCTATTTCACCTGATCAGTTGGACGATATCGAGGTTGAACCTGAGGCGGTTGGGAACCGTAGGCCTATGCGTATCGTTGGGAACGATACGAAGCAACTTCGAAGGAAGGCGGTGAAACTAGTCAAAGTCCAGTGGGGTGAGGATGAGAAAGACTGTACTTGGGAAACAGAGGAGGACATAAGGAAGAAGTATCCAGAACTCTTTGCCTGGTAAGATTTTATTAGCGATTTAGTTTTCCGCATACTAGGTTATGTTTGTTTTGCTTGTTTTGCATGTTTGGTTGCTGTGAATGATTGTTAGGCATGCGGGATTCATTGTTTGTTTCTTTGTTAAGGAATTTCGGGGGCGAAATTTCTTAAGGGGGGGAGAATGTAACGACCTGCATTCTACGCATCGGAAGATCGTAAAATATTTATTTCTTTTTCTTAGTAAGTCGTATGGTCGTGTACTTTTGGGAAACGACTAGTAGGGTCATTTCCCATGTTCATGATTTTTGTCGATTTTAAATGACCGTTTTGCCCCTAGTTGAACTTGTTTTGACCATAACTTTTGACTGGAAAGGAATTTTGACCTGAAACCACTTCCATTGGATCCGGATGATGGTTTACAATTCCGTAGAGTGGTCATATTAGCCAAACGGACTCACTGTTTGGGAGATATGACCGAAACAAGTTTCAGATGGTGAAAAACAGCTTAATTGGGCTTAACCGGGTGATTAACAGCTAGGCCCAAACGGGAATTTCGGGATTAGGAGTTTAAAAGGGCTGTTAGGGTTTGGAGAATACCTTTTTCTCATTTTTCAGCCGTCACTATTCATTCCTCTTAACCTAGCCATGGCCTCCACCCTCTAAATCTCTTCAAAACACCTCTTAATCACTTTCTAATTGAAGATTAGGCTTAGCAAACATCAAATCAAGGAGTATTAGCACGAGAACCGAGGTAGAGCTGCTATGTAAGATTGGGAACAGCGCCAAATTAGAGAATATTTCAGTTTTGGGGTTTTAGTGGTGGCAAAGGTGAGTGATTAGCTTGCTTTTACACTAATTACGGTTAATTATGGGTAATTAGTGAAGATTAGCGAATTTATACATTAATAAATTCTGGAAAAATTCCTAAAATTCTATAATGATGTTTTATGGCTCTGATAAAAATTTGGGCTAATTTGGATAAGTTTTGCTAATTGTATGCATAATCACGGTTAAGAAGGATTAAGGGGAAAACATGGGTTTCTGGGTATGTTTGATCTGAAGTATTTCATGTAAATGATGTTTTAATGTTTTTGATTGATTCTATATGTTGTTACTGCTGTTTGGAATGTTTTGTAATGTCATAGGAAGTTTAGAATGGTTGAAAACGCCGTCGTTCGGCGAAAATAGCTTGCTGGAAAAAGTTGCAGATTTTCAGAACCGGTTAGGAAGAACACCCGATCCGAACCGGATAGGAGGAGGAGATCCGATCCGAACCGGATAGGAGGAGGAGATCCGATCCGAACCGGATAGGAGGAGGAGATCCGAACCGAACCGGATAGGAGGAGGAGATCCGATCCGAACCGAATAGAAGGAGGAGATCCGAACCGAACCGGATAGGAGGAGACACCCGAACCGAACCGGATAGGAGGAGGAGATCCGATCCAAACCGAATAGAAGGAGGAGATCCGAACCGAACCGGATAGGAGGAGACACCCGAACCGAACCAGATAGGAGGAGGAGATCCGAACCGAACCGGATAGAGGAGGGGACCCGAACTGAACCGGATAGGAGGAGGATGCCCGAACCGAACCGAATAGGAGGAAGAGACCCGAACCGAACCGAAGAAGACCATAACCCGAGATGCAAAGGTAGTCCAAATGGGAAGTTTGTACCAAGGATTCAGATTGGAATCAACGAGTTAACTTCATGATTGGGCTTTGCTGCGGGACGTGTGCTAAGGGGCTGTCGATGTCTATAACTTTGGATCACTATGTATAGGGGGTACGTGAACGGATTCAGGGCCACAGTGGTCTAGGTACGACTAAAAGAGCTATAGACCAATGAAGTGGGGTCATTTGTAAAGGTTTAGTCATGACTCCATCGGGTAAGCTTGGTGGTAGCAGTAGTTGTACAAGCCGAACTCCGTCACTACTTCGATGGGTCTAGTGGTTGAAAGCGGTATACATCGTATGCTTTATGCACTGAGTGAGAGATGTGAGGATGGTTTCCATGATTGAATTGTTATGCTATCACTATGACATGCACACCCCCACCCCCGTATTTCTTTACACCATATGTTGATGGCACCTTAGAGTATTGTACAGTATGTACTGCTAACTCTTTGGTTGCAGGTCCAGGTTCAGGTATGGTTTAGTATACCTGTTATTGTTCTGTTTAGCTGCTTATCGCTCGTACCAGACTTTTTGTCTGACCTAGAGTTTTATGTCTCTTCTTATTACTCTGGGTGCTCACACGAGCAGACTAGAGACAGGTTAGCTGGTGATGCACGGGTAGATGATCCGGAGACGAGCAGGAGGCTTCCACGTAATATATATATATATATATAGTATTCTCCCTGTGTTGTTGAAGATCACTGCTTGGGCATTGGTGGTGCATCTTCCACTTTAGCTTTCTTTTGTTTAGAGACAGTAGATTTTGAAAAGTTGTAATAAGCTGTATTTGGATTTCCGCTGCTCTGATGTTGACATTTATTATTAGTTATCAGCTTATGCACTGTCTAGCCTGTTTTATGTCAAGTATGTTATTATTATATTTTATTCCATGCGCTGTGAGACATTCTACAGGTTCCTTGATTAGTTCATTCTCTTCTTTCTTTTCTTATGATGACCGTTCCGTGCCAGTTGGACATGTGTACAGCGCACACTTGGAGGAAGTGTTGGTTGGTGCGGGGCGGGCCGTCACAAGGATAGAGATAGGAAAAAAATTCTCTAGAAGGTTTAAATTTCCTTATTTGATTATTGAGTTAAAACTCTATTTTTCTGGCATTTTGATTCTGTAATTGAGACTCTGCACTTTGATAGTGGTCTTGTTTCTGATCTCGCTATAGTCTCAAACCCCACAAGGGTTACAGCTCATCTGTTTGTGGTAGGTTGGGGTTTGAGGGTATCTGTGTTGGGCGTTAAGTTGACTATGACGCATACATTCCGGGTTTTGTGGAATATGGTGGGGTTTTATCATGCTTAGTTTCCCAAGAATCATTTGATAATCTGATCTATACCAGTAGTCTGTAAGTATCTGAATATTTCTGAAAAGGATAGGGTTTTTTACTTGAAGTGTGAAGTAGATTTCCAGTTTTGACATTGTTTAATGGGAGTAATTCTTTGAGTGTCAATCTGATGTTGATTTCGGTCTTCGGGGTTGATACTTAGGGATTTATTTTCTTAACCGATGTCTAATGGTAACAGAACTTTTGTTTTAATTGTACTTGCTTCTATCACTTGGCTATATCCTATTGATCGAGTCTTCGACCTTTAGGTAGAAACTAATGGGTGTAAACATGTATTTGAGACATGTTATGTTTGATGGTTGCAAGTGGATGCAACTGGTTGCTCGTGGATGCATACACACACACGGCACTAGATAAACTAAAAAACATTGTCATATTGCATATGGATGTGTGTACATTTTTCAATTTTTGTGGATGCAAAATGATTGAATCATCACATGGATGTTGCATTTGGATGAATGATTATGCACTCATATAGAAATGATGTTTATCAAATAGGATTTCTTGCATACATAATTGGACTCATGGCACTAACATAATTCGCATTGAGGAGGTCAACTGAATCAGTAGACCGCCTGATCTTTGCATTAGATAAGAGACATATACACACACTTTTTCATACGTTCATACAACATTGGAAGTTTTCTAAGGATAATGGATGCTTGTGGATGATGGTTGAGTAGATGGGTGGTTGGATGGTAGGACACATTCTTCTTAACTTGAAGATTTCGGGGACGAAATCCTTTAAGGAGGGGAGAATGTAACACCCCATATTTTCTATGAACATAAAGTAACAAAACAAAGTATACTTAATTTTTAAATGAAGAATTAAGGGAAACGGGTTACGCCATTGCGTTCTTCTTGGAATTCTGCTTGAGATAGAGTCCGAGTTTTCGTAAATCAGACTCCGTATGAAGTAGTTATGGCCTTCAGAAGTTTCAGGAATTTAAAATAAAAACCAGCCCGAATTCAAAATTTAAAAGTTCGATATTCAAAACACACACCCGGGCTGGGCGGGAAATTTCCCACCCAGGACCCAGGTCGACCTCTCCCCTTTTTCCAGATCCGAGGACTAGTTCGTTTTTCTGCATTTGGACGCCCGTTCTGACCAGATTCGTTGATCTCTATGCTATATAAACACCCCTAAGGCTACAGTTTTCTCTACACAACTTTGTTACGCCTATACTCTGCCCTAATTCATATTAAAATAAATCAATGGCGTTGCTACTCTGCTGAAACCTAAGCTAGAACTTGTGCTCCTTCTTCTTCCAATCTGAATAGGATTAAAAGAGAACAACTACAACCCCTTTTTCTTTTATAATCCAACCAAGGTGAGTACAGTTATTTTCAGATATGAAATTTAATTATGATCTTGACATGGTTATAAATCTGAATTTGAGACTATGCATATTCTTGTTTATCAGATCTGTTTTTCTGTGTAGATCTATCTTATTAATATTATAGTAATTATTCTGTATCTCTTCCTTCCTTCTATTCTATAGCCAGGCTACCACGAGCCTGAGCCAAATCTTATAAGAGATTGACGCACGAACGCTAAATTTGGGAAAAATAGTGAATGATGCATAATTAGACATGATTGATTTGTGACTAATTTGAGAAAAGAACATATGTTGTAATTTAAGATCTAGATCAGGGCATATTATATATGATAGTCTGTGATTTGGAAAAAGGAGAATTATTGTGTATATGGCTTAGGCGCAAAGATCTATATTATTAAAAGTGAATACGCCTAAATGGGGATTTTTGGATATTTGGCATACACTGAAATCAAAGGCTATAATTGGCATAATTCGTATTGTATATCATGATTTGGGGTTTTTGGAGAATATTATGTATTGTGTAAATTTAACTAAAATTTGGGGCATATGTTATATTGTGAATTATGACCATAATTTGGGCATGTAAAATTAGGCTTAATTTTATGATTAGGCGAGGTATGTCAATGGAATTTTAAGCGATGATTAAATCTGTTAAATTTCCTAATTTGCTAAATCTGTTGAAAACTAAATACGGTAATATGGGGTATGAAAATCCGTAGGCTCGATCTAAAATTGAGCAAAACATGTTAATAGAACTTTGTATAATCTACTGTAATTTGTAAAGAAGTTAATTTGTTGAATTGGCATAATTAGTCTGATATTGGCATAATCTGTGAACGAATACTTTAGCTAAAAATAAGAATGCTGAGACATGAGGTTAGACTCTGTTTGCGGTAGAAGCCTACCTGGACCCAACCGGCTTAACTAGCAACCGCAAACTGCCAGTCTAATGTGAGAGGTCGTAGGCATAACTAAAAGATGCTTAGACACGAGGTTAGGTCTGGCTTGTGGCAGAAGTCTGACCGGAATCGCCCGGCACATCCAGCGAACACAAGCTACCGACCTAATGTGAGAGGTCAATGCATTAATATTTGATTAATGCTAATCTAAGATAAATATGATGCCTAAATCGTGTTGGGTGGATAGAGTTAAATAAACAGGACGGATGAATCTAATAAACCCATTTCGTAAATCTGTAGGCCCAATACAAGGTTAGGTGAAACGATCTGTAAGTCTGTTAATCTGTACATCTGATCCGTTAGTCTGAAAACTTGTTAACCTGTATGTCTAATCTGAGAACTAGTTATTTTGAAATTTTTACAATTGAAATCTGTAAGTAAGAAATATGTTAGTCTAGGGACACAAGGTTAGGAGGGGTAACTACTTGTGTCATCTGTTGTGTGGGACCCATATTAGTCAGTAACTCTTTTCTGGTATCAAAACTATGACCCAACACTAGGAGGGGTCCGGGGCACACTTACTGAACTAATTGTAAGAGGTTCACTCTGATAATGACGAGGTGTGTCGATGGCGCATTCCAACCGGGTCATGGGCGTGCATGGATCCAGTCTGCTCCGAGGATGTAAGACATCGTGACATCTGTAAATAGGTCTGTGTCTATAGGTTGCCACTTTAGGGAATGATACACCCTTCTGTGGGGCCGGCACAGGGTATTTATGTATTAGGGAGTCGATCGCTTGGGGTAGAATTTAGGATACACGTAGTTCTGTTTGTTTTTGTTGGTGTACCGTCTGTTTCTATTGGGGTGGTAAAGGCCCATTAGATGGGTTGTAAAGGCCCATTATTAGCATTCTGTTTCTGTACCTTCTGTCTCTGTTGGGGTGGTAAAGTCCCATTAGTTGGGCTGGTAAAGGCCCATTACTAGCATTCTGTTTCTGTACCTTCTATCTCTGTTGGGGTGGTAAAGGCCCATTAGTTTGGGTGGTAAAGGCCCATTTCTAGCATTCTGTTTCTGTACCTTCTGTCTCTGTTGGGGTGGTAAAGGCCCATTTTTAGCATTCGGTTTATGTAGAGATTATTCTGTTTCTGTTTCAGTTTAGACATTAGGGTAACACCTAATCCTGTTATACTAAGTATTAGTGCAGAGAAGTAAGATATAGGTAAGAAGCATATCTTGGTCTATATCATTCTATATTCTTCTGTTTAACTTAAGCATACCTACTATTTCTGTTGTTGTAATCTCTCATCCAGCTTTATTTACATGTCATAATACTACTATCTGTTTATATGCTGAAAGTCACTGGACTCTCCAGACTTTATTTCTGACCTCGTTTTTTTTCGCCTCTTTTTCTTTCCGTTCCTCCCTTTCCCCACCAGGTGCTCAGGGTTTAAACATAGGAGCTTGATTCAGATTCTCTTTGCTTCAAGTGCTTGAAGTATTGCTTGGCTTTGACTCTACCTTCTTATGGCAGTTTATGTTGGGGATTATGGTTTTAAAATTATGCATTCTGAAGGATTTTGGTATAAGACTGATACTTGTATACTTGGGTTTTGGTATTGTCATTTTGAAGGATGTAACCAAACTTATTTCTGTTTCTACTGTAATAAAGTTATAAATTTTTCAAGTACTACTTTACGTATTTGTGTTGTAAAATTCTGTTCTGTTTACTTATAATTCTTCATGGAAGTTAATGCATTCCCTTTGTGAATGACATTAACGGACATGGGGTGTTACACTTATATTCCTAACAGATTGCTTTCCAAGTATGAAGAGATTTTCAAGCTAATGGAGCATGATTGGCTCTTTACCTTGCTTTGCTTTGTGAACTTCTCAATGACTTCGAGAATTACACTATAATCCACATTCCTTTAGATCAAAATGAGAAATGAGACTCCATAAGCAGGCAAGCCAGTTCAATGGATGCACAACCCATGGGATTTGTCTTAATCGAATGTTAGTCGCTTCCGGTATTGATCAGATGGAAACCGATTGAATATTAAAAATGAAGCCTAAACAATATTGTGGATGACTCTAATCAAAAACTATCTACAATGAGGAATCCTCTAAGAAAGTCGAATATGATCACACCTTTGAAAATCATTACACTACATTATCTAAGAAGGAGAGCTGGCAAAAGGATATTTCATTGTTCCTTTAATTCGACATATAGCCTGTAGTGATGCCAGATAAGCATTACATAAAGTACACAAAGATGAGTGCGGTGACCACTGAAGGCCAATCTCTGGCAAAGAAGATAATTTGCTATGGCTATTTTTGGCCTATCATTAGTCGATACGTAGATGATTACACATGAAGCTACGATAAATGTCATAGTTTTACTATAATTTCAAGACCCCGTTGGAGGAACTTACCAAAATGGAAAATCCATGGTCGTTCGCAATCTTAGGTATTGATATCATTGACACGTTAATGATGTCCAAAGGAGGTATAAGGTATGCCATCGTCCAGTTGATTACTTCACTAAATAGGTTGAAGCTAAGCCCTTTCCTATAATCTTAACAAAGAAAGTAGTAGACTTCAGCGTATTAAATATCTTTGTCCTTTTGGGGTTCCTAAAATCATCATTACTGACAATGGAACCCAATTTGACATCTTTGAATTCATGAACTTTTTATGTTGGTATTAGTGCATTGAAAAGCAATTACGCTAGTCGTTCATCCCCAAGAAAATGGACAAATTGCAGCGATGAATAAGGTTATAAAGTCCATCTTGAAGAGGTGTTTGGAAAATGTAAAAGGCAAGTAGGTTGAAGAGATTCCATCATTCACCTTCTCCTAAGTATCTAAAGACATTATCACAGTTGAACTAGAAGTCCATTCTCATCGAGTTACCTGCTATGATCCAAAAACCAACAAAGATCTCCTTATGGTATCTCTAGAAATGATAGATAATAAAAATGAAGAGAATGATCTGAGAGCACCTACCTACTAACATCGAGTCACTCGATATTACAACTCCAAAGCTCGACCAAGAAACTTTGATGTAGGCAACATCATCCCGAAGAGAATCTTCATTATTTCGCCCAATCTGGGCCCTCAATGGGAAGAACCTTATGTCATCATTTGGAGGATTTGATATGGAACATTCAAGACGACGACTGTTGATTGCAACAAACTAACAAGAGTATGGAGTAACGAGCATCTACGACACTATTTCACTTAACCTTTACTTTGTCCAGCTTCATTTAGTTATAAATTGTTTGCAACCTGTGTAATGAGGAAGGTGTTTCCCATTTTATTTAGTTTCAATAAAGGCTCTTGGTTTCTCATGTTTTTGATGTTATTTGTTATGCGTGGTATGTTAGTTGTAATACGACTGACTTACATATACGAGCGCAAAGTACAAAAACAGCGCAAACTTAGAGCTTGGTGTTGACCAATTCACCTAAGTCCATGATCAAACATCTTACAAATGGAAGTGTATCAGCCATCCACAATTAACTTTCAATAGCATTTTGATGAGCAAATTATAAAGAGTTGATGTGAATAAACCACTTACTTTTCATCTCAAACCTTCAAAAAATGACAAGGTCAGGAATAAATAATTCGAACGCTCGCAACTGGAGTCTGACCACCAAACCAAGTCTCAGGACATTAAGTCCAATAATCCAAGCCTAAGTAAATGTGATGCCGGCTATTCATTTAGTTAAGTCTAATCCAAATCAACAACGGGAGAGTATAAAGGACAAACTAAAGACATCCATTATTCCAAATATATCAACGATGACTCATTATCAATCTAAAGGGTAAGACCCGATGCCTAAAATAACTCCACTGCATTGTGACAAGAATAGGAGTATAAACATTAATAGGGCAGATCATGATGCCCAATTCCATGTCCACATGACTTAAGGCTATATCCAAAAGGAAGCCTTTAGAATGGAACTCCCATCAAAGTACCATAGGACCTAAATATAAAACATAAAGGAGGCCTTAAAATAGTCAATTTAACATACACTTGAACATACGAAAGACTAACTAAAATTTAAAGGTAGTGTAACGACCCGTATTTTTGGCAGTCGAATATTTTAATTTAATTTATTATTTTAAATATTATAAGTGGGATATTAATGGATTTTAATATTTAATTCGTTATTTAAATGAAGTTTGAACGTTATATATTTATATAATTATAAAACGAGCTCGAAATGGCGCTGTGGTTCGTAATATGGAGTTTTAAACTTCAACTAAACATATAGAGTCCGATAAAAGTCGAATTTCTGTGAAACAAGAAACGTTGGAACCGTATTGATGATAATTTTAATATGAAAGAGAAAAATCTAGATTTCGTGTTTTAATTTGTTAGTTATGGCCAAATCAAATTTTGAAATAGTCGCTATGGAAATCGTTATTTAATTTATAGGCCTTTAAAATAGCCGTTCTTCAAATGTACTCCGTTTTCGACGAAATTAGTTTCAATGGGACCGTAACGTTAAATTTTTGTAAGAAAATCAAATTTCGTGGCAAACCGATGTCGTATGTGACCACGGTAGCCGTAAACACCTAATTAGTTTCTATTGCGTGTAATTAAATTAATTCAATTCAACAAAGAGATATTTGAGTGTAACTTGAGTAGATGATTGAATTAGGCTGTGAACCCAGTTTCGTTGAGTTCATATCGTCGATTAGAGTCAGGATAGGTATGTAGTTTTTATTTTTGGAGCCGGGTAATTTGGTGTCCAAAATGGCATTTCGGTGCGTGTAAAATAGCGTATCGGGAAACAGTCTCGGAATGCGATGAAACTAGTGCCGTTGGATTCGTAATAATTGATAATTGTAGGATTTCAAAGTTTCAAGTTAATTGGATTTATTTAGTGAATCGTGGAAAATTTAAACGCGTGTTTTCTCTTGTGGTTTGTAAAGGAATTTTCACTAACGACCTCAGATTTCGACGAAACATGTCCCATTAGGTCCGGAATATTTTTCTATGTTAGGATTACCCTTTTTATCAGAAAACAGAAATCGTTTGTGGTGGTTTTTATCAATTACTTCACGCTGAAGTTTCACAAACATTATTATAATATTTGGGTTCAACTATATATATACCTTATATGATAAAACCCTAAGTTTTTCTGTCAAAACGCGCTTCTGTGGTCAACCCAATTTTTCTGCCGCCACTCTTAAAATCAATGGCGAGCAACAATTGAATTTCCTCTTTCTTAAACTCTCGATCCACTCATTAATAACTGAAACTATTAACTATAATTTCGAAGACCTCGATGTGTACTTGAAATCCACCAGTGATGATGGACTAGTTCGATCCGAGATGACCGGAAATCATTTAGAAGACACCGTCGGTTTGCGAAGTTTTCTGGAGCGGAGGGTGTGCCTGGAGTAGCGGCGTTGCTGTCGAAGGGGAAGGGTGCAAGGGCGTGTCGAATGGTGGTATTGGATGGATGATCGATGTCGGACTATGGCGCTTCAGGAGGTGAAGACATTGGTTCCATTTTGAAGAGGTCATGACGCAGAACCAAGTGGAAACGAATAGGAATTCATCAGCAGAAATAATTATCAATGATTTGAAAACCGAAAAGAGCTATTGAACGAAGGGAGCTGGAAATGAATTCCATCAGTCTTGTTTGTTTCCCTAACCCAAATTAATTAACCCTAAAAACTTTTACTAATTAGAAAGCTATTAATTTAATCAAAATCATTTATATTTAAACATGGGTTAATGCAGGGAGCAAGCCGAAGATGAAGAAGTATATTAGACCGTATATTTTATCCAACCGGAAAGTAGTCGGCCTATTGAATTCTCTAACAAAAGGAAGCAGACTATTTAATTAAAAGTAATTTGTTTAGAAATTATTAATTAAGAAGTTAACTATTTTAATTAAATCAAGTATTTAAATATTTAAAACTTTTTATTCTTTTCTCAGAATTGAACCAAGTGAGCTACGCCGAAATCGTGAAGACTAACAGAACATTATGGAATCATTCTGGACAAAGCCAGAGATTATTGGAGTTTATTGTTAAATTAAACAATGGTTTAATTTAATTGGAACAAAAACTGATCCACTTTAGCGATAACGAAACAAGGTGAGTAAAACTCACTCAGTTCCTCCCATTTATATTTTATATAAATTGGGTATTTATTTGTGTGTTCTGTTTGCCAATAGTTGACTATTTGCTAGTTATATATTTATTTGTTGATTTAACTGATGAAATCAAACCGCTGTTTAATTTCAGTAAAATACCAAATCGTTATTTTAACGATTGGACCCAATAAAAGTAACTTACCTTATTGGTCACGTTTATAAAATAAACGTGTTCAATGGTTTGTATTGTTTTGTTTATTGGTTGATGTTAAATGGTCGTTACTTATTATCAGTTAAATGGAGTTGAATGATCTGATTTGTGATAACCAATTTGATACAAGGAAGAACAGGTTGGAGGGATCAAACGGGATTCCTCAAATATATTATTTATTTTCACATTAACATATATGAACTGATCTGATGGGGTGTTTGATTTGATTGTTGACTATTGACTGAAAATTCAACACCTGTTTGGTTTAAACCAATGGGCGGTATTGGTTGGGTATTTGGCGACAACATATGGCCTATGAAATATTGTTTCATAAATTTTGATTTACCATCAGGAAGATCAACAGAGATAAAGTTATAAAATTTATTTTATAACTGGATATAGATTTTAAATTGAATTATATTGAAAATATGTTGTAGAAAGAAAATAAATATTTATTATTTGTTACTTAAACTTATAGTTAATCATTAACTGATTTTATAAGGAAATTTCTAGTGTCAATCAGATTTATAAACAAGTGATTAGAAATCAACCTAACGATTAAATTTGGAAATTTGTTTTGTTAAGAACCAATTAAATGAAATTATTTAAATTAATAATTAACTTAAAGGGAGAACGAATTGGAATCGGTTAATGGGATAACCGTGGTTTAAGTTGACTAAATAGACCGTGTTTAATTTGAATTGATTTTCGTATTAGTATGTTTTGAATAAAATAGTTTAACGAATGTTGTTCTAATTCTAATAAGATTTTAAAAAAAAGAACTTACTATTTATTTTTGTTAATAAAGGAATTAATTATTGAAGTAGTTATTGATTGAATAAATTATTATTTTAATTAATAATAATATAGAAAATTACTTTCAATGGAAATTCATTTAAAGAGTAATCGAAATTGCATGTAATCTAGTTTAATAGTGTAAAGGAGTTTACGTACGGGTATTATATTTAAAACCCAAATTTTTGATAACGAAGTTATAAAGTAATTTAAGTGAATAAGATCACTTAATTTAGGTGGACTTAACATTTGACTTAAGTCAAAGTAAATCAAGATAAAATTGTTTAAAATAAACCAAGGTTATATATAAATGAGATTTAAAGTGTAAAAGAGTTAATTTTGCGTAAAAATTACTTAATATTGGGATTAAGTCAAAGTGGGAAATTGAAATGAGAATTTCAAGCAGGAAATGGTAGAATGGGTTTGAAAAGGGATTGGTAAAAGTGAATTTGGGTAAAGAAGTGGGTCATAGCGTTGTATAACCAAATCCGAAATATAAAGGATTTTGTTTTAAAGAGGCACAGTTAAAAAGGTGTTGTTTATAAGAGATTATTTAATTATGGAATTAAGGAATAATGGTTATACCCCAGAAAGAGATTTTCAAGAAGTAAGAAGGTTTTATGGAACTGTATTTAAATAAAATAGTTAAATGGAATTTGTGTGGATATTGGAATGAAATATTGGGTTACAGCTCGTATCGATCTGAAGATATGAACGTTGTTGATCAAGGTCTGAGAGGTAATTAAATACCCCAACTTAAACAACTTTAAGATTATCTGAGGACGATACTAGTTGGTAATGGTAAAAGGAGTTAGTTATAATTTGTTATTTCCATTAGGGAAATAATAATCCGACGTCTATGAAAATTTTGAAGAATATATAATGAGAGTTCCGAAGTGAAAAGGGGATTAGAAAGGTGTGAATATATATATATATATATATAACATATAATGATGATTCGAAGTAAAGGAAAAATAAAAAGGAGTTGTGTGAAAATATAACAATATTTCGAGTTAGAAAGGAAACATAAGGTTAAGTACTATTCTATAAGGAAAAACACGGGTTATTATTTTCAAGTAATGAAACAAGGGATATTTCGTGACGTTGTTTTATAGGTAATGAATTGAATTGATTTCCCAATATTAGATAATAACATGGCCAATGTTTTGAATGTGAAAATAGAAAATTGGACATGATATATGGTTTTTCCTAGGTAATAAATAAACTTGTTTAAAGAATAATCTTATATTAAATAAGAAGCGAGAAACTATATTTATAATATCGAAATATTTTAGAGTTTTAAAAAATATTTATTTAATTAAAAGGCCAAGTAATGCAGAATATTGAACCAGTGAACTCATTGCATGTTCATGATTGAATCACTGTTTATTTTGATAGTTAAATCACCGACTATCAATTCTGTCAAATAAGATTGTTGGTTGGGAAAGACTGGGATCGAATTTATATTCGAAAACCATTCCGCCCAACAAATAAGTGAAGATATAATCAGAAGTTGATCGAGATGGAGCACTGAAGACCGTGGATCTTCATTAACGGAAGAACCGCTAAAAAATTCTGGGATTGCAACCAGGGGTAAACTGTGGTTCTGTGTAAAAACCCGTAACTTCCCCGTAAAGGAAAGCGTCGGATAGTTCGAGAACAAGCCACAAAATAGAACGCATATAAAAGAACATTTCATTGTATATTACAACAATGCATCAGATTACAAGAATATACAGAGTATAAACAAATAAATATTACACAGAAATATCAGAGATTCAAATTACATTTAAATACATCGCAGCGGAAAATAATACAATACACAACTAGAAGAGATATACGGATACAAAGCTTTCCGGATATCATTCCAGCTGTAAACCAGGATCCTGTGAATATAAATCTGCAAAACCAAAACTACTAGCTGCCCGTGTCGTAAATAAGGGCACCCAGAGTTTAGGTTAAAACAATAAACTCCAGGTCAGTCATGTGACTGGTGTGAGAACTAAAACAGTTATTAATCTTTATTTTAAATCATTAGGTAAATCAAGGGACCACGCCGTATAACACGGAACGGGTTTCCTCCCAAGAATACCAGTGCATAAAACAACAGCGCAATGCTAAATAAGGAAAAATGAAGCTATTATAAGACCCAGGTCCTATCACACAATGCAACGCAAGCCGGGGGATAGGGTTTTTACCTTATAATAGCCAAGAATGCTTGATACGTTTAAAAGAAATCATTTGATACTATTATAAGTGTATGGTGTATAAAACAACTTCAAATCATAAGTATCAATCATAGGCGGCATGAATGCCCCATACCACTATGTCGCCATAAATAAGTTTACAATCAAAACCGCAATGTCGTATCGGAAGTTGGGTTATCATTTATGGTATGAACCGAGGCTAGGGGCAAGATCCTCACCGATTCGAGACGCTCTAGCCCGTGTCTCAGGATCAGAGCTCGAGTGACCCTTGGAGCGACAGGGCCGGTCCACCGATGTGGATTAAACTTAAACCCTGAACACTGCGTTTCCCCACCATTTGGGGTGTCAATGAACCAACAAATGACTCCATCGGTTCGAGAACGACCGATATATCCGAGGAGCCTCGCAACAGCAACAACCACATAAGTCAAACTCGTCAGGGCGTGTAAAACCACTGACGCCACTTTTTAGCTAGAAGGAAACGCATGCCCTCTCTGAGGTCCGTCTCCCGTTTTTGGTTCATACCGGGTGTGAAACTCGCGAAGTAAACGTTAAACAAAGCTACGCCACAAAGGCCGTGCTTTGATCATCAACCACAAGACTTTGCTTTTCAACAGAAGCCTTGATCAATTGCCACTTAGGCGTGCCACACAGGCAATTCACTCCATGCGTTTGATATCCATCAATATATAACCCCTGAGCTCGTACGTCTCAGAGAAGGGCGTTAAGCAAGAGAATAAATTCTCCGCCACCAAACAGATATATATTTAATAGAGATCAATCACACGGACTAAAATCCAATGTCAGACACACAGTCCATTTACAAGTCCGTTCTGGGTCTGAACGAAACCGGAGGCACCTAGTACCCCGCATATCCATCGATCTCCAAGTACGTCTGGACGATCACTAACTGTTTCCATCTTCTTGGGTCTACAGCCCAATCAAGATCATCAGTAATTACCCAAACGACGTGAAGACCTCCGGTCTTCGACCATCGTCTTCATCTTCGACTTATCGTCGTATCAGTTATTCAGAATGGGATAAACCCGGTCTTTCCGAATAACTCGCGTATATTTTAAATAAGTGTTACACAAATACAACATACGCCTCATTCCAATTCATTAGTCACTAACCGTAAATTAATCAAGAGAATAATTTCCCAAATATTAACCCCGAAGGCCGAAACCAACATCAGATCAATATCCAGAAAACCATTCTGCTTGGCTAACCGACAGTTAGTTTCTAAATTTCACATTCATAGGGAAATGTCCCCATTAATTTTATCCAAGATAAATTCCTTGAATTTATTCTTTATTCTATTTTTGAATCTCAATTCAAACTAGTCGGGATTAGCGAACCTTACCGAAGTAATCATTTATTTTAATTTCCCCATCCCAACCTATTCATCCCATGAAGTAAAACTGGTAATACTTCATATCTAACACCACAGTGTTATCGGTAAATTCAATTACCATTTCACGTTCAAATCTAATTAAAGATTTAACTATCGCCTGGAGCAAAACTGGTGATACTCCATTTTCGATCATTTCAATCTAATTAAAGATTCATTAAAACTCCACTTAGTTTTAATCTTCGACTGGGTTAAAGAATCAGTTTCATTTAAAACACGGTTCACGATAAACCCAAAATCACATTCCATTAATTATCGGGTTAAAGAACGAGTGTTATTTAAAACACTGTTCACGATAAACCCAAAAATCAATATCAATTCAGTTCCAATTAAATATTATTTAATTGGTACACTTCATTAAATCTAAATAAAAAGATTTAATCTTTTCTCAACTGGGTTCAAGAACAGTGTTAATGAAGACACCATTCACGAGAAACCCAAATCACATTTGATATAAAATACAAGGCTCTGAATAGAAAATATCCCGGCTTATATTCAATATCAAATTCTACGATTAACAAATGTCGTATTGGAAATATGTGAAGACCCGTAACTTCCCCGTAAAGGAAAGCGTCGGATAGTTCGAGAACAAACCACAGCAGAACACATACAGAAGAACATTTCATTGCTTGTTACAACAATGCATCAGATTACAAGAATATACAGAGTATAAATGAATATTACACAGAAATATCAGAGATTTAAATTACATTTAAATACATAGCAGCGGAAAATAATACAATACACAACTAGACGAGATATACGGATACAAAGCTTTCCGGATATCATTCCAGCTGTAAACCAGGAACCTGTGAATATAAATCTGCAAAACCAAAACTACTAGCTGCCCGTGTCAAAATAAGGGCACCCAGAGTTTAGGTTAAAACAATAAACTCCAGGTCAGTCATGTGACTGGTGTGAGAACTAAAACAGTTAATCTTTATTTCAAAGTTAGGTAAATCAAGGGACCACGCCGTATAACACGGAACGGGTTTCCTCCCAAGAATACCAGTGCATAAAACAAACAGCGCAATGCTAAATAAAGAAAAATGAAGCTGTTATAAGACCCAGGTCCTATCACACAATGCAACGCAAGCCGGGGGATAGGGTTTTCCCTTATAACAGCCAAAGAATGCTTGATACGTTTAAAACAAATCATTTGATACTATTATAAGTGCATAGTGTATAAAACAACTTCAAATCATAAGTATCAATCATAGGCGGCATAAGCGCCCCATCCCACTATGTCGCCATATATAGGATTACAGTTAAAACCGCAAATGTCACGTATTTGGAAATTGGATTTCCATCTATGAACCGAGGCAAAAGATAGTCCTCAACCGATTCGAGACAATCTAGCCCATGTCTCAGGTCCCAGACTCAGGTGGGCCTTGGATCGTCAGGGCCGGTCCACACGGAGTGGATTATTATGCCTGAACAATACGTCTCTCCGCCCTTTGGGGCGTAAACGAGCCAACTAAATGACTCCATCGGTTCGAGAACGACCGATCAATCCGAGGCGCCTCGCAACAGCAACAACCACATAAGTCAAACTCGTCAGGGCGTGTAAAACCACTGACGCCACTTCTAACTAGAAAGAAACGCAAGTCCTCCCTGATGTCCTCTCCCGTTTTTGGTTCATACCGGGTGTGAAACACGCGAGGTAAACGTTACACAAAGCTTCGCCACAAAGGCCGTGCTTTGATCATCACCACAAGGCTTTGCTTTTCAACAGAAGCCTTGATCATTTGCATCTTAGCATGCCACACAGGCAAACCATCCTATGCAACCGATATCAGTCACACAGAATGAAATCCGATGTCAGACACACAGTCCATTTACAAGTCCGTTCTGGGTCTGAACGAAACCGGAGGCACCTAGTACCCCGCATATCCATCGATCTCCAAGTACGTCTGGACGATCACTAACTGTTTCCATCTTCTTGGGTGTACAGCCCAATCAAGATCATCAGTTATCACCCAAACGACGTGAAGACCTCCGGTCTTCGACCATCGTCTTCATCTTCGACTTATC
Source organism: Allium sativum (assembly GCA_030737875.1). Lineage (NCBI taxonomy): Eukaryota > Viridiplantae > Streptophyta > Magnoliopsida > Asparagales > Amaryllidaceae > Allium > Allium sativum. Next base: position 341,954,825 of record CM060912.1, read on the forward strand.
GTCGTATCAGTTATTCAGAATGGGATAAACCCGGTCATTCCGAATAACTCGCGTATATTTTAAATAAGTGTTACACAAACACAACATACGCCTCATTCCAATTCATTAGTCACTAACCGTAAATTAATCAAGAGAATAATTTCCCAAATATTAACCCCGAAGGCCGAAACCAACATCAGATCAATATCCAGAAAACCATTCTGCTTGGCTAACCGACAGTTAGTTTCTAAATTTCACATTCATAGGGAAAGATTCCCATTAATTTTATCAAAGATAAATTCCTCAAATTTATTCTTTAATCCATTTTTGAATATCAATTCAAACTAGTCGGGATTAGCGAACCTTACCGAAGTAATCATTTGTTTTAATTTCCCAATCCCAACCTATTCATCCCATGAAGTAAAACTGGTAATACTTCATATCTAACACCACAGTGTTATCGGTAAATTCAATTACCATTTCACGTTCAAATCTAATTAAAGATTTAACTATCGCCTGGAGCAAAACTGGTGATACTCCATTTTCGATCTTTTCAATCTAATTAAAGATTCATTAAAACTCCACTTAGTTTTAATCGCTAACTGGGTTAAAGAATCAGTGTCATTTAAAAACACGGTTCACGATAAACCCAAAATCACATTCCATTAATTATCGGGTTAAAGAACAAGTGTTATTTAAAACACTGTTCACGATAAACCCAAAAATCAATACCAATTCAATTCCAATTAAATATCATTTAATTGGTACACTTCATTAAATCTAAATAAAAAGATTTAATCTTTTCTCAACTGGGTTCAAGAACAGTGTTAGTGAAGACACCATTCACGACAAACCCAAATCACATTCCATTAATTATCGGGTTAAAGAACAAGTGTTATTTAAAACACTGTTCACGATAAACCCAAAAATCAATACCAATTCAATTCCAATTAAATATCATTTAATTGGTACACTTCATTAAATCTAAATAAAAAGATTTAATCTTTTCTCAACTGGGTTCAAGAACAGTGTTAGTGAAGACACCATTCACGACAAACCCAAATCACATTCCATTAATTATCGGGTTAAAGAACAAGTGTTATTTAAAACACTGTTCACGATAAACCCAAAAATCAATACCAATTCAATTCCAATTAAATATCATTTAATTGGTACACTTCATTAAATCTAAATAAAAAGATTTAATCTTTTCTCAACTAGGTTCAAGAACAGTGTTAGTGAAGACACCATTCACGACAAAACCAAATCACATTCGATATTCAATACAAGGCTCTGAATAGAAAATATATCGGCTTATATTCAATATCGAATTCTACGACTAACAAATGTCGTATTGGAAATAACGATACAAATATATATCTTTCAAATTTCCATAACAACACCTGTAATATCACGAATTCCAACATCGAAATATTCCGAAGACAATTTCGATTCAAATCCACTCCAATGCAATCATTGGAAATTTTGGTTATTTTCAAAACCATTTCAAATTCAATTTATTTATTTAAAAATAAATAGAATTATAATTCTAGTTCAAAACTAGTTCATTTCGATAAAAATCTATTTTTATCTTTTCAAATATGGAGTTTTTCATCCCAAACTTTCACAAATCATTTCTTATGATTTTACACAAATTATTACTATTTTTAATAATTTTATCAAGGCCCGTACAGTCGATTTCCAACAACGGCCATCGAACTGCACTTACAGCGACCTTTTTCGAATTTGATTTGGACGTATCTGCAAATCCAACCGTTAGATTTCAAATTTCTAACATTCATTAGAAAGCTCTTTTCGATACGAACCCAACGGTTCCAGTTTTAGGAGAATCCGACGGTCGGATCTCCCGTAATGTCCGTTTGAAATAAATGGTCGAAATTCGCGAACTGCCGCGGCGCGGCGCGTTCTATTCAGGCCATTATATTATATATATAATATATATAATATATATTTCGTCGATTCCTATTTAAAACGAATTATATAAATAGTTTTGAATTCGTTTCAAAAACATTTTCAACTACCATTTCAATTCAAATCAAAATTGAATTCTTCTTTATAAATTCGTTTTAAAATTCATTTCTATTCAATTCAAATTTCAATTCAATTTGAATTCGTTTTCAATTCAATTTGAATTCGTTTTCAATTCAATTCATTTCGAAATCATTTTCAATTCAATTCATTTCGAAATCGTTTTCAATTCAATTCAAATTCGTTTTCAATTCAATTCATTTCGAAATCGTTTTCAATTCAATTCAAATTCGTTTTCAATTCAATTCATTTCGAAATCGTTTTCAATTCAATTCAAATTCGTTTTCAATTCAATTCATTTCGAAATCGTTTTCAATTCAATTCATTTCGAAATCGTTATATATTCAATTCATTTCGAAATCGTTTTCAATTCAATTCATTTCGAAATCGTTTTAAAATCGATATAAATATCGTTTACGTCAAAATGGCGTCAATCTAATCAACACGACTTCATAAATTTCTATTTTCAAATATTCTATTTCAAATATTTCTTTTTCAAAATAGTTGTTATTATCAAAATATTTCGTTCAACACATGACCAATCTCAATGAATGAGTACTGTCAACACATGAACGTTTATTTTAAATTTATAAAGATGTAAATTTTATTACTAAAATATTTCGTTCAACACATGACCAATCTCAATGAATGAGTACTGTCAACACATGAACGTTTATTTTAAATTTATAAAGATGTAAATTTTATTACTAAAATATTTCGTTCAACACATGACCAATCTCAATGAATGAGTACTGTCAACACATGAACGTTTATTTTAAAATATTCTTTATTTTCTAAACTGGAATGAGGCCCAATCAATTACCATATAAAGTTAATTATATGGATTTTCATACAACACATGTATATCATAGTATTGAAAAATAATCAACCATCATCCAAAGTGCACTACACTGTATAAGCATCAAATATAGATATCTAATGCTTATGACAGCCTGTCAATCAATCGATCGACATATTTAATCAATCAGGATGAGTGAACTGCATATTTCATCCTAACACCTGTGTAGGGTTTCAAACAATCAAACAAATATTTTATTTGTGCAGTTGGGCGATGTGTAAAATTTATCGACCCAATCAATGTCCTTCAAATAAGTGTACATAAACAAACCGTCTGGTTTGTAAATGAATATTTATCTATTCACATTCACGTTAAAAATTATATTTTTAACGACTCAACAATTTATTCCAACATATGAATTTCTATTCAGTTCATTCTTTAAATAAAATGATATTTTTATTTTTCTAACTTATTTTAGAAAATTTCGGCGGCATAACGGCACGATACTAGAAACGGGACGAGGCCTAGCCTTGTCCCCGGTCTAGTGAAAGCCCACGCCATTCACATATCAATTTTAATCAATTTCATCTCACCAAACAGTTCAATTCAAACAAATAATCTAACCAACTACACAACCAAACAAACAAGTCCATGGTATGTGGACGGGTGTCGGGTGCTTCTAATAAGCACCGTCTGCATCCTAGCATATATATATATACAACTAGAAAAATAGAATTTGAGTGAGAAGTTCTCACAGATAGCTATCCTAGCTCCACGGCTCTTCATTTGCAGAAGTCTTCGTCGTTTCGCCTCCTTTCACTTTCTTTGCCCGTATCCTCTACATATGTAAAAATCACATTTTTACTTCGCTATTCAATATATAAAAATCGAATTTTTAGTTCGCTATTCAATATATAAAAATCGAATTTTTACTTCGCTATTCAATATATAAAAATCGAATTTTTACTTCGCTATTCAATATATAAAAATCGAATTTTTACTTCGCTATTCAATATATAAAAATCGAATTTTTAGTTCGCTATTCAATATATAAAAATCGAATTTTTACTTCGCTATTCAATATATAAAAATCGAATTTTTATTTCAAAGTTCAATAGATAAAAATCGAATTTTTATTTCTAAAGATCAATATATAAAAATCGAATTTTTATTTCAAAGTTCAATATATAAAAATCGAATTTTTATTTCAAAGTTCAATATATAAAAATCGAATTTTTATTTCAAAGTTCAATATATAAAAATCGAATTTTTATTTTAAAGTTCAATAGATAAAAATCATATATTTTTTTTCGAAGTTCAATATATAAAAATCATATTTTCTTTCGAAGTTCAAAACATAAAAACTATATTTTTCTTTCGAAGTTCAAAACATAAAAACTATATTTTTCTTTCGAAGTTCAAAACATAAAAACTATATTTTTCTTTCGAAGTTCAAAACATAAAAACTATATTTTTCTTTCGAAGTTCAAAACATAAAAACTATATTTTTCTTTCGAAGTTCAAAACATAAAAACTATATTTTTCTTTCGAAGTTCAAAACATAAAAACTATATTTTTCTTTCGAAGTTCAAAACATAAAAACTATATTTTTCTTTCGACACTATAAAAGATTATATTTTCCTTTTCAAATCTTTTTTTAAAAATCATTTTTTTTCTTCGCTATATAAAAATCCAATCTTTTCTATGTCAAAAATATAAATAAAAATCCTTTTTCTTCTTTTATGTTTCTTTTCATAGTGTTCTTCATTTTTATTAAGAACTGGAAATAAAACTGCATTTATATTTAATAAAAACTGAAATAAAACTGTGTGGATCTACTCACATTGAATCGCAGTTTCTAGTGGGTTTGTGGAGTGGTCAGTCGATTGGCGGTAGGTGGTGGGGTCGAGGGGAGTGGCGGCGGCAAGAAAAGGGGGGGGGGGGGGGGGGAATCGAGGCACTGGCGGCGCATGGTGGAAAAGGGGGCGGCGGCTTCAGTTTTCCAGACCGGGGGCTAGGGTTGTTCGCTCTCGCCTGAGCGGGAGAAGGAGGTGGCGGCGCTTGCTTGGGCGGCGCGAGGGGGCAGGCGGTGGGCGGCGCGAGGGCGCGTCGAGATCTGTTTTTTTTTTTTTTTTCTCTGAACTGAAATAGAAACGGGGGGGGGGGGGGGCAGAAATATAGAGGAAGAGATTATTATTAATTAATTTTTTTTTATTTAATTATTAAAAAGTTGACTTTCACATACGACCTCTAAACGAGGCCCACCGCCTGTCGCCCATAGCGTTTCACCCCCATTCCAAACACAATGGGATATGTATCGTAAGCTGGTTTGATCGTTACAATCAGTTTCCGTTGAATTTACAATTTAAATCCTTATATTGAATTTTAAACGTACATTTCAAATTACCGGGATCACATACGAACTCTATAAATCCCAGAAAAATACTTTCTAGCTTCGTATTGACGTTACGGTCCTAACAAAACTAGTTTCGTCGAATTCTGAGACCGTTAGAAAAATGGCCAATTTCCAGTCGATTAAAATCAACTGAAATGGTCAAAACACGTTTTCCTTTGCCACGCTCACATATTGATTCGAAAAATTATGAAATTTGAAACCTAGCAATAACTCGACATCACGGACCCAACAAAACTGGTTTCGTCGAAATCCGAGGTCGTTTGCAAAATGGCTATTTTTAAGGGCCTGAATTCCATAGCGACTATTCAGAATTTTCAACTGGACATATCTTTTGATTCCCGATATGAAATCTTGATTTTCCGGATTCGTTGGAAAGATATTATCAATTAGATCCCATTATTTTTGGTTTCACTAAAATCCGGATTGTTTTGCACCCGGTACATTCAATTGAAGTTTGAAATCGAATTATCGAACTACCGCGCCAATTTCAATTCTATTTATAATTATATATAATTATTATATATTCTAACGACGACGTATATAATATATATGTTCTAATTATATTCAAAATAGATTTCTCGTCGATATTATTTAAAATAATTCATTTTAAATAATTAAAACTCGCTAAAATTGCCTAAATAAAAATTTTAAACTGGCCCAGATTTTACGGGTTGTTACAATCTCCCCCACTTAAAACTTTTCGTCCCCGAAAAGGAACAAAGTCGAAAGTGGTTTGATTAATCAACACTACGTTCGATCCGGCTTCCATTCTCCAACTTTTCAGTTTTTGAGAATTTTCAAAATTTCAAAAATTTGGCTAACACCCTAAATTTTTGAAAAATTTCGCCATAACCTCCCCTGCACCGGGAGCATCGGGGAATTTCAAATAGCTTCCCCGGTCCTTCAGATTTCAAAAAGAAAAAGAAAAAGCCAAGCGGCTAGCCAATAGGCTCACAAAATCATCATCACCCAAACAAAACAGGAAATTATGTAGTAAACATGTACCTATTTGTCGGGCAAACAAATTTTATTCTCTGGCTCTAGCCTCCTTGCTATGACCTGTTCAATGTAAGTATATGTATATGCAAGCAAATGCGACCAATTTTCAATATAATCCAATATTTGATTCAATTAGGCTAAACGGTTCAAAATTATCAAACAATGAACAAACAACACAGACATCAATCAATTAGTGAATTAGAGTTTCAAATTCATAATTTTGATACATATACAAAAATCAGATTTTTGATGCCAAATCACAACAATAAGCCCTATCAAATTGGTTCTCACACCAGTCTAATGGAAATATATAGAAATCTCCCTTTCGTCACTCGAACATAAATTCTGATGACGATGCATCAATCATCAGAGTTCTCTCCGGGCGACTAGGAGGTGATTCTATATCTATCCAGTATATTAAAATTTCGAATACACGCGGATCAGACGTATACGCAAAATCTATATATACTGGATTGTCCACATCAATATAAATAGATAATCAGATACGAATAATTGATTTAAATTTTCAAAACAAAATTTGTTTTCATTTTCAAAAATATACTCTTCACACTCGTTCTAGGATACTACTGATCCTATCTCTAACGAGTCATTCCATTGGATATTGCTAATCCAATATCTGATGAATTCTTTCGTATGGTTCTAATGTGTCTTGTTCTCTGAGCTTTGTAAACCAAAGCTCTGATACCAAATGTGAAGACCCGTAACTTCCCCGTAAAGGAAAGCGTCGGATAGTTCGAGAACAAACCACAGCAGAACACATACAGAAGAACATTTCATTGCTTATTACAACAATGCATCAGATTACAAGAATATACAGAGTATAAATGAATATTACACAGAAATATCAGAGATTTAAATTACATTTAAATACATAGCAGCGGAAAATAATACAATACACAACTAGACGAGATATACGGATACAAAGCTTTCCGGATATCATTCCAGCTGTAAACCAGGAACCTGTGAATATAAATCTGCAAAACCAAAACTACTAGCTGCCCGTGTCAAAATAAGGGCACCCAGAGTTTAGGTTAAAACAATAAACTCCAGGTCAGTCATGTGACTGGTGTGAGAACTAAAACAGTTAATCTTTATTTCAAAGTTAGGTAAATCAAGGGACCACGCCGTATAACACGGAACGGGTTTCCTCCCAAGAATACCAGTGCATAAAACAAACAGCGCAATGCTAAATAAAGAAAAATGAAGCTGTTATAAGACCCAGGTCCTATCACACAATGCAACGCAAGCCGGGGGATAGGGTTTTCCCTTATAACAGCCAAAGAATGCTTGATACGTTTAAAACAAATCATTTGATACTATTATAAGTGCATAGTGTATAAAACAACTTCAAATCATAAGTATCAATCATAGGCGGCATAAGCGCCCCATCCCACTATGTCGCCATATATAGGATTACAGTTAAAACCGCAAATGTCACGTATTTGGAAATTGGATTTCCATCTATGAACCGAGGCAAAAGATAGTCCTCAACCGATTCGAGACAATCTAGCCCATGTCTCAGGTCCCAGACTCAGGTGGGCCTTGGATCGTCAGGGCCGGTCCACACGGAGTGGATTATTATGCCTGAACAATACGTCTCTCCGCCCTTTGGGGCGTAAACGAGCCAACTAAATGACTCCATCGGTTCGAGAACGACCGATCAATCCGAGGCGCCTCGCAACAGCAACAACCACATAAGTCAAACTCGTCAGGGCGTGTAAAACCACTGACGCCACTTCTAACTAGAAAGAAACGCAAGTCCTCCCTGATGTCCTCTCCCGTTTTTGGTTCATACCGGGTGTGAAACACGCGAGGTAAACGTTACACAAAGCTTCGCCACAAAGGCCGTGCTTTGATCATCACCACAAGGCTTTGCTTTTCAACAGAAGCCTTGATCATTTGCATCTTAGCATGCCGCACAGGCAAACCATCCTATGCAACCGATACCAGTCACACAGAATGAAATCCGATGTCAGACACACAGTCCATTTACAAGTCCGTTCTGGGTCTGAACGAAACCGGAGGCACCTAGTACCCCGCATATCCATCGATCTCCATGTACGTCTGGACGATCACTAACTGTTTCCATCTTCTTGGGTGTACAGCCCAATCAAGATCATCAGTTATCACCCAAACGACGTGAAGACCTCCGGTCTTCGACCATCGTCTTCATCTTCGACTTATCGTCGTATCAGTTATTCAGAATGGGATAAACCCGGTCATTCCGAATAACTCGCGTATATTTTAAATAAGTGTTACACAAACACAACATACGCCTCATTCCAATTCATTAGTCACTAACCGTAAATTAATCAAGAGAATAATTTCCCAAATATTAACCCCGAAGGCCGAAACCAACATCAGATCAATATCCAGAAAACCATTCTGCTTGGCTAACCGACAGTTAGTTTCTAAATTTCACATTCATAGGGAAAGATTCCCATTAATTTTATCAAAGATAAATTCCTCAAATTTATTCTTTAATCCATTTTTGAATATCAATTCAAACTAGTCGGGATTAGCGAACCTTACCGAAGTAATCATTTGTTTTAATTTCCCAATCCCAACCTATTCATCCCATGAAGTAAAACTGGTAATACTTCATATCTAACACCACAGTGTTATCGGTAAATTCAATTACCATTTCACGTTCAAATCTAATTAAAGATTTAACTATCGCCTGGAGCAAAACTGGTGATACTCCATTTTCGATCTTTTCAATCTAATTAAAGATTCATTAAAACTCCACTTAGTTTTAATCGCTAACTGGGTTAAAGAATCAGTGTCATTTAAAAACACGGTTCACGATAAACCCAAAATCACATTCCATTAATTATCGGGTTAAAGAACAAGTGTTATTTAAAACACTGTTCACGATAAACCCAAAAATCAATACCAATTCAATTCCAATTAAATATCATTTAATTGGTACACTTCATTAAATCTAAATAAAAAGATTTAATCTTTTCTCAACTGGGTTCAAGAACAGTGTTAGTGAAGACACCATTCACGACAAACCCAAATCACATTCCATTAATTATCGGGTTAAAGAACAAGTGTTATTTAAAACACTGTTCACGATAAACCCAAAAATCAATACCAATTCAATTCCAATTAAATATCATTTAATTGGTACACTTCATTAAATCTAAATAAAAAGATTTAATCTTTTCTCAACTGGGTTCAAGAACAGTGTTAGTGAAGACACCATTCACGACAAACCCAAATCACATTCCATTAATTATCGGGTTAAAGAACAAGTGTTATTTAAAACACTGTTCACGATAAACCCAAAAATCAATACCAATTCAATTCCAATTAAATATCATTTAATTGGTACACTTCATTAAATCTAAATAAAAAGATTTAATCTTTTCTCAACTGGGTTCAAGAACAGTGTTAGTGAAGACACCATTCACGACAAACCCAAATCACATTCGATATTCAATACAAGGCTCTGAATAGAAAATATATCGGCTTATATTCAATATCGAATTCTACGACTAACAAATGTCGTATTGGAAATAACGATACAAATATATATCTTTCAAATTTCCATAACAACACCTGTAATATCACGAATTCCAACATCGAAATATTCCGAAGACAATTTCGATTCAAATCCACTCCAATGCAATCATTGGAAATTTTGGTTATTTTCAAAACCATTTCAAATTCAATTTATTTATTTAAAAATAAATAGAATTATAATTCTAGTTCAAAACTAGTTCATTTCGATAAAAATCTATTTTTATCTTTTCAAATATGGAGTTTTTCATCCCAAACTTTCACAAATCATTTCTTATGATTTTACACAAATTATTACTATTTTTAATAATTTTATCAAGGCCCGTACAGTCGATTTCCAACAACGGCCATCGAACTGCACTTACAACGACCTTTTTCGAATTTGATTTGGACGTATCTCCAAATCCAACCGTTAGATTTCAAATTTCTAACATTCATTAGAAAGCTCTTTTCGATACGAACCCAACGGTTCCGGTTTTAGGAGAATCCGACGGTCGGATCTCCCGTAATGTCCGTTTGAAATAAATGGTCGAAATTCGCGAACTGCCGCGGCGCGGCGCGTTCTATTCAGGCCATTATATTATATATATAATATATATAATATATATTTCGTCGATTCCTATTTAAAACGAATTATATAAATAGTTTTGAATTCGTTTCAAAAACATTTTCAACTACCATTTCAATTCAAATCAAAATTGAATTCTTCTTTATAAATTCGTTTTAAAATTCATTTCTATTCAATTCAAATTTCAATTCAATTTGAATTCGTTTTCAATTCAATTTGAATTCGTTTTCAATTCAATTCATTTCGAAATCATTTTCAATTCAATTCATTTCGAAATCGTTTTCAATTCAATTCAAATTCGTTTTCAATTCAATTCATTTCGAAATCGTTTTCAATTCAATTCAAATTCGTTTTCAATTCAATTCATTTCGAAATCGTTTTCAATTCAATTCAAATTCGTTTTCAATTCAATTCATTTCGAAATCGTTTTCAATTCAATTCATTTCGAAATCGTTATATATTCAATTCATTTCGAAATCGTTTTCAATTCAATTCATTTCGAAATCGTTATATATTCAATTCATTTCGAAATCGTTTTCAATTCAATTCATTTCGAAATCGTTTTAAAATCGATATAAATATCGTTTACGTCAAAATGGCGTCAATCTAATCAACACGACTTCATAAATTTCTATTTTCAAATATTCTATTTCAAATATTTCTTTTTCAAAATAGTTGTTATTATCAAAATATTTCGTTCAACACATGACCAATCTCAATGAATGAGTACTGTCAACACATGAACGTTTATTTTAAATTTATAAAGATGTAAATTTTATTACTAAAATATTTCGTTCAACACATGACCAATCTCAATGAATGAGTACTGTCAACACATGAACGTTTATTTTAAATTTATAAAGATGTAAATTTTATTACTAAAATATTTCGTTCAACACATGACCAATCTCAATGAATGAGTACTGTCAACACATGAACGTTTATTTTAAAATATTCTTTATTTTCTAAACTGGAATGAGGCCCAATCAATTACCATATAAAGTTAATTATATGGATTTTCATACAACACATGTATATCATAGTATTGAAAAATAATCAACCATCATCCAAAGTGCACTACACTGTATAAGCATCAAATATAGATATCTAATGCTTATGACAGCCTGTCAATCAATCGATCGACATATTTAATCAATCAGGATGAGTGAACTGCATATTTCATCCTAACACCCGTGTAGGGTTTCAAACAATCAAACAAATATTTTATTTGTGCAGTTGGGCGATGTGTAAAATTTATCGACCCAATCAATGTCCTTCAAATAAGTGTACATAAACAAACCGTCTGGTTTGTAAATGAATATTTATCTATTCACATTCACGTTAAAAATTATATTTTTAACGACTCAACAATTTATTCCAACATATGAATTTCTATTCAGTTCATTCTTTAAATAAAATGATATTTTTATTTTTCTAACTTATTTTAGAAAATTTCGGCGGCATAACGGCACGATACTAGAAACGGGACGAGGCCTAGCCTTGTCCCCGGTCTAGTGAAAGCCCACGCCATTCACATATCAATTTTAATCAATTTCATCTCACCAAACAGTTCAATTCAAACAAATAATCTAACCAACTACACAACCAAACAAACAAGTCCATGGTATGTGGACGGGTGTCGGGTGCTTCTAATAAGCACCGTCTGCATCCTAGCATATATATATATACAACTAGAAAAATAGAATTTGAGTGAGAAGTTCTCACAGATAGCTATCCTAGCTCCACGGCTCTTCATTTGCAGAAGTCTTCGTCGTTTCGCCTCCTTTCACTTTCTTTGCCCGTATCCTCTACATATGTAAAAATCACATTTTTACTTCGCTATTCAATATATAAAAATCGAATTTTTAGTTCGCTATTCAATATATAAAAATCGAATTTTTACTTCGCTATTCAATATATAAAAATCGAATTTTTACTTCGCTATTCAATATATAAAAATCGAATTTTTACTTCGCTATTCAATATATAAAAATCGAATTTTTAGTTCGCTATTCAATATATAAAAATCGAATTTTTACTTCGCTATTCAATATATAAAAATCGAATTTTTATTTCAAAGTTCAATAGATAAAAATCGAATTTTTATTTCTAAAGATCAATATATAAAAATCGAATTTTTATTTCAAAGTTCAATATATAAAAATCGAATTTTTATTTCAAAGTTCAATATATAAAAATCGAATTTTTATTTCAAAGTTCAATATATAAAAATCGAATTTTTATTTTAAAGTTCAATAGATAAAAATCATATATTTTTTTTCGAAGTTCAATATATAAAAATCATATTTTCTTTCGAAGTTCAAAACATAAAAACTATATTTTTCTTTCGAAGTTCAAAACATAAAAACTATATTTTTCTTTCGAAGTTCAAAACATAAAAACTATATTTTTCTTTCGAAGTTCAAAACATAAAAACTATATTTTTCTTTCGAAGTTCAAAACATAAAAACTATATTTTTCTTTCGAAGTTCAAAACATAAAAACTATATTTTTCTTTCGAAGTTCAAAACATAAAAACTATATTTTTCTTTCGAAGTTCAAAACATAAAAACTATATTTTTCTTTCGACACTATAAAAGATTATATTTTCCTTTTCAAATCTTTTTTTAAAAATCATTTTTTTTCTTCGCTATATAAAAATCCAATCTTTTCTATGTCAAAAATATAAATAAAAATCCTTTTTCTTCTTTTATGTTTCTTTTCATAGTGTTCTTCATTTTTATTAAGAACTGGAAATAAAACTGCATTTATATTTAATAAAAACTGAAATAAAACTGTGTGGATCTACTCACATTGAATCGCAGTTTCTAGTGGGTTTGTGAAACGACCCGCTACTTCCCCGTAAAGGAAAGCTTCGGATAGTTCGAGAACAAACCACAACAGAACTCATATAAAAGAACGTTTCACTGTATATGACAACAATGCATCAGATTACAAGAATATACAGAGTATAAATGAATATTACACAGAAATATCAGAGATTTAAATTACATTTAAATACATAGCAGCGGAAAATAATACAATACACAACTAGAAGAAGATATACGGATACAAAGCTTTCCGGATATCGTTCCAGCTGTAAACCAGGATCCTGTGAATATAAATCTGCAAAACCAAAACTACTAGCTGCCCGTGTCAAAAATAAGGGCACCCAGAGTTTAGGTTAAAACAATAAACTCCAGGTCAGTCATGTGACTGGTGTGAGAACTAAAACAGTTATTAATCTTTATTTTAAATCATTAGGTAAATCAAGGGACCACGCCGTATAACACGGAACGGGTTTCCTCCCAAGAATACCCGTGCATAAAACGAACAGCGCAATGCTAAATAAAGAAAAATGAAGCTGTTATAAGACCCAGGTCCCATCACACAATGCAACGCAGTCGAGGATAGGGTTTTCCCTTATAACAGCCAAAGAATGCTTGATACGTTTAAAAGAAATCATTTGATACTATAATAAGTGCATAGTGTATAAAACAACTTCAAATCATAAGTATCAATCATAGGCGGCATGGGTACCATATATCATGTCGCCATATATAGGTTTACAAATAAAACCGCAAATGTCACGTATTTGGAAATTGGATTTCCGTCTATGAACCGAGGCAAAAGATAGTCCTCAACCGATTCGAGACGCTCTAGCCCGCCCCTCAGGCAAGCGCGCCGGCAAGCCTTGGATCCTCAGGGCCGGTCCACCGATGTGGATTATTATGCCTGAACACTACGTCTCCCCACCCTATGGGGTGTAAGTCTGGTCCGTCAGCCGACCAGAATGCATTCGGCCGAAACCGATATAACCGAGGCGCCTCGCAACAGCAACAACCACATAAGTCAAACTCGTCAGGGTGTGTAAAACCACTGACGCCACTTCTAGCTAGAAAGAAACGCATGCCCTCCCTGACGTCCGTCTCCCGTTTTTGGTTCACAACCGGGGTGCGAGGCTCGCGAATTCACGTTACACAAAGCTGTGCCACACAGGCTGTGCTTTGATCATCACCACAAGACTTTGCTTTTCAACAGAAGCCTCGATCAATTGCCACTCAGGCATGCCACACAGGCAATTCACTCCATGCGTTTGATATCCATCAATATATAACCCCTGAGCTCGTACGTCTCAGAGAAGGGCGTTAAGCAAGAGAATAAATTCTCTGCCGCCAAACAGATATATATTTAATAGGGATCAACCACACGGACTAAAATCCAATGTCAGACACACAGTCCATTTACAAGTCCGTTCTGGGTCTGAACGAAACCGGAGGCACCTAGTACCCCGCATATCCATCGATCTCCAAGTACGTCTGGACGATCACCAACTGTTTCCATCTTCTTGGGTGTACAGCCCAATCAAGATCATCAGTTATCACCCAAACGACGTGAAGACTTCCGGTCTTCGACCACCGTCTTCATCTTCGACACCACGTCGAATCAGTTATTCAGAATGGGATAAACCCGGTCTTTCTGAATAACTCGCGTATATATTATAAAAGTGTTACACAAACACAACATACGCCTCATTCCAATTCAGAATATTCTTTTATTCGAATATTCCTATACTTTGGGAAAAGTTCCCATTAATTTTATCCAAGATAAATTCTTTAAATTTATTCTTTAATCTCCTTTGAATATCAATTCAAACTAGTCGGGATTAGCGAACCACACCGAAGTAATCATTTATTTTATTTCCCAATCCCAACCTATTCATCCCATGAAGTAAAACTGGTAATACTTCATATCTAACACCACGGTGTTATCGGTAAATTCAATTACCATTTCACGTTCAAATCTAATTAAAGATTTAACTATCGCCTGGAGCAAAACTGGTGATACTCCATTTTCGATCATTTCAATCTAATTAAAGATTCATTAAAACTCCACTTAGTTTTAATCGTTAACTGGGTTAAAGAATCAGTGTCATTTAAAACACGGTTCACGATAAACCCAAAATCACCTTCCATTAATTATCGGGTTAAAGAACAAGTGTTATTTAAAACACTGTTCACGATAAACCCAAAAATCAATACCAATTCAATTCCAATTAAATATCGTTTAATTGGTACACTTCGTTAAATCTAAACAAAAAGATTTAATCTTTTCTCAACTGGGTTCAAGAACAGTGTTAGTGAAAACACCATTCACGACAAACCCAAATCACATTCGATATTCAATACAAGGCTCTGAATAGAAAATATATCGGCTTATATTCAATATCGAATTCTACGACTAACAAATGTCGTATTGGAAATAACGATATAAATATATATCTTTCAAATTTCCATAACAACACTTGTATAATCACGAATTCCAACATCGAAATATTCCGAAGACAATTTCGATTCAATTCCACTCCAATGCAATCATTGGATATTCTGGTTATTTTCAAAACCCTTTTCAAATTCAATTTATTTATTTAAAAATAAATAGAATTATAATTCTAGTTCAAAACTAGTTCATTTCGATAAAAATCTATTTTTATCTTTTCAAATATGGAGTTTTTCATCCCAAATCTTCACAAATCATTTCTTATGATTTTACACAAATTATTACTATTTTTAATAATTTTATCAAGGCCCGTACAGTCGATTTCCATCAATGGCCATCGAACTGCACTTATAGCGACCTTTTTCAAATTTGATTTGGACGTATCTCCTAATCCAACCGTTAGATTTCAAATTTCTAACATTCGTTAGAAAGCTCTTTTCGATACGAACCCAACGGTTCCGGTTTTAGGAGAATCCGACGGTCGGATCTCCCGTAATGTCCGTTTGAAATAAATGGTCGAAATTCACGAACTGCCGCGGCGCGGCGCGTTCTATTCAGGCCATTATATTATATATATAATATATATAATATATACTTCGTCGATTTCTATTTAAAACGAATTATATAAATAGTTTTAAAATTCGTTTCAAAATCTATTTCAACTTCCATCTCAATTCAAAGCAAAATTGAATTCTTCTCTATAAATTCGTTTTAAAATTCATTTCTATTCAATTCAAATTTCAATTTGCTTTCAATTCATTTTGAATTCGTTTTCAATTCAATTTATTTTGAATTCGTTTTCAATTCAATTCATTTCGAAATCACTTTCAATTCAATTCACTTTGAAATAGTTTTCAATTCAATTCATTTTGAAATCGTTTTCAATTCAATTCATTTCGAAATCACTTTCAATTCAATTCACTTTGAATTCGTTTTCAATTCAATTCACTTTGAATTATTTGATTTCAAAATTACTTTTTAATATTCATTTTAAAATGAATAAAATCGATATAAATATCGTTCACGTCAAAATGGCGTCACTCTAATCAACACGGCTTCATATATTGACATTTTCAAATATTCCATTTCGAATATTTCTATTTTAAATATTTCTATTTTAAAACTGGAATGAGGCCCAATCAATTACCATATAAAGTTAATTATATGGATTTTCATACAACACATGTATAATAGCCTTGAAAAATAATCAACCATCAACCAAAGTGCACTACACTGTATAAGCATCAAATATAGATATCTAACGCTTATAACAGCCTGTCCATCAATCGATCGACATATTTAATCAATCAGGATGAGTGAACTTCAAATTTCATCCCAACACCCGTGTGGGGTTTCAAACAATCAAACACAGATTTTATTCGTGCAGTTGGGCGATGTGTAAAATTTATCGTCCCAATCCATATCAGTCAAATCAGTGTACATAAACAAACCGTCTGGTTTGTAAATGAATATTTTATTTTATTCACATTCACGTTAAAAACTATATTTTTAACGATAAAATATTTATTCCAACACATGAATTTTCTTTTCAGTTCATTTATTCAATAAATGACATTTTTATTTTTCTAACATATTTTAGAAAATTTCGGCGGCATAACGGCACGATACTAGAAACGGGACAAGGCCTAGCCTTATCCCCGGTCTAGTGAAGGCCCACGCCATTCACACATCAATCAAATCAATTTCATCTCACCAAACAATTCAATTCAACCAAATAATTCAACTAATCTATGCAACCAAACAAACAAGTCCATGGTCTGTGGACGATTGTGTCGGGTGCTACTAAGCATCGTCTGCATCCTAGTATATATATATAATTAGAAAAGAAATTGAAAGGTGAGAAATTCTCACCAATAGCTATCCAACTTCACGACACTTCTTTTGTAGAAAATCTTTGCCGTTTTCGCATCTTCGTCAGCTTCGTCGTCCGTAGCCACTATATATATAAAAATCGAATTTTTATTTCGCTATTCAATATATAAAGATTTCGCCTTTTTAAATTTAAAGATTTCACCTTTTTAAATTTAAAGTTTCACCTTTTTAAATTAAAGTTTTCGCCTTTTTAAATTAAAGTTTTCGCCTTTACGAAAATCACCACTTTATCTCAACGTATATAAAATAAAAATCAGATTTTTATTTCGCTACATATACAAAGATGATATTTTTATATTCTCTATCATGTAAAAATTATATTTTTAATACTTTAAAAATACAAAAGTCATATTTTTAATATTTCTATATAGTAAAGACTATATTTTTAATACTTTAAAAATATAAAAATCATATTTTTATCACTTTAAAAATATAAAGATCATACCTTTTTTTATTTTAAAGTTTAAACCCTTTAAAATAAAATCAGTTTTCTTTATTTCTTACAAAAAAAACAGTTTTTAAAATAAAGAAAATTCAGTTTTAACAATAAATAAAAATCAGTTTTGAAAATAAATAAAAATCAGTTTTTATCTTTCTTTTTCTTCTTTTCTAAAACTCTGTATATACAAATAAAATAAATAACATAAATAATAAAATAAAATAAAAAAACTTACAGACAGTTTTCGAAGGGGGGGGGGTTTGGTCTTCGCGCGATGGAGCGGGGTGGGGGCTGTCAGAGTTCGGCGGCTTTGGGCGAGGCACGGCGGCGCTGGCCCTAGGGGGCGTCGGGTCTCGATTAGGGCGTGGGGTTTGATTTGGCTGCAGGAGGGGTCTCGCGTCGGAGCTGAGCGACGGAGGGAAGAGGATGGGGGAAGATGAAGGCGGAGGATCGGAGGGCGGTGGCGCTCCGCCTGGAGGAGCGGCGGCGGTCTTCGAACGACGGGTTCGTTCTTTTTTTTTCTTTTTTTCTTAATGCCGATTGAAAATGAAAAGAGGGGGGGCCAGCGGAATTTAAGGGGAGAAGAGATTTTTTTTTTTTTTCCTTTATTTAATTTAATTATTTTATATTGCAAAATGTTGACTTTCACATACGACCTCGAAGCGAGGCCCACTGCCTGTCGTTCATAGCGTTTTACCCCCATTCTGAACACAATGGGATATGTATCGTAAGCTGATTTGATCGTTTGAATCAGTTTCCTTTTGAATTTTCATTTAAATCATTATATTGAATTTTAAACGCACATTTCAAATTACCGGGGTCACATACTGACTAGAAATATTCCAGAAAAATATTTTCTAGCTTCGTATTGACGATACGGTCCTAACAAAACTAGTTTCGTCGAATTCTGAGACCGTCTGAAAAATGGCCATTTTCCAGTCGATTAAAATCAACTGAAACTGGTCAAATGCGTTTTCCTCTGCCACGCTCACATATTGATTCGAAAAATTATGAAACTTGAAACCTAGCAATAACTTTACATCCCGGACCCAACAAAACTGGTTTCGTCGAAATCCGAGGTCGTTTGCAAAATTGCTATTTTTAAGGGCCTTATATATATAAAAATATATATAAATTCCACAGCGACTATTTCTAATTTTAAACTGGACATATCTTATCATTTCTAAGATGAAATCTCAGTTTGTTAACTTCGTTACAAAGATATAGTTATACAGATTCAAATATTTCTTGTTTCGTTCAATTCTGACTTATATTGAATACTGTATATTCATTTGAAATTAGAAATCGAATTTTCGAACTACCGCGCCATTTTCAATTCCTTTTATAATTATATATAATTATTATATATTCTAACGACGACGCGTATAATATATACGATCGAATTATATCCAAAATAAATTTCCCGTCGATATTATTTAAAATAATTCATTTTAAATAATCAAAATTCGCTAAAATGGCCAAAATAAAAATTTTAAACTGGCCCAGATTTTCGGGTTGTTACAGTTTGTGGAGTGGTCAGTCGATTGGCGGTAGGTGGTGGGGTCGAGGGGAGTGGCGGCGGCAAGAAAAGGGGGGGAAATCGAGGCACTGGCGGCGCATGGTGGAAAAGGGGGCGGCGACTTCAGTTTTCCAGACCGGGGGCTAGGGTTGTTCGCTCTCGCCTGAGCGGGAGAAGGAGGTGGCGGCGCTTGCTTGGGCGGCGCGAGGGGGCAGGCGGAGCAGGCGGTGGGCGGCGCGAGGGCGCGTCGAGATCTGTTTTTTTTTTTTTCTCTGAACTGAAATAGAAACCGGGGGGGGGGGGGCAGAAATATAGAGGAAGAGATTATTATTAATTAATTAATTTTTTATTTAATTATTAAAAAGTTGACTTTCACATACGACCTCTAAACGAGGCCCACCGCCTGTCGCCCATAGCGTTTCACCCCCATTCCAAACACAATGGGATATGTATCGTAAGCTGGTTTGATCGTTACAATCAGTTTCCGTTGAATTTACAATTTAAATCCTTATATTGAATTTTAAACGTACATTTCAAATTACCGGGATCACATACGAACTCTATAAATCCCAGAAAAATACTTTCTAGCTTCGTATTGACGATACGGTCCTAACAAAACTAGTTTCGTCGAATTCTGAGACCGTTAGAAAAATGGCCAATTTCCAGTCGATTAAAATCAACTGAAATGGTCAAAACACGTTTTCCTTTGCCACGCTCACATATTGATTCGAAAAATTATGAAATTTGAAATCTAGCAATAACTCGACATCACGGACCCAACAAAACTGGTTTCGTCGAAATCCGAGGTCGTTTGCAAAATGGCTATTTTTAAGGGCCTGAATTCCATAGCGACTATTCAGAATTTTCAACTGGACATATCTTTTGATTCCCGATATGAAATCTTGATTTTCCGGATTCGTTGGAAAGATATTATCAATTAGATCCCATTATTTTTGGTTTCACTAAAATCCGGATTGTTTTGCACCCGGTACATTCAATTGAAGTTTGAAATCGAATTATCGAACTACCGCGCCAATTTCAATTCTATTTATAATTATATATAATTATTATATATTCTAACGACGACGTATATAATATATATGTTCTAATTATATTCAAAATAGATTTCTCGTCGATATTATTTAAAATAATTCATTTTAAATAATTAAAACTCGCTAAAATTGCCTAAATAAAAATTTTAAACTGGCCCAGATTTTACGGGTTGTTACAAAATAACGATATAAATATATATATATATATATATATATATATATATCTTTCAAATTTCCATAACAACATCTTTATAATCCCGTATTCCAACATCGAAATACTCCGAAGACAATTTCGATTCAAATCCACTCCAATGCAATCATTGGAAATTCTGGTTATTTTCAAAACCATTTCAAATCCAATTTATTTATTTAAAAATAAAAAGAATTATATTTCTAGTTCAAAACTAGTTCATTTCGATAAAAATCTATTTTTATCTTTTCAAATATGGAGTTTTTCATCCCAATTCTTTCTAAATCATTTCTTATGATTTTACATAAATTATTACAATTTTTAATAATTTTATCAAGGTCCGTACAGTCGATTTCCATCAATGGCCATCGAACTGCACTTACAGCGACCTTTTTCGAATTTGATTTGGACATAATTCCAAATCCAACCGTTAGATTTCAAATTTCTAATATTCGTTAGAAAGCTCTTTTCGATACGAACCCAACGGTTCCGGTTTTAGGAGAATCCGACGGTCGGATCTCCCGAAATGTCAGTTTGAAATAAATGGTCGAAATTCACGAACTGCCGCGGCGCGGCGCGTTCTATTCAGGCCATTATATTATATATATAATATATATTTCGTTAATTTCTATTTAAAACGAATTATATAAATAGTTTTGAATTCGTTTCAAAAATCTATTTCAACTTCCATTTCAATTCAAAGAAAAATTGAATTCTTCTTTATAGATTCGTTTCAAAATTCATTTCTATTCAATTCAAATTTCAATTCAATTTGAATTCATTTCAATTCACTTTCAATTCAATTCGAATTCGTTTTCAATTCAATTCATTTCGAAATCGTTTTCAATTCAATTCATTTCGAAATCGTTTTCAATTCAATTCATTTCAAAATCGTTTTCAATTCAATTGATTTCGAAATCGTTTTCAATTCAATTCATTTCGAAATCGTTTTCAATTCAATTCATTTCGAAATCGTTTTCAATTCAATTCGTTTCGAAATCGTTTTCAATTCAATTCGTTTCGAAATCGTTTTCAATTCAATTCATTTCGAAATCGTTTTCAATTCAATTCATTTCGAAATCGTTTAAAATCGATATAAATATCGTTCACGTCAAAATGGCGTCAATCTAATCATCACGGCTTCACATATTTCTATTTTCAAATATTCTATTTCAAATACTTCCTATTATCAAAATATTTGTTATTATCAAAATATTCTTTATTTTCACGATTGGAATGAGGCCCAATCAATTACCATATAAAGTTAATTATATGGATTTTCATACAACACATGTATATAATAGCAACGATAAATAATCAACCATCGACCAAAGTGCACTACACTGTATAAGCATCAAATATAGATATCTAACGCTTATACAGCCTGTCAATCCATCGATCGACATATTTAATCAATCAGGATGAGTGAACTTCAAATTTCATCCCAACACCCGTGTGGGGTTTCAAACAATCAAAAACATATTTTATTTGTGCTGTTGGGCGATGTGTAAAATTTATCGTCCCAATCAATGTCCTTCAAATAGGTGTACATAAACAAACCGTCTGGTTTGTAAATGAATATTTTATTTTATTCACTTTCACTATATTCATATTCACGTTAAAAATTATATTTTTAACGATAAAACATTTTATTCCAACATATGAATTTCTATTATTCATTTACACAATAAAATGATATTTTTATTTTCTAACATATTTTAGAAAATTTCGGCGGCATAACGGCACGACACTAGAAACGGGACGAGGCCTAGCCTTATCCCCGGTCTAGTGAAGGCCCACGCCATTCACACATCAATCAAAATCACCAAACAACCAAATTCAAATCAAATCATATAACTAATCTATGCAACCAAACAAACAAGTCCATGGTCTGTGGACGATTGTGTCGGGTGCTACTAAGCACCGTCTGCATCCTAGTATATATATAATTATAAAAGAAATTGAAAGGTGAGAAATTCTCACCGATAGCTATCCAACTTCTTGACTCTTCTTTGATAGAAATCTTCATCGCTATCGCCTTTTTGTTACCTTCGTTGCCCGCTTTCACTACCTATGTAAAAATCGAATTTTTACTTCGCTATTCAATATATAAAAATCATATTTTTATTTTGAAGTTCAACATATAAAAATCCTATTTTTATTTCGAAGTTCAACATATAAAAATCCCATTTTTAGAAAAATCGAATTTTCACCATACTATTCAATATATAAAGATCGAATTTTTATCTCTTTTTATAACTATGCTATTTTTATTTTCAAAAATAATGCTATTTATATTTTCTAAAATATTGTTATTTCTATTTGAAAACAAATGATATACATATATATATTTTCTCAATGTCTCTTCATATTTACAAATCAATGATAATTTATATTTTCAAACAAAGTATTGTATATCTTCCAATCAAAGGAAATTTATATTTCAAATCAAAGGAAATTTATATTTTAAATCTGAAAATGATTCAATGTTATTTATAAATTTTAAAACAATGCAGTTCATTTTCAAAAACATTCCTATTTATATTTTCAAATAAATTCCATTTATATTTTCTAAAATCAATTTTAAAACAAAGTTATATATATATATATTAAAGCAAAGGTATATTTATATTTATATGCTAGTTTATTTTAAAACAATACTAATTAAAATTAAAAACAATGCTAATTATAGTTTGAAAACAATGCATACTTTTGTTTGAAGACAATGCAAACTTTTGTTTGATCTTTACCTTAAACCCGTTTTTCACTGCTACTGATCTTCCTCTCGTCGTCTCTTCCAATTGTCACTCCCTGTAACTAATTCGAACAGGACACGCACCCTAGGGTTTAGAATTCCGACTAGCTCCTTGCGCCGGAAGTTGATCGAACCTCCCCACGCTGAAGCGCTACGCCCCACCTTCCACCGCTGAGTGTGACGGAGGACTCGCCGGCTTCTAGAGCTCGGAAATCGAGCTTAAACACCACCCGTTTGAATGCTGAAATCTCACAAACCATTGAATGAAAAATGATCACACCCTTATGAACTTGAAGCTCGTGATTTTCTCCTTGATTTTTGTTTTATAACTGAGGTTGAATTCGATTTAAAATGGAAGAAATTAATCGCTGAAAATGGAATCGTTTTGGCCATCAATAGAGGCATCTGGCGGCTCAGAATGAAGGGCCTAGGGTTTTGAGAAAAAGGCCCTTTTATATAAATAAATTTATTAATATTTTATTTTATTATTTTCAAAAATACTTGTTAACCAATACGAACTCCAAACAAACTCCAACGACCGTCGCCCTTAGCTAATTACCCCCATTCTGAACACCATGGGATATGTATCGTAGGTTGATTTGATCGTTTCGATCAGTTTCCTTTGAATTTACATTTAAATCATTATATTGAATTTCAAACGTACATTTCAAATTACCGGGGTCACATACTAACTTGAAAAATCCCAGAAAAATATTTTCTAGCTTCGTATTGACGATACGGTCCTAACAAAACTAGTTTCGTCGAATTCTGAGACCGTTGGAAAAATGGCCATTTTCCAGTCGATTAAAATCAACTGAAAATGGTCAAACGCGTTTTCCTTTGCCACGCTCACGTATTGATTCGAAAGGTTACGAAATTTGGAATCTAGCAATAACTTGACATCACGGACCCAACAAAACTAGTTTCGTCGAAATCCGAGGTCGTTTGCAAAATGTCCATTTTTAAGGGTCTGAATTCCATAGCGACTATTCAGAATTTTCAACTGGACATATCTTTTGAATCCCGATATGAAATCTTGATTTTTCGGATTCGTTGGAAAGATATTCACAGTTAGATCCCAATGTTTTTGGTTTCACTAAAATCCGGATTGTTTTGCACCCGGTACATTCAATTGAAGTTTGAAATCGAATTATCGAACTACCGCGCCATTTTCAATTCCTTTTATAATTATATATAAATATTTATTTTCTAACGACGATTCAAACGAATATATATGTTCGAATTATATTCAAAATAAATTTCTCGTCGATTTTATTTAAAATAATTCATTTTAAATATTCAAAATTCGCTAAAATGGGCAAAATAAAAATTTTAAACTGGCCCAGATTTTCAGGTTGTTACAATCTCCCCCACTTAAAACTTTTCGTCCCCGAAAAGGAACAAAGTCGAAAGTGGTTTGATTAATCAACTCTACGCTCGATCTGGCTTCCATTCTCCAACTCTTTAGTTTCTGAGAATTTCCAAAATTTCAAAAATTTGGCTAACACCCTAAATTTTTGAAAAATTTCGCCATAACCTCCCCTGCAATGGGAGCATCGGGAAATCTCAAATAGCTTCCCCGGTCCTTCAGATCTCAAAAAGAAAAAGAAAAAGCCAAGCGGCTAGCCAATAGGCTCATAAAATCATCATCACCCAAACAAAACAGTAAATTATGTAGTAAACATGTACCTATTTGTCGGGCAAACAAATTTTATTCTTTGCTCTAGCCTCCTTGCTATGACCTGTTCAATGTAAGTATAGGTATATGCAAGCAAATGCGACCAATTTCAACACAATTCATTATTCGATCAAATTAGGCATAATGGTTCAAAATTATCAAACAATTCAACAAACAACACAAACATCAATCAATTAGTGAATTAGAGTTTCAAATTCATAATTTTGATACATATACAAAAATCATGTTTTTGATACCAAATCTCAACAATAGGCCCTACCTAATTTTTGGTTCTCACACCAGTCAATAGGAAATATATAGATATTACACGTTCGTCACTCGAATATAAATTCTGATGATGATATATCAATCATCAGAATCACCCCCGGGCGACTAGAGTGTAATTCTATATCTATCCAGCATATTAAAACTTCAAATACACGTTTGCAAGGCGTATATGCAAAATCTTTATATACTGGACTGTCCTAATCAATTTAAATAAATAATCAAATACGAATATTTGATATAGATTTTCAAAACTAGATTTGTTTTCTCTTTAAAAATATACTCTTCACACTCGTTCT
This sequence comes from Allium sativum, assembly GCA_030737875.1. NCBI lineage: Eukaryota > Viridiplantae > Streptophyta > Magnoliopsida > Asparagales > Amaryllidaceae > Allium > Allium sativum. The sequence goes on from CM060912.1 coordinate 341,980,574, forward strand.
AGGATACTACTGATCCAATCTCTAACGAGTCATTCCCGTTGGATATTACTAATCCAATATCTGATGAATTCTTTCGTACGGTTCTAATGTGTCTTGTTCTCCAGCTTTGTAAACCAAAGCTCTGATACCAACTGTAAAAACCCGTAGCTTCCCCATAAAGGAAAGCGTCGGATAGTTCGAGAACAAGCCACAAAATAGAACGCATATAAAAGAACATTTCATTGTATATTACAACAATGCATCAGATTACAAGAATATACAGAGTATAAACAAATAAATATTACACAGAAATATCATAGATTCAAATTACATTTAAATACATCGCAGCGGAAAATAATACAATACACAACTAGAAGAGATATACGGATACAAAGCTTTCCGGATATCATTCCAGCTGTAAACCAGGATCCTGTGAATATAAATCTGCAAAACCAAAACTACTAGCTGCCCGTGTCATAAATAAGGGCACCCAGAGTTTAGGTTAACACAATAAACTCCAGGTCAGTCATGTGACTGGTGGGAGAACTAAAACAGTTATTAATCTTTATTTTAAATCATTAGGTAAATCAAGGGAACACGCCGTATAACACGGAACGGGTTTCCTCCCAAGAATACCAGTGCATAAAACAACAGCGCAATGCTAAATAAAGAAAAATGAAGCTATTATAAGACCCAGGTCCTATCACACAATGCAACGCAAGCCGGGGGATAGGGTTTTTACCTTATAATAGCCAAGAATGCTTGATACGTTTAAAAGAAATCATTTGATACTATTATAAGTGTATGGTGTATAAAACAACTTCAAATCATAAGTATCAATCATAGGCGGCATGAATGCCCCATACCACTATGTCGCCATAAATAAGTTTACAATCAAAACCGCAATGTCGTATCGGAAGTTGGGTTATCATTTATGGTATGAACCGAGGCTAGGGGCAAGATCCTCACCGATTCGAGACGCTCTAGCCCGTGTCTCAGGATAAGAGCTCGAGTGACCCTTGGAGCGACAGGGCCGGTCCACCGATGTGGATTAAACTTAAACCCTGAACACTGCGTTTCCCCACCCTTTGGGGTGTCAATGAGCCAACAAATGACTCCATCGGTTCGAGAACGACCGATATATCCGAGGCGCCTCGCAACAGCAACAACCACATAAGTCAAACTCGTCAGGGCGTGTAAAACCACTGACGCCACTTTTTAGCTAGAAGGAAACGCATGCCCTCCCTGAGGTCCGTCTCCCGTTTTTGGTTCATACCGGGTGTGAAACTCGCGAAGTAAACGTTACACAAAGCTACGCCACAAAGGCCGTGCTTTGATCATCAACCACAAGACTTTGCTTTTCAACAGAAGCCTTGATCAATTGCCACTTAGGCGTGCCACACAGGCAATTCACTACATGCGTTTGATATCAATCAATATATAACCCCTGAGCTCGTACGTCTCAGAGAAGGGCGTTAAGCAAGAGAATAAATTCTCCGCCACTAAACAGATATATATTTAATAGAGATCAATCACACGGACTAAAATCCAATGTCAGACACACAGTCCATTTACAAGTCCGTTCTGGGTCTGAACGAAACCGGAGGCACCTAGTACCCCGCATATCCATCGATCTCCAAGTACGTCTGGACGATCACTGACTGTTTCCATCTTCTTGGGTGTACAGCCCAATCAAGATCATCAGTAATTACCCAAATGACGTGAAGACCTCCGGTCTTCGACCATCGTCTTCATCTTCGACTTATCGTCGTATCAGTTATTCAGAATGGGATAAACCCGGTCTTTCCGAATAACTCGCGTATATTTTAAATAAGTGTTACACAAATACAACATACGCCTCATTCGAATTCATTAGTCACTAACCGTAAATTAATCAAGAGAATAATTTCCCAAATATTAACCCCGAAGGCCGAAACCAACATCAGATCAATATCCAGAAAACCATTCTGCTTGGCTAACCGACAGTTAGTTTCTAAATTTCACATTCATAGGGAAAGGTCCCCATTAATTTTATCCAAGATAAATTCCTTGAATTTATTCTTTATTCTATTTTTGAATCTCAATTCAAACTAGTCGGGATTAGCGAACCTTACCGAAGTAATCATTTATTTTAATTTCCCCATCCCAACCTATTCATCCCATGAAGTAAAACTGGTAATACTTCATATCTAACACCACAGTGTTATCGGTAAATTCAATTACCATTTCACGTTCAAATCTAATTAAAGATTTAACTATCGCCTGGAGCAAAACTGGTGATACTCCATTTTCGATCATTTCAATCTAATTAAAGATTCATTAAAACTCCACTTAGTTTTAATCTTCGACTGGGTTAAAGAATCAGTGTCATTTAAAACACGGTTCACGATAAACCCAAAATCACATTCCATTAATTATCGGGTTAAAGAACGAGTGTTATTTAAAACACTGTTCACGATAAACCCAAAAATCAATATCAATTCAGTTCCAATTAAATATTATTTAATTGGTACACTTCATTAAATCTAAATAAAAAGATTTAATCTTTTCTCAACTGGGTTCAAGAACAGTGTTAATGAAGACACCATTCACGACAAACCCAAATCACATTTGATATTAAATACAAGGCTCTGAATAGAAAATATCCCGGCTTATATTCAATATCAAATTCTACGATTAACAAATGTCGTATTGGAAATAACGATATAAATATATATATATATATCTTTCAAATTTCCATAACAACATCTGTATAATCCCGAATTCCAACATTGAAATACTCCGAAGACAATTTCGATTCAAATCCACTGCAATGCAATCATTGGAAATTCTGGTTATTTTCAAAACCATTTCAAATCCAATTTATTTATTTAAAAATAAAAAGAATTATATTTCTAGTTCAAAACTAGTTCATTTCGATAAAAATCTATTTTTATCATTTCAAATATGGAGTTTTTCATCCCAATTCTTTCTAAATCATTTCTTATGATTTCACATAAATTATTACTATTTTTAATAATTTTATCAAGGTCCGTACAGTCGATTTCCATCAATGGCCATCGAACTGCACTTACAGCGACCTTTTTCGAATTTGATTTGGACATAATTACAAATCCAACCGTTAGATTTCAAATTTCTAATATTCGTTAGAAAGCTCTTTTCGATACGAACCCAACGGTTCCGGTTTTAGGAGAATCCGACGGTCGGATCTCCCGAAATGTCAGTTTGAAATAAATGGTCGAAATTCACGAACTGCCGCGGCGCGGCGCGTTCTATTCAGGCCATTATATTATATATATTATATATATTTCGTCGATTGTTATTTAAAACGAATTATATAAATAGTTTTGAATTCGTTTCAAAAATCTATTTCAACTTCCATTTCAATTCAAAGCAAAATTGAATTCTTCTTTATAGATTTGTTTCAAAATTCATTTCTATTCAATTCAAATTTCAATTCAATTTGAATTCATTTCAATTCACTTTCAATTCAATTCGAATTCGTTTTCAATTCAATTCATTTCGAAATCGTTTTCAATTCAATTCATTTCGAAATCGTTTTCAATTCAATTCATTTCGAAATCGTTTTCAATTCAATTCATTTCAAAATCGTTTTCAATTCAATTCATTTCGAAATCGTTTTCAATTCAATTCATTTCGAAATCGTTTTCAATTCAATTCATTCCGAAATCGTTTTCAATTCAATTCATTTCGAAATCGTTTTCAATTCAATTCATTTCGAAATCGTTTTCAATTCAATTCATTTCGAAATCGTTTTCAATTCAATTCATTTCGAAATCGTTTAAAATCGATATAAATATCGTTCACGTCAAAATGGCGTCGATCTAATCATCACAGCTTCACATATTTCTATTTTCAAATATTCTATTTCAAATACTTCCTATTATCAAAATATTTGTTATTATCAAAATATTCTTTATTTTCACGATTGGAATGAGGCCCAATCAATTACCATATAAAGTTAATTATATGGATTTTCATACAACACATGTATATAATAGCAACGATAAATAATCAACCATCGACCAAAGTGCACTACACTGTATAAGCATCAAATATAGATATCTAACGCTTATACAGCCTGTCAATCCATCGATCGACATATTTAATCAATCAGGATGAGTGAACTTCAAATTTCATCCCAACACCCGTGTGGGGTTTCAAACAATCAAACACATATTTTATTTGTGCTGTTGGGCGATGTGTAAAATTTATCGTCCCAATCAATGTCCTTCAAATAGGTGTACATAAACAAACCGTCTGGTTTGTAAATGAATATTTTATTTTATTCACTTTCACTATATTCATATTCACGTTAAAAATTATATTTTTAACGATAAAACATTTTATTCCAACATATGAATTTCTATTATTCATTTACACAATAAAATGATATTTTTATTTTCTAACATATTTTAGAAAATTTCGGCGGCATAACGGCACGATACTAGAAACGGGACGAGGCCTAGCCTTATCCCCGGTCTAGTGAAGGCCCACGCCATTCACACATCAATCAAAATCACCGAACAACCAAATTCAAATCAAATCATATAACTAATCTATGCAACCAAACAAACAAGTCCATGGTCTGTGGATGATTGTGTCGGGTGCTACTAAGCACCGTCTGCATCCTAGTATATATATATATAATTATAAAAGAAATTGAAAGGTGAGAAATTCTCACCGATAGCTATCCAACTTCTTGACTCATCTTTGATAGAAATCTTCATCGCTATCGCCTTTTTGTTACCTTCGTTGCCCGCTTTCACTACCTATGTAAAAATCGAATTTTTACTTCGCTATTCAATATATAAAAATCATATTTTTATTTCGAAGTTCAACATATAAAAATCCTATTTTTATTTCGAAGTTCAACATATAAAAATCCCATTTTTAGAAAAATCGAATTTTCACCATGCTATTCAATATATAAAGATCGAATTTTTATCTCTTTTTATAACTATGCTATTTTTATTTTCAAAAATAATGCTATTTATATTTTCAAAAATATTGTTATTTCTATTTGAAAACAAATGATATATATATATATATATATATATTCTCAATGTCTCTTCATATTTACAAATCAATGATAATTTATATTTTCAAACAAAGTATTGTATATCTTCCAATCAAAGGAATTTTATATTTCAAATCAAAGGAAATTTATATTTTAAATCTGAAAATGATTCAATGTTATTTATATATTTTAAAACAATGCAGTTCATTTTCAAAAACATTCCTATTTATATTTTCAAATAAATTCCATTTATATTTTCTAAAATCAATTTTAAAACAAAGTTATATATATATTAAAGCAAAGGTATATTTATATTTATATGCTAGTTTATTTTAAAACAATACTAATTAAAATTAAAAACAATGCTAATTATAGTTTGAAAACAATGCATACTTTTGTTTGAAGACAATGCAAACTTTTATTTGATCTTTACCTTAAACCCGTTTTTCACTGCTACTGATCTTCCTCTCGTCGTCTCTTCCAATTATCGCTCCCTGTAACTAATTCGAACAGGACACGCACACTAGGGTTTAGAATTCCAACTAGCTCCTTGCGCCGGAAGTAGATCGAACCTCCCCACGCTGAAGCGCTACGCCCCACCTTCCACCGCTGAGTGTGACGGAGGACTCGCCGGCTTCCAGAGCTCGGAAATCGAGCTTAAACACCACCCGTTTGAATGCTGAAATCTCACAAACCATTGAATGAAAAATGATCACACCCTTATGAACTTGAAGCTCGTGATTTTCTCCTTGATTTTTGTTTTATAACTGAGGTTGAATTCGATTTAAAATGGAAGAAATTAATCGCTGAAAATGGAATCGTTTTGGCCATCAATAGAGGCATCTGGCGGCTCAGAATGAAGGGCCTAGGGTTTTGAGAAAAAGGCCCTTTTATATAAATAAATTTATTAATATTTTATTTTATTATTTTCAAAAATACTTGTTAACCAATACGAACTCCAAACAAACTCCAACGACCGTCGCCCTTAGCTAATTACCCCCATTCTGAACACCATGGGATATGTATCGTAGGTTGATTTGATCGTTTCGATCAGTTTCCTTTGAATTTACATTTAAATCACTATATTGAATTTCAAACGTACATTTCAAATTACCGGGGTCACATACTAACTTGAAAAATCCCAGAAAAATATTTTCTAGCTTCGTATTGACGATACGGTCCTAACAAAACTAGTTTCGTCGAATTCTGAGACCGTTGGAAAAATGGCCATTTTCCAGTCGATTAAAATCAACTGAAAATGGTCAAACGCGTTTTCCTTTGTCACGCTCACGTATTAATTCAAAAGGTTACGAAATTTTGAATCTAGCAATAACTTGACATCACGGACCCAACAAAACTGGTTTCGTCGAAATCCGAGGTCGTTTGCAAAATGTCCATTTTTAAGGGTCTGAATTCCATAGCGACTATTCAGAATTTTAAACTGGACATATCTTTTGATTCCCGATATGAAATCTTGATTTTTCGGATTCGTTGGAAAGATATTCACAGTTAGATCCCAATGTTTTTGGTTTCACTAAAATCCGGATTGTTTTGCACCCGGTACATTCAATTGAAGTTTGAAATCGAATTATCGAACTACCGCGCCATTTTCAATTCCTTTTATAATTATATATAAATATTTATTTTCTAACGACGATTCAAACGAATATATACGTTCGAATTATATTCAAAATAAATTTCTCGTCGATTTTATTTAAAATAATTCATTTTAAATAATCAAAATTCGCTAAAATGGCCAAAATAAAAATTTTAAACTGGCCCAGATTTTCGGGTTGTTACATTCTGTCTTGGTTGGAATCTACGGGTTGCAAGGACTTCTCGCTACTGATCCATGGGGTGATTCCTATATTGGAGGCCGTAGGAGAGTACCTTCGGTTCATCCTGTTCCTGGATGACTTGTATGGACGGATGTTTGACAGAGTATTTCCAAAGGGATCACGTATGTTGATTTCTTCAAACGTGCTTTAGTTGTTGGCAGAGAATGGCCATTCTCTTAGCTTAACTGCTAGTGTATTTTTGTGGATGTCAATTAGTGATATCTGGTGGATCTGACGATGTAGTATTCAAAGTCAATGATGACCAGATGTTCAAAAATTAATCTAAACATCAAGCGTCATCAACTGGGAAATGACAAAAATCGGGTAGGCATCATGGCTATGTGGGTCGCTCCCATTAGGGTGTATAATCACCTATCTAAAAAAATTAGTTTTTGCTTCTATAATCTATTTCGATGCTGTCCCTTTTCGGGAAACGGTGGTTTGAGCCCAACCGTTGGTGATATACATTCGATACACTCAAGCGAAATGAGTGGTCGGTCATGTGTGGGCCGGGTTGCAAGACGTTCAAAGAACCCAGTGTATTCCCCTCTAGAGATACACTATCGGTAGGTGGTTCCATACCTTGTCATAGTCGGAATCCAATTTCCAATAAGCGCCCGTGGTTTTGATTTTATACAATATATGTGAAGCGTGAGATGCAAGCGTTCCACTAGATTGATATTGACTTGTATGTAGACACTATTATAATATCACAAAAGATATTGATTTCAAAAATGTTTTGGGTTATCGTAAGGTAAAAACCGTCCGTATTTATGTGTGGATTTGGTCTTACGATTATCCTTTTCTTTCGAAAAGATTTTTGAACCTTAAAATCAAGTTGGATGATCCCCCTTAATACTGTGCGAGTTTTTCTCACTCTGATTCACCAGACTGACCCGGTGTTTTGTAAATGCTCGGGTTAGACCAGGTTATACAGGTCCAGGTTATCGGATGTTGCGAATTTCAGAAGACGTGCTAGAGGTTATTAGGCATATTGTATCTAGTATTTATTCCGCTGTGTGATTGTATATGAGTTTAGGTTATGATCACTGTCTAGATGTGTGATGTATCTGATATTGTAAGTATTTTTAAAAGCTCTTAGTAAAGATTTATTTATGTATTATATTTTGTCCCGCTGCGATGTGAGGCTCTGTGTTGTGTTGGTTCTTCTTCTTCTATTCTAATATTTCTTTCTTCCTTATCTCACCCTCTAATTTCTTTCTAATAACTATCCAGTGTTGAAGGTCGGCATGAGATATGGAAGGTATTTATGTCGATTTTCAGGGCCGAAAATCCTTGGATCGTTACAGTGGTATCAGAGCTATTGGTTTAGTAATAACCTTGGCTCTGTGGTATAATTAGATAGAGGTAGGGTTAGTAATACCCTAGATCGAGATTGAGAGTGTATATATGAGGGCGTAATTGTAAATTATATATACAAATGTTTTGTATTGTGTTGTTGATCGGTTCAAGTGTTGAGAAGCATTGAACTGGCATTGGATACAGTATTGTTTTGTAAAGAGGGTAAATGTAATAATTTTAGCCAAATTATATTTTTGTATAAAAAGGGAATAATTTATCAAATTATTGAGATATTAGTGTGTTTGATTGATTTGAATGGAATTCAAATTGGATTGACAATTTGAATTTAGACTTAACTTGGTTAAATGTAATTAAATTCAGAATGATATCGAAATTATATAAAACAAATTTGGAAATTGAAAATTTAATGAATAAACAATAATTGAATAGAAATAAATCGGATGTTAATCAATTGATGTTCAAATATGTGAAACCAAAGTAAAATGTTAATATTAAATGTAAATTCAATTGATTTGGTTGTGTATTGGTTATGATGATTGTAAATTGTTGTTGTTGTTAAATGATTGGCGGGTTGAATAAAATTAACCAACGATTTAAAATAGAACTGAATGAGTTGAAAATGAATTCCAGTATAATAAGAGTGGAATGCAATTACGTATGAATTAAAATTAATGATTAAACCCTGTATGTGGTAATGAATTGATATTGTGTGATTGATTTTGGAATTGGTATAGTTATACCAGTTGATTAGGGAAATATTACCTTAGCGGTTCATATATTTATTACTCATATGTGTATTGAGTTAAATACAGGTGCCTGATGGTTAGGCAGACTTATATTGGTTGAGTAAATCGCATATACATTAAGCAATTATGCTCAATAGCACTCGTAGAAGGTACGCTGACGCGAAAATATAAAATTTTGGGTTTTGAAATTTGTTTTCCGACCATATGGGTCGATGTATATGTATTATTTGTTCCTGCGATATCGCAGATGTCACTCCGTGCAGGGGAGACTCTACCGATTTTTTCCGGAATTTAATGTGTTAGAAAATTTTAGTATTTTGGAAAAGTATTTATGTACGGTATTGAATTGGTTTTTGGTTTAAAATAAATTGGATTTGGAAATTAATGGGTTTGTAACGTCCTTTCCTACCTTAGCAATTTCGAGGACGAAATTATTTTAAGGGGGGAAGAATGTAACGACCTGTATTTTTGGCAGTCGAATATTTTAATTTAATTTATTATTTTGAATATTATAATTGGGATATTAATGGATTTTAATATTTAATTCGTTATTTAAATGAAGTTTGAACGTTATAGATTTATATAATTATAAACGAGCTCGAAATGGCTATGCAGTTCGTAATATGGAGTTTTAAAATTCAACTAAATATACAGAGTCCGATTAAAGTCGGATTTTTGTGAAAAAGAAACGTTGGAATCGTATTGATGATATTTTTCATATGAAAGAGAAAAATTTAGATTTTGTGTTATATTTTGTTAGTTATGGCCAAATCAAATTTTGAAATAGTCGCTATGGAAATCGTTATTTAATTTATAGGCATTTAAAATAGCCATTTTTCAAATGGACTCCGTTTTCGATGAAATCGGTTTCAATGGGACCGTAACGTTAAATTTTTGTATGAAAATCAAATTTCATGGCAAACCGATGTCGTATGTGACCACGGTAGCCGTAAACGCCTAATCAGTTTCTATAGCGTGTAATTAAATTAATTCAATTCAATAATAAGATATTTGAGTGTAACTTGAGCAGACGATCGAATTAGGCTGTGAAGCTATAACTACCCGAACTTCCACGTAAAGGAAAGCCCGAATTGAGATGAGAACACGACAAATCAGAACACAAACAGAAGAACATTTCATTGTTTATTACAACAATTCCATCAGTATACAAGAATATACAGAGTATGAATAAATATTACACATTTACTAAATATCAGATATTACAATAGATTACATAGAAGCGGAAAATAATACAAAACACAACTGAAAGTAATACACGGATACAAAGCTTTCCGAGTATCGTTCCAGCTGTAAACCAGGATGCTGTGAATATAAATCTGCAAAACCAAAACTACTAGCTGCCCGTGTGGAAATAGGGGCACCCAGAGTTTGGGTTAAAACAATAAAATCCAGGTCAGTCATGTGACTGGTGTGAGAACTAAAACAGTTATTAATCTTTATTTTAAAGTTAGGTAAATCAAGGGACCACGCCGTATAACACGGAACGGGTTTCCTTCCAAGAATACAAGTGCATAAAACAACAGCGCAATGCTAAATAAAGAAAAATGATGCTATTATAAGACCCAGGTCCCATCACAAAATGCAACGCAAGCCGGAGGATAGGGTTTAGCCTTATAATAGCCAAAGACTGCTTGATACGCTTAATTTCATCTTATATTATTACTATAAGTGAAGAAAACAACTTCAAATATAAATGTATCAATCATAGGCGGCATGAGTACCATATATCATGTCACCATACTAGTACTAAAATTAAAACCGCAAAGGTCGTATTGGAAATTGGATTTCCGTCATGAGTCGAGGCAAGGGGCAAGCTCCTCTCCGTTCGAGACACTCCAGCAAATGTCTCAGGACCACACACAGCGATCCTTGGATCCTCCAAGGCCGGTCCTCTCCTACTTTTGAGGATTAATTATTCCTGAACACACATTTCCCTGTCCTATAGGACCTATATCCGAGGCGCCTAGCATCCAACAACCACACAGGTAAAAAGTATATAAATGTCAGGGCTTGTAGGTCACTGACATCAACCATAGCTAGAAAGAAACGTCGTGCAAACCTTGGGTCCTTATCCCGTTTTTGACTCATACCGAGTTGTGAGGCTCGCGAATTAACGCTCTACACAAAGCTATGCCACACAGGTCGTGCTTTGATCATCAACCACAAGACTTTTCTTTTCAACAGAAGCCTTGATCATTTTCCACTTAGGCATGCCACACATGCAATTTATGCCATGCGATTGATATCCATCAATATATAACCTCTGAGCTCGTACGTCTCAGAGAATGGCGTTAAGCAAGAGAATAAATTTTCCGCTGCCAAACAGATATATATTTAATAGAAATCAATCACACGAAATAAAATCCAATGTCAGACACACAGTCCATTTACAAGTTCGTTCTGGGTCTGAACGAAACCAGAGGAACCTTATTCCTCGCATATCCATCGATCTCCAAGTACGTCTAGACGATCACCAACTGATTCCCTCCTCTTGGGTGTACAGTCCAATCAAGATCATCCGTAATCATCCAAACGATGTGAAGACCTCCGGTCTTTAACCACCGTATTCATCTTCGACTTATCGTCGAATCAGTTATTCAGAATGGGTATAAACCCGTCCTTTCCGAATAACTTGCGTATATAATAAACAATTGCTAAACAAACACAACATACGCCTCATTCCAATTCAGAATATTCTTCTTTTCAAATATTCACATTCTTAGGGAAAGGTTCCCATTAATTTTATCAAAGATAAATTCTTCTAAATTTATTCGTTAATCTTCCTTTGGATATCATTTCAAACCATGTTAAGGTTTTCCAAACTAGTCGGGATTAGCGAACCACACCGAAGTAATTATTTATTTTATTTCCTAATCCCAACCTATTCATCCCATGGAGCAAAACTGGTAATACTCCATATCTAACACCACGGTATTATCGGTAAATATTAATCACCATTTCACGTTCAAATCTAATTAAAGATTTAACTATCGCTTGGAGCAAAACTGGAGATACTCCATTCTCGATCACTTTAATATAATTAAAGATTCATTAAAACTCCACTTAGTTTTAATCTTCCCAAAAATCAATATCCTGTCTTTAACTGGGTTAAAGAACCAATGTCATCTAAAACACGGCTCACGATAAACCCAAAATCACATTCCATTGATAATTGGGTTAAAGAACATGTGTTGTTCAAAACACCGCTCACGATAAACCCCAAAAACCAATTTAAATTCAATTCCAATTAAATACTAATTAACTGGACAATTCCACTAAATCTTAATTAAAAGATTTATTCTTTTCTTAACTGGGTTCAAGAACAGTGTTATTCAAGACACCATTCACGACGAACCCAAAATCCCATTTGTTATTAAATTCAAGGCTCTGAATAGAAAATATATCGGCTTATATTCAGTATCAAATTCTGAAACCAACAAATATCGTATTGGAAATAACGATATAAATATATCTTTCAAATTTCCACAACCATATCTGTATAATCACGAAACCCAACATCGAAATATTTCGAAGATAATTTCGATTCAAATCTATTCCAATTCACGTATTGGAAATTCTGATAATTTTTTTTTTATAACCACTTCAAATCCAATTTATTTATTTATAAACATTGGATTATAATTCTAGTTATAAACTAGTTCATTTCGATAAAAATATATTTATATCTTTACAAATGTGGAATTTTTCATCCCAGTTCTTTCCAATTCATATATTATGATTTTACACAAATTATTAATATTTTTAATAATTTTATCAAGGCCCGTATAGTCGGTTTTCAATAACGGCCACCGAACTGCACTTACAACGACCTTTTCCAAATTTGATTTTCACATAATTCCAAATCCAACAGTTAGATTTCAAATTTCTAATATTCATTGGAAAGCACTTTTTGATACGAACCCAACGGTTCCGGTTTTAGTAGAATCCGACGGTCGGATCTCCCGCAATGTCAATTCGAATTCAATGGTCAAAATTCGCGAACTGCTGCAGCACGACGCGTTCTATTCAGGCCATTAAATATATATAATATATATATTATATATATTTCGTCGATTTCAATTCAAAACGTATTTTATAAATCGTTTTAAATTCGTTTTCAAAGCAAATTAAACTTTATATTCAATTTTAAATCAAAATTGAATATTTCATATCATTAGTATATAAATGATAATATTTTCAAAATGTTATATTTTGAAATCACTTCCTTTTCTATATTCATTATAAAAACGAATATAATCGATATAAATATCGTTCGCGTCAAAATGGCGCAACTCTAATCAACAGGGCTTTATATATTTCAGTAACTTCGTTATTCTATTCAACAAATGAATATTTTCTTCAACACATGAGTATTTATTAATTCTTACTTACAATAAAAATATGAATTTTATTGTATAAAATATTTTATTGAACACATGAATAGTTTCAACACATGAATATCCTCAACACATGAGTATCGTCAACACATGACTATTTTTGTTATTTGATATAATTTAAAAAAATTATGATTTCTATCGTTTAATTCTTAATCAGGCTCCAACCGTAAATTAGCAAGAGAACAATTCCCTAAGTATTAACCCCAAAGGCCGAAACCAACATCAGATCAATACCCAGAAAACCACTCATCTTAACTACTTTCCAGTTAGTTTCTAATTTTATATATGATAGAGATGTAAATTTTATTGTTAAAATATTTTACTCAACACATGATACTTTCAACACATGAATATATATTTTATTCAACACATGAATATTTATTCTACTCAACACATGAATGTTTATTCTATTCAACACATGAATGTTTAATCTATTCAACACATGAATCTATATTTTTAATATTCTTTATTTTCCCAATTGGAATGAGGCCCAATCAATTACCATATAATGTTAATTATATGGATTCCATACAACACATGTATATAATAGCAACGATAAAAAATCAACCATAATCCAAAGTGCCCCACACAACTGCATAGGCATTAAACCTAAATAATTAACGCTTACACAGTCTGTCAACCTATCGATTGACATACAACTAAACAATTGGGATTAGTTTACGCCAAATATCATCCCAACACCCATGTGGGGTTTCAATCCACAAACAATGAATATTATTTGCGCAGTTGGGCAACGTGTAAAATTTATGGTCCCAATCAATATCCTTCAAATAGGTGTACATAAACAAACCGTCCGGTTTGTAAATGAATATTTATTTATTCACATACACGTTAAAAGTTATATTTTTAACGATAAATAATTTATTTCAGCACATGATTATTTATTTTCATTCATTCCACATCACAATCAATTTTCACAACGCTACAAAATCAAACAAGTCGTCCATGGTCTGTGGACAACGGGTGTCGGGTGGTGCTAAGCACCGTCTGCATCCTAGTATATATTTTAACTAGAAAACAAGAATTAAAGTGAGAAGTTCTCATCAAGAGCTAAACACAACGCCACGACTCTTCATATGTAGAAAATTGTAACAACCCGGAAAATACGAGCAAATTTAAAATTTTTAAATTGGTTATTTCAATGCAATTTGAACAATTGCAATAGAATATTTCAATAAAATAATGGATTAGAAATAGTGTGCCAGTTTGAAAATTTGAATTCAAAATTTGACTGACTGTGCCGGGTGGAAAATATAATGGATTTCAGTGAAACAAACAATATTTAAATCTGTTTATGAATATCTTTCTAACGAATCTGAAAAATTGAAGTTTCATAGCGGGAATCAAAAGTTATGGCCAAATGAATTTTCAGAAAGGTCGCTATATAGAATATATAGCCCTTGAAAATAAACATTTTGCAAATAACCTCGGAATTCGACGAAACCACTTTTTTTGGGTCCGGGATGTCAAACTATTGCTAAGTTTCAAATTTCATAATTTTTGAAGCTAGTATGTGAGCGTGGCAAAAGAAAATGTGTTTGGTCAATTTTTGTAAAATTGGATCGACCAGAAAATGGCCATTTTTCAAACGATCTCAGAATTTGACGAAACTAGTTTTGTTGGGACCATAGCATCAAAACATAGCTAGATTTATTTTTCTGGAATTTTTCGAATCAGTTTGTGGCCCTGGCAAATTGAAATGTACGTTCAAATTGAATATAAAATGTTTTATACTTTAATTTGAAAAATAACTGACTGTAACAGTCGAATGAGCCTACGAAACATATCCCATTGTGTCCGGGATGGGGGTATTTAGCTAGGGGCGACAGTCGTTGGGTTTGAATTGGGGTTCGCAAGTGAAAACCCTAATTTTCTGAATAATATATATATATATCGGCGAATCAGATAATTCCTTTCATAAAATAAAAAAAAACCTCGTTCTCTCTGGTATCGACGGCGGAAACCCGCTCCAAACTTCCCGACGATTTTCCCATAGCTCCGTTCAACGTTGACCGCCGACACCACCCTGACTCGACAGCGCTGACCCTCCTCTTCAAATCAAGACAACCCCCGACCCCCCTCGTCACTTCCACCTCGAGAACGACGCCTGGGAAGTCGCCGACTTCACGCCGCTGCCATGATCGCCAGAGGCCACCAGATCTGACCGGACCACTCTCGATAGACGCGTCCTTCTCCCCTCTTTCACGTCGCACCCTCCGATCCTTCCAATTCTTCACGGATTTCACGAATTCTACAAACCCTAGTTCGAACACACAAAGAAAGGTGAGTCCTTTATGATGTTTGAACTTTGAAAAATCATATCTTTTTCGTGTATTGACAAAATTCGATGAAACAGGAAACATCGTGACCGCAAGGAAGCTCTCTACACATAGAAGAGATCGCGGATTTTTCTGAGCCATCTACGATTTTTAGCACTCCGAAAACCAATGTGAGAAATCTAAATTAAATGAAATTGAATAGAAAATGTCATGTATAAATTATATAAGCGAAATATAATTTATATACGTGTTGTATACCACATATACATGCGTAGTATATGTTGTATGAGCGAAGTATGAATCATACATGCATTGTTTAAATGATATGTGTGTTGAAATGCAAGTGAAATATAGAAAATAATATATATATATATACTGCCCTCGTCCACAAACCATGGACGATATTTATTGTTGTGAATTGGTGTGAAAAATTGGGTGAAAAATTCAAATGGTTGAATAATTGTTTGTGGTTGATATTGTTTGGTTGTGGTTGAAAAATACCCATTGGTGATTGAAACAAATTTGAAATAATTGTGGGAATGAAAATAAAACATGCCGCCTGCGTGCGAATTAGATGCATGAATCCCCATTGTCAAAAACCGCGAGGTTTTAAGGTAGAGAGAGGAGCCGTACTAGGGACGGTGCCGGTTTTAACTACCCTACCGTTATGTTGCCGAAATTTTGAATAGTATCTATGTGTTATAATTATTTTCATATGTTGAAATTATCTTCATGTGTTGAAACTAAAACCATGTGTTGAAACTATATCCATGTGTGGAAATGCTCATGTGTTGAGAAGTGATGTGTGAAAATTAAATTCATGTGTGAATGAATAAAGTGTTTAAACAATAAAAATCACATTTTTATAATATATATGAAGTATGTAGAATATTCGCCTTATATATAAAAAGTTTCAACAATAAAAATTTCATCTTTCTTATATGAACAAACTATATAAAACATCCATGTGTGGAAATGCTCATGTGTTGAGAAGTGATGTGTGAAAATGAAATTCATGTGTTGAATAAAAGGTTGAACAATAAAAATTACATTTTTGTTGAAACTATGAGGTGTTAAAAACATTCATGTGTTGAATAAATATTTTAGATGATGAAAATACCATTTTTATCATATATGTGATTTGCTAAAGATATACTAGTGTTGAAATAAATATTTGTGAAGTGAATATTATTTTTAACATGTAAAGGAACTAAATTAAATAGTCATGTGTTGAAATATATTTTAAGTCGCCAAAAATATCATTTTTATTGAAATGTGAAGTGTTAAAACAACCACTTGTTCAAATAAATATGCATGAGTTGAAATATTCATTAATTAGCTAATGATGTGATTTTTGCTTATGTATGCAACATTAGCATGAATGATGACTTTAAACCAAAGTGAATCGAAAATGAAATTGATTAGAAAATGATAAGTGATGAAAATTGCATATATGTACATGCATATTTATTGAACAGGTTATAGCAAAGAGGCTAGAGAAGAGGAATAAAATTATGTGCCCGACAATTAGGTACATATTTACTGTTTTGCTTGGGTGATGATTTTATGAGCCTATTGGCTAGCCGCTTGGCTTTTGCTTTTTACTTTTTTGAGATGAGACGCCCATGTGGCTATTTGGGAATTTTCCCAGCCCCTCCCATACAAAGGAGGTTATGGAGAAATTTTCCAAAATTTAAAGGCATTAGTGAAATATTTGAAGTGAAAACGATATAGGAATTTTCGAATGAACTATATTTATATAAATATATAAATATAAATAAAATTAAAACGAATCGTGGCCGTGCAGTTCGTATTTTGAAACCGTGATTTCAAATGACTAGTGCGGGAAATCCGACCATTGGATTTTCCCGAAACCACAACCGTTGGGTTCGCCTTGGAAATATCTTTCCAACGGCACCAACTTTGTAAAGATCCGACGGTTGGATTGTCTAGGATGTTTAATTCAAATCTGAAGAAAAACAGCGCCAGAATCGATTATATTTATATATAAATATAATTAAATTAAATCGAATAACGACGCTGTAGTTCGTAATTTGAAACCATGATTTCAAACGACTAGTGTGGGAGATCCGACCGTCGGATTTTCCCAAAACTGAAACCGTTGGATTCGTTTTGAAATGATCTTAATGATATAAAATTTATGAAGATCCAACGGTTAGATTTTCAGATATGTGTAAAACAAATTTAGGGAAAAATAGCGCCAGTGCTTCGGCACGATCTGAAATATCGTTTAATTGAATATGGCCGTTTTTAAATAAATAAAAATGGTGATATATCGTTGAAAAATATGATTGACGAGATAGAATGGAAATAAACCGATTTTTCTTGGTTTGCTTGATATGTCATGGTTGAATGCATTTAACATGAAAACTATACTATGGAACTGAAATGTGAATGTTGAGTGATTTAACCATGTGATGAATTGATTTGAAAATCTAAATATACGTGGATTATTTGAAAAGGCCGAGTTTATTATCATTTTAAATAATCGATCGACGATGAGAAGTCGAAGAGTTGAAGACGGTTGAAGACCGACGATCTTTACATTGGATGGATGGGCGCTACTGATGCTCATGGTTGGAGTAGCTACCTTGAAGGAGCTGAAGTAGTAGCCGTCCAGACGTATTGTTGATTGTGCGGATAAGCGAGGAATTTGGTGCCTCCGGCTTCGTTCAAACCCAGAACAAACTTGTAAATGGACTGTGTGTCTGACATTGGATTTTGTTCTACGCTGATTGATCTCTATTGAATATATCTCTATTTGGCGGCGGAGAATTTATTCTCTTGCTTAACACCCTTCTCTGAGACATACGAGCTCAGAGGTTATATATAGATAGAAATCAGTCGCATAGAGTGGATTGCCTGTGTGGCACGCCTAAGTGGCATGTGATCAAGGCTTCTGTTGCAAAGCAAAGTCTTGTGGTTGATGATCAAAGCATGGTCTGTGTGACGTAGCTTTGTGTATACCGTGGATTCGCGAGCCTCACACTTCGGTATGAGTCAAAAACGGGATAGTGACTACAGGGAGAGCACGACGTTTCTTTCTAGCTAGGGTGGTGTCAGTGACCTACCAGCCCTGACATTATATATACTTTTCACCTGTGTGGTTATTGGAATGCGAGGCGCCTCGATTATAGGTCTGTAAGGACCGGGAAACGTGTGTTCAGGAATAACTAAACCTCAAAAGTAAGAGAGGACCTGTAACACTCCGTGTATTCTATAACAGTGAAATTCACAAATTAAAGTATAATTAATTTCAAATCAAAGAATTGAGGGAAACGGGATATGCCATTGCGTTCGGCTCAGAATTCTGCTTGAAATAGAGTCCGAGTTTGCGTAAAACGAACTCGGTATGAAGAAGTTATGGCCTCAAAAAGTTTCAGAATTCAGTTTAAAATTCAAACAGACCAAAACAGCTCAGAAAAACTAATTCAAATTTCAAAATCGGGCCCAATTGGCCAAGGCGGGAAAATTCCCGCCCAAGACACCCAGGTCGACTTGGCAGTCGACCTGGGGCTAGCCAGGTCGACTGGGCAGTCGACCTGGGTAACCCGTGTTGACTGCCAAGTCGACACGGTGTCGACTGGGGTGTCAACCTGGCCCCTGAGCCAGGTCGAACCCAGCCCACCCTGGCTGGCCTGGTCTGTGTTTGGTCGATTTTCTGAGCCTTGCCTTGTCACTAGGGCTAGGTGTCAGCTCCTGGTTGGTCTCTCCTTTGAACGAACGGCTATTATTAAACCAAGCTTCATCGACGGTCTAAATAAACTCACAAACTCTATAAAAAGGACCTAAGACTAACCCTAATACACACAAACAAAAATGGAGATGAGACCGTCATGCTGCTGAGGAGAGACTAGAGTTAGCCGTCAGAAATTGAGAGACAATTAGGAGATAAATCAAAAGCTTAAAGCAACGTTAATTGAATCAAAGCAACGCCTACAACAAAGGATAGCATCTCCAAATTCAGAATTCAGATTCCTGAATTAAAGATTCATCATACGTTGTAAGTAGAGTGCTATTCCGATGTGAATAATTAATTGTGTTTGATTTGCGTAAAATGTGAAATGGAATTGTGGCGATAATAATCTATATTTGTATGTTATTTTGATTCTAAACGATTTGGGAATATTATGGTATACGATTGGATATTTGCAAATATGTGATTTGCGTTGGAAGTTAACAACGAAATGGAATTGTGGCGATAATAATCTATACTTGTATGTTATTTTGATTCTAAACGATTTGGAAATGTTACGGTATACGATTGGATTCATACAAGTATATGATTTATGTTGACAACCATATGTTGTGGTATTTTATTTGGATTTCATGCAAGTATATGATTCACTATTATGCCAATACGATGTACATACTTTTATGATCACATTTAGTGTGTAATTGGATACGACTAAGTACTATAGTTTATATGAATCTATCTTGGAATTAGCAAATCATACTTTTGTATTAGAAACAAAAGTAAGCACCTTTATGAACATGACTAAACTATGTTTGGTATTATGCCTAGTTGAAACATGTTTTAGGCCTAAGTTGTTATCAAAACCATATGGTGATATATGCGAAACAATTAAGTTTAGATTTACATTCCGATTGCAAGTTTACATGAATAGAATGATTCATGTTTAAGTATTATTTATACCATGATTACATGAATAGAATGATTCATGTTTAAGTATTATTTATGTCAGGATTATATGAATAGAATGATTCATGTTTAATTATTGTTTATGCCATGATCATATGAATAGAATGATTCATGTTTAAGTATTGTTTATGCCATGATTATATGAATAGGATGACTCATGTTTAAGTATTGTTTATGCCATGATTATATGCTGTTACAATTGCATGTTCACATGTGCCTACTTTATGTTAATTGAATCGTTATGTTGCAAGTTCATGCGTTCACACTCCCCTCTTTTATGTTACCTCATAAACACCATGTTATAAGCCTCCCCTTTTTCATATGGCTAAGTTGGGTTTAAATGTTAAACCCAACATATCTTATATTGCAGCGAACGTGTAAAACGGGGGTAATGATGTTTGGGTTAAAATATAGAACATATGTGTTGGCATGTTTGACGCATGCCAACAACCTTGAAAAACAATTAAGTGGCATCAATTAATTTTAACCAATAAAGATAAATTTGAATAATGGGCCGCAAATATTTACATATAAAAAGAAAAGAGACAAAATATGTAAATGTAGAAAATACGATGTGTTTAACCCGAGGTTGGATTGAGTTGTGATGTAAACCTGGCCGGAACCGACCGGCTGTCCAGTAGTCACAACAATACATATCCAATGTGGGTGGTTAAACACGGAGCCCAATAAGGACCTGAGGTTAGACTGAGTTGTGGCGTAAGACTGCCCGGACCAAACCGGCAACAGGCAGCCACAACAATACCTGTCTAATGTGAGAGGTCAAGGCTTTAATAAGACAATTAAGGCTGAGTCAGGATTGATAGGATTAAGTAAATTATATTAATACTTAATCAAAATGGAACATGCTAAACTAAACAGACTAATTGGGGGTTAGGTTTATTAAACACTTAACCAACTTAGCATGTTGGCTAGAAATAGAAAACCTAGTAGCGGGGGACCCTTTTCAGCAGTAACCCTACAAGGTGTATCAGGATACCCTGAACTAGGCAGGGTGGGGCACGATTACTGGGCTGACTGTAAGAGGTCAAATCGATGGCGGTGGTGCAACAGTGTAGGTTCTAACGGGGTGCGGGCGTGCACACACTCCGGCGCAGAAAAATAAGGCACTGGGAACCAGTAGCATACCTGTGCATTCTAGGATTGTGTCGGGCCGCCACCATGGGACTTGATACACCCCATGGTGGGACTAGCATAGGTAACTACAACATCGGGGGCCGTAAGACACATGTAACTATGCGAGTAGGAGCCGATCATCAGAAAAAGGATCACTTCACCCTGATTATGGGGTGCCTGTTGGGAACTAGTTTATATGGGTACAGAGATTAATATGGGGTACGATAGTATTCGACCCTAGACAACTTAACTTAGTTTATGATGCTTTCCCATTTCCAGTTTATGCTTATCATACCCAGTTCTTTATTTATAGAATGAATAGTCCTAGACTTACTCAGGCTTTATGTCTGACTCTACTTTTCTTTCGCCTTCTTTTCTTTCGTCCCCCCCCCTAGGTCCACAGGGAGGGAATACCGCAGCTTGACCAGCTTTCACATCCAGCTTGAAGAGAAAGAATGTATTTCTTGGATCTTTTCCGTTTTGGACTATGGCTTTGGGCAACAATTATGGGACTTATGCAGTTTATTTATGTTTTCTTTATGCTTCTTTAATAATGTAATCAAGACAGTTATGTAGATGTTATGTTTTTGGGAGAATTGTAAGACAAGTATGGCATGTTTTTGTGAACACGTATTTCAATGAAATAAAAGATGTTGTTGTTTTCCGCTGTTCAAAAATATGTGTTCTTATATCTGTCTTGTATATCTGTGACTTATACTTATAAACCTCCACCAAAATTAGGGCATTCCCTTTGAGAGTGACCCTAATGGAGGTGGGGTGTTTCACTTGGTATCAGAGCATAGGTTTACCAGATAAGATAAAAAGTTTTGAAAATTTATTTTTCAAAAAAAAGATTTAAAGAAGCATTTTTAAAAGATAAAATATTATTTTATTTTAAAAAGGCAAAGTCCCCCAAAGCCATAGGTACTATCTCTTATGCTTCGTTTTGAATCTATCCTTTTTGTTTCAGCATGTCCGAAGAACTTAACTTGCTAGAGGGTGTTCCAATACCTGGTTGGTTTAGACGATTCTTAGAAGCAAGGGCCACTCAGCCAGGCCCTACCGTTCCTCCTCCCCCAGCTACAGGGAATCATCCGGCTGCAGCAGCACCTCTTCCTTCACCTCCTCCACGGGGAAACACTTTTTCTAAGATATGTAAAGATTTTAAAGCTATGGGAGGAAAGGATTTTCATGGAACTGAGTCCTTCGTGGCAGCTAGAAATTGGCTGAAAGAAACCGAGGACTTATTCGTCATCTTTGAGGTAGAAGATAGGAAGAAAGTACAACTGGCAGTGTGGCTACTAAAAGGCGAGGCTTCCTACTGGTGGGAAGTCACTAATGCAGAAAGACCAGTGGAAACATGGGAGGACTTTAGGGCAAGGTTTGAGGCTAAATTTCTCTCAGACGCGGAAAGGAGTTTGCAGTTGGAAAAATTCTTATTTCTTAAGCAAGGGAACAAGACAGTCAAAGAGTATGTTAATCAGTTCGATGAGCTGGCTAGGTTCGGACTGGACCTAGTCAACACCCCGCACAAGAAGGCTCTCCGTTTTGTCAAAGGGTTGAATGAGCCATTACACAGTTTGGCCATGACCCATATACCCATGGGAGCTACATATGAAACATTGGTACAGATGGCATTGCTGAACGAAGAGGATAAGGGCAAGAAGGAGACAAAGGCAGAAAGCTCTCAAGGGAAGAAAGAGGGTTTACAGCCTAAGAAGACAGAATTTAAGAAGGGCGGGAAAGACAAAAAAGAGAAGAGGAAGTGTAATTGCTGTGGCAAAGTGGGGCACTTAGTGAAAGACTGCCGGAAAAAGAAGGCCAAGATGAATGGTGGGTGCTTTTCTTGCGGTGAGACAGGCCACATGGCTAAGGACTGCCCAAAGACACGAGGACAGGGGCAGAGGGCTGGATCCACCTCGGAGGCGTAGGTTCATGTGCTAGAGGCGCCACCTCTGCAACAGCGAGGTATAAATACTTCTGTAGAAAGTGTAGTTTATCTTTATGATCACCCCGTTCGCACTTTATTTGATTCTGGTGCATCACACTCCTTTATCTCGTCTGCTTTAGTAGAATCTATGCACCTAAAAACTAGTATGATAGAGAACCCCTTAATTGTTTCAAACCCAATTGGGGGCCCAGCTCATTTGTCTATGATCTGTGTGGGATTCAAAAAATTTCTATTCTAAGCGTAGAATTTAAATGTAGTGCCTTTGTTTTGGGCTTATCGGGATATGGTTTGATTTTGGGCATGGATTGGCTATCCAGTAATGGGGCCATCCTTGATTGTGAGAAAAGGGTTGTTAGGCTCCTGACCCAGCTCGGTAACACATTGGAAATTACTTGTAATCCCTCGTATGCGGTTATGCTTAGTTATCTTGAATCGCTAGATGCCTCTGTCGACAATTTGCAATCAGTTAGAGTGGTCCGGGAATATCCGGATGTCTTCGAAGTGGTGAAGGGCTTGCCTCTGAAGCGGGAGATAGACTTCCGCATATATCTTGTAGATAATGCAAAGCCCGTTGCGTTGCCCGTTAGACACATGGCTCCACGGGAAAGGAAAGAGCTCAGTAAATAGATTAAAGAGCTTCTATAGTAGGGGTTCATTAGAAGAAGCATTTCAGAATGGGGCGCTCCAGTGGTGTTCGCTACAAAGGCGGATGGTTCACTCCGTCTATGTGTTGACTATAGGGAGCTCAACAAGCTAACGAAAAAGAATAGGCACCCTCTCCCCAGAATTGATGATCTGTTTGATCAGCTTGTAGGAGCGTCTGTTTTCTCCCAACTCGATTTAGCGACCGGTTTTCATCAGCTAAGGGTGGCTGAAGATAGCATCGATAAAACAGCATTCAGAACCCCAGACGGCTTCTTTGAATGACTTGTCATGCCTTTCGGTTTGACAAACGCACCTTCTTACTTCGTGGACCTAATGAGTAGGGTATTCAGAGATTTCCTCAATAAGTTCGTAGTGGTCTTCGTAGACGATATCCTTATCTTCTCAAAGAGTGAAGAGGAACATGCTCAGCACTTAAGGGCAATCATGGAAACTCTGCGAGTCCATCAGCTAAAACCAAATTCTCCAAATGCCACTTTTGGAGAGAAGAAGTGAGGTTCCTTGGGCACATAGTATCCAAAGAAGGGTTAGCTGTGGACCCTGCTAAGGTAGTAGCGGTACAGGATTGGAAGACACCAAGGAATGCAACTGAGGTTCGAAGTTTTCTAGGACTAGCAGGCTTCTATCGAAAATTCATTAGAGACTTTGCAAAAATATCAGCTCCGCTCACAAAGTTGACCAAGAAGAATCTAGTGTTCAATTGGGACTTGGATTGCGAGTTTGCTTTCCAACGACTAAAAAGGGCCCTTACAATAGCCCCAGTTTTAACATTGCCAGATGGAAGCAAGATGTTCACGGTTTATACAGATGCATGTGGGACAGGGCTAGGCGCTGTCTTAATGCAAGAAGGAAGGGTAGTAGCTTATGGCGGGAGACAATTGAAAGTGCACGAAAAGAACTACCCGACCCACGATCTTGAGTTAGCTGCCATCGTCTTTGCACTCAAGTCTTGGCGACACTATCTCCTAGGTGAGAAGTTCGAACTTTACACTGACCATAAATCGTTGAAATATCTTTTCTCGCAGAAAGACCTTAACTTGAGGCAACAGAGATGGATGGAGTTTCTTGCCTCGTATGATTTCGAGATCTCCTATACTCCGGGCAAAGGAAACGTAGTGGCAGACGCGTTGAGCCGAAATAAACTAACCCTAAGCCCGTTATTTGTTGAAAGACAAAGCCTAGAGTTTATAGCCAGCTTTGACTTTAGGCCCTCCTCCGATTTTGTACCAGGCTTGCTAGCATCTCTCGAAGTACGCCCGACTTTAGTGGACTCAATAGGGACAGCACAACGCGAAGACCCTCAGCTTGTGTAGACGATTGATAGGCTAATCAGGGGTGAGACTTCAAGTCACCTCAACAGATACTCCATCGACGATAAGGGTTGGCTAAGGCGAGACGAAAGACTATGCGTCCCACAGACAGGGGATTTAGTAAAGAAGGTTCTCGAGGAAGCTCATCACTCCAAGATGACGATACACCCAGGCGGAGATAAAATGTACAAGGACATAAAGAGAACTTTCTTTTGGAACGGCATGAAGAAGGACGGGGCAGATTTCATTTCTAAGTGTATGGTGTGCCAACAGGTTAAGGCGGAATAGAAAAAGCCTGGCGGTCTGCTACATCCTCTAGAGGTCCCGCAGTGGAAGTGGGATAGCATCTCAATGGACTTCATTGATGGGCTGCCTAGGTCTAGGAGAGGCAACACTAGCATTTGGGTAATAGTGGATAGGCTTACTAAAAGCGCCCACTTTTTACCTGTCAAAAGTAAAAGAACTGCCTCATCCCTAGCATCTCTTTACCTCAAGGAAATCGTTCGACTCCATGGAATACCATCCAGCATTGTTAGTGACCTAGACCCTATCTTCACAAGTGAGTTTTGGCGGAGTCTGCAAGAAGCGGTAGGCACACAATTATGCTTAAGCATAGCCTATCATCCCCAAACCGACGGCCAAACAGAAAGAGTAAACAGAGTTTTGGAGGACCTTTTAAGACTGTGCGTCCTTGACTTCGGAGGGACATGGGAAGACCATCTTCCTTTGGTGGAATTCGCCTACAACAACAACTATCAAGCAACCATCGGAATGGCGCCCTTCGAAGCTTTATATGGAAGACCGTGCCGATCGCCCACTTGTTGGTGGGAGTCTACTGATAAGCTCATACTTGGACCAGATATGATCCGAGAGACCTCAGAGAAAGTAGACTTAATACGAAGAAGGATGAAGACGACCCAAGACAGACAAAAGTCCTACGCCGACAAGAGGAGGACCGACCTTGAATTTGAGGTTGGGGACAGAGTTTTTCTTAAGGTATCTCCGCTAAGGAACGTTGTTCGTTTTGGAACCATAGGAAAGCTAGCACCAAGGTTCGTAGGGCCATTCTCTATCATCGAGAAAATTGGGAAAATGGCCTATAGATTAGAGCTACCCGGAAAATTGGCCAGAGTTCACAACGTCTTTCACGTTTCACATCTCCGAAAATGTCTACATGAGTCTGCTGAAGTGGTAGAGCCGAATATCCTAGAAGAAGCTGAAGTGGAACGCGAAGCAACCGTAATGAAAGTTCCAACCCGCATATTAGGAACGGAAGTGAAGAAGCTACGCAACCGCGAAGTCAAACTCATCAAAGTTCAGTGGAGCGACGCCGAAGAAGATGAAACTTGGGAAACTGAAGCTAGAATACGCGCAGCCTACCCTTTTCTTTTCGAGGGTACATCTTTGATCTTTCTTCTTTTCCTTAAGTTGCGCTTTTATCTATCTTTTTAGGTATATTTCCTCGACCTTATCTTTTAGGAAGAAACCCTTTGGATGAAAACATGTAATTGAAACATGTTATGGATGATGGTTGCAAGTGGTTGCAAGTGATTGCTAGTGGTTGCTCGTGGTTGCATATACACACACAATCTAGGATTTAGATCGGCTCAGTCACTTCATATTGCATATGCATATATGTTTGCATTCGTATATGGTTGAACTTCAATGTGTTGTCATATGGATGTTGCATTTGTATGAATGATTGTGCACTCATGTAGAGTCATGAATAGGAGAATTTGCATACATAATGAATTCATGGCACTTACATAATACGCATTAAGGAGGTCAACTGGATCAGTAAACCGCCTGATTTTGCATTAGATAAGTACATGTACACACACACTTCGCATATGATCATGAAGCATTAGAAGTATTTTAAGGACAATGGATGCTCGTGTTTGATGGATGAGTAGATGGATGTTTGGATGTTAGGATATACATTCTTCCTGAACTTGAAGATTTCGGGGACGAAATCCTTTTAAGTGGGGGAGAATGTAACACTCCGTGTATTCTATAACAGTGAAATTCACAAATTAAAGTATAATTAATTTCAAATCAAAGAATTGAGGAAACGGGATACACCATTGCGTTCGACTTGGAATTCTGCTTGAAATAGAGACCGAGTTTGCGTAAAACGGACTCCGTATGAAGAAGTTATGGCCTCCGGATGTTTCAGAATTCAGTTTAAAATTCAAACAGACCAAAACAGCTCAGAAAAACTAATTCAAATTTCAAAATCGGGCCCAATTGGCCAGGGCGGGAAAATTCCCGCCCAAGACACCCAGGTTGACTTGGCAGTCGACCTGGGGCTAGCCAGGTTGACTGGGCAGTCGACATGGGTAACCCGTGTCGACTGCCAAGTCGACACGGTGTCGACTGGGGTGTCAACCTGGCACCTGAGCCAGGTCGAACCCAGCCCACCCTGGCTGGCCTGGTCTGTGTTTGGTCGATTTTCTAAGCCTTGCCTTGTCACTAGGGCTAGGTGTCAGCTCCTGGTTGGTTTCTCCTTTGAACGAACGACTATTATTAAACCAAGCTTCATCGACGGTCTAAATCAACTCACAAACTCTATAAAAAGGACCTAAGACTAACCCTAATACACACAAACAAAAATGGAGATGAGACCGTCATGCTGCTGAGGAGAGACTAGAGATAGCCATCAGAAATTGAGAGACAATTAGGAGATAAATCAAAAGCTTAAAGCAACGTTAATTGAATCAAAGCAACGCCTACAATAAAGGATAGCATCTCCAAATTCAGAATTCAGATTCCTGAATTGAAGATTCATCATACGTTGTAAGTAGAGTGCTATTCCGATGTGAATAATTAATTGTGTTTGATTTGCGTAAAATGCGAAATGGAATTGTGGCGATAATAATCTATATTTGTATGTTATTTTGATTCTAAACGATTCGGGAATATTATGGTATACGATTGGATATTTGCAAATATGTGATTTGCGTTGGAAGTTAACAACGAAATGGAATTGTGGCGATAATAATCTATACTTGTATGTTATTTTGATTCTAAACGATTTGGAAATTATATGGTATACGATTGGATTCATACAAGTATATGATTTATGTTGACAACCATATGTTGTGGTATTTTATTTGGATTTCATGCAAGTATATGATTCACTATTATGCCAACATGATGTACATACTTTTATGATCACTTTTAGTGTGTAATTGGATACGACTAAGTACTATAGTTTATATGAATCTATGTTGGAATTAGCAAATCATACTTTTGTATTAGAAACAAAAGTAAGCACCTTTATGAACATGACTAAACTATGTTTGGTATTATGCCAAGTTGAAACATGTTTTAGGCCTAAGTTGTTATCAAAACCATATGGTGATATATGCGACACAATTAAGTTTAGATTTACATTCCAATTGCAAGTTTACATGAATAGAATGATTTATGTTTAAGTATTATTTATACCATGATTACATGAATAGAATGATTCATGTTTAAGTATTATTTATGTCATGATTATATGAATAGAATGATTCATGTTTAAGTATTGTTTATGCCACGATTATATGAATAGAATGATTCATGTTTAAGTATTGTTTATGCCATGATTATATGAATAGGATGATTCATGTTTAAGTATTGTTTATGTCATGATTATATGCTATTACAATTGCAAGTTCACATGTGCCTACTTTATGTTAATTGAATCGTTATGTTGCAAGTTCATGCGTTCACACTCCCCTCTTTTATGTTACCTCATAAACACCATGTTATAAGCCTCCCCTTTTTCATATGGCTAAGTTGGGTTTAAATGTTAAACCCAACATATCTTATATTGCAGCAAACGTGTAAAACGGAGGTAATGACGTTTGGGTTAAAATATAGAACATATGTGTTGGCATGTTTGACGCATGCCAACAACCTTGAAAAAAAAATTAAGTGGCATCAATTAATTTTAACCAATAAAGATAAATTTGAATAATGGGCCGCAAATATTTACATATAAAAAGAAAAGAGACAAAATATGTAAATGTAGAAAATACGATGTGTTTAACCCAAGGTTGGATTGAGTCGTGATGTAAACCTGCCCGGAACCGACCGGCTGTCCAGTAGTCACAACAATACCTATCCAATGTGGGTGGTTAAACACGGAGCCCAATAAGGACCAGAGGTTAGACTGAGTTGTGGCGTAAGACTGCCCGGACCCAACCGGCAACAGGCAGCCACAACAATACCTGTCTAATGTGAGAGGTCAAGGCTTTAATAAGACAATTAAGGCTGAGTCAGGATTGATAGGATTAAGTAAATTATATTAATACTTTATCAAAATGGAACATGCTAAACTAAACAGACTGATTGGGGGTTAGGTTTATTAAACACTTAACCAACTTAACATGTTGGCTAGAAATAGAAAACCTAGTAGCGGGGGACCCTTTTCAGCAGTAACCCTATAAGGTGTATCAGGATACCCTGAACTAGGCAGGGTGGGGCACGATTACTGGGCTGACTGTAAGAGGTCAAATCGACGGCGGTGGTGCAGCAGTGTAGGTTCTAACGGGGTACGGGCGTGCACACACTCCGGCGCAGAAAAATAAGGCACTGAGCACCTGTAGCATACCTGTGCATTCTAGGATTGTGTCGGGCCGCCACCATGGGACTTGATACACCCCATGGTGGGACCAGCATAGGTAACTACAACATCGAGGGCCGTAAGACACATGTAACTATGCGAGTAGGAGCCGATCATCAGAAAAAGGATCACTTCACCCAGATTATGGGGTACCTGTTGGGAACTAGTTTATATGGGTACAGAGATTAATATGGGGTACGATAGTATTCGACCCTAAACAACTTAACTTAGTTTATGATGCTTTCCCATTTCCAGTTTATGCTTATCATACCCAGTTCTTTATTCATAGAATGAATAGTCCTAGACTTACTCAGGCTTTATGTCTGACTCTACTTTTCTTTCGCCTTCTTTTCTTTCGTTCCCCCCCCCCCCCAGGTCCACAGGGAGGGAATACCGCAGCTTGACCAGCTTTCACATCCAGCTTGAAGAGAAAGAATATATTGCTTGGATCTTTTCCGTTTTGGACTATGGCTTTGGGCAGCAATTATGGGACTTATGCAGTTTATTTATGTTTTCTTTATGCTTCTTTAACAATGTAATCAAGACAGTTATGAAGATGTTATGTTTTTGGGAGAATTGTAAGACAAGTATGGCATGTTTTTGTGAACACGTATTTCAATGAAATAAAAGATGTTGTTTTCCGCTGTTCAAAAATATGTGTTCTTATATCTGTCTTGTATATCTGTGACTTATACTTATAAACCTCCAACAAAATTAAGGCATTCCCTTTGAGAGTAACCCTAACGGAGGTGGGGTGTTTCAGGACCGGCCCTGAAGATCCAAGGATTGCTGTGTGCGGTCCTGGGACATTTACTAGAGTGTCTCGAACGGAGAGGAGCTTGCCCCTTGCCTTGACTCATGATGGAATCCAATTTCCAATACGAAATTGCGGATGTGATTGTATTACTAGTATGGTGACATAGTAGATGGTAGCTATGCCGCCTAGGATTGATATTTATGATTAAATTTGCTTTTAAAATATATATGCACTAGTATTAATATTAAACACTTTCGTTTTATATGTATGAAGCATTTTGGGCCATTATAAGGTAAAAACTCTATCCTCCAACTTGCGTTGCAATGTGTGATGGGACCTGAGTCTTATAATGGCTTCATTTTAATAAAAAGCATTGTGATGATTTAACCGTGTACTTTATTTTATGCACTAGCACTCATTGGAGTAAACCTGTTCCGCGAAAGTGGCGTGGTCCTTTGATTTACCTTATTATTGTTGTCTAGTAAGTTAAGTAGATTTCTCATACCAGTCCCATGACTTACTCGTAGTTTGTTTCACCTTGCAAACTCGGGTGCCCTTATTTTCACACGGGCAGCCTAGTTACAGGTAGCTGACATATTTTGGGCATGGCACCGCAATAGAGGTGCGCTTTTGGCTTATGGCGAGGCTTGACTACATTGAGATGATTGTGACTTTTCCGCCATTATTGTATATGTATTATGATTCCGCCACAGGCGATGTAGACTGATATTTGGTTTATGTACTCTTATGTATTATGATTCCGCCATTGGCGATGTTGACTGATTATGTATTATTATGCACTAAGTAGTATCCTGCACTGTGCTCTCTGATGTGGTGATATATATATGATTCCGCTGTCATATGTGTGTAAATTATTCTATTTCTTGTTTATGCTATTACCTGTACTCTGCTAATGATGATTAATGTGTTATATTCCAATGATTATCCTTAACACCGTGGTACGGGGTTTTGGGATCGTCACAGCTGGTATCAGAGCTTTGGTTAACCTTAGTTCTAGAATTTAACACATTAAACACTTCGTCAGAATAGAATCAGTAGTATTCTAAGGCGAGTAGCTCATTAGAGATAGGACTAGTAATGTCCTTGAATGAGCTAAGCAGAATAGAAAAAACAATTTGATCAGTCCATCGTTGTCTTTCCTTAAGTTCTTCTGCTTTACCATACAATAAAATTATCGTTCCTGTAAGCTGACTCTTTTCTTGCTTATACAGAACTTGAACAATGGCTACCCGAGCAGCCGCTGGTAGAGGAGGCCGAGCTGGCCGTGGCAGAGGACGTGGTGGAGTCCCAACTAAAGATGGACCTTTAATACAACCCCCGGCCGCTCAACCCTTCGAGCTGGACCGCGTGGCAAAAAGATACAAGAACCTAGGAGGCAAAACCTTCTCGGGCACTGAAATAGAGGCCTTAGCATGGCTCAAAACATGCGAGAAAATACTTGGAGGCCTGAGTCTAGGCGATCAAGATAAAGATTTTATGGGTGCCTGGCTTATGCAAGAAGAAGCCGACCTATGGTGGGAAGCTCTCACCGCCAGGAACAGAAATGCTGGCAGAACCTGGGACGAATTCAAAGAATTATTCAAAGAGAAGTATGTCCCAGAACAAGCCCTGGAGCGCATGCATGACGAATTCGCCAACCTCCAGCAGGGGGTTCTCTCAGTGCAAGATTATCTAAACAAATTTACACAATTAGCCCGCTATGCTCCCGAACTCGTCGCCACCGCAAAGTCCAAGAACAAGAGGTTCATCCAATTAGAAAAATGACTCCAAAGGAAAAGGAAGAATTAGGCGATCAAACTCATCAACTTCTATGGACGGGTCTGATCAGACCTTGCTTTTCTAGTTGGGGTGCAGTTGTAGTGTTTGTCCCAAAGTCAGACGGTACTCTTCGATTGTGTGTTGATTACCGAGACCTCAACAAACAAACGCTCAAAAACAAATACCCATTACCCCGTATCGATGATCTGCTAGACCAATTAAATGGGGCGAGGGTATTTTTCAGAATGGACCTAGCTACAGGTTTCCATCAAATGAGAATTGCAGAAGAGTGTGTTCCTTTGACAGCTTTCAGAGGTCCAGACATATTTTATGAATGGTTAGTAATGCCGTTCGGCCTATGCAATGCTCCAGCATACTTCTTCGATCTAATGAATAGAGTGTTCAGGTGAGTTCTGAATAAATTTGTCCTCGTATTCATCAATGATATTTTAATCTACTCCAAATCAAAACCTGAGCATGAAAGACATTTAGAACAAGTATTGGAGATTTTGAGAAAGAACGTCTTCAAAGCCAAATTCTCTAAGTGTGTCTTCTGGAAAGAAGAAGTGAAGTTCCTTGGCTATGTCGTGTGAAAGGAAGGGATTTCTGTAGATCCGAGTAAAATTACAGCAATTCAAGACTGGAAACAGCCTACCACACCCACAGAGGTTAGAAGTTTTATGGGGTTGGCTAGATATTATCGAAAATTCGTTAAGGATTTCTCGAAGATATCCGGTCCATTAACGAAGCTTACAAAGAAGCATGAGAAGTTTAAATGGACTTCTGACTGTGAGGAAGCTTTCTAGGAATTGAAATCGAAACTGACAACCGCTCCAGTGTTAACCATTATCGATGGCAATCAGAATTTGACGGTTTGGACAGACGCTTCTATTACGGGGTCTTGGTGCAGTGTTAATGCAAAAAGGCCAAGTAGTCGCTTATGCAAGCCACCAGCTAAAACCGCATGAGAAGAATTATGTAACTCATGATCTTGAGTTGCTAGCTATCGTTTTTGCTTTGAAAATCTGGAGGCATTACCTGCTGGGTGAGAAATTCGAACTATTTACTGACCATCAATCATTAAAGTATTTGTTCACCTAGAAAGATCTGAACTTGAGACAGTAGCGTTGGCTAGAATTTCTTGCCGCGTATGATCTGGATATTCTGTATACGCCAGGAAAGGCTAATGTAGTGGCTGATGCACTTAGTAGAAAGAATGAAATCATAGCAAGCATAACTGTTACATCTTCGTTGATTGATAAGATCTCAGTCCTTCAAAAAGACGATGAGCTTATTCAGAGAATCAGTTAGAGGATCAAGGAGGTTGAAACTACAAGTTTCCGTATTGACGATAAGGGGCTTCTCAGATTAAATGGCAGGATTTGCAGCCCGAATATTCCAGAGCTTCGAAGAGAAGTCATGGATGAGTGCCATAAGTCCAAACTTAGTATCCACCCCGGTGTGAGAAAAATGTACAACGATGTCAAGCGCACTTTCTGGTGGAGGGCAATGAAGAGGGATATTTCTTTATATGTTAGCAGATGCCCTACTTGTCAATTAGTCAAGAGTGACCAACAAAAGCTAGCAGGATTGTTGCAACCGTTGGAAGTCCCAGGTTGGAAATGGGAATAGATTTCCATGGATTTCATAGATGGTTTGCCTCGAACCAAGAAAGGTAATGACAGTATTTGGGTAATCGTAGATCGCTTCACGAAGACTGGACATTTTATACCTGTCAGATCCAATAGAACCGCTCAAAGTCTAGCACAGATATATTTCAAAGAAATTGTTAAGCTGCATGGAATTCCCATCAGCATAGTCGGTGATAGAGACCCAATTTTTGCTAGAAAATTTTGGGAGGCATTCCAAACAGAATTGGGAACGAAACTGAATCTAAGCACCGCTTATCACCCTCAAACAGATGGCCAAACTGAGCGTGTGAATAGAATTCTAGAAGATCTACTGCGGGCTTGTATAATTGATTTTGGCGGGTCATGGGAAGATCACCTGCATTTGGCAGAATTCTCATATAACAATAGTTATAATGAAAGTTTGAGAATGTCTCCATTTGAAGCATTATATGGCAGACCGTGCAGATCTCCAGCATGTTGGGTAGAATCTGGCAACAGACTTGTGTTAGGACCCAATATGATTCGAGAAGCATCTGATAAGGTCGATTTCAACAAGAAGCAATTGAAAACCGCACAAAGCCGACAGAAAAGTTATGCAGATTCCAGAAGAAGAGATTTGACATTTGCTGTTGGTGATCATGTTTATTTGAAAGTATCTCCGATGAGAGGAGTGATCTGATTCGGTAAAACTGGGAAGTTAGCACCCAGGTTTATTGGTCCCTTTCCTATACTTGAACGAATTGGAACTCTTGCTTATAGGGTTCAACTACCTGATTGGTTGCCTGGAGTGCATAATGTGTTTCGCGTATCTCAACTTAGAAGACATGTGCATGATCCAGATTTTGTTGTAGAAGAAGCAGCGCAACAGGATATAGAAATAACTCCAGAATTAGCAGTAAGAAGAGAGCCATTAAAAATTGTTGCAAAGAAACTAGAGAACTAAGAAGCAAAAAGGTTCATTTAGTCAAAGTGCAGTGGAGTAGTGATCCTAGAGACTGTACTTGGGAGACTGAGGAAACCATTAAGCAAGCTTACCCCAAATGCAGAGTGGACATCTCTGACTAACTCCGGTGCAAGGTACCTTAACAATCCTTTGCGTTTACATTTTGTTTCCTACTTTACTGTTGTTTCCTTTTCGGGGACGAAAAGTTTTAAGTGGGGGAGATTGTAACAACCCGGAAAATACGAGCCAATTAAAAAATTTTAAATTGGTTATTTCAATGCAATTTGAACAATTGCATAAAATATTTCAATAAAATAATGGATTAGAAATAGTGTGCCAGTTTGAAAATTTGAATTCAAACTTTGACTGACTATGCCAGGTGGAAAATATAATGGATTTCAGTGAAACCAAAAATATTTAAATCTGATTATGAATATCTTTCTAACGAATCTGAAAAATCGAAGTTTCATAGCGGGAATCAAAAGTTATGGCTAAATGAATTTTCAGAAAGGTCGCTATATAGAATATATAGCCCTTGAAAATAAACATTTTGCAAATGACCTCGGAATTTGACGAAACCACTTTTGTTGGGTCCGGGATGTCAAACTATTGCTAAGTTTCAAATTTCATAATTTTTGAAGCTAGTATGTGAGCGTGGCAAAAGAAAACGTGTTTGGTCAATTTCTGTTAAATTGGATCGACCAGAAAATGGCCATTTTTCAAACGATCTCAGAATTCGACGAAACTAGTTTTGTTGGGACCGTAGCATCAAAACATAGCTAGATTTATTTTTCTGGAATTTTTCGAATCAGTTTGTGGCCCTGGCAAATTGAAATGTACGTTCAAATTGAATATAAAATGTTTTATACTTTAATTTGAAAAATAACTGACTATAACTGTCGAATGGGCCTACGAAACATATCCCATGGTGTCCGGGATGGGGGTATTTAGCTAGGGGTGACAGTCGTTGGGTTTGAATTGGGGTTTGTAAGTGAAAACCCTAATTTTCTGAATAATATATATATCGGCGAATCAGAAAACTCCTTTCATAAAAAAAACCTCGTTCTCTCTGGTATCGACGGCGGAAACCCGCTCCAACCTTCCCGACGATTTTCCCGTCGCTCCGTTCAACGTTGACCGCCGCCACCACCCTGACTCGACAGCGCCGACCCTCCTCTTTAAATCAAGACAACCCCCGACCCCCTTCGTCGCTTCCACCTCGAGAACGACGCCTGGGAAGTCGCCGACTTCACACCGCTGCCACGATCGCAAGAGGTCACCAGATCCGACCGCACCACCCTCGATAGACGCGCCCCTCTCCTTTCTTTCACGTCGCACCCTCCGATCCTTCCAATTCTTCACGGATTTCACGAATTCTGCAAACCCTAGTTCGAACAAACAAAGAAAGGTGAGTCCTTTATGATGTTTGAACTTTGAAAAATCATATCTTTTTCGTGTATTGACGAAATTCGATGAAA
Source organism: Allium sativum (assembly GCA_030737875.1). Lineage (NCBI taxonomy): Eukaryota > Viridiplantae > Streptophyta > Magnoliopsida > Asparagales > Amaryllidaceae > Allium > Allium sativum. The sequence continues at coordinate 342,017,164 of CM060912.1, forward strand.
CAGGAAACATCATGACCGCAAGGAAGCTCTCTACCACATAGAAGAGACCGCGGATTTTTCTGAGCCATCTACGTTTTTTAGCACTCCGAAAACCAATGTGAGAAATCTAAATTAAATGAATTTGAATAGAAAATGTCATGTATAAATTATATAAGCGAAATATAATTTATATACGTGTTGTATACCATATATACATGCGTAGTATAAGTTGTATGAGCGAAGTATGAATCATACATGCATTGTTTAAATGATATGTGTGTTGAAATGCAAGTGAAATATAGAAAAGAATATATATATATATATATATATATATATATATATATATATATATATATATATATATATACTCCCCTCGTCTACAAACCATGGACGATATTTATTGTTGTGAATTAGTGTGAAAAATTGGGTGAAAAATTCAAATGGTTGAATAATTGTTTGTGGTTGATATTGTTTGGTTGTGGTTGAAAAATACCCATTGGTGATTGAAACAAATTTGAAATAATTGTGGAAATGAAAATAAAACATTCCGCCTGCGTGCGAATTAGATGCATGAATCCCCATTGTCAAAAACCCCGAGGTTTTAAGGTAGAGCGAGGAGCCGAACTGGGAACGGTGCCGGTTTTAACTACCCTGCCGTTATGCTGCCGAAATTTTGAATAATATCTATGTGTTAGAATTATTTTCATATGTTGAAATTATCTTCATGTGTTGAAACTAAAACCATGTGTTGAAACTATATCCATGTGTGGAAATGCTCATGTGTTGAGAAGTGATGTGTGAAAATTAAATTCATGTGTGAAGGAATAAAGTGTTTAAACAATAAAAATCACATTTTTATAATATATATGAAGTATGTAGAATATTCTCCTTATATATAAATAGTTTCAACAATAAAAATTTCATCTTTCTTATATGAACAAACTATATAAAACATCCATGTGTGGAAATGCTCATGTGTTGAGAAGTGATGTGTGAAAATGAAATTCATGTGTTGAATAAAAGGTTGAACAATAAAAATTACATTTTTGTTGAAACTATGAAGTGTTAAAAACATTCATGTGCTGAATAAATATTTTAGATGATGAAAATACCATTTTTATCAAATATGTGATTTGCTAAAGATATACTAGTGTTGAAATAAATATTTGTGAAGTGAATATTATTTTTAACATGTAAAGGAACTAAATAAAATAGTCATGTGTTGAAATATATTTTAGTTCGCCAAAAATATCATTTTTATTGAAATGTGAAGTGTTAAAAACAACCACTTGTTCAAATAAATATGCATGAGTTGAAATATTCATTAATTAGCTAATGATGTGATTTTGGCTTATGTATGCAACATTAGCATGAATGGTGACTTTAAACCAAAGTGAATCGAAAATGAAATTGATTAGAAAAAGATAAGTAATGAAAATTGCATATATGTACATGCATATTTATTGAACAGGTTATAGCAAAGAGGCTAGAGAAGAGGAATAAAATTATGTGCCCGACAATTAGGTACATGTTTACTGTTTTGCTTGGGTGATGATTTTATGAGCCTATTCGCTAGCCGCTTGGCTTTTTCTTTTTTCTTTTTTAAGATGAGGCACCCGTGTGGCTATTTGGGAATTTTCCCAGCCCCTCCCATACAAAGGAGGTTATGGCGAAATTTTCCAAAAGTTAAAGGCGTTAGTGAAATATTTGAAGTGAAAACGATATAGGAATTTTTGAATGAACTATATTTATATAAATATATAAATATAAATAAAATTAAAACGAATCGTGGCCGTGCAGTTCGTATTTTGAAACCGTGATTTCAAATGACTAGTGCGGGAAATTCGACCATTGGATTTTCCCGAAACTGCAACCGTTGGGTTCGCCTTGGAAATATCTTTCCAACGGCACCAACTTTGTAAAGATCCGACGGTTAGATTGTTTGGGATGTTTAATTCAAATCTGAAGAAAAACAGCGCCAAAATCGATTATATTTATATATAAATATAAATATAATTAAACTAAATCGAATAACGACGCTGCAGTTCGTAATTTGAAACCATGATTTCAAACGTCTAGTGTGGGAGATCCGACCGTCGGATTTTCCCAAAACTGAAACCATTGGATTCGTTTTGAAATGATCTTTCTAATGATATAAAATTTGTGAAGATCCAACGGTTAGATTTTCAGATATGTGTAAAACAAATTTAGGGAAAAACAGCGCCAGTGCTTCGGCACGACCTGAAATATCGTTTAATTGAATATGGCCGTTTTTAAATAAATAAAAATGGCGATATATCGTTGAAAAATATTATTGACAATATAAAATGGAAATAAACCGATTTTGCTTGGTTTGCTTGATATGTGATGGTTGAATGCATTTAACATGAAAACTATACTAAGGAACTGAAATGTGAATGTTGAGTGATTTAACCATGTGATGAATTGATTTGAAAATCTAAATATACGTGGATTATTTGAAAAGGCCGAGTTTATTCTCATTTCAAATAATCGATCAACGATGAGAAGTCGAAGAGTTGAAGACGGTTGAAGACCGACGATCTTTACATTGGATGGATGGGCGCTACTGATGCTCATGATTGGAGTAGCTACCTTGAAGGAGCTGAAGTAGTAGCCGCCCGGACGTATTGTTGATTATGCGGATAAGCGAGGAATTTGGTGCCTCCGGCTTCGTTCAAACCCAGAATGAACTTGTAAATGGCTGTGTGTATGACATTGGATTTTGTTCTATGCTGATTGATTTCTATTGAATATATCTCTGTTTGGTGGCGGAGAATTTATTCTCTTGCTTAACGCCCTTCTCTGAGACGTACGAGCTCAGAGGTTATATATAGATAGAAATCAGTTGCATAGAGTGGATTGCCTGTGTGGCACGCCTAAGTGGCATGTGATCAAGGCTTCTGTTGCAAAGCAAAGTCTTGTGGTTGATGATCAAAGCATAGTCTGTGTGACGTGGCTTTGTGTATAGCGCAGATTCGCAAGCCTAACACCTCGGTATGAGTCAAAAACGGGATAGTTACTACAGGGAGAGCACGACGTTTCTTTCTAGCTAGGGTGGTGTCAGTGACCTACCAGCCCTGACATTATATATACTTTTCACTTGTGTGGTTGTTGGAATGCGAGGCGCCTCGATTAAAGGTCTGTAAGGACCGGGAAACGTGTGTTCAGGAATAACTAATCCTCAAAAGTAAGAGAGGACCGACCCTGAAGATCCGAGGATTGCTGTGTGTGGTCCTGGGACATTTGCTAGAGTGTCTCGAACGGAGAGGAGCTTGCCCCTTGCCTCGACTCATGATGGAATCCAATTTCCAATACGAAATTGTGGATGTGATTGTATTACTAGTATGGTGACATAGTAGATAGTAGCTATGCCGCCTAGGATTGATATTTATGATTAAATTTGCTTCTAAAATATATATGCACTAGTAATAATATTGAACACTTTCGTTTTATACGTATGAAGCATTTTTGGCCATTATAAGGTAAAAACTCTATCCTCCGGCTTGCGTTGCATTGTGTGATGGGACCTGAGTCTTATAATGGTTCATTTTGATAAAAAGCATTGCGATGATTTAACCGTGTACTTTATTTTATGCACTAGCACTCATTGGAGTAAACCCGTTCCGCGAAAGTGGCGTGGTCCTTTGATTTGCGTTATTATTGTTGTTTAGTAAGTTTAGTAGATTTCTCATACCAGTCCCATGACTGACTCGTAGTTTGTTTCACCTTGCAAACTTGGGTGCCCTTATATTCACTCGGGCAGCCTAGTTACAGGTAGCTGACATATTTTGGGCATGGCACCGCAGTAGAGGTGCGCTTTTGGCTTATGGCGAGGCTTGACTACATTGAGATGATTGTGACTTTTACGCCATTATTGTATATGTATTATGATTCCGCCACAAGCGATGTAGACTGATATTTGGTTTTTGTACTCTTATGTATTATGATTCCGCCATTGGCGATGTTGACTGATTATGTATTATTATGCACTAAGTAGTATCCTGCACTGTGCTCTCTGATGTGGTGATATATATATGATTCCGCTGTCATATGTGTGTAAATTATTCTATTTCTTGTTTATGCTATTACCTGTACTCTGCTAATGATGATTAATGTGTTATATTCCAATGATTATCCTTAACACCGTGGTACGGGGTTTTGGGATCGTCACAGAAATCTTCGCCGTTCTCGCCTTTTGTCAGTTTCGTTGCCCGTATTCACTACATATATAAAAATCACATATTTTTACTTCACTTTCAAGATGATAAAAATAGCATCTTTAACACGATGTCTTCATTATAAAGATTATATTTTTATTCTAAACTTTTTCTATAAAAATCACATTTTTATATGGTTATCAAATATATAAAAAAAAATCACATTTTTATTTCGTTATGACATATACAAAAATCGCATTGTTATATTCTCTACTATATAAAAATTATATTTTTCATTTTCGATATACACATATAAAAATCATATTTTTATATGCAACTCATATGAATAAAAATCAGATTTTTTTATGCAATACACAAGAGTAAAAATCACCTTTTTATCTTGTTTATAAATGCTATCTTTTTTATTTGAAAAATCTTTTCCAAAGCGTTATTCAAAATAAAAATCGCATCTTTTAAAAGCGTTAAAAATTCTACCTTTCACAAAATAAAACTTAGCCTACATAAAAATGAAGATCCTAACTTTCATAAAATTCCCGTTTTTACCTTGCTAATATATATATAAAGATCCAATGTTCATATCGCTAATCATTTAATAAAAATCTAATCTTTTTATTAAGGAAAATCAAACCTTTTAACTAAAGAAAAACAAATCCTTTTAATCTAAAAATCGCATTTTTATATAATTAAAAATCACTTCTTTTCTAGTTTAAAAATTATAACTTTTCAAATCTTTTTGTTCTTTCCAAATATTCAGTTTTTATAACATAAAGAAATCGCCTTTTGTAACAAAATAAAACTAGTTTTTATAGCAAAATAAATTAAAATAAAAACAAAAACACTTACAGCGGGGGAAGAGTTTCTCGAACGCTAGAGTAAGAAGGGGAAATCGCACGAGTGGTGGTGGGCAGGGGCCGCGGTGCTAGTTAAACGACCCGAACTTCCCCGGTAAGGAAAGCCTGGATTGAGTTGAGGACATGACGAATTAGAACGCATACAGAAGAACATTTCATTGTTAATTACAACAATTCCATCAGAATACAAGAATATACAGAGTATGAATAAATATTACATAGAAAATATCAGAGATTTAAACTACATTTAAATACATCGCAGCGGAAAAATAATACAATACACAACTGAAAGTAATACACGGATACAGAACTTTTCGGGTATCGTTCCAGCTGTAAATCAGGATCCTGTGAATATAAATCTGCAAAACGAAAACTACTAGTTGCCCGTGTAAAAATAAGGGCACCCAGAGTTTAGGTTAAAACAATAAACTCCAGGTCAGTCATGTGACTAGTGTGAGAACTAAAACAGTTATTAATCTTTATTTTAAAGTTAGGTAAATCAAGGGACCACGCCGTATAACACGGAACGGGTTTCCTCCCAAGAATACCAGTGCATAAAACAACAGCGCAATGCTAAATAATGAACAATGAAGCTATTATAAGACCCAGGTCCTATCACATAATGCAACGCAATCCCGAGGATAGGGTTTTACCTTATAATATCCAAAGCATGCTTGATACGTTAAAAACAAATCATTTGATACTATTATAAGTGCATAGTGTCAAAACAATTTCAATCATAAATATCAATCATAGACGACATGAGTACCATATATCATGTCACCATACTAGGCTCTACAATCAAAACCGCAAAGTCACGTATTTGGAAATTGGATTTCCATCTATGAACCGAGGCCAGGGATCGTCCTCTACTGATTCGAGACAATCTAGCCTACCATGTCTTAGGACCCAGACTCAGGTGGGCCCTTGGATCGTTAGGACTGGTCCACCGATGTGGATTAAAATGCCTGAACACTGCGTTTCCCCACCCGATGGAGCGTAAACGAGCCAACGATTGACTCCATCGGCTTCACATAGTCACCAATAAATCTGAGGCGCTTCGCAACAGCAACAACCACATAAGTCAAACTCGTCAAGGCATGTAAAACCAATGACGCCACTTCTAGCTAGAAAGAAACGCATGTTCTCCCTGAAGTCCTCTCCCGTTTCTGGTTCACAACCGAGGTGTGAGGCTCGCGAATTAACGCTACACAAAGCTGTGCCACACAGGCTGTGCTTTGATCATCAACCACAAGACTTTGCTTTTCAACAAAAGCCTTGATCATTTGCATCTTAGCATGCCACACAGGCAAACCACTCCATGTAACCGATATTCATCAATCACACTGAATGATATCCAATGTCAGACACACAGTCCATTTACAAGTCCGTTCTGGGTCTGAACGAAACCGGAGGCACCTTGTACCTCGCTTATCCATCGATCTCCAATTACGTCTGGACGACCACTAATTGGTTCCCTCCTCTTGGGTGTACGGCCCAATCAAGATCATCAGCAATAACCCAAACGATGTGAAGACCTCCAATCTTCGACCACCGTCTTCATCTTCAACTTATCGTCGTAACAGTCATTCAGAATGGGATAAACCCGGGCTTTCCGAATAACTCGCGTATATAATAAAAAAGTGTTACACAAACACAACATACGCCTCATTCCAATTCATCAGTCACTAACCGTAAATTAATCAAGAGAATAATTCCCCAAATATTAACCCCGAAGGCCGAAACCAAAATCAGATCAATACCCAGGAAACCATTCTGCTTAGCTATCCTACAGTTAGTTTCTAAATTTCACATTCTTAGTGAAAGATTCCCATTAATTTTATCAAAGATAAATTCTTTTAAATTTATTCTTTAATCTTCCTTTGAATATCACTTCAAACTAGTTGGGATTAACGAACCTTACCGAAGTAATCATTTGTTTTAATTTCCCAATCCCAACCTATTCATCCCATGAAGTAAAACTGGTCATAATTCATATCTAACACCACGGTGTTATCGGTAAGTTCAATTACCATTTCACGTTCAATTCTAATTAAAGATTTAACTACCGCCTGGAGTAAAACTGGTGATACTCCATTCTCGATCTTTTCAATCTAATTAAAGATTCATTAAAACTCCACTTAGTTTTAATCTTTGACCGGGTTAAAGAATCAGTGTCATTTAAAACACGGTTCACGATAAACCCCAAAATCACATCACATTTCAATCAGTCCTTAACCGTAAATTAGCGAGTGAGCAATTCCCTAAGTATTAACCCCGAAGGCCGAAACCAACATCAGATTAATACCCCAGAAACCATTCAACTTAACAAATTTCCAGTTAGTTTCTGATTTTCTTAACTCCTTTGGGTCTAAGAACAGTATTATTGAAGATACCGTTCACGACAACCCAAAATCACATTCCATTAATTATCGGGTTAAAGAACAATGTTATTTAAAACACTGTACACGATAAACCCAAAAATCAATACCAATTCAATTCCAATTAAATACCAGTTAATTGGTACACTTCATTAAATCTGAATAAAAAGATTTAATCTTTTTCTCAACTGAGTTTAAGAACATTGTTAGTGAAGACACAATTCACGACAAACCCAAATCACATTTGATATTAAATACAAGGCTCTGAATAGAAAATATATTGGCTTATATTCAATATCAAATTCTACGACCAACAAATATCGTATTGGAAATAACGATTTAAATATATCTTTCAAATTTCCTTATCAATATCTGTATAATCACGAAACCCAACATCGAAATATTCCGAAGACAATTTCGATTCAAATCCATTCCAATTTACGTATTGGAAATTCTGGTTATTTTCAAAACCCTTTCGAATCCACTTTATTTATTTTAAAAATAAATAGAATTATAATTCTAGTTCAAAACTAGTTCATTTCGATAAAAGTCTATTTTTATCTTTTCAAATATGGAGTTTTTCATCCCAATTCTTCACAAATCATTTCTTATGATTTGACACAAATTATTACTATTTTTAATGATTTTCTCCAGGCCCGTACAATCGATTTCCATCAACGGCCATCGAACTGCACTTACAGCGACCTTTTCCAAATTTGATTTGGACATAATTCCAAATCCAACCGTTAGATTTCTAATTTCTTACATTCGTTAGAAAGCTCTTTTCGATACGAACCCAACAGTTCCGGTTTTAGGAGAATCCGACGCTCGGATCTCCCGCAATATCCATTCGAAGTCAATGGTCGAAATTCGCGAACTGCCGCGGCGCGGCGCGTTCTATTCAGGCCATTATATTATATATATAATAAATATATATAATATATACTTCGTCGATTTCCTTTTGAAACGAATTTTATAAATCGTTTTAAATTCGTTTTCAAAACGATTTCAACTTCCATCTCAAATTCAAATCAAAATTGAATCTTTCCAATATAAATTCGTTTTAAATTCATTTCAACTCGATTTCAATTCAAATCGGTTTTAATTTAAATCGATTTCAGTTCAATTTCAATACGTTTTAAATTCAATTCAAAACGATCTCAATTCTATTTCAATCTAATTCGAATTTCAATTTATTTCGAATTTCAATTTAATTCAAATTTCAATTTATTTCAATTTAATTCGAATTTCAATTCATTTCAAAATATCAGATTTTGAAGTCACTTTCGATATTCATTATAAAATGAATAAAATCGATATAAATATTGTTCACGTCAAAATGGCGTCAATCTAATCAACACGGCTTCATATGTTTCTGTTTTCAAATATTCTATTTCAAATATTTCTTTTTATAATATTTCTATTTCAAATATTTCTTTTCAAATATTCTATTCAAATATTTCTTTTTCAAATATTTCTATTTCAAATATTTCTTTTCAAATATTCTATTTCAAATATTCCTTTTCAAATATTCTATTTCAAATATGGAATGAGGCCCAATCAATTACCATATAATGTTAATTATATGGATTTTCTACAACACATGTATAAAATAACAATGATAAATAATCAACCACCATCTAGAGTGCGTTCTACACTGTATAAGCATCAAACATAAATATTTAATGCTTATAACAGCCTATCAATCAATCGATCGACATACAGCTAATTATTGGGACTAGTGTATGTCATAAATCATCCCAATACCCGTGTGGGGTTTTCAAACAATCAAACACATATTTTATTTGTGCAGTTTGGCGATGTGTAAAATTTATCGTCCCAATAAATATCAGTAAAATGTGTGTATATAAACAAATCCTTCGATTTGTTTATATTTATTTCATTTTAAATACACGTTAAAAATCCTATTTTCAACTATAAAATATTTTTAACTATATAAATATTTTATTTCACATCACACAATCAACTACACATCAAAATCAAACAAACAAGCATACAAGTCGTCCATGGTCTGTGGATGATGGGTGTCGGGTGCTACTAAACACCGTCTGCATCCTTGTATATATTTAACAAGAAATTTAAATTAAAGGTGAGGAGTTCTCACCTTGGGGTTCCACTCCGCCATTTCCTTTCTGAACGGTTTGAATTCAAATTTGTTTTCTGACAGTACCATTGCAATCTGTATCACGCAGTGAATTATTAAAAATCATATTTTTATGTTCTCTACATATATTAAAAGATCGAATTTTTATCTTCACTTCATATATATAAAAAATGAATTTTTATCTTCACTTCATATATATAAAAATCAAATTTTTAACTTCACTTCATATATATAAAAATCGAATTTTTAACTTCACTTCATATATATAAAAATCGAATTTTTATCTTCACTTCATATATATAAAAATCGAATTTTTAACTTCACTTAATATATATAAAAATGGAATTTTTATTTTTATTTCATATATATAAAAATAGAATTTTTATCCTTACTAAAAATTATACTTTTTCCTTTACTACACATATAAAAATTATATTTTTTAGCTTTCCATAATATAAAAATTATATTTTTAACTTTTCTATAATATAAAAATTATATTCTTATTATTCTTATGATGTAAAAATCATATATATTTCCGTTATAAATAAAATCCATGCTCTTTTACAATACAAAAATCAAGTGTTTTACAATACAAAAATCAGATTTTCTTCATCGAAGAAAATAAATAAACTCGCGAAAATGAACACTCACATTGACTGACGCAGAAGAGAGGGAGGTTTCACTGTCTTCGACTGAAGGGGGCTGTGGGTGCTTGCGCGGGGTGGTGTAGTTGTCGGCGCCGGGGTCTGAGGGGAGGTGGCACGGTGGTCTTCAGCATTGGAGCGGTGGTGGTTTTGGGCTGAAGGGGGTACGAATTCGAGGTAGGAGGCGTTGGAGGAGAGAGGCGCGAGCAGATCGTCGACGAGGGGGGGCGGATCTGGTAGTGACGGCGCGCTGAGTGAGGCGCGCGCCTGTTACGGTGGTCGACGATCATCGTTTGATTAGTTTTTGTTTTCTTTTTATTTCGTTCAAAGTGAACTGATGAGGGAGGGGTTGACTAGGATAGGAGATAAAGTGGGTGGGGAATATTTAATTAATTTATTATTTTAATTTCCCAAAAAGCAACTTTTTCACTAGAACTCGAAACGAAGCCCACTGCCTGTCGCCCTTAGCTAATTACCCCCATTCCGAACCCAATAGGATATGTATCGTAAGCTGATTCGACTGTTTCGATTAGTTTCCGTCAAAATCAAAATATAAATCTATATATTGAATTTGAACGCTCATTTCAATTTACTGGGGCCGCATACTAACTCGAAAAATTACGAATTTCGACACCTAGCAATAACTTGACGTCACGGATACAACAAAAGTGGTTTCGTCGAAAACCGAGGTCGTTTGCAAAATTTCCATTTTTAAGGGCCAGAATTCCATAGCGACTATTCTGAAATTTCAACTGGACATATCTTTTGATTCCCGCTATGAAATTTCAATTTTTCGGATTCGTTGGTAAGATATTCTCAATTAGATTCAAATATTTTTGATTTCACTAAAATCCGGTTTATTCTGAATCCTGTACATTCATTTGAAATTTGAAATCGAGTTATCGAACTACCGCGCTATTTTCAATTCCTTTTATAATTTAAAATAAATGTTTATTTTCTAATGACGATCTATATAAATATATACGTTCGAATTCTATTCAAAACAAATTTCTCCTTGTTTTTATTTAAAATATTCATTTTAAGTAATCAAAATTCATTAAAATAGCCAAAATAAAAAATTTAAATTGGCCCAGATTTCCGTGTTTTTACAATCTCCTCCACTTAAAACTTTTTGTCCCCGAAAGGGAACGAAGCCGAAAGTTGTTTAACTAATCAACTCAACTTCCAGTATTTTCTTTACAGCTTAAGTTCTTCAACTTTTCAGTTTCTAAGCACTTTTCAAATTCTTCAAAAAAATTGGCTAACACCCTAAATTTTCGAAAATTTCGCCATAACCTCCCCGGTACCGGGGACTTCGAGATATTTCGTATAGCCTCCCATGGCCTTCTTCAATCCAAAAGAAAAAGAAAAAGCCAAGCGGCTAGCCAATCGGCTCACAAAATCATCATCACCCAAACAAAACAGTAAATTATGGTAAACATGTACCTATTTGTCGGGCAAACAATTTTATTCTTCTGCTCTAGCCTCCTTGCTATGACCTGTTCAATGTATGTACATGTATATGCAAGCAAATGCGACAGAATTACAATACAATTCACTATTTGATTCAATTTGGCTAAAGGTTCAACATTTAATTTATCGAACAATAATCAAACAACACAATCAACAATCAATTAGTTGATTAACGTTTCAAATTCATAACTTTGATATATAGTCCAAAAATCAGGTTTTTGATGCCAAATCACAACAATAAGCCCTATCTAGTTTTGGTTCTCACACCAGTCTAATGGAAATATATAGATATCTCACTTTCGTCACTCGAACATATCCCCACTGATGATGCAGCTGCTATCATCAGTGTCATCTCCGGGCGACTAGAGTGTGATTCTATATCCATCCAGTATATTGGAGGCTTTCAATACACGTGGATCAGACGTATATTAAAATCTCTATATACCTGATAGTCCAAATCAATATAAATTAATATTCAAATATGAACAATTGAATTAAATTTTCAAAACAAAACTTGTTTTCAATTTTATTTTTCAAAACAACACTCTTTACACTCGTTCTAGGATACTACTGATCCTATCTCTAATGAGTCATTCCCATTGGATATTACTAATCCAATATCTGATGAATTCTTTCGTATGTTTCTAATGTGTCTTCTTCTCTGAGCTTTGTAAACCAAAGCTCTGATACCAGCTAAAACGACCCGAACTTCCCCGGTAAGGAAAGCCCGGATTAAGTCGAGGACATGACAAATTAGAACGCATACAAAAGAACATTTCATTGTTAATTACAATAATTCCATCAGAATACAAGAATATACAGAGTATGAATAAATATTACACAGAAAATATCAGAGATTTAAATTACATTTAAATACATCGCAGCGGAAAAATAATACAATACACAACTGAAAGTAATACACGGATACAGAGCTTTTCGGGTATCGTTCCAGCTGTAAATCAGGATCCTGTGAATATAAATCTGCAAAACCAGAATTACTAGCTGCCCGTGTCAAAATAAGGGCACCCAGAGTTTAGGTTAAAACAATAAACTCCAGGTCAGTCATGTGACTGGTGTGAGAACTAAAACAGTTATTAATCTTTATTTTAAAGTTAGGTAAATCAAGGGACCACGCCGTATAACACAGAACGGTTTTCCTCCCAAGAATACCAGTGCATAAAACAACAGCGCAATGCTAAATAAAGAACAATGAAGCTATTATAAGACCCAGGTCCCATCACACAATGCAACGCAATCTGGAGGATAGGGTTTTACCTTATAATATCCAAAGCATGCTTGATACGTTAAAAACAAATCATTTGATACTATTATAAGTTTATAGTGTCAAAACAATTTCAATCATAAATATCAATCATAGACGGCATGGGTACCATATATCATGTCGCCATACTAGGCTCTACAATCAAAACCGCAAAGTCACGTATTTGGAAATTGGATTTCCATCTATGAACCGAGGCCAGGGATCGTCCTCTACCAATTCGAGACAATCTAGCCTACCATGTCTCAGGACCCAGACTCAGGTGGGCCCTTGGATCGTCAGGGTCGGTTCACCGATGTGGATTAAAATGCCTGAACAATGCATTTCCCCACTCTATGGGGCGTAAATGTGCCAACGAATGACTCCATCGGCTTCACATAGTCACCGATAAATATGAGGCGCCTCGCAACAACAACAACCACATAAATCAAACTCGTCAGGGCGCGTAAAACAATTGACGCCACTTCTAGCTAGAAATAAACGCATGTCCTCCCTGAAGTCCTCTCCCGTTTCTGGTTCACAACCGGGGTGTGAGGCTCGCAAATTAACGCTACACAAAGTTGTGCCACATAGGTTGTGCTTTGATCATCAACCACAAGACTTTGCTTTTCAACAAAAGCCTTGATCATTTGCATCTTAGCATGCCACACAGGCCAACTACTCCATGCAACCGATATCCATCAATCACACAGAATGAAATCCAATGTCAGACACACAGTCCATTTACAAGTCCATTCTGGGTCTGAACGAAACCGGAGGCACCTTGTACCTCGCTTATCCATCGATCTCGAAGTACGTCTGGACGACCACTAACTGATTCCCTCCTATTGGGTGTACGGCCCAATCAAGATCATCAGTAATCACCCAAACGATGTGAAGACCTCCGGTCTTCGACCACCATCTTCATCTTTGACTTATTGTCGTAACAGTTATTCAGAATGGGATAAACACGGTCTTTCCGAATAACTCGCGTGTATAATAAACAAGTGTTACACAAACACAACATACGCCTCATTCCAATTCATCAGTCACTAACCGTAAATTAATCAAGAGAATAATTCCCCAAATATTAACCCCGAATGCCGAAACCAACATCAGATCAATACCCAGGAAACCATTCTGCTTAGCTAACCTACAGTTAGTTTCTAAATTTCACATTCTTAGGGAAAGATTCCCATTAATTTTATCGAAGATAAATTCTTTTAAATTTATTCTTTAATCTTCCTTTGAATATCACTTCAAACTAGTCGGGATTAACGAACCTTACCGAAGTAATCATTTGTTTTAATTTCCCAATCCCAACCTATTCATCCCATGAAGTAAAACTGGTCATACTTCATATCTAACACCACGGTGTTATCGGTAAATTCAATTACCATTTCACGTTCAAATCTAATGAAAGATTTAACTACCGCCCGGTGTAAAACTGGTGATACTCCATTCTCGATCTTTTCAATCTAATTAAAGATTCATTAAAACTCCACTTAGTTTTAATCTTTGACTGGGTTAAAGAATCAGTGTCATTTAAAACACGGTTCACGAAAAACCACAAAATCACATCACATTTCAATCAGTCCTTAACCGTAAATTAGCGAGTGAGCAATTCCCTAAGTATTAACCCCGAAGGCCGAAACCAACATCAGAACAATACCCCAGAAACCATTCAACTTAACTAATCTCCAGTTAGTTTCTGATTTTCTTAACTCCTTTAGGTCTAAGAACAGTAATATTGAAGATACCGTTCACGACAACCCAAAATCACATTCCATTAATTATCGGGTTAAAGAACAAGTGTTATTTAAAACACTGTTCATGATAAACCCAAAAATAAATACCAATTCAATTCCAATTAAATACCAGTTAATTGGTACACTTCATTAAAACTAAATAAAAAGATTTAATCTTTTTCTCAACTGGGTTTAAGAACAGTGTTAATGAAGACACCATTCACGACAAACCCAAATCACATTTGATATTAAATACAAGGCTCTGAATAGAAACTATATCGGCTTATATTCAATATCAAATTCTACGACCAACAAATATCGTAATGGAAATAAAGATATAAATATATCTTTCAAATTTCCCTATCAATATCTGTATAATCACGAAACCCAACATCGAAATATTCCGAAGACAATTTCGATTCAAATCCATTCCAATTTACGTATTGGAAATTCTGGTTATTTTCAAAACCCTTTCGAATCCACTTTATTTATTTTAAAAATAAATAGAATTATAATTCTAGTTCAAAACTAGTTCATTTCGATAAAAATCCATTTTTATCTTTTCAAATATGGAGTTTTTCATCCCAATTCTTCACAAATCATTTCTTATGATTTTATACAAATTATTACTATTTTTAATGATTTTCTCAAGGCCCGTACAGTCGATTTCCATCAACGGCCATCGAACTGCACTTACAACGACCTTTTCCAAATTTGATTTGGACATAATTCCAAATCCATTCGTTAGATTTCTAATTTCTCACATTCGTTAGAAAGCTCTTTTCGATACGAACCCAAAAGTTCATGTTTGAGGAGAATCCGACGGTCGGATCTCCCGCAATATCCATTCGAAGTCAATGGTCGAAATTCGCGAACTGCCGCGGCGCGGCGCGTTCTATTCAGGCCATTATATTGTATATATATAATATATAATATATACTTCGTCGATTTCCTTTCGAAATGAATTTTATAAAATCGTTTTAAATTCGTTTTCAAAACGATTTCAACTTCCATCTCAAATTCAAATCAAAATTGAATCTTTCCAAT
This sequence comes from Allium sativum, assembly GCA_030737875.1. Classification (NCBI taxonomy): domain Eukaryota; kingdom Viridiplantae; phylum Streptophyta; class Magnoliopsida; order Asparagales; family Amaryllidaceae; genus Allium; species Allium sativum. Next base: position 342,032,869 of record CM060912.1, read on the forward strand.
ATAAATTCGTTTTAAATTCATTTCAACTCGATTTCAATTCAAATCAGTTTTAATTTAAATCGATTTCAGTTCAATTTCAATATGTTTTAAATTCAATTCAAAACGATTTCAATTCTATTTCAATCTAATTCGAATTTCAATTTATTTCAATTTAATTCGAATTTCAATTTAATTCGAATTTCAATTTAATTCGAATTTCAATTTAATTCGAATTTCAATTTATTTCAATTTATTTCAATTTAATTCGAATTTCAATTTATTTCAATTTAATTCGAATTTCAATTCAATTCAAATTTCAATTCATTTCAAAATATCAGATTTTGATGTCACTTTCGATATTCATTATAAATTGAATAAAATCGATATAAATATCGTTCACGTCAAAATGGCGTCAATCTAATCAACACGGCTTCATATTTTCTATTTTCAAATATTCTATTTCAAATATTTCTTTTTCAAATATTTCTATTTCAAATATTTCTTTTCAAATATTATATTCAAATATTTCTTTTTCAAATATTTCTATTTCAAATATTTCTTTTCAAATATTCTATTTCAAATATTCCTTTTCAAATATTATATTTCAAATCTGGAATGAGGTCCAATCAATTACCATATAATGTTAATTATATGGATTTTCTACAACACATGTATAAAATAACAACGATAAATAATCAACCATCATCCAGAGTGCGTTCTACACTGTATAAGCATCAAATATAAATATTTAACGCTTATAACAGCCTGTCAATCAATCGATCAACATACAACTAATTATTGGGGGACTAGTGTATGTCATATATCATCCCAATACCCGTGTGGGGTTTTCAAACAATCAAACACAGATTTTATTTGTGCAGTTGGGCGATGTGTAAAATTTATCGTCCCAATCAATATCAGTCAAATGTGTGTATATAAACAAATCCTTCGATTTGTTTATATTTATTTCATTTTAAATACATGTTAAAAATTCTATTTTCAACTATGAAATAGTTTTAACTATATAAATATTTTATTTCACATCACACAATCAACTACACATCAAATTCAAACAAACAAGCATACAAGCCGTCCATGGTCTGTGGACGACGGGTGTCGGGTGCTACTAAACACCGTATGCATCCTAGTTTATATTTAACTAGAAATTTAAATTAAAGGTGAGGAGTTCTCACCTTGGGGTTCCACTCCGCCATTTCGTTTCTGAATGGTTTGAATTCAGATTTATTTTCCGACAGTACCATTGCAATCTGTATCACGAAGTCGATTATTAAAAATCATAATTTTATGTTCTCAACATATATGAAAAGATCGAATTTTAATCTTCACTTCATATATATAAAAATAGAATTTTTATCTTCACTTCATATATATAAAAATCGAATTTTTAACTTCACTTCATATATATAAAAATCGAATTTTTAACTTCAATTCATATATATAAAAATCGAATTTTTATCTTCACTTCATATATATAAAAATCGAATTTTTAACTTCACTTCATATATATAAAAATGGAATTTTTATTTTCATTTCATATATATAAAAATAGAATTTTTATCCTTACTAAAAATTATACTTTTTTCTTTACTACACATATAAAAATTATATTTTTTACCTTTCCATAATATAAAAATTATATTTTTAACTTTTCTATAATATAAAAATTATATTTTTAACTTTTCTATAATATAAAAATTATATTCTTATTATTCTTATGATGTAAAAATCATATATATTTCCGTTATAAATAAAATCCATGCTCTTTTACAATACAAAAATCAAGTGTTTTACAATACAAAAATCAGATTTTCTTCATCGAAGAAAATAAATAAACTCGCGAAAATGAACACTCACATTGACTGACGCAGAAGAGAGGGGGGTTTCACTGTCTTCGACTGAAGGGGGCTGTGGGTGCTTGCGCGGGGTGGTGTAGTTGTCGGTGCCGGGGTCTGAGGGGAGGTGGCACGGTGGTCTTCAGCAGTGGAGCGGTGGTGGTTTTGGGCTGAAGGGGGTACGTATTCGAGCTAGGAGGCGTTAGAGGAGAGAGGCGCGAGCAAATCGTCGACGAGGGGGGGGCGGATCTGGTATTGACGGCGACGCTGAGTGAGGCGCGCGCCTGGTACGGTGGTCGACGATCATCGTTCGATTAGGTTTTTTTCCCGTTCAAAGTGAACTGATGAGGGAGGGGTTGACTAGGATAGGAGATAAAGTGAGGGGGAATATTTAATTAATTTAGTATTTTAATTTCCCAAAAAGCAACTTTTTCATTCGAACTCGAAACGAAGCCCACCGCCTGTCGCCCATAGCTAATTACCCCCATTCCGAACCCAATGGGATATGTATCGTAAGCTGATTCGACTGTTTCGATTAGTTTCCATCAAAATCAAAATATAAATCTATATATTGAATTTGAACGCTCATTTCAATTTACTGGGGCCGCATACTAACTCAAAAAATTACGAATTTTGACACCTAGTAATAACTTGACATCACGGATCCAACGAAAGTGGTTTCGTCGAAAACCGAGGTCGTTTGCAAAATTTCCATTTTTAAGGGCCAGAATTCCATAGCGACTATTCTGAAATTTCAACTGGACATATCTTTTGATTCCCGCTATGAAATTTCAATTTTTCGGATTCGTTAGAAAGATATTCTCAATTAGATTCAAATATTTTTGGTTTCGCTAAAATCCGGTTTATTTTGAATCCTATACATTCATTTGAAATTTGAAATCGAATTATCGAACTACCGCGCCATTTCCAATTCCTTTTATAATTTAAAATAAATGTTTATTTTCTAACGACGATCTATATAAATATATACGTTCGAATTCTATTCAAAACAAATTTTTCGTCGTTTTTATTTAAAATATTCATTTTAAATAATCAAAATTCATTAAAATAGCCAAAATAAAAATTTAAAATTGGCCCAGATTTCCGGGTTATTACAGCTAGAAGGGGGACGACGGGGTTCGTGGGTCACGGGCTGGAGGGTTTTCGCGAGAAGGGGGGAGGATGAGAAGATGAGGGGGTGCGCCGATCGTGGAGGGCTGCAGCCTCCTGAGGCGACGGCGATGCCTCTAAGGGGAGAGCGACGGGTTAAATAGGTTTAGTTTTTTTTTTTCTGATTTGAGATAACGGTGAGGAGGAAGGGGCTTATATGGAAAGAAATTATTTATATATTTATTTAATTATTTTTATCTCGTAAAAAGTTGACTTTTCTTTTGAACCCCAAACGAGGCCCAACGACTGTCATCCATAGCTAATTACCCCCACTCCGAACATAATGGGACATGTATCGTAAGCTGAATCGATCGTTTCGATCAGTTTTCGTCAAAATCAAAATATAAATCTATATATTGAATTTGAACGCACATTTCAATTTACCGGGGCCACATACAGACTCTAAAAATTCCTGAAAAATATTTTCTAGCTTCGTATTGACGATACGGTCCTGACAAAACTAATTTCATCAAATTCTGAGACCGTTTGGAAAATGGTCATTTTCCAGTCGATTAAAATCAACTGAAACTGGTCAAACACGTTTTCCTTTGCCACGCTCACATATTGATTCAGAAAATTATGCAAATTGGGATCTAGAAATAATTTGACATCCCGGATCCAACAAAAGTGGTTTCGTCAAAAACAAAGGTCGCTTGCAAAATTTCCATTTTTAAGGGCCAGAATTCCATAGCGACTATTCTGAATTTTCAACTGGGCATAACTTTTTATTCCCGCTATGAAATTTAAATTTTTCGGATTCGTTGGAAAGATATTTTCAAATAGATTCTAATATTTTTGGTTTCGCTAAAATCCGGTTTATTTTGAATCATGTGCATTCATTCGAAATTGAAATTTCAAACTACCGCGCCATTTTCAATTCCTTTTATATTTAAAATAAAATATTTATATTCTAATGACGATTCAAATAAATATATACATTCTAATTCTATTCAAAATAATATTCTTGTCATTATTATTCAAAATAATTCATTTTAAATATTCAAAATTCATTAAAATAGCCAAAATAAAAATTTTAAATTGGCTCGGATTTTCTGGGTTGTTACAATATCCCCTACTTAAAACTTTTCGTCCCCGAAAAGGAACGAAGTTGAAAGTTGTTTTATTAATCAACTCAACTTCCATTATTTTTTTTACGGCTTAAGTTCTTCAACTTTTCAGTTTCTAAGAACTTATCAAAATTTTCAAAAATTTTGGCTAACACCCTAAATTTTTGAAAAAATTCGCCATAACCTCCCCTGCACCGGGAGCTTCGGGATATTTCAAATAGCCTCCCTTGGCCCTCACCAATCCAAAAGAAAAAGGAAATGCCAATCGGTTCATAAAATCATTAAATTCCCAAGAAATACAATAAACATGTACCTATTTGTCGGGAAAACAATTTTATTCCTCTGCTCTAGCCTCCTTGCTATGACCTGTTCACACATATATATGTACATGCATGCATTTTCAATACAGTTCAATATTTGATTCAATTTGGCCTAAATGGTTAAAAATATCAAACCAATAATCAAACAACACAACCGTCAATCAATTAGTTGATTAGCTTTTCAAATTCATAATTTTGATATATAGTCAAAAATTATATTTTTGATGCCAAATCAGAACAGATAATCCTATGTAAGTTTTGGTTCTCACACCAGTCAATGGAAATATACATAAATCCCACTTTCGAAACTCCACCATAAATACTGATGATGTTGCAATCATCATCAGAATTGTCCCCGGGCGATTAGAGTGTGATTCTATATCTTTCCAGTATATTAAAACTTCGAATATACGTTCATGACATGTATATGCAAAATCTTTATATACTCGATTGTACAAATTCAATACAAATAAAATATTCAAATACATACAAACTGGTTTAAATTTTCAAAACAAAACTTGCTTTCAATTTTATTTTAAAAATATACTCTTCACACTCGTTCTAGGATACTACTGATCCCATCTCAAACGAGTTATTCTTATTGGATATTTCTAATGCAATCTCTGATGAATTCTTTCGTTCGGTTCTAATATGTCTTGTTCTCGAGCTCTGTAAACCAATGCTCTAATACCACGTTATAATGACCCAAACTTCCCCGTAAAGGAAAGCCCGGATTGAGATGAGAACACGACAAATCAGAACAAAAACAGAAGAACATTTCATTGTTTATTACAACAATTCCATCAGAATACAAGACTATAAAGTGTATGAATAAATATTACACATTTAGTAAATATCAGAGATTACAATAGATTACATAGCAGCGGAAAATAATACAAAATACAACTAAAAGTAATACACAGATACAGAGCTTTCCGAGTATCGTTCCAGCTGTAAACCAGGATCCTGTGAATATAAATCTACAAAACCAAAACTACTAGCTGTGCGTGTGGAAATAGGGGCACCCAGAGTTTAGGTTAAAACAATAAACTCCAGGTCAGTCATGTGACTGGTGTGAGAAATAAAACAGTTATTAATCTTTATTTTAAAGTTAGGTAAATCAAGGGACCACGCCGTATAACACGGAACGGGTTTCCTTCCAAGAATACCAGTGCATAAAACAACAAAGCAATGCTAAATAAAGAAAAATGAAGGTATTATAAGACCCAGGTCCCATCACACAATGCAACGCAAGCCAGAGGATAGGGTTTTACCTTATAATAGCCAAAGAATGCTTGATATGCTAAATTTCATCTTATATTATTACTATAAGTGAAGAAAATAACTTTGAATATAAATGTATCAATCATAGGCGGCATGGGTACCATATATCATGTCGCCATACTAGTTCTACAATTAAAACCGCAAAGGTCGTATTGGAAATTGGATTTTTGTCATGAGTCGAGGCAAGGGACAAGCTCCTCTCCGTTCGAGACACTCTAGCAAATGTCTCAGGACCACACACAGCGATCCTTGGATCCTCCAAGGCCTGTCCTCTCCTACTTTTGAGGCTTAATTATTCCTGAACACACATTTCCCTGTCCTATAGGACCTATATCCGAGGCTCCTCGCATCCAACAACCACATAGGTAAAAAGTATATAAATGTCAGGGTTGGTAGGTCACTAACATCACACATAGCTAGAAAGAAACGTTGTGCACTCCTCGGGTCCTTATCCCGTTTTTCACTCATACCAAGGTGTGAGGCTCGCAAAGTAACGCTCTACACAAAGCTATGCCACACAGGCCGTGCTTTGATCATCAACCACAAGACTTTGCTTTTCAACAGAAGCCTTGATCATTTGCCACTTAGTCATGCCACTCAAGCAATTCATGACATGCGATTGATATCCATCAATATATAACCTCTGAGCTCGTACGTCTCAGAGAAGGGCGTTAAGCAAGAGAATAAATTCTCCGCCGCCAAACAGATATATATTTAATAGAAATCAATCACATAAAATAAAATCCAATGTCAGACACACAGTCCATTTACACGTTCGTTCTGGGTCTGAACGAAACCGGACGAACCTTATTCCTCGCATATTCATAGATCTCTAAGTACGTCTGGACGATCACCAACTGATTCACTCCTCTTGGGTGTACAGCTCAATCAAGATCATCAGTAATCATCAAAACGATGTGAAGACCTCCGGTCTTCAACCACCGTCTTCAACTTTGACTTATCGTCGAATCAGTTATTCAGAATGGTTATAAACCCGGCCTTTCCGAATAACTAGCCTATATAATAAACAATTGCTACACAAACACAACATACGCCTCATTCCAATTCAGAATATTCTTCTATTCAAATATTCACATTCTTAGTGAAAGGTTCCCATTAATTTTATCAAAGATAAATTCTTCTAAATTTATTCTTTAATCTTCCTTTGGATATCATTTCAAACCATGTTAAGGTTTTCCAAACTAGTTGGGATTAGCGAACCACACCGAAGTAATTATTTATTTTATTTTCCAGTCCCAACCTATTCATCCCATGGAGCAAAACTGGTAATACTCCATATCTAACACCACGGTGTTATCGGTAAATATTAGTTATCATTTCACGTTCAAATCTAATTCGTGTAACAACCCGAAAAATCAAAGCCAGTTTAAAAGTTTTAATTTGGCTATTTTAGTGGATTTTAAATATTTAAAATAAATTATTTTAAATAATAACGACGAAAAGTAATTTTGAATCGATGTTTGAAGGTAAATATAATTATTTTTAATTATAAACATGGCCTGAAATGGCGCGGCAGTTTCAAAATTTGAATTCAAACTTTGACTGACTGTACCGGGTGCAAATTAAAACGGATTTTAGTGAAACCAAAAATATTTAAATATGTTTATGAATATCTTTCTAACGAAACTGAAAAATCGAAGTTTCATAGCGAGAATTAAAAGTTATGGCCAAATGAATTTTCAGAAAGGTCGTTGGAGAATATATAGCCCTTGAAAATAGTCATTTTGCAAACGACCTCAGAATTCGACGAAACCACTTTTTTTGGATCCGGGATGTGAAATTAATGCTAAGTTTCAAATTTCATAATTTTTGAAGTTAATATGTGAGCGTGGCGAAGGAAAATGTGTTTGGATGATTTCTATTAAATTGGATCGACCAGAAAATGGCCATTTTTCAATCGGTCTCAGAATTTGACGAAACTAGTTTTGTTGGGACCGTATCGTCAAAACATAGCTAGATTTATTTTTCTGGAATTTTTGGGATCAGTATGTGGCCCCGACAAATTGAAATGTACGTTGAAATCGAATATTGAATGCTTTATATTTTAATTTGAAGGAAAACTGACTGAAACAGTTGAATGGGCCTACGAAACATATCCCATTGTGTTCGGAATGGGGGTATTTAGCTGGGGCGACAATCATTGAGTTTGATTTGGGGTTCGTGTTGAGAAAACTATTTTAGAATAAATAAATATGTGGGCCAATAGAATTTTTTTCTCCATTATTTTTAAAATTCCCAAAAGTCAAAAAAAAAAACCATGACCTGCTACTATCGACGACGGAAGTATATTCCGACTTTCTTTCCTCCGTTCTGGCCGATCCCTTCACCAAAACCCTAGGCCCCTTTGCAACTTTTCAAAGACCTCTCCTCCCTCTTCAAATCCGTACTTGTTTCGTCCTCCGTCGCGTCGTGGTTCTCGAGATTCACCAACCCGAAGATCCGAACTTCAGAGCGCCACCGACCATGATTCTGACCATCGAAGTGGGCCCTGTTTCTGGCATGCGTGCGCCTCTCCAGGCCCTCCAAGGTGGTGCCATCCAATCTGGGTATCGTGCAACGGATTTGCGTGAAAATCATAACCTAAATTGGAACCATTCACTGAGGTAACAGCAGTTGCTTATTTAAATGATTAATAACGTTTAAAAGTGTTGCAAACGATGATTTTGGTTTAAAAATCGTATCTTTAACATGTTTTAACGAAATTCAATGAAACATGAGACAGTGGACCCGTGCGGACGTCTTCTACATTCTAGAAGAGACCGGATATTTTTCTGAGCCCTCTACAATTTTTGGTGGAGTGGAACCCAATGCGAGATTTCTAATTTATAAACGATATGGAAACAATGGTGTATAAATTATATAGTCGATGTACGAGTTATATAAGCGTTGTACACCTCATATATAAGCGTTGTATAAGTTGTATGTTCGATGTATAAGTTATATATGCGTTGTAAAAATAATATACGCGTCGAAATAAATTGAAATGATATTGAAGTGAAATCGAAATATAGTTATATACGTATATCTATATATATATACTCCCCTCATCCACAGACCATGGACGATATATATTGGTTGTGATATTGTTTGGATTATTGGTTGATGTGAAATTTGGTGAATATCATGAATGGTTGATTTGAAATGATTGATTGTGGTTGAAATCCCAATAGGATTAGTATATGGGAAAATTCGTCTGCGTACAAACTAGATATTGAAAATCCCCATTGTCAAAAGCTGCGAGGCTTTAAGGTAGAGCGAGGAGCCGTACTCAGGACGGTACCGGTTTTAACTACCCTGTCGTTATGATGCCGAAATTTTCAATAATATTCATGTGTTAGAATTATTTTCATGTGTTGAAACTATATTCATGTGTTGAATAGAAATTCATGTGTTGAATAGAAATTCATGTGTTGAATGAAGTTCATGTATTGAATAAATTCTTTGAAAGATAAAAATAACATTTTTATTATATATATAGACTATATAAAATATTAGTATTTTAAATAAATTGTTTTAACACCAAAAATAACATTTTTACCTTATGTATGAACTATATAAAACAAGGGACATGTGGAGGTAAGAGTTTCCCGTTCGCCACCAAACTGCGAAGCGAGAACCCCCCATCATGACTACAACAAGAACCGGTGATACCCCATTCTCGATCACTTTAATCTAATTAAAGATTCATTAAAACTCCACTTAGTTTAAATCTTCCCAAAAATCAATATCCTGTCTTTAACTGGGTTTAACCAATGCCATCTAAAACACGGTTCACGATAAACCCAAAATCACATTCCATTGTTAATTGGGTTAAAGAATAGGTGTTACTTAAAACACCGCTCACGATAAACCCCAAAAACATTTTTAAATTCAATTCCAATTAAATACTAATTAACTGGACAATTTCACTAAATCTTAATTAAAAGATTTATCATTTTCTAAACTAGGTTCAAGAATAGTGTTATTCAAGACACCATTCACGACGAATCCAAAATCCCATTTGATATTAAATACAAGGCTCTGAATAGAAAATATATCGGCTTATATTCAATATCAAATTCTGAAACCAACAAATATCGTATTGGAAATAACGATATAAATATATCTTTCAAATTTCCACAACCATATCTGTATAATCACGAAACCCAACATCGAAATATTTCGAAGATAATTTCGATTCAAATCTATTCCAATTCACGTATTGGAAATTCTGATAATTTTTTTTTTATAACCACTTCAAATCCAATTTATTTATTTATAAACATTGGATTATAATTCTAGTTATAAACTAGTTCATTTCGATAAAAATATATTTATATCTTTACAAATGTGGAATTTTTCATCCTAGTTCTTTCCAATTCATATATTATGATTTTACACAAATTATTAATATTTTTAATAATTTTATCAAGGCCCGTATAGTCGGTTTTCAATAACGGCCACCGAACTGCACTTACAACGACCTTTTCCAAATTTGATTTTCACATAATTCCAAATCCAACAGTTAGATTTCAAATTTCTAATATTCATTGGAAAGCACTTTTTGATACGAACCCAACGGTTCCGGTTTTAGTAGAATCCGACGGTCGGATCTCCCGCAATGTCAATTCGAAGTCAATGGTCAAAATTCACGAACTGCTGCAGCACGACGCGTTCTATTCAGGCCATTTGATATATATAATATATATATTATATATATTTCATCGATTTCAATTCAAAACGTATTTTATAATTCGTTTTCAAAACAAATTAAACTTTATATTCAATTTTAAATCAAAATTGAATATTTCATATCATTAGTATATAAATGATAATATTTTCAAAATGTTATATTTTGAAATCACTTCCTTTTCTATATTCATTATAAAAACGAATATAATCGATATAAATATCGTTCGCGTCAAAATGGCGCAACTCTAATCAACAGGGCTTTATATATTTCAGTAACTTCGTTATTCTATTCAACAAATGAATATTTTCTTCAACACGTGAGTATTTATTAATTCTTACTTACAATAAAAATATGAATTTTATTGTATAAAATATTTTATTCAACACATGAATAGTTTCAACACATGAATATCCTCAACACATGAGTATCGTCAACACATGACTATATTTGTTATTTGATATAATTTAAAAAAATTATGATTTCTATCGTTTAATTCTTAATCAGGCTCCAACCGTAAATTAGCAAGAGAACAATTCCCTAAGTATTAACCCCAAAGGCCGAAACCAACATCAGATCAATACCCAGAAAACCACTCATCTTAACTACTTTCCAGTTAGTTTCTAATTTTATATATGATAGAGATGTAAATTTTATTGTTAAAATATTTTACTCAACACATGATACTTTCAACACATGAATATATATTTTATTCAACACATGAATATTTATTCTACTCAACACATGAATGTTTATTCGATAAAAATATATTTTTATCTTTACAAATGTGGAATTTTTCATCCCAGTTATTTCCAATTCATATATTATGATTTTACACAAATTATTAATATTTTTATCAAGGCCCGTACGGTCGGTTTTCAATGACGGCCACCGAACTGCACTTATAGTGACCTTTCCCAAATTTGATTTGGACATAATTCCGAATCCAACAGTTAGATTTCAAATTTCTAATATTCACTGGAAATCACTTTTCGATACGAACCCAACGGTTCCGATTTCAGGAGAATCCGATGGTTGGATCTCCCGCAATGTCAATTCGAAGTCAATGGTCGAAATTCGCAAACTACCGCGGCGCGGCGCGTTCTATTTAGGCCATTTGATACATATAATATATATATTACATATATTTCGTCGATTTCAATTCAAAACGTATTTTATAAATCGTTTTAAATTTGTTTTCAAAACAATTTCAACTTCATATTCAATTTTAAATCAAAATTGAATATTTCATATCATTAATATACAAATGATAATATTTTCAAAACGTTATATTTTGAAATCACTTCCTTTTCTATATTCATTATAAAAACGGATATAATCGATATAAATATCGTTCGCGTCAAAATGGCGCAACTCTAATCAACAGGGCTTTATATATTTCAATAACTTCGTTATTCTATTCAACAAATGAATATTATCTTCAACACATGAATATATACTTTATTCAACACATGACTATTTATTAATTCTTACTTACAATAAAAATATGAATTTTATTGTATAAAATATTTTATTCAACACATGAATAGTTTCAACACATGAATATCCTCAACACATGAGTATCGTCAACACATGACTATTTTTGTTATTTAATATATTTTAAAAAAATTAAGATTTCTGTCGTTTAATTCTTAATCAGGCTCCAACAGTAAATTAGCAAGAGAACAATTCCCTAAGTATTAACCCCGAAGGCCGAAACCAACAACAGATCAATACCCAGAAAACCACTCATCTTAACTAGTTTCCAGTTAGTTTCTAATTTTATGTATGATAAAGATGTAAATTTTATTGTTAAAATATTTTACTCAACACATGATACTTTCAACACATGAATATATATTTTATTCAACACATGAATATTTATTCTATTCAACACATGAATATTTATTCTATTCAACACATGAATCTATATTTTTAATATTCTTTATTTTCCCAATTGGAATGAGGCCCAATCAATTACCATATAATGTTAATTATATGGATTCCATACAACACATGTATATAATAGCAACGATAAATAATCAACCATCATCCAAATTGCACCACACAACTGCATAAGCATTAAACATAAATAATTAACGCTTACATAGTCTGTCAACCTATCGATTGACATACAACTAAACAATTGGGATTAGTGTATGCCAAATATCATCCCAACTCCCGTGTGGGGTTTCAATCCACAAACACTGAATATTATTTGTGCCGTTGGGCGACGCGTAAAATTTATTGTCCCAATCAATATCCTTCAAATAGGTGTACATAAACAAACTGTTCGGTTTGTAAACGAATATTTATTTTATTCACATACACGTTAAAAATTATATTTTTAACGATAAATAATTTATTTCAACACATGAATATTTATTTTCATTCATTCCACATCACAATCAATTTTCACAACGCAACAAAATCAAACAAGTCGTCCATGGTCTGTGGACAATGGGTGTCGGGTGCTGCTAAGCACCTTCTGCATCCTAGTATATATTTTAACTATAAAACAAGAATTAAAGTGAGAAGTTATCACCAAGGGCTAAACCAAATGCCACGACTCTTCATATGTAGGAAATCTTCGCCGTTCTCGCCTTTTGTCATTTTCGTTGCTCGTATTCACTACATATATAAAAATCACATATTCTTACTTCGCTTTCAAGATGATAAAAATAGCATCTTTAACACGATGTCTTCATTATAAAGATTATATTTTTATTCTAAACCTTTTCTATAAAAATCACATTTTTATATGGTTATCAAATATATAAAAAAATCACATTTTTATTTCGTTATGACATATACAAAAATCGCATTGTTATATTCTCTACAATATAAAAATTATATTTTTCATTTTCGCTATACACATATAAAAATCATATTTTTATATGTAACTCATATGAATAAAAATCAGATTTTTATATGCAATACACAAGAGTAAAAATCGCCTTTTTATCTTGTTTAAAAATGCTATCTTTTTTATTTGAAAAATCTTTTCCAAAGCGTTATTCAAAATAAAAATTGCATCTTTTAAAAGCTTTAAAAATTCTACCTTTCACAAAATAAAACTTAGCCTACATAAAAATGAAGATCCTAACTTTCATAAAAATCCGGTTTTTACCCTGCTAATATATATATAAAGATCCAATGTTCATATCGCTAATCATTCAATAAAAATCAAATCTTTTTATTAAGGAAAATCAAACCTTTTAACTAAAGAAAACAAATCCTTTTAATCTAAAAATCGCATTTTTATATAATTAAAAATCACTTCTTTTCTAGTTTAAAAATTATAGCTTTTCAAATCTTCTTGTTCTTTCCAAAGATTGAGTTTTTATAACATAAAGAAATTAGCTTTTATAACAAAATAAAATTAGTTTTTATAATAAAATAAATTAAAATAAAAACACTTACAGCGGGGGAAGAGTTTCTCGAACGCTGGGGGAAGAAGGGGGAATCGCGCGAGTGGTGGTGGGGAGGGGCCGCGGTTGTGCCAGCAGCGGCGCTAGGAGGGGGACGACGGGGTTCGTGGGTTACGGGCTGGAGGGTCTTCGCGAGAAGGGGGAGGAGGAGAAGGTGAGGGGGGTGATCGTGGAGGGCGGCAGCCTCCTAAGGCGGCGGCGACGCCTCTAAGGGGAGGGCGACGGGTTAATTAGCTTTAGTTTTTTCCTTTTTCTGATTTGAGATAACGGTGAGGAGGAAGGGGCTTATATGGAAAGAAATTATTTATATATTTATTTAATTATTTTTATCTCCTAAAAAGTTGACTTTCCTTTTGAACCCCAAACGAGGCCCAACGACTGTCGTCCATAGCTAATTACCCCCATTCCGAACACAATGGGATAAGTATCGTAAGCTGATTCGATCGTTTCAATCAGTTTTCGTCAAAATCAAAATATAAATCTATATATTGAATTTGAACGCACATTTCAATTTACCAGGGCCACATACGGACTCTAAAAATTCCTGAAAAATATTTTCTAGCTTCGTATTGTGGATACGGTCCTAACAAAACTAATTTCGTCAAATTCTGAGACCATTTCAAAAATGGACATTTTCCAGTCGATTAAAATCAACTAAAACTGGTCAAACGCGTTTTCCTTTGCCATGCCCACATATTGATTCAGAAAATTATGAAAATTGGGATCTAGCAATAATTTGACATCCCGGATCCAACAAAAGTAGTTTCGTCGAAAACGAAGGCCGTTTGCAAAATTTCCATTTTTAAGGGCCAGAATTCCATAGCGACTATTCTGAATTTTCAACTGGGCAGAACTTTTTATTCCCGCTATGAAATTTCAATTTTTTGGATTCTTTGGAAAGATATTTTCAAATAGATTCTAATAATTTTGGTTTCGCTACAATCCGGTTTATTTTGAATCCGGTTCACTCATTTGAAATTCAAAATCGAAATTTCAAACTAGCGCGCCATTTTCAATTCCTTTTATATTTAAAATAAAATATTTATATTCTAACGACGATACAAATAAATACATACATTCTAATTCTATTCAAAATAAGTTTCTCGTCGTTATTATTCAAAATAATTCATTTTAAATTTTCAAATTCATTAAAATAGCCAAAATAAAAATTTTAAATTGGCTCAGATTTTCCGGGTTGTTACAGAACCCAGTTCCATTGAGTTCGTATCGTCGATTAGAGTCAGGATAGGTATATAGTTTTTATTTTTTGAGACCAGGTAATTTGGTGTCCAAAATGGCATTTCGGTGCGTGTAAAAATAGTGTATCGGGAAACAGTCTCGGAATGCGACGAAACTAGTGTCGTTGGATTCGTAATAATTAATTATTATAGGATTTCAAAGTTTCAAGTTAATTGGATTTATTTAGTGATCGTGGAAAATTTAAACGTGTGTTTTCGCTTGTGATTTGTAAAGGAATTTTCACTAACGACCTCAGATTTTGACGAGACCTGTACCATTAGGTCCGGAATATTTTTCTATGTTAGGATTACCCTTTTTATTAGAAAACAGAAATCGTTTGTGGTGGTTTTTATCAATTACTTCACGCTGATGTTTCACAAACATTATTATATTATTTGGGTTCAACTATATATACCTTATATGATAAAACCCAAAGTTTTTCTGTCCGCCGCCAATCTTAAAATCAATGGCCAGCAACAATTGAATTTCCTCGCTCTTATACTCTTGATCCACTCATTAATAACCGAAACTATTAACTATAATTTCGATGATCTCGATGAGTACTCGAAATCCACCGGTGATGATGGACTAGTTCAATCCGAGATGACCGAAAATCATTTAGAAAACTCTGGCGGTTTGTGAAGTTTTCTGGAGCAGAGGGTGTGCCTGGCAAAGCGGCGTTGCTGTCGAAGGAGGAGGGAATCAGGGCACGTCGGATGGTGGTATTGGATGGATGATAGATGCCGGACTATGGCGCTTCAGGAGGCGAAGATGTTTGTTCCATTTTGAAGAGGTCATAATGCAGAACCAAGTGGAAACAAACAGGAATTCATCAGCGGAAATAATTATCAATGATTTGAAAACAGAAAAGGGCTATTGAACGAAGGGAGCTGGAAATGAATTACATCAGTCCTGTTTGTTTCCCTAATCTAAAGTAATTAACCCTAAAAAAATTAATAATTAGAAAGTTATTAAGTTAATCAAAACCATTTATATTTAAACATGGGTTAATGTAGGGAGCAAGCTGAAGATGAAGAAGTATATTAGACTATATATTTTATCCAACCAGAAAGTAGTCGGTCTATTGAATTCTCTAACAAAAGGAAGCAGACTATTTAATTAAAAGTAATTTGTTTAGAAAATTTTAATTAAGAAGTTAACTATTTTAATTAAATTGAGTATTTAAATATTTAAAACTTTTTATTCTTTTCTCAGAATTAAACCAAATGAGCTACGCTGAAATCATGAAGACTAACAGAACATTATGGAATCATTCTAGACAAAGCCGGAGATTGTTGGAGTTTATTGTTTAATTAAACAATGGTTTAATTTAATTGGAACGAAAACCGATCAACTTTAGCGACAATGAAACAAGGTGAGTAAAACTCACTCGTTCCTCCCATTTATATTTTATATAAATTGGGTTTTTATTTTGTGTGTTCTGTTTGCCAATAGTTGACTGTTTGCTAGTTATATATTTATTTGTTGATTTAACTGATGAAATTAAACCGTTGTTTAATTTTAGTAAAATACCAAATCGTTATTTTAACAATTGGTCCCAATGAAGGTAACTTACCTTATTGGTCACATTTATAAAATAAATGTGTTTAATGGTTTGAATTGTTTTGTTTATTGGTTGATGTTAAATGGTCTTTACTTATTATCAGTTAAATGGAGTTGAATGATCTGATTTGTGACAACCAGTTTGATACAGGGAAGAACATGTTGGAGGGATCCAACGGGATTCCTCAAATATATTATTTATTTTCACATTGTCATATATGAACTGATCTGATGGGGTGATTGATTTGATTGTTGATTACTGACTGAAAATTCAACACCTGTTTGGTTTAAACCAATGCGCGGTATTGGTTGGGTATTTGGCGACAGTATATTGCCTATGAAATATTGTTTCATAAATGTTGATTTACCGTCAGTAAGATCAATAGAGATAAAGTTATAAAATTTATTTTATAACTGGATATAGATTTTAATTGAATTATATTGAAAATATGTTATAAAAAGAAAATAAATATTTAATATTTGTTACTTAAACTTATAATTAATCATTAATTGATTTTATAAGGAAATTTCTAGTGTCAATCAGATTTATAAACAAGTGATTCGAAATCAACCTAACGGTTAAATTTGGAAATTTGTTTTGTTAAGAAACAATTAAATGAAATTATTTAAATTAATTATATTATTAGTTAACTTAAAGGGAGAACGAATTAGAATCAGTTAATGGGATAACCGTGGTTTTAGTTGACTAAATAGACCATGTTTAATTGGAATTGATTTTCGAATTAGTATGTTTTGAATAAAATAGTTTAACGAATATTGTTCTAATTCTAATAAGATTTAAAAAAAAGAACTTACTATTTATTTTTGTTAATAAAGGAATTAATTACTAAAGCAGTTATTGATCGAAGTAAATTATTATCTTAATTAATAATAGTTTAGAAAATTACTTTCAATGGAAATTCATTTAAAGAGTAATCGAAATTGCATGTAATCTAGTTGAATGGTGAATAGGAGTTTACGTACGGTTTTATATTTAAAACCCAAATTTTTGATAACGAAGTTATAAATTAATTTAAGTTAATACGATCACTTAATTTAGGTGGACTTAACATTTGAATTAATTCAAAGGAAATCAAGATAAAAGGGTTTAAAATAAACCAGGGTTATATATAAATGATATTTAAAGTGTAAAAGTGTTAATTTTGCATTAAAATTTCTTAATAGTGGGATTAAGTCAAAGTGGAAAATTGAAATGAGAATTTCAAGCAGGAAATGGTATAATGGGTTTGAAAAGGGATTGGTAAAAGTGAATTTGGGTAAAGAAGTGGATCATAGCGTTGTATAACCAAATCCGAACTATAAAGGATTTTGTTTTAAAGAGGCCTAGTTAATAAGGTGTTGTTTATAAGAGATCATTTAATTATGGAATTAAGGAATAATGGTTATATCCCAGAAAGAAATTTTCAAGAAGTAAGAAGGTTTTATGGAACTGTATTTAAATAAAATAGTTAAATGGAATTTGTGTGGATATTGGAATGAAATATTGTGTTACAGCTCGTATCGATCTGAAGATATGAACATTGCTGATCAAGGGCTTAGAGGTAATTAAATACCCCAACTTGAACGGCTTTAGGATTATCTGAGGACGATACTAGTTGGTAATGGTAAAAGGAGTTAGTTATAATTTGTTATTTCCATTAGGGAAATAATAATCCAACGTCAGTGAAAATTTTGAAGAATATATAATGAGAGTTCCGAAGTGAAAAGGGGATTAGAAAGGTTTGAATATATATATATATATATATATATGACATATAATGATGATTCGAAGTAAAAGGAAAAATAAAAAGGGGTTATGTGAAAATATAACGATATTTCGAGTTAGAAAGGAAACGTAAGGTTAAGTACTATTCAATAAGGATAAACACGGGTTATTGTTTTCAGGTAATGAAACAAGGGATATTTCGTGACGTTGTTTTACAAGTAATGAATTGAATTAATTTCCCAATATTAGATAATAACGTGGCCAATGTTTTGAAAGTGAAAATAGAAAATTGGATATGATATAGGGTTTTTCGTAGGTAATAAAATAAATTTGTTTAAAGAATAATCTTAAATTAAATAAGAAGCGAGAAACTATATTTATAATATCGAAATATTTTAGAGTTTTAAAATATATTTATTTAATTAAAAGGCCAAGTAATACTGAATATTGAACCATTGAACTCATTGCATGTTCATGATTGAATCACGGTTTATTTTGATAGTTAACTCACCGACTATCAAATCTATCAAATATGATTGTTGGTACGAAAATACTGGGATCGAATTTATATTCGAAAACCATTCCGCCCAACAAATACGCGAAGATATGATCAGAAATTTATCGAGATGGAGCATTGAAGACCATGGATCTTCGTTAATGGAAGAACCGCTAAAAAATTCTGGGATTGCAGCCAGGGGTAAATTGTGATTTTGTCGTGGTTGGAATCTACGGGTTGCAAGGACTTCTCGCTACTGATCCATGGGGTGATTCCGATATTTCAGGCCGTAGGAGAGTACCGTCGGTTCATCCTGTTCCTGGATCACTTGTATGGACGGATGTCTGACAGAGTATTTCCAAAGGGATCATTGACGTTGATTTTTCAAACGTGCTATAGTTTTTGGCAGAGAATGGATATTCTCTTAGCTTAAATGCTAGTGTATTTTTGTGGACGTCAATTAGTGGTATTTGGCGGATCTGAAGATGTTGTATTCAAAGTGAATGATGACCAGATTTTCAAAAATTAATCCAAACCTCTAGCCACATCAACCGAGAAATGACAAAAATCGGGCAGGCAGCATGGCTATATGGGTCGCTCCCATTAGGGTGTATAATGACCTATGTAAAAGAATTCCTTTTGCTTCATTAATCTATTTCAATGCTGTCCCTTTTCGGGAAACGGTGGTTTGAGCCCAACCGTTCGTGATATACATTCGATACACTCAAGAGAAATGAGTGGTCGGGCATGTGTGGGCCGGAATGCAAGACGTTCTTGTTGAACCCAGTATACTCCCCTCTAGAGATACACTATCGGCTGGTGGTTCCATACCTTGTCATAGTCGGAATCCAATTTCCAATAAGCGCCCGCGGTTTTGATTGTATACTATATATGTGGAGTGTGAGATGCAAGCGTTCCGTAAGATTGATATTTACATGTATGTAGACACTATTATAATATCAGAAAAGATATTGATTTCCAAAATGTTTTGGGTTATCGTAAGGTAAAAACCGTCCGTATTTATGTGTTGATTTGGTCTACGATTATCCTTTTCTTTCGAAAAGATTTTTGAACCTTAAAATCAAGTTGGATGATCCCCTTTAATATTGTGCGAATTTATCTCACTCTGGTTCATCAGATTGACCCGGTGTTTTGTAAATGCTCGGGTTAGACCGGGTTATACAGGTCCAGGTTATCGGATGCTGTGAATTTCAGAAGACGTGCTGGAGGTGATCAGGCGTATTGTATCAAGTATTTATTCCACTGTGTGATTGTATATGAGGATACGTTATGATCACTGTCCAGATGTGTGATGTACTCTAATATTGTAAGTATTTTTAAAAGCTCTCAGTAAAGATTTATATCTGTATTATATTTTGTCGCGCTGCGATGTGAGGCTCTGCGTTGTGTTGGTTCTTCTTCTTCTATTCTAATATTTCTTTCTTTCTTATCTCACCCGCTAATTTCCTTCTAATAACTATCCAGTGTTTTCGGTTTTGGAAGGTCGGCATGAGATATGGAAGGTATTTTTGTTGATTTTCGGGGCCGAAAATCCTTGGGTCGTTACATGTAGCGACAAGTGATTAAATGCAAGTACATTGAATGGAAATCATAAAAGCTTGAACTCTTAAACAATCTAAAATGGAATAAAAGAAAGCCAAACTTTTATTCAAAACTAAAACTTGGAAAATATGTAGAAATTTTTTGTTCGACTAACCAAAAGAGAGGGCCATATTCGAAAAAATTAGGAAAATAAAGGTAAAAAAGAAGTATAAACAAAGAAAAAAATCCACCCATTAAAGTGCCGCTCATCCTTCTTGCACTTCTTAGGAGACTTTCACTTGAAGCTCTCTTCCTTTTTCTTTTTTGTGTGATCCTCCCACTTCCTTTTTATTGACTTTCTTGGGCACAAACTTAGACGAGGTGAGCTCAATCTCAAAATCTTAGTATTTTCATACTCCACTTCACCATATTCAGGATAGCCTAGTGCGAGCACTTAGAGTGGTTTAGGAGTAAGCTTGGCCTTTAAATTTTTTTTTTGTGGCAATTAGTGCCTCATGTCTTTCAAACAACTCCTTCATTTTATGCACCCTAGTCTTTTCACTTTTAGCCACATTAATGATGTCATATGGATCCTTCTTTAGCTCTGATCTCCGCACATCAGTCACTATTTCTTCTTCACTTGTCCTTTCTTAGAGCAAGACTGAGGGCACTTAGGATACAGAAGATGATGTAGTTAGAGCAGTAGTTGATAGTTTTCAGCTTGACTATATGCTGCAGTAAGACGTATCAAGATTTGATTTTTATCTCCTCTGAGGACCACGTAAGAAAGCCTACCTTCCCGCATACAAGCAATAAGCACTTTTTGAAAGCATGAGAGAATACAGATATACCTTTGCTGCTGAGTAATTCCTTGCCTTCTTGTGCATTTTGACCTTCTTGAATTAGAGTCAACAAGGGCCGAGTTCTAAGGCTTGGATACTTAGGATCATACTCAAGGTCGATGGATATTGGCCGAGAAAAGAAGGTTCTGAAAACAACCACTATCAGAATGATAATCTAAGTGGATGTGTCATTTCTCGACGACTAGCAGGTCGAACCAACATCTTGCACAATTTTATGGCTTTACTTACTATATCTTTCCCTTTTCCTATGCCTTTGTAGTCGTTATATCTTCCTCTTCATCCTCTCTAAGAATACATTACCCACTTCCAGGACAATTCAACTCATCTCCCTTAAATATTCCATAATTAGCTCCTCTTTATTAACGGTATCACTCTTAGGCAAATACATTTCATCATCAATAAAATGGTCCGATGCATCGACGAGCATTGTCAGATAATCCTAGAGCCAAGATAAGTCTCGATGATGAAGGAACTAAGAACAAAACTCCAATATAAGGTAGTTGAATTCCTTCCTTTCTAATTCAGCTTCATATTCCTTGGGCTGAAGTTCCTAAATCTCTCTTTCATACTTAAATTTGCCCCCCTGAGAATAATTACATTAGGAATGATTGATTACCTCATCCGTTACCTTGGCTTTTCTACTACATCACCCCTAGCCTTGAGATCTACTACTATTTTGGTAAAAGTGTCTTTTTGTTGCCTCAATCTCTCTTCTCTCCAGAAATAGCTTTATTGTCATCTTTCAAGAGCCCCATTGGAGGAACTTACCAACATTGAAAATCCATGGTCGTTCGCAGTCTTTGGTATTGATATAATTGATACATTAATGATGTCCAAAGGAGGTGTAAGGTATGCCATCATCTAGTTGATTACTTCACTAAATAGGTTGAAGCTAAGCCCTTCCCAATAATCTTAACCAAGAAAGTAGACCTCATTGTATTAATTGTCATTGTCTTTTGGTGTTCCTGTAATCATCATAACTGACAATGGAATACAATTTGACAACTTTGAATTCATTGACTTTTTATGTCGGTATTAGTGCATTGAAATGCAATTGCGCTAGTCGTTCATCCCCAAGAAAATGGTCAAATTAATGCAATGAATAAGGTTATAAAGTCCATCTTGAAGATGTGTTTGGAAAATGTAAAAGGCAAGTAGGTTGAAGAGATTCCACCATTCACCTTCTCCTAAGTATCTAAAGACGTTATCACAGTTGAACTGGAAGTCCATTCTCATCGAGTTACTTGCTATGATCCAAAAACCAACAGAGATCTCCTTATGGAATCTCTAGAATTGATAGATAAATAAAAATGAAGAGTATGATCTGAGAGCACCCACCCACTCACATCGAGTCGCCTGATATTACAACTCTAAAGCTCGACTAAGAAACTTTGATGTAGGTGACATCATCCTGAAGAGTGTCTTCATTATTTCATCGAATCTGGGCTCCCAATGGGAAGAACCTTATGTCATCATTTGGAGGATTTGAGATCGAACATTCAAGATGACGACCATTGATTGCAACGAATTAAAAGAGTATGGAGTAACGAGCATCGATGACACTATTTCACTTAACCTTTACTTTTTCTAGTTTCATTTAGTTAGAAATTGTTTTTAACCTATGTAATGAGGAAGACGTTGACCTTTTTTATTTAGTTTCAATAAAGGCTCTTAGTTTTTCATGTTTTGATGTCATTTGTTATGAGTGGTATGTCAGTTGTGATACGACTGACTTACATATACGAGCGCAAAGTACAAAAATAGAGCAACCTTAGAGCTTGATGCTGACCAATTCACCTAAGCCCATGATCAGACTTCCTACAAATGGAAGTGTATCAACCATCCACAATTAACTCTAGATCGCGTTTTGATGAGCAAATTATAAAGAGTGTATGTGAATAAACCACTTACTTTTCGTCTTAGACCTTCAAAAAATGACAAGGTCAGAAATAAATAATTCGAACGCTCGCAACTGGAGTCTGACCACCAAACCTAGACTCAGGGCATTAGGGCCAATCATCCGAGCCTAAGTAAATGTGATACCGACTGTTCGTTTAGTCAACTCTATCCAAATCAACAACAGGAGAGTATAAAGGACGAAGTAAAGGCATCCATGACTCCAAACCAAATCAATGGTGACTCAATATAAATCTAAAGGGTAAGACCCGATGCCTAAACTAACTCCACTGCGTTGTGATAGGAATAGGAGCATAAACATTTATAGGGCAGATCATGACCCCCAATTCCATGTCCACATGACTTAAGGATATATCCAAAATGAATTCTTAAGAATTGAACTCCTATCAAAGTACCATAGGACCTAAAGCCAAAACCTAAAGGAGGCCTTAAAATGGTCGATTTAACATACACTTGAACATACAAGTGACAAACTAAAATTTAAGTATAGCTACAAGTGATTAAATGCAAATACATTGATTGGAAAGCATAAAAGCTCGAACTCTTAAACAATCTGATATAGAATAGAAGAAAGCCAAACTTTTATTCAAAACTGAAACTTGAAAAATGTGTAGAAATTTTATGTTTGACTAGCCAAAAGCGCGTATCATACTCGAAAAAATTAGGAAAATAAAGGTGAAAAAGAAGTATAAACAAAGAAAAAAATCCACCCATTAATGTACCACTCATCCTTCTTGCACTTCTTAGGAGACTTTCTTTTGAAGCTCTCTTCGTTTTTCTTTTTTGGGAGATCCTCCGACTTCCTTTGTATTGACTTTCTTGGGCATAGACTTAGACGAGGTGAGCTCAATCTCAAAATCTCAGTAGTTTCGTACTCCACTTCACCATATTCAGGACAACCTAGCGCGAGCACTTAGAGTGGTTTAGGAGTAAGCCTGGCCTTTTATTTATTTTTTGTGGCTATTCATGCCTCATATCTTTCAAACAACTCCTTCAGTTTATGCACCCTCGTCTTTTCACTTTTAGCCACATTAATGATGTCTTATGGATCCTTCTTTAGCTCCGATCTCCCCATATCAGTCCCTAACTCTTCTTCACTTGAGTATCCTTTCTTAGAGCAAGACTGAGTGCACTTAGGATACAAAAGCTGACGTAGTCAGGGCAGCAATTGATAGCTTTCTAGCTTGACTATATATTGTAGTAAGACGTACCAAGATTTGATTCTTATATCCTCTGAGGAATACATAATAAAGCCTACCTTCCCGCTCACAAGCAATAAGCACTTTTTGAAAGCATAAGAGAATACAAATATACCTTCGGTGCTAAGTAATTCCTTGCCTTCTTGTGAAGTTTCACCTTCTTGAATTAGAGTCAGCACATGCCGAGTTCTAAGGCTTGAGTACGTAGGATCGTACTCAAGGTCGATGGATATTGGCTGAGAAAAGGAGGTTTAGAAAACAACCACTATTAGAATGATAATCTAAGTGGAATTGTCATTTCTTGACGATTAGCCGGTCGAACCAGCGTCTGCAAAATTTTATTTATTTTACTTACTATATCTTTGCCCTTTTCATATGCCTTTGAAGTCGTAATATTTTCCTCTTCTTCCTCTCTAAGAATACATTTACCCTCTTCCAGGACAATTCAACTCGTCTCCCTTAAATATTCCCTAATTAGCTCCTCTTTATCAACGGTATCACTCATAGGCAAATAAATTTCTTCATCAATAAAATGGTCCCATGCATCGACGAGCATTGTCAGATAATCCTAGAGCCACGATAAGTCTCGATGATGAAGGAACTAAGAACAAAACTCCAATATAAGGTAGTTGAATTCCTTCCTTTCTAATTAAATTAATATTCCTTGGCCTGAAATTCCTAAATCTCTCTTTCATACTCAAGTTGCCTCCCCCCCCCCCCCCCCCCGGTGAGAATATTCACAAGAGGAATGATTGATTGCCTTATCCATTACCATGGCTTTTCTACCAAATCGGCCCTAGCCTTGAGATCTACTACATTTTTGGTAAAAGTGTCTTTCTGTTGCCTCAATCTCTCTTCTATCCAAAAATAGCTTTATTGTCATCTTCCAATTAATTAGTCCTCAGAGATATGCAATTCTCTTCGAAATTGATTTCATGATCCATTGGTTTCCTTCTTAACCTCCTCGAACTTTCTTTGCCTTAGCTAACATAATTTTATAGATAGTCTCTTATCCAAATGTTTAATCTTTTCTTTATCAAAGTCATCCTCACGCTTCTTGTTTATGATATCATGCTCGAATCCCCTAATAGGTTTACAAAGTTTCTCTATCAATCGGTTTGATTATCGATACTGAAAATATACATGGAATACCATATCCAGTTTGTATTTGTCTATTTATCGGGAAATTGGATGAATATTCAGGGAAAATGTAAGCCCACCAATAAAAGCCATGGGAATAAAAATCCGAGTTTCACGTTTTTGCTCTTGATCAGTGGCACTAACTTCAAAAGCGACAACAAATTGAGTCGGTATCTTCTTGGATTTTACAACATATAAGAACTTTTTTAAGGTATTTGAGACTTGCTCAGTGAGAATAAGGCTTGCGCGCACATACAGTGGAGAAACCAAAGGGGAAGCTAGGGAGGAACTCTTGACTATTCACTTTCTCTAGATTGTACACTTAAACTGGATGACTTCTCATGCTCTATATGAGGAGGAGAAAGCGACCGAGAACGATTAGAACTAAGATGCACTTCACCACCTTGTCTAGGCTATCATCACGTTGGTATTATGGCATTGAATGGTGCTAGAGATAATAGTGAACACTACTGCCCAAGCTACGACGATAATTTTCTCTCCTTCTATATCTCCTACTTAAAGAAAAAGATTTGAATTAGAATCATTTAACTATTATGCAAACAAGTGTAACCATCTTTCTTCAATAGTGGAGATGAGAGACATGGATTTAGAAGCCTACCCCCTTTTATTTTTTACAATCATATAAGATTGTACGGTAGGCAGCAGATCTTCCTCTTGTCCAGCTTCATCACTGCCAGCTTCTTCTACAATTCAAAGTCAACCTGATACCCTTTAAGTTTATAACCGACGGTTAAGTGAATGATAAGGTGAATGTTGTCACCTCCTTTTATTTCCTTTTCTTCTCTTATTCCAGTTGTGACCTCCTCTTCCTTACCGCTATCACAACCGATTGTATGTTTGTCATCTAATAAACTACATGTGTGGATGGGGTCATTAGAGGTTACAAGATTTACATCCCACTAGATTACATCTAGGGCATTATCTTCATAACACTAACATACTCTTGTCCTCCAGTCCTCGAAAGATTTCCTGTGTAGTTCAAACATCACATTAGTTTTAGAACATACAATTTGGTTAGCATGAAGACACCTCATTAAGTGATTACAATACTTACGATCTTCGATCTAATGCATTGAGATACTGGGAGGAGAGGGTATGTAGAACCAATCATGTTTAACGTTTCTAAGCTTTCTCCTCGCCTTGGTATAGACACGTTGTAAGTGAATACTCGAGAAAAGTCAAAGATGGTGCAGTCCTTTAGCACTTGAAAATAAAGGTACATCAGGTATCTTCCCTTGTTGGCTCATGGTATATGTTCTCTAAGAAAAACATATATGTTCCAAGAAAGATAGTATAGTTTTACATATTTAATTGTGTGGGAGACATTCTCATGTAATTAATCATTTATCAGATTGGCAGGTTGAAAGAAGCATGTATTTAGCCGAGCGTATGTATCTTGTTGCAAGCCGTATATCCCTCTAAGGGGCATGTGAGACGTATCTTCATAGTTTGAAACCCGTACTTTGTTAAAAAGGATATTGTGGATGGTGCAACTTCTCTTCAAAATTGTCCTATCGATTCTTGATTACATCGAGTCGATCAGGTCATCCAAGATTGCTACGCCTTTTAATGTATCGAGGAAGATGAGTAATTTCTAAGTCTACTTCTCCAGCCACTAGAAGGCCCTCAAGAACTTTTTGTGGCCTTCTTGTTGTTCCACCTTATAAGTCGAGGAAGGGTTATTTGAAATCGTTGTAGAAATCGAATCAAAATTGGATTTGTGCGTAGTGGTTTCTGTGGTTCTGTTGATCATAATATCCTTAATGCGATCAACACATCCTGGCCCTATTATCTCAATTAACCTATCCTCTGGTGCATGGTGTAAGTTATTGTAGTGCGTGTACATGTAATTTAGAAATTGAGCTATAAGTGATGATGAGATTCAGATTGCAACAGAAGCTACTGTCATTGTTGACTATCAAACTAGCCTTTAAATTGATGGTCGTTGGGTTCTACTGAGTTCTGGATTGTATATTGGGATTAAAAGCTTTTTTTCAATCAATTGTCCAAATTTCCAAAATATATGCTCAATTCCTATGTGAAAAGTCTGTATGTCAATATTGTCTGCAAGTTCGTACTCATTTGGGTTTGCATTTATATGTATATAAGAAATGGGAATTCGACCAAGGCAGTGATCGTACCTAATCCCCAACCATGCCATCATCCTCATCTTATAATTCTTGAGCCAATTTTTTCCCTTTTCCTACAAATCTCCACAAACCCACTAATCTGATCCCTCCTCAACTCCAACTCTGATCTATCTATCCTCTCCATCCTTTCCTTCCCTCCAACCTGATCTCGTCTCTCTTTGCCTTCTTCTCTTCATCATTTCCTTCTATCCCCTTAATCAACTCACTTACTTCCTAAAAAAATACATGAACCATTGCAACTCTATATCTATCTCCTCCAACGTTACGCCGCTAACCTTCAGCTCCTTACATCTCCTCAACTTCCTAAGTGAACCTCATCACCTAGTCAAAGAAAATCCCATCATTAACTAAAGGTTTGGAATCCAACTTTACAGTTATAGAAGATGACAAATTGATTTAAAAAGGAGGTACGACAAGCATTGTAACACCCCACCTCCGCCAGGGTGACTCTTGCAAGCACCCTGACTTTGGAGGGGCGTTTGAATCAGGTAAACATGCATAATGATATATCAAGGCAGAACAAGAACATATGTATATATGTAAACAGAGTAAATAACATAGATAAAATAGCGGAAGATTTTCAAACCATTTCAAAACAAGTCTGGTACAACATAATGTTAACTTTCCAAATACACAAGTCTAGATAAAAACAACATTTCTGAAAGACTGAAATACATAAGTACTATCCCCAAAATAAGTGATAACCATAGCTAGCTTCATGTCAAGACCGTACATGAGCTAAAATCCCACAAGCAAGCGATCAGAAATCCAGCTAAGCTCCAATATTCCCTCCCTGAGAACCTGGGGGGAAACGGAAGAAAAGAGGCGGAAGAAAACAGGTCAGTCAAAAAGACTGAGTAAGCCCTACTACAATCAATGTAAACTGATAAAGTTAACTGGCATGAGAAGCAGGTATGATCATAAGGATAACAACATACTAGCATGGTGATTAACTAACAAGGTAGATAAAGGTGTCATCGCATAATCAGGTTTAAGGTTTTGCACCACAGGTGTACTAGCAAACTAACATGACTGGAATAATCAAGTATTGATCCCTTAGCCCAAGCTTTGGCCCAATAACATGAAATGACCCTAATACAAGGTCCAACCAAACGGTCTAATCGATCGGCTCCCTAAGCCTAACTCGTCACGTGTTGGTGTCCATACGGCCCAAACATAATTGTAGTCGAACTGTGCCGGGTCCACCCTTCGGGTGTATCAAGCCCTAGGGTGCCAACCCCTGGACACCATAAACATGAGTGCACAGTCTCGATCTACTGGTACCCATGGGTGACTTCTCCAAATACGGACTACGTGCACGACCATAGTCCGTCCGGAACTACATCGGCGTACCACCCGGCCGTCGTTTATTGGTCGCTTACCTCCAGCCCAGTAATCGTGCCCCCTCCCTAGCCTAGTCCCTAGGGTCTTAATGATACAAACTTGGGATTACTGCTGGAGTGGGCCCCCATTGCTAGGATTTTCTAGTGGATTAAGTACGGTTTAACCCTCTTGCTAATCATGGATTAACTTGGTTAAGTGTAACGATGAGTTCACGACTTAACCCTGATTAATCTACCAAGCCCAAATTGGTTAAGTATTAAGTGGACCATGACTTAACCCTAATCACGAGGCATTAATTAATTTAATGCGCCTTAACCTCTCACATTAGACCTTGTTGTGGTTACTAGTTAAGCCGGGTGGGTCCGGGTAGCTTTACACCACAACTTGGTCTAACCTCGGGTTCAAGGTACAACATGGCCAACTTCTCACATTGGGTCCTATTGTTTATAGCAACTAGTTAAGCCGGTCGGTTCCGGGTAGGTTTACGCTACAAACTCAACCCAACCTCGAGTTGGTCACACTTATCTTTTCTAAGTGTCATGTCCATCATGTTTCCAAAACATGTTACAAGTTTTCAAGCAATTGGGTAGACCTAACTTAATAGGTAAATTCCCAAGCTTATGATTTTATGTATTTTAAGTTTACCCAACCCCAAACGCAATCCCATCGCTTACATATCGCAATAGCGCATAAAGGATAGAAAGAGGGAACTTGGCATAATCATGACATAAAGGTATTGAAGCCACAAGTTTAACATGGTGGCATATGAAATGTTCATATGTTCATACACTTGCATATTACATTTTTAGGCCTCAAAAGCGTGCATAAAACCAAACTTGGCATATTGGTGATACATGGTGCTAAATGACATGTAGAAATGGCCATAAGTTCGCATCTAGCCTCACATGCAAGTTATCATAAGAGATATGATAACTTACATGTTGCCAAAATGCAACCTTTGGCATAAAGCTTGAAACTTTATGTTCATAAACCCAAGATAAGCTTGCATAACATGATAGCATGAACAAAATGTTCAACCCAAACTTGCATAACATAACTTGCATATCATATGACAAACTTGCATATCAAACTTGCATAACATAACACGATAAACTTGCATATCATGACATGGCATACTTGCATAACATAACATGATGAACTTGCATATCATAGCATAGCAAACTTGCATATAAACTTGCATAAACTTGCATTTCATAGCATAGTAAACTTGCATATAAACTTGCATATCACAACATGATAAACTTGCATATCATAGCATAGCAAACTTGCATATAAACTTGCATATCATAGCATAGTAAACTTGCATATAAACTTGCATATCATACATTTAACTTTAGAGTTTAAGTATGAAAGTAGAATAGGGCTTACAATGCTTAGGAAATATGACAATGCAATTATGCAACCAATTAAACCCAAAATGCAAGCTTTAATAGAAAACCCTTAAGCCAAAATGATCAAAACTCTAGCTTTATGATGCAAATATAGAAACTTGACTTGAATGCAAGCTAATGATGCTCATACAAGTTTGAAAACACTTGTATGCATGGAAAATCACTTAGAAATTTATTTAGGAATTTTATGAAGAGAGTGGAGGCCATGAGAGGAATGATTTTTCCATAGTTTAGTTGTAGGATTGATTAATGATGATTTAGGGTTAGGTTAGGGCCTTATTTATAGAGATTAGGACTAGTTTCTACCCTAGGATTAAACCCTAGTTCCAATCTCAGCCCTCAAAACCGAATCTTGCCCCCAAGCTCAACACAATCTCTAAATGGTGCACTAGGCTAAACAGCCTGGCTGGACCAAGTCGACAGCCAAGTCGACAGGGCTGTCGACTTGGGTCCAACCAAGTCGACTCCCAAGTCGACAGGGCTGTCGACTTGGGTGCTCTGGCGGGAACTTTCCCGCCTAGCCCAATCTGACCTAATTTTTCAAATTCAAACTTGAATTTGAAATCTGTTTTTACTTTGAATTTTTCTGAAAACTTCGTTGGGCCTTAATCGGGTCATACAGACTCCGATTTTCGAAAACTCGGACTCTATTTCGCGTATTTTTCCGAGACGAACGCAATGGCATAGCCCGTTTCCCTTGATTCAGATTTTAGAATTAAATTCTTCCTCGATTTACATCATAATAGGTTATTGAAAATACGGGTTGTTACATTCTCCCCTCCTTAAAGGATTTCGTCCCCGAAATCTTCAAGTTAGGAAGAACGTATCCTACCATCCAATCATCCATCTACTCAAAACATCATCCACGAGCAATCATTGTCCTTACAAGATTCTAAATGTTGTATGAACATATGCAAAGGTGTGTGTATATGTCCTTATCTAATGCAAATATCCTCAATGCAAATTATGTTAGTGAAATGAATCCATATGTATGAAATTCCTAACATAATGTATAACA
Source organism: Allium sativum (assembly GCA_030737875.1). NCBI lineage: Eukaryota > Viridiplantae > Streptophyta > Magnoliopsida > Asparagales > Amaryllidaceae > Allium > Allium sativum. Next base: position 342,064,293 of record CM060912.1, read on the forward strand.
TCTATATGTGTGCACATAACATACATCCATATGCAACATCCATGTGATAACACAAAAATTTTCATCCATGAATAAGCATAAACACTCATGCATATGCAATATGAGGAGTGTGTGAGCCGATCTAGTGCCTAACGTGTATAATGCATCCACGAGTAACCACTTGCAAACACTTGCAACCACTTGCAACCATCAAGCATAACATGTTTCAAACATATGTTTCATCCAAAGGGTTTCTACCTAAGGTTCTCATGACAAGATTAACACGATAAACTAGATAAACATGGATAGCAAAGAGAAAGATATGCTAACAAAGAAAAGAGATTGAGAGTGTACCCTCAAAAAGGAATGGATAAAGCCCACGCATCTTCTCCTCGGTTTCCCAAGTTGCGTCTTCTTCGGCTTCACCCCATTGAACCTTCACCAACTTGACTTCTCGATTCCTTAGCTTCTTGGTCTCCGTCCCCAAGATACGAATCGGAGCTCTCCTCAAGGTAGCCTCTTTCTCCACTTCCACATCTTTCAGAACACTTGGCTCAACAACCTCTGCTGATTCATGTAAACACTTCCGGAGATGCGAGAAATGAAAAACATCGTGTACTCCGGCAAGCTTCTCGGGCAATTCCACTCTATAAGCCATCTGCCCAACCCTCTCTATAATAGGGAATGGTTCAACAAACCTCGGTGCTAACTTCCCAACGGCTCCAAATCTGACCACATTCCGCAAAGGAGAAACCTTCACGAAAACCATATCCCCAACATCAAACTCCAAATCAGTTCTTCGTTTATCAGCATAGGATTTCTGTCGGTCTTGGGCCGCTTTCATCCGTCTCGGAATCAACTCGACCTTCTCGGATGTATCTCTGATCATATCAAGCCCAAGTATAAGCTCATCTGTAGTCTCCCACCAACATGTAGGCGACTTACACGGCCTCCCATATAAAGCTTCAAATGGTGCCATTCCTATGCTTGCCTGATAACTATTATTATAAGCAAACTCAACAAGAGGAAGATGGTCTTCCCAAGTACCACCAAAATCCAGAATACAAAGCCTCAACAGATCCTCGAGTACCCTATTCACCCTTTCGGTTTGACCGTCCGTCTGTGGGTGATAAGCCGCACTTAGATTTAGCCTCGTGCCCATAGCTTCTTGCAAGCTATTCCAGAATTGACTTGTAAAGATTGGGTCACGGTCACTGACTATACTAGAAGGGACTCCATGTAGTCTCACAATCTCACGAAGATATACAGACGCTAGCCAAGATGCGGTTCTCTTGCTCTTCACCGGAATGAAATGAGCACTCTTCGTAAGTCTGTCCACGATAACCCAAATACTCGTATTCCCTTTCCTTGACCTTGGTAGCCCATCGATAAAATCCATGGAAATACTCTCCCACTTCCATAGTGGAACGTCTAGAGGATGCAATAGCCCACCGGGCTTCTTCGACTCGGCCTTAACGTGCTGGCAAATGATACATCTAGAGACAAACTCTGCCACATCCTTCTTCATCCCAGGCCAAAAGAAAATGCGCTTCATATCTTTATACATCTTATCTCCGCCCGGATGTATAGTCAACTTAGAGCGATGCGCTTCCTCAAGAACTTTTCTTACTAAATCTTCTACCATTGGAACACATAACCTTCCGTCTCTCCTCAGCCGACCCTTGTCATCAATAGAATATCGAGCGAGATGACTAGACGCCTCTCCTCGAATCAGCTTATCCATAATCTCAACTACCTGAGGGTCTTCTCTCTGTGAAGCCCCAACTTGATCAAGAAGGGTAGGTCTGAGTTCCATAGATGCTAAGGAACCGGTCATCGACTCAATCGCCAAAGAGAAATCAAAGGTTGCTACATACTCTAAATTCTTCATCTCAACGAATAGAGGACTCAGAGTCAACCTTTTTCTACTCAATGCATCTGCTACCACATTCCCCTTGCCAGGGGTATAGGCTATCTCAAAATCATAGGACGCTAAGAATTCCATCCATCTTTGTTGCCTCAGATTCAGATACTTTTGAGAAAAGAGATACTTCAATGACTTGTGATCGGTATAAAGCTCAAATCTTTCTCCCAGAAGATAATGGCGCCAAGCCTTGAGTGCATAGACTATTGCTGCCAACTCTAAGTCATGAGTGGGATAATTCTTATCATTCACTTTGAGTTGCCTACCGCCAAAGCATATCACCCTTCATTCTTGCATCAGAACAACTCCTAATCCCGTGCCACATGCATCGGTGTATACTGTAAATAACTTCCCTCCATCGGGCAAAGCTAGAACAGGTGCTGATGTGAGGGCTCTCTTGAACTTGTGAAAAGCAAGCTCGCATTCTATGCTCCAAGCAAAAACTAAATTCTTCTTCGTCAATTTAGTGAGAGGAGCGGATATCTTCGCGAAGTCCTTGATGAACTTCCGGTAAAAACCCGCAAGACCTAGAAAACTTCTCACTTCGGTTGCATTCCTTGGAGTCTTCCAATCCTGAACTGCAACTACCTTAGCGGGATCCACCGCTAAGCCTTGCTTAGATACTATATGTCCAAGGAATCTAACTTCCCTTCTCCAAAAGTGACACTTGGAGAACTTGGCCTTCAACTGATGCGCTCTAAGCGTATCCATCACCTCCACGAGATGCCTTGCGTGCTCTTCCTCGTCCTTAGAGAAGATCAGAATATCATCTACGAAGACCACGACAAACTTGTTCAAAAACTCCCTGAACACCCTACTCATCAAGTCCACGAAATATGCGGGTGCATTAGTCAAGCCGAATGGCATGACAAGCCATTCGAAGAATCCATCTGGAGTTCTGAACGCAGTCTTGTCTATACTATCTTCAGCTATCCTGAGCTGATGGAATCCAGAAGCAAGATCAAGCTGAGAGAAAACAGAAGCACCGACAAGCTGGTCAAAGAGATCATCAATCCTCGGTAACGGGTGTCTGTTCTTCTTAGTCAGCTTATTCAACTCTCGATAGTCAACACAAAGTCGGAGAGAACCATCTGCCTTGGTAGCAAATACCACAGGCGCTCCCCATTCAGATATACTTCGTCTAATGAAGTTCTTCTCAAGCAACTCCTTCACTTGCTTACTTAGCTCCCGCCTTTCATGCGGAGCCATGTGCCGAACGGGCAAAGAAACTGGCTTTGCATTATCCACCAGATAAATGCGGAAATCAATCTCTCGCTTAGGGGGCAACCCCCTAACTTCATCGAAAACATCCGGATACTCTCGAACCACTCTCACAGACTGAAGAGATTCCATTGATGAGTCGAGTGATTCAAGATAGCACAGCATGACGGGACCTCTCGGATCACAAGAAATCTCTAGGGTGTTTCCGAGGCGAGTCACGAGCCTCACAACCCTATGCTCACAATCAAGAATGGCTCCATATCTGGACAGCCAATCCATGCCCAATATCAATCCGTATCCCCTAAAACCAAGAACATAAGCACTGCACAAGAACTCTACACTCAGTATAGAGATCCTCAAATCCCCACATATCATAGACAAATGGGCGGAACCCCCAATAGGATTTGAGACACAGATGGGATCATCTACCAAGCTAGTACTAAGGTGCAAACTATCAACAAGATCAGATGAGATAAAGCTATGCGATGCACCAGAATCAAACAAAGTACGAACTGGAAAATCAGAAATATATACAAGGCTCTTAACAGAAATACTATCTCGGTCGGGAACTGGAGCGACATTGAGAGCATGAACTTGCCCTCCTGAAGGTCCAGCACGCTGAGTCTGGCCCTGGCCTTGCCCTTGCTTCTTCGGGCAATCCTTACTGAAATGTCCAGTCTCACCGTAGAAAAAGCATTCACCATTCTTCCTTTTCCTCTTCTTACAATCCTTAACAAGATGCCCAACTGAACCGCAATAATGGCACTTCCCCTTGTTATTATTGCCCTTGTTGTTGTTCCCCTTGTTGCCTTGACTCTTGTTCTTGTTCTTGTTCTGATTGCCTTGACTGCTCTGACCATTTGGATTACCCTGATTTCCTTTCCACTGGGAATCAGTCTTCTTAGCTTGAGTATCATTCATCTTGGTCTCTTTCTTGACATCTCCCTGAAGTAACGCCATATCAACCAAACTCTCAAACGTAGCCCCATGGGGAATATGTGACATAGCCAATCCCTGCAACGGCTCATTCAATCCTCTAGCAAAACGAAGAGCCTTCTTCTGAGGAGTATTCACCATATCCAAGCCAAAACGAGCTAACTGATTGAACTTGTTCACATATTCTTTGACAGACATATCTCCTTGTTTCAAAGTTATGAACCTCTCCATTTGCAGATTCTCCTCAGCAGAAGATAAAAACTTAAGCACGAACCTTGCCCTGAAATCGGCCCAAGTCTCAACAGGCCTAGTACCATTGGTGACTTCCCACCAATAAGCGGCTTCATCCTTCATAAGCCAAACCGCCAACAAGATCTTCCTCTGATCGTCTAACCCAAAGATGGCAAACAAATCCTCGGTCTCTTTCAACCAATTTCTGGCCTCTACAAAAGTCTCAGTGCCTTGAAAGTTCTTGCCACCCATTGCTTTGAAATCTTTGCAAGCCTTTGCGAAGTCAGCTTGAGGATGCTGAGGGGGAGGACGAAGAGGAACCTCAGCGACAGGAGGAGGAGGAACATCAACGACAGGAGGAGGAGGAACATTAACTACTGGAGGAGGAGGAACATCTGCGGGGCCGGCTTCGGTCGCCCTAGCCTCCAAAAGTCTCCTATACCAAACAGGTACGTGTACTCCCTCCGGAATAGCAAAGTTATCGGCCATACTAAAAACGAAGGAAAAAGACAGATTCAGAATGGAGAAAAACGAAGGAATTTTGCTAATGGCTTTTTGGGGAATAGCTTTTAAAATAAACTAGACTTTTCTTTGGAAAATACTTTATACTTGGTTTTGAAAATAGTTTTCCAAAAGTTTCAAAAACCTTTTTGTTCCTTCTCGTAAACCATATGCTCTGATACCAAATGTAACACCCCACCTCCGCCAGGGTGACTCTTGCAAGCACCCTGACTTTGGAGGGGCGTTTGAATCAGGTAAACATGCATAATGATATATCAAGGCAGAACAAGAACATATGTATATATGTAAACAGAGTAAATAACATAGATAAAACAGCGGAAGATTTTCAAACCATTTCAAAACAAGTCTGGTACAACATAATGTTAACTTTCCAAATACACAAGTCTAGGTAAAAACAACATTTCTGAAAGACTGAAATACTTAAGTACTATCCCCAAAATAAGTGATAACCATAGCTAGCTTCATGTCAAGACCGTACATGAGCTAAAATCCCACAAGCAAGCGATCAGAAATCCAGCTAAGCTCCAATATTCCCTCCCTGAGAACCTGGGGGGAAACGGAAGAAAAGAGGCGGAAGAAAACAGGTCAGTCAAAAAGACTGAGTAAGCCCTACTACAATCAATGTAAACTGATAAAGTTAACTGGCATGAGAAGCAGGTATGATCATAAGGATAACAACATACTAGCATGGTGATTAACTAACAAGGTAGATAAATCTGTCATCGCATAATCAAGTTTAAGGTTTTGCACCACAGGTGTACTAGCAAACTAACATGACTGGAATAATCAAGTATTGATCCCTTAGCCCAAGCTTTGGCCCAATAACATGAAATGACCCTAATACAAGGTCCAACCAAACGGTCTAATCGATCGGCTCCCTAAGCCTAACTCGTCACGTGTTGGTGTCCATACGGCCCAAACATAATTGTAGTCGAACTGTGCCGGGTCCACCCTTCGGGTGTATCAAGCCCTAGGGTGCCAACCCCTGGACACCATAAACATGAGTGCACAGTCTCGATCTACTGGTACCCATGGGTGACTTCTCCAAATACGGACTACGTGCACGACCATAGTCCGTCCGGAACTACATCGGCGTACCACCCGGCCGTCGTTTATTGGTCGCTTACCTCCAGCCCAGTAATCGTGCCCCCTCCCTAGCCTAGTCCCTAGGGTCTTAATGATACAAACTTGGGATTACTGCTGGAGTGGGCCCCCATTGCTAGGATTTTCTAGTGGATTAAGTATGGTTTAACCCTCTTGCTAATCATGGATTAACTTGGTTAAGTGTAACGATGAGTTCACGACTTAACCCTGATTAATCTACCAAGCCCAAATTGGTTAAGTATTAAGTGGACCATGACTTAACCCTAATCACAAGGCATTAATTAATTTAATGCGCCTTAACCTCTCACATTAGACCTTGTTGTGGTTACTAGTTAAGCCGGGCGGGTCCGGGTAGCTTTACACCACAACTTGGTCTAACCTCGGGTTCAAGGTACAACATTGCCAACTTCTCACATTGGGTCCTATTGTTTGTAGCAACTAGTTAAGCCGGTCAGTTCCGGGTAGGTTTACGCTACAAACTCAACCCAACCTCGAGTTGGTCACACTTATCTTTTCTAAGTGTCATGTCCATCATGTTTCCAAAACATGTTACAAGTTTTCAAGCAATTGGGTAGACCTAACTTAATAGGTAAATTCCCAATGGGTAGACCTAACTTAATAGGTAAATTCCCAAGCTTATGATTTTATGTCTTTTAAGTTTACCCAACCCCAAACGCAATCCCATCGCTTACATATCGCAATAGCGCATAAAGGATAGAAAGAGGGAACTTGGCATAATCATGATATAAAGGTATTGAAGCCACAAGTTTAACATGGTGGCATATGAAATGTTCATATGTTCATACACTTGCATATTACATTTTTAGGCCTCAAAAGCATGCATAAAACCAAACTTGGCATATTGGTGATACATGGTGCTAAATGACATGTAGAAATGGCCATAAGTTCGCATCTAGCCTCACATGCAAGTTATCATAAGAGATATGATAACTTACATGTTGCCAAAATGCAACCTTTGGCATAAAGCTTGAAACTTTATGTTCATAAACCCAAGATAAGCTTGCATAACATGATAGCATGAACAAAATGTTCAACCCAAACTTGCATAACATAACTTGCATATCATATGACAAACTTGCATATCAAACTTGCATAACATAACAAGATAAACTTGCATATCATGACATGGCATACTTGCATAACATAACATGATGAACTTGCATATCATAGCATAGCAAACTTGCATAAACTTGCATATCATAGCATAGTAAACTTGCATATCACAACATGATAAACTTGCATATCATAGTATAGCAAACTTGCATATAAACTTGCATAAACTTGCATATCATAGCATAGTAAACTTGCATATAAACTTGCATATCATACATTTAACTTTAGAGTTTAAGTATGAAAGTAGAATAGGGCTTACAATGCTTAGGAAATATGACAAAGCCCTTATGCAACCAATTAAACCCAAAATGCAAGCTTTAATAGAAAACCCTTAAGCCAAAATGATCAAAACTCTCGCTTTATGATGCAAATATAGAAACTTGACTTGAATGCAAGCTAATGATGCTCATACAAGTTTGAAAACACTTGTATGCATGGAAAATCACTTAGAAATTTATTTAGGAATTTTATGAAGAGAGTGGAGGCCATGAGAGGAATGATTTTGCCATAGTTTAGTTGTAGGATTGATTAATGATGATTTAGGGTTAGGTTAGGCCCTTATTTATAGAGATTAGGACTAGTTTCAACCCTAGGATTAAACCCTAGTTCCAATCTCAGCCCTCAAAACCGAATCTGGCCCCCAAGCTCAACACAATCTCTAAATGGTGCACTAGGCTAAACAGCCCGGCTGGACCAAGTCGACAGCCAAGTCGACAGGGCTGTCGACTTGGGTCCAACCAAGTCGACTCCCAAGTCGACAGGGCTGTCGACTTGGGTGCTCTGGCGGGAACTTTCCCGCCTAGCCCAATCTGACCTAATTTTTCAAATTCAAACTTGAATTTGAAATATGTTTTTACTTTGAATTTTTCTGAAAACTTCGTTGGGCCTTAATCGGGTCATACGGATTCCGATTTTCGAAAACTCGGACTCTATTTCGCGTATTTTTCCGAGACGAACGCAATGGCATAGCCCGTTTCCCTTGATTCAGATTTTAGAATTAAATTCTGCCTCGATTTACATCATAACAGGTTATTGAAAATACGGGTTGTTACAAGCATGTAGTGAGCAAGTGGTGGAGTTGTGAGATAAAGAACAGGTTTGATTTTGGATTAGAGTGTTGCGAGGGAGAAGGGAAAGTGGGGTTTGGTTCACAAAGAGAAAAAGTGCAGAAGAGGGTGGAAATAAAAAGTACATATACGAACAACTCCCCATATTCCTTGCCCTCCTTTAGAGATTTGACCTAGTTTCGGATTTGCACAAATATCATTCCAAAGGATCAATAGCGATCCTTGTTCAAAAAATCCAATATATATATATATATACACACACACACAGATATGTCCATATATACGCATAAGTTTACATACTTTGTACTGAAATATTCTCAAAAGCATTATGCAACATCACATATATGTGTCTAAGTGTATGCACGACTCCATTAGGCAATGACTTATTTATGCTTAGACATATTTAGGAGCCGACGATTCTTAACTCGATATAGGTTCGACGTTTATCTGTTTACTCCAAAGAAATCTCAAGCCTATATTACAAAAGTTTGACCAAACAATATGCTTAGCCAAATCAAACAAAGCAGGTTGTCAACAAATTCCAATCACATACTTATACAGTCAGGAATTGATTAAGCATCTCATAAATTCAGATATGACACATCTTGGCATATTTAGCTCATAGGAAGGATAACGACCATTCGCGAAAAGCTATATGAAGTTCTTTCCGAAATCTAGAATTTGTCTCAAGAGCATGCCATGTTTTCCATAAGACATACTTTGAGGGGAAAACGTTATCCGACTTTTGTGTCCGATCACTTTCGGCTATGAAGAAAAACATTACTTGACAATTATTAACGTGAATTGCCATGGAAATTATCTGAAGGTCCAAGCATTAGGCATGTATAGTATAATGAGACAACGGTCGAGCAAACTTAGCAAAACAACATCCAATAACTCACTGAGTAAGGGATCATCCTAATCGTATGCACCGAATTAGTATAACTACATGGCGCACCAACTGAGAACTCAAGTTCATTGAACATCACTTTGTTTCTCTTAAACAACGAGGAAATTTCTAAAGTAACCATTAAAAACATGAAGTTGGCATTGGGAAGGACCTCCATAAGAGATTGCACCTTTTGGTTCTACAATTAGAGGTATTGGTACTGGTCCCTTCCTAGGGATCAATACTAATCCCTGTCTTTGAGCATTCTTAGGTTAGTCTTCGCATGTTGAACTCTTCTTTGACCTACGTCTTCCTTAAATATATTTTAAGACGTTCTGATCTAGCTTTCGTCTATATATACCAGATGCCTTGGAGAAAAGTGGATCTTTTGGCTCTTTGTTTGCTTGAGCATTATGTAAGCTTTGGATCCCTACCAATCCAAACCTTGTAAGAACAATAAAACCAACAATAAAGTGATTAAAACTCCAAAGTGGAAGTGGGTTATTAAAAATTGACCCACTATAAATTGTTGTTTCTTCTTTTCTATTCCTTTTTGTCGTTCAATTCCCTATTTTCATTTAAATTCTTCATTTCAGTTCTCTTCAAGAACACTTCTGTGTTTGTACCGACTTTTGATACGAACAAGATGGTACATATGGAGTTATATATTTTAGGGGAATTAAACTAGTAGGGTACGGTTTGATAGATAAGGAGCTTAAGTAACAAAAATCAGAGAAATATAGAATGAAAAGCAATGTTTTCGTAGATAAGAGTGCAAATGTAGCAGTTTGTAGTAGATAACAGTTTAAATCAATTTGAATCAAATAAGTGGGTCATAAACAAAAATGGAATTGTTTTGTCAATGTTATGCATCTTTATCGCAAACCGGTTTTTATTTTAATTGTAACAAACTGAATGCTAATGAAAACAAAAAGTAGTGCGGAAAAAGTACATAAATAAGGCGCATATACAATTGAATGGTTTGTAATTAAAAATGGAACTATGATTAAAAACGAGAACAACCAAATTTTTCTTTTTTCATTTTTCTTTTATCTTTTAAAACTTGATCAATGCAAATAAAATGGACAAGATGGAATGCACACAACACAAAACACAATTGAAACTAAGGTAGCATGACTTATTTTAATAAATTCTAGAAAATGTAAAAACACAAAATAAAAATGGATAAGTGAACAAAAGAGATGAAAGAAAAACAATGCAATGTAACTTTTTTTGATAATATGATAAATAACAAAAAATAAACAAGGGTAACAATTTCATAAATAGAAAAAAAGAAACAAAGATATAAGAACAAATGTACATTTTTTTAATTAAACCAACTGAAGAAAGGAACTAGAGAAACACAAGATGAATAAAACACAATACAAATAAATGAACAGAACAAAAGCACAAAGATAAATGAAGAAAAAAGATTTTTTTTCTTCTTTATGACAACTAATGCTAAATGAAAAGAAAAAAATTAATTCAAATAGTAAAACTACTTTTCTTGGCAGTGGCATCAAAAAACTTGTTTGAAGTGGACTTTTCTATTAATTACAATACTGCTGAATTGTATCGTTATAAAAACCACAAGCTCCGAGCCTAGGCCTGTAGTACATATATGAGTACAGGTCGACATGTTGGGAATATTTCGAATATAAAGTAATCAATAAAATTAAACTGAGGATTTTGAAATTGTGTTAGCTAAAAACCAATTTTGGTGTTAAACTATGATACTAAAAGACTATTTAGAGATAAACACCTCTCATGATCATGCAAATCAACATAAAGCGATGTTATGATCTATCCTTTTGATCGCATGAGGAGTTACCTGATGTATTTATTATAAGAATAGCCAAATTATGCTTTTAACTAACACAATTTAAACAATTAAATTGTAATGCACTATCTAAATCACTTGTGAACTCTCATGAGAAAACATAAAATCAAAATAAAATCTACTTCAGGCAAGTCCTATATACTATTATACTAGTTATATAGAGCATCAAATTTTGATTCTATTTTCATTTTCATTACCATAATCATATTTTTTTGGCAAGGCAAAAGTCCTTTAAGACAGCTACAACATAACCAGTGTACTCTTGATAAAAGAGATGTGACACCTCACGTTCGTTAATGTCACTCTTATCAAAATGCATTAATTTCCGTGAAGCACAATAGGTAAACAGAAACTAAATGTACAAGATAGATAAATAATGCAATGGAAAAACTTAAACTTTTTATTAATCTGAAAAACAACATTTCAAACCCAAAGTTACATCATCATGTTTCTCAAATATCAAAAGCATTATGTCTCATAATTAGAGTACAAAAATTGAAATAATATCCCTTAAGTGGTATTACAATAAGCTTGAACGACTAAAGAAAATACTTGCAAAAGAAGATCTATCCAAATCCAAGTAGAATCACGATCTCAACTATTGACCATTCCCACTCTGAGAACCTGAGGGGGGGGGGGGGAAGGAAAGGAAAGGAGAGAAGGAAAACAGAAAGGGTCAGACATAAAGTCTGGCGAGTTCTAGTAATTTCTAGCATATATATTATATATATATATATATATATATATGTGTGTGTGTGTGTGTGTGTGTGTGAAAAGGTATCATGACAAATCAATAATACTGGAAGAGATAGTACAGTAAATGTAACACCCCCCTCCGCCAGGGTAACTCTTGCAAGCACACTAGATTTGGAGGGGCGTTAAATAAGGTGAACATGCATGTAGATATCACAAGACAGAACATATAAGTAAAACAGAGTAGTAAAGCAGCGGATAAAACTTGCATTTCCAAAACCATAGTTAAGTTACAACAATGTACTTAGTCATTATTTTCCAACAAACAAAGTCTAGAGAAAAGCATAAACTGAAAAACTGAAATACATAAAGTACTATCCCCAAAGTGAAGTGATAAACCATAGCTAGCTCAATGTCCAAAACCGTACATGAGCAAATCCAGTTAGCAAGTTGTAAAGATCCAAGCTAAGCTCCAATGTTCCCACCCTGAGAAACTGAGGGGGGGGGGGGAACGGAAGAAAAGAGGCGAAAGAAAACAGGTTAGTCAAAAAGACTGGTAAGCCCTAACTACTATCTGTCCATGAACTAGTAAAGTTAACTAGCATGAGAAGCTGAGATGAACATAAGGAAAACAACATACTGGCATGGTGATTAACTAACAAGATAGATAAAGGTGTCATCGCATAATCAAGGTTAAGTTTTGCACCACGGGTGTATTAGCATTCTAACATGTCAAGTAACAACCAGAATTGATCCCTTGGCCCAAGCTTGGCCCAATATCATGAGATGACCTAAATCAAGGTCCAACTAGACGGTCTAGTTGATCGGCTCCCTATAAGCCAAACTCGTCAAGTGTCAGTGTCATACGGCCCAAACATGAAATGTAGTGAAACTGCGCTAGGTACACCCTAGGGTGTATCAAGTCCTAGGGTGTCAACCTCAGACACAAATTCAAGTATGCACAGTCTAGGTCTACTGGTACCCGTGCCTGATTCTCCAACTCCGGACTATGTGCACGACCATAGTCCGCATGGACCTACACCGGTGTACCTACACAACCGTCGTTTTGGTCGCTTACATGTTAGCCCAGTAATCGTGCCCCACCCTAGCCTAGTCCTAGGGTTTTTGATACTATCAAGAGGGTTACTGCTGAAAAGGACCACGCAACTAGGGCTTCCTTAACGGGTTAAATGTGGTTAACCCGATCCAAACGTGGATTAAATTGGTTAAGTGTACCCAAGATTCATGACTTAACCCCGATTAACCCATCAAGCCCAAATTGATTAAGTATTAAGTGGACCATGACTTAACCCTAATCAGGAGGCATTAATTAATTAACTTAATGTGCTTTAACCTCTCACATTAGACTTTGTTGTGGTTACTAGTTAAGCCGGGCGGGTCCGGGTAGCTTTACACCACAACTTGGTCTAACCTCAGGTTCGAGCACAACATGACCAACTTCTCACATTGGGTCCTATTGTTTGTAGCCACTAGTTAAGCCGGGCGGGTTCGGGTAGATTTATGCTACAAACTCAACCCAACCTCGAGTTGGCCACACTCATATTTTCTAAGTGTCATGTCCATTATGTTTCCAAAACATAATTACAAGCTAACATATCACGTTATGTTATAAAAACCATGTTTATGTCATAATGTTACCCAACCCCAACGTAATCCAATCGTTTACATAGTCGCAACAATGCATAAAGGATAAAATAGGGAACTTGGCGTAATCATGACAAAAAGGTGTTGAAGCCACAAGTTTATCATGGTGGCATATGAAATGTACATATGTTCATATACTTGCATATTGCATCATTAGGCTTCAAAAGCATGCATAAAACCAAACTTAGCATATGAGTGATACATGGTGATAAATGACATGTAGAAGTTGCTAGAAGTTCACATTTAGCCTCACATGCAAGTTATCATAAGGGATATGATAACTTTCATGTTGCCAAAATGCAACCTTTAATATAAAGCTTGGAGCTTTATGCTCGCAACATCAAGTTTAACTTGCATAACATGATATCATGTGTATAATGATCAACCCAAACTTGCATAACATAGCAACATGTGTCATACATAATGATTAAACCAACTTGCATATAATGATCAACCAAACTTGCATATCATAATGATCAACCAAACTTGCATATCATAATGATCAACCCCAAACTTGCATCATTCATTTAACTTTAGAGTTCAATAAAAAGAAAGTAGAAAAGGGCTTACAATGCTATGAAGACACAAATGAATATTTATTATAAAGATTGAGACGAAGCCCTTATGCAATCACCAAAAAGGCCCAAATATGAATGTTCTAATGAAAAACCCTTTAGCCAAATCAATAAAAACCCTTGCTTTGAAATAGAAATGTTGCAACTTGACTTGAATGCAAGCTAAGAACACTCATACAAGCTTGAAAACACTTGTATGAACTCACAATCTCTCATAGAAATAAACTTAGGAATTTTAGCATGAGAGTGGAGGCCATGAGAGGAACCAATTTGACATAGTATAGTTGTAGGATTGAATAATGGTGATTTAGGCTAGGTTTAGGGGTCTTTTTATAGGAGATTAGGATAGTATTAGCCATAGGATTAACCCTAGATTCAATCAGAGCCATCAAATCCCGTCACTAGCCAACAAAACAGGTCAAAACAGCCAAAATGGTGCACCTGGTTGCCTGGGTCTGACCAGGCAGGTCGACCCCCAGGTCGACCCTGGGGTCGACTCCCCAATCGACCTGCCTCCCCCCCCCCCCAGGTCGACTCCCAGGTCGACCCCCAGGTCGACCTGGTCTGGGCGGGATTTTTCCCGCCTACCCTGAATTTCTGAAATTTGAATCTGTTTTGAAATTTGAATTTTTCGTGAAACTTCGCGAGGCTATATCTCGGTCATACGGACTCCGATTTTCGAAAACTTGGACTCTATTTCGCGTATTTTTCCGAGACGAACGCAATGGCACAGCCCGTTTCCCTTGATTCAGATTTTACAGTTTAATTCTGTCTTGATTTATGTTATAACATGTCATTCAAAAATACGGGTTGTTACATTCTCCCCTCCTTAAAGGATTTCATCCCCGAAATCTCCAAGTTAGGAAGAACATATCCTACCATCCATCATCCATCTACTCACATCATCATCCACGAGCAATCATTGTCCTTAAAGGATTCTAAATGCTGTATGATCATATGCAAAGGTGTGTGTATATGTACTTATCTAATGCAAAAATCAGGCGGTTACTGATACAGTAAACCTCCTTAATGCAAAGTATGTTAGTGAAATGAGTCCATATGTATGCAAATCCCTAACATAACTCATAGTCTCTACATGAGTGCACATAACATTCATCCATATGCAACATCCACGTGATAGCATAACAAGTTTCATCCATGAATAAGTATAAGCACTCATGCATATGCAACATGAAAGTGTGTGAGCCGATCTTAGTGCCTAATGTGTATCATGCATCCACGAGTATCCACGTGCAAACACTTGCAACCACTTGCAACCATCAAGCATAACATGTTTCAAATACATGTTTCAAATACATGTTTCATCCAAAGGGTTCCTACCTAAGGTTCTCATAACAAGATCTACGAAACAAGATAAACTAGATAAACATGGATAAACATGGATAAAAAGGAAGATATGCTAATTAGGAAAGAGGTCGAGAATGTACCCTCAAAAAGAAATGGATAAAGCCCACGCATCTTCTCCTCGGTTTCCCAAGTTGCATCTTCGTCGGCTTCACCCCACTGAACTTTCACCAGTTTGACTTCTCGATTCCTTAGTTTCTTGATCTCTGTTCCCAAGATACGAATCGGAGCCTTTCTCAAGGTTGCTTCTTTCTCTACCTCAATGTCTTCAAGAATGCTTGGTTCAACCACCTCAGCGGATTCATGTAGGCACTTTCGGAGATGCGAGACATGAAAGACATTATGCACTCCGGCTAGCTTTTCGGGCAATTCCACCTTATAGGCCATCTTTCCAATTCTCTCTATGATAGGGAAGGGTCCTACGAACCTTGGTGCCAACTTCCCAACTGATCCAAAACGTACCACATTACGCAAAGGAGAAACCTTCACGAAAACCATGTCTCCCACTTCGAATTCCAAATATGCCCTTCGCTTGTCAGCATAGGATTTCTGTCTATCTTGGGCCGCTTTCATCCTTCTTCTCACTAATTCAACTTTCTCGGATGTGTCCCGTATCATATCGGGCCCAAGTATAAGTCTATCTGTTGTCTCCCACCAACAAGATGGTGACCTACACGGCCTCCCATACAAAGCTTCAAATGGTACCATCCCTATGCTGGCTTGATAGCTATTATTATACGCAAACTCTACAAGAGGAAGGTGGTCTTCCCAAGTACCACCGAAGTCGAGAACACAAAGCCTCAAGAGATCTTCTAGCACTCTATTCACCCTTTCGGTTTGGCCATCCGTCTGGGGGTGATAGGCTGTACTCAAATTCAATCGTGTACCCATCGCTTCTTGCAAACTGTTCCAGAACTGGCTAGTGAAAATTGGGTCACGATCGCTAACTATGCTAGAAGGAACTCCATGCAACCGCACTATTTCTTGAAGATAAATAGATGCCAGCCCTGATGCGGTCCTCTTGCTCTTTACTGGGATGAAGTGAGCACTCTTCGTAAGTCTGTCAACTATGACCCATATGCTTGTGTTCCCTCTCCTTGACCTAGGCAATCCATCCACAAAATCCATAGAAATACTCTCCCACTTCCATTGCGGGACCTCCAATGGATGTAATAGCCCACCTCGTTTCTTCGACTCGGCTTTCACTTGTTGGCATACCATGCACTTTGAAACATACTCTGCCACATCTTTCTTCATTCCGTCCCAAAGGAAAATGCGCTTCATATCCCTATACATCTTGTCTCCTCCCGGATGTATAGTCATCTTCGAGTGATGCGCTTCTTCAAGAACTCTATGGACTAAATCTCCCACTCGAGGAACGCATAATCTCCCATCACGCCTTAGCCATCCTTTATCATCAATAGTATATCTGGCAAGGTGACTATACGTCTCACCACGAATCAACTTGTCCATAACTTCGACTATCTGTGGATCTTCCCTCTGCGAAGCCCCAACTTGATCAAGAAGTGTGGGTCTAAGCTCAAGGGATGCTAATGAACCCGTCATCAACTCAACAGCCGTCGTGAAATCAAAGGTTGCCAAGAATTCTAAGTTATTCGTCTCAATGAACAAGGGGCTCAAAGTCAACCTCCTTCTGCTTAGTGCATCTGCCACAACATTACCCTTGCCAGGGGTATAAGCTATCTCGAAGTCATAAGATGCCAAAAATTCCATCCACCTTTGCTGCCTTAGATTCAGATCTTTTTGCGAGAAGAGGTCTTTGAGTGACTTGTGATCAGTATACAACTCAAACCTTTCTCCTAGAAGATCGTGGCGCCAGGATTTGAGTGCAAAGACGATCGCCGCTAACTCCAAATCATGAGTGGGATAGTTCTTCTCATGAACTTTAAGTTGCCTACCCCCATAACATATCACTCTTCCCTCTTGCATCAGAACAGCTCCTAACCCCGTGCCACATGCATCTGTGTACACGGTAAACATCTTACCACTATCGGGTAATGCCAAAACTGGAGCTGAGGTAAGGGCTCTTTTGAGCTTTTGAAAAGCAATCTCACACTCCAAGTCCCATACAAAGACTAAGTTCATCTTCGTCAACTTAGTAAGAGGGGCTGAAATCTTAGCGAAGTCCCTGATGAACTTCCTATAGTAGCCCGCCAGACCGAGAAAGCTTCTTACTTCGGTTGCATTCCTCGGAGTCTTCCAATCTTGAACCACAACCACTTTCGCGGGATCCACATCTATGCCTTGCTTAGAAACTATATGTCCAAGAAACCGAACTTCCCTTCTCCAAAAATGACATTTGGAGAACTTGGCTTTCAACTGATGCGCTCTAAGCGTATCCATCACTTCCTTCAGATGCCTAGCATGCTCTTCCTCATCCTTTGAGAAGATCAGAATATCATCCACGAAGACAACCACGAACTTGTTAAGGAATTCCCTGAACACCCTACTCATCAAATCTACGAAGTAGGCGGGTGCGTTAGTCAATCCGAATGGCATGACAAGCCATTCAAAGAATCCATTCGGAGTCCTAAACGCAGTCTTATCGATGCTATCCTCAGCTACTCTAAGCTGGTGGAATCCGGTGGCTAGATCGAGCTGAGAGAAAACAGAAGCACCTACAAGCTGGTCAAAGAGATCATCAATTCTCGGAAACGGGTGCCTATTCTTCTTTGTCAGCTTGTTCAACTCTCGATAATCAACACATAGGCAAAGCGAACCATCCACCTTATTAGCGAATACCACCGGAGCACCCCATTCAGAAATGCTTCGCCTAATAAAATTTTTCTCAAGCAGCTCCTTGATTTGCTTACTAAGCTCCCTTCTTTCACGTGGAGCCATGTGCCTAACGGGCAATGATACTGGCTTGGCTTTATCGACTAGATAAATGCGGAAATCTATCTCTCGTTTAGGGGGTAACCCCTTAACTTCTTCAAAGACATCGGGATAGTCTCGGACCACCCTTACAGATTGCAGATCATCGATGGACGAATCGAGAGATTCAAGATAACATAACATGACGGGACCTCTAGGGTTACAAGAAATTTCTAGGGTATTACCGAGGCGAGTCATGAGCCTCACCACCCTATGTTCACAATCGAGAATGGCTCCATAACTGGACAACCAATCCATGCCCAAGATCAACCCATATCCCGTGAACCCGAGAACATAAGCATTACACGTGAATTCTACGGTCAAGATAGAAATCTTCAAATCCACACAAATCATAGATAGATGGGCGGAACCCCCAATTGGATTTGAAACACAAACGGGATCCTCAACTAGGCTAGTACTTAGGTGCAAACTTTCAACAATGTCAGAAGAGATAAAACTATGCGATGCACCAGAATCAAATAAGGTGCGAACAGGATAATCAGAAATATAAACAAGACTTTCTACAGAAATACTACCTCGATCCTGAACTGGAGCAGCATTGAGAGCATGTACTTGCCCTCCAGAAGGTCCTGCACGCTGATTCTGCCCTTGCCCTTGCTTCTTGGGGCAATCCTTGCTAAAATGTCCGGTCTCTCCATAATGAAAGCTTTCGCCAGACTTCCTCTTCCTCTTCTTACAGTCTTTAGATATGTGCCCCACATTTCCACAGTAGTGGCATTTTCTTGGATCCTTTGCCTTGGCCTTGTTGCCCTTGTTGTTCTTGTTGTTTTTGTTGTTCTGATTGCTCTGATCCCCTCCCCACTTGGAGTCTGTCTTCTTGGCTTGGGTCTCATTAGCCTTGACTTCCTTCTTGCCATTCTTATCGTCTCCTTGAAGCAATGCCATGTCTACTAGTCCTTCAAAAGTGGCCCCCATAGGTATATGAGATAGGGCTAAACCTTGTAGTGGCTCGTTCAACCCTCGTGCAAAGCGTAAAGCCTTCTTCTGGGGAGTATTAATCATGTCCAAACCAAATTGGGCGAGCTTGTTAAACTCATTCACATACTCCCTTACTGTCATGTCCCCTTGCTGCAAAGATATGAACTTCTCCAATTTCAAATTCGCCTTAGCTGATGATAGAAACTTAAGCCCAAATCTTGTCCTAAAGTCGGCCCAAGTCTCTATAGGCCTCGTAGCATTGGTGACCTCCCACCAATAAGCAGCTTCTTCTTTAAATAACCATGCTGCCAATAAAACCTTTCTATGATCTTGCACATCAAAGATGGCGAAGAGATCTTCAGTTTCTTTCAACCAATTTCTTGCCTCCACAAAAGTCTCTGTCCCAATAAAGTTCTTGCCACCCATCGCCTTAAAGTCTTTGCAAATCTTAGCGAAATCTGCTTGCGGATTCTGAGGAGGAGGAGGAGGAACCTCAGTTATGTTGGGGGTACTTGCTGGGCCCACATCGTTGGCCCTAGCTTCCAAGTACCTCCGGAACCATCCGGGAATGGTCACTCCCTCGGGAAGGTTAAGATCGGCCATACTGAAAAAGGAAAAAGATAGATTCAGAACGAAGAAACGAAGGATAGTGCTATGGCTTTTGGGGAATAGCCTTTTTAAAATAACTAGACTTTTCTTGGAAAATACTTACTTGGTTTTGAAAATAGTTTTTCAAAAGCTAAGTTTCAAAAACACTTTTGCTCATATCTTGTAAACCTTACGCTCTGATACCAAATGTAACACCCCCCCTCCGCCAGGGTAACTCTTGCAAGCACACTAGCTTTGGAGGGGCATTAAACAAGGTGAACATGCATGTAGATATCACAAGACAGAACATATAAGTAAAACAGAGTAGTAAAGCAGCAGATAAAACTTGCATTTCCAAAACCATAGTTAAGTTACAACAATGTACTTAGTCATTATTTTCCAACAAACAAAGTCTAGAGAAAAGCATAAACTGAAAAACTGAAATACATAAAGTACTATCCCCAAAGTGAAGTGATAAACCATAGCTAGCTCAATGTCCAAAACCGTACATGAGCAAATCCAGTTAGCAAGCTGTAAAGATCCAAGCTAAGCTCCAATGTTCCCACCCTGAGAACCTGAGGGGGGGGACGGAAGAAAAGAGGCGAAAGAAAACAGGTTAGTCAAAAAGACAGGTAAGCCCTAACTACTATCTGTCCATGAACTAGTAAAGTTAACTGGCATGAGAAGCTGAGATGAACATAAGGATAACAACATACTGGCATGGTGATTAACTAACAAGATAGATAAAGGTGTCATCGCATAATCAAGGTTAAGTTTTTCACCACGGGTGTACTAGCATTCTAACATGTCAAGTAAAAACCAGAATTGATCCCTTGGCCCAAGCTTGGCCCAATATCATGAGATGACCTAAATCAAGGTCCAACTACACGGTCTAGTTGATCGGCTCCATATAAGCCTAACTCGTCAAGTGTCAGTGTCATACGGCCCAAACATGAAATGTAGTTAAACTGCGCTAGGTACACCCTAGGGTGTATCAAGTCCTAGGGTGTCAACCTCAGACACAAATTCAAGTATGCACAGTCTAGGTGTACCGGTACCCGTGCCTAATTCTCCAACTCCGGACTATGTGCACGACCATAGTCCGCCTGGACCTACACCGGCGTACCTACACAGCCGTCGTTTTGGTCGCTTACATGTCAGCCCAGTAATCGTGCCCCAACCTAGCCTAGTCCTAGGGTCTTTTGATACTATCAAGAGGGTTACTGCTGAAAAGGACCATGCAACTAGGGTTTCCTTAACAGGTTAAATGTGGTTAACCCGATCCAAACGTGGATTAAATTGGTTAAGTGTACCCAAGATTCATGACTTAACCCCGATTAACCCATCAAGCCCAAATTGATTAATTATTAAGTGGACCATGACTTAACCCTAATCAGGAGGCATTAATTAATTAACTTAATGTGCTTTAACCTCTCACATTAGACTTTGTTGTGGTTACTAGTTAAGCCGGGCGGGTCCGGGTAGCTTTACACCATAACTTGGTCTAACCTCGGGTTCAAGCACAACATGACAACTTCTCACATTGGGTCCTATTGTTTGTAGCCACTAGTTAAGCCGGGCGGGTCCGGGTAGATTTATGCTACAAACTCAACCCAACCTCGAGTTGGCCACACTCATATTTTCTAAGTGTCATGTCCATTATGTTTCCAAAACATAATTACAAGCTAACATATCACGTTATGTTATAAAAACCATGTTTATGTCATAATGTTACCCAACCCCAACGTAATCCCATCGTTTACATAGTCGCAACAACGCATAAAGGATAAAATAGGGAACTTGGCGTAATCATGACAAAAAGGTGTTGAAGCCACAAGTTTATCATGGTGGCATATGAAATGTACATATGTTCATATACTTGCATATTGCATCATTAGGCTTCAAAAGAATGCATAAAACCAAACTTAGCATATGAGTGATACATGGTGATAAATGACATGTAGAAGTTGCTAGAAGTTTGCATTTAGCCTCACATGCAAGTTATCATAAGGGATATGATAACTTTCATGTTGCTAAAATGAAACCTTAAATATAAAGCTTGGAGCTTTATGCTCGCAACATCAAGTTCAACTTGCATAACATGATATCATGTGTATAATGATCAACCCAAACTTGCATAACATAGCAACATGTGTCATACATAATGATTAAACCAACTTGCATATAATGATCAACCAAACTTGCATATCATAACGATCAACCAAACTTGCATATCATAATGATCAACCCCAAACTTGCATCATTCATTTAACTTTAGAGTTCAATAAAAAGAAAGTAGAAAAGGGCTTACAATGCTATGAAGACACAAATGAATATTTATTATAAAGATTGAGACGAAGCCCTTATGCAATCACCAAAAAGACCCAAATATGAATGCTCCAATGAAAAACCCTTGAGCCAAATCAATAAAAACCCTTGCTTTGAAATAGAAATGTTGCAACTTGACTTGAATGCAAGCAAAGAACACTCATACAAGCTTGAAAACACTTGTATGAACTCACAATCTCTCATAGAAATAAACTTAGGAATTTTAGCATGAGAGTGGAGGCCATGAGAGGAACCAATTTGACATAGTTTAGTTGTAGGATTGAATAATGGTGATTTAGGCTAGGTTTAGGGGTCTTTTTATAGGAGATTAGGATAGTATTAGCCATAGGATTAACCCTAGATTCAATCAGAGCCATCATATCCCGTCACTAGCCAACAAAACAGGTCAAAACAGCCAAAATGGTGCACCTGGTTGCCTGGGTCCGACCAGGCAGGTCGACCCCCAGGTCGACCCTGGGGTCGACTCCCCAGTCGACCTGCCCCCCCCCAGGTCGACTCCTAGGTAGACACCCAGGTTGACCTGGTCTGGGCGGGATTTTTCCCGCCTACCCTGATTTTCTGAAATTTGAATCTATTTTGAAATTTGAATTTTTCGTGAAACTTCGCGAGGCCATATCTTGGTCATACGGACTCCGATTTTCGAAAACTCGGACTCTATTTCGCGTATTTTTCCGAGACGAACGTAATGGCCATGCCCGTTTCCCTTGATTCAGATTTTACAGTTTAATTCTGCCATGATTTATGTTATAACATGTCATTCAAAAATACGGGTTGTTACAGTAAAACATGTATATATGCAGAGGTAAACAAGATAAAGGTAGATTATGCTTTGCATTCATATCCAATAATCAACCTAACTGCTCCAATTTTTCTAGTATTAATATGAATAGGTGTTTACCCTAATTAAAACCCATGCGATCGGCTCCCTAATATCCAAATATTCTGTAACACCTCGTATTTTTGAATAATAGAATTAACTAAAATAAAGAATAATTAATCTCAGATGTGAGAATTAAGGGAATTGGGTTGCGCCATTGTGTTCGCCTCAGAATTCTGGTTGAAATAAAGTTCGAGTTTGTGGGAAACGGGTAACGGATGAAGGAGTTATGGACGAACGAAGTTTGGTGGCAGAAGAAGAAAAAAAATTGCATTGGCGCACTTCCCAAGTGCGCCAGTACAAATCTACACTGGCGCACCTGCCAAGTGCGCCCAGGCCGAGGCAGCAGACCTACACAGCTTTCTGGTTTAGTCTGACCCATGTTGCTGAGTCCTTTCTGACTCCTTGCTGAGTCATTAGGGCTGAGGTGTCACCCTATCCCGACTAAATAGTTTTGATTAACCCTAAGATCATCCGACGGCTTAAATTAATTCAAAACTCTATAAAAAGACCCATAGACTCAAACCCTAAATCAGAATTAAAACTGAAACTTTGGTCGTCATGCTGTCATCTTGAACCCTAGAATAGCCGCCACCAATTAGAGAGGAAGAACAACAAATCAAATCAGTTCTATTCAGCCCTAACAACGAATCTTCTTCAAAGTAAAGCTAATACAACTTCAGAAATCAGAATTCAGAACTCAAGACCGCTTTTGAGTTGTGAGTTCGATAGTTTTAATAAAATAATTAGTAAATTAATTGGACTGAGTTATGATGCGGATAATTTGGATATGATGTGAATTATTGACTGCATTTTGTAATTATGTTGTAATTTCTACGATGTTATGTTATGATGCTATCATTTACGACGTAAAGTTATGATGCTATCACCCATGTTGTAATTCTATGATTGGCTTATGTCTAGTTGAATCATCATGTTGTTCATATGCTAGTTTGGTTATGTTGATTCATATGATAGATCACAAGTTGGTATGCAAGTTTAGATATTGATTTAGACAAGAATCATAGGCAAGTTAGTATAACCTTACATGTTTCATGACATCAATTTTAGATCTTAAGTTAGGCTATGACATGTGTGAGTTAGATGATAAATTCTACATGATAATTTACATGTTAGATGCAAGTTTACACCATTGTTATGATGCATAAATCACATATGCAGGTTTATATAAATACATGAGTTTGGGATATGAATCATGTTATGCAAGTTTAGGGTTATTGCCTATGCAAGTTTACACCTTTAAATGTAAATCTATGACATACATGATTTATGCAAGTTTGTGACCATTATCTAAACAAGTCCACACCTTTAGATTTGGATTTATGACATATGTAATTTTATGCAAGTTGTAACTTTAGCCTATGCAAGTTTTAGATGTAGAACATCATTCACACATGCAAGTTCACCCCTATGTTTAGATCTAGTTTTAATTATATGTATGTTGTGATGTTTTCTCTTTATTCCATGAGTTAGACTATTCGAGTCTAACGTATATTTTACGTTAAACGAACGAACGTACAACGTGGGGTAAAGGGGATAATATTAAAAGATTTAATTGGCATAAACGCCTTAAAAGACATAAAATAAATTTGTGATGAAAATTGGTATGATTTTACATACCATAAATGGATGGACATAATTGAGTCAATTATGGACATCGTTAAATTTGGAATTAATTGATAATTTGAATAGGGAACGTAATTCAAATTGGGGAATGATTAATTAGGAGTAACTAATCGTCTAAGACACGAGGTTAGGCTCTTTTGTGGTGTAAGACTGCCTGGACCCGCCTGGCAAATCCAACTGCCACAAATGCCAGTCTAATGTGGGAGGTCATAGGCATAAATTAAATACGTAACAATTATAAAGACACGAGGTTAGGCTCTTTTGTGGTGTAAGACTGCCCGGACCCGCCCGGCAAATCCAGCTGCCACAAATGCTAGTCTAATGTGAGAGGTCTTTATGAGGTTACAGTCTTAATGAATTAAGAAACACTTAAACAGATAAACATGTAGTGGGACATGAGGGGGTTAAGTGGGTGCCTTGGGTGGCATGTGGAATCTAGTGGGTGCCTTGGGTGGCATTTGAAATACGATTAGAAATACTTAACAAAAATTGAAACATGTAATTGAAACATGAATAAGAAGTGGGTTAAGTGGGAAATACCAGGGGGGACCAAGCTTAGGTGGATAGCTTATGTCAAGTCATGGGGACCCATTTCAACCAGTAACCCATACGTATCTTTGTGGGCTCGACCCATACTGGGCTTGACTGTAAGAGGCCAAACTGGGTTAGCGGTAGCAACGCAGGTCCAACGGGTTCATATGCGTGTGTGGACCTGGGCTGGTAGGTAAGACGTTGTTGCATCGTGTAGGTATAAGCCGTGCATTATTTGTGGTATCGGGATGCCACTTTGGGCAGTGATACACCCCACTGTGGGGCCGGCATGGTTATCTACGAGTTAGGGAGCCGATCGAATGGGGAAGGTAGTGGGTACGACTAGTGGAGATAGGAGCTGGCGACACGTTTGACAGCAGCTAGGAGTACAGCTACCATATTATGAATATTGTAATTAGAATGGGGAGGGTAGTGGGTACCACTAGTGGAGATAGGAGCAGGCGGCACCTATGATAGCAGCTAGGGGTACACGAAACTACCATTATTATTATCACTTATGTTAAGTAGGCGGGATCAACCTTAGGGTGACTAGTGGTGGTGCAGTATAGCAATTATCTCATAGTGTTGGTCTAGTTTAGTAATTATCATACAGTGGGTTAGGGGCGCTTTAACGATATCGTTGTTCATCCTGTTTCCTTGTTTACTCTGCCATACTCAATGGTTCATGGTCATTTCCTGATTTTCCAACTTATGCCTTAGCCTAGTTACTTTGGTGATTATATTGTTAAAGTTATCGCACTCGCCAGACTTTATGTCTGACCCCCTTTGTTTCCTCCTCTTCACTTCCTTTCCCCCCCCCCAAGGTGCTCAGGTTGGAACTAGCACCAGTGGAGCTTGACTTTGGACAGCTGTGCTTCTTGCTTTTAGAAGATTGCTTGGATCGCTGAAGTAAAGTTCAGCCTCTCTTTTATTTATGGCTATTTTGAATTGAAGATTATGTCTTTCAATTTATGTACTCTGATTTAGTCAAGATGGATATTAATTACTTGGCTCTGGTTTTGATGATGTAATCAAACATATGTATTTTCCGCTGTAATGAAATAAAGTTTTTAATTTTTCAAGTACTATTTATATATGTCTTGTTGTTCAGTTTCCGTTCTATACTCACTTAAAACGCTCCATAGAAGTTAATGCATTCCCTTTGTGTGTGACATTAATGGACATGGGGTGTTACATGTGGTATTAGAGCTGAAGGTTACCAGAACAGATATGAATTTTGAAAAACTATTTTTCAAAACAATTTTTTATAAAGAAGTACCTTCAAAAGTACGTTTTAAGGAAAGTATTTTCAAGAGAAAAGCTTATTTTAGAAAGCATAACCCCAAGAGCCATATATCTTTCCCTCGGTTCTTTTATATTGAATCTTTCCTTTTTCGTTTCAGCATGTCTGAAACATCTGAGATACCAGAGGGTATTCATGTACCCGGTTGGTTTCGTCAATATCTCCAGGTTAGAGCCGCCACCGCAGGTCCAGCAAATGCTCCTCCTCCCCCTCCTCCTCGCGTCGATACTTTTGCTAAGATATGTAAGGACGTTAGAGAAATGGGTGGAAAACCTTTTCACGGGACGGAGACATTTGTTGAAGCTCGTAACTGGCTAAAGGAGGTGGAAGAATTGTTTGGAATCTTTAAAGTGGATGATGGAAGAAAAGTCTAGCTAGCTGCCTGGATAATGAAGGATTAGGCCTCGTTTTAGTGGGAGTACACTAATGGGGGACGTCCAGTCGATACATGGCTAGATTTTAGGCAGAGGTTTGAGGCGAAGTTTCTCTCGCGGGCTGAAGAGAATCTATACATGGAAAGGTTTTTGGCGCTGAAGAAAGGGAATCTATCAGTGAAAGAGTACGTCAACAAATTCAACTAATTGGCAAGATTTGGCTTGGACTTGGTGAATACTCCAAAAAAGAAGGCTCTAAGATTTGTTAAGGGTTTAAACGAGCCGCTTCATGGGTTAGCTATGACCCACATTCCCATGGGGGCTACCTTCGAGAGACTAGTTGACATGGCGCACATGCATGAAGTGGAGAAGGGCGCCAATGCTAATAAGGCACCCGAGAAGAAAGGGGATCAAAAGAAGCCGCAACAGCAACAACAGAACAAGAAAGGTGGCAAAGGCAACAATTCTAAGGGAAAGAAAAGATGCTTTAACTGTGGGACACCCGGCCATCTAAGCAACGATTGTAGGAAGAAAAAGAAGACTGGTTGTTTCCACTGTGGCGAGGCGGGACATCTTATTAAGGACTGCCCAAAGAAAGGGCAGAGGGCAGGGTCTACCTCGGGAGGACAGGTGCAGGCTCTTATGGCACACGGGCAGGCAAGGGGACAAGTTCAGGCTCTCGTGGTCCCACCACTGCAAGAACGAGGTAGAGCAATTTCCGTTGAAAGTTTAGTTTTTCTGTTTGATCATCCTGTCCGTACTTTATTCGATTCTGGCGCATCACATTCGTTTATCTCTACATCATTAGTTGAAACACTTCACCAAGATACTAGTCTAGTTACGGATCCCTTAGTAGTCTCAAATCCTATTGGTGGTTCGGCTCATCTTTCTATGATCTGTCGGGATTTGAGAGTGTTTATCTTGGGCGTTGAGTTTGAATGCAACGCCTTTGTTCTTGGTTTCATGGGCTATGGCTTGATTCTAGGTAGGGATTGGCTAACTAGATATGGAGCCATCCTAGATTGTGAAAGAAGGGTAGTTAGATTGTTGACTCATTGTGGAAGGACCCTTGATATTTCTTGTGACCCTAGAGGTCCAGTAATGCTTAGCTACCTAGAATCCCTTGACGCGTCCGATGATGATTTACATTCTGTTCGCATAGTCCGTGAATATGCTGATGTCTTTGATGAGGTGAGGGGTTTACCCCCAAAACACGAAATAGACTTTCGAATATATCTAGTAGATAATGCAAAGCCGGTTGCATTACCAGTGCGCCACATGGTTCCGAGAGAGAGAAGAGAACTCAGTAAGCAAGTGAAAGAATTGCTTGAGAAGGAGTTCATCAGACGTAGTATACCGGAGTGGGGTGCTCCAGTAGTGTTTGCCACGAAGGCGGATGGGTCCCTTAGACTTTGTGTGGACTATAGAGAACTTAATAAGCTTACTAAGAAGAATAGACATCCACTTCCGAGGGTTGACGATCTCTTCGATCAGTTAGTTGGCGCCTCAGTGTTTTCACAGTTGGACTTAGCCACGGGTTTCCATCAGTTGAGAGTGGCTGAGGATAGCATAGATAAGACTGCCTTTAGGACTCCAGATGGTTTCTTCGAGTGGCTTGTAATGCCCTTCGGTTTGACAAACGCCCCCGCATACTTTGTTGACTTGATGAGTAGGGTGTTTAGGGAGTACCTTAATAGATTCGTGGTAGTCTTTGTGGACAACATCTTGATCTTTTCTAAAAGTGAGGAAGAGCATGCCCTACATCTTAGGGAAGTGTTGGAGACTCTTCGAGCGCATAGCCTTAAAGCAAAATTTTCTAAATGTCACTTTTGGAGAAAGGAAGTGCGATTCATAGGGCACATGGTTTCCAAAGAAGGGATAGCTGTAGATCCCGCGAAGATAGTGGCTATCCAAGATTGGAAGGTTCCTAAAAATGCTACCGAGGTGGGGAGTTTCTTAGGGTTGGCTAGCTACTATAGGAAGTTCATCAAAGACTTCACAAAAATATCAGCCCCATTAACACGATTGACGAAGAAGAACTTAGTTTTCATGTGTTACGTAGATTGTGATGATGCATTCCAACGTTTAAAGAGAGCTTTGACCACAGCCCCAGTCTTAGTGTTGCCAGATGGGAGTAAGCCATTTACCATTTATACCGATGCTTGTGGGACAGGACTAGGCATAGTCTTAATGCAAGAGGGAAGGGTAATAGCTTATGGTGGAAGGCAATTGAGAGTACATGAGAGAAATTACCCTACACATGACCTAGAGTTAGCCGCTATTGTCTTCGCGCTTAAGTCTTGGCGTCATTATCTTCTTGGCGAAAAAATCGAATTATTCACTGACCAAAAATCGCTAAAATACTTATTCTCTCAAAAGGACTTGAACTTAAGGTAGCAAAGTTGGATGGAATTCTTAGCATCCTACAACTTCGAGATAGCATATACTCCTGGCAAGGGTAACGTGGTGGCAGACGCCTTAAGTAGAAAAAGGTTGTCCTTGAGTCCGTTGTTTGTTGTGCGGAGAAGCATAGAGTTCATCTCTACATTTGACTTTAAACCTTCCATTGACTTTGTACCCGGTTTGCTAGCATCCTTAGAGGTCAGACCTACGCTTTTGGGACGGATTGGAGAGGCACAGCGAGAGGACCCACAGTTGGTAGAGTTAGTAGAAAAGCTCAAAAGAGGGGAGTCATCGAGCCATCTCCGAAGGTATACCCTAGATGATAAGGGTTGGTTACGTAGGGACGGTAGACTTTGTGTACCACAGGACGAGAACTTGAGGAAGACCATTCTTGATGATGCAAATCGTTCAAACATGACCATCCATCCCGGTAGGGACAAGATGTACATGGACATGAGACGAGTTTACTATTGGGCCGGTATGAAGTAGGACGTGGCAGAGTTTGTTGCTAGATGCTTGGTGTGCCAACATGTAAAAGTAGAGCAAAAGAAGCCCGGTGGATTGCTTCACCTATTGGAGGTCCCACAATGGAAGTGGGAAAGTGTTTCGATGGACTTTGTTGATGGATTACCAAGGTCGAGGAAGGGTAATATGGGGATTTGGGTCGTGGTAGATAGACTTACTAAGAGTGCCCATTTCATTCCCGTAAAGAGTAAGAGGACTGCTCCATGGTTAGCCTCTGTATACATTCGAGAAATAGTTCGTTTGCATGGTGTTCCTTCTAGCATAGTGAGCGACCGCGATCCTATTTTCACTAGCGAATTTTGGAAGAGCTTGCAAGAGGCGGTAGGGACTCAGTTATGTTTGAGCACTGCATATCATCTTCAGTTGGACGGCCAGACCGAGAGGGTGAATCATATTCTAGGGGACTTATTGAGGTTGTGTGTCTTAGATTTCGGAGGTACATGGGAGGAACATCTTCCATTGGTGGAGTTCGCGTATAATAACAGCTTTCAGTCTAGCATTGTCATGGCACTGTTCGAGGCTCTTTATGGACGGCAGTGTCGTTCGCCTACATGTTGGTGGGAGTCTACAGACAAGATCTTACTAGGGCCCGATATGATTAGAGAGACTTCAGAAAAGATCGATTTGATTCGAAGGAGGATAAAGACGGTGCAAGGTAGGCAAAAATCTTATGCTGACAAGAGGAGGACAGATCTTGAATTTGATATTGGGGACATGGTCTTTGTCAAGGTGTCTCCATTACGGAACGTCGTTCGCTTTGGGTCCGTTGGGAAGTTAGCACCAAGGTTCGTAGGGTCGTTTCCTATTAAGGAGAGGATTGGGTAGATGGCGTATAGAGTGGAGTTGCCCGGGAGACATAGTGGTTTATACGACGTATTCCATGTATCACATTTGAGGAAGTGCTTGCGCGAGACCGCGGAAGTGGTAGAGCCGAGCTTTCTTAGAGGTAGAGATTAAGCGTGATGCGACGATTCGACGAGCTCCTACATGCATTCTTGGGTCGGAGATTAAGAAGTTGAGAAATCGAGAGGTCAAGCTAGTCAAAGTGCAATGGGGAGATGATGAGAGCAACGCTACTTGGGAGACGGAAGCGAAGATGCGTTCATTGTACCCTTTTCTTTTCGAGGGTATGTCATTTAATTTCTCCTTTATCGCTTACCTTGTACTTATATTATCTTTAGTATGTCCTCTCGCTAGTATCTTTGACCTTTAGATAGGGTAGTCCTAGGGTTGAAACATGTGTTTGAGACATGTTATGTATGATGGATGCATGTGGATGCAAGTGGTTGCTAGTGGTTGCTCGTGGATGCATATACACATACTTTAGGCACTAGATCGGCTCAATCACTTCATATTGCATATTGCATATAAATGTGTGTACATATTTAAGTAAAGGATGTATAATGATTGTACCATCATATGGATGTTGCATTTTGGTGAATGCTTGTGCACACATGTAGAAATAATATGTATCGATAAGGTTCTTTCGCATACATAATGGACGCATGGCACTATCATGGTTTGCATTGAGGAGGTCAACTGAATCAGTAGACCGCCTGATTTTGCATTAGATAAGGAACATATACACACACTTCTTGCATATGTTCATACAGCATTAGAAATTTTATAAGGACAATGGATACCCATGTTTGATGGTTGAGTAGATGGTTGTTTGGATGGTAGGATATGCATTCTCCTTAACTTGGAGATTTCGGGGGCGAAATCCTTTAAGGAGGGGAGAATGTAACACCCCGGATTTTTGAATAATCGAATTAACTAAAATAAAGAATAATTAATCTCATATGTGAGAATTAAGGGAATGGGGTTGCGCCATTGTGTTCATCTCGGAATTATGGTTGAAATAGAGTCCGAGTTTGCGGGAAACGGGTACCGGATGAAGGAGTTATGGACAAACGAAGTTTGGTGGAAAAACAAGAAAAAAAATAAAAATATTGCACTGGCGCACTTGGAAGTGCGCCAGTGCAAATTTACACTGGCACACCTGCCAAGTGCGCCCAGGCCGAGGCAGCAGACCTGCACAGCTTTCTGGTTCAGTCTGACCCATGTTGCTAAGTCCTTTCTGACTCCTTGCTGAGTCGTTAGGGCTGAGGTGTCACCCTATCCCGACTAAATGGTTTTGATTAACCCTAAGATCATCCGATAGCTTAAATTAATTCAAAACTCTATAAAAAGACCCATAGACTCAAACCCTAAATCAGAATTAAAACTGAAACTATGGCCGTCATGCTCTCATCTTGAACCCTAGAGTAGCCGCCACCAATTAGAGAGGAAGAACAGCAAATCAAATGAGTTCTATTCAACCCTAACAACGAATCTTCTTCAAAGGAAAGCTAATACAACTTCATAAATCAGAATTCAGAACTCAAGACCGCTTTTGAGTTGTGAGTTCGATAGTTTCAATAAAATAATTAGTAAATTAATTGGACTGAGTTATGATGCGGATAATTTGGATATGATGTGAATTATTGACTGCATGTTGTAATTATGTTGTAGAATTGTGTTGTAATTTCTATGATGTTATGTTGTGATGCTATCATTTACGTTGTAAAGTTATGATGCTATCACCCATGTTGTAATTCTATGATTGGCTTATGTCTAGTTGAATCGTCATGTTGTTCATATGCTAGTTTGGTTATGTTGATTCATATGATAGATCACAAGTTGGTATGCAAGTTTAGATATTGATTAAGACAAGAATCATTGGCAAGTTAGTATAACCTTACATGTTTCGTGACATCAATTTTGGATCTTAAGTTAGGCTATGACATGTGTGAGTTAGATGATAAATTCTACATGATAATTTACATGTTAGGTGCAAGTTTACACCATTGTTATGATGCATAAATCACATATGCAAGTTTATATAAATATATGAGTTTGGGATATGAATCATGTTATGCAAGTTTAGGGTTATTGCCTATGCAAGTTTACACCTTTATATGTAAATCTATGACATACATGATTTATGCAAGTTTGTGACCAGTATCTAAACAAGTTCACACCTTTAGATTTGGATTTATGACATATGTAATTTTATGCAAGTTGTAACTTTGGCCTATGCAAGTTTTAGATGTAAAACATCATTCACACATGCAAGTTCACCCCTATGTTTAGATCTAGTTTTAATAATATGTATGCTGTGTTGTTTTCTCTTTATTCCATGAGTTAGACTATTCGAGTCTAACGTATATTTTACGTTAAACGAACGAACATACAACTTGGGGTAAAGGGGATAATATTAAAAGATTTAATTGGCATAAACGCCTTAAAAGACATCAAATAAATTTGTGATGAAAATTGGTATGATTTTACATACCATAAATGGATGGACATAATTGAGTCAATTATGGACATCGTTAAATTTGGAATTAATTGATAATTTGAATAGGGAAAGTAATTCAAATTGGGGAATGATTAATTAGGAGTAATTAATCGTCTAAGACATGAGGTTAGGCTCTTTTGTTGTGTAAGAATGCCCGGACCGGCCCGGCAAATCCAGCTGCCATAAATGTCAGTCTAATGTGGGAGGTCTTAGGCATAAATTAAATACGTAACAATTATAAAGACACGAGGTTAGGCTCTTTTGTTGTGTAAGACTGCCCGGACCCGCCCGGCAAATCCAGCTGCCACAAATGCCAGTCTAATGTGAGAGGTCTTTATGAGGTTACGGTCTTAATGAATTAAGAAACACTTAACCAGATAAACATGTAGTGGGACATGAGGGGTTAAGTGGGTGCCTTGGGTGGCATGTGGAATCTAGTGGGTGCCTTGGGTGGCATTTGAAATACGATTAGAAATACTTAACCAAAATTGAAACATGTAATTGTAACATGAATAATAAGTGGGTTAAGTGGGAAATACTAGGGGGACCAAGCTTAGGTGGATAGCTTGTGTCAAGTCATGGGGGCCCATTTCAACCAGTAACCCATATGTATCTTTGTGGGCTCGACCCAAGTCGAGGACGGGACACGCATACTGGGCTTGACTGTAAGAGGCCAAACTAGGTTAGCGGTGACAACGCAAGTCCAACGGGTTCATATGCATGTGTGGACCCGGGCTGGTAGGTAAGACGTTGCTGCATCGTGTAGGTATAAGCCGTGCATTATTTGTGGTATCGGGTTGCCACTTTGGGGAGTGATACACCCCACTATGGGGCCAGCACGGGTATCTACGAGTTAGGTAGCTGATCGAATGGGGAAGGCAGTGGGTACGACTAGTGGAGATAGGAGAAGGCGACACCTATGACAGCAGCTAGGAGTACAACTACCATATTATGAATATTGTAATTAGAATGCAGAGGGTAGTGGGTACCACTAGTGGAGATAAGAGCAGGTGGCACCTATGATAGCAGCTAGGGGTACACAAAACTACCATTATTATTATCACTTATGTTCAGTAGGCGGGATCAACCTTAGGGTGACTAGTGGTGGTGCAGTATAGCAATTATCTCATAGTGCTGGTGTAGTTTAGTAATTATCTTACAGTGGGTTAGGTGCGCTTTAACGATATCGTTATTCATCCTGTTTCCTTGTTTACTCTGCTATACTCAATGGTTCATGGTCATTTCCTGATTTTCCAACTTATGCCTTAGCCTAGTTAATTTGGTGATTATATTGTTAAAGTTATCGCACTCGCCAGACTTTATGTCTGACCCCCTTTGTTTCCTCCACTTCTCTTCCCCCCCCCCCCCCCCAAGGTGCTCAGGTTGGAACTAGCACCAGTGGAGCTTGATTTTGGACAGCTGTGCTTCTTGCTTTTAGAAGATTGCTTGGATCGCTGAAGTAAAGTTCAGCCTCTTTTTTATTTATGGCTATTTTGTATTGGGGATTATGTCTTTCAATTTATGTACTTTGATTTAGTCAAGATGGATATTATGTACTTGGCTCTGGTTTTGATGATGTAATCAAACATATGTATTTTCCGCTGCAATGAAATAAAGTTTTTAATTTTTCAAGTACTGTTTATATCTGTCTTGTTGTTAAGTTTCTGTTCTATACTCACTTAAAACGCTCCATAGAAGTTAATGCATTCCCTTTGTGAGTGACATTAATGGACATGGGGTGTTACATATTCTGTGTAATCCTCGATAGTAGGGTGTATCAGTTCCTAACCCAGCAACTTATAAAACACAGCCATATCCATAGGTGTTACTTGCGGATTAGTATCCTGTAGTTGGACTCATGCACGCTCTTGACTCCGACGGAATGAGCCTTGCACACCCCCAAAATCTTGAACCTCTTATAATCAAGTTCAATAAAGTGTTCCCTTAACCCTACCTAGTGCGGGGTTCGTACCATGATACCAATAGGGATACTAACTGATATGGATTCCACACAACTTGACACAAGCCAACCCAAGGCTTGTGTCCCTGTGTATCTAGGATTTAAGAGTCCCAACAACCTGATACAACAACTAGACTTGGGACCTCCTTAGCCTATTATTTAACAGGTGTAACTTAGAAGATTTAAGTACAATAATAATCCCGGTTGTAAAATTACATTTATCTAAATGTTATTAGTGTACAACCCTTTTTACGCCACAAGCACCTGCCCAGATGTATAGCTAGACTTACAGTAATTTACTTGGTTTTCACATTTGTTACTATTTAATCTTTACATGTCATACTTAATATCACATTAAGTCCAATTTAACAGTTTATCATGTTGCATGTGTTGGACCTATATTAACCCAAGAGAGGGGTGAATACGGCTTATCGGTTATTTTAAACAGTCACAGAATGATAAGAAATGCAGTAAAAGAAAAACATATATAGAAATTACCCAACTTCGGTAAACTGTGCCTACTACTACATTCCTAAGATTTCTACTAGGTGTTATAAACAG
The DNA here is from genome assembly GCA_030737875.1 of Allium sativum. Classification (NCBI taxonomy): domain Eukaryota; kingdom Viridiplantae; phylum Streptophyta; class Magnoliopsida; order Asparagales; family Amaryllidaceae; genus Allium; species Allium sativum. The sequence goes on from CM060912.1 coordinate 342,099,733, forward strand.
ATCCCGCTTACAATCCCATGTAAACTCGTAGCCCCTGCTCCTGTCCTAACCCTAAGCTCAAAATCCAAGACTGTTCTAAATACCCTAGATCATATTTTCCTAGATCACAAAACCGTAATTTGTAAACCCTAGTTTGACAGTAAACTAGTAAGCCTCTAGATTGTTTTTCAAACAAGAAACAAAATTACACAAAGAAACAAATAAAACATATTTAAAAACAAAGCCTTTATAAAGAAAAGAGTAGCCCCTTGTTATTCTCTTATCACTTGAAATCTTAGTTGTCTCTTTTACTCCATTTGCTCCCCAAGAAATCGTCGGCTAGGGTTTTATTCTTCTTCGAATTTGCTTTGAGATTGATTCAAGAATTTTGTCGCTTCATTAGTTGATTAATGTTGGCCCCATGCTCGAATTTGAAGCTTGATCCTCCTTGCTTCAACTTTGTAAGGCTCTTATTTTACTTGAGAAATTGATTGATGTTTTCGTGAGTTGGATTTTTGCCAATGAAGAATCATGTGTTATTTATTGGGTAATCGATACCCTAGTCTCTAATTTCATTAATTGGCTTGCCCGATTTGATTTGAGGAATTTTTGGAAAAAAATTAAATTAAATACTTGCTCCTGGTTTTGAGTCGACAATTTTCAGAAATATTCTGAAAAACATATTTGTTTGTTTCACTAAATAACAATTCAGAATATTCGATTTTGAAAAACATGTAATGAATCCAGTCGTGATTTTGTTTCCACTCTGAATCTGGTCGGTTTTAATTTCATTTTTGAAAATCGTTGTTAGCAGGTAATTGCTGAATTTCATTCATGCCCAATCACCATTCCATATATGATAAAATCCAATCTTTAGTTATTTCATTGTCCCATGCATGATTGAATAAATCTAGAAGGAAGAAATTCGATTTAAAAAAGATATTAAACTCTTTCCAGAAAAGAATTTAATCTGTCAGCATGATTGCTCTGTATGAACACATTTGCACTTGATATTTTTTTCCATAAAGTCCCATTCAAAATCTGGCAGAATTGTAGTTCATGATGGTTGCTTTGTTGATTTCTGAGATCCATTTGAAAGGCAATGTTCCCATGTTTCATTACTTGCCATACATGTTTTGTTTACCTGAGATGCTGCATGTATATGTTTTGCTTTGCTCTGCTATGTGATCCTATGCACTGCTATGTGACATTCTGCTTTGCTCTATTGCATTTGAAAAGTCCATGTACTTGAGCTTTTATATATGGATTCTCTTTTTGATAATTGCTGAACCATTGTTGAAATTTTCCAAAAAGGATTGCCACCACATATTGTACATATTGCTTCCATTTCTGCTCATGTAGATGTACCACATTATTTGTTTGCCCTCTACCATTCATGCATAAGCATCAAGCTTCACTATTGTTGTACCAGCCATGTCATGTTACCTTGTACTTGCTCCACCATGCTCCACTATTGCCGTATGTCTTCTTACTTGTGCATTCATGAATATTTCACATACTTGTATAAGTGCTTGAATATCCATGCTTCCATTTCCACTTGAGTCTGCCTTGTTCATACCGCCATGCGTTTTCTTGCACCATTTTGTACACTTGCACTTCCATTGCTAAATTGATCATCTCCATACTTGCTGCCATAATCTTTCTTGCACCATTTCGTACACTAACTTGTTACATGCACCATTGCACTTGCTCTTATTATTGCTGTGTACACCCAGGTTGACCATATTGTTGATGCTGCTTGACTATGCTTTTGACCTTTGACTTGTACGTTGACCTGACTTGTATTCTTTTAGGCATTGCTGCTTAACATTATTGTTGCACCACTTGATTTTGCACACTTACCATTGAGTTGTTTTGTGTATGAGTGTGCATGTATGTGCATATGTAATACTCATCAGCAGACTGAATACACTGTGTTGGGGCTGTTTAGAATCAATAAAATGTAATGCTGGTTCTAATCAACAAACCGGTGTCGTTATGTGAAGGCTGATCAAATCGGAAAGATGATGGAAAAATACACAGAAAATCTGAGGCAAATAAAAATTTAAAAATAAATTTTTACTTGTTCAGTAATCATTTTAGTTCCAGTCTTCTGTATGTTTAATTTTTCTGACAAGTTTCAGGATGATGCAGCAGGAACAAAAAGGATGCAGATATAGCAAGAGTGCACAAAATGGTTGAGTGAGAGTGAAAAATGCAGTGAGGTCCAAATGTAAAGATGTAATGAGTGTAAAACTTGTATGTATATATTGCTCGGAATTCTGAAAAGATGCACTGATTTGTTTATGAAATAAAAATATATTTTTGAATAATAAATGCTTCTGTGAATTTTTCATTCTTGTGTATAAGTATTATCAATGAAAAATCATTTTTATCTTTGTATGATGTGGAGAATAAAACCCAGTACAACAAACACATTTGTAAAAATAAAATATGTTTGTTATCATCAAACAAAAAATCACAGGTTCAACAATCTCCCCCTTTTGATGATGATAAAAATACTTAAGATTTTGAATATAGAAAATGTGTTCGATATTGAAAATATGAGAACTCCCCCCTATATATGTTCTCCCCCTACAGACATAACAAATATGAAAGAAAATTTAAAAAAATAAAAAATAATTAAACACTTAGCATTAATAGAAAAGCAAAACCTATAGATGTCTGCATACATATCAAAATCTTAACTCTTCTCCCCCTTTGTAATCATCAAAAGATGAACAGGGGTGGACATTTGCAGAGGATATGGACCACATTAAGAAATGCAAGTCATTTGATAGAATCAGAAACCACAAACCCCAACCAGTCAAACAAAATATCATAATAACCCATAAGATAGGAACACATTCCACAATTTAGAAAATGGATTGGAGAATTAGTTAATATATACTAGGGAGGATTTCACATTTATTATTATTATTATTTAGATTAATTGTCAAGAATAATACGAAGTTTAACGTGTCTTCCCGTAATAATCCAAAGTTTGGATTATTTCTGAATAATCCGAAGTTTGGGGGGTGTCTTCCCATATTGATCCCGATGACCCCCTAACGTGTTATTTTAGGATCAATATGGGAAGACACCCCCAAACTTCAGATTAATATGCGAAGACACCAAGTAAGTGGGATTAATATGGGAAGACACCCCAACCTTCGGATTATTCAGAAATAATTCAAACTTGGGATTATTATGGGAAGACACGTTCAACTTCAGATTATTCTTGATAATTAATCCTTATTTTATTTATTTATTTCAAGAGCACACTAACCACGCACAACCAGATCTTGGATTTTGTAAATGGGATTAGTTGCAACATGAAAAGAATAAGTAATCTCATAATCATGCATGACCAGATCTTGGATTTTTAAATGAGGTTAGAGAGACACTTATTATTATTATTATTTTATTATTATTATACACAAAATCCCCTTAATATATTAAAATATAATGGATGATAGAAAAATGATAGAGATAGAGATGGATGTGAAATAAATTCCTAAATTACTCATATTATGAAATATATTCAATCAATTTAGGATTATTGAGAATCTTTCAACTATCTCATATTCTGAAGTATAATATAGTCACAATTTTATCAAAAATGTCCAGAAAGAAACTATTCTTTTCTCAATGATTTCAAAGAATGGTTAGATTTGTTAGAAAAAGAAATTAATAACAAAACACTCAAGAAAAAATATAACCAAAAATGCACAGAGATTAATCAATTTCTATAATCCCCAAATCCAATCGTAATCTGGAAAATCTATCTTCAGGAAGCGGTTTAGTAAAAATATCAACAAGTTGAGACTCAGTTGGAATAAATTCAATATAAATGTCCTCACTAATATGATCTCTAATGAAATGGTGTCTCACATCAATGTGTTTTGTGCGTGAATGATGGACAGGATTATTTGATAAATCTATTGCACTCTTACTGTCACATTTCAAAGGAACTTGTTTATAAATTACCATAAAACCAAAAAGAGTTTGCATCATCCAAAAAATATGTGAACAACAACTTCCTAAGGCAATATATTCAGCTTCAGTGGTGGACAAAGTAACACAATTTTGTTTACGGCTTGACTAAGAAACAAGAGAACGTCCTAACATGAAACAAGATCCACTTGTGCTCTTCCTATCAGTGAGTGAACCAACATAATCAGCATCAGAAAAACCAACTAAATAAAAATTATCACAAGAGGGATACCACAAGCCAAGTTTTTGTGTGTGCAATAGATTTCTCAAAATTCTTTTTGTGGCTTTTAAATTAGATTCATCTGGCTTAGACTGAAAATGAGCACACAAACAAAAAGAAAACATAATATCGGGTCTAGAAGCAGAGAGATAGAAAAGTGAACCGATTACACCGCGATATTTTTTCTGATCAACAGCAACACTTTTTTCATCTTTTTCAAGTTAGTTGTTGGGATCGTTGGTGTTCTCATTGGTTTTGCATCTTCAACTCCAAATTTCTTCAACAGCCCCATCGCATACTTCGTTTGAGAAATAAATATTCCTTTGCTACTCTGTTTGATTTGAAATCCAAGAAAGTACTTCAGTTCCCCAATCAAGCTCATTTCAAATTTGTCCTGCATAACTTTTTCAAATTTCTCAATCAAAATATCATTAGTAGCACCATAAATGATATCATCAACATAAATCTGAACAATCAAGAAATCATTACCATCATGTAAAAGAAACAGAGTTGTGCCAGCACATCCCTTTTTAAAACCATTTTCCAAAAGATATGAACAGAGACAATCATACCAAGCTCGAGGAGCTTGCTTAAGACAATATAATGCTTTTTTTAGTTTGTACACAAGATTTGGAAATTCATGATTCTCAAAACCAGGGGGTTGTTCAACAAAAAGTTCTTTTTTCAGCTCTCCATTCAAAAAGGCACTCTTAACATTAGGGATGAGCAAGAAAACCAATTACAAACCAAAACTGAACCGTAACCACATAAAATCGATAAAAACCATACCTTAAAAAACAACATCGAAATAAACTCGCAAAACCAATGAAACCGCACCATTAGTATGGTCGGATTTTGTTTTTTATCTTTTTTCAACCCACAAAACCAAAACCTCACCGATAAGCATGCCTGATGAATACAATATCCAAAATAGCTCTGTGAAAACCCGTAACTTCCCCGGTAAGGAAAGCCCGGATTCTCTGATAACAACACACATTGGAACACAAACAGAAGAACATTTCATTGCTTATTACAACAATTCCATCAGAATACAAGAATGTAACAGAGTATGAATAAATATTACACAGAAAATATCAGAGATTTAAATTACATTTAAATACATCGCAGCGGAAAACAATACAAAACACAACTGAAAGTAATACACGGATACAGAGCTTTCCGAGCATCGTTCCAGCTGTAATTCAGGATCCTGTGAATATAAATCTGCAAAACCAAAACTACTAGCTGTCCGTGTTGAAAATAAGGGCACCCAGAGTTTAGGTTAAAACAATAAACTCAAGGTCAGTCATGTGACTGGTGTGAGAACTAAAACAGTTATTAATCTTTGTTTTTAAAGTTAGGCAAATCAAGGGACCACGCCGTATAACACGGAACGGGTTTCCTCCCAAGAATACCAGTGCATAAAACAAACAGCGCAATGCTAAATAAAGAACAATGAAGCTATTATAAGACCCAGGTCCCATCACACAATGCAACGCAAGCCGGAGGATAGGGTTTTCCCTTATAATAGCCAAATATGCTTGATACGTGAAATTTCATCTTATATTATTACTATAAGTGAAGAAAACAACTTCAAATATAAATGTATCAATCATAGATGACATGGGTACCATATATCATGTTGCCAATACTGGGCTTTACAATCAAAACCGCAAAATATCGTATTTGGAAATTGGATTTCCATCATGGTGGCTCCTAATTCGAAAGATCGATCGCTTAGTGTCATCTACAACGGCTTACGTCTCAGCGAGAGAAAACATTGTAATGCACATCCGCACTTTCGGGAAATCGAGTATCACTGCGGTTTACGTCTCAGCGAGAGAAAACACCGCTTACTCTATCCCTTAGGGAAATCGGGGGTGAGCCCTATCCCTCTGAGCACGAAGCTCAATCTCGGTCGACCGAATCCACGACACCACAAAGGTGTCCATCATCTAAAAAGCATACTGATCAAACCATCAGTTTACTACCATACAGGGGTGTGAGGCTCGCGTATTAACGCTACACAAAGCTAGCAGTTCACAGCTCTACTTTGATCATCATCCACAAAGCTCTGCTTTTCAACAAAAGATTTGATCACTGCATCTCAGCATGCCACACTATCAATCCATATTGTACCACTGATTTCTGCCAATATATAACCTCTGAGCTCGTATGTCTCAGAGAAGGGCGTTAAGCAAGAGAATAAATTCTCCGCTGCCAAACAGATATATATTTAGCAGAGATCAACGAATACAATATAAAGGAATACAATGTCAGACACACCATCCATTTACAAGTCCGTTCTAGGTCTGAACGACACCGGAGGTACTTTCCTCGCATATCCGTACAATCAACAAGTATGTCCGGACGGCTACCACTTTAGCCCCCTTCAAGATAGCTACTCCCATCGTGAGCGTCAGTAGCACCCATCCATTCGACGTGAAGTTCGTCGTTCTTGCACAGTCTTCAATCTCTTCGACTTATCGTCGAATCGGTTATTCAGAATGGGTATAGACCCGGCCTTTCTGAATAACCCACGTATATAATAAACAATTATTATACAAACACAACATATGCCTCATTCCAAATCATCAGTCAATTTCACATTCTTAGGGAAATATTCCCGTTAATTTTATCAAAGATAAATTCTTTGAAATTTATTCTTTAATTCTCCTTTGAATATCATTTCAAACTAGTCGGGATTAGCGAACCACACCGAAGTAATTATTTATTTTATTTCCCAATCCTAACCTATTCATCCCATGGAGCAAAACTGTTATTACGCCATAACTAACACCACGGTGTTATCGGTAAATTTAATTACCATTTCACGTTCAAATCTAATTAAAGATTTAACTATCGCTCTGAGCAAAACTGGTGATACTCCCCTTTCGATCATATCCAAATTCTGATAATTTAAATTATCAATTCTCATTTCAATCTAATTAAAGATTCATTAAAACTCCACTTAGTTTTAATCTTTAACTGGGTTAAAGAACTAATGTCATTAAAAACACACTTCACGATAAACCCAAAATTCCATTTGATATTAAATACAAAGCTCTGAATAGAAGATATATCGGCTTATATTCAATATCAAATTCTGATTATTTTTAAAACCACTTCAAACCCAATTTATTCAATTAAAAATGTTGGATTTTAATTCTAGTTCATAACTAGTTCATTTCAATAAAAATATATTTTTATCCTTTCAAATAGGGAATTTTTCATCCCAGCTCATTCCAATTCATATATTTTGATTTTACATAAATTATAGATATTTTTAATAATTTTATCAAGGCCCGTACAGTCGATTTCCAATAACGGTCGTCGAACTGCACTTACAGCAACCTTTTCTAAATTTGATTTGGACGTATCTCCAAATCCAACCGTTAGATTTCAAATTTCTAATATTCATTAGAAAGCTCTTTTCGATACGAACCCAACGGTTTCGGTTTAAGGAGAATCCGACGGCCGGATCTCCCGTAATGTCCGTTCGAAGTCAATGGTCGAAATTCACGAACTGCCGCAGCGCGGCGCATTCTATTCAGGCCATTATATTATATATATAATATATTTTTCGTCGATTTCTGTTTAAAACGAATTTAATAAATAGTTTTACATTCGTTTTCAAAACAGTTTCAACTTCATATTCAATTTTAAATCAAAATTGAATTCTTCCTTACAAATTCGTTTTAAATTCATTTCAAATTGATTTCAATTCAAATCGATTTTAATTAAATTCTAATTCGAATTCAATTCTATTCAAATTCTAATTCTATTTAATTCAATTCTATTTAATTTAATTTGAATTTGAATTTGAATTTAATTTTATTCAATTCAAATTCTATTCAATTTCAATTCGACTTCTAATTCGTTTCATTTTCAATTCTAATCAATTTCATTTCAAATTCTAATCAATTTCAATCTCAATTCTAATCAATTTCAATTCAATATCTAATCAATTTCAATTCAAATTCTTATTCGTTTCTAATCAATTTCAATTTCATTTCTAATCAATTTCAATTCAATATCTAATCAATTTCAATTCTAATTCTAATTCGTTTCAAATCAATTTAAATTCAAATTCTAATTCGTTTCTAAACAATTTCAATTCAAATCTAATCAATTTCAATTTAAATCTAATCAATTCAATTTCAAATTCTAATTCAAATCAAATTCTAATTCCATTCAATTCAAATTCTAATTCAATTCAAATCAAATTCTAATTCCATTCAATTTAATTCGAATTTCATTTCAAAATATTCGATTTTGAAATCACTTTTTTATATTCATTATAAAAACGAATATACTCGATATAAATGTCGTTCGCATCAAAATAGCGCATCTCTAATCAACACGGCTTTATATTTTTCAAAAACTTCGTTATTCTATTCAACAAATGAATATTTATTCTACTCAACACATGAATCTATATTTCTTTCAACACATGACTAATCTCAACAAATGAGTACTGTCAACACGTGAATCTTTATTTTATAATATTCTTTATTTTTCCCAATTGGAATAAGGCCCAATCAATTACCATATAATGTTAATTATATTGATTCCATAAAACACATGTATATCACAACAACGATAAATAATCAACCATCATCCAAAGTGCACAACACAACTGCATAAGCATTAAATATAAATAATTAACGCTTACACAGTCTGTCGACCAATCGGTCGACATACAATTAAATAATTGGGATCAGTGTACGACAAATATCATCCCAATACCCGTGTGGGATTTCAAATCAATAAACACAGATTTAATTTGTGCAGTTGGGCGATGTGTAAAATTTATCGTCCCAATCAATATCAGTCAAATGTGTGTATATAAACAAATCATCCGATTTGTTTATACTCATTTATTTTATTTTATATACACGTTAAAAATTCTATTTTTAACTCTACAATATTTATTTTCTATATAAATATTTTATTTCATTCACACATCACACATTCAATTTTTCACATCAAAATCAAACAACCAAGCATACAAGCTGTCCAAGGTCTGTGGACGACGGGTGTCGGGGACTGCTAAGCACCGTCTACATCCTAGCATATATATTAACTAGAAATTTAAAATAAAAGTGAGGAGTTCTCACCTTGGAGATCCACTCCTCCATTATCAATTTCTGAACGGTTCAGATAATGCCAAAAAAATCCACTGCGACCATTTTCTGCTGTTCATAGTAAAAATCGCAATTTTAATATGATGCTTATATATTTAAATATCATATTTTTATATTGTTATATATATATCGTTTCTTTTCCCATATAAAAACCCATCCTTTTTTAATATAAAAATTCTGTCTTCTCTGATATAAAAATCGAATTTTTATCGCTACTGTATAAAAATTATATTTTTATTCTCGTTGTTATATATATACATATATATACACACAAAGCCTCTTCTTTATATGTTATTCATATATAAATAGAAATCACCTTTAAAAAAAATATTTTCATACCATTCATATGAAAAATCAAATTTTGACACGCTAATTATATAAACCAAAATATCCTCTTTAACATCACAAAAATATAATCTTTGACTCTATAAAAAAAATTAAATCTTTTATATAAAGAAAAATCAAATCTTTTATAGAAAGAAAAATCAAATCTTTTTGCTTCAATACCTTATATATAAAGATAACATTTTTAATAACTAAAAGAAAATGTCTATACATTTTTTTCTATGTAATTTATATTTAAAAACCACGTTATTTTCTATTGTAAAATTAAATCAGATTTTTAATAATGTTTATAATTAAAAAAAAATCAAACAAAGAAACTCACTGTCTTTCTCCCCGTGAAGCCGCCTGGAATCAAATTGAAACTCCAAGCCTAGATTCGCTGTTGCCACTGACCGGAGTTGAGGAAGGCGGAGCGATCTTGGTAGAGGAGGCGACGGCTTCTTCTAGCTCACGATTTTCAAATCTGCCAAGGGTGTTTAGGGATTCTATGATCGGAGAAAGAGGGGTAGCAGCGACTGTCAGGGAGGGGGAAATGCGGCGGAGATCGGAGCAATGACTGGTGGCGTCGGTTTCAACCAAATGGCGGCGGCCTTCAGGTGAAAACGGGGGCTCTAGGGTTTCAGGAATGGGGCGGGAGGCAGCGTCGACGTGAGGGGGGGGGGGGGGGGTTTGGCCGGAGGGATGCGGTGTTGGGTGGCGGGTCCGGTGTTGAAGCGATGTGGGCGGAGGGTTGAGTGCCGCATTGCTGTTTTTTTTTCTTTTCTTTTTTTCTAAATCTCGATCTGGGAAAGGAACGATAAAGGGAAGAGAGAGAGATGGTGAGGAGTGTTTATTAATATAATTTAATGATTTAATATCAAAAAGTTGACTTTTTTATTCGACCTCCAAACGAGACCCACCGCCTGTCGTCCATAGCTAATTACCCCCATTCCGAACACAATGGGATATGTATCGTAAGCTGATTCGATCGTTTCGATCAGTTTTCGTCAAAATGAAAATATAACTCTATATGTTGAATTTGAACGCGTATTTCAATTTACTGAGGTCACATACTAACTCGAAAAATTCCACAAAAATATTTTCTATCTTCGTATTGACGATAAGGTCCTAACAAAACTAATTTCGTCGAATTTTGAGACCGTTTGAAAAATGGTCATTTTCCAGTCGATTAAAATCAATTGAAACTGGTCAAACGCGTTTTCCTTTGCTACGCTCGCATATTGATTAGAAAAAATATGAAAATTGGAATCTAGCAATAACTTGATGTCACGGATCCAACAAAAGTGGTTTCGTCGAAATCCGAGGTCGTTTGCAAAATTTCAATTTTTAAGGGCTAGAATTCCATAGTGACTATTCTGAAAATTCATTTGGCCATAACTTTTGATTCCCGCTATGAAATCTTGATTTTTCGGATTTGTTGGAAAGATATTCTCAAATAGATTTTATTATTTTCGGTTTCGCTAAAATCCGGTTTATTTTGAATCCTGTACATTCATTTGAACTTTGAAATCGAATTATCGAACTACCGCGCCATTTTCAATTCCATTTATAATTTAAAATAAATATTTATATTCTAACGACGATCTATATGACTATATTCGTTCGAATTATATTCAAAATAAATTTTTCGTCGTTATTATTTAAAATAATTCATTTTAAATATTCAAAATTCATTAAAATTACCAAAATAAAAATTTTAAACTGGCCCAGATTTTCGGGTTGTTACAATCTCCCCCACTTAAAACTTTTCATCCCCGAAAAGGAACGAAGCCGAAAGTTGTTTGAAAAACCAACTCAACTTTCATTGTTTTCTTTATGGCTTAAGTTCTTCATCTTTTCAGTTTCTAAGAAATTTTCAAAAATTTGGCTAACACCCTAAATTTTCGAAAATTTTCGCCATAACCTCCCCTGCACCGGGGACTTCGGGATATTTCATATAGCCTCCCATGGACTTCTTCAATCCAAAGGAAAAAGAAAAAGCCAAGCGGCTAGCCAATCGACTCATAAAATCACCCAAACTCAAGAAATTAGTAAACATGTACCTATTTGTCGGGCAAACAATTTTATTCCTCTGCTCTAGCCTCCTTGCTATAACCTGTTCAATGTATAGACATGTATATGCATGCAAATGCGATAAATTTTCAATACAGTTCAATATTTGGTGCTAAATTCAACTTGGTTCACATTTTTCTTACCTTAGTTATATTCTAAAATACCAATACATTTTTAAAACAAAAAGCATAATTATGTTCATACAAGCATCATACATATATCCAAAACGCTAGTTCATTACATTAAAATCCAACTTTCTAGGAAGTCGTGCCTTCTTCTTGCATAATTTCCAAAGTTGTTAGCTCCTTTCCCTTGGATTTCATATCACCCTTCTTTAACGGGCAATCTCGGGCCAGATGCCCTACTTCTTTGCATCGAAAGCATTTCTTTTCCTTTCCTAGATTTGTGGGTTTCTTCTTTACCATCGGACACTTATGTACGAAATGCCCCGTCTCTTTGCACTTGAAACAAACTATGTCCATTCTCATCATTTTCTCCCTGCTCTTCTTTTTCTCAGGGCACCAAACGGCATAGTGTCCTTCTTTTCTGCATATACGGCAATAAATACCCACGTACGTTCCTAAGTTCAACTCACGTTCTTTTTCTGCTTTCTGGTGAGATCTCCTTTCTTGTTTCGGGGTCATCCAGAATTCAGTATGAGATAAGCCATAGTCGTCCATATCCTACATAATATTTTTTGGATTTTTTTGTCAAAAGAGTTTGCATTATTCTTCACTTAACAATCATCTTGATTATACATTACTTATCATTCCAGTATTTTTATTAGTTGAATCAATAATCAAACATCACAGCCATCAATCAATTTGTAGTGACCCGGATTTTCAGCGGCTTTGGTTATCGACGTAAGCTCGACGTCGATAACCAAAACATCGAAAAATCCCGGTAATTAATGAAAGAAATTAGAAGGTGAGAATAGATAAGATAGAACTTATAGAATAGAAGAAGAAGAAGAACATCATCATCAGAGTAAACACGAATCTCACAGTGGAACGAATAAAATATAACATAACATATCTTTGAAATAACATCAGTATATGTATACAATAACACTTATCAGAGTACAACACTTACAACAACAGCGGAAATAATAATAGCTATAGAATCCTGAAGCCTCCTGCTCCAAGCTCTCCAAGTGTATCTGTAAAATCCCGACTACTTGACTGCCCGTAAAAATTTAGGCACCCAAGAGTTTAGGGAAAACAACAAAATAAACTCCGGGTCAGTCATGGGACTGGTGTGAATAAACTCAAATTATTTAAACAGATATATGATATCTCATAAGACCACGCCGTGAATACGGAACAGGTTTTTCCCTTATGAGAATCCAAATAACTTTTCAAAGCAATATCATTCTGATATTATAATAACGTCTAAGTACAAATAAATATCAATCTAGCAGAAACGCTTGCATCTCACGTTACTACATATATAGTATACAATCAAAATCGCAAGCACGTATTGGATAATGGATTTCCAACTATGACAAGGTATGGAACCACCTTCCGATCAGTGTACTCTAGGAACGATACACTGGAGTTTAACAAGAACATCTTGTAACTCAGCTACACATGACCGACCACTCATTTCGCTTGAGTGTATCGAATGTACATCACCAACGGTTGGGATCAGCAACCGTTCCTGTATATATATGGGACATCATTGATAGATTTAAGAAACAAATGAATATTCTCTAGATAGGTGATTATACACCCTACTTCGGTGCGACCGACTTAGCCATGCTGCCTGCCCGATTTCTGTCATTTACCGGTTGATGAGGCTAGAAGCTACGCTTTATCATTACATCAGATTCACTTCGAATGCTACATTGTCAATTCCATCGAAAATCACTAATTGACGTCTACAACAATACATTACGTGTCAGCTAAAAGAAGTTTCCTTCTCCGCTTCCACTCTTGGTACGGTTGAAGAAATCAATGTACGTGACCTTTCTGGAAATACTCTATCAGACATCCATCTTCATTCACTTAAAATGTCACATCATCATACCCGCCAAATCACAAATTGACTTATCCAAAAATAACACGGGTATACAGCTAAGAGAAACGAATTCCTCCGCCACCAAACGTGAATAGGTTTGAACAGATCAACTTACGCGATCCATTGGATATACTCTGTCAGACCTTCGTCCATACAAGTTGTCCTGGGACTGGACAAACCGAAGGCACTATTCTGTAAACAGGATAGCCCTTGCATTTTACTCCGTCTTCAATTATCTTTGGCATATATGATTCGCGACGCTTATGCCAATACAGAGTGGTTCTTTGGATAATAATCCAACCGGTCTCTCCATATTAACAACGTTAAAATGGTCAAAACTTCGATAGTCTGTGATTTAACCATCAACGAAAAACAAGTGTACAAACAACGATATTATTCCCAGATGGAAATTATATCGAACAAACATCATTTAACATTAATCTCTTTAGTTCATTTATTTACTTATCTTCTGTTTCCCTATATTCTAAATTCTTATTTTCTTTTATCAGAAAACATTTCTGATTCTCGTTTGGAAAACATTTCCAAAACTCCTTTACGATCAAACCTTACCATTTCTTAGTTAAGAAGGAAGTCACTCAAGTTGGGGTATAATTACCTCTCAGACCTTAACTGAACAACGTTATAACTTCGAAATGGTCAAAGTTTATCTTTTAATCTTTAACAACTTCTTTACACCTTTCTCGGATTCAATTTTACTAGTCCACTTCTATGTTTAAAACATTGGTTATAACGATAACGTTATAATCCCTACTTTCGAATTATCTAACTTTAATTATAACTTCTATTCTTATTAGTGAATAATTAACCTAACACTTATTTATTTATAAATAAATAAATCTCTATTTAAACACTGGAAAGTATAAGTACTTTCCCGAATTCGATATAATCGAATTTGTCGATTAACACTCTTCGAGAAATCTCTATTTGATTAACTCTTCTTCGAATAACCTATATTCGATTAACTCCTTCCTTTTCAAATATCTCATATTTGAAAATCTTACTTTCGAATACTATATTCGAAAATCTCTTTTCGAATAACTCTTGTTCGATAAATCTCACTTTGATCAACTAATATTCGATAACTCTTCCTTTTCAAATATCTCATCTTTGAAAAACCTCACTTCGATTAAACTATAATCGATAACTCCCTTCGATGAAACTAACATCGATAACTCCTTTCGATGAAACTAACATCGATTACTCCTTCCGATGAAACTAACATCGATTTATTTAACTCGACGAACTTAACTCGACTAACTTGACTCGACTAACTCGATTTACTTGGTTCGACCAATTCGATTCGATCAACTAGGCTCGACTAACTTGACTAACTTAACTCGACTTACTTGGTTCGACCAATTCGATTCAATTTACTAGGCTCGACTAACTTGACTAACTCTGTCTCAAATAACTATATTTGATTAACTCTAGTTCGTTTTAACTCTAATCGATTAACTCTAACTAATTAACTCCAACTGGTTAACTCTATTTGATTTACTCTAACTGGTTAACTCTAACTGATTAACTCTAACTGGTTAACTCTAACTGATTTACTCTAACTGGTTAACTCTAACTGATTAACTCTAACTGGTTAACTCTAACTGATTTACTCTAACTGGTTAACTCTACTTGATTAACTCTATTTGGTTAACTCTATCTGATTTACTCTATTTGACTAACTCGACTTGACTAACCCCTTTCGAATGTCTATATTCGATTAACTAACTTCGAATACCATATTCGCTTAACTAACTTCGAATACCATATTCGACTAACTCCTTTCGAATGTCTATATTCGATTAACTAACTTCGAATACCATATTCGATTAACTCCTTTCGAATGTCTATATTCGATTAACTAACTTCGAATACCATATTCGATTAACTCCTTTCGAATGTCTATATTCGATTTACTTTATAAAGATTTCCTTTTTAACAACGTTTTATTCATTTGAAAAGATTTACTTTTACATAACGGTTCTACACTTTAAAAAAATGATTTCCCTTTTGTAACGTTTCCTTTTCAATTCTATTTGTAAATGGTTTACATATATTTCCTTTTCAAATTTATTCTTGAAATATTCTAACTCCTTAAATTCTCGGGAAAATTCGCCATAACCTCCTTTGTATCGGGAGCATCGGGAAAATCCCCAAACTCGCCACACAGGCCTTTCCATTCAAAAAGAAATGTTTTGAATTTATTTCCTTTTTAAAAGATCTCCTATTTATAAATATCCCAATTTATAAATATTCCTTATTTATAAATATTTAAATTTATAAATATCTCTTATTTATAAATATTCCAATTTATAAATATTTTGTTTTCAATATCACTTTGAAAATCCCCTTATCAACATTTCGGTATGTTATGGTATTCAATCATATCAAATCACGATGTTCAATATCGTCCAAGCACATATAATCGCCCATAGATTTTTTATCACATCATATAACAATATATGAAAAACAATAAAATAACTGTTGAGGAATCCAGTCGGATTCCTCCAACCTGTCTCCCTGCATCCACAGATGTTACACAATATGATTATTATCACTTTCAGTTAAATATTTAACGGTTTATATATATATATATATATATATATATATATATATATATAATTTTCCCTAACTGACTAGCAGTTCAATCAATCAACCAACACACAGCAATCAACAGATGATTAACAGTTCTAAGAATACATTATAAAAATATAACTGTTCAGAGTTGGTGAGTTTTACTCACATTGGACTGTTATCGTTAAAAACGATTAACTGTCTTTGATTTAGACGGACAATTTATTTCGCCATAAATTGTAACGAGCTCGGATGGACTTGCGGTCAGTCCCATTGTGTTGCTCCCGTCCATACGATCTCAACGCAACTTACGGTTCGTAAATCTGATTCAGTTTGTACAAGTTATTGTATTCGGAAGTTAATACATTAAATATTTGAATTAAAAACATGGATTATAAAATATTGGGCTTAACTTGAACACTCCGGCCCATTACCCCTTGACCTAGCCCACGAGCCCTTCAATGCTTCTTCCCCAAAACCGATCGTGGTTCCAGGAATCAACCGAACTCCAATATCCAACTACGAACCCCATTTTCCTTTCCAACACATCACGATTCAATGTATAAATCCCACCGTTCGCCTCTCATTCAAATTCTCTTTCACCCCGACATCGTCAGCGTTGACTCGGAGGCCTCCTCCCACCGGTGACGCAGCATCCAACCTCGCCCATCCCAGAAACCGAGCGACATTTTTGCAACCCAAATCCTATCAGAAACTCAATCGACTTGCCCTTACTCCACATGAACGCAAATCCAATATCCCAAGACTGACCTGTTGCTTAAATCTCAAGAACTCACGAACCCTACTTTTTTTCTGCTCGAACTCGAGCCACAGGAAACACGTCGCACCATAAAAAATGGACTTCGAACTCTACAAAAACCATACGGGATTGTTGCCGACCCTGCTACGAGTTCATATAAGTGTATAATCTAATTTATAGATTTTTCCATGCTTTCCTTTTGATTTTTGAACTTTCATTTTTACTGTGTAAAGAAAACAACGGCGGAACAAGTCTGTTGACCAAAGAATGAAAGAGGACTTAGGTTTAGAATTTCTAAGGGAGGGGTATTTATAAAGGAAACAAATATTTAGATATTTAAAAAAAGGGATATTCCCGCTATATGCTCATTTATATATTCATTTTGCTTTCTAAAAATCCTCGTTATTACATACGATACCCAAAAATCATGAAACTGGACATACTGATAGAGTTCGACATTACGGTCCCAACGAAACTGGTTTCGTCGAATTCCGACTCCATATGCTCACACAGCGTATTTTTACCTGTCAAAATACTGACTGTTTCTCACTCTAAAAATCCGTACGGCCACACAGTGACTCTAAAAATCACGAAACTGGAAATCTAACAACTATTTGACATTGCGGACCCAACAAAACTGGTTTCGTCGAATTCCGACTTCGTTTGCAAAACCGGCTATTTTTAAAGCTCTAGATGACCCATTTAAATATATAAATATATTTAAATAAAATTAAATTAAATATAAATAAATTTATATTATCGTATATCTTCACATATGACATCGTACAGCTCCAGAATATCATATCAGAATTTACAGCTTGATATTTCAGATTCAGATTATCTCGATATTCAGTTTATATTGAAAATCTCTTTTATAACGCATATAAAGTGTTGCAAAATATAAAGGAATTCTACAGCGACTTTTCTGAAATTTGATTTGGACGTAAATCAAAATCTACACGATGAAATCCCGATTTTTCTCTTCCACTAGAAAGATATATTCCACCAGCTCCACACGTTTCTTATTTCACAGAAATCCGGCTTAAAACGAATCCTGTACATTCAGTTGAAGTTCGAATCGCCAATTTACGAACTGCAGCGCCATTTCGAGCTCGTTTATAAATATATTATAAACTATACGTTCAACTGTCGTTGATTCAATATAATCGTTATTATATTTCGAATCGAAACTCCACCAAATCTCGTATGCTATTCAATTCACACGATATTGTGAATTTCACTATTTCCGACTATTTCGACATTATAATATATTTTATTATATTATAATTATTAATTAAATATTCGATATTATTTAATTCACGTTCTCGATATCGATAAATCGATATTTAATAATTAAATAAAATTAATTATTCAACAGCTAAAAATGCGGGTTACTACAATCTTCCCCCCTTAATAAAATTTCGTCCTCGAAATTGCTAAGCTAGGGGATGACCCTATCTTCTGGGTAAAAATTTATCTGTTTACCTCTTGTCTCCTGTTTCAACTGAACCAATTAATATCAACTAAAATATTAATTTATTCCGACTAACTAAATTTTCAAAAATTCTGAAAATTTTCTAACACCTTAACTTTTCGAAATTTTTTGCCAGCACCTCCTTTGTACTGGTCAATATCTCAAACTCCAACTCGCCTCTCTGGGCCTTCTTTAACCCAAAAGAAAATCAAACAGCCAAGCGGCTTGCCAATTCGGCTCATAAATCTCATATCCATATATAATATAAACTGGTACCTTTTTGTCGGGAATATCAACTTTATCACTTCCATATGCTATCAATTCAGCATATACCAGTGTTATTTCCATCAAATTCCAATCAGTTCATATCCTCAAAACCAAATCGAATTTAATTCGAACCCGAATATCAAATTTCAAATTCTCAACTCATCAACCCAATTCCATAACAGATTATTCTCTAATCCAATTCAATTCTATTTAACTCAGTTCAAGTTAATATTTTAATTTATTTCTACTATCTTATTCTATTTAACTTCATAAGTTAAAATTAAATTCCGAAACTTAATTTCCTAGGTCTATTTCAAATCAATTTGAAATTACAATGCCAATTCAAAACCTTTGAATTTCTAAACAACTTGTTTTCTTAAATCAATTCAAAAACAAAACCTTTGGTAGCAGTCCGTCACTTGGAACTCGAAAATGAACACTGATGATGTCGCGATTCATCATCAGAATCTATTTTCCAGCTATCGAAGTTAGTTCAATACTATATCACCTTCAGTTTGAAAAACGTTTTCAAAATCTCCCAGGAACTTAAAATTTCCTTATTTTAATTCCAATCTGATTTAAATTCATATTTAATCCATCTTATTTCATATACTTTACTTATATGAATTCTGATTAGTTATTTATAATTATTTTACCTTTTTATAATCTTACTCGATTATAATAACAACCAACACAACCAATATACTATATCAAATATATTCGGGTAAAATTATTCCATTTACCCTCTTTCAAAACATACCATGACGGTTCATCGTATTCGAGTGTTTAGTAACCCCTATCGATACAGTGGATCAAACCGATCGACCAGAATTCACAAACAACTCAACCAATAAAACTCCACAATATAAAATCATTTTATATTAACTAACAAATACGTTCACTCATATATATACACTCAAACTCAGTCTAGGATATTACTAATCCCATCTCTACTGAATCACGCCACAGGGCCAAGGTAATAACTAAACCAATGCTCTGATACCAACTGTAGTGACCCGGATTTTCAGCGACTTTGGTTATCGACGTAAGCTCGACGTCGATAACCAAAACATCGAAAAATCCCGGTAATTAATGAAAGAAATTAGAAGGTGAGAATATATAAGATAGAACTTATAGAATAGAAGAAGAAGAAGAACATCATCATCAGAGTAAATACGAATCTCACAGCGGAACGAATAAAATATAACATAACATATCTTTGAAATAACATCAGTATATGTATACAATAACACTTATCAGAGTACAACACTTACAACAACAGCGGAAATAATAATAGCTATAGAATCCTGAAGCGTCCTGCTCCAAGCTCTCCAAGTGTATCTGTAAAATCCCGACTACTTGACTGCCCGTACAAATTAGGCACCCAAGAGTTTAGGGAAAACAACAAAATAAACTCCGGGTCAGTCATGGGACTGGTGTGAATTAACTCAAATTATTTAAACATGTATATGATATCTCATAAGACCACGCCGTGAATACGGAACGGGTTTTTCCCTTATGAGATCCAAATAACTTTTCAAAGCAATATCATTCTGATATTATAATAACGTATAAGTACAAATAAATATCAATCTAGCAGAAACGCTTGCATCTCACGTTACTACATATATAGTATACAATCAAAATCGGAAGCACGTATTGGATAATGGATTTCCAACTATGACAAGGTATGGAACCACCTTCCGATCAGTGTACTCTAGGAACGATACACTGGAGTTCAACAAAAACATCTTATAACTCAGCCACACATGACCGACCACTCATTTCGCTTGAGTGTATCGAATGTACATCACCAACGGTTGGGATCAGCAACCGTTCCTGTATATATATGGGACATCATTGATAGATTTAAGAAACAAATGAATATTCTCTAGATAGGTGATTATACACCCTACTTCGGTGCGACCGACTTAGCCATGCTGCCTGCCCGATTTCTGTCATTTACCGGTTGATGAGGCTAGAAGCTACGCTTTATCATTACATCAGATTCACTTCGAATGCTACATTGTCAAATCCATCGAAAATCACTAATTGACGTCTACAACAATACATTACGTGTCAGCTAAAAGAAGTTTCCTTCTCCGCTTCCACTCTTGGTACGGTTGAAGAAATCAATGTACGTGACCTTTCTGGAAATACACTGTCAGACATCCATCTTCATTCACTTAAAATGTCACATCATCATACCCGCCAAATCACAAATTGACTTATCAAAAAATAACACGGGTATACAGCTAAGAGAAACGAATTCCTCTGCCACCAAACGTGAATACGTTTGAACAGATCAACTTACGCGATCCATTGGATATACTCTGTCAGACCTTCGTCCATACAAGTTGTCCTGGGACTGGACAAACCGAAGGCACTATTCTGTAAACAGGATAGCCCTTGCATTTTACTCCGTCTTCAATTATCTTTGGCATATATGATTTGCGACGCTTATGCCAATACAGAGTGGTTCTTTGGATAATAATCCAACCGGTCTCTCCATATTAACAACGTTAAAATGGTCAAAACTTCGATAGTCTGTGATTTAACCATCAAAGAAAAACAAGTGTACAAACAACGATATTATTCCCAGATGGAAATTATATCGAACAAACATCATTTAACATTAATCTCTTTAGTTCATTTATTTACTTATCTTCTGTTTCCCTATATTCTAAATTCTTATTTTCTTTTGTCAGAAAACATTTCCGATTCTCGTTTGGAAAACATTTCCAAAACTCCTTTACGATCAAACCTTACCATTTCTTAGTTAAGAAGGAAGTCACTCAAGTTGGGGTATAATTACCTCTCAGACCTTAACTGAACAACGTTATAACTTCGAAATGGTCAAAGTTTATCTTTTAATCTTTAACAACTTCTTTACGCCTTTCTCGGATTCAATTTTACTAGTCCACTTCTATGTTTAAAACATTGGTTATAACGATAACGTTATAATCCCTACTTTCGAATTATCTAACTTTAATTATAACTTCTATTCTTATTAGTGAATAATTAACCTAACACTTATTTATTTATAAATAAATAAATCTCTATTTAAACACTGGAAAGTATAAGTACTTTCCCGAATTCGATATAATCGAATTTGCCGATTAACTCTCTTCGAGAAATCTCTATTTGATTAACTCTTCTTCGAATAACCTATATTCGATTAACTTCTTCCTTTTCAAATATCTCATATTTGAAAATCTTACTTTCGAATACTATATTCGAAAATCTCTTTTCGAATAACTCTTTTTCGATAAATCTCACTTCGATCAACTAATATTCGATAACTCTTCCTTTTCAAATATCTCATCTTTGAAAAACCTCACTTCGATTAAACTATAATCGATAACTCCCTTCGATGAAACTAACATCGATAACTCCTTTCGATGAAACTAACATCGATTACTCCTTCCGATGAAACTAACATCGATTTATTTAACTTGACGAACTTAACTCGACTAACTTAACTTGACTCGACTAACTCGACTTACTTGGTTCGACCAATTCGATTCGATCAACTAGGCTCGACTAACTTGACTAACTTAACTCGACTTACTTGGTTCGACCAATTCGATTCAATTTACTAGGCTCGACTAACTTGACTAACTCTGTCTCAAATAACTATATTTGATTAACTCTAGTTCGTTTTAACTCTAATCGATTAACTCTAACTAATTAACTCCAACTGGTTAACTCTATTTGATTTACTCTAACCGGTTAACTCTAACTGATTAACTCTAACTGGTTAACTCTAACTGATTTACTCTAACTGGTTAACTCTAACTGATTAACTCTAACTGGTTAACTCTAACTGATTTACTCTAACTGGTTAACTCTACTTGATTAACTATATTTGGTTAACTCTAACTGATTTACTCTATTTGACTAACTCGACTTGACTAACCCCTTTCGAATGTCTATATTCGATTAACTAACTTCGAATACCATATTCGCTTAACTAACTTCGAATACCATATTCGACTAACTCCTTTCGAATGTCTATATTCGATTATCTAACTTCGAATACCATATTCAATTAACTCCTTTCGAATGTCTATATTCGATTAACTAACTTCGAATACCATATTCGATTAACTCCTTTCGAATGTCTATATTTGATTTACTTTATAAAGATTTCCTTTTTAACAACGTTTTATTCATTTGAAAAGATTTACTTTTACATAACGGTTCTACACTTTAAAAAAATGATTTCCCTTTTATAACGTTTCCTTTTCAATTCTATTTGTGAATGGTTTACAAATATTTCCTTTTCAAATTTATTCTTGGAATATTCTAACTCCTTAAATTCCCGGGAAAATTCGCCATAACCTCCTTTGTATCGGGAGCATCGGGAAAATCCCCAAACTCGCCACATAGGCCTTTCCATTCAAAAAGAAATGTTTTGAATTTATTTCCTTTTTAAAATATCTCCTATTTATAAATATCCCAATTTATAAATATTCCTTATTTATAAATATTTAAATTTATAAATATCTCTTATTTATAAATATTCCAATTTATAAATATTTTGTTTTCAATATCACTTTGAAAATCCCCTTATCAACATTTCGGTATGTTATGGTATTCAATCATATCAAATCACGATGTTCAATATCGTCCAAGCACATATAATCGCCAATAGATTTTATATCACATCATATAACAATATATGTGTTAGCCTACTTTGTGAACTAGGCAACACAAAGTCAAGAAACCAACCATTGAAGAGTATTTTAAGTCATAAGACTCCGGTTCGGATCGGAAGAAAACACCACAATTCAGATTGATAGCAGCATATTGGTTCGGATCGGATAGAGTTCCTTGTTCGGATCGGATGGCTCTTACTGGGTAAATTGGCAAAGCATATCTGATCGGATCGGAAGGCTAATAAATCTCGAACGGATCGGAAGGTCATCTGCTCGCCGTAGCACAGGAGCGGAGCGGAATAGGTTAGAAAAGGAGTGGCGCTCAAACCAATCCGGGTCGGATCGGGTATCCCGATCCGAACCCCTTACCTGCATATCTCCGACCCGCGCCCATGATCTATGTTAATTTCCTATAAATTCGCCTGGAGAACCGGACCGGATATGACTAATTTCTACCCCTAACGTCCATCTCTTTGATGTGTTGTCAGCTTGATAGTTCATCCGAACCCGAAGAGGGTGCGATGGATGACACGTGTTCCGACCCGGATCGAATCTCAGGCAAATTCACACCTATAAATACCCCATCTAGAGACAAAGAAAAGGATCCTTTTTTCAGCATTTTTGAGAATCCAAGTACCTCCATCATCCGAATTCCTTTACTCCCGGAGAATCCAAATCATCTTTCATTTATTGTTTTAATCATTTAAGTGAACAAAAGTGAGTTGTGAGTGAATCTTACATTGCATTTGTAATTGAATTACTGAATATAGTGAAAACTAAGTGGACGTAGGCATTTCTTCGCCGAACCACTATAAATCTTGTGTGTTCATCTTTATTTCTGTTTTATTTTATCTTGTTTCTAATCAATTTGGGTGTTAGAACCACATTTGGGTCTAACATTTTGGTGCTTTCACTGAGAACTGAACTCAGGATTCTTTATTTTCCGGGATCTCTTTCTACTTTTTGGACCGTTGAGTTCAAAGAAGTGAATCCTTAAGTTTCTCCGCTTTCTTACATTCGTTGAAGTAATTGTCAAAGACTCATGGCCAAAGGAAAAGGCAAGGAAGTTCAGTCTGTTCAAGGAAATGGAGCTGGTGAAGATCAGCAACATGCTGTTGTAACAAGGTCTCGGGGGCAGAGTTCAGCAGCAGGGAGAATCAATGCAGGAAATCCGAACCGACAGCAAGGGGAAAGCTCCGATCCGATCCGGGTGGGAGACTCTGAAGCAGTGCACTCCCCCAATCTGAACCGACCTGAGTTGCTCGCTGCACACCGATCCGACCCGGCACCCCAGCTCCGATCCGACCCGACTTCCTACCTCCGATCCGACCCGATGCTTGGTGAAGCTGGAACATCTACTCGAGTCCCCACGAATGCTCCAATTCCAGCTGCCAGGGATGGAGATCAGGTCAATCCATCTGCTCCCATCACCCAAGGAGATTTCTCGCGCTTGCTTGATATGCTTGAGAGCACGAGGGAAGCTATGAGAGTTCATGAGCGCACTAATCTCATGATGCAGGAAAATATGAGGCTCATGAGTCGGGAGATCAATGAGCTCCACCGGCAGAGAACTCCATCACCGGTTCATCACACACCCGTAGATCAATCTTCATCTTCCGAGGAAGAGAGGCCCCGTGAACGAAGGCCACTCGAACGACCTCAGAACGTGGAGCAGCTAACGTTTGGATCTTTGGGATCTCGCGAGGATATCGCACGAGCATTAGGAAATGATAGCCCCACTCGGGGGCAAAGACTCCAGTCCCCTCTTCCCGAGATCGACCGGGAACACAGGGAAAGGAATCGAGCAGAGGTAGCTCGAAGAAGAAGGGCATCTCCTGAGCATGAGCCCAGAAGGAGCTCGGACACTAGGGCCAGGGAACCTGAGCAGCCCCTAACTAGTGCCGATGTACAAGCAATGGTTCGCCGAATTATGTCCGAGAGCCGGAATTACACAAATGAAGACTATGGCATTGAGCGAAGCCATACTCCGTTCACTGACGATATCCTAGACTTCCAGTGTCCCCGACGCTTTAACTTGCCACAGATGGACAAATACAACGGAAGGACTGATCCAGGACAGCACTTGATGCGGTATTCGTGGCTTATGAATGCCGCTGCTGCCCCTGATGAAGTAAAGTGCAAAGCGTTCCCAATCTACCTAGAAGATGTGGCATTATTTTGGTTTACCCGACTTCCTCCTCGTTCAATTTCTAATTACAAAGAACTAAGCGAGCGTTTCATGAACCAGTTCCGACTACATGCCCGAAAGTCCAAGAGTGTTATTGAATTGTCGAGGATCAAACAGGCACCAGGAGAATCTTTAAGGGCATATTTAGATCGTTTTAACCAAGCTGTAACTGAGGTCAGTGACCCGCACGAGCCCACTATTCTGATGGCATTGAAGGAAGGAGTCGATCCTGAATCCGAGTTTGGAGACTACCTTTCTGGGAAAACACCTCCCACAAGGGCGATATTCTACGAAAAAGCCGATATTTATCTGAGACGAGAGGAAGCCAGGGCAAACCGAAAAAGAAAGTCTGAGACAGCTTCAAAGGAGAATGTGCAGAGTAATATTGCCGTGAAGCAGTCTGGGGAAAGTTCTGGCAAGGTCGAGGTAAATGTAGGAAACAAGGGTGGAAACAGCAATACTGGAAACGGGGGAAACAACAACAACCGTAATTCGAACGGTAACAGGAGAAACAGGAATAGGGGAAGCGACCCAAACAAAAGGCTCCGATTCCAGAACTACGAGAACTACACACCATTAAATGACACCCTAGAAAATATTTACCTGGACACGTATAATGTGTTGCAGTACAAAAGACCGCCACCTCGTGATTCGACCGAGAAAGAAATGGCGACAGGGAAATTTTGCTTGTTTCACGGAACACATGGACATTCGACTAATGAATGTCGGCATTTGAGGGATGTAATTGAAAAGCTGCTGCGTGAAGGAAAGTTGGATGAGTACAAGGTTGCCCCGAGGGACAGGGGGCAAGGAGAGCAGGCTTCAAAACAGATCCTACCTGCTCCTAAGCCTACCACGCAGCAGAAAGGTAAAGGGATCGTCATCAACTCCATAGTAGGCGGACCTCACCCGGCAATCCGAAGTTTTAGGTCAATGGACCAATATGTGAATGCTGCCAAGCATCTAGATGTGAATGAAGGTGACGATTTGGAAGATGTCACCCCTATAAAACAACAAAAAACCATGTTCGACGACGTAGTATTTCGCAGCCGAGACAACACGGGAATACAATCTCCCACCAATGATCCGTTGGTTATTACTACCACTATTGGGCCGGCCTTGGTCCATAAGGTATTAGTAGACAACGGAAGTTCCGTTAATATTTTGTTCAAGAAGTCATTTGATCAGATGAAGCTTGAGCCTGAAGATCTGAAACCTTGTGAAGGATGGATTAGAGGCTTCAACGGAGCGACGACAGCTCCCATGGGATACATAGAGTTGCCCGTGAATTTAGGGCAAGGAGAACGTAGAAGAGTGCGAATGCTTCAATTCGTAGTATTGGACGTAGATTCGCCCTATAACGCATTTTTAGGGAGACCTGCCCTCGCTGAGTTTAGAATTTGTATCGCCCCTTGGTGCTTGTTACTAAAGTTCCCAACCGAAGCCGGGACTGGAGTAATAAGAGGGGATCAGGTTTCTGGACGGGCCTGCTATGTGGCCGAACTGAAGATGTTGATGAAAGGAGTTAATGCTGAGAGTAAGGATGCCTCATCTCCCTCAAAGGGGGACTCGGCATAGCAATTAGAGAGATTGAACCCAAGGGAGTTGCACAAAGGAACGCCTGAAGACCTGGATCCTAGAAAAGACGAGGAACCAGAGGCTAGGAATGCAACTCCTAATGAAGCGACAGTGGAAATTCCTGTTGATAA
This sequence comes from Allium sativum, assembly GCA_030737875.1. Classification (NCBI taxonomy): domain Eukaryota; kingdom Viridiplantae; phylum Streptophyta; class Magnoliopsida; order Asparagales; family Amaryllidaceae; genus Allium; species Allium sativum. The sequence goes on from CM060912.1 coordinate 342,127,142, forward strand.
AGCTGATCCGACGAAAGTTTTGAAGATTGGTTCCCAATTGGATCCACGTCGTGCTGAAGAGCTGACAGACTTCTTGAAGGCAAACTTAGATGTGTTCGCCTGGACCCATGCTGACATGTGTGGGATATCGCCTTCCATTATCAGTCACAAATTGAATGTAAATCCGAAGCATCCACCTGTAAAGCAAAAGAGACGCATGCTGGGCCCAGAGAGGTCGGCTGCTCTCAAAGAAGAAGTAGAGAAATTGAAGCAAAATGGATTTATTCGAGATTCGACTTATCCCGACTGGATATCGAATCCCGTCTTGGTAAAGAAGCCAAACGGAAAGTGGCGAACTTGTATTGACTTTTCAGATTTAAATAAGGCCTGCCCAAAAGATAGTTTCCCGCTTCCCAGGATTGACCAGCTTGTAGACTCGAAAGCAGGTCATGAACTTCTCTCTTTCATGGATGCATACTCTGGATACAATCAAATTCCTATGCATGTACCAGACCAAGAGCATACAAGTTTCATTACGAATTTGGGATTATATTGTTATGTTGTAATGCCATTCGGATTAAAAAACGCTGGAGCTACTTATCAGCGGTTGGTAAATAGAATGATTTATGATCAAATAGGAAAAACTATGGAAGTTTATGTGGATGATATGCTTGTTAAATCAAAGCAGTCCTCCAGTCATACGCAAGATTTAGCGGAAATGTTTGGTATCTTGCGAAAATACCGTATGAAATTGAATCCTTTAAAATGTTCATTTGGAGTGGCGTCGGGAAAGTTCCTTGGTTTCATTGTGAGTTCCCGAGGAATTGAGATCAACCCTAGCCGGATAGCGGCGATTAGAAATATCAAAGAACCAAGGAGAATTAAAGACGTCCAAAGTCTGGCAGGGAAGGTAGCGGCGCTGAGTAGATTCATCTCCAAAGCCACCGATAAGTGTGTTCCATTTTTTGATTTGATAAAAAGGGGAAAGAAGAACTTCCAGTGGACTCCCGATTGTGTCGAGGCCTTTCAGAATCTATTAGAGCTGTTAGAAAAACCGCCAGTCTTATCAAAGCCCGTAGATCACGAAGAACTATTTGTTTATCTAGCAGTCTCGGCTCACGCTGTCAGCACAGTTCTGGTTCGAGAAGAAGACAAAGTACAAAGGCCAGTATACTATGTGAGTAAGAAATTAGCCGCGGCAGAGCGCAATTACCTAAAGATCGAGAAGCTTGCTTACAGCCTCCTGATTGCATCCCGAAAACTTCGTCATTACTTCCAAGCCCATCCAATAACCGTATACACCGATCAGCCGTTAAGACAGGTATTGCAGAGACCCGAAGCGTCAGGAAGGTTGATTAAATGGAACATAGAACTAAGCCAGTTTGATTTGAATTTTCAACCACGAAAGTCAATCAGGGGGCAAGCTCTAGCAGACTTTATTGCGGAGTTCACCATTCCAGAGGAAGAAATAGTCAATGACCGAGTGGTCAAATCTGAGGATAAGCTAGAGATGAGTCCGTGGAAATTATATACAGATGGAGCTAAAAATGACCGAAGATCCGGAGCTGGAATTGTCTTAGTCACTCCAGAGGGACGGTCGTTATATTACGCCCTGCGATTAGAATTTTCGGCAACAAACAATGACTCTGAGTATGAAGCCCTGATTGCCGGGCTGAAACTCGCTAAAGACCTCGGAGTAAAAATGATGGACATATTTTGTGACTCTAAGATTGTTGTTTGTCAAGTGCGAGAGGAATTCGCGGCTCGAGGACCTCGACTTGTCGCTTACCTCAAGAAAGTGAAAGAGCTATTAAATAGCTTAGAGCGGTACAACATAACTCATATTCCCAGAGTAGAAAACCAGAAAGCGGATAGACTAGCAAAATTGGCTAGTTCTGACAATCCAGAAGAGACTGAGGTAATTCCAATTGAAACGTTGGAGTCACCAAGCTTTGAGTCAATGGAAATTGAATTCGCTTTTGAAGCGGAACTAGAGAAGGAGTCATGGATGACTCCGATTAAGAATTTTCTTAAGAATGGGACACTCCCATCGAAGAAAAGTGAGAAAAGAGCTGTAGTTCGCAAAGCTGCCAGATACGTTATGCAAGACGATACTCTCTATAGACAAGGATTTTCTATGCCCCTGTTACGATGTATCGCACACGACGACATCAAGCGTGTACTGAGAGAAGTGCACGAAGGTGAGTGTGGAGATCATACAGGAGGTCAAACTCTAGCAAAGAAAATATTGCGGTACGGATATTTCTGGCCTACGATCAACAAAGATGCAGTTGATTATTCACGACGCTGCGATAAGTGCCAGAGATTCGCCAAAATCCCCAGGGCACCGTCAACCCATCTTAAATCGATGGTGAGTCCTTGGCCATTTGCCACATGGGGAATCGATATAATTGGAGTTTTACCGATTGCTAAAGGAGGAGCTAAGTATGCCATAGTAGCCGTGGATTATTTCACAAAGTGGGTGGAAGCTGAGCCCTTGACTAAGATCACCGCAAGAAAGGTGATAAGTTTTGTGGTCAGAAATATTATATGCCGATTCGGAATCCCAAGGACGATTATCACTGATAACGGGACCCAATTTGATAGCACTGAATTCAGAAATTTTTGCCAGAAATATAAGATAGACAAACGATATACTGCAGTTGCCTATCCGCAATCGAATGGGCAAGTAGAGGCGATAAACAAGGTAATAAAATCTATCCTCAAGAAGCGATTAGAGCGTGCAAAGGCAAAACGGGTTGATGAATTGCCCCTAGCCTTGTGGGCATATCGAACAACGTTTAAAACGGCTACCGGTCATACCCCTTTCTCTCTCTCCTTTGGCTCAGAAGCAGTAATTCCGGTTGAATTGGAAGTTCCTTCCCACAGGGTGACGTATTATGACCCGATGACGAATCGGGCACTTTTACTTGAGTCTCTTGATGAAGTCGAAGAGAAAAGGGACGAAGCGGACTTGCGTGCAGCAAGACATCGGCGTCAGATGGCACGCTATCATGACAAAAAAGTTCGCCTCATAACTTTTGAACCAGGAGATTTGGTGCTAAAGAGAGTTTTTCCATCTCTTCCTCACCTCGGCCCAAAATGGGAAGGACCCTTTGTCATCCAACGGAAACTTGATAAAGGAACATTCAAGTTAACGACCGTAGATGGCGAAGAAGTCCCTCGAGCATGGAATGCCCAACACTTAATGCGATATTTGGATTAGAAATGCTATACTTTTTGCTATTCTTCCTGTAAACTCTGTAATAGGGCACGACTTGCCTTGGGAAAATCTGATGATATGAATAAAGGACTATAAAGTGGATGTAGGCTATGACTTAGCTGAACCACTATAAAAATATTGTGTGTCATTTACTTTTATGCATTTACATTCATTAGTTGCTCTGTTGTGATTATAAAATACAGGACAACTGAGAGCCTAAAAAAGGTTGAAAACAGTCTGGACATAAAAAGAAGCACAATGATTATTTGTGCGATAAGACGTGAAAGAATGAGAAAACGACATTCTAACTCTAACTCTCCAGAGAAAGAGAGAGAGTATAAAAGCGTCTCAGACTGAGCGCTGAAAAAGAAATTCTATTCCTAACTCTAACTCTCCAGAGAAAGAGAGAGAGTATAAAAGCGTCTCCGACTGAGCGCTGAGAAAGAGACTCAACTCCGAACTCTAACTTTCCAAAGAGAAAGAGAGTATAAAGGCGTCTCCGACCGAGCGCCGAGAAAGAAATCTTTTCCCGTTGAACGACCGGGGAATAAACAAATAATTGAACTCGAACTCTAACTCTCAAGAGAATGAGAGAGAGTATAAAAGAAATGCCAGAAAAAACAACAGGTATTGATGACACAGAAAATGCTATCCCGTTAGAGAATCGGGAGCATTCAGATTGCATGGTTAAGCACTGAATAACTTATGGAGATTGACTGGGGACACCTATGCATACACATATCTCCCCTCTCCACAACTTCGTTTCATAACTATAGATATGCATTTTTACATAAGTGCAGAACTGCTAACAAATAAACATTGCAAAAAGTGAATTATTTTTATTTACAAATGAATGAATTTGTACAGGGAAATAACTAAAAAAGAAAATGCGGAAGCTGCTGGTGTAGCAGCACTTATTGGTTTACAAAGATGCTAAAATGATACAGAGGAACCCACTATTTGGGTTTGGGATGAGCCTTCGATTTCTTGGCAGCTTTTTCCGCATCTTTTGCTTCCTTCTCGGCTTCAGTCAAGATCCGCTTTGATTTCTTTTTCCCTGAAGATGTAGTACTGGAGCCAGCAGACTTCTTCCCGGAGGGCGGGGCACTGGAATCAAGAGAAGATTTTTTAGCAAGTTCTTCGGTAATAGATCTACTTGAGAGCTTAACAACTAACCTTGAACCTGCATCCACCACTGCGAGGGGCTTGAGAACCTCAGGGTCTAATTCTTCAGCCTTTAATTGCAAGCGCTTGTCTTGATCAGCCTTCATGGCCGCCAAGGTAACGTCACCGGCGCTTTTTGACTCCCCGGTTATTGTAACCTCCGGTTCCTCATCATGCCCCTTGTCTCCTCCGTCGTCTTTTAAAGCTGCAATCATTTCTTCATCATGGGGAGTAGTGACCTTGGTTGGCTCACTTCTTTCCCCCAGGTCTGTTGAAGCAGCCTTGTCTTCCCCTTCTTTGACCCTGTCAGCGGGTTGTGTCCCAGCGGTAGCTCCTTGAGCTACATCTGTCTTCGCGGATGATTCAACGCCTACAAAATGAGAAACATTGGTTATCAACTCAGGCGAGAGCAAAGGATTTCTCATCGAACGTTCGGTTATGTAGCCAAAGGTAGTAGTAGCCTTGACAAATTGAGGAGAAAAGATAGGGATACCTTCTGAAGACTTTTCAGCGGGGGTGACTACTACCTCTGGAGTTATTTCAGGAATGGGAGATAGCAAAGTTGTTCGGGGAATTCCGGGGTTTTCGGGATCATACCCTTCTACTTTGGGAGTTATAGGAGCAGAAGAAGAGGAACCAGCTTCAGGGACGGTTTTCTGTTTAGACTTCCGCCTCTCTTCTTCCATGGCCTCAGCAATTAGACGGCGCCCTTCAGCTAGACGCTCCGGTTCGTCGTCTCTCAAGTACTTCTCCATCAACTTATCTTCATCGAGGGAATCGACCTTAAGCTCATCTTTTTCCCACTCGACGATTTGATTCCACACATGAACCAAAGTGGATGGATAGTCCTCGATCCAGGAAATGTTTCGACGACGGATAATGTGCGCGAAGAATTCGATCATTAGCTCGCCGAAGCCCTGAATATCGGCCTCCGCCTCTGATAGTTGTTTGCGGGTTTCCTCCGCAGATTTAATAGCGCATTCCACATTGCCCTCAGCCAGAGCAGCCCTGTTTTCCGCCTCCAATAATTTTGAAGCCAAGTCTGCGTTTTTCTTCTCTAACTCGGCGCTCCTTTTCGCTAACTCGGCGTTTTTCTGCTCAAGCTCAGCATAAGCAAGGCGTGTCTTCGCAGCCTCTGATTTGGCCTCGTCAGCTTGTTTTTTCAACTCAGAACGCTCCTGATTGTGGGATTCTAACAAATCATGATAGCGCTTTTGCATGTCCTCAAACTGTTGTTTGAAGTTAGAAGCGTTCTTCTGAGCGATAGCTAGTTGAGCTTGAGTATCTTCTAAATTTTTTCCTAAGGTTTTTAGGGCCTTAGCATCCTCCTCTGCAGTCTTTTGCATTGAGTCAGCATTTGTCATTAGAGTGCGGATGATTCTAGAAAGAGTGCGGGAATACTTGAACATCTCGGTATATTGTTTTTCCACCAAATCAATCTTTGCTCTGGCCTCCTCTGCCCAATTAGAAGAAATAGGTTCAAGGGAAGGTAGAAAGGTCAGAGTCTCGAAGTAGTGCTCGGGAAATTGCTCCTTTAAATATGCCAGCCTTACTGCGGTTCCCGCATCTGGTGGAGGAGGGGCGAGGATTGTTAGTTCAGTGTCCCTTCCTGAAGAAGATTCTGTAGAACCCTTGTCTGTCCGAGGTCGCTTAGTAGCAGGGACTTCTTGCTTACTTCTAGACCCAGTTTCCTTTGGAGGAGTTTTCTCTCTACTCCGCTTTTCATGGGAGGAAGTGGAATCCCTAGATTGTGGTCTATCCTCCTACCTACGACCTTGATAGCTTTTGTATTTTTCTTGTTCCGGTCGAACTGGTGAGCGGGAGCGTGAGGATCGAGATCGATAAGGATCATAGGGTCTTCTTTCCTCCCTACCACGGTCATCCCGGCGATTATACTCAGCATCCTGAGGAGGATTGGACATGCTGCGGCGAAGCTTTCTTATATCATAAGAGGATCGAGACATTGTACCTGCACGATAAATTAAACAAAGTTTAGAATCGACGGATCCATGGAGAAAGAAGTGCAATGAATGCTAGTGCTATGGTGTAAAGTGCATCCTATGTGGTGTGTGTGTCCCCCCAACCAACCCGAGTCTGAAGCTAGACTGGTGCGGGCAGGCCCTTTGGCCTTAGCAGGAGTAGTTTCTTCAGAAGAAGTGAAGACTAAAGGGTCCTTTCTGAAATCTTCTGAAGTATATATAGTCTCGGGTAAGGGGAGATCCCCCAAACCCTGAAATATGTGCTCGTCGGTGCTAGGAACATCCCCTTCGGAAGCGTGAAGTGGCGATCCTTGGGGAGATTTTGATTTGTCTAGCGAGGTAGTTTCCTCGGGGGCAATATACCCTTCACGATGTTTTTTGGCCAGATTAGCCAGTTCATCATCTTGAGTGGAAGAGGGAGAGGGTGAAGTTTGAAGAGGATCTGCAGGAATTCCCGAGCCTTCTCCTATTTCTGGAACTGTTTCCACTGGAGGAATATATGCATAGGGAACCGTCCCATGACCGATGCTACGGAAAACGGATAGCAGCCCGTGAAAATGAAGGTACTCGTCCTTAAGGACCTCATTAATAGTCAGGAATTTTTGGTCGCCATTGAGAAGACGGTGCATCCGATCAAAGAATACTTGGTCTGATATCTGTTTGGGATTGTCGACTGCAAACAAAAAAGGAAAACAGGTCAGAGTGATGATTCAAGTGTATAGAGTCCGGGTTCAGAAGATCAGTGCTTTACTTGATTTTGTCCATCTCCTGGCGCATCCAGACTGTTGCTTTATATAGAACCACTCTAGTCTGGAATCTCCAGCTTTGCTGCTAAACGGCGTAGAGATTATCTTCCTCTTGGGGATTGATTCAAAGTAACAGAAAGAAGGGGTTTCTCTAGTCCGATGTTTGAAATTATAGAAAAAATGAACATCGTCGAACGTGAGCTCCACGCCTAGAATTTCACGATATGCTATGAATAAGGTATGCAGATAGGCATATGAATTGGGATGCAGCTGCATGGGGGCAATCCGCATTTGTCTTAAGAAGTCGACGATGAAAGGCGAGAATGGAGGAATGGCACCAACCATGCACATCAGTCGAGTAACCGTCATATATCCTTCTGGAGGGTTATGGGGACGGTCAGAACGTGAGGGCACTAAAGTGTCTCTCTTCATTATTCCATATTTCAAGCAAATTCTCACAAGTCGGTCATTGTCGATTGTCGATTCTACGGAATCTGGAGGCGACTCCAATATAATGGCTGAGTCAAATTCGTCGGGTGCTCGATGGTCACCAATCCCTCCTTCCTCCTCAAAGCCTAGAGAAACTTCGATGTCTGAAGACATTTCATCGCTTTCCCGATGACCAACTCCGTAATCCGGACCCTCGCTGTCCCATTCTGGGTCAGATGAAGAAGATATATCCTCAAGAGTGGTTTTGTTGGATGCTTCCGGAGCTTCTTTCCTCTCAGCTAGACGAGAAGAGCGTCTGGGCCTCATTGTCATGGAACTATTGAAGAAGCAATAGTACGGATTAGAGTAAATTATCCCGTGTCCCCCTTTTCATGTATGTGTGTGAACTAAAGTGTGTGCAGCAAATGTGGGAAATACAAAATAGAAGTACAGCAATGTAAGACGAAGCTTTAAAGAGAAAGTAATAGTCAGAGTTGTTCTTGATTCTCGTTTATGTTCACAAGGCACTATCCTAACTGTCCGCGAAGCATGTTCGTCTAGAGTAAGCGTTAGTTGAATTAATTGGGTAGTCTTTATGTGCCAAGTTTGATACGTTCGGTTCGGTTCGGATATACATATGATGGCTGGCTCAATACAAACACAGATTGTAGTCGGTTCGGATGTATCATTAAAGCAAGGCCAGTTCAAGACAAGGGAAGCAACGGGTTCGGAAGCAGGACTGATCTGATCGGATCGGGTGACCCGATCCGAACCGAACTAGCACCACTCAACCGATCCACTTACTTCAACCTCTTATCCCATTCACTTCTCCGACCCGAACCGACGTTTTCTTTCCTCCCTGTCTTTCTAAAGTGTGTAACCCGGACCGATCCCTTATCCTACTCCTTCCTTTCCGCTCCTCCGTCTTCTACCCGAACCGACTCCAGTTGGTCACCACGCTCCTCATCTTCTTCCTCTTTCCCCTTTCTCACAAACAAGTCCATGTTATCACCAAAGCCACCATTGAGGATAAAATATTCTGCCCTCTCCAGCCTCGCAACGCCTCGAAGCGATGGCGCATTCACCAGCAGCGGCGGGGGGTTCAAGCGAAGCTTATGGCCAAGCCATCCCAATCCAACGCGAATTGAAATCGAAAACGGTTACAACGAAGCTATTCGAGACTAGAAAAGCTACCTATGTGTTCGATTTAAGAAGTCTACGAGGAATAGTTTCAGAGTATCCGAGTTTCTGGACGTTTTCAAATACTTAGGTTGGGAGCGGCAATAGAAACGAAGAAGAAAAGAATGAAGGCAGTAGTGAATTTATATAAAGAATGGTGTTGACTCCTCGTCTCCCTATTTTGTCTCGCCCGCTCGGACCGGAGTGGAAGCCTAGTAGCACAACTCTCTCTGAAGGCCCAATGTCTAAGAACTAAATCCACGAATACGCTTCGGATCGGAATCCGAACCGAGTGGAAATTTCACACGTTGATTTAGCATCCAACTCGAATTGAAGAGAAGGAGAGTAAAGGAAGAGCATACATGCAAGAAGTATTACATGGCGAGAAGAGTTCCCAAATTTGCTCAGAAATGAAGAAAATGTGTTCGGGTCGGACGCCGAACCGAACAGAAATCTGTGCATTACTCCTGACAATTCTGGTTAAACGACATCAAAGCACGCTTTGTACAACGAAAGCATCCTTTGAGGGGGCAAAATGTTAGCCTACTTTGTGAACTAGGCAACACAAAGTCAAGAAACCAACCATTGAAGAGTATTTTAAGTCATAAGACTCCGGTTCGGATCGGAAGAAAACACCACAATTCAGATTGATAGCAGCATATTGGTTCGGATCGGATAGAGTTCCTTGTTCGGATCGGATGGCTCTTACTGGGTAAATTGGCAAAGCATATCTGATCGGATCGGAAGGCCAATAAATCTCGAACGGATCGGAAGGTCTTCTGCTCGCCGTAGCACAGGAGCGGCGCGGAATAGGTTAGAGAAGGAGTGGCGCTCAAACCAATCCGGGTCGGATCGGGTATCCCGATCCGAACCCCTTACCTGCATATCTCCGACCCGCGCCCATGATCTATGTTAATTTCCTATAAATTCGCCTGGAGAACCGGACCGGATATGACTAATTCCTACCCCTAACGTCCATCTCTTTGATGTGTTGTCAGCTTGATAGTTCATCCGAACCCGAAGAGGGTGCGATGGATGACACGTGTTCCGACCCGGATCGAATCTCAGGCAAATTCACACCTATAAATACCCCATCTAGAGACAAAGAAAAGGATCCTTTTTTCAGCATTTTTGAGAATCCAAGTACCTCCATCATCCGAATTCCTTTACTCCCGGAGAATCCAAATCATCTTTCATTTATTGTTTTAATCATTTAAGTGAACAAAAGTGAGTTGTGAGTGAATCTTACATTGCATTTGTAATTGAATTACTGAATATAGTGAAAACTAAGTGGACGTAGGCATTTCTTCGCCGAACCACTATAAATCTTGTGTGTTCATCTTTATTTCTGTTTTATTTTATCTTGTTTCTAATCAATTTGGGTGTTAGAACCACATTTGGGTCTAACAATATGAAAAACAATAAAATAACTATTGAGGAATCTAGTCGAATTCCTCCAACCTGTCTCCCTGCATCCACAGATGTTACACAATATGATTATCATCACTTTCAGTTAAATATTTAACAGTTTATATATATATATATATATATATATATATATATATATATATATATATATATATATATAATTTTCACTAACTGACTAGCAGTTCATTCAATCAACCAACACACAGTAATCAACAGATGATTAACAGTTCGAAGAATACATTATAAAAATATAACTGTTCAGAGTTGGTGAGTTTTACTCACATTGGACTGTTATCGTTAAAAACGATTAACTGTCTTTGATTTAGACGGACAATTTATTTCGCCATAAATTGTAACAAGCTCAGATGGACTTGCGGTCAGTCCCATTGTGTTGCTCCCGTCCATACGATCTCAATGCAACTTACGGTTCGTAAATCTGATTCAGTATGTACAAGTTATTGTATTCAGAAGTTAATACATTAAATATTTGAATTAAAAACATGGATTATAAAATATTGGGCTTAACTTGAACACTCCGGCCCATTACCCCTTGACATAGCCCACGAGCCCTTCAATGCTTCTTCCCCAAAACTGATCGTGGTTCCAGGAATCAACCGAACTCCAATATCCAACTTCGAACCCCATTTTCCTTCCCAACACATCACGATTCAATGTATAAATACCACCGTTCGCCTCTCATTCAAATTCTCTTTCACCCCGACATCGTCAGCGTTGACTCGGAGGCCTCCTCCCACCGGTGACGCAGCAGCCAACCTCGCCCATCCCAGAAACCGAGCGACATTTTTGCAACCCAAATCCTACCAGAAACTCAATCGACTTGCCCTTACTCCACATGAACGCAAATCCAATATCCCAAGACTGACCTGTTGCTTAAATCTCAAGAACTCACGAACCCTACTTTTTTTCTGCTCGAACTCGAGCCACAGGAAACACGTCGCACCACAAAAAATGGACTTCGAACTCTACAAAAACCATACGGGATTGTTGCCGACCCTGCTACGAGTTCATATAAGTGTATAATCTAATTTATAGATTTTTCCATGCTTTCCTTTCGATTTTTGAACTTTCATTTTTACTGTGTAAAGAAAACAACGGCGGAACAAGTCTGTTGACCAAATAATGAAAGAGGACTTAGGTTTAGAATTTCTAAGGGAGGGGTATTTATAAAGGAAACAAATATTTAGATATTTAAAAAAAGGGATATTCCCGCTATATGCTCATTTATATATGCATTTTGCTTTCTAAAAATCCTCGTGAGTACATACGATACCCAAAAATCATGAAACTGGACATACTGCTAGAGTTCGACATTACCGTCCCAACGAAACTGGTTTCGTCGAATTCCGACTCCATATGCTCACACAGCGTATTTTTAACTGTCAAAATACTGACTGTTTCTCACTCTAAAAATCCGTACGGCCACACAGTGACCCTATAAATCACGAAACTGGAAATCTAACAACTATTTGACATTGCGGACCCAACAAAACTGGTTTCGTCGAATTCCGACTTCGTTTGCAAAACCGGTTATTTTTAAAGCTCTAGATGACCCATTTAAATATATAAATATATTTAAATAAAATTAAATTAAATACAAATAAATTTATATTATCGTATATCTTCACATATGAGATCGTACAACTCCAGAATATTATATCATAATTTACAGCTTGATATTTCAGATTCAGATTATCTCGATATTCAGTTTATATTGAAAATCTCTTTTATAACGCATATAAAGCGTTGCAAAATATAAAGGAATTCTACAGCGACTTTTCTGAAATTTGATTTGGACGTAAATCAAAATCTACACGATGAAATCCCAATTTTTCTCTTCCACTAGAAAGATATATTCCACCAGCTCCACACGTTTCTTGTTTCACAGAAATCCGGCTTAAAACGAATCCTGTACATTCAGTTGAAGTTCGAATCGCCAATTTACGAACTGCAGCGCCATTTCGAGCTCATTTATAAATATATTATAAACTATACGTTCAACTGTCGTTGATTCAATATAATCGTTATTATATTTCGAATCGAAACTCCACCAAATCTCGTATGCTATTCAATTCACACGATATTGTGAATTTCACTATTTCCGACTATTTCGACATTATAATATATTTTATTATATTATAATTATTAATTAAATATTCAATATTATTTAATTCACGTTCTCGATATCGATAAATCCATATTTAATAATTAAATAAAATTAATTATTCAACAGCTAAAAATGCGGGTTACTACACAATTTGTTGATTACATTTTTAAATATATATAATTTTTATATACTCAAAAATCATATTTCAGTGTCAAGTCACAAACAGTAAATTTTAGTTGAGTTTCTGTTCTCACACCAGTCGATTGGAAATTATATAGATATTCACTTTTGAGACTCGAACACAAACACTGATGATGGGATCTCAATCATCAGTATCGTCTCCGGGTGACTATAGTGTGATTCTATATCCATCTAGTATCTGAGGCTTCGAATATACGCCCTGTCAGGCCTATACTCAAAATCTCCCTAACTAGACTGTCCAATTCAATATAAATATATAATCAAATACGTATAATTTGATATAAATTTCAAAACAAAATTGGTTTTCATTTTAAAAATATACTCTTCACACTCGTTCTAGGATGCTACTGATCCCATCTCTAACGAGTCATTCTCATTGGATTGTGCTAATCCAAATTCTAATGAATTCTTTCGTATGGTTCTAATGTGTCCTGTTCTCGAGCTCTGTAAACCAGAGCTCTGATACCAAATGTGAAGACCCGTAACTTCCCCGGTAAGGAAAGCCCGGATTCTCTGAGAACATCACACATTGGAACACAAACAGAAGAACATTTCATTGCTTATTACAACAATTCCGTCACAATACAAGAATGTAACAGAGTATGAATAAATATTACACAGAAAATATCAGAGATTTAAATTACATTTAAATACATCGCAGCGGAAAACAATACAAAACACAACTGAAAGTAATACACGGATACAGAGCTTTCCGAGCATCGTTCCAGCTGTAATTCAGGATCCTGTGAATATAAATCTGCAAAACCAAAACTACTAGCTTCCCGTGTCGAATATAAGGGCACCCAGAGTTTAGGTTAAAACAATAAACTCCAGGTCAGTCATGTGACTGGTGTGAGAACTAAAACAGTTATTAATCTTTGTTTTTAAAGTTAGGCAAATCAAGGGACCACGCCGTATAACACGTAACGGGTTTCCTCCCAAGAATACCAGTGCATAAAACAAACAGCGCAATGCTAAATAAAGAACAATGAAGCTATTATAAGACCCAGGTCCCATCACACAATGCAACGCAAGCCGTAGGATAGGGTTTTCCCTTATAATAGCCAAATATGCTTGATACGTGAAATTTCATCTTATACTATTACTATAAGTGAAGAAAACAACTTCAAATATAAATGTATCAACCATAGACGACATGGGTACCATATATCATGTCGACAATACTAGGCTTTACAATCAAAACCGCAAAATATCGTATTTGGAAATTGGATTTCCATCATGGTGGCTCCTGATTCGAAAGATCGATCGCGTAGTGTCATCTACAACGGCTTACGTCTCAGCGAGAGAAAACACCATAATGCACATCTGCACTTTCGGGAAATCGAGTATCACTGCGGCTTACGTCTCAGTGAGAGAAAACACCGTTTACTCTATCCCTCAGGGAAATCCGGGGTGAGCCCTATCCCTCTGAGCACGAAGCTCAATCTCGGTCGACCGAATCCACGACACCACAAAGGTGTCCATCATCTAAAAAGCATACTAATCAAACCATCAGTTTAACACCATACCGGGGTGTGAGGCTCGCGAATTAACGCTACACAAAGCTAGCTATTAACAGCCCTTCTTTGACCATCATCCACAGAGCTCTGCTTTTCAACAAAAGCTTTTATCACTGCATCTCAGCATGCCACACTATCAATCCATATCGTACCACTGATTTCTGCCAATATATAATCTCTGAGCTCGTATGTCTTAGAGAAGGGCGTTAAGCAAGAGAATAAATTCTCTGCCGCCAAACAGATATATATTTAGCAGAGATCAACGAATACAATATAAAGGAATACAATGTCAGACACACCATCCATTTACAAGTCTGTTCTAGGTCTGAACGACACCGGAGGCACTTTCCTCGCATATATGTACAATCAACAAGTACGTCCGGACGGCTACCACTTCAGCCCCCTTCAAGGTAGCTACTCCCATCGTGAGCGTCAGTAGCACCCATCCATTCGATGTGAAGATCGTCGGTCTTGCACCATCTTCAATCTCTTCGACTTATCGTCGAATCGGTTATTCAGAATGGGTATAGACCTGGCCTTTCTGAATAACCCACGTATATAATAAACAATTTTTATACAAACACAACATACGCCTCATTCCAATTCATCAGTCAATTTCACATTCTTAGGGAAAGGTTCCCATTAATTTTATCAAAGATAAATTCTTTGAAATTTATTCTTTAATTCTCCTTTGAATATCATTTCAAACTAGTCGGGATTAGCGAACCACACCGAAGTAATTATTTATTTTATTTCCCAATCCCAACCTATTCATCCCATGGAGCAAACCTGTTATTACCCCATAACTAACACCACGGTGTTATCGGTAAATTTAATTACCATTTCACGTTCAAATCTAATTAAATATTTAACTATCGCTCGGAACAAAACTGGTGATACTCCCCTATCGATCATATCCAAATTTTGATAATTTAAATTATCAATTCTCATTTCAATCTAATTAAAGATTCATTAAAACTCCACTTAGTTTTAATCTTTAACTGGGTTAAAGAACTAATGTCATTTAAAACACAGTTCACGATAAACCCAAAATTCCATTTGATATTAAATACAAGGCTATGAATAGAAGATATATCGGCTTATATTCAATATCAAATTCTGATTATTTTTAAAACCACTTCAAACCCAATTTATTCAATTAAAAATATTGGATTTTAATTCTAATTCATAACTAGTTCATTTCGATAATAATATATTTTTATCCTTTCAAATAGGGAATTTTTCATCCCAGTTCATTCCAATTCATATATTTTGATTTTACACAAATTATAGATATTTTTAATAATTTTATCAAGGCCCGTGCAGTCGATTTCCAATAACGGTCGTCGAACTGCACTTACAACGACATTTTCTAAATTTGATTTGGTCGTATCTCCAAATCCAACCGTTAGACTTCAAATTTCTAATATTCCTTGGAAAGCTCTTTTCGATACGAACCCATCGGTTCTGGTTTGAGGAGAATCCGACTGTCGGATCTCCCGAAATGTCCATTCGAAGTCAATGGTCGAAATTCATGAACTGCCGCAGCGCGGCGCGTTCTATTCAGGCCATTATATTATATATATATATAATATATTTTTCGTCGATTTCTGTTTAAAACGAATTTTATAAATAGTTTTACATTCGTTCTCAAAACAGTTTCAACTTCATATTCAATTTTAAATCAAAATTGAATTCTTCCTTATAAATTCGTTTTAAATTCATTTCAAATTGATTTCAATTCAAATCGATTTTAATTCAATTCGAATTCAATTCTAATCAAATTCTAATTCTATTTAATTCAATTCTATTTAATTCAATTTCAATTTGAATTTAATTCTATTCAATTCAAATTCTATTCAATTTCAATTCGACTTCTAATTCGTTTCAATTTCAATTCTAATCAATTTCAATTCAAATTCTAATCAATTTCAATTTCAATTCTAATCAATTTCAATTCAATATCTAATCAATTTCAATTCAAATTCTAATTCATTTCTATTCAATTTCAATTTCAATTCTAATCAATTTCAATTCAATATCTAATCAATTTCAATTCTTATTCTAATTCGTTTCTAATCAATTTCAATTCAAATTCTAATTCGTTTCTAATCAATTTCAATTTCAATTTCAATTTCAAATCAATTTCAATTCAAATCTAATCAATTTCAATTCAAATCTAATCAAATCAATTTCAAATTCTAGTTCAATTCAAATCAAATTCTAATTCCATTCAATTCAAATTCTAATTCAATTCAAATCAAATTCTAGTTCCATTCAATTTAATTCGAATTTCATTTCAAAATATTCGATTTTGAAATCACTTTTCGATATTCATTATTAAAACGAATATACTCGATATAAATGTCGTTCGCATCAAAATAGCGCATCTCTAATCAACACGGCTTTATATTTTTCAAAAACTTCGTTATTCTATTCAACAAATGAATATTTATTCTACTCAACACATGAATCTATATTTCTTTCAACACATGACTAATCTCAACAAATGAGTACTGTCAACACGTGAATCTATATTTTATAATATTCTTTATTTTTCCCAATTGGAATGAGGCCCAATCAATTACCATATAATGTTAATTATATGGATTCCATACAACACATGTATATCACAGCAATGATAAATAATCAACCATCATCCAAAGTGCACAACACAACTGCATAAGCATTAAATATAAATAATTAACGCTTACACAGTCTGTTATTTAATTTGTGCAGTTGGGCGATGTGTAAAATTTATGGTCCCAATCAATATCAGTCAAATGTGTGTATATAAACAAATCATCCGATTTGTTTATATTCATTTATTTTATTTTATATACACGTTAAAAATTCTATTTTTAACTATACAATATTTATTTTCTATATAAATATTTTATTTCATTCACACATCACACATTCAATTTTTCACATCAAAATCAAACAACCAAGCATACAAGTCGTCCATGGTCTGTGGACGACGGGTGTCGGGGGCTGCTAAGCACCGTCTGCATCCTAGCATATATATTAACTAGAAATTTAAAATAAAAGTGAGGATTTCTCACCTTGGAGATCCACTCCTCCATTATCAATTTCTGAACGGTTCAGATAATGCCAAAAAAATCCACTGCAACTGTTTTCTGCTGTTCGTAGTAAAAATCGCATTTTTAATATGATGTTTATATATTTAAAAATCATATTTTTATATTGTTATATATATATATATATTGTTTCTTTTCCCATATAAAAATCCATCCTTTTTTAATATAAAATTTTTGTCTTCTTTGATATAAAAATCGAATTTTTATCGCTACTATATAAAAATTATATTTTTATTCTCGTTGTTATATATATATATAAATATATATATAAAGCCTCTTCTTTATATGTTATTCATATATAAATAGAAATCACCTTTTTTTTTTAAATTATATTTTCATACCTTTCATACGAAAAATCAAATTTTGAAATGCTAATTATATAAACCAAAATCTCCTCTTTTACATCGCAAAAATATAATCTTTGACTCTATAAAAAAAATCTTTTATATAAAGAAAAATCAAATCTTTTATAGAAAGAAAAATCAAATCTTTTATAGATAGAAAAATCAAATCTTTTTGCTTCAATACCTTATATATAAAGATAACATTTTTAATAACTAAAGGAAAATGTCTATACATTTTTTTCTATATAATTTATATTTAAAAACCACGTTATTTTCTATTGTAAAATTAAATCAGATTTTTAATAATGTTTATAATTAAAAAAAAAAATTCAAATAATGAAACTCACTGTCTTTCTCCCCGTGAAGCCGCCTGGAATCAAATTGAAACTCCAAGCCTAGGTTCGCCGTTGCCACTGACCGGAGTTGAGGAAGGCGGAGCGATCTTGGTAGAGGAGGCGACGACTTCTTCTAGCTCACGATTTTCAAATCTGCCAAGGGGGTTTAGGGATTCTCTGATCGGAGAAAGAGGGGTGGCAGCGGTTGTCAGGGAGGGGGAAATGCGGCGGAGATCGGAGCAATGACTGGTGGCGTCGGTTTCAACCAATTGGCGGCGACCTTCAGGTGAAAAAGGGGGCTCTAGGGTTTCAGGAATGGGGCGGGAGGCAGCGTCGACGTGAGGGGAGGGGGGTTGGCCGGAGGGATGCGGTGTTGGGTGGCGGGTCCGGTGTTGAAGCGACGTGGGCGGAGGGTTGAGTGCCGCAGCGTTGTTTTTTTTTCTTTTTTTTTTCTAAATCTCGATCTGGGAAAGGAACGATAAAGGGAAGAGGGAGAGAGAGATGGTGAGGAGTGTTTATTAATATAATTTAATTATTTAATTTCAAAAAGTTGACTTTTTTATTTGACCTCTAAACGAGGCCCATCGCCTGTCGTCCATAGCTAATTACCCCCATTCCGAACACAATGGGATATGTATCGTAAGCTGATTCGATCGTTTCGATCAGTTTTCGTCAAAATCAAAATATAACTCTACATATTGAACTTGAATGCGTATTTCAATTTACTGGGGTCACATACTAACTCGAAAAATTCCACAAAAATATTTTCTAGCTTCGTATTGACGATACAGTCCTAACAAAACTAATTTCGTCGAATTCGGAGACCGTTTGAAAAATGGCCATTTTCCAATCGATTAAAATCAACTGAAACTGGCCAAACGCGTTTTCCTTTGCCACGCTCACATATTGATTCGAAAAATTATGAAAATTGGAATCTAGCAATAACTTGATGTCACGGATCCAACAAAAGTGGTTTCGTTGAAATCCGAGGTCGTTTGCAAAATTTCCATTTTTAAGGGCCAGAATTCCATAACGACTATTCTGAAAATTCATTTGGCCATAACTTTTGATTCCCGCTATGAAATCTTGATTTTTCGGATTCGTTGGAAAGATATTCTCAAATAGATTCGATTATTTTCGGTTTCGCTAAAATCCGGTTTATTTTGAATCCTGTACATTCATTTGAACTTTGAAATCGAATTATCGAACTACCGCGCCATTTTCAATTCCTTTTATAATTTAAAATAAATATTTATATTCTAACGACGATCTATATAACTATATTCGTTCGAATTATATTCAAAATAAATTTTTCGTCGTTATTATTTAAAATAATTCATTTTAAATATTCAAAATTCATTAAAATTGCCAAAATAAAAATTTAAAACTGGCCCAGATTTTCGGGTTGTTACAATCTCAATCAGATAAGTGAGCCTTTATGTACTTGTTATATATGCATAAGCATGCATGATAAATGCACACTACATAAATGGATAATGATAGTGAGATTTGCTGTTTCTTCTGCTTTTGTACTACTCACTAATTTCCTTAGCAAGCAGATTTCCTGTTTCATTGCAAAACAAACTACAAAAAGAAAAATGCAATGTACTAAAGAGATAAAAAAAGTGCAATGTGCCTTTGGTGACTAAATTTAAAGGAGAAAGATGCTGGTGTTATGTTCGTGTTGCTGCTGTTTTATGTTCATGTTCATGTTCATGCTGTTGTTAGTGTTATGTTCATGCTACTGTTGTGTGGTGCATGATTTTACATATAGTC
Source organism: Allium sativum (assembly GCA_030737875.1). NCBI lineage: Eukaryota > Viridiplantae > Streptophyta > Magnoliopsida > Asparagales > Amaryllidaceae > Allium > Allium sativum. The sequence goes on from CM060912.1 coordinate 342,146,671, forward strand.
AACTTCAAGCATGTGTGTCCTATATGTGTATCCTGTGTTTGTTTAATTCTATGAATGTAGCCTTCATGTATACTTCATGTTTCGAAGGCATATATGTATTTGAATGCTTTGAGCCTATGGGCTCTGGTTAGGGAACAATGCCTTCTTTTTGTTATTTGGCTTTGGAACCGAAACCTCACTTTTAAAACCAAACCGCATTAGCGGTTCTTGGTTCGGTTCTAGTTTCTACTTTTGAAAACCGCCCCCTAGCGGTTTCGGGTGCGGTTTTAAGTCAAAACCGCACCAAACCGCACCATGCTCATCATTACTTAATGTAACGTCCAGGATTTTTCAGCCATTTAAATTCGAATATTTAAATTTGTTTATATTTTATATTGGGAATATAATGGATTTTTAATCGCATTTAAATAATTAAAATAGAGTTCAAATATATATATTTATATATTAATTAAAACTAGAATTTTAATGTCGAGTTTGAATTCTATACTGGTTGATGTTGAAAAGGTTGTTTAATAATTACGACGATATTTGTTTATTTATTTTCGTTAATCTAGTCGTTTAAATTTAATTTATATTTTTCAAGGTTATATGAAATAATAATACATAACCTTGTGTACAAACAAAAATTTTACATTAAGATTCAATAAAAGAAATTGAACTAACCAAAAGTATCAAAATATGACAAATGTGCCCAAATTTAAAATCAAGGTATTGCGGCAAATTTTTATCATGCTGCACAAAGTAGAGCAATGTTCAGGTTTCAACCAAAGGCATGACCAGGTTATCGAGTTCGGATTTTAAGGCAGGTAAGTATCTTTCAGGTCATTCAAAATAAGGAAGTTAGGCCACAGACGCGGCTCAAGTTACCATGTAGGTTGAAATATTTCAATGACAGTGCAGTTATGAATGACTTAGAATCACTTCTACTTTGTATTCAACAGATAATTAAACCCTTTGAACTATGGCTTAGAAAACATACTTAGGTCTGTCAAGTAGGCACCGCTTACTATCTAATTAATTTTCAACTGAAGAAAAATACTGTTCCATGTTTTGATGAAACCGTTGTAACATAAAATCCAGTAACCCCTTAAAATACATATACGTTATAAATTGACATTGAAATTCCCAAAAAGAATGAAAAAAAAATTTGCTGATCTTTGCAAATTAGACAATAGAAAGAATAAAACTAAAATTTTCATATACATCAAACCTAACAAGCAAAACACAAAGTTTACATTTATGTAACCTAAAATGATTTTAAGTACTTTCAATCATCAAAACAATACAAACATGATTCAAATATTTAATATCAGCAACCCCTTTTGGTTCTTTTGAGAAACCAGTGAATCCATCGTCTCAATCAGTTTTGATCTGCAAGAAACAAAGAAGAAAAACCCATTAAAAAGGGATGATCTCATGACAATAGTGAACAGTGTAAGAAAAGATCATGAAATAGAAGAAAAGAAAAAAAATCAGCATATAATAGCTAAGAAACAGCTAAAGAAAAATAGATAATTCATAGATAAAATAACTATAAATACCCAAGAACAACTAAATCTGTGTAAATATATACAGCAGATCCTATGTATTGTCAAAAAAAATAAAAAAACAGCTAAAGAGTTAGGGGGTAGGAGCAGCTAAGAAAAGTGACAAGACAATGCATAACTAATTTGAGAACAGGTATATGTGTATAGTCATACATCAATTCTACAATTCAATGAACAACTAAGAAGAAATCCAAATTTGTTCCATCAAAAATTTATAGACAAATCGAAAACAGATATATATATATATATATATATATATACAATCGATTTCTTGTACGAATCAACTGCTATCATATATTTAAAATGGAACTCTGAACCTATACAGTTCAAATCTGTATTGAATAAATAAAACCATGGCGTAAATCTCATATAATCCTTTTTACACAGTTAGACCATGTTCAGATTAACATTACTGGAACCCCAAATCAATTCAAAATCTCTGTATGACCGTCACTCAATGCCATCATCAGTACAAGTAAATCGGAAAAGGGGAATGGCCTAAGGATTTCAGCTAGATTTCCTACATTAAGCTATGGATAGACAGTGATCTTATCTAAATTCCAAACCACAACTATAAATATGTATCCAGGCACAAGTGTTCATCAACCCAAACGTAGTAAGCCATTAAAAAAAACCATTCAAAACTATACGAAAATCAAAACAAAGTAGTACAGCAAATAAAGAAAATCAAGTAAAGAGGAAACTTAGCTTTCAGATTCTTGGATGGATTTGCTGTCGAAGCCGTTCGAAGTCCAAACGATGAAGGCCTCGTTTTGGATCTGCATCAGATCGATTGAAAAGAAGAACAAGGGAAAGATCGATGGAGTGTGGCGGCGTAGTGGGGGTTGCGACGCAGAACTCTGACTGGCGGCTGACGATCGAAAGAGGATTAGGGTTTTTATTTCGGTCTTGAGTGAAATTGTGGAGGCGGCTGATAATGAAGGGAGAATTATAGATGAGGGTTTAAAAGGGGAGGCTGGTCAGATTCTTTATTGGGCCGGCTAACTGAGGTAAAGGCCCATTTAAAAATTCAAAAGGGAATTCATGTTTTAAAATATTAGTTTTATAAATTTCATAATACAATTTCATGCACATATGATATCAGATTTTAGCGCGGTCAGTTGCGTTGAGACCGTAAAACGAGAGCTTCGAGATGGAGCAGAGGTTGGCCAGGATCGGGAACAAATGAGAATTTTATTCGAATTAAACGTCAGTTTAATTCGACTAAAAATCAGATATTTATCGACAAATTCAAACCAAGGTGAGTTAAACTCACTCAGCCCTTCCCATTTATATTTTATATAAATTGGGTTTTTATTTTCTGTGTTCTAATTGCTAGTGATTAACCGTTTGTTAGTTATATATATATTTTGTTGATTCAATAAATGAAATTAAACGGTCGTTTAATTTCAGTAAAACACCAATCGTGTTGATTTGACCCAAATAAAGTAATTTCCCTTGATTGGTCATGTTGATAAACGTGTTTGAAATTGTTTGAATTGGCTGTTAAATGATTGATGATCATTGTAAAAATTATCAGTCAAATAAAAAGGAATGGTTGATTATTATTGATTGTTGAACCATGTTTCAACATTTGTCCTGATGTTAACCAATGGATGGTATGGGTTGAGTAATTGGCATCACCTGGCTTATAAATCAGTCGATTTATAAAATATGGGTTTTATCGACAGTGAATCGATAATATTTGAGTTATAAATATATTTTATAACGGAAATAGATTTTGAAAGTTAGTACATTGAAAGGTTATTTAAAAGGGAAATAAATATTTAATTATTTATTTATTTAAAGTTTATATAGAATTATGAAATGCTTTTTATAAAAAAAATTCTTACGTTGATAAGAATTATAAACAAATGAGCAAGAAAAACCTAGCGGTTAAGTATTTGATTAATGGTGAACGATTAAATAAAGTTATTTAAATTAATTATATTTTAATTAATTTAAAGAAGGAATTAAATAGAGTTGGTTAAAAGAGTAATCATGTTTTGTGTTGACCATTTAAACCAAGTTAGACTTTAAATTGGTAAAATAACTTAATGAAAAATTGGTTAAGCTTAGTAAGAGTTTAAAAAGGAGTTTATTATTCTAGTAAATAAAGGAGTTATGTAATTTGCAATGATTAATGTTGAGTTAAATAATCCTTTCTTATTTGTAATACATTTAAGTAACCAAGTTGAAATGAAATATAGTTGAGTATTGAAAAGAAGCCATGAATGCGTTTTATATTTTTAACTCGAGTTTTTAATCAAGTAATAAAGAATTCTAAATGGATACAATAGCCTAAGTGAAAAGTTTTACTTAACGTTTGAATTATGTAAAGGAAGGTGGAGATGTAAAGGGTTTATATTAAACTTGAAAATTTTAAACTAAGTTTATAATGGAATATGAGTTTAAATGGCATTTTTAAATTGGAAATACCCACTAATGGAATTGAGTTAAACCAAAAGAATTGAAAGGAGATTTCCCGAGGAAGGGATTTTAATGTGAGCTTGGTAAACGAGATTGGAAATAGGAATTGAAATAATAATATCGGTTCTTGAATTACAACTCATATGTATCTAAAGATAAGAACGTTGTTGATCAAGGTCTGAGAGGTAATTAAAATACCCAAACTTGAACGACTTCGGGACGATCCAAAGATGATACTAGCTGGTAATGGCGAGAGTGTATGATAAAGTTTCCAAAGTAACGGGAATGATATGAGATGATATTTCCCTAGTAACGAAATTAAAAGGAGATTGGGAGATAAGTTTTAGAAGCCAAGTGATGCTGAGTACCAGACCAGTAAATCTATTTTTATGATTTCATGGACGTTTACTTGATGGTTAAATAACCGACTATCAAGTATGACCTTTACGATTGTTGGTATGGAAAGACCGGGATCGAATGTATATTCGAAAAACATTCCAACCAACAAATACGAAATATATAGAAGAGATCAGACGACGATCGAGATGGAGCATTTGAAGACCATAGATCTTCATAAAGCGGAAGAACCACTTACAATCTCTTATTCGACCCGGAGATATACTGGGGTTCTGTCGTGGTTAGAATCTGTGGATTGCAAGGACGATCGCTACTGATCCATGGGGTGATTCCTATATTGGATGCAGTAGGAAAGTACCTTTGGTTCATCCTGTTCCTGGATGACTTGTATGGACGAATGTCTGATAGAGTATTTCTTGAAACCACGCACGTTGATTTTTACAAATATACCGAGTGGTGGCAAAGAGGGGCACTTCTTTTATACCTAGAGTATATTTGTGGATGTCAATTAGTGACTTGACGGATCTGATGATGTGGCATTCAAAGTGAATAGCGACCAGATGTTCTATAACCTCAAGCCTCATCAACCAGGAAATGACAGAAATCGGGCAGGCAGCATGGCTATGTGGGTCGCTCCCATTAGGGTGTATAATCACCTATCTAGAGAAAATCCATTTCATTCTTTAATCTATTTCGATGCTGTCCCTTTTCAGGAAACGGTGGTTTGAGTCCAACCGTTGGTGATATACATTTGATACACTCAAGAGAAATGAGTGGTCGGTCATGTGAGGGCTGGATTGCAAGACGTTCTTGTTGAACCCAGTGTATTCGCCTCTAGAGATACATGATTGGCAGGTGGTCCCATACCTTGTCATAGTTGGAATCCAATCTCCAAAAAGTTCCCGTGGTTTTTGTTTGTATATATATACGTGGAGCGTGAGATGCAAGCGTTCCACTAGATTAATATTTACTCGTATTTAGACACTACTATAATATCAGATAAGATTTTGGTTTCAAACTGTTTTGGGTTATCGTAAGGTAAAAACCGTCCGTGTTTATGTGTGGATTTGGTCTTACGATTATCCTTTTCTTTTGAGAAGATTTTTGACTTTAAAATCAAGTTGTGTGATACCCTTAATGTTGTGCGAGTTTTCTCACTCTTGTTCACCAGACTGACCCGGTATTTTGTGAATGCTCGGGTTAGCCCGAGGTGTACAGGTTTAGGTTATCAGGTATTGCGAAGTCCAGGGACGAGAGGGAGATGTTCAAATGAATGGTATCTAGTATGTATTCCGCTGTGTATTTGAAGACAGATTATTATAACTGTCCAGAGATGTTAATGTACTCTAATATTGTAAGTATTTTCAAAAACTCTCAATAAAGATTTATTTCTGTATTATATTTTGTTCCGCTGCGATGTGAGTCTCTGTGTTGGTTCTTCTTCTTCTATTTTAACTTTCTTTCTCATCTCACCCTCTAATTTCTTTCTGTAAACGTTCCAGTGTTTTCGGTGTTTGGAAGATCGGCATAATTCATGGTAAGGGTATTTATGTCGATTTTCAGGGCCGAAAAGCCTGGGTCGTTACACTTAACATCCATTTGCTTAAGTTTAAAACCTTTAAAACATGCAAAACTTAGTAAAACTCTAATTTCTTCTAACCTAGCAACTGGGGCAAATGTTTCAACAAAATCAATGCCTTCAATTTGATTGTATCCTTTTGCGACCAACCTAGCTTTATTTCTGATCACGTTTCCAGATTCATCAAGTTTGTTTTTAAGCATCCATTTTGTTCCAACAATTGGATAGTCATTTCGTCTAGGAACTAGTTTTCGGACCCTATTCCTCTCAAACTGGCTGAGTTCATATTTCATAGCTAAAACCAAACATTCATCATTAAGAGCAAAATCATAAGAGTTTGGTTTGATCTCAGAAATAAAAGCATTATGATTACAAAAAAGCACATAAATTTTTATTGAGAGAGGAACGAGTGCGAACACCAACAGTTGGATTTCCAATTACCAAGTCTGGAGGATGGTTGGGTTTGTATTTCAACTTCTCAGCTTCAACTGTTGCTTCTGTGACATCTTCACTGTTACCTTCAACTTCATTACTTTGTTTTTCACCTTCTTGCACACCACCATCATCTTTATCATTTCCACAAGCCATCTCCAAGTCTGATTCATTGAACTTCACATTAATGGTTTTAACAATTGTTCTTGATTGTTTGTTGAAGATTTTTTAAGCTTTGCTCCTTGAAGAGTAACCCATGAAGATCCCATCAACTGTTTTTTATTCAAATTTTCCAAGCTGATCTCTTGTGTTGAGAATATAACAAGGGGATCCAAAAACCCTAAAATATGAGATGTTAGGCTTTTTGTCAGACCATAGTTCATATGACGTTTAATTAAGTATTGGTCTAAACATGACTCTATTCATTACATAACATGAAGTATCAACTGCCTCAGTCCAGAAGGTTTGGGGCAATTTATATTCACATAACATGGATCCAGCCATTTCTTATAATGTACGATTTTTTCTTTCGACCACCCCATTTTGTTGAGGTGTTTAAGGATCCGAAAATTCATGTTTAAAACCATTTTCTTCACAAAAAATTCCAAAGTCCAAATTTTCAAATTCACCTCCATGATCACTTCTCAGAGTCTTAATTAGAACACCTTTTTCATTTTGAGCAAGTTTTGAAAACTTTGGAAAATAATCAAACGTTTCAGACTTTTTGGCTAGGAAATAAACCCATGTGAATCTAGAATAATCATCAACCAGTGCATAACAATAATATTTACCATTTAATCTTGCAGTATCAGTTGGTCCAAACAAATCCATATGAATCAACTCAAGAACTCGTGAAGTACTAACAATATTTTTTGGATGAAATGATGAACGACTAAGTTTTCCCATGGAACATGCTTTACACACTTTGTTATTTTTAAATTTCTTATGTGGTAGACCTCTAACAAGTCTTTTGTTTCAAATTTTTTCAAGGAGACCCATACTAGCATGTACTAGTCTTCTATGCCACAAATCTACCACTTCTTTTGTGGCTACCAAACATCTAGAAACATATACATTATAATATGAAAGAGTGTAAACATTTCCTTTTCTTTTTCCTGTAAAAACTATGTTCCAAGTGGATGTTTCAATGATTTTGTAAACTTCACTATCAAAAACCACATTCATTTCTTTATCATGCAATTGGTTTATAGAGATAAGATTGTGATATAAATTATCAATGTATAAGACATCAGTTAAAGCAAAAATGATGTTACCTACTTTTCCTTTACAAATAATCTTACACTTGTTGTTGTCACCGAATTTCACAGTCCCACCTTTGTATTTATCTAGGCTAAGGAACCATCTCTTGTCTTCTGTCATATGTCTAGAGCAACCATAATCCAAATACCATTTTTGTTGCTCCTTAGCCCGCCAACAAACCTGCACAAGAAGAGAAGAAGATGACCAAGAAAGCTTCCAGGTCCAAGAATACCAGTAACTGAAGTATTGTGAACATAAGAACCTTTTGGAATCCAGATTTATTTTGTTTTTTTATTTGTGTTTCAATGATTATGATAGTTGTATCCCAAGTGCTTTGGAATCCAAACTCGAGTGAATCTTCCGATTTTGTTCCTATTCTTGCAGTTTTCAAACTTAAGCCCAATTACCCCACATTTTAAACGCTTAGGGAAGATGCTTTTGCCTTTTGCATAATTAGTCACATCATTCCATATCTTTCCAAAACCTAGTCCCTTTCTATTGTTTGCAAACAATTGGTTTCCTGGAAACATTTCAAACGATGTTTGACCAAATGAAAACTTGTTCAAAGTAGTTTCAAGATCCTAGACTTTGGTTCTTAGTGTTGTATTTTAGTCACAAGTGAGGTGCATTGATTAAAGAAGTTTTCCCTCTTGATGTCACCATTTTCATTCAATTTTTTTCTTTTTCAAGATTTTCAATGTTGGACTTGAGGGTTGACAGTTCTATATTCACACTGTTACAATTTTCACAATCTAGGTTTTGAATATTTGAAACTTTGTCGAGTTCAGATTCCAACCTATTACTATTGTGAACAAGTTTCAGATTTTTTTACTTTCAATTTCTCTATTTCTGATTCTAATGTATCAATAATTTCAGAAATATTTTTACACATCAAAATCAAGTCATTGTAACTGTATACCTCCTTTGATTCTTCTCTGTTGTCTTCTAAATCTGATTTTCCATGAAACATAGATTACTTTCTTCCTCGCTACTATCTGAAGCTTCTTCTCCATCCTCATCATCCCAAGTTGTTGCAAAAGCTTTCATCTTCTTCTTGTTTCTTTTGTGTTGAAGAAGTGGATAATTTTGTTTCATATGCCCAGGCTTTTGGCAATTGTAGCAAAATGGCTCCTCGTCCGAATTGTCATAGTTTTTTGATTTGTTGGTTTTTGGTTTGTTCCTTCAAGGCTTGAATTTGCTCCACTTCGTGAGTTGTCTGACTGCCATAGCAAGCTGTTCGATGGAGTCTTCGCTATCACTGTTGACAGTATTGGACAAGGCAATTTGCTTCTTGTTTAGATCTGAGTTGTTGCGATCTTCTTGTGCCTTCAGCTCCATTTCATAAGTCATCAGATTTCCAATAAGCTCTTCTATGCTTGGCTTGCTTAAATCCTTTGATTCTTGGATTACTGTGATTTTTTCTTCAAAGTTCATTGCCAGAATCCATAGGATTTTCCTCACAAGTTCAACTTCGGTATATACTTTCCAAGGGCTCTAGCATTGTAAACCAGCACAGAGAAATGACCATACATGCCCTTTATGCTTTCGTCTTTTTGCATAGTGAAAATTTCATATTCATTGCTGAATAATGCAAGACGGGATTCTTTTACTTGCGACGTTCCTTCATGGGTGACATCTAGAGTATGATATATTTCCTAAGCTGTATTACAATGAGAAATTCTATTAAATTCAGCTTTATCAAAAGAAAAAATTAAAGCATTCATTTCTTTAGCATTAATAGAATACATCTTATCATTTGCATCCCACCTATCCTTTGGCTTAGGGGATTCAACTTCATTAATAATCATAGTGGGTGTTTTATATCCAGTTTCAATAATATCCGACACGTCGTAATCAACGGAAACTAAATATATTTTCATCCTAGCTTTACATTAAGCATAATCACTATCACTGACCATAGGAGGCCTAGCATCCACACATCGTAATCACTATCTCTATCACTGACCATAGAAGGCCTAGCTTTCCAGCAAGCGAAATCATTTATTCATCCACCATCCATAGGCATCCATTGTCCTTAAGTATTTCTAATGCTTGTATGATCATATGAAAAAGTGTGTGTATGTCCTTACATTAATGCGAAAATCAGGCCGTCGACTGATTCAGTTATCCTCCTTAATGCAATATATGTTTGTGCCATGTATCCAATATGTATGCAAATAATCCTAATAATACATATAAATTCTATATGTGTGCTCGTCCATTCATCCAAATGCAACATCCATATGATGATCCATCAATTACCATCCATAGAAAATTTAAATGTACACACATCCATATACATATGCAAGTGACTAAGCCGATCTAGTGCCTAGTATGTGTATATGCATCCACGAGCATTGGCCTGCCTTTTGGCAAGGCCGTCAACCATTGGACCCATCACAGGATCGCTCAGGGCTCGAGCATGGGCTTGGACATGCCCGGACATTAATGGCTCGAAGCTCCTTAGCTCAAGGGCTTTTGGATCGAAATATTTCAGCTCAAAATACCTAGGCTAGATGGTCTTGAGATCAGCTTACACTACAGCAATGACTTAGTCATGAGATCTATTTAATAGCCTACTTACTTGGTCCGACTACCTATTCTAAAGCCAATAAACTTGGATCTAGCTACGTTTATGCGGCCACATATTAGAGGGAACTTCTCCACATAATCAAGACTCGACTCCATTATCTGTTATTCACATGGATCAACTAACACATGGAACCTCCAGTTATTGAAGCCTACTACCTATAAATACACCAAGAAATACAACAAAGAGGGGATCTTCTTCAGCTCAGATTAGAGCCTAACTCTTTGGCCCACGCATGACTCAACTATGGCTGCCAACCACTTTGATCACGAAATACTTGCTATATTCCTCAAAAACGATTATGTAATAGAGATGCTGACGATCTTATTCATTGTATCTCCGACTTTATGAGATTATAAAGTGGACATAGGCTCGTTAATGTTGAACCACTATAAAAACGTTGTTGTCTTGCTTTTTGTCGCTTTTTCTGATATTTCTTCATATATCATGCTCAAATCAGACTTTTGGCCGTTGATGACCACTTTTTGGCATCAACAGTTTGGTGCTTTCACTAAGAATTTAATTCTCAAATGTCTTAAGGGTTCCGCTCAACGTTTGGATCACCAAGTCCAAGACGAAATCCTATTTTCAGTCATCTTCAATAGCCCTTGTTTCCAATACTTCTGCATATGCTTTGGAAAACAGAAGCAACAACATCCACATCGCTAGGAAACACCAATTTTGTCCAGTTCTAGGTTCAACCCCGGTCGGATCGGCCCTTCCCGGGTCGACATCGACCCAACCTGACGACCAGTCAATGGAAATTGCACTTTGGAAGATTCCCCGTATGCAGCTTGGCCCAAAGTTGGTATTGGGTCGGTGTGAGGTTGGTTCGAACAACCATCGTCATAATAATGTTCAAGCCCAGGTCGACCAACTATAGATCGACCGACTCTTATGAAACCCTCTAGGTCGACCAAGTCTTCCAGATATACCAACTCGGATTACTAGACATTTCTAAACCCCTGCACATCGACCCGAGGCAGGGTTGTTTTCAGAAAAAGACGTTTTTATGATCATTTCAGAAAAGTCTCCATCTTCAAAAATCGAAAGGTGCCCACATTTTTTACCTAACTGGTTAGGTCGATCGCCGCCGGGACTGTGGGGCCTCGGACCCCCACCGGCACTTCGCTTGGACCCGCCTAACGGCTCGCCTTCGGCTCGACATATATTTTGGCCAACAATAATTGTAAAGACTTATCATCCAAGATTTGACAGATGGTCTGAGAATATCAACAACAAGATGGCAACGACTGAGAATCTTCCAAGAGCCATCACCCCCATTTACTGAGGTTATTCAATCCTTATCAACTGCTTCAGTCTTGCCGGAAGATTGACGAGTTAAAAGTTTGAATGACTTATGCCTGGATGCTGATTGATTGTCTATATATCGGCTCTCATTTCCCAATGTGGAATCAAAGACTTAACCGCGGATGGATGAGGGATGTCTACATTTCTAGCCTTCGTATCCCACTTCCTGACATGGAAAAGACAAAGCTTTTATAAGCATGGATTCACTGATCTCATGCTGATCATCGTCTTAGTACCGACAAGATAAGATGCCACCATTAGCGGTCTTGATCTAACAACCTGACTCTTATTCCCTACCCTTGATGTGGGGGTAAGAAGGCGATTCAAAGGAAACACACCCTCATCATTCATCCACAAAGCCCGCCTGATTTCCTTTATTGTCCTAATACCCCGATCAAGGTCTAATTGTTTTTGGCATCGCCACCCCACGAGGAGTTGAAAAGACTTCCTTCATCCACTAGAACTTCAATGGTCATCACATGTCCGAGATAGGACAAATCAGAATGGACTGGCAAAGGATATGTGACACCATTCTCATTTCGAATAATACTCATTCCTTTAACATTATTATTTTTTACATATCTCTTATCCTTGCATGCTTTATGAGTTATTTATGTGACTAATAACTCTTATGAATTTATGTGTGAATAATATAGGTACCAGAGTCTGGTACTGATCATACTTCTAATACATGCATGCAGAACTATAGAGTGTTTCCATAATGAGCCCGACTGAACCACTCGTTTACAAAACCATGCCCCCATCCGAGGAAAGTTATACAGCTCAAGGTGGATCTGACATGACCATCCACTCCTCGGCTCATGCGTGGCACGACTCAAGACAATTGTGCATCGACTTTTGCATTTCAAAGTCCGAATCCGACTTAGAATGGACGCAGTTCGACAGTGCATATGGATGGATCCTATGCTTGACGCCATCCGATTACGTGAATCCAAATAGAGGCAGCATCGCCCATCAACATACATACTTTCCAATCATGCATTTTGCCTTTACATGCGTTATGAGTTATTAACATAACTAACTCATGCAAATTTGTATATAAATGATGTAGGTACCCGAGGTTTGGCACCAACCACTCCTTCCATAGTTTGATTGGGGGAACGCAAAGCTTGGGCAAACATGATTCAACTATTCACCCGCTTACTCTTGGCTAAATGCCAACAATCTGACGTAAACGAAGTTCTCCTATTCATTTACTTACTTTTTGCCCTTGAAGTAGGGGCAAGAGAATATACGCACATGAGTTCATCGATAGTTATCTATGCATGGGCATACTAATGAGGCATCCTCAGCATCTAGCCTTCGATTCGCCAGGCAAGATATAGAGATGTATTCGGGTGTGACATAACCACTTTATAGATCGACGACTCCATTCCTTAATCCGACGGGAAGAGTTCAACAATGAAAGGGGAACGATCCCATGAACGACATAACAACTTTTTCCTTCGACGTGAGGGCAAAAGAGAAATGTTAAGACGAGGATAAGTATGACTCGACCGCTCTTCAACGACGTCTCCAACTCATTCCCATGACTTTAATGGGAAGAGTATTAATTCAATAGGGGCATTAACTGACCAGCCCTGATGGTGACCTTTGCCCTTGACGTGGGAACAAAGGGACGATGCCAAGGCAAATATGATCCAACTGTTTTCCCGACTAATTCTAATCCTCAGAGCTTGGATATGAGTATAAACTTAGGACGAATGTGACAAGAGCACCAAGATTTAAGACCACTCGACCCACAACTCTAACCCAAACTTTGGGGGAGTGTAAAGGATGAACCACGATGTCAATAACTCTAACTCTCATGACTTGAGAGAGAATATAAATCTGTTGGGTTAGTGTGAATGGTGCACCACGACTTAAGACCACTAAACCCATAAATCAAACTCTCACAACTTGGGAGAGATATAAAGGAAAATGTTGCGACGTGCATGCAATCTCCATCGCCCTCCAACCGAGGAAAGATTATAAAAGACTTACAGACCGCACATCCGAACGACTTAACCCGGGCCCCACCAACGCTAGGGGAACGGGCATAGATTTCTGAATTAACTTCAAACACGCTTCGGACGCGACCCATGTTTCAAAGTTAAATGGAGGCTACAGACACTATACTTCCAAACTACGACACCTGAAACTTTGACATTTAATAGTTCTATGCTAGATAGCTTAGCACTTAACACATTTTCATTTCAAACTAGAATTGCTTGTGACATAAAGGTTGACTTAGTAATTTACAAATTAAACGAATTATTCTATTCAAATTGCAGGATTATATATAGATACAAAGCAAAGACACGTGGGACACACTCGCGTCGACTTCTAATGCTAAACTTCCTACACGACTTAATGCAACGACGAAAAGGAGACCTTGAGAGTGGGATGTTTAATAACACATCACAAAACTTAAGGCAAAGACTGAAAGAGGGCCTTGAAAGTGATTTCTAGAATCGACACACATGCCCATATGCCGCACGTGGACCACGAAAGGGGTGTAGAGTGACCATCCATTGACTGATCCCAGCCTACTTCACAATTGGAAGGGGAAGAATGAGAGCATTCCAAGTGACTATAGTCCGACCTCTTGCAGAGCAACTTCAATCCCCAGAGCTTGGCTGAGAGAGCAGAAACCATTAAAGGTTGAATGCCAACAAATCATTTTGCATCCAACTCTAATTCACGACATGATGAGGAAGTATGAATCCTAAGAAGACATGGATTTGAAGTCCTCTACTTAGTCAAGCCCCCAATGACTAGGGACGAAGAGTACGAGCCATGAAAAAGCATGAATCTACTACTCGACTGCTCTATGCACATTTTTCAACTTCTTAAACTTTCACAGGATCCCAAATTACAGCAAAAAATGAAGACCTCAATGGAACTGAGCATGAAGAACAAACTCAACAAGAGTATGATGACTATTTTGGACTGCGATGAAACATAAACAAAGGGGATCGACCTAACTGGCTCAAATGATAAGTGTCACTAAGTTCACTGGCACTCGATAGGTCGATCCTCATTTTTTGATTAAAGTGAAGGAACAATGCCTAAGAAAATGAGATTCGACTGTTTGCTTGTTCAACTTTAATTCTCGCTGACTCAGGGGAGAGTATAAAGCGACTTGGGAAGAGTATAAAAGCTTAAGGACTGGACGTCCGACTATCTTAGTTCGACCCCCACTGACGTTGGGGGCATGAGCACTGGCTTCGTTTGTCACCCATCGACGATATAGGCATGAGCGTCAGCTTATAAACTGACTATGAACACGTCCTTGACTTGACACATTATTCAAAGGATATATGCTATACCTTCGGACCATGACACGACTTGTCTTACTCATTCGCAAGTACATTAAATGGATAGCGAGACTCGCTTTTCTAATACCTTATAATTTTGACAATCATACTAGACATCGGCTAACATGATTTCAACAACATCTTGCCCTGACTCTTACGTGATCATTGGACCATAAAAACGATCCATAGTGATCGTGGTTTTCTGGCTTTATATTTATAAGATATGGCGCGATAATGGATTCCTAGCCTACTATTCCAATGACTCGGGAAGTAAAAACCCATATGCGATGTCAAGTTCACACGCCATTTCTAATTTTCTACACTATCTCATGACTTGGATAACCAAACCATGCACTGACTTGTGTGTGACTATTGGTCTGACTTGACCTTGCACTTGACCATGCTCTCGACTTGCATAAGAAGATGACACCATTTGGCGAAGTCTCTTTATGAAAGGTGATGTGCAGAAGCCAGCAGCCCAGGTTGGCTTATGATGATATCATTCGACCTCTTGACTCAACGAGGCATAAATAATTACCTGTTCAACGTAACTACTCCAGCCCCGATCTTTGGCTCGATAGGTGCCACAAATGTTGATGTAATACATGACATGCCATTTCCATAGAGAAAAGGAAAAAGAATCCAAGCTTCAGGACTACTCCCATGGACATGGCAATTCAACGTTGCTTTCTCAAAGTTGAATGACATTACAAAGAGATGCAGTTCGACTTACTCGAAGTACATCATGTCTGCCACATGATGTACTTTGGGGGGCAAATTGCTAACCCGCCTTTTGGCAAGACCGTCAATCCATGGACCCATCATAGGATCGCTCAGGGCTCGAGCATGGGCTTGGACATGCCCGAACATTCATGGCCTGAAGCTCCTTGGCTCAAGGGCTTTTGGATCGAAATATTTCAGCTCAAAGTACCTAGGCTAGATGTTCTTGAGATCATCTTACACTACAGCAATGACTTGGTCATGAGATCTATTTAATAGCCTACTTACTTGATCCAACTACCTATTCTAAAGCCTATAAACTCAGATCTAGTTACTTTTATGCTGCCACATATTAGTGGGAACTTCTCTACGTAATCAAGACTCAGCTCCATTATCTGCTATTCACATGGATCAACTGACACATGGCACCTCCAATTATTGAAGCCTACTGCCTATAAATACACCAAGCAATACAACAAAGAGGGGATCTTCTTCGGCTTAGATTAGAGACTAACTCTTTGGCCCAAGCATGACTCAACCATGGCTACCAACCACTTTCATCAAAAAAAAACTTGCTCTGTTCCTCAAAAACGATTATGTAATAGAGATCCTGACGATCTCATTCATTGTATCTCTGACTTTATGATATTATTATGAGATTATAAAGTGGACGTAGGCTCATTAACCCTGAACCACTATAAAAACGATGTTGTCTTGCTTTTCTCGCTTTTTCTGATATTTCTTCATATATCATGCTCAAATCTGACTTTTGGCCGTTGATGACCACTTTTTGGCGTCAACAACGAGCAACCACAAGCAAATACTTTCATCCATTTGCATCCATCAACCATAACATGTTTCAAACACATGTTGCCAACCATTGGGTTCTACCTACGGGTCGAAAGGTTTGAATGATAGGATATTAAACTTGAATGATAGAAGAAAATGCTAAGTCAAAAGCTTTGGAAAAGAAGTCAAGAATGAACTTTCAAAAGAAAAGGGTGGGAAGCGCGAATCCTATATTCAGATTCCCACGTTGCACCTTCGCAGTCTTATCCCCATTGCACTTTCACTAATCCGATCTCACTATCTTGTAGCTTCTTGATGGATATGAGTAGGAACTTTCCTTACTGATGCTTCCTTTTCAATTTCCACACCTCCAAGTGTGCTCGGCTCTACTATTCTGTCGCATCATAGAGAAATTTCCTCAAATGAGAAATGTGCAATACATCGTGCATGCCCGTCAGCCTATCCGATAGCTTGAACCTATAGGCCATCTTACCTATCCTCTCCACTTTAGGGAATGGCACTACGAATCACGGTGCCAACGTCCCTACTGTGCCAAAGTGGACAACATCCCTTAGCAGTGAAACTTTGATGTAGACCATATCTCCCACTTCAAATTCCAAGTCGGTCCTCCTTTTATCGGCATAAGATTTCTGTCGATCTGGATCTGCTTTCATTAATTTTCCAATGAGGTCTATCTTTTCTGAAGTCTCTCTTATCATGTCAGGCCCTAGTAGAAGTCTGTCAGTAGACTCCCACCAACTAGTCAGTGATCTGCAAGGTCGTCAGTATAATGCTTCGAAGAGTGCTATTCCTATGCTCGACCGATAGCTATTATTATATACGAATTCTACCAATCGGAGATGCTCCTCCCAAGTCCCTCTGAAGTCTAGTATACACAATCTTAATAAATCCTCAAGAATTCTACTAACCATCTCAGTTTTACCATCCGTCTAAGGGTAATAAGCTATGCTATGTCTTAACTATGCACCAAGAGCTTCTTGTAAGCTCCTTCAAAATTCACTAGTAAATATGGGGTCACGGTCACTTACTATACTTGAAGGTACCCCATGTAGTCGAACGATTTCATTAAGGTAAACTGAAGCTAGCCAAGTTGTCATCCTCTTGCTCTTGACTGGGATAAAATGAGAGCTCTTTGTAAGACTATCCACTATCACCCAAATACTCATGTTGCCCTTTCTTGATATGGGCAGCCCATCAATGAAATCCATAGAGACACTGTCCCATTTCCATTGCGGTACATCCAAGGGCTATAGTAATCCACCGGGTTTCTTTTGTTCAGCCTTGACTTGTTGAAAAGTCAAACATTAGGCTACGAATTCTGCTATATCTCTCTTCATTCCCGTCCATTGGAAAACAAGCTTTATGTCTCTATACATCTTGTCACTGCCCGAATTTATACTTTATATTTATATAGTTTAAAACTTTATAATTTTATAAATATGTTTATATAGTTTATATTTATGTTTTCATATGATTTTCTACTTTATAATATTCATTTACAAAATTATGTTTTAATTCAAGAATTTTCGGATATATATATACACACACACACACCGAAACACATAAAAATGCTCAAAATTTAATTTTACACATGCTTATGTCGACATATAAATGTCACTTTTTTTTATTTTCAAAGGAAGTGTTTTTTCACTATTTGTGATGCTCCAAAAACGTTGCAACCTTTCAAATCTTATAAATAGCGGCTGATTTCGAATTTTTTTATCATTCTTGTTCTCCATCTTCATCTCCTTTCTTTACACCATTATATTTTCTTTTTTTTATGATTTCCACACCTATACTCTGCCGAATTTAAATCTATTTACATAAAACTTCTTCTCTTCTCACTCTCTACTCATTACTCTCTGAATCGAGGAGCTATTGAAGAGTTATAGGGCTATTGTAATTTTTTGGGAAGTGTTTGAGTAATCGGTGTGACACTTGCAACCATGAAATCAAGGAGAGAATACATGATCAAGTGTGTGGAATCGGTGTTACCCTTATAGCCGTGAAATCAAGGAGAGGATTGTAATTGGATATTGATATAGTAATAAAACTTTACATAATCCAGCGTTGCATGGGACTGGACGTAGGAGCAATTCCTATCTAGTATAAAATCCGGTGTGTTCTTTTCTTTTTTGCATTTTATTTTTGTTTATCTTTGTGTTTGTGTTTGAATCTGTGTTTTGATTGTTTCTATGGTGATTGATTCATATAGTAGTTCATATAAGTTTTAGATTTTGTTTGAATTCTCAAAAACACAATTCAACCCCCTCTAGTGTTAGTTTTGCCTTAACGATCCATTCTACAATCCCTAACAATTGGTATCAGAGCAAGGTCTTTCAAAAAGATCATAATCTGATTTTTGAAAAATTTTAAATGGCAAATTTTCAAATATTTAACATTAGCGTCAATTCATCATTGTATCAATGTTGAAAGAGTCCGCATATAATCGTGTTGACAAATTATATGATCTACTGAAATATTGTTCAATATAGGAAATGATTTGTTTTATGGCTTTTGAAAACTCAAAAGTTGAAAAGATGGGTGAAGTGGTTGTTGGTAGTTCAAATTCTCAAATGGTGGCTATTGAAAATTCAAATTCTGAAAAGGTGGCTGTTATAAATTAAAACTCCGAACTGATGTGTTACATGGCTATTGAGAATTCAAATTCTGTAAAGCAATTAGTGGAATTGAAAAAGGACAAATAGATACTGGATAGTGGTCGTTCGAGACATATGACGGGAAATCCTGAATTACTCAATAATATGACATATGAAGATGGTTGAATGGTGAACTTTGGAAATAACTCTAAAGGATATATTATTGGGATCCGTAATGTCGGTAATTCTGAAACTCCTACTATTTATGAGTTTTATTAGTTAGGAATCTAAAACAAAACTTGCTAGGTGTAAGTCAACTTTGCGATAAGTGTTATAAAATAAACTTTGAAAAGGATAAATGTTTTATACAAGATAGGATGTAACGACCCACATTCTACGCATTAGGGGATCGTAGAATATTTTTTTTCTTTCTCATGCGAAGTCGTATAGCCATGTGACTTTGGGAGACGACTAATGGGGTCATTTCCCATGTTCATGATTTTTGTCGATTTTTAAATGACCGTTTTACCCCTAGCTGACCTTGTTTCGTCCATAACTTTTGATTGGTAAGGAGTTTTGACCTGAAACCACTTCCATTAGATCCGGTTGATGGTTTACCTTTCCGTAGAGTGGTCACATTAGTCAAACGTAACGTTTGGGAGATATGGCCGTATTAAGGTTTAGAGGGTGAAAAAACAGCTTAATTGGGCTTAACCGGGTGATTAGTAGCTAGGCCCATTGGGGGATTTCGGGATTAGGATTATATGAGGGCTGCTAGGGTTTAGAAAACATTCTTTTTCAGTATTTTTCAGACGCCACTAACCTCCTTTGAACCAAAGACATGGCCTTCACTTTCTAAATCTCTTCAAAACACCTCTAAATCACTTTCTTATCAAGGATTAAGCTAATCAACATCAAACCAAGCCAACATAGCATCAAATCAGAGTTGGGGCTGCTTCTAAGCATTGGGATTCGACCTAAAACAGAGGATATTTCAGATCTATAGTTTGATTTGTGGCAAAGGTGAGTGATTTGCATAGTTCCTCACTAATTATGGTTAATTAAGGGTAATTAGTGTTAATTAGTGAAATTATGCATGTTAAAAATTTAAAAAATTTTGATAAATTTCGAAATATTATTTTAGACCTCTGTTAGAAGTTTGGGTTGATTTGGTTAAGTTTTACTAATCCTATCATTGGTTTTGCTTAAACATGCTTAAGGGAAAATATGGGATTTTGGCTATGTTTGATCCATTTTAACATATCAAAATGTTGTTTTAGTGTTTGTGGTCAATTATACATGTTTCTATGAATGTTTGGAATGATTTGTGATTGTTTAGAAAAGTTAGATTGCTTGAAAACGCCGTCGAATGGCGTAAAACAGTCGCTGGAAAGAAGTGCAGGAAATTAGCCGAACCGGATCGGATCGAAGGAGAGGAGTACAAACCGAACCGTGGAGCACCATGAAGCTCCGACCCGACCCGATCGTGCAGCACTACCCGATCTGAACCGCTCGCGCTTACCAATCACGAACTGATGCTTGGGCCATGACCTGAAGTCCTCCGATCCGAACCGCCCTACGGGGGAGCCCACGAGTCGATACGAACTGATGAAGGATCTGGACTCGATCCGATCAGGGAGGCACGTCACGACCCGACCCGGAGCAGGGATCACCTACGAACTGAACTGGAGCATGATGTCATGACCAGGAGCTTGGCACCACGACCAGATCCGATGCAGGTGGATCGAACCGATCCGAAGGAGGATGATGACCACGAACCAAACTCAGAAGTTTGAACGTGAGGCAAGGGTTGCGAACCAAATAAAGACCGATCCGGAGATGATGACCAAAACCAGAGATGCAAAGGTAGTCCAAATGGGAAGTTTGTACTCAGGATCCAGTTGGGATCCAACGAGTTAAATTCACGATTGGACTTTGATGTGGGACGTGTGCAAAGGGTTTGTCGGTATTCATAACTTTGGTTCACCACTGAGAGATGGATAGTGGTCCTGTAGTGATAGTTGTACGGGGTTGGACTCCGTCTGGGCCCAAAGGATTAGATGACCAAATAGTGGATATCGTATGCTTTACGCACTGAGTGAGAGATGTGAGGATGGTTGCTATGCTTGATCGTTTACCATCACTATGACATGCACAACCCTTCCCCCGTATCTTTACACCATATGTTAGTGGCACCTTAGAATATTGTATGGTGTGTAGTGCTAACTCTTTGGTTGCAGGTCCAGGTTCAGATATGATTGGATTATACCTATTATTGTTCTGTTTTGTTGCTTATCGCTCATACCAGACTTTTGTTTGACCCATAGTTTTATGTCTCTTCTTATTACTCTGGGTGCTCCTAAACGAGCAGACTAGAGACAAGTTAGGTGGTATGCACGAGTAGCTGTATTGGAGACGAGCAGGAGGCTCCCATGTATGATATATAGATATTCTCCCCGTGTTGTTGAAGGTCACTACTTTGGCATTAGTAGTGTACCTCCTTCTTTTACTTTCTTTTGATTTAGAGACAGTTTTAAAGTTGTAATAATGATGTTGGATCATAAGCTGTATTTTGGATTTCCGCTGCTATGATGATGATTGTTTTAGTTTTCAGCTTATGCACTGCCTCGCCTTTTTTATGTCAAGTATGTTACTATTATATTTTATTCCATGCACTGTGAGACATTCTACAGGTTTCTTTGTTAGTACTTTCATCTTCTTTCCTTTCTTTGACGACCGTCCCGTGCTAGCGGACATGTGTACAGCGGACTTTTGGAGGAAATTTCGGTTAATGTGGGGCAGGCCATCACATAGGAATTCAAAAGTAATATTCGAAGGAGACAAAAAAATATCTATATATTGAGTATGAAAATCACCAGCGATAATCTATGTCAAGTGACCCCTGTATCTAACATAAGAGATTTGGTCATATAAATTTCAAACACATATCTAGGATTTCTAAACTAGATTATATTAAAGGGTTACCCAAAATGAAATTTAAGGTTAATAACTTATGTGACGCTTGTCAGTTCGGAAAATTAAAGAGAAGTTCATTTAAATCAAAAGAGGAAATTACTACCTCAAAACCTTTAGAGTGAATTCACATGGATTTATTTGGTCCATCTCCAACTCAATCAATAAATCATGATAAATATGTTTACGTAATAGTCGACGATTTTTCTAGATTTACTTGGACTATGTTTCTTAAAAATAAAAGTTATGATTTTGATCAATTTAAAACTTTTTCTAAAAGGATTCAAAATTTATTATCACTAAAAATCAAAACAATACGTTGTGACCATGGCGAAGAGTTCGAAAACAATTTTTTTGAAAAATATTATGATAAAAAGGGAATTATTTTTCTATTCCTAGAACCCCTCAACAAAATGGAGTAGTTAAACGTAAAAATATGAAAATAAAAGAGTGTTTAAGAACTATGTTATCTGATAGTAATTTACCGTGAAATTTTCGGGCTGAGACAATTGCAACAGCTTGCTATATTTTAAATACAATATCAATTAGACCTTTAACTCATAAAACTCCTAATGAACTTTTGTATAGTAAGAAACCAAAAGTATTTTATTTTAAAATATTTGGAAGTAAATGTTTTATACTTAATACTAAAGAAAATTTAGATAAATTTGAATCGAAATCTTATAAAGGAATATTTTTCGGATATTGAGAAAGGAGTAAAGCGTATAGAGTTTCCAATACTAGAACCAATACCATAGAGGAAACCTTAAACTTATCCTTCGATGAAAAGTATAAAAGTTTAACTCAAAATAATGAAGATGTATGTGAAAATGAAATTAATTAAATAAATCATGAAGATAATAAACCAAATAAACGAATTAGTTTACTTAGAGACCATCCTATAGAAAATATTTTAGGAGATATTGTATACGTTGTTAGAATCCGTAATCAATTAAATAATATGAGTAATACTGCATTTATTTCTACTATTAAACCTAAGAATCCAAAGGAAGCATCTTCCGATGATTCATGGATACTTGTTATGCAAAAAGAACTGAATCAGTTTACTAGGAATGACATATGGGAACTTGTTCCTAGACAAGAGGATAAGACAATAATAGGAAATAAATGAGTTTATAAAAATAAAATGAATGAACATAGTGAGGTCGTTAGAAATAAGGCACGTCTAGCACAAGGTTATACTCAAGAAGAAGGAATAAAGTACGATGAAACCTTTACCCCAGTAGCAAGATTAGAAGCCATTTGGATTTTACTAGCCTTTGCCAACCATAATAATTTCAAATTATATCAAATGGATGTCAAAAGTGCTTTTCTAAATGGATTTGTTAAACAAGACGTATATGTAGACCAACCACCTCTAGTTGAAGACGATAATTACCAAATCACGTATATATGTTAAAGAAAGCTTTATATGGATTAAAACAGGCACCTAGGACTTAGTATGATAGATTAAAAAATTATTTGTTACAATCCAATTTTGAAATAGGAAAATTAGATAATACCTTTTTTATTAAAAATAACAGTAAAGATATACAATTAGTAAAAATATATGTTGATGATATAATTTTCGGATCAACAAACGATAAGTTGAATAAAGAAATTTCAGATATTATGACCCAAGAATTTGAGATGAGTCATATGAGAGAACTAACATTCTTTTTAGGTTTACAAATTCGTCAATTATAGAATGGAATATTTATAAATCAAGAAAAATACGCAAGAGATCTAATTAATAAATATAATCTAACAACAATTAATGGGAGACCAGCACCAATGGCGACTAATATAGCATTAAGTAAAGATTACACATCTAACGACGTTGATCAAAAATTATATAGAAGAATGATAGGATAATTACTATATATAACTGCTAGTAGATCAAATATAATGCATAGCGTATGTCTCTGTGCAAGATATTAATCGCAACCTAAGGAAACACATTTAAAAGCCATAAAACATATTCTAAGGTATGTAAAGCATACATCAGACTTTGGATTATTTTATCCTAAGGATGATTCATTCAACTTAGTTTCTTATTGTGACACTGACTATGCGGGATGTAAATCCGATCATAAAAGTACTAGTGGAACATGTCACTTCTTAAGACATTCACTAGTCTCGTGGTTTAGTAAAAAGCAAAATACTGTATCCTCATCAACAACTAAAGCAGAATATATCTCTACTACATGGCTTGTTCACAAGTAATATATATGCAACAAACTCTAAATGATTTTGGATTAAATATAAATAAATCACCGATATACTGCGATAATACGAGTGTTATAAATATTTCTAAAAATCCAACTCATCATTCAAGAACTAAACATATCGATATACGACATCATTTTCTAAGAGATAATGTAAGTAAAGAGAAAATTTCGCTCGAATTTATAGAAACAGATAAACAAAAAGAAAATATATTAACAAAACCATTAAACGAAGCAACATTTACTAATTTAGAAGAGAAATAGGAATATGTGCATTAAGTGAGTTAGAATAATTAGATATATTAATATATAAATATATATATATATATAACATTAAAAATCTGAAAAAAAATTTAAAAAGACAAGTCTGCTGACATACATTTATCACTATGTCGACATATAACTGCCAGAATTTTAAAATTAATTCCCACCAAAAGTTAGTCATGCTAATCATTTAAACTCTCCACTTCGAATTTTCTTCTTCATTTTCATTTCTCACTTCTGTAAAAACTCTAAACTAAAATAAACAATGGCCTCCAAAAATTTTAACACACAAATCAATCCCGAATCATCCGTTGGACCATCCGAAGGCCCTTTTCAACGTTCTATGCTATCACATGTCAATAATTTGAAGAAAAGATGTAGTATGCTCTGCAAATGCTTGCTGAAATACAAGTACTTCAAATCATGATGAGCTAAGAGAAAAATAGGCAAGGAAAAGTGTAACAACCCAGAAAATCAGAACCAATTTAAATTTTTTATTTTGGCAATTTTAATGAATTTTGAATATTTAAAATAAATTATTTTAAATAATAACGACAAGAAATTTATTTTGAATAGAATTAGAACATATATATTTATTTGAATCGAAGTTGGAATATAAATATTTGTTTTAATTTTAAAAGGAGTTAGAAATAGCGCGGTAGTTTGAAAATTCAACTTTGAACTTTAACTAAATGTACAGGATTCAAAATAAACCGAATTTCAGTGAAACCAAAAATATTTATATCTTTTTAAACGTATCTTTCTAACGAATCTGAAAAATAAAAATACCATAGCGGGAATCAAAAGTTATGGCAAGTTGAATATTCAGAATGGTCGTTATGGAATAAATATAGCCCGTAAAAATAGACATTTTGCAAATGACCTCCGTTTTCGACGAAACCACTTTGGTTGGATCCAGAATGTCAATTTATTGCTAGGTTCCAAATTCCATAATTTTTGGAATTAATATGTGAGGGTGGAAAAGGAAAACACGTTTGGTAATTTTAGTTTGAATTGGATCAACCAGAAAAAGTCCATTTTTCAAACGTCCTCCAAATTCAATGAAATTAATTTTATTAGGACCGTATCAACAAAATAAAGCCAGATATAATTTTTCCGTAATTTTTAGAATTAGTATGTGGCCCCAGCAAATTAAAATGTATGTTCAAATCCATGTTTGAATGTTTTATATTTTAATTTGAAGAAAAACTGACTGAAACAGTCGAACAGGCTTACGAAGCATACTCCATTGTGTTCGGAATAGGGTTATTTAGCTAGGGGTGATAGTCGTTGGGTTTGAATTGGAGGTCGTATGGACAAAAGTGTATTTTTGGATATAAAATAAATGAATAATTAAATATAAACTCTCGGCCAATCAAATTTCATCTTCATTATCGCTTGACTTAGAAAAACCCGCAACCCCCTTTCTAATCGACGACGGCGCCTGCTCCCACCTTCTCTCCTCATTTTCTCCTTATACACTCAATGAAATCGAATGGCGCGGTTGAGGATTTTGTAGTGCTCCTCACGAACTTCGAATCCATATAGGGTGCACCCCCTGTTGTCGCTTGTACGAGCAGATCCGATCCCACGAACGTCGGCCATACAAGTCGCCGCCTCGCCTCCCTCGGGCTGTCGAACTGAGCCCAACCACCCTGCGTGGAAAGCTCTCCCTTCCCTCTTTGACGCTGTATAATCCGATCATCTCCTCTTGCTCGGATTGAAAGAAAAATCTAAACCTAGATTTGAACATGTGGTTAAGGTAACGGCTAATGAAAGTTTAAATATTTTTAAACATTTGAAAGCGTTGTGAAATTGATTGATCTAATAAAAATCATATCTTTTTGCTATGTGGTCGAAATCTAGTGAAACAAGAGACATCGGTACCGTGAGGACGTCTTCTACATTCTCGAAGAGACCGGATAATTTTTGGGGCTTCCTACAATTTTACAAGGAGTGGAACCCAATGTGAGATTTCTAAATTCAAAACTAGAGTGGAATAGCAGTGTATAAATTATATACGCGTTGTATACCTCATATATGGGCGTTGTATAAATTATATAAGCGATGTATAAATTGTACATGCGTTGTATATACCATGTATAGTGATATGGAATTGAAATGGAAGTATGTACGTTTAAATATATGTATATATATATACATACTCCCCTCATCCATAAACCATGGACGATATATATTGGTTATGATTGTTTGGATTGTGGTTTGGAATCGATTGATTGTGGTTGCAACAACATTGGTTGTTTTTGTGGTATATTCAAATTGTTGTGAAAAGAAATTGGGGCGGGAAAAATGAATGGGTAGATAGGTAGAAAAAATGTATAGGAAAAATGAGTTACCCCTTGTAAACGCCGCGAGGCCTAAGGTAGCGCGAGGAGCCGTACATCGGGACGGTGCCGGTTTTAATTACCCTGCTGTTATGCTGCCCAAATTTTCTGAAATATTCATGTGTTTGAATTTTATTCATGTATTGAAATATATTCATGTGTTGATAATTTATTCATGGTTGAAATAAATTGCTTAGATAATAAAAATCACATTTTTATTATGCGTAAGAAGTATACAAAATATTCATGATGAAAATAAATTGTTTAAACAATAAAAATCACATTTTTATTGTATGGTTAAAGCATTAAAAATATTAATATGTTGAATAAAATATTGGAATGATAAAAATCACATTTTTATCAAATATATGAAGTGTTGAAAACATTCATGTTTTGAAAAAATTCTTTTAATGATAAAAATATTATTTTTATCAAGTATAGGAACCAATAAAATTATTCGAGGGTTGAATAAATGATTTGAACAATGAAATTAACATTTTTATAGTGGATGTGAATTGCTAAAAATATTCATGTGTTGAAATAAATTTGTATGAGTAAAAAATATTATTTTTAACACGTATATTAATTGAAAATGGATTAGAGATCAAAGAATGAATTATATTTATATATATATAAATATAAATTAAAATAAAATGGATAATGATGCTACAGTTCGTGTTTTGAAATCGTAATTTTAAACGATTATACCGAGAAATCCGACCATCGGATTTTCTCAAAACTAGAACTGTTGGGTCCGCTTTGAAAAGATCTTTCCCACAATAAAAATTTTGTAAAGATCCAACGGTTAGATTGTGTGAAATGTTTAATTCAAATCTGAATAAAAACAGCGCCAAAATGAATTATATATATAAAAATTAAAATAAAATGAATAACGACGCTGCAGTTCGTGTTTTGAAATCGTAACTTTAAACGATTGTACCAGGAGATCCGACAGTTGGATTTTCCCTAAACTGGAATGGTTGGATCCGCTTAGAAAAGATCTTTCCAATGATATAAAATTATTAAAGATCCAACAGTTGGATTTTCAGATATGTGTAAATCAAATCTGAAGAAAAACACGCTGTGGCTGTGTTATGGCCTGAAGCGCCGTTTAAATAAAATGGGCTATTTTTAAATAAATAAAAATAGCGAAAAATCGTTATAAAATATTATAAACGATTTGAAATGGAAATAAACCAAATTTACTTGGTTTATTGGATATTAGATGGTTGAATGTGTTTGACATGAAAATTACATTAAAAAACTGAATTATGGAGGTTAAATAATTTAACCATAGAAAGCATTTATTTAAATTCTATGTATACGTGAATTATTTGAAAAGGCCGAGTTAATTCTTATATTAAATAATTGATAGAAGATGAGAAGTTGAAGAGATGATGATGGCGCATGACCGATGATCTTCACATCGAATGGTTGACTACTGATGCCTTTGATGGGAGTTGCTGCCCTGAAAGGGTTACAGTGGTGGTTGTATGGATATACTTATTGATCGTTTGGATGTGCGAGGGCCTCTCTCCTGTATTGGACATATGGGACGAGGAATAAGGTGCCTTCGGTTTCGTTCAGACCCAGGACGGACTTGTAAATGGATGTGTGTCTGACGTTGTAGCCTGACAACGTGGCATGCTGAGATGCAGTGATTAAGGCTTTTGTTGAAAAGCAGAGTATTGTGGTTGATGATCAAAGCATGACTTAAATATAGCTAGCTTTTTTTATAGCGTTAATTCGTGAGCCTCACACCCCGATATGGACCAGAAACGGGAGAGGACCTCAGGAAGGGCATGCGTTTGCTTCTAGCTAGGAGTGGTGTCAGGGTTTTTCACGCCCTAATGTTTTACTTATGTAGATGATGGAAAGCGAGGCGCCTTGGTTATTTCGGTCTCTGCGGAGTTGATGGATGGTTTGGTAGATATACCGGCCAGTTTAACACCCCATACGTCTCGAAGCGGTAAGGACGATCCCTTGCCTTGGTTCTTGACGGAAATCCAATTTCCAAATACGATATCGTGCGGTTTTGATTGTATAACTAGTATGGCGACATGATATATGGTACCCATGCCGTCTAGGATTGATATTATGATGGAAATTGTTTTTGAAACATACATACACTAGTGATAATATCAAATGATTTGTTTTATACGTATCAAGCATATTTGGACATTATTAGGTAAAACTCTATCCCCCGGCTTGCGTTGCATTGTGTGATGGGACCCGAGTCTTATAATGGCTTCATTTTTGTAAAAAACATTGCGATGTTTAAATGATTTACTTGTTTTAAGCACTGGCAATCCAATGGAGTAAACTCGTTCCGTGTTAGCAGCGTAGTTCTGTGATTGGCCTTATTATAAAATAAGTTAAGTAGATTTCTCATACAAGTCCAATGACTGACTCGTACTTTGTTTCGCTTTGCAAACTCTGGTGCCCCTATTTCTACATGGGCAGCCTTGTATTCAGGTTTTAGCAGGCTCTTTCTGGATAGCTATGGAGCTAAAAATGGATTATATCACTTCTATTATGTTGTTCAACTTTTTTTCTGTATATTATGTTTGATTCCGCTGCAGACATTTTATGTAAAGCTAAAACTGTATTTTGTACTAAGTATGATCCTGTTGTACTGTGTAACTCTGATGATTATATTTATCCAATGTATTATGTTGTACATTATCTAGTGTAATGATATATTTCTGTTCTGCTATTACTGTTTATGTGTTATATTCCAAATATTATCCTTGCCACCGTGGAATGGGGGTTTGGGGTCATCACAAAAAGTGATAAGGAGTCTAATTTAAGTTCATAACTGTGCAGTTAAAGCTCTTAGCAGATCTAATGCGGCGGAGGTCCAAAAAGTCATAGTGGGGATAAAGAGAGGAAATATCGGGTGACACTAAAATAGCTTATGTCAGTTTTTCGTAATGTTTTCATGAATGTTAAAACGATAATTAAAAGAAAAACTAGCACTCAGTTTAACTATAATTAGTACATTCTTAATTTTAAACAAATACATGTGCAAATATCTGTAAATAAACGTAAATTGCTATTTAAGTTAAATAAATTTTATAGAATATAGAGTATTTTTGTTTCTAAAAATACATATTAAAAATGTCAATTAAAAAAACCAAACTTCATATTCTTTATAATGCATAGATGTCATTTTTTAGTTTGTTTTTTTCATCAAATATATAGCGGGAACAACATAATGTAGAGGAAATAAGGGGATATATCAGGAATAGCGGAATATAGCGGGGCTTAAAGTGGATTGGCTATATCATATATAGGATACTTGGGAAAATCATAGTGGTGGTACTCCGCTACGGGATATAGCGAGGTTATAGCGGGGTAATAGCTGGGCATCAACTGCACAGGTTCATAATGGATAATCAGGCTAATCCAATTATCATGAAAGATGATAACGAACCTATGGAAGAAGAGGAGGAACCATAAGAAGAGGAAGAAGAGGTAATGGAGGAAGAGGAACTCGAGGAGGAACAACAAGAAGTCTCAAACGAGGAAGATCAAGTCATGTGCGCGGGTGAAGTTCTATACGATCGTAACGGAAATATGGTTGAAAGTAATGGAGATTTTTGTTTCCATTACCCAAATTGTCCTACTCATAAGTCTCCTATAATTAAGGACAAGTAGATTTAGGTTTCTGATTCGTTTCTTGTCGTATATTTTCGTTCCTTTTCTTTAATTCAATGTACAATATGTAATATATTGCTTCTTTTGTATAGCAATTTTTTTTTACATAGGCAAGAACTAAGGGGGAGTATATAAGGATTTTTAAGAGGAATACTTTATTTTAGATATATTTGGAATTAAGAAGGATATTTTACTTTGGTATTGGAATTATTTAGATAGTTACAGGATTCAGGGAGAGTAGTTTTAGAATTTCTTTTTGATAACACCAAAGGGGGAGAAATTATAAAATATAGAATTAGTTTATAGGATTCATGTACACAGAGTGAGTATTAAAAGGATCATCATCAACAGGTATGTACAAGTATGATATGTATGATATTTTATAAATTAAGGTTGTCATCATGAAAAAGGGGGAGACTGTTGGAGAATGTAGTTTTGATGACAACAACCTTATTTCAATATTAATTGATTATAAAATATATACTAACACTTTTATCTAGAACATATATATATATACATATGCAGGATTTATATACAGGAATTACAACCGAAGACTGTACATTTTAAAGATATTAGAGATTCAGAATTCAGAGATGATTCAAGACTCATGAATATTGAAAATTTCAAGAGTCCAAGATAAATATAGTAATAAAATCTAGTTATGTAATACACCAAATAGCATACCAAGTTCAAATTCAAATTTCAAATTCTGTTTTTCAATTTTTGATTTCGAATTCTATTTTCAAATTCTATCTTTAATCTCTATCTTCTCTATTTTATTTTCTTTACTTTTGATTTCAAACCCAAGTTTTATATTTATACTATTATATACTTTATATTTATGTAGTTTTAAACTTTATAATTTTTCAAATATGTTTATATAGTTTATATTTATGTTTTCATATGATTTTCTACTTTATAATATTAGTTTACAGCACTATGTTTTAATTGAAAATTTTTCAATTATATATATATATATATATATATATATATATCAAAACACTTCAAAATGCTCAAAATTTAATTTTACATATGCTTATGTTGACATACATTGTAGCCTATATCGACTGTGCAGTTAAAGCGCTTAGTAGTTATATAGCGATAGAGGTATTAAAAGTTGTTGCGGGGATAAAGCGGGGAAATAGCGGGGCTATAGCGGAGGTGCAAAAATGTTAATTAAATGAAAAAATATATAATTAAAATTAATTAATTATCATTCTCTCATAATTTTGTTGAACAGAGCAAATACTAATCAATATTATAAAACAAAATCAAAGAATATCATGGTTATGCACACTAGATTCGAGGATTACTACATATTTCTATCTTATATAAAGCCTTTATGACTAAATATTAGCTCTTTATGTTAACTTTTTTGATTTATCTTAAAAAAGAAATGGTCAAATCATCATCTGTATATTAATATTGCTAAAGCGGGGGCTAAATAGCATTGATTTAGCGGGTGCAGCAGAAAATAACGGGGCTTAAAGCAGAACTATTGTTCATTAGCGCTAAATTGAAATAGCGTAGCGGTCGGAGAGCGCTACGGGCTATAGCGGGGATTTTGCGGGGCGTTAGGGCAGCTTTAACTGCATAGTGTCGACATATAACGGTCACTTTTTTTATTTTCAAAGGAAGTGTATTTTCACTATATGTGATGCTGTAGAAACGTTGCAACCTTTCAAATCTTATAAATAGGGGCCGATTTCGATTTTTTTTATCATTATTCTTCTCCATCTTCATCTCCTTTCTTTACACCATTATATTTTCTTGTTTTTATGATTTCTACACCCATACTATGCTGAATTCAAATCTATTTACATAAAATTTCTTCCCTTCTCACTCTCTGCTCATTACTCTCTGAATCGAAGTGCTATTAAAGAGTTATAGGGATATTGTAATCTTTTGGGAAGTGTTTGAGTAATCGTGTGACCCTTGTAGCTGTGAAATCAAGGAGATAATACTTGATCAAGTGTGTGGAATTGGTGTTACCCTTGTAGCCGTGAAATGAAGGAGAGGATTGTATTTGGATACTGATATAGTAATAAAACTCTGCGCAATCCAGCGTTAGTGGGACTAGATGTAGGAGAAATTTCGAACCACTATAAAATCCGGTGTGTTCTTTCCTTTTCTGCATTTTATTTTTGTTTATCTTTGTGTTTGTGATTGATTCTGTGTTTGTGATTGTTTATGTGGTGATTGATTCATATAGTACTTCATATAAGTTTTAGATTTTGTTTAAATTCTCAAAAACACTATTCACTCCCTCTCTAGTGTTAGTTTTGCCTTAATGATCCATTCTGCAATCCCTAACATCTCCCGCCTTGGAGGTAACCCTTTAACCTCGTCGAACACGTCTGGAAACTTCTTGCCAACTATGGGTATTAAATGAAGATCGTCAATGAAAGCATCAAGAGATTCTAGGTAACTAAGCATTACTGACTCTAGTGGGCCACAAGTAATTTCGGGAGTTCTTCCATGGCAAGTAAGAAGTCTAACCACTCTCTTTTCGCAATCAGGATGGCACCATACATGGCTAGACAATCCATGCATAGAATTAACCCGTAACCAATGAAACCAAGAACATATGTGTCGCATTCAAATTCGATGCCAATAATGGAAATCCTCAAACCCCTACATATCATGGATAAATGAGTCGTTCCTCCTATGGGGTTTGAGACTATAATGGGATCAAAAACAATACTAGTACTTACGTACAGATTTTCAAATACTGTGTTGGATATGAATGAGTGAGATGCACTGATATTAAAAAGATTTCTAATTGGATAGTCTGAAACAGAAATCAAACCTTCAACCATGACTCTCCTACCCTGGTCTGGTCCTCCAGCTTCCAAACCGTTAACCTACCCTCTAGACGTTCCAGCCTTCTATCCATGTCTCTATGGGCACTGTCCCTTGAAATGTTCAACTTGGACAGAATGAAACCAAGCGTTCTTGTGACGACCCGATTTCCCGTACGGACGGAGACAAGGGTAATCTTTGGAATATAACACAGAAACAGATAATAGCAATACAGAATTAAATAAATACACCAGATAATGAACAATAGCATATACTAGATAAAAGTAATCATCAGAGTTACACAGTATACAGGATCTTACTTAGTACAAATACAGTTCAGCTATACATAAATGTCTACAGCGGAAACAAACAAAATATGTACAATAGGAGTTGAACAACATAAAAGAGATAAATGATAGAATCCATCTTCAGCTCAAGCTATCCAGAAAGAACCAGCTAAACCAAATACAAGGCTGCCCATGTAGAAAAAGGGGCACCCGAGTTTGAAAGTGAAACAAACTACGAGTCAGTCGTGGGACTGGTATGAGAAATCAACTCAACACATTTAAAATATGGCTAATCACAGGACCCACGCCACTTTCGTGTAACGGGTTTACTCCATTGGATTGCCAGTGCTTTAAAACAAATCTTTCTTTTAAACAACGCAATGCTTTTTATAAAAAATGAAGCCATTATAAGACTCACTTCCCATCACACAATGCAACGCAAGCCGGAGGATAGTGTTTTTACCTTATAACGGCCAAAGATGCTTGATACGAATAAAACAAAAGCATTTGATAGTATTGCTAGTGTTATATGTTTTGAAAAACAATTTCAAATCATAACTATCAATCATAGACGGCATTAATGCCCCATACCACTATGTCGCCATATATAGGTATACAATCAAAACCGCACAGTCACGTATTTGGAAATTGGATTTCCGTTATGAACCAAGGCAAAAGATAGTCCTTACCGAATTCGAGACGCTCTAGCCCGCCCCTCAGGATCAGAGCTCGAGTGACCCTTGGATCGTCAGGGCCGGTCCACCGATGTGAATTAAAATTCCTGAACAATGCGTTTCCCCGCCCTATGGGGCGTAAATGAGCCAACGAATGACTCCATCGGACCCGAATCGTCCGATCAAACCGAGGCGCCTCGCAACAGCAACAACCACATAAGTCAAATCGTCGGGGCGTGTAAAACCACTGACACCACTTCCATCTAGAAAGAAACACATGTCCTCCCTGAGGTCCTTCCTCCCATTTCTGGCTCATACCGGGTGTGAGGCTCGCAATTTCACGTTATACACAAAGCTACGCCACACAGGCGGTGCTTTGATCATCACCACAAAGCTTTGCTTTTCAACAGAAGCCCTGATCATTTGCCACTTAGGCATGCCACACTAACAATTCATGCCATGCGACTGATGTCCATCGATATACAACCTCTGAGTTCGTGCATTTCAGAGAAGGGCGTTAAGCAAAAGAATAAATTCTCCACCGTCAAACAGATGTATATTTAATAGAGATCAATCAACACAGAATAAAATCCAATGTCAGACACAAAGTCCATTTACAAGTCCATTCTGGGTCCGAACGAAACCGGAGGCACTAAATACCTCGCAAACCCATCGATCACCACATACGTCTGGACGATCACCACTCATTACCCATATTTCGGGATGCCTCCCAATCAGAACCTCGGTTACCACCCAAATGAGATGAAGATCTCCGGTCTTCGACCACCGTCTTCATCTTCGACTTTCAATCGTCTGTCAATTATTTGAAATGAGAATTAACTTGGCCTTTTCAAATAATTCACGTATGTTTAGAATTTCAAATCAATTTATTTCAATGGTTAAATCATTCGACAACACCAATTTTGTTCTTTAATGTAATTTTCACACCAAACACCTTCAACCATCAAACACCATATAAATCGAGCAAATTCAGTTTATTTCCATTCCATATCGTTTATGATATTTTATAACGATTTATCGCTATTTTTATTTATTTTAAAATAGCCAATTTATTCAAAACGACGCTTCAGGCCATAACGCAGCCGTGGCGCTGTTTTTCTTCAGATTTGATTTACACATATCTGAAAATCTAACCGTTGGATCTTCACAAAATTTACATCATTAGAAAGATCCTTTCAAAATGCATCCAACGGTTCTAGTTTCGGGAAAATCCGACGGTCGGATCTCCCGGTATCATCGTTTGAAGTTTCGATTTCAAAATATGAACTGCAGCATCGTTATTCGATTAAATATAATTATATATATATATATATATATATATATATATATAATCGTTTCTGGCTCTGTTTTTCTTCAGATTTGAATTAAACATTCCATACGATCCAACCGTTGGATTTTTACAAAGTTGGTGCCGTTGGAAAGATATTTCCAAAGCGAACCCAACGGTTGCGATTTCAGGAAAATCCGATGGTCGGATCTCCCGTACTAATCGTTTGAAATCACGGTTTCACAATACGAACTGCAGCGTTGTTTTTTGATATATTTCAATTCAATTTAAATATATATATATATATATATATATATATCGGTTCTTCGATTTCAAAACCATATGAATTTCACACTTTTGATAAAAATGATATTTTCATCTAACTGCCTTCTATTTCAACACTTCACTATTTTTAACAATCCATTTGTATAATAAAAATGTGATTTTTATTGTAAAATAATTCATTTTAAAACACTGTTATTTTATATAGTTCGTACAGATGATAAAAACGTGAATTTTATTATAAAACAATTTATTTCAAAATATGAACACCATTCAACACATGAATTTCAACTCAACAACGTTTCCACACATGGAGGTTTTCTATTCAACGAATAAATATAGTTTCAACAAATGAAAATAATTCAAAAACATGAATATTATTCAAAATTTCGGTAGCATAACGACAGGGTAGTTAAAACCGGGACCGTCCCTAGTACTGCTCCTCGCTCTACCTTAAAACCTCGCGGTTTTTGACAATGGGGAATCATGCATCTAGTTCGCACGCAGGCACCATGTATATTTATTTCATTTCCACAAACTATTCCTATGTGATTTCAACCAAATATTTATCAACCACAAACGGGTATTTTTCAACCACAATCAACCAATATCAACCACAAATAATCACAATCAACCATTCGCTATCAATCAATTTTCACACGAATCGCAACCAATAAATATCGTCCATGGTTTGTGGACGAGGGGCGTATATATATATATATATATATATATATATATATATATATATATATATATATATATATATATATATATATATATAGCAATTCACTTCTATTCCAACACATATATAAATTTTACAATGCATATACAACTTATACATCGAACGTACAACTTATACAACGCTTATACTAGAGGTGTACAACGCTTATATAACTCATACATCGACTATATAATTTATACATCGTCATTTTCCATATCGTTTATAAATAAAAATCTCACATTGGGTTCCACTCCACCAAAAATAGCAGATGGCTCAGAAAAATATGCGGTCTCTTCTATAAGGTAGAAGACATCCACACGAGTCCATTGTCTCTTGTTTCACTGAATTTCGACTGGAAACGAAAAAGATACGATTTTTTTAGACTAAAATCATAGTTTGCAACGCTTTTAAACGTTGAAACCCTTTGAAATTAAATAGGTCGTATACCTTTTTAATTGATTCAAAACTAGGTTTGAGTCTCTTTCAAAATCCGCTGCACGAGGTCACGATCAGATGGTTTAGCGTCGAAGGGCTTGGAAAGAGCTTCCCGGCGCCGTGCACCACTCCCAATTCGACGCCGATCTCGAGGTGCGGCGGCGACCTGAAATGCTCAACTTCGAGCTGGCGGATCTCGCTGACGGCTGAATGAGGAGGGGCGAGACTAGGTCGGATTTGAAGAGGAGGGGAGGGGCTCTCGAATCCAGGTGGTGGCGCTTGATTCGATTGAGGGACGGAGGAGAAAAAGAGGAGAGAAGGTGCTGAGGTTTTTCCGCCGTCGGGTCTGGAGATGGAGCGGGTTTGGGAGTCAACGCGGCAATGGGAAGAAAGAATGTGATTGGCCCGTTTTTTTTTTATATATATATTTTTAAATTTCGAAAACACCCTCTTTCTCTCACGAACCCCAATCCAGACCCAACGACTGTCGTCCCTAGCGTCTTACCCCCATTCCGAACACCATGGGATATGTTTCGAGGGCCCATTCGACTGTTTGAGTCAGTTTTCCTTCAAATTAAAATATAACACATTCAATATTTAATTTGAACGTACATTTCAATTTGCCAGGGCCACATACTGATTCGAAAAATTCCAGAAAAATAAATCTGGCTATGTTTTGACGATACGGTCCCGACAAAACTAGTTTCGTCGAATTCTGAGTCCGTTTGCAAAAAGGCCCATTTCTGGTCGATCCAATTTAACTGTAATTGACCAAAACACGTTTTCCTTTGCCACGCTCACATACTAGCTTCAAAAATTATGAAATTTGAAACCTAGCAATAAATTCACATCCCGGATCCAACAAAAGTGGTTTCGTCGAATTCCGAGGTCGTATGCAAAATGGCCAATTTCACGGGCTATATAAATTCCATAGCGACCTTTCTGAAAATTCATTTGGCCATAACTTTTGTTTTTTATGAAAATTCGATTTTTTAGATTTGTTAGAAAGGTATTCACTAACAGATTTTAATATTTTTGGTTTCACTCAAATCTGTTTTGTTTTGCACCCGGTACAGTCCGACAAAGTTTGAATTCAATTTTTGAAACTACAGCGCCATTTCAGGCCTTGTTTATAATTAGAATTAATTATATTCATTTTCAATTGTTGATTCAAACTCAGTTTTCATTGTTATTATTTAAAATATTTATTTTAAATATTTAAAATCCATTATTTTAGCCAATTTAAAAATTTTAAATTGGTTCAGATTTTCTGGGTTGTTACATTCTCCCCCACTTAAAACTTTTCGTCCCCGAAAAGGAACAAAGTCGAAAGTGGTCTGATTAATCAACTCTATGTTCGATCTGGCTTCCATTCTCCAACTTTTCAGTTTCTGAGAATTTTCAAATTCTTCAAAAAATTTGGCTAACACCCGGAATTTTCGAAAAATTTCGCCATAACCTCCTTTGTACGGGGAGGGGTTTGGAAATTTATTGGGCTGTATTAGGTACCCAATAAATCCTAATAAGCATACACATATTTATAGTGATATATTCTGGTGTTTACAGGGGAGCGTGTATTGATAATAACTCTAGAGAATAAATTCTCGTCACCCTGTCAAAGCCTGAGGGAGTGTGTATTTTAAATGCTCCAGAGGATAAATCCTCGTCACCTCGTCCCGTGTGGGAAATAAATAGTCCATGTGCCGTATCTAATAACTAGAGAGACGTGATTATTGTCAACTCTAGACCCGTGTGGGGTTTTTATTAATCTGGCAATTTTATCATTATACTTTAAATAGTCCATATTAGTCATCAGTTCAACCTGTAAAATATAGTCATTGCCATACAAGCCTCTCGCTCGTATGGTAAATCTTCCACCTCGTCACACAAGCTCCAAATGCTTATGTGGTATATGATGAAGTATGCCTATCTTCAGAAGTATGCCATGTAATGTAGTTCAAAATTAATTGTTACTATCCTATGGCGACGTTTATTATTTCACACAGAAAAACCAGCACTCCGCATCCAATGGCATTCACAGGAGTTGATATAATAATATTTCGCATCCAACTCATTAAGGTTTACCTATTTGTCGGGCACGCAAATAAAATCTTTACTCAACAGCTAATCCATTTACCTTTTCAAACATATATAATGCACAAGTATATATATCTATTTATTTTCTAATCAGTTCAATGTTTGATTTAATCGAATAAATTCTACCATTATTCTATTGTTGATTAAATTAACTATCGTTTCAAATAATTTAATTAATCAAATCTACAATCACACAACACAACCAACAATCAAATTGTTTTTAACTTTTCAAAACCATACAATTTAATTCCTATTCTCCTTTAAAATCATTCAGACTATAGAGTTAAAAGTGCACATCCATGGAAAGAAAATAACAACATAATAGAGACTAATTAGTAATGCAAAGTATGGTAAATTTACCTTGCACCGGAGTCAATCAGAGATATCCACTCGGCATCTAGGATATGCTTTCTGAATGCTCTCCTCAGTTTCCCAAGTACAATCTCGCGGATCTCCACTCCATTGCACTTTGACTAAGTGAACCTTCTTGTTCCTCAGCTCTTTGGTTTCTTTGCCGATGATCTTTAGCGGCTCTCGTCTCACAGCTAATTCTGGAGTAATTTCAATATCCTGTTGAGCTGCTTCTTCCATGATCAAGTCTGGATCATGAACGTGCTTTCGAAGTTGAGATATATGAAATACATCATGAACTCCAGGCAACCAGTCCGGCAATTTGACCCTATAAGCGAGAGTTCCGATCCGTTCCAGAATAGGAAACGGACAAATGAATTTGGGCGCCAACTTTCCTTTCTTATGGAGATCTTCGTACTGATAAGCCATATAAATCATTTCAGAGAAAGGAAGCTTCACACTCCTCATTACACTATTCTGATATCTCCTTTGCAGGCCATGAATAAATCTCAGATTTCTCCTCTTTGGATCTTGAATCAGATGGGGGGCAAAGTGAGCAAGTTCGTTGAATTTCTTATGACTTTCTGGGATGGTCATATCACCTTGTATCAGATAAGAAAATTCATCACATAATCGCTCCGTCGCTTCAGGAGGAATAAATCTTTATAGGAAAATCTCTTTGAATCTGTCCCAGGTGATATTACCTTCTGGATTATCTTTGATGATTGTTTCCCACCAGATTTAAGCTTCTTCTTTGAGCGCCCAAGATGCTACTAATCTTTTCTGGTCGCCTCTCAGCTGGAAACGCTCAAATATTCTTTCTGCAGAGCTCACCCAAGCTTGAGTTTGAATAATAGATTCATTGCCGGAGAATTGTGCTCCACCCAAATTTCGATATCTCTTAAATAGAGCCTCTAGATCTGGTTCTGCATTTCTCCTGTTTCTGACACTCATTTTACTAGTACTTCTGCAAACAGTAAATCAAGTGTCAGGTCATAGAAAAGATA
The DNA here is from genome assembly GCA_030737875.1 of Allium sativum. Classification (NCBI taxonomy): domain Eukaryota; kingdom Viridiplantae; phylum Streptophyta; class Magnoliopsida; order Asparagales; family Amaryllidaceae; genus Allium; species Allium sativum. The sequence continues at coordinate 342,187,041 of CM060912.1, forward strand.
TCTTAAGATATAGAAACACATACTTCGAATGTAAATGTGTCTATCGAGGTGTAATTTTCATTCTGCTTTACTCATACTAGGATATTACTTATCCTATCTGTAATGAGTTACCCGTCCTAGAACACTACTGGTTCTATTTCTGACGAGTTCGTTAAAATGTCATATTCAGAACTAAGCTTAACCAAAGCTCTGATACCACGATGTGACGACCCGATTTCCCGTACGGACGGAGACAAGGTTAATCTTTGGAATATAACACAGAAACAGATAATAGCAGAACAGAATTAAATAAATACACCAGATAATGAACAATAGCATATACTGGATAAAAGTAATCATCAGAGTTACACAGTATACAGGATCTTACTTAGTACAAATACAGTTCAGTTATACATAAATGTCTACAGCGGAAACAAACAAAATATGTACAATAGGAGCTGAACAACATAAAAGAGATAAATGATAGAATCCATCTTTAGCTCCAGCTATCCAGAAAGAACCAGCTAAACCTGAATACACGGCTGCCCGTGTAGAAAAAGCGGCACCCGAGTTTGAAAGTGAAACAAACTATGAGTCAGTCATGGGACTGGTATGAGAAATCAACTCAACACATTTAAAATATGGCTAATCACAGGACCACGCCACTTTCGTGGAACGGGTTTACTCCATTGGATTGCCAGTGATTTAAAACAAATCTTTCTTTTAAACAACGCAATGCTTTTTATAAAAAATGAATCCATTATAAGACTCAGTTCCCACCACACAATGCAACGCAAGCCGGAGGATAGAGTTTTTACCTTATAACGGCCAAAAGATGCTTGATACGAATAAAACAAAAGCATTTGATAGTATTGCTAGTGTTATATGTTTTGAAAAATAGTTTCAAATCATAACTATCAATCATAGACGGCATTAATGCCCCATACCACTATGTCGCCATATATAGGTATACAATCAAAACCGCACAGTCACGTATTTGGAAATTGGATTTCCGTTATGAACCAAGGCAAAAGATAGTCCTTACCGAATTCGAGATGCTCTAGCCCGCCCCTCAGGATTAGAGCTCGAGTGACCCTTGGATCGTCAGGGCCGGTCCACCGATGTGGATTAAAATTCCTGAACAATGCGTTTCCCCGCCCTATGGGGCGTAAATGAGCCAACGAATGACTCCATCGGACCCGGATCGTCCGATCAAACCGAGGCGCCTCGCAACAGCAACAACCACATAAGTCAAACTCGTCAGGGCGTGTAAAACCACTGACGCCACTTCTAGCTAGAAAGAAACCCGTGTCCTCCCTGAGGTCCTTCCTCCCGTTTCTGGTTTGTACCGGGTGTGAGGCTCGCGATTTCACGTTATACACAAAGCTACGCCACACAGGCGGTGCTTTGATCATCACCACAAAGCTTTGCTTTTCAACAGAAGCCATGATCATTTGCCACTTAGGCTTGCCACACTAGCAATTAATGCCATGCGACTGATGTCCATCGATATACAACCTCTGAGCTCGTGCATTTCAGAGAAGGGTGTTAAAGCAAAAGAATAAATTCTCCGCCGCCAAACAGATGTATATTTAATAGAGATCAATCAACACAGAATAAAATCCAATGTCAGACACACAGTCCATTTACAAATCCGTTCTGGGTCCGAACGAAACCGGAGGCACTAAATACCTCACAAACCCATCGATCACCACGTACGTCTAGACGATCACCACTCATTATCCATATTTCGAGATGCCTCCCAATTAGGACCTCGGTTACCACCCAAACGAGATGAAGATCTCCGGTCTTCGACCACCGTCTTCATCTTCGACTTTCAATCGTCGGTCAATTATTTGAAATGAGAATTAACTCGGCCTTTTCAAATAATTCACATATATTTAGAATTTCAAATCAATTTATTTCAATGGTTAAATCATTCGACAACACCAATTTTGTTCTTTAATGTAATTTTCACACCAAACACCTTCAACCATCAAACACCACATAAATCGAGCAAATTCAGTTTATTTCCATTCCATATCGTTTATGATATTTTATAACGATTTATCGCTATTTTTATTTATTTTAAAATAGCCAATTTATTCAAAACGACGCTTCAGGCCATAACGCGGCCGTGGCGCTGTTTTTCTTCAGATTTGATTTACACATATCTGAAAATCTAACCGTTGGATCTTCATAAAATTTACATCATTAGAAAGATCCTTTCAAAACGCATCCAACGGTTCCAGTTTCGGGAAAATCCGACGGTCGGATCTCCCGGTATCATCGTTTGAAGTTTTGATTTCAAAATACGAACTGCAGCGTCGTTATTCGATTAAATATAATTATATATATATATATATATATATATATATATAATCGTCTTTGGCGCTGTTTTTCTTCAGATTTGAATTAAACATTCCAGACAATCCAACCGTTGGATTTTTACAAAGTTGGTGCCGTTGGAAAGATATTTCAAAAGCGAACCCAACGGTTGCAATTTCAGGAAAATCCAATGGTCGGATCTCCCGTACTAATCGTTTGAAATCACGGTTTCACAATATGAACTGCAGCGTCGATTTTCGATATATTTCAATTCTACTTAAATATATATATCGGTTCTTCGATTTCAAAACCATATGAATTTCACACTTTTGATAAAAATGATATTTTCATCTAACTGCCTTCTATTTCAACACTTCACTATTTTTAACAATCCATTTGTATAATAAAAATGCGATTTTTATTGTAAAATAATTCATTTCAAAACACTGTTATTTTATATAGTTCGTACAGATGATAAAAACATGAATTTTATTATAAAACAATTTATTTCAAAATATGAACACCATTCAACACATGAATTTCAACTCAACAACGTTTCCACACATGAAGGTTTTCTATTCAATGAATAAATATAGTTTCAACAAATGAAAATAATTCAAACACTTGAATATTATTCAAAATTTCGGTAGCATAACGGCAAGGTAGTTAAAACCAGGACCGTCCCTAGTACGGCTCCTCGCTCTACCTTAAAACCTCGCAGTTTTTGACAATGGGGAATCATGCATCTAGTTCGCACGCAGGCGGCATGTATATTTATTTCATTTCCACAAACTAATCCTATGTGGTTTCAACCAAATATTTCTCAACCACAAATGGGTATTTTTCAACCACAATCAACCAATATCAACCACAAATAATCACAATCAACCATTCGCTATCAATCAATTTTCACACCAATCACAACCAATAAATATCGTCCATGGTTTATGGACGAGGGGCGTATATATATATATATTTATATATAGCAATTCGCTTCTATTCCAACACATATATAAATTTTACAATGCATATACAACTTATACATCGAACGTACAACTTATACAACGCTTATACAAGAGGTGTACAATGCTTATATAACTCATACATCGACTATATAATTTATACATCGTCGTTTTCCATATCTTTTATAAATTAGAAATCTCACATTGGGTTCCACTCCCCCAAAAATAGCAGAAGGCTCAGAAAAATATGTGGTCTCTTCTAGAAGGTAGAAGACGTCCACACGAGTCCACTGTCTCTTGTTTCACTGAATTTCAACTGGAAACGAAAAAGATACGATTTTTTTAGAATAAATCATAGTTTGCAACGCTTTTAATCGTTGAAACCCTTTGAAATTAAATAGGCCGTATACCTTTTTAATTGATTCGAAACTAGGTTTGAATCTCTTTCACAATCCGCTGCACGAGGTCACGATCAGATGGTTTAGCGTCGAAGGGCTTGGAAAGAGCTTCCCGGCGCCGTGCACCACTCCCAATTCGACGCCGATCTCGAGGTGCGGCGGCGACCTGAAATACTCGACTTCGAGCTGGCGGATCTCGCTGACGGCTGAATGAGGAGGGGCGAGACTAGGTCGGATTTGAAGAGGAGGGGAGGGGCTCTCGAATCCAGGTGGTGGCGCTTGATTCGATTGAGGAACGGAGGGGAAAAAGAGGAGAGAAGGTGCTGAGGTTTTTTCGTCGTCGGGTCTGGAGATGGAGCGGGTTTGGGAGTCAACGCGGCAATGGGAAGAAAGAATGTGATTGGCCCGTTTTTTTTATTTATTTTTATATTTTTAAATTTTGAAAATACCCTCTTTCTCTCACGAACCCCAATCCAGACCCAACGACTGTCGTCCCTAGCGTTTTACCCCCATTCCGAATACAATGGGATATGTTTCGAGGGCCCATTCGACTGTTTGAGTCAGTTTTCCTTCAAATTTAAATATAACACATTCAATATTTAATTTGAACGTACATTTCAATTTGCCAGGGCCACATACTGATTCGAAAAATTCCAGAAAAATAAATCTGGCTATGCTTTGATGATACGGTCCCAACAAAACTAGTTTTGTCGAATTCTGAGACCGTTTGCAAAAAGGCCCATTTCTGGTCGATCCAATTTAACTGTAATTGACCAAAACACGTTTTCCTTTGCCACGCTCACATACTAGCTTCAAAAATTATGAAATTTGAAACCTAGCAATAACTTCACATCCCGGATCCAACAAAAGTGGTTTCGTCGAATTCCGAGGTCGTATGCAAAATGGCCAATTTCACGGGCTATATAAATTCCATAACGACCTTTCTGAAAATTCATTTGGCCATAACTTTTGCTTTCCGCTATGAAAATTCGATTTTTCAGATTCGTTAGAAAGGTATTCACTAACAGATTTAAATATTTTTGGTTTCACTCAAATCCGTTTTGGTTTGCACCCGGTACAGTCCGACAAAGTTTGAATTCAATTTTTGAAACTGCAGCGCCATTTCAGGCCTTGTTTTATAATTAGAATTAATTATATTCGTTTTCAATTGTCGATTCAAACTCAGTTTTCATCGCTATTATTTAAAATATTTATTTTAAATATTTAAAATCCATTATTTTAGCCAATTTAAATTTTTTAAATTGGTTCAGATTTTCTGGGTCGTTACAGTTCTTTGTTCTTCTGCAATCTTTCACAAATTGTCCTAAAGCACAACAACCCCGGCATTTCACTTTTATCTTGATCCGAGCTTTATCGGGCTTTCCCCCTTTCTTGTTCTTATTATTCCACCATTTCTTTTTCTTTGCTCTGGGCTTCACTTTGTAACACCCCATATTTCTGTTAATACTAATATTCACAAATTAAAAGAATTAATATTGAGAATTTGCACGAAATAGCCTTAAAAAGGCATATAACAAATTTGAGATATGTGAATTGCCTTAAAAGGCGAAAAATGGAATTAAGACATTAATTGGAAAATTAATGGTCATAAGTTAATTATGGATTAATTTGGATTCATGAATAGGTGCGTGTGTATATATATATATATATATATATATATATATATTTATATATATATGGGCAGTTAATGTAAACATGAATAGAAGTTTATTAATTTGCTGAGTGTTTGCTGAGTCACTTCTGACTCATTGCTGAGTCAATAAGATAAACCCCATCTGGTCTGAATGGCTGCGGTTATTTCTAGGTTAAATCTAATGGCCTAAATGAATCCTAACATCTATAAATAAGTGGGTAGACTCTAACCCTAAATCACTTAAAAAATTGGAGAGCTACCGACATGCCGTTGCCATGGAGTTCAGCATAGCCGTCACAAACTAAAGAAGAAGAAGGCCTAATCTACAAACTAAATCTACTCAAATCAAATCAAAAGATCTCTCTCTTTCTATTTCTCTTCTTTAAAATTGTGAGTATGATGAATCTCACAATATTATTATAAAATAATTTGATTAAGTTATGAATGGATCACAAGAAAGTGATATGAATTGTTATGTATTTGTAAATTATGTTGTGGATCTCTTGTTATGCTATTATGTTATCATATATATGTTGTTATGTTGTAGTGATTATGTTGTAAATAATCCTATGCTATGTCATATGTGATTAATCATGCTATGCTATGTTGTAAATCATATCATGCTATGTTGCAAATTATGATATGCTATGTTGTAAATCTTATATATGTTGTAGATCTCATATTATCACATATGTTGAAATACTTATGTTATATGATGATGATGTCATATTAAGTTGTGTTGAATCATACAAGTTGTAAAATCATGATGTTAGTATTTATGCGAATTGGATCATGTTTAAAGTTTATGTTTTTTTTATAATAGATCTTGATTATGGGAATTTGCCTATTGGGTTAGGTGTACCCATATACATGAATCTACAAATTAATTGGATCTTGAATATGGGAATTTGCCTACTAAGTTAGGTGTACCCATATACATGAATCTATGATTAAATGAATTTTGATTTTTGGGAATTTGCCTATTGAGTTAGGTGTACCCATATAAAACCATATTGTTAATAATGTTGATTCACACATGTCCTATACAAGTTTATGAAATTTGATCAAAATCATATTATGTGAATTATGAATAAGTTGACACCCTTAGATTCATGACATGTATAACCTTATGCAAGTTGTAATTTTGGATGTATGCAAGTTTCACCCCTTGTTATGATTTATTTAGTCACATAAATATGTTGTTGTTGTGAATATTTTCTTTTATGCTATGAGTTAGACTAATCGGGTCTAGCATACATTTTGCGAATAAACGTTCAAACGTGGGGTAGGGTGATATTAGGAATTAATAAATTGGGGTGCAATTGATATGATTTTGCATGCCTTAAATGGATGTCCATAATTGAGTCAATTATGGACAGTGCTAAATTTGGAATTAATTAATAATTCAAATAGGGAATTATTAAAATTGGGGAAAGTGGATTATTAATAATAATCAATGCTTAGGACACGAGGTTGGACCCGTTTGTGACATAAACCTGCACGGACCCGCCCGGCAAATCCAGTAGTCACAAATGTCGGCCCAATGTGAGATGTCCTAGGCCCAAACTAAAGCATAACAGTTGTAAAGACACGAGGTTAGACTCTTTTATGGTGTAAGACTGCCCGGACCCGCCCGGCAAATCCAGCTGCCATAAAATGCCAGTCTAATGTGAGAGGTCTTTATGAGGTTATCGCCTTAATGAATTAAGAAATACTTAACCAGATAATCATGTAAGGTGGGACATGGGGGTTAAGTAGGTGCCTTGGGTGGAATGAGGAATCTAGTGGTTGCCTTTAGAGGCATTTGAAATACGATTAGACTTAACCAAATACACATGTAAATGAACATGACTAAGTGGGTTAAGTGGATGGACTAATCGGACAGGCTTAGGTGGAATGCTTGTGGGAAATAATGGGGGCCCATTTCAACCAGTATCCCAAAACGTATCTTTGTGGGCTCGACCCAAGTCGAGGACGGGACACGCATACTGGGTTTGACTATAAGAGGCCAAAACAGGGAGCGGTGGCAACGCTAGTCCAACGGGTTTCATATGCGTGTGTGGACCCGGGCTGGTAGGTAAGACGTTGTTGCATTGTGTAGGTATAAGCCGTGCATCTCCGTTATATCGGGTTGCCACTTTAGGGGAATGATACACCCCACTATGGGGCCAGCACGGGTATCTACGAGTAGGGAGCCGATCGAAAAATGGAAAGTGGGGTACACCTAGTGGAGATAGGGGCAGGCGGCACCTATGTAGTCAGCTAGGAGTACGTAAAGCCATTAAGAAAGTTTCTAAGTGAAGCTAAGTGGAATCAATCTTTAGGGTGACTGGTGTGGTGCAGTATAGTGTTTATCCTTTAGTATTTAGGAGCGCCTATAACGTTTCCTTTAGCGATTGTCTATGTCCTTAATCTGTTCTTTCATAGACATTTCCTTGTTTTCCAGCTTATGCCTCAGTCCAGATATTTTGATAATAGTATTGTAGAATTATCATACTCTCCAGACTTTATGTCTGACCCCCCCTCTTTTTCATCTTTTTCTCCCTTCAGGTCCTCAGGTTGGGCCAAGTTCCAGTGGAGTCTGATTGGATTGCTTATCTCTTGGAAAGCTTGGACTGCTGAAGTAAAGTCCAGCTTGTTATCTTTCTTTTTAATTGCTATTTATGTAATGGGATTATGTACTTGTTTTATCAAGATAGATATTGTACTTGACTTTGATTATGGTGTTATGATGTAATCAAACATGTTTTGACTTCTGTTGCAATTGAAATAAAGTTTTTAAATTTCCAAGTACTATTTTATATTTGTCTTGTTGAAATTTTACTGTTCTATATTCACCTAAAACCTCCATAGAAGTTAATGCATTCCCTTTGTGAGTGACATTAATGGACGTGGGGTGTTACACGTGGTATCAGAGCATAAGGTTACCAGAACAGAAAAAAAATTTAGAAAAATATTTTTCTAAAGTATTTTTGGAAGAAGTGCTTTCAAAAACATGTTATTTAGAGAGAGTTTTTATGAAAAACATAATCCCAAATAGCCATATCCTTATCTTTGTCTTTCGAATTCTCCATTTTGAATCTTTCCTTTTTCGTTTCAGCATGGCTGAAGATCTTAATCTCCCAGAAGGTGTGATGGTTCCAGGGTGGTTTAGGAGATATTTGGAGGCTAGGGCCACCACTGCAGGCCCAGCAGATGTTCCTCCACCCCCAGTTGCACCCATTCCTCCTCCTCCTCCTCCTCGTGTTGACACTTTTGCAAAGACGTGCAAGGAATTTAAGGCTATGGGAGGAAAAACTTTTCAAGGGACTGAGACGTTTGTGGAGGCCAGAGACTGGCTTAAGGAGACTGAGGAATTGTTGGATATCTTTGAAGTGGAAGATGGGAGGAAAGTCCGTTTAGCTGCTTGGTTAATGAAGGGAGAGCCCTCGTTTTTGTGGGAGGTCACTAACGGGGAACGTCCAGTTGATTCATGGGCGGATTTCAAACAAAGGTTTGAGGCAAAGTTTCTTTCAAGGGCAGAGGAGAATTTAAATACGGAAAAATTCCTGACATTAAAGCAAGGGAGCTTATCAGTGAAGGAGTATGTCAATAAATTTAATCAGTTAGCAAGGTTTGGCTTGGAGTTGGTGAACACGCCAGAGAAGAAAGCTTTGAGGTTCGTTAGAGGCTTGAATGAACCGTTGCAAGGGTTGGCTATGACCCACATCCCTATGGGAGCCACCTTTGAAAGGCTAGTAGAAATGGCACTTATGCATGAGGATAAGGCAGTTGAAAAGAAAGGGGATCAGGAGAAACCCCAACAGCAAAATAAGAAGGGTGGTAAAAACAATAATGGCAAAGGGAAGAAGAGATGCTTCAATTGTGGGACGCCTGGCCATCTCAGCAAAGATTGTAGAAAGAAAAAGAAGACTGGTTGTTTTCATTGTGGAGATGCGGGACATTTGGTGAAGGACTGCCCAAAGAAGGGGCAGAGGGTAGGGTCTACCTCGGGAGGACAGGTGCAGGCTCTTATGGCACCAAAGCAGGCAAGGGGGCAAGTTCAGGCTATTGCGGCCCCACCGCTGCAAGAAAGAGGTAGAACAATTTCTGTTGAAAGCTTAGTTTTTCTGTTTGATCATCCTGTCCGTACCTTATTCGATTCCGGCGCATCTCATTTGTTTATCTCTGCATCATTAGTTGAATTACTGCACTTGAACACCAGTTTAGTAGAGGATCCCTTGGTTGTTTCAAATCCAATTGGGGGTTCGGCTCATTTGACCACGATATGTTTGGATTTGAAAATCTCTATACTTAGCGTTGAATTTAGATGTGATGCTTATGTATTGGGCTTCACGGGCTATGGGCTAATTTTAGGAATGGATTGGTTATCTAGAAATGGGGCCATTCTTGATTGTGAAAGGAGAGTAGTTAGGCTTGTGACTCGCCTTGATAATGCTCTCGACATCTTTTGTAGTCCCATAAATTCCGTTATGCTAAGTTATCTTGAATCGCTTGACGCGTCTGTAGAGAATCTGCGAACGGTAGAGGTGGTCCGGGAATATCCGGATGTGTTTGAGGAGGTGAAGGCCTTACCTCCAAAGCGGGAGATAGACTTTCGAATTTATCTTGTGGATAATGCTAAACCCGTATCTTTGCCAGTGCGCCACATGGCTCCTCGTGAAAGGAGGGAACTCAATAAGCAAGTGAAGGTGTTGCTTGAGAAGGGGTTCATAAGACGTAGTATATCAAAGTGGGGTGCTCTAGTAGTATTTGCTACAAAGGCGGATGGGTCCCTTAGACTTTGTGTGGACTATAGAGAACTAAACAAGCTTACTAAAAAGAACCGACACCCACTGCCGAGGATTGACGATCTCTTTGATCAGTTAGTTGGTGCCTCAGTGTTTTCGCAGTTGGACTTAGCCACTGGCTTTCATCAACTGAGAGTGGCTGAGGATAGTATAGATAAGACTGCTTTTAGGACTCCTGACGGATTCTATGAATGGCTAGTGATGCCCTTTGGTTTGACAAACGCCCCCGCATATTTTGTTGATTTGATGAGTACGGTGTTTAGGGAGTACCTTAACAAATTCGTGGTAGTCTTTGTGGATGACATCTAAGTCTTTTCTAAGAATGAAGGAGAGCATGCCCTACATCTTAGGGAAGTGTTGGAAACCCTTCGAGCACATAACCTTAAGGCAAAATTTTCTAAGTGTCACTTCTGGAGGAAAGAAGTACGGTTCTTAGTGCACGTGGTTTCCAAGGAAGGGATAGCAGTGGATCCCGCAAAGGTGGTGGCCATCCAAGATTGGAAGGTCCCTAAAAATGTAACCGAAGTAAGAAGTTTCTTGGGGTTGGCTGGCTATTATAGGAAGTTTATCAAAGACTTCGCAAAAATATCAGCTCCATTAACACGGTTAACGAAGAAGAACCTGGTTTTTACGTGGGACGAAGATTGTGATGATGCGTTCCAACGTTTAAAGAGAGCCTTAACTTCAGCCCCAGTCTTAGTGCTGCCAGACGGGAATAAGCTGTTTACCGTCTATATTGATGCTTGTGGGACGGGACTTGGCGCGGTCCTCATGCAAGAGGGAAGAGTAATAGCCTATGGTGGAAGGCAGTTGAGGGTTCATGAAAAGAATTACCCTACGCATGACCTTGAGTTAGCCGCAATTGTTTTCGCGCTTAAGTCTTGGCGTCACTATCTTCTTGGTGAGAAATTTGAACTGTTCACTGACCACAAATCATTAAAATACTTATTCTCTCAGAAGGATTTGAATTTAAGGCAGCAACGGTGGATGGAATTCCTAGCCTCCTACGATTTTGAAATAGCATATACCCCGGGCAAGGGTAACGTGGTAGCAGACGCCTTAATTAGGAAAAGGTTGTCCTTGAGTCCGTTGTTTGTTAAACGACGAAGCTTAGAATTCATCTCCATGTTTGACTTTAGACCCTCCGTTGACCTAGTACCTGGTTTGTTAGCATCCTTGGAGGTTAGACCTACACTTCTAGGACGAGTTGGTGAGGCACAGCAAGACGACCCACAGTTGGTTGAGATAGAAGAAAAGCTCAAAGGAGGGGAGTCGTCTAGCCATCTTCGTAGGTATACCCTAGACGATAAGGGTTGGTTACGAAGGGATAATAGACTTTGCGTACCACAAGACGAAGACTTAAGGAAGGCCATTCTTGATGATGCTCATCTCTCAAAGATGACCATTCATCCCGGCAGAGACAAGATGTACAAAGATATGAAGCGGGTTTTCTTTTGGGCCGGTATGAAAAAGGATGTGGCCGAGTACGTCGCTAGATGCTTGGTGTGTCAACGAGTAAAAGCAGAACAAAAGAAACCCGGTGGGTTGCTTCACCCATTGAAAGTTCCACTATGGAAATGGGAAAGCGTCTCAATGGATTTTGTGGATGGATTACCAAGATCAAGGAAGGGTAATACGGGGATTTGGGTTATAGTAGATAGACTTACTAAGAGCGCCCATTTTATTCCCGTGAAAAGTAATAGGACTGCTCCGTAGTTGGCTTCTGTATACATTAAAGAGATAGTTCGTTTGCACGGTATTCCTTCTAGTATAGTAAGCGACCGTGATCCCATCTTCACTAGCGAATTTTGGAAGAGTTTACAATAGGCGGTAGGGACTCAGCTATGTTTGAGCACCGCATATCATCCTCAGACGGACGGCCAGACCGAGAGGGTGAATCGTATTCTAGTGGATCTTTTAAGGCTTTGTATCCTAGACTTTGGGGGTACATGGGAAGAGCACCTTCCGTTGGTAGAATTCGCATATAATAATATCTTTCAGTCTAGTATTGGCATGGCACCTTTCGAAGCTCTTTATGGAAGGCCTTGCCGTTCGCCTACATGTTGGTGGGAATCTACCAATAAAATCCTACTTGGGCCTGATATGGTTAGGGAAACCTCAGAGAAGATTGATTTGATTCGAAGGAGGATGAAAGCAGCACAAGATAGGCAGAAATCATATGCTGATAAGAGGAGGACAGATCTTGAGTTTGACATTGGGGACATGGTTTTTATCAAAGTGTCTCCGTTACGGAATGTTGTTCGCTTTGGGTCCGTTGGGAAATTAGCGCCAAGGTTTGTAGGGCCGTTTCCTATAAAAGACAGGATTGGGAAGATGGCGTATAGGGTGGAGTTGCCTGAGAAACTTAGTGGAGTACACGACGTATTCCATGTATCACATTTGAGGAAGTGTTTGCACAAGACCGCGGAGGTGGTAGAGCCGAGCTTGCTTAAAGAGGTGGAAATAGAGCGTGATGCAACAATTAGACGAGTTCCTACATGCATTCTTGGGTCGGAGATCAAAAAGTTGAGAAATCGAGAGGTCAGAATAGTTAAAGTGCAATGGGGAGATGATGAGAGCAACGCTACTTGGGAGACAGAAGGGAAGATGCGTTCGCTATACCCTTTTCTTTTTGAGGGTATGTCTTTTAATTTCTCCTTTATCGCTTAGCTTATCTTATCTTATCTTTAGTATGTCCTCTCATTAGTATCTTTGACCTTTAGTTAGGATAATCCTATGGTTGAAACATGTGTTTGAGACATGTTATGTATGATGGATGCAAAATGGATGCAAGTGGTTGCTAGTGGTTGCTCGTGGATGCATATATACACACACTTTAGGCACTAGATTGGCTCAGTCACTACATATTGCATATTGCATAAATGAATGTATTTAGTATAATGGATGTATAATGGTTGTACCATCATATAGATGCTGCATTCGGTTGAATGGATGTGCACGCATATAGAAGTAGTTTGTAAGCAATTAGGATCTTTTGCATACATAATGGATGCATGGCACTATCATGAATTGCATCAAGGAGGTCAACTGAATCAGTGGACCGCCTGATTTTGCATTAGATACGGACATAGTCACACACTGTGCATTTAAACATGAAAGCATTAGAAGTCTATAAGGACAATGGATGCCAGTGTTTGTTGATTGAGTAGATGGTTGACGATAGGATATAAACTTGAAGATTTCGGGGTCGCAATCCCTTGAGGAGGGGAGAATGTAACACCCCGTATTTCTGTTAATACTAATATTCACAAATTAAAAGAATTATTATTGAGAATTTGCACGAAATTGCCTTAAAAAGGCATATAACAAATTTGAGATATGTGAATTGCCTTAAAAGGCGAAAAATGGAATTAAGACATTAATTGGAAAATTAATGGTCATAAGTTAATTATGGATTAATTTGAATTCATGAATAGGTGCGTGTGTATATATATATATTTATATATATATGGGCAGTTAATGTAAACATGAATAGAAGTTTATTAATTTGCTGAGTGTTTGCTGAGTCACTTCTGACTCATTGCTGAGTCAATAAGATAAACCCAATCTGGTCTGAATGGCTGCGGTTATTTCTAGGTTAAATCTAATGGCCTAAATGAATCCTAACATCTATAAATAAGTGGGTAGACTCTAACCCTAAATCACTTGAAAAATTGGAGAGCTACCGACATGCCGTTGCCATGGAGTTCAGCATAGCCGTCACAAACTAAAGAAGAAGAAGAAGGCCTAATCTACAAACTAAATCTACTCAAATCAAATCAAAAGCTCCCTCAATTTCTATTTCTCTTCTTTAAAATTGTGAGTATGATGAATCTCACAATATTATTATAAAATAATTTGATTAAGTTATGAATGGATAACAAGAAAGTGATATGAATTGTTATGTATTTGTAAATTATGTTGTGGATCTCTTGTTATGCTATTATGTTATCATATATATGTTGTTATGTTGTAGTGATTATGTTGTAAATAATCCTATGTTATGTCATATGTGATTAATCATGCTATGCTATGTTGTAAATCATATCATGCTATGTTGCAAATTATGATATGCTATGTTGTAAATCTTATATATGTTGTAGATCTCATATTATCACATATGTTGAAATACTTATGTTATATGATAATTATGTCATGTTAAGTTGTGTTGAATCATACAAGTTGTAAAATCATGATGTTAGTATTTATGCGAATTGGATCATGTTTAAAGTTTATGTTTTTTTTTATAATAGATCGTGATTATGGGAATTTGCCTATTGGGTTAGGTGTACCCATATACATGAATCTACAAATTAATTGGATCTTAAATATGGGAATTTGCCTATTAAGTTAGGTGTACCCATATACATGAATCTATGATTAAATGAATTTTGATTTTTGGGAATTTGCCTATTGAGTTAGGTGTACCCATATAAAACCATATTGTTAATAATGTTGATTCACACATGTCCTATACAAGTTTATGAAATTTGATCAAAATCATATTATGTGAATTATGAATAAGTTGACACCCTTAGATCCATGACATGTATAACCTTATGCAAGTTGTAATTTTGGATGTATGCAAGTTTAACCCCTTGTTATGATTTATTTAGTCACATATATATGTTGTTGTTGTGAATATTTTCTTTTATGCTATGAGTTAGACTAATCGGGTCTAGCATACATTTTGCGAATAAACGTTCAAACGTGGGGTAGGGGTGATATTAGGAATTAATAAATTGGGGTGCAATTGATATGATTTTGCATGCCTTAAATGGATGTCCATAATTGTGTCAATTATGGACATTGCTAAATTTGGAATTAATTAATAATTCAAATAGGGAATTATTAAAATTGGGGAAAGTGGATTATTAATAATAATCAATGCTTAGGACACGAGGTTGGACCCGTTTGTGACATAAACCT
This sequence comes from Allium sativum, assembly GCA_030737875.1. Taxonomy (NCBI): domain Eukaryota; kingdom Viridiplantae; phylum Streptophyta; class Magnoliopsida; order Asparagales; family Amaryllidaceae; genus Allium; species Allium sativum. The sequence goes on from CM060912.1 coordinate 342,202,081, forward strand.
GCCCGGACCCGCCCGGCAAATCCAGTAGTCACAAATGTCGGCCCAATGTGAGAGGTCCTAGGCCCAAACTAAAGCATAACAGTTGTAAAGACACGAGGTTAGACTCTTTTATGGCGTAAGACGGCCCGGACCCGCCCGGCAAATCCAGCTGCCATAAAATGCCAGTCTAATGTGAGAGGTCTTTATGAGGTTATCGCCTTAATGAATTAAGAAATACTTAACCAGATAATCATGTAAGGTGGGACATGGGGGTTAAGTAGGTGCCTTGGGTGGCATGAGGAATCTGGTGGTTGCCTTTAGAGGCATTTGAAATACGATTAGACTTAACCAAATACACATGTAAATGAACATGACTAAGTGGGTTAAGTGGATGGACTAATGGGACAAGCTTAGGTGGAATGCTTGTGGGAAATAATGGGGGCCATTTCAACCAGTATCCCAAAACGTATCTTTGTGGCTCGACCCAAGTCGAGGACGGGAAACGCATACTCGGTTTGACTATAAGAGGCCAAAACAGGGAGTGGTGGCAACGCAAGTCCAACGGGTTTCATATGCGTGTGTGGACCCGGGCTGGTAGGTAAGACGTTGTTGCATCGTGTAGGTATAAGCCGTGCATCTCCGTTATATCGGGTTGCCACTTTAGGGGAATGACACACCCCACTGTGGGGCCAGCACGGGTATCTACGAGTAGGGAGCCGATCGAAAAATGGAAAGTGGGGTACACCTAGTGGAGATAGAGGCAGGCGGCACCTATGTAGTCAGCTAGGAGTACGTAAAGCCATTAAGAAAGTTTCTAAGTGAAGCTAAGTGGAATCAATCTTTAGGGTGACTGGTGTGGTGCAGTATAGTGTTTATCCTTTAGTATTTAGGAGCGCCTATAACGTTTCCTTTAGCGATTGTCTATGTCCTTAATCTGCTCTTTCATAGACATTTCCTTGTTTTCCAGCTTATGCCTCAGTCCAGTTATTTTGATAATAGTATTGTAGAATTATCATACTCGCCAGACTTTATGTCTGACCCCCCCCCTCTTTTTCATCTTTTTCTCCCTTCAGGTCCTTACGTTGGGCCAAGTTCCAGTGGAGTCTGATTGGATTGCTTATCTCTTGGAAAGCTTGGACTGCTGAAGTAAAGTCCAGCTTGTTATCTTTCTTTTTAATTGCTATTTATGTAATGGGATTATGTACTTGTTTTATCAAGATAGATATTTTACTTGACTTTGATTATGGTGTTATGATGTAATCAAACATGTTTTGACTTCTGCTGCAATTGAAATAAAGTTTTTAAATTTCCAAGTACTATTTTATATCTGTCTTGTTACATATTTTACTGTTCTATATTCACCTAAAACCTCCATAGAAGTTAATGCATTCCCTTTGTGAGTGACATTAATGGACGTGGGGTGTTACACACTTCCTCTTTCTTTTCTTCCTTCTTAGTTTCCTTCTTTTCCCTCCTCGTGCATTAAGGCCATGTCTATCAGTTTTTCAAAGGTTTCTCCCATTGGTAAATGTGTTAATGCTAATTCATGGAGCGGCTGGTTCAATCCCTTAGAAAATCTCAAGTCCTTTTAAGAGGAGTATTTATTAACTCCAGTCCAAACCTTGCTATTTGGTTAAAAGCGTTGACATACTCCTTTATAGTCATACTCCCTTGTTTCAAGTTCAAAAATTTCTGTACTTGCATTCCTTCTTTGGTTTGCGATAAGAATCTTGCCACAAAGATAACTTTAAAATTATCCCAAGTAGCTACTTCTGGTCCGGCATGAACTATTTCCCACCAGTATGATGCTTCATCTTTAAGATGAAAGGCTACCAACTGGACTCTCCTCCTATCATCGAGTTCTTACAAGTTGAACTTATGCTCCATTTCTCTGAACCAATTTCGTGCTTCTACAAAACTTTCGGTTCCAAGATAAAGTTTTCCTCCCATTGCGTTGAAGTCTTTGCAAAGTTAAGAAAAGTTGATAAAGGGAGCAGGAGGAGGAGGCGCTACCACGGCTGCAGCTAGGGGAGGGACATTCTCTTGTACCCCAACAGGCGTCGTAGCTTCTATGTATCTACGAAACCAGATGGGTATGGGAATGGCATCTGGAAAGTTAGGATCCCCATACATGCTGAAAAAGGATGAAACAAGAATTTAGAAGAAGAATCGAAGGAATACTGTAAATAACTTGAGGGGATTTTGCTTCCAAAATTACTTTTTGTTTGAAAATCCTTTGTTTTGAAAACATTTTTCGAAAACTTTTCCTTTCATCTTATAACCATAGGCTTTGATACCAAATGTGATAACCCATGTCCATTAATGTCACTCCTATGAGAATACATTAAGTTCAATGAAGAGCGATAGGTAAACAGTAACTAAATGTAAAAGACAAATAAATAATGCAGCAGAAAAACTTAACCTTTTTATTAATCAGAAAAACAACATTTCAAACCTAAAGTTACATCATCATGTTTCCCAAATATTACAAGCAATATGTCTTATAGTTAGAGTACAAAAACCATAACAATATCCCTCAAGTGGTATTACAATAAGCATGAATGACTGAACAAAGTACCTGCAAAAGAAGAGCTATCCAAGTCCAAGCAGAATCACAATCTCAACTATTTATCACTTCCACTCTAAGAACCTGAGGGGGAGAAAGGAAAGGAGAGAAGGAAAACAAAAAGTGTCAGACATAAAGTCTGGAGAGTTCTAGCAATTTCTAGCGTATGAATATAAAAAGGTGTCCAGACAGATCAATAATACTGGGAGAGATCGTACAGTAAAACATGTACATACACAAGAGGTAAACGAGATAAAGGTAGATTATGCTTCCCATTCATATCCGAAGAATCAAACTAACTGCACCAATTTTACTAGTATTAATATGATTAGGTGTTTACCCTAATTATTACCCATGTGATCGGCTCCCTAATACCCAAATATTCTATGTCAGCCCCGATAGTAGGGTGTAACAGTTCCTAACCAAACAACTTATAGAACAACCACCATATCCGTAGGTGTTACTTCCGGCTTATTATCCAATAGTCGGACTCATGCATGCTCATGACTCCGCTGGAACGCGCCCGGCACACCCACTAAACCTTGAACCTCTTATAATCAAGTTCAGTAAAGCGTGCCCTTACCCCTACCTAGTGTGGTGTTTGTACCATGATATCAACAGGCATACTGACTGATAAGGATTCCACACAACTTGACACAAGCCAACCCCTAGCTTGTGTCCCCGTGTACCTAGGATTTTAGAGTCTCGACAACCTGATACAACAACTAGACTTGTGACCTCTTTAGCTTATTATTTAAAAGGTGTAACTTAGCAGGTTTAAGTCCAATAATATGCCGGGTTGTAAAATTACATTTATCTAAATGTTATTAGTGTACAACACTTTTTACCCCACAAGCACATTCTCAGATGTACAACATGACTTATAGTTATTTACTTGGTTTTCACATTTGGTACTATTTATTCTTTACATGTCATATTTAATATCACATTAAGTCCAATTTAACTGATTATCATGTCACATGTTCATGTAATTAACCCCAAATAAATTAACATGTAATTATCCAAACCTAACAGGTTAACATGTAATTATCCCAAATAGATTAACATGTAATTATCCAAACCTAACAGGATAACATGTAATTACACCAAATATTACAGTCAAGGGTTCTAATACATAATATGCCCAATTTCCCCCATTTATGTGTCATTATCTAATCATTCCAATTTATGTCCTTTATATGCAATCTTTGTAATAGCCTAGTCTTGAGTAGCCTAGGTTCCACGTAAAATAAGAAGGAAAAAGGATGAAAACGGATCTCAGACTGGTAAAGGCATATAGGAAAGACTGTAAATAAATGAAAGGTGTAAAAAGGAAAAGGAAGATTAAAGTTCACAATATAAATTGTAGATCTAAACATAAGAACATGTATAAACATATATAGGGATTATTTTGGATACAGTTTATATCAGATTCAATTTTATTTACTGTCTAAAACCTTTTTAAATAGTCAAATATAAAAATCACATAGAACTCACGTGGGACTTGGCGAAGAATCCGAATATACTACTGAAGAAAATGTCCACTTTAATCTTGTATGTATGTTAGTCCTGATGTTGTCTTTGTTTGATCCAATCCTTGTCAACTTTCCCCCATTATATGTTTATATTTTTCAAAATAGAGGCATAAGAAGATGTGATGAATTTTTGTGAATTGGAAATGGGAGAAGCCGCTTATTAATAGGCTCACAGAGTCAACATCAGCCTTTGGATCCTAGGTTTTAAATCCAAACCGTACACATAATGTTGAGTCAGCAACGAATAAAGTCACAAAACAGTCCAGGTTCGGCGGACGAATCCACCCAAATTTGGGGTGGGTCAACCCTTGGGTCGACCCTAGGATCGACCCAGCCACCTTGTAACAAGTCGAAATTCCCTCGGACCTAATCGACCGCTAAACCGACCTAGACCATTCAAAACCCGGATTATAACGAGGACAAGACGAATCAGAACACAAACAGAAGAACATTTCATTGCTTATTACAACAATTTCATCAGAATACAAGAATATACAGAGTATGAATAAATATAACACATTGTAAAATATCAGAGATTTAAATACATTACTACAGCGGAAAAATAATACAAAACATAACTGAAAGAAATACACGGATACAGAGCTTTCCAAGTATCACTTCAGTTATAAACCAAGGTCATGTGAATATAAATCTGCAAAACCAAAACTACTTGCTGCTCGTGCGGAAAATAAGGGCACCCAGAGTTTAGGTTAAAACAATAAACTCCAGGTCAGTCATGTGACTGGTGTGAGAACTATAACAGTTATTAATCTTTATTTTTAAAGTTAGGTAAATCAAGGGTCAACGCCGTATAACACGGAACGGGTTTCCTCCCAAGAATACCAGTGCATAAAACAAACAGCGCAATGCTAAATAAAGAACAATAAAGCTATTATAAGACCCAAGTCCCATCACACAATGCAACGCAAGCCAGAGGATAGGATTTTACCTTATAATATCCAAATAATGCTTGATACTCGAAATTTAATCTTTTGTTATTACTATAAGTGAAGAAAACAACTTCAAATATAAATGTATCAATCATAGACGGCATGGGTACCATATATCTTGTCGCCATACTAGTTCTACAATCAAAACCGCAAAATGTCGTATTTGAAAGTTGGATTTCCATCTATGAACTGAGGCGAGGGATCGTCCTCACCGCTTCGAGACAATCTAGCCCATGTCTCAGGCAAGTACTTTGTCAAGCCTTTAGATCGTTAGGGCCGGTCCACACGGAGTGGATTAAAATGCCTAAACAATGCGTTTTCCCGCCCTATGGGGTGTAAATGAGCCAACGAATGACTCCATCAGTCCCGGATCGACCGATTTAACCGAGGTACCTCGCATTCCAACAACCACATAAGTCAAACTCGTCAGGGCATGTAAAACCACTGACGCCACTTCTAGCTAGAAGGAAACGCATGTCCTCCTTGCGATCCTCTCTAGTTTTTTGTTCACACTGGGGTGTGAGGCTCACAAATTAACGCTACACAAAGCGATGCCACAAAGGCCGTGCTTTGATCATCAACCACAAGATTCTTCTTTTCAACAAAAGCCTTGATCACTACATCTCAGCATGCCACACAGGCAATTTACGCCATGCAACTGATGTCTATCAATCACACAGAATGAAATCCAATGTCAGACACACAGTCCATTTACAAGTTCATCCTGGGTCTGAACGAAACTGGAGGCACCTTGTACCTCGCATATCCATCGATCTCCAAGTACGTCTGGACGATCACCAACTTATTCCCTCATCTTGGGTGTACAGCCCAATCAAGATCATCAGGAATCATCCAAACAATGTGAAGACCTCCGGTCTTCAACCACCGTCTTCATCTTCGACTTATCGTCGTATCAGTTATTCATAATGGGATAAACCCGGTCTTTCCGAATAACTCGCGTATATAATAAACAAGTGTTACACAAACACAACATACGCCTCATTCCAATCCAGAATATTCTTTTATTCAAATATTCACATCATTAGGGAAAGGTTCTCATTAATTTTATCAAAGATAAATTCTTTTAAATTTATTCTTTAATCTTCCCATCAGTCTCTAACCGTAAATTAGTAAGAGAACAATTCCCCAAGTAATAACCCCGAAGGCCGAAACCAACATCAGATCAATATCCAGGAAACCACTCAAATTAGCTAATCTCCAGTTAGTTTCTAATTTTCTTAACTCCATTGGGTTTAAGAAGAGTATTATTAAATATACCATTCACGACAAACCCAAAATCTCATTTAATTGTTAATCGGGTTAAAGAACAAGTGTTATTTAAAACACTGTTCACGATAAACCCAACTCACATTCCATTCATAATGGAATCTTCATGGAAAACAGATCAATATATAATCGATATCAATTTCTGTATCCAACCAATAATATAAATGGAATAACGGCAAAGCCTTTTAAATTCCATATATAGTAACGGTCTTCCTCCACAGAAGCTCACTTCGATTACTACCAATCAAATTCCATTCAATTCCAATCAAGTATTAATTAATTGGAAAACTTTCTCTAAATCTTAATCAGCCTCTAACCGAAATTAGTAAGAGAACAAATCCCTAAGTATTAACCCCGAAGGCTGAAACCAACATCAGATCAATACCCAGGAAACCGTTCAACTTAACTAATTTCCAGTTAGCTTCTAATTTTATTTACAAACGTTGGATTTTTTTTATTCTCGTTATAAACTACCTCATTTTGATAAAAATATATTTTTATCGTTTCAAATATGGGATTTTTCATTTCATTTATTTTCAAATCATTTATTATGATTTTACACAAATTAATAATATTTTTAATAATTTTATCAAGGCCTGTACAGTCGATTTCCATAAACGGTCATCGAACTGCACTTACAACAACCTTTTCCAAATTTGATTTGGACGTAATTCCAAATCCAACCTTTAGATTTCAAATCTCTAATATTCGTTGGAAAGCTCTTTTCGATACGAACCAAACGGTTCCTGTTTTAGGAGAATCCGACGGTCGGATCTCCTGTAACGTCAATTCGAAGTCAATGGTCGAAATTCGCGAACTGCCGCGGCGCGGCGCGTTCTATTCAGACCATTAAATATATATAATATACATATATTATATATATTTTGTCGATTTTTTTTTAAAATGTATTTTATAAATCGTTTTAACTTCGTTTTAAAACGATTTCAACTTCATATTCAATTTCATATCAAAATTGAATATTCCATATCATTAATATATAAATGATAATATTTTCAAAATATTATATTTCAAAATCATTTCCTTTTCGATATTCATTATAAAATGAATAAAATCGATATAAATATCGTTAGCATCGAAATGGCGCATATCTAATCAACACGGCTTTTATTCAACACTTGAATATTTATTCTATTCAACACATGAATATTTATTTTATTCAACACATGAGCATTTTACTCAACACATGAATATTTTCTTATGATTTAAATATTTCATTCAACACATGAATATTTTATTTTTATTCAACACATGAATATTTATTCTTTTTTTGAATATTATTTATAAAATATTCTTTATCTTCCAGATTGGAATGAGGCCCAATCAAATACCATATAATGTTACTTATATGGATTCCATACAACACATGTATATAATAACAATGATAAACAATCAACCATCATCCATAGTGCATTACACAACTGCATAAGCATTAATTATAAATAATTAACGCTTACGACAGTCTGTCAACCAATAGGTCGACATACAACTAAACAATTGCGATTAGTGTACGTCAAATATCATCCCAACACCCGTGTGGGGTTTCAACCAACAAATACTGAATATTATTTGTTCAGTTGGGCGATGTGTAAAATTTATCGTCCCAATCAAAATCAGTCAAATGGGTGTACATGAACAAATCGTCTGATTTGTAAATGAATATTTATTTTATTCACATATACGTTAAAAATTATATTTTTAATGATTAAATATTTTATTCAACATATGAATATTCTATTCAGTTCATTCACGCAATAAAAATGATATTTTTATTGTTCTAATATATTTTAGAAAATTTCGGCGGCATAACTGCGCGATACTAGAACCGGGACAAGGTCTAGCCTTATCCCTTGCCTCATAACGGCGCACGTCATACACAAACCAAAGCTAATCTATCCCATTTCACACACCAAACCAAATTCAACCAAATAATCAAATCAATCAAACAATCAAACCAAACAAGCAAACAAGTCGTTCATGGTCTGTGGATGACGGGGAACAGTTCATATATGCAGTTATAAATTAAATAACTGTATAAGAAATATTAGATTGAGGAGTTCTCACCTTGGGGTTCCACTCCATCAGTCTCTCTTTCTGAACGGTTTTGATTTCGTTTTGATTTCAGTCTGATCCATCGCCATCTGTTTCACGCAGTTGATTATTAAAAATCACATTTTTATATTGTCACTCCATACATAAAAATCAAATTTTTATGTTGATGTTTATATTATAAAATTATATTTTTATAACGCTAGTTCTTATATAAAAATCGTATTTTTAAATAAAGAGAATTCACATAAAAATCACATTTTTATTTCGCTACATATATAAAAATTATATTTTTATATAATTAAAAATCACTTCTTTATACTGCGTTATTTCCTTTAAAAATCATGTTATTTATATTTTTAAAACAATGATTTTTAAAACAAAACTGATTTTAGAACAAAACAGATTTAAGAACACTAAACTGATTTTCGCAATGTATTTTTTTATAAAAATTTAATTAAACTAATAATAAATAAAAGGGAAAAGAAGATCACTGCGTTTCGTTTCATCGTTCTGTACAGTCGTCTACATCAGGAGCAAACCGCAGTCCATCGCGACAACTAGGGTTCGATGTTTCCTCCTCCATGTTGCTCCAGATGAGGATCGCCGGCCGCCACCTTGAAGACCCCAGCACCGCGTGTCTGCGCGCCGAGTTCTGATGAACTCGAAATCCCTTAGCCTCCTGAAAACCCACACGAACTTCGGCTGCTTAAGCCCCAATTTCAGCGATGATACCCCCTTGATTCCCAATCCTTATCGTTGGTCAGAGAGAGCTTAGCGAGCTGGGCAAATTTGTTTTGGAAATTTCTAATTTTATTGAATGAATTCGTGGATTTATGTAGGAGAAAATAGAAACAAAAATCGCCTTCCATTTTGAAAAACGCGGCGGGCTCCTGGGTTTGACCGCGACTGAGAAAGTGAATTAGGGTTTGACCCTTTAGCCCTTATATAAATATTTTTATTTTATTTTATTTTACTTTCAAAAATTCATGTTTATTAATACGAACATGAAATCAAACCCAACGACTGTCCTCTCTAGCTAAATACCCCCATTCAGAACACAATGGGATATGTCCCGCAAGCCAATTCAGCTGTTACTATAGGTTTTCGCTAAATTTAAAATATAAATCAGTATATATTCAATTTGAACGTACATTTAAAATTACCGGGGCCACATACTGACTCTAAAAATTTCTAAAAAATTATTTCTAGCTTCGTATTGACGATACGGTCCTAACAAAACTAATTTCGTTAAATTTGAAGATCGTTTGAAAAATGGACATTTTCTGGTCGATCCAAATTGACTTAAACTGTTAAAACACGTTTTCTTTTGCCACGCTCACATATTGATTTAGAAAATTATGCAAATTGGAATCTAGCAATAATTTGACATCCCGGATCCAACAAAAGCGGTTTCATCGAAAACAAATGTCGTTTGCAAAAATTCCATTTTTAAGGGCTTTATATATATAAAAAATATATATAAATTCCACAGCGACTTTTCTGAATTTTAAATTGGACATATCTCTCAATCTATAAAATGAAATCTCAGTTTCTCACCTCCGTTAGAAAGATATTGTTAAACAGATTCAAATATTTCTTGTTTCATTCAATTCTGAGTTATATTGAATTATGTATATTCATTTGAAATTCGAAATCGAATTTTCGAATTGCTGCGCCATTTCAGGCTCGTTATATAATTAAAATAAAATTATTCATTTTAACTTCATCGAAAATAAATTTTCCGTCGTTATTATTTAAAATAATTCATTTTAAATATTCAAAATCCGTTAAAATTACCAAAATATTTTTTTTTTAAATTGGTTCAGATTTTCCGGGTTGTTACACACCTTTGGGTCGACCTATGGATCGACCTGAGCTGAGCGTGGGTCGGACCCCAATGGGCCAGTTTCCCGCTCTTTTTCCACTTCGTTCGTTTGATTTTTTTGGAATTATATTTAATCTTATATTTACATATAAGCTCCTTATATGTATACAAACTTCTAATGCTTACAACTTCTTCAAACGTTATCCGGTTTACGCAAACTTGGGGTCTATCTGAACCAGACCCCTGAGGCGAACGCAACAGTAATGTCGGTTTCACTTAATTCTGAATATTTAATCATGTTATACCCAAATTATCATCTTTACCATGTAGTTATGGTGTATTATATTTTTTGGTGTTACTATAGACGACGACACAATCGTACTCTCTTCATTACAATAATCATATTTAGTTGAAAATGTAATTTTTTTCCTATAATTAAGTTTAGTCTATTTGTTATGAACAACATAGGCTGTAAAACTTAATTTTAAACTATAAACTTACATAAACATCCAAATATCCTATTAAGTGTAAAAGGGAAGATCATAAATGAAATCACTTGTGAATTCTTTTTAAGGATTTATGTGACCTTCATCAATCCAAAATTAAAGGGATTTAGCTACTTATAGCCAAATACATATTTAACATAAGAAAATTTCAATGAACATGAATGAAAGGAAGAGAGCTAATTTAAAATGAACATATATATACTATTTACATTAAAACAAGGCTACATGAATGAAAGGAAAGGCATAAAAGATATTGATAGTAAAAAAAAGAATATAAAAGAAAAGTGCATGAAATAAAAGGCATGAAAGTAAAACAAAAGCTTAAGAATTCATCGAAGAAAAACTAATTTTATTTCTCAACTTTAATTACGATTTTGCATAAAAGAGAGGATCGTTCTACATGAACGTACAAGGGTTATTTATACATACATAATACCATAATCCATTCTTAGGGCACTACCAAAAATACCCTCATCGTTGAGTAGCCTTTAATAGTTGTTAGCATTAAACTAATCTTCCACTGAATTGTGCTTTTGCTTTTGATTTATTTTACATTAATTAATAGATTGGTGGACATGTTACATGAATTCTTTTATTTCTTCTCTGTTTTATCGTTGAAATATTTTGCATCCATATATTCATGAAGCTTCTTTCATTTGCACTCATTTTCATGTACGTACAAGTAAATTTTATTATTATTAATTCATAAATGCCCATTTTTCCCTAGTGTAGACAAGTGAAAGATGACCTGAATATATTTTTGTATTTTGCTTTAAAACATGTAAAAATACCTTAATATAATATTTAATAATTAAATGAAGAGTAGATATGTGAGTACAAATATACCGTTTTATGTCCACATCAATACACACTACGGAAAATTTTGTTCTTATGTCTAGAAATATTCTTTTGGACAAATAATGTAAAATGACTTATGTGTAACGATCTAGAACTTTTGAAAAATTAAATAACAATTTTTGTTTATTTTATAAGTTAAATAAGAATAAATTTTGAATTTATTTTGAAGAATAAATATAAGATTTTCAATTTAAGTTAATAATGGATAAATAACTCTTAATAAGATCGGGATTTGTTAGTACCTTTTATCGTTTGATCAGATTTGTCAAACGATACATAGAAGACCGAATATAGTAACGTTAGCCTAATATTGCATATAACTTTCTATAGCATTTTGAGTAAAAATGCAACCTAAAATAGCTTTTACATATAACTTTCTATAGCATTTTGAGTAAAAATCCTATCTAAAGTAGCTTTTCCATTATTTTAGCAAGTGTTAGGACACTTGTCTTAATGTATGCACCCTTACATCCATGGCTTACACATGTACTATTATGTGTCACTCTCTCCTTAAAATTTCTCCTTATGTTAACAAGCATTAGACACTTGTCATTATGTATGTTCCTTTCCATGCATGGATTACACATGTCCCATTATATGTCATTCTCTCCTCACTCCCCCTTTTCGATATAAGCACCTACTCTCTTCAACCTTTCATTCATTTTCATTTTCTCATTCTTTCATCTGCTTGTTAAAGCTTAAATCCATGGCTTCCATGGTATAAATTCTCCTCCTTTTTCCTTATTTTCCTCCTCCTCCAATTTTAAAATAATAATAAAAGTCGGTGACGTCAAAAAGTCAATGTGGGATAGTTGTAGTCAGTCTAGTAATCCTACACAAAAAATTGGAGGAGTAGAACCTTTAGTTAAGAACTCGACATTATGGCTGTTAATTTTATGATTAATTAGTAATTATTATAGTGTAAGCATTTAGTGACAAACGCTTATACGTACACATGTATACACTGATATATACATATATATATATATATTGAAAATTACCTATATATATGTATATATGCTTGTGTGATAAATGAATGGATACTTTGTGGTTGTTATTAGTAATAGTATGTGCATTACCGTTGTTACACACAAAGATGTCGATTTATATGAGTATCGTTTAAATCTTGGACCAAGTCTTTATTGTAAATGAATATTTTATTCATTCAAATGTAAAGTGAAATTTGGAAAGTCAGAATATTAATGTAAATGGTTTTAAATAGTTTATATAAGCATATAATGGTTTTCTAAGGTATTTTGAAGTATCTTAGAATAATTTTTATTGCTGTCAAAATAGCAACAGTTCACGTATTTTAGTTGCAAATTTCAAACGTCTATAACTTTTGCAATCTAAATTGGATTTCCACGAAACATAAAACATTTGCTTTCTATTAACAATAGCTTTCAAATAAGAAAAAGTAGTATTCAATTTCAACTAATGTTTTCAAGTTGTGTTCAAAACAATTTTTGAAAAGGTCGTTGTAAGTGCAGTCTGTTGATAATAATGATAAATGGTTGTTATAAATTATTTAAAAATATTGACTTTTTTTGTAAAATCATAATTTATTATTTAAAGTAATTTATGTTGAAATAATGAAGTTTTGGGTAATATAAAGATCATTTTCCCTGAACTAGCCAATATCGGTATATTGAAACACTTTTTGTAACACAATTTATTCAATGTTAAGTTTTAAAGGGATTTAACTTTATAAATTGTTTATAAACCTTAGTAAATTATTTCTAACAAGTAATTAGGTGTTTTAAATGACACTTTGAATTTCCGAACATGGAGTATGGGTTGAGACTTGATTTGGTCCTGTATATCCACATGGTTTTAAAAAGAGCTTGTTATTCGGAAAGACCAGGATCAGATATTGGATTTGAAAACCGTTCTGAATAATAAAATGATGTTTAGAGCAAATAAGCATATGGAAACAGTGTTGAAGACTGGGACCATTGACATTGGAAGGACTTCTTGTTGAATGTCTCAAACAGGTAGCTTCCATTTGCAGATGGATTATTTTTATTAGTTAAGTGGCAAATAGTCTAAACGTATTTGGAGGAATTCCGGATTTTAGTTCCGTTCAGACCTAGAATAAATTTATATGGATTGTATGTCTGACATTGTAATTAACTGCATAGCAATTGATTTCTGTTAAATATATATCTGTTTGGTGGCATAGAATTTAATCTCTTAGCTTAACACCCTTCTCTGAGACGTACGAGCTTAGAGGTTATATATTGTGTGCTATGAATTGACAATGTGGCATACTTAAGTTAGGAGCTAGTGATGATCAAAGCATGACTTACTGAAGTGTAGCTTTGTGTATAACGGGACTTTGGTAAGCCTCACACCCCGCAAATGGCCAAAACAGGGAAGATGCAACAATGTTAAGGGTAGTCATTTCCTTGTAGATAAAAACGTGTACCGTGGTATGAAGCCCAGGTATTATTTATGTGGTAACTTCTACTTATGTGGAGTTGATGTTGCGAGGCCTCGATGAAAGGTTGGTAACGACCGGGAAGTGATATACTGAGGCATGCTCTAATTTACCAAGTTACAGAGGTAACATAACCTTGTGTTGGTAGAGAGACTGTTTGGTTCTCGGGGAGTCCCTCTAGAGGCACACCCATCGGTTCGGTAAGGAAGTTCTTTTACCTGGTCATTTGTTGGAAATCCATTCTTTGTTACGAGATTTTGCGATTTCAGCTGTATAGCCTACTGTTTACTAGCACCAATATGTCAACATAGTGGGATGGGGAATCATGTTGGCCAAAATTGGTACATTTATTTGTGAAATTGATTTTCACACTATGCACCAATAATAATATCAAAAATGGTTTTCGCGTATTAAGCATGTTTGACTATCATAAGGAGAAATCTCACCCATGTGCACGCTTGCATTGTGTGTATCCTGCGAGACCTCATGTTTGTTTCATTTTCTTAAAATCATTGCAAATTTTATTGCATATAACATATATAATGACTTGTCACACCAGTCCCATGACTGACCTGTAGTTTATTTGTTTCCCACAAAAATCTGGGTGCCTATAATTTTCCATACGTGCAGCGTAGTATTAGTTCAGTAGCTGTGTTTTGGAGCATATGTCTTGGAGCTTATTCTAGTGTGTCTTTGCTTTGATGGAGTTGTTGCTGCTGTGAAGTATCATTAGCTGCTTCAATGGAGCGTTTGATTTTTGCGGGCATCAATGACTTAGAGCTATATAGGTGAAGATGAAATTTTGTTTCAGATTCACTCATCTTATATAAATAAGAAGTTGCTATATTTCTTTGTGATTTTTCTAATGTTTTATTTCAATCTGCGACATTTAAATACAAGTAGGTATTAAATGTTGATATTCGAAGGTCGAAATTCCGGGTCGTCGTAGTTGGTATCATAGCTTTGGTTTATACCAGAATTTGGGGTATAAATCATTAGATAACTCATTTGAGATGGGGTTAAAAATACCCTAGAATAAGTATAATCCAATGAAATGCAAAGAATTTAACTGTTTCATAACTCCTAAGGTAATTCGTTTGTATGTCTAACAGCATTTTCACACTATCTCTAGATAGTAGAAAGCTATAGAGGTAGACGTAAAGGAGGAAGCAGTACCACCACAAACAGTCGTAATGCGGCCGTAGTTAATGAGACTATAATTCAATCCTTGACTCAAACCGGTCTTCCAGTCCTGAACAAAAATTACGCAAAATTGGGTAGGAAACCGTTTAAGAGATCTGATGATGTTATGGAAGCTCAAGTCTGGATCAACGCATGCAAGATTTTTTTTTAGAAGACTTAACCTGGATGACAACCAGAAGAGGTTGCTAGCTACATGGAAATTACAGAAAGGAGCTGCTACATAGTGGGAGACTATCATCCAAGGAAAATTAGAAGATGACTTTTCATGGAAGGATTTCAAAGAAGTTTTCGAAGAATGTTATATCCCTTCGGCATGAATTTCTGGGATGTGCGAGGAATTTATGAATATCAAACAAGACGATATGTATTTCGAGGAGTATCTGAATTAGTTTAACAAGCTTTCTCGCTTTGGACCTGAGCTAATAGACACCCCGTTAATGAAGAATGAAAGATTTATTAAGGGAACAAAATTGAAGTATCACGAGAGGATGACTATGCATATCAAGAAATCCTTCTTAACTTGGTAGACATGGGGTATAGATATGCTACTATTGATAAGCAGAAGGATACTGAAGCTAAGGAAGGGAATAGTAACAACAATTGGAAGAAGAAAATGTTCCACGGAAAGAAGCCTGAACAGAAGGCCGAGAAGAAGGGAACCAATGGAGATCATCTTAAGAATGTTACCTGCTATGCCAAGAGAAAGGTCATTACTCCTGAGTCTGTAAGAAGCCAAAGATGTCGAGGAAGCCAAACCAAGGGTCCCCAGAATGTTATTACTACCACAAGCCAGGTCATATAATTAAAGATTGTCCCGTAATTAAGAAGGCCGATGTGGCAAAAGTCTATGCAATCACGGATGAGCCTTCGACCTCGAAAAATGATAAAGAGAAGGATATTTTGGAAGGTAATATTTTTATTTATGATAAATTAGTCTGTGTTATGTTAGAAACTAGTGCCTCATGTAGTTTTATCTCAAAACCGCTCGTATAAAAATTGAAGCTTAAACACAAATTTGCTGACGAACCCTTATGTGTAAGCAATCCAGTAGGAGGTCCTACTAGCATGTGTTTGTATTGTAAAAAATTTCCTATCACCTATTCACACTATGAATTTCCTTTTAACATATTCATTCTTAACTTTGATGAATTTGAAATTATACTTGAGAGGATAGGTTAAATAAATATGAGGCCAAACTAGATTGTGTAGATACACTACAAGAAAATGAGGTCTTTACCTACAATTGTAGGCGTCGGTAAAACTAACATAATGGTAGGTAATATATTTTGGCTACCAATATTGAATTGGTAGAAATTGGTAGGTAAACGTTAGTAGAGAAAGTGTTTTACCTACACTTATTGATATTGGTAGGTAAAAGAATCAATGGACCCCACTATGTTATGACACAAATGATGAGGCATCAGCTGATGTGTTTGATGATGTGTGATCCTGCATGGCTGCTGACATGGCTGATGATGTGCCATCCTACATGGTTGCTGATGAAGTATAATTTGCTGATGAACCCTGATGAAGTAATCAATGGACCCCACTATGTTATGACTCAAATGATGAGGCATCAGCTAATGTGTTTGATGATGTATGATCCTACATGGCTGCTGACATGGTTGATGATGTGTCATCCAACATGGTTGCTGATGAAGTATAATTTGCTGACGAACCCTTATGTGTAAGTAATCCAGTAGGAGGTCCTACTAGCATGTGTTTGTATTGTAAAAATTTTCCTATCACCTATTCACACTTTGAATTTCCTTTTAACATATTCATTCTTAACTTTGATGAATTTGAAATTATACTTGAGAGGATAGGTTAAATAAATATGAGGCGAAACTAGATTGTGTAGATACACTACAAGAAAATGGGGTCTTTACCTACCAATTGTAGGCGTCGGTAAAATTAACATAATGGTAGGTAATATATTTTGGCTACCAATATTGAATTGGTAGAAATTGGTAGGTAAACGTTAGTAGAGAAAGAGTTTTACCTACACTTATTGATATTGGTAGGTAAAAGAATCAATGGACCCCACTATGTTATGACTCAAATGATGAGGCATCAGCTGATGTGTTTGATGATGTGTGATCCTACATGGCTGCTGACATGGCTGATGATGTGTCATCCTACATGGTTGCTGATATAGTTGTTGTAGTAGTATAAACACATGGCATATATAAATGCCAACACTTGGCATTTAATGGTTGGTTCAAGTGTTAAGCAATAATTTGTACATGCGTCATTATTTGATTAGTGCATATGACATCTTTTTAGTCCACATAGCATTATTTACTATAAATAAATATTTACAAGAATTAAATATTTACACAGAATTTATTTTTAAACAAATAAGAAATATTTGTTCAAATAAATATTTATTACATTTATGAATAGTACACATACTATTTTCTTACTATTACACAATCACTTATGCATAGACTTCCCCGCTACAATTCACTCGTATACAATGGCTCCTTAGTACATACTCATTCACTCATATACATGTAAAAAGTTAGTCACTCAAATACTTCATGCTATCCAAGAAGAAATACTTCATGCTATTTAAGAAGACAATATCTTTTCAAAAGGTATTGGCATTGACAGTGATAGGCGTGGCAGTTGCAAAAGTTACAGATCTTGAGTTCCACTTTTTTGGTGCATGGATTGCTTTAGCAAGGATTATATCTAGTGCCATCAACAAAATTTTATGGTCCAATCTACGGCAGCAGCTCTTGGCTTCCTTTTTCTGAAACACACGATGGAAATACTTCACCTGAAACCGTTTAAAAGTTAGTATGATGTAGGAATTAACAATTTCAACTCTCAGATCTTAGATCTAAAAGGTAATAGTACCAAATTAGCACTAAACACAAGAAAGTAAAATTCAGTCAAATTTCTCACCGGTAATGAAGAAGAGAAGATTGTAGCGAAAACCAAATAATTTGCAACTCTTTGTAGACAAGTGATCGAGTTGTTAGTAAAAAATCAAACGCTTAAAACATTAAGCTTGGTAATACATGTTCAAATTCTCAAACGTTGAACAAAGGAAAAGAGACTATACAAACCTCTAACCCATTCGACTGCCTATATACTAGTTCATACATTGAAGGTTTTTCAACTTCAAACATTTCTCAGTCCTCTGGTTCCACAAATTTGTATCTCGGCAACAAAAATCTGTACAATACAAAATAAACAAAAAATTAAATTAGGAAGAGGGGTTTACTTCCTCTAACAAAATAAACAAAAAACTGTACAATACAAAAAAGAAAAAACTGTACAATATAAAATAACCTGAAATACATTGATTTCGTTTTAATTCCTCTAACAAAATAAACAAAAAACTGTACAATACAAAAAAGAAAAGGAACTAAAATTACCTCAATGAGTAAAGTTCACCAGGCATTGAAAAACGAGGAAGAGGGGTTTAAGGGAAGATGCAGTTATTTATTAGATCCAATTTCTTCTTGATTGAGCCACTATGAAGTTGAGAGTAAAATGCATCGATGAAATTAAATCGGGGATAGTGAGTCCGGGGAGGAGATACGATGAAGTTTGGGGCATGAAATTGGTGAAGAAAAAATTAGCGTGGGTGAGGGCGTGGAGGGTTTGTTGGAAAGTTAAAAGGGAACGAATGCAATTATAGGAAGAAAAAAAGTGGTGATTTATGAAGTTCCACATCAATAATTAGAAGTTGCCTCCTTTAAGTTTAATTAATTAATAGATTAGTGTGTGTATATAAATATATTTCTATTTATATATATGATCATGTGCGTGAATAGAGGGATAATTAGTAAATATTTATTGTAAATTTTATTGGAAGAATTAAATAGTGTGAATATGTTACCGTAACAAGTATTATTAGACAATAAATATTTACTTGTCATATATAAGTCTGACGGTCTATAATATTTATTAGACAATAAATATTTACTTATCATATATAAGACTGTCAGTCTGTGATACGTAAAAAAAGCCTTAACAAATACTATGAATGCAAAGGAAACATATTGAATATTCCATTTCTTTGAATACTAAAAACAAAAACGGCCGAAATCTACTGTGGAAAATTATATTCATACATCAACAATGTTTTAACATACACCATAAAGTAAAATAACATGGCTAATTCTATTCATACACCTATGGTTCCTTAACATACACCGTAAAATGAAATAACATAGCATACACCAAAAATTTCTTTTTATACACCATGTATTTCGCAAAATTATCCATTTATATTTTCATCACCTTTCCTCTTTAACCTTGAAACTAAATTACAAAAAACTGGGAATTCATTGCAATATATTTACCCAAAACTAAAAGGAAAACGTTATTTTTTAACACTAGTATTTTAAATTATTTGATTGTTTTATTTTTAAACCACTTTTAATTTTAGATGATGGAAATTTAGGCTTATTTTTTTAAATATTAGAAAGTTAAACTAGTTAAATTTTGGTGTTAAATTTAAACATGATTAGAGTTGAATGAAAGGTTGAAGAATTTTTAGTACTCTTGTAACACCCCACCTCCGTTAAGGTCACTCACAAAGGGAATGCCTTAACTTTGATGGAGTGTTTTAGTATACAGAACATAAATTTACAAGACAGATAAAACAGTACTTGAAAAATTAATAACTTTATTACAACAGATACCGAAGTAAGTTTGGTTACATCTTTTCAAATCACCATATCAGAATTCATGTACAAAATATCAGCCTTGTACAAAAGCCTTCATAATGCATAGTTTTTAAAATCGTAATCCCCAACATAAACTGCCATGGAAAGATTGAGCCAAGGCCAAGCGGTACTTCAAGCAGAGAAAATCCGAATAGAGCTCCTATACTTCCACCCGAAAAAAACCTGGAGGGGATGGGGGAAACGAAAGAAAAGGGCCGAAAACAAGCAAGGTCAGACATAAAGTATGGCAAGTCCAGTTACTTTCAACATATGAACAGATAATAATATCATGACATGAAAATAAAGCTGGATAAGAGACAACAGCAACAGGAGTAACTGGTATACTTAAGCTAAACAGAAGAAACAGAATGATATAGCCCAAGTTATGCTTCTTACTTATATTTTACTTCTCTGCGCTAATACTAGTATAACAAGATTAGGCGTTACCCTAATGTCCAAATTGAAACAGAAACGGAACAAATTAATCTATACAGGAACAGAATGCCAGTAATGGGCCTTTACCACCCCATCAGACAAAAGGTACATAAACAGAATCAGAGACGGAATTAGAATAATCCCTACAGAAACATAATGTTAGAATTAGGTGTACACTAGTAAATGGGCCTTTACCACCACAACAGACGGTACCATGCAGAAACAGACAGGTGTTACCACCCAACAGAAACAGACAGTACCCCAACGGAAAAAGACAGAACTAAGTGTACCCTAAATCTACCCCAAGCGATCGGCTTACTAATACATAAATACCCTGTGCCAGCCCCACAGAAGGGTGTATCACTGCCCAAAGTGGCAACCTTTAAATGACACAGACCTATTTATAGATGTCACGGCGTCTTACATTCTCAGAGGCAGACCGGGATCCATGCACGCACATGACCCGGTTGGAACGCACCATCAACACCCCTCGCCATTATCAGAATGAACCACTTATAATTAGTTTAGTAAGCGCCTTACGTCTACCCAACACGTTTTAGACATCATATTTATCTCATATTTGCATTAATTAAATATTAATGCACAGACCTCTCACATTAGGTCGGTAGCTTGTGGCTGCTGGATAAGCCGGGCGGTTCCGGGCAGACTTCTGCAATAAGCCAGACGTAACCTTGTGTCTAAGCATATTTTAGTTATGCCGACGAGCTCTCACATTAGACTAGCAGTTTGCGGTTGCTGGTTAAGCCGGCTGGGTCCGGGCAGGCTTCTACCGCAAATATGAGTCTAACCTCGTGTCTCAACATTTTTATTTTAACCAGTTTATTCCATTACAAATTATACAAATATCACACTAATTATGTCAATTTAACATATTTGACTTCTTTTCAAGTCGCAGCAGAATAAACAAATTAACGTGTTTTACACAAATTACAATCATTCAGCTTTTCAACAGATTTAGCAGCTTAGGCGGTTCAACAGATTTAGCAGATTAGGCAACTCAAAAGATTTAGAAGATTATGCAATATTAGCAGGTTAGGCGATTCAACATATGTAACAGTTTAAGCGATTCAACAGATTAAACAGGTAACAGGTTTAGCAGATTAGGCAAATTTAACATAATAAGCAGATAACGGTTTTAGCCGATTTAAACATTCCTTAAAGTCCTATTCACATATCTTGCCTAATTCATAAGGTAAGCCTAAACTTATATGCCCAAATTATGGTCATAATCCACCATATAACATATGTCCCAATTTTTAGTTAAACTTGCTTAGTTCAGAATATTCTCCAAAAACCTTACATATAAATTATGCCAAATATAGCCATTGATTACAATGCATGTCACATATCAAAAATAACCCCTTACTTAGGTGTATTCACACTTAAAAATTATCCAATCTTAATATGGATCTTTACACCTAAGTTAAATGCAAATTAATTCTCCTTTTTCCAAATTTCGGACTATAATATATATAGTATGTCCAGATCTAGATCTTGAATTACAACTTGTACTATGCATCCAAATCAATTACATGTTCACAGTTAAACTTTACGCCACAAATCCCAAGTCATATGTTAAATACGCCTTATGTTTTAAATACAACATGCCCAATTATATATCTCAGATTTATGTTCTAAGTTCAACCTATGTTCTTTATGTTCTAAGTCACAATAATCCTCTCCTTCCAAGTCATAGATCGTCTTATACAATATGCCTCAAATTTATGTCCAGAATTACAACATGCGTTGTATCCTCAAATTTGTTACAAATCAATTATGCCCAAATATGCCGCATTCAATATTCTTCCCAAATTTAGTGTTTATGCGTTCATCTCTTATGAGATCTGGCTCAGGCTCGTGGTAGCCTGGCTATTAAACAAAAAGAAAGAAAGGAGGAAGAAATACAGAACAAACAGAATAATAAAACAGAGGAACAGATCTGATAAATAGAAAAAGGGCATAATCTCAGATTCAGTTTTATAATTATGTCACGATCATGATTAAAATTCATATCGGAAAATAACTGCACTTGCCTTGATTGGATTATAGAAGAAGAGTTGCAGTAGTTCTCTTTTAATCTTATTCAGATTTGGAAGAAGATGCACTAGTTCTAGTTTTGATCCCAGCAGAGTAGCGACGCCATCATTTTATTTATTTATTATAGAGGCAGAGTATAGGCAGAATGAAATTGTGTGGAGAGAAAGTGAGGTTTGGGGGTGTTTTTATAGGAGAATGGGGTGATTTAGAGCCTTCAGATCGGTCCATAAGTCATCAGAACCACCCAGCTCGAAGACAGTCATCCAGCCACTCAGAAGAAGACACGTCATCATAGAACACTCCAGAATTCCGTGCTGGATCGGTATGGGCGCACTTGGCAGGTGCGCCAGTGTATTTTTGTACTGGCGCACTTCACAAGTGCGCCAGTGTATTCTGGCCTATTTCCGGTTTTTCTGCCTAACTTCGTTCGTCCATATCTTCTTCATACGTTATCCGTTTTACGCAAACTCGGACTCTATCTCAAGCAGAATTTCGAGACGAATGCAATGGCGCAACCCGTTTCCCTTAATTCTTCTCTTAAAAATTAAGTATATTTTAATTTTTTACTTATACGTTTACATAAAATACAGGGTATTACATTCTCACCTCCTTAAAGGATTTCGTCCCCGAAATCTTCAAGTTAAGAAGAATGTGTCCTACCATCCAATCATCCATCTACTCAACCATCATCCACAAGCATCCATTGTCCTTAGAAAACTTCTAATGTTGTATGAACATATGCAAAAGTGTGTGTATATGTCTCTTATCTAATGCAAAGATCAGGCGGTCTACTAATTCAGTTGACCTCCTCAATGCAAACCATGTTGGTGCCATGAGTCCAATTATGTATGCAAGAAATCCTATTTGATACGCTTCGTTTCTATAAGATTGCACAACCGCTCATTCATATGCAATATCCATGTGTTGAGTCACCCATTTTGCATCTATAAAAAAAACGCACACATATCCATATGCAGTATGAGAGTGTTTTTGAGCCGATATAGTGCCTAGTGTGTGTATATGCATCCACGAGCAATCACTAGCAACCACTTGCAACCATCAAACATAACATGTCTCAAACACATGTTTACACCCATTAGTTTCTACCTAAAGGTCGAAGGATAAAGTCGAGTGGTAGAAGCAAGTATAAAACTTTAGCTAGGTTCCCATTAGACACCGCTTTAAAAGAATAACTTCTAAGTATCAACCCCGAAGACCGAAATCAACATCAGATTAATACTCAGAGA
Organism: Allium sativum; assembly: GCA_030737875.1. NCBI lineage: Eukaryota > Viridiplantae > Streptophyta > Magnoliopsida > Asparagales > Amaryllidaceae > Allium > Allium sativum. The sequence goes on from CM060912.1 coordinate 342,225,728, forward strand.
ATCACTTCCATTAAACAAATGCCCAACTGGAAACCTATTTCACATTTTGAGTAAAAACTTCTATCCTTTTCAGAAACCTACAGACTACTGATACAGATCAGATTACCAAATGATTCTTAGGAAACTAAGCATGATAAAAACTCAGAATGTACGCGTCACGCCCAACACAGATGCCCTCAAACCCCAACTTATTACAAGCAGAAACAAGACTAGTATTAAAGTGCAGAGTTTCAATTACAGTATCAAAATGCCAGAATCAGAAAGAGTTTTTAAATCCTCAATCAGATAAGGAAATTAAACCTTCTACATAAATTTTCTTATTTCTACCCTATCTACCAGTTACTTGAGCATTCGCTTGTCCTCCAGAAGTGGGTTTTGCCCTCTGCCCTTGCCCCCCTTTCTTTGGGCAGTCCCTTGTGAAGTGCCCCATTTCTCCACAGTTGAAGCAAGTGCCCTTCCTTTTTCTGCAATTCTTGTTCAGATGGGTCGAGCTTCCACAAGTAAAGCACTTCTTCTCTTTCTTATCTTCAGTCTTCTCATCCTTCTTTTGTGTTTCCTTTTTGGACCTCGCCTTCTTGTTCTGTGGTCCTTCAAGCTTTTCCTCTTTCTTTTTATTTTCGGCTTCCTCTTCATGCATTGACGCCATGTCCACCAATTTTTCGAAGGTTGCCCCCATAGGAATGTGGGACATCGCCAATCCGTGTAGCGGCTCATTCAAACCTTTAGCAAACCTTAGTGCCTTCTTATGCGGTGTATTTACCAATTCAAAGCCGAATCTTGCCAATTGATTAAACTTGTTGACGTACTCTCTCACTGATAAATCCCCCTGCTTTAACGCCAAGAACCTTTCTACGTATAGACTCTCTTCCGCTCGTGAGAGAAATTTCATCTCAAACCTATGCCTGAAATCCATCCATCTCTCTACCGGACGCTCTCCATTTGTGAACTCCCACCAAAAAGAAGCTTCGTCCTTAAGCAACCATACCGCCAACTGTACCTTTTGCCTATCGTCCACCTCGAAGATAACGAAAAAATCCTCAGTTTCTTTGAGCCAGTTCCTTGCTTTCACGAAGGATTCAGTTCCATTAAAGTTCTTCCCACCCATGGCTCGAAAGTCTCTACATATCTTCGGGAATGTATTCACGCGCGGAGGAGGAGGAGGAACCACTGCAGCTGGGGGAGGAGGGACGTTTGTTGGGCCCGCATCATTAGCCCTAGCTTCTAGGTACCTCCTGAACCAGCCAGGTATCGGTATGCCCTCCGGAAGGTTAAGATCCCCAGACATGCTAAAACGAAAGAAAAAGGAAAGATTCAAAACAAAAGATAGAAAGATAGGCTATGGCTTTGGGGATTATGTTTTTCAAAATAAACTCTACTTTTGAAAATACTTCCTTTTTAAAAACCTTTTTGAAAATAGTTTTCCAAAACTTTTTATCAAATCCGGTAACCTTTAGCTCTGATACCAAGTGTAACACCCCACCTCCGTTAAGGTCACTCAAAAAGGGAATGCCTTAACATTGATGCAGCGTTTTAGTAGACAGAACAAAAATTTACAAGATAGATAAAACAGTACTTGAAAAATTAATAACTTTATTACAACAGAAACCGAAGTAAGTTTGGTTACATCTTTTCAAATCACAATATCATAATTCAAGTACAAAATATCATCCTTGTACAAAAGCCTTCATAATGCATAGTTTTTAAAAACATAATCCCCAACATAAACTGCCATGGAAAGATAGAGCCAAGGCCAAGCGGTACTTCAAGCAGAGAAAATCTGAATCAAGCTCCTATACTTCCACCCTAAAAAAACCTGGGGGGGGGGGGGGGGAACGAAAGAAAAGGGGCGAAAACAAGCAAGGTCAGACATAAAGTCTGGCAAGTCCAGTGACTTTCAGCATATGAACAGATAATAATATCATGACATGAAAATAAAGCTGGATAAGAGACAACAGCAATAGGAGTAACTGGTATACTTAAGCTAAACAGAAGAAACAAAATGATATAGCCCAAGTTATGCTTCTTACTTATATTTTACTTCTCTACACTAATACTAGTATAACAGGATTAGGCGTTACCCGGATGTCCAAACTGAAACAAAAACGGAACAGAATAATCTATACAGGAACAGAATGCCAGTAATGCGCCTTTACCACCCCAACAGACAGAAGGTACATAAACGGAATCAGAGACGGAAACAGAATAATCCCTACAGAAACAGAATGTTAGAATTTGGTGTACACTAGTAAATGGGCCTTTACCACCCGAACAGACGGTACCACGCAGAAACAGACAGATGTTACCACCCAGCCGAAACAGACGGTACCCCAACGGAAACGGACAGAACTAAGTGTACCCTAAATCTACCCCAAGCAATCGGCTCCCTAATACATAAGTACCCTGTGCCAGCCACACAGAAGGGTGTATCACTCCCCAAAGTGGCAACCTTTAAATGACACAGACCTATTTACAGATGTCACTGCGTCTTACATCCTCAGAGGCAGACCGGGATCCATGCACGCACATGACCCGGTTGGAACGCACCATCAACACCCCTCGCCATTATAAGAATGAACCACTTATAATTAGTTCAGTAAGCGTGCCCGGACCCTACCTACTGTTGGGTCATAGTTTTGATACCAGAAAGGGTTACTGACTAATATGGGTCCCAAACAACAGATGACACAAGTATTTTCCCTCCTAACCTTGTGTCCCCAGAGTAACAGATTTCTGATTAACTTGTTTACAAGTGTTAGGCCTATAGAGTTCAGAATCAACTAGTTCACAGACCAGACAATCAAGTCAACAGGTTTTCAGACAAATGGATCAGATGTATAGTTTTAACAGACTTAAAGATTGTCTAACTTTGTATTGGGCCTACAGATTCACGAAACAGGTTTATTAATTCATCAGTCCAGTTGGTTTAGCCTTATCTACCCAACACGTTTTAGACATCATATTTATCTCAGATTTGCATTAATTAAATATTAATGCGCAGACCTCTCACATTAGGTCGGTAGCTTGTGGCCGCTGGATAAGCCGGGCGGTTCCGGGCAGAATTCTGCTATAAGCCAGACCTAACCTCATGTCTAAGCATATTTTAATTATGCCTATGACCTCTCACATTAGACTAGCAGTTTGCGGTTGCTGGTTAAGCCGGTTGGGTCCAGGCAGGCTTCTACCGCAAACATGAGTCTAACCTCGTGTCTCAGTATTTTTATTTTAACCAGTTTATTCCATTACAAATTATACAAATATCAGACTAATTATGTCAATTTAACAGAGTTGACTTCTTTTCAAGTCACAGTAGATTAAACAAATTAACATGTTTTACACAAATCACAATCATTCAGCTTTTCAACAGATTTAGCAGCTTAGGCGGTTCAACAGATTTAGCAGATTAGGCAACTCAACAGATTTAGCAGATTAGGCAAAATTAGCAGATTAGGCGATTCAGCATATGTAACAGTTTAGGCAATTCAACAGATTAAACAGGTAACAGGTTTAGCAGATTAGGCAAATTTAACATAATAAGCAGATAACAGTTTTAGCCGATTTAAATATTCCTTAAAGTCCTATTCACATATCTTGCCTAATTCATAAGGTAAGCCTAAACTTAAATGCCCAAATTATGGTCATAATCCACCATATAACATATGTCCCAATTTTTAGTTAAACTTGCATAGTTCAGAATATTCTCCAAAAACCTTACATATAAATTATGCCAAATATAGCCTTTGATTACAATGCATGTCACATATCCAAAACCCCCCCATACTTAGGTGTATTCACACTTAATAATTATCCAATCTTAATATGGATCTTTACACCTAAGTTAAATGCAAATTAATTCCCTTTTTTCCAAATTTCAGACTATAATATATATAGTATGTCCAGATCTAGATCTTGAATTACAACTTGTACTATGCATCCAAATCAATTACATGTTCACAGTTAAACTTTACGCCACAAATCCCAAGTCATATGTTAAATACACCTTATGTTTTAAATACAACATGCCCAATTATATATCTCAGATTTATGTTCTAAGTTCAACTTATGTTCTTTATGTTCTAAGTCACAATAATCCTCTCCTACCAAGTCATAGATCGTCTTATACAATATGCCTCAAATTTATGTCCATAATTGCAACATGCGTTGTATCCTCAAATTTGTTACAAATCAATTATGCCCAAATATACCTCATTCAATATTCTTCCCAAATTTAGTGTTTATGCGTTCATCTCTTATGAGATCTGGCTCAGGCTCGTGGTAGCCTGGCTATTAAACAAAAAGAAAGAAAGGAGGAAGAAATACATAACAAACAGAATAATAAAACAGAGGAACAGATCTGATAAATAGAAAAAGGGCATAATCTCAAATTCAGTTTTATAATTATGTCAAGATCATGATTAAAATTCATATCGGAAAATAACTGCACTTGCCTTGATTGGATTATAGAAGAAGAGTTGCAGTAGTTCTCTTTTAATCTTATTCAGATTTGTAAGAAGATGCACTAGTTCTAGTTTTGATCCCAGCAGAGTAGCAACGCCATTATTTTATTTATTTATTATAGAGGCAGAGTATAGGAAGAATGAAATTGTGAGGAGAGAAAGTGAGGTTTGGGGGTGTTTTTATTGGAGAATAGGGTGATTTAGAACCTTCAGATCAGTCCAGTAGTCATCAAAACCACCCAGCTCGAAGACAGGTCATCCAGCCACTCAGAAGAAGACACATCATCACAGAACACTCCAGAATTCTGTGTTGGATCGGTATGTGCGCACTTGGCAGGTGCGCCAGTGTATTTTTGTTCTGGCGCACTTCACAAGTGTGCCAGTGTATTCTGGCTCGTTTCCGGTTTTTCTGCCTAACTTCGTTCGTCCATATCTTCTTCATACGGTATCCGTTTTACGCAAACTCGGACTCTATATTAAGAAGAATTTCGAGACGAACGCAAAGGCGCAACCCGTTTCCCTTAATTCTTCTCCTAAAAACTAAGTATATTTTAATTTGTGACTTATACGTTCACAGAAAATACGGGGTGCAACAACTCTGTATAACATTAATTTTAGCAGTTAGTTTTAAATTTTAATTTTTATATTTAATTAAAGTGAAAACAGTTAAAATTGACTGTATATAAATGTTGCTTGTGATGATATGAATATATTTTAATCATCAAAAGAAATATTATTTAATTTAACTAGTGATATAAATTAATTTATAATTTACTAACTTTAGTAGAGAAATTATATGGAGTATACATAATGCAAACAAGGGACAATTGTATATGTTTTCATTCTTTAATATTCCTTTTTGATAAGGTCATTTTGGTCTGACATTTAGTTTAAAATCTTATGGTGTAAGTAAAGCAATTTAGGATGTTGAATAGAATTTGCCAAATAACATATCATACATCAAAAATTACTTTACATAAACCGTCTCTTCTGCAATGTTAGCCTTGTTTTATTCTATATCTTCTTCATTCTTTAAAACTTTAATCTTATTTAAAGAATCTAAGAAATATATAGCACTAAAAAAGTTTAAGTTTAGTGAAATGAATTTCAATTTTTTGAATGTATGGTAACCAATTTATTATACAACAAAAATTTCTTAATTTCAGCAAAAAACCCTATTTTTAAATTAAATATTTTAAATTGAGTACTTTCTTGCAGAAGTTCCCATAATTCTAATTTTTGATTTCATGTTTAAAAAAAATTAAGTTCTTTAATTTTTTTTACATAGATTTGTTTAATATCATTAATTGCAATGTTTAAGTTTGATGTGTTATGATTAAAAAAGTAATAATGCAATATAGAAGAAGAGTAATTTAGTTATATATTTTTAGCAAATTTGTGGTGTACATTAGGTAATTTTCGTTGTATGAATAGAATTTGCCATCCACTTTATGCCCAATTTTGATTCTTCATTATTAATGCAATTTTATGTCATCTTTGCTTTTAATATCCTATTCTGCAGGTGGCCAATCAAAAGAGACTACATGGATTGAGTGTTATGTCCCGTATTTTCTGACCAATTATTTGAATTATTTTATTCATTTAAAATATGGATTTGAGTTTATATAATTGAATTTAACTATTTTGTAAGGACCCCGTAACTTCCCCGGTAAGGAAAGAGCGGATACTTTGAGGACAAGACAAATCAGAATGCAAACAGAAGAACATTTCATTGTATCTTACAACAATTCCATCAAAATACAAGAATATACAGAGTATGAATAAATATTATACAGAAAATATCAGAGATTTAAACTACATTTAAATACATCGCAGCGGAAAAACAATAAAAAGCACAACTGAAAATAGATACACGGATACAGAGCTTTCCGAATATCGCTTCAGCTGTAAATCAGGATCCTATGAATATAAATCTGCAAAACCAAAACTACTAGCTGCCCGTGTCAAAATAAGGGCACCTAGAGTTTAGGTTAAAACAATAAACTCCCGGTCAGTCATCTGACTGGTGTGAGAGCTAAAACAATTATTAAAAACTTTACTTTAAATCAGATATATCAAGGGACCACGCCGTATAACACGGAACGGGTTTCCTCCCAAGAATACCAGTGCATATAACAAAACAGTGCAATGCTTTTTGGAAAAATGAAGCTATTATAAGACCCAGGTCCTATCACACAATGCAACGCAAGCCGGGGGATAGGGTTTTTCCTTATAATAGCCAAACATGCTTGGTACGTTTAAAACAAATCATTTGATACTATTATAAGTGCATAGTGCATAAAACAACTTCAAATCATAAGTATCAATCATAGACGGCATGGGTACCATATATCATGTCGCCATACTATGCTCTACAATCAAAACCGCAAATGTCACGTATTGGAAGTTGGGTTTCCATCTGTGAACCGAGGCAAAAGATAGTCCTCACCGATTCGAGACTCTCTAGCCCGAGCCTCAGGACAAGTACTCAGTCAAGCCCTTGGATCGTCAGGGTCGGTCCACCGATGTGGATTAAAATGCCTGAACACTGCGTTTCCCCGCCCTTTAGGGCGTAAATGAGCCCAATGGCTCCATCGGCTCCAAATAGTCAACGATATATTCAAGGTGCCTTGCAACAGCAACAACCAAACAGGTGAAAATAATACAAATGTGAAGGCTGGTAGGTCACTGACACCACCCTAGCTAGAAGGAAATGCATGCCCTCCCTGAGGTCCTCTCCCGTTTCTGGTTCACAACCGGGGTGTGAGGCTCGGGAATCAACGCTACACAAAGCTATGCCACATAGGCCATGCTTTGATCATCAACCACAAGACTTTTCTTTTCAACAGAAGCCTTGATCATTTTCCACTTAGGCATGCCACTGAGGCAATTCACTCCATGCGATTGATATCCATCAATATATAACCCCTCAGCTCGTATGTCTCAGAGAAGGGCGTTAAGCAAGAGAATAAATTCTCTGCCGCCAAAAAGATATATATTTAATAGAAATCAATCACACAGAATAAAATCCAATGTCAGACACACAGTCTATTTACAAGTTCGCTCTGGGTCTGAACGAAGCCGGAGGCACCTTGTACCTCGCATATCCATTGATCTCCAAGTACGTCTGGACGATCACCAACTAATTCCCTCCTCTTGGGTGTACAGCCCAATCAAGATCATCAGTAATCACCCAAACCATGTGAAGACCTCAGGTCTTCGACCACCATCTTCATCCTCGACACATCGTCGAATCAGTTATTCAGAATGGGATAAACCCGGTCTTTCTGAATAACCCGCGTATATAATAAACAAGTGTTACACAAACACACCATACGCCTCATTCCAATTCAGAATATTCTTTTGTTCAAATATTCATATACTTTGGGAAAGGTTCCCATTAACTTTATTCAAAGATAAATTCTTTAAATTTATTCATTAATCTTCTTATGAATATCAATTTAAACCAAATTATGGTTTATCCAAACTAGTCGGGATTAACGAACTTTACCGAATTAATCATTTATTTTAAATTTCCCAATCCCAACCTATTAATCCCATGAAGTAAAACTGGTCATACTTCATATCTGAAACACCCACCTCCGTTAAGGTCACTCACAAAGGGAATGCCTTAACTTTGGTGGAGGGTTATAGGTACAAGACACAGAAAACTTTACAAGACAGATAAATATAAGTAGCGAAATTCAATTATTTATTTCATGCGTGGTTCAATACAAAAGCATTACATCAAATTGTCTCAAAATAACTTCCAAAACATTACAACATATCTGTCTTGATTATTCAATAAAGAAGCATAAACCAAAAATAAAAGTGCATAAATCCCCAAGGATAATGTCCAAGAGCCATGGCCAAGGTGAGAGAGAGTCCAAATCATACATCTACTTTCTTGAAGCTTGCAAAGAGTCTGACTAAGCTGCAGTATTCCCTCCCTGTGGACCAGGGGGGAACGAAAGAAAAGAGGACGAAAGAAAACGGGTCAGAAAATAAGTCTGGTAAGTTGGTGATTACTAGTATTTAAACAAGGAAAGAGATCATGACAGTAATAACAGAACATAGGACAATACCCTAATATAAGATTAGAGGAACATGTGATTGCACCCATTACTATAGTCTCTGCACCTACCAACTATTGGTCCAACCAGCCCCACGTGTTTATAACAAACGATCCCCTTAATGATCGGCTCCTACTCGCATGCATTCATGTCTTGTGTCATTCGGCCCCGCTTGACTGTAGATACCTGTGCTGGTCCCACCATGGAGTGTATCAGTCCCTCTGGTGGCAACCCGGCACGATTCAAGATGCACAGTGTATACTACTGATGCCCAGTGCCTGCTTTTTCCACTCCGGAGAACGTGCACGCCCATACTCCGTCGGAACCTACACTGGCCCACCAACCGCCGACGTTTTGACCGCTTATAAATCAGCCCAGTAATCGTGCCCCACCCTGCCTAGTTTTAGGGTACCATGATACATCAATGTGGGTTACTATTGAAATGGGTCCCCGTTACTAGGGTTTTCTAATCAACAAGTTTATTTGGTTAAGTGTCCAAGTTTGCGTAACCCCGCCTATTCGTTTAGTTAACATGTTGAATCAGTTAAGTGTTTTCCTAATTGACTTAACCCTACCAATTCTGACTTTGCTTTAATTTATTAAAGCACCAACCACTCACATTAGACAGGTCTTGTTGTGGTCACTGGATGTGCCGGTCGGTTCCGGGCAGATTCACACCACAACTCAGTCTAACCTCGGGTTCTTTTTGGGCTTGATGCACTAACCACCCACATTAGACAGGTCTTGTTGTGGTCATTGGATATGCCGGTCGGTTCCTGGCAGATTTACACCACAACTCAGTCTAACCTCGGTTTACGCATATTCGTCTTTTCTAAATTCACATTTTTCTATATATGTCTAATTTCTTTATGTAGATTAAATTAAATTTAATCATGCCATAATTATCCTTTGATTATGCTCACCATAAATGGTATATCAAACATACCATTTAATGAACAAATCTATGCCATGAATTTTCATTTTTCCCATCGCTACCCCCATGGAACGTACGCATGAATCACATAAAATGTTGGGCTAGTAAATTAGCCCAACCCATAAACAAAAAAAGGGGTAATAAACAAGGGACATGAAATAAACATAAAATAGCATACATTTCAACTTGTCATGTGTAACTTGGCATAGAGGTATCATTAACTTTAATTAAATGGGTAAAGGTGAACTTGTGACTAAGTTGGGTCTAATTGTCATGTAAACTTGACAAAGGTCTAGCATGGAGGTTTAACATATAATCACAGTTTCAAACCCACAACTTAGCATATTAACTTATGTATGTCAAAACATAATAAAGCTACTATAATCATTTTCAAATTTCAACTTAGTAAGATAACTTATGTGTGTTAGACATAAGAGGGCTATCATAAACGTATTTGAATCACAATTTAGCATGATACTTATGTGTTAAAACATAAGAGGACTACAATTCCAAATTTCACAACATAAATAGATTCAACCTAACATGAATATACATAAGTGTTGATGTAACATATAAGCATGTGTTTTAGATCATAAACCTGCAAATAACCACCAATTTATAACATGACATGTATCACCATTTAATTGGCAAAATAAATCCATTACCCAATCATAATAGATTCCAATAACATACAATTTTTCATCACCACAAGCATATAGACATGATTAATATACAATATGTTCATCGCCACAAGCATATAGACATGATTAATTACAACGATACTTTAAGATAAACGAGAATCAAATCTTATACATAAGCATCATTCTATATCCAAATTACAACATGTCATGATTCAATTGGAAGAATGTTTAAATCTGTGTAATAACCAACTTACAAACTAAAAAGGAATTCTTGCATTCTGAAATCTGAACTCTGAAATTGGTAAGCTCGCCTTTGATGTAGATCGTTGAATTTGATAATCTTTTAATTTGATTTTTGATTCAAGTTCTTGTCTTTGAATTGGTGATGGCAACTCCAAGTTCTCAATTGATAGCATGGTAGTTCTAGGATTATTTTTGTGTGATTTTTAGGTTTGAGCATTGGGTTGTTTATATAGAATTTCAATTCAATTTGAGCCGTCGGATGATGCTAGGGTTAATCGCAACCATCCAGTGAAGATAGGGTGACACCTCAGCCCTAGTGACTCAGCATTGAATCACAAAATTGTCACCTTTCATATCTGCCCGCGGGGGGTGGCAGGTCGACCCCCAGGTCGACATGTATTGGGGAGGTCGACACTAGGGTCGACCCCCTGGTCGACCTGGGTCCTGGGCGTGAATTTTCCCGCCCAGCCGGCTTCTGACTTCTGAATTTGAATTCGTTTTTGAGCTGTTTGAAATTATTTGAATTTTCTGGAAACTTCCGACAGCCATAACTTCTTCATACGAAGTCCAATTTACGTAAACTCGGACTCTATCTCAACCAGAATTCCGAGATGAAACAATGGCGTAACCCGTTTCCCTTAATTCTCACATTTTAAATTAAGTTTTTTTAATTCGTTACTATACCGTCAACAGAAAATACGGGGTGTTACAATATCTAACACCATGGTGTTATCGGTAAATTCAATTACCATTTCACGTTCAAATCTAATTAAAGATTTAACTATCGCCTGGAGCAAAACTGGTGATACTCCATTCTCGATCATCTTAATCTAATTAAAGATTCATTAAAACTCCACTTGGTTTTAATCTTCCCAAAATTCATATTAATGATTGTTTAACTGGGGAAACCATATCCTGTCTTTAACTGGGTTAAAGAACCAATGTCATTTAAAACATGGTTCACGATAAACCCAAAATCAATTCAAATTCAATTCCAATTAAATATCATTTAATTGGTATACTTCATTAAATCTAATAGAAAGATTTAATCTTTTTCTCAACTGGGTTTAAGAACAGTGTTAATGAAGACACCATTCACGACAAACCCAAATCCCATTTGATATTAAATACAAGGCTCTGAATAGAAAATATATCAGCTTATATTAAATATCAAATTCTACGACCAATAAATATCGTATTGGAAATAACGATATAAATATATCTTTCAAATTTCCATAACAATATCTGTATAATCACGAAATCAAACATCGAAATATTCCAAAGACAATTTCGATTCAAATCCATTTCCACTTTATATGTTGAAAATTCTGGTTATTTTCAAAACCATTTCAAAACCACATTATTTATTTTAATAATAAATGGGATTATAATTCTAGTTCAAAACTAGTTCATTTCGATAAAAAACTATTTTTATCTTTTCAAAGATGGAGTTTTTCATCCTAATTCTTTCCAAATCATTTCTTATGATTTTACACAAATTATTACTATTTTTAAATAATTTTATCAAGGCCCGTACAGTCAATTTCCATCAATGGCCATCGAACTGCACTTATAGCGACCTTTTCCAAATTTGATTTGGACATAATTCCAAATCCAACCGTTATATTTCAAATCTCTAATGTTCATTAGAAAGCTCTTTTCGATACGAACCCAACGGTTCCGGTTTTAGGAGAATCCGATGGTCGGATCACCCGTAATGTCCCTTCGAAGTCAATGGTCGAAATTCGTGAACTGCCGCGGCACGGCACGTTCTATTCAGGCCATTATATATAATATATATATATTATATATATTTCATCGATTTCCTTTCAAAACGTATTTTAAAAACCGTTTTCAAAACGATTTCAACTTTATATTCACTTTCGAATCAAAATTGAATATTCCTTATCATCGATATACAAATGATAATATTTTCAAAACGTTATATTTTGAAATCACTTCCTTTTCTATATTCATTATAAAAACGAATACAATCGATATAAATATCGTTCGCGTCAAAATAGCACATATCTAATCAACACGGCTTTATATATTTCAATAACTTCGTTATTCTATTCAACAAATGAATGTTTTCTTCAACACATGAATATATATTTTTCAACACATGAATATTCACAACACATGAGTATTGTCAACACATGACTATTTTTTTTATTTAATATATTTTATAAAATTATGATTTCTATCGCTTAATTCTTAATCAGACTCCAACCGTAAATTAGTAAGAGAACGATTCCCTAAGTATTAACCCCGAAGGCCGAAACCAACATCAGATCAATACCCAGGAAACCACTCATTTTATCTAGTTTCCAGTTAGTTTCTAATTTTATATATGATAAAGATGTAAATTTTATTGTTAAAATATTTCGTTCAACACAAGATAAGTTTCAACAAATGAATATTCTCAACACATGAGTATCGTCAACACATGACTATTTATTCTATTCAACACATAAATCTTTATTTTATAATATTCTTTATTTTCCAAATCGGAATGAGGCCCAATCAATTACCATATAATGTTAATTATATGGATTTCCATACAACACATGTATGTAATAGCAACGATAAATAATCAACCATCATCCAGAGTGCACCACACAACTGCATATGCATTAAATATAAATAATTAATGCTTACACAGTCTGTCAACCCATCGATTGACATACAACTAAACAATCGGGATTAGTGTACGTCAAATATCATCCCAATACCCATATGGGGTTTCAAATCAACAAACACAGATTTTATTTGTGCAGTTGGGCGATGTGTAAAATTTATCGTCCCAATCAATATCAGTCAAATGGGTGTATATAAACAAATCGTCCGATTTGTTTATAAATATTTATTTTATATACACGTTGTAACAACACGGAAAATGCGAGCCAGTTTAAAATTTTTATTTTGGCAATTTTAGCGAATTTTGATATTTAAAATGATTATTTTAAATAAAAACGACGAGAAATTTATTTTGAATAGAAATAGAACGTATATATTTATATACGTCGTCGTTAGAATATAAATATTTTATTTATATATATAAAAGGAATTGAAAATGGCGCGGTAGTTCGATAATTCGATTTCAAACTTCAATTGAATGAACAGGATTCAAAATAAACCGGATTTTAGTGAAACAAAAAATATTTGAATCTAATTGGGAATATCTTTCCAACGAATCCGAAAAATCGAAATTTCATAGCGGGAATCAAAAGTTATGTCCAATTGAAATTTCAGAATAGTCACTATGGAATTTAGGCCTTTAAAAATAGCCATTTTGCAAACGACCTCGGATTTCGACGAAACCACTTTTGTTGGATCCGTGATGTCAAGTTATTGCTAGGTTTCAAATTTCGTACTTTTTCGAATCAATATGTGAGCGTGGCAAAGGAAAACGCGTTTGACCAGTTTAAGTTGATTTTAATCGACTGGAAAATGGTCATTTTTCAAACGGCCTCAGAATTCGACGAAATTAGTTTTGTTAGGACCGTATCGTCAATACGAAGTTAGAAAATATTTTTCTGGAATTTTCCGAGTTAGTATGCGACCCCTCCCTCCGGCGAGCAGCGCCGCCCACCGTCGACGACTGGCCCCCTCTTCCTCCTCTTCTCCTTCCCGTTTCCCCCTTCTCTGCACGCACCCAAAACCCTGGACCCCCTCAAATCGAACCACGATCCACACCCACCGTCCACGCACAGACCTCGCCACCCTCGCTTTGCCGGAACCCTAATCTGCGACGCCCCTAGCACAACCTCCGACTCCAGCAAGCCAAGCCCCCTCCTCCACAGTAAACCGAATTCAAAAGTAAGTTTTTACTTTTAATTATTTTTGTTTTATTTCTTTTTTTAGTTGTTTATTTTATTTAAAGGTGATTTTCAGATTTTTTTTAAAATCAGTTTATAAATACAAAGTAAAGATTAGATTTTTATCGTTTTGAAAACAAAGTAAAGATTGTTTTTTTTTTAACATGAAAGGTTTGGTTTTTAACTACGAAAAAAATACGATTTTCATTCATATGAAAGTGATGATTTCTATACTTGTAAAGATTTGATTTCTATATGTAGACTAGCGACATAAAAATTCAATTTTTATATGAATGAAGGCGAAATAAAAATAGAATTTTTATCTATATAGCATCGATGTAAAAATAGAATTTTTATCTATATAGCATCGATGTAAAAATAGATTTTTTATCCATATAGCATCGATGTAAAAATAGAATTTTTATCTATATAGTAGCGATGTAAAAATAGAATTTTTATCCATATGGTAGCGATGTAAAAATAGAAATTTTATCCATATGGAGTGATTATAAAAATGTGATTTTTATATACTTAGAAACAATATAAAAAATTTGATTTTTATATACATACCAACAATATAAAAATGTGATTTTTATATATGTAGTGGCTACGGGCAGTGAAATTGACAAAAGGCGAGCACGACGAAGATTTCCACATATGAAGAGTCATGGAGTTTGGATTAGCTATCGGTGAGAACTTCTCACTTTAAATTTTTTTTTTCGTGTTAAAAATATATACTAGGATGCAGACGGTGCTTAGCAGCACCTGACACCCGTCGTCCACAAACCATGGACGGCTTGTATGCTTGTTTGATGTGTTGTGAAATTTGTTTGTGATGTTGATGTGAAATCGATAATAAAATATTCATGTGGGGAAATAAATTAATTATCGTTAAAAATATATTTTTTAACGTGAATGTGAATAAATAAATATTCATTTACAAACCGGACGGTTTGTTTATGTACACCTATTTAAAGGATATTGATTAGGACGATAAATTTTACACATCGCCCAACTACAACAATAAAAATCTGTGTTTGTTGATTTGAAACCCCACACGGGTGTTGGGATGATATTTGGCGTACACTAATCCCAAATGTTTAGTGATTTGTCGGTCGTTTGATTGACAGGCTGTATAAGCATTAGATATTTATATTTAATGCTTATGCAGTTGGGTAGTGCACTTTGGATGATGGTTGATTATTTATCGTTGCTATTCATATACATGTGTTGTATGGAATCCATATAATTAACATTATATGGTGATTGATTGTGCCTCATTCCAATTGGGAAATAATGAATATTATAAAAGAAAATTCATGTGTTGAATAGAATAAATAGTCATGTGTTGACGATGTTCAGGTGTTGAGAATTCATGTGTTGAAAGTGTATTCATGTGTTGAAAGTGTATTCATGTGTTGAATAAAATATTTATACAATAAAATTTTCCTTTTTATTGTAAGTAAGAAGAAATATAGATTCATGTGTTGAATGGAATAAATATATTCATTAGTTGAATGGAATAAATATATTCATTTGTTGAATAGAATAACGAATTTATTGAAATATATAAAGCCGTGTTGATTAGAGACGCGCCATTTTGACGTGAACGATATTTATATCGATTTATTCATTTCTTAATGAATATCGAAAAGTGATTTCAAAATCGAATATATAGAAATGAATTCAAATTGAAATCAAATAGAAATGAATTCGAATTGAAATCGAATATATAGAAATGAATTCGAATTGAAATTAATTTGAAATGAATTTAAAACGAATTTATAAAGGAAAATTCAATTTTGATTCAAAATTGAACATGAAGCTGAAATCGTTTCGAAAACGAATTTAAAACGATTTATAAAATACGTTTTAAAAGGAAATCGATGAAATATATAATATATATATATATTATATATATAATGGCCTGAATAGAACGCGCCGCGCCGCGGCAGTTCATGAATTTCGACCATTGACTTCGAATTGACGTTGCGGGAGATCCGACCGTCGGATTCTCCTAAAACTGGAACCGTTGGGTTCGTATCGAAAAGATATTTCTAACGAATATTTGAAATTAGAAATCTAACGGTTGGATTTGGAATTATGTCCTAATCAAATTTGGGAAAGGTCGCTGTAAATGCAGTTCGATGGTCGTTGATGGAAATTGACTGTACGGGCCTTGATAAAATTATTAAAAATATCTATAATTTGTGTAAAATCATAAGAAATGATTTGGAAAAAATTGGGCTGAAAAACTCCATATTTGAAAAGATAAAAATAGATTTTTATCAAAATGAATTAGTTTTGAACTAGAATTAAAATCAATTTATTTTTGAAATAAATAAATTGAATTTGAAAGTGGTTTTAAAAATAATCATAATTTTCAATACGTGAATTGGACTGGAGTTGAATCGAAATTATCTTCGGAATATTTCGATGTTGGATTTCGTGACTATACAGATATTGTTATGGGAATTCGAAAGATATATTTTAATTCGTTATTTCCAATACGATATTTGTTGGTTTCAGAATTTAATATTGAATATAAGCCGGTATATTTTCTATTCAGAGCCGTGTATTTAATATCAAATGTGATTTGGGTTTGTCGTGAATGGTGTCTTCATTAACACCGATTCTTAAGCCCAATAGAGAAAAAGATTAAATCCTTCTATTTAGATTTAATGAAGTGTAACAATTAAATAATGTTTAATTGGAATTGAATTTGAATGTGATTTTTGGTTTATCGTGAACCGTGTTTTAGATGACATTGGTTCTTTAACCCAGTTAAAGACAAGATATTGATTTTTGAAAAGATTAAAACTAGGTGGATTTCTAATGAATCTTTAATTAGATTGAAATGTGAATTGATAATTTAAATTATCAAATCTGAAAAGTGATCGAGAATGGAGTATCACCAGATTTGCTCCAAAGCGATAGTTAAATCTTTAATTAGATTTTAACGTGAAATGGTAATTAAATTTACCGATAACATCGTGGTGTTAGTTATAGAGTATTACCAGTTTTGCTCCATGGGATAAATAGGTTGGGATTAGGAAATAAAATAAATAATTACTTCGGTGTGGTTCGCTAATCCCGACTAGTTTGGAAAACCATAACATGGTTTGAAATGATATCCAAAGGAAGATTAAAGATTACTTCGGTGTGATTAAAGATTACTTCGGTGTGGTTCGCAAATCCCGACTAGTTTGGAAAACCATTACTTCGGTGTGGTTCGAGCTTCGGATTGAGGGAGGGGGAGGGCGGAGGTACTGTGGAGAGGTTGGAGGGGGTGGGTGTGCTAGCGACGGCGGCGGCGAAGGTCCCCCGGGGCGGCGCGACGTGAGGGCAACGGGGTTGAGGGCGGCGCGGCGCGATAGGTTCTAGGGTCTTTTTTTCTTTTTATTTTTTTTTCGATTTGAAAAGTAAACCGGGGGGAGGGGGGTCTGAGCAAAGAGAAAAAGAAGGAGGGGTTTTTTATTTTATTTTAATTTTATATTATATTTATTTCCCAAAAGTTGACTTTTAATTTCGAACCCCGATTCAAACCCAATGACTGTCAACTCCAACTAATTACCTCCATTCTGAACACAATGGGATATGTATCGTAGGCTGATTCGATCATTTCGATCAGTTTCTGCTAAATTTAAAATATAAATCTATATATTCAATTTTAAACTTACATTTAAATTTATCGGGGTCACATACAGACTCTAAAACTTCCCGAAAAATATTTTCTAGCTTCGTATTGAAGATACGGTTCTAACAAAACTAATTTCGTCAAATTCCGAGACAGTTAGAAAAATGGCCTTTTTTCGGTCGATCGAAATTGATTAAAACTATCAAAACACTTTTTCCTGTGCCACGCTCACATATTGATTCAGAAAATTACAAATTTTGGAATCTAGAGATAACTCGACATCCCAGATCCAACAAAAGTGGTTTCGTCGAAAACAGAGGTCGTTTGCAAAATGGCTATTTTTAAGGGCCAAATTTCCATAGCTACTATTCTGAATTTTTAACTGGGCTTAACTTTTTATCCCCGCTATGAAATTTCAATTTTTCAGATTCATTGGAAAGATATTCTCAATTAGATTCAAATATTTTTGGTTTCGCCAAAATCCGGTTTATTTTGAATCATGTGCATTAATTTGAAATTTTGAATTACCGCGTCATTTTCAATTCTTTTTATAATTATAAATAATTATTTATATTCTAACGTCGATCTATATAAATATATACTTTCTAATTCTATTCAAAATAAATTTCTCGTCTTTATTATTTAAAATAATTCATTTTAAATATTCAAAATTCATCAAAATTGCCAAAGTAAAAATTTTAAACTGGCTCAGATTTCCGGGTTATTACAATATCCCCCACTTAAAACTTTTCATCCCCGAAAAGGAACGAAGCCGAAAGTTGTTTAACTAATCAACTCAACTTTCATTATTTTCATTACGGCTTAAGTTCTTCAACTTTTCTGTTTCTAAGAACTTCTCAAATTTTCCAAAAATTGGCTAACACCCTAAATTTTCGAAAATTTCCGCCATAACCTCCCCTGCACCGGGAGCTTCGGGATATTTCAAATAGCCTCCCATGGCCCTCACCAATCCAAAAAGAAAAAGAAACAGCCAAGCGGCTAGCCAATCGGCTCATAAAATCATCAAAAACCCAATAAATACAATAAACATGTACCTATTTGTCGGGCAAACAATTTTATTCCTCTTCTCTAGACTCCTTGCTATGACCTGTTCAATGTAAGTACATGTATATGCATGCAAATGCGACTTATTTTCAATAAATTCACTATTTGATTCAATTTAGCTAAAGGTTCTACATTATATTATTCAAACAATAATCAAACAACATAATCAGCAATCAATTAGTTGATTCGCTTTTCAAATTCATAACTTTGATACATAGTCCAAAAATTAGATTTTTGGTGCCAAATCACAACAGTAAGCCCTATCTAGTTTTGGTTCTTACACCAGTCAGGAAATATACAGAAATCCCACCTTCGAAACTCGAATATAAATTCTGATGATGTACGTACAATAATGATCATCAGAACCATCTCAGGGCGACTGGAGTGTGATTATATATCTATCCAGTATGTTAAAACTTCGAATACACGTGGATCAAACGTATATGCAAAATCTTTATATATTGGATTGTCCAAATTCAATACAAATAAATATTCAAATACGAATAATTGAATTAAAATTTCAAAATAAAATTTTTTTCACTTTTATTTCAAAAACACTACTCTTTACACTCGTTCTAGGATACTACTGATCCTATCTCTAACGAGCATTCTCGTTGGACATTACTAATCCAATCTCTGATGAATTCTTTCGTTTGGTTCTAACGTGTCTTGTTCTCGAGCTCTGTAAACCAAAGCTCTGATACCAAACTGTAAGGACCCCGTAACTTCCCCGGTAAGGAAAGAGCGGATACTTTGAGTACAACACAGATCAGAACGCAAACAGAAGAACATTTCATTGTATATTACAACAATTCCATCAGAATACAAGAATATAAAGAGTATTAATAAATATTACACAGAAAATATCAAAGATTTAAATTACATTTAACTACATCGCAGCGGAAAAACAGTACAAAGCCCAACTGAAAACAGATACTCGGATACAGCGCTTTCCGAATATCGCTTCAGCTGTAAATCAGGATCCTGTGAATATAAATCTGCAAAACCAAAACTACTAGCTGCCCGTGTCAAAATAAGGGCACCCAGAGTTTAGGTTAAAACAATAAACTCCAGGTCAGTCATGTAACTGGTGCGAGAACTAAAACAATTATTTAAAACTTTACTTTAAATCAATTATATCAAGGGACCACGCCGTATAACACGGAACGGGTTTCCTCCCAAGAATACCAGTGCATATAACAAAACAGCGCAATGATTTTTAGAAAAATGAAGCTATTATAAGACCCAGGTCTTATCACATAATGCAACGCAAGCCGGGGGATAGGGTTTTCCCTTAAAATAGCCAAACATGCTTGGTACGTTTAAAACAAGTCATTTGATACTATTATAAGTGCATAGTGCATAAAACAACATCAAATCATAAGTATCAATCATAGACGACATGGGTACCATATATCATGTCACCATACTAGGCTCTACAATCAAAACCGCAAATGTCACGTATTGGAAGTTGGGTTTCCATCTGTGAACCGAGGGAAAAGATAGTCCTCACCGATTCGAGACTCTTTAGCCCGAGCCTCGGGACAAGTACTCAGTCAAGCCCTTGGATTGTCAAGGCCGATCCACCGATGTGGATTAAAATGCCTGAACACTGCGTTTCCCTACCCTTTGGGGGCGTAAATGAGCCCAATGGCTCCATCGGCTCTACATAGTCACCGATATATCCGAGGCGCCTCGCAACCGCAATAACCACACATGTGAAAATAATATAAATGTCAGGGCTGGTAGGTCACTGACACCACCCCAGCTAGAAGGAAACACATGCCCTCCTTGAGGTCCTCTCCCGTTTTTGGTTCACAACCAGGGTGTGAGGCTCGCGAATCAATGCTACACAAAGCTATGCCACATAGGTCGTGCTTTGATCATCAACCACAAGACTTTGATTTTCAACAGAAGCCTTGATCATTTGCCACTTTGGCATGCCATACAGGTAATTCACTCCATGCGATTGATATCCATCAATATATGACCCCTGAGCTCATACATCTCAGAGAAGGGCGTTAAAGAAAAGAATAAATTCTCCGCCGCCAAGGAGATATATATTTAATAGAAATCAATTTGTAACACCCCATAATTCTGTAACATTACGCTTCACAAATTAAAGTGTAATTAATTCTAAATGAAAGAACTAAGGTAAAGGGTTACGCCATTGCGTTCGTCTCGGAATTCTGCTTGAGATAGAGTCCGAGTTTGCGTGAATCGGACTCCGTATGAAGGAGCTATGACCTTCGGAAGTTTCAGAATAAAATTTAAAATTCAAACAGCTCGGTTTCAAGTTCAAAATTCGAAAAACAGGCTCAAACTGGGCGGGAAAATTCCCGCCTAGGGACTAGGTCGACCATGGTGTCGACCTGGTCACCCCAGGTCGACCATAGTATCGACCTGGGTGTCGACCTGCCAGTCGACCTACCTGGTCGAGCTGGCTGGCTGGGTCTGGCTCTGGCTCGAATTTATGTGGCTCAGTGTGTCATTAGGGCTGACATGTCACCTCTTGATTGGCTCTTTGGACTTTGTATGGTCTAGATTCCTCCTGTCTTCATCTGACAGCTCAAAACAATCTAAAAATCTATATATACACCCTAGGTCTCCAACTAAAATTCACACAAAAATAAGAACTTGAGCCGCCATACTATCGGAAGAAAACTAAGGAGAGCCTCCGCTTGAAAAGAGACGAACAACGAATCAACTCAAGCTAATTTCAAAATTTGAGATTAAAGCTACTAATAAAATCAAAACAACAACGTCTACCCAAAGGAACGCATCTCAATTTCAGAACTCAGAATCCAGAATTCAAGATTCTGCATTCGTCGTAAGTATAGTGGCTCTTTAGATGAGAATGCGATTAAGACATTATTTGATGTAAATTGTAATATGGAATTATATCAGTATTGACGATGTTGTTTTGTATTTGTCATTTGTGAAAATTTGAATGTTGTGGTGATTGAATCTTTTATGTATTGTGAATCAAACAATCAACAACTTATGCGAATTGTATGTATACAGTTAGATCTAAATATATGCTTATGCAAGTTATAGGTTGCAAGTTAGATTTATACATGTATTGATATGATTTATGTAGGCTCTATGTATATATGTTTATGTTAAACCAATTGTGCCTACATGATTAGAATAGATCTATATTCACATGTTCTTATGCAAGTGAAAACTTATAATTGGATCCATGTCAAAATCCGTTTAGGATTCATATGATTAATGAAAGTTTATTGTTAGATCTATGTTTATACATATGTGTTGCAAGTTCACGCCCTTAAGTGGTTGTCAAAATTATACATATAGTTTTGTCATATGCCAGTTTTATGTTTGAGGTTATGCCTAGGTCTATGCGTTAACATGTTAAACCATGTTATACCTTTATGTTATGCTAAAACTATATGATTCATGTAACAATTATTTAACTAGACCCAATATTTATATGCAAGTTTGTGGCATGTTATGCCATGTTATGATTCATGTTATGCAAGTTCACCTCATTAACCTCGTTTACACCTATTGTGTCAATATACATGTATTGAAATTTGACATGCCAGTATTTTGTCACATGCTACCCAATAACTATGTTTATGTCAAAATTACATGATGTACATTGTTGAAACCTATGTTATGTATCCTACCTCCCTTTTTCTCTTGTTTTTGGATTGGGCCAATTAGTGGGCCCAATGCCTTTATGCGATTTATTTAAACGAACAAACGGGGGTAACATTGAGGGTAATTATTAATTTAAAACATGTTAATATGTAGGTGGGCCAAAACCATGAAATTGGTTAAGGCCATGAATGGTGTAAATTTATACACCGTTAGTTTTGAATTAAACATGTGACATGAATAATTTACTTAAACAAAATGTAAATTTAGAAAATACAAATATGCCTAACCCGAGGTTAGACTGAGTTGTGGCGTAAGACTGCCCGGAACTGACCGGCATACAGGCAGCCACAATAATACCTGTCTAATGTGGGTGGTTAGAGCATTGAGCCCAGTAAAGACCCGAGGTTAGACTGAGTTGCGGTGTAAACCTGCCCGGAACCGACCGGCACATCCAGTGACCGCAACAATATCTGTCTATTGTGAGTGGTTGGTGCTTTAATAAGACAGTTAAAGCTAAGTTAGGATTGGTAGGGTTAAGTTAACTAAAACACTTAACCAACTTAACATGTTAACAAGACAAGACTTGTAGGGGTTAAGTAACTAAGAAACCACTTAGCCAACTTAACATGTTAACTAGACTAGAAGGTGAGGTTAAGTAAAGTTAATACACTTAACCAATTTAACATATTAACTAGGCTAGCGGGTGAGGTTAACTAAATTCAGGACACTTAACCGTTATAACCTGATAATTAGATAAGTGGGTGAGGTTAAGTAAATTTAGAATACTTAAACACGTTAGCTAGATAAGTGGGTAAGGTAAAGTAAATGCACTTAGCCAATTTAATATGTTAGCTGGACTAGAGGGTAGGGTTAAGTAAACTTAGAACACTTAACCATCATAGTGTGATAAATGAACAGGGTTAAGTTAAAACATGAAGGGACAATACTTAACCATTAGAACATGTTAATTAAACAGATGTTAGGGTTAAGTTAACTAAGGCAACACTTAACCATTATAACATGTTAGTTAAGACAGATGGGCAAGGTTAGGTAAAAAGGAACACTTAACCAATACAAGGTGAATGGGTAGGGTTAAGAAATAAGAAATACTTAACTAATATAACTTGGTTTGTGATAAGGTTAAGTCAACGTGAATTACCGATAACACTTAACCAGTTTAACATGACAAATGAATGGGTTAAGTTAACTTGTATCGACTAATGACACTTAACCAATCCTACTTGACGAGAAAGAGAACTAAGTAGTAAACCTTAGTTGAAAGGGCTAAGTAGTAAACCTTAGTTAAGAAAACGACGATTCAGGAAACTAAGTGGTAAACCTTAGTTAGGAAAACTAAGTAGTAATCCTTAGTATAACTCGAGGAGGAGCGAACGTCCATCTGATCTTAAAGAAGGCTCCAACGAATTGGGTTACGAAGCCCGAGGCTTCGAGGGGACGTGAGGGTACTCTTGGTATCCCTCTGTGAGAATGCAGATGATCGGCCTGGGCTCACAGAGGTTAAGGTCTGTGTTAGAAGAACCAAGGGTATGCCTTGGTTGCAATATAAGGCAACCTAAAGACTAGGATGGACCAGCGTGATTCGGCGGGACAAATGGCCCTGTGATAGTGACCCGTCGTCTACCTACCATCTTGAGTCAGTCGAGATATGTAAAGCGGAAAGGCGGAGAACTCCAAAAGACCATATACTTGCTATCTAGTTATGGGTGAGGATGGCCATAAGACAGTGGGGCATAGGGGGCCTGCGTATATGTAACGACCCGGAAAATCTGAACCAATTTAAAATTTTTAAATTGGCTAAAATAATGGATTTTAAATATTTAAAATAAATATTAAAAATAAATATTTTAAATAATGGCGATGAAAACTGAGTTTGAATCGACAATTGAAAACGAATATAATTAATTATAATTATATATAGAATTGAAAATGGCGCGGTAGTTCGATAATTCGATTTCAAACTTCAATTGAATATACCGGGTGCAAAACAATCCGGATTTTAGTGAAACCAAAAATAATGGAATCTAATTGATAAGATCTTTCCAACGAATCTGACCAATCGAAATTTGATAGCGGGAATCAAAAGATATGTCCAGTTGAAAATTCTGAATAGTCGCTATGGAATTCAGGCCCTTAAAAATGAACATTTTGCAAACGACCTCGGATTTCGATGAAACCACTTTTGTTAGATCTGCAGTGTCAAGTTATTGCTAGGTTTCAAATTTCATAATTTTTCGAATCAATATGTGAGCGTGGCAAAGGAAAACGCGTTTGACCGGTTTAGTTGATTTTAATCGACTGGAGATTGGCCATTTTTCAAACGGTCTCAGAATTTGACGAAACTAGTTTTGTTAGGACCGTATCGTCAATACGAAGCTAGAAAATATTTTCTGGAATTTTTCGAGTTCGTATGTGGCCCCACTAAATTGAAATGTGCGTTTAAATTGAGTATATAAAGAAGTACACTTTAAATTCAACGGAAACTGATTCAAACGATCGAATCAGCTTACGATATATATCCCATTGTGTTCGGGATGGGAGTAAAACGCTATGGACGACAGGCGGTGGGCCTCGTTTAGAGGTCGTATGTAAAAGTCAACTTTTTGAAAAATTAAATAATTAAATATATATATTTTATATAACCCCCCCTATTCCCTCTTCTCTCTCTTCAGTTCGAAATTAAAAAAAAACAAAAAAACCCTAAACTATCGCCGTCCCCTCCCCTGAAGCAAACGCCACCGCCGCCCATCACCGCACCCCCCCTCCCTCGTACGTCGAACTCCCAGTGGCGCAACCCCCGAAGCCCCCCCCAGATTGCACGAGCTCCGACGAAGCCCCCCCCCCCCCCCCCCCCCCGTTCGCGACGCTGAAGCCGCCACCCCTCGAAGCAGCTCCGCCTGCCGCCGACGTCATCTTCTTCCCCCCCTTCGCAGCTAATCGGTGAGTATTTTATTTATTTTTATTTTTTTATTCTGTAAATTCTGATTTTAAAAATAATTTAAAAACTGATTTATTTTAAAAAGATGAAAAACTGATTTTTTTTAAAAAAACATTTAAAAACTGATTTTGAAAAGGTTTTAAAAACTGATTTTGAAAAGATTTAAAACTGATTTTTAAAATGATTTAAAACTGATTTATTTTAAAAAGATGAAAAACTGATTTTTTTTTTAAAAAAAAAACATTTAAAAACTGATTTTGAAAAGGTTTTAAAAACTGATTTTATTTTAAGATTTTAAAAAGAAAAAGATTTAAACTTTAGAATAGAAAAAGATTTAAACTTTAGAAAGAAAAAGATTTAAACTTTAGAATAGAAAAAGATTTAAACTTTAGAATAGAAAAAGATTTAAACTTTAGAATAGAAAAAGATTTAAACTTTAGAATAGAAAAAGATTTAAACTTTAGAATAGAAAGGATCTAAACTTTAAAATAGAAAAGATCATATTTTTAAAATAGAAAAGATCATATTTTTAAAATAGAAAAAAAATCAGATTTTTATATATTGAAAGTCGAAGTAAAAATCAGATTTTTATATATTGAATAACATAGTCAAAATTCGATTTTTACATATGTAGAGAATACGGGCAACGAAAGCGACAAAAGGCGAGATTGGCGAAGATTTCTATAAAGGAAGTGTCGTGCAGTTGGATAGCTATTGGTGAGATTTCTGATTTAAAAATATTATATATGTGTGAAATGAAAGTGAATTGCTATATATAAATATATATCTATATATATATACGCCCCTCGTCCACAAACCATGGACGATATTTATTGATTGAAATGGTTGTGAAAATTGATTGATAGCGAATGATTGTTTGGGATTGTTTGTGATTGATATTGGTTGATTGTGGTTGAAAAATACCCATTTGTGGTTGAGAAATATTTAGTTGAAACCACATAGGATTAGTTTGTGGAAATGAAATAAATATATACATGCCGCCTGCGTGCGAACTAGATGCATGATCCCCATTGTCAAAAACCGCGAGGTTTTAAGGTAGAGCGAGGAGCCGTACTAGGGACGGTCCCGGTTTTAACTACCCTGCCGTTATGCTGCCGAAATTTTGAATAATATTCGTGTGTTTGAATTATTTTCATATGCTTAAACTATATTTATTCATTGAATAGAAAACATTCATGTGTTGAATTGATATTAATTCGTTGATTAGAAATTCATGTGTTGAATGGTATTCATATTTTGAAATAAATCGTTTGATAATAAAAATCACATTTTTATCTATATATAGGAACTATAGAAAAAATTCATGTGTTGAATTGATATTCATTCGTTGATTAGAAATTCATGTGTTGAATGGTATTCATATTTTGAAATAAATCGTTTGATAATAAAAATCACATTTTTATCTATATATAGAAACTATAGAAAACATTCATGTGTTGAATTGATATTCATTCGTTGATTAGAAATTCATGTGTTGAATGGTATTCATATTTTGAAATAAATCGTTTGATAATAAAAATCACATTTTTATCTATATATAGAAACTATAGAAAACATTCATGTGTTGAATTGATATTCATTCGTTGATTAGAAATTCATGTGTTGAATGGTATTCATATTTTGAAATAAATCGTTTGATAATAAAAATCACATTTTTATCTATATATAGAAACTATAGAAAACATTCATGTGTTGAATTGATATTCATTCGTTGATTAGAAATTCATGTGTTGAATGGTATTCATATTTTGAAATAAATCGTTTGATAATAAAAATCACATTTTTATCTATATATAGAAACTATAGAAAACATTCATGTGTTGAATTGATATTCATTCGTTGATTAGAAATTCATGTGTTGAATGGTATTCATATTTTGAAATAAATCGTTTGATAATAAAAATCACATTTTTATCTATATATAGAAACTATAGAAAATATTCATGTGTTGTATTGATATTCATTCGTTGATTAGAAATTCATGTGTTGAATGGTATTCATATTTTGAAATAAATCGTTTGATAATAAAAATCACATTTTTATCTATATATAGAAACTATAGAAAACATTCATGTGTTGAATTGATATTCATTCGTTGATTAGAAATTCATGTGTTGAATGGTATTCATATTTTGAAATAAATTGTTTGATAATAAAAATCACCTTTTATCGACTATATGAACTGTGTAAAATAATCTCGTTTTAAAAGAAATTGTTTTATGATAAAAATCCCATTTTTTATCACCAACATGAACTATATAGAAAAATAGTGTTTTGGAAATGAATTGTTTTACAATAAAAATCATATTTTTATTGTATGCATAAATCGTTGAAATGTGAAGTGTTAAAAAAATAGCCACTTGTTCAAAATAAACATATATGAGTTGAAATATTCATTAATTAGCCAATGAAATGATTTGCACCTATTTATGTAACATTAGAATGAATGGTGTTTTTAAACCAAACAGAAATCAAATATGAAGTTGAATAGAAAATGATAAATGATAAGAACTGTATATATATGTACATGCATATTTATTGAACAGGTTATAGCAAAGGGGCTAGAGAAGAGGAATAAAATTTTGTGCCCGACAAATAGGTACACATTTACTGTTTTGTTTGGGTGATGATATTATGAGCCTGTTGGCTAGCCGCTTGGCTTTTTCTTTTTCTTTTTGAGATTAGAAGGACCGGGAACACTATTTGCGATTTCCCGATGCTCCCGGTGCAGGGGAGGTTATGGCGAAATTTTCCAAAATTTTAAGGTGTTAGAAAAATATTTGAAGTGAAAACGATATGGAAATCATTGAATGAACTATATTTATATAAATATATAAATATAAATAAAATTAAAACGAAACGAAGCCGTGCAGTTCGTATTTTGAAACAATGATTTCAAACAACTAGTACGGGAAATCCGACCATTGGATTTTCCCGAAACCTCAACCGTCGGGTACGCCTTGGAAATATCTTCCCAACGGCACCAACCTTGTAAAAATCCAACGGTTGGATTTTCTGGAATGTTTAATTCAAATCTGAAGAAAAACAGCGCCAGAAACGATTATATTTATATATATATATATATATATATATATAAATATAATTATATTTAATCGAATAACGACGCTGCAGTTCGTATTTTGAAATCGAAACTTCAAACGATTGTACCGGGAGATCCGACCGTCGGATTTTCCCAAAACTGGAACCATTGGATTCATTTTGAAAAGACCTTTCTAATGATGTAAATTTTGTGAAGATCCAACGGTTAGATTTTCAGATATGTGTAAATCAAATCTGAAGAAAAACAGCGCCACGGCCGCCTTATGGCTCGAAGCGTCGTTTTAAATAAATTAGCTATTTTAAAATAAATAAAAATAGCGATAATTAGTTATAAAATATCATAAGCGATATGGAATGAAAATAAACTGAATTTGCTCGATTTATGTTGAATTTGATGGTTGAATGTGTTTGGTGTGAAAATTACATTAAAGAACAATATTGATGTTGTCGAATAATTTAACCATTGAAATAAATTGATTTGAAATTCTAAATATACGAGAATTATTTGAAAAGGCCGAGTTAATTCTCATTTCAAATAATTGACCGACGATTGAGAGTCGAAGATAAAGACGATGGTCGAAGACCGGAGATCTTCACCTCGTTTGGATGGTAACCGAGGTCCTGATTGGGAGGCATCCCGAAATATGGATAATGAGTGGTGATCGTTCAGACGTACGTGTTGATCGAAGGGTTTGCGAGGTATTTAGTGCCTCCGGTTTCGTTCAGACCCAGAACGGACTTGTAAATGGACTGTGTGTCCGACATTGGAATTTGTTCTGTGTGATTGATAGCCATCAGTTGCACGGTGTGAATTGCCTGTGTGGCATGCTAAGGTGCAGTGATCAGGGCTTCTGTTGAAAAGCAAAGTCTTGTGGTGATGATCAAAGCACCGCCTGTGTGGCGTAGCTTTGTGTATAACGTAAATTCGCGAGCCTCACACCCCGGTATGAACCTAAAACGGGAGGAAGGACCTCAGGGAGGACATGCGTTTCTTTCTAGCTAGGGTGGTGTCAGTGACCTACCAGCCCTGACATTTATATACTTTTCACCTATGCGGTTGTTGCTGTTGTGAGGCGCCTCGGTTTGATCGGACGATCCGGGTCCGATGGAGTCATTCGTTGGCTCGTTTGCGCCCCAAAGGGCGGGGAGACGTATTGTTCAGGTATAATAATCCACATCGGTGGACCGGCCCTGACGATCCAGGGGGCAGTTGCGGCTGTTCCTGAGACATGGTAGGCTAGATTGTCTCGAATTCGGTAAGGACTATCTTTTGCCTTGGTTCATGACGGAAATCCAATTTCCAAATACGTGACGATGCGGTTTCGATTGTATAGATATTTGGCGACATAGTGGCATGGGACGCTCATGTCGCCTATGATTGATAGTTATGATTTGAAATTGTTTTCAAAGCATATAAACACTAGCAATAGTATCAAATGCCTTTGTTTTATTCGTTTCAAGCATATTTTGGCCATTATAAGGTAAAACTCTATCCTCCGGTTTGCGTTGCATTGTGTGATGGGAACTGAGTCTTATAATGGCTTCATTTTTATAAAAAGCATAGCGATGTTCAAAAGAAAGATTTGTTTTAAAGCACTGGCAATCCAATGGAGTAAACCCGTTCCACGAAAGTGGCGTGTTCCTGTGATTAGCCAATTATATACATATGTTGAGTGGATTTCTCATACCGGTCCCATGACTGACTCGTAGTTTGTTTCACTTTCAAACTCGGGTGCCCCTTTTTCTACACGGGCAGCCTTGTATTCAGGTTTAGCTGGTTCTTTCTGGATAGCTGGAGCTGAAGATGGATTCTGTCATTTATTTCTTTTTATGCTGTTCAGCTCCTATTGTACATATTTTGTTTATTTCCGCTGTAGACATTTATGTATAGCTGAACTGTATTTGTACTAAGTAAGATCCTGTATACTGTGTAACTCTGATGATTACTTTTATCCAGTATATTCTATTGTTCATATCTGGTGTATTTATTTAATTCTGTTCTGCTATTATCTGTTTCTGTGTTATATTCCAAAGATAACCCTGTTTCCGTCTGAACGGGATTTCGGGTCGTCTCAGTATAGTTCTCAATTTTTTAAGGGTGGCCTTCCATTAGTTGAGGGAGGGGTCAGGTGGGACCATAGCCACTTGAAAAACAGACCTTAGCATCTGCATCGGCAGGTATCTGAAAGCTCCCGGCCGAGTTCCGTGTTTCTAGAATAGCCCTGCCATGGGACTCGGGTCGTACATTTCAGGACATGTGCATCTAGACAGCGATAAACGATTCGCGACACATATGTGGGGAAAGTCTAGGAACATATACCACTCTAGCTAGTGCTTCCTAGACTAAGGGCATCGTTCGACAGGTAGCATAATCCCTAGTTGGACCTAGGTGGCATAAATCCTGAATCCGAGAAGTATTAGATAAGTTGCATAAACCCTAGTTGAATCTAGGAAGCGCTCGATAAGAAAACCCTAGATTAGATCTAGGTAATAAATAATAGATGTACACCGAAAGGTAACCGCAATTACAGGGATTGGGATCACATTATCATCTTTATACGGATTACTAGTTGGGATACTAGTTAGGTGGTTCAGAGATATAGAATGGGGGTGAGATAGTATATTCGGTTTAAACTATCTTGCTTTGGTTTATATTAGTCTGTTATTCTGGTACTGTCCCATTTTCCAGTTTACTCCTGTCGTGAACTTTATCCTGTTCGCATGCTAAAAGCCACTAGACTTACTCAGGCTTTATGTCTGACTCTGTTTTTCTTTCGTCTTATTTTCTTCTGTTCCCCCCCGGGTAGTCAGGGAGGGAATAGCTCTGCTTAGTATGGACTGTTACTCTTTCCAAGCTTGAAGACTCTTGGATGTATCGCTTCAGACTCTCTTTTCCGCTGCTATGGCTGGCTTATGCAACATTGGGGAATATAAATGTTATTTTATGCTTCTTTATTTTGTAAGATAGATGATACTCTGGTATTGGAAAGCAATTGTTGTACAAACTATTTTATCAATAAAGTAAAGTTTTATTTTCCGCTGTTTTAAATTTGTCTGTCTTGTAATTTATCTGCATCTTTTACTAAAATGCTCCACAGAACTTAGTGCATTCCCTTTGTGAGTGACACTAACGGATGTGGGGTGTTACACATGGTATCAGAGCTGAAGGTTACCGGATCAGATAAAAGATTTGAAAAATTATTTTCAAAACGGGTTTAAAAGAAGCATTTTCAAAAGAAAAGTTTTGTTTTAAAGGCATGTTCCCCAAAGCCATATGCACTATCTTTTGATTCTCTATTTGAGTCTTTGTTTCCTTCTTTCTTGTGTCTCCGGGGCTCCTGGCTTTCTGGGAGGTAACCTCATCGAAGGGCGAAGTAGTGCCTGACTTCCATCTATAGCCGTAATAGTTTCACCTGCGGCTAGTTTTCTTTCAAGCTTTGTAGGGTTTTCTGTACGATGGAGGCAACTTTCGAGAGAGATTTGTCAACATGATTACACAAGGAAGAGGATGAGGAGTTTGGCTAAGGGGCACAACCCAAGGATGAGGAATTCATGGATATGTACTTGGCTCACGAAGGAGGAAGGAGTTATAAAACCTAAGACAAAAGGAAGTAGCTTTTCTATGGTATAATAGGGCATATAATTAAGGGCAAGGGCAAGGACGATGGAAAGGATTTTTAGGAGGACAAGTGCGTGCTTTCACCACCAGAATACCTGGGAGAGAGATAGTAAAAGTCTCCATTGGAAAAGTTTAGCTTTTCATTTGATCAACCTGTTAGTACTCTTTTAATCTTAGCGCTTCGCATTCGTTTATACATGCTTCCATAGTTGGGTCTCTGCACCTAGGTACTTGTATAGTAGAAGATCCCAAATTAGTCTCAGATCCAAATTGGTGGTTCGGCCCGTTTACCTTTGGTTTGGAGGGATTTGAAGATGGCCACATTAAGTGTTGAGTTTAAGCATAATGTTTTGGTTCCATGGGCTATGATTTGATCCTAGGCATGGATTGGTTGGCTATTAATTCTGAAAGTTAGACTTTTTGACTTGCCTTGGAAATACCCTCGAGATTTCGTGATCCTAAAAGGATCAGTTAGGCTTAGCTATCTAGAATTGCTTAATACATTTATCGACGATTTGCAATCCGTTAGAATAGTCCATGATTACGCAGTTGTTTTGATTAGGTCAGGGGTTTACCCCTAAAACGCGGGACAGACTTCCGCATATATCCAGTTGACAATGAAAAGCCAGCTATCCGATCAACGACAGTTTTGGAAATGGAGGTCAAGAAGCTTCACAATTGTAAAGATTAACTAGATAAGGTACGGTACAGGGAAACTCAAGAAGATGCGACGTAGAAGACTGGATACGTGCATCATACCTTTTTTTTAGGGTATATCCTTTCTTTAGGAGTTTTATGCCTACTTTTTTTAGCTTTTAAGGTATATCCTCTAGGACGTATCATCGATGCTTAGGTAGAAGCCAATGGATGTAAACATGTATTTGAAACATGTATTTGAAACATGTTATGATTGATGGTTGCAAGTGGTTGCTCGTGGATGCATACACACACCATATGCGCTAGAGCGACTTAGTCACTTTCATATTGCATTCACATATATGTATTTGCTTAACGAATTTAATTTGATATGTTATCATATGGATGTTGCATATGGATGAATGGCTATGCACACATGTAGAATTTACATAACTAGGGATGCTTGCATACATAATTGGATGCATGGCACTGACATAATTCGCATTAAGGAGGTCAACTGAATCAGTAGAACGCCTGATTTTGAATTAGATAAAGACATATACACACACTATGCATATGAATATGAAAGCATTTAGAAATCTTTTTAAGGACAATGAATGCATGAGATTGAATGGTTGAGTAGATGGGTGATTGGATGGTAGGACACATTCTTCCTAACTTGAAGATTTCGGGGACGAAATCCTTTTGAGAAGGGGAGAATGTAACACCCCGTAATTCTATAACATTAAGCTTCAAAAATTAAAGTGTAATTAATTCTAAATGAAAGAATTAAGGGAAATGGGTTACGCCATTGCGTTCGTCTCGGAATTCTTCTTGAGATAGAGTCCGAGTATGGGTGAATCGGACTCCGTATGAAGGAGTTATGACCTTCGGAAGTTTCGGAATAAAATTTAAAATTCAAACAGCTCGGTTTCAAGTTCAAAATTCGAAAAACAGGCTCAAACTGGGCTGGGCGGGAAAATTCCCGCCCAGGGACCAGGTCGACCATGGTGTCGACCTGGTCACCCCAGGTCGACCATAGTGTCGACCTGGGTGTCGACTTACCTAGTCGACCTGGCTGGCTGGGTCTTGCTCTGGCTCGAATTTATGTGGCTCGGTGTGTCATTAGGGCTGACATGTCACCTATTGATTGGCTCTTTGGAGTTTGTATGGTCTAGATTCCTCCTGTCTTCATCTGACGGCTCAAAACAATCTAAAAATCAATATATACACCCTAGGTCTCCAACTAAAATTCACACAAAAATAAGAACTTGAGCCGCCATACTGTCAGAAGAAAATTAAGGAGAACCTCCGCTTGAAAAGAGACGAACAACGAATCAACTCAAGCTAATTTCAAAATTTGAGATTAAAGCTACTAATAAAATCAAAACAACAACGTCTACCCAAAGGAACGCATCTCAATTTCAGAACTCAGAATCCAGAATTCAAGATTCTGCATTCGTTGTAAGTACAGTGGCTCTTTAGATGAGAATGCGATTAAGACATGATTTGATGTAAATTGTAATAGGGAATTATATCAGTATTGACGATGTTGTTTTGTATTTGTCATTTGTGATAATTTGAATGTTGTGGTGATTGAATCTTTTATGTATTGTGAATCAAACAATCAACAACTTATGCGAATTGTATGTATACAGTTAGATCTACATATATGCTTATGCAAGTTATAGGTTGCAAGTTAGATTTACACATGTATTGATATGGTTTATGTAGGCTCTATGTATATATGTTTATGTTAAACCAATTGTGCCTACATGATTAGAATAGATCTATATTCACATGTTCTTATGCAAGTTAAAACTTATAATTGTATCCATGTCAAAATCCGTTTAGGATTCATATGATTAATGAAAGTTTATTGTTAGATCTATGTTTATACATATGTGTTGCAAGTTCACACCCTTAAGTGGTTGTCAAAATTATACATATAGTTTTGTCATATGCCAGTTTTATGTTTGAGGTTATGCCTAGGTCTATGCATTAACATGTTATACCATGTTATACCTTTATGTTAGGCTAAAACTATATGATTCATGTGACATCTATTTAACTAGACCCAATATTTATATGCAAGTTTGTGGCATGTTATGCAATATTATGATTCATGTTATGTAAGTTCACCTCGTTAACCTAGTTTACACCTATTGTGCCAATATACATGTATTGAAATTTGACATGCCAGTATTATGTCACATGCTACCCAATAACTATGTTTATGTCAAAATTACATGATGTACATTGTTGAAACCGATGTTATGTATCCTATCTCCCTTTTTCTCTTGGTTTTGGATTGGGCCAATTAGTGGGCCCAATGCCTTTATGCGATTTATATAAACGAACAAACGGGGGTAACGTTCGGGGTAATTATTAATTTAAAACATGTTAATATGTAGGTTGGCCCAAAACCATGAAATTGGTTAAGGCCATGAATGGTGTAAATTTATACACCGTTAGTTTTGAATTAAACACGTGACATGAATAATTTACTTAAATAAAATGTAAATTTAGAAAATACGAATATGCCTAACCCGAGGTTAGACTGAGTTGTGGCGTAAGACTGCCCGGAACCGACCGGCATACAGGCAGCCACAATAAAACCTGTCTAATGTGGGTGGTTAGAGCATTGAGCCCAATAAAGACCCGAGGTTAGACTGAGTTGCGGTGTAAACCTGCCCGGAACCGACCGGCACATCCAGTGACCGCAACAATATCTGTCTAATGTGAGTGGTTGGTGCTTTAATAAGACAATTAAAGCTAAGTTAGGATTGGTAGGGTTAAGTTAACTAAAACACTTAACAAACTTAACATGTTAACAAGACAAGACTTGTAGGGGTTAAGTAACTAAGAAACCACTTAGCCAACTTAACATGTTAACTAGACTAGAAGGTGAGGTTAAGTAAAGTTAATACACTTAACCAATTTAACATATTAACTAGGCTAGAGGGTGAGGTTAAGTAAATTCAGGACACTTAACCGTTATAACCTGATAATTAGATAAGTGGGTGAGGTTAAGTAAGTTTAGAATACTTAAACACGTTAGCTAGATAAGTGGGTAAGGTTAAGTAAATACACTTAGCCAATTTAATATGTTAGCGGGACTAGAGGGTAGGATTAAGTATACTTAGAACACTTAACCATCATAGTGTGATAAATAAACAGGGTTAAGTTAAAACATGAAGGGACAATACTTAACCATTAGAACATGTTAATTAAATAGATGTTAGGGTTAAGTTAACTAAGGGAACACTTAAACATTATAACATTTTAGTTAAGACAGATGGGCAAGGTTAGGTTAAAAGAAACACTTAGCCAATACAAGGTGAATGGGTAGGGTTAAGAAATAAGAAATACTTAACCAATATAACTTGGTTTGTGATAAGGTTAAGTCAATGTGAATTACTGATAACACTTAACCAGTTTAACATGACAAATGAATGGGTTAAGTTAACTTGTATCGACTAATCACACTTAACCAATCCTACTTGACGAGAAAGAGAACTAAGTAGTAAACCTTAGTTGAATGGGGCTAAGTAGTAAACCTTAGTTAAGAAAACGACGATTCAGGAAACTAAGTGGTAAACCTTAGTTAGGAAAACTAAGTAGTAATCCTTAGTATAACTCGAGGAGGAGCGAACGTCCATCTGATCTTAAAGAAGGCTCCAACGAATTGGGTTACGAAGCCCGAGGCTTCGAGGGGACGTGAGGGTACTCTTGGTATCCCTCTATGAGAATGCAGATGATCTGCCTGGGCTCACAGAGGTTAAGGTCTGCGTTAGAAGAACCAAGGGTATGTCTTGGTTGCAATATAAGGCAACCTAAAGACTAGGATGGACCAGCGTGATTCGGCGGGACAAATGGCCCTATGATAGCGACCCGTCGTCTACCTACCATCTTGATTCAGTCGAGATACGTAAAGCGGAAAGGCGGAGAACTCCAAAAGACCATATACTTGCTATCTAGTTATGGGTGAGGATGGCCATAAGACAGTGGGGCATAGGGGGCATGCGTATAGTTCTCAATTTTTCAAGGGTGGCCTTTCATTAGTTGAGGGAGGGGTCAGGTGGGACCATAGCCACTGGAAAAACAGACCTTAGCATCTGCATCGGCAGGTATCTGAAAGCTCCCGACCGAGTTCCGTGTTTCTAGAATAGCCATGCCACAGGACTCGGGTCGCACATTTCAGGACATGTTCATCTAGACAGCGATAAACGATTCGCGACACATACGTGGGGAAAGTCTAGGAACATATACCACTTTAGGTAGTGCGTCCTAGACTAGGGGCATTGTTCGACAGGTAACATAATCGCTATTTGGACCTAGGTGGCATAAATCCTGAATCCGAGAAGTATTAGATAAGTTGCATAAACCCTAGTTGAATCTAGGAAGCGCTCGATAAGAAAACCCTAGATTAGATCTAGGTAATAAATAATAGATGTACACCGAAAGGCAACCGCAATTACAGGGATTGGGATCACGTTATCATCTTTATACGGATTACTAGTTGGGATACAAGTTAGGTGGTGCAGAGATATAGAATGGGGTGTGATAGTATACTCGGTTTAAACTGTCTTGCTTTGGTTTATATTAGTCTGTTATTCTGGTAATGTCCCATTTTCCAGTTTACTCATGTCATGAACTTTATCATGTTCGCATGCTAAAAGGCACTAGACTTACTGAGGCTTTACGTTTGACTCTGTTTTTCTTTCGTCTTCTTTTCTTCCGTCCCCCCCCCCCCAAGTAGTCTAGGAGGGAATAGCTCTGCTTAGTATGGACTGTTACTCTTTCCAAGCTTGAAGACTCTTGGATGTATCGCTTAAGACTCTCTTTTCCGCTGCTATGGCTGGCTTATGCTACATTGGGGAATATAAATGTTATTTTATGCTTCTTTATTTTGTAAGACAGATGATACTCTGGTATTGGAAAGCAATTGTTGTACAAACTATTTTATCAATAAAGTAAAGTTTTATTTTCCGCTGTTTTAAATTTGTCTATCTTGTAATTTATCTGCATCTTTTACCGAAAATGCTCCACAGAACCTAGTGCATCCCTTTGTGAGAGACACTAACGGATGTGGGGTGTTACACAATCACACAGAATAAAATCCAATGTCAGACACACAGTCCATTTACAAGTTCGTTCTGGGTCTGAACGAAACCGGAGGCACCTTGTACCTCGCATATCCATCGATCTCCAAGTACGTCTGGACGATCACCAACTGATTCCCTCCTCTTGGGTGTACAGCCCAACCAAGATCATCAGTAATCACCCAAACAATGTGAAGACCTCCGGTTTTCGACCACCGTCTTCATCCTCGACACATCGTCGAATCAGTTATTCAGAATGGGATAAACCTGGTCTTTCTGAATAACCCGCGTAAATAATAAACAAGTGTTACACAAACACAACATACGCCTCATTCCAATTCAGGATATTCTTTTATTCAAATATTCTTATACTTTGGGAAAGTTCCCATTAATTTTATCAAAGATAAATTGTTTAAATTTATTCTTTAATCTTCTTTTGAATATCAATTTAAACCAAATTATTGTTTATCCAAACTAGTCGAGATTAACGAACCTTACTGAAGTAATCATTTGTTTTAAATTTCCCAATCCCAACCTATTCATCCTATGAAGTAAAACCGGTCATACTTCATATCTAACTCCACGGTGTTATCGGTAAATTCAATTACCATTTCACGTTCAAATCTAATTAAAGATTTAACTATCGCCTGGAGCAAAACTGGTGATACTCCATTCTCGATCATCTCAATCTAATTAAAGATTCATTAAAACTCCACTTGGTTTTAATCTTCCTAAAAATCATGTTAATGATTGTTTAACTTGGGAAACCTTATCCTGTCTTTAACTGGGTTAAAGAACCAATGTTATTTAAAACACGGTTCACGATAAACCCAAAATCAATTCAAATTCAAATTCAATTCCAATTAAATATCATTTAATTGGTACATTTCAATAAATCTAATAATAAGATTTAATCTTTTTCTCAACTGGGTTTAAGAACAGCGTTAATGAAGACACCATTCACGACAAACCAAAATCCCATTTGATATTAAATACAAGGCTCTGAATAGAAAATATATCGGCTTATATTCAATATCAAATTCTACGACCAACAAATATCGTATTGGAAATAACGATATAAATATATCATTCAAATTTCCATAACAATATCTGTATAATCACGAAATCCAACATCGAAATATTCCAAAGACAATTTCGATTCAAATCCATTTCCACTTTATATATTGGAAATTCTGGTTATTTTCAAAACCATTTCAAATCCACTTTATTTATTTTAAAAATAAATGGAATTATAATTCTAGTTCAAAACTAGTTCATTTCGATAAAAATCTATTTTTATCTTTTCAAAGATGGAGTTTTTCATCCCAATTCTTTCCAAATCATTTCTTATGATTTTACACAAATTATTACTATTTTTAATAATTTTATCAAGGGCCGTACAGTCGATTTCCATCAATGGCCATCGAACTGCAATTATAGCGACCTTTCCAAATTTGATTTGGACATAATTCCAAATCCAACCGTTAGATTTCAAATCTCTAATAATCGTTATAAAGCTCTTTTCGATACGAACCGAACGGTTCCGGTTTTAGGAGAATCCGACGGTCGGATCTCCCATAATGTCCCTTCGAAGTCAATGGTCGAAATTCGCGAACTGCCGCGGCGCGGCGTGTTCTATTCAGGCCATTATATATATATTATATATATTTCGTCTATTTCCTTTCAAAACGTATTTTAAAAACCGTTTTAAATTCGTTTTCAAAACGGTTTCCACTTTATATTCAATTTCGAATCAAAATTGAATATTCCATATCATCGATATACAAATGATAATATTTTCATAACGTTATATTTTGAAATCACTTCCTTTTCTATATTCATTATAAAAACGAATATAATCGATATAAATATCGTTAGCTTCAAAATGGCGCATATCTATTCAACACGGCTTTATATATTTCAATAACTTCGTTATTCTATTCAACAAATGAATATTTTCTTCAACACATGAATATATATTTTTCAACACATGAATATTCTCAACACATGAGTATTGTCAACACATGACTATTTTTGTTATTTAATATATTTTATAAAATTATGATTTCTATGGTTTAATTCTTAATCAGACTCCAACCATAAATTAGTAAGAGAATGATTCCCTAAGTATTAACCCCGAAGGCCGAAACCAACATCAGATCAATACCCGGGAAACCACTCATCTTATCTAGTTTCCGGTTTGTTTCTAATTTTATATATGATAAAGATGTAAATTTTATTGTTAAAATATTTCGTTCAACACATGAATATTCTCAACATATGAGTAACGTCAACACATGACTATTTATTCTATTTAACACATGAATCTTTATTTTATAATATTCTTTATTTTCCAAATTGGAATGAGGCCCAATCAATTACCATATAATGTTAATTATATGGATTTCCATACAACACATGTATGTAATAGCAACGATAAATAATCAACCATCATCCAGAGTGCACCACACAACTGCATAAGCATTGAATATAAATAATTAAAGCTTACACAGTCTGTCAACCCATCGATTAACATACAACTAAACAATCGGGATTAGTGTACGTCAAATATCATCCCAATACCCGTGTTGGGTTTCAAATCAACAAACACATATTTTATTTGTGCAGTTGGGCAATGTGTAAAATTTATCGTCCCAATCAATATCAGTCAAATGGGTGTACATAAACAAATCGTCTGATTTGTTTATAAATATTTATTTTATATACACGTTAAAAAATATATTTTTACCTATAAAATATTTATTTTCATTCCGCATCACACAATCACTTTTCACAACACATCAATCAAACAAACAAGTCATCCATGGTTCATGGACGACGGGTGTCGGGTGCTTCTAAGCACCGTCTGCATCCTAGTATATATTTCAACTAGATATTAAAATAAAAGTGACGAGTTCTTACCGAGGGTTCCACTCCGACATTTCTTTTCTGAATTTCTGAATGGCTTGAATTTGTTTGAAATTCCAATACAGTCCTTACCACGCTATTCATAATAAAAATTATATTTTTATTGCTTCATTCCAATAAATAAAAATCACATTTTTATTTCTACTCCATATGTTTTTTCTTTTTGACGATTACTTCTATATAAAAATTATATTTTTATATTCCTACTTCTTATATAAAGATCGAATTTTTATTTCGACACTATAAAAATCACATTTTTATCTCAACATATATACAATAAAAATCATATTTTTATTTCGCTACATATATAAAAATTATATTTTTATATTCTCTATTATATAAAAATCATATTTTTATTCTTTCTATAATATAAAAATCATATCTTTATTCTTTTTATAATATAAAAATCATATTTTTATTCTTTCTATAATATAAAAATCATATTTTTATTCTTTCTATAATATAAAATTCGTAATTTTATTCTTTTATAATATAAAAATCATATTTTTATTCTATCTATAATATAAAAATCATATTTGTATAATATTTATTCATTTATATATTTATAAATTTCATTTTAAAATGCTGCTATTATATATATACATATAATCATATTTTAAAACAATGTTGAATCTCTAATTTAACTAAATCAATTACCACAAAAGGAAAATAAAATAATTGAAATAAAAACTTACTGTTATCGAAGAGGAGAGGCGTAGGGGGTGTTGTAAGCTCTGGGAGGCGGCGCTCGTGGTGTAGGTGGCGGGATTGGGTGGTTAGGGTTACGGTTTGGGGGGATTGGGGGGGTTCGAGCTTTGGATTGAGGGAGGGGTAGGGCGGAGGTACTACGGCGAGGTTGGAGGGGGTGGGTGTGCCAACGACGGCGGCGGCGGAGGTCCCCCGGGGCGGCGCGACGTGAGGGCGACGGGGTTGAGGGCGGCACGACGCGATAGGTTTTAGGGTTTTTTTCTTCTTATTTTTTTTTCGATTTGAAAAGTAAACGTGGGGGGGGGGGGGGGGGTTTTGAGCAAAGAGAAAAGGGAGGAGGGGTTTTTTATTTTATTTTAATTTTATATTATATTTAATTCCCAAAAGTTGACTTTTAATTTCGAACCCTGATTCAAACCCAACGACTGCCAAGTCTAGCTAATTACCCCCATTCTGAACACAACGGGATATGTATCATAGGCTGATTCGATCG
The DNA here is from genome assembly GCA_030737875.1 of Allium sativum. Classification (NCBI taxonomy): domain Eukaryota; kingdom Viridiplantae; phylum Streptophyta; class Magnoliopsida; order Asparagales; family Amaryllidaceae; genus Allium; species Allium sativum. The sequence goes on from CM060912.1 coordinate 342,267,749, forward strand.
TTTCGATCAGTTTCCGCTAAATTTAAAATATAAATCTATATATTCAATTTTAAACGTACATTTCAATTTACCGGGGTCACATACAGACTCTAAAAATTTCCAAATAATATTTTCTAGCTTCGTATTGGGGATACGGTTCTAACAAAACTAATTTCATCAAATTCCGAGACCATTAGAAAAATGGCCATTTTCTGGTCGATCGAAATTGACTAAAACTGTCAAAACACGTTTTCCTTTGCCACGCTCACATATTGATTCAGAAAATTACGAATTTTGAAATCTAGCAATAACTCGACATCCCGGATCCAACAAAAGTGGTTTTGTCGAAAACAGAGGTCGTTTGCAAAATGTCTATTTTTAAGGGCCAAAATTCCACAGAGACTATTCTAAATTTTCAACTGGGCATAACTTTTTATTCCCGCTATGAAATTTCAATTTTTTGGATTCGTTGGAAAGATATTCTCAATTAGATACAAATATATTTGGTTTCGCCAAAATCCAGTTTATTTTGAATCCTATGCATTAATTTGAAATTTGAAATTTGAAATCGAAATTTCGAATTACCGCGCCATTTTCAATTCCTTTTATAATTATAAATAATTATTTATATTCTAACGTCGATCTATATAAATATATACTTTCTAATTCTATTCAAAATAAATTTCTCGTCATTATTATTTAAAATAATTAATTTTAAATATTCAAAATTCATCAAAATTGCCAAAACAAAAATTTTAAATAGGCTCAGATTTCTGGGTTATTACATATTTTTACTTTGTTATTTATATTAATATTATAATAATATTTTATTTTTGGAATATTTGGAAAATGTTGAATTTGCTGTATAATGTGAACGAGCGATTTAAAGTGGTTTAAATATGGTTTATATTAAATTATATTAATATATTCGCTATTAAAACGACGTCAAAACATTTAATTTATAATTATAATTATAAAACAAGCTGCAGCGGCGCGGTAGTTCGTAATTTGGCGCTTTGAACTTTAAACAGCTGCACAGGATTCAAAATAAGTCGGATTTTCTCAAAACAAGAAAAGTCGAAATCTGTTGGGTAATATTTTTCTAATGGAAGAGAAAAATCTAGTTTTCGTAGCACAGATTTTGTTTTATGTCCAAATCAAAATTTGAAAAGGTTGCTATGGAATTCCTTTATATATTATATCGATTATTTATATAAAATAAGGGGTTTTTAAATATTTTAAATTTCGATTTGGCTTGAAATCCAACCTAGGATATTTTATTGTGATAGTATGTGAAATTCTGGTTCTGTATGGCCAATTTCAATATTTTATTAATATTATATTGAAGTATTTTAAAATTGATTTATTTTATTTGAATTGGGCGGTTATAAAAGGGAATTTATTCAAACGACCTTCGTTTTCGACGAAACAAATTTTATTGAGACCGTAACAGTAAATTTTTGCTAGAATTCAAACTGCGTGTCAATCGGGGTTATTTTTTTAGCATGGCAAAATAAAATGTAATTAAAACGACCATTTGGACGTGAACGAGCGCCATTTGAGCAAACGGACTTAGAATCCGATGAAACAAGTTTCATTAGTACCGTATCGTCAAATTATACTATGCCGTCCATTCGCATCTCGAACGGGGTTTGTTTCTGAGCACAGGGACAATAAACGAAATTTAGAAATTGTGATAGACACAAAGAAAAATATCGTTAGTCAAGATCGCTTGTCACGTCGACTTAAAATATTAATATTAACAATTATATATACCCCCAAAATCATAATTTCAACTCAAACTACTTTCCACCGTCCATACTTTTTCAGAATTGGCAAATAAGTCCTCGTTTACAAATTAATTTATATCTCCAAATCTATCATGAACTTGAAAGTGGTTCCAAAGGCAAAGGTGTAGATCGTGTGACGACCCAAATACCCCATACGACGGTGGCAAGGGTAATCTTTGGAATATAACACATCAACAGATAATAGCAGAACATAATTAAATAAATACACCAGATAATGTACAAATAATACACTGGATAAACATAATCATCAGAGTTACGCAGTATAAAGGATCATACTCAGTACAAATACAGTTCAGCTATACATAAATGTCTACAGCGGAAAACAAACATAATATGTACAATAGGAGCTGAACAACATAAAAAGAGATAAATGGTAGAATCCATCTTCAGCTCCAGCTATCCAGAAAGAGCCTGCTAAAAGCTGAACACAAGGCTGCCCATGTAGAAAAAGGGGCACCCGAGTTTGCAAGTGAAACAAACTACGAGTCGGCCATGGGACTGGTATGAGAAATCTACTTAACACATTTTATAATATGGCTAATCACAGGACCACGCCACTTTCGCGGAACGGGTTTACTCCATTGGAGTGCCAGTGCTTAAAACAAGTAAATCTTTTAAACATCGCAATGCTTTTTATAAATATGAAGCCATTATAAGACTCAGTTCCCATCACACAATGCAACGCAAACCGAAGGATAGAGTTTTACCTTATAATGGCCAAAATATGATTGATACGAATAAAACAAAAGAATTTGATATTATTACTAGTGTATATATGTTTCAAAAACAATTTCAAATCATAAGTATCAATCATAGACGGCATGGGTACCATATATCATGTCGCCATATATAGGTATACAATCAAAACCGCACGGTGTCGTATTTGGAATTGGGATTTCCGTCATGAACCAAGGCAAAAGATAGTCCTTACCGACTTCGAGACTCTCTAGCCCGAGCCTCAGGGTCAGAGCGCATCGACCCTAGGATCGTCAGGGCCGGTCCACCGATGTGGATTAAAATGCCTGAACACTACGTTTCCCCGCCCTTTGGGGCGTAAATGAGCCAAATGACTCCATCGGCTTCACATAGTCACCGATATATCCGAGGCGCCTCGCAACAGCAACAACCACACAGGTGAAAATAATATATATGTTTGCCAGTTTGAGCACTAACACCACCTCTAGCTAGAAAGAAACGCATGTCCCCCCTGAGGTCCCCTCCCGTTTCTGGCTCATACCGGGGTGTGAGGCTCGCGAATTCACATTATACACTAAGCTATGCCACACAGGCGGTGCTTTGATCATCAACCACATGACTTTGCTTTTCAACAGAAGCCTTGATCATTTGCCACTTAGGCGTGCCACACAGGCAGTTCACTCCATGCGACTGATTTCTATCAATATATAACCTCTGAGCTCGTACGTCTCAGAGAAGGGCGTTAAGCAAGAGAATAAATTCTCCGCCGCCAAACAGATATATATTCAATAGTGATCAATCAGCACAAAACAAAAACGAATGTCAGACACATAGTCCATTTACACATTCGTTCTGGGTCTGAACGAAACCAGAGGCATTATATACCTCGCATACCCATCGATCTCCACGTACGTCTGGACGATCACCACTTATTATCTATATTTCGGGATGCCTCCCAATCAAGACATCAGTTACCATCCAACCGAGGTGAAGATCTCCGGTCTTCAACTACCGCCTTCATCATCGACTTCTTATCGCCGATCAATTATTTGAAATGAGATTTAACTCGGCCTTATCAAATAATTCACGTATATTTAGAATTTAAATCAATTCATTTCAATGGTTAAATTATTCGACAACAATTCACGCCAAACACATTCAACCATCAAATATCCACTAAACCAGGTAAATTCGGTTTATTTCCATTCCATATCGTTTATAATATTTTATAACGATTTATTGCTATTTTTATTTATTTAAAAATAGCCAATTTATTCAAACGACGCTTCAGGCCATAACGTGGCTGTGGCGCTGTTTTTCTTCAGATTTGATTTACACATATCTGAAAATCTAACCGCTGGATCTTCACAAATTTTATATCATTAGAAATATCTTTTCAAAACGAATCCAACGGTTTAAGTTTTGGGAAAATCCGACGGTCGGATCTCCCGGTACACTCGTTTGAAGTTTCGATTTCAAAATACGAACTGCAGCGTCGTTATTCGATTTAATTTAATTATATATATCTAAAAATATAAATATAATCGATTTTAGCGTTTTTTTCTTCAGATTTGAATTAAACATTCCAGACAATCCAACCGTTGTATTTTCACAAAGTGGGTATTGTTGGAAAGATATTCCCAAAGCGAACCCGACGGTTTCGGTTTCAGGAAAATCCGATGGTCGGATCTCCCGCACTAATCGTTTGAAATCACGGTTTCAAAACACGAACTACAGCTTCGTTATTCGATATATTTTAATTATATATATATATATAATCGGTTCTTCGATTTCAAAACCATTTTCACCTCACATATTTGATAAAAACGATATTTTTATCCAACAGATATTTATTTCAACACAGGAATTTTGTTTATTTTATTTCCATACAGGAATTTCTATTCAACACAAGAATTTTATTTATTTTATTTCCACATAGGAATTTCTATGCAACACATGAATTTCTATTCAACACATGAATTTTATTTCAACATTCGACACATGAATATTTTCTATAGTTTATACATGTATAATAAAAATGTGATTTTTATTGCAAAACAATTTATTTCAAAACACGATTATTTTATATATTTTATATATGAGGTAAAAATGTTATTTATGGTGTTAAAACAATTTATTTAAACCACTAATATTTTATATAGTCTATATATATGATAAAAATGTTATTTTTATCTTTCAAAGAATTTATTCAATACATGAACTCCATTCAACACATGAATTTATTTCAACACATGAATTTTGTTTCAACATTCAACACATGACTTTAATTTCAACATTCAACACATGAATATTAATTTCAACATTCAACACATGAACATAAATCAAACACAGAAATATTTCAGAAAATTTCGGTAGCATAACGGCAGGGTAGTTAAAACCGGGAACGTCCCTAGTACGGCTCCTCGCTCTACCTTAAAGCCTCCCAGCTTTCGCAGCTTTTGACAATGGGGATTTCATGCATCTAATTCGTACGCAGACGAGCAAGTTTATTTTTCTTTTCCACAAACTAATCCTATGTGGTTTTATCCAAAATAATTGTCAACCACAAACAGGTATTTTTCAACCACAACCAATCATTCATGATTTTCACCAAATTTCACATCAACCAATAATCCAAACAATATCACAACCAATAAATATCGTCCATGGTCTGTGGACGAGGGGAGTGTGTATATATATATATATATATTCGTATATAAATATATTTCAATTCACTTCAATATCATTTCAATGCATATATAATTTTTTACAAAGCATATATAACTTATACATCGAACGTACAACTTATACAACGCTTATACATGAGGTGTACAACGCTTATATAACTCATACATTGACTATATAATTTATACATCGTCGTCTTCCATATCGTTTATAATTTAGAAATCTCACATTGGGTTCCACTCCACCAAAAATAGCAGAAGTCTCAGAAAAACATGAGGTCTCTTCTAGAATGCAGAAGACGTCCTCACGAGTCCACTGTCTCTTGTTTTACTGAATTTCGTCAACAAACGAAAAAGATATGATTTTTAGAAGTTTGCAATGGTTTTACAGTGTTAAAACTGTTTTAAATAAATAAAGGTCGTACCTTTCTGATGTTGTTCAAAACTAGGTTTTTGATTTTCAGCAAGTCCGTGTAACGAGGCGAGGATCGGGCGATGCAGCGTTGAAGGGGGACGGAGGGCGCACTCGCGCGCGGTGGAAGGACCCACTTCGGTGGTTCCTATCATCGGCGGTAGCGGTTGAAAGGCCGCGCCTTCCCAGAGGTGATTCTCCCTCCACGCTCCACAATAGAATCTCCAACCGGTATGGATTTAAAGCTCTCTTCGAGGGCTACAAATAACTCCAAAGGAGCAGGTGGTTTTGATTCACGGATTAGAAGTAAAAGAAGAGAGAAGGATCGAAGGTTTTATCGTCGTTCATGATGGAGCGTCGGGGAAAGAGAAAATAATGGGCTAATGGTATTTTTCCTTTTATTTATATATTTTAAAAAATCCAAAATTCCCTTCTTCACATACTAGCTCCAATCCAAACCCAACGACTGTCGTCCCTAGCTAAATATCCCCATTCCGAACACAATGGGATATGTTTCATAGGACTATTCGACTGCTTCAGTCAGTTTTTCTTCAAATTAAAATATAAAACATTCAATATTTAATTTGAACGTACATTTCAATTTGTCGGGGCCACATATTGATTCTAAAAATTCCCGAAAAATAAATCTAGATATGTTTTAACGATACAGTCCCAACAAAACTAGTTTCATCAAATTCTGAGACCGTTTGAAAAATGGCCCTTTTCTGGTCGATCCAATTTAACAGAAATCGACCAAACACATTTTCCTTTGCCACGCTCACATACTAGCTTCAAAAATTATGAAATTTGAAACCTAGTAATAATTTAACATCCCAGATCCAACAAAAGTGGTTTCATCGAATTCTGAAGTCGTTTGCAAAATGGCCATTTTCACGGGCTATATAGACTATATAGCGATCTTTCTGAAAATTCATTTAGCCATAACTTTTGCTTCCTGCTATGAAACTTCGATTTTTAAGATTCGTTAGAAAGATATTCATAAAAGGATTTAAATATTTTTGGTTTCACTAGAATCTGTTTTATTTTGCACCCGGTATAGTCAGTCAAAGTTTGAATTCAAATTTTGAAACTGCCGCGCCATTTCAGGCCTTGTTTATAATTTAAAATAATTATATTTATTTTCAAACATCGATTCAAAAACACTTTTTGTCGTTATTAATTAAAATATTTATTTTAAATATTTAAAATTCACTAAAATAGCCAAATTAAAAATTTTAAATTGGCTCAGATTTTCCGGGTTGTTACAATCTCCCCCACTTAAAACTTTTCATCCCCAAAAAGGAATAAAGTCGAAAGTGGTTTAATTAACCAACTCTACTCTCAATTTGGCTTCCATTCTCCAATTTTTCAGTTTTTGAGAATTTTCAAATTCTTCAAAAATTTGGCTAACACCCTAAAATTTCGCCATAACCTCCTTTGTACAGGGAGGGGTTTGGAAATTTATTGGGCCATATTAGGTACCCAATAAATCCTAATAAGCATGCACATATTTATAGTGATATATTCCGGTGTCCACAGGGGAGTGTGTATAGATCATAACTCCAGAGAATAAATTCTCGTCACCCTATAAATGGTTTTTGTGCCTTAATGACCAGAGAGACGTGTTTATTGTCATCTCCAGACCCGTGTGGGGTTTTTATTAATTTGGCAATTTTACCGTTACATTTTGTATGGTCCATATCAATCATCAGTTCAACCTGTAATATATAGTCATCACCATATAAGCCTCTCGCTCGTATGGTAAATCTTCAACCTCGTCACACAAGCCCCAAATGCTTATGTGGTATATGATGAAGTATGCCTATCTTCAAGAAGTATGTCATGTAGTGTAGTTCAAAATTAATTGTTACTATCCTATGGCTACATTTATTATTACACATAGAACATCCAGCACTCCGCATCCAATGGCATTTACAGGAGTTGATATAATAATAAAATTGTGCATCCAACTCATTAAGGTTTACCTATTTGTCGGGCACGCAAATAAATTCTTTACTCAACAGCTAATCCTTTTACATGTTCAAACATATATAATGCACATGTATATATTTCTATCTATTTTTAAATCAGTTCAACACGCGATTTAATTGCATAGATTTACCCTTCATTCATTGATTAAATTAACTATCTTTCTAATAATTTAATTAATCAAATCCACTATCACACAACACAAACAACAATCAATTTGTTTTTAACTTTTCAAAAATATACTAATTGATTCATATACTCTTTTAAAATAACCAGACTATAGAATTAAAAGTTTACCTCCATGAAAAAAAATAACAACAAAGTATAGAACATAATGGAAATTTCAAAATATGGTAAATGTACCTTGCACCAGAATCAATCAGAGATATCCACCCTGCACTTAGGATAGGCTTTCTTAATGCTTTCCTCTGTTTCCCAAGTACAATCTCGTGAATCTCCACTCCATTGCACTTTGACTAAGTGAACCTTCTTGTTCCTCAGCTCTTTGGTTTCTTTGCCAATAATCTTTATCGGCTCTCTTCTCATAGCCAATTCTGGAGTAATTTCCAGTTCCTGTTGTGCGGCTTCTTCCACAACCGAGTCCGGATCCTGTACATGCTTTCTAAGTTGAGAAATGTGAAATACATCATGTACTCCAGGCAACCAATTAGGCAATTGAACTCTGTAAGAGAGGGTTCCAATCCGTTCAAGTATAGGGAATGGACCAATAAATCTGGGCGCCAACTTCCCAGTTTTGCCAAATCGAATCACTCGTCTCATCGGAGAAACCCTTAAATACACATAATCACCAACAGAAAAAGCCAAATCCCTTCTTCTCGAATTAGCATAGCTCTTCTGTCAGCTTTGAGCGGCGAGTAATCGTTTCTTAACGAAATCGACTTTGTCTGCAGCTTCACGGATCATATCAGGTCCCAATACAAGTCTATTACTAGGTCCTACCCAACAAGTAGGAGATCGGCACGGTCTACCATACAATGCTTTGAATGGCGACATGGTCAGGCTCGCTTGGTAGCTGTTGTTATATGAGAACTCAGCCAAATGCAAATGGTCTTCCCATGATCCACCAAAGTCAAGAACACAAGCCCGTAATAAATCTACTATTATACGATTCACCCTCTCAGTCTGACCATCTGTCTGAGGATGATAGGCGGTGCTTAGATTCAGCTTCGTTCCCAGTTCTACTTAAAATGCCTCCCAGAATTTGCTAGTAAATATTAGATCTCTATCACTGACTATACTGATCGGCACTCCATGTAGCCTAACAATTTCTTTGAAATAAATCTGTGCTAGACTTTGGGCGGTTCTATTAGATCTGACAGGTATAAAATCGGCGGTCTTCGTGAAGCAATCTACGATCACCCAAATATTGTCATTTCCTTTCTTGGTTGTGAGCAAACCATCTATGAAGTCCATGGAAATATGTTCCCACTTCCAACCTGGAATGTCCAGCGGTTGCAATAATCCAGCCAGTTTCTGTTGGTCGCTTTTGAATAGTTGGCAAGTAGAGCACCTGCTAACATATAAAGAAATGTTGCTTTTCATAGATCTCCACCAGAAAGTGCGTTTGATGTCATTATACATTTTTCTCACTCCTGGATGGTTACTAAGTTTTGACTTGTGGCATTCATCCAGCACTTCCTTTTGGAGCTTAGAAATGTTAGGAACACAAATTCGACCCTTTAGCCTTAGAACCCCTTGGTTATCAATTTGGAAACTCAAAGGTTCGCCTTTCTGTATTCTTTCTCTGATCTTCTTAATGAAGTGATCATCCTTTTGAAGAGTAGATATCTTATCAATCAATGAAGTCGTAATAATAAAACTGGCGATCATTACATTTTTTCTACTTAACGTATCGGCCACAACATTGGCTTTCCCTGGAGTGTACAAAATCTCAAAATCGTATACAGGAAGAAATTCTAGCCAACGTTGCTGCCTCAGATTCAAGTCTTTCTGGGTGAACAAATACTTCAATGACTGATGGTCTGTAAACAGTTCGAATTTCTCACCCAAAAGATAGTGCCTCCAGATTTTCAAAGCGAATACGATAGCCAACAACTCAAGACCATGAATAATGTAATTTTTCTCATGCCGCTTCAGCTGACGGCTAGCATAAGCAACCACTTGACCTCTTTGCATTAATAATGCACCAAGGCCTTCTCTAGAGGCATATGTCCAAACTTTCAAGTCTTGATTGCCATCGATTATCGTTAACATTGGAGCCGTTGTTAATCTTAACTTTAGCATCTGAAAATCCTCCTCACATTCGGGAGTCCACTTGAATTTTGCGTGCTTCTTGGTAAGCTTCGTTAAGGAACTAGATATCTTTGAAAAAACTTTAATGAACATCCGGTAATAACTAGCCAATCTATGAAAACTTCAGACTTCTGTGGGAGTACTAGGCTCTTTCCAATTTTCAATAGCGGTGATTTTACTTGGATACACAGCAATTCCCTCTTTTGATACGACATGGCCAAGAAACTTTACTTCATCTTGCCAGAATATACATTTGGAAAGTTTAGCTTCCAACACATTCCTTCTCAGAATTTCTAGAACTTGCTCCAATTGTTTTTCATGTTCGGCCTTTGACTTAGAGAAGATTAGAATATCATCAATAAAAACTAGAACAAACTTATTCAAGACTCCTCTGAACACTCGATTCATTATATCGACGAAGTAAGCTGGAGCGTTACATAAGCCGAACGACATTACTAACCACTCATAGAACAAATCAGGACCTCTGAATGCAATCATAGGAACACACTCTTCGGCAATACGAAGCTGATGGAAGCCTGTAGCTAGGTCCATCCTTGAAAATACTTGTGCTCCATTCAGACGATCCAATAAATCATTGATTCATGGCAATGGATATTTATTCTTTGATGTCTACTTATTCAAGTCACGATAATCCACACATAGTTGCAGAGTACCATCAGACTTTGGGACAAACACCACTGCTGCTCCCCAATCAGAGAAACTAGGCCTGATCAGACCCTTCCATACAAGCTGTCGAGTTTGACTGTCTAGTTCTTCTTTCTCCTTTAGAGTCATTCTCCGAATAGCGTGCACTACTAGCCTTGCATTCGGGATTAAAGCGATCTTGAAATCAATTTCTCTCTTCGGAGGTAAGCTAACAACTTCTTCGAACACATCCGCATAATTCTTGATGACAGGAATATCTTTTATGAGGTCGGGAATATTCTCTGTGACTACAGGGATATTTTCTATTTGAGCAGGAGAAACATCTAGAGCTGACCAAAAGTATTTTCTATCTGAATTCGGACCTTCACATGGTATGGTGATATAATCCCCTGATTTAATCCTTGCCTTAACCACTCTCTCGGCACATTTAACCTCAGCTTCATATTTGGTTAACCAATCCAATCCCAATATAAGATCGAATTTGGTAAAATTCATGACGATCGAGATGGTAGGAAACCGATGTCGGGAAAAAGAGACAGGCACCCCACATACCCAGCTAAGATCGAGGGAACCCCCAACCGGATTATGGACAGTGATGGGTTCTTTGAGCCTTTTCAAATTCAAATCCAGCTTCTTAACTGCATTCTTTGCAATAAAGCTTCGCGACGCGCCTGTATCAAACAGTACTTTAACTGGAATGTTTTTGACAGTAAGCGTGCCTTCCAGAACATCAGACCTTCCCTGACTAGCTGAGGGTGTTGAAGTTTCTGCCACTTCGTTTACCTATATTATTCTAGGCTTCTCTAAGAGCTGGCAACCCTTTGCATGATGACCAGTCTTATGGAATTGTTTGCACTCCCTATTCTCTTGAAACTTCTCTTCAGGTTTAAATCTCTTCTTCTTTTGCTTTCAATTGGCTCAATATCCATCCTTTCTTTGTTTCTTTAAAGCTCTGAAAAATTTATCGACAAATATCCCTGCTTATTGCAGTTATTGCATATGGCAATCGTTATTGGTTCTTTCTCAGATTTAAGCCTTTTTCTCTTGGCTTTGGGCTTCTTACTGGCCTCAGGACTATCAGTCTCAGACTCCTCTTTGTTACAAGAACTGACTTCCTCTTCGTCTTTCAAAAGACCTTTCTTATGGAGATCTTCATACTGATAAGCCATGTATATCATTTCTGAAAAAGGAAGCTTCACATGCCCCATTACTTTATTCTGGTATTTTCTTTGTAGACTATTAATAAATCTCAGATTCTTCCTCTTCGGATTTTGAATTAGATAAGGGGCAAAGTGGGAAAGTTCATTGAATTTCTTATGATATTCTGGGGTATTCATATCTCCTTGTATCAAATAGTAGAATTCATCACATAACCGCTCAGTTGCTTCTGGAGGAGTAAATCTTTCACTGAAAATCTCTTTGAATCTATCCCAGGTGATATAACCTTCTGGATTATCCTTAGTGATTGTTTCCCACCAGATTAAAGCTTCTTCTTTGAGCGCCCAAGATGGCACTAATCTTTTCTGATCGTCTCTCAGCTGGAAACGCTCAAAAATTCTTTCAGCAGAACTCATCCATGCCTGAGTTCGAATAATCGATTCATTGCCCGAGAATTGTGTTCCACCCAGATTTCGATATCTCTTAAATAGAGCCTCTAGATCTGGTTCTGTATTCCTTCAGTTTATGACACTCATTTTCTAGTACTTCTGCAAATAGCAGACCAGGTGTCAAGTCAACAGAAAAGATATTTTAAAGCATAGAAACATATACTTGAATGTAAATGTGTCTATCGGGCGTATTTCATTCTGCTATTCTCATACTAGGATATTACAGATCCTATCTGTAATAAGTTATTCGTCCTAGAACACTACTGGTTCTATTTCTGACGAGTTCGTGAATATGTTATATTCCAGAACTAAGCTTAACCAAAGCTCTGATACCACATTGCACGACCCCAATACCCCGTACGATGGTGGCAAGGGTAATCTTTGGAATATAACACATCAACAGATAATAGTAGAATAGAATTAAATAAATACACCAGATAATGAACAAATAATACACTGGATAAACATAATCATCAGAGTTACGCAGTATACAGGATCATACTTAGTACAAATACAGTTCAGCTATACATAAATGTCTACAGCGGAAAACAAACATAATATGTACAATAGGAGCTGAACAGCATAAAATGAGATAAATGGTAGAATCCATCTTCAGCTCCATCTATCCAGAAAGAGCCTGCTAAAAGCTGAACACAAGGCTGCCCGGGTAGAAAAAGGGCACACGAGTTTGCAAGTGAAACAAACTACGAGTCGGTCATGGGACTGGTATGAGAAATCTATTTAACACATTTTATAATATGGCTAATCATAGGACCACACCACTTTCGCGGAACGGGTTTACTCCATTGGATTGCCAGCGCTTAAAACAAGTAAATCTTTTAAACATCACAATGCTTTTTATAAAAATGAAGCCATTATAAGACTCAGTTCCCATCACACAATGCAACGCAAATCGGAGGATAGAGTTTTACCTTATAATGGCCAAAATATGCTTGATACGAATAAAACAAAAGAATTTGAAATTATTACTAGTGTATATATGTTTCAAAAACAATTTCAAATCATAAGTATCAATCATAGACGACATGGGTACCATATATCATGTCGCCATATATAGGTATACAATCAAAACCGCACGGTGTCGTATTTGGAATTTGGATTTCCGTCATGGACTAAGGCAAAAGATAGTCCTTACCGACTTCGAGACTCTCTAGCCTGAGCCTTAGGGTCAGAGTGCATCGACCCTTGGATCGTCAGGGTCGGTCCACCGATGTGGATTAAAATGCCTGAACACTACGTTTCCCCGCCCTTTGGGGCGTAAATGAGCCAAATGACTCCATCGGCTTCACATAGTCACCGATATATCCGAGGCACCTCGCAACAGCAACAACCACACAGGTGAAAATAATATATATGTTAGCCAGTTTGAGCACTGACACCACCTCTAGCTAGAAAGAAACGCATGTCCCCCTTGAGGTCCCCTCCCGTTTCTGGCTCATACCGGGGTGTGAGGCTCGCGAATTCACATTATACACAAAGCTATGCCACACAGGCGGTGCTTTGATCATCAACCACAAGACATTGCTTTTCAACAGAAGCCTTGATCATTTTCTACTTAGGCATAACACACAGGCAGTTCACTCCATGCGACTGATTTTTATTGATATATAACCTCTGAGCTCGTACGTCTCAGAGAAGGGCGTTAAGCAAGAGAATAAATTCTCCGCCGCCAAACAGATATATATTTAATAAAGATCAATCAGCATAGAACAAAATCCAATGTCAGACACACAGTCCATTTACACGTTCGTTCTGGGTCTGAACGAAACCGGAGGCACTATATACCTCGCATACCCATCGATCTCCACGTACGTCTGGACGATCACCACTTATTATCTATATTTCGGGATGCCTCCCAATCAAGACATCAGTTACCATCCAACCGAGATGAAGATCTCCGGTCTTCAACCACCGTCTTCATCATCGACTTCTTTTCGCCGATCAATTATTTGAAATGAGATTTAACTCGTCCTTTTCAAATAATTCACGTATATTATGAATTTAAATCAATTCATTTCAATGGTTAAATTATTCGACAACAATTCACGCCAAACACATTCAACCATCAAATATCCACTAAACCGGGTAAATTCGGTTTATTTCTATTCCATATCGTTTATAATATTTTATAACGATTTATCGCTATTTTTATTTATTTAAAAATAGTCAATTTATTCAAACGACGTTTCAGGCCATAACACGGCCTGGCGCTGTTTTTCTTCAGATTTGATTTACACATATCTAAAAATCTAATCGTTGGATCTTCACAAATTTTATATCATTAGAAAGATCTTTTCAAAACGAATCCAACGGTTTCAGTTTTGGGAAAATCCGACGGTCGGATCTGCTGGTACACTCGTTTGAAGTTTCGATTTCAAAATACGAACTGCAGCGTCGTTATTCGATTTAATTTAATTATATTTATATATATATATATAAATATAATCGATTCTGGCGCTGTTTTTCTCTAGATTTGAATTAAACATTCCAGACAATCCAACCGTTGGATTTTCACAAAGCGGGTATCGTTGGAAAGATGTTTCCAAAGCGAACCCAACGGTTTCAGTTTCGGGAAAATCCGATGGTCGGATCTCCCGCACTAATCGTTTGAAATCACGGTTTCAATACACGAACTACAGCTTCGTTATTCGATATATTTTAATTATATATGTATATATATATATATATAAATATAATCGATTCTTCGATTTTAAAACCATTTTCATCTCACATATTTGATAAAATCGATATTTTTATCCAACAGATATTTATTTCAACACATGAATTTTGTTTATTTTATTTCCACATAGGAATTCCTATTCAACACATGAATTTCTATTCAACACATGTATTTTATTTATTTTATTTCCACACAGGAATTTCTATTCAACACATGAATTTCTATTCAACACATGAATTTTATTTCAACATTCGACACAAGAATATTTTCTATAGTTTATATATATATAATAATAATGTGATTTTTATTGCAAAACGATTTATTTCAAAACATGATTATTTTATACATTTTATATATGAGGTAAAAATGTTATTTTCGGTGTTAAAACAATTTATTTAAACCACTAATATTTTATATAGTCCATATATATGATAAAAATGTTATTTTTATCTTTCAAAGAATTTATTCAATACACGAGCTCCATTCAACACATGACTTTATTTCAACACATGAATTTCTATTCAACACATGAATTTTGTTTCAAAATTCAACACATGACTTTAATTTCAACATTCAACACATGAATATTAATTTCAACATTCAACACATGAATATAAATCAAACACAGAAATATTTCAGAAAATTTCGTCAGCATAACGGCAGGGTAGTTAAAACCGAGACCGTCCCTTGTACGGCTCCTCGCTCTACCTTAAAGCCTCGCAGCTTTTGTCAATGGGGATTTCTTGCATCTAATTCGTACGCAGACGAGCATGTTTATTTTTCTTTTCCACAAACTAATCCTATGTGGTTTTATCCAAAATAATTCTCAACCACAAACAGGTATTTTTCAACCACAACCAATCATTCATGATTTTCACCAAATTTCATATCAACCAATAATCCAAACAATATCACAACCAATAAATATCATCCATGGTCTGTGAACGAGGGGAGTGTGTATATATATATTCATATATAAATATATTTCAATTCACTTTAATATCATTTCAATTTATTTCAACGCATATATAATTTTTTACAACGCATATATAACTTATACATTGAACGTACAACTTATACAACGCTTATACATGAGGTGTACAATGCTTATATAACTCATACATTGACTATATAATTTATACATCGTCGTTTTCCATATCGTTTATAATTTAGAAATCTCACATTGGGTTCCACTCCACCAAAAATAGCAGAAGGCTCAGAAAAACATGCGGTCTCTTCTAAAATGTAGAAGACGTCCTCACGAGTCTAATGTTTCTTGTTTCACTGAATTTCATCAACAAACGAAAAAGATATGATTTTTAGAAGTTTGCAACGGTTTGAAAGTGTTAAAACTGTTTTAAATAAATAAAGGTTGTACCTTTCTGATGTTGTTCAAAACTAGGTTTTCAGTTTTCAGCAAATCTGTGTAATGAGGCGAGGATCGGGCGATGTAGCGTTGAAGGGGGACGGAGGGCGCACTCGCGCGCGGTGGAGAGACCCACTTCGGTGGTCCTTATCGTCGGCGGCGGCGGTTAAAAGGCCACACCTTCCCGAAGGTGATTCTCCCTCCACGCTCCACAATAAAATCTCCAACCGGTATGGATTTAAAGCTCTCTTCGAGGGCTACAAATAACTCCATAGGTGCAGGTGGTTTTGATTCACGGATTAGAAGAAAAAGAAGAGAGAAGGATCGAAGGTTTTATCGTCGTTCACGATGGAGCGTTGAGGAAAGAGAAAATAATGGGCCAATGGTATTTTTCCTTTTATTTATCCATTTTTAAAAATCCAAAAATACCCTTCTTCCCATACTAGCTCCAATCCAAACCCTATGACTGTCGTCCCTAGCTAAATACCCTCATTCCGAACACAATAGGATATGTTTCATAGGCCTATTCGACTGCTTCAGTCAGTTTTTCTTCAAATTAAAATATAAAACATTCAATATTTAATTTGAACGTACATTTCAATTTGCCGGGGCCACATATTGATTCTAAAAATTCCCGAAAAATAAATCTAGCTATGTTTTGACGATACGGTCCCAACAAAACTAGTTTCGTCGAATTCTGAGACCGTTTGAAAAATGGCCCTTTTCTGGTCGATCCAATTTATCAGAAATCGATCGAACACGTTTTCCTTTTCCACGCTCACATACTAGCTTCAAAAATTATGAAATTTGAAACCTAGCAATAATTTAACATCCCGGATCCAACAAAAGTGGGTTCGTCGAATTCTGAGGTCGTTTGCAAAATGGCCATTTTCACGGGCTATATAGACTCTATAGCGACCTTTCTGAAAATTCATTTAGCCATAACTGCTGCTTCCCGCTATGAAACTTCGATTTTTCATATTCCTTAGAAAGATATTCATAAACAGATTTAAATATTTTTGGTTTCACTAAAATCTATTTTATTTTGCACCCGGTACAGCCAGTCAAAGTTTGAATTCAAATTTTGAAACTACCACGCCATTTCAGGCCTTGTTTATAATTTTAAATAATTATATTTATTTTCGAACATCGATTCAAACACACTTTTCATCGTTATTAATTAAAATATTTATTTTAAATATTTAAAATTCACTAAAATAGCCAAATTAAAAATTTTAAATTGGCTCAGATTTTCCGGGTTGTTACACATTAGGCCGATACCTAGCTACAGTAAAAATTGGGGGCGGAACGGTTGACTGAGGTGGCAGGAAATTGCGAAGAACGGCCAGATCTGGCATTCGTTTTTGATGGTTTTGTGGTGATTTGGGTTGCCGATTGATGTAGGGGTCTGGGGTGATATTGTAGAGGAAGATGAGAGCTACAATATTGGTGCAGGTCGGATTACCTGAAGTTGACTGTGGTGGTCGTTAGGGGGAGATGATCGGAGGTCTTGATTTTGGGTTCGGTTTTGAAAGTCACGGTGATGTTTTTGAAGATTCCGGCGAGGGGGTGCATCATTGGTGATGGGTGGTTGAAGGTCAGTGGTAGAGGGTGGCGAGGCCGTTCTAACGGAGGTGGTGGGGGTGGCTCAGGTGGACGGTTGGCAGAGAAATTGGGGTTGGTTTATGTTTCGGTCTTTGGGGGTTTCCGGCGTCGTTGGGGAGGGGAGGGTTCTGGTGCTCGTCGCTTCAGGTGATGGGGCGTCGGGGTGTGAGGAAGCCGAGGGGTTGGTTGAGGTGGTTCCAGGTTGGCCGGAGACGATGCGGTTGAGGGCTGGTGATGGTGAGTTTGGGCTTCGGTGGTTTCATGAATTAGCAGCAGGAAGACAATCGGGTTCCAGGACTTTGGATTGGAGAAAACGCATGACCCCCTCTGCTGACGTGGACTGAGTTATGATAATGACCAGTTTTGAAAATTTAAGGTAAATAAGGTAAGTTATTTAGTTAATTATTAATTTAATTTATATTAAAACTAGTGTAAACTTTAACCAGTCGTAACTTGCTCATACGTTAACGGAATCTGACGAAACAGGATCCATTGGGATCGCAGGGACGAGACCTAGACGATGGCACTGACTAGGCCCTGATTGGATGCAGTTGAAATTTCAGCAAAATTTAAACGTCCGTTTCAAATTAAAAAGGATAAACACTTCAACCGTCAACCGTATTGAACTGGTGAGTTAATTCTCACACCTTCTGGAATCCAGTGATGTGGTAAATTCATATATAAATATAATTTACCATTTAAAAGTATAAATTGGTTGATTGGTTGCTATTGGCTGTAACTGTTTAATTAGTTGCTGTCATTTATATTTCATCGTTTTAAATTAGTAGATCATATGAAATTTATTTCATATATTATTATGGAATGTATAACGAGCTGTGATGCAGACAAGAACAGGTTGGAGGGATCCGACCGGATTCCTTAAATATTATATATGTTGTTTGTTTGTTTTATATTGTTGATATTTGAACTAATTGAACCCCATATGGTAGAAAAACCTGTTTGAGCGTGATGGTTAAACAGATATTCACCTGTGTTGTGTTTAAAATCAGTCGACAGTGTTGATTGGGTAATCGGCAGTAAATGGCCATAAATGTACCGTTAGACGTCGTTCTACCGTTCGATGAATCGACGCAGTTTTAAAGTTATAAATATTTTTATAACTGAATTGAAACTTTTTAGTAAATTTATACAAGTAATTAAATTAGAAATTTATAAATAAATATTTTAATCAAGTTTATAAAAGAAATTATTTAAACAATTTTATGTAGTAAGATCGGATGATTTGTATGTGTGCCAAAAGCTAGAAAGCCAAAGAATTTACCTACATGTTGGTAAAGTGGAATAATTCTATATTAGAACAATGAAATGGTGATTTAAATTAATTAAGTTATTTGATTAACTTAAAAAGTGGGAAATGACAAAAGGAATTCAGTTAATGGTTAACTGAGATGTACGGTTGACAAATTCAGCCGTGTTTATTTAGAATTGATAATGGAATCAATTGGTTTTTTTTAAAGATTTGTTAAATTTAACGAATAGCGTTAAACATTAGTAAATCTCCGATTAACTATAATTAAGGGAATGATTGAAATTGTTTGGGGGTTAAATATTAGTTAATCCCTGATTAACTATTAATTAAAGAAATTATTTAATTGGTTAGTGTTAATAACACTAAATATTATTTAATGAGCTTCTCAAAATGATAATAATCATTTTTTTGATTATTATCATAGTTAACTATTTGTAATGTAGTTAATTATTATATCATATAAATAGTAATTAAAACAATGATTTTACTTGAAAATTCAAGTGATCAAGTGGCCACAAGGTTTAGGGAAAAGGGGCAATAAAAGTTTTATAAAGGGGTTTCCTAATCCTAGTTTTCAAAACGAAATTGGTAAATAGGATATATAAATGAAATGTAGGGATTTAAATAATGTTTTACTTAATGTTTTTTTTAAGCAAGGCGAATTCAAATGGAGTGAAATCATATTAGGGCAAATGGTTAATAGGTTGGAAATAAATTGAATTGTGATGGTTTAAGAATAAAATCTAAGGAGTTGTTATAAGATTGGGAAGAAATACAAGCTAGGTTTAAAAAGGGATTTTTAACCATAACGATAATTTGAAAGTTAAAGAATTGAGTTGAGCGAATGTTGTAGTTTAAATAAGGATTTCAAACATAATGGGAAAACATATACCATAGTTTGTGTGAAATATTGGTAGGGGATGCTGGAAATAAAATCCAAGTTAAAAGAATTATTGAAAAGAAGGGCGTAAGTAGTCGTTAGTTATGAAATCCAAGACCAAGGTTTATATTAAGAATACCAATAGATTAAAGAAAATTATTTGACAAGAGATTTTGATTCTAAATCAAAATGTTACAAGCAAAATGGTGATTCAAGTTAAAAGTGGTGTTTTTGGTGGACATTTACTTAATCAAACAAATTAAGTAAATGGATTATATTGAATAAAGATTTCAAATGTATGAAATGGTTTATAAAACCAGATTTGAAATCAAGGTGATAAATGAGATTTTAATATCAGGGGGTTAAGTGACGAACCGATATTATTCTGAGATAAAAACGTTGTCGATCAAGGTCTGAGAGGTAAATAAAATACCCCAACTTGAACGGCTTCATTATTATCGAGGAATGGTATTAGTTTGAAACGAGTGAAAGGTATTGTGATTGGTGTGATATCCCACACGAGAGGTATTGAATATAAGTGCGAGATTTTGGAATATAAATGATACTACAATGTAGTTTCAATGTAAATAAGAAATATTTGGTTTTAAATTATATAAGTCGACATTTTTCTTTAACCATATCAGAATTGTTAACGTGTTAGTACCATTAAATATTATATATATATATATATATATATATCGAGATACTCGAGTATAAAGAAAAGGAAAGCTGGGTATATACAAATATATACATGCTCTTAAAGTATTTAAAATAGTTTTGTTATAATTGAGAATAAATATAAGGTTTAATTATATTGAAAGAATTAAAGATTGATTTACCATTTATTTATTTGTAAATAGGCCAAGTAGTGTCAAGTGTTGAATCAGCAAACTCATATTCACACATTTGTTCTTTGATAGTTAAAACACCGACTATCAAACCTGACCAATACGATTGTTGGTATGGAAAGACCATGATCGAATTTATATTCGAAAACCATTCCGACCAGCAAATACGTAAAGACGCTAATCAAGATGAAGAAATTGAAGACCCTATATCTTCATAAGCGGAAGGACTACTTATTGACTTTCTCTGGCTTGCAACCAGAGTTATTTGATTTGTGATTCTGTCGTGGCCTAAATCTACAGATTGCAAGGACAACTCACTACTGATCCTTGGGGTGATTCAAATATAAGGATGCGGTAGGAAGGTACCTTTGGTTCATCCTGTTCCTGGATGACTTGTATGGACGAATGTCTGACAGAGTATTTCCAAATGGATCACGTACGTTGATTTCTTCAAACGTACCATAGTTGGTGGCGGAGGACGACGGTTCTCTTAGCTTAACAACTATATTATTTTTGTGGACGTCAATTAGCGACATCCAGAGGATCTGATGATGTGGCATTCAAAGAAAATGGTGGACGGGTGTTCTAGAGATAAATTCTAGCCTCAAGCCTCATCAATCGTGAAATGACTAAAAAATCGGGCAGGCAGCATGGCTATGTGGGTCGCTCCCATTAGGGTGTATAATCACCTATCTAGAGAAATTCTATTTGCTTCTTTAATCTATTTCAATGTTGTCCCTTTCCGGGAGATGGTTGTTGATCCCAACCATCGGTGATATACATTCGATACACTCAAGCGAAATGAGTGGTCGGTCATGTGTCGGCCGGGTTGCAAGACGTTCTTGTTGAACCCAGTGTATTCGCCTCTAGAGATACACTATCGGCAGGTGGACCCATACCTTGTTAAGTCGGAATTCAATATCCAATAAGCGCCTGCGGCCTTGATTGTATACTATATATGTGGAGCGTGAGATGCAAGCGTTCCGCTAGATTGTTATCTATTTGTATTTAGATACTATTGTAATATCAGAACAAAATATGATTTCAAAGATGTTTTGGGTTATAGTAAGGTAAAAACCATCTATGTTTATGTGTGGGCTGGTCTTACTATTATCCTTTATTTCAAAAGGATTTTCCAAAGTTAAACAAGATTGTTTGTGCTGTGAATTTATCACTGAAAGTATTCCAGACTGACCAGGTGAATTTTTCTTTGCTTCAAATGTGCTTGGGTCAGACCGAGTGTATTTCCAGGTTAGGTTCGCTTGGAATTTCAGGAGCTGGAAACAGGAGGCTTCACCGCTAGTTATATAAAGTTATTTCCGCTGTGCAGTTATATGTTATACTCTGATGATTGGTATGTATATACAGTTCTTTTGTATAAAGAGATTTGATGTTATATTTTTCTCTGTTCCGCTATGAGATTCAAATGTGATGTTCTTCCTCTTTCTTCTATTCGAATATTCTTTTTCTCTTTCCTCACCCTCTAATTTCTTTCTATTAACAATCTTGGATTCGATACTTGAGTTTTTGGGCAAGTAATAAAGGTTATGTATTATTGTCGAAAATTCGAGCATCGAGTTTCTCCCCGGTTTGTTACAGTGGTATAAGAGCTGGTTGCTTAATTGGTATGCATGATAGGGGTTCTCGCTTCGCGGTTTGGTGGCGAACGGGAGACTCTTACCCCTAATGTCCCGAAAATGTGGGTTGGTCGAGTCGTGAGGCTGGCCATAAAAGCAGTTCTGAGGTATCTCTGTAGAGCCACGCTGGGAGGTTAGCCCAGTGGTTGATGGTTGAATAGCAGAGACCCGTAATAGTGGTATCAGAGCTATTGGTTTAGTGATAATCTTGGCTCTATGGTGTAACTCAATAGATACGGGGTTAGTAATACCCTAGATTGAGCTTAAGAGTATATATATGAGAGCGCGTATTTGTAATTTGATATTGAAATTATTATTTTTAAAATTATTTTTGGCCAAATTATTTTATAAAAGTAATAATTTTCTCGAATTATTACAATATAGGCAATCAATTGATTTTTTAATGCTAATTTGTATGGTATGTTTGGATTGTGTTGTTGATTGCTTGAATATTAATTTGGAAATGATAAACTTGGTTTAAAACCATCCAAAATAAATAAGTTGGATAAATCAATCCAAATTTTAATAAACCCGAAAGGATAATCAAAGATATAAATGGATTGCTAAAGATGTGGTTATAATCTCGTGTGGATTGAAGTGTGTGTATGATATGGATGATATGGATGTTTTGAACCTAACTAACATTTGGTTGGGGACTAATGAAATTCACTTGAGTGGAGAACAGGTGCAGAAGTGCCAATTCAACTTTAAAATCCATCCAAGAGAAATTATGGAGTTAATTGAATCCAGTTTGAATAGAGCTGCATAATAACTAAGCAAGCTCGTGTATAAATTATAACTTATCGTATAACAACGCTCGCAAAAAGATACGCCTACGAAAATATGAAATTTTGGATTTTATTTGGGTTTTGAGTTTGGTTTTTGAATTTTTCCGACCGTGTTGGTCGATGTACAGATATTTCTTGAACCTGCGATATTGCAGATGTCCTCCGTACAGGGGAGACTCTGCCAAAAAAATTCCAAAATTTAAGGTGTTAGATTTTTTTTTTAATATTTTTGGGAAATTCTTTTATTTGAATTAATTTGGTTTTACGACCGATCGGAATTGTTTTGGGAATAAAAATCGAGTTTTAAATTTTATTATTTTTGTAAAGATAATGGGTTGTAACATTCTTTCTACCTTAGCAATTTCGAGGATGAAATTATTTTAAGGGGGAAGGAATTTAATGTCCCGTATTTTCTGACTATTTATTTGAATTATTTTATTCACTTAAAATATGGATTTGAGTTTATATAATTGAATTTAACTATTTTTACTTTGAATATTATTTATATTAAAAATATAATAATATTTTATTTTTGGAATATCTGGAAAATGTTGAATTTGCTGTATAATGTGAACAAGCGATTTAAAGTGGTTTAAATATGGTTTATATTAAATTATATTAATATATTCGTTATTAAAACGACGTCAGAACGTTTAATTTATAATTATAAAACGAGCTGCAGCGGCGCTGTAGTTCGTAATTTGGCGCTTTGAACTTTAAACAGTTGTACAGGATTCAAAATAAGTCGGATTTTCTCGAAACAAGAAACGTCGGAATCTGTTGGGTAATATTTTTCTAATGGAAGAGAAAAATCCATTTTTCATAGCATAGATTTTGTTTTATGTCCGAATCAAATGTTAAAAGGTCGCTATGGAATTCCTTTATATATTATATCGACTATTTATATAAAATAAGGGGTTTTTAAATATTTTAAATATCGATTTGGCTTGAAATTCAACCCAGGATATTTTATTGTGGTAGTATATGAAATTCTGGTCGTGTAGGGCCAATTTCAATATTTTATTAATATTATATTAAAGTATTTTAAAATTGATGTTTTTTTTTGAATTGGACAGCTATAAAAGGGACTTTATTCAAACGACCTACGTTTTTGACGTAACAAATTTTATTGCGATCGTAACAGTAAAATTTTGCTAGATTTCAAACTGCGCGTCAATCGGGGTTATTCTGTGAGCGTGGCAAAATAAAATGTAAATAAAACGACCATTTGGACGTGAATGAGCGCCATTTGAGCAAACGGACTCGGAATCCAACGAAACAACGTCACTATGCCATCCATTCGCATCTCGAACGGGGTTTGTATGTGAGCACAGGGATAATAAACGACATTCAGAAATTGCGATAGACACGAAGAAAAATATCGTTAGTCAACATCGCTTGTCACGTCAACTAAAACTATTAATATTTACAATTATATATACCCCCAAAATCAGAATTTGAGCTCTAACTACTTTCCACCATCCATACTTTTTCAGAATTTGCAAATAAGTCCTCGTTTACAAATTAATTTATATCTCCAAATCTATCATGAACTCAAAGGGGGTTCCAAAGGCAAAGGCGTAGATCGGGTCGATACCTAGCTACTGTAAAAATTCGGGGCGTAATGGTTGACTGAGGTGGCGGGAAATCGCGAAGAACGGCCAGATCTGACATTCGTTTTTGATGGTTTTGTGGTGATTTTGGTTACCGATTGATGTTGGGATCTGAGGTAATATTGTAGAGGAAGATGAGAGCTACAATATTGGTACAGGTCGGAGGACCTGAAGTTGACCGTGGTGGTCGTTAGGGGGAGATGAACGGAGGTCTTGTTTTTGGGTTCGGTTTTGAAAGTCACGGTGATATTTTTGAAGATTCCGGCAAGGGGGTGCATCATTGGTGATGGGTGGTTGAAGGTCAGTGGTAGAGGGTGGCGAGGCCGTTCTAACGAAGGTGGTGGCGGTGGCTCAGGTGGACGGTTGGCGGAGAAATTGGGGTTTGTTTGTGTTTTGGTCTTTGTGGGTTTCCAGCGTCGTCGGGGGGTTCTGGAGCTCGTCGCTTCAGGTGATGGGGCGTCGGGGTGTGAGGAAGACGAGGGGTTGGTTGCGGTGGTTCCAGGTTGGCCGGATATGATGCGGTTGAGGGCTGATGATGGTGGGTTTTGTGATTTGGGGCTTCGGTGGTTTCATGAATTAGCAGGAGGAAGACAATCGGGTTCCAGGACTTGGATTGGAGAAAACGCGTGACCCCCTCTGCTGACGTGGACTGAGTTACGATAATGACCGGTTTTGAAAATTAAGGTAAGTTATTTAGTTAATTATTAATTTAATTTATATTAAAACTATTATAAACTTTAACCAGTCGTAACTTGCTCATACGTTAACGGAATCTGACGAAACTGGATCCATTGGGATCGTAGGGAAGAGACCTAGACGATGGCGCTGACTAGGCCCTGATTGGACGCAGTTGAAATTTCAGCAAATTTTAAATGTCCGTTTCAAATTAAAAAGGACAAACGCGTCAACCATATTGAACCGGTGAGTTAATTCTCACACCTTCTGGAATCCTGTGATGTGGTAAATTCATATTAAAATATAATTTACCATTTAAAAGTATAAATTGGTTGATTGGTTGCTATTGGCTGTTACTGTTTGATTGGTTGTTGTCATTTATATTTCATCGTTTTAAATTAGTAGATCATATGAAATTTATTTCATATATTATTATGGAATGTATAACGAGATGTGATGCAGAGAAGAACAGGTTGGAGGGATCCGACCGGATTCCGTAAATATTATATATGTTGTTTGTTTGTTTTATATTTTTTATATTTGAACTGATTGAACCTCATATGGTAGAAAAACCTGTTTGAGCGTGATGGTTAAACAGATATTCACCTGCGTTGTGTTTAAAATCAATCGACAGTGTTGATTGGGTAATTGGCAGTAAATGGCCATAAATGTACCGTTAGACGTCGTCCTACCGTTCGGTGAATCGACGCAGTTTTAAAGTTATAAATATTTTTATAACTGAATTGAAGCTTTTTAGTAAATTTATACAAGTAATTAAATTAGAAATTTATAAATAAATATTTTAATCAAGTTTATAAAAGAAATTATTTAAACAATTTTATGTAGTAAGATCGGATGATTTGTACATGTGCAAAAAAGCTAGAAAGCCAGAGAATTTACCTACATGTTGGTAAAGTGGAATAATTGTATTTTAAAACAATTAAATGGTGATTTAAATTAATTAAGTTATTTGATTAACTTAAAAAGGGGGAAATGACAAAAGGAATTCAGTTAATGGTTAACTAAGATGTACGGTTGACAAATTCAACCGTGTTTAATTAGAATTGATAATGGAATCAATTGGTTTTTTTAAAGATTCGTTAAATTTAACGAATAGCGTTAAATATTAGTTAATCTCTGATTAACTATAATTAAGGGAATGATTGAAATTGTTTGGGGTTAAATATTAGTTAATCCCTGATTAACTATTAATTAAAGAAATTATTGAATTGGTTAGTGTTAATAACACTAATTATTATTTAATGAGCTTCTCAAAATGATAATTATCATATATTTGATTATTATCATAGTTAACTATTTACAATGTAGTTAATTATTATGTCATATAAATAGTAATTAAAACAATGATTTTACTTGAAAATTCAAGTGATTTAGTGGCCACAAGGTTTGGGAAAAAGGGGCAATAAGAGTTTTGTAAAGGGGTTTCCTAATCCTAGTTTTCAAAACGAAATTGGTAAATAGGATATATAAATGAAATGTAGGGATTTAAATAATGTTTTACTTAATGTTTTTTTTATTAAGCAAGGCGAATTCAAATGGAATAAAATCATTTTAGGGCAAATGGTTAATAGGTTGGAAATAGATTGAATAGTGATGGTTTAAGAATAAAATATTAGGAGTTGTTATAAGATTGGGAAGAAATACAAGCAAAGTTTAAAAAAAGATTTTTAACCATAACGATAATTTGAAAGTTAAAGAATTGAGTTGAGCGAATGTTGTAATTTAAATAAGCATTTCAAACGTAATGGGAAAACATATACCATAGTTTGTGTGAAATATTGGTAGGGGATGCTGGAAATAAAATCCAAGTTAAAAGAATTATTGAAAAGAAGGGTGTAAGTAGTCGTTAGTAATGAAATCCAGGACCAAGGTTTATATTAAGAGTACCAATAGATTAAAGAAAATTATTTGACAAGAGATTTTGATTCTAAATCAAAATGTTATAAGCAAAATAGTGATTCAAGTTAAAAGTGGTATTTTTGGTGGACATTTACTTAATCAAACAAATTAAGTAAATGGATTATATTGAAAAAAGATTTCAAATGTATGAAACAGTTTATAAAACCAGATTTGAAATCAAGGTGATAAATGAGATTTTAATATCAGGGGTTAAGTGACGAACCGATATTATTCTAAGATAAAAACATTGTCGATCAAAGTCTGAGAGGTAAATAAAATACCCCAACTTGAACGGCTTCATTATTATCGAGGAACGGTATTAGTTTGAAACGAGTAAAAGGTATTGTGATTGGTGTGATATCCCATACGAGAGGTATTGAATATAAGTGTGAGAATTTGGAATATAAATGATACTACAATGTAAATAAGAAATATTTGGTTTTAAATTATATAAGTCGACATTTTTCTTTAACCATATCAGAAGTGGTAACGTTTTAATACCACTAAGTATCATATATATATATATATATATATATATATATATATATGTCGAGATACTCGAATATAAAGAAAAGGAAAGCTGGGTATATACATGCTCTTAAAGTATTTAAAATAGTTTTCTTATAATTGAGAATAAATATAAGGTTTAATTATATTAAAAGAATTAAAGATTGATTTACCATTTGTTTATTTATTTGTAAATAGGCCAAGTAGTGCCAAGTGCTGAACTAGCAAACTCATATTCACACATTTGTTCTTTGATAGTTAAATCACCGACTATCAAACCAGAACAATACGATTATTGGTATGGAAAGACCGGGATCGAATTTATATTCGAAAACCATTCCGACCTGCAAATACGTGAAGACGCTGATCAAAATGGAGAAATTGAAGACCCTAGATCTTCATAAGTGGAAGGACTACTTATTGAATTTCTCTGGCTTGCAACCAGAGTTATTTGATTTGTGATTCTGTCGTGGTTGAAATCTACGGATTGCAAGAACTACTCGCTACTGATCCTTGAAGTGATTCCTATATAAGGATGCGGTAGGAGGGTACCTTCGGTTCATCCTGTTCCTGGATGACTTGTATGGACGAATGTCTGACAGAGTATTTCCAAATTGATCACGTACGTTGATTTCTTCAAACGTACCATAGTTGGTGGTAGAGGACGACGGTTCTCTTAGCTTAACAACTAGAGTATTTTTGTGGACGTAAATTAGTGACATGCAGAGGATCTGACGATGTGGAATTCAAAGAAAATGGTGGTCGGTTGTTGTAGAGATAAATTCTAGCCTCAAGCCTCATCAACCGGAAAATGACAAAAAAATCGGGCAGGCAGCATAGCTATGTGGGTCGCTCCCATTAGGGTGTATAATCACCTATCTAGAGAAATTCCATTTGGTTCTTTAATCTATTCCGATGTTGTCCCTTTCCGGGAGACGGTTGCTGATCCCAACTGTCGGTGATATACATTCGATACACTCAAGCGAAATGTGTGGTCGGTCATGTGTGGGCCGGGTTGCAAGACGTTCTTGTTGAACCCAGTGTATTCGCCTTTAGAGATACACTATCGGCAGGTGGACCCATACCTTGTCAAGTCGGAATTCAATCTCCAATAAGCGCATGCGGTCTTGATTGTATACTATATATGTGGAGCGTGAGATGCAAGCGTTCCGCTAGATTGTTATCTATTTGTATTTAGATACTATTGTAATATCAGAACAAAGTATGATTTCAAAGATGTTTTGGGTTATAATAAGGTAAAAACCGTCCGTGTTTATGTGTGGGTTGGTCTTACTATTATCCTTTATTTCAAAAGGATTTTCCAAAGTTAAACAAGATTGTCTGTGCTGTGAATTTATCACTGAAAGTATTCCAGACTGACCCGGTAAATTTTTCTTTGCTTCAAATGTGCTCGGGTCAGGCCGAGTTTATTTCCAAGTTAGATTCGCTTGGAATTTCAGGAGCTGTAAGCAGGAGGCTTCACTACTAGTTATATAAAGTTATTTTCGCTATGCAGTTATATGTTGTACTCTGATGATTGGTATGTATATACAGTTCTTTTGTATAAAGAGATTTGATATTATATTTTATCTGTTCCGCTGTGAGATTCTGATGTGATGTTCTTCTTCTTTCTTCTATTCTAATATTCTTTCTCTCTTTCCTCACCCTCTAATTTCTTTCTATTAAAAATCTGGGATTCGATACTTGGGTTTTTGGGCAAGTAATACAGGTTATGTATTATTGTCGAAAATTCGAGCGTCGAATTTTTCCTCGGGTCATTACATTGAGGCCACAAAAGAGATCACGTGGATTGAAATTTGGACCTTTATATTTGATTTAAAATAAGTTGTTAAATTTATAGGTGGAGAGGATGATATAGATTGCGTCTCTGCAATAAACTAGAGAAAATATGTTTCAGACATTTCAGATAATGACATATTAGTGTGAAACTGTGAAACACTTACGAAATTTTAAAGTTAAAACTTTTGTAGCAATTGTTTGGAAAAATAACAATTTATGATAAGTTATTAACAAATGTTTATTTAATATTAATTATTTACAATTTAATTATTGTATCAATTCATTAACTGTTAATTTTTTCATATTTCAGAATAATTATTAATAATTAATAAAGAAATGAATTTACAAAAACATTGCTAGGATATGTAAACGAAATGTTCAATTCAAAAAAATTGCTAGAATATACTTTTTTGACACATCATCACGCAACTCAGCATTATTTTTAATGAAAGTTTAAAATGATATGAAAAAATTTAGGGGCTAATCGCAAAAAAACTTCCCCTTATGTATATGTGTGGATAATACATTTTACCTACATATAATTATTGGTAGATAATCATTCTTCAACAATTTAATAACATTGACAATATTTACCTACCAATAGATTTTACCATTAAATATTGGTAGATAAAGGTTCTCTTTACCTACCCATATTATTGGTAGGTAAAATATTTGTAGGTAAAGGTCAAATTTCTTGTAGTGATAGGAAAGCTCTGGTAAAAACAAGTCTTGGGAATTTTATTGAAATATCTTGTGTAGACCCTAGCCCAAAAAGAGATAGCATGATGTACACCTTAGCTTACCCTGGTATCGACATAAAACTATACCTGTCGTTAGGGATTTTCCCAACATATTTGAAAAAGTTAATAGCATCCCCTACACTGAGAAATTGATTTTAAGATTGACCTAGTACCCAATATTTGACCCATTGTCCATCCAAGTTGAATAATGTCCCCGAAAGAGAGAGAAGAACAAAATAAGCAAATCCAAGATCTCTTAAGAAAAGGATTTATTCGACCCAACCATTTTAATTGGGGGTCAGCTGTAGTATTTGTAGCAACGTCTGACGGTTCCTTGCGATTGTGCGTATACTATAGAGACCTTTATAAATAGACCCTTAAGAACAAGTACCCATTGCCTTGAATAGATGGCTTATTTGACCAGTTAAATGGTGCTTGATTTTTTTTTGAAGATGGATTTAGCCTCTGGTTTTCACCAACTTAGAATTGTTGAGGATTGTATTCATTTGACTGCTTTTCGTGGACCCAACACTTTTTATGAATGGTTAGTAATGCCATTTGTATTGACAAACGTCCCAGCATATTTTGTGGACTTGATGACTCGAGCATTCCATGAGGTGTTAAATAAATTTGTGTTGGTTTTCATTGATGACATCCTGATTTGTTCAAAAACCGAAGAAGAACACGCTGAGGATTTAAGGATTGCCCTGGAGATATTAAGGAGAAATGTGTTTAAATCTAAAATTTCCAAATGTCATTTTTGGAAAAAAGAAGTAAACATTTCTTAGGCATATCGTATTTGAAGAAGGAACCTTAGTAGATCCAAGAAAGATTTCTTCTATTTTGGATTGGAAGCAACCAACGACTCCAAAGGAAGTTAGACGTTTCTTAGGATTGGCACGATATTACTATAGGTTCGTCCAAGGTTTCTCAAAGATAGCCTCTCCCTTAACAAAGTTGACCATGAAGAATGCCAAATTTGTTTGGTCTGCTAAGTATAAAGAAGCTTTTAATAAGCTAAAGAAGAGTTTGACCATTGCCTTGGTGTTGGCTATTATCAACGGCAATAAAGGATTATCTGTTTATAGGAATGCTTGTAAAGAAGGAATTGGTGCCATTTTAATGCAAGAAGGAAGAGTAATTACTTATGGAAGTTGACAACTGAGACTGCATGAAAAGGATTATTTGACTCATGACCTAGAGCTACTCGAGATGATATTTACTTTAAAATTTTGGAGACATTATCTGCTTAGATGGAAATTTGACTTATTCACTGATCACAAGCCCTTAAAGTATCTGGTTACAGAGAAAGACTTGAGTTTAAGGCAACAACGGTGGTTGGAATTTATAGCATCTTACGCTCCAGATATTTAGCATACCCTTGGGAGTGCTAACGTTGTTTCAGATGCTTTGAGTCGAAAGTATGTTGTCCTTACATACCTCGTTATCACTCTGACTCTCCTAGAAAAGATCAATTGCAAGCAAAAGAAGGATGAATTTCTACAAGGAATTTCTAAAAGAACACAACAAGGTGAAAAGTCGAGGTATGAAATTGATGATAAAGGCATCATAAGATTAAAATGAAGAATCTTCCTGCCCAATATTAAAGAACTTAATCAGGAAGTGTTTGATGAGTGCCACGAGTCCAAATATGGCATTCATCCAGGAGTTAATAAGATGTGATGTTAAACATACATTTTGGAGGAAGACGATTAAAAGGGACATATTTATGTTAGTCATTGTGCTATATGTCAATAAATATAGAGTGATCAGCAGGAGGATCCAGGATTACTTCAGCCTTTGGAAGTACCAAAGTGGAAGTTTGATCAAGTTTCAATGGACTTCATCAATGGTTTACCTCACAATTGCAAAGGGAATGAGGGAATCTGGGTTATTTTGGATCGCCTAACTAAGAGTGCCCATTTTACCGCAGTAAGGTCATTTAAAACTACTGCAAGTTTGGCAGAATTGTATATCAAGGAAATCGTTCGAATTCACGGGATACCAAGCAGCATCATGAGTGATTGCGACCCGCTTTTCACCAGTCGTTTTTGGGAAGCATTTCAAGATGCGTTGGGAACCAAGTTAAACTTTAGCGCTGCTTATCATCCATAATCAGAGGACAAACAGAAAGAGTTAAAAAAACATGTGTTCTCGATTTTGGAGGTTCATGGGAAAATTATTTGCCTTTAGTTGAGTTTCTTATAACAATAGTTATCAGGCAAGTATTAAGATAGAACCTTTTGAAGCATTATATGGATGACCATGTAAGTCACCTGTTTATTTGATTGATTATGGAGATAAATTTGTTCTAGGACCTGATACGATCAGAAAGGCCACGAAAAAAGTGGATCTGATTAGGAAGAGGGAGAAAACGGCCTAGGATCGATCAAAGTGTTATGCAGATCGTAGAAGGAGGGCATTAGAATTCACAGTTGGGGATTCAGTATTCCTTAAAGTCTCTCCAATGCGTGTAGTTATAAGATTTGGAAGAAAAGGAAAATTATCACCCCGCTATATTAGACCATTCCCTATTCTGAAAAAAGTTGGACCACTGGCATATAAGGTTCAGTTACCTGAATGGCTCTCAGGTGTGCATGATGTTTTTCACATATCAAATCTGAGAAAATATGTTCATGACCCTGATCAGATTGTGGAAGAAGCCGCTTGGCAAGATTTAGAAATTACACCAAATCTATCCGTTAAAAGGGACCCTATAAAGATCGTTGGCCAAGATGAAAAGAGGCTAAGGAATAAGACGGTAAATTTAATTAAAGTGCAATGAAGTGGTGATCCCAAAGATTGTACTTGGGAATCAGAAGAGACTATATAGAAATTCTACCCAGACTATAGGCTTGATATCCAAGATGAGTCCGACCCTTAGGTAAACCTATTTCTTTATCTATTTCCTATGATTATTCCCTTCATATACAGTTTCGAGGATGAAACTTCCTTAAGGGTGGTGAATGTGACGACCTAGAAATTTTGACAAATTAAATAATAGATTTTGTTAATTTTATACATTAAATAAGATTAAATTTTGAATTTATTTTGAAGAATAAATATAAAGTTTTGAATTTAAGTTAAAAAGGGATAAAATAACTCTTAATAATATCAGGATTTGTTAGTACCTTTTGTTGTTTGATCGGATTTGTCAAACGATACATAGAAGATGGAATATATTAACGTTAGCCTAATGTTGCATATAACTTTCTAAGCATTTTGAGTAAATAAATTAGCTTTTGCATATAATTTCCTATAGCATTTTGAGTAAAAATGTTACCTAAAGTAACATTTCCCTTATTTTAACAATTGTTAGGACACTATTCTTAATACATGCACCTTTCCATGCATGGCTTAGACATGTACTATTATGTGTCACTCTCTCATTAAGTTTTCTCCTTATGTTAACAAGTGTTAGACACTTGTCTTAATGCATGTTCCTTTCCATGCATGGTTTACAAATGTCCCATTATGTATCATTCTCTCCTTACTCCCCCTTTTCTTTATAAGCACCTACTCTTTCACTCCTTCATTCTCATTCTTTCGTCTTCTTCTTATAGCTTAAATCTATGGCTTCCATGGTATAAATTCTCCTCCTTTTCCCTTATTTTCCTCCTCCTCTAATTTTAAAATAATAAAATGGTGATGTCAAACGGTCAGTCCCAGATAGCTGTAGTCGGTCTAGTTATCATACACTAAAGATTGGCGGAGTGGAACCCTAAGGTGTGAAATTGACACTTATATTTGTTTAATTTTTTATGTTGTCTGATGTTTGTTAATTTTATGGTTAATTAGTAATTATTACGGTGTAAGCGTTTAGTGACAAACACGTATACGTACACATGTATACACTATTATATACCTATATATGCTTGTGTGATGGATGAATGGATGATTTGTGGTTGTTATTAGTAATAGTACGTGTGCTGCCCTTGTTACATGCACAATTTTGGATTTATATGGGTAATGGTTAAGTCTCAGACCTAGTCAGTATTGTAAATGAATATTTTATTCATTTAAATGTAAAGTGAAATTTGGAAAGTCAAAATATTAATTTATTTAAATAGTTTATATAAGTATATAATGGTTTTCTAAGATATTTCGAAGTATCCCAGAATAATTTGATTGCAGTCAAATATAACTTTTGCAATTTATATCGGATTTCCACGAAATAAAAAATGTTTGCTTTCTATTAACAAGAGCTTTCAAATATGAAAAAGCAGTTTTCAATTTCGACTTATAGTTTTCAAGTTATGTTTAAAATAATGTTTGAAAAGGTCGTTATAAGTGCAATCTGTTGACTACAATGATAAATGGTTGTTATAAGTTATTCAAAAATATGGTTTTTTTTGTAAAATCATAATTAATTATTTAAAAGTAATTTATGTTGAAATATTGAAGTTTTGGGTAATATAAAAGGTCATTTTCGCTAAACTAGCCAATATCGGTATTTTGAAACACTTTTTGCAATGCTTTTGTAACGCTGTTTATTCAATGTTCAGTTTAAAAGGGATTTAACTTTAATAATCATTTATAAACCGTAGTAAATGATTTCTATCAAGTAATAAAGTGTTTTAAATGATAATTTGAGTTTCCAAACATGAAGTATGGGTTGAGACTTGATTTGTCCTATATATCAATATGGTTTTAAAAAGCGCTTGTTATTCGGAAAGACCGGGATTAGATATTGGATTTGAAAATCACTCTGAATAATAAAACGAATTTTAGAGAAAATACACATATGGAAATAGTGTTGAAGACCAGGACCCTTCACGTCGGAAAGAATGCTTATTGAATGTCTCAAATGGGTAGCTTCCATTTGCAGATGGATTTTTTTTATTCAGTTAATTGGTGAGTAGTCTGAACGTATTTGGAGGAATTCCGGATTTTAGTTTTGTTCATTCCAAGAACAGATTTATATGGATTGTATGTCTGACATTGTAATTAACTACATAGCAAACTAATTTCTGTTAAACATATATATATATATATATGTTTGGTGGCGGAGAATTTATTCTCTTAGCTTAACACACTTCTCTGATACGTACAGCATAAAGGTTATATATTGACAGACATCAGTTATGTGATGTGAATTGACAATGTGGCATACTTAAATTATTAGCTAGTGATTATCAAAGCATGGCTTATTGAAGCGTAGCTTTGTGTATAACGAGACTTCGGCAAGCCTCACACCTCGAAAATGGCCAAAACAGAAAAATACAACAAGGTTAAGGGTAGTCATTTCCTTCTAGATAAAAAAATGCAGCGAGGTCTCGATGAAAGGTTGGTAACAACCGGGAAGTGATAACTCAGGTGTTCTGTAAGTTACCTAGTTACAGAGGTAACCCGGCCTTGTGTTGGTAGAGATACTGTAAAGACCCGTAAATCCCCGACCTTTGAATCTACCATAAACCACACAGGTCTGACCCAAAAGTTGGAAATCCATGAATACTTCAACTCTGGGCATACAACACATCAGAAAAAATAACATAAGACTTTTATAAACATTATAATGATGTTACATCAGAGTACAGAATATTAGAGTACATCGAATATATTACAGCGGAAGATCAAATTACAACAATTTTAATACAATGCAGCGGAATAAATAAACTAATACAGCAGAAGACTACTGAAAGGACCCGTTACTTCCCCATGAAGGAAAGAGCGGATACTTTGAGAACAACACATAAAAGAACGCAGACGGAAAAACATTTCATTGTTATTACAACAATTCCATCAGATACAAAGAATATACAGAGTATGAATAAATATTATACAACAAAGAATTTCAGAGATTTAAATACAGTACTGCAGCGGAAAAGTAATACAAAACACAACTGAAAGTAATACACGGATACAGAGCTTTCTGAGCATCCTTCCAGTTGTAAATCAGGATCCTGTGAATATAAATCTGCAAAACCAAAACTACTAGCTGCCCGTGTCGAAAATAAGGGCACCCAGAGTTTAGGTTAAAACAATAAACTCCAGGTCAGTCATGTGACTGGTGTGGGAACTAAAACAGTTATTTAAAGCTTTACTTTAAAAGAGAGTAATTCAAGGGACCACGCCATATAACATGGAACGGGTTTCCTCCCAAGAATACCAGTGCATATAAATAAACAGCGCAATGCTCTTTCTAAAAATGAAGCTATTATAAGACCCAGGTCCCATCACACAATGCAACGCAAGCCGGAGGATAGGGTTTTCCCTTATAATAGCCAAACATGCTTGGTACGTTTAAAACAAATCATTTGATACTATTATAAGTGTATAGTTTCAAAACATTTTCAATCATAAATATCAATCCTAGGCGGCATGGGTACCATCTATCATGTCGCCATACTAGGCTCTACAAATAAAACCGAAATACACGTATTGGAAATTGGATTTCCGTCATGAGTCGAGGCAAGGGGCAAGCTCCTCTCCTCTTCGAGACACTCTAGCAAATGTCCTAGGACTACACACTCTGGGTAACCCTTGGATCTTCAGGGCCGGTCCTCTCTTACGTTTGAGGATTAGTTATTCCTGAACACGCGTTTCCCGGTCCTTACAGACCTAAAATCGAGGCGCCTCATCCAACAACCACATAGGTGAAAAGTAAATAAATATCAGGGCTGGTAAGTCACTGACACCACCAAAGCTAGAAAGAAACGTCGTGCTCTCCCCGCAGTCCTTATCCCGTTTTTAACTCATACCGAGGTGTGAGGCTCGCGAATTCACGTTATACATAAAGCTGCCACGTAGGTCGTGCTTTGATCATCAACCACAAGACTTTGCTTTTCAACAGAAGCCTTGATCCATGCAACTCAGCGTGCCACACAGGCAATTCGTGCCATGTGATTGATATCTATCGATATATAACCTCTAAGCTCGTACGTCTCAGAGAAGGGCGTTAAGAAAGAGAATAAATTCTCCACCGCCAAACAGATATATATTTAACAGAAATCAATCAACACAGAATAAAATCCAATGTGTAACACAATCCATCTATAAGTTCGTTCTGGGTCTGAACGAAACCGGAGGCACTTTCCTCGCATATCCATCGATCTCCAAGTACGTCTGGACGACCACCAACTATTTCCATCCTCTTGGGTGTACAGCCCAATCAGGATCATCAGTAGTTATCCAAACGATGTGAAGACTTCTGGTCTTCGACCACCGTCATCATCTTCGACTTATCGTCGAATCGGTTATTCAGAATGGGTATAAACCCGGCCTTTCCGAACAACCCGCGTATATTAAAAACAAATGTTACACAAACACAACATACACCTCATTCAAATTCATTAGTCACTAACCGTAAATTAGTAAGAGAGCAATTCCCTAAATATTAACCCCGAAAGCCGAAACCAACATCAGATCAATACCCAGGAAACCATTCTTCTTAACTAACCTACAGCTAGTTTCTAAATTTCAATTCTTAGGGAAAGGTTCCCATTAATTTTATCAAAGATAAATTCTTTGAATTTATTCTTTAATCTTCCTTTGGATGTTATTTCAAATCAAATTATGGTTTTCCAAACTAGTCGAGATTAGCGAACCGCACCGAAGTAATTATTTATTTTATTTCCCAATCCCAACCTATTCATCCCATGAAGCAAAACGGGTAATACTCCATATCTAATACCATAGTGTTATCAGTAAAATTAATTACCATTTCACGTTCAAATCTAATTAAAGATTTAACTATCGCTTTGGAGCAAAACTGGTGATACTCCATTCTCGCTCACTTTCCAAATTTGATAATTTTCATTATCAATTCACGTTTCAATCTAATTGCAGATTCATTAAAACTCCTTTTACTGGGTTAAAGAACTAATGTCATTTAAAACACAGTTCACGACAAACCCAAATCACATTCTATTTATTATCGGGTTAAAGAACAAGTGTTATTTAAAACACCCTTCACGATAAACCCACAAATCAATTCTATTTACAACCCATTTCAAATCCAATTTATTTATTTAAAAATAAATGGGTTTTAATTTTAGTTTAAAACTAGTTCATTTCGATAAAAATCTATTTTTATCTTTTCAAATATGGAGTTTTTCATCCCAATTTTTCCCAAATCATTTCTTATGATTTTACACAAATTATTACTATTTTTAATAATTTTATCAAGGCCCGTACAGTCGATTTCCATCAACGGCCATCGAACTGCACTTACAACGACCTTTTCCAAATTTGATTTGGACGTATCTCCAAATCCAACCGTTAGATTTCAAATTTCTAATATTGGTTAGAAAGCTCTTTTCGATACGAACCCAACGGTTCCGGTTTTAGGAGAATCCGACGGTCGGATCTCCCGTAATGTCCGTTCGAAGTCAATGGTCGAAATTCACGAACTGCCGCGGCGCGGTGCGTTCTATTCAGGCCATTATATTATATATATATATAATATATATTTCGTTGATTTCTATTTAAAATGAATTTTATAAATAGTTTTAAAATCGTTTCAAAAACATTTCAACTTCCATTTCCAATTTAAATCAAAATTGAATTTTTTTCTTATAAATTCGTTTTAAAATTCATTTCAATTCAATTCAAATTTCGATTCAATTTGAATTCATTTCAAATCGATTTTTATTCTATTTCAATTCGTTTTCAATTCAATTCGAATTCGTTTTATATTCAATTCGAATTCGTTATATATTCAATTCAATTCGAATTCGTTATATATTCAATTCAATTCGAATTCGTTATATATTCAATTCAATTCGAATTCGTTATATATTCAATTCAACTATAAAAACGAATATAATCGATATAAACATCGTTCGCGTCAAAATAGCGCATCTCTAATCAACACGGCTTTATATATTTCGATAATTCCGTTATTCTATTCAACAAATGAATACTTATCCTATTCAATACATGAATCTATATTTTTGTCAACACATGACTAATCTCAACAAATGAGTACTGTCCATGTGTAACTATTTTTGTTATTTAATATATTTTATAAAAATTATGGTATCTATCGTTTGATTTCAAATCAGACTCCAACCGTAAATTAGTAAGAGAACGATTCCCTAAATATTAACCCCGAAGCCCGAAACCAACATCAGATCGATATCCATGAGACCACTCATCTTATCTATTTTCCAGACAGTTTCTGATTTTATATATGATAAAGATGTAAATTTCATTGTTAAAATATTTCGTTCAACACATGACTAATCTCAACGAATGAGTATTGTCAACACATGAACCTTTATTTTATAATATTCTTTATTTTCTAAATTGGAATGAGGCTCAGTCAATCACCATATAGCGTTAACTATATGATTCCATACAACATATGTATATAATAGCAACGATAAATAATCAACCATCATCCAAAGTGCACTACACTGTATAAGCATCAAATATAGATATCTAACGCTTATAACAGCCTGTCAATCAATCGATCGACATACAACTAATTATTGGGATTAGTGTATGCCCTATTTTATCCCAATACCCGTGTGGGGTTTCAAATCAACAAACATAGATTTTATTTGTGCAGTTGGGCGATGTGTAAAATTTATCGTCCCAATCAATGTCATTCAAATAGGTGTACATAAACAAACCGTCCAGTTTGTAAACGAATATTTATTTATTCACATTCACATTAAAAATTAAATTTTTAATGACCAAATGATTCATTTCAACACATTTACAATTTATTATCGATTTCACATCAACATCACAAACAATTTTCACAACACATCAATCAAACAAACAAGCCATCCATGGTCTGTGGATGACGGGTGTCGGGTGCTGCTAAGCACCGTCTGCATCCTAGTATATATATAACTAGAAAAAAAGATTGAAGAGTGAGAAATTCTCACCAACTAGCTAATCCAATCATCTCGACTCTTCTTATGTAGAAGTCATCGTTGTTCTCGCCTTTTGTCACTTTCGTTGCCCGTAGCCACCACATATATAAAAATCACATTTTTATATTGTTGTTATGTATATAAAAATCATATTTTTATAATTACTCCATATGGATAAAAATTCTATTTTTTTACATCGCTACTATATAGATAAAAATTCTATTTTTACATCGCTACTATATAGATAAAAATTCTATTTTTATATCTCTACTATATAGATAAAAATTCTATTTTTATATCACTACTATATAGATAAAAATTCTATTTTTATATCGCTACTATATAGATAAAAATTCTATTTTTATATCGATGTTCCTATAATAAAGATTATATTTTTATCACGCTATTCTCTATATAAAGATTTCACCTTTTCAAATATAAAGATTTAATTTTTATTTCATCACTGTAAAAATCACATTTTAATTTCAACATATATATAATAAAAATCCTATTTTTATTCTTTCTACTTCATAAAAATCGTATCTTTACAATGCTGTTACTATAAAGATCACATCTTTATTACTCTACTATATAAAAATTATATCTTTAACCCTTCTACTATATAAAAATCAGTATTTGCTAATTTAAAGATTCGATCTTTGCTAGTGTATTTATATTTTCAAATCAAGAAAAATCATTCCTTTGTATATTTAAACATCAAATCTTTATGTGATAAAAAAATCCAATCTTTCTATACTTTATCATATAATAAAATTGATTTTTCTTCTTCATTCATTAAAATAAACAAAGCTAAACAAAAATAAACGAATAAAAAGAACAAACGAACTCACAGCGTCCTGGAGTTGGGGTGGATGGCCTTGGTGCCTGTCGCTGGAGAGGGGGGGGCTTCTGCACGGTCGGAGGTGGTTGTGGATTTGGGCGTCGGCTAGGGTTTCTAGGCTGGAGGGGTGCGGTGGACAATGGGGTGGTGGTTTACAGAGGTCGAGATGGAGGGGCTAAGGGGGAAGAAGAAGGAGAGGGGGCGGCGGCGTTCATCGGAGCGGCTCCGATTGGCGGCGATAGCGGGGGCACGATCGAGGCTGTCAGGGTTTTTTTTTCTTTTTTTTTCTTCGTTCGATTGAAAATAACTGAGGGGGGCCTAAGAGGGAGTAAGGAGAGGAGAGAGGTATTTATTTATTTATTTTCAAAAAGTTGACTTTTTCATTTGACCTCTAAACGAGGCCCACCACCTGTCGTCCCTAGCGTTTTACCCCCATTCCGAACACAATGGGATATGTACCGTAAGCTGATTCGACCGTTTCGATCAGTTTCCATCAAAATCAACATATAACTCTATATATTGTATTTGAACGCGCATTTCAATTTACCGGGGTCACATACGAACTCTAAAAATTCCAGAAAAATATTTTCTAGCTTCGTATTGACGATACGGTCCTAACAAAACTAGTTTCGTCGAATTCTGAGACCGTTTGAAAAGTGACCAGTTTACAGTCGATTAAAATCAACTAAACTGGTCAAACGCGTTTTCCTTTGCCACGCTCACATATTGATTCGAAAAATTATGAAATTTGAAACCTAGCAATAATTTGACATCACGGACCCAACAAAAGTGGTTTCGTCGAAATCCGAGGTCATTTGCAAAATTTCCATTTTTAAGGGCCTGAATTCTATAGCGACTATTCAGAATTTTCAACTGGACATATCTTTTGATCCCCGCTATGAAATTTCGATTTTTCGGATTCGTTGGAAAGATACTCTCAATTAGATCCTATTATTTTTGGTTTCACTAAAATCCGGTTTATTTTGCACCCGGTACATTCAATTGAAGTTTGAAATCGAATTATCGAACTACCACGCCATTTTCAATTCCTTTCATAATTATAAATAATTATTTATATTCTAACGACGACGTATATAATATATACGTCGAATTCTATTCAAAATAAATTTTTCGTCGATATTATTTAAAATAATTCATTTTAAATATTCAAAATTCGCTAAAATTGCCAAAATAAAAATTTTAAACTGGCCCAGATTTTCGGGTTGTTACAACTACCAATGCTCTGGACACAGCTTTAAGCTTCGATCCATAATCCTGCTCAAGAAATGAATATCTGCAAAAGAAGCTACTCGACTGCCCATATGGAAAAGAGGGCACCCGATTTTGCAAAGTGAAACAAACTACGGGTCAGTCATGGGACTGGTATGAGAAATCTTACTTAACTTATTTAAATAATAAGGCAAATCATAGGACCACGCAGCTAACGCTGAACG
Organism: Allium sativum; assembly: GCA_030737875.1. Classification (NCBI taxonomy): domain Eukaryota; kingdom Viridiplantae; phylum Streptophyta; class Magnoliopsida; order Asparagales; family Amaryllidaceae; genus Allium; species Allium sativum. The sequence continues at coordinate 342,310,339 of CM060912.1, forward strand.
GGTTTACTCCATTGGATTGCCACTGCAACACAAACAACACAATGCTTTTTAGAAAAATGAAACCATTATAACACTCAAGTCCCATCACACAATGCAATGCAAACCGGAGGATAGAATTTTACCTTATAATGGTTAAAAATGCTTGATACGATAAAATGGATTTGATATTATTATTAGAGTATATATGTTTTGAAAACATTTCAATCATAATATATCAATCATAGACGGCATAACTAACATATACTATGTCGCCATACTAGTAATACAATCAAAACCGCATGGGTCGTATTGGAAGTTGGATTTCCATCATGAACCAAGGCAAAAGATAGTCCTTACCGAATTCGAGACACTCTAGCCCGTGCCTTAGGATCAGCCGCAACTGACCCTTGGATCTTCAGGGCTGGTCCACAAATATGTTAGTGGATTAGTTATGCCTGAACAATACGTTTCCCCGCCCTATAGGGCGTAAATAGAGCCACAAGGGACTCAAATAACTGAGGCGCCTCATTCCATCATCCACATAGGTAAAAATGTCAGGCCATGTAAAAACCATGACTCCACTCCTAGCTAGAAAGAAACGTATGTCCTCCCTGCAGTCCTTACTCCCGTTTTTGGTTCATACTGAGGTGTGAGTCTCGTGAAGTATTGCTATACACAAAGCTATGCTATTTAAAGCTGTGCTTTGATCATCAACCACAAAGCCCTGCTTTTCAACAAAAGCCTTGATCATTTGCATCTTAGCATACCACATTGTCAATCCATACCATACCATTGATTTCTACCAACATATAACCTCTGAGCTCGTACGTCCCAGAGAATGGTGTTAAGCAACAGAATAAATTCTCTTCCACCACAGATATATATTTAGCAGAGATCAACGAATACAGCATAAAGGAATACAACGTCAGACGTACCATCCATTTACAAGTCTGTTCTGGGTCTGAACGAAACCGGAGACACATTATCCCAATACAGGAGAGAGGTTCTCGCATATCCATCGATCTCCAAAAATGTCTGGACGATCGCCACTTATTACCTTGTCTTGGGTGGCCGCCTAATCAAGACATCAGTAACCATCCAAACGATGTGAAGACCTCCGGTCTTCAACCACCGTCTTCATCTTCGACTCTTGATCGTCGTAGTAATTATTCGGAATGGGTTAAACCCGGTATTTCCGAATAACTCGCGTATTTTATAATCAATAATAAAATACTGTAAAAGCACATCCGACACCTCATTCGAATTCAGAATATTCTTTTAAATAAATATTCACAACATTAGGGAAGAGATTCCCAATAATTTTTTCAAAGATAAATTCTTTAATTATCTTTTTAAAGATTCGTTAAAACCCCAATTTGGTTTTAATATCAAAATCATTATTGATACAACTTTAAGAAATTAATCTTATCTTTAACTGGGTTAAAGAACCATTGTCATTTAAAACAAAGTTCATGATAAACCCAAAATCATCTTCCATTAATTATGGAATTTTCACAGAAATCAAATCAGTATATAATCGGTATAAATTTCTGTAACAGACTAATAATTTAAATGTAATAATGGCAAAGCCTCTTAAATTCCATATATAGTAAGGGTCTTCTTTTACAGAAGCTTATCTCGATTATTATTAAATCGAATTCCTTTCAATTCCAATTTCATATATTAAATTGGAAAACTTTACTTTGGAAAATTTCCATTAAATCTTAATAAAAAATTTATAATTTCCAAATTATACTTTCACTGTTAATTAAGTTAAAGAACAAATGTCGTTTAAAAACACAGTTCATAATAAACCCAATTTACATTTCATTTTATTCCAATTATTAAATATAATTGAAAAACTCTAAAATCTTAATTAAAAGATTTATCCCTTTATTCAATTCTAATTAAATATTAATTAATTAGAAAATTTTACGAAATCTTGATTAAAAGATTTATTCTTTTCATACGAGGTATAAGAACAGTGTTATTTGAGACACCATTCACGACAACCCAAAAATCCAATTTATTAAATCTGATTCCAATTAAATATCAATTAATTGGGAAACTTCATTTAATCTTAATTTAAAGATTTATTCTAGTTAATAACTAGTTCATTTCGATAAAAATATATTTGTATCTTCAAAAATATGGAATTTTTCATCCAAAATCTTTCCAAACCATTTATTATGATTTTAAATAAATTTTCCATATTTTTAATAATTTTATTTAGGCCTGTACAGTCGGTTTCCAATAACGGCCGTCGAACTGCACTAACAGCGACCTTTTCTGAAATTGATTTGGACATAATTCCAAATCTAATCGTTAGATCTCAAAACTCTTATATTCATTGGAAAGCTCTTTTCGATACGAACCCAACGGTTCCGGCTTTAGGAGAATCCGACGGTCGGATCTCCCGTAATGTCAATAAAAGTTAATGGTCGAAATTTTCGAACGGTCGCTGCGCGGCGCGTTCTATTCAGGCCATTATATATTTATATATAATATATTGTCGATTTTCATTTAAAACATATTTTATAAATAGTTTATAAATTCATTTTAAAATGGTTTTAACATCATTTTCAATTTTAAAGCAAAATTGAATATTCTATAATTTTTTATTATATTAAAATAATAATATTTTCAAAATATTATATTTTAAAAACACTTCTTTTTATATTCATTTAAAATGAAATAAATCGATCGATAAACCCGTTCGGGTTAAAAATGGCGTTTCTACTTAATTCGGCTTCACATTTTTCTTCTTCACTGAATATTATTTAAAATATTTATTATTTTAAAATATTCTTTATTTTAAGTGATTCTTTATTTAAAAATGTTCTTCATTTTAAAATATTCTATATAAAAGATATTCTCAATCGGAATGCGACTCGATCAATTACCATACAATTTCAGTTGTATGGATTTCACACATCGCATGTATAACAATAAGGATACATAATCACTAAACCATCAATTCACAACTAGAGTGAAATTTATAATTGTGTGAGAGTTAAAATAAATAAATAAATAACGCTCAACAAAAACTGTCAATCCATCGATTGACATACAACTAAATATTGGGACTAGTGTTTGTCATCCCAACACCTGTGTGGGGTTTTCAAACAACAGCAGTGCATCTAAATAGATTATTGGTTAATAAATTTAATTAACCAACTCTAATGTGGAACAAAAATAATATTTTATTCGCGTCACAATTCTATTTTAACACGGCAAATAAAAAGAAATACTTTTATTTGTATAACATGTTTCATATTTTTAGCGATGAAATAAAAGACAAATTTGTTTCGTCGACAATTCCTATTTCAAAATAAATGAAAGTGACAATTCTAATTTCAATATAAATGAAGATGATACTTTTGTATGTCGACAATTTCCATTTAACAAAAGTGACAATTTTAGATGCCAATTCTAGATTTGACAAAAGTGACAAATTTATATCTAAACAAACATTCCTAGTTACAATGTTATTTTTAATCAAAATAAACATCTCTTAATGATAACGACCATTTTTATTCTCATGGAACATTTTATAACAAAAATGTATTTTATACTCATGCAATATTTTATGACAAAAATGTATTTTATTCTCATAAAACATTTCATAACAAGAATGTTATTTTATTTCTAATGCAGATTTTATTCTATTCTTTCATTTGTATCAAAAAATACAAGTGAAAAATATAGCTTCTGAAATTAGGCTTTAATCTGCATCTAAAATGCAAACAAAAAGGTAACTTTTTAATTCATGTTTTATTTGCATCAAAGAATGCAAATAAAAATTCAACTATTAATTTCATGTTTTATTTGCATCAAAGAATGCAAATAAAAATGCAACTTTTAAATCAATATTTTATTCACATCCAAAAATGCAAACAAAAATATAACTTTCATTTTAATGTTTTTGTTTGCATCTAAATACAAAACAAAACTGCAACTTTAATTAATGTTTTGTTTACATCTGAAATTGCAAACAAAAATGCAACCTTTATTTCCACCTTTTATTTGCATCGAAGAATGCAAATAAAAATTCAACTTTTATTGCAATATTTTATTTGCATCAAAGAATGGAAATAAAATATAACTTTTTATTTCAATGTTTATTTGCATCAAAGAATGCAAATAAAATGCAACTTCCAATTAATGTTTTATTTGCATCAAAGAATGCAAATTAAAAAAATATAACTTTTAATTTCAAAGTTTATTTGCATCAAAGAATGCAAATAAAAATGTATTTTTCTTTCAATGTTTATTTGCATCTAAATATGCAAATAAAAATGTAATCTTTTTCTTTGATGTTTATTTGCATCTAAATATGCAAATAAAAATGTAAACTTTTTCTTTGAATTGATAATTCTATTTCAATTCAACAACATAACCAAAATGATACTTTTAATTGAATTGGCAAATATGACTGAAATGATATTTTTAATTGAATTAACAAACTAATTCAATTCAACAAAAATGATAATATAATATTTTATATCATACATTTATAAGACCAAAAATTTGACAATTTTATATTTTACATTTTTCTAATTCAACTTGACAAATAAAAGATAATGATTTTATTTGTTTACAATTTCTATTTAACAAAAATGATATTTTTGTTTAATCTATTTTGTTTCAACAAGAATGATATTTTTGTTTCAACAAGAATAATCCATTCAATCAACATATCAACATAACAGAATTCATCAACCCAAATCCAATCACGAATAGCAACACATAGCATTTAACAGTGGAGGGATAATATCACAATCTTAATAACTTTATTTCAATTAATTAAAAGGAAACAGAATTCTCACTTTGATTTTATTCTGAATTTTCAACGTGCTCTGTTTCAGATCTGGTCTGTTCCGTCATGTAGATCTCAGAAAGACGATTCCAACGGATTCGACCTTGTTAAATTTTGACATTGTTTGACAAAGTTAAATTTGTTTAAATGTTAGTACAATTTAATAAATAAATAAATTCCTTAATCTCTTGATTATAAAATTAATTACATCACAAGGAAGAAAACGCGATCCTCATTGTCTCCTTTCTCTGTATAAACGCCTGGAACAATTACAACACATCGTTGCCCAAATTAATCCACCACCGCATGCTATTCTGACCGACGGAAGTCGATCCAAGACCGCCGCCCCCTGCGCTGGAACGCCACCGACCTCTTCCCTCGTCCCCGTCGAGTTCGATCTCCTCCTGATGTCGGAAAACACCTCCAACCGGTACGCCTTTGAGGTAGAAATCCCACCACCACAGTAAGCCATCGACGATCATCTCCGTTGAACTTGTTGACCTCATAAAGGCGAACGATTTTATCGTTGGAAGCTTGAATTAATTCATCACGTGTGACGATATAGAAATTTGACAAGTTAAATGATAGATTTTTTTTATATGGCAACGATTATTAAGCTTGTGATTTGTTAATACTATTTGTTGTTCGATCGGATTTATCAACGATAATATGAATTAGTAACACTAGAATTAAGCGTTGCTCTTAGTTTCCATAACGTTTTAAGGTAAATGCTACTAAAAACACCTACCTTCTCTTTATTACAAGTGTTATGACACTTGTAATTTTTCATGCAACATTCCATGCATGATATACATGTGTGCTACGAGGTGTCATCACCTTATTAACTCATTTCAAGTATAAATAGACCCATTTCCTTCCCTTAAGCGTTCATTCTCATCTTCTCTTCTTCTCCACCTTAAAATCCATGGCTTCCATGGTAAAAATCCTCCTCTTCCTCTGTTTAAAAAATATATAAATTGCTGAAGTGTCAGTAACGTCAAATAGTCAGTCCGGGATAACTGTAGTGGGTCTAGCAGCCTAGTAATAGAGGATAACATAGTGGAACCCCAAGGTGAGAACTCGACACTTGTATTTTTTCACTTTTTATGCTATGTGAATTGTTATTGATGATATGGTTAATTAGTAATTATTGCAACATAAGCGTTTAGTGGAAAACGCTTGTACATACACTATTATGTATATACCTGTTAGATCAAAATTTGGACCTAACACCCAAATTGTTCTGATTCGTAGAGAATTATAACTGGAGAATGAAGAAAAAGCAAAAAACACACAGAATTTATAGTGGTTCGGCGTTAACGAGCCTACGTCCACTTTATATGTTATCGATTATACTTTGAATGCTAGTACAATCAATGATTTCTCTCAAACTCACTCTTACAATTATGATTTCTCTCAGTAATCTCGTAGTAAAACTGATAAGAAATAGTGGTATGACAGTAACGGTGGAATCAGTGCTCAATACAGCCAAAAAGATTCTGAAAAATGCCAGTCTCTGGGCTATTTATAGCTGATTCTGTCGGGCGGTTCGCGGTCACACGTGGTGCAAATCCCGAGAATATCGGATCGGATCGAGCAATGAGGAAGAATTGGTCAATGTGACAGTTGTGGACACGTGTAGCTGGATCCGGCGTTCGCGGATCGTGGTAGAGGGGGTCAGGAGCTTCTCCGCATCTTCAGGGATCGGTTCGTCTCATGATAGCTTATAGTGGGATCGGGTCGCGTCTCGTTATGGCGAACCGATGTTGCGAGACGAGCCATCAGGGCGCAGCGATCCGACTCGACAAGGTGACCACGATCTGGTTTTTTATGGGCTACGGGTATGAAGCTTCGTATTTTCTTCTTGTACGTGAACCTTGGTGGCTTGGTCAGAAAGCTAACCAACATTTTGCCCCCTCGAAGTATGTTTTATCGAGGATGGAACATGCTTCGAAGATTCTGATCTGTCTTTTCCTGAAGCGATGCAAAACAACGGTTGTATCTGTCTGAAATGTCGCATTGTTTCTAAAAAGTTGTTTCTCTTGATTAGTATACCCGATTAAATCCTCAATCATTTCTTTGTTCAATGAGTAATCCTTTTATGGAATTTTTTGGAGACTTCATCATCGAATCTACCAAGTAAATTTCTGAACATTCCTTCTCTTCTCCCTCCTCTTTTTTTTTGGTCATCATTGGGCTCGGATCGTCATTACGTTGTGCGGATCGTGGGATGGAGGCTCGTTGCGATTCACGATTCAACTGGGTCTTCAGCGAAGCGGGCCGCACCCCTTCTTTCGGATGGGCTTAGACTCTTGGCCCACCAGACCCCTATGGTTCGAACGAGACAAGAAAGGGAAGACTAACGGTCGCGAACTTTCCTATATAAACCAAACCGAACTCCACTTTCCTGCTTCTTCTTCCTTTAGCCACGCGCCGCCATGTATTTCGAGAAAAACCCTAATTTTTCTTCCGATTTCCAAGAAAACCAATTGTTCTACCCAATTAAGAAAGGTAATCTTGCCGAAAATAAATCCCCTTGCGTTTCTACTCTCTTTTTCTTCATTTTTTGACTGAATTTGAGGAAAAGAGGAGCGGACTTTCGTGGTTTTCGGGTTTTGGAGAAGGTGAAGTTACCATAGCTGATGGGTTTCTGTGCTCGAGAAAAGGAGGAAGGAGAAGAGGGGAAAGGAGAGGGGCAGATCGGGTCGTAAGCGAGGCCTGGGAGCGGATCGTGGAGGGAGTGGATGGAAGGAGAATGGAGAGGGAGCGATTCGTGGCTGTGAAAAGGGAGCGGATCGCTACGAGCCTATAGCGACCCGATCCGGAGCACTGCCAGGAGTTATCGCCTTTGTCTCTGATCCATGTTTGTGTTTCGCGAATCCAGACATACGCCACAATCCGAACCCCAACTCGCGATACGAAGATGTAGAGTGAACCGATGTTGCTTTCCACAAGGTGGTGCTCCCGCTATGAGCTCATGACGGCTTCACGATCCAAAGATACATGCGATCCCCAAGAGAGCGATCCGAATGGGGGCGATCCATCCGCCTCACGATCCGCTACGTGTACCGCGATCTGATTATACCCCTCAACTCACGATCCAAACATACTTCTAACTTTAAACAATGCACTGTTATCACAAGAATCTGGACAGTTAGGTTAGAGCCTTGATGTTGGACTTTCTGGACCGGATGACAACATAATTTGACTGCATATGACGACTAATATCTTGATGATCTTGTTGACTTTTATGTTTTTTCTTTGATGCACGCACAGGCACACACTTGCACTTGCACACACGGGGGGACGGGTAACTGTATTCTAATTTCTGTTTGCCAACACAGCTATGTCTGATAAGCAAGCGACTAAGATGCCAGAGAAAGACACTGAACCAAAAATATCCACACAACCAAAGAAAGATACCGAACCAGAAACATCCACACACGATGATCCTGATGTGCTTCCTTCAACTAATCCGGAGGGTCAAAAATCTGGATCTGAATATGAAGCAGAATCGGAATCTGATTCGTCAGAGGGTACTTCTAGTGAGGAGTCCGATTTAGATGAATGAGCTCCTGATGAGATTCCTGGTGTGAGGGGCCCCGAAAAGCTTACCGATTGCAAGCCATCTAAACTAGACGATGATAAACTTAAGTGACTATGTTTAAAGCACGGAATATCTTGGGATGATGTCAAAACTCCGGGAAAGGATGATCTTCCCCACCTTGCCCCGCCTGGATATATGACCACCAGTAAATTGATGTGTACTGTCGGTGCTATTCCTTCGTTCCCGCCAATCGTCATAGAATCTTTGAAACGGTTACGCATTGCCCCCATGCAACTTCATCCCAATGCTTACGCAGCCCTGTTCACACTCTATGTCGCATATGAGGAAATTTTGCACACAGAGCTCACTTTCAAGGATTTAAAGTTCTATTTCCTCTTCAAACATCGGTCCACGGCGACCAAAAACATTTATTTCTTTGAATCAGTGGTTAATAGGAAGGTCCTATCCGATAGTCGCAGCAACATAGGGGATCCCAAAGCCGATTGGTTCTATATAAAGCTGCAGGCTGGGTGTGCAAGGCGGTGGATTAAATCAGGTAGATTTCAAACTTTCAGATATAGGACTTGATTTCATAATCATAGCACTGACGCGTTCCATCTCCTTTGTATGCAGATCGTAAAATCCCAAGGACGGAAGGCAAGGTTTATAAGAATCGACTATCTCGCCTTCTTAAAAGCAAATCTGATTTCTTGAGGATAAAGCCGTGTCTTACCGACGAGAATCTTCATAAGCACCATCTTCTAGACATAAAGTTTGGACTTGGCAAGGACAAGCCTTATAAATATATAGCTCCAGTTAAGGGAGAGGGAAATTCCGGGGTAGTTAAAACAACCGAACATGAAGGGCAAAGAGAAACTTCAGTCCCTAAGAATCAATCCCCACCAAAGATTCCACCACCCGCGGATCCCGTCATTACCGAGGAGCTTACCGATGAGCAAATACTTAGGGAGCTAAACAAGCTTCCTATACCAGACGACGATTATTCGCAAGAAGATTTTGGTGCAGTGTAACACCCCGTAATTCTGTTAATATTAATATCCACAAATTAAAGAATAACTAATCTCAGACGTGGGAATTGTGGGAAATGGGTTACGGTATTGTGTTCGTCTCGGAATTCTGGTTGAAATAGAGTCCGAGTTTGCGTGAATTGGACTTTGTATGAAGAAGTTATGGCCATCGGAAGTTTCAGAAAATTCAAAATAGATTCAAAAAAATTCAAATTTCGAAAATTCAGCCCAAACAGGCTGGGCGGGAAAAATTCCCGCCCAGACCAGGTCGACCGGGGGGTCGACCTGCCCACCAGGTCGACACTAGGGTCGACCTGGGGGTCGATCTGCCCACCAGGTCGACATGGGTGTCGACCCTAGGGTCAACCTGGGGGTCGACCTCCCTGGTCGAGCCCAGGCGACCTGGGTGCACCTGAATGGGTTTTTGGGCTGGGTTTTGGGGGCTGTGACGAAATCTGATGGCTCTAATCTATCCTAGGGTTTATCTAAAGGCCTAAAACAACTAACTACACCTATAAATACATCCTAATGCTAACCCTAAACCTAATTAAAATTGGAACCAAAGCCGTCATACCGTCGTCATGGAAATCAATGGAGCCGTCGCCAACTAAGAAGGAAGAAAAGCTAATTCTAATTCTCTCAACCCTAAAGCAAAGCAAAACTCTCCCTTTTCTTCTCTAATTGTGAGTATGATAGCCTTAACAAGATTATTATCATTTTAATTAGGTTAAGTCATGAATGGATTATGAGTAGATGATGTGAATTGTCGTATATGTTATCATGTATGTTATTAATCCTATGCTATGTGGTGATGATATCCTATATGTTGTAAATCATGCTATGATGATGTTATGTATGTTGAAAGTTTCTATGCTAAGTTGTGATGAATCATACATGTTAGAAAGCCATCTATGCTAGTTAGTTCATATTAATTAAATCATCATGTTTGGGCTATGTTGATCTATATGACAAGTTACATATGCAAGTTAAATTGATTAGAAAATTATGAACATATGCCATGACATCTATTATGATATCTAGAATTATGCTATGACATATGTGATATCCTATGCTAGTTCACACCATCATTATGTTGCCTAAAAACCCCATTTGCAAGTTTATGTATAGATTTGGGCTATGATCATATCATGTAAATTGTGACATTTAAGAAGTTGACATCTTTTGATCCTTAACATGAGTAGTTTATGCAAGTTTCACCCCTATTATGATTAGACTTATTTTTATTGTCTATATGTTGTGGTAATTTGTCCTTATGCTATGTGTTAGACTATATTATGCGTTGAATAAGCGAACGTATAAACGTGGAGTAGGGGTAATATTAAGGATTTAATAATAAGATGTTGGGGTGCAATTGATATGATTTTGCATACCATGAGTGGATGACCATAATTGAGTCAATTATGGGCATGAATAAAAGTGGACTTAATTAATAATTTGGATAGGGAATTATTAAAACTGGGGTAAAAGATTGAAAGTTGTCAATCAATGCTTAGGACACGAGGTTGGACTCGTTTGTGACGTAAACCTGCCCGGAACCGCCCGGCAAATCCAGTGGTCACAAATTTCAGCCCAATGTGAGAGGTCCTAGGCCTAAACTAAAGCATAACAGTTGTAAAGACACGAGGTTAGACTCTTTTATGGTGTAAGACTGCCCGGACCCGCCTGGCAAATCCAGCTGCCATAAATGCCAGTCTAATGTGAGAGGTCTTTATGAGGTTATGGCCTGAATGAATTAGGAAATACTTAACCATATAAACATGTAAAGTGGGACATGGGGGTTAAGTATGTGCCTTGGGTGGCATGAGGAATTGATATACATGTAAATGTGTATATTTTATCCGCATATTTATCTTATTTTATCTTTTAAATAATTGATATTGTGTATTTATAGCTGTGTTTTCAGATTGTTGACAAGAATAATGGTTTAGAGCATTTGATGAATAAAGCATGAAGAATTTGCTGAAAAAGAGTGAAGTTAAAATTACTAAAGCTTGAAGAGTTTAAAGCTTGAAGAACGGTTGCAAATAGAGTTCAGTTGGGTAGATTTGGCTCACTAAAGACTCATATTGTGTTCACATTAGCTCCCTTGCAAGGCTTCTCATTCATGCACTACACGCGTTCACACTGGCTCACTTACAAGGCCTCTTACTCTACAACCCCGTTCACACTAGCTTATGTGTTATTTGGGCTAATTCTTTAGTCCCACATTGTGGAATTTGTCAAGTAGTCTTTCTCATATCAGCTATAAATACCTTGTATCTCATTCATTGTAGAACACATTAGGTTTTATTCTGTAATTCTCTTCTTGGAATAAAATCATTCTCTCCCTTTCTTTTTACTTTTTGTTTATTTTATTTATGTTCTTGTTATTTATTTTCTTTTTCTCTTCTTCTTTAGCTATGTCTAGCTAATTCCCTTTGATTAGGGGGTGATGACGCTGATAGTATGATTCAATATGAATCACATAGCCAAAAGATGAGGACTGTATACATGTAGATCTGGATCTGAATTAAGGGTTAGATCTGAACCTTCATATTTTGTGTCGTTTAAGAGCTATGCTCCTTCACATGATATATTCGTGTTCGATCTAACGTTTATCATATCTAGATCTAATTTTAGGGTTTTAGAAATTAATTAGTGAATCTGTCCTGATAGTCTATGGTTATAGAGCTGAGCTCCTGCATAGGCTATGCTTGTCGTTATTTACATATTTGTTTCGAAAAACCTATTATCGTTGATTCATGTTTGTGACATAAACATGTATTAGATCTGGTTAATCTTTTGGCTATTGATGATTATGAATCTGATCTATGTCATTATCCCCTAATTGCTTTCACTTATTGATAAAACTCTCTTTTTATTTAATTTCTGCTATTTTCTTTGTTTTCCACCAATCAAAAGTAGGGATAACTTGATTGGATTTATTAATAAAATAATTTGGTCCCAGAGTTCGACACCCTCTACAACAATCCTTGTTGTTTAGGAAAGCCGAACGGATTTTACAGTTGTTTACAACTGCATAATTTGTTCGCAAACAAATTTTGGCGCCGTTGCCGGGGACCAAAGTAATTTTTATTTTTAAATCCTTCGAGTTATATTTTTTTTCTTTCCTTTTCTTTAGTTTTCCTTCATATATATATATATATATATATATATATATATATAAAACACAAAAATATTCAATTCTAGTTAGTTGATTTGTTTTTTTTTCTTCTCATTTTTGTTTTCTTTTGATATATAGAAAAAAAATATCTCTAGATTAGCTTTGATTTGGTGTTGCTGATTTATACCATGATCTGCTAATTAAAAAAAAAAATTGCAATTTTGTGTTTGATTTCTTTCCCCTTTCATTGCCAATTTCAATTTCTTTCCCTGTACAATTTCTTTCTTCTTTTCTATATTTTCTGAAAAGAAAAAAAAATCCTTTTCAAAATTGCTCTTTTTTGCCTTCTTCTCATTACAAGTTCATCACCATACCATACTATCTTCTCACATCATAGACTTGCCCCTCTGCATCAACCTGTGAGTAAGCTCTCCACGACTCCTCCCCTACTGCTAACCATACCTCACAATCCACAAACATTTCCATTCAATTGCCATCATCTACTCATTACACACTTGCAAACCAATTCTTTAAACAATCTGAACTCATACAAACCCCATTTCACAGTTGCAACCAAGACTGCAACACCCTCCCATACTTCTTACAAACACCCCTCATCAACTCGCGCTCACCTGAATCCTGCTGCTGTGTCTTCTCCATTTCAAACTCTCCATCAACAACCAACAACTATCCATCAGCCTCCACCAACCAGTTCAACACACCTCTGTCAAACTCATTCACGGCCATACTCGGAGCCACCCTCTCCGATCATACCAAGACCGCGAGTTCTCCCCCATCAAACACAACCCACAAAATTCTGAAACCAGAACCACTAAAAACCCTAGCTCTCAGTCAATCGAAGCCAACTACCATCGGAGCCACCATCTCCGATCAAATCGACATCTGCAGTTACCTTCTCTAACTTTAACTTGCCAAAACCGTACACCTCCCGAACCCAAAACCCCAATTACCAAAACAGACCCGCAACCATCATCGAACTGTCCAACAAGCTCATGCAAGTCCTGCATCCGAACCTCAAATTGGAAACCTCGACAATTCAGAATCAATCGAACTCGGTGCAAGACCAATTCACAAATTCAAATTTGAAATTGAATTCCATTCGATTAAAAATAAAAAAAGAGGCGGCATGAATTTTTATTTGGGATGGGATTATTTTGTTGCTGAGAACAAGGGGGATGCGTGATTTATTTCAGTTTTAGGGTTCTATTAGTTCTGAATTGTCAAGGTTGCGAGAAAAAAAAAAAAACCGGGTGTCTTGACCATTTGTGGTGCGTGATTATCACGGCTTTGACATTTTGACTGCTAGCATTTAGTTCGAGCGTAGTTATTTGTTTTCTTGTTTCTTTCTATGTGCATTTACTCTTTTTTTTTGTTGAGTTTTGATTTTGTTGTTGAGTCTTTTTTTTTCCTTTCCAAGTCTTCCTTTGTTTCGTGTTTAGTTTAGTTTAGTTTTTTTAGTTTTATTTATTTTGTCTAGTTTTTCTTTTAAGGACTTAATTAGTCGTCACTAGCAGTCTTTCATTTCTTTTGATTAAAACATTTAAAAAAAAAAGGGTAAGGAGAAAATTTTCAAAAACAGGTACAGCGGTAATTTGAAAAAGGCGACAATAATAAAAAGCAGCAGACAATTCAGGGTTTGAGCGGTTGCACACCAAGAGGGGTGTGAACGCGCTAGCGCGACTCAACTGCACTGGACGGACTGCCGATCAAGGTGAGTATTTTCTATCTCTTAAGGGACCGCTGCTGCATATAAAAACATATATATAGAAACTGCTTGTAAAATTCTTCTGCAGGGGCAGCGGCTTGCTTGTAAAAATTTTATTTCTGCAATTTATCATTCTTTAACTGTCTGTGATTGATTATTTTGATTGTTGATGTGTGGTTGGAAATTTTAAAATAAATGTGGACTAAATTATTTTTGAAATCAAATTGAGGATTCCCCAGAGCTCATATAACAAAATATTCGTTAAATTGACAATTAGGATTAATACTCTCTGAGGTGTCTAAGGAACGGTAGAGTCTAGAACTCAAACAGGTTCTTAAACCTTCAGTTGTGTTTCTACGGTGATTCGTGGCACACTGATAATCCCTGTCCGAACCTGGCACAGACTTGTATTCATATAATCTGAATTTGTTAATTTTAACAATTTTTTTAGATGCTTCTTGAAAATGTCCCAATTCCCTTTTTCCAACGGATTTTACGATAGTTGTGAAAATCAATATAATCCATATAATTTTACTCCAAATTCATATGGATATTTTAATAACAACTTTTGTACAAACAATTTGGATTTTATGCCACCGACTTTTCAAAATTTTCAAAATACTCCTGATTGTACACCACCAAATTTTCAAAATGATGATCAACCCTCAACTCTTGAAACACGTATTGAATCTTTACTTGAATTGAGCATACAACAAAATCAAGAAATAAATGAATGGTGTAATTCATACATGTGCAACAATTCAAGTGAAAGTTTTCGAAATAATCAAAATCCGATTTCACCTTCAAATTCCAAAGATTTTGATTATAACCCTTGTCAATTCAGTTTTGAACTCCAAAATGAATTTCAAATTCAAAATGGAAATGTAAATCATTTTTCAAATGATTTTGGCAATGGGAATAATTTCAATTGTGGTGCTAGTGAAAAATTTTGTTCTCAACAATTTCAACATGAAACATCTCGTGTAAATAACTATAAATTTGATTTTGTTGAGCAAATAAATGAAATTGACGACTACTTGAAGTTTCGTGAGAAACAAAATCAAATCCGAATGTGTGACAAATCGAACGATAATCCACCTTTGCCCACAATTAATGATTTTCAACTGACAACTTTTGAAATCGATGAAAATCTCAATGAAGTTGTTGAAAGCTCTGTGATTGATTTGAATTTAAATTCTTTTGAAAACAAAGACGTCAATCTTCTATTCGATCTTCCTCTCTCAAATTATGAAACTTTTGAAAATTTAGCAACTTTAGATTATCAATATGACAAAAATGATAAAGTTGTTAACAACTGTTTATGTGAGGACGATTTTGATGAGCGAAAACTTCTTAAACTGATTAACGATGATGTTGTTGGGTCTGAAATTGAAAATGAAACATTTGAAAACTTTGAAATTCTTGAGGTTGAAAACAATGGGACTGTTGAATGTGATCTCAAACATGATGACGATTTTTCTGAAATTGTTGAAACTCCTTGCGACCTAATCGTTTCAACTGAACCTCACTATGATCACTTGTTTTTCAATGATAAATTTCTGCAGTATATTATCTCTTTTTGGAATAACACAGTTTTTGAGAAAACACGATTCCAGAACTTACTGAGAATTCATTTGTTCGGTTTTAACTTTAGGTTTACGAATGAACCTTTAGTCAGCAACATTTCAAATATCAAAGAAAAACCGAAAAATATTTCTCAAAACAGGTGTGGGGGTGAGAGTGATGCCCACGTCTCTCAATTTATACATCATCTGAACAAATCAAATTTTGTTTTTGAAACTTTTACTGAACCCCAGCTCGATGATCTCTCTTTAGCTGCTACAGAAATTCAATTCGATTTTAGGATCAATTGTAAGCTCAAAATTTTAAAATTAGCAACTCAAACTTTTGAAAAAACAAAATTTGTTTTTCCAAATCTGGAACATGATATAAAATTCTTTGTGATTTGGTTTTCTGTGCTTCAGCTGTGTCTCATAATCTTAATGAGGCTGATCCATTGGTCCATTATGGACCGGTTCATCTATTCGATGACTGCGTATTTTCTGCATGTGTACTCGGTAAGCCGTGCTGACCCTCTTATTTTATTTCCCTTTCACTAAGACATGTCTGATTAACGATTGTGAGGACACAGTCACACTCAAGTGTGGGGGGAATTTACATTACATCAGCAATCAAATTTTATGAAGTAGGTCATTCATTGAACAAGGATTAACTTAAATTCATAAATAACACCTTGGTTCTTGTTTGATAAGTTGAATTGTTGGGTGATGGGAATGAACATTATTTATTCATTGAATCGTAATGTGTCTTTTTAAGATGCTAGCTTGAGACTGTGCAGACGTTAGTCGTGTTCTGGAGTAAGCGTGTCAACCCTAGTTATACGTGTTAGAATGTGCAAGTAAAAATAATCAAAAAAAAATCAAGAAATAAAAATGATTTTGCACCTACATTTGTTGGATTTTCTGAGTTCGTTTTCATGCATAATATTTTCTTTTCCACTCAAATTTTCAAAATCGTAAGTTCTAAAATCCACTTGGCCCAATTAAGGAGAAATGACTCATTGTAGCGTTCTTCTTCGATGCCCCACATTATTCAAACCCAAGTTTGAGTCGAATTACATCCATGTTTCGACAAGTTTTTCTTATATTGGTATACTTAAGAACCTTGTACTGATTTATTTTCAAAGGTTCAAAAACGTCACTTTTTATACCAATATTACACCACCCACTGCGTACTTGTTTTAAGGTAGGATAACCATATACCACATCTTATTTTATATGGGTTATCTATCTTACGAAACTTTGCTTATCATTCCTTTCAGCTTTTTGTATAATAACAATCCAGACTTGTGTGTTGAATTAAGGTTATAGAAGTAGAGTAACTAGGGCACAAAACTTTCCTTTCATGAAGTGTTGGTTTAGTAGAGAAGGAATCAAATGAAATAATGTACGGCATCACTCCATTCCCTCTCCATTCATCATTCATCATGCAAAAGAAAACGAAAAAAGAAAAAAGAAAAAAGAAAAAAAAGAAGGAAAGAAAAAAAATGAAATAAAGAGAGAGTCTCTATGAATAAAATAGTCATTCATCATTCTTGACTATAAAGCATTCAGTTCCATTCCTTCCACATCCATTATACCGTACTTGGAAGTGAGGATTGTAGTAGAGGAGATGAAAGGAAATAAAAATGTGCATATGTGCCTTAGTATTACTTTATCTTTTGTAGCTTCAAGTTCAACTAATACACTTGCCCTCTTATCTAGAATATTTTTAGAACTTACAAAATTTTCCTTCATCTATGCATAACTCATATCCAATACATTACAGTTACATTGGTGCAAAATTATTCAAAAAAAAAAAAGAATAAAGAAATGATTGGGTGTACATTGTCGATGTGTAGAACTTTGGTTAACACCACGCTCTTAACCTTCAAGACAATTACAGTGTTATCAAGGAATTACGATTCAACTTGAATAATTTTGTTCATTTTTGCACTAATTATGGGATGGACAATTTGGGGCTAAACCGTTATTATTGAAGTTAGGTGAAATCCTTGGAATGTGAAAGACCTTAAATATATTGTTTGATTAATCCGCGTACATAAGACGCTTTGGATTTTGTGGGTAGTATCCGCTGAAAACCCTCACGAGACAACACTCGTCCTACTGGGGACACCCAGAGGTTTAACGGCTTATTGCATACGCTAAATGCAATCGTGTTTCCTACGAAAGTGTGACATATCTTAGTTTATTCAAGGACGAATAAAAAGATAAGTGTGGGGGTATTTGATATACACGTAAATGTGTATATTTTATCCGCATATTTATCTTATTTTATCTTTTAAATAATTGATATTGTGTATTTATAGCTGTGTTTTCAAATTGTTGACAAGAATAATGGTTTAGAGCATTTGATGAATAAAGCATGAAGAATTTGCTGAAAAAGAGTGAAGTTAAAATTACTAAAGCTTGAAGAGTTTAAAGCTTGAAGAACGGTTGCAAATAGAGTTCAGTTGGGTAGATTTGGCTCACTAAAGACTCATATTGTGTTCACATTAGCTCCCTTGTAAGGCTTCTCATTCATGCACTACACGCGTTCACACTGGCTCACTTACAAGGCCTCTTACTCTACAACCCCGTTCACACTAGCTTATGTGTTATTTGGGCTAATTCTTTAGTCCCACATTGTGGAATTTGTCAAGTAGTCTTTCTCATATCAGCTGTAAATACCTTGTATCTCATTCATTGTAGAACACATTAGGTTTTATTCTGTAATTCTCTTCTTGGAATATAATCATTCTCTCCCTTTCTTTTTACTTTTTGTTTATTTTATTTATGTTCTTGTTATTTATTTTCTTTTTCTCTTCTTCTTTAGCTATGTCTAGCTAATTCCCTTTGATTAGGGGGTGATGACGCTGATAGTATGATTCAATATGAATCACATAGCCAAAAGATGAGGACTGTATACATGTAGATCTGGATCTGAATTAAGGGTTAGATCTGAACCTTCATATTTTGTGTCGTTTAAGAGCTATGCTCCTTCACATGATATATTCGTGTTCGATCTAACGTTTATCAGATCTAGATCTAATTTTAGGGTTTTAGAAATTAATTAGTGAATCTGTCCTGATAGTCTATGGTTGTAGAGCTGAGCTCCTGCATAGGCTATGCTTGTCGTTATTTACATATTTGTTTCTAAAAACCTATTATCGTTGATTCATGTTTGTGACAGAAACATGTATTAGATCTGGTTAATCTTTTGGCTATTGATGATTATGAATCTGATCTATGTCATTATCCCCTAATTGCTTTCACTTATTGTTAAAACTCTCTTTTTATTTAATTTCTGGTATTTTCTTTGTTTTCCACCAATCAAAAGTAGGGATAACTTGATTGGATTTATTAATAAAATAATT